>JAGSMP010000038.1:0-4800000 GCA_029286625.1 Parnassius orleans | reverse complement strand
GGGGCATACTTAGTCGACATTATTTCGTTTGATCGATCTTTTCACACTTTTTCTGTAGTCGTGGAAAAACCAGCTGGAAAAAAAATATTTTTCAAAAGTATGTACCAACTTCGAAGAACTAAAAGAATCAAATCATCGAAATCGGTTGACGTGGTAAATAATAATTATTCGGCCATATGTAATGCCTTAGCAAATTGTAGAATTTGATGATTTTCTTATGGTTAATCAGATCTGGACAAATGGAATCATTGAAATCGGGCAACGTGGTAAAGAGTTATTGCTGAACATACATCAGAATATTTATGTTGAAATTCCGACGAATTAAGAACTTCCTCCTCCACCTCCATTTATAGATGTTTGTTCAAAACTGCAATTAATATGTTCCACTAATTTTTTTTCTTTATTAAAAACTAGTAAAAGTCAACAGTTGGGTATGGGTATCTCCTAATATAAGGAGAATTTGACAAGATGGCTATCCTTGACAGGCGGCTTGGTAATAGCTGTACAGGTCCAGTCTAGCCAGACCCCGTGACCAATGTAGGTAATTTATGTCTGGCGTAAAAAAGATAAATTTACAAACATCTATTGGGGGTCCATATGATTTTTCTTGCATTTCCCAAAGTCATCTCTTATGACACTGATGGGAGGAAATTGTATGATGGATTTCCTTACCATCCGCTATATAGCATGTGGTATTTTCATTTATTTAAGCTTCCGATAGTTGGCGGTATAAAGATCCTATCTTTATGGAATTTAGGATTTTACGAGTTGAAAATAAGTGAGAAAATGCAAACACACTATGACAGATGAGAAGAAAAAGAAGCTTTTTAAGACAATAAAAGCTGGTTGAACTTACATGAATGCACAAACAGCTGGCAGAGTCATGGCAGCTCCCAACAGGAATACTGCTCCCGGCAGTACTTCCATAGTTGCAGTGTACATTTTTGTATACATCGGAATATAGAGGAGAGGCATAAGATTTTCAGTTAGGGCGAATAACGAGTTCACTTTACCTACAATAAAACGTAAAGTTTCCTTTTTAATCTTATTTATTATATTTTATACCAAGGATTCCTTTTGGATTGGTGCCTGCGCTCATGAGGTGTTCCGTCTTAGTTATTAGGTTTGATAATGCACCAGTGGCTTAGTTACGTGCGTGTGCCTTCTTTGTCTGATGGTAAGTGATGATGTAGTCGAAGATGATAAAGCGAAATGATTTAGCTCAACTAAACCCTATTAACTCTTATTTAGAAGACCCTCACATTGTTATTGGACAAAAATACATCAAATACTGATCAATTATTTTATTTCTATGCTGTAAGCACGACGAACGATGAAGCAAACCGTATAATTCGAATGCGTGGTATGTCGACATATTTGGTTGATCGATAATATTAATAATATCTTTCTTTATTGCATACTTAACATTAAGTACACATGATAAACAATAAAAACAAAACTAAGCTTATAATTATGTACTTCTGCAATTATTATGAAGCTACTGATATCTAAACTAGGCACAGCCTATTTCTTAGTGTCAGATCATCGATAGCGGAAGAAAGGGAGTGGAATTGAGTCATTAATACTCCGAAATGTATACTGTAGAACATCGAAACACCTATAGAACGCGGTAAAAGGTAGCAGCGCTTGCACTGCTCTGTTCCAGTCTGGGGGTAAAAAGAACCAGTAATTATTACAGGCCGTGAGACAACTAATTGCATGCTTTAAGCGCAAAACGCGTAGGTATGTTCTACTAGCGCCTAAAAACCAAGATTCCAATGTTTTGTCGCATGAAATCGTATTTAACAATTATATTGAACATATAGATGATATAAAAAGCACATTGTCAGAAGAATAAATGATTGTTGAACATATTAAACTTTTTTCAAATCGATTAATTGCTAATAGCAGTTTAATTTTGTTTTGTTTAGTTACAATTAACTTTTTTCGGCTGAGAAATCAGGAAATTTTCGGTTTTTTGAGCAGCCCTGTAATAATTTATTTTACTAAATACACTTTGCTTTGCGTCACTCCCCGCTCGGCCGCCGTCGTGAATTAATTACTGTATCGTTTGCTTATAGCAGCGGTAATACGCAGCAAAAATATCGATCGCTGTAGAAATAAAAAAATATTCCAAAAACCAAATTTGATACATACTTGACCAAGGTTATTATTTTTATAATCACAGATTTTTATTACAATATTTTGTTTCGCTAAAAGTACGTAGGATTTATATATAAATATACTTATACGTACCGGCAGGCGAAGTTCAGGGCGTCCCCCCACTAGATGGAGTGACGACCTGATAGGACTTGCAGGAAGTCAATGGATGCAGGTGGCCCATGACCGTGCTTTGTGGCATTTCTTGGAGGAGGCCTATGTTCAGCAGTGGACTTATGAAGGGCTGTAATGATGATCATGATGCTGATACGTCTTGGACTTTATGGAGTGATCTGAAGGTGTACTTCGGTGTCTGCTACTGGAACTCTTCGACTAGTAGAATTAGGTGTGCCGAGATTGTGCTCGTTATGTTAGTTATGATGCGACCTTACCCCCGGACTTGATAGAGTAACCTGAAGGTGTACTTCGGTGAATGCTTCTGGAACTCCTCGAAGAGTAAAACTAGGTGTGCAGAGTTTGGCCTCGTTTTATTAGTTCTGACGAGACCTTACCTCCGGACTTGTTACAACGACCTGACGGTGTACTTCGGTGAATGCTACTGGAACCTCTCAACAAGGAGAACTAGGTGTCCCGAGTTTGGGCTCGTTTTGTTACTTATGATGAGACCTTACCTCAGGACTTGATAGAGTGACCTGAAGGTGTACCTTGGTGACTGCTACTGGAGTTCTTTGACGAATAGAACTACAATTTACAATTTATTTTTTATTTTTTCATGATCATATGAGCATTATGAGTCATGTTTTTTTTGGATTTTCCAAGCTTTTTTTTAAATTGAAATTTGACATAAAATTAACCAAAATTGGAAGTATAGTAATAATTATAAGGTTTTTAGTGGAAACTTGTGTGTAATTAAACTACTTTAAAAATTTACGAATAATGTATGTAATTTTTTTAATGCGCTTAAGGCACGCACAAATGGATTTACCAATGGTTCCTTAATTCTCAGAGGTGACAAAACCAAGTCTATAGATGCTTAGCTTTCTTTTTTTGAAGTTTCATGCAGGTGTCTATGGGCTACAGTAACCATCGGGGGGACTGTAAGTTCCATTTAACAGCAATTTATTCGCATTTAATCAAAGTTTTAAAATAAACAATTTGTTTTTCTATTTTCTTATATTGTGAAATCTGGTAATTATCTGGTAATAATGTTAATGTTGAACTTTGTACGCGCCAGCGTATTTATGGCCACAGCATGAATGGGCCATCGACTGAGGAAAGATCACGCTCGCGCAGTATACCAGTGTAAATTAGCAACAAAATGCTGCAGTGTTTCAGGTGGTCAGTAAAGAGAGCTGCAGATATTTTCATTGATAACGAGGCATTTCCTTTTAGTTCTCACGGGTGACAAAATTTTATTTATAATAGATAATAAATGTAGGTGTGGAAAGGTCATAGCATCCGCTTGCCATTTGGATGTGTGTTATTTATTGTCATCGTGGTAGCACATAGAGCAACAGGGCCTTAGGCGTTCCCCTGTGTTAAAGTATAAATCCACGCGGTCCAATGTGTTCAATAAAACTAGTTGTAGCCGCACTGCTCACTAGACTAAATTTAGTTGCGGCTGAATGGACGTCCTACAAAAATGCCGAATTGTTCAGTTTTTGCTGCAAAAATAGACCTGTTACGTCAAATTTACAAAAATATGACGTTGCATTTTTAAGTAATATTTCTATCACATAATTGCAATTTACTTATTTTTAAACTTAAAATTACAATAACAACACAGGCCGCTCGCTCTTATACAACATGCAGGTCGTTCGAGCGAATGACCCGAGTTTGTATCCGAGTTGTTTCTGTCACCGAGCAATACTGTTATAATGTGTGTGTGAAGTTATTAGTGTATTGTTTTAATTGTTATGTGTGAGTTTCGCAGTGATAAACGATTGTTTTTGTGTGCGCAAATTTCCCCTCGCAAAAAATGACAAGCAGTTCTGTATCGGGAAAAACGCTATGACTACTACCCTCCAGTCCACCGATGGCCCTTGTTGCTCTATGTGGTAGCCATAGTACGGAGGGGAATAGCCATACGCAGGCGTTTCCCTGTGTCAAAGTATAAGTCCACGCAGTCCTATGCGTACAATAAAACTAGTTGCAACCGCACTGCTCACTAGACTAAATTTAGTAGCGCGACTGAATCGACGTCCTACAAAAATGCCGAATTGTTCAGTTTTTTCCTGCAAAAAGAGATCTACCACATTAAATTTCCAAAAAAATTGCGTTACCTTTATAGTATATTTTTGATACTTTATACCTATATAGTAGCCCACTATACGGATGTCGCGGCGCTCACCGAATACATCAATGACTTGTGCAATAGCGATAAATAATATAATAGTTTTATGAGTATTTTTATCCAAAAGGACAACACTATAAAACGATGTAGTGTTGTTATTATTTTGGGTTACGGACGAGGTGTGCGTAAGTAACGATGCGGGTTCGAATGACGTATCAAAATGAGTATGAGAGTGAGATTTATGCGAATTATTATAGGTACTATGTACATCAGACGCTTGGTTTGGTTTATCAGTAAAAAGATCGCGGTGTATACCGTATGATGCCTTTTGTGGCAATGTTTACAATTGGTTTGCGATTTACAGGACATTAAACTGTGTCGTACGCTCAGAAAGTTAACACAATCGTGTAGGATTATATGAGCATGAAATTTATTAATCGGACATAATTGAATGAACTTGGAACATTCATAATGTAACAAGTTGTGTTAATCATTGTAGCAACAATTTTAAAGTTAGTATTTACAACAAATGCTTGAGTGCGGATACTTTCAGAACGAGGATAAGCCGCTACCTTTTTACACGCGGGGGCGTTGCGCACGTTATAAACATGATTGTGGGTAGATGTAGTACGCTGCAATATCTTAGCATGTTCACGAATGACACAAAAACATTCTTCATTTTTAGGAAAAGATTTTTTATCTGTTAAAGACGTTTCGAATATTTTATAAACTATCACTGCCTAGTTTACTCAATGCCAAATGCACCAACAAAAATGCGGCTAAATCGTTAATTTTTAATTGGCGTAGTGCCGAAGCCGAAGTAGAAAATAAATCAATAAATGACTCTAAATTATTAGCGTTCGCGTGTAATAACGTTTTAATGTTTAATATCTGATGCAAATAGGAGGCAGCAATAGCGCGATTATCTTCAATCAAATCAAATCAAAAATTAAATAGTAGGATGGGGTCTAATTCCAATGGATTCGAAATTAAATACTGAATACGCTCAGCGTTACTCCAGGCGGGATTATTATGAATGGTAGCACGGAAAGAAGAAATGAACATTGGGAACTTTTGTATGTCGCCATCAAATTCTGGTATTTCCAATTTAGGTAGTTTAAAACGATTGTCATTATAATTACGTAATTAATTTGAATGTTTCAATTCCAAATCGTGATTTTTGTTGTCTATAAATCTAGTATAAACACCCTTAATTACATAAAACTAGTCATCGGATGATCATAATGACTCGAAGTTAGGTATAAACTATGAATTTAACCTTAAACTCAATTTGTTAATTTCATTATTAAGCTCAATAAACTCGTTACGAACAGTTTCTAAATTCTCAGCTTGCGAAATAAATAAAACCTATTGAGGCATGTCACATGACTTTGAAATCGAATCATTACATTTTTAGAAATAATTTTTTCATCTTTACAGGAAGACGTGTTGGAATACACGAAGTACATATAACGCGGGTTACATACAATACACATACGTTAATTAATTTCAGTCCCACACACGCATCTTGTTCAAGTAAAATTGTGTACTTATTTAAGATGTTATGAATTTAATATACTTTCATTTTAATTATGCGATTAGTGCAATTAATACAAAGAGCGTTATAGCAGTTCTTTGTATTATTTGTAATAAAAAGCGGTACATTAAAAATGCAATGACGCGGCGGCAGCCATATTTACGTAATAATTATAAGGTATGATCCGAATCGTATGGACCAAAAAAATGATTAAAAGAGTGACAGAGCAAAGTGGACTGTAAGGTTATTTGATATATGTGGGAGACTAAGATCGGCGATTATAATATAACCTTAAAAAAAACAAAATGCGGAATGCCTGTGGAACAATTCACGATATGCGAACAAAAGAAAGCAAAACACTTACTGAATCAAATTCCTCGGCTTGACGAATCTGTGAAGTACTCCACTAAGGCAGCTTCAATATATTTTTTTTATAGAATAAGGGTGACAAACGAGCACACAATCCACCTGATGGTAAGTGGATGCTGTGGCCCATAGACATCTACATTTATCCGCGATTAGGAATCAAAATGCATTAAGCTGCTATTTTATGTGGTTTGTCCGTTAAAGGAAAAGGGGATACATATTTATATATATCCCCTTATATCCCCTATAGCGCGGATATATAGCGCGTTAACTTCGGAACTTTGATAGCACGATTTAGGCTTAGATTTAGGCTCAGATGCGAAGCGCTCGCTGTAAATTTCGCAGTACGTGAGCAACCCCGGTTTGATCCCTACTCCAATAAAATCGTTAATTGAAATTTTAAGTGCTGATTTACCACGTGCTCGGCGGTGAAGTAAAACATCATGAGGAAACCTACATCTCTAAGAAATAAGAAAAAATATTTCGAAGACATGTGAAGTTCACCAACACGCATTGAGGCAGCGCGGCGGACATTTTCTTGCCCTAAAACCCTCACAAATGAGAGAAGGTCTATACCCAGCAATGGGACGAATATAGGCTGTAATTTTTACTCTTATGAGAAATGCTCAATAAATTTCAAAAGATATCTGACAAATAGCGAATCATTATTTACATAATTTTAGCCCCTAATAAACTCAGGCATTGTACTGTATTTCTTATGCGGATCTCACCAGTTCAACTTAAAAACCCTTAGGACCATATCGCTTAATCCTTTAATACTTGTACTTATACTCTAATTTAACTGCAGATATCCTTGATACGGATTCAATTATATCATCTCCGAGCTAAGCCTTTTCGAATTTGAATTTCTTCGTTTAGTGTAATTATTGCGAATATAGCTTGACCAAAACACAGACTGGTAAGAGAACGCAGGTTCAATCGTGTGTGTGATCAGGAACTGCGATCGCCATTTCATCTTGTAAGTGTGTAAATTATGGCACCAAACCAGAACTTTTAGAGTAATTTACGGGGAAGAGACTTAATAAAAATACTGATGGTATCTTGGCTTTAATTAATAACTATTTTGTATCACATATTTACCAAACTCATCGGCTGCTACCAGTTTTGAAAGTATTGACCTCAAAGCCAACAGTGATGTCCCGTTCAAAATTTCAAACAAAGGTGCTAAAATATAGATAAAAATGAAAATTAGAACAAGTATTGAAAGAATTATAAAGTAAAAATGTTATATATTTTGAACTTCTTATGGCATAATATTAAATATATCCAGCGCTCTACCTGATGGACCCTCGAGCGAGAGGGGCCCCAATATGGCTATATTAAGCTACTGTAATATTTCCGGAAAATGTTCCCTTAAGAAATATATATCTGATATAGCGTCAACTTAAGTGAAGACAACGTTATTAAATTTAATATACTAAATAACAAATTTATATTGTGATATATTACGATAAACGAAATTGCCATAACTCACACCGTAGAGCCAGAGGTTCGCCTTAAATTTCATACTGCAAACGTAAAGTGCAGTTTTGTGTAGTGATTTATAAGTTTTGCGGTGAAATTAGATCGTTGAGAGGAAACTTAAATATCTAAGCAATAAAATGTATTCCAAATATACTTTGTGAATGATAGTATTTTATATTTACGCAAATATTAAAAAAATAGTTTGGAAAATCCAAAAGTGCACGCCCGAGCGTTTCATTTAATTTTGATGAAACAATAAATTGTATTCCTGACTTTTAAAATATATTAGTAACCTGTTTTAAATTTAGCGCTCTATTATTTTAACAGGTAGTGTCATGTATGGGGAAAAAATAATAATGTTTACCAAAATAAATCGATTACACAAAGTATAAAATCGATATAGGCTCTATGGTACATTTGTCTTTTGTCTATCAAGGGCTAAAAAATATGAAAGCGCCTTTAAATTTTTAATAGCAATAAAACTTATTAAAGTTGTAAGTCATTTTAACTTACTACACACTTTTTACAAACTACGCGTACTAGGCTATTGATATGAAATAGAGAACCAGTTGATGTAATTCTGAAGCTAATAAAAAAACCCGGTCTCGATATTCAGTTTTTTCGGGAGTTATCGTGATCACATACAAAATTAACATCCGGACGTCCACGTAATTTTTTTCAAACCGTTTTTTTTCGAAGTAGCAATATAAAATGATTTTTTAGAAAATATATTATGATGGATATACGGCTACTCATTTTATCGTATAAGTGGAATATGGTTATGATAGAGGCTTTTTAAGAACACAAAATGGCTTGACCTTGACGTGTCAAGAGTAAAGCACTATTGCTTCTTAGCTTCTGGTGTAACAACACAATTCCGTAGCCTATCTTGTTCGATGTTGCTGGTGAGTGCAAAAAGTGCAACAAGAAGTGATAATTTGATATTTCTCTCTGGCTAAGATAATTACTTAAAATCAAAACGAGGCTTATTAATAGGATATAACATTAAGGTCACACGTACGGACAAATTAAGGACGATACACAGTCAGACAACAAACTGGATGCTTTAGGAAAGATTCACCACGCTTTACGTAAACATATAAATAAAAATAGTTTTTACGGATTTTATCGCTTATATTAACTTTTTATATTCCCGACGTTTAGAGCACTTAACAGCAACAGTTCACGGGGAACTAAGGTGTTTGACATCCCAATGTCATAGTTAACCACGGCTACCTTCAGTTTAGGAATATTACTTTTTTTGGTCCGATCTACGCAGAATGAGCTTACAGTATCTTGAAGTCTTGCAGTTTTATACCTGGGTTGGGATCTAATTTGATTAATTATGGGATCCCAAGCAGATGGTAGCACCCAGCCATCTTCTCTATTGAAATTAGGATGTTTTTTTATTTAAATATCCTCGCGAATCATCCTTGGAAGGAGTCGGTGTTCCTTAGCGAGGATTTGTGATCTATCAAATCTAATGTAGTGACGGGGCGATCCTGTACGTGTTCAGAGACTGCATACTTTAACAACTGAATTTTAGAATTTATGGAGTAAAGATAGTCTAAAAATGCAGTTAATTTATCTAAAGGTAGGATTGTGAAAGTGTCGTCTCCGTACCGCTTGTAGAATCTTGAATTTACGGGAGAAGTAAGCAGGGCCTTCTCCACAAAGTCTTCCATGAATATATCGGCGACAATAGGAGATACAGGTGAGCCCATCGTCACACCATCTACTTGCTTGTAGAAATCTTCCTTCCACAATAGGTACCCAGATGTAAGGCAGTGTCTGGGTAATGCTGCATATTCTACGGGCATGTTGGTTTCCTCCAGCCTTCTAGTAATAATTGAGATGCAGTCTTCAACAGGTAAGCATGTGAACAGTGACTGCACATCAAAACTGACCATAGTTTGATTGTCTGACAGTCCTTAATTTCGCAAACAAAATAGAAGGAATCCTTTGTGTGTGCTCTTGTATGTCCCCTTAGCGGTGAGAGTATTTTCGCTAAGTGTTGAGCCAATCTGTAAGTTGGTGAATCGATTTGGATTACTATAAGACGAAGTGGAGCATTGGGCTTGTGTATTTTCGTTAACCTATACAACTTCGGTGGTTTGGCACACGTTGGTATTATCGATTTAACGTCCAGATTTAATTTTTCGGAGTGTTTCTTTATGAGGTCACTAGTTGTTTTTAATGTGTTATTTGTTGGGTCGTTTTTAACCTTTTTATAAGTGCTTATATCCGACAAAAGTTCTTGTATTTTACAATTATAATCTGACGTATCCATGACTACCGTGGCATTTCCCTTATATGCGCGGAGAGTCGTGAGTTCTGGTTTATTGCGTAGGTTATTCAACGCTATAAATTCGTGTTTGAGTAGATTCGGTTTCGGCATTCAGTTTCAACGTAACATAGACGAAATCGTCTTGACGTATCGCCTCCAAATCTTCTTTCCGCATATTATTTTTAAATAAACAGTCCTCGACACTACAGATAATTTCTTCGTACGGTAATCTTCGCGGTGTTATTATGAAATTAATTTGTTTCAATAATACTCTAATTGTTGCATCATCCAGAGTTTGTTTTCAGACATTAAAGACCGCGTTTAATCTATGATCCGTGTTTGTGGTCAACGGTTACGTTCCGTTTTGACGTTGACACAGATGTTTGACATTTAATTTGGTCGTTAATTTTTGATATTTATCTATATGTTTGTTTTTGCATTCGTTATATTTATTAATTTCTCGTTTATTTAACGTTTCGATGCAAACATTATAAAATGTCGTAAAAAATGCCATAAATTCACTGGATGATGTGTCTATGGATTTGTTTATGTCATGTAGATTGGAGCGTTTTTGTTGGATTACCGTTCGTAACAACTTTTTACTTGCCTGATTTAAGACCTTAGCGGTCCCTCGAATGTCCTTTTTGGTTGATATTTTGACACACGTAGGAATGAGATTATGGTCACGGCATCTCTTCAAAAAATTTAAGGCTGTTAGATATCTTGCGCGCTTGGTCTTGAGATCTTCTAATCGGAGAATTTTATTTGCAATTACCAGTCCGTACTGGTTTACATTATGCTTTCGCGTAAGTATAAGAAATCGCTTAGCGTAAAGTTGAATGAAAGAGAGATGCAATGATAGTCATCTGGTTGATGAGGAATTATAACAATTTTTGAGAACAATTAAAACATTTATTGAAGTTTCTGTATTTAAAGTGTAATTCAATTAGATCATTTCAAAAAAAATATTTTTGTTATATAAAAAAAACATTAAAAAGTAAGTAAGTAAAGTAATTATTTTTTATTTCCCTAGTTAACTAATGCTCGATTTATTCAAAAATTTATTATAATTCGATTGTTTCAAACAAATCGAAAATAGGTATTTTTCTTAAATTATGCGAATAGTTTTGAAGTTTGAAAAGTTGTCAAGTTTTTAAATGAAAACGCGTTTAATGGTACGTAGCGTTCAGAATAGATAATTTCACTAGTGTATCGTTTCTTTATTTTAATCGATTTATAGATATAAAAATGTTTATTTCTTTTTTTCCTTATACGAATAATATATTTTATTTCCAATTGGGTTCAAATATCATTCAAAGTAAATAACGGAATTTTTAATGAAACCTTAGAAGCTTTTTATTTTATTTTTATTTTTTGGATCCGAATAAATATTAAATCGATTGTATGAATACGATCAATTTTTTAAATTATTTCTCATTTTTAGGTTTTTTTGAATTCTAGATTCTAAAACGAGCCAGTTTTTGTATTTTAATTCAGAAAAATAAGGCCAATTTTTTAAAATATAAATCAATTTGTAAAATTTAGGCCCAAAAATCCCATTCTCCTCTACGTGAGTGAATTCTGATGTTTTTATTAAGAAACGCCACATCTTGCACCTTAGGCCCCAAATTTCTTTATTAATCTCGTTATCATTTTGTTTTCTCCCCAAACATATTATACAATCGAATTTACATTTCTCTATTAGGTTACGATAATCAAACGGGGTTTTTAAAATAAATTAAAGTTTATTTTTGATCATTTATATCGTGAGCATACATTTTTCACGTATATTTTATCACATATCATGTAATCGTCTTATCTAAGGTCTCTCTACCGTGATGTACGTGGAATGACGTTAACGGAAGATATTCCTATTTTATTACTTGGTAAACCAAGATCTCTGAATTATGATTATTAAATCGCTTACAATTATTCTTCATCATATAATAAAAATGTGAATTGCAGGTAGCTGTACATTGAATATTTTTGTTGGAAAGAAAACTATTAAAGCCAGGGCAAAAGTTAAAATTGAGCAAACTTTTCATTCCAGTTAAATTATGTCAAAAACGTAAATATTTCTAATTTCCTTTTTATTATTTTGTTTCTAACTCTTAGTGATGCGATTTTTTTGTTGTTTTATATCCGAAGTTTTAAATATTTTGATTACATATGTTTGACATATTTAAATCGTGCATTTATTTCATATTGAGTCTGCAAACATTTAAAGTTGTTTATCTATAATATATGGTATATGACCATAAATAAAATTGAAGTGCCCGTCTTTAATATCAAAATGACTGCTTTTATTGAGCTGAGGAGGTTATCTGGATATCTGTATGCCATTAAGATAATATGATAAACCATTTTTAAAATATTTGTCTGTCTTTTGTCTTATGTCAGGAATGATCCTCGAAAAGATTCCAATAAAACTTCAAGAACCGATAGAGAGAAATACCCGGATTGACCTAGGCTAATTTTATTCGAGAAAATTAGAGATTTTTTTTAAATAAAAAATAATCCTTGAGGATTATCTTATATCGCAACATTAATAGAGCCAGTTAAGTCGTGGCAAGCCGCTGGTTAAAGATTTTTTTTTTGTAATTAACGAAATAAACTATTAAAACAACTTACCGAGAAAAAATACCCATTGGCTGCGTGCAAAGCAATATGCAAAAGATGCTAAAATTTTGCTCACAGTAGAAATAATTCCAAGCAGAGCGTCGTGCCAGCCTAAATATTTACTAAAAAAGAGTATCGAAAATAGAGTACCTGAAAGTAAAGTTCATTTATCTATATGTTGCACATTCGTAAAAATAATGAGAATTAGGACTACAGTAACAAATAGAGACTAAATTACTAATAAATAGAGACCGTGTAGTGGCGGTGTAAGAATATCCACTACCCCATATCGTCCCGAAGGTGTCGTAAGAATCGACAGAGGGAAAATGAAACAGGAGGTGGGCAGCAGCATCTTCCTGATAAAAACTCAAAATAATAAAAAAAACTGCGGTTATCAACCAGCTTGCCAAGCGTGACAACTATGGCAAAATCCCCAGGACAAGGTATGAGGGAGGCCTATGTTAAGCAGTGGACTTTTATAAGCTGTGATGGCACGGCAAGACAAAAATAAACATTTAACAAAATATATAATAGGCTGTAATGTATGAATGGATGAAATGATTACTTATCATTAAATACCAAGCAGTATATTAAAGGAACGAGGACGGTGTTTGTAGAACTGATAACATACACAGGATGGTTCTTAAGTATGCCATATTACGCTGACAACACACAGTTAACAGCCTCTGAGGTTAAGTCACATTCGGTGACTAAACCTCAGAGGCTGTTAACATCGCTGAACTTATTTGATGTGAGAGATTCATCAAGTATACTTATTTGGGCTTGAGTGTTTATACGTTTAGATTTTAGGTGGGTCAGATTCCAAAGATGCGATTCCATGGTGAAGATACGAGCATATCTGGCATTCATTGGAACTAGAGTATCTCCTTCCTTGATTCGATCCAAGGTCACGTGACACTAGCATAAAATTAGCTATTCAAAGCCTAACCTGATGACCTCTTAACCCTCAGGTTTTTAAGTTCACTGCTCGACATATTCCTTTCCGAAAATGCACCAGCATGAATTAACTATATGTATATGCAAGCTCATTTTTGGTAGTTAATATTTGGAGGGCATAATTAAAAGATACAGACTAACTCAGATATGTCAGTTAGTATGCATCTTTTGGAATATCCAGATCCTAAATAACATGGTTGTGGCTATAGATGAGCACCTGAGACAAACGCTATGGAGAGAGCTCCGGCTTTATTGCAAGTAGTCACGCGTCACTCAGACTTATAAAATAACTTAGCTGCTTCACATAATGTTTTCTTATATTTACGCGAAGACTACATTAAATGAAACTAATTTTACGGATTATATCGCGTTTAATTTTACTTTTAATTCCCGACATTTCGGTGCTTTACAGCACCATGGTCCCCGTGACCCGCGATATAATCCGTAAAATTAGTTTCATTTAACTTAGCTGCGTTAAATGTGATATAATCTGATGAAAAAGACTGCACAAAGGACGTTGTTAGGCCAAAAAGATATATTGCAATAGAGCAAAATATGGAAACAAATGAATGAACCTAACTTTTGTAGTACAAGCCGTACATTTATGTCCACGCATTGTGTATGAAACGAGTGCCCTTCCAACGCGGAACAAATACAAGGCAAACCACAGCTCACGGTAAAGTGGCTTGTCCGAAGGCACTTAAATTTGCGAGTAGGTTCACACATGCACGTCGCAAAGAGTGACACAAAGCACTTTTCAGAGCCACCTGCATCCATCGACTTCCTGAATCTCTTACCAGGTCCTCACTCTATCTAATACACTCCGCTTACCGGTACGAGTCTGCCACTCAGGAACCTTACTTCATTTCTTTCTATCGGCCTTTCAAAAGACCACTGCTGATTATAGACCGTCTGGCAGGCGAGTTAGCAAACGCAGTTGATTTTTTATTTTTTATTTGTTATCAGGAAGATCTCTCCGTCTCCTGGTTTGTTTCCTTATGTCACCTCTTACGAAACCCACGGAACGATGCGAGACGATTTGGCATAAATGTAAGTAAAATTACTTATATTTGTGCGTTACAAATGCTTTTCTACTGACTTCAAAAATGAGGAGGTACTCAATTCAATTGTATGTTTTTTTTTGTGTGTTACCTCATAAATTTTTTCTGGGTGAACCGATTTCAATGATTCTTTTTTTATTTGAAAGCTGGTGCTTTTCATGTGGTTTTATATAAATTTGATCAAGGTCTGACTAACAGTTTTTGAGTTATTCTTAATAATATATATTGAAGTTGGTTGTACAAAATGTTTAATTTTAAATTATTAAACAAAGACATTCTAATATTTACAAGAGGATGAATCTCTTTGCTTTTAAATCACACCACCGTTTATATTCTGAGCGAATGGAATTAAATGTCAGATTGTATTTTTCCTAATAAGAAATAATACATATCATACGTCTTATCTGATGCTAATAACTTTTGAATATTATTTCTTGTTATATTATTTATTGCATATGATTTTATATAGAAATAAAACTTACCTATTGTATGTGTCACAAAATTATAAGTTTGAAAAATACTGAATTTGACTTCGTCCCAGTTGAATCTGTATCTAGTGGATATGTATAAAACTGATATTTCGCCTAAAATAAAATTAAGTATTAATTCCATTAGTTCCTTACTCAGTTTATAATATATTTATAATTCGATAAGTTAATATAGTTTTAAACAATTATTTTAATCATCAAAGATAAAATTAAAAAAAATAAGATAGCTCTAACATATTTAATTATAATAAAATTAAACCAAGATACATAATAAATTTAATTTGTACAAATGATTTTACCATGCATTGGACCAAACAATATAGCGACAACAACTAGCAGAACGATAATTCGCGCTCTTCTATTATTAGGACCATATTTGAATATCGTTGTAAATATTTCCTTTATGTTTGTGAGATCAAAAAACGCACGTAAAAAGTAAAGGAAGCCCTGGCCGCCTACCTGGAATGTTAAAAAATATTTTTATCTTTTTACTTAATTGTATAACATATTTGTTTCAGTTTTTACATCGATCTTTTTATCAATAGCATAGGTAATTAAAAAAAAAACATTAAATCACACAGTCAAAACATTTTAGGAATCAATAAAAACTGTTTACGTAATTCACAAGTTAAAAAAAAATTGTTTTTTAAATATCTATTCATTTATATTTCATAGCATCAAAGATTGTAACAATGAAATAATCTTTATTAATGAGTAAATATTTAAAAAACTCCATCTCTCCATCATTCTGATCTCATCATCATCATCATTACAGCCTTTCAGAAGTCCACTGCTGAACATAGGCCTCCCCCAAGTTATGCCACAAAGCACGGTCCTGAGCCAGCTGCATCCATCGACTGCCTGCATGTCTTACCAGGTCGTCACTCCATCTAGTGGGGGGTCGCTCTACACTTCGCCTACCGGTACGAGGCTGCCACTCGTGAATTTTTTTCCCCATCGGTTGTCGGTTCTTCGAGCTATATTACCGGCTCATTGCCACTTCAGGTTACTAATCCGTTGGGCTATGTCGGTCATTCTGGTTCTACTGCGGATAGCCTCATTCCTAAGTTTATCACGCAAAGAAACCCCAAGCATAGCCCTCTCCATAGCCCGCTGAGCGACCTTGAGCGTCATCAAATGGCCAGCAGTGAAGGAACACGTCTCAGATCCATAGCTCATCACTGGCAATACGTACTGGTTGTACAATTTCGTTTTTAGGTTTTGAGGTATACCTGACGAGAAGATGTGTCGTAATTTCCGGAACGCTGTCCAGCCGAGTTGAATACGTCGATTGACCTCTCGGTCGAAGTCGGACTATTTGTCCCAGGTAAACATACTCGTCAAGAACTTCGAGCTTAATGCTCCCAACAACCACCGGCATAGGTGTAATATGGACATTAAACATAATCTTTGTTTTGTCCATGTTCATCTTCAGACCTGTCCGTTGCGAGACACTATTGAGATCATTGAGTATAGTGCTTAGGTCCTCCAGCGATTCTGCCATAAGGACTATATCGTCGACAAATCGAATGTGAGTGATGTCCTCGCCATTGATGTTAATACCGTATCCTTTCAGTCCAGTATCTTTAAAACGTCTTCCAATGCCGCGGTGAAGAGTTTTGGGGATATAACGTCACCCTATCTTACACCTTTCTGCAGTTGGATAGGTTTCGTACTCTGGTTCTGTACTCGGATAGCCATCGTAGCCTACTGTACAAACACTTCAGTACTTCGATATACCGACAGTCAACTTGGCACCGCTGAAGGGACTGCAGCACCGCCCAAATTTCGACGGAATCAAAGGCTTTTCATAGTCCACATACGCTAGGCAAAGTAGCAGATTGTACTCTTCGGTCTTCTGTACAATTTCCCGAAGGGTGTATATATGGTCTATGGTACTAAAGCCTTTTCGGAAACTGGTTTGGTCGGGAGGCTCGAAGTAGTCGAGTCTGCATGCAAGACGATTCGTAATGACTCTCTAAAACAGCACGTAGACGCGGTTCAGAGGGGAAATCGGTCTGTAGTTCTTCAAAAGAGTGTTGTCACCTTTCTTGAAGAACAAGGCCACCGCACTTCTGCTCCACGCCTCCGGAGTAGTCCCACCATGGAGGACGGAGTTAAAGAGCTTCTGAAGGACTTCAAGTACCGGTTATCCACGTGCTTTCAGAAGCTCCGCTGTAATTCTACCCTCGCCCGGAGACTTGCTGTTTTAAAGGTGATGGAGAGCCATTCTAACCTGGTTCAGACTGACGTCCGGGATATCATCGGAATAGTGTTGGATAAGACTTGCTCTGGGGTCGTTACTCACACTTGCGTGTGGCTCCAACGATGACGTGTACCCCATAGAACCTCTCAATTTCACTCAAAATCTCAGGTGTCCCGGAAATGATGCTGCCACACTCGGTCTTCAGCTTTGACAGTTGTTTCTTTCTGGCAGACAGATCTCTGGCAAAGACTTTTGGGGCCTTGGTTCCGCTCGATCGCTTCTTCAATACGAGCTGTATTGAAGTTGCCAAGTCCCACCGCATGCATTTGGAGGTCTGTCTGTTCAGTTGCCTGTAAGCTGTCAAATCTGTTGAAGACTGCAGCTTCATTTCCCGTCTAACAGCCATGAGATTGAGAGTGTGATCGGAGAGTTTTTTGTTCTTTGCGGTGGACCTTGCAGAACTTAGCCCCGACCGCAAGGACAGTTTCCACGAGCTTGTCATTCATATCGTCCACTGCATTGCAATCTTCTAGGCACTGAAAACGGTTTTGTAACTCAAGCTGAAAGGTGTCGGGACTTTGGATTAGAGCAAGAGGGGGACGGAGCGTTGACTTCATTAGACGAGACCTCTGTAACTTAACGTTTAGGTTCAGTGTGCATCGAACCATTCGCAGTTCGCTACCAGTTTTCACTCTCGCGATCACTGAGACATCACTGTACAGTTGTCGTCTGCTCGTCATAATGAAGTCAATCAAATTTTTTGTTGAACCGTCGGGGCTCGACCAGGTCCACTTCCTATGGAGCTGCTTCTGTAAGAAAGAGTTCATCATAAAGAGTCCCTCTTTCTCCATGAAGTTGGTCAGGTGCTGGCCCCTTGGGTTCCGTTGCCCTATTCCAAATTCCCCTACCTTCAGCTCACAGTTCTCTCTTGTGCCTAGTTTTACTTTGAAATCTGCCATTAACACCGTATAGCGGGTTTTGGAGGAATGCATAACTCTTGATATATCCTCATTCATTTCCTCCGCCTCCTCATCGGGATGTGCCATATGATGTTGTTAACCTGTATGACCGTCAAGGAATACCGTTCGGTGATTCTGAGAATAAGATACGCAACCCCTGTCGACACACTCACAATCTTTACAACGTTATTAACGAGAGACTTGTGGACGATAAATCCGACACCTCCTTGGGACAGATGGTCGCCCTCCGGGTGATAGAACAAGTTGCCGGATTCGAGGATTACCCTGTCCTCCCCCTCTCTTCGGACCTCAGATAATCCTATAATATGCCAGCGTAAATTGTCTATCTCTTCTTCCAGCTTCAGGATCTTCTCGTCAGTCCTCAGGGTACGTGCGTTGTATGTTGCTAGGTCGAGTAGTCTTAGGTGGCAACCGAATCTCCACCGGAGATTCTTAGCACCCCCTGCTTCGCCATTACCATGGTCACCACCGTAGCCAGGAATAGCTGGGCCGCCGGGGACTGGGGGCCATCTCTTCGTAACTTTCGTCATGGTTGCCATAGTTGCCACGCTTGGCAAGCGGGTTGGCAATCGCAGTTTTTTATTGTAGTATTGTTGTCATCAGAAAGACGATGCTGCCCATCTCCTGCCTGTTTCCCAATGTCGCCTCTTACGACACCCACGGGAAGATATGGGGTAGTGGATATTCTTAACCGCCACTACACGGCTATTCTGATCTACGTTGCTGTAATTATTATTCTTTTTAATTATATAGTATAATTATATTCATAAGTATATCTTAAACACGCTTAAAATATTTACTAATCATAATAAAATTCCTATGTATTATCTATTGTGTATTTATTACCTTATATAATCGATTATAACCTAGGGCTTAACCACCACTTACCACCAAGATAAGGTTTGTATATAAGCACTGACTTTTAATATTAATAAGTATTTATTACCTTATATTATCTATTATAACCTACGGCTTAACCACCACTTACCACCAAGGTAAGGTTTGTAGATAAGCACTGGTTTTTAATACATTTTAATAATATAGTTATAATAAATATCTAATGAGAAAATGTTCCTTTTCTGTTGATTAACATGTTTTTATGCGTATAATAAAGTGGTCCACGATTTTAAGGTCCAAACATCTTGAGTTTCGCCTGCCAAGCGTGGCAACTAGCTTTTACTCACCTTAAGGGAAGGCCTAAGTAAGCAGTGAACTTTGATAAGCTCTAATGAATGATGAAAAATTAGGCATTTTATCTCAGAGGTTATAATGCATTTGCATTGTGATTGATCAAGTATAAATGTGAGTACCATCAGGTATAATGTAGCAAACAATAAACGTCTGTCATCTTACTTGAATGTAGGTAATGTTAGCAAAAATAAAAATTGTATGCATATTAACTTTCATTTCAGGAGAAGGTAATTTATTGTAGGATACCACAGCCATATTCAAAAATATTTTATTCAAATTTAATATTTTGACCGACTTCAAAAAGGATCAGGTACTCAATTCCGCTGTATGTTTTTTTTATGTGTGGTACCTGATAACTTTTTTGTAGGTGAAGTTATTTCAATGATTATTTTTTTATTTGAAAGCTGGTACTTCTCGTGTGGTCCCATATAAATTTGATCAAGTTCTGTCAAGTAGTTTTTGAGTTATCCTTAATATTTTATATTGAAGTTGGTTGTACAACATTTAATTAATAGAATCAGGCGTTACTTTGCGGAAATCCATTATATTCTTTGCCAATATCCGCTCAATAAAATAAAATGATGTGTTTTACCTAGTTTGAAGAGCACCTCCCGCCCTACCTCAATTGCGTGCACTATCCCCGCCACCACTAATCCCAGCAGTGGGAGTAGTGGGCTGTAAACTTGATTATGAAAAACGGAACAATTACTGCAAATTGCATCTTAACATACCACGTACGAGTTAACATTCACACACACACACGTGTGTGTGTGTGTGTGTGTGTGTGTGTGTGTGTGTGTGTGAATGTGTTAACTCGTACGTGGTATGTTAAGATGCAATTTGGTAATTGTTCCGTTTTTCACAATCGTTTAACAGCTAATCTGTAATTTTCTTTTACATTGTAATTTTGTTAGATTAATGATATGGTGTAATTTGTATGCTTTGTTATATCATCGACTACCTCTAAAACTGAAAATTTTTGAGCAAAAATGTTTTTACGGAATAATTTCACAAAATTCATAATCTCCTCATACCAGAATTCCTTACATTATCCAACAAATCAATACAACTATGTTTTTAAGATTATTGATAATATGTAAATTTTTCTAACTGCTAACACATTGGCTTCGCGTACAAGTTCGTAGTCGGATACATCCTAGGTTTTTCAATGCTATTTTAAAATCATCCTTTGTACCTTTTCAACTTGAGTTTTCTGAATAGGCATTTCTGTATGGAGAGCTCTCCATACAGAAATGCCATAGGACAGAATAGATTTACCTAACGATTCATAAACAGTTTTAATTAAATTCCAATTTGCGATATGTCTTAAGTTTTTAAATATGTAGATAAGCTTTCTAATTTTTTGAACTAAATAGTTTATATGTTCTTTGAAGGTTAGATTCTTGTCTATTATTATGCCCAGGTACCTTATATTATTTATATTTTCACATGAATTATTTGTATTTTTAAATTTATTTGTAAAACAGGATGAATTTCGGGTGGAAAACATTGCATATTTGGTTTTATTGGAATTTAAAGTGAGACTATTTAGAGCAAGCCAGTGGCAGACTATATTGAAACCATCCTGTGCAATTTTTAAAACTTCTTCCCAAGAGTCACCATAAAACGAGAGGGATGTGTCGTCAATGATTCTATTCATTATAGTATCTATGGCCCTACTCTTTATTCGGGTTCGGATATAAATTGTCTCTTTTTTATCTGCTTACTATGTAACTAAGAATATATAAAACGATAACATAAATTTTAAAAGTCTTCGAATATTTTTAGTAAAAACTATTACAATAACGTTTACTACTCCAAAAAAAACATGTATGTAAAGAAATTTGGAGATATAGTGTTACAAAAAATAAGAATAGGAATATAAATGTTTATATATTACCTCCATCTGATCCTTGGTTTTTGTAGTATCTTTTAAAAAGAATAAATTGTACGTAAAGTTAAGAGCATGTATACCACATGCCAATCCATAACAAACATAATATCCGTAAGTTTTGAGTAATATTCCACTAATACCCATTCCTACTGGAAACCCTGCTGTTAAGCTGAAATTTATTAATCCCATGCGAAACGTTCTATTTTCAATTGTTGTGATAGCACTGATATATGTAAAGATCACCAAGAAACAAACACACCAACTACCGGAAAATCCTTCTAAAATTCCTTCACTTAACACAAAATATTCCAGACGGAGTTCATAGAAGAAATACGTATTTAACATACCGTTAATGCAAACAAGAATCTGTCCTGCAATTGGTATGAGAATGAAAACTTTTCTCCGCCCTGTTCTATCAGACCATGACCCAACAAAAAGAGCAAAAACACAAGGAAAAGTTGCAGTCAAGTATGTTTTCCAAGCCATGGCAGCTGTAACTAATTTCTGTGTGTTTCTTTCATATTCATTTCGGCTTTCTATATCTTGCGCGCGTAGAGCATTACATATATCTGTTGTAAAGTTAAGATTGACGCGACAGGCTTTTTCAAGACTCAAGTTCTGTGACGTCAACGTAGTTAAAAGAAGCGATAACACAAAAAAAAACATTGTTGGTTCTACGGTCACATTGCTGAAGATATTTAAAAGCGTCGCTTTAACTGTCTTTTTCTCCTCTGGTTTGGTTTCTTCAATATTCTCTTTAAGAGGAACTATTTCCGTTAATTCCATTGTATATTCTTGATCATCACTAGTATATTCTTGTGTTGGGGACATTTTTTTTTTAAATAAAATCGACTAAAAATATTTAATAATCTGTAAACAGAACATTGTAACACTATTGACTTGCTAATAATATTTCTGTATATATAAGTATTAAAACACAATTAACAATTTTTTTTTATCATTGTCGATAAAACTAGTCTTGATAACCGATTAACGTTTATTATTCTATGAGCATTGCTTGCACAACTATAAGTAGTTTTTAATTTTAAGTACAAAGCCCTGATAAGAACTTAAGGCGAGACTGCAATACTTTTAGATAATTTTTTTGAATCTCTGTAATTCTAGTGAAATGTATTATTGCGCAAAAACAAAATCATTGTATAAATAATCATAAGGATGACACTAAACGCTATTTCAATGTATACTTTGCATAAATATTAAACAGTGTAAAAGTTATATCACATGAAATTGCATTTTATTTTTAGGTCATGTTGAGAACACATTTTATAAATTCGTTCTTATTTTTTTTATAGAATAAGGGTGACAAACGAGCACACAGTCCACCTGCTGGTAAACATCTATATCTATCTTCGATTATGATTCAAAATGAAGATGCGTTGCCAACCTCAAGACTAAGATGGAATGCCTGGAATCACGGCCAATGTGGTGAACCTCAATGTGATGTGAACACCACAACTCGAGACCTTCAAATATTTTAGCTTTAAACCTGAGTTATCTTTCACAAGAACCCTTTCCATTAGCTCTCAAGCAAGTGGTAGGAGTAGTTGTGTAGGAGATTAGGGGTGATGGGGATAGTGCACGTAATTGAAGGAATGCGGAAGGTGTTTTTCAAACAAGGTAAGACATCATTTTATTTTACTACGCTTAACATCTTTGATATAATGGATTGCCGCAAAGTAAAGCCTGATTATAATAATATAATCAGGCGTTCCTCTGTTAAATTAATAAACTATAGTGCCGGTGTTTGTTGTAGAAATATGGCTTGCTCGTGGATACTGCACATTCCTATCGTTTTGTGGTCAACTCGATCACTCGTGTTACCTTATGATATTATGTCGACGTCCTTGTATGATATGTTTTTTGTAAAACTTATTAGCGCACCAAGCATACTTAACTCCATGTCTTTAGCGCAATAGGTCTGCGACATACGGATAATGACGCGTTGGTGCAACATTTAGTTAACAACTTCGTTACTAAAGAAGAAAGGGGTCTTATGGGTGAGTTATGATTGGATTTGTATCTCTTTAACTTATATAATAATAATGTTAATAACGTAATAATATAGTATTATATCAGTTTTTTGTGCTTGTATTACAACTGATTAAGTTTTGCCAGCCGATCAAAATTACGATAAAAATATTTTCATATCATGGACTTATTTGATTAAGCTAAGCACTCGTAGTTGTATCTGTCCTAATTATAACAGATACAACTACGAGTGCTTAGCTTAATCAAATAAGTCCATGATATGAAAATATTTTTATCGCATTGCTGATCGGCTGGCACAACTTAATCAGTTGTAATACAAGCACAACAAAACCGATATAATATTGTATTATTACTTTCATTCCATTATTGTAATTTCACAATGTTTTTTCTTTTTTTTAAGTTAAGGTATAAAAATGACCTAAGCATTTTTTCCGTCTGTTGGTGTATAGATATGTATTCTCTCCTGAAAAATTTAAGAGATATAAATCCAATCATAACTCACCCATAAAACCCCTTTCTTCTTTAGAAACAAAGTTGTTAACTAAATGTTGCACCAACGCGTCATTATCCGTATGTGGCAGTCATATTGCGCTAAATACATAGCATAGTAGGACGTCGATATATCATAAAGTAACACGCTAAGACGCTGTCCACAAAACGATAGGAATGTGCAGTATCCACGAGCAAGCCGTATTTCTACAACAAACCAGCTCACACCGGCGCTAGTTTATTAATATAAAAAAGTAACGCCTGATTATATTATAAAAATCAGGCTTTACTTTGCGTCAATTCATTATATCAAAGATGTTAAAAGTTAATTAGCTAAGATCAGCGTAGTAAAATAATATGATGTGACTTACCTTGTTTGAAAAGCACCTTCCGCATTCCTGCAATTCCGTGCAATATCCCCGTCACCACTAATTCCAACACAACTACTCCCAATACCACTACAGTAGGAAAGACATACCACCTTCGACTATACAACACTAGGGTTACGTGTCTAGGACATAATGTATAATGTATTCTTTTAAATTTATTACCGTATATTTAAATACCTGTAACGGTGCATCTGAATGGACCCTTACAAATAATTATAATTAATTAAACTTAAATAGATATTAATATAGATATAATCTTAAATATATAATAATAATGTATTTTAATCTTAAAATAAAAATAAATCAATTATTACATATTATTCATTAATAACTTTTTTTTTATAGGATAGGGTGACAAACGAGCACACAGTCCACGTGATGGTAAGTGGTTGCTGTGACCGATAGACATCTACATCTATCCTCAACAAAGAATCAAAATGCAGATGCAATGTCACCTGTGAGGACTAAGATGGAATGCCTCTTTTCCAGTAAAAACGGTCTCCAGTTCTCTACACTCACCATACGAAACACAGCAGCATTAAGCTGCTATTTTACGCTGGTATTCTGTGGGAGCGTGGTCCTTATCCGCTCGAGCCGATACCATTCGTGCTACAACTATACTACTAATATAGCTGCAGCATGGCTCTACCACGTATGAAACTATTCTACGGAACCATAGAATAATTAATTTAATCCGCGCTCAGAATTTTTTTTCTCGCCTTGCAGCTCTTTATTTTCTTTCTTTCTTTCTTAAAAAGCTCTCAAATTATGTAGGTATGTACTTTGTGAACGAGGAGGTGTCTACAACAGCGAACTAGTACGTTTTTTTTATAATTTAATAAGTGTTCATATCCACCAAATTATTATAGTGTCGATTGTTACGTAGAATATTACTATTACTTACCCATTATTTTGTTTAATATATTTAATATAATAAATGTAGATATTGTAAATACCCTGATAACTTTTAAACTATTAAAAGTCGTAATTATATACGTAACAGTTCGCATCTAAACAACTGTTGATTTTGCTTTTTTTTAATTGTGTAAGTACCTACATTGAAATTAGTAATAGTTTACACCGAATTGTAGTTAGATATTACGTTGTAGTTTTCTTGTAAAGAACAGAATTGCAGTTCTATAGTTTAGATGCGGTAATTTTGTGCTTGTAGTAAACTGCCATTCTTTTTGTCTTGTTTTTAGCATTTTGTTGTAAATACACAATAGGGACTCACCCTATTAAATATTATTCTGCAAAATAAACAGGAGTTAACGTACGAAGTACTTATTAGAGGCGATGAACCGGCTCCTAATGTATTAGGTTTACGTAAACAGATATCAAAACTTATTTCGTTAATACCTAATGATGATCTTTTTGAATCGGGTCTTGATATAACGGTCGATTATGAGGGCGTTCAAAGTTCTATAACTGAGCTGCCTACCCGAATTAATTCCTTAACCGAAAAATATTACTACAATCTTTTTGAGCGAACTAAAGCCTTGCATAATCATATTTATCATCGTTTAAGACGAATAGATAAATCTAATCCTTCATTCGTAAACAAGATTAGTTCTTTAAACAAAGAATTCGACGTCTTATCCAAAAAATTATTTTCTATGCAAAAGTTAGACTCTGCTAATAATACCGCATCCGAGCAAACTAGTTCTGCAAACTTATCTTCGTTACGCGACGGCTCGACCATTCTATCGGTGCAGTACGAGCACTCGAGCACTAGCGAGCTGCATAAATTAATATATGACGGTACAACTTGCGTTCGTGCGTTCATACAAAAGATAAACGAGTTTCAAAATGTTAGGAATTTACCTTCAAGCAAATTATTAATGTATGCATCAGAATTATTTACTGATAATGCACTTCATTGGTATCGTAGTGTTCGCGACACAGTAAATACTTGGGAAGAATTACTTTATCTACTAAGCGAGGATTTCACACCTTTTGACTACGATTATAAACTAATGTCCGAAATTCGTAACAGAACACAGGGTGAATCCGAGAATTTTCACGTCTATCTGCACCACTTTCAGAAAAACATAAATTAGCTATTCTGTTACATAACATACGATCGTGCTATGCGACTGTTCTCGCAGCCTGTGTTACCGGTGTTGATTCTATTGCGACACTTTGTAAACTATGCCTTAATTATGAAAAAATTCAGTGGCTTTCGTCTCAATTTCATGAAACTCCGAAACCGTCAAGTAAAACCATTGCCCCTGATTTAGCCTATACAAAATCAGAACCTAGCTTTTACAAAAATAATTATTACAATAAAAAATTTAACACCCAGTCAATAATTTCTATCATAATTATAAATCTGGTACCAATGTACTAATATCACCTATTGAAGCTAACCGGCGTTCGAGCTGAAGTACTAGACTTCAGCTCGAACGCCGGTTTTCTGTCCACGTTGCCGTACTAATGACCATTCGTTGAGACAATGTAAACAGGAACGTTACCCGGTCTGCTTTAAATGTGGCTTAAAAAACTTTACTTACCCTAATTGTCCTAAATGTAATTCCGAACCGAAACGAAAAAAACTACTAAGCGAAGACTGTTGCACGTCAGTAGTAAATAGTATATCGAAAACATCTTCTAACTTTGATAAGGAAGATAGAGAAAATTGGTTAACTACAATAAAAAAATACTTTTCGGCGTTACTCTATTGCAAAAATCCCTGATAAAAAACCTAACTCTGATGTACGCCCTTATGTCACCATCACAGTAGGAGACAAACCTATGTGTGGGTTGCTAGATTCTGGCTCAGATGTTACAATACTAGGTAACAACTCCCATATTGACCTACCTTCTTCTAACTTACCCATTATCAAACCCGACGCCCTTCAATCATTTATTTCAGCTGGTGGTCATAAATTATCTGCCGTTGGGTATATTAATTTTTCTGTTATTTTCGAAAACCAGTTTAATTACCTAAAAGCCTACGTTATACCGTCGTTTACATCACCACTCATTTTAGGTATGGACTTTTGGAAGAAATATAAATTATTTTTAAAACTCTCTAGGTCTATTTCACTATCTCATACTAACGAGCAGCAAATCTCTTCTCTTAATAATAATTCCATAGCCTTACGTTCTTATAATGATGTTGATAAAGTTCAAAGGGATTTGGTAAATCTATAGGATATTGGCACATAAAAGACCTAAAACTCGTAAATTATACGAAATAAATATTTTCCTCAGTACCTAGTAGACTAGGAGCAGATAGACGGATCTTACTACTAAAGACTACGCAAAATCCTTCTTCAGTTGGCTGTAACGGTGCATCTGAATGCACCCTTACAAATAATTATACTTAATTAAACTTAAATAGATAATAATATAGATATAATATTAAATAGACAATAGTAATATATTATATCTTAAAATAAAAACAAATCAATTATTACATATTATTCATTAAAATAATTATTCTACGGAACCATAGAATAGTTAATTTAATCCGCGCACCGTGAACCGTTTTGCTCAACGATCCCAAAACAAAAGTTCATTTCTACCTGAGACTGCTTGAAGTTCGCAACGCGCGTGAGCCTAAACGAACGACCGTTGAACTTGCTACCTACATTCAAAATTTAAATTATTCAAAGTGCAGTTGATCATGCTGGTGTGAGTTCTTATTTATTTAACAATAGCAAAAATTGTAACTGTTCTGCTTAATTCTAATATCTTCTGCTGAGGCTGCTTAGTGCTTAGGAATTTTTAACTTCCTATAAGGGGTGGTGGAATTTGACTAGGGCGCATATAGTACTATTAGAAGTTTCCCTAATGCTGCCCTCCGTCTGGGATTCCAGGATCCACCTACCACCTAAGGCCTACTTGCTTGCCGTGCCGCGAGCTAACGGAGTATTGGCCTACCATCCTACCAACGGCCATCATCACCGTCGGGCTTGGATATCATCGGCTTCTTCTACTAGCTGGCTGTCTACGACCCTGAAGGAACAGCGCTTGGACTTCGCCCCCTACGTCAGTACAGTGATCACCTTCCTAGTAACTTACTTTGTACGTGTGCGAAAGTAAGATAAATAAAAAAATAATTTAATATAGATCTTGACTTTTTTAAGAACCCACCTACTTCTGAACCCCTACCACTACCGGTACATAACGTAATTTTTGACCGCTTACTTTAAAAAATTAAATAAATACAAAATAAGCAAATCGGTTATACGTCCTCTTAAAAAAATAAATAAAAATTGCTTCACAAAAAATAAAATAATTATATGGGGATGTTACAAAACAATACAAACAGCACAGGCGGCTGTCAAAGATACTGTCGTCGTTAATGATGTTGTCAAAAAAAAATTGTATTTTTTTTATAGTTTCTCGAAAAGTCACGAATATAAAATTAGTTAATATACGCGATAAAATACGTAAAAGCTAGTTTTATTTAAATGTGTAGTGTTCGAGTAATCAGCAAATAAAAATCAGTTTCAACTTACTATTACGTGGACTGTGTGCTCGTATGTTACCCTTACTTTAAAAAAAAGTCCTTACCTATTTCTACTGCCATGCAGCAAGTTCAACTATTTCAGTGTTCTGAAGGTGGAAAAAAATGTAGGTTTGAATCGTAAGAGAATCATTACATGTATAAATACAGCAGAAGCTGAGTCACGTTCGATTGCCTGCATTAATATTAAGTCCTAGTTAATGCAATAATAAATAAGCAAGGACTTTTTATTTATTATTCTAATTGCTCATGTTTATGTATGTATGTAAAATAAAGAAAAGAGTTACTATTATAAAATATTCATTTATCATTATTTATTCAGTATTGATCATTACAACCTTGCTCGAGCAAGATTGAAACGATTAAATAAAAAAACGTTATAAAAACAAGTATGTAGTTAATTTTCTTTCTTCGTAAGTTTTATACAAAAATACACCAAACTATGTTTTTCATAGCATTTATTATAAAAAATTATTTATTATCAATAATAATAAATAATAATTAAAACGTTACTTTTTTCAGCTTGTTTCTTGATGAGACGTTATTCTGCCGGCGTTATTTTGTCTGGCTGATTTTTTCGAATTTCTTCTGTGTTCGTAGAAAAACCAGCTAAAAAGAAAAAATGTAATTCACTTGTGGTACTGACATCTTTTTAGGGTTCCATACCCAAAGGGTAAACAACGAGACCCTATTACTAAGCCTCCGCTGTCCGTCCGTCCGTCCGTCTGTCTGTCAGCAGGCTGTATCTCATGAACCGTAATAGGTAGACAGTTAAAATTTTCACAGGATGTGTATTTCTGTTGCTGCTATAACAACAAATTAAATAAATTAAAAACCAAAGGGGGCTCCCCTGCTAGAAATGTGTTTTAAGATGGTACGGAACCTTAATGCCTGAGTCCGTCTCGCACTTGGCCGGCTGTTATTTCTTCATTACCGTAAACCGCGAACCCTTCATAATCAAAGCCACTGCCGTATATGGTTCTCTACAATTGTAGGAAATATTAACCGTAATCGCCAGTAGCCATGATTGGCTTGGCAATCGCAGTACATGTGCTGACTAGCCAGGCTTCGTCGCCGGTCTAGATAATTAATTGAGATCCATCGGAGACGATTTGATTTTTCTGGCATTCCTATAGCCAACTCTTAAGGCACCCACTAATATACGCAGTAGAGCTATGCTGCAGCTATATTATAGTTGTAGCATGCTCGGGATGGCTCGATCGGAGAATGACCTCGTTCTCACAGAATACCAGCTTAAAATAGGAGCTTAATGCTGCTGTGTTTCGTATAGTGAGTGTAGAGAACCAGAGAACTTTTAACTGGAAATGAGGCATTTCATCTTAGTTCTTAGGGTGACAATGCATCAGCATTTTGATGCTTAATCAAGGATAGATGTAGATGTCTATAGGCCATAGAATCCGCTTACCATCAGCACAGAATAAATAATAGTACTATGTACAGAAGTTGCATTTCTTTGATGTTGACTGCTTGCCAATGTTTTAATAGCCTACATAGTTATTATTAATCAGATAAATCGCGCACGCAAGCTAAATTAAACTTTATCGCTGCGCGCGAGTGTCCGTATTACTTTGCATCTTTTCCCCTTCTTGCGTCACGACGGACTTTTCGTGGTTAGTAAGGCTGTTAATAAAGAGTAAAAATACATTGTGAAGTGGTAAGTTACTTAGGTAAAGTACCTACGCTGACTACAATCGACCATATGTTCTGTGATGCCCAATTTCCGCTACTATGGAGTTCTGTGATGCCCAACGCATGCAATTTGCAAGGAAATTCGTCGGAAATCGCGATGCTTGGTTCGTATAGGTAGATAGCGTAAACAACAAATAAACCCGAATAAATACGATTCCTAACACAAATATGATCGTAATTTACTTCGTAACTAAGAATCTTGTAAACAAAGTTATAATTTCAGTATTTTGTGCTATTATAACTTAAAATATTTTAATTACAAAGACAAGTATAGGTATGTAAGTCGGTACTTGGGTAGTGAAGTAAATTTCAACTAAGTTTTGTTATAAAGTACTTAGGTATTACTTCTGTAGTTAAATTATTACTTAATACTTCTATCTAACAAAAAATTGAAATAAATTCACCTCTCATTATCCTTCGTTAACTTAAAATGATATATCTGAATCCTTTTAATTGCTCAGGAAGCATCCATCCCCGCAACAATTATAGTAGGAACGAAGTTTTGCCATTATAATTTATCAAATAGACAGTTAATATACAAATATATTATTCTTAAATTACATTAAAACTTTTCAACTATTTACCCTACAATTAAATATACTAAACACTAAACAAAAACTATTTCGACGAGTATTTCAACAAGTATTTACAAAAACTATTTAGGTAAACAGCGTTAAAAAACTTTAACATTCAATCACCTAGAACGCGCTAGCCCCGACTGCGTTCTACCCCTTGGCGCCTCGCGATTGTAGGTAATTATTTCACGCAGGTAGCAAGAGTGACAGAGGCCTGCCATCAGATAGATTATGTACCCGTTTGTCACCCTTATTGTATAAAAGAACCCACGGAAGGAAATAGGGAGATGCTAAAGTTGGAAAATTTGCTTTGCTCATATCCGCTCAATAAAATAAAGTGTCTTACCTAGTTTGAATAGCACCTAGAGCCCTCCCTCAATTGCGTGCACTATCCCCGTCACCACTAATCTCAGCACCACTACTCCAACCACCACAATACTAGGAAAGACACACCACCGACAATAATACGACACGTGTTTCGCCTCTACACGAGGCATCCTCAGGTGTAGTAGACTCTGCGTTGGCTGACCACTAAGAGAGTGGTGAGCGAAAACAGCTGCTATTTATACAACTCGCCGACGCAACCGCTCCCCACTTAGCGAGCGACTGCGTCATGCCATAAAACATGCGACCAATCACCATCTGACGCATGCAGCTGCCTGCAATTAAATTAATAACAAACCGTTGCCTAACGCCCGCCTACTCCTACAACCACGCAACCAATCGCTGATCACCGTGAGGATGACGAACGACCATATTGCGAGGATGTCTATTTATTAGAGAGGAGGCTTAAAGATCTTTAAGAGAGGTGAGTTAGAAACATTTGTTTGTTTATTCAGCAGTGCAACATTACTATTATTATTTTTAATATCTGTAACTGTTTCAACAGACATAGTCGCAGCCCTTTATCACAAGTATGTAAGACTTTAAAGGAGTGGTCGTTGGCTAGGTTGTGACCAGTGTCCAAGAGATGATTAGCAAATGGGATTTATCGGAATTGCAATTCCTGTAAGTGGCTAAATGCTCTTTATAAAGTGTCTCAATGTTGCGACCAGTCTGACCCACGTAAATGGCGTGGCATTCGTCACAAACAAGTTTGTAAACACACGACTTTTACGTATACTATATAGTAACTTATATTTATTATTACAGATATTTCTAAGAGAATTGTTTGTTTTGAACACCACATAAACGACGCAAATATGAGTAAGTATTAGCTATTTACTCATATTTGGAACCTAAATAGGTCAAACTGTTCAGCCACCGCATAGTATCTGGGTATTTATACCCAGATACGCTTGAAATGCATCGTATGCATCGGGACCGTGCTTTTTGGCATTTCTTTGAAGAGGCCTTTGTTAAGATGTGCACTTGTGGTGGGCTATAATGAATAAAATGACGATGATGTGGGGTTATGTATACTAAATGGATGTATGAAATGTAATTAAGGATGTTGCGTCTATCGATTCGACTGAATCGTGCGAAGGTTATAGGCTAGGTTTTCTTTTTGTAATACTAAAATTCATTAATTCATCATAGACTATCAAACACAAATGGTGAACATAGGCGTCGCAAAACCGGCGGCGATTTACCCACCGCAGTTTTTAGTTTTCTAATTATTATTAGGAGAAAAACTACTGTGAGTGTGTTTTTCTCGGTCGCCCTATACGGCACTCCAGGTACAATATGGGGTAATGGATATTCTTACACCACCACGGAATAAAAATCAAAATAGCGACCGCAAAATACAAAATGGCGGTACAGATGTTTACTTTTTCGGGTTTTTTGTTTTCTTCATAATAATATTTGACTTGTATAAGATTGTAAAATGATGGCACTTACATGAATGCACATATAGCTGGAAGAGTCATAGAAGCTCCTAACAGGAATACTGCTCCCGGCAGTACCTCCATAGTTGCGGCATACGTTTTTGTGTACAGCGGGACATAGACCAAAGGCATTAGATTTTCAGTTAATTCGAATAATGAGTTAACTTTACCTGAAATAAAAACGTTAAAATATTTTTAATGATACATTTGGTTCTTTTTTGTCTAAGAGCTGTTTTGGTTTGGTGGATCCGTTGGCTGCAGGTAGTACAGCAGTGGTAAAAAGATGATAAAGATCAGTTTTCCACTAATGTTTATTACTTCGAATAAAATAAGGAAACTGCAAGATATTCGCATTTAATTTAAAGTGTAAGTGAAACGTGTTTTTTTTTCATTATCATTAATTGTGATATTTGGAATTAAAAAAGGAAGTTTAAAGTTGTTGAGCCTTGTTGCACCGTGTTATGGCTACAGCACTTGTGGTTCGATTATGTGGGGAAAGACCACACTTGTTCACTATACCAGCGTAAAATAGCAGCATAATGCTGCTGTGTTGTGACGAGATTTTGAGACTTTCTTAATGGTAAAGAAGCGTTTCAACGAGATATTGATTCTTAATCGAGAATAGAGTATTTGTTATCACCCCATCGCATTCATATATATATTAGGGTTCAAGTAATAGAAATGCTCAAAGAATTTTATATCCTCCGATAGATGGCGAAGTTAGAAGATAACAATCAAAGATTATGTGGTTCTTATAACAATTTCTTTTATAATACATATTTACCCAATTCATCGAGCGCTACCAATTTTGAAAGTATTGACCTCAGAGCCAACAATGATGTCCCGTTCAAAATTTCAACCAATGGTGCTGAAACATACATAAAACTGAAAATTAGAACAAACAATGAAAGTATTACAAAGTAAAAACATTTTTTTATATTGTACTAGCATAATATCAAAGAGAGCGTTGCTACCCCTGTGTCTGTTGTATCATTTTTTTCATCAAGTTGTATCAATGACCCGGGACCCTTAATCTAAAGAGGCCCCAATATTGCCCATCTACCAAGACCACGGAGTATTTCTTTATTTTAAATTTAAATAAAAAATAAATATTTTTAAAATAAAAAAATAACACTTGCAAGTACTTTTTGTACTTAAAAGAGTGTACTCTTATAGTTTCGATATTCCTGCATGGAGGTAGTGGATGTGCTAGATAGAAGCTTTTTGGCATGACCACGCGAAATTACATCTGTACAAATCATGGAAAATAAATGTACTCAAAATGTATGCTGTTTTAGGAAAAATTTCAGGAGTTCTAAACAGATTTTTGACAAATAATATATTTGGGCACATATTGATTTTTTCTAAACTATCTCTCTATTGTAGTCTGTCTATTTCTGCAATAGTACTATTATTAATTAAATTAAACATTGAAATAACTTACCGAGGAAAAATATCTTCTCATTGGGTGCAAAACAATATACAAAAGATGCCAAAATTTTGCTTACAGTGGAAATGATCCCTAGAAGGGAATCGTGCCAGCCTAAATATTTATTAAACACGGCTAACGAGAATAGAGTTCCTGAAAGTAAAGATTTTTTTCTATATGTACTGTACGACCATTTTCAAACTAAGTGTCTAATAAATTATTATATGGGATATCTAAAATTTTTCTCATCTGGTTGGACTGAATAAATATATAATTGTAAATGAAAATGATAAACATACATAAATATCAATAAAATAAAATAAATACATAAAAATACATAAATAAATAAATAAAAACCCAACCAGATGGAAGCCCTCGGCAGTGGAGACCAAATGGCCGAGGGTTAGGGGGAAAGGGAAGGAAACCGGCGGACGATGCGGGCGGTATCGAGGAGCACCACCTTCTGCATTTGAGCTTGGAGCGGTCCGTCACGGAGTCCCAGTCACCTCAGATGACCCGAGAGGCTGACTGAGATTAACCGGTTCACAGAAACGACTACAGGTATAATTTCGGTCGGCAGTTCACCCCACATTTCGGTCACCTCCTGAGCCAGGTCCAGATATTTTGTTCGCTTATCTGTTTCGGCTTTCATGATGTTATCGTCATACGGAATGGTAATGTCGACCAAAAATATCCTTGACTGTGCCCGGTCCATCAGCACAATATCAGGCTTATTCGCAAGAATAGTCCTGTCTGTGATGATGGCCCGGTCCCAATAGAGCCTGGCGCGGTCATTTTCGAGCACGGCTTCCGGCAAGTACTTGTAATAAGGCAATTTCCGGTCGACGAGACTGTATTTGAGAGCGAGCTCCTGATGTAGAATTATGGCTACTAGGTTGTGCCTGTGCAAGTACTCAGAGTCAGAAAGTGCCGAACAACCGGAGATGACATGCCTAAGTGACTCCGGGATGGCGACAAGCTCGACAGATGTCGACGGTGCCATCCTTTAGGATGTATCTCCGATAGTTGTTGGTCTTAATAACCTGATCCTGTATCGCACAGACAAAACCCTCGGTTTCCCCTATGAGGTCACCAAAACGTAGCCAGTGGAGGGAGGCAACTGTGTCTACGAAAGGCTCATGTAGAGCCTTGTAGAACCTCCCGTGGAGCTCCTTCTCTTTCCATACCGTCTCCCGGTCGGAAATGCTCTGTACTGCCGGGTCTTGCCATTGCTAACTGTAAGCCCTTTATCACAAGAGATGACGTCCCTATAGAATGCATCATCCGATCTCGTCAGAAAGTAATTATGGAGGCTGCACACTTCGCGATTATACATAGTAAGCGCGCTTAAAAAGCTACGCCCACCATGTTTCCGCGGCAAGTACAGCCTCATAATCGACGATCTCGGGTGATGCATCCTATGGGACGTCATAGTAGTGCGGACTTTTATTAGGGGACTAGACTATTTATATCCAGGGCGTTAAGTTTAGTTTGAGTCCACCTAAGTATGCCAAAGGTATACATGAGAACAGGCATGACCCAACCGTTATATGCGTGTGTCTTATTCACACCGGACAAAAGGCTGTTAAGCACTTTGTTTAAGCGCGCATAAAAAACATCGCAAACTGACTGTTTCATACCCGCCTCATTGATACCGATGTTCTGTGACATACCCAGGTATCGGTATGTTTCAGCCTCGGAAAGGGTCCTTGTTGATGGGCATAGATAACTCTATGCCCTCAGAGTTAGCAACCCTTCCCCTTTCAACATGGATGACCGCACACTTATCCGTCTCCAGCTCCATTCTAATAGAATTACTAAAATCACAAGTGATGTTTAGCAATTTCATAAGATGGGAGCGACTGGAGGCGAATAACTTGAGATCATTCATATAGAAAAGGTGGGTCACTTTTGTACCTCCTTTCCGAAGCTGATATCCCCTCCCGGATTCCTCCAGTAAGGTACTGAGAGGATTCAGGGAGAGGCAAAAGCAGATTGGACTCAAAAAATCGCCCTGGAAGATGATACCCCTTCTTATCCTTATGCGGCTTTTCGCATCCGTCATCCGCTCGCCTAGATGACAAAGGATTGTACTCCACTGCCCCATACACTGCTCGAGAAAGTCTCTAACTGTACAGTCAATCTTGTACAGCTCGAGGACCCTCTTTAGCCATGTATGGGGCACCGAGTCGAATGCCTTTCTATGGTCTATCCAGGCGGCGGAGAAATTTCGACGGTTGCGTTTAACCACTTTGCCAATGACCGCGTCAATGAGGAGTGGTTCCTTGGTTCCACGACCACCGCCCCGACATCCATTTTGAGCACGCGACATCACCTGATTTAAGTCCAGGTGACGAATGATTCGCGTACTTAAAATGGATGTCAGTGTCTTATATATGATGGGTAGACACATAATGGGGCGGTATTTGCTCGGGTCTGTGGAATCCCGGTCTTTAGGAACCAAATGAGTAATCCCTGTAGTGAAGAGGCTTGGTAGTGACTTTTGGTCGAGAGCCTCTTGAAACTGTCGGACGAGCACAGCGTGACACACCACGAATCCCTTCAGCCAGTAGGGATGCAGTCCGTCGAGTCCCGGACTTTTCCAGTCCGGGGTCCTACGGACCGCCTCAGCTACTTCATCCGGCGTTATGATGACGGGGTCCATGGGCGTAACACTGACTCGTCACAACTTCCGCCAAGGGCCCTCGCTGTGGTTTACGGGCTCTGACCACAGGCCGCGCCAGAATGCGATAGTGTCGGCCTGATTCGGTGCTGGGCCCGTTCCACGTACCATTTGTCGCTCCAATGATTCATAGAGCCTCTTCTGATCACTCTGGAAGAGACGATTCTTGTTGAACCGTGTCGATCTCTCGGTATATCGCCAAATCCGTTTTCCCCGAGCAGCGATTCTCTACTTCAGGTCGTCTTTGCGCTCCGTCAGTTTTTGCGTTATATCCGGCTGGGATATAACGCAAACGTCATTCTGACGGTGCGCACAATTCTTGGCCTGCTATTGAATACCTGAAGCATATCAGTCTGCCGATAAGGGCCCTAGCCTTTGCGATACGTTCCTCAATTCTTATTCTCCAGGCTGGGATGGCGCTACTTTGTCTAGTGGTACGTCCAGCCGTGGGGAGCTTGGCGCCAATAATACGGCATACTGCCAGTGCGGCGCCAAAAAGAATTGAGTGCGTCTCGCAAAGGTCTCGGCTGGCTTCCAAATAGGTCACCAGCATTGGGTTTGAAGCCATCACGACAGCCGATTCCGCTTGCTTAGGGTTATGCGGGGAAGTCGCGGTCGATTTTCGAGAGGCGTACTGCGCGTTTCCACAATCGCCTCTTCCAATGTTCTCCTCATTCGCTCTAGTTCTAGTTCCTGGGCGACCGTTTCATCATCGTGTGAATCAACCACAACTAAGGGGTTCACGGCGGCATCCACGTGTGCGGGTTGCTCTGCAACTTGTGGCGCCGCATTCTCAGCCGTAGTATTTTCATCCGATGAGGAAACAGCCTCACGTCGTAGCCGTTCGAGTTCGGTGCCATCAAATATGTTTGACCTCAAGAACAACCTCGAAGAAGTAAGAAATGTACCAATTAGTCTATGGACGGTTCCAGGAGGAGGATTCTCGCTGCTAATATACACAGTCATTGCCCAGGCCGCGACCCTAAATTACTTCGTGAGCACGGAGTTGCCAGGCTAAGCTTCGCTCGCAATTGTGTATCATGAACTCCAGAAGACTGGTATAGGGGATTTTTCTCCGATGAAGCCAGGATATCTCTGTACAGTGAAAACTGACGTTGGCACGTGCTACGAAGACGAGGAGAACGTTTTGCAGAGGCATGTTTAGAAGAAATCACACCTTAATGTGGGCGCTCTGTCAAGTTTTGGGCAGTAACAAATTCGTTGACCGCTAGTGGTAAACGCAGCCACCTGCGCTCCGACTCCAACGTTAGGGAAAGTCACCGGAGGCCCAGTAACGGCCCAGGGCCCAGTAACCCCCAGTTCCGCTAGATTCCGCCGGCCCATCACACACCAACACTACACACTCATCTAGTGTCTTAAACACCGTTAGGACAACGGATGGGACGCAGGGAGTCCGAAGACGGGCGCGTCGCAAACCCCTCTACACAGCGTACATACCGTGCAACTGCGTCCCTGGGCGGTTCTCACCGCTCAGAATACCGAACGATAAGAGTTTGCCGTCAGAGCCGGGGCCGCCACCCCCTGTTCGGACGACCGTTAGATGGTGGGTCATATTCCATAATAAATTTTTATCTGCATATACTTTATTAAATAAAAAACTAAAATTAACTAAAACCCAACTAAAAAACTACACTACTAGCGCTTTGAACTTTGACTTTTATTTCTCATTAATTGTTATGCTAAATCTAATGAAAACTCCTTTCTAATTTATAATTTACAAAATACTGAGACTACCTAAAATTAACAATAAAATTGGTTCTTTGATAAGGTACCCGTTTTCTTTAAAGATTTTATAGGATTGAGTTTTTTTTAGGGAAAAAGCAATGCATATTATAATTATGTATTATCTGATATTATTAATGTTTCATTAATATTTACTGTTATAATAATAGATTTGTTAACCATAACATATTACATTAATAAAACTTACCAATAGTATGTGTCAGAAAATTATAAGTTTGAAAAATGCTGAATTTGACTTCGTCCCAGTTGAATCTGTATCTAGTAGATATGTATAGAATTGCTATTTCACCTAAAATAAAATTGAGCATAAATAAATATGTAAGTAACTGAATTTCTTACTCACTTCATAAAATATAATTATCATATATCGGGAACTAAATAGATATTCAAAAATTTAATATACTTCATATAAAATGATTTTCATTTCAATAGTTTACAAATATTAAAAAAATAAAATTAAGAAAGTACTAAGTATAGGTAGGAATTAATGAAATAAAATAAATATTTATAATAAAAGTTGAGTTATAGTAATATTTTTACCATGAACAGGACCAAACAATATAGCAACCACAACTAGCAGAACGATAATTCGCAGTCTCCTTTTGTTAGAACCTTGTTTGAATATCGTTTTAAATGTTTCTTTTAAGTTTGTTAGATCAAAAAATGCGCGGAAAAAGTTACGGAAGCTCTCGCCGTCTACCTGAAATGTTAAAATATATTATTATTTTTGGTTAATCGTGAAACATATTAGTTTCAGTTATAATATCGGTCTTGTTAGTGACTCATTAATCATCATCATTACCACAGCTTATAGGTATATTAGGCCTATGTTCAGTGAATCCATTAAAACTACATAATAATTAAAAATTCCAATGTAAAACTTTTATATAATTTAATGTGTATTTAATATTATTCATAATACGTGTGAATTTTAATAATATTAAAGCGACAGCTAAAAATTCGTCTGATTATAAATTGTACCTACGATAATTATTTTCAAACTATGAAGCATAAAATGTTTAATAATTACTTTTTGTCAATCCATTATAAATATACTCATTTGCAAGAAAACAAAATGCGGTTTTGATTTTTGAAAAAAAAATACAATACTAAAAAGGTTTTAAGCATTTGAACATGTTACTGGCCGGTTATAAACGTGCTTTGGTGTTTAAAAAAATACGTTCCGAATTCAAATTCAAGCTTGAGGCTGATTTTTAAGCATAACAACTTTTTACTACATTTTATAGCGCTAACTCCTGAAAGTTAATATTGATTTTAAAAAACGTTTAGTCCATTTTTATTGAAATTATCTTAATTCTTTGACATTTTTAAGTATTTTCATTGCTTGTGGTCTCGATAATAGTAGATAAAGTGATAAAAGCCAGCAAAATTATTACGCAGCTTGAGGAGGGTTGCAGCTAATGCTTGGTGGCTCAGAGGCCAATGTGAGTGAGATATGAGTCACACACAGTTGACAGTCCAAAAAACCTGGCAGTTCTATCAAGATACCGGTCACATCAAGAGAAGGCCTGGGTCTGGATGAAAGCTATGTACCGGACCACGGGATGATCGTTTTCTGTCACCATAAAACGATTGATTCACGTCAAGCGTTGAGAAGTCGCATATCTTCGTATATGGACCTCAAGAACAACCTCGAAGAAGTAAGAAATGTACCAATTAGTCTATGGACGGTTCCAGGAGGAGGATTCTCGCTGCTAATATACACAGTCATTGCCCAGGCCGCGACCCTAAATTACTTCGTGAGCACGGAGTTGCCAGGCTAAGCTTCGCTCGCAATTGTGTATCATGAACTCCAGAAGACTGGTATAGGGGATTTTTCTCCGATGAAGCCAGGATATCTCTGTACAGTGAAAACTGACGTTGGCACGTGCTACGAAGACGAGGAGAACGTTTTGCAGAGGCATGTTTAGAAGAAATCACACCTTAATGTGGGCGCTCTGTCAAGTTTTGGGCAGTAACAAATTCGTTGACCGCTAGTGGTAAACGCAGCCACCTGCGCTCCGACTCCAAACGTTAGGGAAAGTCACCGGAGGCCCAGTAACGGCCCAGGGCCCAGTAACCCCCAGTTCCGCTAGATTCCGCCGGCCCATCACACACCAACACTACACACTCATCTAGTGTCTTAAACACCGTTAGGACAACGGATGGGACGCAGGGAGTCCGAAGACGGGCGCGTCGCAAACCCCTCTACACAGCGTACATACCGTGCAACTGCGTCCCTGGGCGGTTCTCACCGCTCAGAATACCGAACGATAAGAGTTTGCCGTCAGAGCCGGGGCCGCCACCCCCTGTTCGGACGACCGTTAGATGGTGGGTCATATTCCATAATAAATTTTTATCTGCATATACTTTATTAAATAAAAAACTAAAATTAACTAAAACCCAACTAAAAAACTACACTACTAGCGCTTTGAACTTTGACTTTTATTTCTCATTAATTGTTATGCTAAATCTAATGAAAACTCCTTTCTAATTTATAATTTACAAAATACTGAGACTACCTAAAATTAACAATAAAATTGGTTCTTTGATAAGGTACCCGTTTTCTTTAAAGATTTTATAGGATTGAGTTTTTTTAGGGAAAAAGCAATGCATATTATAATTATGTATTATCTGATATTATTAATGTTTCATTAATATTTACTGTTATAATAATAGATTTGTTAACCATAACATATTACATTAATAAAACTTACCAATAGTATGTGTCAGAAAATTATAAGTTTGAAAAATGCTGAATTTGACTTCGTCCCAGTTGAATCTGTATCTAGTAGATATGTATAGAATTGCTATTTCACCTAAAATAAAATTGAGCATAAATAAATATGTAAGTAACTGAATTTCTTACTCACTTCATAAAATATAATTATCATATATCGAAATAAATAGATATTCAAAAATTTAATATACTTCATATAAAATGATTTTCATTTCAATAGTTTACAAATATTAAAAAAATAAAATTAAGATAGTACTAAGTATAGGTAGGAATTAATGAAATAAAATAAATATTTATAATAAAAGTTGAGTTATAGTAATATTTTTACCATGAACAGGACCAAACAATATAGCAACCACAACTAGCAGAACGATAATTCGCAGTCTCCTTTTGTTAGAACCTTGTTTGAATATCGTTTTAAATGTTTCTTTTAAGTTTGTTAGATCAAAAAATGCGCGGAAAAAGTTACGGAAGCTCTCGCCGTCTACCTGAAATGTTAAAATATATTATTATTTTTGGTTAATCGTGAAACATATTAGTTTCAGTTATAATATCGGTCTTGTTAGTGATTCATTAATCATCATCATTACCACAGCTTATAGGTATATTAGGCCTATGTTCAGTGAATCCATTAAAACTACATAATAATTAAAAATTCCAATGTAAAACTTTTATATAATTTAATGTGTATTTAATATTATTCATAATACGTGTGAATTTTAATAATATTAAAGCGACAGCTAAAAATTCGTCTGATTATAAATTGTACCTACGATAATTATTTTCAAACTATGAAGCATAAAATGTTTAAGAGTTACATCTGTGGACCAATATAAAATACTATACAATGGTGAGTTAAATTTATGCTTCAAATCATACAATGAAATAAAATATAAGTTTTTTTTTTCGTTTTGGTACGAACAGAGTATCCGCGATAAATTCATTATTTATTTGGAACACTAAGCTGCGAAGTTAACATTTCTGGTAGAGTTACGCTGCAACTGTATTATGATTGCTGCACAAAAATTGGGGCTCGACGGTAAAGATCTATGCTTTCACAGAATACCACCGTAAAATTGCAGCATGATAATATTTTCGTGTAGTATGTGATGAGAACCGGAGACTATCCTTTTTACTGGTTTCGAGGGCTCGACGGTAAAGATCCATGCTCTCACAGAATACCACCGTAAAATTGCAGCATAATAATATTTCCTGTAGTATGTGATGAGAACCGGAGACTATCCTTTTTACTGGTTTCGAGGCATCCGACCTTAATTTTACTTAATTTTTTAATAAACTTTAATTTAATTAATCAAGAACAATTGCGAATCAAAATGCAGATGCGTTGTCAAACCTGAGTACTAAGATGGATTGCCTCGTTTCCAGTAAAAAGGTTCTTCGGTTCTCTACACTCATCATATGAAACACAGCAGCATTGAGTTGCTATTTTAAGCAGGTATTCTGTGAGAACGTGGTCCTTCCCCGGTCAAGTCGACCCATTCGTGCTATAACCATTATAGCTGCAGCATAACTCTACCACGTAAAACTACACTTTCTTATAATATAAGCAAGTAATTGAAAATCTTATTGTAATTTTTTGCGGCATATTGATGACATTGTTTTTTGATCTTATCAATAACCTCATTAAGAATGTCTGTTGCTGATAATACTTAAGTTTTATAATAATACGATAATCTATATGATTATGTGTTACTTATTATATTCCTACCTATTGTATACCTATAGTATGTCATATTACAAGTGGGCCTTTAGTTTATAATTTTGCAAATACATGGTGAATTTGCAAATCATTTAGAATATCTGTTGCTGATAATACTTAAGTTTTATAATAATATTATAACCTATATGATTAAGTGTTACCTATTATTTAAGTACCCACCTATTGTGTATCTATATTACGTCACATTACAAGTGGGCCTTTAGTTTATATTTTTGCAAATACATGGTGCCTTATATTTAAAGTAGGATTTGTATCAATAAAATGATGTCTATAGCCGTGCTAGGAAGTATAAAGGTATCAATTGTGCGTATAAACCAGTTTACTTAACGTCGTAGATAATTGCCAAATGTGACCTAGGAAGGGCCTCTCTATATGTATGAAAAATGAACTTGCTACCCACTGTGTCACTTATAGAATATTCCTAATATGTAATAATCATCTACGACATAACTATTTCGTGAGTTATAATGCACACGTAGTATTTGTTTAGGCAGGTAATATGCATCCATGTGCCGTAATAGCCACTCACTATCAGTTTACTGTGGGTTGTCATTTACATGATATATAAAAAAAATAAAATGCTGTGGTGTACTGTAAAATCATGGTTCTAAATCGGTTAGACCGGGTCGGTCAACTTGTACTAGTAATAGTCCTAGGAAATTAGATGACACCATGGTTAGGATACTTAAGTAATAAGTCGCGAGAACTTGGTCCAAAGCCATACATTTATGCTTAACAAAAAGAGATGGAGTTTACTGGGATAGTTTTCCTTTTTGTAAGACTGTACCGGTCTTAATCTAAAACGTCTCAATCATGGATAAGTGAGGTCAAAAAGTGCCTTCGAGTCAAAACATACTCTAAAATATTGTGTGCTGTGTGCAGCGTCTAAGGTCTAGTGTGATCGTCAATCCGCCTGTCGAGCCTGACAATTAAGGGTAATTTAGTGAATATTACCCTTAATAAGAAGATAATAGGAGAGGCACATGTCCAGCATTGGACGTTTACGGTCTGATGATGAAGAACATCATCATAAAAGTCAAGTGAAGATGCTCCATCATATTTAATAGATGTCGAAATAATCACTAATTTTTCTTAAAGCATTTTTTACAAACATAATTATTCTTAAAACGCTTTTTACAAAATTGAATCTTGAGAAACTAAGTAACGTTTCATTCACTCAAAGATTTACAGCAATTTTTTATACTAATTCATACTTATGCGTATATTAAAATTTAATTTGAACAGATTATAATAAACGAAGCGCGTTCAAAAATAAGTGAGAATGTAGTATATTTTTTTAGGAATCAATAAATTAAATACTGGTATTATTATATACATATACTGGTTGCTATATCTGAAATAGCACTCTGTATAAAAAATGCACTTTTTGTACAGAACAAATAAAAAAATGAGAAACGAAATCCGCGAGAAATGGTGAGGCAACCTATCAAAGATTGTTTTGTTCCACCAAGATAATGCCGTGACTCGCAAGTCCGCCTTGGGGATAGCTGTAACTTGAGATCTGGCTTTGAAATACTTAAAAATCCTCATAATAAAATTATAATAAATTCCCCTTAATCACTACGCTTGGCAGGAAAGTTGGCTACAGCATTTTTTTTTCAGTTGTTATCGGGAAAATGCTGCTGTCTATCTCCTGTTTCAGCTTCCTTCTGTGGCCCCTTAAGACAAAATTAGGATGATATGAGCTAGTTGATGTCTCGCACTCCCACTACACTGTACGTTTAACATACTTATTCTCACTTTTTATTGAAAGCCCTAGTACCTATTAATTTAAAATGTTCATTCAGATTACCTGTCTCTGAGGCTCAATTTTTGAAGTATCTTCTAAATAAATGAAATTGTAGATAAAGTTTGCAGCGTGCAGACCACATGACAATCCATAACAACCATAAAATCCATATTTTTTGAGGAATATGCCACTAATGCTCATTCCTACTGGAAACCCTACTGAGAAACTGAAATTTACTAACCCCATTCGAAACGTTCTTGTTTCAGTTGTTGTGATAGCACTAATATATGAAAATATCGCCACAAAACAAATACACCAACCACCGGTGAAGCCTTCTAAAAGTCCTTCAATTAACACAAAATGTTCCAGGCGGAGTTCGTAGAAAAAATATGTATTTAACAAACCATTGATGCAAACAAGCATTTGTCCTGCAATTGGTATGAGGATAAAAACTTTTCTACGCCCAGTTCTATCAGACCAAGACCCAATAAAAAGAGCTAAAGCACAAGGAATAGTTGTAGACAAGTATGTCCTCCAAGCCATATAAGATGTGAATAACTTCTGTGTGTCCCTTTCATATTCATTTTGGCTTCCTATGTTTTGCGCGCGTAGAGAGTCACATATTTCTGTTGTAAAGTTGAGATTAACACGACAGGCTTTTTCAAGACCGAAGTTCTGTGACGTCAACATAGTTAAAAGAGCTGATGAAACAAAAAAGAACATTGTTGGTTCTACAGTCACATTGCTGAAAATATACAAAAGCGTTTCTTTAACTGTCTTTTTTTTTACTGGTTTGGTTTGTTCAAAATTTTCATGAAGAGGATCTTTTTCGGTAAATTCCATTGTATGATCTTGATTATCACTAGTATTCATTTTTGTTCCCGATACAATTTATTTTATTAAATATAAATATTTAAAAAATATTATAAACAGCACATTAACTCACGGATGACTTGGTTGTAATATTAATTTTCATGTATAAATATACAGGCATTAAAAAGTCGTTTATCATTTTATCGATAAAACTACCTATATACTTTTCACTTAAGCATGAGATTTTATAAAATGTACATAGATTAAACTAAGCACTCGTTAAAGGTGAACGCACATTTATCAGCAACGTACGCGCCGTACACGCCGCATTTTAGAATTCGTTGTATGAAATCTTATGAAACCTCGCACATTTCACTTACACCGTATGCGCCGTATTTTATAAAATGCGGTAGGTATCCGAATATTCAAGGAGGTATGCTGATGAAGTCATATATTGCGGTGCGTTCGGCTCGTGCTGATACTCAGTGTTGCTTAATGTTGCCAACTTAGTAGATTTTCCACTTACTGGTGGTTTCAACAACCCTTCCAATGGAGAAATATTGTTTACAGTGGCTAGTGTTTTTCTAGTGGTTCAGTAGAATAAAGTATCAATTAGTGACAAGATGATTACTCCACCATTAACCCACTTATAAGTTTCGAAATATATTTTTACTTAATTTCAGGAGTATTTACTTTACTATGTAGACAACAAGGAGTCGTCAGACAAGACATACTCGTACGTATGACAATCCATCCATCAAATTCAAATATCTGGAAAAACGTTCATCATCATCTAATAAGTATTTATATTATAACGTATAATATTCTCCATACAACTGCATGTTTAAATTAATATTGTGATTCCAGGATCTTCTTTTTCGTCTAATTTTCTTTTCTTCTTCCTCTGCCAATAAGGAAGCTACTAAAAGATTTTTTTCCATAGAGATCAATGTCACTGTACTGTTTTACACCAATGGTTAGAAAAAATTGCAAGAGTTGTTGGCAATACTACAGATTTGCGTACTGCGCGTACGTGCTAATGTGCTTGGCCATCAGTAAATGCGGCGCGTACGGCGCGTATGGCGCGTGCGGTGCTGATAAATGCGCGTTCACCTTAAAACAGTTTTTTCAAACATTTTTGACCTCACTTCTTGCTTATAGACTTCTAGTTTGTTTATAGAAGCGACAAACGAACCTTCAACCTGTATTACCAGTACCTGGTCTCTTGTTGTTCTGGTAAATACTGTTAACTGTAAATACTGAATGTTTCGAACTTCAAATAATTCTTCATTTTTCCTTTTTCTAATTAAATGATGTTTACACAGCCAGTGATATCTTATTTCAATTTCGGTTCGCCCTAAGCATTCTTCTTATATCGGATTATTTCGTTAAGCTGCTACTTACATCCAATCGTACTGTAAATTACTTTCCGTTTATAATATTTATTCAAAATCTTCCGTTCAAATTTTGAATAAAAGTTCCAAAATCTTTAATATAATATCATAATTTCCAAAATTTTGTTCATGTATTATTTCCATAGATCATTAATTATTGATTTTAATAGCTTAGTTAACTCCAAGGCATATCTAATAAAACTTACTGATAGTAAATAATACCATATTTATAACGTGACGCTAAGAACAAATAAAAGGTAATTTTCTCTCACTATAATTTTCATAAGATTTGGTAAAGATATTTTTCAAAGACATACTTTCAGGCTGGTCGTTGTTGATATTTTTCGATGGAGCTGAAAAAAGTGACGCTTACGTCTTCTTTATTCAGATTGAGCTGCTGCTATTTATTATCCGACAAAATAATTTTAACAAATTGACCATATGATTTAAAGGCCAACTCTTTAAATTTCAATTTTTATGCATTTATTAATATAAATTTAACCATCGCATGTGAATTCATTAATAGGTGTTGTATTAATTTTTTCACTCATAATTTATTACAGCCTATCAAAGTTTTAGATTGCCTCATATTTGCCATGACTACCACGGTTGGCGGGTGGGTTTTCAACCACTGCCCATCTCCTGTGTTTCCCTCTATCACCTCTTATGACACTCACGAGGCGATATGGGGTAGTAGATATTTTACACTGCCACTACTTAGTAAATCCTAATCTAGCAACGTAAAACATGATTTTTATTATTTTATCTAGAACTGTTTCATTTTTGCGTCACGATTGTACCTAAAAACTACCGTTGGAATTCATAGTTCATAATTGTTCATCACCAAATTGAGCATCTTGTCCACAAATATTCATCACCTAATTGAGCATCTTGATTTTTCTCGTTAACAGAATAAATATTTAATTAAGAAATATTTTGATGTTATTTACCTAAGAGCCGTGGTAGCTCAGATGGTTAGCGCTCGCTGTAAGTTACACAGTACGCGAGCAAACCGGGTTCGATCCCCGCCGGCACCAATGAAATTATTAATTGCAATTTTAAGTGCTGATTTACCACGTGCTCGGCGGGGAAGGAAAACATCGTGTGGAAACCTGCATGTCTGAGAAATCAAAAAAAAATATTTCGAAGACATGTGAAGTTCGCCAACACGCATTGGGGCAGCGCGGCGGACATTTCATTGCTCTAAAACCCTCTCAGAAATGAGAGGAGGCCTGTGCCCAGCAGTGGGACGTATATAGGCTGTAACTTTACTTTACTTTTACTTTACCTAATATTATTTGTTGACTGCGTCGTTGGCCTAGTGGTCGTAAACGCGACTGTTGATCAAGAGGTCCTGAGTTCTAATCCCGGGTCGGGCCAAAATAAAATCAGTTATTTAGTTTTCTGCCAAGAAATTCTCAATAGCAACTCGGAGTCAGGAAGTTGGCAGTATTTCACCCCCATGCCGCGGAAATCACGTAAAGTTGTTGGTCCTGCGACTGATCTCTCTCCAGTTGTGTCGGTTTGCCGTCCCATTGGACTATGAATGTGAGGGAATAGAGAGTGTACCTGTGTTTGCGCATACACTTGGGCACTATAATCCTGTCCTGTGCAGATGGCTAATCTGTGACTGAGACTGGCCGCCGTGACCGAAATCCGGTCTGGAGGACATCATTATTTGTTGAAAAAGTCTTTCACTATCTGATTAACTATATAAATTATTTTCGTCGATGGTAATATCACAATACTAGGGATTAATGCCCGGATGATATTCTAATGCGGATTAACACGATTTACGATAAAATTTTATATCATTTACCTTGTTTTCAATAAAAATGTATTGTGCAATAGTATCAATAGAATGAGGTAGGTAATCAAATAGTAAAATTGTTTATTCTTTTGAAAATTACTTATTTGTTCACGATTTTCAAATTTTCCACCTTTTAGTTGATAATCTGAGATGACCGGGTGAAATTAGTTGTTATTTAAGAAAATATAATTTTTGAACATGTCCGGACCACCAACTTTAAAACGTCAAATTCTAAAATGTTTAATGTCATAGAGTGTAATCACATCTATCTTCAACACGTGTTTCGTTTTTATAATGCCAGGAAAATACAGCCTTGTCTAATATGGTGAAGTGGTATCGTGGTTTTGAGATTTCGAAGGCGCAATGCAGATGATGTGGTAGATTATACTGCATTTATTCTTTTTTTTTATAGCATAAGGGTGACAAACGAGCACACAGTCCACCTGATGGTAAGTGGTTGCTGTGGCCCATAGACAGCTGCATCTATCCTCGATTACGAATCAAAATGCAGATGCGTTGTCACCCGTGAGGACTAAGATGGAATGTCTCGTTTCCAGTAAAAAGGGTCTCCGGTTCTCTACACTCACCATACGAAACACATCAGCATTAAGCTGCTATTTTAGGCTGGTATTCTGTGAGAGCGTGGTCCTTCCCCGGTCGAGCCGACCCATTCGTGCTACAACTATACCAGTAATATAGCTGCAACATGGCTCTACCACGTAAAAAAATGTTGTGCAATCTACAAACACCAATATTTATTTTGAAATTAATACTTGACAATCACACACGATGGTGATTGGGAATACATTTTACTTATATCCTATAAAAACCAAGGCTGATATAGTTAGTTGGATCCCATTTCAATCTCAATTTTATTTGCTGCTTCTCCTCTTGTTCTGTGAAAATATAACCATCGAAAAACAGTATATCTGCTACGATGAAAGTATTTCAGAATATGTGAAGGTCAACTTCTCAACTTCGCATTAGAGCAGCTCTAGTCGCATACTTCTTGAAAGTAAAAGAAGAAGAACGATATAAGTTATTACAACATATACTTTGAAAGCCGAGGTGTATTATTGAAATGATCTCAAATTATAATAAAGTTGGGATATCGTAAAACATTTAAGATTAATTTAAGGAAAAGTCGCTGATTAACGAAAATTAATGAAAATTAAAAGAAATTCTATAATTGACATGTAAAGGGATTATAATTTAGTTTCATTTATTTACAGAGGTTGCTTAAAGCCTAAAATAAAACACAAGTTAAAAGATTTTTTGTGCACCACCAATGAAAGTAAAAATTGCGATGTAAGAAAACAACAAACTTTACAGCATAACAAAGTTAACTGTGTGTCTTAGAAATAAAAAAAATATTTTGAAGACATGCGTCCACCAAAACGCATTGGAGCAGCGCGGCGGACACTTCCTTGCCCTAAAAGCCTCTCAGAAATGAGACCATTACGCCCAGCAGTGAGACGTATAGTATGGGTTTTTATAAAAATAATGAAAGAAAATGATTTTTCATTATCATTTCAATGAAATTCCCATATTACGCGTACATGACACAATAAAATGTAGTTATTTCAAAATAACGTTTATGTATTTCTTTCCATGAACCAGTAAAAAATCTTTAGCTTGTCACATAGCCGTGAAGATTTGCATAGTTACGAAATTGCATAAAATAAAATCATCTGAAAATTCAAATGAAAATCGCTGCTATATGCCTAGCTTAAATTTGGATGCGATTAGGACACGACGTCTTATCACGTTGACGCTACAAACAATCCATTAAGTAGTCAATATCAGCAAGCGATGGTATTTTGGTGGATATTGGATTGTTCTGTACCTTTAGACATGGCGGTGATGTTAAATCTCCTGGGTTCTACTCCTGCTGCTTTCGCTATGCTGGGTACAGACCTCCCCTCATTTTAGAGAGGAATTTAGGGCAAAGAAATGTTGCCATGCTACCCCAATGCGTGTCATCGCGTGGCGGACTTCACATGTCTTTGAAATATATTTTTTAATGTCTCAAACATGCATCATCTCACGATGTTTCTCTCATCGCCGAGCACGTGTTAAATACGGTTTTCCTACGTGCTGTGAAATAATATTGTGAAATATTCATTTTTAAACAAAAACACTTAACAAAAATCTAAACTCACGTCTGTCATCCAGAGGGTTAGGCAGAGAAATGTTAAATACTTAAATAACTATCTATACATTCTGTTAAATTTGTCGAAAATACGAAACCACCTATTAAGTAATATTAGCAAAATTAGGTTGACGTGTGGCTGTGCAACAATCGTGTAGCAATATTATAATAACAAAACAATGTGTTTAATAATGGAGTTCAAATAATTAGACTTTGTCATTACTGATTGTTGATCTTCCTTGTACGGTACAAAAATGTCTTAGATAGTTATTTTGGCTGATGATACTTTATTATTTAAAGTTGAAAGAAACGACTTCGCACTGTTACGGTACAACCAAGTTCTGCATATTATTAGCAAATGTTTTGCAGAAAACGGTTTGCCGAAATTATTACAGTTTACACAGTCTCATTCGCTGCAATACATTTACAAGATGAGAATAATTTAGATTTATAAAATTAATGACTGCCGAAATTTCTAATGATTCCTATATTTAGTGAAGAGAACATATTAATAAACTAGTTTCGAAATTAAGTTCTACAATCTTCGCTATTATAATGATTAGAAAGCTGACCTTTATAGAATAAGTGTGACAAACGAGCACACAGTCCACCTATGGATGCCTTGTCCCATAGACACCTATATCTATCCTCGATCAAGAATCAAAACGTAGATGCGTTGTCATCACTGAGAACTAAATAGAATGCCTTGTTACCAGTAAAAAGGGTCTCTGCTTCTTTACTTTCACCATACGAAACACAGCAGCATTAAACTCACCACCCATTCACGCTGGTATTCTGTGAGAGTGTGGTCCTTAACCGGTCGTGCCGACCTATTCCTGCTGCAGACATCTTCTTTTTTATTCCATCATTGGTCCATAAAAATGCATTTAGTATGTATAACCAAATGAGTACCACCTGTGATTGCATTAAAAATCATAATAATTTATTCGGTGAATTTATGCAAACATTAATAAAGCAATTAAAATTTTCATCATACATTTAATATATAAATATATCATTCGCAGTGTTATTACAAACTATGTGCTATACAACTACAAAATGTGTATGAGTTCAGAAATAATTACAAACATAATAAATCTAATAAAATTTTTCGTCAGATTATACTCGCGAGTTACAGAAAGAGTTAATAAAAAGAAGATTTTTTAATGGGAACATTTATATCACTAATTTGCAGTGGTTTTTTTCTGATATTTTAATATATCATTGATGTTGATGATGAAGATAATATCCTCGTAGCCGAATTTTATTTACAACGCACGCTTTATAAGAATGTCAAAAGTGTACGTGCAAACGTAGATACGCTTATTCGTCTAGGCCTGGCTCTGGTCTGGCACTGGCTCTGGCGCACAGGACACTTAACAGAGCCAGGGGGACAAATTCAAATTCAAAACAAAAATTCAAAGCACAATCAGACCTGACTTTTAATAATATTTTGTCTTCTAGTTAGCGATTTCTGTAATATAATGTTAAGAAAAGAAATCTTTACACGTTAGGGTGAAAAAAGTTAAAGACAACAACAGCAACATAGTTTACTCCATTTCTCTTCTAATACTGTACTTGCTTAAACCTTAAGTGTCATTTTCGAAGTGTCTCTGTCAGATGAAATTCGCAATGTAATGTTTTATAGCAGAACTTGTGTAACCAACATAGTCCAAAATATTTGTAATATGAAGCCGTAAGGGACTGACCTCATAATTTGTAGAAATAGAAACGAAACTGGTGTGCAAGAAATGCTATCTTCCACTATACTGTCCTACAGACCGAATTTCAGTCGCGGCGGCCAGTCTCAACGGAGACTCTCAGCACAAGACAGGATTATAGTGTATGTCTCTATTTCCTTACTCTCATAGTCCAAAGGAACGGAAACCCGACATAACTAGACAGAGACCAGGCGCTGGACCAACAAAATTACTTGCTTTCCAAAACACGGGAGTGAAACACCGCCAATTTCTTGTTTCTAGGCTGCTACTGAGCTTCTTGACTGAAAAACTCAATTTCTGATTTTATACCCGACCCAAAATTCGAACTCAGGACCACTTGATCAGCAGTCACACTTACGACCAACGAGGAAGTCAATGTTCAAAACTAAATATAATAACAGTCTGTTGAAGTAAGTACACAGTCGATAAATTTATGTTCCTCAAGACCGTGCAAATGCGCAAAAATATAAAATGAAATATTTAACTCTTATATATGTAAGTTATTGTATCTTAGCCCTCAAGTGTAATATTGGACCTGTATTTTGATTCTTCCAAATGTAGGTATTTAAATAAAAATTGATTACTTTAGACGCCAAGACAATACTTCTATATTTCGATATACAAAATTATCATCCAATATCACATACTTGTTCTAATAAAATTATAATAGTTCTATAATGTAACACTACTCACACTGATAAAAAAAATCACAGCATTCTCGTATGATATTGATAACGAACCTACTTAAACTCCTTTACTGTTTAAATACAAGGGTTTGATTAATACTTAACAATTCATTGACCCTAATTACAATATAAAGTAAATAGTTTATTAGTATTTACTATTTGATCTACTTAAGAATCAAGAAAGTTTTCCCTTTCCATCTTCATCTATTCTATTTATGCTTTCTGGTAAGTAATTGATTTTAGAAACTCTTGCGTTTTCTATATCCTTCTTTTCTTCAGCTTCTAATGCGGTTTTTCTAGCGTTTTTCAATTCTATTCTGTGCTGAATAAAGAAGGATCTGCAAAAGACAAAATTATTTTGATTTATACCCTATAATACATTTCCATATTCCTTTTTCTTTAATTATATTTAATAAAATATCACATAAACTGTACAATGAATGGGTATGGCTATGATAGTAAATATTACTATTAACATAGCAGATATGGTTTTGTCATTATATTTCGAACATTTGATAATTTTTGACTTCATAACTGAGGAATTATTAAAATAGGCATTCCAATCAAGTCCTTATTGGTAGCAACGATGTCTTATTTGTTTGTATATCTTTTTTTTATAGGATAGGGGTGACAAATGAGCACAGAGTCCACCTGATGGTAAGTGGTTGCTGTGGCCCATAGACATCTACATCTATCCTCGAATAAGAATCAAAATATAGATGCGTTGTCACCCCTGAGGACTGTGGTGGATTGCCATGTATCCAGTAAAATGGGTCTTCGGTTCTCTACACTCACCATACGAAACACAGCAGCATTAAGCTGCTATTTTACGCTGGTATTCTGTGAGAGCGTGGTCCTTCCCCGGTTGAGCCGACCCATTCGTGCTACAACTATATTTCTAATATAGCTGCAGCATGGCTCTGTTCATGAACTGAAGTGGCCTCCTGCAATTGCAGGTACTTTTAACTCACTTGTAACTTACTGCCTTCGTTTTTCGTCGTTATCAGTCTTTTTATATCCGTGTTTATTAAATAATTTAAGTACACTAACGATTGTTACAACAATACAGAAATATTATGCACACATCAACTTATATACTAATTTCACAATCAATTAAAGGTATACACCGCATGCTTCAAGTTACTATGTACTGTGCATAGACATTTTCAAGATTGAGATTTACTAAGTGTTGAACAAAGGCATTTTCTAGATAGAGCTAAAAGAATTTCTCTAAAGCTCATACTTATCACGCTGCGCAGGCGATATGCTTCCCATCACTTCCCATCACATCATTTGGGATAGAGGTTCGTATCGCTATTATATTTGATATCGCTATTACAGATCATCGAATTCCTTAGTTTATAAGCAGTTCAGTAGTGGGAAGATATCAACGTATTTCCAACGCTTGATATGCGTATTGGCTCCTCACATTTTAGTACATAGTCAATTTCCTCCGCCACCGATCAAAATATTAAGAGATTTAATTCGCTTAAAGAGATTTTAGTCGCCTTTTCCTAAGTTGCGACAACACGAGATGAAATAAGTAGATGAGTTGCCATCAATTGACGGAAGACACATACAAACACTTACTCTAAATTTTGCAGACTGGGAAAATCTATGCAAAGAACTTGATGTACTTAAACGCCTACCGGCTTGTTCTTGGTCATGCTTATCACAACCAATAAACTTAAGTGAACTGATGATGCCGATAATAGTGGTTACAGTTTTACTTAAATAATTTTTTGTGCTTATTTTAAATTAATTCAATATATCCAATCACTTTCTACAAAATCTTTATGAACGTATATTACATTTCCTCAACAGTTGAAATTATCTTTTATTTGTCACTTCTTATTCTAGTGACGGACTTATGAACTCGTAAATTAATAAACTTACAAGAGAATAAAAGCAGCGGGAACAATAAAAGCTGCACTAATGAGGAACACTGCCCCAGGAAGCGTATAAAGCGTCTTCATGTACACCCAAGAGTAGAATGGATGGAACACAAGAGAAGCAAGCGTCTCCGTTAGGGAAAACAATGAGTTCACTTTAGCTGTAACAAAGGAAAATAATCGTTTTTTATGAAAGCAAATAAATGTGTCTTTTTATAAAAAAAATCATGAACATGAAATATGTAGCATTAAATATGGTAGAGTTGATTAAATTATTATATATTTAAACACTCACGCCTGTCACCCAGAGGGATAGGCAGAGACTACGGAATTCCATTTGGCACGATCCTGACACACCTCTCTCGCCTCTTTTACATCCATATATCTACGCTTACACGCTCGTCAAATTATTAAATCGTTAAATTATTCTTACTTAAAATAACACCAGTAACAGCCATTTTTGTCACATTTTGAATATGATACCATATTGAATATAATAACAATAAAAACGGAAAAAACGATATTCAACGATTTGGATGTATCGTGTTGTGTGATAACAAAATGTACAAATGTTTCAATTTAAAACGAATAATAAATGTAAAAAACGCTAGTAATTTCTGTCATATCTTTCTATTCACGTTTATACGAGACATAATTGAAGTTATTGCAAAAAGTATCTTATAATTGGTCTCAGGTTTAAACTATATTCTACTTCACGAAAGAGGTCCCGCGAAAATATACGAACTATAATACAAAGTATAGAGTGTGATAGCAAATGTCAAATTTCAAGAAGACAGCAGTGCTGCCACGGCTAAGGATCTTCTATAATTAAAACTCGTCTTAAATCATAGCTTATACCCGAGACTATCAATAAACCAATTTTGTAATAAGACAGAATGTGTGGTAGATATTGTTGATGATTTAAACAAAATATTTATGTGGAATCGCAAAACTGAGTACAAGCTCGGATTGCAATAACAATTATCGGTGTTTCTACAGAGGCACCAATAATATGTCAGTGCACGTTACGACTATAAAAAGCGTTAAAAGTTGTTCTTATCTTATCTTATCTTATCAGCCTATAACTTCCCACTGCTGGGTAAAGGCCTCCCCAACCTCTTTCCTCCTTTCACGTTTCTGTGCTATGGAGGACCAGTCTTCCATGAAGGAGTCCAGTTCATTCCGCCATCGTTTTGTGGGTCTGCCTCGAGGTCGTCTGCCATTTATAGGAGTCCACCAAGTTGTAATTTTGACCCAAAGTTCTTCTGACATACGGCAGACATGACCGGCCCAGTCCTATTTTAGTTTGGCGGATTTACGGGCGACAGTGATTTGTGTTCTGGAGCGCAGAGTGGTATTTCTGATGCGGTCTGTTAGTCTGACTCCTAACATGCTGCGCTACGTTACTCGCTGACACACCCCGAGATCGGACCTCTGCTGTTTGGTGAGAGACCAAGTTTGGGCACCATATGTCAAGACGGGGAATATGCACATGTCCATGAGTTTGCGTTTAAGGGATATTGGTGCGTCGCCCTTCATTAGATGTTTTAAGGCCCAATAGCTTTTCCAGGCGTTTTAAGTTCGTCGGGCGATCTTTTTTCTTGCCTCCTAGAAAGAGAATATTTGGCCCAAATAAATACACTCATGAACATATTCAACCTCCACGTCATCTATCTAGGTTTGTCATTAACTTGGTCTTTTCCATATTCATCAGAAGTCCAACCTCCAGGCTTGCTGTCCGTAGCTCGTTGAGCATTTCTCCTAGTTCGATGGCCGAGGACGCGAAGAGAATAATGTCATCAGCAAATATAAGACTGCTTAACCTTAAACCTTTGATCCGATCTTGATGCCTTTCTCGAGCCAACTATCTGCCAGTTTCCCAAATATTTCTTCTAAGGTGGCAGTGAAGAGTTTCGGTGATAACGGCTCGCCCTGTTTAACTCCTTTTAGAATAGGGAAAGAAGGTCCTGTGGTATTCAATTTTATTGCGGCGGTACTGTTATTATAAATATTATTAAGTAAATGTATGTAAGTGGGTTCAATGTTTTGATTTTGTAAGGCATTGAAAATAGAGTTATATGTTATACTATCAAATGCTGTATCTTTCTCAATGATTTGATTCACAGCATGCAGGTGGTCGGTGTTGGATAAGCCAGGTCTAAATTAAAAGTTATTATTATTACATATTACTATACAGTATATATTACTATACAAAACTATATTCAACTAGCGATCCGTCCCAGCTTCGCACGGGTCATTTCTGGATCTCAATAACAGTGCCACCTACTGGGTCAAATTGTGAATCTAAACCATCTGATAAAATCTAGCATGTCAAAGAAATTAAAATAGTTTAAATTAATCAATTTTATTAATCAGATTAATTTCAGCAGTGTACGAAAAGACAAGATAACAATAGTTCACCAAATACTAAAAAAGAAAAGCGGTGAACATTTTGCTATTTTTCTAATCTCCCGAAAACAAAAGTGGCCTGTACGCTGCATACATTATGTACATAAGTTTATTTAAAAAAAATCGCTTATAATTCTTAATTAAAGTTTATGTATTATCATTATAACACATTTATCAAGAATAATCAACAACAACTATGTAAATACATTATGAAACATATAATATAGCCATTATGAATGTATTACTTATTATTATTATACTATGTCGTAATTGAAAATTTGACGAACTTACCTGTTTCTTGTTTTTCAACTAGTTTTGAGATAATCGATCTCAGAGACGTAATGGTCGTGGCATTTAGTATTTCAGCTACGGGAACTGAAAAAAGCCAATTTATTCTTATTTACAATTTGCAAAATGTAGGTCATCTTCTTCATCATCGTTAGATCGTAAGCAGTCGACTGCTTAATTTTCTGCTATGAGAGAGACTGAACCAATTATTTGGTTCAGTCTCTCTCTCTCTTTGACAGGTGGACAGTTGTAATGCTAAGTCTCGCATCTTTGATGTTTCTCTCCGTCGCGGATATGAGTATTTTTTAATTTTACTTTCACTTTTACTTTCACTTTCACTTTAGGCATTCCAATTGATTGCTCTTATCTACACCTATTCTGGATTAAGAATCAAAATGCGGATGCGTTGTCACCACTGGAGATTTACATGGAATGCCTCGTTTCAAGTAAAAAGGGTCCCCGGTAAAGATTAGATAGAATAGGGCATCAATACAGCATTCTCATCTGTTTGAGCTGTATAAATAAATAAGAACCCAACCAGATTGAAGCCCTCGGTAGGGGAACCCAAACGGACGAGGGTTAAGGGGAAAGGAAAGGTACAGGAGGACGATGCGGGCGGTATCGATCTTTTTGCAAAAGAATTATTATTAATCATATATATTTTATAGCTTAAAGTGCATTTACCTAAATACATCTCTATATCAGTTTTAACAAAAGCTGTCCAAATAGAACCGACAAACTTGCTGCTGATCGACAACAGACACAGGAAAGAGTCATCGACTTGAAGACGTTTACTCAGGATCGCAATCGAGAACATTGCTCCTGAAAAGAAAAAAAAAATCGATATGAAGCTATGTACATAAATTTTAAATGTAAACATTTTACAGTATGAATTTATATAATCAGCTTAAATTATTTTTTGTTGTTTATAGATTAGCCAAGCATAAAATTCAGGTTATTTATAATCCACATTATCGTTATCAATTAGTAAACAGGTTTTATGCACGGCATAGACACGGCAAAAGTGACGATAATGGCAATTTCACCATACCGTAGGAGAGACATTCAGCATTAAGAAATTTAGCTATTAATGAGCTAATTAAATTAAAATATAAACATTATAAAATCATATTGAATATCGTCAGATGATTATTTTATGTTAATATCTATCTCTAATTCTGTAAAACAAAGTTACTTAATAAAAGTAGCTGGTTTTGTGACAATATACACATTACTTATTCGATTCATATTTTTTTAATCTTAAACACTTATTTTGAGATTTTGAAATTTGGGTCACTAAATAATTCTAGATCTTAATTCGTTATCATAATCAGAAATATAGATTAGGGCATACATAATATTATGATTAGGTTAAATGAAATTTAAGCGCTTTATTCAAGTTGCAGTGAGAAAAACGAATCTCTTCTATGTAATATCGTGTAAAAAATACCATAAAAGGGAAGACCATTATTTGGTCTTGTATACTTTCAATTAAAGCATGCTCATTGCTGCATTGCTCACTGTCTATTGATTTTCGGTATTTTCTAGACGAGTGTTATTAATCGTTTCTTTCTGAAATTTTCATTAAGTATTTTCTGCTTTTGTTTCCTCCGTGTCTTACCGTATAGTGGCGGTGTATGAATATCCACTACCCCATATCATCCCGTGGGTGTCGTAAGAGGCAACAGAGGGAAACAAATCATGAGATGGGCAGCAGCGTCTTCCAAATAACGACCAAAACGAAAAATGGCAAATATCTCCTATAAGGCAATCTATTCGGGAGGCCTATGTTCACCAGTGGACTTTAAAAAGCTGTAACGGAACGGAGTTTCTACTTTTGTATCGTCACGATGTTTGTTCTTCACTGGCGAGCAATTTAACATAAATTACTATTTAAAATTATAATCAATTTTTAATTGGTGCAGCAGATGTCGAACTCGGATTGCTCGCTGTACGCGATGCAATATCAAGGCGACAGTTTATTCTCTGTTTGCCACGGATCTCCTATCCTTAAGTTAAACACAATTGTACAATTACTAGTGGACTTAAAGCTTATGAAATTATAAACTTACCAAAGGAATGAAGTACGATAGAATAGCTTGTGAAGAGACCATATTTGACCATATCCCAGTTCAAGCGATTTCTTACGAATAAATAAAATATCGAATGTTCCGCTGTAAATATTAAAGTTTAAAAATACCAATGGTGAATTGAAATAACTTAATGTAAAACAATATAAATACAGCTATTCAATCAAGGTAAGTACATGGGTAAAATTAGTTTTAATACCTCACACTTACTTCCTATACTCCAACATAAGGCCACTGACTGCTAAACATAGAGCTCCACTATAGATCGACACAAAGTACAGTCCTGAGCCACCAGAGTCCATTAACTTCCTACATTCTTATCAGGTCATCACTCTATCTAGAGAAAGGCCGCCCTACAATTCGCTAACTGGTTTTCGGTTGTCCGTTTTTCTATACACATGGGCGACGTATTGATGTATTAACTTACTAATCCGTTAGGCTATATTGGTTACTCTGGTTCTTATTTGAAGTATTTCACGCATAGGAATTTCAATCATAGCTTTCTTTATAACTCGTTTAGCGACCTTAATCTTCCTCTTACGTCCAGCGGTGAAGGAACACGTTTTATAACCTACTATTTGCGGCTCAAGAGAATCCGTTATTTCATTTCGTCATATGAGCGTCGTAAGAGATGAATATGAGCGATCCTTTTGGCTGGTTAACCAACTCGTGTACACCTGACGTAAGATATCCAAATCAGCAATGGGAAGTAGCGTTGAAGGTGCAGCACATCTCGTACTGTAAACGTTATTCTGGCTATCAAGCGTTCAGCAGTGGACTTATACGTGCTGATAACGAAGAAGAAGAGCAAATAAGATGTTACTCAAATTTACTCTGAGATATGTTTCTAAATGATATAATAATAGAAGTACCAATAAATAAGTTAATTCATAGTTGTCAAGGCTAGAGAAACACCAAATGCGTGATAGTGACAAAGCTCACTGTTTCAACTCCTTCGTGACATATGAAATTATATCGATGATGTCATATCACTCGTCTTCTGCTTATAATACCTATTGTACACGGTCTCTTATAAAGTTTCATATATTAAAAAATAATCGGACTGCCTCGTTGGTCTTGTGGTCGTAAGTGCGACTGCTGATGATATGGTCCGGTTTTGAATCACGTCGCGGTTCAAAATCAGTTTTTGTTTTAGATTTTTTTCAAGTAGCAGCCCGGGATCAGAAAAGCTGGTAATGTTTCACATCCGAACTTTAGAAAGCGCGTATTGTTTGCGCACACACTAGTGCACTGTAATCCTGTCCTGCGTTGATTTCTAGTCTCCCTTGTGACTGGTTGTCGTGACCGACATTCGGTTTGGAGGACATTATTATTTAATAAAATAAAGATTATGGAGTAGGTATATACTCGTACAAAAACTGTAAAATTATAACACAATTTATATATCTTATTTTAATAAAGGTATCAAAGTTTTATTTTGACCGTATTATTTACGCTAAAAGTTTTTTAAATATCATCGTCAAGTTTCTGTTGTTAGGGTACTTACACATTGAAGGACCGTATAAAATGAAAACACTAAAAAGTGTGAGAATTACTTTCACACGTCTGTTGGATGGTCGACGTCGAGTCGCAACATTCAAAGTGTCTACCACATGTGAAATATTGAAGAACGACACATTGGGATCCCCTTTGCGGTCTACCTGTAAAAGAGAAGATATAAGAATATTATTGTTCTTATTACCACGTGATGGATGGTTTACTAGTGTTACCTGCTACCCGAAATACAGGTTGGGCTACACCATGACCATTGTAAATTTAAGTAAACATTAAGCGTTAATAACCGTTATAGTTTAGGAGCTCAGCGGAAACAACCCGGGTTTGACTCCACCGATACAGAAGAAATCGATACTTGCAATTTTACGTTCTGATTTACCAAGTGCTCAGCGGTGAAGCAAAAAAACATCGTGGGGAAACCTGAATGTCTAAGAAAAAAAAATTCGAGGACATTAGAAATCCGTCAACATGTACATAACCCTTTCAGAAATGAGGGGACGTTGAATTGAAAAATTTTATCTCACTTTTTTTGTTGGTCTTACTTATAGAGTAAGTAGCACTTGAGTACCTATTCAGACGGAATCCTAGGCAGAAAAGGAGTATTACCACCTATTAAGTCCTACCAGCCATTGGTAACATTTTATTCTTCTACTTTTTAATTTTAATAAAATCGTAGTAAAGCCGTATTTGTACTGAGCGATATAGTGTGGTGGCGGCGTTAGAGAACCCATAACCGTATTTTGTCCCTTGGATGACGTAAAAGGTGACTTATAAAAGGTATGTGAAGTAAATAAAGACACAAAATGCAAATAATTCAATTCACAAATAGTACTAAATGCTTTGAAACGTTCGAAACGCCATTTATTACGTTGTTATGAAATAATGAACGCGAAAACTATTGTTGGTATCAAACTAAAAATGTGTTTGATTATACTAAATTATTGTCGCCAGCTAAAATTGCACATTTCCTGCTTCAAATTTATGTTTAATTTGCCATGCTATAAATATTTAGAAAAATAACACTATTAATCTTTAAGTCCGGGTTCTGTTTTGAACAGAATTCTTGACATCTGATGGTTATAGTCTCAGTCAGAGCCAACATTTATGTACAAAATAATTTGTGGATTTTTGCATCTATTTAATTTTTATAAAAGTGTGACAAACTTTCACAAAGTTCACCTGATGGAAAGTGGATGTTATAGTCAATAGCCACCTACATGTTTTGCTTGATTAAGATCAAAAATCAGATGCGTTGTCACCATTTAGGACTAAACAGGATTACGTTACCGACCGTGTAGTTACGATGTAAGAGTATCCTCTACCCCATGTAATCCCATGGGTGTTGTAAAAAGTGACACAGGGAAACTAGCTTGGAGATGGACAGCAGCGTCTTCCTTATAATAGGTAAAGAATAAGAAAACTGCGGTTGCCAACCCGACTGCCAAGCGTGGCAACTATGGCGAATATTTCTCTAAAAAGTCAATCTAAACGGAGGCCTATGTACAGAAGTGGACTTTTTTAGGCTGTGATAAATGTATGGATGATTTTCGTTTAAACAGTCACCATGCGTCGGATACAGCATCCAAAACTATCGACGAACTCATCGCATAAGCGATATACCGAATTCGGTTATAGTAGGAATTTGTAATTGCCTTTGCTGTTAAAAAAAAAGTTAAAGTTACAGCCTATATACGTCTCACTGCTGGGCATAGGCCTCCTCTCATTTCTGAGAGGGTTTTAGGGCAAGGAAGTGTCCGCCGCGCTGCCCCAATGCGTGTTGGCGAACTTCACATGTCTTCGAAATACTTGTTTTTCTTATTTCTCAGACATGCAGGTTTCCTCACGATGTTTTCCTTCACCGCCGAGCACGTGGTAAATCAGCACTTAAAATTGCAGTTAACAATTTCATTGGTGCCGACTGGCTTCGAACCCAGGTTGTTCGCGTACTGTGAAATTGACCGCGAGCGCTAACCATCTGAGCTACCACGGCTCTGTCTTTGCTGCGCAGTTGATAATTCAGTCATAAAAACGTCTTCATCATCAACGTTAAACCAATGGCAGCTATTTTTTATTACTGTTACCGTTACAGCCTATTAAAGTTCACTGCTGAACATAGATGCCTCATAGCTTGGCAAACCGCAGTTTTTTTAAATTTTTAGCCTTTATTAGGGAAACGCTTCTGCCCATCTCCTGTTTTTTTCCCTCTGTAGCCTCTTACGACACCCACGGGACGATATGGGGAGTGGATTTTTTTATTACTTCGAAAATATTCGAAGTGTTTATACATATTAAAATAAGTGCGTAAAATGAAATGAGCAATTGCAGTTCTTTCTCGAATACATTGATCATTGTCTAACCGAAGCGTAACATAGAAATACAGTTATGAGCATTGAAACGGAAAATTATAAAACATGCGAAGTCTTGTTAATGGTCATGATAATTTCCGAGTTCATTTTATGCAAAGCAACGCCCGGTTCGTTTACAGTTTACACAATCGATTTTGTATACGGATTCTACTTATTAACGATCTCCTCATGTTTCATCACGAACTAGTTACTTTTTTATTTCAACATCTTGAAATAAATTGAACAATGCATCAAGGGTATTGAGATCTCAAGATGTACTTGAGTACTTTTGTTTTTTCAAAGAACCCTTCTGTAGACAAGATAAATAAAATTAGGCAAAAAATTATAATTTAAAAGCAATACGCTTTCCATAAGTCATTTAAAATAAAGGTTTGAATGATTTTAAACGACGGTTTGACTTTTAAAAATTGCAATATTATATTTTTGATTTAAAAGTTTATGTCTCGCTATTACTTCCAATCAAACTTAATTTGCTTTCACACGTACTATACAAATAATAATGAAAAAAAAAACACATATCTGAAATAAACAAAAACACTATCAAATTTATAATAAATAGTTCATTAATCCGAGATAAAAAATTGATATCTTATAAATGATATAGATTAAAAGTAGTTCAAACGGAACACTAGCAATGTTCGTGCTTGAATTTACGGCTTATAATTCATAAAGTATGAATGAAATTTTTAAGCATGTACTGTTTGTTAGAAAAAAGAGACAGATATTTTTTTTTATTCTCAGTAAAAATTAGGCACGATAAGAGGGAAAAGGTGTTAGTTAAATTTTACTTTAAAGAAAAAACATGATTTTTTTATGGATAAGTTCCAATGTGCTTGGCATCAAATTCATAATTAGTAGGCATATAACGCAATAAAAAAAGCGATAGACTTACCACCGGTAGACCTTTCTCTCGAAGCAATTCATCAGGTTCTTTTAAACAGAAGCATCCATACATAATAATAAGTACGAACAGCACGGTCGTCATAGAAAAAATTCCGTAGTAGCCAATTTTCTGTAAGAGGATTCCACTCAATCCAATACCTATAGGAAAACCAGCAGTCATACAAAAATTTACTAAACCAACTCTAAATGTCCGAGACTCTTCAGAAGTAATATCACTGATATAACTAAATACTCCCAGGAACATAGTCACCCAACCCCCAGTTATGGACGGAAAAATAATCTCTAGAAATACTGTAACTTGGATTGGTATTTCGTAGAAAAAATATACATTGATCAAATTGTTTATTGAAGTTGCCAATTCTCCAAAAATGGGCAGTAAAATACAAATTTTTCTCTTGCCCGTTCTGTCACTCCAAGCACCCAAAAACATAATAATTATGCAAGGTAGAGCCGTATGAATAACGCCTTTCCAAATATCTATTGATGAAATTAATTTTTGAATTTCTTTTTCGTAACTGGAATAGTTATTTGTAGATCTTTTAATGAGAGCGTCACAAATTTCATCGCTAAACTGTTGATTGACTCTACAAGCTTTGTCCAAGTTGAAATTGCTCATTGCGAATCTCGATATAATACTTGGTATTATAAGGCCCGCTAACAATGGCTCCACAGTAATATTATCTTTTATATAACAAAGCTTTTCTTTTAAAGTTTTCTTTTTGATCTTCTTTTTAATATCATCATTTAATGGCTTTACTTCTCTTTTTTCCTTTGAGTCTTCATTATTATCAGCCATTTTTAATTTTTCATCGATCTTATAACATTAAGGTAATTCCCATTTCTTCGATTTATAAAAAAAATATTAAACAATCTTTATAAGATGTAACAAAAAGCACGTCTGTATGAAGACACAGATATTTCTTTTATTATATATTTGCTCGATATGTTTGTATTATATCAATTAAGCGTAGACTAAGATAAAACATAATGTAATGTAGATAATTAACTTTTGTTTTGTCTCGATCGGATCAACATGCGTTTCTAATGAATTCTTATAGTATTGTTTATTACGGAGTAATTAAAAGAGGATAAACTTTTATCATTTAATTTCAAAACATCTATATTAAGTATCTGTAGCTTTGCGATTACTATTTGTAAAACAAAATATGCTTAGTACATGTCATTATGACGAAAATAACAAAAAATAAAGAGAAAAAAAATGTTTAGTAGTTTTATTGACATAGGTTAATAATTGCAGTACCAGACTGAATAATGCATTTTGTATTTAAAGGTCGTAAATAATTTGTTATTTTATTTTTTACCAATTTATAAATGTTGGGGCCGTAATATTATGTTTTATTAAGATTATTTAAAATTAAGTATATTGTTTAGCAACTAATAATGAACAAGGTTTATATTTAGAATTTGTTATTTAATTATATTAATTAAATACTAAATATTTTTTATAACCAGATAGCAGTAACCATGTGGCGAACGCATTAACTGCATTTTAACCAAATAATATAAAAATATAACTGTATTACTTATCAATAAAGAAACTTTATGTTAACGGTTAAACTTTGTCAATTGATTTTGTTTGTAATACAAATTAACTAGAGCTGTAAATTACTGTCAAAATATTTTGTAAAATTTATTTACAACACTTAATAAGAAAAAGCAAACTTTTTATGACATTTAATTGGTAATGTGTCCAAATTTTTGCATTTGACTAACAGTACAGATGCATGGTTGTACCAAAAAACCGGTCCTCAAAGCGCTAGCAGCTTATTTTGATTATAAATATTTTGTTATTAAATGATACTAGTATGTTATATTTTCTATAATGTTCCTAATAATATTAATAAACAAGCTGAGAATACTTATAGCTGGAAATTAATTACACTAAAATGCACACGACTTTTTCACTTCAATATGTGACAAATAATCTTGATCGCGAAATCTGACAGACGGTCACTCGTACGCACCAATTCATTGCAACGCTGAAGGTGTACTGATCTCTATTCAATACTATCTAACGGTCATTATAATATCACTGGCAATTAGGATGATATTTATTGAAAGTAAGACATTACGTGTGTTAATGTATTATTCACGTAGAATTTACTCTGTAGCCTAGTTTATATATTTTTTAGAATAAACGTGGAAAACGAACACATGGACCTTATTGTTCTGAAGATTTGAAAGAAACTTTAAGAAGTTTTTAATTAATATAATTAAGTAGTAAATTATAAAAATAAACCTATTTATGCTTAGTAGTTAAACAATATACTTAATTTTAAATACTGTTAATATAAGAAATGTTTTACATTAATGTTAAACATTAAAAAATAAGACATATTTAAAGACAATAATTATAAGTTCAAATTGAAAATAACAAATAAGGAAAAATTTTAGAAAATAATCACAAATGAGCACACAGTCCAATTGATGGTAAGTGGATGATGTGAGCCGTAGACATTTAGATCTATCCACGATTAAGAATTAAAAACCATGCGTTGTCCCTCTGAGGACTAAGATGGAATGCCCTAGTAAAAAGGGTCTTTGGCTCTCTATTCTCCCCATACGAAACACAGGAGAATTAAGCTGTATTTTACGCTGGTATTTTGTGAGAGCGTGGTCCTTCCCCGGTTGACCCATTGTGTGTCCCCCGTGCTACAAACATTATATGGCTGCAGCATGACTCTACTATAAAAAGGTTATAAGTATGATTTTGTGTATGTTGATTACTTAAATATAAACGTAATTAGGACTTTATTTTTGTGAGTCTGTCTACTTACAGGCTTAAATCTGTTAGTACATGATGTTACCGTCAACCCCTTAAACATATTAGTTTCTGGCTTTCAACATAATATTAAAGATCTCTGTTAGTTAATACAAAAATATCTGAAAATAAAACTTATTTTCATAGTACGTGTAACACCACGGGGTTTGTAATCATTTGATTTGGGAACTGAATTTAATTACTTACGAAACCTTCGGTCTATGTTCAGTAGTGGACTTTAGTAGGCTGTAATGAATGGATAACTGAAAAGAAAACGTATATATGTGATTTAATAAAATTGTAAACACTTGCCTTAAAGAAAGACATGTGGTTCAGATAAAAGAAAGTAAATATAACATGACAAAGCAAATTTATGCCGTTAATCGAGTGGTAGAGTAGGCAAGGTAAACTCTAGACAGAAGTTTATTGACTAAATTCTTGATATATTAAGGAGAGGTACTAAATTTGGAATACCCTTAACCGTCAAGCATATATTCGTAGATATAGGGATGTAGATGAAGCGAGAGAGGTGTATCAGGATCATGCCAAATAGAAGTCCGTAGTCTCTGCTTACTCCTCTAAATGATAGGCGTGAGAGTTTATATAGTTATGCATGTTGTTAATAATGCTATATTGAATTCAAAACAACGCCATGTATCTACATATATAATTATTGGTTTAAGCATCCGGTTGTGCTATATCCATCTATCGCTATGTTATAATGTCCTTCAAGCCGAAATTCGGTAACCAGTTTCAACGAAGACTGGCCATCTGTGCAGGAGAGGATTATAGTGCACGAGTTGCTCAAACAAACACAGGTGTACTATATTTAGACTCTCTAATACGACACTCATACTTCGGCGGAATCCAAAACGACCGCAGAGAGGTCAGGCGCGGGTTCATGCGCTTTCCGGGGTATGGGGTGAAACACCGCCAATTTCTTGCCTAATGTCTGCCACTGAGAATTTTTCGACATAAAAACTCAATAACTGATTTTAGCCCGAACCGACTGAGTAATGAAAACCGGGATATCAAGATATCAGTAGACGAACGAACGAAAATGTCATATGTGATAGTATATAATATTGTGTGATAGTATAGTATATAGTATTTGACGGCTCCGTTGCGCAGTGGCTTAGCAATGAGTTGCGGTGCTGAAGGCCGCGGGTTCGAATCCTTCAGCCTACAAATAATTATTCCGAGTCTAGATTTTTGTCCTTGTGAAATGTATGTATGTCAACTGCCTTTACGATACAGGACAAAATTTTAGTGTGGGGATAACGTTTTTAAATAAAAAATAAGAATATTCAACAGAATAACTCACTCGTTATAATCTACCGGATATTAAAAGGAGTTAGTACATGTGTTTCTTATGACACATATGTTGCTATATTATATTTTCTGTCCACTCGACAGAATTCGTACTTAAGTTATCACCGCGGTAAAAACCAGAACAAACAAACTCAGGCTATACCTTTATAATATTCATTTCTTTAAACAAAACATATTTTTAAAGATAACAATTTTTTATCAATTGATAGATACTTATTAATAGATTAATAGTAGCGTCTGTAACTTGCGGAAATTAATTATATTAATAAAGATGTGAAAGTTAATAAGCTAAGATCCGTGTAAATAAATAAAATAAAAATTATGTGTTTACCCATTTTAAAGAGCACCTCTTGACCCCCATTAATTACGTGCACTTTCCCCCGTGCCACTTATCTCAATACCAATAAACTAGAAGCACATACCACTGTCGATAATATGACACGTGTTTCACGTGTACAAGGTAATTTTTAATTTTATTTCAGTTTAAACCTTCCTTAGAGCCACTCAGAGGTGGTGTGTTAGACGCGAAATTTTACATTATATGAGCAACCAGTGTTCGATCCCTTATAGGACCTAAACTACTGTCTATATTATTAAATGACATTACAAGTAGTAAAATTAAAATTTTTGTACAACCGACTTCAATATAAATATCATTTGTTGTTGATTTTTTTAAAACCACTTAACAGATTTCGATAAAATTTAAATGGAACCACCTGGAAAGTATACCATTTGAAACAAAAAAAGAATTTTCCAAATCGGTTCAGGCGTCTTCGAGTAATCGGTGACCATACATAAAAAAAAATCTGACGAATTGTAAATCTCCTCCTTTTTGAAATCTAGCATCGACTGGTATCTACGTTTTAAGTAGACTCTATTAATAACATTAAAAAAAACATAAACACTCACGCCTGTCACCCAGAGGGGTAGGCAGAGACTACGGACTTCCATTTGGCACGATCCTGACACACTTCTCTCGCCTCCTTTACATCCATATATCTACGCATACACGCTCGTCGGTTAAGGGTACTCCTAATCTGGTCCATTTTCAATATATAGCCAATTTGGTCGATAAACCTTTGTCTAGGGCGTCCCTTCAAGACACTTCCGTTCACTTCTGCAACATAAATTTGCTTTGTCACTCTTTCCTCGTTCATTCTTTCTACATGGCTAAACCACCGAAGCATTCCTTTCTTAATCCTGGTCAAAACGTCATCTTGCAAACCACACTTTTATCTTATCACACTATTTCTCACCCTGTTATTCAGATTCAGCCCTAGCATACTCCTTAATGACCGCATTTCTACAGAATTTATTTTACTATCATGCTTCTTCTGCCAGACCCAACTTTCACTACCATACATTAAAGTAGGAACTAACACAGCATTATGAATTGCCAAACGTGCCTTTTTTGACACATTCTAACTCTTCATAATAGCGTGTAGAGCCCCATTCACTCTATTTCCTGCGTTCACTCGTCGTTCTATATCCTTATCATATCTACCATCCCTGCTAAATAAACATCCCAAATATACAAACTCATCCACTTGCTCAATCATCTCCCCTTCTATTCTTATTTCACATAACGTTTTACTTACTTCTCTTTCAAAAACCATCACTTTCGTCTTACTTGCGTTCACTTTCATACACCTTTCTTTTAATGATCAGTTCATTAAAGTAACCATCTTTTGCAACTCGGCCGCCGACGATGCAAATATGACCTGATCATCAGCGTACAAAAGGCATTTGACGGTTAACTCACCCATTTTTTTTTATAGGATAGGGTGACAAACGAGCACACAGTCCACCTGATGGTAAGTGGTTTTTGTGACCCATAGACATCTACATCTATCTTCAATAAAGAATCAAAATGGAGATGCGTTGTCACCCGTGAGGAATAAGATGGAATGCGTCTTTTCCAGTAAAAAGGGTCTCCGGTTCTCTACACTCACCACACGAAACACAGCAGTGTTAAGCTGCTATTTTCCGCTGGTATTCTGTGAGAGCGTGGTCCTTCCCCGGTCGAGCCGACCCATTCGTACTACAATTATACTACTAATATAGCTGCAGCATGGCTCTACCACGTAAAATACCCATTCTCAACCCACATTCTTCAACTTTCAAAGTTTCCAAACAACTGTCCATAAATAGGTTAAACAGCCACGGGGAAGCTACACAGCCCTGTCTGACATTTTTTTGAATACCAAACCAGTCCGAGTAGACCACATTGATCCTGACACAAGCACTAGAGTCCCTATAAAGAGACCTTAATGCCTGTATCAAACCAGCGCTCAAACCAAATGAGTTACGTGTTTGCCATAACACATTCCTGTCCACTCTATCATATGCCTATTCCAAGTCCATGAACGCACAAAAAACTTTCTGGTTTTTGGCCAAAAACTTCTCCGCAATCATGCGCATGGAAAAGACCTGATTCGTACATCCCATTCCTTTTTAAATCCCGATGCACATCCCAAATTTTTCCATCAGTATCTTTCATAACTCTTTCAATTAATACCTTAGCATACAGTTTTCCCACAATGCTAAGAAGGCTGATACCACGGTAGTTTTTACAGTCCTGCTGCGATTCTCTTCCCTTATATATTGGGACTATAACGGCTTTGCACCAGTCTTCCGGAACCCGCTTCAGTTTCCAACATAAATTAAACAAGGTGTACAGCAAGCCTGCCACCACTCCCTCTCCAGCCCTTAGCATTTCGAGTGATACTCTATCATATCCGGCTGCCTTACCTGCTTTCACGCTTTTCATTGCTTTCATTATTTCATCTACACTTATCTCCCTACCTCTCTCCACTTCTTTCGGAATTTCTATTTCACTTAATTCAGATGACTCTTCACTCATAAACGCGCTTTCAAAGTATTCCTTCCATCTCTTTAAATTCGAAACTTTATCATTCAGCATACAGCTATTCTCGTCTCGTATAGCATTCATTCTAGGCTGTTTTGAATTTCCCCTAGCAGTTCTTACGAGTTTCCAGAACATTTTAATATTTGCCTGGAAGTTATCAGATATCCTTCTATCATTCTTATCCGTTCTTTCTTGCTTCTTCCTTTCAACAACTTCTTTTACTCTCTTATTTATAAGTTAGACTGCCTTTTCTTTTTCAATCTCATCATTCATACCGCCAGAATTACCAGCTTTGGTTGCCAGTAAATCTAGCCATGCTCTCTTCTTTGCTTCAACTTCCATCCGTACCTCGTCATCCCACCACAACGTATTATTATTCCTTTCATTCATTCTCTTAATTACACGACATACTTAGGTGGCTGCATCCACCAAAACTTTTTTAACATTATTCCATACAGTCTTCAGGTCTAAATCATTCATACATATTTCATTCAAACCACTTATATTCTCCCTCAGTCTACATTTATACTTCTCTTTTACACCTTCAACTTGTAACCTCTCTATTCTTATACGCTGTAACGCAGTGGTAAACACAGATGTCCGATGCCGTCAACGCCTGAATAGACCATTCGGCATAAGACCAAGTAATGATCCGTCCTTACGTTGGACCCCCGGTAAACCCTTGTATCTAACACTGCGCTCCTCATTCTTTCATCCACAATTATGAAATCTATCATGCTTCTATCATCACCTCTTTCCCATGTATACATGTGAATCCTCTTATGGCGAAAGAAAGTGTTCGTCACAAAAATATTCTTTTCCACACATACGGTCAGGTGGTCTTCACCATTCTCATTTATACTTTCATCGCCAAACGCTCCTAATATCCTTTCATAACCAGACCTCTACACCCCAACCCTTCCATTAAAATCTCCTAACATAATAATATTTTCATTTACCTTACATTTCATCAACACCATCCTTACCATATCCCAAAACTGCTCTCGGATATAAGTGGGCTTAGACATGTCTGGGGCGTACACCCCTAGCACAAACAACTTCTTTAAGCCCACTTTCGTTCGTATCCATAGCAGCCTTGTGCTTACACATTCATACTCTTTCACACATTGACCCATTCTTTCTGAAAGGATGACAACGACTCCCTGGCATGCCCACTCGGTCTCGTCTACACCAGACCAGTAAGCGGTATACATGCCATGTGCAGTGGCATCCTTTCCCTTCCGTTTCGTCTCATTTACACATAACACATCTATTCCTCTATCATTCATTATTTCGCATACTTCATCCATCTTATCATTCATTGCTCCACATACATTCAGCGTAGCCAGACGGGCCTCCGCAATCCACTTTTCGCCCCTCCGGGAGACAGAACGTGACGGGTGGCGAACCTCGTCGCCGGTTTTCCTCCGGGAGGAAAACCGGCGACGAGGTACTCGGGGCCATTTCTTTTACTTGCTGGCTCATGGTGCGATAACTAAGGGTTGGTAGCTTTTACGCCGCTACCATACGGCGAGGAGCCGAGTCTATTCTTTCGGCTTTGTCGCTTGTTTAGCACCACCCGGGGGACACGTGTAGGGTGGGCCTAGGGGTTAGGTGGTCAAAGCCTACGGACGCGAGCGACTCATCCCCCATAGACTATTAATAGTTAATAAAATGACTTAGTTTAGAATTTACTTTATTCTTTACATTATTATGTTTTGTCACCATCGTATTGTTATCATAATACCAGATCTAACAATACATCACATTTCAAAATCTATCAAACCGCTTAGGGTATAGGTTCAAAATACTAATTGATCATTTAAGGTTTATTTGATTGTAATAATTTCAACTTGGTATTTTCATATTTTTGAAATTAAAACGATCATTTAATTTTTTTATAGGATAAGGGTGACAAACGAGCACACAGTTCACCTGATGGTAAGTGGGTGCTGTGGCCTATAGATATCTATATTTATCCTCGATTAAGAATCAAAATGCAGATGAGTTGTCACCTGTGAGGACTAAGATAGAATGCCTCGTTTCCAATAAAAAGGGTCTCCGGTTCTCTACACTCACCATACGAAACAGCAGCATTAAGCTGCTATTTTACGCTGGTATCCTGTGAGAGGGTAAGCTTCAACACTACGGTGTAAGAAGTGATGCTCTTAAGTTAATTATTCTATATTTAAGTAACAGAACGCAAAAAGTTATCATTAACAGTATGAGTTTTTTCGCGTCGATGGTACAAATGGGCGTGCCTCAAGGCTCAATTCTCGGCCCCTTTCTGTTTCTTGTATACATTAATGACTTACCTTACATAGTAGGGGATAACCATGATATGGTATTAAACGCTGACGACACTTCTTTAATTTTCAAATTAAAACGATAATTACTAAAATATGACTAAGTAAATATTGCTATATCTAGATTAGTAAATTGGTTCAATGTAAATAATTTGCATTTAAATGGCATTAAAAAGAAATGTATGAAATTCATGACTCAGAATGTCAAACAATTAAATAGTAACGTAATTTTAAATGGGGAGGAACTGAGTCTTGTCGATACCACCATTTTTCTTGGAATCACACTAGACGCGAAGCTTCAATGGAGCCTCCATATATTATCAAAACTAGTAAGCAGACTTAGTTCTGCAGCATATGCTGTAAAAAAGATTTGAAATCTTACCAGTGTTGAAACAGCTAGACTAGTTTATTTTAGCTATTTCAGTATTTTGATATGGGGACACGCGGCTGACACTGAAATTATATTTAATAATAATAATAAAAGTAGTTTTACAAAAATAAGTGATATTCATTCTGTAAATACTAGGAACACAGCTTGTGTCTACAAGCTAGTAGTACCAGTTACTCGACTCCACCGAGTTAGTAATTCATTCTTGGGATGTTTACGCTTTAACAACACAATCCCAGAAAATAAACAAAATTTGACTTGCTCATAGTTCAAAAACTTTATAAAACTAAGTTTGTATAAAAAGGGTTATTATAATATTAAGGAATTTATGGGTGATAATAACTCCTGGGAATGAGGTGATCGCTACCAAGCTATTTCTAATTTGCTTTGTGTTGCAATAACATACATGATTGTAAGCTGTTATTTAAAAAAAAAGTCCCGCTGGATTTCTTGCTGGTTCTTCCAAAGACAGAGGTTTTTTTCGAACCAGTGGTATATAACCAAAAGAGTGACTTTCAATAGGTATTATTTATAATCTATATTGAATAAAAAGTTTCTGATTCTGTTTCTGTTAAGTCTATTACGCGGAGAAACCACGAGCATAGCCCACTCCATAGTTCGCTAATCGTTCTCATATGGCCAGCAGTGAATGACCACTTCTCATACTCATATTTTGGGTATTGTGTTGGTTATGAGGTATGCCTGACGGGAAGATGTGTCGTAACCTCCCGAACGCTACCCAGCCGAGATGAATCCATCGATTGACCTCACGGTCCAAGTTGGACTTACCTAGTCGGACTATTTGTGCTATATATATAGTGTTTCATAGCAATAGTAAACATCCTTAGGAAATCATCAAGTCCGAAGAACATTAAACCTGTAGTGGCGGTGTAAGAAAATCCCCCTATCTTCACGTGGATGTAAAGGCTTTTTTCTTAAAAGGGAAAAAAAAGCACACCTGGAGGTGGGCAGTAGCATCTTCTAAACATAATATCCCCCTTATGAGGCAATCTATGGTTAGGAATATGTTCAGCAGTGGACTTTGATAGGCTGTAATAGATTGATAAAAGGAACACATTGATAGAAGCAACACACGCAAAGATATGGAGGTTATGAAGTACTAGCCAACAGCTACTGGTAGTTGGATTGACGATGGCGGTACAAGACGGATCTTGATGCTAATTTTCGCCACTCAGTCTGGATGCATCCAGCATCTACGAGATGGTTATTTTGAAATTCATTTATACATTCGTTGGTTGCAGCCTATCAAAAGTCCACTTTTGAACATAAGTCTCCCCCCAAGATTACCTCAAAGAGGGGATTTCGTTAGACAGGTGGGTTGGTAAACGCAGTTTTTTTCTTATTTTCATTTGTTATCAGGAAGATGTTGCTGACCGTCTCCAGATTCAGTTCTACCTCCTCCTTCCTCTGTTGCTTTTTACGGAACCCACGGCATGATAAGGGGTTATGGATATTCACATATTCAACTTTTTGTAAGATGACGCACTCAAACACACATATGTACTTAAAACCAGCTATTAGGTAATGCATTTAGTTTGAGGTATAAATGTGTACGGCAGAGCAAGTTTTGAAAATAAGCTGAACATGATTTTAGCGGTCTATTATTCTTTGTTGGTCTCGTAGCGTGCACACACTTCTACAAGAGTTGCACTTGCTCATCACGCTGAACATCGATTGATGAGCGCAGAGTAAACACCTTCGCATTGTGCCATTTTTTTTACAAATCTGTGTGACCTTAGGTTTGTAACTTTTGTATGGTTGGATTTTTTTTAAAACGTTTTTTAAAAATCATGAGATTCGGAAAAAAAAATTGTAGGCCATTCAAACACTTGTTACGTGAGGGGTTCGAATTTCTGGCTTCGGAGCGCTTCAGCCTTATGATTGGCTACTAAACTATCTATACTACACCAGTCCCATTGGGACACGAAGAAGTTGCATTAAATTTGCATACGACGACCTACGGCGACATCGTGCACAGTAAGGATCGTTCGCATCAAGCGAATGGAGCCCGTATGCCGAATGCAAGTTCGGGTGGATTTTGCTTGGGTGTGGACAGCTCCGTTTCACGCGACCTGCCACCTAAATCTGTTGAATCGAAAATTGATGATTTTAAAATTGTCGAATATAAAAAACGAAAACCCAAAACTACGAATATGAGAGGAACTTTTTCCAATCAGTGCAAAATACAAGTCGCCGAATCAGAATGCTCCATTTATATCTCACGCGCGTTAAAATCTGTAACGGAAGCCGATATTAAGGAACATATTCACGACATGAGACAGGAATTTCTCAGTGTTGAGCATCTGCCACAACGTAGGAAAACCTCCTTTAACTCTTTTAAAGTCAAGATACAAGCGAATAAAATAAATATATTTTTTAATGCCAATTTTTGGCCTAAAGGCTTAGTGTACCGACGTCACAGAGAACGACAGAACGCAGCTTTACAATAACATATTATTATAGATAGTACAACAAATATTACTTTAGCTACTTTTATCTGCCGTTCTAACTTATGATTTCAGTTGAATATTCTTTTATTTATTGTATTGTTATCATTATATTTTAATTTTGTTTTTAACATTTAGTGATATTTGAAATGAGTGTAAAAAGCCTGAAATGACTATTATTATTGTTATTATTATTATCGGTTTGTCTCAATATTTTGATTATTAGAGCCTTGTCAAGTGAAATAGGCATATTCTTTCTTAAAGTTGAGGGGTGAGATCGAGCAACAGGACATCGTACTTCTTTTCTCAAAAGAAGAAGAAGTCTGTGTCAATAAGTACCGTTATGTTACCTATATTTCTTCCACCAAGTACGAGCGCATCCTGTATTGTTCGGATGAAGATGGCTCTAGATCGTACTTGAGGCAATCTATGAGACAAACAAACAAACAGACAAACCTACAGACAAACATTTTGAAAATGGTTATTTATGTCTTAATAGCATGTAAATAACCCTCTGAACTTAATAGAAGCCAGTAATTTCAACAATACAGACAGACACTTCAATTTTATTTGTATGTAATAGATAACCAGTAATTATTGAGTACTGATTACATTATACCTTATTGCATGCCTTAGGCGCAAAGCGCGTAGGTATGTTCTACTAGCGCCTAAATATCAAGATTCCAACGTTTTGTCGCATCAAATCGTATCTAACAATCATATTGAACATATAAATTATATGTATACTCGTAAAAAGCACATTGTGAAAAAGTGCTTTTTACGAGTATACATATAATTTATAATTTAATTGATTAATTGCTATTTTTACATAAAAAAAGTGGTTTTAGTGGCTTATGGTGTAAATTTATCAAGTCCGCAAGGAGGGGTAAACACGATGACTTTTGAAAATATCAATTGTTTAACTCAATCAATTTTTTTATTCTCTTCATCTATCATGTGGGAAGCCATGGAATGTAAATGGCAGTTTAATTTTGTTTTGTTTAGATATAATAAATTTTTTTCGGCTGAGAAATTAAAGCAGCCTTGTAATAATTTATTTTGATAAATACACTTTGCTTCACAGCTCGTGAGTCGATTACTGTATCGTTTGCTTACAGCAGCGGTAAATTTGATACATACTTCACCAAGGTTATTATTTTTATAATCACAGATTTTTATTATAATATTTTGTTTCGCTAAATGTACGTAGGATTTATATATAAATAAACTTATACGTCTTGAACTTTATGAAGTAACCTGAAGGTGTATCTGCTACTGGAACTCCTAATCGAGTAGAACTAGGTGTTATGTTTTCTTATATTTACGCGAAGACTACACATTAAATGAAACTAATTTATACGGATTATATCGCGTTTAATTTTAACTTTTTAATTCCCGACGTTTCGGGTGCTTTACAGGATCTGTGACATAAAACATCTGGCCGCCGAACTTCAGTACGTCGAGAAAGTACTGCAAGACAACAAGCTTCGGGTCCCGCGCCTACGTCACAGTGACCGAATGAAGCTGGCCACAGTCGAGCGTGTGCCTGCTGTACTAACCTACTCGTATGTCAGAGAAGTCACAGAAAAGGTTGCTACATCTTGAAGCGAGCTTCCATTAAAACATACTTCAAGCCGCCGAAGAAGATTGGTCAATTTTTAGCATCCGTCAAGTGTCATATCCCTCTACAAGATGCAGGAGTGTACAAGCTGGATTGTGAATTGTGTTACATAGGACAAACAAAAAGATCTATAAAAACCCGCGTAAAAGAACATATAGCTGCGCACTTCGGTGAATGCTACTGGAAATCCTCGAAGAGTAGAACTAGGTGTGCCGAGTTTGGCTTCGTTTTGTTATTTATGATGCGAAATTACCTCCGAACTTGATAGAGTGACCTGAAGGTGTACTTCGGTGAATGCTACTGGAACTCCTCGAAGAGTAGTACTAGGTGTGCCGAGTTTGGCCTCGTTTTGTTAGTTATGAATAGACCTTACCTCCGGACTTGATGGAGTGACTTGAAGGTGTACTTCGGTGACCGCTACTGGAACTCTTTAACGAACAGAATTACAATTTATAAATTTTTTTTACGATCTTATGATTCGTGCAATTTTAGATTTTCCAAGTTTCTTTTTAGGTTAGTAATTTAACTAGTACTCACAATTATACATTTTTATTTTGTTCTAGTGTTAGCAGTAATTATTATTAGCTATGATGGGATTGGCATGTCATTTCGACAAAAATCCCAAGAAAAAATTAAAAAGAGAACATAAAAGCTCTTATTTTAATTGAAATTTGACATTAAATTATAGGAAAATTGGAAGTATAGTAATAATTAGAAGGTTTTTAGTGAAAACTTGTGTAAACTACTTTAAAAATTTACGTATAATCATGTTATACGTCATTTTTTTAATGCGCTTAAGGCATGCAAAATTGGATTTACCAATCGTTTTTGATTACATGATTAACACGTGTACTTATTTCGCAAGTACATGTTATAATTGGGGAAGACATATTTTACAAGTACATGATGTACATGATGATGTGTTTTTGCAAATTATTACATAAAGGGAAGACTTATATAATAAACACAGAAATTATTGAATAACATTACATTGTACTTTATCAATTACATGATTAACACCTGTACTTGTTTAGCAAGTATAAATTATAATTGGCGAGTACATATTATATACATCTTGTCTTTGCTTAAAATCGTTGTTGTGTCTGTTGAACGTGTAACTTCTGAACGTCTTCACCGAATGTCATATTCACACATTATTATTTGATTTTTGCAGCTATACACAATAATAATTTTATATCTATATATGTCCGTAGACAGGTTTTGCAAAGGGTTGTGCTTAAGGTTCATAAAAATGCGGCCAAGTGCGAGACGGAATCGCGCACGAAGAGTTCCGTACTATCGTACAATATTTAATACTATGTAGACTATTTAAATATAATTTTATTTAATTATATTTTTTTAGCGAATATTGCAATACAAAATATTTGAGCATTTCAAGCGTCTAATTGTTGCCATTATTAAGATAAGCAAAAAAGCTAAAAAAAAATACAAGTTTATAGTAGGGGAGCCCCCTTTAATTTATTTTTATTATTAGTTAATTTATTTTTATTATTAGATACAGCCCACTGACAGACAGACGGACGGACGGACGGACAGCGGAGGCTTAGTAATAGGGTCCCGTTGGTTACATTTCGGGTACGGAACCCTAAAAGTGACTTAAAACCCCCAAGTTTTCCAAAATTATCTAAGAACCGAACATATGAAACACCTTTTAATATATAATATATAGGCTTCTTGCACCCATACGTTTTTAAGAAACTACTCAAAATCTGTGACCTCCGCAACAGCCCTTGGTCTCAGAATAAAAGAAAAATCAAAGATGCTCCTTTAAAAAAGGCCTAATTAATTTTTAACCACATAATAATCTGTCATATTAGTAGTCCTATGTGTCAAATGAGTGTATATTAGTTAGGATACAGATACTTTCTGTTAGATATAATGTACATTTATATGTAAGTTAAATGTAGGTGTATGTATATATGTATATATGTAATTAAACTTATGAATATTTATATAAGTTTATGTTTATATAAATATACATACATATATTTGTATTATGTATTTTGTAACTTTAAGTATTTTGTAATTACATATTTTGGTTTATTTTTGGCTTTATAAAATATTTGCACGTAATTTATTAAAGTAATGTACCATATTAATATTACTATTTAATAACTAGCAGACTGACACGTGGCGTGGCAGCGCTCGCTGTAAATTTCACAGTACGCGAGCAATCCGGGTTCGTATAATAGTTAATTGCAATTTTAAGTGCTGATTTACCACGTGATTGGCGGTGAAGGAAAACATCGTGAGGAAATCCTCACGATGTTTTCCTTCCGTTTTCCAAGCGTTGACCATGTCTAAGAAATAAGAAAAAAATAATTCGAAGGCATGTGAAGTTCGCCAACACATATTGGGGCAGCGCGACGGACATTTCCTTGCACTAAAACCCTCTCATAAATGTGAGGAGGCCTGTGCCCAGCAGCGGGACGTACATATATAGGCTGTAACTTTAACTTTTAGACTGAAAGGCGCATTGCCTAACCATCTGATCTGACTTACTGGTAAGCTTTGTTGTCGGTACCCTCGAGTCAAGCACGCTTAGTGTGGGGCCACAGACAAACAAATAAACAAATGATAATTTTGAAAATGACGAATCAAGATTACTACAAATATTGTGTGTTTACTCTGCATTTTGAAATAAATATAATTTAGAATTTTTCGTATTTTGTGTAAATTTTCTACACGCTTACGTTTTGTGTGGCTTATGTAAATAAAAGATATTAAGTTTTTTTTGTGCGGTGTAAGAATATCTCCTACACAATATGGTGTCAGAGGGAAAAAAACCAGAGGAAGGGCAGCAGCGTTTTCCTAATAACAAAATAATAAATGTAATTGCCAACCCGCATGCCAAGCGTGGCAACTATGGCATATATTGCGTGTCTGTGAGGAGGTCTATAATCAGCAGTAAACTTTGATGAGATGTAATGAATTAATGAATGAATGAACATCATATAAATGATGTTTATAAAGTGCATAATATAAAGCTAATGAATAAAGTTCTTATAAATTAAATGAAAATTTGTAAGAATTTTATAAATTAGCTATATTTACTAAATATTAGGTCCTTACATATGAAATTAGCGTTTTATCGTACTGACCATTTTGATTTGAAATATCTCCTCTTTGGTTTAGAATGCCAAATTCAAATTTATAAATTCATTTAGCTGGTACATTTGAGTTTTAAAAACAGTCATTCATTTGTTTTATCCTCATTATTTTTTCTTTGGTGTCGCTTACTATCGTACAATGGAAAACATGAAATATCGGTATATTTACGAGTACGAGTTCTACGGTGGCACCAGTGCTGCAGAAACAGCTCGAAGGATTAATGATGTGTACGGCGCGGGTGTCGCAAAAGAAAGTACGTTTTTGGTTTCAACGATTTCGTTCTGGAAATTTTGACCTTCAGAACCAACCCCGTGGACAGCCGTAGATCAAAGTGGAAAATGAAGAATTAAAGGCTATTGTGGAAGCGCGTCCATCACAAAGCACTTCAGAGATAGCTGCAGGCTTCGGGGTAAGTGATAAAACTGTATTAATCCACTTGAAGCAAATCGGAAAAGTAAAAAAACTTGAACGATGGGTACCTCATGAATTGAGTGAATCGAACTTGCAAACACGCATCGAATGCTGTGTTACTTTGCTCAACCGACACAATAATGAAGGGATTTTAAATCGAATCATTACTTGTGATGAAAAGTGGATACTGTATAATAATCGGAAGCGCTCGTCGCAATGGCTGAACCCTGGAGACCCAGCCAAATCCTGCCCTAAACGAAAATTGAGTCATAATAGATACAATCTGGCCAAACGATTACGGCAGATATCTATTGTCAGCAACTGCAAACCATGAAGGAAGAACTAGCTGCTAACCAACCGAGATTGGTCAATCGCTCTAGGCCACTGCTGCTTCAAGACAACGCAAGACCACACACTGCACAATAAACAACCACTAAGTTAGATAAGCCACAATTGGAATGTCTGCGACATCCACCGTACTCCCCGGACCTTGCTCCAACAGATTACCATTTTTTCCGGAATTTGGACAACTTCTTACAAGGAAAAAAATTCAACTCCGATGCGGCAGTTCAAACCGCCTTAAGGAGTTTATTGATTCTCGCCCCCATGGTTTTTTTAGTAAAGGGATCAATGAACTACCTATGAGATGGCAAAAGTGCATAGATAACAACGGTGCATACTTTGATTAATTAAATATATTTTACAAAAAAAAATGACTTTATATTCCTCCCGTACAAAACGCTAATTTCATATGTAAGGACCTAATATAAACTAAAAACACGATTTTTTTTTATATAAAACATTCATTGATATACAGACGACATTACTGGTGCTGATTTTGACACCGGCCGTGCCAATACGAGACATCTCGGGAACACGTCGTCGAGTAACGGAATAAACTTGTATTTAAAGTCGAGTCTTTGTTAAATAAAGTCTCGGATTGGGGATGACTAAAAGCTATCGCGTTTGCCACTAATAAACCCATTTGTCGTTCTCCTTAATTTCAAGGCAGTCCCCTAGCTGCAGTCAGTATCGGAAGCTTCGGCATAGACAAATCGAAAGACGTGCAATTCCGCAGTTACTTTGAAGAGAAGGCCAGATTGGCCTCTAAAAAGCTTGATTGGCGTACTTTGTAGAGCGGGACCGTATTTCATGTCGGCACACCGCTTGCAACTGTACAAGGCGTAAGCTCGGCCTTACGTGGAATACTGTTCTCATCTCTGGGCCACGGCACCGCAGTGCCAGCTCCTTCCACTTGATCGTATCCAGCGCAGAGCGGCCCGAATCTCCGAGTCTACGACCGAGCTCTTTTTGCTCAGCTCGATTCATTGGCGCTGCGAAGAGATGTTGCATCCCTTTGCATTTTCTATCGCATGTACCACGGGGAGTACTCAGAGGAATTGCTCGGATTAATTCCACCAACGCACATCGCTATAAAACTCACGATACCATCCACATCATGTGTATGATTGGAGATTCACCACTGTGCGACTTATTAGGAGTTTTCTTCCTCGCACGACTTCGTTGTGGAATGAAGTGGTAAGACCACTGGCAAATTTTCCGGATCTATACGAAGCCTTCAAGAAATAAGCTTACTTCTTTTTAAAAGCCGGCAACCCCCCAATCGCTTTGGTGTTGCAGTTTTTCGTGGGCCAGTGTCGGCAACTACCATCGGGTGAATCACATGCTCGTTTGCCCCCTCCTCTATAAAAAATAAATAAATATAGAAGAAAGGTAAATGGATGCTTTGTCACATTATACCTCTATATGCACCCTAGATTTGTTATCCTCAGTTAAGGAACAAAATTCAAAATACGGTACAGATGTGTTGTCACTCCTGAGAACTAAGGTTTCGATTCGTCACTCACAACACAAGACACAACAGCATTATGCTGCTATTCACGCTGTTGTTTCGTAGTACCCTGGCCCTCGTTCGGCCATTCGTACTTCAACCATAATAAGCTGCAACATAACTCACCATGTACGGCTTGGGACCCAGCAGAAAGATAGTATTTCATTATCATTTTATCACAATAAATATGGTTTTGATATATAACGCGTTAGCCATTATTAAGCACATGTAGAGATCAATGACACGAACCTAGTACTGTCAACTCTTTTGAAAGTACGTATTTATTTTTGTCCCGGCCGTGTAGTGGCGGTGTAAAAATATCCACTATCCCACATTGTCATATCAATAAGAATATCCACTATCCCATATATTCATATCAATAAGAATATCCAATATCCCATATTGTTATATCAGGACGCAAAAGTGTTTTGTTTTGAGGATCAAAACATCAGGAATATAAAAGAGTAAAAGAATTTGTTTTATTGATTGTATTGTTTTCGTCAAAATAACATTAATTTATTCATTAAACAAATAACAAACAATAGGGATATGCCCTGAACTAGTAAATATGCTGATAAGTTAGCTTACCGCAATGCAACGCAGTAACCATTGTCATATAAAATGGACAAATGTAGCATTGACCGCATGATGTCACTAATATAAACACATAATAGCGGCCGCAGTTATGTCCAATTACCTATTTAAGCAATTGCCTTCGGATGAACGTCTTTTATCCGTGGCGATTATCTGCAATTGTAGGAAAAGGATTTTACGTGTGGTTTATATTTATGCGTAGTAGAGCGACGTTGCCGCTGTATTCTAAATACATCATACATGAGTCAGCTCGCCCGAGGAAGGTACTTACTCTCCCAGATTACTAATAATAATGCTGTTTCGGATGGCAAGTGACGAGTATTGAAGACCCTTTTTCTGGTAATTAGACATTTGATCTACATAAGTCCTAACAAGTGACAATGTGTTTTGATTTTTAATCCAGGATAAATGTGGGTAACTTTACACACCGTCAAGTGAACGTTATGCTCATTTCTCACCTTCAGCGTTATCGTTACTGTCAATCAAAATTCTACTGCTGAGCATAGGCCTACGCCATAGATTTCCTCATAGGAAGATATTTGCAAAGTTTGGCATGCGGATTGTTTATTTTTTATTTTTTAGTTGTTATAAGGTTATAAGGCTACCCATCTTCTGGTTAGTATCCATCTGTTACCTTTCACCACGCTTACGAGACGATATGGGGAAGTGGATATTCTTAAAATGCCACTACACGGTAAATTTCGGAAAAAGAAACTGTATTTAAAAGCAATAAAATCTTGTCAGAATCACAGGCTGCATCACTTGTCTTGGATTTGAAACATGGCCATTTTTACAAACACTACTTGGTTTTATTTGCTTATTTATTGTTTAAAACAACGCTACAGTCTAGTGTCCAGCGGTATCATGGTCATACTGATTGTTCGAGGACACCGCAATATATTAGGTAAGAGGTGTGGATTGATGACGCAGTAACAGTCCTGGCTTATTTTCCGCCTCTTGATATACCAGCAGACATGGATCCGAGGGTATACGAGTGAATCCGCGTCCTCCGCTAAATAGGCCTGATCAGACACTTGAGTCAATGGCAGGAGCGTCAGAATGCTTAGGCGAAATGGTGCACTCAACTCCACGACAATCGTTATGCAAGCAAACGCATCATTGAAGTCATCCGGTTACACAGATAATAACTGGGCACAGGTGCTTATTTGATAATAATCAATCATATAAGATAAAAAAATATTTTTATTTTATTTTATTGGGACATAAAACATAAAACAGTATATTTATGTAATACAGGTTACAGTACAGTTACAGTAATGTAATACAAGACATTTAATTTATACTAGGAGTACTTAACTTTAACCCACGCCAATGCCCATAAAGTAATATTATATGCTTAACCTTATGTTTAACACAATTGCACAATTTGCGAAAGTGTAGGAAATTATGTTAATTATTGCATAATTTGTAAATAATTAAAGTCAGCAACTTTGTTATCATTCATTTGAACTTTGTAGATGACAGAGCAAAAATGTCACATTGTGTAAAGTGTGTGTTATAATTATATAAGAGGTAGCTTCAACGTTAACGCATACTAAAGTTACCCCCAAGAAGGATGATGACTCGAAAATGTTCTCAAGACATCGTAATAACATTGCGATGGTGCTAGTGGCAGCAGGTACTGTTCCTGGGACGTGCTATATTGTTAAATTTTAGAATAAAGTGATCAAGTTATTATCATGTATAATATGCGCGAAATACGAAACTAAATATAAAACGTTACTATATTTTCCTCAAACTATGGTAAAAAGTATTTGAATCGGTATCCCTAAGCACACACACGAATAGTCAGCGCGAGTATAAAACGATGTTGTTATACACACAACCCCTTCAATTCTGGCCTATATAACGTACGTACAGCGTGTTGCGGTATTATAATATGATCTAAGGGTGAGTCTCTAAAACGGCTTCATATGGTGTGCATAATTGTGGTATTACCACAAAGAATGTTATTAGAAACAATCAAACTAATTATGTAAAAATAAAGTTCCTTAGAGATGTGGTAGCAGCTCACTCGTATGTTGAAATTTCATCGTACACGAGCAAACTGAGTTATTAGATCCACGCCGGCACAAATAAAACTATTTATTGCAATTTTAAGTTTTGATTACATAGTAATCGGAGGTGAAAAAAAACCCGTGAAGAAACTTGTATGTTCGACAAATTAAAAAAACGTATTATCGGGGACATCTGGAGCCTGCTACTAACTCTTCCTTGCTCTAAATATGTAGCTTTGTTGGATATATGTAGGCTAACACTTTTTTTTTACTTTTAATTAAGTTCAATTTAGCTGTAAGATAGCATAAGTAAAGAAAGATACAAATTGTACAAGTAAATCTTAATGAGTAATTTCGCGTTAATCTCATTAAATATATTTATTTACAGTAGAACAGAGAAAGACAATATAGCTGTCACGTTTGAACGTAGTATCTTTATGACGTCTGTTATATTATTAAGTAGGTTTTCTTCCTTATTGTGACGCGAGAGCAATTTGAATTAATGATATATGCATTCAGACAATAAATTCACAATAGTTATTACTGTCTAATACTGTAAGCGAGCATTTCTTGTATACATATTATGTAGGTAATTGATTTCTGAGATAGTATATTAGAATCACAAAGAAAACAGCTCTAACGATTTGGATAAAATTTTGTACTTAGATAATAGTTTACTTTCCAAGTGCTGATGCGTGATTTAAAAATTGATATAAAGTGGACTGTAATAGGCAGTTGGAATTGAATTTTGTTAAAATTTGCAACCGACACATAAAACTGAAGGTACGCACCTGGAGAACGCCAGCAGCTTCTCTTTGTACTTGAAGTTGACACTCGCGTGGTACACTCCTAGTTTTCTTGCGCGATTTACACTTAATTGACACAATTCACGGCCGTGATTTTAAGCATATGATAGTTAAATGGATATAGTGAGCGTGACACAATATGCGGGTGTGTTTTTTTACTTAGACACCTCTTGTACCCGATTGTCGGTCGCAAGAAGGAATGTATGGAATGAATGAAAGGTATTATAGAGGAAATCTGATTCGTCAATAAGATTGACCAAAAACTCGGAATATTTCAATTTGAGAAGTGGCGGTAACATTTCCTCCGCCCTTAAAGGGTCGCCTTTAAAAGGATAATAAAATATGATGCGATAAATACAATTAATACTAACTAAAACTAAGCGAATATAAATATATATTATAATACATAATTGTTAATAAGATTTGAGCGATGTAGGGTTTATTATTGCGTAAGCAACGGACACAAGCGCACTACTGGTCGCACGAGTGTACCTCTTGCCGTTTTTACCGTAGCGACACGAACTACACCGTCCTTAGACGGGTGAACCTTTACGATCACTCCCAAAAGCCAGGAGAGGGTCGGTGATTTATCATTTATAATTATGATTACTGTGCCCACCTTTACGGGGACTGAGGATTGAGTCCATTTCTGCCGCGCCTGCAGTTGATGCAGATATTCAGTTCTCCAACGACGCCAAAAGGATTGGACCAATTTATCTAAGAGTGCGTGTCGTTGAAGCAAATTGTGTAATGGTAACGTATTCAAAAAATATGCGGGTGTTAAAGCCGTCCATTCAGCTGGATCGGAGCTAAGCACAGTGGGAGGACGAAAGTTTAGTAAACATTCTATTTGAGCAAGGACTGTGATTAACTCCTCATACGCAAGGATCTGCTGTCCAATAACCTTAAAAAGATGGTTCTTTACACATTTTAAAATACTCTCCCAACAACCACCAAAATGTGGGGCGGCAGGCGCTATGAACTTGAATTCAATGCGACTTTCGGCCAATTCTTCTTTTAAATGCGGGCGGTATTCCTTTGTGATAAAATTAAATAAGTCTTGTAAATAAGATCGCGTGCCCACAAAATTTGTTCCACGATCAGAGTAGAGGCATTTCACGGGATCCCGTCGCGATTGGAAGCGATTTAATGCTGCGATAAAACTCACAGTGGAAAGATCCGTGGCTACTTCGGTGTGGAGTGCGGGCGTAGTAAGGCAAGTAAATATACGAGTACATAAGTAAGCCTTGCGAGTTTTAACACCGCGAGCTCGTTTGGGCGTATACGATATAGGGCCGCAATAATCACAGCCAGTATGAGCGAAAGCTTTCTCTGCTTGCGTGACTCTATGTCCCGGTAGCGCAGCCATTATAGGAAATTGCGGGCGCGGTTTTAATTTAAAGCAAACGTTACACTTATTAATTTTAGACCGAAACATTCGTCTAGCGGACAAGATTCAAAATCTTTGCCTTAACAAGACATGAGCATCTCTGGGCCGGCATGTAAATATTTTTTTATGATAGTAGTCGATCAACGATTCTACAAGGGCGTCGTGACTCGGTAAAATAATCGGATATTTGTATTCTGAACTTTCAGCGGAGTTGGTAAGGCGGCCACCAACGTGGATAAGGCCATCACATAAAAATGGTTTAAGCTTCATTAGCGCAGGAGAGCAATTATTACCAGCTGCTAGCTATCAAATGTCGAATGCAAAATGTCTTTTTTGAATATCGCCTATTATCATATGCTGGGTGGCGCATATATCGAACGCTGTAACTGCTATCGAACCGGAACGAGGAAGTTTATTTATAAATCGCAGATTAAACAAGGATACGCGTGAGCCTACTCCATGAGGAGATGCGTTTATTAAGATCCTGAACTAGAGACATTTTTGGATCTGACGTAGTAATGGGGTTGCGGTTATTTTCTCTTCCGGTACGTTGTCTAACGCTACTATTATGGTCTGTATTGATGATAGGCCACAGCGAGAGGTCTTGCGCGAGCCAGGGTGGACCTCGTGACCATAATGGATGAGATATTAGCTTTTCGGGTGTAAGACCTTTCGATAAACAATCAGCCGGGTTATCTATTTCCGCGACGTAATGAAAATTAGGGGCTGGTAAATTGTCAATGATCTTGACGATGCGGTTGGCGACAAAAGTTTGCCAGCGGTGCGGAAAAGAGTTTATCCAACAAAGTGTGACCATTGAGTATGTAAACGCGTACATCTCACTAATATGATAGCGTGAATCATAGGTGTATTGCACGCGTCTAAGTAGTCTTGCCAGTAATTCGGCAGCACAGAGCTCGAGACGTGCGATAGACAAGGGCTTCATTAGTGAGACCTTTGACTTGGCGTAGACGAGTCGCGTCGTAACTTGGCTTGCGTGAGTAATATGCGCGTATACCACTGCTCCATAAGCACGCTCATTAGCATCGAAAAAGCCAAAGCAAATGTCGCGATATTTTGACGTCATTGAGTAGCGTTAACTCCATACAAAACCTTTTCCAGGTTTCGACTATATGCTGGGGTGGACAATCATCCCAATCAAGTTTCAACTGCCACAAATATTTTATGAGAAGTTTAGCGAAGAGAACAACAGGCGCTACGAAGCCCATTATATCCCAAATTCTAGCTACAGTGGCTAAAATTATTAGTTTTGAACACTTTTCGTCAGGCGTGGTTACTTTAAATTCAAAACAATCGCGAGATTTATCCCAACTCAAGCCCAAAATTTTTAACTGAGCGGTTTTATCAAATTCAAGAGGCTCAGACATCTTATATGACGAAGGCAGAGCGTTTAAGACCGAGTTGGAATTACATGTCCATTTTACTAAATCGAACTGCGCACGTTTAAATAACTCAATTAGCACATTAGCAGCTGAATTAGCTTCTTCCTCCGTCATACCGCTAAAAACGATATCATCCATATAGATATAGCGAGATGCAATTATCTTTGCTAGCCGAAATGAATCTCCATCATCCGCAATGAGTTGCTGAATGACACGGAGCGCGTGGTACGGGCTGGACCTTAGTCCAAAATAAACCCTATTAAATTCATATGCGGTAAGTTCTGCTTGCGGGTGAAAACGATATAACATGCGTTGAAAGCGACGATCGCGCCTATTCATTATAATTTGAAGGAACATCTGTTTACAATCAGCGGAAAGCGCGGTAGCGAAGAGACGAAAATTTACAATTTTTGCAAACAGATCACCTTGTAAATTAGGACCACTATGGAGAATATCGTTCAGTGAGCGGCCTGAACTCGATTTATGATTCGCGTCGAGAATCATGCTAAGTTTAATAGTGGTCTTATCTGTATGAAAAACACCGTGGTGTGGTATGACGTACACGGGATAGCAATTATCACTGCCAACAAGCGGCGCGGGTGACAGATAGCCTTTCTCTAAATATTCGTGGATAACTGAGTCATACGCGGCCTTACACTCAGGAGCGGCTTCAAACTTCCTCTGCAATACCAACAAACGTTTCCGAGCGGTTTCATAAGTATCACCAAGCGAAAATATATTGTTGCGCGCCGCTATTAATGTCTTGTACATGGCAACACTAGTTACCACTAGCGCCCTCTAGTATCGAGTAGCAGAACTAGGAGAGTCAAGATCCTTCTAGAAATTTCGGGACCGATATGTACTCGAACATTCTAGATGTTTCTACAGTAGAAGGTTCCGGAAACTATCTGAGGCCCTATATAAGGCCGGTATAGACCACGACCGAGTCAGTATTGAATTGGCGATACAAGCGAATACCTCAAAGCGATACAACTGCGAACTTAAGTGATCAGTAGTACAATTGTGTTTTATTATTAGGTGATCTTAAGTTGTAATTAGTGTTCTGTAATTAAAGTGTCAATTTTGGTAATTCACTCGGCAGTTTTTAATTGTCTCGAAACCCAAGTTCGTAACAATTGGTGTCAGAAGTGGGATCAAATCATGCCGATTTTACCTAAAGACGACACGGAGGGTATCCGTACCCGAAGTCAACGCCAATAGGAGACGGACCAGAGACGATTTGGTGGTGCAACGTCGCAGACGTCGGAGGGCCAGCTGCCGACCACGGAGGCCGGCCCGTTAGCAGCTTCTGCATCTGCAACACCTGACTTAGGTGCTCAGATGATGATGCTGCAGGAACAGGCCCGCCAACAGGAGGAACAGACCTGCCAACAGGAGGAACAGGCCCGCCGACAGTAGGAACAGGCCCGTTGGTTGAAAGAGCAGCTGCAGCGCGGTATGGAAGAGCAGATGCTCCTCATGAAGGACCTTCACGCTACCTTTGGGAAAGAGATAAGGGAGGTGAAGGATATGGTTGCTCAACATGACAACCGCCTGTCGGAAGCTGAATCCCTAATCAACCAAGTGAACAATCGGGTTGACAACGTGATGGCTGACATGAAGAAAACGCTGGACGATCTCAAACTTGGGGATGGAATTACAGCTCCCGTGGTAGCTACAACACCTTTGCTACGTGGATTCAAAGTGCCGCCGTTCGACGGGACTTCTTCCTGGTCGGCCTACAAAATCCAGTTCGAGGCTGTCATGAAGGCGAACGGCTGGAATAAAAGTCAGGCCATGACTGCTCTTACCCTAGGCCTGCGTGACCAGGCGTTTACTGTTCTGGAAGCTCTTGGCAAGGAAGTGACTTACGAGCAGCTCCTTGAGGCATTGGAGGCGAGATATGGCGACGCTCACCTGGAACACGTCTTTCGTTCGCAGCTCAAAGATCGCGTGCAACGCAGCAACGAAAACCTGCAGCAGTGGGCCCTTGAGGTGGCGAAGCTGGTTCGAAAAGCATACCAGTCTGTACCTGCGCTCATTGTAGGGAACCTGGTACAGACATTCATCGACAGCATCCGCGACCTTGAAGTCAGATCTGCTGTGAGGCTCGGGCACTACAAGACGCTTAAGAACGCGTTGGCCCATGTACTGGAGGTGGAAGCCATGCGACAGGATCATCGTTGCCATCGTGTCAGGGAGGTTGCAGCAGCTACAGTTCGTGACCGCAATAAAGGATACAGCCCTAGGTGCTACGGCTGTGGGGAACGGGGCCATCTTCGATCCAGCTGCCCTAAGCGAACTGTAGAAAGGGAAGGTGATCGATCTCGAGAGGGTAGTGCGGCTAACAGCACCGCCCCGCTGCAGCAGGGAAACGAGTAAAAGCCAGGACTGCGAGGCGGGTGCTGGCTGATGTTAAAAGAGCCCCAAGGATTTCGATCTCACAAACCCATGATGGGGACAGCCTAATCATCAAGGGCGAGGTCGTGTAAACTGACCATAGACACAGGAGCCTCTCGCACGGTTGTCAGTTCCCAACTTACAAGTCAGGTCCTTGGGGACTTCGCATACAACCGAGAACGCATTAATTTGGTGACAGCCACCGATCAGCGCATACTCGTCCATGAAGAGAAGGAGATGGAGTTGAAGCTAGGCAACATGATCTACCTGCATAATGTCATCGTGGCTGATATAATGGACGATTGCATCCTGGGCCTAGACTTTATGAGGAAGAATTGTTGTAAGATCGACGTTAAGCAAGGTGTTTTGAAATGTGGACAAGAGGAACTTTTCGTGGCAGGGGCGTTACCAAGGAAAGTGTACAGCTTTAAGAAGATTGTTAATAGAGGCATTTTACATTTAACCTCATCAGACATTTAACCGCACGGGTAATATTTGCTTATTTTGAATGTAAACGTATATTGTTATTGAATTTTAATTGATTTTTGTTTTATTAATTTATTTATTTTATTAGGATCACCAACAGCAATGACATTCGTTTTACATATAATATATATGATATTTGAACACTCATGTTTGTATTTCTTTTTAAAGGTAATCACAAATGACATTAATTTTATTCTATGACACTATGTGTATGAAATAAATAAAGAAAATAATTAGGAATTTTAAATTAAAAAAAAATTATATTTTATAATATTTTAAAATTGACCAACTTTCTATCATTAAATTACTACTGTACCTATTAAAATTAATGTTTATGGGCTTAAGGCATGCAGAATTGGATTTAGCAATAGGTTTTTCTTCTTTTATGTTTTCGAGATAATATGGTTATAAAATAACGTATAAACCTTATATTCATTTTAATTCTTATTTTATGTAACGTAAAATTTCTTATGTATAGTCTGTTTGGATAAATAATAGGATTAGAAGTCACAGCTCATTGAATGAGCCCGTCACAACACGCACAGTACCAATAGAGAAAACCCGCTAAGGGTATATCGTTATAACGTTATATTATTCGGTTAATTGGAAATTTTCTATTAATGGGAAAATATTTGAAAAGAATTGTATACACAAGTACGTATATTAATTTTAAAATAACATAACTAGCGATCCGCTCTGGTTTCTCCTGGGTGGGATCTATTAATGTGGTGTAATTTAGACTTAAGTTAATCATTAAAGACCATTTATTTCATCTTATCAATATTTCTATTTTAATAAAATCTCAAGATTTTTGAGGTAAAATTGAGTCTAAATCAATCCAGCTTAGAACGCTTAAACAGTAGCTCACAAATTAGCAAAACTGGACTGAATTTTTTGTTAGTTTGTAGGAATTTGTTATCATTGATTCCAATGACAAGTTGAGTTGAAGTTATAGAACGTAACGAAAAGCGCATACCGTAACGTATTTTTTATTTTTTTTGCAGTCTATACCGACGGGTGTGAGTATAGATAGCGACAGTGTGCGAGTGAGACGTGAATAGAGGCATTTTACATTTAACCTCATCAGACATTTAACCGCACGGGTAATATTTACTTATTTCGAATGTAATCGTATAGTATTATTGAATTTTAATTGATTATATGTTTATATTAGTTAGTTATATTGCCCAGATTAGCATTTCATTTAAAAATATTTAAATAACATTATATTGAAGGATTAATTAGTATTGTATTTAAAGAAACTACTACTCGAAATTATCGCAAATAATATCGAGGCCAGATATCATTGAGGACAGTTCGTTATAGGTAAATAGAGCGCACGGTTTCCTGGATAGCCTTTTTGGCACATTAAAATTAAATAGTTGTATTATTTCTGAACCATCAATATTGTAACTAAGCATTATATGTAGGAATATCATATCTGACGTTTTTCCAGGCGACTCCAGTGATGTGCCATTACTTGTTTATTGTTCTAGTCGTATCTCATAGGAATTGTGGGTTTCATTGCAATTCGACAGGTACACAAGATGACGCAGCAGTCTCTTTTGTATTCTTTCAATTCTAGCACAATGGATTTTGTAGTGAGGACTACAAATTAGGCTGCAGTATTCTGGTTTGCTCCTTACCAGGCTATTAAACAATTTTATCGTAGTAGATGGCTGCTTGAACTCCTAGGAGTTTCTCAGCACATTTTTTTAAAATATTTTGAGATCATCCGCGAACATCCAACATGAGATCAACCTTCGAGTGCTGAAAGACCGAGACAATGTCGTCTATAAAGATATTAAAATACTGGAGCTAAATTTGACCCTTGTGGTATACCGGAATACGCAATATATGGCCTGGAGCAATAACTATCTATCACCACGATAGAAGAATACCATGAAGGTATGATGAGCACCATTCCAATAATGTCTCAATACTTCCAAGTTTTCTCAGATTATTTATAAGTAATGTGTAGTTTACTTTGTCAAAGCCCTTAGAGATGTCTGTATATATAGCATCTACTTGTAGTATAGACTAAGCTCTCATAGATCTTTGACATAGTAGATGAAATGAAAATAATTCTTGGGAATACTCGTGGTATTTTCACCTTTATAAATATGTTTGATACGCGCTTCTTTCCCTTTTTCAGGAAAAATCGCTGAATTCAAGGAGGCGTTAAATATAATGGTCAACGGAGTAATTAGTGAGGTGCTACGCTAATATATAAATATAGGCGGAACATTGTCTGGGCCAGCACTTTTATATATATGAAGTATATTTCATCTCTTCTCAACTTCTCCCTTGAAGAAGTAAAATCTTGTCTAAATAATATTTGGATTTAGGAATTGATGACAAAGAAAAATGGTTTATAGTATAGTTTTTAATTAATACCCATGAGAAGTGACTACCAAAAAAATCACGTATTTCCTTCTTAGTATTAGCCTGTTAATTATTCAGAGAAATTTTATTAGGGTAATTTGAAGCTCTACGTCGCATATTTTTTATATGCATTCAAAAATATTTTGAATTAAGGCCAATAGCTTCCTCAGTGCGTATTATACGAGGGGACATTTTAAAGTTCGCGGAATGGGTGGTAAGGAGTGGAAATAAAAATCCAAGTTTATTTTTCCTTTTCAATATATTCAGCTGCTACCCTAATACATTATTCGGATCTTTCAATTAACTTATGTATACCCTCAAAAAAAATTATTTGTCTTTGTCTAAAAAATACGCCGAAACTGCTTCCTTCACTTCTTCATCACTTAAAAACTTTTTCCCACGAAGTTCTTTTTTTAAGTTTGGAAATAGACAATAATCACTGGGAGCCAGGTCAGGACTATAGAGTGGGTGTGGCAAAATTTCGAAGCCCACCTTCTGCAGGGCAGCCATCGCAACATGGCACTTGTGAACAGGCGCGTTGTCGTGCAGAAGAAGGACTCCTTTGGTCAATTTTCCCTTTCTTTTCTCCTTTATGGCTTCCTTCAATTGTTATAGGATTGAAGCGTAGTAATTTCCGGTTATGGAGATACCTTGATCTTTATAAGTAATCAATAGGATTCCTTCTGAGTCCCAAAAGACTGTCGCCATGATTTTCCCAGCCGATTGTGCCACCTTAAATTTCTTGGGTGGTGGTGTGCCTTTTTTGTGCCACTGCATAGAGTCCTGTTTGGACTCAGGTTCATAATGGTGAACCCAAGTTACCAGTAACAATTTGAGCCAACACAACATCTTTGTCTTCCGTACAGAGGTCCAAAAATGCACGAGAACACTCCACGCGCTGTTGCTTTTGAGGCAGCGTGAGGATTCTAGGCACCCATCTTGCGCTGACTTAGTCATGCCAAGATGGTCATGAAGAATTTTGAAAATAGTTGTATCTGATACTCCAACCATTTCTGGAGCTGTTTTTTCTTTGGGCGGGCATCTTCTTTTTTGCATTCTTCTTTCTTTGGGCCGTGAGTTGTCTTCAAGTGACTCTCTGCCTTGTTTAAAAAGGGTATGCCACTTGTAAACCATAGTTTTACTTGGACAAGAGTCTCCTTAAACGGATGACATCTCTTTCAGTATAGTCTGAACTAATTTTCCGTGCTTGATAAGGAACTTTATAACGGCACGGAACTCGATTTTCTCCATATTTCACAATTTCTTCCCGATTGACTTGTTTGATTGACGATAACTCAAAGACTAATGATCTAATTACAATAAAACCCGGTATTTATACTAATAATGAGTTGCTCAATTAGCACGTAATTCAGCGACGTCCCCACTTATTACCTACCTACCCATTCCGCGAACTTAAAAACGCACCTTCGTATATTGATAGTGGCATTGTTTTATGAGTAAATCACAGTCTTTCCTTAGATAATTTTATCCAGTGGGTTTATTATATAATTTTTTTATATATTTATTTTTACGTTTAATAAGCTTAATTTGGACAGGCATAAACGAAGAAGGATGTAATTTTATTGATTTACATGAAATGGGGACGAATTCATCTCTTGCCACCTGTAAATTTTCATAAAACTTAGATACCATTTCATTTACATTATTTAGTGAGTCCAAAGTTTCAAGCCAATCAATATCATTAAGATATGCTACAATGGAATCGCTTATTATAATTGTACAAACACTTAGCCTTAGATGTAGGAAACATATTTGTAGAGTTATGTTTTAAAGTAAGGTCTAATGGTGGGTGCAATCTATCTCGACTTTTTTATGCTTAGAAAGTTAAGATTTTTCGCGATCGCGTCTATATACATAATATCTGTCGTTGAAGATCTCCGCATCGTACATGTTGTCGTAAACCCAGTTTCTGTTAAAACAATACGAGGCATGCCTTTTAAGTTTTGTCGTTTGACCAAAAAAATACAACTAGAACCTTATAGTACTTTTTATTGTTTTTCAAAGTATTCACCACAAAGTTTAATACACTTTTCCATTCGCTCGAACCAGTTATTAAAACATTTATTCCACTCCAAATTGGGGGTGTTCAATATGGCTGTTTTGAAAGCGTCGACTGCTTCTCCACCGGACTGGAACGTTTGACCACGAAGATTTTTCTCAATTTTAGAAAATGTAAAGAAATCTTTAGGGCTTAGGTCAAGACTGTATGGAGGATGGTCAAGAATTTCTACGTTTTCCTGCTTCAAATACTCAATCGTTTGACCAGCGCTGTGTGAGCTTGCGTTGTCGTGGTGTAGGATGATGCGTCGCTTTGGGTTAGATTTTCGAAGTTCGACGATGACTTGTGGTAAACAAACTGTGGTATACCACTCTGCATTAACCGTTCTACAATCTTCAAGTACAACCGTCGCAAGATGGCCGGTTTTCGCAATGAACGTGGCCATCATTTTCTTTGAAGTGCTTCGGGAGCGAACAACTTTAGTCGGCTTGGGCTCAAATTATTAGGCGGTGTAAACAACAATTACGGCATTTTTACTTCGTACTAAAAAAAGTTTTCGAATAACCGAATGTAATTTCAAAGTATAAACATAATAATTGGTAATAACACCGCAAAATAGTGGTATGCTGCCATTTTGTTTAGTAAATTATAAAAAAAAATCAACCAACAATAAATTACGTAAAATGTATAAAGCTAATTTGATTAAAAAATATAACGAAATCTTATTTTATACAAGTAGATAGATGTCATAACACCCTACAATTAACATAGTTTTTAGCATAGCGTCAGAATTTTAAGAAATATTATATCTCGTTTTTTTTTCGAAAAGTCGTCTTTTTATTAATTAGCAGGGCAGATTTAATGCCTTATGAGTTAATGTCAAAAAGCGCCTGTTATAGTATCTTGAAACGTATTCAATGTCTTCAAAATGGACAATACTACACACACGACTCAATTTATGATGGATTTTCCCTTTTTAAATCCAAATTGTTGATTGTAATATCCGATATTGTAATCATAAGTTAAAAACCAGCCCACACTGATTATCTCAAAGTCCTCTTTTAATTTAATTGCTCAAATTACCTTAATAAACTTGGTGTTGAATTTAAACGATTCCACGACACGTGGATATAGTTATAGGTTAATCGTGCATAGATTAATACCTGATGAACTTCAAAGGTTAGTTGATAAAAAATTGCCAATGACTGCCTTCACAAACATTTTAATGAGAACAAAGAAAAAAGTTTGTTCAACAATGAAATGTAACAATGAACGGTCTGCTATTGATTAAATTAAACACGCATATCGTGTACTCTAAGGTGTTATCAGCTATGGAACAAACATCAGCTACTCGTATAGTTGTCATTAATTGTTTCCTGATAACTAGACAAAGGCAAATTTTATAGGGAGCTACTAGTTAAGATGATACGTTTGCGATAAGTATAGTAAAATTTTATTGTTTTGATTATACTCAAAATTATATTTTTAAAGTAATAACCATGATAAGGTCGTGAAAATTTAGTTTAGTGTTACATACATGTATATATAATTAGAAAAGTAAATATACTAGCACTTTACAAGATAAATATTTAAATTAACATAGTATGAATACAAATAAGTACATAAGAATAGCCGTAGTAGCTTATATATAAGAATAGCAAAGTCTCAGGGATAGCTATAAATGAAATTTCAGCGAGCAACCCAAGTTCAATCCCCGCCGGCACCAATGAAGTTGGTAATTGTAATTTTTGAAAAAAACTGAATTACCACGTGCTTGGTGGTAATTTAAGAAAATTATCTCCAATCTAAGAAATAAAACATTTCGAGGACGCAAGAAAACCGCAAACACGCATTGGAGGAGCGCGGCATCTACTTACTCATCCTAAAAGCCTCTCAGAACATATACTCGTATAGGCTGGAACTTTACCTTTTTAGTTTTTATTGAATCTTTATGACCTTGTATTTAAGTAATATTATGGTATTAAGACATCAGTAAATAAATAAAAGCTTCACATTATTACCGGAAGAAGATGGAATGACACAAAACTGACAAAAATCATTACCTTTTGTGTCATATCATAATATCTAAAGAATAGAATAGAATAGAAAATAATCATTTTTATTCAATATACATTACAATACATAATACTTATTGAAAGTCATTTTTTACTTTTGCCACTGGTTCGCAAAAAAACCTCTGTCCAGAAAAAAAAAATAGAAAAACGAATAATCGTCATTAAAAATAGTTAACTTTGATTACTGTGATTTCAATCAATAATCAATTTGAAAGTTATCTATTGAGATTTTCAAAGATCCTTCGAAGAAAGAAAATTATGTATTCAATCGACTGAATAGTACTTAGTAATAAGTACTACTTACGTCAAGGCATACATAGGTGATAAGAAATTCAATAGAAGTAGTCATTTTATTATTATTATTATGTGAATGAATGCAAACTTATCCAAGTGGAATAAATTGACGACAATAAAAATTTATTAGATATAAGAGGTAATCTAAAACACAGTCTGATGTAGTGTCGCATCTTCCAAATAACAACTCAAAATTATAAAAAACTAGGTTGATAACTCACCTGGCAATCGTGACAACTATGACAAAATTCCCACTATAAGGCAATCTAAAGGGGAAGTGTATATTCAATTAACGTCAATGGCGAGTACATCACTCACCTTCGATTTGCCGACGATATAGTCCTTATGGCAGAATCGCTGGAGGACCTAAGCACTTTGCTCAATGACCTCAAGTGTCTCCCAATGATAAACATCAGAATTCGTTTTGTCCATGTTCATCACAACGGTCTTAAAATGAAAATGGACAAAACAAAAATCATGTTTAACGTCAATGTCACACCTATGCCGGTAGTTCTGGGGAGCACCTGGGACAAATAGTCCGACTAGGTAAGTCCAACTTCGACCGAGAGGTCAATCGACGGATTCAACTCGGCTGGGCAGCGTTCGGGAGATTACGACACATCTTCTCGTTAGGCATACCTCAAAACCTCAAAACTAGATTGTACAACCAGTGCGTGTTGCCAGTGATGACCTATGGATCTGAGACGTGGTCCTTCACTGCTGGCCGTATGAGGAAGCTCAAAGTTGCTCAGCGAGCTATGAAGAGGGCTATGCTCAGCATTTCCCTGCGTGATAGACTTAAAAACGAGGCAATGGGCCGGCAATATAGCTCGAAGAACCGACAATCGATGGGGAAGAAAGGTTCTCGAGTGGCAGCCTCGTTCTGGTAGGTGAAGTGTAGGGCGACCCCCCACTAGATGGAGTGACGACCTGGTAAGACATGCAGGAAGTCAATAAATGCATGTGGCTCGGGGCCGTGCTTTGTGGCATGCCTTGGGGGAGGCATATGTTCAGCAGTGGACTTGTGAAGAGCTGTAATGATGATGATGATGATATTCAGCTGTGGACTTTTACAGACTGTAATGGATAGAATTGATAAATAAAAACATGGAAATTATTGAAGGTTTAGGTGGTAAATTAAAGGACAAAGCACTCGCTTAAAGCCTTGTAAATAGCTTTTAACTTTAGAAGAAATTATACGCCAAACCCCATCCATTACATTCCCCTGGTTAGAAGAAGCGAGCGAGCAACGAGAGCAACTGAATGCGTGAAGCTGAAGATCGGGCTAAGTAGCGCGTCTTCGGGGAGGCTTATGTCCAGCAGTGGACTGCCGCAGGTCGATGATACATATTATATACACCATTCATCCCTTCTTTTTATTATAATATTCTTCCTGTTTTACATTGTATTATAATCGATTGATGGCGTCCATTTTGAGTATGAATAAATATAGCGAGGCATTTTAAACGTAACAAGTGCTTTACAGGTGTACTGGTGTTTTACCGACAAAGTCTGGCTCACCCTTGCACATGCGTAGCTCATGCCTCGCCACAAATATGGAGATACGCACTTTGGAAAGCGCGCTCTACACCGCGTGCACACCACATGCATCGCAAAGGGTGTACAAGAGCGTATATGCAACCTTACTTCAATGTCCGCTGGTAGCCATAAAAAGTTAATATAATTGTAGAAAAAATTGTTTGGGAATTGGCAGGATCTATCAATCCACCCTGGCTCAATGTGGCGGATTTCTTCTATATTTGGTAACTACTAAATTTTAAAATGCAAAAAATATGACAATATATTTTATTAGAATGTATGTATGTGTATGTATGTGTGTGCCACCTGCTTATTTATTTCTGTCACCAATCAGCAGTACTATTATAAAATAGTTTGAAGAATTTTGAATTTTAAGAGAACCAGTATAATTAATGACAAAAATTATACACCTTTTTGTCGTTTTAAAGTATATATTATTATCGAAGTACAAATTTTGCAGCCAAAGATGAAAATCGATCGGTGAAATACCCTACTATTAGAAGAAACCTGAAGCCCTAAGAAACTAAAATATTTCATGGATATTGAGTCCCACAACTAGCGTCAGCACTGTCTCAGTGCAGGCCTGCTGCTGCTGAGAAGAAACCTGCATTCAGCTTTGGGGTCTGTATAGGCAGTTACTTTACTTTTTATATTGTTTTCTGAATCTGACATTATTGTATTGAACTTGATTCCTTCGATTTCTTTACTAAAACACGCAACTTTATTTTCGCCTATACACGTGTTGCATTATAAAAAATACTTAGAATTCTAAGTTGTTTAAGTACTTTTCATATTTCAACTAAAATAATTAAAAATTCTAAGTTAAATTCATAAGGATATAACGTAATCAAAACAGACGCAAGGCAAAAAATCTGCTCTGTTGGTGTTACACTTGTAAAGATGTAATGGAACAGATTTAAATTGAATTTTTTTGAAAAATTATTGCTGCAGCTATATTTCTGGTATAGTTGTAGCACGAATGGATCGGCTCGACCGGGGAAAGACCACGCTCTCACAGAATACCAGCGCAAAATAGCAGCTTAACGCTGCTGTGTTTCGTATGGTTAGTGTAGAGAACCGGATACCCTTTTTACCGGAAACGAGATATTCCATCTTAGTCCTCACGGGTGACAACGCATCTGCATTTTGATTCGTAATCGAAGATATATGTAGATGTCTATGGGCCACAGCAACTACTTACCATTAGGTGGAATGTGTACTAGTTTGTCACCCTTATCCTATAAAAAAAACATTAAAACATTAGAAGACAAAACCTATCTCAACAAATTGATTATACAAAAATGCGATGCAGCTCTAATTTTCAAACGCCTAATGTTGACACGGACGGATGTACCTACTTAAAACTAGGCATAAAAACCAATTTGTATATAATCACCACGTTTTAACCTTTTTGCAAGTTTTTGTAAATAAAATGAATGTAAATAATTCACATGATGATAATGTTTTTCCCTGTAAAGTGCATTTTAAAATACGCTTTTTAAAATGGTACATGCTATTTGTACAGGGAATTACCGTAGTGTATTTAGTAAGTACCTGCGTTAATAAAGAGACGATTGATTTAACCACGATCCTTAATGGTTCTAAACCATTTAATGTGACATCTGAACTGAGTATGTGTCGTAAGAAGCAACTAAATAAAAAGCAAGAAAGATCTCTCATGGTTCAGCAAGATGGTGGTTTAACTATCTCGTTTACGCTATTACATAAAACATGTAGACCAGCAATGGAAAGCTGCGTCAAAGGTGCAAAACGTCTGGTACGACGATCAGCAATCCATCTACCAAACGAGTCCTAAATCCCACGTACGAGGGTCGCAGAGGAATCTAAGAGGCGGCTGTTGGATTCTTGAAATAACATTTTTTAATAGTATTATCTTTATTGACTTCCCAAAACATATATGCATTTTCTACTTGTCAACCCATGGATAGGTGAGAATTAGACGTGGGTGTAGCATTTAAAAAAATAACTTAAAAATATTAAAAACCAAAATAATTAGGCTGACGTCCCGAGCATAAAGTCGGTAACGTAGAATTTAAATTTTACAGAAAATATGATTTTCCGTTAATGATTTCAGGAACGCATTGGAATATCAAAGTAATTCATATATTTTTAAAAATTTAATTTTTCAAAAGTGATGAAATTATAATACTGACTTATTGGACGTTTTTTTATTTACGAGGCAAAATTTAATGTACTTTAACAAAGATTTTGTGGTACTTTAAAATAGATTAGACAAAAGCAAAAACATAAAAGTATATTTTATCAGTAACAATCAAAATTATCTTTTCTAAGTAGGTAATAGTCTAATACTAATAAAAAATTTAATGTATATGTGTGTGTATGTTTGTCATAGGATTTTTTTGAATTCTTAGCAACTGAAATTGGGTATATATTATATTATAATATACAACAGAAAAAAAATATTATATGCAAAATTTTTGTGTCTTCCGATGTTAAGGGTAAATTGTCTTGGAAACAGAATTACGTTATTTACTTTTTACTCTTTACATTTATTCATAATTAAAGTTAATTTAGTTTCGATAAAGTAATTTTGGATTTCGTGGTCTTCTATTAATTAACGAAGTAATGTTTAATTGCCATTATATGTGATTAAAATCATTGACATATTGAATATTGATTGGCACCATAAAATAGAAGCTGATGTTATTTTTACGTTGGAGTAAACTTCAAAATTCCATAAATGTAGTTCTATTTATGGTGAACGTGATTAGAACTACATTCATGAATGGGAGTAGAAATATATTCGCCATGTAATGGCGGCGAAAAAGAAACCACTAACCCATATCGTCTCGTGGGTAGCATCTTTCTGATAACAGCGCAAAGTAATAAAAAGCTATGGTAGCCAACGATCATACGAGGACGTTTGCATGTCAGCATGGCCGTGACGGCATGACGGCGGCGTCGTCGTACGCCGGTACAGTAAAAATTGTAAACTTCACGTGAACCGATCACGCCACCCGGCGCACCACTCGATTTCCTCCACCGCCCCACTACTCGACTTGTTTTGCAACGGATTTAAAACGACCGCGCAGCGACGGAGCGGGGAGTCTTGGCTCTGGCGTGAGTCATTGCACTGGTTGTACCAAGCTAGCTTATCCTAGACGCTCGAGGATAATAAATTTGAAATTAATTATTATCATTATTTATAAAAGTGCACTAGTGCAATTTATAATTAATAAAACTAAATATTATCTTGTAATCTCTGACTTCTTATTCAGCATGTCCGACTCCTTCTCCTACATATTCATAAATCTGTCGAAAATGGTGATACAGCAAATGTCTGGAAATTTGGTGGGAAGTGACTGTTTGACCATCGCCCATGAACAACTGCTACACCAGGCGAATTGCAGGTGCGTCACAGGCCTTTTAGAAAGGCGTAAGCTCTTTTCTTGAAGGTCCCTAAGTCGTATCGGTCCGGAAAAATCGCCGGTGATAAACGATTCCACAAAGAGGTTGTACTAGGAAGAAAACTCCTAGTAAAACGCAAAGTGGTGGACCGCCAAGCATCCAAATGGTGTGGATGGTATCGTGAGTTTTGTCGCGATGTGCGTTCATGAAATTTGGTGGCTGGAATTAATCCGAACAATTCCTCAGGGAGATTAAAGTCATGTGGGGGACATGGCCTCCCTCTACGAACTAAAACGCTGTTTTTGGAAATGTGAAAAATATAGACAATAGTAGTATATATAATGAAATTAAAAGGAAAACTATCACAGCTAAGTAGAATTAAGAAGTTAACGAGTAATAGTCGACCAACTTATAAAACTCCCCAGAGCACTCCCAGTGGTAAATGCGATAGATAATGCAAAGGGATGCAACATCCTTTCACAGCGCCAGTAAATCAAGCCGATTAGACGATTCGAGCCGCTCTGCACTGGATGCGGTCAAGTGGAAGGAGCTGGCACTGGGGTGCCCCGGCCCAGAGGTGAGAACAGTATTCTATGTGAGTCCGAAGTTGCGCCTTGTAAAGTTGCAATGCTGGGGACATGACCTCCCTCTACCAACTAAACTGCTGTTTTTGGAAATGTGAAAAGTATACAAAATAGTAGTATATATAATGAAATTAAAAGGAAAACTATCACAGCTAAGTAGAATTAAGAAGTTAACGAGTAATAGTCGACCAACTAATAACATGCACTTGGATTAGTAAAAATTTCGCTACAACTCCATAGAAAATCATCTAAAACTATCTGCATTAATAATTTTGTAATGTTATTGTAAACTGTTAAAAATAAACATTTTATGAAGAAAACGACTTATATGCATAACTAATATTAGCTTTAATTTTTCATTTGCAGGGTAGATAGGGTATTATTATCAAAATCGAAAAGTTTTGTTAATCTTTTTTGAATTCCATTCCCTATAAGGCTGATTTGAAAATAGTCCTTCAGTTACGATCTTCCTATTTGGGCCCATTTTTAGTCGTTGCAGCGGTCAAACCGCGAACTCATTTATTATGCTCATTATCAAGGAAGCCCCCGTATTGTGACGGGGGCAACTAAGAACCCTATCTCTACATTGGCGTGGCCCGACACGCACTTGGCTAGTTTTTAAATTGTAACTTCGTTTCCACCCTAGCCATTAAATCTCTACATAGTATAAAACAAAGTCACTTCCCGCCGTCTGAACGCTTAGGTATTTTAAACTACGCAACGGATTTTGATGAATTTTTTTGTGTGTGTTTTAATGGGCCCTAGATAATTTAGTTCACATTTGGACCCGTTAGGTGGCGCTGTTGTCTAAATTCAGAAATCGCCCGTGCGAAGCCGAGGCGGATTGCTAGTAGGTATAATTTAATATGTAGTATATTCATTGCATTTAATTATATACTTCAATATATACGAGTATGTGTTTTATTTTTCGAATGTATATAATAAAATATATAATACAAACATATTATGTTTGTATTATATATTTTTTGCCTCTGTCATTTTTCCTGCAATCTTGTTCATTCATTGGTTGTCTGGGAGCAATTGCTGTTAGTAATAAGTCCGCCAATTGCATATTTTTTTATATAATATAATTTCTGTATGTTGTGTTGGTGTGCAATAAAGAATACTAAATAATTAAATAAACGATATTCTGGAGTTGCGTCTTTGCCTTATAGTGAGCTGATCAAACCGAGATCTACTCGTATATTGAGAAACATGGTCATACTTACATAGACTGAAAATATAGTATAAAGTGTTTAGTAGCACCATTTGGTGTCAAATATAAAATTATTGTAAATAATATGATTCTGAACAGATATTCTCACAGATACTTCCGGTAGTGAGTCATAAGGAGGATATTCGCCATAGTTAGTGCCACTTCAGATTTCCATTTCGTAGTTGTTATTAGGAAGATGAAACAGCATCTTCCTTAACAACCTGGCTCTTGATTTTTTCCCTCTGTCGCATCTTACAACATATACGATACGGTATGGTAAAATAGATCAAAAAGTAAATTAAAAGTTGTGATATCATGATATTTTTATTAGATCCAAGCCTAAAGTAAGTTTAATTTTGCAAAAAATAGATAATCCTCTAAACTCTTTACATAATACAAATGTAGATAATGATTTATCTTATCTGCATTTGACATTTATTTAACCTATTTGAAATTGGAGGATAGAAATAGGGTTTTTTTCTGTTATGCGGTACGGGACGCTATATACTCATAAAAATATCTAAAAATACTTGCCTTTGTTGGGTGTTTATTAGATTTTTAATTAATGATATTAATTTAAAAGATCGAGATTTCAAATCATAAAATTAATAATATTTAAGTCATGAAATTTAACATTAAATAAATATAACTAGAGGTAAGGGTGACAAACAAGCACAAAGTTATTTAATACTAAATTCATATCAAAAGTCTATCAAACGTCCACTGCTGTAAATGGTCTCTCTCATAGATTGCCTTATAGGGGGATATTTGCCATAGTTACAACCCTTGACAGGCCACTTGTTTTCATTGTTCATGAAAACAAGTCGCCTGCAAGGGTTGTATCATTTGTTGTTTAATTGTTCATGGTTAGTTTCTTTCTATCGCCTTTTACAACACCCACGGGATGATATGGGGTAGTGGATATTCTTACGAAAAGGTGACGTACAAAAGGTTTTAACTGCATTGACGATGAAGTTAGCCAACCGAGACCGATAGTAGAATCGCTCCAAAAAGTACAGGTAGTAAATTTTAGTGTAAGTGATTGCCTTACCTTAGAGCATAGCCGTGCGCCCAGGAGCGCGGCGCACAATTCGAGACGTGGCATAGTGATAAGCTTTGTGGGTGCCACCTTACTCTTGGAAGTAAGTAATTGTACCTTTACCGAGCCTTCACTTATCAAGCTGCGTACATAGACGCAGGCGCCATAAGCTTTTTTAGATGCGTCTGTAAATACATGTAGCTCTACACTTAGAGTTGTACCGCTCGTTACCCAACGAGGTATTTCAATATTGTTTAATAAATGTATTGTGTCCTGAAAGACTCCCCAGGCGCTTTGCATATTGTCTGGTACGGGTTCGTCCCAGGAACATTTTACATGGTAGAGCCATGCTGCAGTTATATTAATAGTATAGTTGTAACACAAATGGGTCGGCTCGACCGGGGAAGGACCACGAACTCACAGAATACTAGCGTAAAATAGCAGCCTAACACTTCTGTGTTTCGTATGGTTAGTGTAGAGAACCGGAGACACTTTTTACTGGAAAAGAGGCATTCCATCTTAGTCCTCACGGCTGACAACGCATCTGCATTATGATTCTTTATTGAAGATAGATGTCGATGTCTATGGGAACCACTTACCATCAGGTGGACTGTGTGTTCGTTTGAAACACTATCCTATAAAAAAAGCCGGCCAAGTGCGAGTCGGAATCGCGCATGAAGGTTTTCGTACCAAGGTAAAACATGTTTCTAGTAGAGGGGCCCCCTTTGATTTTTAATTCATTTTTATTTGTTGTTATAGCGGCAACAGAAATACACATTCGGTGAAAATTTAAACTGTCTACCTATTACGGATCATGAGATACAGCCCGCCGACAGACAGACGGACGGACTGCGGAGGCTTAGTAATAGGGTCCCGTTGGTTATCCTTTGGGTACACAACTCTAACAACACCTTCTATGAGTGTCGATAGGGCCTATCTTCTATACTAATATAATAAAGCGGAAGAGTTTTATTGATTTTTTGTTTGTTTAAACACGCTAATCTCTGGAACTATCAGTCCGATTTGAAAAATTATTTTTGTACATTATAGCCAAATTCATGAGGAATAGTATAGGCTATCTAGCATTACAAACTTGGCAAAATTAATGGATTACTTTTATCTATCGGCATATGTACGTTATAGAGCAAAGTTAAATTTTATCTACTTTCCCTCCCCCTCCCGTGTGAGCGTCACCTCCTCGCGCCCCGGAAAGGGCCCCGAAGTGCGGTTTTTCCAGTTTTAAAGAGAATGGAAATGTGATCCAGCATATTACACTGCAACGCAGACCACTACTGATCTTATCTCCACAGAACACTAATATACCCTTAGGATTAGGACTTCCAGTTTAGGGCGACTGATACTGTGACTATGCACAGACTATCCTTAGCTAGTATTTAAACAAAGCGATTGAACCGTTCAAAAGTAATTATCAAGCAACCATAAAATAGATGCTGTTATTTGAATTTATTCAATTAATCACTGCAGCTATTAGTTCAATAACTTGTTACAGCTGTTTACAGTTTCAAGTTACTCAGTAACTTTACCACTACAAGGTAAATGCGTCCTTTGTGGCTTTAAAACTGTTATAGTCGGAAGTTATGTGGCTTTGTTTACGTCACTTGGTTTATTATTATAGAACTTTAATCGTGCAAACATAGGTTAATAAATAAGGTTTTTATCTGCACCAGAGTCTGTCTTGATTGTAATCATGTTCTCACCTATTTCCGTCACCAAGCAACAGCGCACCATACATGAACCGCTTTGAAGGTTAAACCAGCAAGCATAATAACAGGGCCGTGTAGCAATTAATTTTAGGCCCGTATTCAGGGACAATTCCTAGCCTAAGCTCATACGTCATATTCTTACAATGTCAAATTTAGTGTTTCGTATTATCATAGTAAGAAATAAAGAAATACATTTATTCACTGGTACTATACACATCACATAAATAAAAAGTTAGTGAAACGTATGGCAGTTTAAGACCTCAAGTGAAGAGGTGTGTATCGAGCCAATGAAAAGGTTATGACTCAGCGTTTTGCTGCAGGGAACCCTACAGTGTTGATGATTCTGCATAATCACAGATACGGGCACTATCCGCCTGATTGTATTCTTGAAATATATTTTGTATTTTATTTTATAAATTAAAATACTTCAGTGCCTCTTAAATACAGCTATATATATATATATATATATATATATAGACGTAAAGTCTACCACCCCTTAGTTCGCACCATGAGCCAACAAATCAAAGAAATGGCCCCGAGTTCCCGACGCCCCTTTAATGGGGCAGGGGTGCGAAGAATCTCCGGGAGTAAAACCGGTGACGAGGTTCGCCACCCGTCACGTTCTGTCTCCCGGAGAGGCGAAAAGAGGATTGCGGAGGCCCGTCTGGCTACGCTGAATGTATGTGGAGCAATGAATGATAAGATGGATGAAGTATGCGAAATGATGAATGATAGAGGAATAGATGTGTTATGTGTAAATGAGACGAAACGAAAGGGAAAGGATTCCACTGCACATGGCATATATACAGCTTACTGGTCTGGTGTAGACGAGACCGAGTGGGCATGCCAGGGAGTCGGTGTCATCCTTTCAGAAAGAATGTGACCCATTCTTGTGTGTGAAAGAGTATGAATGTGTAAGCCCAAGGCTGCTATAGATACGAATGAAAGTGGGCTTAAGGAAGTTGTTTGTGCTAGAGGTGTATGCCCCAGACATGTCTAAGCCAACTTATATCCGAGAGCAGTTTTGGGACATGGTAAGGATGGTGTTGATGAAATGTAAGGGAAATGAAAATATTATTATGTTAGGAGATTTTAATGGAAGGCTTGGGGTGAAGAGGTGTGGTTATTAAAGGATATTAGGAACGGTTGGCGATGAAAGTTTAAATGAGAATGGTGAAGACCTCCTCGCCGTATGTGTGGAAAAGAATATTTTTGTGACGAACACTTTCTTTCGCCTTAAGAGGATTCACATGTATACATGGGAAAGATTTGATGATAGAAGCATGAAAGATTTCATAATTGTGGATGAAAGAATGCGGAGCGCAGTGGTAGATACAAGGGTTTACCGAGGGTCCAACGTAGGGACGGATAATTACTTGGTCTTATGCCGAATTAATGGTCTATTCAGGCGTTGGCGGCATCGGAGATCTGTGTCTACCACTGCGTTACAGCGTATAAGAATAGAGAGGTTACAAGATGAAGGTGCGAAAGAGAAGTATAAATGTAGACTGAGGGAGAATATAAGTATTTTTTGACTACAAATAGGTATTACCTATCCAAATATAATTTAAGACAGATAGTAAATGCGCTATCTTATTGTTTATATATTAACTCAGCCAAGGACTTGGCTACAACGAAATCTGCTTCTTTTGAGCAGTGTAATGACTTAATATGTAATTTGGAATCAGTTCCAAGTGATTTAAATTAGAAAATGAGACAATAGAGGTAATCTCTAGCAGTTATAATAATTTAAATTATTTAGAATGTAGCTTACAAAACCTTAATTGTATGACTCCACAGAGTGATAATAAAATTTGTTTACACCTGGTGCATCAGAATATACAAGGCATGATAGGCAAAGAGCTAGAAATTGAATTGTTCTTAAATAGCAACAATACTCATATTTTTTGTATTACTGAACATTGGATAAAATCTTATAACATAATATTTAATTTCAGTAATCACCAGGTGGTCAGTTCGTTCAATAGAAAAACGGTTTTAAGAGGTGGCTCGTTAATATTAGCTAGTAAATTATTATCATGTAAAGTACGTCAAGATATTGTGAGCCTCTCTGTTGAGCGAACTGTAGAAATGGCATGTGTTGAGTTTGAGCACCTCATTGTTGTGAGCGTCTACAGACCCCCATGTTCTATATACAATACTTTTGAAAAAATTATGGAGGAAGTTTTTGTTAAGCTTAATAAACAGAATAAATCTGTTGTAATATGTGGAGACTTTAATATCAATCTCCTAGAAGCTTCCCCCACCAATATTAAATTTAGATCATTGTTTAAATCATATGGTCTTTTTAATTTATTTTTAGAGCCAACGCGTCTTACTGAATGTAGTGCAACATGTGTAGATAATATTTTTACAAATGTTAAGCCTTTGCATAAATGTATAATTCAAAAATTGAGTTCTAATCACTGTGGACAGTTAGTTTCGTTACCTTATGTTCACAAAAAGCAAGTAGATGAGAAAATTGTGTTTGTTCCTGTAAATGCACGTCGCTTGGAGAAGTTTAGAAGTAACATAGTGAAGAAACTTCTTTACAGTGTTTAAACTTATTTGCAATGAATTTGATAATATTTTTACTTCTAAAACGTTCTCCTTGAACAGTCGGAAGGCTTTCAATGAATGGACGACAGTAGGAGTCCATAAGAGCAGACAAAGGTTATATGAACTTTACCATGAAAGGTCATATAACCCTAGCGTCGAATTTAGGGAATATGTAAAAAAATATTCGAAAATATTTAAATGAGTGTGCTGCAAAGCCAAGTCTTTGCATTTGAGCAACAAAATTAAGACGGCTTCTAATAAAATTAAAATGACGTGGAGTATAATTAATAGTGAAACTGGTAAGGTCAACTCTCACAATTCAAACTACCGGTTAAGTTTTAACAACAAATTAACGGAATTAGATCAGGATGTTGCAGTGGTTTTTGAGAAATATTTTACGGATAATCCGATCTTAACCACTAAGTCACTGAATTCTTCTCCTGCCGTCGCCGAATCATTACTACTGTAACTACTACTGTAAATGTATAAAGTGTGTGTGTGTATAAAGAATTTTACATTTCATAAAATATCATCAAAAGATATTGTAAAATATTTTAAAACTATTGATATTAAGAAAACTGCGGATCTGTGGGGGATTTCCGTAAAAGTTATTGCGTTTATAATCGATATAATAGCGCCTCAACTAGCTATTATTTTTAATACTAATATCGAATATGGTGTGTTTCCTGATTTGATGAAACATAGTAAAGTAATACCTTTATTTAAATCTGGTAGTACATTAGACCCCACCAATTTTAGACCCATTTCTGTACTGCCAACACTAAGTAAAATTTTTGAAAAATTTATTCTTGATCAAATGTTATTTTTTTTTAATGTTAATAATTTACTTCATAAAAATCAATTCGGTTTTACAAGGGGTCGCTCGACAACTGATGCTGGTGTTGAGCTGATTAAATATATTTTTAATGCATGGGAGAATTCACAGGATGCTTTGGGTATATTCTGTGACCTATCCAAAGCCTTCGATTGTGTTCACCATGAAGCATTAATCAGGAAACTACAACACTACGGTGTAAGAAGTAATGCTCTTAAATTAATTCTTTCATATTTAAGTAGCAGAACGCAAAAAGTTGTCATTAATAGTATGAGATCTTCCGGGTCGATAGTACAAATGGGCGTGCCTCAAGGCTCAATTCTCGGCCCCTTTCTGTTTCTTGTATACATTAATGACTTACCTTACATAGTAGGGGATAACCATAATATAGTATTATTTGCCATCACACATCATTAATTTTCAAATTAAAACGACAATTATTAAAATATGACGAAGTAAATAATGCTATATCTAAATTAGTAAATTGGTTTAATGTTAATAACTTGCATTTAAATAGCACTAAAACGAAATGTATGAAGTTCATGACTCCAAATGTCAGACAATTAAATACTAATGTAATTTTAAATAGGGAGGAACTGAGTCTGGTCGATACGACCATTTTTCTTGGAATAACACTAGACGCGAAGCTTCAATGGAGCCCCCGTATATCAAAGTTAGCAAGCAGACTTAGTTCTGCAGCATATGCTGTAAAAAAGATTAGAAATCTTACCAGTGTGGAAACAGCTAGACTTGTTTACTTCAGCTATTTCCATAGCATAATGTCGTATGGACACGCGACTGACACTGAAGTTATATTTGTTTTACAGAAGAGGGCCATAAGAGCAATCTATGATTTAAAACCTAAAGAGTCGCTCCGACAAAAATTTAAGGTAATTAATATATTAACTTTGGCCTCTCAATACATTTGTGAAAATGTAATGTACGTACACAAAAATAAAAGTAGTTATACCAAAATAAGTGATATTCATTCTGTAAATACTAGGAACAAACACAAGCTAGTAGTACCAGTTACTCGACTCCACCGAGTCAGTAATTCATTCTTGGGGCGATGTTTACGCTTTTACAACAAAATCCCAGAAAATATACAAAATTCGACCTGCTCAAAATTCAAAAACTTTATTAAACATAGTTTGTATAAAAAGGGTTATTATAATATTAAGGAGTTTATGGATGATAATAACCCCTGGGAATGAGGTGTTCGCTACCAAGCTATTTCTAATTTGTTTTGTGTGGTTAATTGTGTAACATACAAGATTGTAAGCTGTTATTTTTAAAAAAAGTCCCGCTGGGTTTCTTGCTGGTTCTTCCCAGGACAGAGGTTTTTTTTCGAACCAGTGGTAATTAATCAAAAGAGTGACTTTCAATAAGTATTATTTATAATCTATATTGAATAAAAAGTTTCTGTTTCTGTTTCTGGTTTGAATGAAATATGTAGGAATGATTTAGACCTGAAGACTGTATGGAATAATGTTAAAAAAGTTTTGGTGGATGCAGCCACCGAAGTATGTGGTGTAAGTAAGAGAACGAATGAAAGGAAAAATAATACGTTGTGGTGGGATGATGAGGTACGGATGGAAGTTGAAGCAAAGAAGAGAGCATGGCTAGATTTACTGACAACTAAAGCTGGTAATTATGGCGGTATGAATGATGACATTGAAAGAAAAAAGGCAGACTTTAGACTTATAAATAAGAGAGTAAAAGAAGTTGTTGAAAGGAAAAAGCAAGAAAGAACAGATAAGAATGATAGAAGGATATCTGATAACTTCCAGGCAAATATTAAAATGTTCTGGAAACTCATAAGAACTGCTAGGGGAAATTCAAAACAGCCTAGAATGAATGCTATACGAGACGAGAATGGCTGTGTGCTGAATGATAAAGTTTCGAATTTAAAGAGATGGAAGGAATACTTTGAAAGCACGTTTATGAGTGAAGAGTCGTCTGAATTAAGTGAAAATAGAAATCCCGAAAGAAGTGGAGAGAGGTAGGGAGATAAGTGTAGATGAAATAATGAAAGCAATGAAAATCATGAAAGCAGGTAAGGCAGCCGGATATGATAGAGTATCACTCGAAATGCTAAGGGCTGGAGAGGGAGTGGTGGCAGGCCTGCTGTACACCTTGTTTAATTTATGTTGGGAACTGTAGCGGGTACCGGAAGACTGGTGCAAAGCCAAGTGGTCGTTGTAGACGGTGCATGCTCCGACTACAAGCCTATTAACGCTGGTGTTCCACAAGGCTGCGTGCTATCACCAACGCTGTTTCTTCTGCATATCAATGATATGTTGCAAACCGGTAGCATTCATTGCTATGCGGATGATAGCACTGGTGATGCTCTATACGCCGGCCGTGCGAATATTTCTCGGGAAAACGTCGCCGAGTACCGGAACAAACTTGTGTCTGAAGTCGAGTCTTTGCTGAACAAAGTCTCGGATTGGGGGCGACTAAATCTGGTCCAGTTTAATCCTCAGAAGACAAGTTTGCGCGTTTACCGCTAAAAGAACCCTTTGTCGTATCTCCTCAGTTTCAAGGCACTTTGTTGCCTCAGCCTGTTTCGGAATCCTCGGCGTCGACATATTGAGTGACGCAGTTTCGCGGTCACTTGAAGAGAAGGCCAAATTGGCCTCTAAAAAGCTTGGCGTGCTCAGCAGAGCGGGACAGTATTTCATGCCGGCACAACGCCTGCAACTTTACAAGGCGCAGGTTCGGCCTCACATGGAATACTGTTCCCATCTCTGGTCTGGGGCTCCCCAGTGCCAGCTCCTTCCACTTGACCGCATCCAGCGCAGAGCTGCTCGAATCGTTCACGACCGAGTCCTTTCCGATCGGCTCGATTCATTGGCGCTGCGAAGAGATGTTGCATCTCTTTGCATTTTCTTTCGCATTTACCACGGGGAGTGCTCTGATGAATTGTTCGGATTAATCCCAGCCGCCACATTTCACGAACGCACATCGCGGCAGAACTCCCGATACCATCCACACCATCTGGATGATTGGCGGTCTACCACTGTGCGATTTAGAAGATGTTTTCTTCCTCGCACAACTTCCTTGTGGAATAGTTTACCACCAGCGATTTTTCCGGACCGATACGACTTAGGGACCTTCAAGAAAAGAGCTTACTCCTTTTTAAAAAGCCGGCAACGCATCTGCAATTCCTCTGGTTCCCCTGGTGTTGCAGTTGTTCATGGGCGGCGGTAGTCACTTACCATCAGGTGAGCCGCATGCTCGTTTGCCCACTCTCCTATAAAAAATAAATTAAAAAAAAGCCGTTATAGTCCCAATATATAAAGGAAAATGGTCACAGCAGGACTGTAAAAACTACCGTGGTATCAGCTTGCTTAGCATTGTGGGTAAACTGTATGCTAAGGTGTTAATTGAAAGAGTTATGGAAGAAACTGATGGAAAAATTTGGGTTGTGCAAGCTGGATTTAGAAAGAGAATGGGGTGTATGGATCAAGTCTTTTCCATGCGCATGATTGCGGAGAAGTTTTTGGCCAAAAACCAGAAAGTTTTTTGTGCGTTCATGGACTTGGAAAAGGCTTATGACAGAGTGGACAGGAATGTGTTATGGCAAACTCTGAACTCATTTGGTTTGAGCGCTGGTTTGATACAGGCATTAAAGTCTCTTTATAGGGACTCTAGTGCTTGTGTCAGGATCAACGATGTCTACTCGGACTGGTTTGGCATCCAAAAAGTTGTCAGACAGGGCTGTGTAGCTTCCCTGTGGCTGTTTAACCTATTTATGGACATTTGTTTGCAAATTTTGAAAGTTGAAGAATGTGGGTTGAGAATGGGTGAGTTAACCGTCAAATGCCTTTTGTACGCCGATGATCAAGTCATATTTGCATCGTCGGCGGCCCAGTTGCAAATGATGATTACTTTAATGAACTGGTCATTAAAAGAAAGGGGTATGAAAGTGAACTCACTCCCAAAGAGAAGATATTGCAATCGCAGTATTCTGTCCTAAGCATTTCACATCTTGCAGAATTCCAAAAAGGCTAGCTTGTAAAAATCTACTGGATAACAGAATAAACATCGCTGAAAGTTGTAGTGCGTTTTGTAGGATAAACAAAAAAATAATTCAACTAATTTTTTTTTGTCATCATTCATTTCATTCTATCAAAAGTCCATTGCTGAATATAGGCCTCCTTATAGATTACCTCATAGGGTCGATAAATGCCATAGCTGCTTTGCTTGGTAGGCTGGCTGTTTTGTATTTTCAGTTATTACCAGGAAGATGTTGCTACCCATCTTCTACTTCATTTCCTTCTGCCGCCTCGAAAGGCACCCACGGGATAATAATATCGGTTTAATGGATTCTTCAACGACGAATCTACACTTAATAAGTAATTATTTCAATATCTTCATAAATAAATTTCCGGCGTGCGTATGTTTGTAATTTTTCTCCTGCTAAACTGCTAAAAGGTCACTTAGATGTTTCTTAGCTATAGTTGGGCCCGGTAGGTGACGCTGTTGTCGAAATTCAGAAATCACCCGGGTAAAGCCGGGGCGGATCACTGGTAAATTATAAATAATATATGTTATGATTTTAATGTATTTCCGTTATTTTGATGTATTTTCTTTCAATAAAAATTATAATTTTAAAATGGCGACGCGTCTTGAAGTTAGTAGATGCAACTCGAATCCTATCTAGCGCGCATTGTACATTAACTAAATAAATACAGTAGTTATTTCTCATATACATACAAGCAAAGAAGCATTTATATTAATTGATGGTGGTGAGAATCCATCACCCCATTTCGTTCCGTGGGTGTCGCAAGAGGCCACCATGGGAAATGCAAAAAAAAAAAACATATCACAGTATAATAAACTCGTTTACAGTATTTTTTTTGTATTTACATTATGTAAAAATAACCAGTGAGCAGCAAAGGAGACGTCTGGCACTGAGACCATCAAACCGCCTGCCAAGCGTGATGATGAAGGTAAATCCTCTCTACAACATGAGAGGCGTTTGCCATGTTCAGCAATGAAATTTAGTTTCTCCTTGTTGTTGATGAAGAAAAAATGAATTAAAATCTAAACGATTATCAATAATATGCCATACTGTAATAAAATTTTAAGTAAAAGTTAAATAGTTCATCCATTCCATCTTGGTCCTCGGAGGTGACAAAATGTTTGTAGCGTTCTATTTTTGAAGTTGGGTGCAGGTGTCCATGGACAATTAGGTGTACTTTTATTTACTTTTGTCACTTCAATTGTAAATAAAACAAAGTTAGAACTTATCTCAATTAATTAGAAAACTAGAGAGGAATGCATTTATATAATTTTCATTAACTGGTTCAATTACAACATTACTTTTGATAATATGGGGCGAGTTTGCAAGTTTGTAACAATAAAACTTTATTTAAATTGTAGGGTACTTGCTATCATATTGTATGTATTTTATACGTGTATTGGCGGTGTAAGAATACCCGCTACCTAAAATCGAAAAACTGCAATTGTCTATCCGCCTGCTAAGCGGGACAACTATGATAAAATCCACCCTATGAGGCAATTTATGGGGGCCTATGTTCAGCAGTGGACTTTTATAGGCTGCAATGGAAGGATGGATAATTGTATGTATTTAAGATAGCGTTTCCACAGCAGTATACGTTCTCTGGTGTATTATCTATGGTATACGTGGTGCAGCAGTAATGATTATTTGGTTTGACTGGGCTCTCGCAGAATGCCCGGGAAAAATGTCTTGCGCTGCTTAATCGATGGTACCCAAGCTTTGTCGTTTGTCTTATATATATGATACCCAAGCTCGTTTGTCGTTTGTCTTAAAAAAACATTCAATTCTCTACTCACATACACAGTGCTAGTGCAAAAGGTATAGTTGAAAAAATTTATCGTTTACATACGTTTTGAATGCTTTCATATAGTAAACAACACTGTTCGTCATCATTATCATCATTACATCACGTTACAATCTTACTGCTAAATACATAGCTCTGCATTTTTATTCAGAAAATATTAAGGAATTGAGGGGAGTGCTTAATAATGAATATAATAAAGTAAAGACAAAACCCATGATTATTTCCGACTTATTGAATATTAATGTCTTAAACACATAAACTTAATAACGAGATATTAAATTAGATTAGATAATAAATAAGAAACTTATACAAATAAATTACTTTAAGTGATTAAGGGCAGGGAAAATTACATACGTTACAGAACTGCGATTGTTTAATACACATTAAAGTGTTTCCATTAAGATAAATACATGAATCTTCAAGAATCCTCATGTGGAGTGTTCACAGCCTGATAATTCATTATACAAAATTAGTTACAATGATCAAAACTCTGAAAATCGCGTAAAATTAACTTATAAATTTATTTTAATTTAGAAGTAACATCTCTAAATATACTTGAGATTTATTTTCATATAGTCTAACGTTAACAAACTTTTGGATACATGGCAAAGGAATCTTAACCTGTAATCTTAGGTAATACCTCAAATTAGATTTTCCATATCATCAAATCTTTTTGATTTTTTATATTGCAAATAGAAATTACAGGTTCATTATTTAAAAAAAATTAACATTTAAGTAAAAAGCGCCTTTAGTGGTTTCTATACTATAGCTAACTTTATCGGGACGTAATTATTTGAAAATCAATCTCAGCATGTGCCACTAATATTGGAATTTATTTAATTACTTCCTTTTGTAGACTGTATTTTAAAAGTTATTGTAAAATTTCACACGTGGTAGAGCCACGCTGCAGCTATATTATGGTTGTGTCACTAATGGGTCGGTTCGACAGGAGAAGGACTACGCTCTCACAGAATACCAGCGTAAAATAGCAGCGTAATGCTGCTCTGTTTCGTTAGTGAGTGTAGAGAAACGGAGACCCACTTTACTGGAAACGAGGTATTCCATCTTAGTGTCTTAATTGAGTATAAATGGAGATGTCTATAGGCCATAGTATCCACTTACTATCAGGTTGAATGTGTGCTCGTTTGTTAACCTTATTCTATAAAAAAATAGTTATGAGACAACCCATCGAGTATGTGTACGTTCGCGATCAAATGATACAGAGTGAATGCAGTGGTAGGCCTGCGCTGCGATTGTGGTTGTAACGGGGCCGTGGTGGACTCGCAAATCCGATTTATAAAATTGATGCACAGTTCTATTGGTGAAAGTAGGGAGGTATGACGTCAGGAATTTTAGTTCGCTCTAATCAAAATCTACTGTTTAACATATAATATCGGTTTTTATAAGAAGAACAGCTTTAAGTAGTACGCTTAGTAGTCAGTCTCAGTAGTGAGGCCAGCAATTCCGAAATAACAACTTTTTTTTAAAAAGGAGATCCATTCTTTATAGTATAATGCTTGCATTATTTACACTATTTATTTTACGTATTAGAGTCAAGCTGCATCATAATGGCATCTGCACAATTAGTTGGGAAAGACTAGAAAAGGACCACACTAGCACAGAGTAATAGCATTAGCTGGGTAGTGACGGTATAAGGGAATCCACTACCCCAAGTAATTGCGTGAGTGTCCTTAGAATTTCGACACAGGGAAACTGAAAGAGTTGATGAGCATCTTCCTGATAAAAACCCAAAATATTAAAAAAACTGCGTTTGCAATCAGTAGTTAGTTTGTACCAGTTCTGGCCCACTAAGTCAGAACTGGTACAACTCCCTCATCAGCTGACGGTGGGTCAACGGATCTTTAAAAAAATAGGTTTTGACATGCTCTGATCACGAATCTGCGGTCCGTTTTTGCGTAGGATGCGCGATTCCGGAGATGTGCAGATCAATTAACTAATATCTAATTGATATCCGGTGGGCCTGCACCCTCATTAGCGTTCCAAATTTTCAGCCTTTCCTCTTATCTATTGTTCCTTGAACACCGTCATTGCCGCTCTTATCTATTACTCGTTGTAGACCCTGCTTATCAGTGCTATTGTATTATACTTCTACTTCTTTGTTCACAACTACGACGCTATTCTGAATCATCAATAAAACACATTCCTTAATTTTGTTACACTTTTTATTTCCAAAATGTTATTGCTAATTATCTGTGAAATAGGAGCGAAACATCTCATCCACTAAAATATCGTTCTACAGTGTGTTCCCTATAAATATGCTCGTAAAACTATGCATTGAACAACCCTGAAACTTATATAGCAAATACATTAATAAATGTTCACCACAAACTGAAGTCCACTCGTTCGGAATCCTATCAACATTCCAGTCCCATCTTTTACAATTCGTTTTTAAAAACTTTTGATGATATCGTGAAGGTGATCGTCCATATGAATCAAAATATTGACCGATGCCATTTGTATCGATATATAAAGATATCCAATGTGAGCCTGGTTTATCATCTGTATCCAAATTGCATATTATATACGTTGGTACGTGGGTATACATGGGTAGTCTATTAGCAGCATAAACATTATTTTCTAGACTGGGATGAATCTTTATGAGATGTTGTTGTATATCTTGTGTATCTATGATATTACTGCTATTAGTAGATTATTAAAGTACCAATCTATTCAATGGTTAACATAGGAATGATCAATTATAGTGATTTGTAAATATTAAATCGCATGATTTGTAGGAGTCATTGGTGTAACGGTGTTTATTCTATTGACAAACTTACTTTTCTTTCTGTTGTTTTCTTACGCGCGCGCGCATGTGTGTGTGTGTGTGTGTGTGTGTGTGTGTGTGTGTGTGTGTGTGTGTGTGTGTGTGTGTGTGTGTGTGTGTGTGTGTGTGTGTGTGTGTGTGTGTGTGTGTGTGTGTGTGTGTGTGTGTGTGTGTGTGTGTGTGTGTGTGTGTGTGTGATTACAGTAAAGTATCTTTACAATGAATTTCACAAAGATTATTGAAATTGGGAGCTCCTAAGCAATTAATGTCTAAGATAGTATTATTTTCATTACAAAGATCTTGTATCCATTTTATTTTTTCACATCCTAAAAAAAATCTTTTTATCTTTCAAATATGTCTTGATAATTCTGTGAAATTCTCTTCAATGCATAGTTTTACGAGCATATTTATAGGGACCACACTGTACAACGATATTTTAGTGGATGAGATGTTTCGCTCCTATTTTACAGATAATAAGCAATAACATTTTGGAAATAAAAATTGTAACAAAAATAGGGAATGTGTTTTATTGATGATTCAGAATAGCGTGGTAGTTGTGAACAAAGAAGTAGAAGTATAATACAATAGCACTGATAAGCAGGGTCTACAACGAGTAACAGATAAGAGCGGCAATGACGGTGTTCAAGGAACAATAGATAAGAGGAAAGGCTGAAAATTTGGAACGCTAATGAGGGTGCAGGCCCACCAGATATCAATTAGATATTAGTTAATTGATCTGCACATCTCCGGAACCGCGCATCCTACGCAAAAACGGACCGCAGATTCGTGATCAGAGCATGCCAAAGCCTATTTTTGTAAGGATCCGTTGACCCACCATCAGCCGATGAGGGAGTTGTACCAGTTCTCACTCAGTGAGCCGGAACTGTAATCGGGGGTGAAAACGCATCTTTATTTTGATTCTTAATAGAGGATAGATGCAGTCATCTGCCGGTGATGCCAAAGCATCCACTTATTATACCCGGGAGGGGGGTTCCCGCCTTGTTGCGGTGGGGGGCTCAGTAGCCGTGGCTTGGTCACCCGCGGTGAACTAAGAGGAACCCACATGGTTGGTCCGAGCTGTAGGGCTGGCCCGAGGAGGCCACACCGAATGGACTTGGCGAGCCCACTTCAGATGTGTGTTGGTGGCCTGCGGCGAGAGGGGTCTCTCCCTCTACCGCTGCAGATGAGGTGGAGTCGCGGAGGAAGAGGAGTGTTGGTATGGCGATGCGCCACTCGCCCTATCCTCCGCGATTCTGACGGGGCCGCAACGTTAATTGATGCGGTTGTAGTGGGGCTGCGGGGAGAGGAGTGTTGATATTGCGAGGCACCGCTCTCCCTACCCTCCGCATCCGAATATCGTTGGCATTGACCAGATCCGCCACTGGGGTCATGAAGGCTAGTGCTTCTGAGTGCTCGTTTTCCTGGCCCCATGGTCTTCGCGCAACGGAGACGGGAGCGTTCGTTGCGCATGTGAAGTTGGATGCCGCGCAGGAGGCCACGCCATGTTTTCTGGTGCGCTTTACCTGAGAAGGAGATGGAGGAGGAGTAGTCCTCTCTCGAGGAGGGGCCGCCATTGGGCGGCCAGCGCTGGTTGGGCCGCGGATGTGTGCGAAAGCGTTCCCGTGGCCCTGCCAATATGCGACATAGGTGGAAAACCATGGGTTTTTAGTCGGTGCGAGTCCGTCATAACCCGTCATTGCCCCCTCGAGGCGGGTATGCTTAGGCATTTCCCCGTGTTTAAAAAAAAGGCCGATGTCAATTAAGACGTGACCCCGCTTAGTCTTACCGAGCTTAGTCGAGTAGAAGTATACAATCTCCTCGAAGAGCTGAACGCGGACGTCATTTTACTCGTATTCTTCTCCTCGAACCCTTTCATTTGATATCCATATCATGGGCGTAAATAAAAAACATAGTCCGCCATCTTTGGGAGTCCACCATATTGGGTTTAGAGTGACGTCATTTTATTTTCGTATTTTTCTCAGCAAACCCTTTCTTATGATACCGATATTATGGGATTCCATAGAAAATAACTAGACCGCCATCTTGAGCTGTCCGCCATATTGGATTTAGTATGACGTCGCTTATAGTCTTTGCGTTATAGCATGGTGCGGGTGATAGGTTGACAGGTCACTAGAACGTAACTTGGGTGCATTTGCAAGATTACGACAACATTTTTCATCATCATCATCATTACAACCCTTCACAAGTCCACTGCTTAACATAAGCCTCCTTCAAGGAATGCCACAAGGCACGGTCCTGAGCCACTTGCATCCACCGACTTCCGGCATGTCTCACCAGGTCGTCACATCGCCATACAAATACTTGTTCTGTGCGGAATTCGAACCCGCGGCCCCCAGCGCTGCAACTCATCGCTAAGCCGTTGCGCCACGGAGCCGTCAAGGTCTTGTGGGTTAGTTCTTCCACTAGTCAATTCCTTCAAGCGGTTATATGTATTGTTGTTTTCAATAAATAAAGTGAGATTATGCGTGCGATTCAAGGATTTTATCTGTGTGTTTGAGGATATAATTTGATTATGGATGAATGTGTGCTTTTTTATTGTATAATGCCGTTTTTAAGGGTTTTTGAAGTGCATGCTTTCTGAGTTCATAAGATTAATTACTTTTTTCAGAATAACATTAAAATGAGTCAGTCAGAGTCTGCAACGATAACTAATCGTTCAACAAGTTCTAATTTGCCAAAAAAGAAAAACGCACATAGATAACTATGCAGATTTTCCGATAAATTATTCGTTCATTAGCTCAGTCCCAAAAATTTATTATAAAGCACATTGCGCATTTTTAAATAAAAATAAGAAACCGTCACATTGCACATTGTATCAAAAAGACTTTTGTAGAACTCATGGCGGCCGAAGTGGCTACACAAAGCCTGCTTTTTTTACTTTTTTATTTTTGTTATATTTGTAAAGTAAATTCTCGATTATTTTTACCTTTCGTCCCGATATTTGACTAATGGGCCTGAAAGGCGCTGGCACTCGTATCTTGAAAAGCTGCAGGTGCAGTCAACGCTTTACTAGAAATCACAGATGCTGGCAGTCATTTTATTTCTTTTAATCTTAAGAAAAATAATGCAAGTAACATAAAAAGATCATTTTTATTTTCAAATTATACAAAATAGTATAATATGTAGCTATAATGTGCGGGTGTGCGCACCGAGTGCGGGTGACAGCTTAAAGTTGTTAGATGCTTAAAGTTAAAGATGTTGCTTAATGCATGGTTAGTATAGTTAGTGGTTAGTTATATAGATCTAACCATGCATTGTCATCCATAATAAAAATGTATGCAAAATTTCAGCTCAATCGGTTGAGGATAACTGCTTAAAAATTCAGTTTCAAGATTTGACCCTAACAAACATAGATTGCAAGTAAAATAAGAGCTTTTAATAATAACACTTTACCTACGTTATTTTATACGTGGTAGAGCCATACTGCAGCTATATTAGTAGTATAGTTGTAGCACGAATAGGTCGGCTCGACCGGGGATCGAAAATAGCAGCTTAACACTGCTGTGTTTTGTATGGTGAGTGTAGAGAACCGTAGACCCTTTTTACTGGAAAAGAGGTATTCCATCTTAGTCCTCACGAGTGACAACGCATCTGCATTTTGATTATTTATTGAGGATAGATGTAGATCTCTATGGGTCACAGCAACCACTTACCATCAGGTAGACTGTGTGCTCGTTTGTCACCCTATCCTATAAAAAAAATTACATAAGTCATTTGTCAGAAATGTCATTTTACAAATGATGGCGACTGTTTTATGACAGGAAGGGCGCCATCTTGTAAAACCATCAAAACCTTGGATTGCATTTTTATTTTTAGCAAGTTATTGAGTTTGATTTATTCTCTTATTTTGTTTTTAATAAAATCTCTGTATTTTTCGCTTTTTTACGGTATAGGGTACATAGACTGGGCCTGAAATAGACCGTCTCTTTTCCACTGAATGCAAAACATTAACTCATCTAGGCACCTTTAAACACATATAACAAACAGTAACATTTGTTAACATATTTAGGTACGTTAAGAAATTATACTTTTATAATTTCCCGCAAATGTACCCGCAAGTAAAAGTACCTTTAATAAAAATCGTGCAAAAAGATTTAACTTTTGGCTTGAAACATTTCTCTTGAAAATTAAACTCTACACTTTAATGACACGTCAATACCTTAAATAGGACAGCAAATTTCATTACGACATTTAACATATAAACAAAAAATGCACGCGAGGTGCATCGTAGTCTTTCACAAATGTATTAACCCTCACACTATTCGAACATTATATGTGGACGATAACAGGGATTTTATCCCGCTTCTGATGTCGGAAATAGCGAGAATACATCAGAAGGTTAATTGTTAAAAATAATAATAGTGTGAGAGCGGATGTTAAACTTCTCTTCTGCTTACGCAATTAATCATTATCGGCAATAAAATAACGTACTGCACTGTACATTCACTATTGTCCACATGTCCTCATCACAACTACACAGTAGTACGTATTGTGAGGCCGTAATTACATGATAACATCAAAGTATGAAATCCAACAGTAACACTACCTATATCATGGTAATACAGAGCAGCCCTCTCAGCAACACCAATTTCCTTGCTGCACTAGCAGAATTACTACAACGAACATAACCACGATACTGTCATTCTGCGATTAGCATTCGTCAAATTACTTAAGCGGAATCTCTCACGCACGGCGCCTACAGTGAACTTTATATTGCACAAACAAGTGGGGGTTTCACTATATATCTTCAATTCAACCACGCCACCATCGACATGACACTCCACTAGAGTGATGCTACCTCTCGCTCACTCTCGATCCATCCGGTATTTTATAGACGCACTGATATATTTAATACTGAATAAGCAAAAATAAATATAAGGAAATAAAATTACACGCAATTTTTAAAAAACTAAGGAATTGAGAATAAAACACTTACAAATGATAAGAAATGTTATTACCTAATAAAATCATAAAATACAAAACATAATATAATATATTATTTACATTACTAAGATATCGAGATTGTATCATCATTACAGCCCTTCACAAGTCAACTGCTGAACATAGGCCTCCCCCAAGGAATGCCACAAAGCACGGTCCTGAGCCACCTGCATCCATCGTCTTCCTGCATGTCTTACCAGGTCGTCATTCCATCTAGTGGGGGGACGCCCTACACTTCGTCCGCCGGTACGAGGCTGCTACTCGAGAACATTTTTTCCCCATCGGTTTTCGGTTCTTCGAGCTGTATGGCCGGCCCATTGCCACTTCAGCTTAATAATCCGTTGAGCTATGTCAGTCTCTCTAGTTCTACTGCGGATCTCCTCATTTCTAAGTTTATCACGCAGAGAAACTCCGAGCATGGGCCTTTCCATAGCTCGCTGAGCAACCTTGAGCTTCCTCATCGGGCCAGCAGTGAAGGACCACGTTTCAGTTCCATAGGTCATCACTGGCAACACGAACTGGTTGTACAGTCTCGTTTTCAAGTTTTGAGGTATACCTGACGAGAAGATGTGCCGCAATTTCCCGAACGCTGCCCAGCCGAGTTGAATCCGTCGATGGACCTCTCGGTCGAAGTTGGACCTACCTAATCGGACTATTTGTCCCAGGTAAACATACTTGTCAACAAATTTGAGCTTTGTGCTCCCAATAACTACCGGTATAGTGACATGGACGTTATACATGATCTTTGTTTTGTCCATGTTCATCTTAAGACCTATCCGTTGGGAGGCATTATTGAGGTCATTGAGCATAGTGCTTAGGTCCTCCAGCGATTTTGCCATAAGGACTATATCGTCGGCAAATTCAAGGTGAGTGATGTACTCGCCGTTGATGTTAATAGCGGGTTCTTTCCAGCCCAGTAGCTTGAAAACGTCTTCCAATCCAGCGGTGAAGAGTTTCGGGGATATTACGTCACACTATCTTAAACCTCTCTGCAGTTTGATGGGTTTCGTACTCTGGTTCTGTACTCTGATAGCCATCACAGTCCTACTGTACAAACACTTCAGCACCTTGATATTCCGACAGTCAACTTGGCACCACTGAAGGGACTGCAGCACCGCCCAAATTTCGATGGAATCAAAGGTTTTCTCATAATCCAAATACGCCAGACATATTGGCAAATGGTACTCCTCGGACTTCTGTACAATTTGTTGAAGGGTATGTATGTGGGTATGGTCTATGGTGCTAAAGCCTTTTCAGAAACCGGCTCGTTCGGGAGGCTGGAAGTCGTCGCGTCTGCATGCAAGACGATTCGTAATGACTCAGGAAAACAGCACGTAGACGCGGCTCAGAAGGGAAATCGGTCTGTAGTTCTTCAAGAGAGCGTTGTTGCCTTTCTTGAAGAACAAGACCACCTCACTTCTGCTCCATGCCTCCGGTGTAGTGCCACCATGGAGGACGGAATTAAAGAGCTTCTGAAGGACTTCAAGTACCGGTTTTCTACCCGCTTTCAGAAGCTCCGCTGTAATTCCACCCTCACCTGGGGCCTTGCCGTTTTTAAGGTGCTGGAGAACCATTCTAATCTCGTTCAGACTGACGTCCGGAATATCATCGGAATAGTGTCGGATAAGACTCGCTCTTGGATTGTTTTGACTGCCCATAAAACCTCTCAATCTCACTCAAAATCGTAGATGTCCCGGAAATGACGCTGCCACACTCGTTCTTCAGCTTCTACAGTTGGCTCTTTCTGGCAGACAGATCTCTAGCGAAAACTTTGGAGCCCTGGTTTCGCTCGATTGCTTCTTCAATACGAGCAGTATTAAAGTTGCGTAAGTCCCGCCGCATGCATTTGGAGATCTGTCTGTTCAGTTTCCTGTATGCTGTCAAATCTACTGAAGACTGCAGCTTCATTTCCCGTCTAACAGCCATGAGATGAAGAGTATGATCAGAAAGTTTTTGTGTTCTTCTGCGGCGGGTCTTGCATAACTTAGCTCCGACCGCTTGGACAGTTTCCACGAGCTTGTCATTCATATCGTCCACTGCATTGCAAACTTCTAAGCACTAAAAACGGTTTAGTAGCTCGAGCTGAAAGTTAAGAGGAAACAAATGATCTTCTTAACTTAACCTCTCTCTGATGAAACAAAACTATTTCCGGTTTAATAACCGTTTCTATCTACAAAAAGAAGGGTTAGCTATGGGGTCCCCTCTAAGTCCTCTTATGGCTGACATTTTCATGGATAATTTTGAAAAACAACATATTGTTGTCAATCTAAATATTTTGTACTATTATAGATATGTAGACGACATAATTATTTGCTGGAATGGCACAAGGAGACAACTGGATGTTTTCCTTAATAAAATAAATAGAGTCCACGATAAAATTAAATTTAAGCTTGAATTGGAACAGGATTGTTCCCTTAATTTCTTTGACTTAATAATAACAAGAAAAGAGTCGTTGCATGTTTTCCAAATTTACCAAAAGCCAACTCATACCGACACGGTCATCCCCGCGTCATCATGTCATCCTTGGCAACATAAATTAGCAGCTTTTTATTTTTATATTAATCGTTTATTTACTGTCCCATTAAGTAAAGAAAATTATTATAAAAGAGCTTAACGTAATTTATCAAATTGCGGTCTCTAATGGTTTTTCAAAAAATCTCATTAACAATTTAATTAAAAAGAAAGAAATGCATGCCGTTCGCAATTCTCTGTGCGCGGTTCAACTTCAAAGTGATCGTTGATATGTGAGCAGTTTGACCTACTTAGGCTCCATATCTGAAAAAATAGCAAATACTCTTCGACAGAGCGGCGTTTACGTTGCGTTCAAAACAAACAATTCTCTTAGAACTATCTGTAATTATAATGATAAGTTAGATATTCGTCAAAAGTCGGATGTTTATAAACTTGTTTGTGAGGAATACCACGCCGTTTACGTGGGTCAGACTGGTCGCAACTTCGAGACCCGTTACAAAGAGCATTTAGCCGCGTACAGGAATTGCAATCCCGATAAATCCCATTTCGCTAAACATCTCTTGGACACTGGACACAACCTAACCAACGACCACTCCTTTAAAGTCTTACATACTTGTAATATAGGGCTGCGACTATGTGCGCTGGAACAGTTGGAGATATTAAAAATAAAAATAGTAATGTTGCACTGCTGAATGAACAAACAAATGTTTCTAGCTCACCTCTCTTAAACATATTTAAACCTGCTCTCTAATAACGGACAGCTTCGCAATATGGTCGTTCGTCACCTTCACGGTGATCAGCGATTGGTTGCGTGGTTGGATGGGTAGGCGGGCGTTTTGCAGCGGTTTGTTATTTATTTAATAGCAGGCGGTTGCGTACGTCAGGTGGTGATTGGTAGCATGTTTTATCGCATGACGCGGTCGCTCGGTACTTAAGTGGGGAGCGGTTGCGTCGGCGAGTCTTATAAATAGCAGCTGTTTTTGGCTCGTCGCTCACTTAGCGGTCAGCCACCGTAGAGTCTACTACACCTCAAGATGCCTCGTGTAGAGGCAAAATATGTGTCGTATTGTCATCGGTGGTGTGTCTTTCCTAGTGTAGTGGTAGTGGGAGTAGTGGTGACGGGGATAGTGCACGCAATTGAGGGAGGACGGGAGGTGCTCTTCAAACTAGGTAAGACACATCATTTTATTTTATTAAGCGGATATTGGCAAAGTAAATATTTACAACTTTAATATAATGGATTTCCGCAAATTAACACCTGATTCTATTAGTTAACACATTGAAGTGTTTCCATTAAAATAAATATATGAATCTTCGAGAGTCCTCATTTGGAGTGTTCATGGTCTGATAACCCATTATACAAAATTAGTTACAATGATTAAAACTCTGAAAATCGCGTAAAATTAACTTTTAAATTTCTTTTAATTTAGAAGAAACATCTCTAAATATACTTGAGAATTATTTTCATATATTTCGTACGTTTAGATCAGGTTCGTTTTGAATCCGGTTACGTTAACAAACTTTTGGATACATGCCAAATGATTCTTAACCTGTAATCTTAGGTAATACCTCAAATTAGATTTTCTATATTCAAATCTTTTTGATTTTTTATATTGCAAATATAAATTACAAATTCATTATTTTAAAAATTAAACATTTAAGTAAAAAGCGCCTTTAGTGGTTTCTATACTATAAGCTAACTTTATCGGGACGTAATTATTTGAAAATCAATCTCAGCATGTGCCACTAATATTGGAATTAATTTAATTACTTCCTTTTATAGACTGTTTTTGTTGGGTTTTTTAATATGCTGTTCATTTGTTTTCCCGCTGTTTATTTTTCATTGATGTTGCAGTAACTTTGACAGTGGAACGACTGAAAATGCTACACAACAAAAACAATAATCTTACGATCTCGATATCTTAGTAATGTAAATAATATATTTTTTATAGGATAAGGGTGACAAACGAGCACACAGTCCACCTGACGGTAAGTGGTTGCTGCGGCCCATAGATATCTACATCAAACAAAATTCAGATGCGTTATCACCCGTGAGGACTAAGATCGAATGCCTCATTTCCAGTAAAAAGGGTCTCCGGTTCTCTACACTGACTATACGAAACACAGCAGCGTTAAGCTGCTATTTTACGCTGGTATTCTGTGAGAGCCTTGTCCTTCCCCGGTCGAGCCGACCCATTCCTGCTACAACTATACTAGTAATATAGCTGCAGCATGGCTCTACCACGTAAATATTATATTATGTTTTGTATTTTATAATTTTAGAAGGTAATAACATTTCTTATCATATGTTAGTGTTTTATTCTAAATTCCTTATTTTTTTCAAAGAATTGTGTGTGATTTTATTTCCTTAAATATAACATAAACATAACATAAACACTCACGCCTGTCACCGAGAGGGGTAGGCAGAGATTATGGACTTCCATTTGGCACGATCCTGACACACCTCTCTCGCCTCCTCCACATCCATATACCTACGCATACACGCTCGTCGTTTAAGGGTACTCTTAATTTGGCCCATTTTCAGTATATCGCCAATTTGGTCGATAAAACTTCGTCTAGGGCGTCCCTTCCCGACTCTGCCGTTCACCTCTGCCACATAAATTTGCTTTGTCACTCTTTCCTCATTCATTCTTTCTACATGACCAAACCACCGAAGCATTCCTTTCTTAATCCTGGTCACAACATCATCTTGCAAACCACACTCTTCTCTTATCACACAATTTCTCAATCTGTCATTCAGATTCAGCCCTAACATACTCCTTAATGACCGCATTTCTACAGCATTTATTCTACTCTCGTGCTTCTTCTGCCACACCCAACTTTCACTACCATACATTAAAGTAGAGCCTAACACAGCATTGTGAATTGCCATACTTGCCTTTTTGGACACATTCTGACTTTCCACAACAGAGTGTAGAGCCCCATTTACTTTATTTCCTGCGTTCATTCGTCGTTCTATATCCTTATCATACCTACCATCCCTGCTAAATACACATCCCAAATACACAAACTCATCTACTTGCTCGACCAATTCCCCTTCTATTCTTATTTCACATATTGTTTTACTTTCTTCTCTCTTTCAAAGACCATAACTTTCGTCTTACTTGCGTTCACTTTCATTCCCCTTTCTTTTAATGAAATGTTCATTAATGTAACCATCATTTGCAACTTGGCCGCCGACGACGCGAGTATGACTTGATCATCGGCGTACAAAAGGCATTTGACGGTTAACTCACCCATTCTTAACCCGCATTCTTCAACTTTCAGATTTTCCAAACAACTGTCCATAAATAGGTTGAACAGCCACGGGGAAGCCACACAGCCCTGTCTGACCCCTTTATGGATGCCAAACCAGTCTGAGTAGGCCCCGTTGATCCTGACACAAGCACTGGAGTCCCTATACAGAGACTTCAATGCCTGTATCAACCCAGCACTCAACCCAAATGAGTTCAGTGTTTGCCATAATACATCCCTGTCTACTCTATCATAAGCCTTTTCCAAGTAACGAACGCACAAAAAACCTTTTGGTTTTTGGCCAAAAACTTCTCCGCGATCATGCGCATGGAAAAGACCTGATCCGTACATCCCATTCCCTTTCTAAATCCCGCTTGCACATCCCAAATTTTTCCATCAGTATCTTTCATAACTCTTTCAATTAGTACCTTAGCATACAGTTTTCCCACAATGCTAAGAAGACTGATACCACGGTAGTTTTTACAGTCCTGCTGCGATCCTTTTCCTTTATATAGTGGGACTATCACGGCTTTGCACCAGTCTCCCGGTACCCGCTTAAGTTCCCAACATAAATTAAACAAAGTGTACAGCAGGTCTGCCACCACTTCCTCTCCAGCCCTTAGCATTTCGAGTGATACTCTATCATATCCGGCTGCCTTACCTGCTTTCATACTTTTCATTGCTTTCATTATTTCATCTATACTTATCTCTCTATCTCTTTACTCTTCTTTCGGAATTTCTATTTCATTTAATTGAAACGTCTCATCACTCATAAACACGCTTTCAAAGTATTCCTTCCATCTCCTTAAACTCGACACTTCGTCATTCAGAATACAGCCATTCTGGTCTCGTATAGCATCCATTCTAGGCTGTTTTGAATATCCCCTGGCAGTTCTTACGAGTTTCCAGAACATTTTAATATTTGCCTGGAAGTTATCCGATATTCTTCTATCATTCTTCGTTCTTTCTTGCTTTTTCCTTTCAACTACTTCTTTTACTCTCTTATTTAGATGTCTAAAGACTGCCTTTTTTCTTTCAATATCATCATTCATACCGCTAGAATAACTAGCCTTGGTTGCTAGTAAATCTAGCCATGCTCTCTTCTTTGCTTCTACTTCCATCCGTACCTCATCATCCCACCATAAAAAAAAATTCCTTAAATATATTTTTGCTTATTCAGTATTAAATATATCAGCGCGCCTATAAAATACCGGATGGATCGAGAGTGAGCGAGAGGTTTACTCTCGATCCATCCCTCACTCTTGCGGAGTGTCATATCGATGGTGGCGTTGTAGAATTGAGGTTATATCAGTTTGTGCAGTATAAAATTCACCGTGCGCGAGAGATTCCGCCAAAGTAATTCGACGAGCCCAATCCACGTAGCCTGTGGCAGCTGGGTGCATGGGCGTTGCACGCCCGGTCCACGTTGCATATTGCCTATGGCAGCTGGATGAAGGGGCCTCGCAACCCCGGTCCACGCTGCATATTGCCTGAGGAGGCTGGACGAAGGGGCCGAAAAGCGAAATTCATCAAAAAACTTCAATTAAAATAACAAAAGTGCATTGACAAAAATGAACTATACTAGAAGTAATTAAAGTTATAATATTCACTAAAAAGAGAAAAGAAATCTAAATACATATCACAAATACCACAGCCGTGAATTTATTTACATAATTGTAGGACCTATTACATCTTCTTTAGTGTGTTTGATTTTTCTGCTCCGGCAACTTGGTCACTTTTTAAAATATTCTGTGTTGTAGCCTTCATTCGTTCTTGTTTTCTATTTCGACGATATTGCGCAAATAGCCACCTGTAAAAATTAAAAAAATATTTATATGAAACGAATTAATGTATTATTAAATTTACTGTATTTACTTTTAAATTTGAAATTTATATGAGTAATTAATTAAAGTAAAAAAGTAAAAGTTACAGTCTATATACGTCCCACAGTTAGGCAAAGGCCTCCTCTCATTTCTGATGATGATTTAGGGCAAGGATATGTCCGCCGCGCAGGCCCAATGCGTGTTGGCGAACTTCACATGTCATCAAATTTTTTTTCCTTACTTCTCAGGCATGCAGGTTTCCTCACGATGTTTTCCTTCACCGTTGAGCACGTGGTAAAAACTACTACCAATACTTATTAAGTAAAAGAGTATAATATGTTTGTAGCAAAATTAGTAAATAAAGATTTTTTAATTTTTAAATAATAATTTAATGATCACGTGATCTTACAGTCCACAGTTACGTGGTAGAGCCAAGCTGCAGCTATATTTATAGTATAGTTTCTGCGGTTTCCTAAGCCATCTTTAAGCAAGCTGAGTATGGCGTAATACTTTTATGTTATTTATGACAGTCGGTGCTTCCTTAAAGTCGCTATAGTGGATAAGGCTTCATTAAAAAGCGTTCGGTGGTACGTACGGTGAGGCATACGGCGTGGCATCATAACAATCACACGCTGTTGTTTCAGAGTGTCCGTTCTATTGAGCATTAGCCACTAAGCTATACGCTCCACCGCATGCTTTCCACTGAGGCTTTAGGCTGAAGCTACTTACAACAACATAGTTATTGCAGGAAGTGCCATAACCGCGCTGTGAAAATTGCTATAGTTTTGGAGTACAAAGCCAAATAGGTGGGGTAAAACATCAAAGCTGCAAGTGTTTCCACCAAACTGAATAGAGAATTCATTTTTCCTGGCATAGAATAAAATAAATTAAGTAAAATGGAAATTAACAAATAATATTATAATTGAGTGATAGTAGAATAATTAGAAGGGAAAAAACTGCAAAATTTCAAAGTCGTGGTTTCGAGTCTAGCATTCTAGCATTTTCTGTTTATTTTTTTGTCGACTTCTAAAAAACAGGAGGTTCTGTGTTCAACTACATACGTATATAGCGAGATATCTACGTCAATCGTGAACCGATTTTTTTTAACATGTTATAATTTAGGGGTGGTTTTATATATAAATTTGGTGCGAAAAGGGGAATGAAGTTTTTAACATGTAAATTAAGATGACATTTTAGATGTTACCTTGAGCTTGTCCACTCAAAAGGTCAAAAAATTTAAATTTTAATAAAGAGTGAAACTCGGTGCTAAGACATAGTGTGAGGAAAAATAAAGTCACGACTTTAGAAGCTGTAAAGTCCGCTTCTAGTGCAAAGCGTTGCTATTCGTAGTATGCTTCATAGCACATAGTATTAAGTGCCAATCATAGGATCATAGGATAAAAATAATTATTGTGATAATATTCTTTCGGTTAGAAATTCCATTTTCTCAATAAGTTTATTATTATGTTATGTTCCGTTACAGCCTATTAAAGTCCACTCCTGAACATAGGCCTCCCCCGTAGATTGCCTCATAGAGGGGATATTTGTCATAGATACCACGCTTGGCAAACGGGTTGGTTACCGCAGTTATTTTATTTTTGGTCTTTATTAGGAAGACGCTGCTGCCCTTCCACTGATTTGTTTCCCTCTGCCGCCTCTTACGACGCCCACGGGATGATAATATGACATAGTGTTATATAACATTACATTTAAACTTTTTTAAGTAGTAGAATTTCAATAAATTTTACTACATCACAATTACATAAATTCAATTAAACCTAAAATGCTTTTGTTGCGGTATGTTCGAGAAAAGTTACTATAGTATAATATTATGTTATATTATTACATGTGTGGAATTCAGACCAATATTGTTAGACGGAGCAGTGCGTACATTTTATGTAAAACCAAAACCATGTTCAACTTATTTTAACACATGCTCTTACGCACACATATGCGTCTTTTTTATAAGATAAGCTTTACAAGCAAGCACACAGTCCACATGATGGTAAGTGAATGTCTTGGCCAATACATCTACACCTCCAGCAGGAATTAAAACGCATCTGCATTTTTATTCCTAATTGAATGCCTCACTGCTAGCAAAAAGGGTCTCCGGTTCGCTAAACTCACGAAAAATAATTATTTCGCTGTTTCACGCTGGTATTCAAACCTACCCATTTGTGCTGCAGCCATAATAAAATGCAGCGTGGCTCTACAGTAGCCTAACGTAACGTAGCGTAATAAAAATACTTTATTATGAAGAAGCGAAAGTTCTGGCGTGATGATGATATTGCGGGTTGCTTCGTTGTATTGTGGGACTACAAATCCTGCCGCGGTATCCTCAAGAGTATTTCTGATGATATGAGCAAAATATAAAAATTAAGGATACTAAAATTAAATCTAAAATACTTCTCGTACTATAACGCCTTATCATCCTACTCGAAAGACTCCTCCCTTATACATATGTAAGGGGTATGTCTTTCAAGTGATATGCTGAATTTATGTGTACGTCAAGCACAGCCTAATAATTTCGTCTCTGTCGGTAATTAATTAAACCTTCCAAATCGATACATCTTAGCTCTCGCTTTCGATTCATCATCATCATCATTAGTCTATGGCAATCTACTGCAAGACATAGGCCTCTGACTAGAAACGCCACTTAGCACGGTCTTTCGGAATTTTGCTTACAATAAGCTCACAAGAAGCAAACAGCTGTAAAAGACAATTACAGGAAACTTACCTATCTCCTCACTTAAAACTAATTTAGAAGCCATCGACCTCAGCGATGTAAATGATGTAGCATTCAATATCTCTACGACCGGTACTATAATAAATAGAAGAATGGATAAAGTAGCAGAATTAGAAAGAAAGATAGAACGAAAGATCGTAACATTCCAATTTAAGCATACTGCATAAATATAATAGAAATGAAACAAAGAAAATAAAATATTAACCAAATCTTTTACAATAATATTGTAGATAATAGAAAATTAAAACCTAATCCAAACTCTCAATGATGATCGTAAGATAATAGTAAAAATTGTTAAACCATCCCATTTCTTACAGCCCACCATAAGTCCACTGCTGAACTTCCCTCTAGGAATGTCAAAAATCGGTCCTGTGTCTCTTGCGTCCATCGACTTTCTACATGTCTTACCATGTGATCACTTCATCTAGTGGGAACCCACCCTACACTTCGCTTACTGGTACAAGGGTGCTACTTGAAAACTTTTCTTTTCTTTTAAATGCTGATTCCTCGACTACTATTTGGTGAAAAAAAATCGAAAAAAGGTCTACGACGAACAATCTGTAGCTTCTAACTTACCGATTACAGACTTTTATAAGGATTTCGTCATTCATTCAAAATCATCGCGTGAGTGCCTAAGAGCCTATAGAGGGAAACTGAAACAGGTGATGGGCAATAGCATCTTCCTGATAAAAACCCCAAAAATTACAAAACTGTGTTGACTCTTAATAGAGGTAGATGCAGGTGTCTGAACGGGCGTACGAAGCCCCTTTGTCCAGCCGTATCAGGCAATATGCAACGTGGACCGAGCATGCTAGGCCCCTTCGTTCAGCCGCCTAAGGCAATGTGCAGCGTGAACCGGGCGTGCGACGCCCATGCATCCAGCTGCCACAGGTTATATGCGACGTGGATTGGACTCGTCGAAATACTAAGGCGGAATCTCTCGCGCACGGTGAATTTTATACTGCACAGACTAACATACCCTCAATTCTACCACGCTATCATCGATATTAAAACTTCGCTAGAGTGATGCAACCTCTCGCTCACTCTCGATCCATCCGGTATTTTATAGACGCGCTGATATATTTAATACTGAATAAGCAAAAATATATTTAAGGAAATAAAATTACACACAATTCTTAAAAAATAAGGAATTTAGAATAAAATACTAACATATGATAAGAAATGTTATTACCTACTAAATCATAAAATACAAAAAAAAAAAATATAATATATTATTTACATTACTAAGATATCGAGATCGTAAGATTATTGTTTTTGTTGTGTTTTTTTTTTAATATGCTGTTCATTTGTTTTCTCGCTGTTTAGGTATCAGGAACAGGTGAGCAAATAATGATAGCAACAAATGAACAAAGCGATGCATTTTTGGTTTGACAACTTTAATACTGAACATTTCAACAACGAGCTCCGTGAATTACCGCATGAACTCTTCGGGTACCGCGCTACCTAAAACAAAAAATGGCCCTATGTACCGGGGGCTCTTGACATAATTGGGCGCGCGGCACTTGAGTCAACTTTTTTTTTTGTCACATTTGTTTGTTTACGTTTAAGAAGTTTGAGTTACAGTTCTTGAAAGCCGATAAGATTGTAGATGAATAGAAACAATAACAATGACATTTAGATGTTTATTTAGTTTTGTATAGCTCTTTGTTTCTAAGGGACCATGAAAAAGTGTATTTACTGCCAATAAATTTGGTTTTATGAATGAAAAAGTGTAAGTTTTTATTTTTCTTTTATGTCCTCATAATCTATATAACATGCTCATTCTAAAATGAAAATTATGTATATAATCATTATAATCATTCTACTTTTTCACTCGCAAAAATTTGCTAAAAATTCAACCATAAACAGTTTAGACGCGCGTTTTTTAACCTCATTTTCAAAATTTTTTGTATAAATATTATAGCGTATTCCTTAATTTTTTTATACAATCATATAGATATAACATTTAGAAATAATATTTTTTTTACCAATATACATACATGCAATAAACTATCTATAAAAAAGCTAAATATCTCAGAAGGTAGATCTTATTTGAAATCTTGACCGTTATAAATTGTTCGCGTTGAGGTGTTTTGTTTTTCCTTTTTTATCAAGTGAAACACAAATTTACTGTTGTTGTAATTTAAATCATTCAAAAACATTACCTAGTAAAGATCATTAACATTTCTTACCAGTTTTAGAGAAAATCCAACAAAAATCACAAACACAAAAATAAAACAATTACGCAACTAACAGCACCAACTACCCGAAAGTGACTGTCTATTATTTTTTAATTTGTCTGTGTAACCGAGTGAGTATAATACTTGGGAATACTCTTTAGTTCGTTCAGAATCGAATGAAATAGTATTTAATTCAAAATATACCGTATTTTTATATTAATTAAAGTAATGCGGACATGAATTCATGTCCGCGGTACTCAACGGTGCACGTAATGCGGACACGAATTCATGTCCACGGTACTGAAGGGGTGAATAAAGCTAAAAATTACTTCATTAAAACTATGTCAGAAGAATTCATCAAAAAAACTTCAATTAAAATAACAAAAGTGCATTGACAAAAATGAACTAACTATACTAGAAGTAATTAAAGTTATAATATTCATTAAAAAGAGAAAAGAAATCTAATTACATATCACAAATACCACAGCAGTGAATTTATTTACATTTTACAATTTTACAAGATGTAATAGGTCATACAATTATGACCTATTACATCTTCTTTAGTGTGTTTGATTCCTCTGTACCGGCTACTTGGTCACTTTTTAAAATATTCTGTGTTGTAGCCTTCATTCGTTCTTGTTTTCTTTCTCGACGATGTTGCGCAAATAGCCATCTGCAAAAAAAAACTATATGAAACAAATTAATGTACAATTTAATTTACTGTATTTCCTTTAAAATTTGAAATTTATATGAGTGTTGGAAGCAAAATTAGTCAATAAAGATTTTTTGAAATAGTTTATCGATCAAGTGATCTTACAGTCCACAGTTCACCTGATAGTAATTGGTTACTGTAACTAGCAGACTTCTATAACCTACTTCAAACAAAGTAGCCTATAAATATGTTTTCATCGCCGAGGACTAAGACCAAATGCCTTACAACCTGTAATAATTCTGGCTGTCCATACCACTCAGACCAGAACAAAGTAGTGCACGCACTGCTTCTTAGGAGCAAAATAGATAAGACTACTCAACGTAAAGATGAAAGGGATTATTATTTTAAATATAAAATACAACTCCATAGGCTGATGGTGGAGAGCAGCATTACCAAAGTTAGATGTCAGTTCTGTGGTTTCCTAAGCCATCTTTCAGCGTGCTGAGTATAGCGTAATACTTTTATGTTATTTATGACAGTCAGTGCTTCCTTGAAGTCGCTATAGTGGATAAGGCCTCTTTGAAAAGCGTTCGGTGGTACGTACGGTGAGGCATACGGCGTGGCGTCATAACAATTACACGCTGTTGTTTCAGAGTGTCTGTTCTATTGAGCATTAGCCACTAAGCTATACGCTCCACCGCATGCTTTTCACTGAGGCTTTAGGCTGAAGCTACTTACATCAACATAGTTATTGCAGGAAGTGTCATAACCGCGCTAAATATATAAACTGCTCCTGTGAAAATTGCTATAGTTTTGGAGTACAAAGCCGAATAGGTGGGGTCAAACATCAAGGCTGCAAGTGTTTCCACCAAACTGAATAGTGAATTCATTTTTCCTGGAATAAAATAAAATAAATTAAAGTAAAATAGAAAGTAACGAAAAATATTATAATTGAGTGATATAAGCATAGTTTGGAGGGAATTAACTACAAAATTTCAAAGTCGTGGTTTTGAATCCACTATTTGACTATTGTCGTTAACTGCATCTAGCATTTTCAGTTTATTTTTAGTCGACTTCTAAAAAGAGGTTCTGAATTTGACTGTATGTATGTAACGAGGTATCTACGTCAATCGTGAACAGATTTTTTATTGATCATGTTATACTCCAAGTGTAGTTCTATATATAAATTTGGTGGGAAAAGGGTGATGAAGTTTTTAATATGTAAATTAAGATGACATTCTAGATGTTACCTTGAGCTTGTCCACTCAAAAGGTTGAAAAATTTAAATTTTAATAAAAGTAAAAGTCGGTGCTAAGACATAGTGTGAGGAAAAATAAAGCCACGACTTCAGAATCTGTCCCAGACGGGCGAAACTCGGAAGTAAGTGTTATCGGAAGTACTCCGCGAGTCGCTCACGTCCTACACCAATAGGTTCCGGAGGATACTTCTACTGCCGTCTTTGTGGGTGTAGCTAGGGTACTGTGGACCGAGGTTAAATCAAAATGCACGAAATAGAATACAAATGGCAAGGCAGTGGTTAGCGGTTCGACTGCTCAACTGTTAGGCAGAAATCTTCTGACTATTGGTTATTGACCTTCAACCGTATTCAACGGCTGTTGAATACGGTTGTTCAACTACGGTTGTTCACTATCAGTTGGTCACTATATATTTCAAAAGATTTCTTCAAATTATTATGGTAGTATCAAATATTTATTAGTAGTAGCTGGTTTTATCAACACTGTCTGACTAGCTGCTATTATCAACTAAAATAGCTATTTCTATCACTTGTGTAACTGCAAATATTAGTTACCACGTTATACAACTAGTTATCACTATCACTTCTAACTGCGAATATCAGTTACCACGTTATGCGACTAGCTATCACTTTCAAATATGTAACTGCGAATATCAGTTACCACTTTATGCAATTAGTTATCACTTCCAAATATGTAACTGCGAATATTAGTTACCACTTTATGCAACTAGCTATCATTTTCAAATATGTAACTGCGAATATCAGTTACTATGTTGCTAGCTACTATTCACTATTCACTATATTCTGCTACTAGTCACTTCATTTACTACTGGTTACTACCGCTCCTTACTGGTAGCTCTTCACACTACAACGTTACTGGGTCCCGAGCCCTAAGGTAGAACTGAGCGTTACTTTAAAGTGAGCCGCTTGTCATTATCCGTTTTGCGTCTTTATCACATAACATTTTCACTACACAATTGTCATAATCACTTCGTCTCTTAACACTATTTGGCCGTCGCGAACAGAAGCTGTCATGTGAAAATTGTTTTATTATTTTTAATTCGTTAAAGTCCGCTTCTAGTGCAAAGCGCTGCTACTCGTAGTATGCTTCATAGTACATAGTATTAAGTGCCAATCATATGATCATAGGATAAAAATAATTATTGTGATAATATTCTTTCGGTTAGAAATTCCGTTTTCTCAATAAGCTTATTATTATGTTCTGTTCCGTTACAGCCTATTAAAGTCCACTCCTGAACACAGGACTCCCCCATAGATTGTCTCATAGAGGGGATATTTGCCATAGATGCCACGCTTGGCAAGCAGGTTTGTAACCGCAATTATTTTATTTTAGTTGTTATTAGAAAGACGCTGCTGCCGTTCTCCTGATTTGTTTCCCTCTGTCCCTACGCCATATTACCATGGGATGACAATATGGAGTAGCGTTATTTATCATAATATTCAAACTCTTTTAAGTTCACAAATTTAATAAAACCCTAAATGTTTTTGTTGGGGGTTGTTCGAGAAAAGTTACTATAGTATAATATTACATGTGTGAAACTCAGACCAATATTGATAGACGGAGCAGTGCGTACATTTTATGTGAAATCAATACCATGTTCAACCTATTATAAGAACATGCTCTTACGCACACATACACGTCTTTTTTATAAAATAAGCTTGACAAGCAACCACACAGTCCAACTGATGGTAAGTGAATGTCTTGACCAATAGATATCTACACCTATACTCTATTAATAATCAAAATGCAGATACGTTGTCACCCCTTAAGACTAAGATAGAATTCCTCACTGCTAGCAAAAAGGGTCTCCGGTTCTCTAAACTTACGATACGAAAAATAATTATTCTGCTGTTTCTCGCTGGTATTCTGTGAGAGCGTGGTCCTACCCCGGTCAAACCTACCCATTTGTGCTGCAGCCATAATAAAATGCAGCGTGGCTCTACCATTGCGTACCGTAGCGTAATTAAAATATTTTATAATGACGAAGCGAAAGTTCTGGTCTGATGATGATATTGCGGGGTACTTCGTTGTATCGCGGGACTACAAATCCTGCCGCGATATGCTCAAGTTTATTTCTGATGATATGAGCAAAATATAAACTTTAAGGATACTAAAATAAGATTTGATATCCTTCTCATACTGTTACTTCTTACCATCCTACTCGAAAGACTCCTCCCTTACATAGATCCTATATAAAAGGGGTCTTTCGAGTGATATGCTGAATTTCTGTGTACGTCCAGCACAGCCTAATAAGTTCGCCTCTGTCGGAAATTGATTAAACCTTCCACGTCGATAGGTCTTAGCTCCCAATTTCACTTCATCATCATTTTCATTAGCCTACGGCAGTCTACTGCAAGACATAGGCCTCTGACATGAAACGCCACTTAGCCCGGTCTTTCAGAATTTTGCTTACAATAAGCTTACAAGAAGCAAGAAGCTGTAAAAGACAATTTCAGGAAACTTACCCATCTCCTCACTTAAAACTAATTTAGAAGCCATCGACCTCAGCGATGTAAATGTTGTAGCATTGAGTATCTCTACGATCGGTACTGTAATAAATCGAAGAATGTATAAAGTATCAGAATTAGAAAGAAAGATAGAAAGAACTACCGTTACATTCCAAATTAAGCATACTGCATAAATATAGTACAAAAGAAACAAATAAAACAAAGTATAAACCAAATAGTTTGTAGTAATATTGTAGATAATAAAAAATTTAAACCTAATTCAAACTCTCAATGAGGATTGTAAGATAATAGTACAAAAGGTTATTTTTTTTTAAAGTCCACTACAAGTCCACTGCTGAACATAGGACTCCCTCTAGGAATTCCAAAAACACGATCCCGAGTCTCTTGCGTCCATCGACTTCCTGCATGTCTTACCTGGTCGTCGCTCTGTCTAGTGGGAATCTACCCTACACTTCACTTTCAGGTACAAGGGTGCTACACGAGAACTTTTGCCCTATCGGTTGTTGGTTCTTAGAAGAAAAGAAGATATGTCTACGACGAACCATCTATAGCGTATAACTTACCGATTACAGACTGCTGTAAGGATTTCGTCATTCATGTCAGTCAGTCATTTACTAAATTTTCTGATAGTTTTGTTCATACACGTAGTCCTGCCAATATTTTTGTTAACAATTCCGGATGTGTAAACAGGAAATGGATTTTTGTACTTAACATATTGAGTAAAGAATCAGTGGAAGATATAGTGCGTTACTACAGAATCAACTAAACGTGTGCGGCCAGTCTCATGAGAGTACATACATACATAGAGTACGTACATACATACTTAAAGCCGCCAAAAGAAATTAGTCAGTTTTACCATCCGTCAAGTGTAACATCCCTTTACATGATGCAGAAGTGTACAAGCTTGATTGCGAATGTGGTCTCTTTTACATAGAACAAACGCTCCAGGAAGTCGGCAGTCTGTGAACATATTCAACATCGCCCCCACCTTTACATCAGATTTGATAAACCACAAATCCTTGCAAAAGAACATCGATTCCTACCAAGATTGATTTGTGAGGCTATAGAAATTTAAAAAAAAGCACATGCAAGCATCTGATGTGGCTCTAAATCGGTACTCTAATGCACAGATGGTTTTTCCGGGGGACTTTTATGCCTGTCATCAGGACTGGCTGTTCCCATACCAGAAGACCGACCACGCTGGGAGAAAGGCGTGGAATTTTGCCTTGTCGCTGGGGCTCTCCCAGCTGGTACAACAAGCGACTAGGCTAGTTGATGTGGATGGGCACACAGCCAACTGCCTCGACCTTCTGTTGACGACTGATCCATACAGGTACGATGTTCAGGTTACCTCACCCTTGGGAACGTCTGATCACTGTCTGGTGAAATCTGTGTCGTTAGATTCCCCACCTAACTACGATTTCCACGGTGTGTGGCAAGTATGGCGATACAAGTCAGCAGATTGGGATGAGATGCGGCATTTTTTGCATCTTATCCTTGGCGGTACGTCTGCTTCTCGTCTGAAGATCCGTCGAGCTGCGCGGATGTCATAACCGATGTGATACGTCAAGCGATGGAGTATTTCATCCCCTATGCTGACGTACCCATTGGTGGTAAAGCTGACCCATGGCTCAACGCCGACTGCTTTCGTGCTGTAAAGCACAAGCATATGGCGTACTTATCCTGGGTCGATGCTCGACACCGCAAAGCTACGGAAGTTAGCCTTAAGAAGAGAGCCTTTAACCAAGCCGCCAAGTCCTGCAAAAAGGCATTAAGGCAAGCCAGTTTCGACCGCATTAAACGCATCGGTACAAAGCTCTCTGTCAAACCATCTGGCAGTAGAGATTTTTGGTCTCTCGCCAAAGCGGTCAACGAAAACTTCTGTCGGTCTACACTGCATCCGCTGGTAAAACCAGATGGCTCACTGCCGCATGCGCCTTAAGAGAAAGCGGACTTATTTGCTTCCCTTTTTGCTTACAATTCGCGCCTGGACAGTAGAAACAGCGTACCATCTCAATTACCTCACTGCGGTACTTCTATGTCAGAGGTTCGTCTTCCATGTCAGAGGTTCGTATCACCAACAAGAAGGTTCTTAAACCCTTGCGAAGTCTAGACGTGAAAAAAACTAGTGGACCTGATGGTATACCAGCCATAGTTCTAAAGGTCTATGCACCTGAGTTGTCTCCTGTGTTGACGCGCTTGTTCCGCCTCTCATTCAGGACTGGAATAGTGCCCAAATCTTGGAAGCTAGCCAATGTGCGGCCTGTGCCTAAAAAAGGTAGCCGTACCGACCCTTCCAACTATCGACCAATTTCAGTTACCTCCATACTCTGCAAGATTATGGAGCGTATATTGAACGCACACCTCATGGCATACCTGGAGCAGAATGATCTCCTCAGTGACCGCCAGTACGGGTTTCGCCGAAATCGATCAACTGGGGACATTCTAGCGTATGCCACTCACATATGGGGCGAAGGCCTCGAGAACAGTGGTGAAGCACTAGCTGTTTCCCTCAATGTTTCGAAAGCCTTTGACAGGGTTTGGCACGCTAGTCTATTGGGCAAGCTTTCAGCGTACGGCTTATTCCCTGGCCTGATCGACTGTGTTAAGGACTTTCCGAGTGAACGATTTCTCCGAGTCATCATCGATGACTGCTCGTCCTGTTCTATCACGATAAACGCCGGAGTTCACCAGGGGTCCGTTCTCTCCACAACGCTCTTGCTGCTGCATATAAATGATCTGCTCATTCCCGGTATCTACGGGTATGCAGACGACAGCACAGTTGTGGAGAGATACCAGGCAAGTGCCCGGGCCAGTCGGGATCAAATCCAGTCCGAAAGAGAGGCTATGGTTTAGCCTGTGAATCTCATACTACAGGCAGTCTCCGAATGGGGTGATACCAATCTCGTGCGATTCAACGCCTCCAAAACACAAGCGTGTCTTTTCACCGCTAAAAGGAGCCCGCTCACCCTGGCTCCTACTTTCCGGAATGTATCCTTGGAGTACACTGACCGCCTTCAGTTGTTAGAGGTTGAATTTTCTCCAAATCACAACTATGGGCAGTTCATTGAGTCCAGAGTCAAAGCAGCCGCAAGGAAACTTGGCGTCTTTGCAAGGGTGCGGCGGTACTTCACACCGGGTCAGCTTTTTACCTTATATAAAGCGCAAGTCCGGTCGTGCATGGAGTACTGCTGTCACATATAGGGCTGGTGCTGCAAAATGCCACCTGTCAGTCCCTGGCAACATTGGACTCAGTGGAGAGACGTGCTACCTCTTAGCATTGGTGACCTTGATTTGGTTGAAACCAATCTTGTCAGCCTTGAGCACAGGCGCAGAGTAGCCAAACTCTCGGTATTCTATAGGATGCATTTCGGTGAGTGTGCGTAGGAATTACACGCTTTAATGCCTCCCTCTCTTTTCCACCATCGGACAACCAGGCGGTCGGCGGGTCTCTACTATGATAATACGATAATATAATACTCTAACGTATATACTTGAAATCTGTCAGAGCAAAAGTTTGCGAATTCAAATTTTTAATATGGTAAAAATAAAACATTTGTGTAATGCAAAAGTGTATGCTTGGGCCATAGTAGAAGAGACATACATGCTCGTCGATTAATGAAAATCTTTTCACGCAATTTCTTAGGCTATCATTCAAAGTTACCCATATTATCGCATTCTTCAACATTTATTCTACTCTCGTGCTTCATCTGTCACACCTAACTTTCACTACCATACATTAAGGTAGGGACTAACACAGTATTGTGAATTGCCATACGTGCCTTTTTGATAGAATAGAATAGAATAGCATGATTTTTTATTCAATATTGATTATTAAATAATACTTATTGAAAGTCATTTTTTATTTACCACTGGTTCGGAAAATACCTGGAAAGAACCAGCAAGAAACCCAGCGGCACTTTTCTTTAAACATAATTCACTTAACAATAATTTAGTTTGTACAATTTTTAAATGCATTTTCATAGAACCCGCATGGTGGCGATGACCTTATTCCCAGGGGTTATTTTCATTCATGCATTGCTTGATATTATAATAACCCTTTTTGTACAGTTTTTTTTTTAATAAAACTTTTAAAATTGTTTATTGACAAACTATGAACATGTCCAATCTAAACTAAACTATGAACAATCCCAGAGCATTTTGTTGTAAAAGCGTATACATTGTCCCATAAATGAATAACTGATTCTGTGGAGTCTAGTAACTGGCATTACAAGCTTATATTTGTTCCTAGTGTTTAAAATATGAACATACTTATTCCTATTAAAGCTACGAGTATTTATGTTTTTATGTACATACATTACATTTTCATAAATATATTGCGATGCCAAAGTTAATATATTTATTTCTTAAAAAATTTCTCTGATGGACTCTTTACAATTTAAGTTATAAATCGCCCGTACGGCTCTCTTTTGCAAAACAAATATGGCTTCAACTTCAGTCGCATTACCCCATAGCAAAATTCCATAAGACATTACGCTATGAAAGTAACTAAAATAAACTAATCTAGCTGTCTCAACATCTGTGAGACTTCTAATTTTTCTTACAGCATATGCTGCAGAACCAAGTCTGCTTGCTAATTTAGATATATGGGGGCCCCATTGAAATTTCCCGTCAATAGTAATAACACAAACATAAGAAAAACAGATAAGAAAAACAGTGGTATCCACAAGACTCAACTACTCGTCATTTAAGAGCACATTGGTATTCGAATGTTTTACATTAGGTATTGTATATTTAATAAATTTTGTCTTATTGCCCTTTAATAGCAAATTGTTGGCGTTAAAGTAATGTACTAATTTCGATAGAGTATTATTTACATCGTCATAATTAATTGACTGTCGTTTGAGTTTGAAAATTAAAGAGGCATCATCAGCAAATTGTACTATATCGTAATTGTCCCCTACAAGATAAGGTAAGTCATTAATATAGATTTAGAACAGCAATGGGCCAAGAATCCAGTCCTGAGGAACGCCCATTGATACTACCGATTTAGAGGAACCTTTACCATTGATCACGACTTTTTGAGTTCTGTTACTTAAATATAAAGTAATAAGTCTAAGCGCCAAATTTTTTACACCGTAATGTTGTAATTTCCTGATTAATCTATCATAATGAATACAATCGAAAGCCTTGGAAAGATCACAAAAAATACCTAAGGCATCTTGTGAATTCTCCCAGGCATTAAAAATATATTTCATTAGCTCAACACCGGCATCAGACGTCGAGCGACCCCTTGTAAAACCAATTGGTTTTTATGAAGTAATATATTTGTATTAAAAAAAATTAACAATTGATCCAAAATTAATTTTTCAAAAATTTTGCTGAGAGTTGGTAGTACAGAAATAGGTCTAAAATTAGTAGGGTTCAATGTACTACCAGATTTAAATATAGGTATTACCTTAATATATTTCATTAAATCAGGAAACACACCAGAATCTTTGCTAGTATTAAAAATAATAGCAAGATGAGGCGCAATTAAATCTATTATGGACGCAATAACTGTAACGGAAATCCCCCACAAATCTGCGGTTTTCTTTACATCAATGGTTTCGAAGTATTTTACAAAAATACATTCTGAATTCCTAAAATATAGTGAACATAATATAACCTAAATACGCAACCATTTGCTCCACTAACTCCCTTTCTATTCTTATATCACATATAAGTTTTACTTTCTTCTCTTTCAAAAATCATCACCTTTGTCTTTTTGCATATTTAAGGACTCTTGCTCTACCTAAGAATTTATAAATTTTCATAATGTTTGTCGAGAAACTGACAAACTAGACTGACTGACTAAAACTGACTACTAAAACTGACTGACTAGATCTGTAAATGAAATTAGAATATTAAAGAAGAAAGTGACCTGTAATTTTTGAGCCGCAGATGGTTCGTAGTAGCGTTTCCTTCCATATATTATTGTAAAATATAATAACGTAGTTTCCTTTTTAATAATTGTCCGGAATAACTCAAGCATGATGCGCTAAGATTAAAAAAATAACCTTAAAATCTACAAATTAACTTATATATATATATATTTTAAAACGTTACCTCCAAACTAGCATTTTCTCCTGTATCGTGGGGGCAGTTTACATACATAAATTTCACAAGGACAAACATCCAGACCCGGAACAATTATTTGTAGGCCATACAAATACTTGTTCCGTGCGGGATTCAAACCCGCGGCCCTTAGCGCAGCAACTCATTGCTAAGCCACTGCGCCACGAAGCCGTCAATATAAAAAAATCACATCTGTTATTAAAATTTCGCTAAGTGGTATAAATTCTAGTGCAAGATACCTTAATCCTTAGTTAACATATCACTGTTTAAGTAACAAATGATAATGATATTTTTATATCGTCAGTCCTCGGGGATTATCAAAGATAAATATGCTGTTTTTATTTTTCGTTGAACTGGCTATATAAATACTTCCGTAGCCAATTCTTAATTAAGTAAGTTACCATTAAAGCTCTGGTAACTTGCTTAATTAGGTTTACATAACACTTAGTAACTATTTGCAGAGTAGTTTTCCGTGAAGTAAATTATAAATCTGAAATAAGTTTAATTTTCAACTTACATACCCATGAACATTTCAAAATCGGTTCTGACAAAAGCAATTAGCACAGAACCAGCCAACTTGCTGACTATAGAAATAAGGCATAACATTGAGTCATGAAAGCCCCATCGCTTGCTAAATACACTGATCGAGAACAGGGCACCTGAAAAAAGTAAATACAATAAATTAAATTATGAAAAGACAATGAAGTCAATTTCAGAAAGCACTAGAGACAAAATGTGTTTAAATGTTTTATTTAGTGGGTATTTTTCCATAGTTGGAAGGCAGTTTTATATTATTTTGGGTTTCTATCAGGAAAGTGCTGCTGCACATTTCCTGCTTGAGTTCCTCTGTCGGCATACGACACTCACGGACCGACATGGGGTAGTGGATATTCTTATACTGCCACTACACGGCTTATTAAAATCATAATATAATAATATGTCGGATATACATCTGGAGGTTAATTGTTAAAAATGAAAATAGTGTGAGAGCCGATGTTCCACTTGCTCTCTTGCTTACCCGCAACCTCTCGCTCACTCTCGATGGATCCGATATTTAATAGACGCGCCGTCAAATATTAAAATATCATACGGGAATGTGTATTTTACACTACCTACTCCGCAACGTTCCAATCTTATTTAAAATTTGTTTTAACTTACCTAATGAATGTGTAATGATGCTGTAAGTGGAATAAATGCTGTATTTTACTGCATCCCATTTCAATCGGTATCTTACATACATGTATGTTGTTATTCTTTCACCTGATATAATAGAAATATTGATATTGTTAAACAAAGTCTACTATATTATAACCATTACCATCACACCTATCAAAAGTCCACTGCTAAACATAAATTGTCTCATAGGGGGGGATATTTGTCATAGTTGATACACTTGGTAAGCGGGTTGGCAACCGCAGTTATTAATTTTTACTAAGCTGTTTTCAGGAAGATGCTGCTGCCCATCTCCTGGTTCAGTTTCACTGTGCCGCCTTTTAAGGCACCCATGAGAAGCTACGGGTAGTGAATATTTTTACACCGTCACTACACTGTAAAAGGCTATAAAGTCTTATACAGGGTATTTTTGAAACGCTCCCGAAAACGAAGACGGACGACAGTACTAACTATATCTTAGATGATGGGTGAAATATAAAATCGATCCTGATGAAAAAAAATTCATCTTTTCACAACATTTTATTAGCTTTATTCACGCTCCATCGTGTTAGTATAAATCATCGTGTTAAATAAAACGTTAATTTCATTAAAATAAAACATGAAAATACTTAAACATAAAAGCAGCAGTGGAATTACTGAATTACAATCAGCTGACTAGGGGTCAATGTACGCGCGAACGCCGAATTCGCGCGGCCCGTAACTAGCGATGGTACCACAATACATAATAATTTACAACACTTGTCTAAATACCTAACTTATCTACTTAACCTACTATTTTGCCGCTGTGCTTGTCTCCACGTAGCCACTTTAATTCAAATTCACAGGTTAAATAAACCAAATAACTGGTTCGATTCCCCGCTAATGAAAAAAATACTTAAATGAAAAGTTAACAAGGTTAGAGTTATGCGTTTTTATTCATCGTGTAGGTATGTTTATTATTCTGATGTATTCAGTTATGTACCTATTCAGATCAGTTCAGTACCAAGTTATTTAAAAAATAGGTATGAAACAGCTTACCGCTCTAAATCCTCCGTGGTCTTATGAGATGCGGCTCAAATTGTGCTCCATTCATTTCGAGGCAGATGTGGGCTCGGTGTTGCGTCTCCTCATGCAGGCGGGGCATTATCGTGTGGTCTTCGACACAGTCCGCACGTAGTTTGTCGAAAACATCCACGATCCTTGGCGCATTTCGTCAGCACTATCACACTCACGATTAAAACCCTTTCTTTCACATACCCCACAGAAAGAAGTCTAACGGGGTCAGATCTGGTGAGCGAGGTGGCCAAGCGTGTGGTCCTAGTCTGCCAATCCAGCGATCATCAAATAATTCGGTAAGGCGCTCACGGACGAACCTCACGACATGTGAGGTGCACCATCATGCTGGAACCATGTACGGCGATATTCATCCAACGATAGGTCGTCTAAAATGTCAACCAACTGTTCATTTATAAAGTTTAGGTATCCCTGTCCGTTAAGTCGCTGTGGCAGAAACACTGGTCCCAGTATGCGATCCTTAAATAAACCTGCCCATACGTTAACCGACCATCGGGTTTGGTGCCCGGTTTGTCGAACAGCGTACGGGTTAACCTCTGAATACACGTGTATTTCTTCGGTTCCACATGCCGTTTCTGGTAAATGTCGACTCGTCCGTCCAGATAACGTGCTCAATGGAACCAGGCACACGTTGTTGTTGGTCTAATAACCAACGGCAGAAAACTCGTCGGCGGTCGTGATCGCCGGGAACTAAAGCTTGCACTTTGTGCACTTTGTATGGCCGCATTCGGTTACGCTTTAACACTTTGTGAACTGAACAGTATGACACATTTGTTCCATCCCGACGTCTTAACAATTTAGCGATACTTCGTGTACCTAGGTTCGGATACCGGCGAACGACATCTAAAATGCGCTCCTCGGAGTGAACAGTCATTTGACTTCCACCTCCTGCCGCTACTGGAGCAATGGGCCGATTTTCCAACACTCGCTGAAATGCTGCTGTTATCAGACGAGAGTCAGCTGGGTGTCGAGCGGTCGGAATTTCTCTCGGTAAATTCGTAATGCACGCGAAGCATTCCGCGAGCTTCTCCAAGGCACATTAACATGTTGCCGTATTCACGAGCACTATAAACGTACGCGTTAGGCATTATTAAAACAAAAAGAAACACAAAACGTAACAACAAGAATAACACGTAATAACAAGTAGGTAATACCAAGTAATAACAATAAGAATTTAATAAAAAACAATTGAACTGTCGCTTGCGCATGCGTGTCCAAAGTCAACACGGAACTGTCTCAAAACTAAAATCAATAATTAATCCCGCCACAACTGAAGCCTACACTTTGAACATTCCCACAGACCGTCAAATGTTATGACATTGCCAACTTTTATTTTATAAGTTTAGTTTCCATATGATCCCTACGACTACTCTTTCATATGGAATTTAGAAGTTATAGTTGTAATTTTTAATACAATTAGACAATCAATTGTACCCTGACGAAACAAGCAGTTCGTTACTACAAAAATGATATTGAAATTAATAAACGTACTTACTTGGGTTTGGTTATCTTTGATTTTGTACAAGAAAATAGAAATAAAATGGTATTGAATAATTTAATAGTTAAAATCAATTGCAATTATGATCGACAGGTAATTAATCTAAAAATAATTATTTTACTTTACTTTTATTGACTTTCCGTTTTAATCCATCCAATACTTTGATTTGAATAGAGGTACGTCAAAACTATTAAAATTACTTGCAAGTTTTATTGTAATTGCCGCCTCTAATTCTTATGTCGCTTGCAAACAAATCTTAGTAGGTAAATTTGGGAATTCCCCATATGTTGGCGCTGACGCGAGTGACACAGTCGGCCGGGCGGCGGCAGCGCGTGGTACGAAGGGGCGCGACGGGGAATGCTCGCCAGTATTACTGTGCGCGCACGCTATTGGTTCCTCATTCTTCCCGCGCTTTGAAAAGCGATGTTTCCCAATGTACAGTCGCACACACAGCTTTCTTTGCACGACGCGCGACGATGGTTTTAAAAGGAAGGAAAGAAAATTATTTATATCTATTGTTTTATGACTGAACTAGTGAACGAAAAGGTAAATAGAAGGTGAATGGGGAAAATTGTGCAGTAAAGTTAAATGTATTGAGGAAGAATACCGAAAAATTACCATGTGGTCAACTTGATGACGGAAACATTTATCATTCGCATTGATGATGATGATTCTGATGAGTGATGATGAAGTAGCATCCAGTAACACCAATACACCATCGACATTTGGCTTCCATGTTCCATGTTCCAATGGTATAATGGACAGCGTGTCACCCTTAGCTTAAGTTTTCTTGTTACAAACTACTTTATTTTACGATAGAAATAAAAATAATGCTCAAGCAAACATTATCCATTTTGAATTTCAACCTCTTCCAAAGTTCTAAGTAGCTAGTAAAGTACCTATTATGATTCTACAATAAAACCATTAATTACTATTATAATATTATAAAACAACAGCCTAGTACCATGTAGTACTTTAGAACGCGACTGTACCCATGCGCAGACACACCCCCTCCACTATCGCTCAGCGTTCTTTTACGTGACGTTGAGTTTGGCTTCGACGCGGATATTGATCCTAGTCAGCTGATTTTATGGTTTATTTATTTTAAATTCCATTGCTGCTTTAATGTTTAAGTATTTTCATGTTTTATTTTAATGAAATTAACGTTTTATTTAACACGATGATTTATACTAACACGATGGAGCGTGAATAAAGCTAATAAAACGTTGTGAAAAGATGATTTTTTTTCATCAGGATCGATTTTATATTTCACCCATCATCTAAGATATAGTTAGTACTGTCGTCTGTCTTCGTTTTCGGGAGCGTTTCAAAAATACCCTGTATACTTACGCATAATTACTTCGCATTCAACGATAGCAAGTAAAATAAAAAAATAAGAACCAAAAATGCGCGCCTCCATCGAGTGACGTCAAAAACAGAGATAATAAGTTTTATATTTGTTAGTGATAGTTTTATAAAAAAAATTAAAATTGTTATCTCTATTTCTACACATAGTTTTTTGTTATTATCATTATGAAATAAAAAATACAAGAACGTATATATCATCGTTAATTTTAGGATATTATGTTTTTGAGCTTGTCTTGACACTGTGGCGTAAGCAACACGTTTGTTATTATTATTTAAAAAAAACATTATCAATTAAGGTTAATCGAACCTTAGTAGCTCAGCGAGCAACCCGGGTTTGAATCCTGGACAAATGAAATTGTTATTTTCAATTTTAATTGCTGGTTTACTACGTGCTCTGCGATGAAGGAAAGCATTTTGAGGAAACCTGCATGTCTGGGAAATAAAAAAATATTTTTAAGTCACGAGAAGCCCTCCAACAAACATCGGGGTTGTTGGTGTGAACTCTGTCTTCTGCCCTTGCCCTAAAACCCCACAGTAATGAGAGAAGGCTTGTGTCTAAGAGTGGGATATATCTTATAGGCTTTAATTTTACTTGAGATCAATCAATTTAAATATAAAATAATTATATAAATTATAATTTCTAGTTTTTAACAATCACCTACTTAGATGAGGTAATTTCAGATAAGTACAATTCGATATAGGTGAATATCCTCATGGCAGTTTATCGATAGTATTAAGACAGTAATAAAATATTATTCCTTTAAAGTGGGAAATAAAACCAAAGCTGTTACATGGTTGGTTGACACGTCATTCTTTCATTTATTCATTGCAGCCCATCAAAAGTCCATTGCTGTTGTCTCACAGGGAGGATATTTTTCCTTAGTTACCACGCTTGGCAGGCGGTTACGATATTGGAAGCTGTTAAATGCGCAAGATAATATATAATATTTACCGTAAGAAATGATATTTAACTTATCACCAGTTAATTATTGCTTTAAAATTAGTAATATCAACACAAAATATCAATGTCAAAATTAATAAAGAAAGAGGAAAAAGATAAGGCTTAGGTAAAAAAGAATTGGTAAGCTTACAGTACATTCGCCAAAAAGTGCAATTATGCGTCAGACTGTGCTACTAAGCACGACTTTTTGTCCTCAATTTCAAAATGCGACTAGTACACTGATAATACAATTAATTACATTATTTTTACCATTGTGGTTAGTTGAGAGAAAGATTTGAAAAGAGAATAAAATTGGAAGATCAGTTAAACGCCAACACTTATTAGTCCAGTAAAGAGAGATTTTAAATCGACATTTATTGTGGAAGGCTGATTTTTCGAGCATATCTTCGCTTTTATATGTAAAAAAAGGTTCAATAGTTAAAAAATGAAAATTAGCCTGCAGGGGTTCTAAAAAAAATAAAAATCAGCAAAGTCTCTCTAGATATGTCGCTCCGACTAAATTAAAACAATTAATAAAAAGCAAAAAAAATGGTAATTTGTTTATTTTTAATGAATTTTTAAAAATTTGGGTATTTTTAAGGCAGTGGCCAGCTTAAATGCAATTTTCAAATGCAAATATCTCTTTTTCTATTAAAAATTCGAGGAAAATGATCCGAGACAATTTTGTGTAGTTTTTTATTCTCTATCGATTTTGTTTAAATATTTTTCGCTATCTCTTATAATTTCTGGTTTTGAGGCTGGTTTTTATTTCTTTTACAACCCCTGCAGACTAATTTTCATTTTTTAACTATTGAATCTTGTTTTACAAATAAAAGCGAAGATATTCTCGAAAAATCAGCCTTCTACAACAAATGTCGATTTAAAATCTCTCTTTACTGTATAAAGTTATTCAGACTCCAATACTAACCGAGTGAAGTTTGAAGACAAAAAATATAATAAATGTACATTTATCACACACAAAGACGATGAAGATGAAGATTTTTATTTAAATTGGGTGCTTAAGCGTAGTATATACATGTATTTTAGGAATTTCATAAGAATATCATTAAAAATGTAAAGATTATTATGTCAAATATGACCCTCCTTATTATTATCATTTACCGTGATTCGGTCCATAAACAATAGCGACAGTCAATAATGTTAATATAATTTTTTTTCTAATATTTCCTTTTCGGTCCTTGAAAGCTACCATAACGGTTTCTTTGATTAACGAAGAAAGGTCTGATATTGTTACAGGCTTTACCTGTAAAAATTAAATAATATCCCCATAAAACACAACAACTATAGGTAACAAAACATAAAAGAAAACAAATGTGTCAAAAGTTTTAACCAATAGTTTACCGAAACCTTTAAGAATTTTGAATATTAGTTTTAAAATAGTGGTTTAGTCACAAAAATCTACTTTAAAATCTATCTAATATAAAATACATAACATGCCAATCAAATTATAATCAAAATAATGTATTAATTCACCTTTTCATTTTCGTCTACACCAGGCTTCGTTTTCGTCTTTAAATAAAAGAATCCATAGAAGAGTGTCAACAAATATATTGAACCAGAAATCGCAAATATCCCGTAATAACCCAATAATTTTAAAAGAATTCCACTAAGTGCTGTACCAATGGGAATACCAGCAGTCATACACAAATTGACAAGACCAACCCTGAAAGTCCTAGATTCTTCACTTGTAATATCACTTATATAACTAAACACTCCTAAATATACCATAACCCAACCACCTGTTATTGCTGGAAAGAAAGCTTCAAGAAACATGGTGACTTCGACTGACACTTCATAAAAAAACACCGTGCTCATGATATTACTAATACATACAAGAAATTCACCGAAAATTGGTAATAGTATACACAATTTTCGATTACCGGTTCTATCACTCCATGCACCCATAAATATGACCAATAAAGTCGGGATTGCAGTTTGTATAATGCTTTTCCATGCCTCTATAGTTGAAATGACTTTCTGTACTTCTCCTTCGTAATAAGTTAGGTTACCCTTTCGTAGAATTAAGGAATCACAAATTTCATCACCAAAATTTAATTTTACACGGCACGTCTTATCTAAATTTAGGTTTTGGATCGCAAGTCTCGCCAACATCGATGGAATGATGAGGCCCGCTAAGATCGGCTCGACGGAAATGTTTGATTTTATAAAACATAATTTTTCAAAAAAGCTTTTGCTTTTAAATTCTCTTTTATGTGGTTTATTTTCATCTAAAGGCTCTTCTTCTGGATATTTAGTATTTTTTTCTTTAGAATCGGTCATAGTTAAATATTTTAAGCGCAGTGAAAACTTCTACTGTACAAGAAATACTTTGTAATTAACAATTTCTGAGGTAACAAGTTATCACATCACATAAGAAGCCTGTTAGAAAACCAAAACGATCGGTTCAAGTAAATTTTATACACAGGATGTTCTTTTTTAACAGTTGAAGTCAATTGAGTTTTTAGGTTTTTAAGGTTTGTTAAGGTATTAAGTTGATAAATGAAAAAACTGGCCAAGTGCGTGTCGGGCCACGCACAATGTAGAGGTAGGGTTCCTTAGTTGCTCGTCACAATACATGGGCTTTCTTGATAATGAGCATAATAAGTGAGTTCGCGGTTTGACTGCTATAACGACTAAAAATGGGTCCAAATAGGAAGATGGTAACTGAAGGTGGTATCCAAAAAAGATAAAAATAAACTTTTAGATTTTGAAAGTAATACAATTTATATCAAAACATTCACATGCCTAAGTACAAAGATGATCATGATTGATTATCTTTCTATATATTCCCGGCATTGCAACCCGAAGATATACATATATGACCGTAACGAATCTTCACGTAAACAACCACTACCCTAAATTATCCTGAGGGGTCACCCGCGTAAGCCAAGAGTATTACGAATGAAACTGTATGAGGCTATGTGATAGTATGAATACTTTGAATGAGGCCTACAATAACTACCAACTAAAAGATAAGCGAAAGTAGTAAATAAGTAAGAAAGATCTTCCCTGCCTATCCCGCAAATGAAAAAGTAAAGCTATAGTAGTAATGCATATAAGTCTTTTACTTCATAAAAAATTTATTTCTTATAGTTTACAATAACATAGCAAAGTCATAATGCAGCTAGTTTTAGGTAATTTTCAATGGAGTTGTTACGAAATTTTTACCAATCCAAGTGCATTTTATAAGTAGGTCGACTATTACTCGTTAACTTCTTAATTCTAGTTAGCTGTGATTGTTTTCCTTTTAACTTTATTATACGAGTATATACTAAAATATATAATGAAGTTAAGTTAATATATAATAATACTATTGTGTATACTTTTCACATTTTCAAAAACAGCGGATTAGTTGTTAGGGGGGGTGGGGGGGGGGGGACATAACTCTAATGAAAAATACCACTTTAAAGCTAAATATTTAGCAAACGGACCCCTGAATCGAAAAGATGTTGTTCCACACCCTGAATGGTTTTGAAAGACCTATCCAACGATACCCCACACGATGGAATAGACGTGTATAAAAAATATCATCCTCCATTTACTTGAATGGGAAGTACCCAAAATAAAAATTGAGATTATTTTTAATATTTTATTTCACAGTTTTCTAGGCGTGATTAATATTTATAACAAGGCCAAATTACAGATTTGTAGCACCTAGGGTCTCTGAGTAAAACAGCGGACGGACGGACGGACGTACGGACATGGCGAAACTATAAGGGTTCATTGTTGTGTAACTACGGAACCCTAAAAAAGTTTACTAGTTAAAAATAAGAACGTCACCGTCACCATTACATATTCACGTCTTGAATGTTTTCGGATATTGATTACAAGCCCCAATTGCATGCCTTAAGCGTGAAGCGCGTAGGATGTTCTACTAGGGCCTAAAAACCAAGATTCCAACGTTTTGTCGCACGAAATCATATCTAACAATCATATTGTATATATAAATGATATAAAAAGCACATAGTCAGAAAGTTAAATGATTGTTGAACATATATTTTTTTTTTAAATCGATAAATTTCTATTTTTACATAAAAAAGTGGTTTTAGTTTCTTATGGTGTGGATTTATCAAGTCCGCATGGAGGGGTGAACACAATAACTTTTAAAAATATCAATTTTTCAACTCAATCTATTTTTTTATCTGTTCATCTATCATGTGGGAAGCCACGGAATGTAAATTGCAGTTTAATTTTGTTTTGTTTAGTTATAATTACTTGTTTCGCCTGAGAAATTCCGAAATTTTCGGTGTTTTGAGCAGTCTTGTAATAATTTATTTTACTAAATAGACTGCCTCGCTCACTCGATCACTCACTTCGGCCTCAGCCACAAACTAATAAGAAGTGCTAGCGCAGGCTCAGCCGCCGTCGTGAGTGGATACTGTATCGGTTGTTTGCAGCGGCTCGTGCTCAAAAGATCGCTGTAAATATTCGAAGAACCAAATTTGATACATACTTGATTATTATTATAATTACAGGTTTTTATTACAATATTTTAAAAGCACAGAATAAATAATAGTACTACGTACTAAAAGTAAGTAGGATTTATATATAAATATACTCAAATACGTCTTGGACTTTTTGAAGTGACCAAAATCATGATATGATGATCGTATGAGCATTATGAATTGTGCGCTTTTGGATTTTCCAAACTTTTTCTTAAATTGAAGTTTGACATAAAATTAACGACAAATTGGAAGTATAATAATAAGGTTATTAGTGAAAACTTGTGTGTATTTAAACTACTTTAAAAAATTTACGTATAGTCATGTTATACGTAATTTTTTAATGTGCTTAAAGCATGCACAATTGGATTTACCAAACTTTTTTATTTTAAAGTACAATACATCGCGTAAATGGTTATTTTTCTTCTTCATATGCACTTAAAAGACTCTCACAACATATTTCTACTCTTGCACTGCCACCATGTGAAATAGTAGGCGTCATCAAAATAATGTCACCTGCATAGTCAAGGCTTTCTAGAATTCTACCGTGTGAATTTAAACCTTACGAAATCTTTATTGCTTCTCTAATTATATCATCAGCTTAAACAGTAAGCACCAGTGGAACAATAAGAGTAACACTAATGGTTCATATAATCTTTAAGCACTAATAGTTATGATGAATGCATCGAGAATCTGCTCATGCATAATTTTACAAATACTGCTCTCAATAAAGGACTTTTTTATTCAAATAAGCTTAGAAGGAATCTTTTCTCTAGACCTCGCACTGTTTCATAGCCTTTTCACTGTCTACAAAAGCAATTGCTGATCGTAGTGTACAAGGGCGCCGCCAGGATTACTTTCAGGGAGGTGCATTTGCATCTACTCATTATACTATTAACTAATATAAAATATAGAATTATACTGTATTTATATGGATAAATGTAATGTCAAATTCAAATCGCGCGGGTATTTGATTGAATATATTTCGCTCATCGAAAACATACTTAATCTCCGTGGTTGATGCTTGGCATTATTGCTCGGAGAATCCCTGCTGCCGCGTGACATGCTCCGCGTTCACACTGAAAGAGTAGAAGAGGATACTAAATTTATTGACAAGGTGATGAACAAAGTTGGACAGCAACTTAGACGCCTTCAGTTTTCCTATGTATTTTCTTTCATGATAGGGGTGAACGGATTCTAGTTTTAACCTGAGACTAATTTTATAATTAGTCTAGCTTATCCTTTTTTTTAAATAATATTAAAATTTAAGAAAACTTAAAAAACACGCGTACCTCTCTAGAATTATTACAGCTCATCCTGGTGATCCCGATCAGGATACTAGGATAAAGTTTTTAAATTATTATATTGCACATTTTCACGTCAATCGGCCGTCAATTATTTAGTGTAAATTACATTAAAATATTACGCTACATAGATAGATAGATTATATACACGTGAAGATTATAAAAACGTGTTCCTATGAACAGTCTGCAATTGCCAATAAAAGAAAGAATTTATTTCACGAAAAATGAAACATACTGTAGATAGATAATTTATCACTATTATAACACAAGTGAACTAATTAATATTTACACAGTGTGTTTACGTTCCTTCCATATCGACCATGTCGAGATAAAGATTTAACAAAACATCATTATGAATTATTACACTACCCAAATGCATTACCGCAACGCTTGAACAAGGATTATTGTTATATTTGTAGAACTTTAGTTATTTAATCGATAAGCTATTACAATTCAATTCTTTAAAAAGTATTTTCCTGCTCAATATTATCTCTACATTGTATTAAACAAAGTCACTTCCCGCCATCTGTACACTTAGATCTTTTAAACAACGCAACGGATTTTCATATGGTTTTTATCAGTAGACAGAATAATTTAAGGGAAAGGTTTATAATATGCACATAAACCTTCTATGTATATTATATATTATATAATTCTTCTGTCCGTGTGTATGTGAATGAATTTCCCCTAAACCGCTGGACCGATTTTGATGAAATTTTGTGTGTGTAATGAAGTTGATTAGAGAATGGTTTAGATTCACAATCGGACCTGGTAGGTGGCGTTGTTATCGAGATCCAGAAATCAACCGTGCGAAGCCGAGGCGGATCGCTAGCTTATTATAAACGTGAAATACACGTGGAATGGAAACTGGAAAGAAGTGAGAAATCTCTTAATTTTTTATTGCATGCATGCATTATACATACGATATTTCATGTGCTCTATAGATTGAAGAATTATTTTTTTCGAGGAATTGATGTGTAGTCTGCCAACAACCATACATTCTTCCATAAACTACTCAAAAATGAGAGGAAGCCGGAGTCCGGTACTTGGACGTTTATAATATGTTTTTTTATTTATTTATTGAATGAAACATGATAATAAAATGTTAATAACATGGAAAAGAAAACATCTTATTTATTTTATTGTATAATTTGCCACAATAATATTATATTATATGCTTCATCTTTTACTACATAAGTGGCAATTTCTATATTTTATACGGTTTGATATATTTTCATTTCAATATAAAATAATATAAATTAGTTGGTGACGTAGAAATACCTTTGATTATATATCTGTCTAGATAGATAGTTCGAACTTCTAAACACCAAAAAAAATATCAGCCAACTGTTGGCTCATAAGCTCGTTTCGGCCGCTCAGTGACTACACTGTCATTGTACGGTAAACACGTATTTTGTAGCTTATAAAAATGACGATTTGCGCTATAAAAGTATGCAGGAATTACAAATGACGATTAAAAACAACTAAACAAGTTACCTACCATCGGTAAGTAAATATTAAATAACTATACGTTGTAAAAACAATACAACTATTGAAGTGTAATTTTATACTAAAATGTAACGCCATTTGACGTTATATTTGCAGGGTCGCCTGTTTTTTGAACATAAATTTTCCCATGTGAGCGTTAGCTAATTTCAAAAAAAATATGATCATGATACAAAATGTAGATTTCGAGATTTCAAGACGCCATTCAACTATAGTGTTGCCTATTTGTCTCTAAGTGAGCGTTTGATAAAGTGGAACCTTATACTATTTAATTATGCAAAAATAGTATCCACTGTAATGAAACAAACGATGTTGGAGATACTAATTATTTTGAAGTAAAAACTGATCATATTTGCGGTCTTCTGCATCAATTTAATTTAATAAGACTGGTTGTGGAAAAATATTTAGTCTTAAGATATTACTATAAAAAAAATTGGATAATATCAACCGCGATGTAACATCTAAACGAAAACTTAAAAAAACAAATTCAAAGAGAAGGTCACTAAGTTTCCTGCTGTACATAGCAAATTACAAAGGGTTGTTTCCCATCCAAATATTAAAAATCCAATACTAAGAACGGTTCTTCAGTTAAATGACTTTTCCAAAATAATTAGGAACTAGAATATTAAGAATAGTAAAAATAAATAACATAGAATAGTAATATTTTTTTTCATTACAAATATATATATTTTTTTTATCAGATCATCAACATCTAAAAAACCACGGAGGTTTGACTTGATGCTAAATAATTAGTTTAAGTCAGCATATTATGTACCAAACACAGTCTAAGTAAGTATTTAGGTATGTGAGTAGAAAGTAGGTATAGTAGGAATATAAAGACTAAGAATGTAAGTTAACAACTTAGTTAAAGTCAGTAGTTGTAAATAAAATAAAAATAAAAATAAAAAGTCTGTAGTAGCAAGGTAAAAGTAAGAACTAGGCAGGTAGGTACGTTATTGCTAAGTAAGTAGATATAGTAGGTAAATATAATTTAGATAGGAAAAAGCTTTTGAGTTTAGTTTTAATGTTTTGTTGTGATATTTTTTCGCGTACATCGAAAGGTAAGTTATTTATTAAATGCGGTATCTGGTAAACGGCCGTCCGCTGCCCGTACACATTATTAGCAGTGATGTGCCGGAGCCGGTTTTGTGTCATAGCGCGCGTACGCACAGGTTGTTCTATGTATAACTTTATATTATCGCAGAAGAAATATTGTTTTAATAACATGAACTTAGTTTGGTCATAATCTGGTAAGATTTTACAATGTTTAAAAATCGCATTTTCATCATCATCAATTAGTACACGCATATTTGGGGATACAATATTTTTAAGAATTCTAAATTGAAGATCATTGATCTGTTTTAAATATGATTTGTACGTCCGACCATAGCTTGACAAGCCATACTGAATATAAGATTCAGCCAGAGAGTTGTAAAGCATAAGTCTTACTTTGAAGGGTATGCGATTTTTTAAGATTTTTATATTGGCTAGAAACTGACGCAACTTATTACACACATGTTCAATGTGGTGGCCCCAGTTAAACTTTGAGTCAATTATAAGACCGAGGTATTTTTGTGTGGTCACAACTTCGATTGTAGGACATTGACAAGTTCCTAATTGATGGAGGCAGTCGTGATTATGAACAATTAATGGTTTTGGAGTAGGATACCTCATGTATGGGGATTTGATAATCATGAGTTTGGTTTTATCGGCATTTAACACTAGACCAACGTCATGGCACCATCGTATCAACATATCCAAATCGGCCTGAAGAGCATTACACGCATTTGAGATATCCCTACCCGAGACGAGAAGACACGTATCGTCTGCGAATTGCTAACAGGAACTGTGTTTCAGACAGTTACCCATCTCGTTGACATAAGATAAAAAGTGCAACGGGCCAAGGACTGATCCTTGGGCCGTGCCTTCTGTCACAATCTTAGGGTCACTGAACGAGTTATTAAATTTAACCGTAAATGTACGATTTTGGAGGTAATTTTTACACCAATTGAGCAAAGAACCCCGGATACCACAATCATCCAGTTTATTGATTAAGAGTTGATGTTGTAGCGTGTCGAAGGCATGAGAAAAATCAATAAACAAGGCCAGTACAAATTTTTTATGGTTCAAATGCTCGTTTACTTCATCTGTAAACTTACATAGAAGGTCCGTAGTACTTTTACCTGCTTGAAATCCGTACTGGTTTTTGTTTATGACTTCGTGCTTTCGGTAATATTTATGAATCTGCTCACTGATAACTTTTTCAACTATTTTATCAATACTAGAAAGCAGAGTGATTGATCGATAGTTGGAGTAATCGTCGTGTTTGCCCTTTTTGAAAACAGGCCTCACACAGCCTATTTTGAGGTCGTCGGGGTATTCTCCAGACGCAATACTGCGGTTAATTAAATTGGCAATGGGTAAGGATATGTGTTTATCAAGCACTTTTAGATCAGCCCCTCTAATACCGTCAGGTCCAGGAGCCTTATGTGAGTTCAGTCTCTTAATGACTTTGTTTACATTGTCCTGAGAAACTGTTTGGAACAGAATACTAGAATCCACTGGTCTCCGATAAGTTAGTGAATTGGTTAATTTTAAGCTGCATCGAAGAACAATGTATATATTTTACCTACTAATATTACAAAGTCTAAAATGTAAAAAGTAATCATAATTAAATTAATTTAAATTTGAAACATGATAGATAGCTCAAAATCAAAACATTTTTCCCCTACTTTTATGGGAAATCTTCAAAAGCTGGTATCACTCAGCTTGCCCACGTGAGTCATCAGTGACGTAGCGCGCTTGATAGACAATAGTACAACACGTCGGAAATATCTGCGAACCTCGCTGGAATGCGCTTCCCCTCGCGCTTTCCCGCACCTCCGCCCGTTATCGTCTATCCAGTACCGTTGCCAACGTAAGCGCCGACGCACGTGTATTAATTTCGCTTTCGTAATCGCATTATTGTTTATTGTTTCTCTGTTTGGTGAAATATTACTATTATTACAATAGACTACTTACAAGATGGGTAAAACTATACATAGTGCCGAGCGGAATTTAGTGCTCAAAGTAATTAAATTATTTGACAATGAAAAACAACAAGGCTGTTTCAGTATCCCGGTTGAACAAGCAACAAAAAGGGCATGTGCAGCAACTGGTTTATCTAAAACGACCATAATGAAAATAAAAAGTGAAGCAAAAAAGTTACAAGTTTTGTCAGAATCAACTAGAGAGGCAAATGTTCAGGAAGAGATGACGTCCTTCGAAGAAGACCCACAACCTAGTACGTCAGCTTCAGTTACCACGGACACTATTATGCTCTCGACACCAGGAAGAAGCGTAAAAATACAAAAGAAAATTGATCTAGATAGTTTTGATTTATGCGCCATACGCTCTTTAGTTGAAAGTTTTTATACCACCAGAAAAGAAATACCTACATTAAAAAAGATTTTGAGAATAGCCAAGCAGGAGCTGAACTTTCCCGGACAAAAAGACGCCCTAAGAAATATACTAATAAAGTCTTTGGGGTACAGGTTTAAGAAATGTAAACGTAAACGCGATTTTTTGGTGCAAAGACCTGAAATAGCAGCCTGGAGAGCAAAATATTTAAGGCGATTGAAAGAAAATGACGAATGTGGTGCCGAAAAAAAACCAGTGACCTTCATCGACGAAACCTGGATACATTCACATTACTCTGTCTCGAAATGTTGGCAAAATAGTAGTGATTCCAGTATTCGAACTAATCACTCTCCTGGTCAGCGCTGGATTGTGGTACACGCAGGCAATGAGAATGGTTTCGTACAAGGTGCCGAGCTCCTTTATAAATGTAAGTCAACAACCGGTGATTACCATGACGAAATGGATGCATCAAATTTTACAAAATGCATCGAAGAGAAATTGATACCGAATCTTCCACCCAACGGTATCATTGTCATGGACAACGCACCGTACCACAGCAAGCAGGTGAATAAGCCCCCAAATTTCAGTGCACGTAAAAACGTAATGCAAATGTGGCTGCAAGAACACAACATCGAATTTGACGAGAAAATGACAAAAAGAGAACTGTATATGTTAATTAAAAGACATAATCCCGAGAAGGTATATTTCATCGATGAAATATTTAGATCTCATGGAAAAGAGGTATTACGTCTGCCACCCTACCATTGTGACCTTAACCCAATTGAGTATGTTTGGAATTTGATGAAGCAAAGGGTGGCAGACAAAAATGTAGACCAATCAGAAAAAGATATAGAAAGACTAACAAAGGAAGCGATTCAGAGTATAACCCCAGAAGATTGGAAAAAAGAATGCAACCATGTCGATCGCTTAAGAGACAAGTTTTGGCATGCTGATAGATTGTATGAACTTGAGGAACAGGAATTAGTAATTTCATTAGGTGGAGAAGATAGTGACAACGAAAGTGATGACAAAATTTTCAGCGACAATGAAGAATTTGACAACAACGACAGCGAAACAATGTCTGGTGTTGAGGCTTTTTAAAAAATTAATAGACCACTTTTGAAAATGACAGTACTTAATTGTTTTAAATTAGAATTTTAATGTTAAATACCTGCTAATTAAATGGCTTGAAAATTATTTGATTTTAATTTATTATACTTACCCTAGAATAGAAACTACTAAAAAAAGCATTTCTAACAACAAACTTTTATACTTAATATGGTTTCTTGCATTTACTTTTTCCAGTATAAAAGCGTTACATTGATATATACAAATAGTTTTATTTTTAATAGGAATGTATTTTTTATTTTAAATTTATTTTAAGGCGTTGTATAGAAGTATAAAAATAAATTGGCGCACAAAAAATATATTTCATTTTTGCATCTCGATTTTTTTGCTATCTCTCGATATTGCATGACGTCATCAAGCCAGGTTCGCAGATATTTCCGACAGGTAGTAGCTACGCATATTTGTGTGCGTAATACGCACAGAAGTGCTTCAAATCTGGCCTGTCGTTTTTGTTGCGATTGTAGCGCAACACTCTATCTAGACAGGTATATAATCAAAGAAAAATACTTATGGTAGGGACAGACTGGTCCCACGTACGCAACGTATGTGATGCAACGCTCCTACGTTAGCGTACACACTTGACCAACGTATGCAACGTACGCAGTATTGCCAACAACTAAACTAGCTCTCCACCAGATTCAACTTCTAAAACCACCAGAAAACCACTAACAAAAAGCGACCTTACACTCGTAATCCCTAAATTTTCCACTAAAAAAATTTTTGTTTATTACGAAAGAAAAAAATAGGTATGTTAGTAATTGTTTTATTTTATTATTATATACTATGTTAAATTTCTATCTAAATAAACAATAAATATATATAGGAAAAATTAATAAATCGACCAGTCAACATCTATTTATTATTTAATTAACTTCGGTTTCAGATTGATATGTTTTTTTTAGTATTTATTTGTTTTATAACGTTTATCGGAATTTTCAATTCGTTGCAGCATTTTCCTGCCAACCTCATACCGCAGCGTACTCTTAAAATGGCCGCTAAAGTAATCACAAAAGTCGCTAATAACTCAAATTTTAATTCATCTGGGTTGGATCGTATGACGCACGTCATATCCGATGAATCATTTTTGCCTACACAGTAAAAGTAAATTCTCCTGAAATGACGTAAATATATACTTCGAAACGTATAAGTGGCTTAACAGTCAAGTGATCATCTTTCCAAAAATTGAAACTTAATTCTACTGACCCACTAGAAAAAACCACCGGCTGGAGAAGTATTGCATTACTAAAAGCAATATTTCTCCACTAAAAGGAAGGACGAAACCACCAGTTTTAGTGGAAAATCCACTAGGTTGGCAACAGCCCTAGGCTATTGCGTACGAATATCCCTTCCACCTTCCGACGCCGATCTAGACATCGCAGATTGACGTCGGACGCGTGTGATTGCGTTGCATACGATAAGTGTGTTTCTAGTGCATAGTTTTTCATACAAAATCAAGAGTCCAGACGTCATAATGCGTTACATACGTTGCGTACGTGGGATCAGTCTGTCTCTACCTTTACTGTTTTGTGGGTCTACTCACAATATAATTGAGTTCTGAATTAATCGAGTTTTATTAGAATTTAAGGTAATTTTTAATTTCGCAAACCGTAGCTAGCCCGCAATCAAATTGTAGTTCAAATAGAAATTATTAAAACAGAAGTCTTCAGCTGATCGCTGCTAGATGGCGCTCGTAATTGCAAGCGTTTAGAATGGTTTTTATTGATAAGTGTTCCTATCAATATTTTTGTATTAAACTAATTATGTAGTAAAACTATTTAAGAAGTGAATTTTTAAACTTATTTAAAATGATCTCCGGATAAAACATATCCAGATGTGCCTAACGACGCTAATAAAGCTTGGTTGTGAATCAGTCCCGTTTCTCGATGCGAATTGGTTCGGGAGTAAGCTTTTAAAATCAGGTTCCAATTCCAAATAACGTCAATTTCGGGAGTAGTCAAATTTTATTAAAAATTGCGTGTTTAAAAAACGTAAGAAAGAAACCTTTATATCTGAGAAATATTGTAAATTATATTAGTATTTCGAGGATATCTGATTAAATTTATTTTTAACGAACATTGGAACAGTTAAGTGTGAACTGAGGATTTTATCCCTACGACGGGATATTCTTAGGTTGGTTTTGTTTTTTTTTTTTTAATAATAAAACGTCAAGCATTTTCTCATCAGGTATACTTCAAAACTTGAAAACAAGATTATACTACCGATGCCTGTAGCCAGTAATGTATATGGATCTGAGACGTGATCCTTCACTGCTGGTCGTAAGAGGGCTATGATCGGAGTTTCTCTGCATGACAGACTTAGAAATAAGGATATCCGCAGTAGAAACCGAGTAACCAATACAGCCCAACAGATCAGTAAGCTGAAGTAGCAACCGGCCGGCCATATAGCTCGAAGAGCTCGATGTGGAAAAAAGGTTCTCCAGTGGCAACCTCGAACTGGTAAGCGAAGTAAAGGGCGGCCCACCGCTAGATAGAACAACGACCTGGTAAGATATGCAGGAATTCGATGGATGCAGATGGCTTAGGATTTGTGAAGTGCTGTAATGCTGATGATATTACCCCAGACTGGTAAAGACTTAGTGTTGCTGTATTTCGTATGGTGAATGAAGAGAATCGGAGACCGTTTTTACTGGAAACGAGGCATTCCATATTAGTCCTCAGGGGTTACAACGCACCTGTATTTCGATTCTTTATCGCATACAGATGTTGATGTCAATGAGCTACAGCATCTACTTATCATCAGGTGGATTATGCGCTCGCTTGTCTGTCGCCCTTATACAATTAAAATAAAATATTAAAACAAATAAATAGATTTTACTATTATAACGTGGAGGTACATAGGTAAATAATATATGAGTTGCTTATGGGTTAACATTCAGACCCAGGATAACCATTTCTTGGCCAAAAAACACTTATTCCGTGCGGGATTAGAATCTACAGTCCAGCAGCGCCGCATCCACACACTTAGCTACTGCGCTACCGATAATATGATACAAATAATTACATAATACAAATAAAGTCACAGTACCTAATTTTGTTTTAATTTAGCACTATGATAAATGTTTGCTGATTTTAATATTATTGGTTGGTAATAAAAAAAAACACAGATATCATTGACAATTTTAATTATCACACATTTTTTTTCTCATATATTTTGACGAAATTTGACAAGCATACGATATACAAATATTATTCTGCTTACAAAAAAGTTGCTTTGACATCTTTAAACTACATACATACATATTTATCTGAAATACTATTATTATATCTACATCAAAATATTTTGCGAGTACAATCTTCTTATTTGCTCTCTTTGTCCTTTTGGTGATGGATTCTGCTTAAGATTTGACCCATGCAAATTGACTTGGTGTAGAATCTTTTTCAACCTGGGTAAAACAATAAATATTATCACATGCTACATTTACCAAACGCAACAGCAGTTTTATAATACAAATATACATATGCAATTTATGAGACTGCTTTATTTCTGAAAAAATAAGAAGATAAATTGAATAACTACCGTTTTCGCTTCCAGAATCCTAGGGCACCACATAATGAGGTTTCAAAAAGTGGCTTTTGCAATTACGAGACTACGATGTAGGTTTAAATCTCGATATATTTTTAAGATACGCATTTTTCTTTTATATTAATATTGAGGAAAATCCTCGGTGCAAGCATTATTATAAATTTGAGAACGCTAGACTGCGAAAATAATCACTTTAAACCTAAAGTATCGTAATAAACAAAATTTTGTCATGTTAATATTGATAGTGGCGCCAACTAGTACTGATATTTAAAACGACTAAAATTATCACGCCAATGACACGGGGGGAGTGAGATAAGGTTTTCATACTGTACAGTCAGATAGCTATTTGTTTAAATATTAACCTAGTTCCCTTCGATAGCTCGGCTGCACATGAATGTGGTAGGTTTGAGTATGAGACCCTACAGACCTTAACTAAGTTCCCTATACCTAGCAGTCCCTAACAGTTCCTAATACCCTAGCCCTACCATATAAGTATACATAAATAAATTAAATAAATGCGGGATGTCTGCACCGTGAGACCTAAGGTAACAGACAGACAGAGACAGGATGTCGGGTTAGGTGATGGGGTTCTCTCACTGCCAGTCAAGCAGACTCAGAAGACTGATCAGAGGTTCTGACGGCTGAAAATGTCTTGGCCACAGTGAGAGGGAGGTCTTCCCAGGAGTCTCCGCGGTAGTAACGAAGACGTCGTCCAGCGTTGAAAGAGGATTTATTCACAAATTATTACAATATATACAAATTAATACACGTACAAATTTATATCATATGCTAAGACTACTCAGCGACAACTATTAGTGTGCGTGAGTTTTGGTAACGTGGTCATAGGAGTGCTGAGTTGCAATGTTCAGAGCTGAACACATACCAACATATCACACCACGAGACGGCCTAAAGGAAACGTCTCGAGATAAACACAATGTATTATACTCATAAAGTGTTTATTTAATTTTAAATTATTTTAATCACACATGTTACACAAATCATTCCATAAATATTTTTTTATCTCCTAAATCTATGCTGCTAAGCAGCAAGTCTTCTTTGTTTGTTCCATTATTTTTATCACCTTTTTCTTCAGATTCCTTAGATTTATGTCGTCTTATACTTTTTCGATGTTGCATGAAAAACCATCTGCAACGAAGCATTTGATATTAAATATACAGGATTTTTTCTGTTTTAACTATTAAATTAAAAAATATACTCTAATAATAATTGACCGTGTAATGGCGGTGTAAAAATAATAACTACTATATATCGTCCAATAGGTGTTGTAAGAGGCGACAAAGGGAAAACAAACCAGGAGATGGGCAGCAGCGTCTTCCTAAAAGCAACATAAAAAATAAAAAACTACCAGTGGCAACGATGGCAAATGTCTCTCTTATGAAGCAATGAAAGGGAGGCCTATTAAGGTGAGTCATATTTATCGTAACAGGAAAATGTAGGACAAGTTTGTGCAGGATTCGCGCCCTGGGGGTTCCGCACAAACTTAATTATTTATGTAAAAAGTTCAACCATCTTGGGAATTGCAGGTAAGGTCAGCAACATTTCTCTAACGAAAATGTATTTCGGATTGTGAGACATACCTAACTTTTCAATGGAAAAATCGTTCTCCCACACACAGGCCTACATTATGGTCAATGCTCCAACCGCAAACGTAAGTTTGTAATCGCAAAAATATTTCTTATGTGATATAAATACAAATTAACAATTTTTGGATATTATCTTGCACATGTGATTTATGATATGAGGCTTGCCATATTTATAATTTGATCAATACTCTGTGGGTTTAATGAGTGAGTTTGCAAGTACCACAATGTGTGCCATATGGTATAACAATATGGTAAATGGCTATATTCTTTGAATGCGTTGTTGAAGAAGAAGCTTGAATTTTGTACACGTGCAAATAATCGTAGATGAATGAGGACATGGAAGTTCTGATAATAATTATATAACAGCCTCAACAACTATTCCTGCTAACAGCTCAACAGCTTAAAACAAGCATTCAATCTTCTTGCTCAGGGAGTTTACCTTAGATATAAAAAAAGTGATGGCACCTGTAACATCTGTTGTCGTCGTATCTGAATCTTACTATTGAACTGGAAAACCAGTAAAAATTCACTCGCAAAATTCAATAACATACTTCATCATACGACTTGGAAGTCTATTGTATCAGAGGCCTCTCCAGTTTTAGGAAGGATTTTCCTTAATCGTCACGCTTGTCAGCCTGATTGAGGAAGCCATCTAACGGAAGCCATAATATCAATGTGGGATTTCCCATAGCCGCCTTTTACGATACCCTCGGGCGAAATAAGTTGATGGATTCTATTATGCCGCTATCACTGTGCAATAAGGTGCATTCTTGAAGGGAATTATGACAAACGTGTCATTTATTGGTTTTATTATATCTTACTTATTATACTATGTGACGTACCCAAAAATTAAAATAGGTGGAACTGTCAGTCCAGTGCTTATATAGTACACAATTCCGGCATCTACTTTTAGAGTCATCATGTATATCCACGAGTAGGAGGGTCCAAAAATCATTGACGTTACCACCTCCATTAAATTGAAAAAAGATATCATTTTTCCTGGAAAAATAACAATTAATCATAATACACTAATTTAATGATCTAAAGAATATTTTAAGAAAGTTGCTTAATACTAGATAAATATTATATAATATACAATAGAGACATGGTAGTTCAGGGACAGGGGAAGCGCTCGCTGTGAATTTCACAGTAACAAAAACAAAGTGGCAATTTCAAGTGGTGATTTTCCACGTTTCCGGTGAATTTTCAAATTAAATTTTTTGGAAATTAAAATAATATTTCGAAGACAAATGAAGCCTGATGAACGGGTTTATTGCTACTTAAACATAAGAATTATTACAGTGTTACTGTAATAATATAACTTCGGGGTCGTTACGTAGAATATGCCGTATTTGTTCCCAAATTCAAAGAACTCTAAGCTCTCGGGTGATTGATGGACGAAGCTCTAGCGACAGATATAATTTTAAAACGAAATAAAAATGAGATATTAAATGGCTTAAACAGACTGGGTATTGGAAGCAGCATCCGTTTGCAAGCTATGTCGATGGATAGGTCTATAAAAGCAAAAATGGCAAAACGGAAATCGCAAATGATCTTGCAAAACACCTGATTATATAGAGTAAGTGGAAGCCTGTCACTAATCTCAAACAAATAATTCCACAAGTTATAATCGAACGCCACACGGATTTTGATCTTACTAGCTCTCTTTAGCCTTCAATCCAGAACCCAAATTGGATGTGCTGCTGTTAAGCAAGAATATAATATAAGAGTATGGTATCTATCCAGATGGACTCCAGAAACCCTAATACGTACGATTTTTTTTACATTGTTAGAGTAAAAACGGGCTAAGATCTACCTGATGGCAAAAGGTTTCTGAATGTCCACATATCTTGTGGACCCCCACATATACGTTGTTAACCCTAAGGTTTACGGTGAAATTCATCATTGTTTGTACGTACATAGTACGTTTTTTATTGTTGAATATATAAATAATGTAATAAACACAGGCAGTGATGAACCTATACATATACGAGTACCTTTAAATACCTTCCTTGATTGAGAAAATGAAAATAAAAAAATCTAAATTGGAATCATTTAAAAGTTGTAACAATCTGAAACCACAATGTCTAACACAATGTTATAATGTGCATTATCTGTTTTACGTTCATAAGCTACTTTTTGTAATAAGACCGATTATGTTTTAGGTTAAGTTTTTAGGCGGGATAATCATGTTAGACCGTGTAGTGGCGGTGTAGAAATACCCACTACCCCATATCGTTTCGTTGTAAGAGGTGACAGAGAGAAACAAATTATGCTTTATTTGCACACCAAGTACAAAAAGGCGGACTTAATGCAACGTGGCATTCTCTACCAGTCTACCTCCAGGCTAAGCAGAGAAAATATTGTGGGTGCAAAGTGCAAAGAGCTTATAAGTAAATAATATCTATGTCTACATAATATTACCATTACTACTACTACATACTAAGATACATAATATAAACATAATTACACAAATATATTATATAGATATATTATGTAGACATACAGTATATATATATATATAAATACATTTTCTGATTCAAGCTCCAATAAAAAATATAAAATAAAAATCCACAAACTACTCCTGCAACTTTAGATAGTGATTCCAGAGCAAGCGTTTGAACGATGCCTTGCTCGTGGCTGCGCGTACACTGCCCGGTAACTCGTTCCATAATCTTCATAATCTTACTGCATGGGGAGTAAAACATTTTTATAAAAAGCTAGTGTGACAGAGGGGAACATGGAGGTTAGATTTTTCCGTAGAACGGAGACAACGATTATGGGAGTCACCCTGATACTGAAATTTGCATTTCAGATATTGAGGGACAAACGGATCGTGTAAAACTGATAATAATGAGCACAGTATTTTGAAATATCTGCGATAGCGGAGAGGCAGTCAATAAGCTGAGAACGATAAGAGGGAATATGGTCGTATTTACGTAAACTGAAAATGAAGCGTATGCAATTATTGAGAAGTCGATCCAGTTTGTTTAGAAGTTCTTGCGAGGCATCAGCATAGCAAACATCTGCATAATCTAGAATAGGCAACACTAACGTCTGTATTAGCATTGCCTTAGTCCCTAACGGTAAAAAATTCTTGAGACGATACAGATAACGCAGAGCTGACCTTTTTGCTCACTTCATATATATGCGGTCGCCAACTAAGGATGTTTTCTATAATCAAGCCAAGATCTTTAACAGTTGTTGAGTAAGGAACAATAACATTATTAAATATTATGGGAGGTAGCGCCTTCATATCAATTTTAGTCAGTCTACGAGAACTACCAACCACAAATGCCTGACATTTTGATGGATTAACCCTAATACCAAATGTATATAGAATGTGGGATGTAATGAGATTTATAAAGACTGAGAACAGGAGAGGAGAGAGAATTCCGCCTTGAGGAACGCCAGCAGACAACGAGCACCAATCAGAGTTAATCTGACCTACCCGAATTGCCTGCTAACGACCCCGGAGATATGAGGAGATCCAGTCCCGCGCTGACGAAGTGAAACCCAGGTGACAAAGTATAGCTAGGAGAATATCATGATCGACAGCATTAAAAGCCTTAGAGAAATCTAGTAGGACTAACACAGTCAATTTTGAGTTCTCCATTCCAGTACGCAAATATTCCGTAACTTTCAAAAGAGCTGTGGTAGTACTGTGCCCAGGTCTAAAACCAGATTGGTATGTGCTAAGAAAGTTATTTTTGAAAATGTAACTAGAAATTTGTTTGTGGACAATAGCTTCAAGAACTTTAGATAAGAAAGGGAGAATGGATATTGGGCGGAAGTGAGAGAAAGAATGCTTTTCTCCAAAGTGAAGGTAAAACGCCAGTCAATAGTGAATGATTAATGATGTGAGTAATAATAGGAGTAACATAGTCTAGAATTAAGGTGATCATAAGTCTATTCACATCATCGAAGCCAACTGCCATAGACTTAATACAATAAGTGGTCTTTTTTATATCCTCATCAGCAACGGGAGAAAAGTTATATGTGCAGTTATGAGATTGTGGCATGGAATGCAAATAAGAAATGGTACTTGATTTAACAGAAGCGTGCATTTGGGTAGTTGAAGAAAAATGTAAATTGAGATCACTTATGTAGAAATGATTGCAGGGTCCACGTTAAACGTAAGTTTACCGACCCCGATCGTCCGGTGAAATTTCCATGTATCAGCCATAGAAGAGTTGATGATATTATCAAGAATATAGCGGTGTTTAGCGGCTCGTATCATCTGATTACATCGATTTTTCGCAGCTTTGAATTTTGTCCAGTTAAGTTCACAACGGTTCTGCTTGAATTTTCTAAGCATCTGATCGCGCTTAGACATAGCCTTACGGGCAAATATCCCCTTATGAGACAGTCTATAGGAAGGCCTATGTTTAGCTGTGTGTTTGATAAGTTTTATGATAATAATGATGTGTTTGAACCAACATGTAACTAAAATTTCCGGCAGCTTTGATATCATTTTTTTAATCAAGGCAGGTAGGTACATTGGTTCACAGATACTGTAGAGTTTTACTATTTTAATAATATACACTATTACAATGAGAATCAGGGAAATAAATAACGGCTACAAAATATTATTACATCTTAGTCGTCTTTTGTAGCGTATGCTTGTTTCACTTATTTACAAATGAAGGTACATATAAATAATGTTCCGTTTTCCTAATAGCCTAAGCCTTCCTAATTTTGTGTTATGATTTTAAATTTCCTCTAACCTCTAAAACATTAAGGTATTTTGCATAGTTTCGTACCTAATTCATCATTTGTTACAAGTTTAGATGAGATAGATCTTAACGCAGTAAATGATGTCGCATTGAACATCTCTATTGCAACGGCTGGAAAAAAAAAAGATCAAATTAAAAAGAAACAAAAAAATGTTAAAAACCAATAAAAACACAAAAAATATTGTCATGTTATACCTAAGTACATCTCCAAGCTATTTCTAGCCAAACCTGTAGCCAAGGCTCCAACGATTTTGCTGACGTTGGAAATTAAACCTAACATAGAATCGTCCCATTTTAATTTTCTGCTGAAAATACTTATTGAAATTAGTGCTCCTAAAACAAATTCCAGTAGTTAAAACATTATTTATTAGAAACATGATGTATATGTGTTACATGGCTGCGGCGCATATTAAAAATATAATATTTTAAGCTATCAGCTATGATTGATGTACAAAGTTTTAAAAACTTTATTTACGTTTATTTATTTTACCATATTAAATTTCGAAAATATTTGAAAATTATTGCGCAGAAAATTTTCAGTATCTGCGCAAGCATCCGATGCAACGCTGGCGTGGAAAGAAAAAACAGCTGGCATAGACCTAAGGTTACAGACACGGGAAACATCACACCACATTAGAGTCAATAACTAATATACTACGGGTCCTAGTTTTAAATTCAATTCAACGCCAACATTTTACGCAAAAAACACAACTCAATGGTTTTACGTTGCATTCGCATAAACTCCGTGTCTCTAACAATGCATCCTGGCCTACCTGCATTCGCAGCATAATATTATAAGAGTTACATAAGGCGCGGGTATGTTAGTACAAGAGAGTGTCCTAGGGCTAGCGCTTATATTTGTGGTACTAATATACAATTTTTATGGAATAAGTGTGACAAACGAGCACACAGTCAACCTGACGGTTTAATGGATAATGTGGCCCATAGACATCTACATTTATGCTTAATTCAGAATGAATATTCAGATGCGTTGTCAACCCTGAGAACTGAGATGGAATGCCTCGTTTCTAGTAAAAAGGGTATCCGGTTCTCTACACTCACCATACGAAACACAGCAGCATTAAGCTGCTATTTTCGCTGGTAATATCTGAGAAGGTAATATAGGACATTGGTCAAGCCAACCCATTAGTGCCACTACCATAATATAACTGCAAGTGGCTCTACCACGTTGCAGTTATCTACAAACTCTAGTTAATCTAGAAACCTTCAGAGTCGTGTGACCCTCATGATTAAAATCGACCAGTAAAACACCATCAAAATAAATAACCATTTTCTGAATTTAAATTCTCTTGCATATAAAGTGAGAATTTTAGTTATAAATTATAATTTCGGAATGTTAATTGAACAAATGATACCTACCAAGTGTATGTATACAAATGTAAAAAGTGCTGTAGAAACTGAACTTGACGGCATCCCAATTGAAACGATATCGAGTAAAGAGATATCGAATTGTAAATTCTCCTGAAAATTAAGATTAATCAATAATATTTTTTATATTATTATGAATTAATAAATCTGTTACCTACTTAAAATATTTTACGGCCATAGCAGTCGATGTTACTAAAAGAAATTTTAATGGAACAAAATCCTCTTACAGTAGTTTTTTATTTTCAATTTTTATGATTAGTTTTTTCATTGTATAGAAGCGATCTACGTGAAACAGATGATTTTTAAACTAGTTTTAGACTTCTTCAACTTAAATAAAATAATAAATAATAAGTAGATTTACGAAGTAAATGATGAATGACACAAAAAGTTTGGAGTGATTTGCAGAGCACACCTGTGGTTATGAAACGATTGAAGTATTTGACATCCTAATTCCATAGTTGATGCGGGCTACCTTCAGCTTTTAATTACTGATTTTGTTCCAATTAACGCAGAATTAGCTTAATGCATTTTGAAATCATGAAGTTGTGTAATTGGGTTATAATTTGATCACTAACATGGCCCCTAGTCTCGTTGTGTCTAACTATGTTGGCAGTCATGAATACGAAGTGACACGGTTATAATCTTCGGCAGAGGGCAGTGTATTATACTCGTATATGCACCTGTCAAAATACAATCTGCTCTAGTTTTGCGAAAGACGTAGCGGACTCCCCTGTGTTTATTTAGGTAGATATAAAAGAACTCACTCGAGGCCATGATCAATTCCAATTGAATCTAAACAATGCATTCGATACTCTAGTACTTGTTTATAACACAAAACTACGTATATTTCGCCGAATTTGTTCACATTTCTTTTTACTATGTTATGAGTAGTATTAATTGGTTTACTGTAAAAATTCTAAAATAATATATACAATAAAATCTACACATAAGGCTGTGCTATGTTATAGAAACAACAAAACTGTAACTAATATAAACAAATTAGTACACTACTGGGGCCTGATCGCTGCACTGACCAGAGTAATTAAACAGTAAACAAATTGACGTGAGATTTAACATGTAACATTTTTATAAAACACTCTCTACAGCACGAAACATTGTAACGTATGATAAACGTAATGTAAAGCACAATAATTATGTGTTTTGATAAATAAGTATTGACTCACTTGGAGTGTTTAAGCGTCACTACCTACGCCGCAATCTATTAACTTATCGCTCCGTATAAGTACGGAACTACTCTACGTAGCTGCAAATACTTCAAACGTAACTTGCAAATTATTCGACTCAGCGTTTCGTTAAGAATGATCAAAGCATATAACAAAAAAAAAGGTTCTTTAGCTTGGGTACAAAGAGTGTATTAAACACACTCTATTTCTCAATTGAAAATTATAATAGTAATGGGCTGGTAAAATATTATGTCATGGGAGCTTGTAATGAGGGGGCTGCTCTAGCAGCGGTTTTACCCAAGGCGACTGGAAATATTTAGAAGCGGGAATTGGAATATTGGGTATAAGTGATGCGTGGGAAAATTTAAATAATATAATAGAACTTAATAAAAGTCATTATTCATAAGAAAAACCTCTGTACAGAAAATAACCTGCACAAGAAAACCAACGTTAAAGCTAAACTTAGTTGAGGCCAAATTAACTATAATAGGAATTATATGTAAACAGCAGAACGTTGTGTACTTTCATCTTTGTTTGATTTGATTAAATTAAACGCGATAAAATACGTAAAATTAGTTTCACTATTACTATGTGTATTATTCGTGTAAATTAAGAGTAATTGTACAAAATCTAAAGGCCAATCAATACATACCGTGAGCGGGTCCATAAATAAAAGCAATAGACGCAAGAACCAAGATAGACTTTATTCTTCGATGATTTGGACCATTTTTGAAAGCTACTGCTAGAGTATCTTTGACATGTTGGATATCAAAAAAAGATTTTAAAAATCTCCATAAATTAAATGGCTTCTCCTGTGAACAATTACTTATATAATTATTTGTTGCTGTTTTTATAACTGCCCCTGTACAAAATTACATTATTCTGTTTCTCTTTCACGAGCAAAACTAAATTTAAATATAAAATTACTTTAGTTATAAAAGTATAGTAGAAGTCAATTTTATAGTTCGAAATCCTACCGCGTAATTAATATACCCATCTGTTTGTTTGCAAATACATTTATATACAGGGTTATTTTTCAAAGAGTAGCCAAATTTTAAACTTAAGTTCAAAAATATAAATAGTGATATACCATTATTTCAGTTTTTGAAAATACGAATAAATAAGACTTCTACTTTTATTTGAAATTATCCCAAATTGAATGTGATTTATGGGCAACAACGTTTTCCTACTGATCGCCCCTTATGAATGTGTGCGTGCGCAGTAAAATCAGTTAAAATAATGCATTACCACGCACTTTGAATTTAGAAGATAAAAAGAACAGAATGTTTGAGATTATTTTTTTTAAATATTCCTTCGCCATTTGCCTATATTACTTATTCTGAATCTTCTCGGCAAATTTGGCCAGTTATTGCAAAATAACCCTGTATAATATATATGGAAATACAATTTTTTGAAAAATTATTAATAAAGGAGTACCTATGTTTTTACCGGGTCGCAGCTAATTCCGCCGCAAATATTTTAAACTAAAATGTATATTTTATTGATTTTTGTAAAAAACAACTATATATAAGAAAACTATACCTAATATCAAAGAAAAATATATAAAAAACTTAAAAAATTTAAGTAGGTAGCCACTTTTAATTCGGCCGCAACCTCTAGTAGACGTAAACAGCTGTCTCTTGAAAACGGTCGTATTGTATTTTAATGAATCTATATCAAATTTAATTTAATTCTTTTTTCTATACGATAATACACGATAGAGTAGGGTTATATGAATGTCTACGATGTAGTAGGGTTGTCTATTAAAAAGTGGCCGCAAATAATGGTTGCCTGCTATTAAAGGTACGCAAGAGTGAAGTTGTATTTAATACGATTTCTTAAAAAATATACCCAAAAAATTTCCTAGTAAATTTTTGTTGATTGATATTCAGAGTAATATGAAGATAAAAAATAATTTACAAATAAATTATCATGGCATCTCCATTTTTTATAAAATGACGACATAAATGTGAGTTGTTTTTAAACGGTTTCATTTTTTTTAAATGGTTTTAAAGGTTCATTGTGGAATCTCTGCAAGTTAAACGTCTAAAAATAAGGATTTAGTATATTTTTTTATATGATTTTTTAATCGAGCCAATTATTATGATTCGCGTTTCTGTCTTCACATAGCACTTGTAAGTAAAAAAAGTTAAAAACTACTGTGTGGTTATCGTAACGTCGCCTTAAATGCTCTAAAAATCGTAGTGACGCATTTACAACCATGTGCAGTTTCATCCTTGTCTGATGGACGGTGTGCTATGTTAACTCCATCTCCCTCTTGTGTATCTTTAATAGGAAGCAATTCTTATTTGCAGTCACTTTTAAATCGGCAACCCTACTCCTAAAGATTTACACGTTAAATCTAAATTAAAAGTACTTGCGGCCAAATTTCGATAGGTGACTCAGCAAAAATGTATTTCTCTATAGACAATTGCTTACAAAAATTGTATTTCCATTAAAAACAGATGAGCATAGTAATTAATTACGCGGTGAAATCTCAGACTATTAATAAAGTATGTTTAAAATTGCCGAACTAATCGGTAAAACTACCATATAATATTATTAAATGGATGATTGAGAATTAATAAGAACTTCTCACCTCGGATTTCTTTTCTTGTATTTGCCTTTGCGGATCTTTAATATAAAATATACCGTGACATATACTGCATACATATAGTATTGAGCTTAATGTAAAAACCCCATAATATCCAATATATTTCAATAATATTCCACTTAATGCAGTTCCTATAGGTCCACCGGCTGTAAGACATAAGTTTGCTATGCCAACTCTAAACGTCCTTGTTTCTTCACTAGATATATCACTAATATAACTAAAAGCACCCATGTATGTTGTAATCCAACTTCCTGTAATAGCTGGAAAAAATGCCTCAAAAAACATTGTAACTTGAACTGGCAGTTCATAAAAAAAGTAGGCATTGAGTATATTACTTAAGCATGCAAGCAGGTCACCTACAATAGGAAGTAAAATACATATCTTTCTTTTTCCAGTTCTATCACTCCAAGCGCCCAAAAATAAAATTAAGAAACTGGGTAACGCAGTTAATATAATATTTTTCCAAGTCTCCATCGACGCGATTAGCTCTTGAATTTTTAATTCTTCTTTTTGATACATGTTGCCTTCTTTTGCAATAAGAGCATCGCAGACGGTATCCCCATACTTTAAGTTGACCCGACATGCTTTATCTAGGTTAAGGTTTTGAGTTGCAAGTCTCGATAATACTCCTGGTATAACGTAACCAGCCAAAACTGGTTCTAGAGTAATATTATCTTTTATGTAAGCTATTTTCTCCTTTAAATTTTTTTTCTTAACTTTAACTTGGGGTTTTAATGGTTCTTCTTCGCGTGTAACCATTTTGCATGTGCCAGTACAACTGAATTTTCTCTTTTGTAGCAAATCATTAACGAAAACTAAATATTAACAAAGAGCGATATGAATTACTTAAATATAGAAATTATCAGTGAAATACATACTGAATAGTCTTCAGTGATAAATATTGTAACGTGTTTGTTTTTATTGTATTGCCATGTAATGTGCATGTTTGATAAATAATTTTCAGTTTGAGATAGAAATATAAATCACAGCCAACAAGTATGTGAATTTGAATCAAAGCATCATACATTGTCAAGTAAAAAATAAGCAGATTTTTACTTTGAGGTATATAAATCACGCAAGATTTTCTCTGCAACATATTACAAAAATTACTTACGTTCAAGGTGGCATTATAACTGTATTAAAAGAAATACTCAAATTCTACAGCTGCTATAATATTTTTTGTTGTCTATGCTACAGTATAAGGAAGTAATAATTCTTTATACTGTAGCGTAGCCAACACGATATATATACTCATATTAGTGTTAAATGTAGAATAAGTAAATAATCTTATTAGAGACAAAGAAGTCGCACGCTTCATTACAATTCCAAAAACCTCTCTTAACTTGAAAATAAAAAGATATTCAATCGTAACTAAGATACTTCAAAGAAAACAGCAGATTATCTTGATACGGGCACTGAAATAAAAAACATTGTTTTCGTCGTCTAACTTTCATTTCAATTTATTTGAAAGAATATAATTTGAAATTAAAGTAAAAGTAGGTAAAAATATACTTTTAATAAAAATTAAAAACCGACTAAAAAAAAAATGATTTCCACATGATAGTTTCTATATCGGCGTCAGAAGCTATCATGTAAAATTATTTTATTAGTTTTAGCTCTTTGAAGTCGGCTTTTACTTATTAATAAAAAATATATATATTAATATATTTTACTTTTGCTGCACTACCTCCCATATGTTTATCTCTGTTTAGCCTAATGGTTGACTGGGACTTTTGTGCATTAAAGTTTAAATAAATAAATAAATAAATATTTTTTACCCTTTTTAAAAGAACAATATCGCAAGTTCAAGGTAATAAATGGAAAGTCGTCTTCATCACCTATTTTTCTATTCTTAGGGATGGAAATTTTCTTCTAATTCATACGGGATCAACGATGAAGTATATGCATAACCTATTTAGTGACACATTGAAATACCTAACCTATTATTAAATTACCATCTTAACATATTTATTAACACATTTAAAACGGCTTAACCGTATCCTAGAAATCAGGGAACATATCTAAATAAATAAACACTTCAAATTTGTTACTTTAGTTTTTTTTATTTAATAGCTTTATTATTTATAAACATAAACTTGAATATAGAACATCCCCGTTTTTTTAACTGTGTTAAAAAGGTTCTCTAGTTTTCATTACCCATCATTCAACACTATGCCATATGTTATTTTTCTATTTTACGCTCTTATTCTGTTAAAGCTTAATACGTCCTCGAACGACTCGACCCTTCGTCTTACAATCATAAAACAGCGGCAGTACTAATTGGTACATACTAGATTAATATTCAATCGTGATGATGATGATTCATCCACTATGTTACCTTCTTGTCTGCGCTTTCAAGTTGCATGTAACGAAAAACAGTATTCAAGTCTAAGTAAAGTTTGATACTCGTAGCACTATATTTTTATAGAATAAGGGTGACACACGAGCCAACAGTCAACCTTATGATAAGTGGATGGTGTGGCCTATTGACATATTCATTTTATTCCTCACTTCAGGTTGTATAATAAAGATTAAATTAATATATAAGCTATGTTCAATGACCACAATAGTGTCATTGAAAATAAAATAATATAGAATAATTAATTCTATATTATTTTATTTTCAATGACCCTATAATTAAAATAAGTAATTCTTATTGATTTTTTTTTCTTTTACCACTGGTTCGGAAAATACCTCTGTCCTGGGAAGAAAGAGCAGCAAACCCAGAGGGAATATTTTTCAATATCGGATAGGTCTTACATGTCCTCCGTTAAGACCTATTCTTTGTATTCAAAAGGAATAAATATATAAATAATATATAATAATCAGTATTTTGATTCTTAATCGTTGATAGATTTAGGTGTTTATGGTGGCAAACCTGACGCTTGTTACTTACTATCATTACATGTAACATATTACATATTATTATGTATTTGTTCTCGTTTGTCACCCTAGTTATATCAATCAATAAAATAATTTATATTCCACACATAATTTTATTTACGTGGTAGAGCCATGCTGCAGCTATATTAATAGTATAGTTGTAGCACGAATGGGTCGGCTCGACCGGGGAAGGACCACGCTCTCACAGAATACCAGCGTAAAATAGCAACTTAATGCTGCTGTATTTCGTATCGGAAAAGAGGCATTCTATCTTAGTCCTCACGGCTGACAACGCATCTGCATTTAAATTCGCAAACGAAGATAGATTTAGATGTCTATGTGCCACAGCAACCACTTACCATCAGGTGGACTGTGTGCTCGTTTGTCACCCTTATTCTATATAAAAAAAACATAAACGTAGATTATGGTTAACAATTCATGACATAGTTACCTACACAAAGACTTAAAATTTCGATTTTCAAAATGACTCGTTTCAAATTCTCGCAATAATTAAATTCGTCTCCGGAGATATTATTGTATGTGACTTTACGCGTTCTGTAATACATCCCTTGCGTATCTGTCAACGTACTGCTTGTCATTCGGATATCCGTCGCTATAATACTCCGTAATTCCGGCGTAATACCTGTAATTCCACGCCGTTAATATTCGTAAGCCGGCGTGTGAATGGCGAAGATTTTGTATAGCCCGCTATCTGAATGAGTGTTACTTTAATTACGGGTGATAATCTTGTTGTCTTCAAGTTTTAAGTGCCTATGGGATTCCAGAAGCAAGAGCAAATCCGCTGTTCCATAGGAGTTTATATCTTGGAACTTTGTAGTTATATTTATGATAAAAGTTTAATCTCCTAAAATGTATAATATTTAAATACAAATTAAAGAAGTCTAGTCTCTACTTTGCGTATTGTTACTGTTAGGCGGCCAAACTTAAAAACATACACAATACCATTGGTCTCCCAATTCTATTATAAGCGGTTGTAGAAATTCTGGATAACTAACTGAATTGTAAATGAATTAAATATATACTTTATATAATGGTACTTGTAAGTAAATATTATTTTATTCTAATTATTAAGAGGATTGTGAAGCTGTATTTTCACACATAGTCTAATATTATAATTTTTGAAAATGTTTTAGATATAATGAAAAAAAAACTGGCCAAGTGCGTGTCAGGCCACGCACAAAGTAAAGGTAGGGTTCCGTAGTTGCTCGTCACAATACGTGGGCTTTCTTGATAATGAGCATAATAAGTGAGTTAGCGGTTTGACTGCTATAACGACTAAAAAGGGGCCCAAATAGGAATATGGTAAGTGAAGGTCTTATTTACAAATCAGACTTATAGGGAGTGGTATTCAAAAAAGATAAAAAAAACTTTTAGATTTTGAAAGTAATACAATTTATATCAAAACATTCATATGTCTAGGTACAAAGATGATCATGATTGATTATCTATCTATATATTCCCGGCAATGCAACCCTAAGATATACATATATGACCGTAAAGAACCTTCACGTAAACCACCACTGCCCTAAATTATCCTGAGGTTCACCCGCGTAAACCAAGAGTATTACGAATAAAACTGTATGAGACTATATGATTGTATGAATATTTTGAATGAGGCCTACAATAACTACCAATTAAAAAATAAGCGAAAGTAGTACGTAAGTAAGAAAGATCCTCCCTACGTATTCCGCACATGAAAAAGTAAAGCTATAGTATTAATCATAGACTTAGAATATACTGTACGCCAGTATATTCTAATTCTGTTATTAATGCATATAAGTCGTTTTACGACCAACTTATAAAATCCAAGTGTATTTTATAAGTTGGTCGTCTATTACTCGTTAACTTCTTAATTCTAGTTAGCTGTGATAGTTTTTCTTTTAACTTAATTATATATACTACTATTGCGTATACTTTCACATTTCCAAAAACAGCGGTTTAGTTGGTAGAGGGGGGGGGACATGAGTCTAATGAAAAATACCACTTTAAAGCTAAATATTTCGCAAACGGACCCCTGAATTGAAAATACGTTGTTCCACACCCCCAGTGTTTTTGAAAGGCCTATCATACGGTAAACGATATCCTTCATTTACTTGTATGGGAAGTACCTAAAATAAAAATGTTTTTTAAGATTTTATTTCACAGTTTTTTAGACGTGATTAATATCTATAACAATGCCAAATTACAGATTTGTAGCACCTAATCTCTGAGTATAACCGCGGACGGACGGACGGACATGGCGAAACTATAAGGGTTCCTTGTTGTGTAACTACGGAACCCTAAAAACTAAGTCCTTACGTTTTTATTTTAAAGAATTATTGCGTACGATACAAGTTATTAGCATCTAAATATCTATGTTTTTTACTTAAAAACTTACTCTAACGTTTTAATTTTTTTAATTAAACTAAACTTAACTACTAAACAAAAAACGACCTAGATTAAGGTATATTGAATCTAATGAGACCAAAATTGTCACATTTCTTAAAGGGAGTAAAAACGTTATCGCCAAAATAATATTTCAAAAATTAAATGTAGGCAATTGCCTCAAGACTTGCAACTCTCTATCGCACGATACGGCGATACGGAGCGAGAGGCATGAAACAGATAGCGTTTTTGAAAATACCTACTCGTGCCACGTATCGGCATTTCACAATCCTCTTAATAAGAGTGGAAACTCAAAGAAATGTTTAACGACACTGTGGTAAAGCAGTTTAGCGTTGAGTTGCGACGCATATGGCTACATGTTCGAACCCCGAAGTCATTTAGTTAATCTGGGATAAGCTTATGTCCATAGACTGTCATGCTGACAAAATTTATACGTGGTAGAGCCATGCTGCAGCTATATTTAATAGTATAGTTGTAGCACGAATGGGTCGGCTCGACCGGGGAAGGACCACGCTCTCGCAGAATACCAGCGTAAAATAGCAGCTTAATGCTGCTGTGTTTCGTATGGTGAGTGTAGAGAACCGGCGACCCTTTTTACTGGAAAAGAGGCATTCTATCTTAGTCCTCACGGCTGAAGATAGATGTAGATGTCTATGGGCCACAGCAACCACTTACCATCAGGTGGACTGTGTGCTCGTTTGTCACCCTTATTCTATAAAAAAAAGATAAATATCCAATAAGTAATTATCAGGAAATTGAAAGAAAATAATTTGTATAATTTTAATAGTTTATTCAATTTAACAGAGTTCTTTAAAAGAATTCATTTAGCAAATAAATATAGAGCACTAGTAAACATCATCGTATAAAATATACATAAACGTAAACAACAAAAAAAAAGAATAATAATTTAGTAGCTTTTAATGCAACACATTTTTCATTTCACATATAATATAATATTAAATATAAGTTGTAAGTTAAAATATCACATTTTACACACAAAATCTTCACGGTTTATTAAATAAATTAAAATCTTTATAATTTTAACCTCAGATGAATTTGGTTTTGTAAGAGAAAACATCGTGATAACAAAGACATAACTGTCATAATTATCCGTGTTTGTAACTTTATGTAATCCATGTAGATCCCTTATATAAATATTGTCTACTTTTTGTCCAATACATACATAGTACATACATAATATTAAATTACAATATTTTAATGAAAATATTCCTAAAGACTGCTGACGACAGTAAAAGTATATTTTACTATTTATTTGAAGTGTATTTATATTACAAGAAGTTTTTCGATATTTTGTTTTCTGACACTAAATTTCCTTTTGATTTTAACTTCCTATTTAACAGTAACTGTATTAGGTCCGATTTTCGTAAGTCCAAATTTTTATGAATTTCTACATTTTGTGGTTACCGTTTTTAAAAGGATGTGTGCGTGTATTACTTCTACGTTAATACATTAATGAACTTTGTCGTCTTGTGTAATATCTCGATAACATATTCTCGACATGTACGAGACGATATCACGCTAAACTATTTTCATTATATTTTCATTGGTATTGATATAAATTCTTAAGTTTAAAAAAATATTTCTGTTTAGTCATCAAATGGGAAGTAGATTGCAAGGGCAGACTAAATATTATTTAACATATTTTTATTAGAATTAATAAATGTATATTTATATATATTCACTCTCGTCAACAAAGCTTCTTTAGTATTCATATGTCAAAGGATTATGTTGTCACTAACTGTTGTTTTATCTTTAGGTATCACGCCTTGTATTTAATCTACTAGTTACAATATTAGTAACTGAGCTACAAATACTACGTAATATAATAAATTGTTTACCTAAATGCAGAATTATACCAGGTATGCATAATCCTTTATTACATGATGCTTGAAACAGGCACGCTAATGCATGCTTTGCTTAATATTTATATTTCTTTGATCTTGGCTACAACTATGTTATATGCAAAAATATTTATGCATATAAAGTAAAAACTAAAATAATAAAAATAAAATGTAAATTAGTTTTAAAATGTGTGCGTAATAGAAGGTTTTGAGAAAAATATTGTAAAGAAAACAAAATGTTTTTTTTCTAGTTATCTTTTCAAAAATACGCAAAATATTTTTCCAAATAGGTAATAAGACTTCTAAATATGTCGGCTAGTATGTACTACATCTTAAAGAATAACGGCACGATATAGCAGAGTAATGCTGTTTTTTTACGATGAGTTTGAAATTACAAAAGCAAGTTGTTGGTGAAGAAGCATTTTATCTTATTGTAAAAAATTAGTAAAGCTACAATGGCCGCTTCCTATCAGGCGATCTTTGTATGCGTCTGTCAATATTGCGTTATGCAAATAAAATTTGCACAGGTTTGGATATTAATAATTATAACTTTTAAAAAAGTAAAAACCGACTTCAAATTGCTAAAAGAGAAGTTACTTAATTTGCTACCCTTAAGGGTGAATTTTTTTTCTCCAAATTTATATAAAATCACCATTGAAGTATAACCTATTTAATAAAAATAGATTCATTAAAATCGGTTCTCAATCTGCGAAGATATCATATGAAATTCCTTAAACAATAGTCCAATATAAAACTTTTTCCCCTATTTTCCACCCTTGGTGGGGGAATTTTTTATTCAAAATTTAGTGGCACCACCTTTGAGGTAAACCTTATTTAATAAAAATGAATCATTAAGATCGGTTCACAATCTGCGAAGATATCGCTTAACATACCTACAAAAAAAACATACACTCGAATTGAGAACCTCCTCCTTTTGAAGTCGGTTAAAAAGGCAGCTTGTTATGGCACAAGCACGTGATGCGTTTAATATAAAGAATCGTAACTCAAATCAGTCTAAAATTCTCAATCCCTTTCCATAATTTATGGAGCTTCTTTTCGTTAGTTATTCAACTTCTCTTCCTATCAATTAAAAATTAATAGAATAACTCAATTATTTTGATCTTTAAATGTAAGAAGGGCTTTTAACGGAACCTTTTCTGTTACTGTGTGTTTTAAATATTTTTTATTATTATTTGTTACTCCGGTTTTATTATTGATATTATAAAAGAAAACAATATTACGTCTAACAATTTTTATTTTAGTTACGACAGCCGATTAACATTCTACTCCACAGGTACGCATGAGCACTTTTAATTTATTTGTATATTATGGAATATTCAACTTACATCCTATTGTAATGAATGCTATTTTTAATTTAATTTTCAGACATAATTGTTATATCAAAATGTAAGAAAAAATATTGGTATGCAAATATTCAAATCAATTATTCAAAAAAAAAGAATAAAGAAATATTTTTAAAGTTTATCATTTTTATAGGAAACAAGTTCTGTTGCTGTCATTTAATAAGAATTAATTATAACGAACAGTAATATACAAGTTATTAGATATAACTTATTATTAAATTCTTTGGCTAAGTTTTGTCTACTAATAAATTGTCTACACATCGCACACAATGATAAAACATGGAATTTTTTACATTATTTTATTATTTTTTCTTAATATTTTATTATATACAGTTAAATATAAGTTCATTTCCTTTTCCAATAACGGAAATGTTAATAATTAACAGTTTACAGGTAAGTAAATACCTTGATTTTACAAATTGTTGAATTTGGGTCAGTAAAAATATTTAAGTAGTAATGGTAACATTGAAAGCTTAAATTTTACATCTACACAAGACTAAACTGATGTTTATCGTTTAATGAAAGATTTTGTTAACCCTCAGTTATTTAGGGATTTCCATTCACAGGGTGACGATGACAGTCCCATCGTACCCTCACCTAAACAAAAACAATATAGATAAAAAATAACTTAAATTAAAATAATAAGATACCACAACATATGCCTCATCTGATGTAAGAGCCGGCAATACAGAGTTGAATACATCTAAATCCATGAATGATCACATGATGAATAAAGTAGGTGTTACAAGAAGTGATTTGTCACAGATTTGTTTCATTTCACATTGTTTTACAAATACCTACATTTATAATCTTTTTTTATTTAATAATCTATTAGGTTACATGCCTCTCCAGTTTTAAATTTCAATTATTCTGTTTTAGATACTGGCCACTAATGCAAACACATATTTTATGCTTTATACATGATACAAATTTTTCAGACAAATAAACACAATTCTAATTACAATATTATAATATAAATTTTCATATTCAACATCAAATTACATTTTGACATCGATAATCTACAGATTTGAAAACTGGAGTTGTACAAAAATTTAATAGCTTACATAAATGGTTAACATCATTTTAAATAAAGTATTATATTAACACTAATTCATTGTTTTAGTTATTCAGTACAGTTTTCATGAACGAAACAACACATCTAAAATGGCTTTCATTGCTATATGTACGAGTATAGTGCGTGTAGAATGAGTCTTTTAACTAAGTTTAATGTAATAAAACTGTTATAGTAAATATTAATGTAAGCATAGATTACACAAATTTAATAGATAAGAGAGAATACAGGAACTAAACAGAGAGAGAATTTACATCCAGACTTGAGAGACAAATATTCGTTTGTTGCCTGAATGTGAGTCGTGTGCCACTTACACGAAGAACTAAGACATGCGTCATGTCGATATTTTATTTTAACATGGTGGTGGTGAATCGTCATTTTAGATTCGATATCAAGTGTGAATGAATTAATCACATTGCATCAGAAAATCTCGTGGATGTCCCGGATGTAGTTAAGATTCCGTTACACACCCAGGGAGGTTTTTCTTACGAACCATTATAATACTATGATAAAGTTTTTAAGTGTTTGAGCATATGATTTTTTTTATTTTTTTTTGAGCTGCTCATAGATTTAGTATTTAAAAGTATAATTATAATTGTAGTTTTGAAAATCTTATTTTATTAAAAGACTCAATCACACACGTACATACACAAAGACAATGACGCCACGATCCCCTACAGTACAATAAGTTAGGTTAGCACAACGTGTCTATTATTTTAAAATATCTGTTATTTACAAATGATGTAAGGATGAAGGAGGACAGCTTAGTCGCCCGAGGCTAGCCATCATCGCAGGATCTGTCTGTAATGTTGATAAAGTAAGTAAAATTATACTTTGTCACGGTTGAAAGTAAATTAAATGTTTACTTCTGTTATTTACACAATAAAAGTAAGATATTATTTCGCCTGAACATTTTTTATCTTTAAAATCCAAAAAAATACATCTACAATGTAAATAACAATTTTCATTTTGGACAAGGAAGAGACAGTAATTGTTACCAACATGAGACTATTACCAAAATGCAAATGTAATTAATAATTGTATTATCAGCACACAGTTTAATTATAATATAAAACCTGGGATAACTGGCATTATACTAAGAGTGTCAATTCGATCTATTTGAATAGAATAGAATAATTTTTATTTAATATATATTTTTACATAATACTTATTGACAGTAATTTTTTTATTTACCACTGGATTGGAAAATACCTCTGTCCTGGGAAGAACCAGCAAGAAACCCATCGCGACTTTTTTTTATACAAGTTTCACTTTACAATAAATTTTTTTGTTTGTACAAATTTTAAATGACTTTTAATAGAACCAGCATGGTGGCGATCACCTCATTCCCAGGGGTTTTTTACACTTATGTATTCTTTGATATTATAATAACCCTTTTTGTACAATTTTTCTTTAATAAAACATTTAAACTTATTTATTGACAAATTTTGTACATTTTCTAGGATTTTGTTGTAAAAGCGTATACATTACCCCATAAATGAATTACTAATTCTGTGGAGTCTAGTAACTGGTATTACAGGCTTGTGTTTGTTCCTAGTGTTTAAAGTATGAACATATTTATTCTTATCAAAGCTATTTATGTTTTTATGTACATACATTACATTTTCATAAATATTACAACTTAGGTTATTATTCGCCCGTAAGGCTCTCTTTTTCAAAACAAATATAGCTTCGATGTCAGTCGCATTACCCCATAGCAAAATTCCATAAGACATCACGCTATGAAAGTAACTAAAATAAACTAAACTAGCTGTCTCAACATTGGTGAGACTTCTAATCTTTTTTACAGCATATGCTGCAGAACTAACTCTGATGGCCAATTTAGATATATGGCGGCCCTATTGAAGCTTCGCGTCAATAGTAATATTAAGAAAAACAGTGGTATTTGAATGTTTAAAATTGGGTATAGTAAATTTAATACATTTTGTCTAATTGCCGTTTATGAGCAAATTTTTGGCGTTAAACCAATGTACTAATTTTGATAGAGCATTATTTACATTGTTAAAATTAATTGACTGTCGTTTGAGTTTGAAAATTAAAGTGGTATCATCAGCAAATAATACTATATCGTGATTGTCCCCTACAAGATAAGGTAAGTCATTAATATAGACTAAGAACAGGAATGGGCCAAGAATCGAGCCCTGAGGAACGCCCATTGATACTACTGATCCGGAGGAACCTTTACAATTGAATATTACATATACGAGGGTGCGTTTTTAAGTTCGCGGAATAGATATGTAGGTAATAAGCGGGGACGTCGCTGAATTACGTGCTAATTGAGCAACTCATTATTAGTATACATACCGGGTTTTATTGTAATTAGATCATTAGTCTTTGAGTTATCGTCAACCAAACAAGTCAATCGGGAGGAAATTGTGAAATATGGAGAAAATCGAGTTCCGTGCCATTATAAAGTTCCTTAACAACCGCGGAAAATCAGTTCAGACTGTACTGGAAGAGATTTCATCCATTTATGGAGACTCTTGTCCAAGTAAAACTATGGGTTTACAAGTGACATACCCTTTTTAAACAAGGCAGAGAGTCACTTGAAGACTACCCACGGCCAGGAAGGCCGATCGAGGTGACGACTTCGGCAATTATTCAAAAAGTCGAAAAATTAATATTAGAAGATGCCCGCCTAAAGAAAAAACAGCTCGCAGGAATGGTTGGAGTATCAGATACAACAATTTTCAAAATTCTTCATGACCATCTTGGCATGACTAAAGTCAGCGCAAGATGGGTACCTGGAATGCTCACATCGCCTCAAAAGCAACAGTGCGTGGAGTGTTCTCGTGCATTTTTGGACCTGTGTATGGAAGACAAAGATGGAGTGTTGGCTTGAATTGTTACTGGTGACAAAACTTGGGTTCACCATTATAAACCTGAGTCCAAACAGGACTCTATGCAGTGGCACAAAAAAGGCACACCACCACAAAGATATTTAAGGTGGCACAATCGGCTGGGAAAATCATGGCGACAGTCTTTTGGGACTCAGAAGGAATTCTATTAACTAATTATAAAGATAAAGGTGTCTCCATAACCGAAAATTAATACGCTTCAATTCTAAAATAATTGAAGGAAGCCATAAAGGAGAAAAAAGGGGAAAATTGACCAAAGGAATCAGATTCTGCACGACAACACGCCTGTTCACAAGTGCCATGTTGCGATGGCTGCCCTGCAGAAGGTGGGCTTCGAAATTTTGCCACCCCACCGTATAGTTCTGACCTGGCCCCCAGTGATTATTATCTATTTCCAAACTTAAAAAAAAGAACTTCGTGGGAAAAAGTTTTTAAGTGATGAAGAAGTGAAGGAAGCAGTTTCGGCGTATTTTTTAGACAAAGACAAATCATTTTTTTGGTGGGTATACATAAGTTAATTGAAAGATCCGAAAAATGTATTAGGGTAGCAGCTGAATATATTGAAAAGGAAAAATAAATTTGGATTTTTATTTCCACTTCTTACCCCCCATTCCGCGAACTTTAAAATGTCCCCTCGTATGTATACATATTGATAATCATAAGTATACAAAAAAGTTACATTCGATTTAGATTTAAATGTAAATGAAGTCTCAATGATGAGGTAAATTAAAATCAAGATATAACGGAAATGATTGGAAAGATATAATATTATTTCATACATTTTAATTAATAGAGTGTCGAGCAACGAGCTGTTTAATCTGACGCGCACTCTTCATGATTTTTAGTGTTAAACCTCTCAAAATCTGAATGCTACAGATAATGAATATACCACATAACCCCAAAAACATATTGCTTAAATTCATGATTCTTCCTACTTTAAAAATACTAAATTACGGACTACTTAGTTATATTTATATGCAAAATGACACATGATTAATCAAGTTACGTTTTATCAGATTTTCATTGTTCTGTTACTCTTAAATTTTGGTTTATGGATATATATTATGTATTCTATAATATTTTATGCATACAGCAATAGACAGAACCTTGTGGAAGTCGCGGCACGATTAACTGTCGCGTGCTTTGTGAAAGGCTACTGTGAGTGAATTATTAAATTATATTTCATATCAATTTCATTAAACAAAATAAATAAAATCATACCTCAATGTTTCCAAGAATGTAATCGTCGAGCACATCACGGTCAGTAATAGGGAAGCTGCCACCGCTCCTGTGAACAAGAACAAAACATTTAATATATTTGGGATGTCTGTTTTTAGAATTTAATTTAATGTTTGCATAATTGCCTATACTGAAACCTTTGTTTTTTTAAGACTTTTATTTCACATTTTTGATGTACGTTACATAACAACGAAATATCATGCAGGTTAAATACCTTTATATATCGCGCATTTGAATCATATAATAATATTTTTAATAATGTTGGTTAATTTCAGTACATAATACAAGTTGTTTAAAAAGTATTAGGGAAACTCTTCATTAATATTAAAACTAAGTAGTTATGTATTTTTTTTACAAATTTATCCCAAATATTAAGTAAATAAATAAATAATGATTAATGAACCATGCACCGAAAACCGTGTTATGGTGTAAAATCCACGGAAAAACACAAAATTTAAGCCTCACAATAACGGAGAGCAGCATAACCCACGCAAGGATCTCGAGTTTACGCTCACCATCCCGCCTTCTCTGCGAAGTCATTAGTTGCTTTCTTGTAATGTCCACCCGCCTCAAAAGATATGGCTTATGATGGATTTACACTCCACAACTCCATCAAAAATTGCATTCCATCAAGCGAATCCGGAGTCAACTCGAAAAGCACACTCGGAACGGTCTCCTAGGGCCGGAAATGTGAGTTCCTTTTCGTTGACCAAGCCATTACAAAGCTGACTGAGCCCTGGTAGGCATGGTAAGATCCCGTGTAGGGGGAGAGTTACATTCTTAAAAGTAGCGTCTGTGAGGTCGACAATGATATTAAGTTCCCTATAAGAAGCATATTAAGGGAAAAACAATCATATAATCTTTGGCTTCTGTTACAATGCCAACCATAATATAAAAATCGGTAAAAGGTACCTGAAAAAAAACTATTGTATTATTTATGTAGTTAGTACCTGTTATTAGATGATTGTTAGAAATTAAACAATTTAAAACTTCCGCACAACATTCCGTATGACAAGCGAAACAAAATGATAAGAAACGATAATAAGACAATTTTTAAAATCAAAACGCGAACATTCAAACATTACCATTACAAAAAAAAAATACAATTGATAATCTTAAATATTAAAAATTTTACTTTATGCATTTCAGTAAAATTAAATAGGTTGTTTATTTTTTGGAGAAAGAGAGAGAATTCTCACAAAACATAATTTTTAGGAATACGCTATCATCGTACACGAAACCTTTAAGATTTTTATTATCTTGCTTTAAAATAGCCTGCATTCTGTATACCTAGTTATGTAAACAGTTAGATATACAGTACATTAGTAACTACTGTTTACCTCCAAGAAAAGATGTAGATATACAATAGTTTTTACTGAATATTTTCGATTAAAATTGCAATAAAAACTATACCATAAAACTTTAGAAAATACTAGAGATGAAAATGCGTCATGAACTCTGGTCAGAAGTGTTACACGCAAAAAATCTATTTTGTAGCAGAACCATTGCCATGCCATTTTTTATTTTCTTTCTCAAGCGTAGAAAATTAAACTGATGAATATAGGTTTCTGTCATAATAGGAAGAATTCTCTGTCTCCGTCTCTCCACTTAAGCAAAATGACGATCTTAGAGCCGATAAGTTATTCTAATAGTTTTAGTATTATACGTTTAATGACGAACAATTTAACACTCCACCTGATGATGAGTGGTTACTGCAGCCAGTTGATTAGAATAGAACAGAACAGGACGGGATAGGAGGGCACAAGACTGGATAGGACAGGTCAGGAGAGAACAGAATTGAACAGTTCTACCAGTTCGTAAAAAACATTGAACTTTCTTCCCGGGTCAATGTTTTTTTACGAAGCCAAGCTAAAAACCAGTAGGACTCCTTTTTAAATAATTTACAATAATTTACAATGTAGTACAATTAAAGACAGTATAGTAGCGATCACCACATTCCCGGGAGTCATGTATTTTGTAGTATAATTATAAAAACCCTTTTTATACAGCATTTGTAGAAAGTTACCAACTTGCAAGTCTTTTTGTAACGTAAACACCTGCAACCAAGTACAAGCAAGGAGGCCACATACACATCACTTCTGAAAACTAATATGACATGTTTCACAGCCTATGATTATACTGGTGACTGCCTTCGTGGTTTAATGGTCGTAAACGCGATTGCTGATCAAGAGGTCCCGGGTTCGAATCCCGGGTCGGGCCAAAATCAGTTATTGGGCTTTTCTGACAAGAAATTCTCAGTAGCAGCCCGGAGTTTAGGAAGTTGGCGGTGTTTCACCTCCGTGCCTCGGAAAGCTCGTAAAGCCGTGGGTCCTGCGTCTTATCTCATTTCGATCGTGTCGAATTGCCGTCCCATCGGACTATGAGAGTAAGGGAATAGATTGTGCACCTGTGCTTGCGCATACACTTGGGCACTATAATCATGTCCTGCGCAGATGGCTAATCGCCATTGAGACTGGCTGACGTGAAATTCAGACTGGAGGACATTATTATTATTCATAATCATCATCATCATTACAGCCCTTCACAAGTCCACTGCTGAATATAGGCCTCCGCCAAGGAAGGCTCATGTTCCTTTATTATTATTATTACTCTTTAAACCGAAACTGCTGCTTCCAGACATTCTATCTAGTATGTAAGAAGAGGATTCCTACCCCCTATATATAAGTGAGAAAATTAAAGGCATACATTAATGAGAAATTTAAATCAGGTTTAATATGACCCTTCAAATATCTTTTTTATCTTTTAAGACTTTATAGGATTATAAATTTAAGACAACAATAAAGAAGTGCTATTTCATTTTACAACTCAATTAAAGTGGTGCCATAAGGCAGGTGAACTGTAAGATGTCGTAGCTCTTATCAAAATCAGGTAAAACATTAAAATTGCTCGGTTGTTAATAGACTGAGCATTAATTTGATTGCTAAAGGCAATCTATAGAGCATGTGTTACATGAATGCTTGTATGTGTGCAAAAGTACTTTAGCACTGAGAAGGGTTTGAGGTAAAAATAAAACATGACTTTCAAATAAAATAAAAATTATTTATAGGATATTATGTTGATGAAAAATGATTCTATTCCATTTTTGTGAAATTGCGTTTATGAATATATATATGCATAAAAGGAAGAAGGGTTACAGCTTATATACGTCACTTTTGTGCACAGGCTTCCTCTTATTTTCTGAAAGGCTTAGGGCATGGAAGTGTCAATGCGTGTGGGTGGACTTCACGTGTCTTGTAAATATTTTTTTTAATTTCTCAGATATTCAGGTTTCACGATGTGTTCCTTAACTGTCGACCACGTGGTTAGTCAGCGCATAAAATAGTAGTTAATAATTTCATTAGTGCTGGCGGGGATAGAACCCTAGTTGCTCGCGTACTGTGAAATTTACAACGAGCAACTTAGCCGTTGCTCGCTGTAAATTTACCATCTAATCTACCACGGCTCATGGAATAAACATCACTCATGGATTAAATATAATATACGTATACCAATTATTCCAAAATCCTCTTATCTAAAAAGGCTCGTTGGTTATAGTACCCCATTTCTGAGTTACGGGTCCTAGGTTTTAATCCAAAATAAATAAATAATTATAAGGAAGAATTAGTGGTTAACGATTACAGTCCCCGATTTCAGCAAATACAGACCTGTGTTGAAGCTGAATTAAAGGTTAATTATGTGATTGAAAGTTATATTGGTTTCACGCATTATGGTATCGTCAAAAACATCATCAGTAGACAAATAAAAAATATAATAAGTGAAGAAGTGTTTGGCTCTCTTTAAAATTACAAGTTTTATTTGCAGTAAAACTGCAAATAAAACGGCGGCGCTGTCGTCACGCCATAAAACTATATGCATACTATGTTATAATATTAGAATATACTAAGCCAATAATAATCTTTTTGCTAAGCACAGCGACTTCTATTTCATAGTAACTATGTTTGATAGTAACTTTCCCCCAGCTACTTCAACAAATAGCAAATGTTGTTTTATGATAAAAGCAAATACAAGAATGGAATACGCAATAAATACTGCTTTATCTCTATCTTATCCGTAAAACAAGCAGACTGTACAAACAAACGAACCGATCGTGGTTACGAGCTGCCTACAGTTAAGGCCAAGGAATACTATATTATGTAATATGTTGTCTACTAAAAATTCTTACATATTATAACTTTCTTTTCGTATTTAAATAAATGGTAATTGATTCTTTCAAATAAATCTTCATCAAAATGTAATAACAAGATACCACAAATAAAGATATATACCGAGAGCATTAAAAAACTTACAAAAATAAAAATTAAATTTGTATTATGAAAAGCAAACAACGATTCGACGTTTGCTAGTGATTGTCACAAATATTGAAGATATAAAAAAAACTTACAAGTTACTAAATAATTACTTAATTATTTTTTCGAAGAAAACGAAAGCAGCCTATGTCGATCTTTTTTACGAATAAACCTGTACGCATTTTGTACGTAAACATCAAATATGTGCAGAGCTAACTTTTTATGCCATCTTAATATTTTCTCGGCCGATAATAATATATCATTTAGTCAGCTCGGTCGATTCCCGATATGCCCAAATTATAATTGCAGTTTAAATGAAATTCTGACACTTTGGTTTCATACATTTACTATTTCTGTCTTGTGTTTGTTCAAAATAACCAAAACATTTCGCTTGACTCTCCATTTGCGAACAGTTATGTCGTCACATGACTGAAAAGTCATGTGTCAGTGTTGTAGTTGGTGACCTGGCCAAAATGCCAATTACTTTTTCACATGACTGAAAATTCAAACAATTATGCCGTCACAGACTGAGAAGTCAATCAGAGAGAAAGTGTTGTCAGATCAACAGAGTTTTAAAAATTTTCTGCGTAGAGGACATGACCTTTGTCTACGTACCCATCGAGAAGGTCAAGAACAACCTCTGTACTATACTGTAGAAATGATTTTTTATTATTAAGCTTGAGGACTTACTTAATTTATAAAGTTTTATACAAAACTGAAATTCAAGCGCCGTCTATGCTAAGATTTCTCAGGGTAATATATTGGCGACATCAATGGATTTAATCTTTTTTTATGAAGATGATTATTCTTATATATCAAGGATGTAAAATCTACGTAATAATACGTATACGTATTCATACGTAGCTGGCACCTAGGTTGCTTTTTTTCACTGATGCCAAAATACTTATATATCCGTAAATAGACAAGTGTATAGTGGCAACCAATTATGACTGTGTAGTAGGTGTCGGCATTCAAAATGGGACTAGGATCTAAATAAATTTAAATACTAAAAATAAAAATATGTGCATCGGACTGGTTATAAAACGAGATTTATCGATAGTCTCAGGTTAAACTATCAAAATCCCATTATAAAAAAAAATCCTAAACCATAGTTTAAATTCTAGACTACACTACTGCTATTTAATAAAAGAATTTGACTTGAATACACTTATTTAAAGGTGTAAAAAGAGGACTAGATAATAGAAAGAGGCATAAAAGAGAATAGGAACACAAAAATGATTTGTGTCTGACCGTTTCCACCATTTCTTTCACTTTATTTCAGCTATCCGCTATTTTTTGTTTGAATATGAGGAAATAATTTTGTCCCCGCGGTTTCAAGCTCAGCTATAAATTAAGCTGGGACAATACACGCTGGATAAATCGTTGTCACGTAAGAATGTCGCATTAGGTGCGGGCGGGGGGTTCATGTCGGTATGTGGACGGCAGTGGGGTGTCTCCCAGACTAAGGTGGGAAGTAATAACAGTGGAACGCCGCAGTTAGCCGACTGGGTTGTTATTGCATTGTATTATTTATGTGCGTCGCTTGTAGTCTAGGCGACAATTGCCGGTCTACCAAAACGTCTCTGTGATTTAGATTTATTTCTCGTTGTAGCCTTGCAAAAAAATGTACTTACAATAGTAAAAGCAGTTGCAAGAAAGCGAGGATTTTCAGAACAAATGATTTTTCAAACAAAAATAAGGCTTCATCAACAGCAGCAGCTTGTTTCAGTTTTATGTAAAAAAAAAATGTTCTATGTACTCACGTAGTACGTCCGCCCGTGTACGTACGCGCATTGGAAGTAATGCGCCAGTGAATAAAAGCTCATTGAGTTTCTACGTCAAAATCATCAAAACAGTACAACTTATAGAATCAATACTACAATACTAATACATTTTTTTTAAACTGACTTAGCGTTTTTTCCGTTATAAATGCTTGGAAATTGCCAATGAAATTCCGAAATTTAAACGAATCGTTCAAAAGTATCGCTGTGAAAAAAAAATTGAAATTGCTGCAATCCTTATCATTAAAATGGTCATACTAACATAATTAAAAAAAGTGTTAGCATTGAACAACATGAGTGTAGTAATTAACCTAGTAGTCAAACGAATTATTCCTGGTAAGTTAATTCAGGATTAAGCAGTACAACGTTCTCCGATTTTCTAGTTATGTGGTTGACATTTCCATTGGAATTAATATAAATGAGGAATAATTAACTGTTTCAATAAATTGTTGGTTGTATATAAATAAAGAGCAAAAAAATAAATTATTTACATTAACAATTGTTCTTTAGTTTCTAATTAAATCACTTTACTCATGCTTTTAAAGTAGTTCATTATCAATTTATAACAAAGTTAATCTCATACAATCGCAAATAAAGCAAAGAATAAAAACAATTTGAATAAAAAGTTTTTTTTTCTTAGTAGTCTTGTAAACAGTGATTTATTCACTGTCAAATGGTCGACATACCTTCTTTTTCGTACCTACTTTTAATTACATAATGTTGTTTGTTTTCGATGAATAAAAAAATCATAAATTTATATTTTTATATACTATAATGTTGTTTATTATTTCAAGGTCAAATATTTTTAAAGCTTGTTATAAAAATAATATTATAGTCACATGCGTTCTTTAAGTGTATGTTGTAAAATAATTTTCTTGTCTTTAAATTTAAAAAAAATCTATTTAATTTTTTATACTTCCCTGGACTAGGATACTAACCCAACGTGAGGACCGTATCAATATTGTTAACATCCATGTATAGCCATGTTTCCAGTAAATTAATAATTTTCACTTTCATTTTCATTTTCATAACTCTCAGTGTAAGTAAACTTAAGTTGCAGTTGGGTTGATTAGGTCTGTGGAAGAACCGGTAATATAAAAGAACAAGCGAGTCGTGGAGTAAAGATCACGACTTGGCATACTATATGGCACACTAGTTCACACGATATTACGTATAGTATAATCGTATGTGCCAGTGTCAGTCTCACCGTATTCGTACGTACTATATTCATGTACGTACTATATAACATCATAATAATAAGGTTAATCTTGATTTTCTTCTAGTGTATATATCAGTGTCTATTTTGGGACATTTTTAGTACTAGCAACATATACTATGTCCTGGGATAGTAAAATTACAACAAGAAAGTGCCCACAGGACGAGATGGAGTGAACGAACTAACCATAATGTAGACCTGGGGTGTTAAACGGAATATATGATATTTTCCCTCAACTATGTAGGAAACGAATGAGGATCTAGTGACTATAGAGACCATATCACTGACCAGTGATATTTATGTATTTTGGGCTAGGGTATTGACCCGGTGCTCACAATAAAGCCTCTTCAGTTTGTTGAGTATGAGCAAATCTTACAAAAGATAGGGCTTTAAACTTATTTTAGGAAGGCCTATACTATAAATAGATTTATAAGCCTATTAAAGAATAAGAAATATGTAACAGACCAAGAACGTATTCATGATTGTGCGTACAAAGCAAAGAGATAAGTATAAAAGAAATAATTAATATATTTATAAGAGAAAGTTTTGACAAAAGTTAAATGTCTTTCGACTGCTAACATGGAACTTTGTACACAATTGTTAGACATCTAACAAGGGCCGTGATTCTCTATGAAAACAATTTTAATTACAATACACATTTATTACGGAGATCGAAAACACAAGAGTCACATTGAATTTATTTTTAATTATTTATAAGATTATTGTAGTTTTTATAAGCACATAACAAATATCGAATAGCAAATGAATTGGGTGGTCCTAAAACTTAGGGAAAATAAGGGATTATTAACACGGGGGCACAGATGAGAAATAAAGCTTGCTATAGATATTTTTTGATTTGCTTTTTATTTAATAAGGTCCGCATCCGCATGTGAAAATTATGTTTTCTAAATCACCTGGTTTAAAAAACAACACCCATGTCCAGTGGTGCAGGTATTCCATCACATCATCTTCATATCGTAATAGAACGTGTCGTGTAGACTGCAGAGTCGATGAATGCATATGTCGTAGGAAGATAGTTAAAGCCGTGATATAGTTATATACTTAAGGATATAGCTATATACCGTAATATAGTTATATGAAAGCGGTTCATAACTATTTTACTAGACTAATCTAGTGAAATAATTAAAATTTGTAAACTGAATGTACAGGAGGAACAAATTTCGCGATTTTGACATTCCTGTTGTGTTGTTATTCATGTTCCTTTTTAACAGTAAGTTATAGGTGTGGCTGGGGTGGCCCTTGGGCCACCCTCAAGCCGCGTACATTATAACAATATAAAATGTAATATTGAAAGAATTTAACATTTTAATTTCAAAAATTCAAAAGTATAAGTCAAAAGTAGTTTTGACTAACAAATTACAAACAAACTACAATTATAATTATTTCACAATATTAGTCTAATAAGATAGTTATGAACCGCTTTCATATAACTATATTACGGTATACAGCTATATCCCTAGGGATATAAATATATCACGGCCTCAACTGTTTTACTGCGACACATATACTCAGCCAGTAATTATTGGTTGAGAGAAATGGATGATAAAAGTAATGTCGTTGTGGGATTTTTAATTTTTTTTAATGTCTGCAATCATATTGATACGGACTACCATCATGCTCATACGCAAAAACTAGCTTAACGTACAATGGAAAAATTTGTGTTTGGTGAGAAAAATTGATAAATGAAGTAACCTTTGTTTTTTTTTTTGCTGTGTAACCCACTCGCCAAGCGTGGCAACTATGGCAATATACCCCCCATGATAGTAACGAAGAGACGGCCCCCAGTTCCCGGCGGCCCCGCTATTCCTGGCTACGGTGGCGACCATGGTAACGGCGGGGCAGGGGCTGCTAAGAATCTCCGGTGGAGTTTCGGTTGCCACCTACGACGACTCGACCTGGCAACTTATAACGCACGCACCCTGAGGACTGATGAGAAGATCCTGGAGCTGGAAGAAGAGATAGACAAGTTGCGCTGGAATATTATAGGATTATCCGAGGTCCGAAGAGAGGGGGAGGACACGATAATCCTCGAACCCGGCAACTTGTTCTATCACCGGGAGGGCGACCGTCTGTCCCAAGGAGGTATCAGATTTATCGTCCACAGTATCTTGTTAAAAACTTTGTAAAGATTGAGAGTGTGTCGACGAGGGTTGCGTACCTTATACTCAGAATCACCAAACGGTATTCGCTGAACGTCATAAAGGTTTACGCACGAACCTTGACAGTACCCGATAAGGAAGAAAATGTATGAGGATATATCTAGAGCCATGCATTCTTCCAAAACCCACTATAAGGTGTTAATGGGAGACTTCAACGCAAATTCAATTCAAAACAAGACACAAGAGAGAACGGTGAGCTGAAGGTAGGGAAATTTGGAATAGGGCAACGGCACCCAAGGGGCCAGCAGCTGGTCGATTTCATGGAGAAAGAGGGACTCTTTATGATGAACTCTTTTTTCCAGAAGCGGCCCCACAAGAAGTGGACCTGGTCGAGCGCCGACGGTTCGACAAAAAATGAGATTGACTTCATTATGACGACCAGACGGTAACTGTTCAGTGATGTCTCGGTGATCGCGAGGGTGAAAACCGGCAGCGATCACCGAATGGTGAGAGGCACAATGACCCTAAACAATAAGTTGGAGTGGTCTCGTCTAATGAAGTCAACGCTCAGTCCTCCTCGTGCTCTAATCCAAAGTCCTGAAAACTTTCAGCTCAAGTTACAAAATCGTTTTCAGTGCCTAGAAGACTGCAATGCAGTGGGCGGTATGAATAACAAGCTCGGGGAAATTGTCCATGCAGTCGGAGCTAAGTTTTGCAAGACCCGCTGCAGAAGAACACAAAAACTCTCCGATCACACTCTCAATCTCATGGCTGTTAGACTGGAAATGAATCTGCAGTCTTAAGCAGATTTGGCAGCATACAGGAAACTGAACAAACAGATCTCCAATTGTATGCAGCGGGCCTTACGCAACTTTAATACAGCTCCGTCGAAATTTGGGCGGTACTGCAGTCCCTTCAGCGGTGCCAAGTGGACTGTCGGTATATCAAGGTGCTGAAGTGTTTGTACAGTAGGACTATGATGGCTATCCGAGTACAGAACCAGAGTATGAAACCCATCAAACTGCAGAGAGGTGTAAGACAGTGTGACGTAATATCCCCGAAATTCTTCACCGCTGCATTGGAAGATGTTTTCAAGCTACTGGACTGGAAGGGATTCGTTATTAACATCAATAGCGAGTACATCACTCACCTTCGATTTGCCGACGATATAGTTCTTATGGCAGAATCGCTGGAGGACCTAAGCACTATACTCAATGACCTCAATAACGTCTCACAACGGATAGGTCTTAAGATGAACATGGACAAAACAAAGATCATGTGTAACGTCCATGTCACATCTATGCCGGTAATTGTTGGGATCATTAAGCTCAAAGTTGTTGACGAGTATGTTTACCTGGGACAAATAGTCCGACTAGGTAAGTCCAACTTCGACCAAAAGGTCAATCGACGGATTCAACTCCTCTGGGCAGCGTTCGGGAAATTACGACACATCTTCTCGTCAGGTATACCTCAAAACTTGAAAACGAGATTGTACAACCAGTGCGTGTTGTCAGTGATGACTTATAAATCTGAGACGTGGTCCGTCACTGGTGGCCGTATGAGGATGCTCAAGGTCGCTCAGCGAGCTATGGAGAGGGTTATGCTCGGCGTTTCTCTGCGTGATAAACTTAGAAATGAGGATATCCGCAGTCAAACCAAAGTGACCGACATAGCCCACCGGATTAGTAAGCTGAAGTGGCAATGGGCCGGCTATATAGTTCGAAGAACCGACAACCGATGGGGTAAAAAGGTTCTCGAGTGGCAGCCTCGTACCGGTAGGCGAAGTGTAAGGCTATATGGAGTAACGACCTGGTAAGATATGCAGGAAGTCGATGGATGCAGGTGGCTTAGGACCGTGCTTTGTGACCTATGTGCTGTAATGATAATGGTGATGATGATTTGTACAAATCATCATCATACACGGGTTATATTTGGTGTTTTCGAAATAAACTGGCAATGACTTAGTTTCAATTATTGGATATGAAATTTCCTGAAGTGAACGCAACACTCAGATAAACTTAGATTGGAATAGATTAGATTGGATAAAGCGGTTTGCATTAGCTGGATTCGTGATGTCGAACATTGAGCTAAGTGAAGTGAAGAACCTAGGGAAATAATATTTATTTACAGGTGTGAAAATTCAAAGGATGGTGATGAAAACTTATATAAAAAATACATTAATTTAAATTTAGTGGTAAAATGTGTTTTATATGTGGTAGAGTCATTCTACAGCTATATTAGTAATATAGTTGTGGCACGAATGGGTCGGCTCGACCTGGGAAGGACCACGCTCTCACAGAATACCAGCGTAAAATAGCAGCTTAACGCTGCTGTGTTTCGTATGGTGAGTGTATATAACCGGAGACCCTTTTTATTGGAAACGAGGCATTCCGTCTTCTTCCTCACGGGTGACAATGCATCTGCATTTTGATTCATAGTCGAGGATAGATGTAGTAGATGTCTGTGTGCCACAGCAACCACTTACCTGATGGTAAGTGGTTGCTGCGTCCATGTCCACCTGATGGTGGACTGTGTGCTCGTTTGTTACCCTTATCCTATAAAAAAAACATGAAGGCAATTAAATATTTTTGATTGTTATAAACTATCTTTTTTTTATTATTTATCTACTAAAAATATTAAATATTAAAAAGTATACGTAAGAACCTAACATCTAAAGTTGTCACACAGTTCTACTTTATAGCGGCAAGAACGTAGTTGCTATATTCAGAGAATAATATTTGCCCCATTAAGTCAATTTAAATAAAACTAGTTTTTTACGGATTTTATCGCGTATGTTAATGTATTTCAATTTAATTATATAATTTTAATCTAAAGGTTAACTATGACATTGGGACGTCGATAACCTCAGTCTCCCCTTGACCATGGGTGCTGTAAAGTAATCGAAACTTCGGGAATATAAAATAAGTTAATATACTTAATGAAATCCGTAAAAACTAGTTTTATTTAAATTAGTAGTGTTTGCGTAAACATGAAATCACCATTTATTCAATTCAGTTGCTTGTGATGGCCTTTTTCTAAGCGAAGTAATACCACACCAGGATCTTGCCTGTCTCCCAAGGGACCAAATTCATACCATCGGCTCTCCTGCCATCGTTTTTAAATATTCCATATGGTTAGGAAACATTTATAGAGACAAGAGCCCTTCAGATAACGTCCTTAAAATAACCGTTACAGGACTTTCTTTTTCTTTATTACTAATGTCTAACAGGGAAAACCTATGTGAATTTCTATAAATGGTGTTTAATAAAGTTCAGATTAGTCCCTTGTAACAAACTTTTATTAAAAATTAAGCATTAACTACATAACTCACGTAATGCAAATCCATAAATTTATTACTAAAAGCTTACTGAACATTGCCATTCCAAGAAATCCATTAGTATAATTTATACCGATTTTCATGCAAACTGGAAAGAAACATGTCTCAAGATATTATAAATTAATTTTATGTTTTAAAATATGTCAACTATAAAACTTTATCAATGCTTTCCTTGTTATGAGGATTGTCCCCAAAATATATTAATTTCTTTTTTTTATGAAATACGTTACCTCCACCTAGGATTGTCTCCTGTATCGTGGTTTAGTTTCCATATATAAATTTCACAAGCACAAACATCCAGATCCGGGACAATTATTTGCAGGCCATACAAATATTTTTCCGCGCGGGATTCGAACCCGTGGACTTCAGCGCTGCAAGCTGCAACTTATTGCTAAGCCACGGAGCCGTCGAACTTTAAAAATGAAAATTAATCAACTGTCAATGATATAGTCATTTATTTAACGATATTTATTGTTTTCTCGTGTTGTATTACGTCGTGAATCAATTGTTCAACCGTAAGTTGAGTGTTAATAAAGGTAACAGAGCGAAAAAATAAATCAGCAGAGCTGCTTCCCTGGCTTAGTAATCGATGTGCTTGGTATCGATCTACAACATCGGTATCTAAATACAATAATATTTTTTAAGATTCCAGTAGAAAAGCATAAAAATTTTATAGGGTAAAATAAATGGTATTGGACAGTTTTCGTCATGGTAAAAATATACAAGCGGTAAAATTAAAAATGTTTTCCAACCGACTTCAATATAAATACATCATAATCAATGTAGTTGAAGTCAATTAAATACGCATTATTAAGAATAACTTAAAAACTACTAGTCAGATCTTGCTCAAATTTATGTGGGACCAAATTTCTCAGAAGAAACACACATTCTTCAAAAGCACCAGCTTTCAAATAAAAAAAAATCATCATAATCGGTTCCACTAGAAAAAAGTTCTGAGGTAACACAAAAAAATACAGTCGAATTAAGAACCTCCTCCTTTTTTGAAGTTGGTTGAAAATTAGCTTAGTACTTAAAGTCAAAAGGATAAATATTGATCTCAGACTTTTTTTGCGAAAATGAAGTGACACTCCAACTTTAAGTCCTCATAATGGAAAGTGACCACTACAGTCCATAGATACCTGCCGCTAACTTCAAACAAAGAAGGCTACAGATGCATTGTCACCTCTGAAAACTAAGATAGAATGCGTTACCAAACCTAAGAAGCTTATTTTAACAAAAGAAAGCATTTAAGGTGAAAAGTTAATTAATTAAAAGTTTTTCCTAAACTGCATACGGACAAAACACTTACATCACAAACAGGGGAAACAAAAAACGTTAACTAGAGGGAAATTTGCGTTCACTGGGGGGAAAGGCAAAAAGGAAACTGTTTCGTCTAATGGAGTAAAGTTCAGGAAACAATTTGGCTAAATATTCGCTAATGGAAATGGAAGGGAGCCAGCACAATGACGAAGTGTAGTAAACGTTGATTTGCTTGTTTTTCGAACGCATGCGACATTTGGTGCCAAATTTTGGGTTAGGCGTTTTGTTTTTAACTTTGCGGTTATCTACGATGTGCAGTCTTACATACCAATGCAATTTGAGATATTTTTAATTTTTAACGTTAAAAATACTTTTAAGAAAATATTAAATTACTACTATAACACTACTTATTTACTGAAGATTTATACCCAAACTAAACATGCCATCCTTTTAAACATGCCACAATTTGCCATCCCTTCAACAAATAGTCATACCCACTGCGGAGAGACCTTGTGAGAAGAAGCGGCTAGAAACTCTCAAGTAGACTATTTTCCCCAACAGTTTAAGTTATCCTTATAAAAATGATTAAAGAACGTCATTATGAAATTTATGAAATGTTAAATAAGTGGAAGTTTGATCAAAACGAAAAATTAAACAGGATTGAAAGCAAACTAAGTAACATAGAAAAGAGCTTTACTGATATTGAAAAATCACTTGAGTTTCTCTCTAGCCAACAGGAAGACATGCGCCTTAAAATCGACAATTAAAGTAAAGAATGTAAGCAAAACAAAGCATACATTCAAATTCTGGAAGAAAAAGTGGAAGAGCTCCAGCGTAACAACAATAGGGCAAGTGTGGAATTACGTATGTTCCAACTCAGGATAAAGAAAATAAAGAGCAACTAACTGGACTGGTATTAAGTACATTTAAAGCATTGGATGTGGAAATAAAAGCTTCAGATATCCGTGATGCATATTGGGGAAAATGACACCAAAACCCATAGTGGTTGATTTAACTTGTACATCGCTAAAAACAATCTTCTTATATCACACAGGAACTTCAATAGAAACAATCCCAATAACAGGTTTAATACGTCACATATTGGCTTAAAACATACTTTAAATAATATATATATCTCCGAGCATCTCACAAGTAATGCGAAAAAAATATTTTATCTTGCCCGCACCCTCTCAAAAGAAAATAACTTCAAGTTTTGTTGGACTGCAAATGGAAGAGTATATATAAGAAAATCCGATGGAAAACCTGCTATCCAGATAAGAAGTGAAGATCATACCGCAGCTCTGAAAGTAGAACCGTGAATAGCAAACACCCATACACATCTTGGTCTATATTGTATACGTTTCAGTAAGTGCGCTCGTAAATTAATAACTAGATCTCCGTTTAATAGACCTATATCTGTTATATAAAATATAGTTCTCATTATATACATATAATATGTTCGCTTCTCACTCTACAGTTCTTAAACAGTATTATGTTCTAAATCACACTCTACTCCAACAATTAAATGATTCTGTCTACGATTTTCATAGTCTTACTAAATTGAGCTTGAATTGTGTAAAATTTTCAAAAAATAACTCTTGCTGTAGTAAATCTTTATGTGTAATTCAGCCTTACAATTTTAATGTCACTAATATTATATGCGTCTATGGAAAATATTTATCAAAGTAATCATTTTATCTCTATTGTGTCAACTTATATTTCTCATTAAGAACGATCATATACGTTACCCAAACCCTAGTGTATTTTTTTACATCCACCAATTTACGTCATCATTACTTTACACCGGTAACAAAAAAATAACTGCTATACACTCGCACTATTGCAAATCCACTTCTTATCTTAATATTAACCACCAACCATCAATCATTTTACACTACACATATTTTCAAAATTACAACTCCATCAGCTTAATCAGTAATATTAGTACAATCATCAACTTTATTAGTAGAAGAAATCTTAAGCCTAAATTTACTTCTCGAATATACTCCAACTTATTGGATAGAAATGGCTAATTTACTTGAATTTCAAGCTGATATAGACAATATCAGTATTGCAGAATCTATGTCGATAAACCCAGAGGAATATATTACTGAATTAAGCAGCCATCACTCTTGTTTGAAACTTATTACTCTTAATATCCGAAGTATTCACAAAAACTTACCTCAAATTGAAGTCCTTGTCTCTAGACTGGGATTTGAATGTGATTTTATAATTCTTACGGAAAGTTGGATATCTTACTTAAGACCTCCCCCTCAACTCAAAAACTACAATCTTCACTATTATAAACGATGCAGTAATCAAAACGATGGTATAGTTATGTATGCAAAAGTCGGGCTTCTTTGTTGTGTCGAAGAACCAGACTTTTTGGATGCAAATTGCTTAGTAATAGAAGTTGGGCAAATACAGCAATTATTGCATTATACAGGTCCCCTTCGTTCTATTCAACGGATAATTTTTTAGTGTCATTAGAGTCCACTATATCTGCGCTCAAAAATGTTGGAAATATAATCATTATAGGTGACATCAACATAGATATAAAGTTAAACACAGATGATAAGCATGCAGCTTCTTATTTGAACTTGACTGCTGAGCTGGGATTGCTTCCAGCTCATTTTTTACCAACTCGTAATAATAATTGCCTTGACCATATTCTTCTAAAAACAAAGCGAATTCATAACAAGTATATCAAAATCATAGCTGATAAAACACACTATAACAGTGTTTCCAGTCGCAAAAGGGTTCTAAAGTCATGGATAACTCCGGGTGTAATAAAATGTATTCAGACCAGAGACAAAATGCATTCCGCGGTTAAAAAACATCCTTACAACAATACCTTAAAAATATCTTATGTTCGCTATAAAACTTACTGTAATAACTTGTTAAAAAACCTTAAAATCGCCTTTGAACAGTCGGTACTGAGGTCAGCCTCAAGAGAAAAAGTCTAAAAATACATGGAAAATTATACGACGACCAGCAAACCTTGATGAATTAAAAATTACTTCTAACGATCTTTTAAAATTGCGCGACTCTAGAATCAATAGAAGAAGTTAACGTTTTCTTTGCTACTATCGTTTGTAGTTTGGAGAACGATAGTGAATATCCACCTCTTCGTCCATTACACTCATTTGTACTTCTACCAACCAATGATGCTGAAGTGGCCTCTATTATTCGAATGCTGAAAAATGATTCCGCCACTGGTTGGGATAATATTCCCACAAAGTTGCTTAAAATTACAGAAAATGTGATTGTCCCGCCTCTAACAAAAAAATTTAACTCAGCGATGGATACTAGAGTTTTTCCAAATGTTTTTAAAATCTCGACCATTCATCCTATTCACAAAGGGGGAGACAAATCATTTTTGTCTCCCCCTTTGTGATTATAAAAATTAATAATTACCGACCGATCTCAATTTTACCGGTAGTATCGAAAATGTTTGAAAGGATAATGTGCAATAGACTTATTAGATATTTGGAGAAAAATAATTTATTATCTGAATCCCAATACGGATTTAGGGCTGGGAGGTCGACGGAAGATGCTGTGTCTAATTTAACTAATTACGTCGTAAAACATCTAGATGGTAAACGCAAATGTTTGGGTATCTTCCTAGACCTTAAAAAAGCTTTTTATATCGTTTCTATACCCAAGCTGATAAATAAGATGGAAAACATTGGGATACGGGGTAAGGCTTTAGATCTTTTTTCAGACTACTTACGCAATAGGGCTCAAAGGGTTAAAATTGATAATTACTATAGTTCTGACGCCTCGATAACATTTGGTGTTCCGCAGGACAGCGTCTTGGGTCCGAGTCTCTTTGATCTACATCAACGATCTATGCAAGTTAAATCTTAATAATGGAAAAGTGTTCGCTTTTGCCGATGACTCAGCTTTTGTTTTTTCACGGAGAGACTTGGGATGAGGTACATAAGACTGCGGAGATAGAATTTTGTCGGGTGATTCAATCGCTTAGACAAAACCTTTTGACAATCAATGTTCAAAAAACTAAATTCCTTCCCTTCTCCATTAGAGGAGACCCCATACTTAATAGTATTAATTTCATCAGGGCTCATGAATGCGGAAATAACAATAATAACTCATTTTCATGTATCTCTATTGAAAAAGTATCTATATTTAAATATCTTGACTCGAAACTCAACTGGCAATATCATATTAATACAGTATAATCACGCATTCGCAAATTAGTTTGGGTTTTTAATAAATTACGACGGATTTCAGATATAAATCTTTTAAAAACAGCATACTGTACCTTATGCCAATCTATACTCGCTTATTGCAACTTGGTCTGGGGAGCCTCTAAAAGTATGATTATCCCACTAAAAAGAGCTCAAAGATCGATCATCAAGGTAAAACCTTTAAATCATTTCGGTTCCCTACTAAACATCTCTACTCTGACTGTCAATTATTAACAGACCGTCGACTTTTTTATTAAGTAGTATTCTCAGGCAACATAAATCTACTTTATTTGATCCAAAACTATATAAAATAAAAAGAAGAGCTCATAATATATGTCCGGTTTCTAAATTTAACACTGCTTTTTCTCATCGTTTTCAATGCTTCCTTGGCCCACATCTGTACAACAAATTACACAGAGAACTGGACATTTTTCCACTGAATTATTACTTGTGTAAAAAAAAGGTACACGCCTGGTTATTGTCGCTAGATTACGATCAGACCGAAAATTTGTTGACGACAGTAAAATAAGCAAAATAAGAAAATTAAATAGTGTAATTCTGATTTCTGTTACTTAATATAATATATCCCATTAGACATACATATCTACACTTTCAAAACATGAAATAAAAAAACTTCTAACCACCTGCCAATCACGTTGTCCTTCATACATAACTCACCTCTAACAAATAAGCTTTAACAAATTTTATCCATTACCCATTGTTTTTGTCATATTTTGTATTATATAGATTTGAGTGTATTTTTCCATATTCTATTTGATTCTAACAGTGTTAATTATTCATACTTAACTTTGGTTGTAAATGTATTATGTACTAATGTCTACTATTACAATATGGAAGGTCTGGAGCCCTGTACGACATGTTTACCTAGTACAGAGTTCACAGAGCATAGATTGTGTTATGCAATACCTTAGTTATAAATATTAGGACTCCTAAATAAATAAATAAAAATAAATAAATATTATGTCCACCCACTGTTATCTTTTAAACAGTCATCTAATTTATAATATCATTCCTTGATAAGAGTGCTTTTTACTCACGCTTTGAATTTATGCAACGGTAAATCTGTTATATTACAGGGAAACTTGTTCTCTACCAAAAAAATAATCGTTAGTTTCATTGAGCCTGGATATGGAACAGCAAGTTTGGATTTAATGCGTGTGTAAATTTATGGGCATACCTCTTTTTTTAAACGGTATTAAAATAGTTCCTTACATAATAATAGTGAAGTTACTAAAAATGACTTTGCCTACATCCGCTCAATAAACTAAAATGATGTGTCTTACCTAGTTTGAAGAGCACCTCCCGCCTCCCCCTCAATTGCGTGCACTATCCCCGTCACCACTAATGCCAGTAACACTACTCCCAACACAACTACACTAATATTTACCAACTTTAATATAATGGATATCCGCAAAGTAACGCCTGATTCTATCAATTATCTAAATAATATAGTCCAAAATGAATTGTGATTCAAGAGTTAAGATGTTCATTTCTTTAAAAAGGTCCCTTAGTGAGTTCCTTGGCTTAATTTTGTTTTCTGTAGTATAAATATATTTTTAACATCAGGTACTGATCCATGCATTTATAATCCATTGGACAAAACAGTGTGGAAATAGCTGAAATAAACAAATCTTGCTGTATCCATATCTGTTCACAACCTTTTCTTTTTTACTGCATACATAGCGGAATTAAGTTCCTTGACAAGGCATCAATATGAGGTCCCCATTGTAATCAAGAGTTAAATGTAATACCAAAAAAGACTGTGGAATCAATTAACTTAAGTAATTTATCGTTCAACTTGATATAAAGATGAACCCGTCTTAAGCTTGGCAAAGAAAATTTAATGCACTTCGTTTTATTGGCATTTAAAAGCAAGATGTTAGTTATAATCCAGTCTCATACTTGAGATATAGCATCGTTGATATATACTCGTATGTATCGCTAGTTAAATACTCGTAAGTTCAATAGTTCTACTGACACTGCTTGTATAAACTATAGTTCACCGTTCTTGTATCTATCTTTAGTATCCGTATTTCAGTAATAGCTTAGTTGTTAAAAATGAATGAACGCACCATTATACCGAATCACCGATCATATTATTATATTTTATTAACATTTGTTGAAAGAAAAGCTTGAATTATTCGTGTTTTAATTACATACATATACATACATAAACACTCACGCCTGTCACCCAAAGGGGTAGCCAGAGACTACGGACTTCCATTTGGCACGATCCTTTTTTTTTTTTATAGGACAAGGGTAACAAACGAGCACACAGTCCACCTGATGGAAAGTGGTTGCTGCGGCCTGACACACTTCTCTCGCCTCCTTTACATCCATATATCTACGCATACACGCTCGTCGGTTAAGGGTACTCCTAATCTGGCCCATTTTCAATATATCGCCAATTTGGTCGATAAACCTTCGTCTAGGGCGTCTCTTCCCGACTCTTCCATTCACTTCTGCAACATAAATTTGCTAAAAAAATATAATGTGTTTTAATTCTTATATTTTTTTTTAATAGAGAAAGGGTGCCAAACGAGCTCACAGTCCACCTGATGGTAATTGGATGCTGTGGCCCAAGAATTAAAATACAGGTGCATCGATACCCTGAGGACTAAGATGAAATGCCTCGTTTTCAGTAAAAAGAGTCTCCGGTTCTCTACACTCACTATACGAAACACAGAAGCATTAAACTGCTATTTTACACTGGTATTCTTTGAGAGCGTGGTTCTACCCCAGTCGAGCCGACCCATTCGTGCTGCAACCACAATATATCTGCAGCTTGGCTCTACCACGTAAAGATATGTTATATATTATATTAAGATCCGAAATTTATTGTGTCCCTAATTGTAAATTATTTGGTCGAGACAATATTATGTATTTGAATATCTTTTCCATGGAGGTAAACAAAATGGATGTAATAAAATACATAAACATGAGAGCGCAAAGAACACCGAGTGCTGACCAAATATTAATAACACTGATACATTTTGAGAGCGGGTGTACAAGAGATACATAAATTTACAGCAAGTGAACTAGTTCATTTGCATGAATCCATACAAACCTATGTTAAATACGTTTAGTATGAGGCTACTCGCCATCGAGTTAGGTTGTGTGCATACACACAAACAAGGATGCACGTAATATTTTTTCCATGATTTTTTTGTGTAATGTAAATGTAGTAAACAGATGCTACGTCTTCCGCGTGTTTTGTCCTGGCCGCAACATAATATCAACGGTTGTAAACGCCGGAGATTTCGGCTTAAAATTAAAATGGAAACAAAAAAGCTCCTGTGATTATCTTCATCATTACAGCCAATTGCTAATGCACTGCAGAACATAGCCTCCCCCCCCCACCCCCAGGAATGCCACAAAGCACGGCTGTTGCATACAGCAATATTAGAACGACTGCTTCAAAAGGAGGGTAACGTTTTTAGAGGGTATTTAGGTATGTCTATTTCTTTGGTACGCTCTGTAGCCCAACAGTTAGATGGATTTTAACATATTTTATGTCGTGAGATTTGTTTTAGTTGTGGAAGTGACATAAGGTATGCAGTTTTTCTCTTTTCAGTGAACTTTTTATGCAGTCGTACATCTTTTATTTACTATTTTAAATATTGAGCTTGTTTTCATATTGTTTTAATATGAAAACAAGCCAGTAACAAAAAACATGCATGAATGTCGTGGAACACTCGGTTGGAACGAAGTTCGTAGTATATTATTATTGATAAACGTATTATATTATTGATTTACAAATACAAATAAATTAATTACTAGCGTCTATTAAAATGAAGCGTCATTTAAAATAATATTTCTTTCATGGCAAGATAAGAAAAAGTGCGAGGGACATGGATATTATTCCATCTGGGTGCTATAGAAAGGGTTGTGACGAAAAAATCTTACACTTTTTCTCGCCTAGCCCCCCATACGCCAAATTCGTACCGTGTGATAAGGAACTTCGTTCCAATAGTTTTATTTTATCAAAAGTTAAATAAATACGTTTTCAGTTTAATATACTGGGTTATTAAACTGAAAACGTATATTAACCGGCCAATTTGCAGCAAAGGTTCAGAATAAGTAATATAGGCAAATGGTGAAGAAAAATTTATTAAAAAAAACTCAAACATTCTTTCCTTTTTATCTTTTAAATTCAAAATGCGTGGTAATATTTTAACTGATTTTACTGCGCACGCACGCATTCGTAAGGGTCGATCGGTAGGCAAAAACGTTGTTGCCCATAAATCACATTCAATTAGGGATAATTTCAAATAAAAGTAGAAGCCTTATTTACTCGTATTTTCAAAAACTGCAATAACGGTATATCATTATTTATATATTTGAACTTAAGTTTAAAATTTTGCTACTCTTTGAAAAATAAACCTGTATAACAATCTTCATAAAGATTATTTATGTAAAAAAGAGTTTCTTAATTACTTGCAGTACCTAAATTAATTCTAATCGCTTTCAGGTCTTGAAAACAAAATAGGGCAATGACCAGACAAAAGAGGTAATGAGGTATTTGCTACAACTCTTAAATATAATTATACTCTCGTATAAGGGTCGGATTCTTTACGATGTAAGCCCTTGCTACCTGCCAAAAAGTTTCATAATCTCTAACAGACTACATGCATTCTATGGTAATCGCAGTTTTATCGTCGTATAGGTAAAGATTGACCTTTAAAGTACAAAAGGTATATATGTAATATTACCATTACCAGTTGGTGGGATATACATTACTAAGTAGTATGACTATTTTTCTGCTATGAATCCGTCTGTGTGTCATGTGCGGCATTCCATTTTAGTCCTCGACTAAAATGGAATGCTGTGTATCTGTACGGCCTCCTTTGTTTGAAGTAGGCTGCAGGTGTCCATGGACTGCAGTAGCCCCTTGCCATCAGAAGGACTGCAAGTTCGATTGTCACTTCAGTTGTATAAAAATATATAAGTATGTAATAATCAGCAAGTTAAGCCAGTTAAAGTGCAGCCCCAAATTATATGAAGTGTTGATCTGGTAAGAGATGCAGGAAGTCGATGGATGCAGGTGGTTCAGGACCGTGCTTTGTGGCATTCTATGAGGGAGGCCTAATTTCGGTCACGGCGGCCAGTCTCAAAGAAGACTAGTCATTCCCTCACTCTCATAGATCGATTCGATTTCGATTCGATTCGATCGATTGGTCTACAATGGTTTTACGAGCTTTCCGAGGCACTAAGGTAAAATAACGCCAACTTCCTAACACCGGGTTGTTACTGCAAATTTCTTGACGGAAAAATCCATAGCAAATTTTTGACCCTGACGATAGATGGTGGTGTAACTGTCCAATTTTCATCAGATTTAATGAACCCAGACCGACAGGGAATTGCGTCAAAGGTGCGAGACGTCTGGTACTGCGACTACTCAGCTTTACAATTGAAGTTAATCTTCCTATTACAGGAAATGCCCATTTTTGGCAGTCTACTTCTGCGGCTGAAAAAGAAGAATGAGAAAAACCTAGTTCTACTCACTGCAATAAAACCTTAGGTGAGCTTGGATGCTGAGTCAAGTGTAAAGGTTATAGTCATTAAAATCTACACCATGTGTCTAAACTACGGGTTAGGGCTTTGAAACGTTGTGGCGCTTATGCAATAAGATCAGAGGTACAATTGAAAGCGGTGAGAGGAATTATTGAAGTGAAACTTTTTACGTGAGGGCTTTGAAATTCTGATCCGCAACCTTTTTGTGTGAAAAGTGGTGGGGTAAAACTACGTACCGCGTCATTCAGGTCGATCATTCAAATCGCGAACGCAGGCCATTACATACCATAAAGTATATAGTAATACAATAACAATTACAAGATTATAACGGTCTTTCGTTCAAATACTAATCTATTAATTTTATTTAAGACAGTTACCAAGGTACACGTATTTATTTTAGAAAGAGTGCTCATTTTAGTAATAGCGCCATCTACTACAGTTTCTACGTACCACCATGATAGTTAATCAATTTTGGTTCGATAAAATGACTTTACTTATATAGAATGAAGTAGATGGCGCTATTAAAAAAATGAACAAGGAAATAATTTTTGAAGCCCAATAAGGCAGAACAGCGTTTAATTTAAATAACAATTTGTAAATTTTCACTTAAATACATTTTTGTTGACATTATATAAAACTTTGGTTTAATTAAAATAAAATTACATAAAAAATTACATAAATAACAGATAATTACCTAATTAACAAACTTAAATGAGTATTTTGTGTGGGACACTGGGATCTATACTAATTATTTCACTGTGGTGAGTCCTAGTGTTGCCTAAACCGATAATTTCTCTTCTTAAGATCGAAGAAGATGATGCAATGTGACACATATGTACTTATATAATTTTATGTAAATAAATGAATGATATACACAATCTATGCTATTCAAAAGTCATTGATGAATAATTGAAATATTTCCATATAATACAAAAGTTTCACTTCTATTGTATATCTTCATGACACACACTGTTTTTATCTGTAGCTTGGACATCCAAGGGTGTATCTAAGAGAAAACACACTGTTCAGGTAGAGTGTTGCCCCTGGGCCGTGAGCTTACTCTAGGCGCGAATTGGTGCCACACTCCCCGAACGGGTTGTCGTGGTGGGGGAGTTTAGTAGCCTTGGCTGGATAAAGGTGAATATACAGCCCGAGGTGGCCGTTCCGAGTTGGCTTGCCTAGCCCACTCTAGATGCGCGTTGGTGGACTGTGGCGGGAACGGTGTCCTCTCCCTCTTTCCACCGCAGCCAAATTGGAGTCGCGGGGAAACAGGAGTGTTGATATGGCGATGCGCCACTCGGTCTATTCTCCACGACTCTAGCGGGGCCGCACCGCTGATGCGGGGTCATGGGGCCGTGGGGGGAGAGGAGTATCGCTATTGCGAGACGCCACTCTCCCTACCCACTGCGGCTGAAAACTGGTTGATGGCGGAGCTATGTACCTAATCCGACATTGAGGTCAGGAAGGCTGTATTCTTAATTGAAACAAAATTCTCCAATGAATTGGTCGATATGCTTTGTCAAAACTATTTTAGTGACTCAAGATAAATTACCTATTGCTAATTTACTGTTTTCCTCAAAACCGTCACTAAATTAAAAAGTGTATAACTTATCGTTAAAAAACTTCAATGTTTTAAACGAAACTGTTTCAAAGAGATAACCACACGAGTTGGGCGGCTAGTTATTTGCGAAAGTTTTTCAATTGGAACGAAGTATCTTAACTAGCATGTTTATAAAACTATTTAATTTAAACCCCTCAAGGCAAACGCTGGCTTGGATAAAGTTGTTATATTCGTTGGATAGCGGCGAAGAACATCCTTTACTAACATCCAATGTGTATGTTATGTAAAGCTACAATGTATTTTCTGTATATTAGTGAGATGTGGTACCTTAAAATATTGCAAAAATTATCTTATCAAGCGGTAAACCGTTCAATGCTGGATATAAAATATGCCTCTTACATTAAATGGACATTTTCACTTACCATTACAGCCTATAAAAGTCAATGCTGAATATAGGCCTCCCCATAGATTGCTTCATAGGGATTTTGCCATTTTTATTATTTAGAGTTATTATCAGGAAAATGCTGCCATCTTCTGTTCCAGTTTCTCTCTGTCGCCTCTTACGACACCCACGGGACTATATGGGGTAGTAGATATTTTTACACCGCCACAACACGGTAATTTCTTATTTAAGGCAAATAAAATATGATTATATCGCCATCTATCGGAGACCATGAGACATTTCTTGTAGTCGTCTCCTATTGGGACCCATTCCACGGGATAATTAGAGGTGACGGATTATTTAATGGTTAACGGTATATCGATGAATAATTTTTAATAAGCAGACGACATGGTTCTGTTGAGTCCCTCAGTCAGCGGGCTTCGAAAGCTGTTAAGAATTTGTGAAGAATATACCGAGGAGGCTGGGCTCGGCTACAACTCAAAAAAGAGTGAATTTATTGTCTTCAGAGGTAAAAACAAACCACTTGACTTCAAACCACGTATCCAGCTATGTGAGACTCCTCTGAGACAAGTGGCTGAGTTTAGGTACCTCGGACATATTGTAACTGAACGCCTGGATGACGACAGCGACATTGAACGAGAGCGCCAAGCGCTGTCGGTCCGAGGCAATATATTGGTTCGCAGATTTGCACGTAGTACGACTCAAGTCAAGTTAACTTTGTTCAAGGCATATTATATTGCCAATCCTTTTACACGTGCAGTCTGTGGACTGATTATACGCAGCGAGCCTACAGTGCTCTGCGTGTTCAGTACAACAATGTGCTGAGGGTCATGTTGAGGAGGCCTCGACACTGCAGTGCGTCGGCTTTGTTTGCGGATGCTCGTGTGGACGACTTCTACGCGATCATGCGCAAGCGTGCCGCGTCCATGATGAGCAGGCTATTGAGGAGCTCCAACACCCTTCTCAGCGCATTGGCTGTGAAGCTGGATAGCCCGCTCTGGAGGACTTGGAATGGTGCACACACCAGCACCAGACCCAGCCTCACATAGCGAACACCAAGTGGGGTTGGTTACTAATATAGGATAAGTACCATTGCTACTAACATTTTAATATTAATTTCTATTTTATTTTATACTAGCATTAGGTTAAGGTTTGTTTTACTAACAATCTATGACTATTGTTGGTCGAAATAAAGGATTTTATTATTATTTGGGATATTTATGAAGTATTCTCATTTGGTTGGGCTGAATAAATATATAAAGAAATATAGTAAATAAATATACATAAATATATATGTATATATATTAAATATACTAACACAAATAATACATAAATAAATAAAAACCCAACCAAATGGAAGCCCTCGGCAGGGGAGACCAAACGGCCGAGGGTTAGGGGGAAAGGGAAAGAAACCGGCGGACGATGCGGGCGGTGTCGAGGAGCACCGCCTTCTGCATTTGAGCACGGAGCGGTCCTTCACGGAGTCCCAGTCGCCTCAGATGACCCGAGAGGCTGACCGGGATTAGCCCGTTCGCAGAAACGACCACAGGAATAATTTCGGTCGGCAGACCACCCACATGTCGGTCACCTATGTGGTGGGTCTAGATATTTTGTCAGCTTATCTGTTTCGGCTTTCACGAGGTTCTCGTCATAAGGAATGGTAATATCGACCAAAATATTCTTGATGTGCCCGGTCCATCAGCACAATATCAGGCTTATTCGCAAGAATAGTCCTGTCTGTGATGATGGCCGGTCCCAATAGAGCCCGCGCGGTCATTTTCGAGCACGGCTTCCGGCAAGTACTTATAATATGGCATTTTCCTATCCACGAGACCGTATTTCAGAGCGAGCTCCTGGTAGAATCCTGGCTACTAGGTTGTGTCTGTGCAAATACTCAGTGTTGAAAGCGCCGAACAACCGGAGATGACATGCCTAAGTGACTCGCCGGGATGGCGACAAGCTCGACAGATGTCGACGGCACCATCCTTTAGGATGTATCTCCGATAATTGTTGGTCTTAATAACCTGATCCTGTATCGCACAGACAAAACCCTCGGTTTCCCAAAGAGGTCACCGAAACGTAGCCAGTGGAGGGAGGCGACTGTGTTCACGAAAGGCTCATGTAGAGCCTTGTAGAACCCCGTGGAGCTCCTTCTCCTTCCATACGGTCTCCCGGTCGGAAATGCACTGTACTGCTGGGTCTTGCCATTGCTCGTTGGCTAAGGATAGAGGAGTAAGCCCTTTATCACACGAAATGACATCCCGTAGAATGGATCATCCGATCTCGCCAGAAAGTAATTACGGAGGCTGCACACTTCGCGATTATGCATGGTGAGAGCGCTCAAAAGCCGCGCCCACCATGTTTCCGCGGCGTACAGCCTCATTACTGACGATCTCGGGTGATGCATCCTGTGTGACGTCATAACAGTGCGGACTTTTCTATCCAGAGCGTTCAGTTCGGTCTGAGTCCACCTGAGCATGCCGAAGGTATATGAGGACAGGCGTGACCCAGCCGTTATATGCGTGTGTCTTATTCACACCGACAAAAGACTGTTGAGCACTTTTGTCGCGTGCATAAAACACATCGCAAACTGACTGTTTCATATCCGCCTCATCGATACCTATGTTCTGCGACATACCCAGGTATCGGTATGTTTCAGCCTGGGAAGGGTCTTTATGTTGATGGGCATATGTCTATGCCCTCAGATTAAGCAACCTACCCTTTCGACATGGAGGACCGCACACTTATCCGTTCCCAGCTCCATTCTAATAGAATTGCTAAAATTATAAGTGATGTTTAGCAATTCCACAAGATGAGCGACTGGAGCGAATAACTTGAGATCATCCATATAGAAAAGGTGGGTCACTTTGTACCTCCTTTCCAGGCTGAAATCCTCCAGAATCCTCCAGTAAGGTACTGAGAGGGTTTAGAGAGAGCAGAACCAGATTGGACTCAGACAATCGCCCTGGAAGATACCTTCTTATCCCTATGTGGTTCTCCGCAGCCGTCATCCGCTCGCCTAGATGACAAAGGATCGTACTCACTGCTCCATACACTGCCCGGAAGTCTCTAACTGTACAGTCAACCTTGTACAGCTCGAGGACCTCTTCAGCCATGTGAGGCACCGAGTCGAATGCCTTTTGTAGTCTATCCAGGCGGCGGAGAGGTTCCGACGGTTGCGTTTAACCACCTTGCCAATGACCGCGTCAATGAGGAGTGGTTCCTTGGTTCCACGACCACTGCCTGACATCCATTTTGAGCGCGCGACATCACCTGATTTGCGTTCAGGTGACGAGTGATTCTCGCGCTCAAAATGGATGTTATGTCTTGGTAGGCGGTAGACACGTTATGGGGCGATATTTGCTCGGTTCTGTGGAACTCGGTCTTTAGGAACCAAATGAGTGATCCCAGTAGTGAAGAGGCTCGAAGTGACTTTTGGTCGAGAGCCTCTTGAAACTGTCGGGCGAGCACAGCGTGACACACCACGAACCCCTTCAGCCAGTAGTGATGCAGTCCGTCGAGTCCCGGACTTTTCCAGTTCAGCCCTACGGACCGCCTCAGCTACGTCATCCGGCGTTATGATGACGGGGTCCATGGGCGTAACACTCGCACACTGACTCGCCACAACTTCCGTCCAAGGGCCTCGCTGTGGTTTACGGGCTCTGAACACAGGTCGCGCCAGAATGCGATAGTGTCGGCCTGATTCGGTGCTGAGCCCGTTCCACGTACCATCAGCCGCTCCAATGATTCATAGAGCCTCTTCTGATCACTCTGGAAGAGACGATTCTGGTTGAACCGTGTCGACCTCGGTATATCGCCGAATCCGCTTCCCCAAGCAGCGATTCTCTGCTTCAGGTCGTCTATGCGCTCCGTCAGTTTTGCGTTATATCCGGCTGGGACAAACTGATATTTGTCCCAGCAAACGCCATCCTGACGGTACGCAATTCTCGGTCTATTATTACCCGACCTGAAGCTTGTCAGTCTGCCGATGAGGGCTCTTGCCTTTGCGATACGGTCCTCAATTCTTTTCTCAGGCTGGGATAGCGCTACTTTGTCTAGTAGCGCGTCCAGCTACGGGAATGGCGCCAATAATACGGCAAACTGCCGCGGCGCGCCAAAGAATTGAGTCTCGCAAAGGTCCCGGCTGGCTTCAGATAGGTCACCAGCATTGGGTTGAGAGCCCTCACGACAGCCCGATTCCGCTTGCTTGGGTATGCGGGAAGTCGCGGTCGATTTTCGAGAGGCGTACTGCGTTTCCAAAATAGCCTCTTCCAATATGCTCCTCATTTGCTCTAGCTTGTGGGAGACTATTTCATCATCGTCTGAATTAACCACAACTGGAATATCCACGGCGGTATCCACGTGCGCAGGTTGCTCTGCAATTAGTGGCACCGCATTACCAGTTGTAGCATTTTCATCCGATGAGGGAACAGCTCACGTCGTAGTCGTTCGAGTTCGGCGTCACCAAATATGTTGAGCGCAGGATGTACCGAACTCGGTCTGCCAGGTTTTGCTCCGTTACATGAACAGATGGCTCCAGCTCTGCAAAAAGCGATGTTGCTCCTCTCTAATCCATCTATGTAAGGATTCTAAAATAATAATAAATTTATTATTATTTTTATGCCACTTCAATCCACCAATGTCAGGATTTTTTTAATCCAATTTTTAATATATATTTTTTTACAACTACAATCTACACTTTTGTAACACACCATGTAGTTTTGGTCTAAGTAAACTGATTTTGTTACTAATTTATCAAATGGTGTAACAGTGTTTAAGTGCTCCACATGAATTTCAAGCAGATAAATAATGCTTTGAATTAAAACTAAATTCTTATAAAAAATTACATTCCTTGCAAATATCCGTCTGCAAAGTATTACAACAGAGTGGTGGTTCGGGAAATTTAAAAATTAATCATATCGCCTTGAGCAGTTGACTGATGAAAACGGTCTGAATCTTTGAAGTTGTTATTCGTAAGGTTACGCTACGAACTAATTTTTTTTATGTGAAATTGTAATCCAATATTAGAGTAGAGTTGGGTGAATAAGTTTTATTTAAATGACACGTCGCAATAATATTCCATAATTGGAGGAGTAAGGCGTATATATAAGGTTTATTCATATAAATAACAACCGGAACAAACTTGTGTCTGAAGTCGAGTCTTTGCTGAACAAAGTCTCGGATTGGAGGCGACTGAATCTAGTCCAGTTTAATCCTCAGAAGACACAAGTTTGCGCGCTTACCGCTAAAAAGAACCCCTTTGTCGTATCCCCTCAGTTTCAAGGCACTCCCCTTGTTGTCTCAGCCAGTATCGGAATTCTCGGCGTCGACATATCGAGTGACTTGCAGTTTCGTGGTCACTTGGAAGAGAAGGCCAAATTGGCCTCTTAAAAGCTTGGCGTGCTCAGCAGAGCGGGACATTATTTCATGCCGGCACACCGCCTGCAACTTTACAAAGCGCAGGTTCGGCCTCACATGGAATACTGTTCCCATCTCTGGGCTGGGGCTCCCCAGTGCCAGCTCCTTCCACTTGACCGCATCCAGCACAGAGCGGCTCGAATCATCGACGACCGAGTCCTTTCCGATCGGCTCAATTCACTGGCGCCACGAAGAGATGTTGCATTTCTTTGCGTATTTTATCACATTTACCACGGGGAGTGCTCTGAGGAAGTGTTCGGACTAATTCCAGCTGCTCAATTTCACCATCGCACAACGCGACAAAAATCGCGATACCATCCATATATCTGGATGGCTGGCGGTCCACCACTGTGGGATTTAGAAGAAGTTTTCTTCCTCTCACAACTTCCTAGTGGAATCGATTACCACCAGCAATTTTTCCGGACCGATACGACTGAGGGACCTTCAAGAAAAGAGCCTATTCCTTTTTAAAAGGCCGGCAACGCATCTGAAATTCCCCTGGTGTTGCAGTTGTTCATGGGCGGCGGTAGTCACTTACCATCAGGTGAGCCGCATGCTCGTTTGCCCCCTCTATATATATATATATATACTATATATATTTCTATGCAAGATCTACAATCTTGTTTATTACTATGATGATTTTGAAGTGATAAGAGAGTCCGTTTCGCTACACACTGGGTGTTGACGTATTTCACATGTATCAGGTTACTTTCTTTTTAATTTCTAAGAGGTGAAGTTTCTTTAAAAACATTTCCTTTCACGGACGAGGACGTGGTAAATTAGAATTATGGTGAACAATTCCAGTAAAGCTGATTGATGGGTTTAAACTCGAGTTGCTACCATGAGTCAGCCAAAATTATATCCATTTACCAAGTTACGAATTAATCTTGTAAGGCAGTTAGGTACAAACAAACTTTACCGCAACTGAATTAATTCTGAACTATGTATTCAGAATATAAAAGCTTGAATTTTAAATTTTAATTTATTCATGTACTAGCGTTTCTCTCGGATTCGCTCACGTGGGCTTCGGTTTAGCACAATTAATGATGTTTTCCGTGCAAAAATTATGGAACTCATGGAATCATAAACATTTTTTGCCGAGACTATATTTTTTTATAGAAGAGGGGGCAAACGAGTGTGCGGCTCACCTGATGGTAAGTGTCGACCGCCACCCATGAGCAACTGCAACACCAAGGGAATTGCAGATGCGTTGCCGGCCTTTTAAAAAGGAGTAAGCTCGTTTCTTGAAGGTTACTAAGTCTTCTCTTTTGTTAATTACGTCAAGGGGCGCGTGGCACACATATTATATATGTTATAATTAAATTAATAAAGTTTGTGCATTAAAAAAATTGCTAATTGAAGTTATCACTATCCAAACATTAGCGCACCTTACACCGTAATACAGATCTATCGTCATTAAATTAGCCCTCTCAACCTCACCTCGACGTTTATATACGTATTTCCAGAATGATGTAGATACTCCTACTACTAAAAGAAGCTCTAAGAGCTATTAATTTCTATATTAATCAGATTTTAAGACCAGGAGTTGCAAATATAGCACATAAAATACGTTTAATAATTCATAAAGTAGCATTGAGTTGAAAGTAACTCTTAATCAAAAGAGCGATGTATATCTATTAGTTATCAATTTTATGTGAAATAAATGACACGATTCAATGTCGTATCTATAAATCCTGGGTTCATGTTGTGCATGTGAGTAACTAAAACTGATTCCTATTTGGTCTCATGTTTGTTAATCTCATGTTCAAATCACAATCAAATCATTTATTTCGCTAAAACATGGAAACAGACAGATGGATACAGAATCAACATTTGTTTCCAAATATTTTGCCTTTGGTGGCATGCGAAAAAATTATTTAAAATAAATGTGTTCAGAATAAATGAAAACAAAATTAGAAATAAGCACAAATAGACCAATATGTAACTACCACTTCCTAATGTTTACATGTATGCTTATAGAAGAACATAACAAAATGAGATATATATAACTTTTTATTCAATTGAGAAGTATCACGCAAATTCCTGGATACATAATAACGTACTACAATGAAAAATTAAAAGCAAAATCAAAATTTATGATCAAAGAATTATTTGATATTATAAAAGGCAGTATTTATTAGCCACTGCTTTAAACTTTTTTTCATTTGCCTTAATGGCTGTTTACAAATATTTAAGAACTTTATTATATATCTTGATACACATTATGAGAGAATTCCTGTGGAATAATGAAGTTCTACAAGATGGCATCAGTAGACGTGTAGGATCTCTTTTTGCTACAAATTTATTATTTTCCTGCACGGTAACAAATTGTTTAGAATTATTTTAAACGAAAACACAGATTTCTAATATATTATATTACCCAGTTAAAGTGAGAATATAATCCTTAAACACGGGTCTACAGCTCTCAAGAAGGCCTACGTTATACAATGCACGAATACATTTCTTCTGGCTTAGGAAGGCTCTGTTTGCGTCTGTTGATTTGCCCCAAAAGAGTAGTCCATATCTTAAGACGGATTCAACGTACTCGTAGTAAGCAACACGCGCTGCTTGCAGGCCTGCTACATTTTGAAATCTACATAGTGCATAAACAAATTGATAATTTTTTTGTGTAATTACGTGTAATTTCCAGTTTACATGCTGGTCAATAGTAACACCCAGGAATTGTGTATCTACTACCTCTACTAAGCTTTCGCCCTTACATGTTAAGTCTAATTTTTGTGGTTTTGTTTTATAGTTTCCAAATTGAATATATTTAGTTTTGTTAGTGTTGACTCGTAAATTATTATCTTCTAGCCATAATATAACTGAATTTATATCTTGTTCATATATCTGTGACTTATTAGTGTGTGGTATAACGATTGATACATCATTAACAAATAGTATGGACTGATGATTTGTTATACTCCGTAAGTCACTTATATATAGAATGAACAAAAAAGGGCCTAAAGAACTCCCTTGAGGTACCCCATAGTCATTTTGTGGATAAGCAGATCTGTAATATGTTAATTCTAGATTATTATTGATACGTGGTACCTCAACACATTGTAGCCGATTTGTCAAATAGCTTTCGATCCACTCAAAAGCCCGTTCTCTGATTCCCAGTTTTTTACATTTGTGCAACAACGTGCTGTGTTCTACACAGTCAAAGGCCTTAGACATATCAAAAAAGATGGCTACTATTGGTACTCTATCATTAATATATTCAGTTATGCGACGTATCAGTGAAAAGGTAGCAAGTGTACGAGTAGTAGATTTGTGCTTTTGAAAGTTATTTTGTTCGTTTCTGAGTATATTATATTTTGCTACAAAACTAGTAATTCGACTATGCATAGCTTTTTCAAATATTTTGGACAGAATGGGTGTCAACGTGATCGGCCTATAGTTATGAATCTCATGACGGTCATCGTTTTTAAAAATATACTATATTTTTGGTTGGTAATTTTGACTATCAAAGATTTTATATTGATAATAATTAAAAAAGTTTTTATTCTATACTCTAAAACGTCGACTTGGTCAATGAACAAAGCAATAAAAATAATTTTAGTTGCTATAATAGTTGCGTTAAAATGGCGTCGACGGATCGCGATCAGCTGATCACCCGTATTAGTTTTAAATAGGCACCTATTGTTAATATTATGTTAATACGTAGAGAAGTAGGTATCTACATATAAACATTTGAGTTTTAAACACAAATAGAAAATAAATATTTTTAAAGAAAATTGTGATTTTTTCCCCACAACTAGCAACATTTGTATTATGATAGCTTAGGTAAGTATTTTTTAGTTTACGTACTAATAATGAATTAAATATATGAACTTACCTGTGAAATGTAATACCATCACTTTTTATCTTTATCATCACTGTTGTGTCAATATTTTACAACACAAACGGTCATTTTACAATTTTCGCGAGCTCTTCTTCGTAAGATGTGACGTTGCGCACTGACGTCGCTGAGTGAACTTACGCGGTTTCGCGTTAGTTTTACTTGCTTCACTTTCGGTGCGCGTACTAGTATTCTATACGTAATAATTCTATGGTTTATACATATATATAACAACCGGAACAAACTTGTGTCTGAAGTCGAGTCTTTGCTGAACAAAGTCTCGGATTGGGGGCGACTAAATCTAGTCCAGTTTAATCCTCAGAAGACACAAGTTTACACGCTTACCGCTAAAAGAACCCTTTTGTCGTATCTCCTCAGTTTCAAGGCACTCCTTGTTGCCTCAGCCAGTATCGGAATTCTCGGCGTCGACATATCGAGGTGACGTGCGGTTTCGTGGTCACTTGGAAGAGAAGGCCAAATTGGCCTTCTCTCCAAGTGACCGAAATTTAAAAGCAGCGTTCTCAGCAGAGCAGGACATTATTTCATGCCGGCACACCGCCTGCAACTTTACGCGCAGGTTCGGCCTCACATGGAATACTGTTCCCATCTCTGGGCTGGGGCTCCCCAGTGCCAGCTCCTTTCACTTGACTGCATCCAGCGCAGAGCGGCTCGAATCGTCGACGACCGAGTCCTTTCCGATCGGCTCGATTCACTGGCGCCGCGAAGAGATGTTGCATCTCTTTGCGTATTTTATCACATCTACCACGGGGAGTGCTCTGAGGAATTGTTCGGACTAATTCCAGCCGCTTAATTCCACCATCGCACATCGTGACAAAATCGTGATACCATCCATACCATCTGGATGGTTGGCGGTCCACCACTGTGGGATTTAGAAGATGTTTTCTTCCTCGCACAACTTCCCAGGAATCGATTACCACCAGCGATTTTCGGACCGATACGACTGAGGACCTTCAAGAAAAGAGCCTTCTCTTTTTAAAAGGCCGGCAACGCATCTGCAATTCCCCTCGTGTTGCAGTTGTTCATGGGCGGCGGTAGTCACTTAACATCAGGTGAGCCGCATGCTCGTTTGCCCCTCTCCTATATAAAGAAAATATGTTACTGTCAAAACTCTTTCCGGTAAAACTACTATTGACTGGCGAGAACAGTCAAAGGTATTTATTATATTAATTATTTATAGAGTTTAATCAAAATTAGTTTTGGCTTAAAAATCGGTTCAAAGGAATTTTGTCCAACACTGATAAATAAAGCTACTTTTGACCAGGATTATTTAGAAAAAAAATCAGTTTGATATTTAACATAATGTTAATTGCCTGCACGTCAAAAATTTAAGCTACGCCAAAATGCATAAAGACCACTATAATTACATAAAAGTAGAAGTAAAATAACAGCCTACATATTCAATATATATATATATATATATATTGTATGTCTTGCCACACAGTGTTGACGTATTTCACATGTATCAGGATACTATCTTTTTAATTTCTAAGAGATGAAGGTTCTTTAAAACATTTCCTTTAACGGACGAGGACGTGGTAAATTAGGATTGTGGTGAACAATTCCAGTAATGCTGATTGATGGGTTTAAACTCGAGTTACTACCACGAGTCAGCCAAAATTATATCCATTTACCAAGTTACGAATTAATTTTGTAAGGCAGTTAGGTACAAACAAACTTTACCGCAACTGAATTAATTCTGAACTATGTATTCAGAATATAAAAGCTTGGATTTTAAATTTTAATTTATTCATGTACTAGCGTTTCTCTCGGATTCGCTCACGTGAGCTTCGGTTTAGCACCATTAATGATGTTTTCCGTGCAAAATTATGGAACTCATGGAATCATAAACATTTTTGCCGAGACTATATTTTTATAGAAGAGGGGCAAACAGTATGCAGCTCACCTGATGGTAAGTGTCGACCGCCACCATGAGCAACTGCAACACCAAGGAATTGCAGATGCGTTGCCGACCTTTAAAAGGAGTAAGCTCGTTTCTTGAAGATTACTAAGTCTTCTCTTTTGTTAATTACGTCAGGGGCGCGTGCCACACATATCATATATTTTTAATTAAACAAATAAAGTATTGTGCATTAAATTTTTTTGCTAATTGAAATTATCATTATCTAAACATTAGCGCACCTTACACTGTAATACAGATCTATCGTCATTAAATTAGCCCTCTCAAGCTCACCTCGACCTTATTGCCAGAATGATGTAAATATTCCTACTACTAAAAGAAGCTCGAAGAGCCATTCATTTCTATATTAATCAGATTTCAAGGCCAAGAGTTGCAAATATAGCACATACATTACGCTTAATAAATCGTAAAGCAGCATTGAGTTGAAAGTAGCTCTTAATCAAAAGAGCGATGTATATCTATTAGTAATCAATTTAATGTGAAATAGATGACACGATTCAATGTCGTATCTATAAATCCTGGGTTCACGTTGTGCGTGTGTGTAACTAAAACTGATTCCTATTTGGTCTTATATTTGTGAATCTCATGTTCAAATCACAATCAAATCATTCATTTCGCTAAAACATGGAAACAGACGGATGGATACAGAATCAACATTCGTTTCACATATTTTGCCTTTGGTGGCACGCGAAAAAATTATTTAAAATAAATGTGTTCAGAACAAATAAAAACAAAATTAGAAATAAACACAAATAGACATGTAAATATATTATATATATTTACATGTCTATATATAATATATGACATAGAAATGTTTACATTTATGTTTATAGAAGAAAATAACAAAATGAGATATATATAACTTTTTATTCAATTGAGAAGTATCACGCAAATTCCTGGATACATAGTAACGTACTACAATGAAAAATTAAAAGCAAAATCAAAATTTATGGTCAAAAAATTCTTTGTATTATAAAAAGCAGTATTTATTAGCCACTGCCTTAAACTTTTTTTCATTCGCCTTAATGACTGTTTACGAATATTTTAGGAACTTAATTATATATCTTGATACACATTATGACAGAATTCCTGTGGAATAATGAAGTTCTACAAGATGGCATCAGTAGACGTGTAGGATCTCTTTTTGCTACAAATTTATTATTTTCCTGCACGGTAACAAATTGTTTAGAATTATTTTAAACGAAAACACAGATTTCTAATATATTATATTACCCAGTTAAAGTGAGAATATAATCCTTAAACACGGGTCTACAGCTCTCAAGAAGGCCTACGTTATACAATGCACGAATACATTTCTTCTGGCTTAGGAAGGCTCTGTTTGCGTCTGTTGAGTTGCCCACAAGAGTAGTACATATCTTAAGACGGATTCAACGTACCCGTAGTAAGCAACACGCGCTGCTTGCGGGCCTGCTACATTTTGAAATCTACGTAGTGCATAAACAAATTGATATTTTTTGTGTAATTACGTGTAATTTCCAGTTTACATGCTGTTCATGTAACGGAGCAAAACCTGGCAGACCGAGTTCGGTACATCCTGCGCTCCAACATATTTGATGACGCCGAACTCGAACGACTACGACGTGAGGCTGTTCCCTCATCGGATGAAAATGCTACAGCTGGTAATGCGGTGCCACTAATTGCAGAGCAACCTGCGCACGTGGATACCGCCGTGGATATTCCGGTTGTGGTTAATTCAGACGATGATGAAATAGTCTCCCACAAGCTAGAGCAAATGAGGAGCATATTGGAAGAGGCTATTTTGGAAACGCGCAGTACGCCTCTCGAAAATCGACCGCGACTTCCCCGCATACCCTTATGCAAGCGGAATCGGGCTGTCGTGAGGGCTCTCAACCCAATGCTGGTGACCTGTTTGGAAGCCAGCCGGGACCTTTGCGAGACGGACTCAATTCTTTTTGGCGCCGCACTGGCAGTTTGCCGTATTATTGGCGCCAAATTTCCCACGGCTGGACGCGCTACTAGACAAAGTAGCGCCATCCCAGCCTGGAGAAAAAGAATTGAGGACCGTATCGCAAAGGCAAACCCTATGGGCAGACTGACAACCTTCAGGTCGGGTAATAATAGACCGAATGTGTCGCACCGTCAGGATGGCGTTTGCAGGGACAAATATCAGTTTGTCCCAGCCGGATATAACGCAAAACTGACGGAGCGCATAGACGACCTGAAGCAGAGAATCGCTGCTTGGGGGAAGCGGATTCGGCGATATACCGAGAGGTCGACACGGTTCAACCAGAATCGTCTCTTCCAGAGTGATCAGAAGAGGCTCTATGAATCATTGGGCGGCCGATGGTACGTGGAACGGGCTCAGCACCAAATCAGGCCGACACTATCGCATTCTGGCGCGGCCTGTGGTCAGAGCCCGTAAACCACAGCGAGGGCCCTTGGACGGAAGTTGTGGCGAGTCAGTGTGCGAGTGTTACGCCCATGGACCCCATCATCATAACGCCGGATGACGTAGCTGAGGCGGTCCGTAGGGCTGAACTGGAAAAGTCCGGGACTCGACGGACTGCATCACTACTGGCTGAAGGGGTTCGTGGTGTGTCACGCTGTGCTCGCCCGACAGTTTCAAGAGGCTCTCGACCAAAAGTCACTCCGAGCCTCTTCACTACTGGATCACTCATTTGGTTCCTAAAGACCGGAATTCCACAGACCCGAGCAAATACCGCCCCATAACGTGTCTACCTACCATATACAAGACACTAACATCCATTTTGAGCGCGAGAATCACTCGTCACCTGAACGCAAATCAGGTAATGTCGCGCGCTCAAAATGGATGTCGGGCGGTGGTCGTGGAACCAAGGAACCACCTCATTGACGCGGTTATTGGCAAGGTGGTTAAACGCAACCGTCGGAACCTCTCCGCCGCCTGGATAGACTACAAAAAGGCATTCGACTCGGTGCCTCATACATGGCTGAAGATATATAGGTCCTCGAGCCGTACAAGGTTGACTGTACAGTTAAAGACTTCCTCGGGCAGTGTATGGAGCAGTGGAGTACGATCCTTTGTCATCTAGGCGAGCGGATGAAGGCTGCGGAGAGCCACATAAGGATAAGAAGGTATCTTCCAGGGCGATTGTCTGAGTCCTCTGGTTCTGCCTCTCTCTAAACCCTCTCAGTACCTTACTGGAGGATTCTGGGAGGATTTCAGCTTCGGAAAGGAGGTACAAAGTGACCCACCTTTCTATATGGATGATCTCAAGTTATTCGCCTCAGTCGCTCACATCTTGTGGAATTGCTAAACATCTTGTGATTTTAGCAATTCTATTAGAATGGAGCTGGGAACGGATAAGTGTGCGGTCCTCCATGTCGAAAGGGTAGGGTTGCTAACTCTGAGGCATAGACTTATCTATGCCCATCAACATAAGGACCCTTTCCCAGGCTGAAACATACCGATACCTGGGTATGTCGCAGAACATAGGTATCGATGAGGCGGATATGAAACAGTCAGTTTGCGATGTGTTTTATGCACGCTTGACAAAAGTGCTCAACAGTCTTTTGTCGGGTGTGAATAAGACACACGCATATAACGGTTGGGTCATGCCTGTCCTCATATATACCTTCGGCATGCTCAAGTGGACTCAGACCGAACTGAACGCTCTGGATAGAAAAGTCCGCACTGTTATGACGTCACACAGGATGCATCACCCGAGATCGTCAGTAATGAGGCTGTACTTGCCGCGGAAACATGGTGGACGCGGCTTTTTTGCGCTCTCACCATGCATAATCGCGAAGTGTGCAGCCTCCGTAATTACTTTCTGGCGAGATCGGATGATCCATTCTACAGGGACGTCATTTCGTGTGATAAAGGGCTTACTCCTCTATCCTTAGCCAACAAGCAATGGCAAGACCCAGCAGTACAGTGCATTTCCGACCGGGAGACCGTATGGAAGAAGAAGGAGCATCACGGGAGGTTCTACAGGGCTCTACATGAGCCTTTCGTAGACACAGTTGCCTCCCTCCACTGGCTACGTTTCGGTGACCTCTTTGGGGAAACCGAGGGTTTTGTCTGTGCGATACAGGATCAGGTTATTAAGACCAACAATTATCGGAGATACATCCTAAAGGATGGCGCCGTCGACATCTGTCGAGCTTGTCGCCATCCCGGCGAGTCACTTAGGCATGTCATCTCCGGTTGTTCGGCGCTTTCTAACACTGAGTATTTGCACAGACATAACCTAGTAGCCAGGATTCTACACCAGGAGCTCGCTCTGAAATACGGTCTCGTGGATAGGAAAATGCCATATTATAAGTACTTGCGGAAGCCGTGCTCGAAAATGACCGCGCCAGGCTCTATTGGGACCGGGCCATCATCACAGACAGGACTATTCTTGCGAATAAGCCTGATATTGTGCTGATGGACCGGGCACAGTCAGGATATTTTGGTCGATATTACCATTCCTTATGACGAGAACCTCGTGAAAGCCGAAACAGATAAGCTGACAAAATATCTAGACCTGGCTCACGAGGTGACCGTTATTTTAGCCATATTCACTCGCTCTTTTCATAATTTCTTTTTATCTTTTTAGCAGTGCGTTGCAGTGATTACGATATCGTCGGTATATAACTTGATCACTTTCACTGTCTGGAAAACGTCTGGCCCTGTTATGTAGTTTATCACGGTGATGAATACATCTAAGAAGTCCAGTCGTAATCAAGGTTTGATGATCTTTTTTTGTCTTGGCAACTTTATTAATTTAGTATTAACTTCAATGACTGTTTGTATTTTATTAACTAAGTATTCAAGAGAAGTATTTGAATGTTTAACATCATATATGGGTGAAATGTCAATCTTTTGCATATCCGAAAGAAGTTTATCATGATCAATTTTTCTGATAGTAGTTGTAAAAACTGTTGACGTTGTTTATTTTAATACATAGAATTACAGGTTTGTGATCAGTAATTGATGTTTGAGGAACCATAGTAAGTGAAGGATTATTCGTTTTTAGAAGAACATGATCAATACACGAACCGCTAGGTAACAACCCATGGAATGCTGTCAGTTGCAAATACTTATCGGAGTTAATATCTGTTTTATCACTCTTATTGTTAATATTTATATCACCTATAATAATTATGTTTTTATGTTTCGAATATTTCTGTAGTACACTATCTAAAGAGACTAAAAAGTTTTCTAAGTTTTTATATGACGGTGACCTATATATTGAGATTATAACAATATCATTCTATTGTGGGTTCAAAGTGCAAACAGCTAAGTAAATAATATGTATGTCTACATAATACAACTAATAATTACTTCTACATACTAAGATACATAATATAAACATAAATTCACAAATATATTATGTAGATATACATACAGTATATACAATGTGTCCGGTTACCGGTGTCGGAGCTTTTAATGCTATAAAATATAATCAATTTCATCGACAAATCATGTCTCAAATCTCATTTAGACCTAGCTGTATTTAAATGGCAACCATTTAAATTTTTCAGTGTCACCACCTCGACCCCGCGCATTAAAATTACAATATTCACCGATGTAGAAGTCCTACATTCTTAAAAGATATCTCATTGGGTAGATAAAGATACGCGTAATAAAATAAAAGCAAATTTTTAACTGCAAAATTGTATTTAGATCCTAAAAAGACTGAGAAAAAAATGTAAAAAAATTCGGTTATTTTTTCACATTTTCGACTTTAATGAAAAAAGTAGGTCATTTACCTATCAATTTTGTACATTTATTAGATAGAGCAAGATATTTCCTTAACATAAACGTTAAAATCTTAATTGTAAATTAAATAGTTTAAGAATTGTAGTTTATCAAACACGACCTCTTAAAAGCGCAAGCTGCACGTGCAGGATCATTTATGATAGTTCAAGAGCAGGTAGAAAAACCCAAAGCCCATTGTTTGATGTTCTAAACAAGTGTACTTGGGACAAAAAAACAGTCGTCCCTCGCCACGCGTTGTGATTACACTACTTTTGCCCCTCTAAGATCGCTTGTTGTTGTTATTGTTAAAAAAAACCATTTTGTGGAACTTTTTAAGTTTGTGGTGAAGTTTTATATTAAAATTATATCGGAGCTTTTAATAATAATAATAAAATTATTATTATTAAAAGCTCCGACACCGGTAACCGGACACATTGTATATATACATAATTAAATATAGCAGTTTCTGATTCAAACTCCAATAAAAAATGTAAAATAAAAACAGGAAAAGGGAAAAGTTGGAATTTAAGGATATCAAAATGAAATGGAAATCCACAAACTACTCCTGCAACGTTAGAAAGTGATTCCAGAGCAAGCATTTGAACGATGCCTTACTCGTTGCTGCGCGTACACTGCCCGATAACTAGTTCCATAATCTTACCGCATGAGGAGTAAAAGATTTGTGTAAAAAGCTAGTGTGACAGAGGTGAACATGGAGGTTAGATTTTTCCGTAGAACGGAGACAACGATTATGGGTATCGCCCTGATACTGAAATTTGTATTTCAGATATTCCGGGACAAACGGATCGTGTAAAACTGAAAATAATGTGCACAGTATTCTGAAATATCTGCGATAGCGGAGAGGTAGCTATTTAAGCTGAGAACGATAAGAGGAAATGTGGTCGTATTTACGTAAACCGAAAATGAAGCGTATGCAATTATTGAGAAGTCGATCCAGTTTGTTTAGAAGTTCTTGCGAGGCATCAGCATAGCAAACATCTGCATAATCTAGAATAGGCAACACTAAAGTCTGTATTAGCATTGCCTTAGTCCCTAACGGTAAAAAAATCTTGAAACGATACAGATAACGCAGAGTGTTAGTGACCTTTTTGCTCACTTCATATATATGCGGTTGCCAACTGAGGGTGTTGTCTATAATTAAACTAAGATCTTTAACAGTTGTTGAGTAAGGAACAATAACATTATTAAATATTATGGGCGGTAGTGCCTTCATATCAATTTTAGCCAGTCTACGAGAACTACCAACCACAAATTCCTGACATTTTGATGGATTAACCCTAATACCAAATCTGTTTGACCAATTACAAATACAATTGAGATCACAGTTGAGCTTCTAAATCACATCATTAATACATGCCACCTCAGCTTGAGTATAAATTTGTAAGTCATCAGCATGCAGATGGTACGAACAGAGAATTTGTGATATAATGAGATTTATAAATACTGAGAACAGGAGAGGAAAGAGAATTCCGCCTTGAGGAACCCCAGCAGACAACGAGCACCAATCAGAGATAATTTGACCTACTCGAATTGCCTGCTGACGATCCCGAAGATCTTCAAGTAGTTGAAGAAAAATGTAAATTGAGATCACTTATAGAAATTATTGCAGGGTCCACGTTACACGTAGGTTTACCGACCCCGATCGTCCGGAGAAATTTCAGCCATAGAAGAGTTCATGATATTATCGTGAATATAGCGGCGTTTAGCGGCTCGTACCATCTGATTACATCAATTTCTCGCAGCTTTGAATTTTTTCCAGTTAAGTTCACAACGGTTCTGCTTGAATTTCCTAAACATCTGATCGCGCTTAGACATAACCTTACGGATATTGTCAGTAATTCATGGCGCAGGCGAACGTTTTAACCTAACGTCATGAATAGGTGCGTGTTTGTCAAATAGCTTATGAATATGAGAATTAAATGTCGTAATCTTGTCATCAATACTCTCCGCGTTAAATGTATCGCTCCAGTCTAAAAGCGAAGCAACATGTTGGAGCCCTTCGACATTTAGCCTAGCAAAATTACGAAGACGCACTATTACTGGCTTTACTTTGGGAGGTTTAATTTTATAGGAAATGAACAGCAAGTTATGTCGCGAGAAACCTGGAGCAGGGAGCTGTCCGTGGCAGGAAACGCTTTCTTCTGAGGAGACAAATATCAAATCTAACAATGTATCATCAGCAGTAAGATTGTGACGGGTGGTATCAAGGGGAAGTAATGAAAAATTTGCCGACTCAATAATTGAACGCAGTCCACGCGATCTAGGAGTATCACTGAGAAGATTCGTATTAAAGTCACCCATCAAAATATGATGCTAATCATCAGAGCAAATTGAAAGAAGTGCCTCTTCAAATTCACATAAATAACTAAAATTCGGTGGACAATTATTGCACCAAGCACAACTTTATTTCCACTAACAACAATCTCTAAAAAAATATATTCAAGTGATCCAGTATATTGTGAAGGTGAGGTTGATAAAATTTTGTAAGGAATACCACTTCGCAGGTATACTGCCACACTACCTCCTCTTTTATTAATGCGATCGTACGAAATAAAACAAAACCTGGTATTCCGTAAGAAGTAGAAGGCAGAGTTGGGTTTAACCAGATTTCTCAGATAAGTATCGCGTGAATGTTTTGAATATTAAAAGTTTCTAAAAGTTCATTATAATTCTGCGGAATTCGTTACAAACGTTGAAATTTTTATTATAATCATCGAATTTTTGGGTTAGGAGAAAACGAAGCGTAGGTTATTCCAAGTCCGAGTCAGAAAATGAATAAAAGGAATCAGAATTAGCAGAGGTGAATGAATCGTTATCGGAAACTGCTGAAAATCAGTATATAATATTATATAAAATAATTTAAGATATAAATAACTAATTCGAATAAATATATAACTTATTTGGCTATAAATAAATATATTACTTATTCAAGTAAATGAAAATAAATATCTTTAATATATTATGTTTACGCTGTATTGTAATTATTGCTAATATATAATAATAATTGCTGTATTGCTGGTAAACTGTTTACAAACCGAGATTAAAAAAAAAAGAAAAACTAAAAAATTTATAAATGAGATAGATATTAAATCACTTTAGTCATAAAACTATCAGAAAACATTAAACATAAAATGCATCAAAAGTTGTTCTTATGCACCTGAGTTATAAGACAAAAAAAATATAAGACATTGAAACACCACTAATAAAATATTCCATAATGTTAGCTCGTAACCCCAGATATACACACATAATATGGTTTATAATTACTTAAACTAAAAGTTGTTTACCAATTCTGAGCGGCTAGCGAATGAGAACAATGGGGATTGCATTCACTGTACAAAAAAAAGGGACATGCGCTAACGCTATTAAGTTCAACAACCAGTAACCGCACAACAGTCTTTGTATAATCATCACACAAATTGTTGTAACAATTATCTAATATTAATATATTTTAACCGTACGCCTAGTTCTTGTTTCTTCCAACACCGGTTGAGATTCCTCATCACATCCTGGCTTGCTATGTTGACGCATCAGCCGGTTGAGGTTTTCATTGGATTGAATACTCTGGCGGGAACCATCGGGCAACCTGACGCTGATGAAACCATTTGAAGACCAGACCTTTTTCATCCCAAATTGTCTTCGAGCTTGTATGAACAAATTCTGCCTGTATTTTGTGAGAAACTCGGATAATGTAAACGGTGTTCCCTTCAACATAGTCTATTTGTACCAGGTGGTAGAACGCATCGAGAAATCAGCAAAACGGAAAAGTATCGGTCGGTAGTGATTCGTCTTAGCCATATTTACCAGAAAACGGATCATTTAGGAAAAGTGGAAATGTCATTTTAATTAAAAAGTATGTATTATTAGCAGAAATTCATTTCAAGCGAAAACAATTCCAAGAAATATAGCAGAAATCTATAAGTAGTTAGTCTAGAAATAGTCATGCGAGGAAGAAAATTCCTAGTAAATCGCATGACGGCTCCGTGGCGCAGTGGCTTAGCAATGAGTTGCAGCGCTGGGGGCCGCGGGTTCAAGGACGGAAGAAGGTACGGAACAAGTATTTGTATGGCCTACAAATTATTGTTCCGGGTCTGGATGTTTGTCCTTGTGCAATTTATGTTTGTAAACTGCCTCCACGGTACAGGAGAAAATCCTAGTGTCTGGGTAACGTTTCTTTAAGAGTAAACAAATAAATAAATAAATAAAGAGTAGTGGACCGCCAAACATTCAGATGATTTGGATGATAACGTAAGTTTTGTCACGATGTGCGTTGGTGAAATTTGGCGGCTGCAATTAATCTTAACAATTCCTCGGAGCACTCCCCGTGGTAAATGCGATAGAAAATGCAAAGTGATGGAACATCTTTTCGCAGCGCCAGTGAATCGAGCCGATCGAAGAAAACTCGGTCGTCGACTATTCAAGCCGCCCTGCGCTGGATGCGGTCAAGTGGAAGGAGCTGGCACTGGGGAGCCCGGCCCAGAGATGGGAACAGTATTCCATATGAGGCCGAAAATCCAAGCAAACGGTATGCCGGCATGAAATACTTTCCCGCTCTGCTTCCTGCTGTTGCCAAGCTTTTTAGAGGCCAAATTGACTTTCTCCTCCAAGTGACCACGAAACTAAACGTCATGTGATATGTCGACGCCGAGGATTCCGATACTGGTTGAGGCAACAAGGGAAGTGCCATGAAACTGAGGAGATACGACAAAGGGGTATTACATCATAGATGATTGAAATTAAGTTTATATATACGTGTATAATAAAATGTCCGAGAGATCAGGCGCAAAACCAACGGTCTTGCGTGCTCTTCTAGGCACGGGGGTAAAAACGATCAACTTCCTGACTCAGGGTGCTACTGAAAATATCTCGACAGTAAAACCCGTATTACCGTGTTGAGTAATGTAAGAATATCCCCTACCCCATATCATCCCGTGGGTTTCGTAAAAGGAGACAGAGAGAAACTAAAACAGAAGATGGGCACCAGCATGTTCGTGATAACAAATCAAAATAAAAAATGCGATTGCCAACCTGCCTGCCAAACGTGGCAACGAAGTAAAATCCCCCCAATGAGGGTGATACATCAGAGTCGGGTAATAATCTGTGGGGGAGGCTTATGTTCAACAATGAACTTTTATATGCTGCAATGGACGGTTTGTACCTCCTTCTAAGGGGCCCTTGAATCACGCCAATCAGGCCAATGAGCCAATCAATATATAATCAATCTGCTTTTTTAAAGATATTCTTGTTTGGTATGAAATAAAATCTCATTGAAGCACCATTTTAATAAAATATAAATAATAATTAAATTCCTTATTTTATTTTAATTATTTTAAGGAATACTTCAAATATACGGTTTTCAATCAATTCTCAAAAAAGATCTATAAAAAAATCTGAAAGAAAGAACATAGGCAATTAGGCTCGGATTTAGAGAAAGTTATCAGAATTTTCATTATTATTACATTTTAAGGATTTACTTTCACTTCATTTTATTAAATTTAAATTAGTTTTTTTTTAAACAATTCATTCGTTTATTCATAATAATATTAACGCAATTGAAAACTCAAGAAAGTTCCCAGAAATGAACGAGGCTTTTTGCTTCGTTTTCGATGTCTTTATATCCATTAGTAAATGTTAAACAAAAGTGCTTCTTCAACTTTGTTCCATTACGCGAATCCGCTTTCGTTTTGTCCTTTTCTCCTAACTAACAGTTCTGTTATTGTCATTTGTGATTTAAGTGTTTTAACTGTACGTAAACACATACGAGAGGAAACGACTGTGGTAAAGTAACGTGCGTTGGTTTAAATGTTATAGTAGGTACATATATCAATTTTTATTACGTACGCAGAAGTATTAACACATACTTGCACAAGTGAGTGATGATATATTATATCATATCAAGCATACACATAAAACTAGACATGAAGAAGTTGATTGATGCAAGTGATTCAGGACTGTGTTTTATGGTATTCCTCGGGGGAAGCCTATTCGTCGAATGACAGTTGACTTATAAAAGCTGTAATAATGATGATGATGATGATGACGGGTAACCGATGGATGCAGGTGATTCATGACCTTATTTGTGCCACTATTTGGATGAGCTACATTGAGCAGAAGATTTATGATGAGCTACATTGATTATATCCTTTTTGTATTAACGCTATATTTTATGATCATCATCGTCATTGGCGCGTAAACAATGCATTTCTCTTAACTTTCTTCCTATTATGGATTTGCCATATTATTTTAGCAGGTGAATTGGTTATCACAGTACCAATTTGAATTTACATGTCGGCACTGATCATTATTTATCAAGATTTGAAGATTTTTAGTCGCCCTTACGTTCACAACATACACTAATTCTGTTAGAAGTTTCGAGTATTTACTTCTTAATTTTATAAACCTTTTTTATACCTAGGCAAAATAATATAAATAAATGAATGCAACTTGCAAGTATGTTTTTTCAAAAATGCGCCATGCGATTTATGCCACGTTGGGCTGGCGGATTAGATAACCCAGAGCTGATAAACTTTCGCAATGATGACTTTGCCACTATGAGTAAGTTATCAGTTTTAGTGAATCAACAAGGTATACCTCGAGCCTTTGTGGTTAGCATTTCAGGAAAATGTTTATATTTTTTCTGACATTATAAAAATGTAAAGTTCTATAGCTGTAATAGGTAATGTAGTTAAAAACTGATGCTAATAAAAATATCTTAAATTGTATATTTTATCGAACTTATCCTAATTAACGCGGAAGCGAATTAATTTAATTAATATCAAACATGAATACTGCGGGATCGTGACTTTTACTCTGTTTGTCGAATTAAGCAACGCTCTGCTTAATTTAAATTATAATAATTAGTATTGAAACCCAATGTTTGAACGCGATTCAAATGAATTTTAAATATGCATGATTCCTACATGTTTGATTTATATAAAATTCAATGAGTTGATTGCAAGGGACTTTTATAGCGCGTACGATGAATACAAACATCATTTTAAGCAGCACAAATTTATTCACTTATTAATAATATAATGACCGAAGATTGTTCAGCATGCTGTCAAACAATCTTCGACTACATTACCACTTACCACCAGGTGAGATCATATTCAAGCACTGACATAAAATAGTTAAAAAAGTCTTCCTTCTTGTGAAAATTAAAATCGACGGTCAGCTTTAAAACGTGTCATAATCGTCTGAAGTTTAGTCATTGGTATAACGAAAAACTTGAAGTCTGATAAAAATGCTCTTTGTTGTTTTCTCGAGTATCTCTAATGGTGACAGTTTATTTGTTTCACTGTTGTTTATTTGACAACAAGCAATTACATGGCAATGGCACTTGGTTGAAAAGTTTGTTTTAAGCACTTAAAAACGTTGAAAAATTGAAGTTTCTTAGTTTCATTGAAGTTTTTTATCAGATTATGAAAGTAACGAAAAAACTTGAAATTATTTTACAATACTTATGTAAATTACATCTGTGATTACTGGAAATAATTTAGGTAGATGTTCTTAGTTCTTAGGGCTAACAAGGTATAATATAATAGCTTTCTTTCCCGAAGTTTGTGGCTGGTGCTTATGATCCGCCCATTATGAGTTGGATTGTTATTTCTACTAACAAAATATTGTGTGATCTTGCCCTTTCTTTATTTACGTTTATATATAGTCATCGTCATCTTTATTTATTTTTTATTACTTAGTATCTGAAAAACCGTTTTTATGAGTTAATGTAGAATTCAATGTAAATTAAAATAGCAAAACATTTAGTACACGTACATTTTTTGAATATATTCCGTTTTTCCATTCAACGTTAAACTTTATTTTAAATTGGTGCTTAATATTTTGAATGAATCATTTTGAAATTTCCTGTGGTAGAATGAAAAGCTTCTGGAACCACGCCGGCGAGAAGCAATCCTTAGTCAGATCTACAGTCTGGCCAAGGTCAATAATATATTTTTTGCAGAACAATTCTTTTTTAAATGTTATTTATAAGAATTCGCGAGCCATTACAAAGTTTTACTTTTAGCTAGTTTAAAGTAATTTGTAAAAAAATATTTTATCATAGGTACTTAAATAATAAAAAGCTGATAAACCGTTTTGTTTATTTAGTTTACCCTGCCAAATTAGGTAAAAATTATGAACGCTCCTTAGAAGCTTTGCCTCTGGTCAGTTTTTTTACTCATGTGGCAGTGGGCCGGTCATGTAGCTCGAAAATCCAATAACTGATGAGTAAGAAAGGTTCTCCAGTGGCAGCCTCGTACTGCTAAGTGAATTGTAGGGTGGTCCCCACTAGATGGAGTAACGATATGGTATAGAGTTAAGACATACATGATGATAACGGATGCAGTTGGCTTATTTTGTGATATTCCTTGAGGGAAGCCTATGTTCAGTAGGATTTGTGAAGGGCTGTAATGATGAAGTTGATGAACGTAATCTTTTCACTGAATTTATATGCGATGTACTTGAAACGTAGGTTGTAAATATAAATTACAAAATTAAACACAAAAAAAAATACTTAAAAATTAGCTTTTAGCAAATTGGATTTCCGTTACAGCCTATTAAAGTCCACTGTTGAACATAGACCTCCCTCATAGATTGCCTCAGATAGGGGATATATTTTCCATAGTTGCCACGCTTGTCTTGGGTGGGCAACCGGAGTTTATTTTTATTTTTAGTCGTTATTAGGAAGACGCTGCTGCCCATCTCCTGATTTGTTTCCCTCTGTCGCCTCTTACGACACCCACGGGTCGAAAATGGGGTAGTGGTTATTCTTGTGTTGTATTCACGTAAACATATGTCATTGGGAGTGAAGTCCTTATAGCGGTGTTGTGGCGTATTATTTGCTCTATGCTACCACTGTTTAAAACTACCATTGTTTGAAAATAATACATACTGGTTATTTTTTATAAAGTTTCAAGTGTAAAAAGTGAAAAGCGAATTAACAATCCACCCAGTGGTAAGTGACCACTGCATCCCACCACTGAGGAATAAGATGGAGTGCCACTCAACAACAATGGCTCTCTTTATTCTTCAGAATGGAACACAGTAGTGCACGCACTGTTGCTTATCGGGAGAAATAGGCAAGAGAGTGGTACCTACCAAGATGGACTCCTAGCAGAAAAGAAGTCTTACCATCACTAGATGCGAGGGAATACATTACTAATGTATTCACTCGCATATACAAATATATTCATTCAATTTTATGTAATGATGCACTTCATCCTGTTGTCCAATAAAATTATATTTTTTATAGTAATATTACCTAACTAGCTGTTCCCCGCGACATCGTCCGCGTGGAAGTTATTACGGTTGTATTTCATGGGTTTTGATTTTTTCGCGCGGAACCCCAATTGTTTTTCTAAAATAAAAGTAGCCTAAGTTACTCCTTTTGACATCAGCTATCTGCCAATGAAAGTCCCCTCAAAATCGGTTAAGCCATTTCGGGGATTAGCCGGAACAAACAGACAGACAGACAAACATTTTAAAAATAGTTTTTATGTTATAAGAACCATATAATATACTTTATTTACGTCCGTTTTTAATGTCAAAATAACAAAAATATGTTATTTTGACATTAAAAACGGACACTTCCATTTTATTTATTTGTATAGATACTTGTTAAGTACCTATATCATGTCACTACCTACGTTAGAGGTATCTATATTTGTACAACAAATGTTTTATGTTCTGTTTCCTTTTTATTCGTGGGTTTCGTAAAAGCCGATTAGAAGTATATTTGAAAAATATCATACTACCGTAAGATTATGGAACCATCTCGTTAATACATACTTTATTTAGACTTATACCTAAATCAACGACGTAATGGCAAAAGTGCAAGATGCCTTGTACTACGTTTGAACTTTTCTTTTATTTATTTTTTCATTAAAGACTATCAAAAGCTTACTGCTAAACATAGGCCTTCCCCATGGATTATGGCCAATCTAAGAGGATTTAGCATAGTAGCCACGTTTGGCAACGGCAGATTTTTTTAATAATTTTCGCTAGTTATCAGGAAGATTCATCTCCTGTTTCAGTTTCCCCTTGTCGTTTCTCACGACACTCACGGAATGATATAGGGTTGTGGATATTCTAATGCCTCTGCATATTGAATGGTTTAACTATGTCTACAAATGACGTTTATTCTCTCTTTGTCAGCCCTATACTACTGAACTTGGAGCAATTCTGCTGTTGGCATGATTTCCCTTATTCATCATGTAGATGTTCTGATGCCACTACTGCATAGCTACGGTCTACAAATCACACTTATTCGCTCTTTATCAGCCCGTATAAATATACTGCTCGACTTGGACCTTTCCTGTTGTAGGCAGGATTCGCCTTATTCATGCAGGTGAATTGACGATCGCAGTACCGGACGTCCCACGAAAGTCAACAAATTATGCTGTATGGAAAAAATACAGTATCTCCTTCCTCAAATCAGTCAAAAGTCCGCTGCTGGATATGAGTATCTCCCCTCTCTTTCTAATTTACTTTAACCGTCACACTGAATGGAGGATCACAATACTACACGTCTCGCACCTTTGACGTTGCACCTGCCCGTCACCGGTTTGGCCATTTGCGTCTGGCGTAAACGAGACGGTATACTGACATCTATGGGAGGTCAAAAGATTTTTTCACATGATGGATTCTGGATGATCGATTTCTGTACGCCGCTACCAGGCCTCGTCACGGGTTCACATTCTTTACTTCATTAGATATAATTTTCTTAAATAAAAATACCGACGACCGATGGGGAAAAATATGGAAAACCGAAAACGCTTGTGCTAGGAGGGGTTCACGACAGTAGTCGAAAGGCGGATTTGAACCCTAAATGGGTCTATTTTGTAAAGATATATACATGTAATGTGTTATATTTCACTTAGTTTTTCATAAAAAATAAAGCTTTTCCCAAATACGTGGTATCGTAAATGTATAGAGTACTGAAAAAGATAAAAACAGAGACGAAAATCGTAGCTATAACTCTTACTGGGCCTGTTAAACATAGTAATAATCCGGAATAAGGGCCGATTCTTTATAATTATGTCAGATCCACCTCCTCCATTTCCGCTTAGTAACTTCCGCTATGTAATACAGTTACGGAATTTTATGGTAATTTCGTTTCACTTTTGCGTTTACTTTGTCTTTTTTATTTGTAGCTAATTATATACGGAAAACAATGATTTATATTTTGATATCATTACGATAATAATATGATGTTAATATCAAATTTAAATAGAATAAATAACTCTTGTAAAAATGTAATGTCGCTTTTCAACACGCTTTTATTAGCTTCGCGTATCTATTTATCTATCTATGTGACGGAATCTTTTAACGTAATTTTCACCAAACTGTAGACAGCCGATTGACTGGAAAATTTACACTCGTATCATGGATCTATGACAATACTATAATTTAATAAATTTTTTTAGTATCCTGATCAGGATCGCCAGGATAAAATAAAATAATTACATCTTTATATTAGTTTCATTCCTTCTACCTTGACCAGTATGTAAATATGTATTATTTACATACTGTTCATGATTATTTAATTCAATTTTGTAATTCAATTTTCACCCATTTCTAGAAGTTTGATTGATTTGAAACTTTTGCAGACTTATTAAGAACCGGTGACAACACTTAATTATATAATAAATATATAATTAATAATTTCATGACTTTGACCTAGTTTAATTCTCACTAGGATTATCACAGATATGAATGATCTTTGATTATCACAGATATGAATGATCTGTGATAATCCTAGTGAGCGTTTTGTTTAAGTTTTTTAAACTCTCATATTATATTATGGATACTTAGATGATACATGAATACTAAGCCTGTCATAGCCCATTTCGTTCAGAGTTGTTATAATCGCGCTACTTAGTAGACTAAACGTCGATCGCAATACAAGATGACCCGCACCTCTGACGCGGTAACCGTCCATCTTGGTAAATATATCTGTTCTGACTTATATGCAGACCCGTCGATATTGTTTTGATCTTCAAGATCTTCCAAGTATTTCCACCCACTATAATCCACATGACGAGATAGGATGATGGATGTTCTTACATTGCCATACTCTACACTATTGAATAAAAGCAAAATTTACTTATGAGCAATTTTACTGATCATTATATTGCCTTCTAAAGAAAAACACAACATTTATTCTTGTCGTTCTTCTCATTTTTGTCGTTCAAGGTAATTACTTAATAATTAGGCGACCTGAATGGAATGTAAATATAAATTTGGAGAGGGGGATGGTTTAGATATCTAGGTACTGATAGGCTTTTCTTGCCGTGGCTATATTCCGCAGAGAATATACAAAAATATTTTACAATGCACCTCTTCGAGCTCAATTTCTAAAATAAAATAATTACTATTTTAGGCCTGAAAATTATTTTTCCTCTTAGTTAAACATTACCATTTTTTTTTAAATAAATACACATCAAGTGGTTTTATTAATCAAGCTGTGTTAATGCTTTTATTAATTAAGCGTAGATCGGACCAAAATTTAATAATTAAAAGTTGAAAGTAGCCTTCGTTAACTATGACATTAGGATGTCAAACACCTCAGTCCCCCCGTGACCATGGGTACTGTCAAGTGCCCGAAACTTCGGGAATTAAAAAGTTAAAATTAAACGCGATAAAATCCGTAAAATTAGTTTTATTCCATAAGCTGTTTGTTTTTGACTGAACTTAAAATTTGTTGAGATTATGCGGTAGTATAGGGATAAACTTGAAGAAATTTTCTATGTCCTCAATATAAATTCAAAAGTAATATGATGATTTTTATACTAAAAATGAATAGTAGATTATTTAGCGTGCTTCATATCATAAGCATTTTGTTGACTTCAACACAGTTGTCACTTCCGAATATTTTCTCAGTCAAAACATTAGTCTATAGAAGAACAAAGAACCTTTTGATTTATTATCAAACATTAAAAAGCATTTAGGGTAAGGCGGGAATAATAATTGAAGGCCGCGGACAATTTTACACAATTATCTGTATTTAGATCTGTATTGTTGCCATACATGACATTACAATTACAAATAAAGGGACTCATCATTATTAAAAAAAGGGTTTGTTTATTTTTACGTAAACTACGATACGATATAATGAAAATATTTCTTGAAAATGTGACCACGTGTCAAACAAACTTTTCACGTTGTCGTTTGATTTTATTTTTTTAGTGTAAAAAAAATAGGTTAATATTGTATACGACTAAATTGATTACCGTAATTGGATAATCCATACTAATTTAAATTAAAAAATGAATTAATCCAGTATTGTTTACAACCTCTTTTTAATTTGTGGCTCTGTCATAACATAATATTCTTCTTTCATATTTGCACCCTAAGTTTTGCCGTGTAATGTCGGCGAGAATCCACTACCCTTTATCATCCGGTAAGTGTCGTAAGACGAGTCAGGGCGAAAATGCAACAGGAGATAGACAGCAACATCTTCATATTAAGAGCTAAAATAATAATAAATACTGGGGATACCAACTCCAGGTGGGTTGGTCAAGCGCGGTGACAATAGCACATATCACCCAAGCCCTACGTTCAACAGCGAACTTTAATAACTTCGTAATGAATAATGAAATATATAAACGCTAAGCTCGAAGAAAGTAAGTCTATATGTCTACGAGTATAAGTTAGTAGGTTTTTTTAAGTTTGTTCACTGATTTCTCGGAAACGGCTGAAACATGATTCAGGCATATCCTCTCTACAACGAAAAATGCCCTTGTACAGCAGTAGACATTTACGGGTTGAAAAGGAAAAGAAGAATAGAAGTGATAACAATGGTGACAGTCCTGTCAAAGGGTTTGAATCTTTGAATATAAAGATTACAAAATAGTAATAATAATTTCATTATTTTTTAAGTCGAACGCTATTTTAGAATTACATCCAAAAACAAAATTCTATTATGGATAACGATAGAAAAACTTTAAAAAAAAGTTTTGGCACAGGGAAAAAGCGCGAAAGTAATAAATAACGCCAGAGGTCGCGGTGGTGATCAGGTGTTCGTAACTGCCGTGTTGATTTACTCGGAAACTTGTTAACGGTCGAATTTGTTTTTTTGAAACATTGTTGTTACAAATGCTTTTAATGTATAACTTTTTGTTATTATATTTAGCACTTTATGTACTTTATTACTTTGTTATCACATCAACGGCATTTCAAGCCCACCGCTGGACAAAAGCTCAGAATGCGACTGTAGGCAGGCCTAACTTGAAAAATTTGCACATACTCACCACGTTGGTCAGGCGAGTTGATGAGCAATATAAATAATAGAAAATAAATAGTATATATACATACATAACTTTAATATAACTCCAATATTAATAAAAATGTTATTACCTTATTTATATCTCGGTAACATGTAAAAAATTAATATTCACTATGAGGTCAACGCTAAATATTTAATATATTAACGCTTCAACATTTTATGGAGCGTTATATTAATAAACCATTATATATTTAAGAATAAAAAAACAAATTATTTTTAAACAATTTAATCATTCTTAAGTTGCGTTAAAGTTTTGCTATTAAGTTTTTTTTTAAATAAATTTACAATTTGTTTGCAGCCAAGTGGTAGTTTGCTACAAGGATATTTTCAATATAGGCTACTACTTTATATAACCTAGGTAACTAAGGAATTTTTCATTTCAATTTTCAATCTAGTGCGATAATTCACATCTAAGTTTCTTTTCAACCGACTTCAAAAAAGGAGGATATTCTCAATTCGACTGTATTTTATTACGTGTGTTACCTCAGATTTTTTTTCTAAATGAACTGATTTTAATGATTCTTTTTTTAATTGAAAGCTGGTGCTTCATATGTGGTTCCATATACATTTGATTAAGATGACTAGTAGTTTTTGAGTTATCTTTAATAATGCGTATTTAATCATTTTATTTATATTGAAGTCGGTTGTACAAAATTTTTAATTTTACCACTTGTTGTTTGTAAAATGATGTATTTTAGAAAGAAACGTGGTTGTCAAAGGGTGAAAAACTGGTATTATTGAATACTTTAGAAGTGATTTCCGTTTAATTTGAACTAACTTTTAATTATCGTCTTAGATGTTAAGCATTTTATGTCATTGTTAACCCGAGTGTCTTTCAATTTTTAATAATAAATATTAATTTTATGGTCCGAACTACGCAGCGCAGTATTAGCTTACAACTTGTAGTCTTGTAGTGCTACATTATGGTATGATATTTTTTAAACAAATTTATGTTATCTTCTCTTTTAATGTTATAATGTTATGTTGTTATGATCTATTAAAAGATAATATTAATTTCAATAGCCTCGTGAATCAACCTTGGAGAAATCACGATGTTATTTTATTATAAAATCCGAATTTTAAAAAAGAATATTGCGTTTGGGCAACAGCTTCATAGATCAGAACTCGTAAATGAATTGAAAATTGTAAACCATGTGTGGAAAATTGTGACACAGAAATGTAAGCATCAGCATTTTTCCATTGCATACAGCATTTTGCTAGGGATATAATTATAGGAAAAATTTACTTCGTTTTAAAATTCAATAAATAATACTAAATATCACTTTATGGCTAAATAAGAATAACTATTTTACACAAGCGCCGCAGACAAACGGAGCGACTGTGTGCTACCTTTCCGTCAGTTTATTAAGTCATAATATATACACATAAATAAAATTGAGGTGTCTGTCTCTAATTTCAATATAACTGCCTTATATTGAGCTGGGAGGGTTATTTGAATGCCGTTAAATCATGAATCATGAGCCAGGGCCGTGTATTGGCGGTGTAAGAATAACCACTACCCCATATCATCCCGTGGGTATCGTAAGAGGCAACAGAGGAAAACAAAACAGGAGATGGGCAGCAGTGTTTTTCTAAAAATGACTAAAAATAAAAAATAAACTGCGGTTGCAATTATGGCAAATATCATCTTTTGGAAATTGACAGCCACTAGAATGTAAACTGGTGTGAATATGAGTATCGTAACGCTGTTTAGTTAAGATTTAAAATATTGCTAAATGTTAAGAAAAGTAAAATAGCTTTTGATATAATATGATATTTCACTTGACGTAATGGAGACTTGTCGTTGTGAGACTTTACATGTATTTGAAATATTTTTATTTCTCAGGCGTGCAGGTTTTTGGATGATATTTTCCTTCACCACTGAACACAAGGTAAATCGGCAATTTAAAATTGTAATAATTCTTTGGTGACCAAGGGGATTGCACACGTGTCGCTCGCGTACTGACAAATTTACTGCTAGCTCTTAGTCCTTGAGATACCCACGGCTCTTTACTTCAGTATACATTATTTTGAAATTGAAAACAAGAACTGTTAACTTTGTATACTTATTATTATGTAGAACAGAATATATATTTTAGAACTTTCATTCTTTCGTTTCATTACTTACAATAATAGGTTTCAAACAAATGTAGTTTCAAGTTTGTCCAAGAGCCCGTTAAATATAATTATAGTTCGGGAAAAGAGCTCGATCTTTCTTTATTATAGCGGATATACGCCTCCACATCCCGCCGAAGAAGTTGTGCTTACACAGACCGTACATTTTAATTCTTAAGGCTAATTGAAGTTTTAAATAGTTTTATTAGAATAATATCTAATATAGTTATCTTATTGAATATAGATATAAATTCGGTTCTATTATAGAATTGATTTGTCACTATTTTTTTAAAGTGGTTCAACATTCTATACCTTTACATTTTTTTGTAAAAAACATTTTTCGACGATTTGGTAGCGTTTATTTTCATTTATTTACTTATCATAGCCTATCAAAAGTCCATTGTTGAAACAAACACTGAAAAACTCCCCATGGATTCTTTATTTATTTATTTAAGAGAAAATGCATATTATTATGTATGTTACGTGGTAGAGCCACGCTGCAGCACGAATGGGTCGGCTCGACCGGGATAGAACCACGCTCTCACAGAATACCAGCGTAAAATAGCAGCTTAATGTTGGTGTGTTTCGTATGGTGAGTGCAGAGAACCGGAGACCCTTTTTACTGGAAAGGAGGCATTCCACCTTAGTCCTCAGGGGTAACAACGCATCTGCATTTTGATTCTTAATTGAGGATAAATTTAGAATGTCTATGGGCCACAGCATCCACTTACCATCAGGTGGACTGTGTGCTCGTTTGTCACCCTATTCTATAAAAATATAGTATAAACTCTTATTAAATAAAGATAAATATAACATAAACGAACAAAGTTTCCACATATTTGCCACGCTTAGCATACGGGTTGGCAACAAAAAAAAATATTACTTTTGATTCGTTATCGTATATAAGTAAACTAGCGGTCCGCCCCGGCTTCGCACCGGTGATTTCTGGATCTCGACAACAGCGCCACCTACCGGGTCCAATTGTGAATCTTAAGCATCTAGGCATCCATTCAAATAAACACATGACATTCTCCATAAGGTGCCATGAATGGCTTTTCCTCATAATGGTGATGTTTTCGCAAAAATCACTATTATGAGCAAAAGCCATTCATGGCACTTTATGGAGAATGTCATGCAGTTTTCAAAACTCTCCTTCAATTTCCTATACGATCACTATAAGAGTTATTGATTATCAAAGTTAAAAATAACTTTTTTGCTTTGATTGACTGATAACTCCGCGGAAAATTATTGTACATGCTTTTTGATTACGTCAAATTAAAGGACATTACAATTCCTAAAGAAAATTTTTAGTGAAATAATGAAATAATTTTTTTGAAGCCCGTAGACTTTTTTAAGACGAGCAAAAAATTTGGAAATGTTTTCGGTAGTTTCTTTAGAATCACTCCAGAACCAAACATGACAAAAAAATCATGTTCAGATTTGAAAACTAAACATTTGGAGCTACAATTTGCTTTTTTTTTTGCTGTACAATCATTTTCCTCGGAGTTACAGCTTGTTGAATATCACCCAAAAATTTAGATTTTTTTATATACCTTAATTTTTGTGACTAGGTATTAATAGATGATTTTTAAAAACAGAAACACTAGCAACGTTACTTTTTTGAATATTTTTATGAAATTGTTTTAAAATGCCATGAATGGAAAGATCATAAGCAATTTTTTATAACAAGTTTATTTTTTCTTAAATAAAACAGTTACATGAAGCTTAATATAAATATTTAAACACAGTACCGATGACGCCCGACGGTTTCTGGTAAAAACCTAGCGATTTGTAACGTATCGCTAAGTATGGAAACATAATTTTTATTAATGGTTATTAAGACAGACGTATAGAACGAAGTTATAAAATTTTACTATCTTACTGCGGAATTTAGTTAAATATATATTATTTCTATTCAGTACCGATAACCGATAGTCTCTACAGCAAAAGAAAAATCGTACAAAGTGTATACATAATACTTGTGTGCTTTATGAAATACAAAAAACACGCTTAACACTCAACTTATGAGGCGAATGAAGCTCATCAATCTAAATTCACTATGAGATTCAGCCTTAGCATTTCTAAAGATAGAAAAGCAATTCATCTAATCGCATCGCTTCGGAAGCGAGTTGGACCTAAGACTATTATTCAAAATGGATGCATTGTTTTTCCGTCAAAGATATGAAATACAAAGTATAAGCATGTGCTCGATTAGTATGATATCTGATGGTAAGTGAAAATGGTAAAGCAATTTATTTGCTTAGCTTAACAAAAGCCTTAAATACATCTACGTTGTAATTGGATGGAATGACAGGCTCTAGCAAATTAATCCACTCCTTTGACGAACGCATTACAAACTACAAAGCAAACTGTTTGGTTCGAATGCGTTGTATGTAGTTAATATTATGTAATAATATATTATTATATATATTCATGAATAATTTCTACTATTCTTGGGTTTGATTTTTGTTATTATTTAACGAAAAATATTAGTGACCTAATATGAAATATTGCAGCATTATGCTAGTGCTTACACTGGTGCTTGATATGAGCATGATCCTTCCTTGAAAATACAAATATAAATAAAATAATTTATCTCCGTATATAAAAATCAATTGCTATTCGTTAGTCTCGCAAAAACTCGAAAATGGCTCAACGGATTTTGATGAAATTTTTTGTGTTTATTTGAGTGGGTCCCTGGATGGTTTAAAAACTCAATTGGACCCGGTAGATGGCGCTGTTGTCGAGATACAGAAATCACCCGTGCAAAGCCTAGGAATTTATAAAGATTATAAATAATGTCTATTGAAAGTCATTCTTATGTTTAATTTACCACTGGTTCGTAAAATACCTCTGATCTGGGAAGATTCAACAAGAAACCCAGCGGGACATGTTTTTTTGATAGCACAATTTATTTATTTTTAATTTTTAATCATCTTCGTAAACGAAAGGTACTTGTTAACGACAGGTTGTATTTTGGATGGTTTTGGGGTGTACTCGTATAATCTTATGTCTGTTTCATTGAGAGCTACTTTAGTCAAAACAACTTAACGATGTTTGACATTTTTCATCTCTGAAGTGTTGGGCTACATTTTATGTTAATCTTACTAAAACGATGCTCGCAAAAAAAAATGACGCTTGCTTATGGCGGGTTTCTATATTTAAAAACGTTTAGTATTATTTTTCGAGTCGTTTTGCAGTAAATGAAGTGCACTAAAATCCATATTTGATACAAAATACCAGTTCAACTATTCATGAATCATTAGTAAGTATTTTATTTTATTTTAAGTCTTCCAAGTTTCTGAGTGAATAGTTTGTAATATAAACTGTTTATATATGCAACTCGTATCTACTAAAATGGATCGTTACGGAGAACGAAACGTGTCCTTAACATAGGAATAGGCCTTAAAGCATATTATACCATACGTGTCATTTTAATAGACAATGATAGAACACAGCATTGTTTTCTTTATTTAAAGTGTAAGTACTTATAGAAATAAATGATCTCATACATTCCGAGAACGTAATTGCTTCTCACTGCAGTGAGCACTGCTCAAAATCTGCTAGAGGATGTCATTATTTGTAAAATGTATTTATATAACATTGAAATGCAAAAACGCTGGTTGCGTTTCCTCGCTGAATGGCTATACTTAGCCTTTGAGCGAGAAAAAACCAGCCATCTTATCACCAGCAGCGACGACCAGTCGCGGATACAGTTACATACAGACCGATAGTCCCCACGGACCGATAGTCTCTACAGCAAATGGCACAAATATGTAGTTATCTCTCAGGAACTCATATTTGTGACACTTAGCTGCCTCTTATGCTGCCCCGGCTCTAAACGAGGTACTCCTGAGGTAAGAGGCTGCCAAAGTATCTGTGTACAATACATTCGGAGTAAAAAGTTCCACTGCTACAAATAATGTCATACGAATTTATTCGACGCGATCTTTTTTATTTTGCTTCTTAACAAAACTTGAGTCATTACTCTAAATAAGTCCAGTTTAATTTTGCAAAGTTCAGTTACTATTGCGACGAAAATTGTTTGGAGTTTCAAACAAATGAACACCTACTATTTCCTTTTTACTTTCGAACTAATAGATTAGCAGAATTAATGGCAGCTAAATTATTTTGTTTCTCCTTCTTTTGTTAATGAATATAATACTGACTTCATTATAGTCGATATCTTCATTGTCTACTGGTATACTTGCTTTTTTTTCTGTTTTTTTATTTTTATTTTCTGTTTCAACGGTTTTTAAGAACTTTTAGATTAATGAAAAATATTTTAGGCGAAATATTTTTCATAAATCCTGTAAATTATTTATTACCTACCCTGTGATAATCACTGGCCATATATTTACTTGGTAAAATAATGTATTTGTTTTTGAGGTTATGTATTATTCGAAATCTCAAAATAGATTGATATTTTTTCAGTCTCTTGCTTCAGAAAATAATATTATTTGTATTTATTTATTTTATTCTTTATTGCTCCAAAAATATTGTACAAAAGGCGAGCTTAATGCTATATTATGGCATTCTCTACTAGCTTACCTTGTTAAAATGTATATATATATATATATATATATATATATATAAATAAATAACTAAAAATTCTTTAGTGCTGTAATAAACATAGAAAGTAAGTTGATTCAGCTTTTTAAGTTACAGATATGTTCGTATAATTTTCTTTTAAATACATTTTTGGCGGGTATTATTCGTAAGTCAACAAGCAGTTTGTTCCAGAGAGAGATGGAAGTAACTGTAAAAGAATTTTACATATAACACAAATTATCTCGTCGTCGTTTGTTATAATGATACTTTATCAAAATTGAATCACATAATTATATTTTATAAGCTGCACAAGCAAATAGTAAAACGTATACTGTGTGTATATATATACCATAGATAATATACTATATAGGGCAAATATGACTGAGTAAACGAAGGATGCGCAGCGAAACGTCGCAAAAGACCTAACTCACTAGGTGTCTCACTAGCTTCCACTCAGATATATATTACCTTGCGCGCGCACCTACAGCTACCCTATAATATGTTTGTCTGATCAGGCGTTAGAACTGTCGAAACTGTCTGGCTACTGAGGAAACATCTAATAGTTGTCCAAGTAACATATATAAAATTCAGCTTTTATACTATAACGTAAATACAGTTTCTTAAAGTTTAAGGATGTCTGGCAAGGGCTTGCCACGATACTAAGTGTCTGGCAACGGATGACGTGATCTCGTATATTATTCCGAAGAAAATATGAGAAAATTACGCTTAATACTTTGACAAATTTAAGTTGCTATTTTATACACCTTTGCTATATTTTATACACATTTACTACCTGTTAACAGCCAAAGCTACCATGATCCAAACTTCATAGTAGCCCATCGTTCCTACCTATGTTGGGAGCATGCGCTGAGAAATTTTCAGCTTTTATAGAATAATGAAGGTCTGGCGATCACGGGTCTTAGTCTAAGTAGAACGGAGTTATAAAATTTTAGTATCATACTGTGGAATTTCATTAAATATATTATATGACGCCATGACGGCAGCGTCGTCTTACGCCGGTACAACAAAAATTGTAAACAACACGTGCATCGATCACGCCAACCGGCACGCCACTCGATTTCCCCCACCGTCCCACTACTCGACCTGTTTTGCAACGGAAACTACCGCGCAGCGGCGGAGAGGGGAGTCTTGGCTCTGGCGTAACTTGGTGTACTGGTTGTACCAAGCTAGCTTATCCTAGACGCTCACGGATAATTAATTTGAAATTAATTATTATCATTAATTATAGAAGTGCCCTAGTGCAATTTATAATTAATAAAACTAAATATTATCTTGTAATCCCTGACTTTTAATCTTTAATCTTAGTAATCCCTGGCTGTTATCATCAGCGCAGGATGCAGTTCCTTTGGGAATTTCACCGCACGTAGACTCCACGGACCGATAGTCTCTACGGAAAATTTGCCTATTTGCGCCACTTACTAAGTTAAGGTGCCTCTTAGGCTGCCCGGCTCTAAACGAGGTACCTCTGAGATGAGAGTTGCCAGAATGTCTGTGTACAATATACTTTGATTTGTGTACAATATACCCATTCGGTATAAAAAGTTCAACAGCTACGAATTATGTCATACGAATTTATTCGACAAGATCTCTTTTATTTTGCTCCTTAACAAAACTTGAGTCATTACTCTAAATAAGTCCAGTTTAATTTTGCAAAGTTCAGTTACTATTAAGAAGAAAAATTGTTTGGAGTTTCGAACAAACGAATAATACTTCCTTTTTACTTTCGAACTAATAGATTAGCAGAATTAAGGGCAGCTAAATTATTTTGTTACTCATTCATTTAACAATGAATATTGTAACGATTTCATTTTGAAATTAAAAAAAATAGACGAGTTTCAGCATCAAACGTGTGTTACGTCTGGTACTTGGATCGTTGATGCACCTGCCAAACATGACGATTAATGCAAAGCTTCCCTGAATGGGGAGAGGTCAATTACCAGCAGTGGACTTTTACGGGCTAATGAAAAAGAAGTGAAAATAGGAAATGTTGAACATTCCTTAAGTATTCTTTTAGTCGTTTCAAATAGCATAAAGAATTCAAGATTTCCGTTAAAGATTATGTCTTGGCTAAATGAGTACCGCTCTGGGAACAACTGCTTAGTTTGACGTCAGAAGTGCAAGGGATGCTCTTTAAAGTGGTGACCTCTTTTACTAACGATGTCGTCAAAACTCACTTAGATTTAAATTGACACTGCGTAGCCTCACAGTAAGAAATTAAACCTGTCCCCAGCTAGGACTCTAGGAATATAAATAAGTAAATATTGTTTCTATTGCTATAACGTAAGAAATCTTCTATTGACTAGCTTTTTTGTTTGTAATAATACTTAGCCGTCTGATAAATAATGGAAACCATAGTCAAGGTGGGGGGACAACTCCTTTAGGGGACAATTTACGCGAAATGTGCAGAATCTAACTTTTAAACAATTCATAGAAAAAAGAATCCCCCAATTTGGCAGATTGCAGGGGTTTGTTGTGCTGACTGGCCGTAATTTCTTTTATCAAACAATATCCTAGCTTCATATCATGAAACGCATATTAAAAGATATGTGGCACAAAAGTCAAATCACCTTTAAAACTTTTAACGGAAACGTTTATCCGGGACAATGCTTGCATAATTGCTTATCTTCTGCAATGAATGTTATTTTTGCTGGCTCCAAAAGGTTTCGAGAAATAGAAGCTATAATTTTTACAAAGTTGTAAAACATTATAAGAATAGGTAAATAACTATAATTACATAAAATTACTGTGTGATAATAACCAGACAGTCAGAGATTAATAAGAAGTAAAACTTTGACTGTATATTTATTAAATTTTACAATTTTACTACGTTTTTATTAAGGCACTTTCTTGTTTGTCTATCGTTCCGGGTGGAATTTAAATAATTGATTTTAAACTAACTTTCCGATGCGCTGGAAACTTGAAATTTTTGATATAGCTCAAATGCCAATCGGATTCGCAATTCGGATGCCAATGCAAGAATATGATAAAAAGCTTGTTAATTATTTTAAAATCATTTTAAAAAAATCACTTGTTTATTAACTGTCGAAGTGATAGGCTACAATGAATTTTCATGGAAAATGTGATTAAATATTGTACAATTTTGCATAAAATTCTATTTAGGTGAACACAAAAATGATATAAAGTATAATGAATTTCAGAAATGTTTACGCTTTGACTAAGAATTTAGTCAAGTCAAGTCAGCCATGAGTACATTGGTAGTAAGTACCTTAGTTAATTAACCAGAAGTTGAAACAACTAAAAACAACAAAAGGTTATTTAATAAAGTCAAGTAAAGTAAAGTTCCACTGGCCTCTTCTTATATCTGAAACGATTATATTAAGGCGAGGAAATGCTGCCCCAATGCGTATTGACTGAATTCAAATATCTTCCAACTTATTTCTTTGGATTTCGAACTTGAGTGGTACTCGTACTGGGAAATTTACAGCAAGCACTTAGCCTCTAAGCTACCACGGCTCTTTAAATATATTTCTATGAATTTGAAATATATGTGTGTGTACTTATATCCATAAAAAACGGTAGCTATCAGCACATTCAGTCCTTGAAGAGCCTAATTTAACACATTCCAATGCAGTGACAAATGTGGGCTCCCATGCTTTAGATTTGGGTGAAATGTGTTTTGTGGACTTAAAACCAGCGACTTTCAGGATACATTGCGAAAGTAATACATTTTTTAATTACATTTCTTAACTCTACCGCTGAATATGGATCTCTCCCCTTGTTCTCCTCCCGCCTGGCAAGCGTGAAGATCAAGTCAATCCTCCCTGGATTTGACTTTATCGTCACGATCGCAGTACCAGCCGTCTCAAACTTTTGATGCTGCACCCCAGCGCTGGTCGTCATATATTCAGTCTGGCGTTAATGAGATGGTGGATACCGCAATCTATTGGAAACCATAAAATCTTTCTGAAATATCCCATACCGATACCTACGAGACGAAAAGGGGTGATGGATTTTATTAAGTCACCACCACATAACGCGGCCTTAAGTATACAAACACATTTTTAATTGATAGAAGCAGACTTTTACCTATGTATGTTAGTAACATTTTAAAAATTACTTTTAAATGTAAACTGCATTTCAGAAAAATATTTAAAATCACATTATGTGACTATGCATTTTTATACCTTTACACGTCCCACTGCTGGGCACGGGCCTTATCTCATCATTGAGAGGTTTATGGAGCAGTTAGTCGGTGACGGTGCAAATTGGCGATCATCACATGCTTTTTTTGATTTTTATATTATAGTGATATGGTACGATAATACAAAAAGTATTTCGCAGTCGAATTAGTCGTTTCATATACGCAAGTTTCGTGGCCAATATGTTAGGCCTCACAAAAACCGATACTAAAACGAAAATTCAAATTGAATGACAAAAAGATTGACGGGTCGCTGGCTGATAGGACCCGTTTCGTTTCGCTAAGGTTTTATGTATAGCTTAAGAAACGTATTACATTCCGAGAGATACATCGAGGTACGTAATGGCAAATAGCATTTGCTGTTCTTTGTTTCTTACCATTTTCTTTATATAACTGCTGCGCAAGTTGTAAAACAAGTAATGGAAAGACGTCGGTTATTTTCATGTCATGTGTACTGTAACAAATTTTTACATTATGTAAATGTCTTTGAAATCGACATGAAGATTGATTGATTACACATAAATGAAGGACATGAAATGAATGTTAATAATATCAGATTATTTGTAAATAATTTATGTCGCTTTAATTATTTATCCAAAACTTAGATTTCTATTTTGATTATACCGTATTTTGAAATTGTGAGTTTTTTTAATTTTTTTACTAACCGAGCTTTGTCTAAATTTATGAGTAAGAAATTAAGAAGTCTAGTTATGAATGCCGATAAAGTGAGAGCATAATAAACGTATTAAGCAGCCGGAGCAAAATAATATCCTAATGCAGGACTTGTTTAGAAGGTTTCACATATCTCAAAACATTGTAATGAAAAAATATTGTTATTAGAATTTAATACACATTTTAGATAATTCCAAGCCCTGAAATAACTATAAACACTAGCTAATTGTACGTTTAGATCATTGAGAATCCTACCCATCATAAACCAACGGTGTCTGATGTAATAGTAACTGTTACGTAAATAAAATCATATTTATTAAGTAAATTGTGAAGAATCTTACACAAGGGGAAAATCACAATATATACTGGAGTGAAACAATATTTTTATTTTGTTTCAATTTTGCCCTCGGAAGAAGTCACACAGTCTTCAAATTATTATTATATTACCTGCAAAATTTAAGGTTATTGATTACCTGTGAAATTACCTTTTCCCAATACTGGCTTGCTTGAAATTAGATATTATCTTGTATTCGACTTGTATTCTGAAATTCAAATTAATGTAAAAGCTGTCATGAAAATCACCTCAGAATTGAGATCAGCCCTCAATGTAAGTAACTAAACTTTCGATTTATTTGTGTCAAGCCGGGAAAGCTAAGAAGCTCAGGGTCGTATTTACATACTGACAGATAATAACAGAACTTGCGCTCAACCTTGTAATTTAATAATTCGGGACTCAAATGAGAATTTTGAATTGGAGTGTATTCTGTAGAGGAATCGGAAACATTCGACGTAATGGTTGGCTCTGGGGTAAACAGCAAAACAATGCCTAAAACGCAAATTGAGTCAAATGCAATGTTGCAGATTGCGCAATATTTGCCATTTTTAGGTGGACAAATCCTTATGGATACCTTTCACTGCGAGCGCAACTAAAAAGCTATTCTGGACTACTATCGACTAAAACTCCACAGTGATCAGCATATAGGATCTTCGTTTGGAATGCAATTGAGTGTACCCCCTCGCCCCGTTTCTCTCTTCATTTTATTGGAATTACGTCTCGGAAGTAGTATCATCTGCCATAGGCAACCTCGCATTGCCATCTTAATACCTTTTCTTCTTCTTCCTCGCAGATAATATGGAACGCAGATCCCTTTTCCTATCCACCGCAGTGCAAGCACTTCGCCGTTGGTTTGCGTCCAATTTTCCTTCTACAGATAACATCTGCGTACCAGTTGCATCCAGGCTTTGAAAACCAGCAGGATTGCCTCAATGCGTTTGCATGCATAGCGTCATGTATTGTCATGGATTCAGGAGTCATGGAGTTCCGCAATGCTTAGGGCTGGGAACGCTAATGTGGAATCTCGCTTTCCATTCGGTCTTCGCGCTGACGTAAATATTGCGTGACATGCGCCACCTATTCATTATACCTACTTGAGACAATTATAAAACATATTTATTTTTAATACAAGCGCGCTGCCATACAACCAAAACTTGCTCTAGTCCATTACGTGCACACAGGGATTTGTCTGAATATTATGGGAGCTTCGATTTTCGCGAGCCCTCAGTACACTTCTCAATGTACTTACCTTTATATCATTATAAATAGTAAATTAGCAATATATCCTTTGCCACATCACGAATGAAAAAATGTGCTTATTGAATGGCTTTGAAAATTAACATACAAGGAAACGGAAATTTTAGTAAATGAAGATTTAGTTTTATATTATACAAAAATACCTGTGTTATTTAGTCTTAAGATTTGATATCTTAAGACTAAATAACACAGGTATTTTAATGTATTAATGTTAAGCACTAAAACAAGAGCGAAATAATCCAACACGAGTATATTAAATTACTAATTTAATAACTAAATTAATGGTCCTCCGGGATTGTTTCACCATTAATTTATGAAAAAAACTTATAAAGAAATAGTTTTATTTCGACCGGGAACTACTTACTTCCATTTTCTTTACAGAATAATAACAGAAACTTAGATAGTTGTTGGTATTTATGGTAAATTTAAATGTTGATTGTAACTATAAAAACGCTATTGATATTATTATTTAAATTATTTTGAGTTATTTCCCGCATTATAGCCACTAAAAAAAGTAATTTATTTTAAAACGTTTTCACGGTTTCAGTGCAAAAGCACTCGCCTTTTATCTGATTTAAAGGCCGAATTAAAAATAAATACACATTTTATTTCACCCGATCACGTGCAAAGCGGCGAAACATTCAAGACCTTTAAGCGCGGTGAAGGAAAATACGATGTTTCCCTAGCCGGGTGGGAGATTTGCCCTAAATCGAATTCCGCTCCCAATCCGGAATGGCCTTAATTTAACGAACGAATTTGTCTAATTCCAATTCTTATGCTGTGACAAATTTAGAGATTTTTATTCACCCTACGTCTTTTTTTAGAAGTTCCTTATTTCAAAATTTCTTTTTATTAAATTGTTAAGCTTTTGTTGAAATGTGAAGACTCGGTAAGGCAGTTGCTGAGCACTTGGTGTGACTCTCGAGCCGCGGTTTTGATTCCGGAACAGATAAAGTATTTGTATAGTCTACAAATTATTTACGTATAATTTATGTATGAAAAATGTCCCAAGTCAGGGAATAGGAGGAATCGTTTACTATAAAAAGTATATTATTCGTGTTACTTTCATAATATATAAGGGAATGCGTCTTCAAAAAAAATCTTTCATCGTCTCGTTCGTGATGTAATACCGCAGTGTCATGACTACCGAGGAAACAAAATCGCGATTATACAGGTTGTTAAACTTTATATTTTCAAAACATCTTTCTGCAACGGAAATTCGTACCATTTTAAATTTAATGCTCCGCCAGCAGGTGAGCAGCGGATGTAAATAAGTAAAATTTTAATAAATTGGAATGTGACTTCACGTGTCTGAAATGCGGTAAAACTTTTGCTCTGAAATAATATTTTACGAAAATCCGATCTAAATTTAGTGTTCGCAAATAGAGAGGCAGTATTTTCACTGAACGCAGGGTGTTTGCACGTGCCGTAGTATGGTGCAAGTTATAGGAAAATTTATTTCAAGCTTGCACTTATTCTATTTTAGCATTTAGTTGTAATCGAAAAAAATTACAAACAAAGAACTCGTTATAATAATATTACAATGTGCAACTTGTTTATAGCCTAACAACATTATACTGAAGAAAATTTATGCAGATGGTTTATTACTACATCGTGTTTTCTACTACTTTTACTTATTCTTAAATTTCTAAACATAAACTTAAACTCTCATGCCTCTAACCCAAAGAGGTAGGCAGAGATTAGAGACATTCATTTGGGATGATACTGACACAACTCTTCTTCTTCTTTCCCATCTACATATATACGCATACATCATGATCATCGATTGAGGGTATTCTTAATTTAAATTTCTACTTTACTGGTTTTTCTGAATTTACTTAGTGGTAAAATATGTGCATACATAAAATTATTTGAATTTTATATTGATACCAAAAAAAGACAACTCCAAAGTTTGGTGTCGCGGAAATTTTAAAATTTAGTTCTCATGCTAATTTACCACGCAGTATTAGTTACATAATTCAATCGGAAACATCGACGAGCTGTTTGGAGATGGACCATGAGGCCTTTCTTTCATTTCTCATGTCCTACGACGAAATGACAGGTTGTTTCGAGGGCATATCTTTTGGTATGCAAGTACGGTGATTCTTAATCTACCTATTAGTAATAACAGTTTCTAATTTTCATAGCGTTGCGTTGTCCCACAACGCTTTGGTGTTTCGGTCTTTTGAAATATTTCGTGTGTTTTCTTGTAATATAAATAAAACGTTATTTAAATGTTTAAAGAACCATATATATGAATGTAGCGAGCAGCGACTTTTTAGTCTATTGTGAAGTAAAGCAAAAAATATCACATACTCAAAAATTTTATGGTTAGGTACTCTTTTAATATGTTATGTATGAAAAGGTAAATTATTTAGTTGTATTATTGTGCTTTCATATTTTATTTTCATATTAATATTCTGGCATCTACAATTTGTACCAACGCCAAAGGCAGAGTTAAACTTGTTTACGTTCACATGTTAAAGGGAATTTGAGCACAAGTATAGTTACGTTCGACAACTGTATTGTACTTTTTAATGACATAGTTTCAACTGAAAATAATCTGTTTAGGTAAATACAATTCTGTAATCTATCTTCATCATGATGATCATCATCAGCATAAAAGCCTTTCACATTTACGCTACTGAACATAGGCCTCTCTCAAGTAATCGGCCACACAGCTCAAAGAACCGATAACCGGTGGGGAAGAAAGTTTCTCGAGTGGCAGCGTACTGTTAAGCAAAGTGAAGATGAATCCCTCCCACTAGATGAAGTGATAACCTGATAAGAGATGCAGAAAGTCGATGGATGCAGGTTGCTCAGGGCCGTGCTTTGTGGCATTCCTTGAGGCCAGTGTTAATTGTGATGGGCTGTATTGATGATGACGATGATCATGAAATTTTAAAAATATCTCATGGATGATAGTAGGTAGCAATACAAAAATCCCTTTAACGTCAGACATAATTGAAACCGGCCAATTACGAGTCGGGCTTAACTCTATTAAGCTTACGTACATATTCATCATAATATTATCTTATCATTATTACAGCCTATCTGTAGGCCTTCTACATAGATTGTCTCAAAGAGCTGACATTTAACATAGTATACACGCTTGGCAGACGGGTTTGCAACCGCAATTTTTTTATTGTTTTGCTTTTTTATTAGGAATATGTTGTCTGTGTCGCCTCCTACGACATTAACGGGATGGTACGAGAAAACAAATTATCTTACGCCGCCACTACTCGGCATAGCAACACATAAAACCAGCAAAAATACTAGCGTAAGTCTGTTGTATATAATAAGGTGAGTTACGAGAACAGTTTTTGACTGGTGTCGTAATCCTAAGGGTTGTAAACAAATTAGCATTTTAATTCTAAGCCAAGGAAGATGTAATTGTCGATGGACTGCAGCCTCCACATTTAATCAGGTGGATAGTGTGCCCAATCGTCAATTTAACTGATTTATTAATCGCAATTTTAGGTTTTATTTAAAAGTTAAAAAAACTTCTATGAAAAAGATCTAAAGCGAAAAAACTTTATTAAAAAGTTTTAAAACATATCTTTTCGACACTGAAACTAGATTAGATAATGTGACAAATGGCCGCCTGTCGCTAACATTTCAAGTGAAATGGTTAAGCGGTATTCCATTAAAGCGTTCTCTTTCAAATTTTGATACGTAAAACTTCGTGCCAATTTTTTCTCTCGCGAGAAATTGACGTTTCAAAACAAGTTGATTTATTTTCACCCTTCTGATTCAGCGCAAAAACAAGGCAGCCGCTATTGATAAGATTTTTTAATGTTATCAAAAATGAGATTATATATTTCTATACTAATTTTAATATTGTTTATAGACATTACCATTATCATTATATCCTATTAAAAGTCCCCTGCTGAATAAAAGCCTCCCCCATAGATTGCCTTAAAGGGGGGATATTTGCTATATTTGCCACGCTTGGAAATGGGGTTGGCAAACGCAGTTTTTCAGCTCTTTTCAGGAAGATGCAACAGCCCCACTCCTAGTTCAGTATCCCTCTGTAGCCTCTTACGACTCCACGGGATCATATGGGGTAGTGAATATTCTTACACCGTCACTATACGGTTCCCAGCGGTCCAACAATTTAAAGCATTAAACTTTAATTTGGGGAAATTCATAACTCAAAATTTATGAAGTCTATTTTCGAAGATATTAAAAATTTAATTATTGATTTGTATTGTCTAATTGACTTTCTGCATGTCTTACCAGGTCATCACTCACGTCACCAGCGCCAGCCGCCCCATGGCAGCCTATCCTCGGGGAGGACTTCTCCCCGAGGATAGACTGCCATGCGGCAATAGGAACACAAGGCGCGCCTTCCTCCAAGGCCTCTTACTGCAACTGCAAAACGAACTCCCCCGAGTCCGATACGCGGAGGCCATGGGGTCAGGAAAAACGAGCACTTGGAAGCACTAGCTTTCCCAACCCCAGCGGCGGATCTGGTCTATGGCTCCGCCGCCAACCAAGATTTGGCTGCGGAGGGTAGGAAGAGCGGCCCCTCGCCCCTCGCAATATGGACACACATCTCCTTCCGCAGCCCCACGACCACCGCATCTATCAATGGTGTGGCCCCGTAAGAGTCGAGGAGGATAGGACAAGTGGCGCATCGCCATACCAACACTCCTCTACCTCCGCGACTCCACCTTGGCTGCAGTGGTAGTGGGAGAGGGCTCGCCAAGCCCACTCGGAGTGGCCACCTCGGACCAGCCGTACACCACGGGCCAGCCAAGTGGGTTCCTCTTTGTTCACCGCGGGTGACCAGACCGTGGCTACTAAGCCCCCCTGCCACTACAAGGTCTTTCAGAGTCAATGGATGTAGGTGGCTCAGGACCGTGCTTTGTGGCATTCCTTGGGGGAGGCCTATGTTCAGCAGTGGACTTGTGAAGGGCTGTAATGATGATGATGATGATTATCTAATTAGAAGAATCTCTTTTCGCACTATATTATGTAAAATTGTATGTACATATTTTATAGATTTAACGTAATGTTTTGAATTATATATCCAAGTTCAACAACATTATTGATAATATAAATTATAATTCAGAATGGTATAAATTATGAATAATTTGAAAATGATCTTCGGCTCATACTTTCATTGGGTTTTTTTTCTTACAACTAACTTAAAAGGTAATAAGGCCTTGTAGTGTAGTACTTATGCTCGAGTTCTCCGCGTAAGCGGCTCTCCCCGTAAGATAAATATTTTCAAAGACTAGTTCGTTTAGGTTTTATAGCCTATATTACTTGTAGCTTACATATTAAAAATAAAAATTGACGCTTATAAAATGACAATATCTTCTTTATTTATTAATACAAAAAGAGAGCCATGGTAGCACTACGTCCTAGAGCTCGCCGTAAACACCAATTATAATCTTAATTGTAATTTTAAGTGCAAATTTACTATGTGCTTGGTGATTAAGAAAAACATCGCGAGAAAAAGCTAAATGTAAAGTCATGTCTTTTTTTATCATTATAAGCCAATGCTTGATCACAATCCCACCTGGTGTTAAGTGGTGATGTAGACCTAGATGGTAAATCGGATGATTATAATATATAATATATTATATGATAATAATTAAATGTCTGAGAAATAAAATAATTTTAGGACATTTGAAGTTCACCATGACCCTTTCAGAAATAAGAGAAAGCCTGTGTTTAGCAGCGGGATACCATTACATAGAAAAATACATCATATTAAAAAATTAATGTATTCTTATTAAAAATAAAAATCCATTGCTGGACATAGGCCTCTTCCATTGCAGGGAGGATTCGCTGCAATGGAATCTTAATCTTATCGGATTGAAAATCGCAGTACCAGACCAGAAATACAGAGTATACCGCCATCTGTCGGAAGCTATAAGCTATTTCTGGCATTAACCATAGTTGCCTTTTACGACACCCATGAGACGAAATTGAGTGATAGATTACCTTTTTTTATATAGAAGAAAGGGCAAATAAGCATACGGCTCACCTGATGGATATTATCGACCGCCGCGCTGCCCACACACAACTTATCTAACTTAACTAACAATCTAACATTGCCGCTACAAGGGTAAGTTAAATCTAAGACTAAAATCAAGCCCAATTAAAGTCTAAGGCTTTGATTAAACAGTGTTTTTTAAAAATATTTTTGATTTATAAAAGCCTCATTTTTTAGAATTGATTTACATATACTTCATAAACAGTAAATTTGCCATTCAAATTTATTCAGGCATTTTTCTCAAAGTGGAAGAGCATCATAAAATGATACAGTGCCCTATTATCAAATATTTTGTACGAAACCAATTTTAATGCATAAATATTATTTTTGGCGCCAAATGGCAGTGATTGCACTGCTGTTTTTCAGTCTGAAAGGTATAGAAAGCACCAATAAAATAACAGACTTTGAGACATTTCATCTTAGTTCTCAAAGTAACTGTTTCGGTTTGAGGGATAGGAGAGCCAATGCAATTATAAGCAATGCGGCAATTCAAATCAGTTCTTAAGGATGACATCGCATCTGAGGCCTTTTTTGCTTGAAGTGAGTTAAAGTGTTCATGGGCTGCTGTTTATAAATACTTGTCTTTACTTTTTTTTTAAAGGCTATTGGGAATGTGCCAGTGTCAATAAAAAGTAAACATTCCTAATTCAAACATCGGTGAAATCGATAATAGATGAAAATTATATGGTACCCAGGCGCAAGGCAAATTAGCGCAGAGCAATGATTCCACTAATGGCATCGAAATATCAACGCAAATGACCCGGAACGCGGTTCATTATCGTCTACATCGGAAATTAATCCTCGAGGGCGGAAGAATATGGGCTAATCACAACAGCATCCTGAAAACCGTGGCGGAGAGTACCTCTGTGCATGAGATATCTGAGGAATTTGGTGTGGAGGATGATCAACTAAGGCTTCTTATTTGATAAGCCTCAACATAATTAATTAAATAAAATAGAATAGTAGTATCATGTATACTAACATATTGAATTTTTTTTTTGTTGTTCAGTACAAGTAACAGTTATTACTAAGTAAGAAAAACATTAGAAAATATTCCTAGCAAAAAAATAAATAAAAATCTTTCATATCTTTCCGAAAGCAAAAGGGAATTGGCAATTACAAAATGTATAAAATAAAGTAGAAATAAATTTAACACGATATTCTATTGCCGCTTGCAATGCAAACTTTAACGTTATTGCCTTTTTATATGAAAAACCCGCCGCGGACGCGTCCGGGCCTGTTAGGTTATTGCTTCCGTTTTTCGCAGTTTTACGCTACGGTTGTAGGCAGGATGTGGGAAACAAGCAGATATTTTGTAAATATTATCACAATTTTTAATTACGAAGAACGGGATTTCTGGGTGTTAAGAAGATGAAATGTATATCTTTAAAAAAATTATACTTAACTTCCCATTTTCAAGTTGTTGCAATGGTTCCCATATTTGAAACCACAAGTTCAACATAATATTATTATCTTCATGTTTTGTAATTTGAGTAAACTGTTATTTCAAAAGTATACGCGCTTGTGTGGATGAATGAGCGTTGTGTGCGTCTTTACGTGCAAGTGTTGGTGCGTGCGTGAGGGCGTACACGTGAGTACGTGCTTATTTTGAGTGTACGCACGCACCATGTTTCAGAGCATGCGTATAATATTGTAATAATTTATGTTAAGATCGGTTTAGGCGAAGAAAATATCTTAGATAATTTTACATCACAAGCTGAGCCCACGATTTCATGCGCGTAAACGTTAGCAGCTTAATGCTGCTGTGTACGAAACACAGCAGCATTAAGCTGCTAACGTTTGGTGAGTATAGATAGGTGTATAACCTTATCACTGGAGACGAGGCATTCTATCTTAGTGCTCAGGGTGATAATGCATCCGAATTTTGATTCCTAATCGAGGATAGATGTAGAAGTCCATAAGCCACTGCATCTACGTACCATTAGGTGTGCTCTTTTGTCGCCCTTAGAGTGGTTGTGCACTACACGTAATTTTACTGCCATCTTAGGGGCCCAGTATTACCAACTTGGTATCAGATTTTAAACAAAATCGAATATTAATAATTAAACTTTTATGAAAAGTCTTTGAGTGGACTTATTAATAAATCTCAAGCTCAAGGTTACAAACAAAATCGTCTAAAATTTACTTAAAATTTCAGCTAGTGGGCACCTTATGGGTGGAATTTTTCTTCAAATTTTAATGTGGTCCTATTTAAATTAAGGTATAGCTTATTTAATAAAAAAGAATCATCAAATTAGGTTCACATTTGGCAAAGATATCACAAAACATATGTACATGCAAAATAACATATTTATAATTAAATTAGACTTTAAAAGAGCCCTCTCCTTTTGTGAAGGCGGCTAAAATAATAAGTCGAAAAATTTTAAAATATTATAATTTAGACTGTTTTATTTTATTAGACATTGCCTAAACTTAATTAGACAAATACCAATATATATATTTAAGTATTTTGAACGATAAGACTGAAAAACTCGGTCCGGAAATTTTAAATAAAAACATGCGTGAGTGTCGTGGAACACTCAGTTGGAACGAAGTCTTTCGTAGTATATTATTATTGATAAAAGTATTATATTATTGATTAACAAATACAAATAAACGAGTTACTAGCGTCTATTAAATGAAGCGTCATTTAAAATAATATTTCTTTCATGGTAAGATAAGAAAAGTGCGAGGGAGATGGATATTATTCTATCTCGCTCGCACTATAGAAAGGGGTCGTGACGGAAAAATCTTACACTTTTTCTCGCCTAGTCCCCATCCGTCAAATTCGTACCGTAAAACACGATCGCGTATACAAAATAGTGATCTGCTTTATCAGCCTGCAAAAATTAAAATTACTGCGGTAATTTTATCGTGTAGTGCACATGCAGCCTTATTCTATATAAAAATGCAATGACAAAGACACAAAAAGTTTTACGTTTAATCTTACGATTTCATTATGCTATGTATTTTTGTTACAGTTTATTTATATATCCTACTGCTAGGGCACAGGCCGCCTCTGCCGTCTCTCATCTCCGAGGGGGTTTTAGAGCAAGAAAATATCCGCCACGCTGCTCCATTACGTGATGGAAGACTCCACATGTTTTCATTTAATTTTCACTTGTCATGTGTCTGACATACAGGTTTACTCACCTTGTTTTTCTTCACTGCCGAGCTAATAATAAATCAGCACTTAAAAACAACGTGTCAAAATAAAATTTTGTTTCACCGCAAAAATAGCAGTGAGATATTTATTCATCCCTCGTAAAAGGTGACAGAGGGAAGCTGATACAGGAGATTAGCAACAGCATTTTCCTGAGAACAATCTAAAATAATAAAAACTGCGGTTGCCAACCGAGCCAGCTATGGCAAATCCTCCCAAAAACCCCTCATGAAGCAATCTATGGGGGAAGACTATTTTCAGCAGTGGACTTTTGGTAGGCTGTAATGACGATGATGATATTCATATTATTAAAACTTGCAAACTACTAGTAGTGATATAATAACATGAAATAAAAATATAACAATAACCCGTTGTCGTTCGTTACGTAATTGTAACTGTACAAAATGTGGATGTGTATTGTTAATGTGTGTAATAAATTACTCCTAACCATTCATTTTATTGTATGTTTTGGGGCGCCGGCAATTGTTTCCTTTTATTCCTTTTTGAATACGTAGTTTTTTGTATCCTCTGCCACATTTGTTATTTAGATTTCGGTGTTATGTGAGATCACCAGAAATATGTAACAATTCTAAAGATTGTTCGCATGTTCGAGCGTAATTATCCGACTGCGGCGGGACCCAAAAGAAGAATAGTATTTTTGGCTGTTGTGTATGAATGTGGGTGTATGTATGCATGCATGTGTGTATGATTATTTATATGTATGTTTGTATGTCCGTTTGTATGCCAGCCAAAAATTATTTCCTAATCAATTTGTAATTAATGCAGAAGTAATATAGACTATATTATTATGACATTAACATAAAATAATTTAATATGTCCGGTAACATAAAAAAATAATAATATAGCAGTTAAGATGTGTCAAAAATTTCAACTTAAAAATAATAAACTAATATGTATTTTATAAAAAGTAACAAATGTTTATATAAAAGTTACAGCCTAATACGACCGACTGCTGGGCACAGGCCTCCTCTAATTTCTGAGAGGATTTTAGGGCAAGGATATGTCCGCCGCGCTGCCTCAATGCGTGTTGGCGAACTTCATATGTCTTCGAAATATTTTTTTTCTTATTTCTCAGACATGCAGGTTTCCTCACGATGTTTTCCTTCACCGCCGAGCACGTGGTAAATCAGCACTTAAAATTGCAATTAACAATTTCATTGGTGCCGGCGGAGATCGAACCCGGGTTGCTCGCGTACTGTGAAACTTTACGCTAACCGTCTGAGCTACCACGGCTCTTTTTTATATACTTGAGGGAAATATGTACATAAATTTATATATAACTAAAATAGGAGATTGGCAGCAGCATCTTTATGATAACAACTGAAAATAACAATAACATTTGGTTGCCAACACGTCTGCCAAGCGTGCCAACTGTGGCAAAATCCATTAGATAATCAAGGAAAGGCCATGAGAAAAAGTATGTTCAGCGGTGGACTTTTATGGACTGTAAGGGATGGATGGACTTTTATTTGAATAAAATATGGTTGCACAATTATGTTTATGTGCCATTACATCTATATAATATTCTACCTCAACGGGGTGCAAATGTTACATATTGTCAAATAAGTAACATTACAATTATTAACAAACACTAACACATAAATTTATTATTTGTTCAATTGTACTATACTTATCTCAAAACACATTTGTAATGATAACTGTAATTTAATATTTTAATGTACCTACAGAATGTTAGAAACCAAATAAATAAATTATTAATATTAATTTTATAGCGATCCCCTACGAGATGGAACTCATGAAACTCGCAGGCAGTCGATGGGTGCAGGTGGTTCAGTAACGTACTACGAGTATGTTGTGCTAATATGTTCAGCGTTGAACTTGTGATGGTCTATAGTGTGATATCGATAGTGTATAAATAGTGCGTGTTGCCAGTGATACATATGGATCTCAGACGTGGCCCTTCACTGCTGACCATATAAGGCAAGCTTGTGGTATAGGTAAGCGAGCTATGTATGACTTCGTAATGAGCATATCCGCAGTAGAACCTAATGTAGTGTTTTATCTTTGGTATATATACCGACATAGTCCAACGGACTCAGTAAGTCACTCTATAACCACTCAGCCCGCAACTGTTTCGCCCGCCCCAGGTGCGTTAAATGCACAGGGGATCACGGCACCCACGAGTGCACCCGCAACGGGAGGCGTTGCGGGTGCTGTTAGCTGTTAGCTGTGTGCTTTGTGGAGCGGAGGGGTACAATGCGAAGTTTCGCAAACTGGTTTCTGATGATGTTTGTGCTGTTAGCCTTTTGGCTTTTACAGCTTCATCGGACTCAGGGCTCGCGATCTTTTAGCTAAAAAAGGGGTGAATTTTTAGTAACGATGACTCCTAGGAAGGACAGTTTAAAGTGCACGTAAATGAGTTATCTAAGGGCCGTCCGAACAGGGGGTGCCGGGCCCCGGCTTTGACGGCTAACTCATATCGTTCGATGTTCTGGGCAGTGAGAACCGCCCACGGACGTGGGTGTACGGTGTGTACGCGGTGTGGGGGGGTGTGCGGCGCGCCCGTCTGCGGACTCGCTGCGTTCCATCCGTTGTTGTCTTAACAGTGTTTGTGGCACTAGGTGAGTGTGTAGTGTTTATGTGTGAATGGCCGGCATTTCTGTCGTCGTCATCTAGCGGAACAGGGGGTTCGATTAGAACGTTACGGGGCCTCCGAAGGCTTTCCGTAACGTTCGGAGTTGGAGCGTATATGGCTGCGTTTACCACTAGCGGGTTGGGATATGTCTCGGCTCTTTCGAAGTAGCGCCGAGAAATTTCCTTGAAATACTCGGAGATCGTCAGAAGTTGACAATCTCTGTGTAAGTCGGAGTTTCGCTGGTACTACCGAGCTCCGAAGGCTATGCGAATGAATCTATTTTGGATAACTTGGAGGTCGTACAAGTGTCTATGGGCCGCATGCGCGAAAACTACGCTTGCGTACGACATAATAGGTCTTACGCATGCTTTGTACAGATAGAGCTTGTGTCTTAAGGACAGTTTGCTCTTTCTGTTAACTAGCGGGTGGAGGCGACTAGTGACGATTTTGGCACGATTGTGAACATTGCGAATGTGTTTCGCGTATTTCATACCTTCGTCGTATGTGACTCCTAGATATTTGGCTGTTGGTTGCCAGGGGATCTGGCGGCCGTACAGGATGATCGTACCTAACGATTTCTTGGGGTTTCTGATTTGACGATTGGAAATGGAGATCCTTTGAAAGTGTATTGCTACACTTTTCTCAGGATTCACTTCGATTCTTTATTAGCAGAACCAATTGCCTAAGCGGTTGACGGCTATTTGGATCTTCTCGGTTAGGATTATTTTATTGTAATGGGCGACGAAAAATGCCGTGTCATCGGCGAAGAGAGCAGTATTCCCTACTGGGTCCTTCGGGATGTCACTCGTCAAGAGTGTGAAGAGTAGTTGGGAGAGAACGAAGCCTTGTGGGACTCCAGGCTTGATGGGACGCTTTGTAGAGCGAGTACCCTCTATTCAATAGCGAAAGTGGCGATTGGCAAGAAAGGCTCTGATGATCCTATGGGTGAGCCTATCAGGCATGTTGAGTTTATTCAGCTTGTAAAGCAAGCCGTCGTGCCAGACTTTGTCAAACGCTTTTGCGACATCGAAGAAGAAGGCACCGGTCATGGTGGTTCTGCGACTTCTTTGTGGGAGGTAGAATCCTTTCAGAATGTATTCTGTGAGGCGATGTAATTGGTCGGTGCTCGAGTGTTCGGGTCTGAAGCGGAACTGCTCATCTGGAAGAAGTTTGTTGGTGAAGACGTGTTTAAGAAATCGATTCAATATGAGTCGCTTGTAAACTTTCCCCAGTGTGCTGAGGAGACTAACTGGTTTGTAACTAGAGGCTAAGCTTAAGTCTGCCTCTTTCCATGCATCCGAGAAGGAGAGAGACGGCCCCCAGTCCCCGGCGGCCCCGCTATTCCTGGCTACGGTGGCGACCATGGTAACGGCGGGGCAGGGGGTGCTAAGAATCTCCGGTGGAGGTTCGGTTGCCACCTACGACGACTCGTCCTGGCAACTTATAACGCACGCACCCTGAGGACTGACGAGAAGATCCTGGAGCTGGAAGAAGAAATAGTCAAGTTGCGCTGGAATATTATAGGATTATCCGAGGTCCCAAGAGAGGGGAGGACACGGTAATCGGAATCGGAACGGGAGGGCAACTATCTGTCCCAAGGAGGTGTCGGATTTATCTTCCACAAGTCTCTCGTTAACAACGTTATTAAGATTGGGAGTGTGTCGCTTGACACACGAACCTTACGAGAGCATTCTTCAACTGTAGAGGTGAGGTGGGCCGATAGGGCGCTAATCGCCTCATTGGCCTCCTTGGGTGATTCTATCTTGTCAGTGATTTTGTCTAAGTGCTTGGAGGTCGTAGACTCGAGTTTGACCTCGAGCTTACGCCAGTCCACAATGGTTTTGATCTGAAGGACCTGGCCTTGGTGATTTGTAATGCTACGGAATTCCTCAGTCAAGTTTACGAACATTCTGATGCCCTGACCGGCGTTTTGCACCTTAGGGAAATAGATTTTTTTGGAGTCCATCCAGTATGATAGGTTGCCTTGAGTATGTTTTGTCTTGAATGATGAGGCAGCGGCTTTTCCTTACGTTCAGCAGGGGACCCATTCGCTGCGGGCTTCGCCGCAGGCTTAAGGCGTCGAGTGCGCGCCGCGGGGGCAGGCTTTTTTGCCGGAGTGGCGGTGGGGGACGAGGGGGCCGAGTTAGACTCGGCTGCCTTTTTTGGGGCTGCGCGTTTGCGCTTTTTGCCCTGTACGAGGGTGATACCTTCATCTTCGGGCTTACGCGGGACACGCGAGTCGGTGTCCATGTCGGAGCCTGATTCGGCATCCGAAAAGACCGGAGAGGGGCCGCGGGTGGACATCGCAGAGGGCGCGGGGGACGTTGCGTCATAAATTGTGTCTATGGACACAGGGGGTTGTAGGTCCTGTGCTCGACGACAGAGGGTCGTCGATCCGCACGGTCGGACGATCAATAGTGGACCAGACACGATGGGTGGACGGGTCAGCTAGAGGCACGGACTCGAGCGCGGGCTCGGGCGCGGAACGGGCATTGCGCTGTGCAATAAACACAGCCCAGATGTCGGGGCAGGCTCGGCTAAAAAAGTCGGCTAGTTCGTCGGTTGTAAACGACGCCATCTTGTTTACTATGCTAACACAAGCACAGATGTGTATAGAGCTCCCCCACCGAAAGGTGGGGGAGGTGTGTGCCTAGAACAAATACCTATACACCAAGCGCATTGGTACGCTAGGGTGTGTACCTGGCTGTTGCCTAATGTAACAAGCAACACAAAAATTAAAAACGATGGCCGCCTCCTCTGAGGCACGGGGGTGTGTTTCACTCTACTACTACTACGGTTGCCGATACCAGTACCAGGAAGCTAGGAAGGAGAGTTACGCACAAAACACTCTTTGCACCACAACAAGCGTTCACTACATTGCACTGTGAGACTCCTGTCACCCGGGACAGCGTGCTTCGCACACCACGGAGAGGGCGCCAAAACCAAACAGTACACCGTACTGGAGGCGTGATGTATTAAGGTAAAATGTGCGCATGAGCTAAGAGAGTGGAGTGACGAGAGTGAACTCGACCGACACGTCCAAAGTCTACAGGGCCCAAGCGCAGAATGTAATGAATGTAATCAATCGTAATGCGAACTTTTGCAAGTGTCCTAAATCCCACAAAGCTCCAACGCAGAGGGGCAAGAGCGTTGCGGGTCACAAGCAGGCCCCCAAGCAGAAGGGAGTAAAGAGCCCTCTAAATAAGGACAGCCCCCTTTGCATTCGTCTCGGCTCCACCCCCTAAACAGAGCGCTTTGGGGAAGCCCCTTAACATGGTTAGTGTGGCACCGAAACAGGTGTTTTCACCCCCTCCTGCACCCGAGCGCGCGCCGGCTCAGGTAACCACCCGCGCTCCTCGTAGGGAGTCCCATCCTAAACCGGCCGCAAAGCCAAGCTCCTCCCCGACTTTGGAGGAGCTAGCGGATGACTTCAATCTTGTCTGCGATTTCGTAGACAGTTTTGATGTTTATGAGTTGCGCACTCTAGCACACTAAATCAGGACAGCGCGCTCTGCCAAAGAGCGCCTCTAGGCCTCCCTGGATCACATGGAAGTGATCGAAGCGATTAAGCACTTCAGTACTAATTAAGTCTGAAGCGCTTATCGTCTGTTAATTTGGATCTTTTTATTCTAACGTAATGGATAATACACCATTAACTAGAATAAAAACTAGGTCGATAGCTGTCGCCTACTTCAATGCGTACGGCCTTAAAGATCAGATTGACGAAGTACGAACCTTCCTCACTGACCATCAGATTGACATATTACTCGTGCAAGAGACTCTCCTCAAGCCGAGCATCAGAGGTCCCAAAATAGATAATTACAGATTAGTTAGGAACGATCGCAAAGGGGCACCGTTAGGAGGGACCCTTTTTTATTATAAGTCGTCTCTCCATGTCGTCCCATTTACACGCCTCCATTGACAGATTTAGAGGCCTCCGTTTGCAGAGTAGCCATGACCCGTCATCAACCCATCACGGTAGCCTCTGTGTATCTCTCACCTAAAAAGAAAGTGCTTAAGAGCGACCTCGAAGCACTATTTATTCTTTGCAATTCGGTTATTTTAGCAGGTGATCTTAATTGCAGGCACAAAGTCTAGCATAATGATAAAAACAATACCTGTGGTAAAAACCTATTAGCCTTCAGTGAATGTCTTAGTTTCGATATAATAGCTCCCCCCAAAGAACACTAGATACTCACTGATTCCTTCTCATAGCTCGTCCAGAATTGACTTAGCTCTCTTCAGGAATGTGACCTTACCGTTACGCTCTATACAAGTAATTCGTGTGTTGAGATCAGACCATCGCCCGGTCCTTATGACATTGGGCCAGCCCAGCAGTGAGATTCCTCTAACTAAAATTGTCACAAACTCTTTAGACTAAAACGAAACAAGAAAGGTACAATCTCCCTCTACAATAGCCCAATCCCTTGGATTAAAGAGGTGAAATACCTAGGGGTAACATTAGATAGTGCGATGAGCTTCACTCATCACATTAAAGCTGTTAAAAATAAGGCGAAATTTGTAATATTTTGCCTTTTCTCCCTAATTAACACACGCAGTAAGCTGTCCGTAAGACACAAACTGTACCTTAACAAAACCTGCGTACGCTCCATTATGACATACGCAGGTGTGTCCTTCGCCCATTCATCCCCATCGACTTCGGCAACTTCAAGTTGCCCAAAACGGGTTCCTGAGTCAAATCACAAGAGCTCCGTTACATTTTTGATAAACGATATTACCCACAATCCATTCGTATCTTAAGGAATTATCCTTATGGGCACACCGCGTTCGCCGGCGAATGCGAGGTCACAGACACACCCCGTACACCGTTTTTAATTTTTCGACCCATTTTCCCATGCAGTGGTTCAAGCCGAGGTTCGTACCTCCTTCTGAGGGGCCCTTGAATCACATCGAGCGACCCAGTAAGTTGAAGTTGCAATGAGAAATCAATTCTCTAGTGGCAGACTCTTTTTTATTTATTTATTTATGTGCACACAACAAGATACAGAAACAGTCTTATAGTGAGTTCGTACAAAGGTTCTACTGAGACTCATTTTCCGTGTTTTTTGTTTCAAGATTGATATTCGTATTCATTTCATTTTACGAGTAAGTGAGACATATTTAAATATTTACATAACATTATAAAATAAAATATTAATTATGAAATGTTAATACTGTTAATGTAAAACGCTCAAACGTTTACGACCACAAGATCAACGAAGCAGTCAACGAAAATAATAAGTTAACAACGGACTTTAATCGCGATAAAAGATATTATCTTATTGCATTTTCAAAAGTGTCAATAAAGTCGTAAAACATGGTTGGATAATCGGCCTGTTACCTGTTTTAACTATGACCAGTTACCTAGCTTTAAATATAGGTTCATAAGGATACCATACCTTACTGCTTTAAAACTAGTGCGACTTTTTTGTTAAAATAATAAAAATTCAAACAAGCTCAGGTAAACTTTGGATGAAATGCAACTTTTAATAATGCTACAAGTCCCGAGTCCTGTTGCGAAAGATATTGTAATATTTCCCTGAAGCTTGTGGCAATGGGTGCACACAGTGGAAAGTTATCTTGAATATAGCGCATCGACTTTGTTGTACGTTGCGGGCAGAGTTAGAAGGCTAATTAAATTGTTTTTAGCACTTGCTAAAAGTTCGCGCGTACATAACAGTTTTCGCATGAGTTGGTTACTTCGCGTTTGTTAGAGATGCATTAAAACTACCCCTAATGTAGTGTTATGACGTTTTCTTACAGTCGCTACTTTATATTAAGATCCTGAACAGTTTCAAGTAAATATGATATATTACTTCAATTTCAGTTTTTAATTTAAAATGCATATTTTTAGAAGCGGTAAAGCCGCACTGCAGCTATATTATGGTGTAGCACGAATGGGTTGACTCGATCGCGGTTCACAACTCTTACAGTATACCATCGTAAAATAGCAGCTTAATGCTGTGATTCGAATAGTGAGTATAGTGAACTGGAATCCCTTTTTACTGAAAACGAGGCATTCAATCTTGGCCCTCAGGGGTAACAACACATCTGCGTTTTGATTCTTAATCGAGGATAAATGTAGATACCAATGGGCCACAGCATCCACTTACTAAATCATCATCCAACAATCAACAAATCAAAACAAACGAGCACACCGTTCACCATCAGGTGAACTGTGTGCTCGTTTGTCACCATTATTCTATATAAAAAATATATCACGTGTTCGGCGGCGAAGAAAAAAACGTATTTAAAAAAGAATAACGTATTTAAAAATATAATATGAAGTCAACCGTCAAGCACTGGAGCAGCGGGGCAGACAAAGTTCTCCATAACCCAAGAAAATTCCTGGGCCCAGTAATTGAACGTATGTAAATAAGCTGTCACCTCAGTTTTAATTTTTATTTCAATTTCTTACTAAAGTATAATAATTAATTCTTTGCGGTAGTAAAATCGGTATGGGTACGATACTGTCTGTAATCATTATCAACTTTCCATTTGGTGACTAATTGTAAGTATGATTTTATTGCAAAAGAACTACACAAAACTTACCTATACGGGGTGACGATTAAGTTATCACATGAAATGAAAAGACTTATCATACAAAACTTTCTTTGAACATACACAACTAAAAATATATATAACAATTAACAATCTAATCGCCATTTTTTTCGTTTTTTGCCTAATTACCTATGAATGGGAAAGTGTAGGTAAATAATTACCTATGTTTATGCCGCGTGAGCACTACGCACCTGCGGCACCGTTGCCGCTTATACAGGTCACTTCAGGTCTAAACTAATATTCTCAAGTTGATTTATTTCGTGTCAATTTTTACGCTATTTATTTTGTTTGAAAGATGCATATTTTTATTTTTGGTAGAATTGTTTATTTTATTATTTTAACAGACATATATGAACTTGTATTTACCGCTGTGTTATTTAATGTGATAACCTAATCGCCACCCAGTATAAACTGTAATTCTTCATCATCATCTATCAGAAGCCATTTTTCCGGCATTTCCTGTAGCCGCCTCTTACGACACCCACGGGACAAATTTTTTAATTAATATAATATGTATAATATATTTGTAATTGATATTATAAATGAGACGTTCTCTACGCCGCAGCTGGTCACAACATCTCAGTGACCATATTCCTAATTTTATAAAAAACTAGTTGTGCCTGCGACTTCGTTCGCATAGACTAATTTTTAGTAATTTATTATTATACTTTCCTATTTGAATCGCCTTTGTTCACAAATTCATGGGTTAAAATTTTTTGTACAGAACCCTAATTCTTTTTCTAAAATAAAAGTAGTCTAAGTTACTCCTTATAACATCAGGTATCCGCCAATAAAAGTCCCGTCAAATTGGAACAAACAGACATACAGACAATTTTTTTTAATAATTTTTTGTTATAAGTATCTTATATACTTTCATATGCAACAGTTAAAAGCTGTTATTTTGACATTACAAACATATACTTCAATTTTATTTATTTAAGTACTTGGAAGTTTCCTGTATGAAAATGAAATATGAAACGTTGAATTATCTCAATCATCGACTTAGCTCAAATAATCCAATAATCTACAGTCTTGTTGTAATGACCGCAGTGTAGAAAAAATTTCCCCGATATTGTACGGTGCGCATGAAGTCAATAGTTGTAGGTAGGTTAAAAACTATTTTTTTTGCAATTTTAAGGGAAGTCCAACAGATGATACATAATGGATCGTTATCATCATAGATCATATATGACCAGTGGTCACTAACACGACTGCTGCTTATGTGGTCTCTGGTTCAGGTTTCGGTCGGTCAAAATCAGTTTTAGGGTTTTTCTGTCAAGAAATTCTTAGTAGCAGCCTGGAGTCAGGAACATGGCGGTGATTCACCTCTATGTTTCGAAATTTGGGTCATTAGCCTGGTCGTCCCATAGCACTATGAGAGTAAGGGAATAGAGAGTGCACTTGTGTTTGCACACTCTTGCACTATAATCCTGTACTGTGCAGGCTTTGCTATGCATGCCTAGTGTCTGTTAAGACCGGCATGATCGAAACTCAGTTAGGAGGACATTATAATCATCATAAAAGTGGTGATGATGATGATGATAAGTGTAATGTAACATCATGTTTTAAATCGCAAAGACGTTTTTCATAAACAGAAATAAAATTGTGCCCTCTGTTTCATATTTTTCAACCGAGAAAATTCAAAGTAAGCTCATTATTTGCGTTACACCAAGGAACAGACATTTCTCCGTGTCTATTCAGCGTGAATTTTTATTCCAGTGCACAGACAGTTTGAAATAACATTTTAAAAGAATTGTATGTCTGATATTCAACATGAATTGTTACGGTTTTGCATATGTCGATTGGTTTATCGAATTATATGTTTTATACTTCGTTCAACCACTTACTTGTTGTATGAATTACTTGTGTAATATTTTTAATAAAAAACAGCTAACAATGAATCTTAATCGTTACAAAAGATAACAAAATATCATCTCATTGCTTTTTCAAAATCTGCCTGCTACAAGCAATACAAGGACTTGGTGCTTAATCCACTTTTCTGCTATGGAAGTTCATCTGGGAAGGTGCCCTGTTCTTACCTATATCTTTCGCCAAGCAACAATACATTTGAGATGACATAGAGTTTCGGTTCAGACATCATAAAGAGCCAGCATAATAATATGAGGTATACTCCTTAGTTCTTAGAGGTAACAGCGCCAATGTAAACTTCTTCGTTTTAAATTAGCAGGTGACTATAAACTGCAGTAACCACTTGCCACCTAGTGGCTTGTTGGCTTGTTATTCATTTTTATGTCATCAAAATAAAAATAAAGAAACAAACAAACTTGTAACTAAAAAAGGAAAAAGATCCTTCTAATGCTATACCTAAAATATTTTATATATCATAATAAACAAGTTGATCAGGCAGATGTTGTTTTGCCTTTTCCGGTATCTGACTCGATGAGTTTTACTCAAATTTAACTCCGGACTATTTTTCGTGTACATAAAAAATATTAATATCTCGACTATAGCGCCATCTATTACGTTTAGATTTTATGATTTTCATTTGCAATATTACCTCAATCGGTCATAATATTTCTGAAAGTTATAAGGGTTATAAGAATTGAATTCCGTAAAACTATTATTCAAAACGCAAGCATTTGAAATGGGATATTAAAAAAAAAAAGATAAATCGCAGCAGACTTCTAATTTTTCTGAAGAAAATAATCTATAAAATCACTCACAGCTCAAAACGGACACAATTCTAGCCACAGGGCATGACTTACGCAGCATTCCTGTCGTATTTGCTCAGCTATGCCGAGCAAACAGCCCCAACACAACATCACATCGCCTACATACACTAAACATTACCTTTGCTTACTCGGCCGGAATATTCAGACTCGACAAACAGCCGGGATGGTATAGAAGCCAACGGCTGCAAATATTTGAGTGATTGCCTACATATACGAGATATTGGCGGAGTTTGCATCCCGTTTATGTGAGTTTTGGCAATATTCATGTTTTATTATTGATGAGCACCACATGAATTGAAATCCGTGTTTTTGATACAGCGAGTAGTTCATAAAAGATTTTCAATTGGAGAAAGTTTTACATATGTTTTATTAGCTTTAGAATAAATGAAGAAAATTTTTCATAGTTTTTTATTATTTTATTTATATAAAATTTGATTTGGTTTCTTTTTCTGATTCCTGGTTTGGTCTGTACATAGTTAAATTTTATTCTTGGTGTATAGTGGTATGATACATTAAACTAACTTGAATATCAGCGTATAATAGCAGATTAATGCTGCTGTGTTTTGTATGGTGAGTGTAGTGAATCAAACCAATTCAATCGTAGTTCTCAGGAGAGACAACGCATCTGTATTTTGATTCTTAATTGAAGATAAATTTAGATATCTATGGGCCACAGCATCCATTTACCATCAGGTGAACTGTGTGTGTGCTCAGTTTTCACCCCCATTCTAAAAGAAAAAAATATGTGTATATCGTCACTTTCATAGGCAGCCGATTTCACGATTCGTTGAATTTTATTTAAATTCAAAATTTTCTCCCGGTTTCCCCCGTAATTACGTTGACACGGTTACTGAAATAGATTTTTTTCATTCTAAAATATTTATTCACTTGCCAAGAAGCACTCGCATTTCACGCGAAAGTTCTCTTGAGGCAAATTGCAGCGCAAGTCAGTTGCTACAAATATTTGAATTGTAGAGTGGGATTGGTTTGCTTTCTAGGTATTCAAAGGCACTGTTTACATCGAAATATCAAAATTTTTCAGTAGCTCGTGCTAAAAACGGTTTTCTTGTTTCACTTTGACTCTTTTAAACCCGTACTGTGTCCTTATTACACCTTTTATAATTTTTCATTCATTTTTTTATTTCAACTTTGGATTTGTAGTTTATTGAGTTATTATTAGATTCAGGCGTTATTAGTGAAAATCCCTGATATTAAAGATGTTAAAGTTATTTAGCTAAGATCCAAGTAAAAAATAAAAAGGATGTGTCTTACCTAGTTTGAAAAGCACTCCTAATCTCCCTCAATTGCATGCACTGTTCCCGTCACCACTAATTCCAACACCACGAGACTAGGAAAGACACACCACCGTCGATAATACGACACGTGTTTCGCCTCTAAACGAGGTATCGTCAGGCGAAATAGACACGGCGATAGCTGACCACTAAGAAGTATAGTGGTGTTGGGAGTATAATATTGAAATTTTGTTTAAGTGTAGTTATGCCGTGCGTTAAATAGAAGAATCGCTCTAATAAGTCCCTTGGTATAGTAAGAGGCAACAATGGGCAGTGCCAGGAGAGATCTATTTCCAACAGAGAACTGTGTTAAAAGTGAGAGACGTCTCAATGTGATCATCAATTTGCCTGTTAATATTAAGGTAAATTATTGCTACAACGGAAGGGCCCAATATATAAGCCCAATATTATAATAAGCTGAGGAGAAGATGAAATATTATGTAATAGTATTGGAGACAATAATATGATGGAAGTTTGTACTATATGTATAACTAATTTATTATTATTCTAACTAGCTGTTCCCCGCGACTTCGAATTTATTACGATTGGATTTCATGGGTTTTATTTTTTTGGGCGGAACCCTAATTCTTTTTCTAAAATAAAAGTAACCTAAGTAACTCCCTATAACATCAGCTATCTGCCAGTGAAAACCCGACAAATCGGTCCAGCCATTCCGGAAAAAAGAGACAGAGTAATATACTTTCATATGAATTTAGTAATAAGCAATAATTTTTACATTAGAAACAGAACATCAATTTTATTTATTTGTGTACTTTTAATGAATTATTGGCTTAAAATTTATATTGTGGGATTAATTTAATAAATATTAATGAACTATACAAATTACATTGAATTATTTGATAATTTGGAATCTGTGATCACCTGTATTCGGTAAATTGCACAAGTTTGTATGCTGTATCTCATGGATAAATAGGTGTTTAAGCAAGTTACTGTAACAAAATAATTCTTACCTTATTAATGGTTTTTTTTTTAAAATTTGTGATCAAAATAATAAGTTTGCGTTGAGAAACTAAGGCATCTACTTATTTAATAAGTTGTTTTACGATCCCAGGCGGCAGGTAAATTTAGAAAATATATTCAGGGATGACTAATAGAGAGTACCATAAGGAATACGGTTCATCTTAAGAAACCCTTAAAGTTACAGCCTATATACGTCCCACTGCTGGGCACAGGCCTCCCCTTATTTCTGAGAGGGTTTTAAGGCAAGGAAATGTCCGCCGCGCTGCCCCAATGCGTGTTGGCGAACTTCACATGTCTTCGAATTTTTTTTCTTATTTCTCAGACATGTAGGTTTCCTGACGATGTTTTCTTTCACCGCCGAGCACGTGGTAAATCAGCACTTAAAATTGCAATTAACAATTTCATTGGTGCCGTTGGGGATCGAAGTCGGGTTGCTCGCGTACTGTGAAATTTACAGCAAGTGCTAACTATCTGAGCTACCACGGCTCTCAAGAAACCCTTAGTTAAAAGTATTTTCAAAAAAATGTAATCAAATCTCGCGTTATAATTAGGGAATTAGGCATTATTTTAGTTTTAACATGCATACAAAATACGATTAACAAGTAGTAAACACAAAATATATCATTTAATGCACACATAATATGTTAAATATCATAATGCTACTGTACTCTTTTTACTGGTACCGTTGCATACATGTTTATCCAAGGGAGTTGACACGTTTGCGATTTGTTTCTTAATCGAGGATAGAAATGTAGGTGTATATGAACCATAGCATCTACTTATTATTAGGTGGACTATATATATGCTTGTTTGTTAACCTCACTTTTCAAAAACACATTTCAAAAGGAAACTAGATGAGAACGAAATAAATAAGGACGAATTAGTTATATAATTAATAGAATCAGGCGTTACTTTGCGGAAATACATTATATTAAAGTTGGTAAAAATTACCTTGCGTACATCCGCTCGATAAAATAAAATGATGTGTCTTAAAATGAAAAAAATGCCCGCTGACGCAACCGCTCCCTAGTTAAGTAGCGAGCGACTTCGTCATGCGATAATACTGTTTGTTATTAGAGAGCAGGCTTAAAGATATTTAAGAGAGGTGAGTTAGAAACATTTGTTTGTTCATTCAGTAGTGCAATGTTACTATTATTATTTTTAATATCTCTAACTGTTTCAACAGACACAGTCGCAGCCTTTTATTACATATAAATGTAAGACTTTAAAGGAGTGGTCGTTGGCTAGGTTGTATCCAGTGTCCAAGAGATGTTTAGTAAAATGGAATTTATCGGGATTGCAATTCCTGTACGCGGCTAAATGCTCTTTATAACGTGTCTCGAAGTTGCGACCAGTCTCACCCACGTAAACGGCGTGGCATTCGTCAAAAACAAGTTTGTAAACACCCGACTTTTGACGAACTTATCATCTTTATTATTTATAATTTCCATAATGTTATTAATTATATCTCATTCAAATGAAATTGAGGATTACTTATGAATTGACCGTAATGTGAAGTTCATCAATTAATATGTCCGATAATCTGTTAGATCAGTAAAAGCTTTAATTGGATTCGCTCGCGATTAAAGTCCTATTCGTTTTTTCAATAGTAATGTACGGGGGTACATTACGAGGTTACGAGGTATAATTTTATTACGAAATTTTAGAATTTATGTATACGAAATACATTTGCAATTGTTTATATTCATGTTTCATACAATACTAGGTACTATTCTTCTTCTACTCTATCATCTCGTTTAAGTCCACTGCCTTAATCGCCAAGCTTGGCTGGTGAATTTGCGATTGCAGTACCAGAGTTCTCGCACCTTTGACGCTGCTCCCCGTTGCCGTTCTGGGTATTTTACATCTGGCGTTACCAGGATGGTTTTAACGGCATCTATCGATAACTAATGGATTATTCTGGGATTTCCCCTAGTCGCCTCTTATGACAATCACGAGACGGAATGGGGTGATGTTTATTGTTACGCCTCCAGCACACGGTAAGTAGACACGGCGGATAGATATTAGTTAATATTTTAAGAAGTTTAAGTTTTTACAAATATCAACACATTACAGGTATGATATTACCTAACTCGCGGCGAATCGAATAGGTGATCACAGAATGATTGACTACAATAACAGACGAGACAAGGCGCGTTGGTCTGCAGATACACTGCGTAATAATAGACACTCTCTTAGAGAGACTCTTCTTATTAAAAACATTCTTAATATACTATAACATACCTGCTCGATCCCTTGTGCCGAGTACAGAAGCAATTTGTGGCCTTTCTTCGTTGATGACGAGCTCAGCTTGCTCGCTGTACACTGAGTGTACCGTAGATATGCAAGTAAGCCGAAGCTGGCCCCGCTCAAAACTATCCGGTCGCACCATGAACGACAGCTGGCTGATTGACGCCACCTGGGAACAATATATTTTAATAAAATATAAAAACCGTGGAATAAAACAAATTTTACGGATTTTATCGCTTTTAATTTTAATTTTTTAATTCCCGACGTTTCGGGCACTTTCCAGCACCCATGGCCACGGGGGGGGGGGACTGAAATGTTTGACTTCCTGAGGTCATAGTTAACGAAGGCTACCTTCAACTTTTAATTATTAATTTTTGGTCCGATCTACGCAGAACGAGCTAACAGTATCTTGAAGTCTTGCAGTAGTATGCTTGGGTTTGAATTTAAAGGCGACAGAGGGAAACAAACTTGCGGTTGCTAACAAGCTTGCCCAGCGTAGCAACTATGGAAAATATCCCCTCAGTGAGGTAATCTATGTGGGAGGCATATGTTCAGCAGTGGACTTTAATAGGCTGTAACGGTAACGGTAAGCAGAAGAGCACCCAGACATCTTCTCTATTGAAATTAGGATGTTTTTTAATTTCAATAGCCTCGCAAATCATCCTTGGTAGGAATCGGTGTTCTTTTGTGAGGATTTGTGGTCTATTAAATCTGATATAATGGTTGACATACTGTAGAATTTCCGGAGCGTCTATTCTTCATTCTTCGATCTCGATGCTAAGACATAGTTTAACGAGAAATTAAATATTATTTTTGAATAAATTGTACATTCAGATAGCTATGATTTAAAAAACTGCTGTGGAACTTGGCATGCGTTCAGATCTCGATTCTTTTATTAGCAAAGGTGACAAACTTGAACGTCGTTTGTACCGAACTTGGAAGGTTTTCACGGAGCCTTATTAAACATTCTAAATTGCAAGTTTCATGTGGTAGAGCAACGCTGCAGCTATACTGTGGTTGTAGTTCAAATGGGTCGGCTTGACCGGGGTAATTACTTAATGCTGCAGCTGTGTTTCGTATGGTGAGTGTAGAGAAACGGCGACCCTTTTTACTGAAAACGAGGCATTTTATCTCAGTCCTCATGGATGACAACGCATCTGCATTTTGACTCTTAATTGAGGATAAATGTAGGTGATGTGTGCTCGTTTTTCACCTTTATTTTATATAAAAACGTCTAATAGTTTTTGAGTGATGAGGCTTGAAAAAACTTCAAATTTTTCGTGCAATTACACACTGCCGGTGCATCGCCCTTTACTTTTTCGAACATTTTTGAAGTTTACTCCTTAAGGATCGATTTTCATATAAACGCTGTATAAAAATTGGATGGAGAACGAAATCGAGTATCAACAAAAATGTGGTCTATTTCTTGTTTTTTTTTTAAAAAAAACCTTACCTCCACACTAGGATTTTCTCATGTATCGTGGGGGCAGTTTACATTCATAAATTTCACAAGAACAAACATCCAGACCCGGAACAATTATTTGTAGTTTAATATAATAATAATTAGTTGTAGTCTTTATGTTGCCCCTCCACGCAACATATTCGCGCATCATAATATGAACGCGTGGTAAAAAAAATAGTTAAAAAATAAAGCGACAATTTTATGATTAAAATATTAGTTTTTTTTTATTAACAAACATCTTTGATACTAGATTGATATTGTTATGTGTGTGTTAGTTTCAAAGAGTTGGATAATTCTTTCTTTAAACCAATAACATCAAACTATTCATAAAAATATCATTCGTTATCCAGTTAAGAATTAATTAACAATCAACACTAAAAGAAACTTTAGAGTCGGGGCGGCATCAGAGGCAGCTAAACTGAGTAAGTGGCGCAAACATGAGTCTCAGAGAGATGACTACATATTTGTGCCATTTGCTGTAGAGACTATCGGTCCGTGGGGTCCACGTGCGGTGAAGTTCCTAAAGAAACTCTATCCGCAACTGGTCGTTGCTGCTGGTCATAAGAGGGCCGGTTCTTTTCTCGCTCAAAAGCTAAGTATAGGCATTCAGCGGGGAAACGCAGCCAGCGTTCTTGGCACGATACCGCAGGGAGTAGGACTGTATGATAATTAAGTTACTAGTTTTAGTTTTCTTTTATTATAGTTTTTAATATTGTATACACTGAATAGAGAATTCATAATTAATTCAAAATTTTGCTACAAGCAATGGTTTAAAGCAGTAAACACCAGTCGCGCGCCGGAGCTGACACGCATCATTTTTTTTTATAGTAAAGGGGTGCCAAATGCCAAGTCTACCTATGGTAAGTGGAGACTGTTACCTATAGACAACTACATCTATTCTCGATTAAGAATCAAAATATAGATGTGTTGTCACCCATGAGAACTAAGATTAAATGCCTCATTACCATTAAAAAGGCTATCCGGTTTTCTATACTCACCATTACGATCCTCTATAAATTGGGCTGACACACTTTAGTGTGTCTAGAAATATATTCAGGCGAACAAGATTATCATTTGATTCCCTTGGTGGACGGATTATTAGCCACTTGATAAAATTATTTTTCTATAATTCAATAATAAAAGTTGAATTCAGTGAGGTGATTAGGGAATTAGGGATATAATTTATACATAATTAAGTTAAATCTTACTTTTTCTTCCTATCTTTCTTTTTATTAGCAATTATACTTATTACTTTATAAGAGCCGTGGTAGCTCAGGCAACAACGCTCGTCTCAAGTTTTATTATGCACGCAAACAAATTTTGATTCGCGCCTACAAGAACGAGATTATTAAGTACTTAAAATTTTAAATTTTGACTCACATGCTTGGCGAGGAAGGAAAAATCATAAGAAAACTTGAATATGTAAGAAACTAAAAAATCGAAAACCTATGGTTCGTCCCTTTTCCAGAACCTTGTAAGAAATGAGAGCTGGTGCAGATGTGGAAACATGCGTTCGTATATAAATGCTGTTACTTTTTTCAACTTAGTATAGGAGGTCAAAAAGTGATTCTGCTCACTATGGCTAAGTCAGATTTTATTATGTTAGTTATTTTAAAGTTTAGTAATTATTGCGTATGTTAGTTGACATTTTTTTTTAATGAAACTGTAGTGATAAACGAACTTACAGTCCACCAGACATGTGGCAAGTGGTTACTGTAGCCTATGGACAACATCCAATTAAAAAAAAAAACTATTGGTAATTCCAATTTTGCATGCCTTAAGCGCATTAAAAAAATTACGTATAACAATTATACGTAAATTTTTAAAGTAGTTTAAATACACACAAGTTTTCACTAAAAATCTTATAATTATTACTATACTTCCAGTTTTTCGATCTATTTATGTGCATGACTCATAATGCTCATATGGTCGTGAAAAAATTAAAAAAATGTGAATTGTAGTTCTATTCGTCAAAGAGTTCCAGTAGCAGTCACCGAAGTACACCTTAAAGTCACTCCATCAAGTCCGGAGGTAAGGTCTCATCATAACTAACAAAACGAGCCCAAACTCGGCACACCTGTTTCTACTCGTCCAGGAGTTTCAGTCGCAGTCATCGAAGTACACTTTCAGGTCACTATATCAAGTCCGGAGGTAAGGTCTCGTCCTATACATAACATATAAACATAAATTCACGCCTGTCACCCAGAGGGGTAGGAAGAGACTATGGACTTCCATTTGGAACGATCCTGACACACCTCTTTTGGCTCCTCCACATCCATATACCTACGCATACACGCTCGTCGGTTAAGGGTATTCTTGATTTGGCCCATTTTCAATATATCGGAAATTTGGTCGATAAATTTTCGCCTTGGGCGTCCCATCCAGACTCTGCCGTTCACCTCTGCCACATAAATTTGCTTTGTCACTCTTTCCTCATTCATTCTTTCTACATGACCAAAGCACCGAAACATTCCTTTCTTAATCCTGGTCACAACATCATCTTGCAAACCACACTCATCTCTCATCACATAATTTCTCACTCTGTCATTTAGAATGCCCTAACATACTCCTTAATGACCGCATTTCTATAGAATTTATTCTACGCTCGTGCTTCTTCTGCCAGACCCAATTTCCACTACCATACATTAAAGTGGGGACTAACACAGAATTGTGAATTGCCATACGTGCCTTTTTGGATATATTCTGACTTTCCACAATAGAGGGTAGAGCCCCATGTACTCTATTTCCTGCGTTCACTCGTCGTTCTATATCCTTATCATATCTACCATCCCTGCTATTATCTATTCTTATTTCACATATCTATTCTTATTTCACATATCGTTTTATTTTCTTCTCTTTCAAAAACGATAACTTTCAAGTTATGGTTTTTGAAAGAGAAGAAGAACATGCGTTCACTTTTATTCCCCTTTCTTTTAAAGACCTGTTCATTAATGTAACCACCATTTGCAACTTGGCCGCCGAAGACGCAAGTATGACTTGATCATCGGCGTACAAAAGGCAATTGACGGTTAACTCACCCATTCCTAACCCGCATTTTTCAACTTTCAAATTTTCCAAACAACTGTCCATAAATAGGTTGAACAGACACGGGGAAGCCACACAGCCTTGTCTGACACCTTTATGGATGCTAAACCAGTCGGAGTAGATCCCGTTGATCCTGACACAAGCACTGGAGTCCCTATACAGAGACTTTAATGCCTGTATCAACCCAGCGCTCAACCCAAAAGACCTAATCCGTACATCCCATTCCCTTTCTAAATCCCGCTTGCACATTCCAAATTTTTCCATCAGTATCTTTCATAACCCTTTCAATTAGCATCTTAGCATACAATTTTCCCACAATGCTAAGAAGGCTGATATCACGGTAGTTTTTACAGTCCTGCTGCGATCCTTTTCCCTTATATATTGGGACTATCACGGCTTTGCACCAGGCTCCCGATACCCGCTTAAGTTCCCAACACAAATTAAACAAGGTGTACAGCAGGTCTGCTACCACTCCCTCTCCAGCCCTTAGCATTTCGAGAGATACTCTATCATATCCGGCTACCTTACTTGCTTTCATACTTTTCATTGTGTTCATTATTTCATCTATACCTATCTCTCTATCTCTTTCCTCTTCTTTCTGAATTTCTATTTCATTTAATTCAAACGTTTCATCACTCATAAACACGCTTTCAAAGTATTCCTTCCATCTCTTAAACTCGAAACTTCGTCATTCAGAATACAGCCATTTTGGTCTCGTATAGCATTCATTCTTGGCTGTTTTGAATGTCCCCTGGCAGATCTTACGAGTTTCTAGAACATTTTTATATTTGCCTGGAAGTTATCCGATATTCTTCTATCATTCTTATCCGTTCTTTCTTGCTTTTTCCTTTCAAATTCTTTTACTCTCTTATTTAGATGTCTAAAAACTGCCGTTTTTCTTTCATTCTCATCAATCATACCGCTAGAATGACTAGCCTTGGTTGCTAGTAAATCTAGTCATGCTCTCTTCTTTGCTTCAACTTCCATCCTTATCTCATCATCCCACCATAAAGTGTTATTTTCCCTTTCATTCGTTCTCTTAGTTACACCACATACTTCGGTAGCTGTATCCACCAAACCTTTCTTGACATTATACCACACAGTCTCCAAGTCTAAATCATTCATACACAATTCATCCATTCCTCTTATATTTTCTCTGTCTACATTTGAACTTCTCTTTCACACCTTCATCTTGCAACCTTTCTGTTCTTATACGCTGTAACGCAGTGGTAGACACAGATGTCCGATGCCGCCAACGCCTGAATAGACCATTAATTCGGCATAAGACCAAGTAATGATCCGTCCCTTCGTTGGACCCCCGGTAAACCCTTGTATGTACCACTGCGCTTCTCATTCTTTCATCCACAATTATGAAATCTATCATGATTCTATCACCACCTATTTTCCATATAAACATGTGAATCTTCTTATGACGAAAGAAAGTGTTCGTCACAAAAAGATTCTTTTCCACACATACGGTGAGGAGGCTTTCACCATTCTCATTTATGCTTTCATCACCAAACGTTCCCAATATCCTTTCATAACCAAGCCTCTTCACGCCAACCCTTCCATTAAAATCTCATAATATAACAATATTTTCATTACCCTTGCATTTCATTAGCACCATCCTTACCATCTCCCAAAACTGCTCTCGGATATAAATGGGCTTAGACGAGTCTGCGGCGTAGACCCTTAGGACAAGCAATTTCTTTAAGCCCACTTTCATTCGTATCCATAGCAGTCTCGGGCTTACACATTCATACTCTTTAACAAAATGACCCATTTTTTCTGAAAGGATGATAGCGACTCCCTGGCATGCCCGCTCTGTCTCGTCTACACCAGACCAGTACGCGGTATACATGCCATGTATAGTGGCATCCTTTCCCTTCCGTTTCGTCTCATTTACACATAACACATCTATTCCTCTATCATACATCATATCGCATACTTCATTAATCTTATCATTCATTGCTCCACATATATTCAGTGTAGCCAGACGGGCTTCCGTAATCCACTTTTCGCCCCTCCGGGAGAGAGAACGTGACGGGTGGCGAACCTCCTCGCCGGTTTTCCTCCCGGAGATTCTTCGCACCCCTGCCCCATTAAAGGGGCGCCGAGAACTCGGGGTCATTTCTTTTCTTTTGTGCCTTATGGTGCGAAATTAGTTGGTGGTATTTTTTTACGTTAAGTAAAAAGTAAAGTTATGTACGTATATTTATAAATAAATATAAGTATATTTATTGAATAAAACTATTTTTACGAATTTTATCGCGTTTAATTTTACTTATTTTGATTCCCGACGTTTCGGATGCGTTACAGCACCTATGGTCTCGGGGGGACTGAGGTGTTTGACGTCCCAATGTCATAGTTAGCCCGGCTACCTTCAGTTTTTTGAATATTAATTTTTGGTCCAATCTACGCAGAATGAGCTTACAGTATCTTGAAGTCTTGCAGTGGTATGCTTGTGTTTGGATTTAATTTTGTTAATTATAGAATCCCAAGCAGATGGCAGCACCCATACATCTTCTCTATTGAAATTAGGATGTTTTTTAATTTCAATAGCCTCGCGTATCATCCTTGGTAGGAATCGGTGTTCTTTTGCGAGGATTTGTGGTCTATCAAATCTGATGTAATGGCGGGGACGATCTTGAACATGTTCACAGACTGCAGACTTCCCAGAGCGTCGATGCCTCACGTCAGCTATATGTTTGACGCGGGTATTAATGGATCTTTTTGTTTGTCCTATGTAAGAGAGACCACATTCACAATCAAGCTTGTACACTCCTGCATCTTGTAGAGGGATATTACACTTGACGGATTGTAAAAATTGACTAATCTTCTTCGGCGGCTTGAAGTATGTTTTAATAGAAGCTCGCTTCAAAATGTAGCCAACCTTGTCTGTGACTCCTCTGACATAGGGTAGTACAGCAGGCACACGCTCGACTGTGGCCGGCTTCACTCGGTCACTGTAACGTAGGCGCGGGATCCGCAGCATGTTGTCTTGCAATACTTGCTTGACGTGCTGAAGCTCGGCGGCCAGATGTTTTCTGTCACAGATCCCTCGTGCTCTCTGAAACAAAGATTTTCCCACGGTAGCTAACTGTGATGGATGATGGTGCGATTCACCATTTAAATATCGGTTGGTATGGGTCTTTTTCCTATAGACGGTGCGACCAATAGTGTTATCAGGATTTTGGATGACTAAAACATCTAGGAAAGCTAAAGAATTGTTTGCCTCTAACTCCATTGTGAATTGTATTTTAGAATTTATGGAATTAAGGTGGTTTAAAAATGCAGTTACTTTGTCAGATAGTAAAATTGTGAAAGTGTCGTCTACGTACCGCTTGTAGAATCTTGGATATACAGGAGCAGTAAGAAGGGCTTTCTCCTCAAAGTCCTCCATGAATATGTCGGCGACTATGGGAGATACAGGTGAGCCCATTGCTACGCCATCTACTTGCTTGTAGAACTCCTTCTTCCACAATAGATAGCCAGATGTAACGCAGTGTTTTAGTACTACTGCATATTTTGTAGGCATGTTGTATTCTTCTAGCTTCCTGGTTACAATTGAGATGCAGTCTTCAATAGGTAAGCATGTAAATAGTGACTAAACATCAAAACTGACCATAGTTTCATTGTCAACGAGATGTAGGTCCTTTATCTCACTAACAAAATGGTACGAATCCTTCGTGTGTGCTCTGGTTTGTCCTTTCAGCGGTGACAGAACTTTTGTCAAGTGTTGAGCCAATTTATAAGTTGGTGAGTTGATCTATCTCACTATAGGACGTAGTGGAGCGTTTGGTTTGTGTATTTTTGGTAACCCATACAACCTCGGTGGTTTGATACATGGTGGTATTATCGAATTTACGTCGAGATCTAATTTTTTGGAGTAATTCTTCAACAAATCGCTTGTTGTTTTAAGCACATTGGTTATAGGGTCTGTTTTGACCTTTCTGTACGTACTTTCGTCCGATAAAAGTTGTTGTATTTTAGAATTATAATCTGACGTATCCATTACTACCGTAGCATTTCCTTTATCTGCACGGAGAATCGTAAGCTCTGGTCTGTTGCGTAAGTTGTACAACGCTTTAATTTCGTCTTTGGGTAAATTTAGTTTCGGCACTGAACTTCGACGTAACAAGGACGAAATGTCTTGACGTATGGCATCTAAATCTTCCTTTCCCACATTGTTTTTAACAAACAATCCTCAACGTTACAGATAATTTCCTCATACGGGATTTTTCGCGGTGTTATTGCGAAATTCAGGCCCTTCGATAATACTTTTATTGTAACAAAGAAACTGCATTTTTAAACCACCTTAATTCCATAAATTCTAAAATATAATTCACAATGGAGTTAGAGGCAAACAATTCTTTAGCTTTCCTAGATGTTTTAGTCATCCGAAATCCTGATAACACTATTGGTCGCACTGTGTATAGGAAAAAGACCCATAACAACCGATATTTAAATGGTGAATCGCACCATCATCCATCACAGTTAGCTACCGTGGGAAAATCTTTGTTTCAGAGAGCACGAGGGATCTGTGACAGAAAACATCTGGCCGCTGAGCTTCAGCACGTCGAGCAAGTATTGCAAGACAACAAGGTTCGGGTCCCGCGCCTACGTCACAGTGACCGAGTGAAGCCGGCCACAGTCGAGCGTGTGCCTGCTGTACTACCCTATGTCAGAGGAGTCACAGACAAGGTTGGCTACATTTTGAAGCGAGCTTTTAAAACATACTCAAGCCGCCGAAGAAGATTAGTCAATTTTACCATCCGTCAAGTGTAATATCCTTCTACAAGATGCAAGAGTGTACAAGCTTGATTGTGAATGTGGTCTCTCTTACATAGGAAAAACAAAAAGATCCATTAAAACCCGCGTGATAGAACATATAGCTGACGTGAGGCACCGACGCTCTGGGAAGTCTGCAGTCTGTGAACATGTTCAAGATCGTCCCCGCCATTACATCAGATTTGATAGACCACAAATCCTCGCAAAGAACACCGATTCCTACCAAGGATGATACGCGAGGCTATTGAAATTAAAAAACATCCTAATTTCAATAGAGAAGATGGATGGGTGCTGCCATCTGCTTGGGATCCTATAATTAACAAAATTAAATTCAAACGCAAGCATACCACTGCAAGACTTCAAGATACTGTAAGCTCATTCTGCGTAGATCGGACCAAAAATTAATATTCAAAAAACTGAAGGTAGCCGGGCTAACTATGACATTGGGACGTTAAAACACCTCAGTCCCCCCCGTGACCATGGGTGCTGTAAAGCACCCGAAACGTCGGGAATCAAAATTAGTAAAATTAAACGCGATAAAATTCTTAAAAATAGTTTTATTCAATGTGTAGTGTTCGCGTAAATATAAGAAATCATAAGTATATTTATATATAAATCTACGTACTTTTAGCGAAACAAAATATTGTAATAAAAATCTGTGAATAGAAAAATAATAACCTCTGTCAAGTATGTATCAAATTTAGTTTTTGGAATATTTTGTATTTCTACAGCGATCTATATTTTTGCTGCCTATTACCGCTGCTCAGCAAACGATACAGTAATCCACTCACGACGGTGGCCGAGCGCGGAGTGAGGCAGAGCAAAGTGTATTTAGTAAAATAAATTATTACAAGGCTGCTCAAAACACCAAATTTTCGAGATTTCTCAGCCGAAAAAAATTAATTATAACTAAACAAAACAAAATTAAAGTGCCATTTACATTCCATGGTTTTCCACATGATAGATAAAGAGATTAATAAATAGATTGAGTTTAATAATTGATATTTTCAAAAGTTATAGTGTTTTCTCCTCCATGCGGACTTGATAAATCTACACCATAAGCCACTATAACCACTTTTTTATGTAAAAATAGCAATTAGTAAAAATATTAAAAAGTTCAATAATCATTGATCTTTCTGACAATGTGCTTTTCATATAATCATTCATGTGTTCAATATGATTGTTAGATACGATTTTATGCGACAAAACGTTGGAATTTTGATTTTTAGGCGCTAGTGGAACATTCCTATGCGCTGCGCGCTTAATGCATGCAAAAGAAGACTACAGACACCTTATCAGTAGGAGTAAGGACACATATGAGATCTAAGATGGAATGCTTCAAAAAATTTAAATATTATTTTTAAAATAAAAGACGTTTTTAAAACGTACTAAAAAGTATAAAATAATTTTTCCTAGCCCCATACAGATTTAAAGCCCATAAATACAAATAAAACGAAAAACGCAATATATATATTGGATGCATGGATATTTCATCTGTGTCAACATTTCATTACATGCGCTCCACGTTTTCGTTTTATTTGTATGGATTTGTAAATATGTATGGGTATGGAGCTAGGAGAAAATATATTATACATTTTAGTTCGATTTTAAACGTGGTATAGTAGAAAAAAAAATATTAGCCGCCTTCAAAAAAGAGGAGGTTACAATTCGAATGTATGTTGTTTTTTTGTTTTGTGCTTTTAACGTAATATCTTCATCAACTGTAAATCAATTTGGATGATTCTTCTTTTAATTAGTCCATGCTTAAGGAATAGTTCCATATTTTTTTAATAGGAAAGGGTGACAAACGAACACGCAGCCCACCTGATGGTAAGTGGTTTCTGTAGCCCATAGATATCTACATCTATCATCAATTACGAATCAAAATGAAAACGCATTGTCACCCGTGAGGATTAAAATGGAATGCCTCGTTTCCATTAAAATGGGTGTCCGGTTCTTTACATTCACCATACGAAACACAGCAGCGTTAAACTGCTATTTTACGCTTGTATTCTGTGAGAGCGTGGTCCTGCCCCGGTCGAACCGACCCATTCGGGCTACAACTATACTACTAATATAGCTGCAGCATGGCTCTACCACGTAATAAAAAAATAACATTAAATAAAAAGTAAAAGCCAACTTTAAGCAACTAAAAAAAATTCAACATTCTGAAGTCAGGCTTTAATTGTTCTATTCACTTTGTCTTAGACTTACTTAGGTTAACTTCAGAATGTGAAATTGGTTTTTGTTTTTTTTTTAAAACGTTACCCCCACGTATCGTGGAGGCAATTTACAAACATAAATTGCACAAGCACAAACATCCAGACCCGGAACAATTATTTACAGGTCATACAAATACTTGTTCCGTGCGGGATTCGAACCCGCAGACCTTAGCGCAGTAAGTCATTGCTAAGCCACTGCGCCACGGAGCCGTCAAATTATTTTATTCCTTTTAGTTCTTTGAAGTCGGCCTTTATCTTTAATAAAGTTTTTTTTTCTGCGTTTTAGTCAGTCATGAAGTTCTGAGTTTCATTTAAATTTTCTATTTTATCGGCAAGTTTGTTTTAAATGGGTTGAAAATTTTGTAGCGAACAGACAAAAACAAATAGACAGATAAGTAAGAATCCAAATATAGGATTGTCATCCAATTTTGAGCCACGTCTAAAGTTCTAAATTAATAAGATTGCAAAATTTGTACCTAACAGACAGACAAACCAGAAAGCGAGTTGAAAAGACGTGTTATAATTTACCTTTTTCGACGATTCTGCAGTGGGCATCGGATCTGTGACTTCCTCCTCTAAGACCCCATCGCTTGGTCGCGGTTTAGGAAAGAGCACTGTGTCCTGACTCGGCAGAAGGTCACCATCCTGGTGAATTGGAATGAAAGTTGCAATTAACGAACTTTAACAATGTCAAGTTTAGCAATTTTTAAACGTATAATCTTATATTCTTGTTTTTCTTTATAGCGAAAATTAAATCTTAATTATTAGAATAATGGCAATATTTTCAATTTACTAGATCACACTAATAGTAGTATCAAGAAGAAAAAAATATATATAATTAGTGTATTCAACATTAGAAATAGATTATACATTCATGTCCCTGTTGAAGCTAAGCCATTTCCACTGTTTTGGTTCGCTATAATGAGCACACTTGACTCGCGTACATTAATCCGCTTTTCGTCTCTGATCTGGGTTGGCATTGTAGGTTTAGATATATGTATACGGGATTGAGATAGAGCATTCACAGTTTAGATCAGCCTAAGTTCGATACCAGCCGGCAACAATCACATTGCTAATAGTAATTTTAAGTGCTGACTCGGCGATTAAGAAAGTAATATTGGGGAATCCTTTCTGTCTGCTGAATATTTTTGATAAAATTGAACTGACAAGCAAAACAGCAGTCCACCTGATGGTAAGTGGCTACTGCAGCCCATGAATACTTGGCAACAACTTTAAACAAAGAGAGCTACAGATGCGTTGTCACCATTGAGAATTAAGATGGAATGCCTATCAGCTTGTTTACTTACTATTATGTAATTATACTAGCTATTTTTACTCTTCAGAACCGAACTACAATGTAGTCACTGCTATTGGGCGCCAGAAATAAGAAAAAGATTGGTTCCGGAATACTAGCTACTAGTTGGAAGAGAAGTCCTGCCACTCGAAAAATTGTCGAAGATAAGTGAATTCCAACAAAATACACTGGAGTAGAGAAACAACTTATTCTTTCATAACCCTCTCAAAAATAATAAAAAGTTTGTGCCCAGCAGTAGGACGTGCAAAGGCTGATATTTTATCTTACTTTTATAATACGTGATTGTAATATATACCGTAACCTGTCGGAGGTTACACGATATTTTAAGGCATTTCATTATATATACAGCCTGTATTCGACCAAACCTCGATTTATACCCGATTAACTATACCAGGGGTAAATTATTTCCACGATTTAATTTTTTTTCTTGAGTAACATATATATATTTCGTTTTCCCGTGCAACTTAAGGTATAGCTGCGCTTGAAAAAACTATTTACGCGAGTAGCAGAATGAATGATAAACAAATGTTAAACTCGACAAATGAAGATTATTCTATTATAGGACCATGTAAATGTTTATATCGTGTCCATTCGCTTTTTTCGTATAATAATATCTATAAAATAGCTGTGTGTATCAATGTCGATTCCTTTGCAAGGTTTGAAATTTTATTCCTAGTGATTGTTTTTATTGTGTGTATTATTTCTTGATATTATTTGGTGTTTCGAAATAACGAATGAGTGACAATAAACGCAAAATATAGTAATATATATGACGCAGTGAGCTTGAAATTGGGAGTCACAGTAACACCAGCAAAGAAACATATGACGTCATTAAAATATTCTTGAAATAACTCTGGTATTCCGTGCGAAAGGGTGGTTTAATAATGATTCCCGAATAGGCCCGCTATTCTTAGAATTGCAAATGGTAAAACGTAAAAATAATTTATTCTAGAATAAATAACAATTTATTCTAAAAATAAAATTGACTATCGTTTGCCCAAATCCACGCTTATCTGATTATAGTTAAATCGAAAAGAAGAAGGAAAGAGTTGATAAATTCTTTTAGGTTAAAATTAATATCCTTTTATTAATAATAAAAGAAGCAGAGTTAATATAAAATCATAAACGAAATGTCATTTGATTATGAATCTATTTCTGTACCAAAAATCATCTTTATAGTATATACATAAGTAAGCCGAAAAGATGGGGGATGGAAACATTGCTCGATTATTTCATTAATCAACGTCTAAAATCAATTAGAGTATAATAATTGTTCTAAGAAAATCTCAAATCTCTCGGGAATTCGTAAATTTATCTTATACAGTTCATTAGCATAGCTAGTCTGTTACTTAGCGATTATTGAGGTCGTCGCCATTTCGGATCAAGTTGTAATGACATGTAAAACGTTTTTTGAGCCGTGAACGCTCAGAAGGTTAGTAATAAAAGACGTCTTTAAAATGGATTAAAAAATAAAAAAAATATTTTCCTAGTCCCGTTCAGATTCAGATTTACTACTCCATAAATACAAATAAAATATAACGCAATGCATATTCACCACAAGTCATTAATAAATTTTATGTTTACGCTGTGAAAATTCCGGAGTGAATGCAGAGTCACACTCATCGCGCCAGCTACAGGAAGGGGCACAAAGAGTAATATTTCACATCATAAATATGACGACTGTACATCACATCACATGTATAAACCCCTACGATTTGTTGATGATGTAATTGTTTGTGATGTGATACTCTTGTACTAAATAAATTAAAAAAAGTCTTTTCAACATCCAATGTTAGATATTCAGAAGAATGCACCAGGTGGTTGTAGCCACATAGAAAGAAGCACACAAAGTCACCACGCTGAGCAGTGTTGGTGAAATGGTAAACGTAAAACCTACACTTTTATACTACTTAATAGAATATGTCCAATAATATACTTTATCATCAGTTTATTTGGGTTCAAATTTTCGGAATGGATATACCGAATTTTTTCGGTCAGATGACTGCTTATAGGTGAAGCAGAATAAGGAGTTTTAAAATCTCACTTTTACCTAAAAATGAATATGATTTCAAATACGAGTACATTAAAAGTTTATAGTGCATTTATTTTTACCTGTATTGTATCGACAAAAGGTCCAAAAGCCTTCCATGGTCTGAATATGATATTGCTATTTTCTTCACCAGGGGCCGAAGTGCTTTGGTCCGGTATGTGCGGGATGTCGATAGCTACAGCCGGACTCGGTAGAATTCTTTGTTGAATGATGGGCTTGCCTTGAATCTGAAAAAATAAGTATGAATTAACAAATTGTGACCTAAAACGGCTTATACGTTTACGCCTATACTTCTTCTTTATCAACCTTTCTAAGTCCGCGTCGGGCTTAGGGCTTTTTTAGGAAGTACCTTCCATGCATTGCTTGAAAGATGCGCTTATGCTTCGTAGGTTCGAGGGGATGAGGGTAGCGCTGATAATTCGAACACATGATGCTACTTAAATGCTGGAGCCGAAATACTCATCCTAAAAGTAAAGACCGCCAATCATCGGCTAGACTTGATTAAGGTAGTTGCTAATGAATAATTTGATATTTATCAATCGTTAGTCTCTTTTTTTTTATAACAGCCTATAAAAGTCCACTGATAAACATAGGCCTCCCCAAAGATTGTTTGATTGGGAAGATTTTGCCATAGTTGCCAGGCTTTATTTATAGAATAAGGGTGACAAACGAGCACACAGTCCACCTAGTGGTAAGTGGTTGATGTGGCCCATAGACATCTACATCTATCTTCGTTTGCGAATTTAAATGCAGATGCATTGTTAGCCGTGAGGACTAAGATAGAATGCCTCTTTTCAAATAAAAAGGGTCTCCGGTCCTCTACACTCACCATACGAAACACAGCAGCATTAAGCTGCTATTTTACGCTGGTATTCTGTGAGAGCGTCGTCCTTCCCCGGTCGAGCCGCTTGGCAGTCGAGTTAGCAATTGCATTTTTTATTATTTTAAGTTGCTGTCAGGAAGCTGCTGCTGCCCATCTAATGTTCAAGTTTCTCTTTGTTGCCTCTTACGACACCCACGGAACGATTAGGGGTCTTACACGCCACTTCGTTAGTCTCATTCGTTTGTTAATAGCATGTAGTTAGGTTTATATTTTGGAGATGAAGCTTAACATCTATTGATAGAACTTATATTTTCTCTGAGCAGTTGATAAATTCCTAAAGTTATTACTAGGGTTTATGCATCTGCATGGACAACATCGGCAGTCAATAAAAATGCTATTTTTTTTATAAAATAAAGACTATATGTTTACAGCTACAGTAAGGTATTTCTAGATATTTATTCCTTTCATATTTAGAAACACTCAATGATTTAAAAAAATCCATAATAAATACCCACGCTTAACATATTTTAATTTTTTAACTTTAAATTATAAGAGTGAAATATTGCTTTCCATTTGTTAAAAAGTTTGGATAGTTTTTACCAGGAATAGATTTTATTTAAAAAGCACAAAGTTTTCTTATAGACATCTGCGTCCATACGAAAACATTTTGTTTCCGGGTTGCTGGTAAACTTTCAGGTCTGTCTAAATCCCACCGCATTGATTAAAATACGTAAGTTCGGAAAAAGTATTGTTTCATTTACAGTTTCTTTTCTTTCTTTTTTACACTTATGCTTTTTATATCTGAAAAGATTCAAACTGAGGTTTTACAACCAAAATATCAATATATTGTATCAGAGCTGTGAAATGGTAGCAAATGAAAAACTTTTGTGCAATTTAGAAAAAGTAAAAATCAAGAATATGCAAAAAGAAAAAGTATTTTAATCTCAAATTGATCTCAAGTTGAGTAATGTTTCCTCATACGGGATGGTGCCGCAAAATGCCACATTGCAGCTTTGGACTCAGTGGAGACGCGTACCAAGAAGCTTATTGATGACCTCAATTTGGTTATAGCCAAACTTGTTAATCTCAAGCACAGTATCCACCGAATTTACGTCGACGTAACACATATTCGAGTTGAATTATATTCGGCTTATATTATAGACTGTAAATAAATTTATTAATCTCTAAACAACAACCTATCTTACTTCTTGATTTAATCAAATTATCAAATAATATTTTCACAAGCAAGTCTTTATTTACAACTACCCAGTTTGTCGGAATACCAAATGTTACCAAAGTTTTAATTTATTTTCTAGATCGCAGTTACAACTTAATTTTACCATTTCTGTGATTTGTAGGTTAAACTTTTGTTTCACAAATACAATCTTTACAATCCAATAAATGTTAAAAGTGAAAGTTAAGTAATAGCCTATATACATCCTACTGTTTCGTTTAGACTACTTTTCATTTCTGATAGGATTTTTGACCGACATAGCCCAACGGATTAGTAAGCTGAAGTGGCAATGGACCGGCCATATAGCTCGAAGAACCGACAACCGATGGGGAAAAATGTTCTCGAGTGGCAGCCTCGTACAGGTAGGTGAAGTGTAGGGCGACCACCACTAGATGAAGTGACGACCTGGTAAGACATGCATGAAGCCGATGGATGCAGGTGGCTCAGGACCATACTTTGTGGCATTCATGGGGGGAGGCCTATGTTCAGCAGTGGACTTGTGAAGGGCTGTAATGATGATGATGATGAGGTTTTTTGAAACAGGAAAGTAATACGCTGGATCATATAGATTTAACTTCACATATATTCGAAATATTAATAATTACTCAGACGTTTAAGTTTCATTAGTTTTTATTTAGTAAATTTCAATAGTGCCAGGAATTGAACTCAGTTTACTCGTAACGAAATTTAAAGGCGTGCAAAAATATTTGACAATTTTAACATTTATTTTATGCTTTGCCTTGTAACTATTTTTACTTTGCCTCTCTCTCTCTCTCTCTTCTTTTTTACATTGCCAACGTCATTATATACGTACGCACGTACATTATAGAAATTACTATAACTGCCACTTGGTAGGCAGACTGGTGACTGCAGAAAGATTATGAACATTTAACGCTATTCCTCAACACCGTTCAGTGATTTTACGAATCATTAGATGTTTACTTTCATCCTTTATTGGAAGCCTGTCTAGTATTTCCCAATGGTGTTATGCGACACCCATAGGTTATATTTTATTCTCTTACTACGACACCACACAGCATATTTTATCATTTTGCAATAATTCTTTCATATTTCGAATTTGTCATACTCTATTTCGTATACGTTATTCTATTTCCAACATTTACTACGCACTCAATGGAATAAGAAAAAGCAACATAAGAATGATATAAGATTACATTACGGTTCCACACAAGTCCCTTTGGAATCAGTTTCTTGGCATATACGTCACGTAATTTGAAAACATGGCATTGCACACTGTGTTAAAATTTTGCTTCGCGTTTTGGGATTATTATGATAAAAAAATTCTGAGAACTCACAAATAACGAAGAAGTCTTCAAATATTTTTATTTTCATAAATAATATTTTTGAGGACTCACAAAATCTCTTTTATTAATACTAATACTCTTCCAGAGAAATCACAAAATTAACGAAGTCTAAAAATATTTGTATATTGATAAATACTTTTTCTGGGAAATCACAAAATCAACGAAGTCTTATAAAATGTTTTTTGATCTATATAAGAACTTTCCTACAGGAATATCCACGGAGGAATTAGTTTATCGAGAATATTCACTCTTTAGTTTTTAAGAACTGCCATGCATTTCTTGAATCTTAGCTATTAAACTTTTTTCAAATCAAACTCTATTTGAGGGCATTTGTTTAAACAAAAAACTTGAAAGCCCTGACCCTATTATGCCCTGACTGGATACTTAAATATAATAGTTACCTACTGTTGCGCAGCCACTAAAATTATACACTTGGATGGATTTTAGAATGTATGTTTAGAGCCAAAGAACACTATATGCGGCCAATATACTATCTGCTCAATGCAATTTAATTTTGATACATATACTCGTAAAACTAACCTAAATTTTATGGCGATAGTAGCATAATGGCTTAGAAAATAAACTGTGTAATACAAAAAACCGTGGGTTCAAATCTGCCATTTGACTACTGTCATGAATCACTCCTAGCACCTGTACTTATAATTCCCCTCCACAGTAAAAATCTCCTTTAGTATTGTTAAAAGTGCTGCTGGTATACATTAAAAATACGAACTTTTTCTTTATCAAACCGAAAACGAAAAATGATTTTTGTAATCGTTACATTTTACCGTGAAGTGGAAGCGGTGTAAGAATATCAACTACCTCATATCGTCCCGTGGATGTGGTAAGAGGTGCCAGAGGGAAACAACCCGAGATGTGGGCAGCATCGTTTAATCGTCGACTAGAAAATAAAATAAAAACGGCGATTGCCACTCCGCCTGCCAAACGTGGCAACTTTGGTATATTTCTCCCTTATGAGGCAATCTATGGGGACACCTATTTACAACAGTGGACTTGGATGGTGATGTTGATGATGATGATGATGATAGTAAATCGTTACAGTTTGAAAGTGGATCGTCGATTGTGTTATAGAAAAGGCTAAAAAAGACCACACAAGCCATCAGATTGTAAGTGAATGATGTGGCCTATAGACACCTACATCTATCCTCGATTAAGAATCAAATCGTAGGCGCATTGTCACCCCTGAGCACTACCGGTTTTCTACACTAACCATTAAATTGTTATTTTATTCTGGCTTTATATGAGAGCGTGGTCCTTCCTTGGTTGAGCTGACCCATTCGTGTGGCTAAAATAATATACTGCATACATTTTTTTCGTTTACACTGTAACTGTTTAATATTATACGAAATGTAGCAGTAATTTTCCTTAAAGAAAATCGTGATGGAATAACATTGCTCGTCAAGGGATTCACTTAAATTATAGCGACATTTTACGAAGTTAATGACAATAGAATAGAAAAGAATAAAATGGAATTAGCAACACAAAGAGCCAGAAGCGGACGCGACTTGAATAAATTTTTCATACATGACTTTTATCTCAGCTCTACGAGCCACTATTTTAATGCCAAATGCTATTTTGCATTATGAAAGGTGATTTTTTTTGTAATATTTTTTTTACAATGATTTTAAAATTAAGAATTTAGGATTCTAAAAATTATAACTAAATAATTTACAAAAAACGATAATTCAGTGACTAAGCGTTTATCTGTATAGCTGGGGGCCGCTCTACTGTATACATTTTTACGGAAAACATGTTTTGTATGACCTAATTGTTTATTATCTTTGTGTTTGTCCACGTGTACATAATTTATGTACATAAATTGCACCACGCTTGCAATTATAACACGGTTCTACGACACATGAGACATTTCTAGTTGAGAGTGTTAACTTTTTAATAAAAGTTAAACTTTTTCTTAATTTGAAGAAGTTCCAATGATCTCGCTTCATAGTTCCTGCATCCGATACAATGGAAATTTGGCTAATAACGCGCGGTGATTACGATCAATCCAGTAGCTAAGAAACATCGATCACTAATAAAAAATCTATTAGTGATCGATGCAACCGCGACGGTTGGCAATCATAAGGAGCCTTTTTTAAAGACGTAATTCACCGGCTGTGGTCACTTATTGTCGAGTGAGCCTTTTGCTCCATCTTTGCGTGTATTGAAGTTTTAGATTTCATTTTGCAGAGAAACTTGAGTATAGCAAGTTCCGTAGCCCTCTGAGTGCCTTTGAATTTTCTTATACAGGCAGAAAAGTAAAGTGAAGGATCAAGTCCCGGTTCATTACGTCATTCCCTGGCAATGCGAAGTGGTTGTACATATACAAGATTTTAAGAATGGGTAAGAAAATGTCGCTTGATTTCCCATATGCATTAACTAAGTTTTTATTTAATTTTATATATCAGCCCCATAAATCTCATAAAACAAAATATAAAAAACAAACTTACAGTTAAGCTGATTGTATTTAGCAGGTAACCACATACTATCATGTTAACTGTAGGTTTGTTTTTCACGTTAGTTGTACAGAATAAAAATGTGATTATGTTTGCCATTAAATTTAATTAACAATTTTGTTCTTATCCATGGACACATGCAACCAACTTCAAATAACGAAGGCTATAGATACGTTGTCTCTCTGAGAACTAAAATATAAATCCTAATAGCCTTTAATTTATACAGATATTCGTCTTCTTCATCAACCCACAGCTGGACCTATGTCATTCGATTTCGATTTTCATCATCGCTCATCATCATCATCATCATCATTACAGCCCTTCACAAGTCCACTGCTGAACATAGCCTCCCAAGGAATGCCACAAAGCACGGTCCTGAGCCACCCGCATCCATCGACTTCCTGCATGTCTTACCAGGTCGTCACTCCATCTAGTGGGGGACGCCTACACTTCGTCCGCCGGCATGAGGCCGCCACTCGAGAACCTTTTTCCCCATCGGTTGTCGGTTCTTCGAGCTATATGGCCGGCCCATTGCCACTTCAGCTTACTAATCTGTTGGGCTATGTATTATCGCTCGTTGTGGTATAATTGCTATAACTACAAAGCTCGACAAGCGGGTAATAGGCGATTCGCAGTACTAACGTATCGCGACTCTGACGCTGCTCCTCAACACCGGTCTAAACCGCTATCGATCATTCTAGTATTTCCCATAGTTGCCTCTTACTCCTATGGGATGAATCGTAGAGATGGAGAATTTGGTTTGTAATATGTAGTTTGTATTTAAATAACTTGTTGAGTTATTCGTCTGAAAGCTTTTCCGAAAAAATAAAACCAAAGAAGCAAAGATATATAAAGACCGGGATAATCAAGATACCAAAATCGATTTTCTTTTTAAACAGTTTCTTTTAAAGCAACATATTTCTTAGGCAGACTTTTGCGGGAGAGTATCATAATTATTCTTATCAGAGCTTTCGTAAAGACGTTTTGATGTTTTTACTTTAACTTTTCAGAATGTTACTACATGAATGTCGTTACATTTTCTAAGGCATAACATGAATATGTTGCGCTTATTACTGAATATACAGAGCGTATTCAGAAAATAAACGAGGAAAAAGTACTGAAGACTAGCAACGTATAAGTACTGAAACTTAGCAAACAAGCGAGACAATATCACAGAGGTAGTACAAGTTATGTTCTAAAAAGGCGGACATAACGCTATGTTTTGAAAATTTTCTTTTTCTTTGTACAAATAAAACATAAAAGTATTATATCGTCTTTCTGCCTCGCAAGGTTTTAATGATCAAAGTATTTCAGTCAGAATTTTTTTTTAAAGTTTTGAGTGACAAATTAATTTACATATTCAGTATTTTTCGCGATAAGAGGCCAATAGAACGCATCAGTACTGTTGTATTCGACTCCAAAAAAAGAGACTATACTCGTAGATTCAATATCACAGAAAAGAAATAAGATAAAATTACTATTTTTATTCCAGGTATCGTGTATTCATTCTGGGACTAAACATTAATCTGGAATAGTGGGAGTAATCAGCTTAGCAGCAAAAATAACTGGGCAGAAAAAGAGCACTTTCATCTAGATTTATTAGGACTTCTTTTATTGTTGTAATTTATTGATATTACAATCAATAAAAAGTAAAGGGGTAATGTAAATCTACACCCGCAATTGTTGGTAACACTACGCTCGAAGTTTTATAGTCCAACTCCGTCCTAAAATTAAATTGCAGATTCACCTCACACAGCGTTCAGAAGATTACTTTTCGTTATGTGTTCCCCAAGAAGGTTCAAAGAGTGCGGATTGCCAATGGTAATATATGAATCTGACAAGTAGTCCTTTAGTGCTGGCCGTATAGCTGCTACACCGTATACCGCTGGAATTTGCAGATCTCTCAGCAAACTATGGTGAGGGCTTTGCTCGAAACTTCTTTGCGTGATAGAATTCTTAATGAAAATACCTGCAGGGAACAAGAGTACGCGATATAATTCAAGGGATCGGTAAGCAACTAGCCGGATATATAGTACAAAAAACCGACAACCGATGGGCAAAAAAATTTTTAGAGTGGCAGCCCCGTACCAGTAAGCAATTTTTATGGTAGCCCCCCATAAAATGGAGAAATCACCTGATATGCTTCCTGCTGATGTATGCAGGGTACTTAGGACCATGTTGCTGTGGAATTACTTGCAGGAGGCTTGTGTTCAGCAGTCAACTTATGATGGTTATTTGACGGCTACATGGTGCAGTGACTTGGCATTAAGTTGCGACTCTGAAGGCCGCGATTTCGAATCCCGCACGGAACAAGTATTTGGCCTACAAATAATTTTGTTCCGGGTCTGGATGTTTGTCCTTTTGCAATTTATGTTTGTAAACCGCCTCCACTATACGGGAGAAAGTCTAGGGTTTTTCTTAAAGATTATTAAACGGGAAAATAGACACCGCAAATCAAAAAGTAGGTACTTCAGATAATTACTGTATAATAATAACTGTGGTAGAGCCACGCAGCAGCTTTGCTGTTGCACGTATGGGCCGGCTCGAGCCGGGTTGGTACCACGACCTCACAGAATACCGGCGTGAAGTGGAAGCCTGCTTTTGCGTTTCGTCTGGTGAGTGCAGGTGACCGGAGGCCCAATTCCCCATCAACATGATAGCGGAATTAAATCTTAGACTACCCCAGGAGGGTACCAGCACCCTGGAGAATCCCTTGAGCATCCACGACCATGCTACTCCACTCCTGAGCGGGTGCTCAGGCTGCCCCTGTATTCTGGGGGCAAAATTCCGCTCAAAACAATAACTGCTCGGGGCAAACTGAGCAACAAGACCAAAGACCCCTGCCACGCTATCCGTGGATTTCTGCAACATCAGGGACTTCACTCGAACCTAAACGCCGTCCACTACCATCTCGAGACGGCGAAGCCGGCCTTGTCTTTCTGACCGAGACGCAGGTGTCCTCTCCGGCTGATACTTCATATCTCTCCTACCCGGGTACAAATTGGAACACCTTTGTGCCTCGGGCTGGAGTTTGCGTATGTCAGAGGACATCTGTTCTCGACGCCTCGGCAGTCTTGAAGGTACGGACCTGTCCATCCTTTGGCTACGCGTAGATAGCGACGACCATCCGCGCGTCTACGGGTGCCTCTATAGGTCCCATAGCGGTAATGCCGACACAGACCGACTCATCGACCACGTCCAAATGGCTACAGATTCCTTGCTACAACAGGTCCCATCCGCAGAGATCGTGGTCCTTGGCGATTTTAACGCCCACCACGCCGAATGGCTCGGTCACGTTTAACCGATCATGGGAGATCTGTTTATGACTTTGCCTTGGCATATGGTCTGACACAGCTGGTTACTTCGCCTACGCGGATTCCAGATGTGGAAGACCATGTACCTTCCCTGTTGGACCTTCTGCTGACCTCTCATCCGGACGGATATCAGGTTTCCGTCGATGCCCCTCTCGGCTCTTCGGACCATTGTCTGATCCGAGTGTGGTGCCACTCACGCCCTCGCGGTTGCGTTTGCAGGTTGCCGCCGTGTTTGGCATTACAGGTCGGCGGATTGGGACGGAATGCGGTCTTTCTTTGCATCCTACCCATGGGGGCGGGTTTGCTTCTCGCCGGATGATCCCAGCGCTGTTGCTGACTGTCACTGATGTGGTACTACAGGAATGGAACTATTTATTCCATCATCTGTGGTACCCATCGGAGGCAGATCGCAGCCTTGGTTTGGTCGCGTTCTGTAAGACTGCATTACGCAGTGCAGGGAGTGCTATCAGGCCTGGGCTGAGGCTTCGGCGGCTGGATGTAAACACCAGCATGCTTAAAAAGAAGTATAACTTCGCTCCAGGTCCTTCAAAGTGTTGTGTTAAGGCAAAGTCTGAGCACATAGGCAGAATTGGCGAGAAACTAGTTCTCTTCCTTCGGGAACCCGTGCATTCTGGTCTCTCGCCAAGGCTGTCCAAGGGAATTTCTGTAAGCCATCACTACCATCTCTGCACAGGAGGACGACTCATTGGCCCACGCCGCAAAAGAAAAAGCCAACCTTTAGGCTCACTTTTGCGTCAACTCGACTCTTGATGACGGGGAACACACCGCCGACCATCCCGCGGTGTGAGTGCTCCATGCCGGATGTGCGGTTCTCACAGCGCTCGGTTCAAAGCACTCTTCTCCTGGACATTCACAAGTCGAGTGGGCCTGACGGAATTCCCCAATTGTGCTGAGGACGTGCTCGGAGTTGGCACCGGTTCTAACGCGTCTTTTCCGGTACTCCTACTCCTAGGCGTAGTCCCGAAATCATGGAAGACAGCTTTTGTCAACCGATCCCTAAAAAGGCGACCGCTCAGACCCGTCCAACTACAGGCCTATAGCCATCACCCTTGTTCTCCAAAATAATGGAGTCCATTATAAACTGCCAGCTCATGCGGTACCTTGAGGATCACCAGCTGATTAGTGACCGCCAATACGGTTTTCGTCGGGGTCGGTCAGCTGGTGATCTTCTGGTCTACCTTACTCATAGATGGGCGGAGGCAGTAGAGTCAAGGGGCATTGGCCGTTAGTTTGGACATTGCGAAGGCTTTCGATCGGGTTTGGCACAGCGCTTCTTTCAGCTCCCTTCCTATGGGCTTACCGAGAAATTGTGCAATTGGATCACCAGCTTTCTTGCAGATCGGAGCATCAAGGTCGTTGTAGACGGTGCATGCTCCGACTACAAACCGATTAACGCTGGTGTTCCACAAGGCTGCGATGCTATCACCAACGCTGTTTCTTCTGCATATCAATGATATGTTGCAAACCGGTAGCATTCATTGCTATGCGGATGATAGCACTGGTGATGCTCTATACGTCGGCCGTGCGAATATTTCTCGGGAAAACGTCGCCAGTACCGGAACAAACTTGTGTCTGAAGTCGAGTCTTTGCTGAACAAAGTCTCGGATTGGGGGCGACTAAATCTAGTCCAGTTTAATCCTCAGAAGACACAAGTTTGCGCGTTTACCGCTAAAAAGAACCCCTTTGTCGTATCTCCTCAGTTTCAAGGCACTCCCCTTGTTGCCGGCCAGTATCGGAATCCTCGGCGTCGACATTTCGAGTGGCGTGCAGTTTCGCGGTCACTTGGAGAAGGCCAAATTGGCCTCTAAAAGCTTGGCGTGCTCAGCAGAGCGGGACAGTATTTCATGCCGGCACAACGCCTGCAACTTTACAAGGCGCAGGTTCGGCCTCACATGGAATACTGTTCCCATCTCTGGCTGGGGCTCCCAGTGCCAGCTCCTTCCACTTGACCGCATCCAGCGCAGAGCGGCTCGAATCGTCGACGACCGAGTCCTTTCCGATCGGCTCGATTCATTGGCGCTGCGAAGAGATGTTGCATCTCTTTGCATTTTCTTTCGCATTTACCACGGGGAGTGCTCTGAGGAATTGTTCGGATTAATCCCAGCCGCCAAATTTCACGAACGCACATCGCGGCAGAACTCCCGATACCATCCACACCATCTGGATGATTGGCGGTCCACCACTGTGCGATTTAGAAGATGTTTTCTTCCTCGCACAACTTCCTTGTAATGTGAATAGTTTACCACCAGCGATTTTTCCGGACCGATACGACTTAGGGACCTTCAAGAAAAGAGCCTACTCCTTTTTAAAAGGCCGGCAACGCATCTGCAATTCCTCTGGTTCCCTGGTGTTGCAGTTGTTCATGGGCGGCAGTAGTCACTTACCATCAGGTGAGCCGCATGCTCGTTTGCCCCTGTCCAATAAAAAAAAAAAAATTTCTTATCTGATCTTATATATACGTTACTGTATTACTCGTTTTGTAATATAATTTATTTACAACAGCAATCACCGAAATATTATGGTTCTATGAATGGCTACTTATAACTTGTCTAGACATGATCTCATAACATAAACACTCACGCCTGTCACCCAGAGGGGTAGGCAGAGACTACGGACTTCCATTTGGCACGATCCTGGCACACCTCTCTCGCCTCCTTTACATCCATATATATATCTACGCATACATCGTTAAGGGTACCCTAATCTGGCCCATTTCAATATATCGCCAGTTTGGTCGATAAGCCTTCCTCTAGAGCGTCCCTTTCCGACTCTGCCGTTCACTTCTGCAGCATAAATTTGCTTTTTCACTCTTTCTTCGTTCATTCTTTCTACATGACCAAACCACCGAAGCATTCCTTTCTTAATCCTGGTCAAAACGTCATCTTGCAAACCACACTTTTCTCTTATCACACTATTTCTCACCCTGTCATTCAGATTCAGCCCTAGCATACTCCTTAATGACCGCATTTCTACAGCATTTATTCTACTCTCATGCTTCTTCTGCCAGACCCAACTTTCACTACCATACATTAAAGTAGTAGTAGTAGTATGAATTGCCAAACGTGCCTCTTTTGACACATTCTGACTCTTCATAATAGCGTGTAGAGCCCTATTTCCTGCGTTCACTCGTCGTCCTATATCCTTATCATATCCCTGCTAAATAAACATCCCAAATATACAAACTCATCCACTTGCTCAATCATCTCCCCTTCTATTCTTATTTCACATAACGTTTTACTTACTTCTCTTTCAAAAACCATCATATTCGTCTTACTTGCGTTCACTTTCATACCCCTTTCTTTTAATGACCAGTTCATTAAACTAACCATCATTTGCAACTCGGCCGCCGACGATGCAAATACACTTGACATCGGCGTACAAAGGCAATTGACGGTTAACTCACCCATTCTCAACCAACATTCTTCAACTTTCAAAGTTTGCAAACAACTGTCCATAAATAGGTTAAACAGCCACGGGGAAGCTACACAGCCCTGTCTGATACCTTTTTGATGCCAAACCAGTCCAAGTAGACCCCGTTGATCCTGAAACAAGCACTAGAGTCCCTATAAAGAGACCTTAATGCCTGCATCAAACCAGCGCCCAAACCAAATGAGTTCAGTGTTTGCCATAACACATTCCTGTCCACTCTGTCATAAGCCTTTTCCAAGTCCATGAACGCACAAAAAACTTTCTGGTTTTTGCCAAAACTTCTCCAATCATGCGCATGGAAAGGACTTGATCCGTACACCCCATTCCTTTCTAAATCCAGCTTGCACATCCCAAATTTTTCCATCAGTTTCTATAACTCTTTCAATTATCACCTTAGCACAGTTTACCCACAATGCTAAGCAAGCTGATACCACGGTAGTTTTTATAGTCCTGCTGTGACCCCTTTTCCTTTATTATTTTTATTATTAGTTATCATTGAATAGAGTAATCTATAATAAAAGCTGATAATGGGCCTTCTCTCTGCTAGTCGGTGGTGGCGTAAGAGAATCCATCGTCTCATTTCATCCCTTAGAGGCAACTATGAGATTTACCAGAAAGACCTTCTTGAAATAGATTTTTTTATAGAATAAGGGTGACAAACGAGCACACAGTCCACCTGATGATAAGTGGATGCTGTGGTCCATAGACATGTACCTTTATCTTCGATTAAGAATCAAAATGTTGAAGCGTTGTCACCCTGAAGACTGTGATGGAATGCCTCGTTTCCAGTAAAAAGGGTTTCCGGTTCTCGACACTCACCATACGAAACACAACAGCATTAAGCTTTTATTTTACGCTGGTATTCTGTGAGAGCATCGAGCCGACCCATTAATGCTACAACCAGTAGCACACAATACAGCTTTAGCGTGGCTCTACCACGTAATTTTTTTTTCAAAAGGTTTTTATTCAATATACATTATAAATAATACTTCATCATCATCATCATCATTACAGCCCTTCACAAGTCCACTGCTGAACATAGGCCTCCCAAGCAATGCCACAAAGCACGGTCCTGAGCCACCCGCATCCATCGACTTCCTGCATGTCTTACCAGGTCGTCACTCCATCTAGTGGGGGACGCCCTACACTTCGTCCGCCGGATGAGGCCGCCACTGGAGAACCTTTTTCCCCATCGGTTGTTTCTTCGAGCTATATGGCCGGCCCATTACTTCAGCTTACTAATCTGTTGGGCTATGTCGGTCACTCTGGTTCTACGGATATCCTCATTTCTAAGTTTATCACGCAGTGAGACTCCGAGCATAGCCTCTCCATAGCTCGCTGAGCGACCTTGAGCTTCCTCATCCGGCCAGCAGTGAAGGACCACGTCTCAGTTCCGTAGGTCATCACTGGCAACACGCACTGGTTGTACAGCCTCGTTTTCAAGTTTTGAGGTATACCTGACGAGAAGATGTGCCGTAATTTCCGAACGCTGCCCAGCCGAGTTGAATCCGTCGATTGACCTCTCGGTCGAAGTTGGACTTACCTAGTCGGACTATTTGTCCCAGATAAACATATTCGTCAACAACTTCGAGCTTAGTGCTCCCAACAACTACCGGCATAGGTGTGACATGGACATTAAACATGATCTTTGTTTTGTCCATGTTCATCTTAAGACTATCCGTTGGGAGACACTATTGAGGTCATTGAGCATAGTGCTTAGGTCCTCCAGCGATTCTGCCATAAGGACTATATCGTCGGCAAATCGAAGGTGAGTGATGTACTCGCCATTGATGTTAATGCCGTATCCTTTCCAGTCCAGAAGCTTGAAAACGTCTTCCAATGCAGCGGTGAAGAGTTTCGGGGATATAACGTCACCCTGTCTTACACCTCTGCAGTTGGATAGGTTTTGTACTCTGGTTCTGTACTGATAGCCATCGTAGCCCTACTGTACAAGCATCAGCACTTCGATATACCGACAGTCAACTTGGCACCGCTGAAGGGACTGCAGCACCGCCCAATTTCGACGGAATCAAAGGCTTTCTCATAGTCCACATACGCCAGACATAGTGGCAAATTGTACTCCCGGACTTCTGTACATTTGCCGAAGGGTATGTATGTGGTCTATGGTGCTAAAGCCTTTCGGAAACCGGCTTGTTCGGGAGGCTGGAAGTCGTCGAGTCTGCGTGCGAGACGATTCGTAATGACTCTCGAAAACAGCACGTAGACGCGGCTCAGAAGGGAAATCGGTCTGTAGTTCTTCAAGAGAGCGTTGTCGCCTTTCTTGAAGAACAAGACCACCGCACTTCTGCTCCACGCCTCCGGTGTAGTGCCACCATGTAGACGGAATTAAAGAGCTTCTGAAGGACTTCAAGTACCGGTTTTCCACCCGCTTTCAGAAGCTCCGCCGTAATTCCATCCTCGCCTGGGGCCTTGCCGTTTTTAAGGTGCTGGAGAGCCATTCTAATCTCGCTCAGACTGACGTCCGGGATATCATCGGAATAGTGTCGGATAAGACTCGCTCTTGATCGTCTCACACTTGCGTGTGGCTCCAACGATGATGTGTACAGCTGCCCATAGAACCTCTCAATCTCACTCAAAATCTCAGGTGTCCGAAACGACGCTGCCACACTCGGTCTTCAGCTTCGACAGTTGGCTCTTTCTGGCAGACAGATCTCTGGCAAAGACTTTGGAGCCCTGGTTCCGCTCGATCGCTTCTTCAATACGAGCTGTATTGAAGTTGCGCAAGTCCCGCCGCATGCATTTGGAGATCTGTCTGTTCAGTTGCCTGTATGCTATCAAATCTACTGAAGATTGCAGCTTCATTTCCGTCTAACAGCCATGAGATTAAGAGTGTGATCGGAGAGTTTTGTGTTCTTCTGCGGCGAGTCTTACAAAACTTAGCTCCGACCATGGACAGTTTCCACGAGCTTGTCATTCATATCGTCCACTGCATTGCAATCTTCTAGGCACTGAAAACGGTTTTGTAACTCGAGCTGAAAGGTTTCGGGACTTTGGATTAGAGCACGAGGGGGACGGAGCGTTGACTTCATTAGACGACACCTCTCCAACAACGTTTAGGTTCAGTGTGCCTCTAACCATTCGGTGATCGCTACCAGTTTTCACCCTCGCGATCACTGAGACATCACTGAACAGTTGGCGTCTAGTCATCATAATGAAGTCAATCTCATTTTTGTCGAACCGTCGGGGCTCGACCAGGTCCACTTCCTGTGGGGCCGCTTCTGGAAGAAAGAGTTCATCATAAAGAGTCCTCTTTCTCCATGAAGTCGGCCAGCTGCTGGCTTTGGGTTCCGTTGCCCTAATCCGAATTTCCCTACTTTCAGCTCACCGTTCTCTCTTGTGCCTAGCTTTGCGTTGAGTCTCCCATTAACACCGTATAGTGGGTTTTAGAGGAATGCATGGCTCTAGAGATATCCTCATACATTTCTCTACCTCCTCATCAGGGTGTGCCGAAGTTGGTGCGTAAACCTGTATGACCTTCAGCGAATACCGTTTGGTGATTCTGAGTATAAGGTACGCAACCTCGTCGACACACTCCCAATTTTTACAACGTTGTTAACGAGAGACTTGTGGACGATAAATCCGACACCTCCTTGGGACAGATGGTCGCCCTCCCGGTGATAGAACAAGTTGCCGGATTCGAGGATTACCGTGTCCTCCCCCTCTCTTCGGACCTCGGATAATCCTATAATATTCCAGCGCAACTTGTCTATCTCTTCTTCCAGCTCCAGGATCTTCTCGTCAGTCCTCAGAGTGCGTGCGTTATAAGTTGCCAGGTCGAGTCGTCGTAGGTGGCAACCGAACCTCCACCGGAGATTACATGATACCATGATCCATACAAGATACCATGGTCGCCACCGTAGCCAGGAATAGCGGGGCCGCCGGGGACTGGGGGCCGTCTCTTCGTAACTTTCTTCATTGGGGGGATATTGCCGTAGTTGCCACGCTTGGCGAGCGGGTTGGCAACCGCAGTTTTTTTATTGTTATTTGCTGTTATCAGAAAGATTCTGCCTATCATCTGCCTCAGTTATCCTCTGTCGCCTCTTACGAAATCCGCGGGAAGATATGGGTAGTGGGTATTCTAACCCGCCACTACACGGGTATGTGAAATAAAAAAAAAAAAATACTTATTGAAAGTCATTCTTATGTTTAATTTATTCTCTGTCCTGGAAAAACCAGCAAATAATCCAGCGGGACTTCTTTATTGAAAAAAAAAGCCGCTTACAATCATATAATACGTTAAAAATCAATAAATCTCTTAATATTATAATAACCTTTTAAAGCTATAACTAGGGGGAAAAATAACTATCTCGTTTACTACTTACTGTATCGATATCTAAATTAGATTCAACTACCGTTACCGTTACAGCATATTAAAGTCCACTGCTGAACATAGGCCTCCCTCATAGATTGACTCATAGGGGGATATTTGTCATAGTTGCCACGCTTGGCAAGCGAGTTGGCAGCTGCAGTTTTTTATTTTTAGACACAACGCCATCTATTGGATCCTAGGAAAGCTAAGAACCATCGTATCTACAAGACAAATATATTACATAATATACGAATACGAGGGTTGTGGTTGAGAATATGGCTTCAATCGGTCAAGTCGCATGGATCCTATTATCCTTCTAACTACTAAAGTGGGTGGTACTAACTCAGATATCCTCCGCAGGAAAGAGTCGCGCCACGTGAAAAACTCGTTTAAATTGAATAACATCGTTATTTTAACTATGTCTATTGCTGTGTTTAAATTCGATTCAACCACCGTTACCGTTACAGCATATTAAATTCCACTGCTGAACATAGGCCTCCCTCATAGATTGCCTCATGGGGGGGATATTTGCCATAGTTGCCACGCTTGGCAAGGGAGTTGGCAGCAGCAGTTTTTTTATTTTTATAAGATGCTGCTGCCCATCTCCTGATTTGTTTCCCTCTGTCGTCTCTTACGACACCCATGGGTTGATATGGCGCAGTGGATATTCTTACACCGCCTCTACACGGTTAACCGATTCAACTAAACCTCCCAAAAATGTCGTGAATGATATTTAAGATGATTTCCGTAAACATGTAATACATTGTAAACATATTATAATCAGATAATGAAACTTAAAAATAAAACATCCTGCACAAGTCGCATCTAGAATATTTTATGTAGCGCTATTTAAGCACAATACATTTCCCCTCTTTAAGTAAATAGTTCCATCTGTAACAGCGGCGGAATAAATGCAGGACTGTACGTAATCCCTACTTTAAACATTGATCCTACTTGGCTGATTCTAAATAATTCACGGCGATTTCGCTAAGCGACGAGTTGGGCCCGAGGCGTTTCGCTTTAAGTACTTCTTAATTGTTTTGTGGACATATATCACATATAATATGTATTTCTATGACACGCAAATAAATTTATATTCCTATGAATTTGTTAATTGATGATATGAGTTTTACACATTAAAAATTTTGATTAGTTAATGGAATTAAAGGCATAATCTATTATCGTAACATGCATTATAGAATCTTAGATGAGATTCCATTATTTAGTGGCTTTTTCTTTAGAATAATTCATCTGGCAACCATTTCAAGGAAGTATGTATGATACTGCGGAAATACCACAATAACATAAAAATATCTAATTTTTATGAATTTCATTGTTACTGTCACTAGGTACGAGTATCTTATACCCAATTGTGTGGTGTACTATTTAATTTAAAACGAGCCATATTTGTTGACTGCCATGGCTTTATGTGGATATTTTTATTAGAATATAATGATGAGGATTCTAATATTTAACACAAGCTGGCCAGGTAGACGTTGTTCTGCCCTTTGCGTTAGGTGGCACTGAGAGTTTAATTTCTTAATTACAATAACTGTTTTGTATAAATTTAAGAAAATGTGAATTGAATGTTATTTAACTGATAACTTACTGTAGCAGAAGGATGTACAAATACACGAAAATGATCTCATTCATGTTGTCAATGAATATAATCAATAAATATACAGTGAACAGTATTAGGAATGTTGGATGAACGCCACATGCATCCATTTTCTCTAATTATTTTTTATGAAAAATATATGTTAATGTTTATTGATCACACAACTCTTTATTATATAAACATTTTTATTAAAACACAAAATTTCACTCCGTAGGGATAAATAAAAATAAAATTATCCACTCCGAATTGACTTCGCACCAGTTTTAATCCGCGCTTACTCCGTAATTTTTTTACAATGTAAACATAAAATTTGTTAATAACTCGAACAAAGTACTACAAATCGGATTCAGAGTTTGTGATTATCCTTTTGCCTTATAAATAACATAAATACACAATTTAAATAAAACTAGTTTTTACGGATTCCATCGCGTATATTTACTTATTTTATATTCCCGGCGTATCCAGCAGCTAGCCCGTAACCATGAGTGATGTAAAGCAGCACTCATGGTCACGGGTGGGGGGGGGGGGGGGGACTGAGGTGTTTGAAGTCCCAATGTCATAGTTAACCACGGCTACCTCCAGATTAAAATTGTTACTTTTGTTCTGATCTACGCAGTATGAACTTACAGTATCTTGAAGTCTTGCAGTTGTATGCCTGGGTTGGGATTTTATTTTATTTTATTAATTATAGAATCCCAAGCAGATGGTAGCACCCAGCGATCTTCTCTATTGAAATTAGGATGTTTTTTGATCTCAATAGCCTCGCGAATCATCATTGGAAGGAATCGGTGTTCTTTAGCAGGGATTTGTGGTTTATCAAATCTATTGTAGTGACGGGGGCGATCCTGTATGTGCACACAGACTGCAGACTTCCCGGAGTGTCGATTTTTCACATCAGCTGTGTGCTCTTTAACGCGGGATTTTATTGATATTTTAGTTTGTCCTATATAACAGAGACCACATTCACAATCAAACTTGTACATTCCTCCATCTTGCAGAGGGATATTACTCTTGACTGATGGTAAAAACTGACTAATTTGTTTTAATGGAAGCACGCTTCAAGATGTAGCCAATCTTGTCATAAATATACAGTCATAATATATAAAGAATGTAAGTCATTTTGATCCATAAATATAGAATTCGTTAATAATTTGACTACAACGCCATCTATTGGATGCTAGAATAGCTATGAACCATCGTATCGACAAGACAAATATATTACGTAATATACGAATAGGAATACAAGGGTTGTGGTTGAAAATATGACTTCAATCGGTCAAGTCGCATGGATCCTATTATCCTTCGAACTAGTAAAGTGGGTGGTACTAACTCAGATATCCTCCGCAGGAAAGAGGCGCGCCACGTGAAAAACTCATTCAAATTGAATAATATCGTTATTTTAACAAGGTCTAGTGCTGAGTTCTGTGTTTAAGGTTAATGAAACTGTTTTACGCGCTTGCAAGCATATAGACTGAATATATTAAATTTTAGAAAGATAGGAAATTCTTTATTGCACTCAAACAAAAAAATAACGACATTCTCTGCCAGCTAACCTTTTAATTTAATATATATTATAGTTAGATAATTTATTTAATTTTTTCTCTCTCTTTCTTTCTCTCTTCTTCCTGTTATATAAATGATTATGACGACGGTGTGACGGTGTAACGGTGGATTATAACAAGCAAATAAAAACAAACAAATATATCGTTTCAAAAAAATTATACGCATTCATCGGTAGAAAAAAACTTGACTTGTAAATAATGAAGGTCAGAAGTTAGATATGAGTAATTTATTCAAGTGGCGTCCTCTTCATATTCCTTGTATATCTAATTTTATTATATTATTATTTTCTATTTTATTGTCAAGAACGACGTGAACTATTAAATTATCATAATAGAGAAATTCTATCCTGTATTGTAGTAAAAGGATTGAAGTGTTTTATTGTTATATATTTTAGAAATACGAAAACTTTTAAAACTAACCGACATTACTTTCGTTAGAAATTTTTCGTTTTGTCTATCAAGTCTGTTTATTTTATATTTTTATAATGATTTCATATACATATTTAGCCAAGTAGTGGCGGTTTAAGAATATCCACTACCCCATATCGTTCCGTGCGTGTACTTAGAGGCGACAGAGGGAACAACTTAATAAAAAACTGCGATTGCCAATCTACGAAACAACTATGGCGAAATCCCCCCTAAGAGGCAATCTATGGAGAGCTATATTCAGCAATGGACTTTTATAGGCTGTAATAGATGGATGGATGGATGGCTTCTTATATAGGATAAGGGTGACAAACATGCACAAAGTCCAACTGATGTTAAGTAGTTGCTGCGGCCCATAGAACAAAATGCAGATGCGTTGTCAGCCGTGAGGATTAAGATCGAATGCCTCATTTCCAGTAAAAAGGGTCTCCGGTTCTCCACACTCACCATACGAAACACAGCAGCATGAAGCAGCTATTTTACGCTGGTATTCTGTGAGAGCGTGGTCCTACTCCAGTCGAGCCGACCCATTCGTGCTACAATTATACTACTAACATAGCTGCAGCAGGGCTCTACCACGTACAAATCTACTTAAATTCAGCTGGTATATTTCCGTTAAATTATCGTTAGACTTATTACGGGTTTCACAGGGAATAATAACTGTGTTTGTTTAATCGACATTAAATCGACGGGGTTTGCTCCACGGAACGTACACAGAGGGCACTGCTACGACAGTATAATAACAGCGGCACAACCGCGGTCTGCCTTCTCTTTTGTCGCTTGATCACAACTACCAATAAATCGATTACGAACGTATTATCAGTTTTCCTCTCTGCACCCTCAAGATGTTATCCATCATTCATTCATTAATTACAGCCTATCAAAAGTCCACTGCTGAACGGAGAGGGGATATTTGCCATAGTTTGCTTATGTTCCGTGTGTCTGACAAGACACACGAAACATAAGCGAATATTATGACATCTACATCTATCCTCAATAAAGAATCAAAATGCGTATGCGTTGTCACCTGTAAGGACTAAGATGGAATGCCTTTTTTCCAGTAAAAAGGGTCTCCGGTTTTCTACACTCATCATACGAAACACAGCAGTGTTAAGCTGCTATTTTACGCTGGTATTCTGTGAGAGAGTGGTCCTTCCCCGGTCGAGCCAACCCACTCATGCTACAACTATACTACTAATATAGCTGCAGCATGGCTCTACCACGTATAAACGTTACAGTCCACCTGATGATGATAAGTGGCTACTGCAGCCCATGGACACTTGCAGCTAACTTCAAACAAAAAAGGCTACGTCGTTGTCACCTCTAAGGACTGAGATGGAATGCCTGTATTTATACTGGTACTAGGTAAGAGGATGATTCCTACCCAGACTACCTACCAGACGGAAATGGGTTCCTACCAATTAGTTCATACCAGTTGTCTTGGACCACAAAAATTCAATGGATGGTGGCGCCATCCATAATTTGTTTCCAAAACATTTTGTTTATAGTTGGTCTTAGGCTTCACAGATGTCGCTACTTTCGAAAAATAAAATGAAATTTACTTACAAAATAAAAATAAGTGCACCAAAAATTTATTGGTGATTTTATTAATAACAAATTATCATTTTAACAAAAAAAATACGTAATAATTATCAAATCAATCGATAAATATGATAAAATTGTCATACTAAATTGTTATTCTTGTTTCATTGCAAATACATTATTTTTATATATTATTATACACCCTATTTGTAAATACAAGTGTACTTGTTGAAAATATTTTAGCTACTTTTAATATTAAAAGTATAAATTAGTATTACAAAAAAGTAGGAGATGTTTCAGTAAGTATACGAATTAAAGAATATAATAGTTTAAATATGATGTATATAATATAGCTATATTCTATCCGTATAAGTATATAATATAGCTTATATGCAGACTCGACGACTTCCAGCCTCCCCAACAAGCCGGTTTCCGAAAAGGCTTTAGCACCATAGACCACATACATACCCTTCGGCAAATTGTACAGAAGACCGACGAGTACAATCTGCCACTTTGCCTTGCGTATGTGGACTATGAGAAAGCCTTTGATTCCGTCGAAATTTGGGCGGTGCTACAGTCCCTTCAGCGGTGCCAAGTGGATTGTCGGTATATCGAGGTGCTGATGTGTTTGTACAGTAGGGCTACGATGGCTATCCGAGTACAGAACCAGAGTACGAAACCTATCCAACTGCAGAGAGGTGTAAGACAGGGTGACGTAATATCCCCGAAACTCTTCACCGCTGCATTGGAAGACATTTTCAAGCTACTGGACTGGAAAGAATACGGTATTAACATCAATGGCGAGTACATCACTCACCTTCGATTTGCCGACGATATAGTTCTTATGGCAGAATCGCTGGAGGACCTAAGCACTATGCTCAATAACCTCAATAGTGTCTCCCAACGGATAGGTCTCAATATGAACATGAACAAAACAAAAATCATGTTTAATGTCCATGTCACACCTATGCCGGTAGTTGTTGGGAGCACTAAGCTCGAAGTTGTTGACGAATATGTTTACCTGGGACAAATAGTCCGACTAGGTAAGTCCAACTTCGACCGAGAGGTCAAACGACGGATTCAACTCGGCTGGGCAGCGTTCGGGAGATTACGACCCATCTCCTCGTCGGGTATACCTCAAAACCTCAAAACTAAATTGTACAACCAGTGCGTGTTGCCAGTGATGACATACGGAACTGAGACGTGGTCCTTCACTGGTGGCCGTATGAGGAAGCTCAAGGTCGCTCAGCGAGCTATGGAGAGGGCTATGCTCGGGGTTTCTCTGCGTGATAAACTTAGAAATGAGGATATCCGCAGTAGAACCAGAGTAACCGACATAGCCCAAAGTTAGTAAGCTGAAGTGGCAATGGGCCGGCCATATAGCTCGAAGAACCGACAACCGATGGGGAAAAGAGGTTCTCGAGTGGCAGCCTCGTACCGGCAGGCGAATTGTAGGGCGTCCCCCCCCACTAGATGGAGTGACGACCTGGTAAGACATGCAGGAAGTCAATGGATGCAGGTGGCTCGGGACCGTGCTTTGTGACATTTCGTGGGGGAGGCCTATGTTCAGCAGTGGACTTGTGAAGGGCTGTAATGATGATGATGATGATGAATATAGCTATATATAGCAAATTAGTTCGGATTCAATTTGTAGGAGGCGCTAGTATTTCAATTTTGTCTCCAATAAAATATCGTCAGAGGCTCTCTTTTCCTGTATATAATTATTATACTCTTTGGTTTATACCTCAAAAATTGTTAATATATAGTCGCTGAAAGAAACGCTGTTCTTAAAAAATGATATGCGTGTTATGATGTGTATGTAAATTAAAATTTAGTAATTAAAACCAAACTGCGATAGGAAACGTGTACTAAAAAGGTATTAAACAAAACTAAGATGTAATTTTTTTAGAATATTACGAAACATATTTAGATACCTTTTGCTATTCAGGTGCATATTGCTATAATTTTTAATAAAAATAAAAATGAGTTTGTATGTATCTATAGTCACACGTTATTACTAAGATGTTCTGAAATATATTTGGGGCTTAATTTTGAAATTTTAATTATAATTTAGGGAATAAAAAGAAAAGTACAAACAAAAGGTGTTAGATTTATATATTTCTCAAAGAGAACTAATTTATTGTAAAAATGTTATGAGCTTTCTTTAAAGATATTTTGCAATTTCACTACATAGTTTATTCTAATAATAAAGTAAATTTCAATAATTCGAAACGTACTAACTGGTGTCAGACGCATCTCCGTCTCACTGCGTGGCGTCACTATCTGTCTCGGTTGCTCATGGCAAACATGTCCACTCTCCATCTCTCACATCAATAAAAGAACATTTGAATAAAAAACATGTGAACTGAGTAAAATGGGTTAGCAAAAATCGGGTTACTCGAGGTTTTTATTTTTTTACTAGTTTTTTTTAGTATGAAACTAACAATTATTGTACCATTTTACAGTTCTGAATAAATGCGCAAACTTTTAATGGCACTTGCCAAGGCACTTTAATACATTTTTTTTAAAGGAGGGCCTTTCAAAGTCGACAAAATTAGAAAATTTTAGATTCATAGTTTAACAAATAGTCTTAATTCTAGAAAACTTGGGGCAGTTGTGTCATTATTTTTGACTGTGGTTCTAGAAATGTTATTTAGGGTTACGGTTCCAAAGTTTAAATGAACAAAAATAATAAAAATTAACCACAATAACCGAAAAATGTTTACAGTTTGACCAAATTTCTAGGTTTTTCTTAAATGCCCATAATTTCCAAACTGCATGGGATAGATTTTTTTCTGTTTTTCTCATGATGGTTACAATCAATCCTGTCACCCCGTTTCGGCTTGACGTTGAGTTCTGGGACGTTGGTTTCTGTATATCATTTATATAACATTCATCTTAACCTACCTCCGATAAATGGTACGGGTGTTAAGGAAAAGTGAGTGACAGTGTGTTTTCATGCTGTATAATAATGAAAAATGTCCTCCAGACCAAATTTTGGTCATGGCGGTCAGCCTCAACGGAGACAAACCATTGGCACAGGACAGGATTATAGTGCCCAAGTGTATGCGCAAGCACAGGTGCACTCTCTATTCACTCACACTCATAATCCGATGGGATGGTAAACCGACACGACGGAGAGAGATTAGGCGTAGGAACAACCGCTTTACCTGATTTCCGAGGCACGGGGGTGAGACACTGCCAACTTCCTGACTCCGGGCAGCTACTGAAAATTTCTTGAAGGAAAAACTCAATAACTGATTTCGCATGTTTTGCAACTGATTTTGCATGCTGTATATTATGGCACAATAAGATCTTGTATATAGTTGATAGCATTCAATGTTTCTGTATATATTCTTTCAGGACTTAGTCGATATTCTGCCGTGTATCTAGATTCAGCCGTACATAAGAGCTGTGGTAGCTTATCGCTTGTATTAATCTTCGCGTACGAGAGAAATGCAATTGATAATATTGTGAAAAAATCTACATTTCCGAGAGGTTTGAAATATTACACGAATAAAGGAGAAAATTTTGCTCTTTCCTTCCACAAAATCCTTTCATGATAAGAAATCTGTGTCCAGCAGTATGACTTATAATTTCCTTAAGCTTTTAAAGTGTTGCTATTAAATGATAATAATAGAAAAGTTCTAGTTTGTTAGAGAAGACCGAATCTAACAAATAATACTTGATATGCGATGCAATTTCCAAACATTAGCCAAATAACGTGACGTTGACAGTTACTCCCCCGGGGAGACGACTGCCGACGACACTTTGTTTGGTTATTTGTTTTAGTCCTTTTACAACAATTTTGCAATATGAAAGCTTTGTTTTGTCTTTATTATGAATTGCTTTGAAAATAATAGAAATTCTTAGTATATATATTACAATCAGAACTGCTTCCCGGTCGAAACTACATTTGAATTACGAAAGAAACGTTTTCCTAGACGCAACTTAATCTACTGTCACTGATATTACAAGGAATAATAGCAATAGGTTAAGGTGCAGATGGGATCACTTGGTCTTGTCCTAAAATCTATCGGCAATAAACGTTTTGTAAAATATCGAAAATAATTATACAAAAAGCTCCTCTTTAAAAGTGATTTTTATTATCAGTCTTGGTCAAAACAGGCACCAGGGCGCAGTGGCTTAGCAATGAGTTACAGTGCTGGGCGACTCGAGTTCGAATCACGCACGGAACAAGTATTTCTTTGGCCTATAAATAATTGTTCCGGATCTCGATGTTTGTCATTGTGCAATTTATGTTTGTAAACTGCCTCCACAATACAGGAGAAAACCCTAGTGTGAGAGTAACGTTTTTTAAAGAAAAAGAAATAAATAAATGAAGTCGTTAATTTTAATTTTAAATGTTAATTTATTACGGTTAAGGAAAGCGTCGTAAAAAAACTTGAACTACCTACCATATGTCAGAGGCGTCACAGACAAGATTGGCTACATCTTGAAGCGAGCTTCTATTAGAACATTCTTTAAGCCGCCGAAGAAGATTAGTCAGTTCTTACCATCCGTCAAGTGCAATATTCCTCTACAAGATGCAGGAGTGTACAAGCTTGATTGTGAATCATATATAGGGCAAACAAAACGATCAATAAAAACCCGCGTAAAAGAACACATAGCTGACGTGAAACACCAACGTTCCCCGCCATTACATTAGATTTGATAAACCACAAATTCTTGCGAAAGAACATCGATTCCTGCCAAGGATGGTACGTGAGGCTATTGAAATTAAAAAACATCCTAATTTCAATAGAGAGGGAGGCTGGGTACTACCATTGCTTAAGATCCTGTTATTAATAAAATCAAAACTAAACCCAAGCATACCACTGCAAGACTTCAAGACACAGTAAGTTGATTCTGCGTAGATCGGACCAAAATTAATAATTAAAAAAGCTGAAGGTACTCCGGGTTAACTCTGACATCGGCACGTCAATCACATCAGTCCCCCTTGAACATGGGTGCTGTAAAGCACCCGAATCGTCGGGAATTAATAAAATTAAGTTAATTAAACGCGATAGAATCCGTAAAAGTAGTTTTATTCAATGTGTAGTGTTCGCGTAAATATAAGAAATCATTACAAAACTAACAATTTTTTTTAAATCTGTGTCTGCCTGTCCGGGCTAATGTTTGGCCGCACTGATTTTGATGAAACTTTACGAACAGATAGAGAGTAATGTCAGGAGGGATCTAGGCGATTTTTGATCCGAAAAACTTGAAGATTTTTTTGAATAAACGAATACTTGATAAAATAAATGATCTTTGGTTATCTTAAATCTACGAGTAAAAAACGCCATAGTAATAAATCTTACCAAGGCGAAGCCGTGGTGGGTCGCTAGTATATCATAAGGTAATATGAATGCTGTTTTACATAATTATATAGAAAATTATACAAGCACTTCAAATATATAATAACAAACACATAGCCCGTACAATAGGCGATGAAATATTTGTTCCTCTTTTTCCTTTCTCGATCTGCTTTCATAATAAAACTTTGCAATCCATAAAATTCTTACAAATGTACCTAATTATTCTTAAACATGCAACCTCCCTCATCGTATTTACGTCTTATATATCTATAAACTTTATGTCTGAAAATAAAAATAAATACAGTCCAGTAGTGCAGAAGATTTGGTGCTCATACGTCACGAACTAACGCACTATGACGATAGTATTTTTGTATAGATTTTTGCTCCATTCGTATAATTGAAAGAGTAAACATTCCATAAAAATACCTAGCGTATAGTTATTGTTAACTGTCAGGAAATAAAATGAAAAATACTGGATTAGCACCAGTTTTTTAACTGACTTCAAAAAAGGAGGAGGTTCTCAATTTATTTTTACATGTACGTATGTTTGGACATAATTTCCTTAATTATGATTCTTTTTATTAAATATATTACACTGCAGGGGTGATATCATACAAATTTGAACTCAACAACTATATCCCTGAGGGTGAAAAAATAGAGGATGATGATTTCAATAAAACTATTTAGACGACATTATAGTTCCATCCATCCATCCATTCATTACAGCCTATAAAAGTTCACTGCTGTACTTAGACGTCTACTATAGATTGCCTCATAGGGAAGATTTTGCCATAGTTGCCATGCTTGGCAGGCGGATTGGCAACCGCAGTTTTTCGTTATTTTGAGTTGTTATAACTAAAATGCTGCTGCCCATCCTCTGTTTTCATTTCCCATTGTCTCCTCTTAAGACACCCACGGAACGATATGTGGTAGTGGATATTCTTACACCGCAAAGTAATTTATGGCATTATTGTTACCTTAATAATACGTGGTAGAACCACGTCGCATATATATTATGGTTGTAGCTCGAATGGGTTTAATTGAGCAGGGAAGGACTAGAACAAAAAAGTTTGGTGGGAACAAAAAACTACTACTGGTTAAAATTCTTAATTATAATGATGATAAATTAGTGTAAATATTTTTATAAACAATAGCAATGTGTAACAAAGCAAATTGATGATGCAGAACTGCATAACACAGTAGCAAAGGACGACCAAGGCATAAGTTTATCGACCACATTGGCGATAATATTAAACATGGGCCAAATTAAAAGTTTCCTTACCTGACGAGCATTGAAGGTTTACGGATTTTATCACGTTCATTTTATATTCCCGACGTTTAGAGTACTTTCAGCACACTTGGCAACGGGGGGACTTTGACGTCCGAATTTCATAGGCCTCAATGTCAAATTTTTGGTCCTATCAACACAGAAAATTTGCTAACTATCAACACAGAAAACTATCAACACAGAAAAATTGCTGTTGTATGCTTGGGTTGGGATTTAATTTAATTAATTTTAGGCTTTTACCCAGCCATCTGACTAGCATGTATGCGTAGATGATGGATGTAAAAGAAGCAAGAGAGATGTGTTAGGATCATGCTAAATGCAAGTACGTTGTTGGTAATTAAGAATTTAAATAATAGTAAGGACTAAAGAACAATCGATACTGACAACATCAGAGATCGCTTTTCATAAGATAGGTGTCATGATTGCTCTCTAAACTCGTCACATTTGGTCCTCAATTGAATATCGAGTTACTGCTGACTGACTGAATGCTTCACGGAGTACATAATCAAAAGTAATTTATGTCATTATCGGTTACATTCTCAAACTTACAAAGAAGAGGCACCAATTTTTATTTTATATTTATTTACGTTATGTTTTTATATCACGAAAAAAGTAAAAACACTGCTATAATCAACTAAAATCAAGAAATACAGATATCAAACATAACTTTCAATAAAAAGTACAAACCAACTTCAAAGAACTAAAAAGAATAAAATAACTTTCGAAATCTAAAGCTCTGACGTCAGAATGTAGATTATTCCATTATTGTTAGTTTTTTTTTTATAGAATTAGGGTGACAAACGACCACACAGGCCACTTAATGGTAAATCGATGGTTGCCCATCTATCCTCAACTAACAATAAAAATGTACATGCGCTGTCACCCTTGACGACTAAGATAGAATGCCTCACATCCAGTAATAAGGGTATCCGGTTCTCTACCCTTACGAAACGAAACACAGCAGCATTAAGCTGCTATTTTACGCTGGTATTCTGTAAAAGCGTAGTCCTTCCTCGGTCGAGCCAACCCACATTGGTGTTGCAACCATAATATAGCTGCTTCGTGGCTCTACCATGTACTAAGTTCTTTGAAGTCGGCTTTTACTTTCAATAAATTTTTTACCCCTTTGAGTACATTAAAGGACACTACAATGTCTGTCGTCGAAATAGTACATTGAAAACTTCATCCCCAATTTTAGCACTCTTAGGGGAGGATTTATACTTAAGCCCTGAAGTATAACCCCATTTATTAATTCAGGCTATCAAATACTCTGCTAAACATAGACCTTCTTCATTGATTGCCGCAAAGAACAGTCCTGCATACCCGCATCCATCGACTACTTGCATTTTTCATCAGGCCGTCACTCAATCTAGTAGGGGATCACCTAACACTGCACTTGCCACGAGGCTGCTACTCGAGAAACTTTCTCCCTCATCCGTTATCGGTTCTTCGAGCTATATGGCCGGCCCATTTCCACTTCAGATTACTGATTAATACTGATGCGCTTAGCTTAATGGAGCCGTGGTAAAAGCTCAGGGGCTAAGTGTTCTCTGTAAATTTCACAGTACAGCAACCAGCAACCCGGGTTCGATCGCTGCCGGCACCAATGAAATTGTTAATTGCAATTTTAAGTGTTGATTTACCACGAAAACATCGTGAGGAAACCTGCAGGTTTGATAAATAAGAAAAAGTATTTCGAAGACATCTGAAGTTCGTCAACACGCATTGGGTTAGCGCGGCGGCCTTAAAACCCCCCTAGAAATGAGAGGAGGCTTGTTCCCAGCAGTAGGACGTATAAAGGCTGTTACTTTTTTAATTTTAACTGATGCGCTTGCTTATGTCCGTTATTATTGCTCTTCTGCTTATATCCTCTTTACGGATTTTATTCCACAGAGAAATTCCGAGCATAGCTCTTTCCATCGATCGCCGAGTGACTTTGAGTTTCCTCATACGGGCAGCAGTGAAGGACCACGTGTCATCACTGGCAACTAGGTGTTTACTTACTATGAATTTTATGTCTACTCGCGATCGTAAAATAATATGGCCTAAACCTGTCTTACGTAAGCTACTACTACTCTGACAAAATTCATCATCAATCAATCTAATTTTTTAGAAATTCTTAAATACTCGTATATGGTTTAAGAATTTCTAAAAAATTAGATTGATTTTTTTAAATCCAAGAAATAGCTCAATAAAGTTTATGGATTAGGAAAAAACATGATGTTATTTTTGTGGTCCCAACGAATATAAAAATAAGCTTATAGATGTTTCAAAACATTACAGATGCCGCCCAAATGTGTCATCAAATTTCTAAAAAAAATTTTTCTAATAGCCCGCGATTTCATACGCGCATACATGTATCATATGTACACAAATTCTTCTTCAAATGAAACTCTGTTGTGTATTAGGTTATTAGGTATTCATCATCATCATCATCATCAGCCCATAAAAGTCTACTGCTGAACAAGCGCCTTTCCCGTAGAAAAATTTGCTTTGATGTTTTTTGCACGATTGACGAGTGGATTGTCGATCGTAGTAGGAATCGTTTTATTTTTAATTATTAAAAAATAATAGAACTGTCTCCCCTCAGTGCCGTAGCAAAATTCCTAACCACTGCGCCACCAAGCCGTTAAAATATGTTTAAGTTCAACAAAACATATTAATTTCTAAAAAGTTATGTAGAACATGCAAGTCCTCAAAGTCGTTGAACGTCATTCAACTTTTGTAAGGATTTCCATATAAAATAAAATTCAATTTCATCAAAGATGTAAAGTTTTATGCCAGGATTTATATTTTGAAATGATAATTTGTTTGGCAGCTACTATTAATTTGAAATTTAATATCAACTGGAAGAAGACGTAATTGAAACCAACTAGAAAGACATCAATGGACATTTTGCTTAGTTACGATTTTAATTGTGATTTCAATATTAGAGTTTCTAACTGAATATTGAAAACTTTGTAAGTCTAGTGTTCTGTACCATTCGTGTAGCACCGTTCCAGAAACTGTGGATTATTATTCTGTGTTAAATTTTATTAATTTTTGTGGAGTAAAGGGCTGCTGGCATGAAACACTAATAGTGTATAAAACAATTTGAAATAAACTAAAATCATTCAAGTCGACGTCGTTTGACCATTAGTTTTATTAGACTAAACACACGTGGATCGATGTTTACTCGCGCCCACTGCGGAACATTTGATTTAAAAATTCACGAGTAGTAATGAGACTGCAGTTTTGCGTGAGTTTGCGCCCGCTGCGGAAGCGGTTGCTAACGCGCTTCCGCTGTTTACGACCGCAGCAAGCGTGGGCGACCGCGGCCTGCGCCTATTTACTAGTTGCTCGCCGGTACAGAGGCAGCCGAAAATAACAACACGCACCGCGGGCATGAAACGCGGCGTGAAATTTACTATAGTTTTATACCTTCACTTAGGTCTCAATTCTTGGCCCCTTCTTGTTCTTAGTTTATATTTATGACTTACCTTATTTGGTAGGGAATAACTATGATATAGTTTTATTAACTGATGATACTTCGTTGATTTTCCGACTTAAAAGGCAATTGTTAAAATATGTCGAAGTGAATTATGCTATATCAAAAGTAGTACACTGGTTTAACGTCAATAATTTACTTTTAAACGGTAATAAAACGAAATGTATTAAATTCAGCACACTTATGTTAAACAGGTGAATACCAGTGTGATTTTAAATGGTAGGAGCTGAGCCTTGTCGAATCCACTGTTTTTCTCGGAATCACAGTTGACGTTGCTAACTTGCTACAATAATTATTATTCAAGAAACTCTTTCTTTATTAGCGCAAGTAACTTTTTCAATAACTCTCGATCATCACGTAATAATAAGCTGTTAGCCTCAGATTTTTTCGGCCCTTACTTTTAATTTGCTAATTTGAAAACCACACAAGCTTTACCTCAAATCCTTATTTTGATTTGAGGTAAAGCTTGTGTGGTTTTCTATATAAATTTTAATTTCCATATGCTAATACATTTAAATAGCTATGTTGATTTAAAATGGTGTAATAAGTGAAATATAAAAAGCGGTGGGTGTTTCGAATAAAATAAAATAAATTAATAAATTAATATTATTTGAGTGTCGCTATCCTGCTACCGCTGCAGGCGCGGGCAAATATCGCCCCATGAGTACTTAGCTTTTAGCAAATATACTAACACACAACGTCAGTGCCACTTCGTCGCCTTCCACTACAGACGTTTACCTCATTAATATTGTAACTGAAGTGCAGCTAACTAGTGTATAATTTATTCCTGTAACTAATAGCAAATTAAGGATTCTGTTCGCGTAAGTGGTAAGACTGCATGAAGTTTTAATTTAAATTTGAACACTCAAAAAGTTGTAAAAAAAAGGGGCAGAAAAAATCAATAATTAATATAAGACAACTTATTCAGAGCCGTGGTAGCTCACATGGTTAGCGCTCGCTGTAAATTTCACAGTACGCGAGCAACCCGGGTTCGATCCCCGCCGGCACCAATGAAATTGTTAATTACAATTTTAAGTGCTGATTTACCAGGTGCTCGGCGGTGAAGGAAAACATCGTGAGGAAACCTGCATGTCTGAGAAATAAGAAAAAAATATATTTCGAAGACATGTGAAGTTCGCCAATACGCATTGGGGCTAGAAACCTCTCAGAAATGAGACGAGACCTGTGTCCAGCAGTGGGACGTATATAGGCTGTAACTTTAACTTTCTTTATTAACTAACTTATTGAGAAATCCTACGAATTTAACACCTCATAAAACATGTTGAGCACATCAACTCAAAAAAACCTTCGGCTGTGTATAATGGAACATCAAGCCACTTTTGAATGCATCATCTTCAGCATCATCATCGTTACAACCCATCACAAATCGATATCGGCATGGGTTGACTAAATTATTGGTACGTTTAGTCTCAAGTACAGTAATTGAGAGAAACTATCCGCAACAAAAATTGTGTATACTTACATTTAATTCTTATGGTTTATATTACAATTAGAAAACCGTAAAGCGTAAACAGAAAAAAATATAAATATACGATACGTTTGGAGGTTATTTTTACAATAATGTGGATAAAGTTGACGACATAATAATGAATGATACATTTTTGCAATGTTGCTTCAAATAATTTTTAAACGACTTCAAAAAAAAGGAGAAGGTATCCAATTCGACTGTATTTTTTAAGTGTCCTCAGAACCTCACCTCAGAACTTTTTTCTATGTGCACCGATTTTGACGATTCTTTTTTTTATATGAAAGCTCGTGCTTCTCGTGTGGTTCCATATAAATTTGATCAAGATCTGTCCAGTAATTTTTGAGTTAACCTTTATTATGCGTATTTAATTGACTTCGATTACATTGATGATCTTCTCATTTTATTTATATTGAAGTTGTTTGTACAAAATTTTTAATTTTACTACTTGTTAACGGACACTATTCAAGATGATCTCAAAAACATTAAAAAATTTACATTCTTTCCCCCGTCGAAACATCTAATTTGAACCTTACGCCTGCACTTATGCATTATTGAGTAAATGGGTATTATTTAAATCATATACGTGAAATAGACTTATTGCAAAAAATGTTAGTGACAGAAAGCAGACATCGAGTAGATTGCATTGGTGAGAACTAAAAAAGTACGCGTAACTGAAATTGGGAGTGTTTTTGTGAAAAAGAAAATAGAACATGCCGTCAACAATAATTGCTTCCTCTAGGGACAGAGTGTCAGCGTTAGATCGTATTATATGGTTGACGTACCAACATTGTTTCGTGTCTGTCAAGATTATTTCTCCAGTTTAATTTACAATTTCTATACTAAATATATTTTTCGTTATTAAGCTTATTTATATCTTTCTCTCTTTTTTTAGACTACATAGAAATCGAAAAGAAATCTGTTGGTTTTGTGGTTGGTATACCCTAAATTTTCATATACAAAATATCAATATACATTTAAAACATTAAGAAAATGTAGTTTTACACCATCATTTCCTATATAGTTTTTTACATGGTGAAAGTGAGACAAATAAGCACGCAGTCCACCTGATGGTACGTGGATGCATGTGGGTGCTATAATATATAAGAATCAAAATATAGACGCACAAGGGCTACCAGGAAATGCCTCGTTACCAGTAGAAAGCATATCCGGCTCTCTTCGCTACATAACACAGCAGAATTATATTGCCATATTTTGCTGATATTCTTTAAGAGCTTAGTCTCTTACCCGTTGAGGTACAGCTGGAGCTTTGCTCCGTTTAAATGAAAAAATGATACAATTTTAGTTTAAGATTTATAAAATTAAATCTCTTATACGGCTTACTGGTTCAAGTAATAGCGTTACATTATCTAACCTTTATTTTATATTTATTGTAATTTATTTTGTGCTAAATAAAATTATCATTGCTTTCAAAACTATTATTAAAATGTTTACATACTTCAAATGTAATTAATACCTTCTTCCGCACATTATCCACGGTTTTTATCAATTCAACGCCTGTCTTTCACGCTTCGTTTGACACCCCACTGCCGCAACACAACACTCGTCCCTTTATATTATTATATTATATTAGTGCTTCAATGAACAATAAACTTAAGTGGTTGCTTATTTTTTCATATAAATAAGGCTCAAATTTAATAACAAATAAAAATAAAATAAAATAAATATAAACTAAAAAAATACAATAATTTTAAACTAAACATTTTGTACAACCGACTTCAATTTACATTATTAAGAATAACACAAAAATTATTAAACCTTGATCAAATTTATATGGGACCACATGTAAAGCACCAGATTTCAAATAAAAAGAATCATCGAAACCGGTTCACCCAGAAAAAGTTATGAGGTAACACACATAAAAAAAAAAAAAAATATACAGATGAATTGAGTACCTCCTCCTTTTTGAAGTCGATAGAAAAAGGGGATTTTCTTTCGCCGTTTCTTACTAAATTAAATTTTTAGGTATATTAAATTGATGTAACAATAGAGATAAATATAATATATTGTTAAAAATATTCAATTTGGTGGCATAATATTAATTTCTCGGAAATTACATCAGGAAAGGTTAATTGTTAAAAATAATAATAGTGTGACAGGGCCAACCCTGACATACAACTATATCTTCATGAATTTCTGTAACAAACACTATTAATCACCAATTTGTCCGCTCGTCTATACTGAACAGGTACACTGTCTCAATCTTTGAACATTTAGGGACCCATACACATACGCAAGGCGATTACGTTTGACCTCATGCAAACTAACACTGGCCAAGGCGTTCCTTCGACCAGCCTTTATATCCTATGATGACTTGAACCAGAAAATTTAGCCTTCGACTAATCATCATCTCAAATGATGACACCCAGCTTAGAGAGTGACAGCGTCCCTTCGAACAGTCATCATCTCATATAACAATGCGTACCGGACATCGACAATCATCGACCGCCACCACGACATACTTCTCACTAAGCGATTTCCACTGAACCTCCGACACCAATCCCCAATTTTGTCGACCACAACACTGAGTAAACTATTACTCTTATCAACACATTAGAACACAAAAAGACCATCCATTCCCTACAATTTATAGCATGTTAAAGTTAAAACTTCCCCGGTACATCGCTAAACATTTCGAAGTTTAAAATATACTGCATGTCAATCATATTTCGCATGAAACATCAAATTATAACATACTTGAGCAGTTTAAATTTCCATTGAATGCAAAACTATAAGTCATCCATCAACATTTATTTCATTTGTCATAACATTTGTTAACATATTAGCGCTCGCTGTAAATTTTACAGTACGCGAGCAACCCGGGGGTTCGATCCCCGCTGGCACCAATGAAATTGTTAATTGCAATTTTAAGTTCTGATTTACCACGTGCTCGGCGGTGAAAGAAGACATCGTGAGGAAACCTGCATGTCTGAGAAATAAGAAAAAAAGTATTTCGAAGTCATGTGAAGTTCGCCAACACGCATTGGGGCAGCGCGGCGGACATTTCCTTGTCCTAAAACGCTCTCAGAAATGAGAGGAGGCCTGTGCCCAGCAGTGGGACATATATAGGCTGTAACTTTTGCGTACATTAATATAAATTTTATACCTTTAATATAAATCGAACAAAAATATTATAACTTTTGGCTTTTTACTTTATTCTTTTACTTTACACGTTAATGGTACGTCAATTTCGTAAATAGAACAGCAAATTTCATTACGAAATTTAATAAAACAAAGTCATCACCGCGAATTCTTTCACAAACGTAATAACCCTCACACTATTTGAAGATTATATGTGGGCGATAACAGGGACTTCACTCCGCTTCTGATCTCGGAAATACATCAGGAAAGGTTAATTGTTAAAAATAATAATAGTGTGAGAGCGGATGATCAACTTGCTCTCTTGCTTACGCAATTAATAATTATTAGCAATAAACAGCGTAATGCACTATAGCAATCACAGTTCGACCATACCATAATATGTCTCCGTCACAATTACACATTATTTAACATGAGGGACGTAATTACATGATAACACCAAAGTATGCAAACCAACAGCAACACTACACATCTCAGTGTAACGCAGAGTAGCCCTCTCAGCAACACTATATTCCCTGCCTACACTAGAAGAATTACTACAACGAACAAACCCATGATACTGGCATTTTAAGGGTCTTAGCACTCCTAGCATGACTTCACTCGTAGAATGACTTAAGCGGAATCTCTACCGCTCGACGCCTACAATGAACTTTATACTACACAAACGAATGGGGATTTCTCGATCTACCTTCAATTCTACCCCGCCGATCGATATGACGCTCCGCTAAAGTGACGTAACCTCCTGCTCAGTCTCGATCCAACCAGTATTTTATAGACAGTCGACAAATTTTGCAATTTATTTCTAACTAATACACGATAAAAATTTAAGAAGTAATACTTATGTTTGTTAATTTATTATTATAATTTATTATTACATATATTGATTATTAAAAAATGAAAAGTACATTATTAGTTACGTTGAATAATATAATCAACTACTCACAACAATGAATAAGATCCTTCTCCTTAATTAATGGCGTCAGTATACAAATAGACCGATAAATAGAGCCTTTGTGTGCAAACATTGTTAATTAGTGCATCATCGCAGAATTCTGATACAAATAGTTTCATGTGCATCTGTACTATGTACCGGAGTGAACGAATGTCTGTACTTTATCTATTTAGACAAGCGGTACAATTCTTCATGTAATATTGGTCCACTCAATTTAAATATATGATTACACTTTAAAGAAATGCAATAATTTTTTTAAGATTTTCAGAGTGATTAAATAATAGAACAGTTATTTGCCTTGACAGGCTTGAGATAAGAATGAATAAATATTTTTAACAAAGCCTGGCTTGGTAGAAACTAATTTAAGGAATTTATTACGTTAAACTATTTTCCACGTTTCTTGGAAGACAACGCGTTGTGATGTTTGTCGTCCTGATTTCGTATTTAGTTCAGCTTTGAGCTCATCTTAAATTTCAATAGCCCCACGATTTATGATTTAAATGTGATTGAATTAATTAGTGTCTTTTGTGAGGATTTGTTCTCTATCAAACTTAACTGTAACCTCGAACTCGACCTCTTACTGGCAAGCGGAGTTAGAGACGCAACATTATATAGAGTAAAGACTTGGTAAGATATGTGTAGGAAGTCAATAATTACAGATGGCTTAGTAAGGGGCTCTGTAAGACTGAAAAACTATTGTCAGCGTTTTGTGAGTGTAAGCGAGAAGCATGACAGCGGTGACGCCAGTTACTGCGCTCTGGTCGATCTGCATGGCTGCGTGCATACAGACTGACCAGAATAGGGACTTAGTCTGAATATTTTAATGAAGAAACGGTGACTGTAACTTATAAGCTCCAAAGATAAAGAAGAATTTGTTGTTTTTAACGTAAAAACATAATAAAATTTTTAATTATATATTATATAAATTATTCGACGTAAAAGATAAAAATTTTGCCCGATAAACTGATGGCACTTTTTCGTGACTTGCAAGAGATTAAGGGCTTCTTTACTATTAAAAGGTTATTATATTATCATCATAATCATCATCGTTATCATCATTACTGACCTTCACAAGTCCACTGCTGAACATAGGTCTCCCTCAAGGAATGCCTTGTGGCATGTGGCAGACCTATTCCTGAGCCACCTACATCCATCAAGTTCCTGCATCTCTTACCAGGTCGTCAATCCATTTAATTGGGGGGTAGGAGCCCTACACTTCGCTTACTGGTACGAGGCTGCCACTTGAGAACCTTTCTTCCCTTCGGTTGTCGGTTTGTCGAGCTATATGGCCCGCCCATTATCATTTCAGATATCTTCATTTCTAAGACTATCACGCAGAGAAACCCTGTGTGATAGAATTAGATAAATGTCAATCATATATATATAGTCATCCATTGAATACGATATTGTAATTTGATAAGTTTTCAGGGCTTGGGATTAAAGAACGAGGGGGACGGAGCGATGATTTCATTTGACGTGACCTCTCGAACTTAATGTTAACGTTCAGTGTGCCTCTTACTATTCAGTAATGGCTACTAGTTTTCACCCTTGCAATCACTGAGACATTACTGAACATGAAGAGTTGGCGTCGGGTCGTCATAATGAAGTCAATGTGTATGTCATAAAATCAAAATAAATGAAGACAATCTCTTTTTTTGTGGAACCGTTGAGGCTTGACCTGGTCAAGCCTGCTATTATAAAGAAGCATAACTTATGACTTCAAGAAAACACAGCTATAATACATTCTGAATTAAAATTAGATCTTTTAGGGTAATTTTAATAGAAATTTTATAGGTTAAATTTTACATTTAAATTTAGCATCAAATACCTACACTGCTGGATATTTGGATCTTTACAAATTTGGGAAGATTAATTGATATCTCCATATTGCAGGCTGCTTGGCGTTTTAGCATTAGACGTCTTACACCTGATAAATTTCTCTCACTCGCCACCCTGGCAGGTCAGTTATTTTCACATAGTTGATCCAACATTACACGGCAAGTTCATTAATTATTCCAACCCTTGAACAATCCCTCACTTATTACAATATATAAATTTCCAAAAATAACACGAACTTTAGTATCGAGGTAACCTGTCTATCAACTTTCTGCATGCATAAACCATGTCTTGTAAAAAAAAGTTTTAGAAAAAGTTATTGACGCAAATGAGCAATGTCATTTAAATAACATTATTATTAAGATAATTAAGAAGTAACTGACATGTAGGGAGACGTAAACAACAATAATTTTTATGCAGACGCGCGACTCACATCGAATGTGTAATTCTATGAGAGTAGATGCGGAACACTGGCAACATAATGGTAGAATAAAAAGCGCGGCCGGAATACAAATAAGGACAAAGGATTGGAGAGAAATGACGTAAACGCACTGAAAAAAGTCAGCATTGATTCCAAACAATAACAAAGTAGGTGCTCTAGTAACGTAATAAATATGAGAAAATTATGTTACCTTTGTTACAGTTCTTTTGTGAAAATGCAAATCGAAACTTGAACCACTCATTCAATATCCCTTTTTGCTACCTATGAAAAATTTTATCGGAGATCAGGATTTTAACGTAAAATATTGGGAAAATGCAGGCTCACATGTATATACACTTAGTAAACTTCTTTAAATACTTTGAAAACCAGTTATATATGTTTTACAAATCATATTCGAACTCAGCCTAATATCAATTTCCAAATTAAACTTCAAAATAATGAAATAATCAAACATGAAATAATTTAATTAACTAAATACACACACACACACATATAAACGCGTGCGCGTGTAGATACACGTTTGGCGCGAATGTTATTAGTTTTATTATTTCAATTTTTATAATTAATTATTGTGTAAAAATCATGCAAATAATAATGTAAGTGCTACGGAAGAATGGAGTCTCCCAACACAAGTTTTATACTTAAAAGAAGGCTCCATCCCTGGTTATATTGTACATCGTACATTATTATTGATAAATAGTAATTAAATTCAAAATAAAGTCAATTAAAAATATCATGGATATAATATTTTGAACAATTAAAATGCATTAATAAGCATTTAGATAAAATACATTCATTTCGAACATAACTATAAAGGCACATAAATATAATAATAGTAAAGACTATAAAAAAATATATTGTCTTTAAAAAACCTTTAAATTTATTAAAAAAATATTCAAAATGTATTAAATAATAGAAATACAAGTCGATTATGTTACAATTATAAAGATAAATAACTTTTTAATGTAGTTAGAAAAGGGGTCAAAAATTTTCTTATGAGCGTGTTCTTGTAATGATGCAGCGTGTTCTTGTATTACTGGAGGATATTCATGACTGTAATGATTGCTTATATAAGGGAGTTGCCAGAGACGCATACCTAAAGTCGTACGTACATATATGGGGTGGTCGGGTGCCTGACTGCTAATAGTACTGTTGCACAATATATAGTCCTACATTAGGGACTTATGATACTAAGGTCTATGAAATAAAGCAAATATGTGGAATGTCTCAAATATGTAAAAGCATTATATTGATAAAAATGGGACTTGAAAAGGATTATTATAGTGGTGGTTAGACTCCTTAATAGCGCCCAAGACCAAGGTAAACTTGGACTCGCGAACCGATATGTCCTAGGCATATCATCTTAGTGAAGGTGGTAAGCGGGTTTGTTGTAGCAATACGACTTACCCGTGGACATCGCACAGCCCTACCGATTGTGGGTGGCATCTATACGCGCGCATAGCATTATCATACGTCGGCTATATTTCGGATTAGGGTGAGTGTGTTTGGTAGTAATTTTAAGTGCAGCAAGCATACTCAACTGTATGTCTTAGTGCATCAGTTACACGAACCCTTTCTGATGACGAATTATTACTTTTAACTTAATTATTATATTTAACTACCTTTGGCTATATCTGCCGTTGTATTGGTTGATGGAGCATATGTGTCGACCTCATGCGGGTGGTAACTGGAGGGAGGAGACTCTCAAGGCTGCGGCCGAAAGCCGCTCAACGCCCATTCCCTTGAGGTGAGCTATAGACTCATGACACGCTCTGCGGCTAGTAGCCGTGCTGATCATGCAGTTGCTTTACACTTAGATCACATCTGCAGAAGCGGCGATCTGGCAGGTGGTGGCGCTCACGGAGGGCTTTTTTATGGCCTGTGTGCCTATTATTCGACGTGTTGTCTAAACCATGTAACGTACATTCACTGTGGCTGGATTTGATCGTATTCTGTATGGCATTTACATACATTGACATGCGTGACTTCGGTCGATGTTTGTGCTTACGCACTACCAAGGGGCCAAGCCCTCTTTTACTAGTTCGCCAAATATTTTCTGTGAACTACAATCCAGTTCCCAACTTAACGTCCCTCTTCGAGGAGAACACGTTGGTTGTTTGGCGCTATTCGCACACGGCGTGTGTGGAGCCGTGTGCCTCCCCCACATTTTTTTTAAATGTGGAAGAGCGACGACCTTGTATAGGGTATTTTATATAATATTGTGAGCCTTTTCCAAGCGGGAAGGGATTAATTAATAAGGAATTGACTGATACAAGTGGAATAGTGACGTGAAAGGGCTCTTTATTTTAAAATAATTATAGGGCAATACAAACAGCTTTCGATTATTCTAGTGAATATTCATTCTTCCAAAAGACACCTAAAGGAACTAAGTAACTAAACAAATACAACGTAAATAAGGGTCTTAACTAAGATGATCACGCCATAAATCTATTAAACGGCCTATAACTAAACATTTAGAAAGATCCTTGAGAAAGATCAATATATGTTTATAATCATCGTTATGTGAGTTTTTTATATTATTTTATAGACGGCCTCATTTCTATATACAAGATATATAGATGTGGGCGTTACACCATGTATGATCATTTACTAAATATATTGGTAAATCCAATTGGGCATGCCCTAAGCGTATTTAAAAAATTACGTATAACATGATTATACGGAATTTTTTAAAGTAGTTTAAGTATACACACAAGTTTTCATTAATAACCTTATTATACTTCCAATTTTCCGATAATTTTATGTCAAACTTCAATTTAAAAAAAAGTTTGGAAAATCTAAAAGTGCACAACTCATAATGTTTATATGATCATCATATAATCATTCAGGTCACTCCATAAATTCCAAGACGTATTTAAGTATAAATATTACATCCTACTTACTTTTAGTACGTACTACTATTATTTATTCTGTGCTTTTAAAATATTGTAATAAAAATCTCTGATTATTATTATAATCAAGTATGTAAGAAATTTGGTTTTTCGAATATCTTTTTGAGCCGCTGCAAACAACCGATACAGTGTCCACTCACGACGGCGATTGACGCCGAACTAACTGAGTGACGCAGTCTCTATTAAGTAAAAAATAAATTCACACAAGGCTGCTAAAACACCGAATATATCGACATTTCGCAGCCGAAAAAAATTAATTATAACAAATTAAGAAAAATAGCAATTAATCGATTTAAAAAAATATTAATAAGTTCAACAATCATTTATCTTTCTGATAATGTGCTTTTTATATCACTTATATGTACAATATGATTGCTAGATACGATTTCATGTGACAAAACGTTGGAATCTTAATTTTTAGGCCCTAGTAGAGCATACCTGCACGCTAGCGCTTACGGCATGCAATAAACTATTCTTTTTTTTTAATAAACAAATGGTGGTATCGCAAAAGAAGCCATTACCTAGAAACCGAAGTCGAACTAGTTACATTTTGCGATCTGTTGCCTAAACATGGATAAAGGTAGGTTTCTCAGTTTAAACGACGGTTATAAAGTAAAAGCGATGTCGTTATGTACATTTTTTGTAGAATTTAAATTACCTTTTATATTATTTTAATGTAACACGTGTTTCGTTAAGTTCACGTAATTTGTTTTTATATTCTTTCGCTTAAAGCGACCATAAAATAAATGTACAGATATGGTTTCTCTAATCTTACGCCTAAGCCCTGATCCAACTTGACTGCCTCTAAATTATTTGCGGCGAGTTTGTTAGGCGACATTGACCTCGGTGCCTTTGTGATTAATTACTACATAATTCCATTTAAACAAATGTGTCACGTACAAAACAACGCTTAAATTTTCATTCGAAAATAATGAAGTCTCCATACATAAATGTTTCATATATACACAATCAGTAAATTATTAATGTGATAGAAATGAAAAAAAAATCTTGTTCAGTTTTAACTCACGTTAACAATCATAAAAATTCGTATTAATTAAGATATCAGTCATTGTCATTGCCATTTTATATTACACTATATTAGCACAAAACCAGTCCACTGCTGCATCATCAAATCAGCACGACCTCACCAATAAATTTCCACACAGTCTTCTCAGTCAAATTTAAAGTTTGTTAGCCTCCTGACTCCCACCATCATTAAATAGTTTATTATTATGTTGATAAAATTATAATGAATTGAAAAAAAAGGAAATTATATATGTAACATAGAAACAAAAAGCAGGATAATGAAGATAATATTAATACAAGAAACTTTAAATGTAGTAGACGGTGTTTCACATTCTGTCTAAAATTGGTATCAATAAAGTTTCACAGTACAATACTGATATTTGCGGCCAGTCGTGGAACGTATTTGTTTGGCAGTATTCAATTTGTTCGAAAACAAGTTGAACGTTGTTCAAGTATACGTGAATAGTTCGCATTGAATTTTCACACCTTTCTTTGCAGTTTTAAAATTTTAACTATCATGTTTAGAATTATGTTGATATTATAGTTATAGGGCAGAATGTTTTTTTTAATTATAATAATTAAAAAGAAAATGATAAAAATATTATGTTACAAGCATGATGTGATATTTTTTACTATATTACATATTTAACTATTAAAATGCTTACATTTCAATGGTTTCTTTCACCAGTTGGTTAAAAGATTATCTATTTATCACTAGGGCACACTACGCGCAGTTTTATTCATTAGGAGAAAAAGACAAACAAACAGGTGACAATTTTTTTCACCCGTGGACTAAGATGGAATACCTCGTTCATTCGTAGTAAGTCTCCAATTTCCGCCACTCACTAAGGTGAAGAAACAAGAAACTAAGTAAAACTATATTGCGATTTTATAGTGGTATTCTGAGCCATTCATTTTTCAGTGTAGTTCTAGCACGTATAAGGATAAAAAATTGCAGACAAAAGGGCGATATTTACAAAACATTGGGCATTACAGCAAGCCGTGAGTAAAAGATTTACCATTACGATAATAAATAACGACTTGACACACCTGCTCTCCTTATTTGTCGTCGTCATGGTCATCGTCATATAACTTCATTAATTGCGATTTTTAATTTTTGGCTTCATAAGGGAGGCATTTGTCATAGTTGCCATGCTTGGCATGGATTGGCAACTTACCTAACTTCTAAGAAACGAGAGGAGCCCTGTGCCCAACAGTGGAACGTACATAGTTTTTTTATACATAAAATTTAACTTTTATAAAGGTTTGTTCATACTGACCACGTTGGACAGGAAAAATTAAGATTCAGGTCCAGCATTTTGGAATGGATATACAGCGCCGGAACCTCATTGGTAATTAGCGGGATGAACCGTATGCTGGAGTATATCAAAAATTGAAAAAATGGTTGTCCTAATCCTCCTTTTATTCCATTCAGAATCAACCAAAGCCATTCGTATTTATTAGGTAAACTACCTTCTTCATAAAAGAAGCAGATTGTTGGCTGCAATTCCACTCTGGTATAATAACAATGTACTACAAACAATTTCCATTACGGCGGTCAGTCTCAACGCAGACTAGCCATCTGCACAGGAATAGGTAAGTGCACGGGTGGGTATGTGCGCAAGGACAGTGCACTTCCTATTGCTTCACTCTCTGTCTGTGTCCGAGTCTGATGGGACGAAAATCCGACACGACGGAGGGAGATCGGTGCAAAACAAATGGCTTTACGTGCTTTCCAGGCACGGGGGTGAAACTAGAAGTGTTTCACTATCCTGATATCAGGCTGTTACTAAAAATTTCTTGACAAAACCCAATAACTGAATTTTAATTTGGTTCACTAGACAACGATACAATCCCACTGTGGGATACTTACTAGATGAGAGGTCCACTTTTTAGAACCGATCTCAGTTCATTGACGCATGAACGAATATCTGGAGTAAATGCTTATGGAGGTAACTTCCTCCGTTATTAAATAGCTTTTGTAACAGTTTTTGAATATGACGAGAAGATATCAGCTGCATATTGACCGAACTTTACGTGCAAACAAAGTGACGCCCATTCTTCCTGACCTATACACATCACAAGAAACCCTTTTGATATTGAAGGTAGCTATAATACGGTGTCAGAAATATGGCAACTTAAAAATATTAACTTGTATTTTGCTTTATGATATTTTTTGTTCATTGGAATTCTTCTACAAAACCCTAGTCTATTATAACCTCTTTTCTATTTATATCACCAAGCAGGACTATCGTGTTCTGGTGTGAACGGTTCAGTGCCAGGCTGTGAGACATTCCATTTTAGTTCTCAAAAGTGACATAATTTTTTTATGGAATGGAGGCAAACGAGCATACGGCTTACATGGTGGAAGTGATCACCGTCGCCCTTTGGTCTTCTAAGTCCGTGTGTTATTGTACCTAAAATTCTATTACAAAACTTTGGCAGCTTAAACTAGACTGGGTTGAGCTAGTTCCATCAAACATCAATTCGATTTGGCAAGGCTTTGTAGATTCGCTACCTATCTTATCACGATTAAAGATTCCAAGAACAGTTATTTGTGACGCGCCAATTTTTCATGTATTCAGTGATGCATCACAGACTGCTTATGGATCTTGTGTTTATGTTAAATCCACAAACGCAAATAGCAAAGTTTTTGTCAAACTTCTATGTGCTAAGTAGAAGGTGGCTCCGCTGAAGTCAGAAACAGAAACAGAAACTTTTTTATTCAATACAGTGAATAAAAATTGTGAAACCCTTGTGAAACCGGATTGATTTTTATGAAGTAAATTATTTTCATTAAAAAAATAACATTTGACCAACTATAATACCGCAACTAGAACTGTGCGCTGTGTTGTTTTCAGCGCGATTATGCAATAGTGTCGTCAAGGCAAAAGATATAAACCAGACCAGTAGAATATACTGGTCTGATTCGAGCGTGGTGTTGGGTTGGTTGGGTGGCAGTTCAAACAAACTTAAGACATTTGTCGCTAACAGAGTTGGTTCAATATTAGAAAAAACAGGAACTTCTTCCTAGCATTATGTACCCACTGCTAGCAACCCAGCAGATCTTATATCCAGAGTTTTTAATGATACTCAGCTCACAATTTCGAATCTGTGGTGGTCAGGACCTAGTTTCTTAAATTTTGATGATTTTTTATGGCCTGTTTTAAAACCCAACCACCACCTGGATTTGACTGAAAATAAAGTTATTTTATCAACAATATTACGGAGTTCTATAATTGAGTGACAAAGATTTTCTAAATTTACAAGAATTCGTCGAATTATGGCCTATGTTCTGCGTTTTACTTAAAATATTAAAAATGCAAAATCTAAGCAAATCGGTAAGTTGAGTCTTGATGAATTAAATAAATCATTTCTTTTATTGTGCAAAATTTCGCAACAAGAAATCTGCTTTCCTAAGGATATTTTAACCTAATTAAACAAAACCCTATTAGTCCTAAATCAAAAAATTATCTCCATTTAAGAGATTCATATAAGAGAAGGCATCCGATATTATTAGACTGATCTCATCATCTTTGTAAACTTATTTTTGCATAGGCCCCCAATCATTACTAGCTATTGTAAGAGATACTATCTGGCCTATTAACGGTAGACATCTTACACGGCGTATTGTTTATAGGTGTGTATGTTGTCGACGTGCTCAAGGTAAAATTTTAACACCAAAAATGGGAGACGTACCCTCTTAGTGAGTGAACCCCGGCTTTCCTTTTATTTCGGTAGGCTTGGATTTTACAGGTCCTTTCTACATACTCATAGAGTTAGTGGTTCAAGGCTTATGAAATGTTATATGTGCATACGCTTTTTGCTTACGCTACAAATATATACACCTAGAAGTTGTTAGTGACCTTACTAAAGATTGTTTCGTTATAACATTGCGTAGGTTAGTTTCACGATGTGGCCGGCCGGCGGAGGTATTTTATGATAATGGTCGAAATTTCACGGCAGCATCAAAGGAAATCGCCTCATTTCTAAGCAATCATACTGACACTATTTCTGATTTCGCAACTAAAGAAGGTTTCAAATTTATTTCTATACCATCTTACGCTTCTCACTTTGGCGGTATTTGGGAAGCAGGTGTAAAATCAGCCAAATTTCACATAAAGCGCGTTATGGGCAATTCTCATTTAACCTTCGAAGAGCTTTCAACTTTATTTGCGCAGGTTGAGGCTATACTTAACAGTCGTCCCCTTTGTCCACTATCCTCTTCCCCAAAAGATTACCTTTACCTCTTCCCAGGACACTTTCTCATATGAAGACAGCTAATTGCGTTACCATTTCCAAATCTTCTCAATGCAAAAGAAAATGCTCTACAAAGACACGCAAGATTAGAACAAATTTGGCAGCGTAGCAAAATGGAAAAAAACTAAAGACAAATCAAAGAAGATTCGCTACCACCTTTATGCTGGCGTCTGGGACGTGTAGCAAGTGTGTAGCTTTTTCCGGGTTCAGAAGGCATTTCGAGAGTAGCATACATGAATACAACAAGAGGATGCATTCGCCGACCCTTCGTGCGCCTATGTCCCCTTCCAAACCAAGAAGACCTTCAAGATTGAAAGCCCAGGTCTTACAATGGGAGGAGGGGAGATGTTAAGGCTTCTATTAGTTGCTATTAAAATTCTACAGGAACTTATTATTTTTGTTACTAATTAATTGTGTTACTACCTTCAGAATTCTGTACCATATTCTCTCTTTGTTATCACGACAGATAATTTTGTAAAAAGTGTGCTATAATATAATCGCAATAAACTATTAACTATTATTAAGACTTGGTGTTTTTCATATGTCCATGTGAGGCAGTCTATACTATATTTTTCTTCACTACATTCGAAATAAGCAGTAACTTAAAATAATTTATCGTGACAATACAAAAACAAGCACACTGATAAATAACAGTAATAAGTACTTATTATTTGCGACAATTGTTTGTTTATCATCCAAATCATTATTGATACAGATCTTCTAAACTAAATTGAAATAGAAATCCCCCATAGATTGACACATAGTACTGTCCTTAGCTAACTAAATTAACAAGGATTCTGCATATGACTTGCATCTGGTCATCACTTCATTTGGTGCGCTTTCTAACAGCGATTTGTTGTCAAATGATTTATTTTTACGGTGTATTTTTTATCTTTATTTCATTTTCATTTATAATATATATATTATAGTCATATAATTATATGATTTATAAGGTTGGTATTTAATGACCGAATATAAATTCAAATTAAGTGTGTCAAAAATACTGATTATGGCACACTGAAATACTAAATGGGGAAAAGACTGAGGGCGAACACAAATATTGAAAACTGCGGTTTGAAAATATGAATTTGAGTTACGAGTTATTTAGAACGATGAGTATAATAATTTTTAAGCGAACAAATTTCTATTAGAGTAACAATTTTGCAGCTCATATTATATTCAACATCTAGTCATTTTATTTCAAATGTAACGCAGCGTTATACCCTAGTCAAAGAGTTTTGACTTATACTTTTTTAATTTATATTTAAAAAGTTTTTAATTAAAAAGTTCAATTCTTTCAATATTATATTTTATATCATTATAATGTACGCGGTTTAAAGGTGGCAAAAGGGCCACACCAGCTGCACCTTAAATCTACTGTCACCCACTCAGTAGTTTTTCGCCCGATTTAGTATTTAATTCGGACACTTGAAATTTTAGTTGCTAGCTTAGAATAACTGTTTCCCATTGTTAGTAGCTCATTTTACGTGTTTTTAGTATATTATATATACTACTGACTTCCATTTGGCACGATCCTGACACACTTCTCTCGCCTCCTTTACATCCATATATCTACGAGTACGCATGCACTCTCGTCGGTTAAGGGTACTCCTAATCTGGCCCATTTTCAATATATCGCCAATTTGGTCGATAAACCTTCGTCTAGGGCGTCCCTTCCTGACTCTTCCGTTCAATTGTGCAACATAAATTTGCTTTGTCACTCTTTCCTCGTTCATTCTTTCTACATGACCAAACCACCGAAGCATTCCTTTATTAATCCTGGTCACAACGTCATCTTGCAAACCACACTTTTCTCTTATCACACTATTTCTTACCCTGTCATTCAGATTCAGCCCTAGCATACTCCTTAATGACCGCATTTCTACAGGATTTATTCTGCTTTCATGCTTCTTCTGCCAGACCCAACTTTCACTACCATACATTAAAGTAGGGACTAACACACAATTATGAATTGCCATACGTGCCTTTTTTGACACATTCTGACTTTTCATAATAGCGTGTAGAGTCCCATTTACTCTATTTCCTGCGTTCACTCGTCGTTCTATATCCTTATCATATCTACCATCCCTGCTAAATAAACATCCCAAATATACAAACTCATCCACTTGCTCAATCTTCTCCCCTTCTATTCTTATTTCACATAACGTTTTACTTACTTCTCTTTCAAAAACCATCATTTTCGTCTTACTTGCATTCACTTTCATACCCCTTACTTTTAATGACCAGTTCATTAAAGTAACCATCATTTGCAACTCGGCCACCAACGATGCAAATATGACTTGATCATCGGCGTACAAAAGGCATTTGACGGTTAACTCACCCATTCTCAAACCACATTCTTCAACTTTCAAAGTTTGCAAACAACTGTCCATAAATAGGTTAAACAGCCACGGGGAAGCTACGCAGCCCTGTCTGACACCTTTTTGAATGCCAAACCAGTCTGAGTAGACCCCATTGATCCTGACACAAGCACTACAGTCCCTATAAAGAGACCTTAATGCCTGTATCAAACCAGCGCTCAAACCAAATGAGTTAAGTGTTTGCCATAACACATTCCTGTCCACTCTATCATAAGCCTTTTCTAAGTCCATGAACGCACAAAACACTTTCTGGTTTTTGGCCAAAAACTTCTACGCAATCATGTGTATGGAAAAAACTTGATCCGTACACCCCATCCCCATTCTAAGTTCAGCTTGCACATCCCAAATTTTTCCATCAGTTTCTTCCATAACTCTTTCAATTAACACCTTAGCATACAGTTTACCCACAATGCTAAGCAAGATAATGCCACGTTAGTTTTTACAGTCCTGCTGTGACCCTTTTACCTTATATATTGGGAATATAACGGCTTTGCACCAGTCTTCCGGTACCCGCTTCAGTTCCCAACATAAATTAAACAAGGTGTACAGCAGGCCTGCCACCACTATCTTTCCAGCCCTTAGCATTTCGAGTGATACTCTATCATATCCGGCTGCCTTACCCGCATTCATGCTTTTCATTGCTTTCATTATTTCATCTACACTTATCTCTCTACCTCTCTCCACTTCTTCCGGAATTTCTATTTCACTTAATTCAGACGACTCTTCACTCATAAACGCGCTTTCAAAGTATTCCTTCCATATCTTTAAATTCGAAACTTTATCATTCAGCATACAGCCATTCTCGTCTCGTATAGCATTCATTCTAGGCTGTATTGAATTTCCCCTGGCAGTTCTTACGAGTTTCCAGAACATTTTAATATTTGCCTGGAAGTTATCAGATATCCTTCTATGATTCTTATCCGTTCTTTCTTGCTTTTTCTTTTCAACAACTTCTTTTACTCTCTTATTTATAAGTCTAAAGTCTGCCTTTATTCTTGCAATCTCGTCAATCATACCGCTAGAATTACCAACTTTGGTTGCTAGTAAATCTAGCCATGCTCTCTTCTTTGCTTCAACTTCCATCCGTACCTCATCATCCCACCATAACGTATTATTTTTACTTTCATTCGTTCTTTTACTTACACCACATACTTCGGTGGCTGCATCCACCAAACCTTTTTTGACATTATACCACACAGTCTCCAAGTCTAAACCATTCATACACAATTCATCCATACCACTTATAATTTCTCTCAGTCTACATTTGAACTTCTCTTTCACACCTTCATTTAGTAACCTCTCTATTCTTATACGCTGTAACGAAGTGGTAGACACAGATGTCCGATGCTGCCAACGCTTGAATAGACCATTAATTCGGCATAAGACCAAGTAATGATCCGTCCCTACGTTGGACCGCCGGTAAACCCTTGTATCTACCACTGCGCTCCTCATTCTTTCATCCACGATTATGAAATCTATCATGCTTCTATCATCACCTCTTTCCCATGTATACATGTGAATCCTCTTATGGCGAAAGAAAGTGTTCGTCACAAAAATATTATTTTCCACACATACGGTGAGGAGGTCTTCACCATTCTCATTTATACTTTCATCGCCAAACTTTCCTAATATACTTTCATAACCAGACCTCTTCACCCCAACCCTTTCATTAAAATCTCCTAACATAATAATATTTTCATTTACCTTACATTTCATCAATACCATCCTTACCATGTTTTTAGGCATTCATAATTATCGCCAGTTAAGTAGATTTTTCGCAAACATAATTTAACACCGCTCGGTTTAGTATTAAAGTATCTCATTAACAGTCATCCATTTGTTATTTATTCGCCCGGTTAATAATTCCCCAATTTATAATATAAATCAGAGTCTTAGAAAAAACAAATTCCAGTCTGAAAGTAATAGTCGATCGTTTGAACATCACCTTAAAAGCAATCTTCGATTGGGGCTATGCAAACTAGGTGCATTTTAGCACCATTAGAATATATCTGCATCTTAACTGTATTATAATGGTGTTGGATGAATTGTTTGATAAATGAAATTCATTTACTTTAACTCCGACTTTTCGAAAGTTAAGCATTTGCATGGAAATTATTGTAATAGCCGAAATTTTATCTAACCACAACTTAGGCGGTTCATTGAGTGTGAAGACTTGGTGTTTTCACATGGGGTGCTTGATGTGGTCAGCTTCTAAATATTTTTTAAGCTTTAATAAGGCTATGTAGGGGCCCTCTCTCACCTTGTCATGGTAGGGGAATTAGCACCCATGTTGAGCCCAGGAAATTCACAAAGCTGGCTCAAGTTATGTGAAGGTGGTAAGGGTAAAAGTAGGCCTAAGACTTCGTTACGAAGAAATAAACGTTTAATTATTTCGAATACTTATTACGCTGTGATGTAATTCCGTTAAACGTCTATGGTAATGATTCATTGTGTATTCAACTGTTATTTAAATAAAATTAGGGATTAATAGAACAGCTAAGCGAACTTTCTTCAAATCTGTTTTGCATTAATCTTTACAATTCAGCTATTTGAAGTAGTTAAAGAAACGGCTAAATAAATAATTGAACACGCTAACGCTTTTAAGCTCTGAATAAATTTGCTTCGCAGGGACTTTAATGTACAATTTGTTAAAACATTGCGGTGCAAAACAAGTCAGGACGAAGGAAAAACCAATTACAATCACAAATCGCGTCCGTTTTGCTTAATGGAAACAAATTTAGCTACTTTAGGATTTATCTTACGACTGTTGATAACGTTGAATTTGAAAGTTTGAAGAATGGTTGGTGATGAGTTTTTTATTTCAATGATTTTATTTTATTGCATTATCTTTTATCCAATATACATATATATCATCAAAATTGTAAACAAAAATAAACCTAGGATTTGTGGCAATCTACTGTGGCGAAATAATCATCTCGAAAATAATCAAACTGGAATAAAATAAAATGAATATTTCAGATCCAGAATAGAAGTTTTTTAAATGCTAATTCCTACGAGTACCAAATCACTGATTTTAATTGTCTTCGTCTAGCACCTAATATAATAATAGACGATTGAATGAGTTATGAGATAAATGCAAATTGTTTGGTTTTTTTGAAAAGTGAAAATGCCATTATGAATATTGTAAAAACGAGTAAGCCTGCGCTTATGTCCTTAGCTATTACGTCACTAATTTGTAAACAACAGTCTTGCTATATTATCTAATATATAAAAATTAATATTTGTTTGTTCGTATTTTATGCGCTGTCATACTGTTCATCAGATTGCGGTAAAACTTTGTTAACTTATTTACTCTATATTACCAATCTCTATATTATATTTTGATGCCACTACTAGTTTATTAGCTCTGCAATTGCTAACCCATCTGTCCAGCGAAACAAGTTATGTATTATAACTGGTGCATTCGTAGATTAACTTATGTCCTTATCCAAATTTATCTCTGTCTTAATAGATATTTGTTAGATCACTAAAACTCCTCAAAGATACTCACGTCTCGTCCATTTAGCAGCCAAGTTAAATTAGCCGGTGGATCGGCAGGTGGTGATGAACACTGGGCTCGAAGGGAATCCCCTGATGCATACCAGCCTTTTTCTGCTTTAATTGACGGCTTCTCCGGTGGTAACTCTGTAAATAAGGTATAAATATTAAAATTATTTTTATAGCTCAACTTTATACATATTTAAAAAAAGACGGAGACTGAAAGACGAACGTGCTTTGTCACACTCTTTTGGGGACAAATATTATGCGAAATAGCAGGAAAATGTACCGTGTTCCGTAAGGACGTGATAGGAACGAAAACTCAACAACCAGTAGTGAGTGTGGTACGCCAGTCTATCCTCGGGGGTAGCGACGCACATATCACTCAATCCTTCGAGGATTGATTCGTTTATTTATAAGCTAAAGAGAATGTCGTGTAAGTGTTTGTCTTAAAATTTCATGATAGACAAGCGAACTGAAATTTGATCACAAACGGCACTACATAAAGAGTTGAGTGCAATTTTAAGTGCTGATATATCATGTTTTCGGAAAAAATAATATCGTAAAGAATCTGCATGTCTGAGAAATAAAAAATGGCGGACTTTATATATTCTCGAATATAGAGGCTATAGTCAGATAAAAATTGTTACATAACAGTAAGAGAACAAAAACTTTAAAATATGCCTTCGTAAATTAATTTCAACATATGGCGGCTGTGCGATCATTATTATCCTCATTTAAGTAAAGAAAAAACAATAAAAGTGATTATTTTTCAACCGTATCTTTGGTTTCATGTTTAAATAGTATTGGGCCAATTAGGTATCAGTATTAGTGGCCTCCTCTGGTTTCCCTATTGTTCGGATGGTAGGGCACTGCGGGGATGAAAACAGGTGCAGCATAATCTATTGCGGGACACCATAATGACACCAATAACAAACTCATGTCTGCTTTTGAATCACCTGATGTCAAAGAGTAGGTTATTTGTTATATTTTAAAGGTATATTTCAAAAACAGTAATGTTAAATTAAACCAAACAAATAACTTGCGCCCTAAGTTATGTGTATGTTATATTTAACCGTTTGTGCTCCACAACACATCTTAAGGATTAAGTATAAACTACATGTGTAAACAAACGTGCTTGGTGAAAAGGTCAAGGTATTAGCTTTCCCTGCTCGGTCCGTGAGCAAAGATTTGCTATAATCTTTTCGAGAAATTCAAAGAACGAAGCAGTAAGGTGAAGGCAATTATATACTAAGTTCATTATTAAGCAACAGAGTCACCACACCTGTTTTCATACACAATGAATGTCTAGTTAGTGTAGTGGTCGCAAGTGCGACTGCTGATCATGAGGTTTCAGGTTCTAATCCTGAGTTGGACCAAAATTGGTTTTCCTATTCGGAGTCAGGAAGTTAGCGGTGATTTCTTATATTTACGCGAACACTACACGAATCAGTGTAGTCTGTGAACAATCTTGGAAGAAATCAGTGCAGTCTGTGAACACGTACAGGATCGCCCCCGTCACTACATTATATTTGATAGAGCACAAATCCTCGCTAAAGAACTCCGATTCTTTCCAAGGATGATGAGCGTCCTTATACGGCCACCGGTGAAGGATCTCAGAATCTTAGATCCATAAGTCATCACTGGCAACACGCACTGGTTGTACAATCTCGTTTTCAGGTTTTGAGGTATACCTGACGAGAAGATGTGTAGTAGTTTCCCGAACGCTGCCAAGCCGAGTTGAATCCGTCGATTGATGATTGATGCCGTGTAGTGGTGGTTCAGAATAACCACTACCCCATATCTTCCCGTGGGTGTCGTAAGAGGCGACAGTGGGAAACAGGCAGGAGATGGGCAGCAGCATCTTCACAATATAACAATAAAAAAACTGCGGTTGCCAACCCGCCTGCCAAGCATGACAACTATGTCAAATACCCCCATTATGAGAGTTACGAAGAGACGACTCCCAGTTCCCGGCAGCCCCGCTATTCCTGGCTATGGTGGGGGGCATTACTTTGTGGAAATTATTTCATTTATTAAAAAAAATATTTGTACATTATTATTATTTTATTAATTTTCCACATAATAGGTAGACAAGTTGGTGCTGTAGTAGTAGCTGTAGTATTAGTACCGACTTCTGAAGCTATGCGTGGAAATTATTTCATTCTATTTAGTTCTATGAAGTCGACCGTACTTTTTGAATTTATACTTCTTTTGGCACGTTCGGGAAAAATGATGAGAGTGAATTTTTACGATGCGCGCGCACACCGACACCTAAAAACGACACCATGAAGTTGTTACGATGCGCGCGCACACCGTCTCCTAAAAGCGACAACCTCATTTGGTAATTGTTTCTCAAGTTTTCATGAGAACTGATAACTATATTCAAGGTAGTTATTCAAATATATACAAATCTACAACACGTGTTTTATTTATATTATAAACTTTTTAAGTAGGTTTATAGATTTGAGGTTAACTGTCGGTATGTATTCTTTTTATTCTTATTTGTTTACATTATAAATTATTATTTATCTATGGCGACACTAAGCACATCACGAATACATTTCGGCAATTTCAGTGAACTAAAGTGATAAATTAAGTTAAAGATAGTAAATGTATGTGTATAATACGATGGTTTTTTGTTCTGTACCAGGATGTAACTCTTCCAAAAAGAATAATCCCTAGGATAACTCATTCCACCAGTAAGTTTATCACTTGATATCTATCGTTTTTTCTTAATAGTAGTTCACAAATTTGCCGAATTTGGAGAAAATTTAATGAAAAATTAATTTTATTTAGTATTGAGATGAATCAGCATAACAAATAGAGAAATATGAGAGCATTTATAACTTGACTTATTAGTGATACGCTCCGTTTGTTTTTGATATCGATTTCATTTAAATAAAGTGAATGATACCTAGTAAGTTATATTTGTACAACGAATAGTTAACTTTATTGATAATAATAGTATACAATATAAACGTCATAGAGCTAGACTGACATATACTATTAAGTTAGTCTCACGCTCGGTTTTTGAGGTCCTTTTACTTTTTTCTTTGTCTATTATTTTTCTCTTTAATTTAGATATTGTTTTTAACATTTTCCTCTTTTTTGGTGTCACTTCAATACCACTAATTAGTACACACTTATACTACTATAAGCTGATAAGCTAGGTACAAGTTCAATATCTCTGTACTGATATGTAGATGAGCAACGTGGAAGATGAACCACAACAACAACTGTAAATCTTATCGTTTCCTACAGAATAGCTATACTCCATTATCAACTTATTAACTGTGAGAAGATATACATATTACAACTAATACTAAAAAGGCATGAAACAGTAACTATGGATATAAACACGAATACAATTTTTTCTACGGAAGAGCAGGACATCCTGGCACATGTATAATATATATTTACTTTAAAGGAGATCCGAACAACGAATTAATTTATCTATTTTAACAAACCATTTAATAATAATAATAATAACATGACAAATGGTATGCATATTACTTACAATTTCATTCGTCAAAATTTATTTAATAAAGTGTTTTGAAGTTAACTTCATAAAAATCGATTTTATATATGTATATTATAATCCTTATAGCCCGCGGTACATAAATTAGATGGAGAGCGAAATCAGGTGTTAACAAAAAGTAAATTCGTTAAGTTTACTTGACTCTCAAGGCGACAGTGTTACGTAAAATACACGCTAGATGTCCTTAACACGGCTATTTTATTTTTAATTTATTTGATTTTATTCGGAAAACTTTCAGCAATTGCTTGTTTTTAAATATAAAAGGGTAATAATGTAACTTTTAAGCCATTTACAAGTTTCCACTTTTAGAGTTAAAAATAAAAGATATAAACAAAAGCCAGTCTAAAACTAAATCAACTTGTTAACAATACCTCAAAGTTCAAAATTAAAAAAGTATATGTTTAAAGAATTAACATAAATGTTTTTAAGCAAAATATTCACTGGTTAAGGTACTCTTGGCCACACTCGGGGAAGTACTAAATATATCAATATCAAAGTTAAGCGAGTTTATAAATTTAGCAGTTCTAATCATGAAATAAAATACTTAGTTTATGTAAAGAAGTTTGCGTTGCCTCATATTTGCTATTGGAACATTTAAAGTAACATCAGATAATTATTCCGAGGAGTAAATTGAACCAACACAAATTTTAGATAAAAATACGTCATTAAATTACGTCGAACAGATAAAGAAAGAAAGTGATACCATTTGCACCTCTTCATAGTCACGAGATTCAATCAAGACACTTTAAAAAAATAACTTATAATGACTTCTTCTTTCGAAATCTCATATTTCGGGTTCCAGACCTGTGATACATATTGAAGAATAGATCGTATAAATGAACAGTAAAGAAATTTTGTAGTTTTTACGCTGATGAAGGCACAAGAACAACAAGACAAATCCCATGGCTTTATATGTCCTGGGTATAATGCTAGATATATATCTAGCAAGATATAAGCATATGTTTGTCATAGATAAATTTAGAGAATTGAATTACTCCAAGATCACAGGCCTCATTTACTCTGCCAATAGACGTACCCTTTAAGTGATAGCCACCATTGATTGTATTACTTTTCCTTGTGAACGACACAAATAAAACATTAAGAGACATTTAAATCTAGTTCGTTTATATTGCAGTATGTTTCAAACCTTTCCAAGTCTGATTGCAATAACATAGTATCCTCTGCACTAACGACGTATTTAAGTATTTTCATATCATCAGCTTATAAAAGTTCTATAGAGTACAAGAAACACTTATCTACGTCGTTCACAAAGATAATATAAAGTAATAATAGATAAGTAGGGGCCCAACAGAGAGCCTCGAAGTACTCCTGAGGAACCGGTAGCCAATTGGATATAAACCCATTAGTACTACTGCTTGTGACCTATTTTCAATATAGGAGGAGAATCATCGCAGAAGATCTCAATGTATACCTGACTAATTTGATATGAACGTTCTTAGGAATTAGCTCTAGTCGTGTGTCGCTGACACGCACCATTTTAATGGAAGTAAGGGTGATATACGAGCACATAGTCTACTTCATGATAAGTGAATATAGTGGCGCATAGATCATTTATCCTCGCATAAGAATAAAATGCAAGTTTTGTCAGTCCCAAGGCCTAAGAAGGTATACCTCGCTACCAGTAACAAGGGTCTCCGGTTCTTGTCTGCACCATAATGTGACTGTTTTGTTGAGTAAGGTGACTCAACAACACAGTCACATTATGCTGCTGTTTTAAGCTGGTACTCTATCGTGACCTTTCCCCGGTCGAGCTGATCCATTTGTGTTGCAGTCATAATATTGCTGCAGTGTGGTTTTACCACGTCAAAATGCATTTTCTCTCTCCTTTCAATATCATAGTGCGAGTGCAATTCGTGTACCAACTGCAGTACTGAAATGATAAATTGCTATGGTAATGCATATGTAATTACTATGGTAATGCGTGTTTTGTGGCAATAACTTGAGGAATCTTGTATCCACGAGAAGTGAATGAAGCTAAGGTTTAAGCTATCGGTCACAAGATTTGTCAAAGAATTTTCTTCACTGCACCTTACGTAACAAAATGGTTACCCTTTTGTTTTGTCTTACTCGGCACGCACTACAATTAAGAAAATTCATGTAAATAAGCGACTACTTTTAAACATCTCATAGCTGGGCTTTCCTAACATTTTTAGGGGTAATGTAGCGAGCAGGGTCAGCTGCTTTAGTACAGGTTGAATTTCATATAATAATATTATCCTCTAAATATTTTTATTTTTCTGATATTGTAATGATGTTTCGCCATAAGAAAGACTCATAATATATATAATATTAATAGTATAAAATAATAAAGTAATCTTTAAACATGTCGCAGCCAACTAGTTTAATTAGCCTTTTAGTTAATAGCTTAGTCTTTTTACTAAACATGATTTAGGCTATAATCAAATGACATGTCCAACAGTGAGCCTTTTCCGTCCGTAAATAAGGTAATGTTTCAGTATCTACAAGTCCCACTGTTGGGCGCAGGCCTCTAATTTATGAGAGGGTTTTGGGCAAGGAATTAATATCCGCCGCGTTGCCCCAATGCGCGTTGGCGGACTTTACATATCTTCGAAATACTTTTAATTTCACAGACATGTAGGTTTCCTAACAATGCCTGCCCTCACTGCGGAGCACGTGGTAAATCAGCACTTAAAATTGCAATCAAACACTTTTATTGGTGCCGGTGGAGATTGGACTCTTCTTTTTTAAAAAAAAAACACGAAAGCTACATTATTGATTGTCTTATCCATAATAAGACAATATACATATAGCTTTCGTTCATAGTCAATTATTCATAGTCGATTGAATATATATGGAAGAACTACTTACAATTTTATAACTTTACATTACTAAGTTATTAAGTAATAATATAATAAATAATATGCAGTTAATGATCCATGTAGAATGTAATATGTATTTTGCAGCTGTAAACCTCCATTTAGTATTTCTCTCGCTGGCTATGCAATAGTTATATAAAATCACAGGTGACGCCGTAAAAAGACGTAGTGACTTTGTTATTCAAATATAGCCCTGCTTATTGAGAGGGAATATATATTTGAGAATATATCTGTATCTGAGGGTATATGTTGAACAAAACTATAAATCAGATTTTATTTAAATAAATAATAAATAAATTTTTGCCATTTGTAAGAGGGTTTTGGGTATCGTAAGTGGCGACAGAGGGAAGCGGAAATAGATATGTAGCAGCATCTTCCTGATAAAATCTATGAAAAGTATAAAAATGTGTTTGCCAACCCACCTGCCAAGCGTGATATTTATGGCTAAATCCTTTATGAAGTCTATGTTAAAGTGGTGGACTAATAGGCTTATAATAAATAAAAAAATAAGTTAATAAACACAAGATACTACAGAATATTATATTGTTTTAAAAGTATCCTTATAGATAACGCTCTGAAATAAAATATAATATTAGAGGATATTAGATTCAATAGTTGCTTCAGGTACATTTATTACATTGTTCTCATATTATACTGCTAGAGGCAACGGAATACGACAGAGAATAAAATACACACTGGAGCGACGAGAGAAGCAATTTTCAAATGAATTTCTTGTAATAAAGATGATAAAAGTGTAACACAATATTTACAATTTAATTTCGAGTGAAATATCTCATTTAGAACAGTGATCTTCTAAAGGTAAAAAACGTATTCCAGTTCTATGTAATATAATCACTTGTCAAAAACGCACCAATTTTATAATTTCTTAGGTATTTAGCCTATTAAAATAGCCCTGCTTAAAGTTGCAAATACCTATTAGGGTCATATTTCCTAGGTACATTACCACTTTATCAGGTGGTAAAGTCGCACGTGAAAAAAGTGTTTGTATGGCCTACAAATAATTGTTACAATTTCCGATGTTGGTCATTGTGCAAGTTAAGTATATAAAACGACTCTACGATACTGAAGAAAATCTCTTATTCTGAGGGGTAACGTATTTTTAAATGCAAAAATATCACAAACAAACCATTTCGGATCAGGGTATTTATTTATTTATTTATTTATTCATTCATTCTTTATTGCATTCCTTAATATAAAAGAATACAAAGGGCGGACTTAATGCCTTGAGGCATTCACTACCAGTCAACCCATGGAGTGGTGAGAATTTGACGTAGGTGTAGCAATATAGAATAAAAACAAAATAAAATGATAATAAATTACGTTATATATACTTTTAGTAATATATACATACATACATATATACATATCAACATACATATATAAATAGTACATATAAATAATTATGAATATATACGTCTAACAATATAAATGACATGGATGATTCATGTAAGTGTTGTCTTTGATAGATGATTACGCACCAACTTTTAAAATCAAACTTATTGGGAGCTTTTCTGATGTCATCGGGCAAGGAGTTCCAAAGAAGTTAAAAAGGAGTTTAAAGAAGTTACCATAGAACTCGGTGAAGTGAACTGGAATACATATTTTGTTTTTAGAAGAAGAACGTAGAACCCTATCATGAGATGAGGAGAGATAGTGAATTTACTCTTAAGATAAGAAGGCGAAAATGGGTCATTTAATATGGAAAAAGAACAAGTAATATTCTGGAAATACGCCTCTGCCGGATTGTAAGCCAATTAAGCTTAGATCTATATTGCGAAGTCATACTTACCAAGCCCGAAAATAAATCTTATACAGTTATTGAGAAGGCGTTCCAGCTTGTTCAGAAGATCCTGGGACAGATCCGTAACACACATCTGCATAATCAATTATGGGTAATATGAGCGATTGGACAAGCATGATCTTAGACTTTGTGGAAGAAAATGTATTAAACGATACAGAAAACGTAACGTGGCAATGACTTTACGACTCACTTCAGAAACCTGAGTTCTCATAGAGAAGGTATCTCATATAGAAGGAAGGATTTGCCGATTATGAGGCAGGTAGGTTGACAATCGCCGTACCAGACGTATCGCTCATCATCATCATCATCCTCAGTAGAACCACTGCCAGCCAGTCAGTTATATGACACATTTGAAATGGTTATACCGACATATATAAGGCCTTAAGTACTTGTTAGTATTTTTCACAATTGACTCTTACGATACTTCATTCCGTATAAAGGACGCTTTAATGGCATCACCACATGGCAGCACGGCTTATTAAAAAGTCGGGGAAAAAGTTTCTTCGTATTTTGTTTGTATAAAATTGAAAAATAATCTCTTTGGTTGTACTGTTTGTTTCTGGCTGTTTTTAATATCAATACATATAAGACATTAAGAAAAATTAAAATAAAAATTAAAAATCACTTTCCCGCCATTTTTCAATTGTTGCTAAAATGAGTGAATATGACGAAGAAATTCGATATATTCTGAAGTTTTATTACATAAAAGGGAAAAATGCGACTCAAGCCGCAAAAAAAATTGTGACGTTTAAGGACCTAATGCACTGTCACTAAGAGTAGCACAAAGTAGGTTCATGCGTTTTCAGTCCGGGAATTTTGATGTGAAAGATGCAGCTCGCTCTCGTCGCCCTCATACGGATAAAGTCGATGCCATTTTTGAAAAAGTGGAGCAAGATCGGCCCATTAGTAGTTACGAGATAGGCGAAGAATTGTGAATTTACCAGAAAAAAGTTTCGACCCATTTGAAAAAGTTTGACCATACAAAATAGCTCGATATTTGGATATCACACGAGCTCACTGAAAGAAACGTAATGAATCGTTTACTCATTTGCGACTCTCTATTGAAGAAGATTGATCACTGGTGATAAAAAGTGTATCACCTACGAAGAGAACGTGTGAAAAAGATCATGGACAAAAGATAGTCAAGCTCCACAGACTGTAGCAAAACCCGGATTAACACGCAATAAGGTAATGCTGTGTGTACGGTGGGATTGGAAGGGCATCGTTTATTATGGGCTTTTACTGCCGCGCCGGGCAAAACCATCGATTCGGATCTCTACTGCCAACAATTAATGAGACTCAAGCATGAAATTGAGAAAAAACGGCCGGAATTGATCAACAGAAAAGGAGTGGTCTTTCATCATGATAACGCCGGACCACACACATATTTGGCCACTCAGCAAAAATTAAGAGAGCTTGGTTGGGAAGTGTTAATGCATCCACCATATAGTCCTGACCTTGCACCCTCAGACTATCACCTGTTTCGGTTCCTTCAGAATTCTTTGGGTAGTGTTAGGTTAACATCAAGAGAAGACTGTCAAAACTACTTGTCGCATTTTTTTTGATAAAAAATCCCAAAATTTCTACAGCAACGGGATTATGTCACTACTTACAAGATGGCAACAAGTTATCGAACAGAATGGCACATATATATTATAATAAAATGTAGTTAAATTTTGAAAAAAAAATGGTTGATTTTGTATATAAATACGAAGAAACTTTTTCTCCGACCTAATAATACTTACTAATTAATATCTTAGTGCTTTCATTTCGGTATCACGTCGAAATCGAATTGCGAGCTCGACTAAGAGTCGATTTCTTATTTCGTTCTCATTTTGACTGCCTCCTTGATTTAGTGTTCGTTATCGCGACTACTGTACATGTTGTCGGAACAACGAATCTCGTGTCAGGTCACAATAAGTTATTGGATTTCTCTGTCAAGAAATTCTCAGTAGCAGCTTGAAGTCAGGAAGTTAGCGGTGTTTCACGCCCGTGCCTTGACTCGCACGTAAAGCCATTAGACCTGCGCCTGGTCTATCTTCAGTCGTGTGGGAAGCTCGAGCTTGAGCTGGATTTCGAGCTGATGCGTCTTGGCATTACAAGTATTTTATTTTGCTACGTATTTATTATAAATGTTAAAAGTAGAACTTCAAATTAATACAGAAGTAGCAGTGTAAAGAAAGCCAAGTAGTTAAGGTGTTCGGCTATATTCGAAGATCTTAAATGAAACGCATAAGAAAACAAATAAAAATGTTAAACCCAACAGAACCTTTGTGTAGTAAGAAGGGATAACAAGAATAACAACGATATTCAAACAATATGTACATAAAACCGATCACATAAAATCCGGACGTTTCAGTAAATATATTTAGGTATATGACTAACGTTTTATTAATACACAATATAATTAGGACACAATTAACAATTTCAACACAAAATTGAATTATGATTTATAATATTTAAACTTAAATTTTGTTGGGAGCTAATATATTAGAGCTTATTCTCGGGCTGGCCACCAAAAAAAAAATCAAATCTACTCCACCACCACCAAAAATATATAACCCTGTCCTACGCAGATGGATAGTCACCAATGAGGCTTGCCGTTGTAATTTGGTCTTGAAGACATTGTATTATAGTTTTCATTTATGAGGAAAAGGTATATAACTGAATCGTATGACCGCTATCAAATTCTTTACTACAACGATTACGATAATAAAATAAATTATCCTGATCCGGCACTGCTTTTCTTTCTTAAATCATTATTTGAAGTTGCATACAATTATTTTAGTTTTACTATAACTGCCTATAATTTGAGATAGAGAATTGTTTTGTATTGTTAAAAAAAACGCTACATCCACACTAGAATTTTATCCTGTATTGTGGAGGCAGTTTACATACATAATTTTCACAAGGATTTTGATTTCGAAGGATTCAAACCCGGTTCCCTCAGCGCTGCAATTCATTGCTAAGCCACTGCACCACGAAGCCGTCTCGAATTTTAAGATCATAACCTCCCTGACTAAATTTGAACGGTTAATAGAATCAGGCGTTACTTTGCGGAAATCCTTAATTATATTAAAGATTTTTCTCTCCAATTTATAAAAGAGTTTCTTTATCACATTTCATAAATACTAAATGATAAAGCTATTTTAGCATTTCAAGTTTTGTAATATATTTGTGTAATATATTTTAAATTAACCAAATATTTATTTATTTATTTAAAATCTTTATTGCACTTAAAATGTACAATTGGCGGACTTAATGCCTTTAGGCATTCTCTACCAGTCAACCACGAGCTATGCAGAGAAACTTAAGCTTAAGCAGGTGCCTTAAAAACATGAAAATATATACGTGAATGTAAATATAAACATATATGTATATGTTTATATTTACATCATACTTGTAAATATAAAAATTAATAAATATATATAACTACAAATAACCTATACCTGATACATAACATACATAATTTTTAAATAATACATACATTTTAAGCATACTTACACACAAACATATTATACAAAAACAACTTAAATAATTTATAATACACTTAAGCAGAAACATTTAAATAAGAAAGTAAGTTACTGAAAGAAGAAAGGTAGTGATCAGTCACCATTCTTTTAAAGGCTGCAACAGAAGTCGGTTTCCTGATATGAGGAGGTAATTTATTCCATAGCCTTATGGCCACAACGGCGAACGTTACGATCGTGAGAAGAACCCAAATACTGAAACTTGCATTTCAGGTATTGGGGAGTGCATGGATCCTATAGGATTGAAAATAGCGTGCGAAGAATTCTGATGCATCTACGCTGATGGATAGGGAGCAATTTAAGCTTAGAACGATATACAGATACATGATCGTATTTACGAAGGCCAAAAATAAAACGGAAGCAATTATTTAACAAACGATCCAATTTGCACACAAGTACTTAACTCACATCAGGGTAACACACATCAGCTTATTCAGTGACCGGTAAAACAAGTGTTTGCACCAACATAGCCTTAGTCTCGGTTGGAAGGAAATTCTTGAAACGATAAAGGCCACGCAGGGTGATTGTCACTCTCCGGTTTATTTCAGCTACCTGAGATTGCCCAATCATTAACCCAAGGTCTTTAACTACATGTCTAAGAGGAATATTTGTGCTATTGTAAACAATAGGCTCCAGTGAATTGAAATCTAATTTAGCTAGACGACGAAGGCTACCGAGAATTATGGCTTGACATTTAGCAGGATTGACAACAATTCCATAACTTGTGCACCAGTCACAGATGGCCTGAAGATCTAGATTTAAAATTTCGATCGCAGAGTTAACCTCTACTGGATCAATCCGAGCGTACAGCTGTAAATCGTCAGCATACAGTTGGTAGGAACATTCGAAATTTACAGTTATAAGATTTATAAAAATAAAAAATAATAAAGGAGAAAGAATTCCGCCTTGTGGAACGCCAGTAGCAAGATCAAACCAATCATAGAAAGACTGTTGATTGACTTTAACTCTTTGCTGGCGACCACGAAGATAAGTTGATAACCAGTTCAAAACTGACGAAGAGAATCCCATGTATTTACAGATAGCAAGAAGAATGTCATGATCGACTGTACAGAAAGCATTATCAAGTCAATTAATACGAGAACTGCTAATTTTGACTCCTCCATACCCTCTCGTACGTTCTCGAGAACTTTAAGGAGAGCTGTGGTTGTACTATGTCCAGGACGAAAATCAGATTGTAAGGGACTAAGAAGTTTATTTTTATATATGTTGCTGGATAGCTGTTTGTGTGCAGCTGATTCTAAAATCTTTGAAAGAAAGGGAAGTATAGAAATTGGTCGGAAATGGTTAACAGAACTGGGATTATATAACTTGGGAAGAGGAATGACAAATGCTTTACGCCAAAAAGATGGAAAAACCCCAGTAGTAAAAGAAAAATTGATGATGTGGGTAATGATTGGGAGAGTGTTATCAAGTATCGGAATAATCATATTTCTACTCACATCATCATAGCCAGCTGCTTTAGATTTAATGGAGAAAATAATTTTACGAACATCTTCATCAGTAATTGGAGAAAAAGCAAAGCAGTTTGCATCGATTTTGGGAAGACGTGAGATAAGTGAAATAGTTCTATGTTTAGTGGAGTTGTCGACTATAGGTGCCGAGGAGAAGTGCTTATTAAGATCCTTGAGAGATATTGCCCCATATCAGGGCGATTCTTTTGTTTACCTAACCCAAGGAAATTGAGAAACTTCCAAGTGCCGGCTGGGGAAGAGCTTAAAATGTTCTTATGGATATGTCTACATTTTAATGGAAAATTATTTCAATGGATACTCATCATTTCCAATTATTACAAATTATCATCATGACATGTCTACTGCTGAACACAAGCCTTTCTCTCCGCACATATTATCAAAAAGCACCTTGTGAACCTATTCTCCTTTTTTATTAAACAGGTTTTCCCTCAAGGGTGATCCGAATTAAATTTGAAGAAAATATTCAAACCCTATTAGTGCAGCCGACATTTCCTTACCCAATAACCCTCTCAGAAATAAGTGGAGGCCTGTGACCATCAGTGGAACGTATATAGGCTGTGACTTTATGTGGGAAAAAAGGGGGATGAAACTTTTAATATCACTGCCTAGACGCATTGTTTTTGTCATATTAGCTTGTGATATTCCTTAGTCTACGCAAAGGGGAAATATTCCGATAGAATATGCACTGCCTTCAGAAGCTATTATGTGGAAATTATTATATTCATTTTAATTATTTGAAGTCGCTCCTTAGTCTATATTAAAAATATAATTTATACTATTTCGTTAATATTCGTAAATATCTCGGTCCTGGGATGAACCAGAAAGAAATACGGCAGGATTTTATTTTAAAGTTACATTTTAAAATGAAATAAATTATGATTTCTTATATTTATCCGAATACTGCACATAAAATAAAACTAATTTGACGGATTTAGGTGTTTGACATTCCGATGTCATAGTTAACGAAGGCTAATTTCAACTTTTAATTATTAATTTTGGTCCGATCTACGCAGAACGAGCTTACAGTATCTTGAAGTCTTGCAGTAGTATGCTTGGGTTATGATTTAATTTTATTAATTATGAGATCCCAAGCAGATGGTAGCACCCAGCCATCTTCTCTATTGAAATTGGGATTTTTTTTATTAATTTCAATAGCTTCGCGAATCATCCTTGGTAGGAATCGGTGTTCTTTTGCGGGGATTTGTGGTTTATCAAATGTGATATAATGGTTGGGACGATCCTCAACATGTTGATATACTTCAGACTTCCCGGAGCGTCGGTGCTTCATATCAGCGATATGTTCTTTCACGCGGGTTTTTATGGATCTTTTTGTTTGTCCTATGTAAAAGAAACCACATTCACAATCAAACTGCAGGAGTATACAAGCTTATTGTTTCAAGTTGAAGGTAGCCTTTGTTAACATGTTATCGGGACGTCAAACACCTCAGTCCCCCCGTGACCATAGGCGCTGGAAATTTCCCGAAACGTCGGGATTAAAAAAGTTAAAATTAAATGCGATAAAATCAGTAAAATTAGTTTAATTCCATGAAATGTATTAATTAAATATACGAAGGCTGTATATTTATTAATTTCATGTTGAATTTGAAAGAATTTCTCTTGTATCGTTAAGGTGTTTTACTCATAAATTGGCCATGAACAAACACGTACACTCAACGCTTTAATAATGAATCTCTAACATTTTTGCTTCATAAAGCCTGATCCTGAGCAACGTCTACTTTGAGCATTAATCGTCTTATTTTTTTTAATAACAACATAATATTTCAGCGTCTGCGTAATGAACCTTAATGCTAAATTATCTATAGAAGTAAAACACTACAAGCCGCTATGGTTGGCCAAAAAATAATATAATGGATTTAATATTTTTCTGGAAGTTTTAATCGATGAATTTAGCATGAATTAATTGAATGTGTTAAGTTCAAGAGAGAAGGAGAGTTATTGATGCAAAGTTTTAGGATAAATATGTACGATTTAAGAGTTTGTTCAACTGCATTAGCAGAACCACGGTCAGATGCTGCATTTTTAGTTTATATGTTTATGAAACACCAATGATTCTAGTTCTTCTCAATAAGGTTTTCTTTTTCATCTGTATCTCATTAAGATTAGGGTATGATGGGGCTGACATATTTGGATTTTTAACTCGAACGGATACGTCAGCCCCTAAATAAATAAAGAGAAAAAAATAGTAGTCGTTGATAATAAGTAAATATAGTCGGAATACATATAAAAAAATCTTTATAGCAATTCATTTTAAGTTTTATGACAGTGGGTTTTCAGGAGATTTTTATCTTACGAGAGTTAAATAAACTTTTTACATTAATGCCCTTCATTAAATTCAGACAAGAAAGACGATTGTTTTGAATGGAATTTAATAAACAGTTGATGTCTTATTTTTTAGATTCGATAATAATAGCTTCCGATTATTTAAAGGCATTTTGCGTTTCACAATCATTTTAAGATTATCATCTACTTTAACAGCCAATAATAATGCATTGCTGAACACAGGCCTCTCTTATTGTACGGATTAATCGTCCCGCTTGGCAGGCGGATTGACGATCGCAGTCGGTCTAATTATCTCAGGTTTGGTGTAAACAAGATGGTTATACCATCGTCAACTTTCTAGTACTTCCCGTATTCAATTAATAGAATCAGGTATTACGTTGCGGAAATCCATTATATACTGTTTTGTACGTGGTAGAGCCATGACGCAGTTATATTATGATTGTAGCACGAATAGGTCGGCTCGACCGAAGAAGGACCACACTCTCACAAAAGACCAGCGTAAAATAGCAGCTCAATGCAGCTGTGTTTCGTATGGTGAGTGTAGATAACCGAAGACCTTTCTTACTGGAAACGAGTCATTTCATCTTAGTCCTCAAGAGTGATAACACTTCTGTATTTTGATTCCTAATCGAAGATAAATGTAAATGTCTATGGTCACAGCATCCGCTTACCATCTGGTGAACTGTGTGCTCGTTTGTCATCCTTATTTTATACGTGGTGGAGCCATGGTGCAGCTAGTAGTATGGTTGTAGCAGGAATGGGTCAGCTCGACCGGGGAAGGACCACGCTCTCGCAGAATACCAGCGTAAAATAGCAGCTTAATGCTGCTGTGTTTCGTACGGTACTTTTACTGAAAAGAAGCATTCCATCTTAGTCCTCACGGGTGACAAGGCATCTGCATTTTGATTCGCAAGCGAGGATAGATGTAGATGTCTATGGGCCACAGCAACCACTTACCATCAGGTGGACTGTGTGCTCGTTTGTTACCCTATCCTATAAAAAAAGTAAATAAATATAGATGTTAATAATTAATTAAGTAAGATCAGCGTTATAAAATAAAATGACTAATAAAATATCTCACCTAAATTGAAGAACAACTCCCGCCCTCCCTCATTTGCGTGCACTATCCCCGTCATGGGACGAAGATTGTGCACGCAGTGCAGTTTAACTTCCCATAGTCGTCTTTTACGATACCTATGGTACGAAATGGGTTATTGGTTTCGCTTACGCTACACGGTAATACCAATAAGCATTATTGAATTTAGTAAATTCACTTTTACTTATACAAAAAACCGATTAAAAATATATGCATAATTATTATGCTAAAAGCCCAGTTCAAAGATAGATTTCTTAAAGAAAATGTTGTAAAACAAACTGAAAGCGGAAAATTCGTAAAAATATGCAAATGTTGTACATGAGGGGCTTTCCAAACAAATTCGAAAGGATAAGAGGACTCAAGGATGTATGTATGGTACTAGATTTTGCTTGCGAATCCACTTGCAGGATTTTCAAGAAATATATATTCCTACTTAATATTTTGAGTAAAATTTTGTTTCTAAATTATAAATAATGTACACCATAATATACAATTGAAATCGTTGTTACTTATACATAAGCTGGAAGCTAAAGGGATTATTTATGACTTTATATAAATAAAAGCATAATATTTGCATTGTAAGTAGTAGACTAGATAGAGTGACGACCTGATAAAACATGCAGAAAGTCGGCAATTCTTGCGAGAGACCTATGTTCAACAGCGGACTTGTGAGAGGCTTTAACAATAATGATCGTGATGATTTGATATTTATTCGGTCACCAAAGCCACTTTTTTTCAGAACTTTATTCTAAATGTAATTACGGAGAAAATTATCGATGGTAAAATTATCGAGATTTTAGTTTCACAAAATTAGTTAAATTTAAATCAGAGCTCGTGGTTTCAGTTAAGGGAATTTCAGCTTGGAGTATTATTAAATCCAGCGTTAGTTCACTCACAAAGCACAGTCAAGAGGTAACCACACCGCTGCAAGTAATCCTTGTATTTAGTATTATGTTGTGGGAACGAAATAATAGTATAAAAGCGAGGTGGCACCGCGAAAAGATGCGAGCTGACTTTGATATTTGAATCTGGTCTAACAATAAGTATTTAATATGAAGCGCTACCAAAATTTAAGCTAACGATGAACCATTTTTATATTTGCCAATGTACTAAGTAAAGTTAAAGTCAGAACCTATAATATACACCCCACTATTAGGCACAGACTGCCTCACATTTCTGAGAGGATTTTAGCCTCGCTGCCCCAATACATTTTGGCTGAATTCACTTGTCATCGATTTTTTTTTTAATTTCGCATACATGCAGCTTTCCTCTTTATGTTTTTCTTCACCGCCGAGTGGTAAATCAGAACTTAAATTGCAATTAAGAATTCCATTGGTGCCGGCGAGGATCGCGGCCAGGTAAATTACACAGTTTGCAAGCATGCAAACTGTGTAATTTACAGCAAGCGCTTAACCTCTGAGCTACCACGTCTCTGTGTAACTTGTTCAAAAAACCGGTTAAGATACAATGTATTTGTTATTATTTAATTTGTTAAAAATAAGGTTTAGAAACATTATTTGTCTTATAAATTGTTTATATTTCGATAAAAATTTTGGTGTATTTTAATGTACGTATTGCTAGATAATTCCTTATTATACTGCGACTCAAGCATACTGTCCAGTATTACACTACGCGAAAAACGCCGGTTTATGTGTGTTTTTTGGACTTGTCGAAGGCGTTTAACCTGGTTTCCTACAACGTTTTATGAGCTTAACCAGGAAACTAGCACACCCAAGGAAGTGATTAACCTTTTCAAATATTGGTATCACAACCAAACCAACTGTGTGAAGTGAGCTGGCTCATATTCGTCGGAGTACAGATTGGAGTGCGGGGTGAGGCAGGGTGGCCTTAGCTCCCCTCAACTCTTCAACCTGTATGTCAACGGTCTGATCGTTGAGCTCAGCGATGCCTGAGTCGGCTACTCAATCGACGGTTATTTTGTTAATAATATAAGCTATGCCGACGACATGGTTTTGCAGAGCCCATCGATCAGGGCCCTCAATACGCTAGTGGGCATTTGTGAAAGGTACGCGGCGGCTCATGGTCTCAGATATAATTCTAAAAAGAGCGAACTACTCGTTTTTAAAAGTGGAAATAAAAAACCTAAGTCTGTTCCTCATGTTAGACTTGGAGGAGTTACACTGAGTATAGAGTCACCAAATTCAGATATCTGGGACACTGGGTCGCCGAGGATCTCTCTGGCAATTATGATGTTAAACGGGAACGTAGAGCGTTGGCAGTGAGGTGTAATATGCTTGCCCGCAGGTTTGCTAGGTGTACGAATGAAGTTAAGTTAACATTATTCAAAGCTTACTGTCAGACATTCTACACCTGCAGTCTGTGGACAAAGTGTACTCGCCGAACTCTCAATGCGCTGTGTATTCAATACAACAATGGATTTAGGATGTTGTAGGGGCTGCCACGTTTTTGTAGTGCATCACACATGTTTGCCAAGGCACGCGTGGATAACTTTGCAACAATATTACGCAAAAGAATAGCCTCCTTGATGCGTCGTGTGCGAGACAGCACTAACAGCCTCCTAGCTTTCATATATGGAAGGCAAGATTGCCCTGTGATGAAACACTGGAACACAGTGCATATGTGTTCCAGGACCAGTATGTTTAATAATAAATGATAATTTTGGTAATGTATAATAATTTTTGTATTCTGTAAATTTACTAACCCCTAGTTTTAAGTGTACTAACAAAGTGGGTGTAATTACATAATAATATAGCATAATGAATAGATAATAATATTTATTAGTTCACACCGTACTTGTTAAAATATCTATACTTTATTTGTTTTTTTTTTTAGGTTTTCTGGTAGAAATTGCTCTGTAGCAATATGGCAGCCTTTTGTTTTTCCCTCAACATTATTATATTTTGTAATGTAAATCTTACCTTAGTGTAAAATAAGGACTATTTTTTGCATATATCTTTGAGGTTTGTTCGATAATGTGAAAACTTTTTTCTCACAATCGTTAGAATAGTATACAGTTTTATTTAGTCGTTAATTCATTTATTGCTTGAAATATTTCATGCTAGTGCAAATACATTAAAATTTGCATCAGTTCTTGTAAAGTACTTATGTAATACACATTAACCGTTGCTGCAGCCATATTTTCCTTTTTATTAAACATACACAACATTTATTTTACAATGTACCTCTAGGTAGGGAAGTTACCCTACCTTAAAAGTAAAGGATTGGTACTTTTTTAATAGAATAAGTGTGAAAAACGAGCACACAGTCCACCTGATGGTAAGTGGATGCTGTGGCCTTTAGATATCTACATTTATCCTCGATTAAGAATCAAAATACAGATGCGTTGTCACCCATGAGGACTAACATGGAATGTCTCGTTTCCAGCAATAATGGTCTCCGGTTCTCTACATTCACCATACGAAACACAGCAGCATTAAAGTGTTATTTTACGCTGGTATTCTGTGACAGCGTGGTTCAGTTCCGTAGTTCCCGCTCGATTCGACCCAATCGTGCTACAACCATAACATTGCTACAGCGTGGCTCTACCACTACCTTATTATTACTAGTTACATAAATAGATATTACTATTTCTGCCGCCAAGTAGCAGTGCACCTGCTGCTGTGTTCTCGTCTGATGAGTATCCAGTATTATTACATCTTAGTCTGAGGGGTAACAACATATCTATGGCCCTCTTTGTTTGAATTTGGTCGCAGATGCATAGACTGTAGTGGCCCCTTTCTGTAAGGTCTATTAGCTCGTTTATCATTATCATCGCCATCATTACAGATCCATTGCTGAGCATAGGCCATAGGCATTTGGGGTACCAAATAATGCCACAAAGTACGGTACAGACCCACCTGCGTCTATTGACATATGAGTGACATGCAGGAAGCATTCCACTTCAATATAAAAAAAAATATAACAGGTCTGAAACACTCATATAATATTATGTTCGTTTTCCCACTTATTTCTTCGAATTGGAGATGCTAGTATTTTTTCTATATTTTCCTTAGTAGTCCCTTTTAACATGAATAGGCGCAATATATTATCATTAGACGAATATATAAACCTACTTAGAGCAGAACAGAATGAAATAAGTATTGCGTTAGAAAATAATTTTGCGAGCGTTATGTGAAAATACATTATTTCTGCCCGCGGCTTTTACGAGTTAATTCTGAGAGCTGTTGTACGTTGCTTAAACACGCATGGGTATATACGGCCTCACTTAATTTAATCTTTGACTATTGCTCACTTAAATTAAATACCATAGAGGTATGATCTGTCAATTTCTATTGTTATTTAGTGAAAAGAGAGAGGGAGAGCAACTTTAAGCATTTCTTAAACTGATGTCGGTTTTCTGAGTGAGGCTCTTAGTCCTCAGATATTAAATGGCCATGAAATAATTTTATAAGAAAATTAAAACAATGAACTTATATTAATTATCGTGCCTTAATATTCAGGGGTGACATTGTACCCAAATATTGTTTTTTAACGCTGTGTTTCTTACGACGTTTTCTTTCTCCACCGATCATTTAATAATAAAAACTTCAAATTGCAGTTAACAAGTTGATTAGTGTCAGCGGGGATCGAACCTGGCTTGTTTGCGTACTGTGAAATCTACGGCGAGCACTTAGCCTATATATAAGAGAATATAATAGAATAGAACAATTTTTATTCAATATAGATTACATGTAATTTCTATTGAAATTAATTTTTTACTTCAACACTGGTTCGAAAAAAAAAACTTCCTGGGAAGATCCAGCAAGAAACCCAGCGGGTTTTTTTTTGGAAAGTAAATTATACAATATGAAAGGTTGTAGAAACTATTAACAAAATGTATTTTAGAAACAGTTTGCAAGCGACCATCTCATTCACAGGTGTTATTATCAACCATGTTTTCATTTATATTATATTAACCCTTTTATACAGTTTTTGTTTAATTTGTTAATAGAGAGAACTGGTATATTTTATGGGACTTTGTTGTAATAGCCCATACATTGCCCCAAGAATAAATTACTGAATTTTTTTACCAAAACTACTTTTGTTTTTGTGACCATACATAAAACTTTCGTAAATATACTGTGAGGCCAATGTTAATATATTTATTCCTTTAATTTTTATCTGAGAGACTCTCTCAATTTTAGTTTGTAAATAACTCTTATGACCCTCTTCCGCAAAACAAAAATAGTTTCTAAATTAGCCGCATTTCCCCATAGCAAACTCCCATAAGACATTATGTTATGGAAATAACTGAAATAAACTTATCTGGCTGTCTCGACACTAGTCAGACATCTAATCTTTTTTACAGCATAAGCTGCAGAGTTTGCTGCAGCTGCTTGCTGGTTTGAATATATGGGGGCCCCACTGAAGCTTTGCGTCGAGAGTGATGCGAAGAAAAACAGTGGATTCAACAGAGCTCAGTTCTTCCCCATTTAAAAATATTGCTATTCAGATTTTTTACATTCGGTGTTTTAAATTTAATACATTTAGTTTTATTGCCGTTTAAATGTAGATTATTAACGTTAAACCATTGCACTAATTTTGATATAGCTTTATTCACTTCATCACATTTAAATGATTGAAGTTTAAATTTAAACATCAAGAAAGTATCATCAACAAATAAACTATATCATGATTATTCCCTACAAGGGAAAGTAAGTCATTATTATAGACTAGGAATAGGAGTGGGCCGAGAATTTAGCCATGAGGGACACCCATTGGTACAGGTGACCCGAAAGAACTTTTACCATTGATAATAACTTTCTGCTTTCTATTACTTAAATATGAAATAATACGTTAATAAGCTTAAGCGCTGTGTTCTTGAACCATGGTTCTAATAGTTATTAATATACAATTATGTAATAAAATGTTATACACTTTTTGTTATACAAGTTATATACAAGTTGTGTATTCTTTATGTGATTATTACACACGGTACTATTTTTTTTATTTGGTTAAGCACTATTATTAATTACTAACAACCCGCCCCGGCTTTGTCCGGGTTGAACAATTATCTATATAGGTATAATATATTTCAGATTTAGCGTATTAGATATAACTTATTTTAAAACTTTTTCATTTAACACATTTTTTGATTTTTTTTTCAAACTTTTAAAAATTCATAACTCGGAAAATATTAATTTTATCGTAAAAAGTCATTTTTTTGAATTTCATCAAAAACAAATATTAAAAATTGTCCCGTTTGAAAACAACAATTCCTTTCAATCGAAAAAAAAATCTGTTTTAAACAATATGGTGTTGCCCCATTGCAACATGCATTTATATCATCAGTAGGACAATTTGAACAGAATCGCATAAAAAAAATTGAGGTGGAATAGTTTTCGGTACTCATGCGCCGATTCATCCTGGACTAAGTGGCCGATTTATTAATCACGTGTCTGTCCGTTCGGATTGCTTGCTTTGACACGTTATTTACCCCTTCGCATACCGCAGCTCCTCCCGTCATTGCCGCGCTGACCGCCATCATAATTATATTATCGTGCGAGAGTTTTTATATGTATAAAAATGGCTATTGTGAGTTATCCTTCGAAGATAGACATATTATGCTGTCGCGGACTTTCTTTAGAACTTTTCAAGACGAACAATTCGGCTATACATTATTTTCGTGCAACTTTAACCATTGATGCAGCGCACGCTGTGAAAGCTCACAAGAGGCACAACTTTTTCCGACTTAGTTGACAAATATCATCAAAACTTTTAGCCATAATATAAATATATACACATATTATATAGCCTATGTCCATCTGGAGTAATGTACCTTACAAATGTTGAAAGAAATTTTCAAATAGGTGCAGTGGTGCCGGAGATTACCCTCCACATATATACAAACTCACAAAATTCGCACTCTCTCTTTATAATATTAAGTATAGATATTAGTATAGATATAGATTAATTTATTGATCTATATCTATACTAATCAGGTACTATTACTATTATTACTTACTTACTATTATTTTTTCAGGTCTTCAGTTCTCTGCTATCACCGTTTAGTAAGTGTAAAAAACCGGAGACCCTTTTAAGTAAAAACGAGGCATTCTATCTTAGTCCACAGGAGTGACAACGCATCCGTAATTTGATTTTTAATCGAAGATAGATAGTATGACACCGACGGGATCACACACATATACATACGACATAGTCAAGGGATGGTAGTGGATATTCTCACACCACCACTATACGATATATATGTATATATATATATATGTATATATATATATATATATATATATATATATATATATATATATATACCGGCAGGCGAAGTGTAGGGCGTCCCCACACTAGATGGAGTGACGACCTGGTAAGACATGCAAGAAGTCAATGGATGCAGGTGGCTCGGGACCGTGCTTTGTGGCATTGCGTGGGGGAGGCCTATGTTCAGCAGTGAACTTGTGAAGGGCTGTAATGATGATGATGATGATGATTAACCGTTAATATACGATGTATATATTTATAAATGTAACTGGATTCCCGGAAATGGCTCTAATGATTTGTATGTAATTTAAAACTTTTTTTGTACACACTTAGGAGCGTGGCATACGGCTAGTGTAGCAGAATTAAGGTCGGAGTTATCTAAGGATTGACAAAAATATGTTGATTGAAAAAATATATCAAAGCGAATCGAGCACCACTAATAACAGTTCATCTAAGAAGGCGCTATAAAACTGGGCTCACGATATCGATTATCGAAATCACTTTAGCGAAACGTTCGATGCAATCACCTCCATAAATCACTCTAGCAGAATCGAATATGCGCGGCAGCAAATGATTGCCCGATGATTCGCTCACGGAAAATAAATCGCCCTTAGAAAAATACGACAAAATATCATCTGATGTATTAAAAATTTCTCCCACGAATATTTTTTGTAATAATAAAACGATTATTATTAGTATTACAATATGATCGGTCAGTAAGTTAAGTTTTTTTTTTAATAGGAGAGGGGGAAAACGAGCATGCAGCTCACCTGATGGTAAGTGGCTACCGCCGCCCATGAACAACCGCAACACCAGGGGAATTGCAGATGCGTTGCCGGCCTTTTAGAAAGGAGTAGGCTCTTTTCTTGAAGGTCCCTAAGTCGTATCGGTCCGGAAAAATCATTGGTGGTAATCGATTCCATGAGGAAGTTGTGCGAGGAAGAAAACTTCTTCTAAATCGCACAGTGGTGGACCGCCAAACATCCAGGTGGTATGGATGGTATCGCGAGTTTTGTCGCAATGTGCGATGATGAAATTGAGCGGCTGGAATTAGCCCGAACAATTCCTCAGAGCACTCCCCGTGATACATGCAATAAAATACGCAAAAAGATGCAACATCTCTACGCAGTGGCAGTGAGTCAAGCCAATCGGAAAGAACTCGGTTGTTGACGATTCGAACCGCTCTGCGCTGGATGCGGTCAAGTGGAAGGAGCTGGCACTGGGGAGCTCCTGCCCAGAGATGGGAACAGTATTCCATGTGGGGCCGAACCTGCGCCTTGTAAAGTTGCAAGCGATGTACCGGCATGAAATACTGTCCCGCTCTGCTGAGTACGCCAAGCTTCTTAGAGGCCAATTTGGCCTTCTCTTCCAAATGACCACGAAACTGCACATCACTCGATATGTCGACACCGAGAATTCCAATACTGGCTGAAGCAACAAGGGGAGTGCCTTGAAACTGAGGAGATACGACAAAGGGGTTCTTTTCAGCGGTAAACGCGCAAACTTGTGTCTTCTGGGGATTGAACTGGACTACATTTAGTCGCCCTCAATCCGAGACTTTGTTCAGCAAAGACTCGACTTCAGACACAAGTTTGTCCCGGTACTCGGCGACGTTTTCCCGAGAAATATTTGCATGGCTGGTATATAAGGCATCACCAGTGCTGTCTTATGCATAGCAATGAATGTTACCAGTTTGCAACATATCATTGATATGCAGGAGAAACAGCGTTGGCGATAGCACGCAGCCTTGTGGAACACCAGCGTTGATAGGCTTGTAATCAGAGCATGCACCGTCTACTACGACCTTGATGCTCCGATCAGCAAGGAAACTGGTGATCCAATTGCACAATTTCTCGGGAAGCCCATAGGAAGGGAGCTTCGAAAGAAGCGCTTTGTGCCAGACCCAATCGAAGGCCTTCGCTATGTCCAAACTAACGGCCAATGCCTCCCCCTTGGACTCCACTGCCTCCGCCCATCTATGAGTCAGGTAGACCAGAAGATCACCAGCTGATCGACCACGACGAAAACCGTATTGGCGGTCACTAATCAGCTGGTGATCCTCAAGGTACCTCATGAGCTGACAGTTTATAATAGACTCCATTATTTTGAAGAACAAAGAGGTGATGCCGATAGGCCTGTAGTTGGACGGGTCTGAGCGGTCGCCTTTTTTAGGGATCGGGTGGACCAAAGCTGTCAAAGAAGTAAATATATCATTGTAGCTTATCATCCATCTATCCATTGTATCTATAAAAGAGCACTGCTGAACATAGGCCTCCCCCATAGATTGCTTCATAGGGGTATTTTGCCATAGTTGCCACGCTTGGCAGATGGGTTGGCAACCGCAATTTTTTATTATTTTGAGTTGTTAGCAGGAACATTCTGCTAATTGTTTCAATTTCCCTTTGTCGTTTTCCTTTGTCCTCTTACGGCAACCACGGGACAATATGGGGTAGAAGATATTCTAACACCGCCACTACACTACAAATTATACGAGTATCTGAATATGGTACATCCCAATAAGAGTGATTTTTTTAATAATACTTAAGTAGCAAACGAACTTACAGTTCACCTGCTGTTAAGTGGCTACTACAGTTCATGGATACCTACAGCCAACTTCAAACAAAGAAGGCTATTTTTGTATCTGTATTTGTCTATTGGCCACAGTATCCATCCACCATCTGATTTACCATCAGGTGGACTATGTGCTCGTTTGTCATCTTTATTCTATATACTAGTATCGCAGATATTTCTGAGGACCAAGATGGTATGCCTCACAGCCTGTTATCACACTGGCTCTATATATTGCTGATTGTGACCCGGTTCGAAAGGTATCCTTCAGACCGGGTCACAGCAGTACAAGCAATGCTCTTTCGTAGCAGAAATAGATAAATCTACCCAGACGGACTTCTATGCAAAGAACAGGTCCTACCACGTATGTATGTACATCCGTCCGTAACTCCTTAACTAGACGTCAGATCGCGAGTAACATGTACTATTATGTCATCTGGATAAAATAATTATACGGACTTGAACTGACAAGAACTTGCAACCAAGAAATAATAATACATCTGATATATTATAGACTCTATTACGAACAATTTTTGTAATATTGAAGCGACTTTTATAATAAAAAAAGATCAGTCAGGAAATTTCCCGTCTCCGCCTTCATATTACGGAAATATATTATAGCAAGGCTTGCCACGTTACTTCATTTCGTCAATTGTTGTACGCACCGATAAATATACTACATTGAAAAAAAGATATCTTTCTCCATTTTTATCACAATTTTAATAATCTTTATATATTGTATAATTCTTCTGTACATGTGTTTGTAACTTAACTCCTCCTAAACGGCCGAAACAATCTCCATGAAATTTTTCGGGTGTGTTTTAGCGAATCCCTGGATGCTTTAGATTCACAATTGGAAGCGATACCTGGCGCTGTCGTTAACTTTCAGAAATCACCCGAGTGAAACCGAGGCGGATTGCTAGTCTTTATACCGGGTGTTTGTGAAACGCTCCCGAAAACAAAGACAGATGATAGTACTAACGATATCTTTGATGATGGGTCAGAAAGAAAATCGATCCCGAGGAAAAAAATCATCTTTTCACAACGTTTTATTAGCTTTATTCGCGCTCCATCATGTTAGCACAGCTAAATTAAACGATTATTTCATAAAAAAAATCGTGAAAATAATTAAATATAAAACTAGCAGTGAAACTTAAAATAAAATCAGCTGACAATAGGGTCAATATTCTCGCGGACGCCGAACTCTTATCTAGCTCGGTACGAAACAATGCATTAAGTATTACTTCTCACTCTACCCTTCCTTTAAACACACGCGCTGCCACCGCCCGGCCGATTCGTGTCGCCTCGTGCTGTAGAATTTACACATGTCAGCGTTGCCAACATATGGGGAATTCCCCAAAATGCGGGGAATTTAAAGTTGGTTGGGGATTTTATGGGGATTGTTATTATGCGGGGAAAATGCGGAGATTTTGAAAATCTATAGCCAGGGCCAAGTCAGAACCTTTTTTCAAGAAATCTAAATATTTATCTTAACATTTTGTTAGGTTACTTATGAATATCGAATGACTCCCTTTTTTTCAAAGGTAACGATGAAATAGGGTTTATAATTGTGTAAGTGAGTACTGAGTACCCAATTAGGTACGTTTATTAATTTTAATATCATTTTTGTAGAAAAGAACTGCTTGTTGCGTCAGGGTACAATTGATTGTGCAATTGTATTAAAAATGACAAACATAACTTCTAAATTCCATATGAAGACTAGTCGTAGGGATAACTAAACTTATAAATAAAATGAACGCTGGTAATGTCGTAACGGTTTAACGATCTGTAGAAATGATCTAAGTGCTTACCGCAAGGACGTTACGACGCACGCATGAGTCAATTGTTTTGGCGGGATTGATTATTAATTTTAGTATTTGAGACAGTTCCGTGACTATCACGTGCGCGTGAGGATCGATTTTCTTTCTGACCCATCATCAAAGGTATCGTTAGTACTATCGTCTGTCTTCGTTTTGGGGAGCGTTTCACAAACAGCCTGTATATATATAACTAGCGGTCGCGCGGCTCCGCCCGCGTGGATGTCGGTTACCGCTGCAAAAGCCACCTGCAGGAAGACACGGTCAGCAAACAAAATGATTTGGTCAATTCCAGACACCGACACTAACATCGACGAAGCAGTCACTATCCGCAGGCTGAACAGATTTTCTTTCTGTGGATGTTATTGTTAAGTCGGGTGCAACCTGTTGTTTTAGGATAGAAAACTTAAGCTATGTTGTAGAGCTTCTCTATACACAACATTTGACGTTATATTATTTTCTGGTAACAAAATATACTGATGGTCAGGCTGGACCCGTGATAGGAGCAACGTAAGTTGCCCATGCGTAAACATTCTTTTCGTAAATCAATTCCTACTAATTTGAATGTTTGGCCTGGGTTTGTTTATCGTGAGTGCGAAAGAAATTTTACTGGAAATGGAGCCTTTTGAAGTGTATAGGCAAATCAGTAGGGATCATGGGTATTCTTGGTATATGAGCTAATTCACCAGCCAGGCCGGTGATAATCTTCGCAACTATTAAATTATCTTAGCTCCTTTATAAAGTCTCGTGCCATTACATGTTGGGGGTCTTAAATTTCTGAGAAGCATTATCGGCGTGCCAACTTTTAACGACAGTTCATGAGGTGGAAGCCAGCAGGGTTCAGATTTAAAATTCCTGGGGTAGTACCGTCCTCGATGTTAGTGACGGTGTCTATGGATTTATAGCAACTTCGGTACTTCTGCATAATTAAATTGTTTATTTCGTTGACTGTTTCATTCCTGGAGAAACTATTGCTCTAACAGCCAACGAATCATTTTGATGTAAGTTTTCGATGTCAGGATATATAGCATCTATCAGACTATCTAAATTATAGACTATTTGCCCTAGAGACTCATCCAAAGTAACCGCATAATCGGTGCCCAAATTTAAGATGGAAAATTCCTTCTCCCAGTTTCAGCAGCTGTTGTGGAAAATTGCTACGTATTTCCATGTAGATGAGCTCTCATATTAGTACAAATTCAAATGTTGAACAGATGTCCAAAGGTGAGACGATTTTAAATACCTTCATAATATCTGCTCGCGTATACTCTGTTGACGACAGGAAGCGTTTATCAAAATCTCCAGCAAATACAAAATGATACCACCCATGACATTAGGCTTCGGAGGTCTTTAAAGTACGGTCCACGGCCTCCACATGAGCTCTATGACTCATGGTGCATTCATCCCATATTACCAACGGCGCGTCTTGCAGCAACACCAAAGGCCCATTTTCCCGATAGAGCACGTAGACCGTTGATCTAAAGATACGGATAGCGGAGTTTAAACGTAGAGTGAGCAGTTTTTCCTTCGTTCAAGAGAGTTGCAGCAATTCTGACGAAGCAACTGCAATCGCTATCTTCCTGATTGCCGTATCTTAGCAAGTATCAAATTTGCGAGAAAAGTCTTCCGGTGCCTCCTGGTGCGTCCAAAAAATAATCTCCATGTTATTGTTCATGCTGTCCACAATAGTCTCATAAGCATGTCTTTGATCTGTTACTAATTTTGCACATTGTCATTAACAAACGCTGTTAGATCATTGCTGTTATACTGTTCTACCATTGTGTCAATAGTATTATTCTGGGTACGAACAGGAGGTAATCCAAAATCACTTAAATTTTTGTCGTTTAGTTCTAGAAGTTTGTTTTCTATTTCAATTAATACTTCATTATAAATGACTTCAGTGAAGGTGAAGTGTTATCCTGATTTTGTTGTCTGATACGATGTCTAATATCTTCACAGAACTGATCTTTGAAAGTATCCCATAACTTCAATGGTTCCGATGGTTGACAAAATAAAAGTATGACTACGAACAACTCCCTTAGTTTTTGGACAATGTGATAACGAAGCTTCGCTTAAAGTGTTACCCCAATGATCATCGTTTTCGTAAACCTCGGTCACGGCAAGCTGCTTGATACGTCTCTTTGACAATACCGTTTACAGTTTTAAGGTATGCAAATGAGGTCGGACCGCGTACGTGGTGCAGTAGAATCCTAAGATAAAACACTTGATTGGGATGGATGTATCCTGTAGACTCTACCTAAAGCGGCATCTTTTTTATCCCCGGATGTCCAACTACATCTTCACCACGCTTCCTTCTAGTGAATGTATTATTTGCCCATGTATAGTATTGCGGGACTTCATGATACAGAAGAGTTTTCGCGAATTCATCTTCATTACAGAGCAAAAATGCCAGTAATGTGGTATTGCGTGGGTTTTGGACAATTTGATGAGTTGTCCTGGTGTAAATACACCCTTTGACCGTTCTCTAGATGAACGGCCAAATGCATACAGTAGGATGCCGCTCGTGAATGGGAAATTCAAATAAGCGCCAGACAGCTTCAGATGCTTATGTACCTGCCATTTAAATAGTTTTCGACCTCATCGTGTGGTTTCTAAGGCTAAAAGTTGCCTGATCTGAACCTTTATTTATATACTTATATATATTTAATGGCTTGGACAGAGTGGCAATACTCCACGTTTATATGAGCGTTAAAGTCTTACATAGTAGCGGGAGTATGGAACAATTCGTGCACGTAACTCAGAGGTTCTCAGATTTTGTTTTGCAAGGCGTTGTGAACGTTCGACACTCGACTCTCGTGCGCGTACCTGAGAGTTTCTCTGATTTTGTTCAGCAAGGCGTTGTGAACGTTCAGGTGAAGATTCTCCCATACGACGTATTTTTGCTGCCCGTGCTTGAGAACTATGTTTAGAAAGTTGAGACCTGGCTCTCTTAGGCATTTTCAAATGTTTAAGATAATGTTATTAGCGTGTAATATTCTAGCTCTAAAAGAACTGTTGGTTAGCCCTGAAAAGAACTGTTGGTAAGCCCTGAGAAAGAACTGTTGGTAAGCCCTGAAAAGAACTGTTGGTAAGCCCTGAAAAGAACTGTTGGTTAGCCCTGAAAAGAACTGTTGTTTAGCTCTAAGAAGAACTGTTGTTTAGCTCTAAGAAGAACTGTTGTTTAGCTCTGAGAAGAACTTTTGCGTAGGTGTAGTTTAACGAAACCTAAAAAAAATCGCACGAAAATTATTAGACTTCACGCACGACCGCTGCGTAGGGAGCCGACCGCGCGACTGAGCCGCGCGGGTACCTTACTCATAGATCTAAACTCCCCCTCCCACACGCTCACCGGGCCTTGGTAACGCCTACTTCGCAACGGGCCGTGCAGCAGAAATCGTAATATTTAATTTCGCTATAACTTCAGAACCAAACGTCAATTTTAATCATTCAAAGACCAAATATTATCTACATTAACTGTACTTAGTGATGAAATAATTTAGAGTAAAATAAACGCGTTTAAATGTAGTCCAAAAATCAAGATTTTCAATAAAAATGGTTATTGTGCCTCACTCGACATAGATAGGTATAGTGTGTCGCGGACTTTTTGTAGATATTTATAAGATCTACAATTACTTAGAACATTTTATGGTTCTATCTTTAATAGTTTAGGCAGGGTACGCAAAATAAGTAACTTTTTGGTTGATTTTTACCTTGTGTCCGAAAACCCTAATATCTTACGGAACCCTATTTTTGTTCAAAATTAAATATAGCCTATATTACTCGTGGATAATGTAGCTTTCGAATGGTGAAAGAATTTTAAAATCGGTCCAGTAGTTTATGAGCCTATTCATTACAATCAAACAAACAAACAAACAAACAAACAAAGTTTTCCTCTTTATAATATTAGTGTAGATATGTACATGTGTGACGAACACATGTACATATTATTATATGTACTCGTCCTAAACGGCTGGACCGATTTTGATGTCATTCAGGTATATATTTACAATTAGAACCGGTAGATGACGCTGTTGTCGAGTTCCAGAAATCACCCGTACGAAGCCGAGGCGGACCGCTAGTTTTATATAAAATTGAAGGAAGTAACAAACTTACAGTCCAACTAATGATAAGTGACTGCAAACTTTAACATAGATTAGAAAGTACGATTGAAAAACTTTTGGTAAATCTAATTGTGCATGCCTTTAGCACATTAATAACTTACGTATAACATGAAAATATGTAAATTTTCTCTCATCATAACTAACAAAACGAGGCCAAACTCGGCACACCTTTTACCTACTATTACTACTCTTCGAGGAGTTCCAGTAGCATTTACCGAAGTACATCTTCGGTCACTCCATAAAGTCCAAGATGTATAAGTATATTTATGTATAAATCCTACGTACTTTTAGCGAAAAAAAAACATTGTTATAAAAATCTGTGATTATAAAACTAATAACCTTGGTCAAGTATAAATATTTTGTATCTCTACAGCAATCGATATTATTCAGCACGAGCCACTATAAACAAACGATACAGTAATCCACTCACAACGCGACGGCGTGGCGGCCAAGCCTAGAGTAAATGTAGTCTGTGGCCTGGAGTGTGGCAAAGTGTATTTAGTAATTTTTTTTTTTACAAAAACGTTACCCCCACACTACGATTTTCTCCTGTATCGTGGGGGCAGTTTACAAACATAAATTGCACAAGGACAAACATCCAGACCCGGAACAATTATTTGTGGGCCATACTTGTTCCGTGCGGGATTCGAACCCGCGGCCCCCAGCGCAACAATTCATTGCTAAGCCACTGCGCCACGGAGCCGTTAATAAATACCGTTAAATTAACCGTTACAATTACAAAACTGCTCAAAACACCGAAAATTTCGTGATTTCTCACCCGAAAAAAGTTAATTATAACTAAACAAAACAAAATTATACTACCATTTACATTCCGTGGCTACCCACATGATAGATGAACAGATTGAAAAATAGATTCAGTTGAACAATTGATATTTTCAAAAGTTATCGTGTTTACCATGGTTTAGATTTATCAAGTCCATGCGGACTTTATAAATCTAAACCATAAGCCACTAAAACCACTTTTTTATGTAAAAATAGCTTTAAAAAAATTTATAAGTTCAACAATCATTTATCTTTCTGACAATGTGCTTTTTATATCATTTATATGTTCAATATGATTGGTAGATAAGTTTTCATGCGACAAAACGTTGGAATCTTGATTTTTAAGCGCTAGTAGAACATACCTACGCTTAAGACATGCAAAAAGAAGGCTACAGGAATAAATTGTAGCCTCTGAGGACTAAGATGGAATGCCTCACAATCTGTAATTGAATCAAAAACAGATATGTTGTCAATATTGAGAGAACTAAGAGGGAAAGCCTCTTTATCAATAGAAATTGTTTCCAGTTCTTGTCCCTTACTATATGGCACAGCAGTATTATATCATATGTGCCAGCGAAGTCCTGAAATAATGATATGATGACAAATAAATACTATTTATTTATTAAAGATATTAAACATTTATTTGCTAAGATTCGAGTAATAAAATAAAATGTTGTGTCTTGTTGTGTCTTGCCTTAGTTTGAAGAGCACCTTCCGCCCTCCCGTGCGTGCATTATCCCCGTTACCACTATTCCCAGCAACACTATTCCCAACACCACTACACTGCAAAGACACACCAATATGCAACACGTGTTTTACCTCTACACTAGGCATCCTCAGGTGAAGTAGACTCTGCAGTGGCTGACTGCTAAGATCCTCATTCTTAATTTAATGGATTTCCGCTAAGTACCGCCTGATTCTATTAATTATTTATTTCTTTCTTAGCAGGTCAAATATTTGAATATTTATAAAGTGGGAAGTAAAATTGAACATGGTTATTGAACCATTTAGCCTGATATTAAAAATGGGAAACCGGAAAACCTAAAAAGTCTATAAAAAAATAAAACATTCTAATATGTTTTTATTTATAAAACAACAACAAAAGTCAACATTAATTCCGAGAATGATTAAACAATATGTCCGTCGTGTTTTAATTAAAATTCTAAAAGCAGTATTAAATCCGACGCCTGACTCACAAAGCGAAATATGTCGTAACCACTTTGAAACCGGAAACCTCATGCTTAGTATTTCTCGCAAGAGCTATAGAACAGCAAAACAAAATCACAGGTGACGCCGTGAAAAGGTGTTGGTTGACTTTGTTATTCAAATTCGTATGCTGGGTATCTTGTTAAAGGCCTGCTGTGCAATTTGAAAACAGAATATAATTTTTATAAAAAGCTTTGTCCTTCTTTTTATAAATAATATTTACAATGTTGTTTTATGTCATGTACCTTTTTGATTCTATTTTATTAATTGGACTCAGACCAACAAAGAAAGATAGAGAAGCGCCGCGTACGTTTCAAGTGATGCCCAAACTACGCTTAACTTCTTGACACGCACTCACAAAAGTTCACTGCCAGATGCACACATATGCACCTAATACCGTGTTGTCGGTTGCAAATGATTTTAGATGCATATGTGAACGCAAGTGCGTGTTCTTACCATAAGTTGAGCATGGTTTTGGCTTAGTTTTTGCGTCACTTGACATATACGCAGCGCTCCATCATTTTTTATTTGTTTTGAGTAATGGGTTACCCCATTACTCAAAACAAATTAAATTAACAACCTAGCGAAACTGTCTCTGTAATATTTTTCTAGTCGATATCGACCAGAGCAATAACGCTTTCTGTACGAAGCCAGGAGATTTCCTTGCTTTTGGAGTTGACTTTTACGATACCCCCGGGATAAAATGCACTTCTGTACCCGGCTACATTTTAGGCGCATTTACAGAAATCTATATATATCTTCATATACATAAAATAGAAGTATCTGTCTGTAAGAATGGAATAACTGCCTTCTATTAAGCTAAAAAAATATATACACGCTATTAAGACATTAATCACCGTTTTTTATTTTTTTATGCCTATGTCTTTCCGAGTTAATCTTCCGAATAGACTTAGACATGAAGGTATGAAATCTATTAGCAACGACGTAAAGAAACGGCATCTTTTCCAGCGGATAAGTATCTCAGGTGGAGATTTGGTCGCCACCTTAAACGACTCGAGCTGGCATTTAACGCACGCACCCTGAGAACTGACATGAGATATTATAGGATTGTCCGAGGTTCACTCCAAAGAGCGTGGGATAACACGGTAATCCTTGAATCCGGCAACTTGTTCTATCACCGACAGACAGCCATCTATCACGAGGTGTCGTATTGTGGACAATAGTCCACAAGTGTCTTAAGAACTACGTTTTGAAAGTTCCGAGTGTGTCGACAAGGCTTGCGTTCAAGGTCATACAGATTTACTCACCAAAACGGTCATATCCCGCTGTGGAGGTGTATATATGAAGATGTCTCTAGAGCCATACAATACATAACCCCGCATTTACAAATTACTATGAGGTCTCACAGCGCGCTCGAATGCAAATAGTACAGGTAGTAGAGGCGTTCCAGAATGCCCTAACCCATACAATGGGTGGGGTAGTGAATTCTCTTACAGATAAACAGAAGACTGATAACAACTCAAAATAATAAAAAAACTGCGGCTGTCAACCCGCCTGCCAAGCATGGCAAATATATCAAATATCTCCCTATGAGGCAATCTTGGGGAAACCTTCGTTCAGCATTGTAACTTGATGGGCTGTAACACACAATACGGTGTTTATAACGCAAAACTTCAACGCAAAACTAGGCACAAGAAGGAACCGTGAACTGGAGGTAGGGAAATTTGGAACAGAGCAACCGAATCCAAGATGTGAACAGCGGGCCGTCTTTATGGAGAAGGCGGGTCTCTTTATGATGAACTCTTTCTTTCAGAAGCGACCCCATAGTAAGGTGATCTGGACTAGCCCCGACGTTTTGACGAAAAATGACAGTTCGAACATTAATTTTGAGTCTAATGAAGTCAACGCTACGTCCCCCTCGTGCATTAATCCAAAGTCCCGAAAATTTGCAGCACGAATTAAAAAATCGTTTTCAGTACTTAGAAGATGGCAATGCAGTAGACGATATAAATGACAAGCTCGTGGTAACAGTCCATGCGGTCGAAGCAAAGTTCTGGAAGATCGGTCGCAGAATAAGTCAAAAACTCTCCAATCACATTTTTTATCTCATAGTTTTTAGACAGGAAATGAAGCTGGACTCTTCAGCAGATATGACAACATACAGGCTTTGCCAGAGATCAGTCTGCCAGAAAGAGCCAACTGTCAAAGTTGAAGACCGATTTTAACAGTGCTATTTCCGGGACACCTGCGATTTTGGGTGAGATTGAGAGGACTGCTGAACATTGGTCTCCCCCAAGCAATGCCACAAAACACGGTCCTGAGCCACATGCATCCAATGACATCCTGCATTTCTTACCAGATTGTATCTCAATTTACACATCTTATATATTAAAACTATTTCTGTGTACCTAAGCCGCACTGTACTTGCAGTTGTGGCGGCGCTGTCGTCGCGCCACAAGCGAAATACATCGAAGCCTAAATCGCGCTATCAAAGTTCCGAATTAAAAACAGAATATATACAAATAGCTTCGAACTACCACTTGGAACGTTGGCCGCTCCCCGGGCAGAACACCTAGCCCGGGGGTTTTCCTTCCACCCGCCACATAGTATTGTGGATAGACTCTATCGTCTTGAGGGTCGTTAATAATTCATACATGAATTGTGGTATAAGAACTTAAAATATCCTCCATTCAAGAGTTGTGCATTTTGCTAACATTTCAATGTTTACCTTTGTTAAATTTGTTAAAGATCTCTTAATTAAGTTTACCTCTACGGAACCTCTGCAACTTCGTAAAGCAAATTTAAATTAGAATTAACAGTTATATTAAAACAACTTTCTCAATTATTCATAATTTTTTTAGAATATTTAATTTGAAATGTCGATGTGGATACAGTAGACTAATTTATTTTTTAGAATAACTCAAACGTTTTGTAGTATAATTAAATGTCTTTTTATTCAAAAAATTTCGAAGACATGTGAAGTTCGCCAACACGCATTGAGGCAGCGTGGCGGACATTCCCTTGTCCCTAAAAACCCTCTCAGAAATGAGAGGAGACCTGTTCCCAGCAGTGGGACGTATATAGGCTGCAAATTTAACATTAATTGTACCAAATATTTTACAAAGGAGAATATTTCAATAGTTCAACAGAAGTTTGCTAGCTGATGGTTAAATTAATTTGTGTTAATCTAAATATAAACTAAAAGGCAATATTTGAAATAATACCAGATAAGACAATAATGAAAAATAATTTACTCTATTCTACTTATTATGTAGTATTTTATATACAAGTAAATGCAGAGATAAAGTACTTTTATCTTATTATTCAACTTCAACCAGCCAGCAGTATCAACTCACTCAACTGCAATCTCGACAAGCCCATTACTCGCCTCGAGGAACTTGGCAAATATTATTCGTCCAGAGGTACATATTCGTAAATTGAAAAACGGCAAAGCATGAAATTAGGTCAGTGTACAAATATCCTGAAGTTAGACTACGTAGTTTGTTTAACATCTCATTAAATTATAGCGTTGTTAAGTAAAATGAACTTGATGGAGACATTTTTAATCATAACATTTTAAAAAAATTAATGAGTTTAAGAAATAAATTTATTTATAAAAAGAAATATAAATGAGTCGCTCGCGTCCGTAGGCTTTGACCACCTAACCCTAGGCCCACCCTACACGTGTCCCCCGGGTGGTGCTAAACGAGCGACAAAGCCGAAAGGATAGACTCCGCTCCTCACCATATGGTAGCGGCGTAAAAGCTACCACCCTTTAGTTCGCACCATGAGCCAGCAAATAAAAGAAATGGCCCCGAGTTTCCGGCGCCCCTTTAATGGGGCAAGGGTGCGAAGAATCTCCGGGAGAAAAACCGGTGACGAAGTTTGCCACCCGTCACGTTCTGTCTCCCGGAGGGGCGAAAAGTGGATTGCGGAGGCCCGCCTGGCTACGATGAATGTATGTGGAGCAATGAATGATAAGATGGATGAAGTGTGCGAAATGATGAATGATAGAGGAATAAATGTGTTATGTGTAAATGAGACGAAACGAAAAGGAAAGGATGACACTGCACATGGCATATATACCGCTTACTGGTCTGGTGTAGACGAGACCGAGCGGGCATGCCAGGGAGTCGGTATCGTCCTTTCAGAAAGAATGGGTCAATGTGTGAAAGAGTATGAATGTTTAAGCCAAAAACTGCTATGGATACAAATGAAACTGGGCTTACAGAAGTTGTTTGTGCTAGGGGTATACGCCCCAGATATATCTAAGCCCACTTATATCCAAGAGCAGTTTTGGGATATGGTAAGGATGGTGTTGATGAAATGTAAGGTAAATGAAAATATTATTATGTAAGGAGATTTTAATGGAAGGGTTGGGGTGAAGAGGTCTGGCTATGAAACGACATTAAGAACGTTAGGCGATGAAAGTATAAATGAGAATGGTGAAGACCTCCTCACCGTATGTGTGGAAAAGAATCTTTTTGTGACGAACACTTTCTTTCGCCATAAGAGGATTCACATGTATACATGGGAAAGAGGTGATGATAGAAGCATGATAGATTTCATAATAGTGGATGAAAGAATGAGGAGCGCAGTGGTAGATACAAGGGTTTACCGGGGGTCCAACGTAGGGACGGATCATTACTTGGTCTTATGCCGAATTAATGGTCTATTCAGGCGTTGGCAGCATCGAACATCTGTGTCTACCACTGCGTTACAACGTATAAGAATAGAGATGTTACAAGATGAAGGTGTGAAAGAGAAGTATAAATGTAGACTGAGAGAAAACATAAGTGGTATGGATGAATTGTGTATGAATGATTTAGACTTGGAGACTGTGTGGTATAATGTCAAGAAAGGTTTGGTGGATGCAGCTACCGAAGTATGTGGTGTAATTAAGAGAACGAATAAAAGGAAAAATAACAAATTTTGGTGGGATGATGAGGTACGGATGGAAGTTGAAGCAAAGAAAAGAGCATGGCTAGATTTACTAGCAACCAAGGCTAGTCATTCTAGCGGTATGAATGATGATATTTATAGAAAAAGGCAGTCTTTAGACATTTAAATAAGAGAGTAAAAGATGTAGTTGAAAGGAAAAAGCAAGAAAGAACGGATAAGAATGATAGAAGGATATCTGATAACTTCCAGGCAAATATTAAAATATTCTGGAAACTCGTAAGAACTGCCAGGGGAAATTCAAAACAGCCGTATGCTGAATGATGAAGTTTCTAATTTAAAGAGATGGAAGGAATACTTTGAAAGCGTGTTTATACGTGAAGAGTCGTCTGAATTAAGTGAAATAGAAATTCCGAAAGATGTGGAGAGAGGTAGGGAGATAAGTGTAGATGAAATAATGAAAGCAATGAAAAGCATGAAAGGAAACGGACTTGGAAAAGGCTTATGATAGAGTGGACAGGAATGTGTTATGCCATACACTTAACTCATTTGGTTTGAGCGCTGGTTTGATACAGGCATTAAAGTCTCTTTATAGGAACTCTAGTGCTTGTGTCAGGATCAATGGGATCTACTCGGACTGGTTTGGCATTCAAAAAGGTGTCAGACAGGGTTGTGTAGCTTCCCCGTGGATGTTTAACCTATTTATGGACAGTTGTTTGCAAACTTTGAAAGTTGAAGGATGTGGGTTGAGAATGAGAGAGTTAACTGTCAAATGCCTTTTATACGCCGATGATCAAGTCATATTTGCATCTTCGGCGGCCGAGTTGCAAATGATTGTTACTTTAATGAACTGGTCATTAAAAGAAAGGGGTATAAAAAAGAGCGCAAGTAAGACGAAAGTGATGGTTTTTGAAAGAGAAGTGAGTAAAAAGTTATGTGAAATAAGAATAGAATGGGAGATGATTGAGCAAGTGGATGAGTTTGTATATTTGGGATGTTTATTTAGCAGGGATGGTAGATATGATAAGGATATAGAACGACAAGTGAACGCAGGAAATAGAGTGAATGGGGCTCTACACGCTATTATGAAAAGTCTCAATGTGTAAAAAAAGGCACGCATGGCAATTCATAATGCTGTGTTAGTCCCTACTTTAATATATGGTAGTGAAAGTTGGGTCTGGCAGAAGAAGCATGAGAGTAGAATAAATGCTGTAGAAATGCGGTCATTAAGGAGTATGCTAGGGCAGATTTTTTTTTTATAGGATAGTGTGACAAACGAGCACACAGTCCACCTGATGGTAAGTGGTTGCTGTGACCCATAGACATCTACATCTATCCTTGATTACGAATAAAATGCAGATGCGTTGTCACCAGTGAGGACTCAGATGGAATGCCTCTTTTCCAGTAAAAAAGATCTCCGGTTCTCTACACTTACCATACGAAACACAGCAGTATTAAGCTGCTATTTTACGCTGGTATTCTGCGAGAGCGTGGTCCTTAACCCGGTCGAGCCGACCCATTCGTGCTACAACTATACTACTAATATAGCTGCAGCATGGCTCTACCACGTACATGAATCTGAATGACAGGGTGAGAAATAGTGTGATTTGCAAGATGACTTTGTGACCAGGATTAAGAAAGGAATGCTTCGGTGGTTTGGTCATGTAGAAAAAATGAACGAGGAAAGAGTGACAAAGCAAATTTATGTTTCAGAAGTGAATGGAAGAGTCGGAAAGGGACGCCCTAGACGAAGGTTTATCGACGAAATAGGCGATATATTGAAAATGGGCCAGATTAAGAGTACCCTTAACCGACGAGCGTGTATGCGTAGATATATGGATGTTAAGGAGGCGAGAGAAGTGTGTCAGGATCGTGCCAAATAAAAGTCCGTAGTCTCTGCCTGCCCCTCTGGGTGACAGGCGTGAGTCTTTATGTATTATGTAAGAAATAATATCTTCTTCTCCATCTTCATTACAGCAATTCATAATTTCACTGCTGAACATGGGCCTCTCCCAAGGAATGCCACAAAGCACGGTCCTGAGCCACCTGCATCCATCGACTTCCTGCATGTCTTACCAGGTCGTCACTCCATCTAGTGGGGGTCGCCCTACACTTCGCCTACCGGTACGAGGCTGCCACTCAAGAATCTTTTTTCCCCATCGGTTGTCGGTTCTTCGAGCTATATGGCCGGACCATTGCCACTTAATTTTACTAATCCGTTGGGCTATGTCGGTTACTCTAGTTCTACTATTTATCTATACATGGTTATCCTCATTTCTAAGTTTATCACACAGAATCCGAACATAGCCCTCTCCATAGCTCGCTGAGCGACTTTGAGCATCCTCACACGGCCAGCAGTGAAGGACCACGTCTTAGATCCATAAGTCATCACTGGCAACACGCACTGGTTGTACAATCTCATTTTCAGGTTTTGAGGTATACTTGAAGAGAACATGTGTCATAATTTCCCGAACGGGCTGCCCAGCCGAGGTGAATTCGTCGATTGGCCTCTCGGTCGAAGTTGGACTTACCTAGTTGAACTATTTGTCCCAGGTAAACATACTCGTCAACAAGTTTGAGCTTAGTGCTCCCAACAACTACCGGCATAGGTGTGACATGGACATTAAACATGATCTTTGTTTTGTCCATGTTCATCTTAAGACCTATCCTTTGGGAGACACTATTGAGGTCATTGAGCGAAGTGCTTTGGTCCTCCAGCGATTGTGCCATAAGGACTAAGTCGTCGGCAAATCGAAGGTGAGTGATGTACTCGTCTTTGATATTAATACCGCATCCCTTCCAGTCCAGAAGCTTGAAAACGTCTTCCAATGCATAGGTGAAGAGTTTCGGGGATACAACGTCTCCCTGTCTTACACCTCTCTGCAGTTGGATAGATTTCGTACCCTGGTTCTGTACTCGGATAGCCATCGTAGCCCTACTGTACAACCACTTTAGTACTTCGATATACCGACAGTCAACTTGGCACCGCTGAACAGACTGCAACACCACCCAAATTTTGACGGAATCAAAGGCTGTCTCATACAAGTCCACATACGCAAGGCAAAATTGCAGATTGTACTCTTATGTCTTCTGTACAATTTGCCGAAGGGTGTGTATATGGTACTAAGGTCTCTTCGGAAACCGGCTTGTTGGGGAGGCTGTAAGTCGTCGAGTCTGTGTGCGAGACGATTCGTAATGACTCTGGAAAACAGCACGTAGACGCGGCTTAGAAGGGAAATCGGTCTATAGTTCTTCATGAGAGCGTAGTCGCCTTTCTTGAAGAACAAGACCACCATACTTCTGCTCCTCGCCTCCGGAGTAGTCCCACCATGGAGGACGGCATTAAAGAGCTTCTGAAGAACTTCAAGTACCGGTTTCCACCCGCTTTCAAAAGCTCCGCTGTAATTCCATCCTCGACTGGGGCCTTGCCATTTTTAAGGTGCTGGAGAGCCATTCTAATCTCGCTCAGACTGACATCCGGGATATTATCCGAATAGTGTCGGATAAGACTCGCTCTTGGATCGTTACACACACTTGCGTGTGGCTCCACGCAAGTGTGTGTAACGAACCTCTCAATCTCACTCAAAATCTCAGGTGTCCCGGAAACGATGCTTCCACACTCGGTCTTCAGCTTTGACAGTTGGCTCTTTCTGGCAGATAGATCTCTGGCAAAGGCTTTAGAGCCTTGGTTCCGCTCGATCGCTTCTTCAATACAAGCTGTATTGAAGTTGCGTAAGTCCCGCCGCATGCATTAGGAGATCTGTCTGTGTAGTTGCCTGTATGCTGTTAAATCTGTTGAAGACTGCAGCTTAATTTCCCGTCTAACAGCCATGAGATTAAGAGTGTGATTGGAGAGTTTTTGTGTTCTTCTGCTGCGGGTCTTGCAGAACTTAGCTTCCACCGCATGGACAGTATCCACGAGCTTATCATTCATATAGTCTACTTCATTGCAGTCTTCTAGGCACTGAAAACGGTTTTGTAACTCGAGCTGAAAGGTTTCGGGACTTTGGATTAGAACTCGAGGGGGACGGAGCGTTGACTTCATTAGACGTGACCTCTCTAACTTAACGTTTAGATACAGTGTGCTTCTAACCATTTGGTGATCGCTACCAGTTTTCACCCTCGCGATCACTGAGACATCACTGAACAGTTGTCGTCTGGTCACCATAATGAAGTCAATCTCATTTTTTGTCAAACCGTCGGGGCTCAACCAGGTTCACTTCCTGTGGGGCCGCTTTTGGAAAAAAGAGTTCATCATAAAGAGTCTCTCTTTCTCCATGAAGTCGGCCAGCTGCTGGCCCCTTGGGTTCCGTTGCCCTATTTCAAATTTCCCTACCTTTAGCTCACCGTTCTCTCTTGTGCCCAGTTTTGCATTGAAGTCTCCCATTAACACCGTATAGTGGGTTTTGGAGGAATGCATGGCTTTAGAGATATCCTCATACATTTCCTCCACCTACTCATCGGGATGTGCCGTTGGTGCGTAAACCTGTATGACCTTCAACGAATATCGTTCGGTGATTCTGAGTATAACGTACTCAACCCTCGTCAACAAATTCACAATAATTGACATAATATTGACATAGGTGACATACGTGCCTGTATAAAATGTATATAGATCTGTACATGGAGAGTGTAAATAGAATAATATTGATATATCTATAAGAATTACGATGAACCCTTTGGTGGCATAAAAGTTATGCTCTTTGACGACCTCATGCAGCTTCCGCCAGTGCGTGGGAAACAGGTGTTTCAACAACCGGACCACGTGAGACCAACAACTCATTTATGGCGGCTTTTAACATTAGTTGAACTCAGACAAACATGCGCCAGCGAGGAGACACGACATTCACCGACATCTTGAATGCCTTGAGGGTCGGAGAGCTGAACAACGAGCATCTCGCAGTATTCCTGTCTAAGGTCTCATCAAATGCTACCGGCGAGTTTGCGCTTGAAAAAGCACTGCGTATTTATCCAACAAACGACCAAGTAGAGAAGCACAACAATGAAGTTCTTAAATTTTACGAACAAAAAGTTACTCAAATGTACGACATAAAGGCTCAAGACCAACATATTGACGCGACCCGAAACCTTGGAAATACTTCAATGGAGTCCATTATTCCCAGCGATATAAATAAAACGGGTGGACTACCGAGAAAATTAAGAATTTTCAAAGGAGCTAAAATCATGTTGCCATCCAATATAGACGTGGAGAAGGGGCTAGTGAATGGGAGTATCAGATTCATCTCGGACATCGTCTGGCCGGACTTTAGACGCGACCAAATGTATGAAACCGACATACCGTCCATAAAAGCTAATTTTGGAAACGACGGTGAGCACCTAATTCAGCCTATAGGCATCTAGTTCCGGCCAAGTTTAGCTACGGTACGGTGGAAAGGCGCATGCTCCCAGTGATTTTAAGTTGGGCATCTACCGTGAACAAGATGCAAGGCTGTACAGTAGACTACGCAGTGGTGTACTTAGGGTCCCGTACTTTTACGGCTGGACAGGCGTATGTGGCCCTAAGTAGAGTAAAATCACTTAGTGGTCTCCAGATTGAAGAGGTAGATGTTCTAAGCTGACAGATAAAACACCATGCAATAAAGACGCACTGGCGGAGATGGAGAGGATGCGGGCTCATTTGCCTACTTAAAATAAATGTATAAATGTTAAAAATATTTCGTTATCAAAGACAAAAAAGTATAAAATTAATTAATAGTTTAAAAAACACTAGAAAAATACGCTTTTATAAATGCACGTAAAAACAAAAAATAAATTATGGATCGTTCAAGTTGTCTCTATTTCTGTAAACTATGTGATTTTAATTATAATATTTGATTGTAAAAGCGTGGGGCACTGAAACAGGAAAGACTTTCTTGTTAACAAATACTAATACTAACTTCCTGGCGGAAGCTGCATGAGGTCGCATAAGAGCAAAACGTTTATGCCGCCAAAGAGTTACCAAAGGGAACCAAAGATATCTCGTCCACGAACAAGAACTCTACATTTTGCCACACACACATAAAAGCGTGTTTTTCTAGTGTTTTTTAAACTATTAATTTATTTATCTTTGGAAAAAATAATAGTCACTGGCCGTCTAGAATACATACGGTGCGTGACGCAGTTGTTCCAAACCGCATCGTTGAGCAGTCGTTATCGTTACAAATAGCTCAAGTGCACGGGCACGTTGTTTTTCTTTCGATAACTTGCTTCAATTGTTCTAATAAAAAAGCGTATAATCTCCTGGTAAAATAACACCACATATCTCATGATCAATAGATAGATACCCTTCAGTATCCCAAAAGATAGTCACCATTATCTTTCCATTGCTACATTTGTCGCCAGGATCTTTCCAGCCGATTGCTACACTTTATAACACAATAAAAATAATTTAAAAAAATGTTAGGAGGGAGAATCCTTTTATGCTAGTGCATTGACTCTTGTTTTGACATGTTTTTATATTACCCAAGTCTCATTATCAGTTACAGTTCAGACCATAACATACTTCTTTTGCTTTTTACAATGCAACGCCCCAAATACAGGTTATCGCGTTTTGAAATGGTGTCAGCATTCTCGGAACCCATCTTGAACTGATTTAGTCATCCTAAAATGTTGATGAAGGATATTTAAAATAGTTCATTGTGATACTCCAAATATTTTTTAAAGCTACTTCTTCTTCAACCATGGGGCATAAGTACAAGATTTGCTACTTTTTATCGTTTCAGGCGTGGTAGTTTCTATCGCCCGTCTGGATTGAGGGTCGTCTTCAATCGAGCCCTTTTCTTACTTGAAAAGGCCATGCCCTTTATACACTATAGATTTACCACAAATAAACAGCTAACATTTCTATAAAAATCGTCTGTTGTGTCTTTCCTCGGTTAATGAAGAACTAAATCAAAGCGCGATGTTCAATTTTCTCCATATTGGCTTGTTTCTTTCCAAATGACTTCTTCGCTTTATTTGGTACAAATAATAAGTCACTCAATTAAAAATTATCTAGATGAGACACTTTAGTTCGTGAGGTATTCTGCAAACTTTTTGACCTCCCTTCGTGTCCTCATAATTACTAAAAAAGTACAAAGTTATTTACACGGGGGAAAAACTGACAAGCATATTGGCCTGCCGCATTCATAAAACCATAAGTGCGAGTCAAAACAGAGAATAAAAGCGCTTGCAAATTGTATTTTACGCTTCGAAACAAAGTTGTGCCACGCGCACTGCGGTTAAAATACACTGTAATATTTTTGAACTTAATACCCAAGTATGGAACATAGTATGTTAAAGTTACAAAGCATTTTAATTTTCGTTCTTTTTTAACCTATTACAAGTCAGTACTTGACTACAATCCAACCTGGTGGTGGGTTGATGACAAGCTCTAGATAGTAAAGGCACCCATATTGTAATCGGATGAAAAGTCAGACGGCAGCAAATTATTCCACTCCGTTGCTGTATGCATTACAATACACGACGCAAAATGTTTGGTTCGAATGCGCGGGCTATCAACAACAAATTTTTGAATCTAAAATTGAAAATGGACAGCAGCACCCTCTTTATGGCATCTTAAAGTTATTAAAAACTGTGGTTTCCAACCTGCCTGCCAAACATATATAAAGCAAACTATGTTCAGCAATGGACTTTGATAGGCTGTAATGATGATGATGAATAAACATAATTTGAATTTAAATGTTTAATTAGATTAAATAATAATTTGATAAACTGATGAAGATTAATCATAGGTTATACTAAACAAAGAAAATAGTTCATCCATTCTAAATTCGAAAATATTTTAGAATACTAACATAAAAATTATCACAAGTATTTATAATATATTTATAAGTATTTTACCAAACGCGTAATGCGTTTCTAATAAAATAGTTCTGAGATCCGAATGTGTAAATTTAAATTTAAAATATTTTATCTATTTGCATATTGCTTCTGATATGATGTAAAGGAATCCAAATATCTATTTATGTACATTAAGGTACAGACAGACGTGCTCATTACTAGCACGAAAGCATGCTTTTATTGAGCAAGTGCTCATTAGTAGCACGTGTGTCGCAACATTGCTCGTAATAAGCAATGTTGCGCTCAATGTGCTCAAATGTGCTCAGAAATCAACCGATGTTTGATTTTCGAGCATGCTACCTGAGGCGCGGTTAGAAGGGGGCGTGCTCCGAGCGCATGTGAACAGGTTTGCTTAATTATGAGTATGCTTTAAGCGTGCTTATTGCTGGCAAATGTGAACAGTTGCAGAGCATGCTAATTTTAAGCTAGCTTATGAGCATACTTTTTTTTTGAGCACGTCTGTAAGTACCCTTATTTCGCGAAGGGAAAACTTTGTACCCCTTTTTAAGCATAATAATGCGAGCACGGAGGAGTGTGATATTTGGCACAATTAAAGTTATGTAGTACATAATATTATGGGGAAAGAGTAGAGAAAGCTAAAATTTATATATAAAATAAAATAAAATAAAAATACATTGTTTACTTTCATACTGCCAATGTTTCAGTAGGATAGGGCGGGGCTAGTTGAGCATAGGGGTAAGTTGGGCAATCGAAATATCTCAGAATCTATACACCGTGCGCTAACGCATCAAATTGCGGAAAGAACCGGTCCCAGATGGGGAACTCATCGCGCGACTGCCAGTGACGACTTGTCGATCGAGTGAAGTATACGAACGAAGTAAAAAAATGGTGAGTGGGAATATTTATTCTGTTCGAGTCAAATATTATCGATTTTCAATCTGGTAAGTGTTAAACTTCCATAACTTTAGTATATTTTTGGTATGTATAAAGGTTTTAGATATAATTCTAATAGTTTCTTTATAATCTCACTTTTGTTTAACATTTTTGGGTTGGGGTTAGTTAAGCAATATTTGCTTAACGTGCATTTTTCTTCATTTCATGCATTTTCCCCAGAAATTGTTCGACCATACCCAAAGGCAGGTCCTTGAAACCCAGCCAAAACTGTCAGAAGAAAGAGAAAAGCTGCTTTTCTAACAGACACTCCCGAAAAGAATGCATTGCAAGAGAAACGAAATAAAACCACTAAAAAAGTTAAGAAGCCAAAGAAGAAAATTGATAGTAAAAGAAAGAAGAGTGTTGCAATGATGATGATGATTCCTGCCTGGTTTGTTGCGAAGCTTATTCTGAAAGCTTACCAAGGGAAACATGGATCCAGTGCCAAGTTTGCAGGAAGTGGGAACATACCAAATGTGCGCTAGCTGCTGGTCTTACTTTCGTTTGTATTAATTGCAACAGCGACAACGATGATTAAGTTTCCAAGATCTCATAAATATTTTAATTTTTAATTAAGCTTTATTGATAATTATATAAATATTTAAGTTTCATTTTAAGTAGAAAGACTGAGTTCTAATCCAAAAGTTAAGCTTATGATAAGTTGAGTTGTTGTTGATTCTTTTTTTGTTTAATATTAAAAGAAAATTACTTTTAGTTTCACTAAAATACTTATGTCACTAAAATACTATAAATAAAAAGTTAATTGTAAAACAGTAATTTTATTTCATATCTAGAAAACATTGAACCCATGGTTTGGCTAGAATTTTTAACTGCTCAATTTACCCCATACCCTTGCTCAACGTACCCCGTTGAGCATCTTTGACTTTCTTCACTTAAACGGCCGTAGCTCTTTAATGCAATTTGTTATAAATACATTTCTATGGACATTTTGGAAAGAGATAAATTACTTTCTCATCAGCATGCATAACAAGTCATTAAGACTAATCGTTGAGGAGCTATGACCGCTCAAGTAAAAAATTGCTCAACTAGCCCCGCCCTACCCTACCAAAGAGTAAGTCAATATGCTTCAAGCATAAAAGCGTTTATTTTTATTTTATATTAGATATCTTTGTTTTATATATCAACGTACAGTTGAAAGTGTAAAACAGATTGTTTAGTATTATACAAACTTAAAAATTATATGAATTGCGGTCAAATTTCGACTCCTGAGCGACCACTTGTTTTTACAATAATGTCATTGTGGTAGACATATTTTATTTACAGCAACAAGACTAAGGAATATTTCAAGATGATATTGATATATAAGAACACAGACAGATAGTCAAGGGAACTATCTTAAAATTATCAACGGCGTGTAACCAACAAAATATGTTTATCGCACAAAATAATAATTATTTTAATTATATTTTATGTTTTGTTACATACACGCTCTTTATGCTAACCTAAATAAGAAAAAGAAATTTAATAAGCAAATTTATTCTACTTATTTAATACTGTTGGGTAAGATGCGTAAATACTATATGAAAATGAAAGTAACGTATTACTTGTACCAATTGTATTTTTGAATAAATTAACTATGTATTTTAGAACAACATGAACAGTCAAACAACAAAAAAAATATGACAGAAAATAATATACTTAAAACCTCTTTCTTGTTAACAAAAACACAGAAATTTATTTTCAAAATCTTTATAAATCTTTGCTAAAATACCAAATATTCATGTAACATAATCACGAGCGTACATACGTTTTCCAAAAGAATAAACGTGGCAACTAGATTCAATAGACTGAAAATGTCAATACACTAAACACAACTGCAAGCAGCGTTAACGAGCCCATCAGCCGCTTCGAAGCTTCTAGCAAATATTATTTCATTCCAAGAATCACGATCGTATAAAACTGTAAACTGTTTATTTTGTGAAAAAACTAATATTACAAAAAAATAGTTATGTTTTTATTAACTAACCTGTTCTATTTTTTTAAAGTCCTACTGGGTTTCTGGCTAATTCTTCCCAAGGCATTGGAAAATATTTTTTATTGCATATGAACAAACATCCAGACCCCGAAAAATTCTTGGCAGGGGAGCAGCGCCTTAATTCAATGCTAAGCCATTATAGGATGCATGAAGCCGGAGCAAAGAGAATCAAACAATATACCTTTAAAATTATGATTACTTGTCAAGCCGCCAATTTGAATTGAGAGTTGAAATATTTAACAGGTTTTAATGCGGCTAGTGAACGTTAGAACCTGAAAATATAAGTCATATTATTCTTTATTTTTATTTTATCATCAAACGTCTTAAGGTTAGAATTTACCAGTAGAAGTACTAATGCAAGGGGTAAACAATTTGTTGCCTGCATCAGTCTTTCCATATCGCCTAAAAGGGTCAAGGCGATTTTATTTTTATTATTTGACGTATACGTGGTAGAGCCATGCTGCAGCTATATTACTGGTACAGTTGTAGCACGAATGGGTCGGCTCGACCGGGGAAGGACCACGCTCTCACAGAATACCAGCGTAAAATAGCAGCTTAACGCTGCTGTGTTTCGTATTGTGAGTGTAGAGAACCGGAGACCCTTTTTCCTGGAAACGAGGTATTCCATCTTATTCCTCACGGCTGACAACGCATCTGCATTTTGATTCGTAATCGAGAATTGATGGAGATGTCTATGGGCCACAGCAACCACTTACCATCAGGTGGACTGTGTGCTCGTTTGTCACCCTTATCCTATTAAAAAAAATATGTGCAATGCTGTTCACAAGCAGTATACATTTTAGCAGTTTTCTAGTCGAAGTCATTGTATATAATAATGTCTTTTTCGGCCGGATTTCGGCCACGGCAGTCATTCTAAACGGGAATAGCGATCTGCGCAAGACAGGATTATAGTACACGAGTATGTGCACAAGCAAATGATCCACCAGATGATCAGTTACGAAAACTAGACCAACGAAGCAGTCAATGTTGAATATAGCTACTAGCTATTTAATGCTGCTGCCCCTCGATAATAATCTATGAAATTTAGATTCAGCGTTTTTAGATGAATTTTCCGCCATTCGTCAGACGTCCGATCCTCGTCAGTCAATCAACAGAGCTTACTGCGTGCAAGAGATGTTGGTTTTCTGAATAATAAAGTAAACAAAGTATTATTTATCTCTCTTGTTACGATAAGGGAAGTATAGTGTGTGGTACCCTGAGTTTATTGTAATAATGGCCGTTAACTCTAATAAAACTCGTGAACACTACATTTTACATATTTTACTACTTCCGTTGGGACCTTAAGACTAATTATTAATTTTTTAAGCAAACATTCAAAACATTTGGTGAACTTGCAAACGTTTTGTTCGTAAAATTGCAAGCGTTTTCTTTGTGAAACACAGAAGTCAGCAACGCACGTGCAATTCTCCTAGTGTTGCAGTTGTTCATGTGCGGTGGTCGATACTTCACATAAACTCATTTACCCCTCCCCCCTTGTATAAAAAAGCCAAAGGATAGTTTAAAAATATTATAAAATATAATATTGTAATCAAACCAACTTTGACGATCTTTACCAAATATACTATATAAAAAAAAAATCATAACTGAATACCAGAGAATTAGAAAGTACGAGTATGTGACGCGTTGCTCACACCGCTATAGGTAGCTTAATACCTAATTAAATAAAACGTTAGGAAAAGTAGAGTGTTAGAGTTTTTGGTTTCGTAAAAAATATCAGTTATTTGTATGCAATGGCTATTAACAAGTGATGAGTGGATTTATTATAAGGTCTATTTAATTTTAATTTTATTATAAGGATTTTATCATAAGGTCACATACAAAGGACAGTGGTTAGGTAAAAGGAAAACCACAAAATCTATTAACCTAACCCAAAACTGGGTTTTGAGGATTATAATTTAAAAAAACATTTGTGCAGTTAACACGCGGTAGAAGTGAAACCTTCAGAAAACTAAACTTTGAGTGAATGAGACGAATGTAGAGAAACCTACAGAATAAATCTTATAGAAGTATGTATATGTTTGTTTCTTTTTAGTGCAGCTTTTTCGTTTCATCGAGTTTCAAATCACAACGATATATAAGAAGTACATACATACATAAAAACTCACGTCTCTCACCGAGAGGGGTAGGCAGAGACTATGGACTTCCATTTGGCACGATCCTGACACACCTCTCTCGCCTCCTCCACATCCATATTTCTTCGCATACACACTCGTCGGTTAAGGGCACTCTTAATTTGGCCCATTTTCAATATATCGCCAATATGGTCGATAAATTTTCCTAGGGCGTCCCTTCCAGACTCTGCCGTTCCACTCTGCCACATAAATTTGCTTTGTCACTCTTTCCTCATTCATTCCTTCTACATGACCAAACCACCGAAGCATTCCTTTCTTAATCCTGGTCACAACATCATCTTGCAAACCACACTCTTCTCTAATCACACTATTTCTCACTCTTTCATTTAGATTCGGCAGTAACATACTCCTTAATGACCGCATTTCTACAGCATTTATTCTACTCTCGTGCTTCTTCTGCCACACCCAACTTTCACTACCATACATTAAAGCAGGGATTAACACAGCATTGTGAATTGCCATACGTGCCTTTTTGGACACATTCTGACTTTCCACAATAGAGTGTAGAGCCCCATTTACTCTATTTCCAGCGATCACTCGTTCTATATCCTTATCATATCTACCATCCCTGCTAAATACACATCCCAAAATACACAAACTCATCTACTTGCTCGACCAATTCCCCTTCTATTCTTATTTCACATATCGTTTTACTTTCTTCTCTTTCAAAACCTATAACTTTCGTCTTACTTGCGTTCACTTTCATTCCCCTTTCTTTTAATGACCTTTTCATTAATGTAACCATCATTTGCAAATCAGCCGCCAACGACGCAAGTATGACTTGATCATCGGCGTACAAAAGGCATTTGGCGGTTAACTCACCCATTCTTAACCCCCATTCTTCAACTTTCAAATTTTGCAAACAACTGTCCATACATAGGTTGAACAGCCACGGGGAAGCCACACAGCCCTGTCTGACACCTTTATGGATGCCAAACCAGTCCGAGTAGGCCCCGTTGATCCTGACACAAGCACTGGAGTCTCTATACAGAGACTTCAATGCCTGTATCAACCCAGCGCTCAACCCAAATAAGTTCAGTGTTTGCCATAACACATCCCTGTCCACTCTGTCATAAGCCTTTTCCAAGTCCACGAACGCACAAAAAACCTTTTGGTTTTTGGCCAAAAACTTCTCCCCGATCATGCGCATGAAAAATACCTGATCCGTACATCCCATTCCCTTTCTAAATCCCGCTTGCACATCCCAAATTTTTCCATCAGTATCTTTCATAACTCTTTCAAATAGTACCTTAGCATACAGTGTTCCCACAATGCTAAGAAGGCCGATACCACGGTAGTTTTTATAGTCCTGCTGTGATCCTTTTCCCTTATATATTGGGAATATCACGGCTTTGCACCAGTCTCCCGGTACCCGCTTAAGTTCCCAACACAAATTAAACAAGGCGTACAGCAGATTTGCCACCACTCCCTCTCTAGCCCTTAGCATTTCGAGTGATACTCAATCATATCCGGCCTTAACTGTTTTCATACTTTTTATTGCTTTCATTATTTCATCTATACTTATCTCTCTATCTCTTTCCTCTTCTTTCGGAATTTTTATTTCATTTGATTCAAACGTCTCATCACTCATAAACACGCTTTTAAAGTATTCCTTCTATCTCCTTAAACTCGAAACTTCGTCATTCAGAATACAGCCATTCTGGTCTCGTATAGCATTCATCCTAGGCTGGTTTGAATGGGCAGATCTTACGAGTTTCCAGAACATTTTTATATTTGCCTGGAAGTTATCCGATATTCTTCTATCATTCTTAACCGTTCTTTCTTGCTTTTCCCTTTCAACTACTTCTTTTACTCTCTTATTTAGATCTCTAAAGACTGCCTTTTTTCTTTAAATATCATCATTCATACCGCTAGAATGACTAGCCTTGGTTGCTAGTAAATCTAGCCATGCTCTCTTCTTTGCTTCAACTTCCATCCGAATCTCATCATACCACCAAAAGTGTTATTTTTTCTTTCATTCTTTCTCTTAGTTACACCACATACTTCGATAGCTGCATCCACCAAACCTTTCTTGACATTATACCACACAGTCTCCAAGTCTAAATCATTCATACACAATTCATCCATACCTCTTATATTTTCTCTCAGTCTACATTTGAACTTCTCTTTCACACCTTCATCTTGTAACCTCTCTGTTATTATACGCTGTAACGCAGTGGTAGACACAGATGTCCGATGCTGCCAACGTCTGAATAGACCATTAATTCGGCATAAGACCAAGTAATGATCCGTCCCTACGTTGAACCCCCGGTAAACCCTTGTATCAACCACTGCGCTTCTCATTCTTTCATCCACAATTATGAAATCTATCATGCTTCTATCACCACCTCTTTTCCATGTATACATGCATCTTCTTGTGACGAAAGAAAGTGTTCGTCACAAAAATATTATTTTCCACACATACGGTGAGGAGGCTTTCACCATTCTCATTTATGCTTTCATTACCAAACGTTCCCAATATCCTTTCATAACCAAGCCTCTTCACACCAACCCTTCCATTAAAATCTCCTAATATAACAATATTTTCATTACCCTTGCATTTCATTAGCACCATCCTTACCGTCTCCCAAAACTGCTCTCGAATATAAGTGGGCTTAGACATTTCTGGGGCGTAGACCCTTAAGACAAGCAATTTTTTTAAGCCCACTTTCATTCGTATCCATAGCAGTCTCGGGCTTACACAGTCATACTCTTTCACACAATGACCCATTCTTTCTGAAAGGATGATACCGACTCCCTGGCATGCCCGCTCTGTCTCGTCTACACCAGACCAGTACGCGGTATACATGCCATGTGTACTGGCATCCTTTCCCTTCCGTTCCGTCTCATTTACACATAACACATCTATTCCTCTATCATACATCATATCGCATACTTCATCCATCTTATCATTTATTGCTCCACATACATTCAGTGTAGCCAGATGAGCTTCCTCAATCCACTTTTCGCCCCTCCGGGAGACAGAACGTGACGGGTGGCGAACCTCGTCGCCAGTTTTCCTCCCGGAGATTGTTCGCACCCCTGCCTCATTAAAGGGGCGCCGGGAACTCGGGGCCATTTCTTTTCTTTTATGCCTCATGGTGTGAAAGTAGTTGGTGGTATTTTTTACGCCGCTACCTAACGGCGAGGAGCCAAGTCTGTTCTTTCGGCTTTGTCGCTTGTTTAGCACCACCCGGGGAGACGTGTAGGGTGGGCCTAGGATTAGGTGGTCGAAGCCTACGGACGCTAGCGACTCATCCCCCACGGACACGAGCGACTCATCCCCCAAAAGAAGTATTCACTTCAAAAGTGATATGTTTTGGGTTTTTTGGTTAAAATGGATTAATAGTGTTTAAATTGCTGCCTAAAAAGTAGACGGTGGCATTGCAAATGTACACTGAGCAGTTACAAAGTTTAAATGAAAATATTAAGACAAATATTTTATTACGATTTATCATATAGGACTGCACCGTCTCTTACAACCAGGTGAGACTTTAGTTGCTATGGCTTAATATAATTAAAAACGTCCTCAAAGTTACCACGTCTATTGCATCCAGGCCAATACCCGAGCACATGATGTAGAAAACTTTACACCTAAAAGTTATTAATATTTAGAAATTAACTGGGAAATATTACCGCAACCCATTTACTCTGCGGGCCTCGCGTCCTCAAATTTTCATCTTTTCCGGTCCTTAAAGAATAATTTTAATGATATACAATTCAAAAATTTAAGGATACCGAAAAATACGTTCAATCTGAACGTATTTATTTCAATGAAAAAATTAGAATTTTTATCGTCAGGGAATTCATACTCTGTCTCATCTACGGAGAAAGGTCGTATATTTAGTAGGCGAATAATTTACCCAATAATATTTCGCCGCTTGTAAATTTAACGAGGAAATAAACTATCTAATATATTAGAAGACTGTGGTAAGGCTTTGTGTTGTATGCGTAAAGTAAGACGGTCAGGTAGTAGAAAAGGCCGCGCGGGCACCCAGTTAGGCCACCAAAGCCCCCACAGACCATCCACACATATCTAGACACCACAGATATCTAGAAATAAATTTTTGTAAATTATTTAAATAAACTCGTATAAAAGTAATATTTACTTTTTGAAAAGACTTATACAACAGCTCAAGTAGTTAATACAAACGGGTCTTACTTATTCCAATCCAAATCAAATAAAGATTCTAGATTAATGTGTCCACGCACGCTAGCCTAGAAACCTTATTAATTAGGTCTGGCTCATCTTTTACACTGACAGAACAGAAACTAAACAAAGTCTTGTTAATTTTCTCAAAATATTTACTGTCGACGGTTAATAGCTTTAAGGACGATTTTTTTTTGAGTATATTTATGTGACTTGATACATACAAATTGATTCAATACAAAAAAAAACACCTGTTTCTTAGGTATAGAAGGGAACAGAATAAAATAAAATGGAATGGAATGCAATGGAATGGCATGGAACAGGACAAAATAGAATTGAATAGAATAGAATATAATAGAATAGAATAAAATATTCTATTAATTAATCAAAAAACTATTGGTAAATCCAAGTGTGCCTGCCTTAAGCGCATCCAAAATTACGTAGAACATGATTATACCAATTTTTTTTAAGTAGTTTTAATACACACAAGTTTTCACTAGCAGTTCAGTTCCAGTAGCAGTCATCGAAGTACACCTCCAGACCTTTCTTTCAAGTCCGGAGGTAGTCTCATCATAAATAACAAAACGAAGTCAAACTCGGCACACCTAGTTCTACTCTTCGAGGAGTTCCAGTAGCATTCATCGAATTACACTTTCACGTCACTCTATCAAGTCCAGAGGCAGAGGCGGATTAAATGTCGACTGCGCCCTAGGCTAGCCTAGCACCTAATCGGCGCCCCTCTAGGGGCTATATTATATCTATTATAAATTAAAAACATTTTGCAAATAAACTATATTATAATTTATAATATATGTAGTTTAATAATTTCATAATAATTAGGATACGAGTACCGTTAAAGGGCATAAATGAAAAATGTGATGAGAGAGTAAGAGCGACTTAGGAGTAATCAAATACGACGATTTGTTTTTTCGTTTAAAAACTTCCGCACGCGCCTTTTTAACCTTGCGCCCCTAGGCACGTGCCTAGTTTGCCTCAAGGATAATCCGCCACTGTTTGGAGGTAAGGTCTCATCATAACTAACAAAACGAGCCTAAGTTCAGCACACCTATTGCTATTACTGCTCTTCGAGGAGTTCCAGTAGCATTTACCGAAGTACACCTTCAAGTCCTGGTAAGGTCTCATCATAACTAACATAACGAGTACAATCTCGGCACACCTAGTTCCACTCGTCGAGGAGTTCCAGTAGCAGATATCGAACTACACCTTCAGGTCTCCATAAAGTCCAAGACGTATAAGTATATTTCTATATAAATCCTGTGTACTTTTAGCGAAACAATATATTGTAATAAAAATCTGTGATTATAAAATAATAATAATATCTTACCTTGGTCAAGTTTGTATCAAATTTGGTTTTTGGAATATTTTGTATTTCCAAAGCGACCGATATTTTTCAGCGCGTACCGTTGTAAACAAACGACCACTCACGACAGCGGCTGAGCCCGGAGTAAAAAGTACTCTGTGGCTGGGAATGAGGCTAAGTGTATTTAGTAAAATAAATTAATACAAGGCTGCTCAAAACACCGCAAATTTCGCTATTTCTCAGGCGAAAAAAATTATTAAAACTAAACAAAACAAAATTAAACTACCATTTACATTTCATGGCTTCCCACATGATAGGAGCTTAAAAAATAGATTGAGTTGAACAGTTGATATTTCCAAAAGTTATCGTGTTTACGCAACCGCTTTTTTTATGTAAAAATAGCAATTGACCGATTTAAAAAAAAATAAGTTCAACAATCATTTATCTTTCTGACAATGTGCTTGCTTTTTATATCATTTATATGTTCAATATGATTGTTAGATACGATTTCATGCGACAAAACGTTGGAATCTTGATTTTTAGGCACTAGTAGATCATACCTACGCGCTTTGCGCTTAAAGCATGCAAAAGAAAAAACAATAGAACGAAGGAACAAAATAGAATATGTTCTTAAGTAACAAGATAGAAAGTAAAACTTATTTAAAGTCATTTATGTTTTTACTAATACGAAAAATAAATCTGTTCTGGGAAGAGTTGGTAAGAAGCTCAACGGGACTCTTTAAAAAAAATATAATTAACAATTTATATTATACAATCAAAACATTTAGAAACATGGTAGCGATCACATCATTTCCACGAGTTATTATTAATCATGGTAGAGGATGGTATCTACCGAGACGGACCCTTAAACATTAAATGGCGTCATAGATAGGTCTATGGAAGCGGCTTATATCCAGCAGTAGATTGCTTATGAGTTGAAGAAGTTATTTTTTTAATTATAATAACATGCATATTCATCGAGCTGTGGGAGTTCAGAGGCTAAACGCTCGCTGTGAATTTCACAGTACGCGAGCAACACGGGTTCGATTCCCGCCGGCATTAAATAAAATTGTAAATTACAATTTGAATTGTTGATTTACCACATGATCAGCATTGAAGGAACACATCCTAAGGTAATAAATTACACGTCTGGTGATTAAAAATATTACGAAGATATGTGATATCCGCTTACAAGCTGGTGCAGCATAACGGACAAATTGCAAGGAGCAATTCTCAGCAATAAGAGGAGGCTTATACCCAGCTGTGGGACATATATAGGTTGTAACTTTTACTTTAATTTAAAATTAACCAAATACTTTTATTTACGTGAGTACCATGGCTGATTTCGGTCATAGAGTCCAAATCCCCCACAATGTATAATCTATTAAAGGTTTATACACAAAGTAGACAATTTCTTTTTGTATTGAGAATGGGCCCACCACCGTAACCAGGCGTAACTTAATGAAACACATGTCAATTTATTCCTTATAACCTATAGATTACAATAGTAATATTAGTTTTACCGTATCTAACGGGAATACTGAGAAATTAACAATAAAAATATGAATATCACAATAACCTAAAAGCGATTGTCTAGTAGTTTTCACCGGTATTATAAGTTAAAATAGTGCACTGGTCAATAATTAATAGTATAAAAGTAAGTTGCGGGTACATTCAGCATTTATACTTACTTTAAGGTTGATGGAAATTTTTTTTAGTAATTCGTTCTTCTTTATACGCATTTTTTTCATATTACATTAGCCAATTCATGAATATCAAAAGAACTTTTTTTTTTCAGATTTTATGATTCCGGTTACATTTTCATAAAATCTTTCGGCCGTTTACTATAATAAATAGGTATCTTTTTATGTGTAATAAAAGTAAGTTACGTTAAAGTTTCTAGTAGGCCCAAAACGATTGTCTTCTTTGTGTTGTAAAGTCGATAACATCATTATATAATATATGATCGATTTATACTCGAGGTTCCAAGTAGCTCGAATACGTAATTAAATTATTCTAACTCTTGTTTCGAAACCGCCGCAAGGGACTCGTTGAACTACACCTATCAATAAACTAATCACACGACTGGCATGGTGATGTATTGAAATTAAAACTAAAAGAAAAACAAGTGGTAAAATTTTTTTTTTACAACTTACTTCAATATAAATAAAATGAGAACATCATCAATGTATTCGAAGTCAATTAAATACGCATTATTAAGTATAACTCAAAATCGGTTCACTTATAAAAAAAGTTCTGAGGTAACACACAAAAAATACAGTCAAATTGAAAACTTCCTCCTTTTTCGGTTGTAAATGGTTAACTTGATAATTCTTCCCTTGCCCAAAATATAATTGATAAAAATATTGCGGGCATTGCTTTTTTATACAAGCAAGGTTGATACTGTTTTAGAAAAACCCGACTACGAAAAAAAAATTACTAATAATACCCATTATACGATTAAATAAGAATTTTAACACAGCTTCATTAAGTTTTGAAAACTTAAGCGAAAATGTTCGTTAATAAATTTTAAATGGTTATAGATCCTAAAGGTTCTCGAGTGGCAGCCTCGTACCGGCGGACGAAGTGTAGGGCGTCCTCCCACTAGATGGAGTGACGACCTGGTAAGATATGCAGGAAGTCGATGGATGCAGGTGGCTCAGGACCGTGCTTTGTGGCATTCCTTGGGGGATGCCTATGTTCAGCAGTTGACTTGTGAAGGGCTGTGATGATGATGATAGATCCTAAATGGTCATTCAAAATGAAAAATGACTAGAAAAACCTAAATATGATTTTCAAAGACCTAATCAATGATACCCCACTTGACGTATAGTTCGTCAGCTTTCATTTTTTTCTTTTAAGCCATATAGCTTCTGGTTGTCGCCATATTGAATTATGATTACTGTCATGTCTTTAGTGACACTCAAAAGATTAAGACAAATCGATTGATGTAAGAATCATCAAAAATAGGCCCACGCGTTTGGTCTCTAGAGCGCCACAAACGAACAAACATATAAACATAGGCTGATAAAGCATTTATTTTTTATACCCTCCGCAGTCGGGTATAAAAAATATTTGGATTAAAATATAACCTACATTTATTTTCACACAAGTAGTTTTGACGTAAATCAAACTTGAGTAATAAATACTTGAAAAGAATCCTATTTCCTATTCCAAGTCTCAATCGTCTTATAGTCTAATCTAATCATCTATTTGTCTATTCAAGAATAATTAAGGGACATACTTTAACATTAATATTAAGATAAAAGTGACGTAGTAGTAACAAGCTCAATCATCACTTAATAATATAAAAGGTCGATAATCCACGTCTGACCATATATTCGCTTAGAAAAGTAAAAGTACTAATGGATTTTGCTACGGCTTTAAACATTTCTTGAGTGTGGATTTCTTGAAAATAGCTATCGCTCCTGAGGACTGTGCCTCATTATTAGTAAAAAGGGTCTCCAAATTTCTACACTCACAATACTAAACAGCAGCATTTAGGTGCTATTTTAGATTGTAAGAGCGTGGTCCTTCCTCGTTTAAGCCAACGCATTCGAGCTACAACCATCATATACCTTCACGACGTAAAAAAAGAATATTGAACAATTCTATCCTGTATTATGAGCAAAGATAATATTTATTTTATTAATAGGTCACCGAATGACGGATTGTAACCTATGACGATTTAGATTCGAATTTCGCTAAACGAGTTTTATCTTGAGTTAAGAATTAAGTAATTAGTTAGAGCTGATGTAAGTCAACAGCTTTGACTGAGATAGGAAAATAGCAGTTGTTTTTTTTCCTTCTGACTTTAAAATTCCACTGCCTCTTGTAGAGAAGTTTGCTTTGTTTAATTTTTCCGTGTCCTTAATTCCAAAATTTTTTTGAAGCGACTGACTAATTTATAGTCAACATGATGGAAAGTGGCTCTTCCACTCCATAGACACCAACACGCCATAGACATAACTAACTTTAAACAAATAAGGCTATAAATGCATTGTCACTTCTGAGGACTAAGAAGGAATGACTCACAGCCTGTAAATAGTCACAGGCTGTGAGAGAGTATAGACTCTCTCTAAACTTTTCAAAGCGAAACACATCAGTGCACAATCTGTTGTTTGACGGCCAGAAGATGTAAAAGGGACCCATACAGACTCCTATACAGAAAAGGAGCCTGGTAAGTCGGGTGACCAATGCACTAACCAATTATAGCTAAAACACCTTCATGAAAACACATAAGATTATGTTTGAGCAAATGTAGATATCCACTTGATGATTATGTGTGGATATAGAATACATAAAAAAACAAATATTCTACCGTTTGCTATCTTTGGACTGGCATTTTGTAATTTTTTTTAAATAAATCTTTTGAAATTCACATAATTATTCTATACCAAAATAAATTACGTTCATATTATAATAAATATTCGCGTGGGAATTGAGCCCGGCGGAGCAAAGCATTTACCGTAAGTTGTGGAGGTTGTTTCTCCTAATTTACGTAAAGGTATATAAGGATTCAGGCAATAATTAAGGCTTAACTGGCTTATTTATCCATAATAATATGATATAATAACAACCGTTGGCAATAAATTTATCAACTACCTACACAACTTTACTACTACTACTATAAAGGCTTGGATCTTTTTTACATTACGCATACCCGACTCACTGCGGGCAAGGACGGGATATCTTTGACTCCCACCGATTAAAACCCTATGTTACTCCACCTTCACCGCATATTGGCAGAGTGGCTCCACCAAGAACCAAGATTCGGCCGCGGAGGGTAGGAAGAACGGCGCCTCGCAATACCGTCACTCCTCTCCTGCCGCGGCTCAACCACCACCGCATCAATGGTGCGGCCCCGCCAGACTCGCTCAGGATAGATTGAGTGGCACGTCGTCATTTTTTTATAGGATAGGGTGACAAACGGGCACAGTCCACAGTCCACCAAATGGTAAGTGGTTGCCTATCCTCAATAAAGAAGCCAGACATGCTAGCCTCTTAGTTGTGACCAAGCCACGGCTACTAAGCCCCTTCGTCACGAGGAGGTGGGAAACCGTTTTTGGTTGAGGCTCAAGAGTCTAGTGACTAACTAATCGCCTCAGTTTTCTCTAACTAAAATATATGCAAATAGCTGAATAGTATATAATAGTAGTATCTGCCAGCTTTTGGGTCAACAAAGGTGTTAACAAAGACTAGGACAAAGAATAGAATAGAATAATGTTTTACTCAATATAGATTATAAATAACTGTTATTAAAGTCATTTTGCCTTTGCCCACTCGTTCGGAAAAATAACTCTGTCCTGGGATTAACCAGCAAGTAACCCCGCAGTACTTTTTTTTCAGTTACATTATACAATATAAAATAGGTTGTACAATTATTTACAACACCTATATAAGAAACAGCTAGAAAGCAATCAACTTATTCCCTGGGTTTATTATCAACCATGTTACGCATTAGACTCACGACCCTTGTGTTCACCCATCTAACGGCGCCAACATAACGCATATTCGTGACGTTTATTAATTCCATCGTGGCAGCAGCCCCATCCTCCCATTGCGGCCACTGTGGCAATACAAGTCGCACCACAAATCGAGGAACGCCTCTTTTTAATAGAAGTTGTTATCAACAACTAGTTGTTACTAGGATCAGTGAGGTAAGAGGCCGCCCACACAGCTCAAAGAACCGACAACCGATGGTAAAGAAGGATTTCGAGTGGCAGCCAGCCTCGTATTGATTAGCGAAGTGTAGTGCGGCCCCAATTAGCTCATCATCGTCAGAGAAACTTCAAGCATAGCTCCCTTCATAACTCTTTGCGCGACCTTGATCTTCTTCATATGGCCACCAATAAAGGATCACGACCCGAATCTATGTCATCACTGGAAACACGCACTAGTTGTGTGTTAATAAAATAAATCATGAAATAATGTAAATTCTAATATTATAATCATCGAGAAATATTAATTTTTATTGAACATTCTGACTCAAACAATATGTAACGGAAACCCTTTACATTGCTATATTCCACGTTCACCGTTCATGAACCACTTATATTGAAATGCAAAAGTTTCTAACTAAATGTGTTTTTCTGGTAACCGCAAAATTTGATATTTCACCTAGTTTGCATTCATAAACGGCCGCCATAAAACGTCCGGAAAACGCAAAGTTGAGGCAATATTAGAAAAATGGGCGCTAGTTAAACTGAAAATTTTAAGCGCGGTTTTTACCCCTCAGTGTAGTTGGGCTTTGCTTTAGAGTTAAACGTTATTTGCAAGCTCTTTTGTGAGTACACAAAATCACCAACGCTCTAGTAGTCTCTTGCACACAGACCAATAAGCGAAGCAGTTACTAAAAATATAATTTACTTAGAATTTATAAACAAAATATGTAATACACAATTATATAGTCATATAGTAAAAGACATATTTAATTTTATATACCGTTACAGGTTATTAAAGTCCACTGCTGAACAAAGGCCTCCCTTGCATATTGCCTCATAGTAGGGGGCATATTTACCATAGTTGCCAGACTTTCGTTTTTTTCCGAACTAGTGGTAAAAGTTAAAAATCCTTTCTTTTCTTGTTTTTTTTAACGTTACCTCCACACTAAGATTTTCTCCTGTATTGCGGGGGCAGTTTATATACAAAAATTTCACAAGGATAAATATCCAGACCCGGAACAATTATTTATCATTGAAAAAAATTGTATATCATCATCATTACAGCCCTTCACAAGTCCACTGCTGAACATGGGTCTCCCCCAAAGAATGCCACAAAGCACGGTCCTGAGCCACCTGCATCCATCGACTTCCTGCATGTCTTACCAGGTCGTCACTCCATCTAGTGGGGGGACGCCCTACACTTTGCCTACCGTTACGAGGTTGCCACTCGAGAACGTTTTTTTCGCCATCGGTTGTCGGTTCTTTGAGCTACATGGCCGGACCATTGCTACTTCAGCTTATTAATCCGTTGGGTTATGTCGGTCACTCTAGTTATACTGCGGACATCCACATTTCTAAGTTTATCACGCAGAAAAACCCCGAGCATAGCCCTCTCCATAGCTCGCTGAGCGAACTTGAGCGTCCTCATACGGCCAGCTGTGAAGGACCACATCTCAGATCCATAAGTCAAGGGAAATTAAGAGACATCTTCTCGTCAGGTATACCTCAAAACCTGAAAACGAAATTGTACAACCAGTGCGTGTTGCCAGTGACGACTTATGGATCTGAATTGTATATAAATATTTACAATAAAAGACAAAATTATTTGAAATACAGGCTTTTGCCATGTGCATCGTATTTGTGACTAGGTAAGTTGTTGATGATTTCTTTGTTGATTGAGATTGATTTGGTTAGCGTTATATGACTTTAAGCGTTGACTTTTCAATCCTCACATGAAATTTATTCATAGCATAAACAATATAAACAAATTAAAATTTACAGTGGTATGAATAAAATAGTTGAAATTATTCATTTTTATATTGAGTCAGGTTAGAATTTAGTAGTTGGATTACTTTTATCTGACGATTCAAAATCAACCCTAAGATTTGTTGTTAGTTTAACTTGATATACATCCTTTTCCTTCCGTGTTCCACGTCTTCCACTCCATCACTATAGTTCTGCCTTCAAATTCATTAAATTGAGTAACTCTTAATGTTCTTATTTGTTAAATTTCCTAATGTTATGTTAATAATTTTGGAAAGAGTGCACAGAAAGACATGACTTTAATACCCTCTTCATTCGCTTTTCTACATCTTGATGATGTAGAAAAGCGAATGACGCTTTTCTACATCATCAAGATGCATGTCTGATTTCCATCCAATCGTTGTTAAAATAGTTTTTTTTTAAGAAGAAAAGGCAAAGGAGTATTAGGTTTATCTGATGGGTAATGATCACCACCACCCATGACATTTGCAAAAGAGAGGAATTTCCTTTCAGCATGCTCTTTTCTAAGGTTCGTAGTTTATATCAGTCTGATAAAACTGCTGGCGTCAGCAAATTCCACAATATGGTTGTAAGTAGGGAGAAAATTAATAAAGCTTTAGCTATACGCTTTATTAATTTTCTCTCTACAGAAATATTTTGTTTGGCTGTCTGAAAAGCTAGTGTATTTTTTTTCTATCTTTTTTTGTTTATCTGTCTCTCTGTCTACATGGAATAAACATCGGAATAGATGAACCAGTGGTGATGAAACTTCACAAAAAGATAGAGAACAACGCCAGGAAGTATCTAGATCATATTTTATCAAAAAAACCTGAATGTTTAAAAAATATAAAGAATGGTCTTTAATATAACAATTAAGTGGAACCAGGGTGGTCACTAGCAACAAATTAAACAAAAATAATTAAACTATTCAGCCTACCTATTCCCAGCAGCAGAACGTTTATTAACCGAGTTCAGAAAGAGGGAGGTTCTATATTTGACGCGTAAGTTTTCTTTAATATATTATGTCACCGATTTCTCAGAAACGGCTAAACCTATTTAAATTTTTATGCGCAAGCTTTGGACCAGGCCATAAACAATCATTACAAATTAGGCAGTAAATTTTTTATCTTTTTTCGGCGAGTAGGTGTTGAATAAAATACAGTTGCAAAAGTGCTCTCGTAATATTGTATGATCTAAATATTATTTTGAACATAATTTTAGTATTTGTGCTAATAACTAGTAATTTGTTTTAATTCAGTGTTTAATAAGTATGACAATTTAAATCGTTAAATACTCACAATTCACCTCCCATCAAAACCTCAATTCGTAACATTTTCACTTGTATACATAGTAAATAACTTTCGTGATATCAGTGCTTGAATAATGGCAAATGTCATGGATGTAGAGAATATGCAGAGAGAGTTGGAAGATTGCTGAAGTGAGAAAATGGCCGAATGGAAAACGCTTGAAGGATGCATCCACTCCAATAACCTAACACTGGCACAGCTACAGGAATAATTTTACTCCTTTAAGGAACTGGTTATCAAAATGCTAAATCTTTTACGGCAGCAGGTTCATGAGTGTGTGAAGAATGTTGATACTATTAACATGTGGCATCGTCGAAAGGCTACTGTTTTTAATGGCATCCCAGAGGCATCTGTGACTAATATAACAGATGAAATACTACAGTTGTTGCACAATAAATTGGGTTTAACACATATAAGTGTCATTAGCTTGGAACTCTGCTATAGACTTGGTGCGCAGCAATGTTAGCAAAAAGTACATTAGGCCTGTTATAGTATAGTTTTGTGGTCACTACACAAAACAGTAAGTGTAGAAAATTAAATCAAAATTGAAAGGCTCGCTAATCTCTGTTTCCGAATTCCTTACTAAAACCTGGCAATCAATACATAAAAGAGCTCGAAAACATTTTGGAATATAGAATGTGTGGACTTTGGATGGTGTCATCTATGTTGAACATCCTGGTGGTTATGATAAAATCCTTGCGATGGAGCAGTTAGATGCTTTGATGGCCAAATATCCCATAACAAGTACTCCAATCAGGTCAGAAGCTGCTTTTAATACTCCGGATATTACAAATAATTCGAAGTCAACACAAGGTTCATCTAGCACGTAACGTGTGCAAGAAACAGCCCGTAGTAGTATTACAGCAATGACCAATAGTGATAATACCAAGAGATCTCGGCGGCCTGTAGTCAAAAAATAGAATTCATGTTTCTGTTCCACTACGCTAATGTGATTGGTGATGTAATCTTTACTTAGTAAATTTTGAACATATTATTGCATTCAATGTAATTTTTAATATATTCATATTTAATCTTATAACTACTGCTTGTTGTGCTTCAACTTTTATGTAATTTTTTTTTTCATTGTTAAAGCTTCTTTGAGTAGCACTGTAATTTTAATATTAGTTATTTTATCAGTGTGTTTATGATGCAATCCTGATAAGTATGAAGTGATTTGGTAATGTTCTGATTATCTGATATTTTAAATTACTTAAATTTACTTTTTTTTTGTGATCCTGCTCTTTGAATAATCGCTATCGTTTTCTAATACTATAAATACTATTTCAGATGAGATAATGCACAACGTTAATAGTTTTCATCGACAAAGACTTATTAATTTTTTGTACTTCTTGCAACTATGCTTATAATTTGTTTACTTTAGAATAAGAAAGAGTTAAAATAGGTAAATAAATATTTAGTAATGTGGAAGTCATAGATAAATAAATATGTACTAATTAGAAGTTGATCTGCCATTGTCATCATTCGTCATTACTATTATTACATAGGCGTGGCGCCCACCTAAGTAACGTAACGCGTGATCTGACGCGTGATTTCACGCGTAACTTGTCACTCGCCTCAACATTCAAAGTGATTGTATGTAGTAGCGCCCATTCGCGTGGCGTGGCTCTGCATGACCTGACGTGCCATTCAGCTTGCCACTAGTGACGCATTGAAGTGGCGCGTAACACGTAATACGTTGCAGTGACTTGTCTATGCAAAATGAAAGACGACCTAGCTTTTAATATTAAATTCATTGAGTTAGTTCATAAAAGACCATGTTTATATGATTATACTAGACCCGATTACATTAACAGAAACTGGCAAGATGTTTCTTGGCTAGAAATAGCGAAAACTGTAATTAAAACTAATTTACTAATTCCTTCATAACATTGAAAGTACCACCACTTTTCAATTTTTTTCCACAAAGGATATACCCAAAATCTTCTGCTGACACTTTGAATGTTTGTAATCTACAGATTTATTTTTTTATATTACAGATTTGCTACAGCAAAGCAAGGGCATTTTCATCCTCTTCAGACGACATTTTGGCTCAAACTGAATTCTACGACGTGCTATAGTTGCACAGGTCGGTGCAAGCAGTGTCACCTGTGGTCACGTCAGAGCTTCGTCAGAATCATGCTACAAGCCATGTCGAAATCATGTAGCTTAGGTAAGCGCCACGGTTTAGATACGCCAGTATATTCTAAGTCTATGTATTTTTATATACCATAGACATTATATCACCGTAGAGTTTATAAACTCTTTGATGGTAAGCCACAACAGGCACAGATGTCTAAAATATACTGCCTATTAATGTATGAGTTAAATATGAACAAATTGTATAAGTTGTTATCGCCGTCATTTGCATGCAACATTTTATGTTTTACTTATTTAGTGAATAGTTATTATTGTTTCTTAGTTAACTTTTTATAATTTTCTTTTGTTTCCTTTTAGAGTACCAGCGTGTTAATTTTGGCGGTTTTCAATTGTAGTATATAATAATTATATAACATATTTGTGTATATACTTAATAATTGAAGTATATTCGTTATTGTATAATCCTGTGTAATTATTAAGTTATCATTAACATGTTTAATTTTTCATGTTGTGTAAACAGTCAACTGATGGGATGGTATTTTGTGTGATTCCTAAATAGATTAAAATTTTTAGTTATTAGTATTATAGCAACTTTATTTTAAATTTTATGTATATATAAATGACGTGATATAAATTATTTATTAATCTATTGCATTTAATAATGTCTGACACCGATTCATTTCATTCATTTAACAGTTCTGATTCATCATTCTTATCGTGCAACGATACTATAAACATTACTAATACCTTATATTCACAGTTAAAAGAAACTTTTCAATGTAACAATAAATCTTTGAATATCTTTCATATTAACGCTCAAATTATTCCGAGTCACTTTTCTGAGCCTGAAGCGTCTTTTAACCCGAACTTGATACAAGCTATTCTAATCTCCGAAAGTTGGCTGAAGCCAAGTCTTCACTCTGCTTTGTATCCACTTACGGGTTTTGTACTAATTAGAAATGACCGTGTTGGTAAAAGGGGAGGCGGTGTTGCCATTTACCTAAACTCGTCATTTTCGTATGAAATTATTTTAGCTTCACCTTCCCTTTATTCAGGTTCCTCGGAGTTCTTGTTATTAAAAGTCGTTGTCAGAGGCGTAAAGGTGATTCTTGGAGTAGTGTATTGTCCTCCTTCCATTGACTATTTCGCCACTTCAGAAACGGCTCTCGAAAAAATTGTCTCTGAGTGTGCACACTGCTTGATTGTTGATGATTTTAACACCAACCTCTTGATAAATTCTAACCGTTCCCAAAAACTTCGTACAATCATTGAGTCAGTCAATCTCCATATTCTTCCTTCAGGGGCAACACATCATAATTTCGATTCAAATGACTCTTTGATTGGCCCTATTATTACAGCTTCTCCTGATCAGGTGATTACACATGGTCAGTGTTCCGCTCCAGGATTCTCGCGTCATGACCTCATTTATATTGCATACAAGCTAAAATCTCCCAGATCTTTGCCTACTTTTATTCACTTGCGCAACTTTTCTAAAATAAATTTGGATAAACTAAAAAGTGACGCTTCTAATTTAAATTTTAATCAATTAAAATTATCAACGACTGTCGATGATATGTTATCCATCTTTAATAATAAAATAATTAGTCTATATAATACCCATGCTCCTGTACGTAAACTTAGACTTAAACATCAACATTCTCCTTGGATGACTGAGGAGTTCGGATGGCGATGACAAGGCGGAACAGGGCTTTTCATCGTTTCAAAGGAGAGCGTACGAAAGAGAATTGGACATCTTTTAAGAAAGCTAGGAACAGATGCAATCAGATGGTGCGTAACGCCAAACGCCGTTATATCCAAAATAATATAATTAATTCTTCGCAAGCTAATGTCTGGAAATTTCTTAGGTCAATTGGCGTGGGTGATATGGAGCCTACTCTGGAGTGGGCCTCTTCCCTGTCTTGTAATGACATTAATCTCAACTTTGCTTCTGCTCCTGTTATGGACACTACCCAAGCAGCACACAAGCGTTATTAACATCAATATATCAGCCCACATAGAAATTAGAGTTCTTTTAAAAGCGTATAAGAGTGTTGAAAAGAGGTTGTATCGTTATAAGAGTAGTTTATGAGTCATTACACAGCTCAAGCTGTATAAAGTCTGTATTATGGGATCTAAGTAAGCTTAGGGTTCTTAATCAGAAAATGAAAACTCTAGTATACAACTTTAACTATTTTATAACACTTTAAATCTGATTTTATCATTAAAGTTGTTATCCCTTGCTTATCAGCTCCAAGTGTTATTATAGTATCGCTAAAATCTTATTTCTGAACAATATTGTATGCAAACTCTCTTCTAAAACTTATTCTTATGGTGTCATTGTACACTTTTGTAAATACGATAGTTTTATGACTTCTATGAGAGTGATATAAAACTAAAAAAATAAATTACAGCCATAGTACAACTTAAATCTGTATAATTGACAGAATATCGCCATTTTGCATGCGTTGCGTGTTTGTATTGTGCTAGTGAACAAAATTAATTTGTTATCAATATGTGGAAAAAAGAAAAAGATTTGGTGCAGTTAAAAGATCATGTTAAATCTAAATTAAATATTCCAATACTGTTCAAAAGACAAGGTTTCTCATCTTTTATACGTATCTCTAAAGAGGATTATATGTTATGTTGAAAAAACTGATATACTTGGAACTATCTAGCTGCTTCCCTTTAAAGCTACCTAATACTGTACTGAGACCAATCCATACAAAAAAAAAAACAGAAAAATTAAATTCAAAAGTGAAAAAGAGAAAGTGGATAGCTAAAAAGTATGTGTGTGTGTGTGTGTGCGTGTGTGTGTGCGTGTGTCAGCTTGCATGCTGCTTGGGTACTGTACAATCTCAAATGATAGCCTATTTAGCTTCTATCCAATCTCCTCAAATTCCTTCTTTTAAATTTTCTCCAGTTCACCAGGATAACATTAAAAAATTATTCTAGCAATTAAATCCATGGCTGTGGGTTGTGATGAAATCAGTAGAACTATGATAGTCAATATACTGGAGTATGTACTACCTGCACATAATCTCATTATTGACTTTTCGCTGGACTCAGGTCAGTACCCAAATCTCTGGAAAAAGGCTTTCATATGGGTTTCGTTTCGGTCACAGCACCACTACAGCATTACTCAAAATTACGGAAGATATCAGACATGGTATTGAAAGGAAGAAACTATATGAACTATATGACTATAATGGTGCTTGTTCACTTTTCTAATGCTTCTAACGGAGTGGACCCTGAAATCCTTTTATCTATCCTGTCCTATTTAAGATTTGCAACCGCAGTCTTGGATTGCTTCTCTTCATATCTTCGCGGGCGTCAGCAGTCTGTCCATTTGGGATAGAAGAGTTCCAAGTGTGCTAGTCTTGATGCTGGCGTCCCGCAAGGCGGCATACTTTCTCCATTAATTTTCTGTTTTATAAACTTGATCACATCTATTCTTATCTGTTCGTACCATCTGTATGCTAACGACCTCCAAATTGACTTGCACTAATCTATTGAAGAGCTCCATGACGCCATTAGAATGTTAAATCTGAACTTAAAAGCTGTAACAGAATGTTCTAGGCGTTTTGGAATATCAGTTAATCAAGTCAAGCTATAATCGTAGGTAGCTCGAGAATTTTGTCCAAAATTGATGTGGCAAGCCTAACTGCTGTCCATTACAGTGATATACTGATAACTTTCTCTTTCTCTGTAAAAAATATTCGCCTGTATATGGATAACACAATGAACTGGTGTAAGCATGTCACTGAAATTAGCCGCAAAGTCTTTGCCACATTACGATCCCTCTATCGTCTGAAGAACTTTCTTCCATTCAAGACTAAGCTAACACTTGCGCAAACACTTATAATGCCCATTATTGATTATGCAGATGTGTGCTACCCAGATTTGAACCAAAATCTTCTTAACAAGCTAGAGCATCTTTTCAATAACTGTATTAGATATATATTTGGTCTCCGAAAATATGATCACTTCCCTCATTATCGTGAACGCCTGAAATGGCTCACTATCCGAAAAAGACGAAACTAGAATTCTGCTTGTTCTTTTCTCAATTTCGAATAATCCAACCTCTCCAACATATCTCAAGCAAAAATTCCAATATCTCTTTTCAACTCATGATAAGGTTCTTCGCTTCTCATCTAACCATAAGATCAGTATTCCATCTCATTTCACTGGATTCACCTACAATTCCTTTACTATTCAGGCAACACTACTCTGGAACTCCTTGCCCGAAAACATAAGAAGAGCGCCAAGTAAGGACTGTTTTAAGAAGTTGGTACGACTTTTTTTTAAACGAAGCGATGATGGATATTAAAAATGATGATGATATATTTTGATACATTTAGATGTTTTATTATTTGCAATTTCAATATATGTATTTTATTATTATATGTAACGTATATATTCTATCTGTGTATGACACATAGTTTGTTCATGTATTTACATACACTATATGTAAAGTTCTTGTATATTATATGTATATCTTACTATGTATGTATGTATAATGCATATATATATATATCTGGCAGAGAATATCGTTAGGCATTAAGTCCGCCCTTTCTTACCCTTATTATTATGGTGTTAACAAACAAGATTAAATAAAATATAGACATCGCTAAATCTATGACCTAAGTCTGCTTAGCCGGAAAATTTGATTCAAGATAGCAAAACACGAATATCCAAAATGCCGGTCCAATTTAGACCAAAATTTCAACTGACTAAATCAACTCGGCTATTCGACAGCGTTCTGTAAATTGCATCGTAATTTTTTTGTCGTCGGTTATACCTCATAACCATAAAATAAAACTTTACAACCAGTGTACCAGTGCTTGTATATAACCCGAGTAGTGTCCCAGCGAGATATCTAATGCTCGAAGTTCCCACTCATGATTAAATTGTGAATATCTTTATTTATTTCTATCAGCAGACTGTAAGGCATTCCATCTTAGTTCTCAGAGGTGACAACGCATTTGTATTTTTGTTGAAGTTCACTGTAGGTGTTTATAGATTGCAGTAGCCACCTACCTACCATCAGGTAGACCGTAACATAGTTTATCACTTCAGTTGTATACAAAGTCATTTTTAATTTACTAAAGACCTTTTGGGAATATATTCGTTGCATCATTACAAACAATTTTAGAGAAATCACTCTTTACAGAATATAATACATTTACAAAAAAAACTACTTTTAAGTTTTTATTGTCATATCTGACTCCTTTTAAGTCTGTGTTTTATAGTACCTAAACAATTTCTTCAAAATGCCTTTTTATTTTACACTGATATCAGTATCACACGTCGTGTTGAAATCATTATACATAATTAAAAAATAAACCACAAATATTATACTTTATAATAGGTATTTCTAAAGTATGATCTCTGCGACACTAATTTTCGACGTTCGCAATATTAATCTCACAACGGAAGGACAAGTGTCGCGGGCGCATCAAAGGCGACTGACGCCACATGTAATTAGGTTCAAATGAGTGAGCGCCGCCTCCTACACCCCTGCACCCCTACTCCACCGCACGATTTCTTTTGCTAATACTAGGACTATTACCGTTTAGAATGTCCAATTAAATTATTTTTATTTTTGTATGAAAATAAAAATTGAAGAAATATAATTTTTTTTCTTACAGATGTTACTGCTATGATGTAAATAATATATTCCCAAAAGGTAAAAAATACCCTGTGTAAAAAAGTTCAAAATCGATTAGCAACATGTTGAGTAGGCTGTGCCAGTAACTGACCAAAACCGACAACATTTTGAAGTTGCGACCTCGCATTCGGCATTGGTTAACACATTGTTGGTAAACAAATGGCAATGATGATGATTATCAGGAGGTATCCTCTTGCGGCAGCGTCGTGTGACGGGCCGTGCACTTCCTCTTAATATGGACGGGGAAGGCGATGGCTGCCATATGCGTTGATCGCTATCACTTTCACTATCATTACCACGACTGTCCATCACAAGTCCACTGCTGAATATAGGCATTCCATATAAATTACCACAAAGTACGGGCCTGAGCCACCTTATCCATCGACCATATCTGGTGGAGAATCACTGAGCTTGCTAGTATGATGCTGCCGCTCGAAGACCTATCTTATCCATCAGTTATCAATTTTCTCAGCAACATGGCCGGCCTAAAGTTTCTTTAATATAGATCTCTATAAAAATAAAATTGTAAATCTATTAAAACAAGGAGCATAGAAACATTTATCCTTTTTTAAGGGTTTCTTATAAACGGATTAAAAACCGAAACTGAATGTTTACTAAGCTGTTAACAATTTTGTAATGATTCAATCACGAAAACGATAAAATAACTCTCTCTCTCAATATGAGTTTCGAGTATCTATAACGTTCACGTAGGAAAATGGCCCGTTGGGGCGGAAATTTATCGTAAGTTGCGGCCGCAAACTGCGGCTGGAGGAGCAACTCCCGTGTTACATTCGTTTTATGTAACGAAGGTGTACTGGGTTAAAATATGAGGATCCTGTACGTATCGGTAGTAAAGCTGAGGTAATGTGTGGAATTTAAAATCGATTCAAGTAAAATAGTAAATAAGCCAATTTAATGTACAGAAGTCGTTGTAAAATCAAGACTGATAATATAATATTATATAATATGTAACAAAAACCCTGTGGTTCCCGTTAAGTACGTTCAGAATCAGTATTCCAACGCATAGAAATATTTTTTTTAAACTCGACCAATAAAAAAAATTATTTTATAAAAAAAAGGCATTTGCAAATTGTATGTGGTTTTATTACCTCTGCATTGTCCGGGGAGTAAGAGGATTGTCAAAGATTCCGCTTTACTTTTCTTTAGCATTGACTCGTGCCAGTAAGAGGTAATAAAACTACATACATTTTTTAAATAAATTTTTTCACATGCTTCATGTCAGGGCAGATTCCAACACCAGTGGCGGCTGAATGTGTGGGCTATCCTTTATGACGGGAATGTCATCGGTCCCGTCATTATGCCATCACGTCTGAAAGGTAGCAACTATCTAACGTTTTTACAAACGGAATTCGAAGAGGCGATTGACGACTTTCCTGTGGCTGACTGGGATTACTTTGTGAACCAAAGAAACATGGTGTTTCATCATGATGGAGCTCCGGCACATTTTGATCGCAACGTACGAGAACATCTTAACGTTCGCTTTCCGCGAGGATGGATTGGCCGCGGGGACCGGTGCTATGGCCTGCTCGTTCTCCGGACTTCACACCCTTGGACTTCTTTTTGTGGGTTTATGTGAAGGACAGAGTATATTTCTCCGATTGCCCAACGGTTGCCGAGATGGAACAGCATGTTAGATCAGTTTTCGCATCAATAGCACCGACGATGGTGCGAAATGCCACACAAGCCATATCCCGACGAGCGAGGTTGTGTATTGAGCAAGGCGGAGCACACTTTAAGCCGTTTCTGTAAATTTGACGTTTATTATGAAAAGTAAGTGTTCGTTTAGGTTGTTTCGTTAGGTTAGGTCTTTTAAAATTTTTGTCGTTCCGAGAATTAGGTAGAAATTAAATTAGGTACATTCTGCGTAGTTTACTCTTTAATTTTACTGAAATAGGGTTTGCACATCAGTAAAAATAATAATATTTTTTTATTTTTTTTGGGGTATGTTATACAGCGTTACTACGGTTCTTAAATATTGTGAATGGACTCAATATAAGGCCCCATTAAACCTCCTTTTGGCTTTACGGGTAGTTTTGTAACAGTCAGTATAAATATATGAAAGTAAATATATAGCAACTGAGAGCCAAAATAGCTTAGAGGATTAGTTCTATTGAAATTTTCATTATTAAAAATCTTATTACTAAAGAATACAGAATATATTAAGTTCTTGAAGCGTGTGTATATAAGCAAATCTCTGCTTTCATAAAAGAACATAACCTATTGAATGTTTTTCTATCGGGATTTCGGTTTGGTCACAGTATGACATAAGAAGAGGGATAGATGAACAGAAACTATTTTGTCGACTTTTCAAATGCTTTCAACACACATTGAACTATTTTACGGATTTTATCGCACTTAATTCTACTTAATAATAAAAATTGTTGTATAATTAAATGCGATAAAATCCGTAAAAATAGTTTAATTCAATGTGTAGAGTTCGCGTAAATATAAGCTTTCAACTCAGTTGATTACGACATCCTCCTCTTCATTCTGACTCATCTCAGATTTTCATCCTCAGCCTTGGAGTGGATCTCATCCTATCTTTGCGGCCGCCAGCAGTCATTCTGCCTCTGACAACAGTTCTCTGGTTGGGTACTGCATACTTGCAAGGTGGCATACTTTCTCCTATAATGTTTTCTTTATTTATTAATTCCATACCTTCTGTTATCAAGTGTTCACACCATCTGTATGCAGATGGTCTTCAACTATACATACAATCTAGTTTCGATGACATGAATAACGTCATAATACTGCTGAACGATGATCTTGATGTTATCCGAGTTTGGTCGTACAAGCATGTTATTTCTGTTAATCCGTTGAAATGCAAAGCGATGATTAACTATAGAAACCTTGAACCTGTAGCTTACAGTGGGATATCGATTCCTTTCAATTAATCAATAGTTAATCTCGGCTTGCATATAGGTCAAACAATGAACTGTTGATTGCAAATTTCTGAAATAAGCCGTAAAATGTTGCTGCCCTGCGTTCCCTATATTGTCTGAAAAATTTCTTGCCCTTTAAAACTAAGCTCATATCGGTTAATGCCCTCATTCTTCACATCATTGATTATGCTGATGTGTGCTATCCGGACATATCGGAAAATCTTCTCAACAAGTTGGAGCGCCCTCTCAATAATTGAATAAGATTTGTTTCTAATTTACGTAAATACGACCGTACCTCTGCCTATCGTTCTAAGCTTAAATGGATCACTATACGTCAAAGCATTGCTCCAGAATTTTATTGACACTTTTTTCCATCTTAAATGATGCTAATTCTCCGCCATATCTTAAAGAAAACTTCTACTTTCTATACCGGACGTGAAGCTCGTCCTTCTTTCTAACGCACTTAAATTGAGTATTCCAGAACATAGAACTAATAAACTAAACTAAAAATAAAATAAGGTAAACAACAATTAATTGACTTCCCATTATATATATATATATATATATATATATATATATATATATATATATATATATATATATATATATATATATATATATATATATATATATATATGCATGTCTGTATGTGTGTATTTTATGTGTATTGTATTTATATAATGTCCTTAATTTGCACCTGCCAACATATTCCATCTTTCGTAGGATTGACTGGTAGAGAATGCCATAGGGCATTAAGTTCGCCTTTGTAACCCCTGGTTGAAGGTGTGTTGTAATAAAAGATAAATAAACAAATTAATATATCCTTACAGTAAAGGACACGGAGTGCGAAACTCAAAGTGGTACAAACAGTGGTGGGTTCGAATCCGTTTTTCGATTACTATCGTGAACAACTATTACCGTTACCGTTACCTTTACATCATATTAAAAGTCCACTGCTGAACATAGACATCCCCATAGATTGCCTCGTAGGGGAATTATTTGCCATAGTTGCGACGCTTAGCGGGTTGGCAACCGTAGTTTTTTTATTGTAATATTGCTGTTATCAGGAATATGCTGCTGCCCATCTCTTGCGTGTTTCCCACTGTCTTTTTTTTATTTGTGATTAGGAAGGCGCTGCTGCTTATCTTCTGGTTTGTTTCCCTCACCACCTGTGAGGGAACACCTCTCCAACACCCACAGGTCGATATATCATAGAACTACTATTAGTAAAAACATTTTAAGCGTAGTTCCAGTGCTTAATGGGACAATTAGTAGAGTTAACAAGACGAGTGGAGTCAGTGTAAGCGCTCACCTTAAATTCATAGTACGTGAGCAACCCAGGTTAGATCCATATGCTCGGCGGTGATGTAAAACATTGTAAAAAAACAAAAGAAATCCGAAGATCATCGAAATTTGCCAATAAGCATCTGCATAGCACTGGGCATCTGCATATTTTAGTTAATTTTGTTAACTCATTTTAATAAAGGAACTGTACAAAGTGTTTGAATAATAAAAGTGAAACTTAGCTTATCGCAGATAGTTATAAAATTATTCAATAACTATGCCAATTGCCATTGCGATATTAAGATAATCCCTTAAAAATTTATGACACGCACAAGTATTTTTTATCTTTAAATTATCGGCCGAAACACTACCTAAAAACGTATAATTATTGGATATGAAGTTCAAGACTATTGGGTCAGCGTTCGCAAATTCTGCTGTCCACAAAAGTAAGTATGGCCAAAATTTTCAAAGCTTGCAGTCTAGCTGACGCATATTTTCATAATATTTTTTTCAGGATAAGGGTGACAAGCGAACATACAACACACTTGATAAGTGGATGCTGTGGCCCATAGACATCTATATCTATCGTCGAATAAGAATCAAAATGTAGATGCGTTGTCACCCTTGAGGACTGTCGTAGATTGCCATGTATCCAGTAAAATGGGTCTCCGGTTCTTTACACTCACCATACGAAACACAGTAGCGTTGAGCTGTTACTCTGTGTAAATTTTACGCTGGTATTCTGTGAGAGCGTGGTCCTTCCCCGGTCCAGCCGATCCATTCATGCTACAACTATATTACTAATATAGCTGCAGCGTGGCTCTAGCATATATATGCAAGGTGTCATATCCCGCGGCTCAGACGCGATTCCATCTTAATCCTCACGGGTGACAACGCATCTGTATTTTGATTCGTAATCGAGGATAGATGTAGATGTAGATGTCTATGGGCCACAGCAACCACTTACAATCAGGTGGACTGTGTGCTCGTTTGTCACCCTTATCCTATAAAAAAAGAGACGTTCACTGCTACTTTCTCTCGATTCTCATCGGGTGGCTAGGCGTCGATCGCGCCGAGTCAGTGTTGAATTATTGTAATTTTTCATTACCTTTTAACATATAGTAAATAACATGCTATAAAGAAGAAAATTTATCTTCATTAAATTATCTTGATGATGAACTTTCGTTCGTAAGGATTAATATGCCATGCTTAATAATAACGCTCAAAAATCACTTTTTAATTTTCAATATATTTTGTCACAAAATACGTTATTATGGGCTTATGTATAAGTAATAGGCCTATGGTATTGTGGACTTTTTATAGATGGAGAAAATATCTACATTTTTATACAACATTGAATTTACGTAACACTAACCATTACGCCAGCGCACGCCAAGCAGTTTTGAGTGCTTTTTCTTTCAACTTACTTAACAAAAATCAATATTTAAGGCTAGCTACTACCTCTAGCCTAATGCTAGATAGCCTATTCCTCATGAATCTGGCTATCATACACAAAAAAAATTTATCAAATCGGACTCAACTTAGTTCCAGAGATTAGCGTCTTTAAACAAACAAAAAACCTCTTCCGCTTTATTATATTTTGGTATAAATTGTATCTCATTCTCTCACAGGCTAAATCATATAGATGTATAAATATGTTTGTCTCTTTTTAGCGTCGCTTTTACGTTTCATCGCTTTTCAAATCACAACCACACTAAATAAGTTTCACTTTAAAAACTGCGGTTTTCAACCCACTTGTCAAGCGTGACAACTATGGCAAATATCCCCCTATTATATGGCAAACATCTTTGGGGAGGCCTATGTCAATAGTGAACTTTAATAGGCTGTAACGGTAACGGTTAATTATAGCTGCTGCTTAACGCCAAAAATGGTAATTACCCAAATAAATTCATTACAATCTATAAAACTTCCGCTGCTGAACATAGGCCTTCCCCTTAGACTGCTTCATAGGGAGGATTGAAAAATAGTTGCCACGCTTGGCAGGCGGTTTGGCAATCGTAGTTTTAACTTTTCCTCTGTCGCCTCTTACGACACACAAGGGATGATATGTGGTAGCGGATTCTCTCGCCGCCCCTATACGGTAAATCTCCAAAAGTTATATATTATGAATACCAATAATGAAAGTGGACGAAGCGAAACAAGTATGTAAGGATCGTAGCAAGTGGAAAGAAGTGGTCTCTGCCTACCCCTACGGGAAAGAGGCGTGATTATATGTATGTATGTATGTAACTTTTCCTGTTTTAAAATGAACTGAAGTAAAACCCACAGTATAAATACTGGCACTTCATCAAAATGGCTAAGTCAATACGCTAAGAAACATTATTACGAGTCTCCAAGTTGGTTCCCGTCTTACAGTAAATATTATTTTACCCCAGTGTAGGCAAACTTCATTTCTAAAGTGGCAACACGAGGACTCTATTTTAACGAAGCTACTTTAAATTTGCTTAAGTGTATGAAATCTATTATATAAATATAAATTCGTTCGATCTTATAAGTATGTATGCGTAGGTATATGGATGTAAAGAAGGCGAGAGAGGTGTGTTAGGATCGTGCCAAATGGCAGTCCGTAGTCTCTGCCTTCCCCTCTGAGTGACCGGCATGAGTGTTTATGTATTATTATGTTTTATATATTATAGGTGCGACTTATTGAAAATAATAAAAATAAGATACTAAAAAATTAATCAAGTAAATCTTTATTATTCAACAAGTAACTTACCACCAATTTACTTTAGGAAGTATGCGTTAAATTTTTTCATTACTCTTCATTCCTCATTTATAGAACTGCCGCTTTATATAGATTTATGTATCGTTACTGTCAACTAACTTTTGCCATTTTAAAGTAAATTCAATGGACGGAAATCGGTAAATTTTTAAAGGCGTTTTCACAATCGCTAAGGAGTTGAAACGCTTTCCTTGTAAAAAGTTGGAGCTAGATTTTTTAAATAGAATAAGAGTGACAAACGAGCACACAGTGCACCTGTTAGTAAGTGGATGCTGTGGCCCATAGACATCTGCATTTATCTTCGATAAAGAATCAAAATGCAGATTCGTTGTCACCCCTGAGGACTAATATGGAATGCCTCATTTCCAGTTTTTTACTGGGTCTCCGGTTCTCTACACTCACCATTGAAACACAGTAGTATTCTCGTATCTTGACTCGAACGTATTAATGGCGAGTATTAGAATTTTAAGACAATCTGTTGTGCAGAGCTTGGACGAGCGTTATCGTGGGGACGTAGTAGACTAATGCCATTGACAATAAATCTCGGTTGTTTCATAGCGAGCTTGTTTGTCAGGGTTTGTAATACTTGACAGTACCTCTTCTGTAATTGTTATACAAAAATAGTACATATTTTTTCTTTTAAAAATACTGTTTTATAGAATTTATTCAAAACTTAATAACATTACTAATATTTAATAATTCAGTTAATTTACAAATTTTATTAATACATAATAATTATGTTACTACAATGAATATTGTTGTAGGTTTTTGTCATTTATTTAACAGTAGCGAACGTTAAAAATTACTTTTCTCCTTGTGAGCTAAGTTCCAAGCGACCACAGTGTAACGTTCACGTGGGAAATGAGCCTTGTATGGCAATATTTCCAGTGCAAGATGCGGCTGCAGCACTTTCGCAATTACATTTTCACGTGTGTTGCAACAAATACAATTTATTTTATGCTCAACAAGCTTTCCTGTGACTTTATTTATGTTGTTTTTTAGAATTGAGGATTGAGGAATCGACAGTAGCCTTATAATAAGATTGAGAGTGTGCACTGAAAAGTCACAAAGTCGCGGGTTCGAATCCACCATTCGATAGTACCAAGAACCGTTTCTAGCGCAAATTTTTAAACATACTCGTATTAATATCAGATATTATAGCCAGACATATTGTTTATTTGGCTATTTAAAAAATCATGTAAGCATTCACCGGTTCTGGCATTCACCATACGAAACAACAGTATTATGCTGCTGTGTTTCATATGGTGAACTGCTATCTCGCACTGTTAATCTGTGCGGGTGTGGTTTTATCCCAGTTGAGCCGAACCATTCGTAATTCAACAATAAGATGCAGCGGGACTCTACCACGTGCAAAATGTTTACATATTACGTCACATCCTGATGATGTAGAAAGACAGTTAATGGAAGGGCTAGTTCGTTGGTTATGTAGCAGCATTTAGCTAATGGCTATAAGTCGAATTAAAAAAAACACGTATTATATTTTTCACAATTTACGACTCACGAACCAATCATTTAGGTACAGTTAAATCGAGAGAGTCATGACGGTGTAGGGTTAGGGGTGGTGTAAGAATATCCACTACACCATAACGTCCCATGGGTGTCGTAAGAGGCGACAGAGGGACACAAACCAAGGGATGAATAATAATAGAATAATTTTTATTCTATATGGATTACAAGAATAATTATATTATTAAAAGTCATTTATGTTTTTACCATTGATGGTCGTCTTCCCAAAAACAACTAGAAATGAAAAAAAAACTGTGGTGGCAACTATGGCAAGTTTTGATTCTAATGAGACAATTTATGTCGAGGTCTATGTTCAGCAATGGACTTTAATAGGTCGTATAGAATTAATGAAAAAAATCTAGAGAAGCGTATCGCGTTATCGTCTTCGTTTTTCACAAGATGGGTCGTCAACGCCCTGGCCTTGGCCTTAGGCCTTTCAGCCTACGCAGGTATCGCTTTATGGAAATTTCAACAGAGGAAAACATTTTTCGACTGGCTCAAGTCAATTTCATTAAACTTCAGACGTGATTTACAACCGAATTGATAAAACTTACAATCCTACTTAAGATCTAATTATTTCGCTTTGGGCTGATGTCTAAACGTTAAACAATTCTTACGTTATGCGAAATATTAAGCAATAGCTTTTTATCCGCGGCTTCGCTCGCGTGGTTTTCAATTTAGAAACATTATTAATACTATTCCAATTAGGGGTAGAAATATACAGAAGATGGGCGGCAGCGTCTTTCTGATTACAGCTCAAAATAATAAAAGCTGCGGTTGCCAACCCGCTTGCCAAGCGTGGCTACTACTGCAAATATCCGGCCTATTTGACAAACAATGGGAGAAGCCTATGATCAGCAGTGGATAGACCTATTAAAAGTAATAAAGTAGCAGCCTACATACTGGGCATTATTGGGATTGAGTTGACCCTAACTCAACTATGACTCAACTTCTCAAATATGCAGGTTTCCTCGCAATATTTTCCTTCACCACCGAGAACGTGGTAAATCGAAACTTCAAATTGCAATTAAAATATGAGTGGTGTCGGTGCGGATCGAATTTGGGTTGCTTACGTACTATGAAATTTACGTTTGGATCGGTTCGATTACCGGATAACTTTAAAGATTCTATCAATGCAGTTCTACTCATAGTTAAAATAAAATAAACATGTGTTTAAAATTTGCTGTCTTTGATATTTATAGTACTTTTTCGCAAGAGCCTGTTCATTTACTCATGTCAGCTATGAAATCGGGACTGTCACAAAAATCTTAATAGGTAGGTATGTCTGAAAAGATGAAAGCTATCTTAATATATTATGACAAACTGATTTATAAGTCTCGATAAAAGTAAAAAGTAAAAACAGCTTACATACGCTTAAGACTGTGCACAGGGCTGCTAATTACCCAAGTGCAAAATAGCGGTTTCACATGTCTACGAATTTTTTTTTAAAACTACTCAGAAATCAAGGTTTCGCCGCCAAGTTATTCTTTACCATTTCTTTGAGCACGTGGAAAATAAGCAAATAAAATTTCCTAACCCGTTTCATTGGTCCTCGCGGGAATCGAACACTTTTGTTCCTGTGCTTTGAAATCTTACGGCGAGCTACATGGCTCTTGCATTTGCTTAAATAAAACTCATAAAAACTGAAAAGAAGTTTTTGCACGATTGTGGACCCCATCTACCTAGTAATTAGTCATTCAAACTATTCCATCATTTAGAGATGAAAATATTACAGTGTACTTAATTTTCAATTACTTACATCGGACTTGATTCAAAAATAAGTTGGTGAGATATCGTCCAATCACACAACAAAGCCGCTAAAATTTATACGGGGTTATTTTGCTATAGCCAAATTTACAGAGAAGGTTCAGATTGAGTAATATAAGCAAATGGTGAAGAAAAATGTATTTAAAAAAATCTTAAACATTCTGTCCTTTTTATCTTTTAAATTCAATATGCGTGGTAATGCATTATTTTAACTGATTTTACTGCGCACGCACACATTCGTAAGGGTCGATCGGTAAGCAAAAACGTTGTTGCCCATAAATCACATACAATTTGGGATAATTTCAAATAAAATTAGAAGCCTTATTTACTCGTATTTTCAAAAACTGCAATAACGGTATATCATTATTTATATATTTGAACTTAAGTTTAAAATTTGGCTTCTCTTTGAAAAATAACCCTGTATAATACACAAATTAGGCATAAAGTGATGTAGATTCTATTAAAAATTCTGCTTTTGTCAAAAATACGGTATTAGCGCTGCTAGCGGTGTGTAATGAAATTATTTTACGATATAACAATATGACGAAATAGCAATGTTGTGTTTAGTTGTTAATAGCGCCAAACGATCTCTATTCATTGATTTGGTCAAGTTACTAATTATTTATATCTTGATATAAATAACATATATATAACAATGTTAAGTTAAATAAATACAACCATTTCTTGTAATAATTGATTACTTTATGATATTATTCGTTCTAAGATTTGGCCAATACATATTAAATAAAAATCTTTTTACTTAAACTATATGGATATTGAGAGTTTTGCAATAATTACAGTTTTTATAATTTTATTTATAGATAAACAAAACTAATACGTACTAAAAATGTTTTTATAGATTAGAAATTAAACTTGGAAACATCTCAGATTTTATGATGTTCGATAGATGTCACTATTATATATGTAAGTAGTAATTAGTTACTATAAACTTTACTAATTCCTACTAAAATGAAATAACAAAAGAACCAAAAAATTAACGTTAGAATTTTCAAATAATTATGAATTTAATTATTTAACTGGAGGTAAAATGTTACTACTTTTTGAATTTAACGTTAGATGGGACCGTTTAAAAAAAAGTGAAACTTACATTGTCGGCGTAGTTCAAATTATTACGCAACGGTTAAAACTAATTTTAGGCTTTATTTATAAATATGTTATTTAAATGAATACATCAATCATATCAAAATTGAAATTAACATCTTGAGGAAGGAAAATACTTGAACCTCGTTTTTTAAAGTTCCGTAATCGGATAAAAAGTAGCCTATAAATTGCCCCGGGTCCCTAACTACCCACATTCGAAATTTCATGGAAAACTGTCCAGTAGTTTTTGCGTAAATCGGGAATACATAGACAGACAGACAGATAGACAAAAATACTAAAAAACCACTAATTTGGCTTCAGTGCCCTTTACTAGGGGACTAACCCCTGGAATTGTTTTTTTCCAGAAAATATTAGAATTACAGACACGACTTTTCTACAGATTTATTATAGGTATAGATAAGCGAGATATAGCTAAGGTTTTTGAAGGCATTCAATTTCTGCCCGAGTTAAATCATTCGGCTGTGACTTATATACAAAATGGCTATATTGCCATTTATCGAAGAATTTAATTATATCATTTTACATTGCTTTGAGAAAAAGCTTTCAAACTAACACCCACGGGAAAAATTAAGTGGATTCTAGATATAGGTTTCACAAAAAATAAAAGATACTTCAATATTTTTATTGCTTCTTAAATGAGTTGGAAAACATTGGTTTAAAATTTCGATAAACTAAACAAAGAATTTCGGAGAGTAAAACCTGCCCAAAAGAACATATCACATCAAGCACTTTACCTTTTTGTTAAGCTAGATTGGTAAAGTTACATTTTTGTCAATAATTGTTGCTAACCGTAGCGGCAGTGTAAGAATGCCCTTTGGAATTAAGTCCGCTATATGTACTACTTTATGCATGGGAGTATAAATAAATAAATAAACTTAAATAAATATCCACTATCATTTATCGTTCCGTGGGTGTCGTTAGAGGCGATAGAGGGAAACTGAAACAGAAGATGGGCAGCAGCATCTTCCTGATAGCAACTCAAAATAATAAAAAAACTGTTGCCAAGCCGCCTGCCAAGCGTGGCAACTTTGGTAAAAACCCCTTTATGAGGCAATCTATGGAGTGGGGGGAGGGGTGTCGGGCTATGTTCAGCAGTGGACGTTTATACGGTGTAATGGATAGAAAAGGATTTGTTACTAAGTCGTAAAGAGAAGACAATTTTTTTTTTTTAATTTATTCACGAATTTATGATACATATTATCTTGAATATGATTTTAAAGTTTCAAACATTGGCATGTCTATAACAGTTAGCACTATATTTTATTATTCAGTTCAGTTGAACTCGACAACATTAATCACGTAAACTTCAGATCTAAGCCTCTTGCATCGGCGGGGATTTCATCCTATCAGCGCATGTCAATCAGTATTACAAAGAAGAATCACCGACTTGGCGTCCAACAGACGTGTGACGGACAGACTGACAGATTACTCTTAACCCAGACAAATGTATATTTCTTGGATTCGACAGATAACTCGAAAACAAAAGTCATTATAAGTTAGTTTTTGATTCCAAATATCAGATTTATATAAACGCCATCCAGATAAATGAACTCTACTAGAGTATAGCAATTTCACCTGTATTGGGACAGTTAACACATATTAATTTTACAAGGACAAATATCATGATCCGGAACAATTATTTGTACACCACACAAATAATTGTTCTGTGCAGGGTTTGAACCCACAGCCCTCAGCGCTGCAACTCATTGCTAAGCCAATGCGCCAAGGAGCCGTCATAGTATATTGATAGTCATTATATATTGATAACAACCAGATGTCCTGTAAATATGTTGCCCGAATATGCAGGCTTCTATGACATACGTTTTTTTTTATAATATTGAAGTTTTAAGAATATTGAACTTTTGACCCAACTGATGGTTAGTGACTACTGCAGCCCATATACCCCTGCAATCAACTACAAATGCAGAAGGCTACACATAGCGTGGATGCGTGATTATTTTGGCACTTTAAACACTAGACCGAAATGCAGTATTGGCTCTACTCCTTAATGACAGAAAAAGGTAAGAGGGTGGTGTACCCAGATTGTCACGTACGCAGAAAATAAGTCATACCACCCAGAATATACCTTCACTTTCGCTGAATACGCGATAAGTCAGAACGTAAGAATGCAATTTACAATTTTAGCGGTACTGGTTGGAACCAAACTAGTGCCGCTAATGTAGGTACTTTAAAAATGGAAAGCTACCACGGCGCTTATTAAATAATTAAAAAAAATAACTTAAATTAAAAAAGGAGTTAAAATTAACAAAGGAAACATGAAGTACCTACATCGTCGCTGTAAAGAAAATTTAATGCAAAACGAAAATAATAAATACCTAAGATTTTCAAAGTCCTAATGGTTAACTCCTGACTTTATTTAATGCTTTTAGACCCGAAGCTTTGAGACCTTATTTACAATTCAAATACATTATGATATTCTTAAAAGTAAAATTACTTTGTACCTATTACATAAACAAGTTCAATTTACATTTGTAATTATAACTTTGCGAATTTAAGTGTTTAAAATTGTATAGTACTAGTTTACTTTTAAACTTTTTACTTTTTACTTTGTAGTTAACTTTTTGCCATAATAAGTCTACTTATTATGGCAAAAAGTTTAGTCGAAACTAATATTGAATCAAGATGCTTTCTGGTATAGATACGAGTGTATTATGTATGGCTGTTTGACGTTGAATGACAGTGCCCATTTGATGCAGATTATTTACCATCAAGTGGACTGGTTATTTTTAATAGAATACAGATGCACTTTCAACCCTGAGGATTAAGATGGAATGCCTCGTTTTAATTAATAAGGATCTTCCGTAAAATACACTCGCCATACGAATATAACAGCATTAAGCTGATATTTCAGGCAGTTATTCTGTGAGCGTCCTTCCCCGGTCGAGCCGACCCCTGCCTGAATCTGTATATTACGTTTTTTTTTTGCCGAAATTTAAGTACGACTACATTTTTTACTTATATATACTTAATTTACAATTAAAACAACAAGTACTATACATTCAAGATCAGAGGTAGGCTAGGATGTGGTATCAGATACATACACAACGGCAATTTCAACTCCACCCGATTTAATTGGCAACACATACCCCTCGATAAAGTTAGCTTAAGTAAGCATGTTCTATGATGTACTTAAAATAAAAAATTTGGAGCTCATAAGTGCGTAGCGAACCCGAGCAAACCAGTCCCCACAAGCAGCACCTGTTCACAAGTATGACGCATATGACAGCCATCGCCCTACTTGACCATATTAAAGAGAATTAGATGACCCGTCATACGACGCCACTGCAAGCAGAGATCTATAAGCAAGCATGACAAACAAAAGCCCGTCACACAATGCGATGTGTGTCCCAACATATTAAAAAGTAACTCTCTTACAGTACTTATAACGTACCTATGTATCATGTTTACAAATACTTATCTATACATATAAATAAAATTAAAGCGTCTGTATGTTATATCAAAATAACTGCCTTGAGCTAAGGGGGTTATGCAAATAAAACATGAATAACCATTTTTTTTAAATCTAGGAAGTACAAACATCCATGCCCGGTACAATTACTTGTAGGCCATACAAATTCCGTGCGGGATTTGAACCCGCGACCCTTAGTGCCGTAACTCAATGCTAAGCCACTGCGCTACGGAGCCGTCCAATCCGAATCCAATCTGAATTTATCCGAAAATTTAGTTTAAAAAAAAAGAAAAGTTGATAAAATAAGTCGTCATCGGCAAAGACAGGGCGGGTCGTTAGTTTTATAATAAGCATAATAATATCTAATAGTTAGTTGACCTAACTATTAGATAGATAGATATATATATATATATATATATATATATATATATATATTTCATTCATTCATTCATTACAGCCCTTCACAAGTCCACTGCTGAACATAGGCCTCCCCCACGGAATGCCACAATCCCGTGTGCCACACAGTGCCACAGTGCCACAGTCCAGTCCCGATTCTATATATATATATATATATATATATATAGAATTTTACGAATCGGTTGCCAGTAGCTGTAACAATTAAGCCATGACGGATGTATATAATAAGACGGGTAACGCATAAATAAGACGAGAGTGAAGATATTTCGCTTGTTTATTGTCTACGTTTCATAAATAGCCTTCCACTTAAATTCACTTTATAACACGGACGATTTAAATGGTCGTTATTTTCTCTTTCTACTCGGCGAAAACTTAAGTACCACTAACAACAGACAAAATTGTTGAAACATAATAAAACATTAGTAAACTTGGAAGGAAAACACTTACATATTGCGCTTTAGCCAGCAGAAATGTTCTTTCCATAAAAAGGGGCCGCCATAATGTACGCAGAAATATTATTATAAATCTTTATGGCATTAACATGGAGTAAGTTACGGAACTTTGCTCTTCGCAGAATCACTTGGTAAGTGGGTTGTAAATCATAGCAGCCTGAAGAATGATACTTATTTAAGATATTGTATTGTTTCTTGACGATAATGTTTTGTAACACTTAAATTAGAGCCGCGGTGTACGAGATTCGGAACTTCGCGAAAAATAATCAATGAAAATTGATTTTTTCACAATTTTCGTGTTTTTGACTGGTAGATTTGATAGATATTTAACAAGATTGAAGGAAATACTTGCCCTTATAACCAGGCATTGCATTCAATACCAAAATTATTTTGATAACGGTACGTAATAAACATTACTGCTCTGTAGAGTGTAGCGAGGAAGAAAAAGTATTGTTATTTTTTTTCTTTGTAGTCTAGTGAGTTACTCTGAACTGAAATTAGTATGGAATGTTTTGTCGCATAGAAGCCGTAGTTGCTCAGTGGTTAAACGCTGGCCGTAAATTTGACAGTACGCGAAAAACCGGGTTTCGATCTCTGCCGGCACTAACAGTTAATTGCTATTTCAAGTGGTGATTTATCACGTGCTCAGCGTGACGTGAAGTGAAACATAGTAAAGTATCATCTGTATAAGAAATAAAATATTTAATGGACATGTGAAGTCGACAAACTCGCATTGGAGTAGCGCGGTGGAATAATTGCTCCAAAACACTTAGAAATGATGGAAGGCATGTGCCCAAAAGTGTGACGTATGCAGGGTGTAACTTTTAGTTACTTTTGCTAAAATAAAACAAATTTACAAAAATAAAAATAAAATTTATATTTCAGCAATGACTTGAATTACATAATATTTATTTCTACACAAATTATTATTTTAGTTTTAATAAGGTTTTAATAAAAGTTTCACGTAACACCTGGACTACTTTGTTTTTTGATTTGTTAGTTTTATTTTTATTTTTAAAACCGGACTTACACTCGATAGATTTTATGCTCGTTCGTGAAAGTCATTATTTGATATGCGTTCAAACAATAAATTTGTAGGAGATATAAATGTTGAATAAACTTTATTGTAAAAAAAGTCACACAATTGTATGAAATACTTCAAATTTTACTTACCTATTTTTATATTTCAATATAATATAAGCGATCGTGAAAGATCAAAAGCATTTATTCACAAACAATATTTTGATCGTTTTGTTGTGAATTTTTGTTTATTTTTTCTCTAATTTGAAACGAATCATATATTTTCCTTGAGAAACCCTCCAAGCCATAAGCAAATTAAATCTAGCATAATTATTGCAAATCAGTTTATTGTTTATACTGCCCATTTCAATACATTACACCTTTCTGTATACACCGTTCACATTATTCAGTTTAGATGACACAAATATCAGAAACAAGCGAATAATGGGTTCTGACCACAGAACACAATTACTCTCTACCTGTCTCTCTACCTGACTATCTCTGGTTCTGACTAAATATTCAAAATTTAAAAATTACAGATTCTATCTTTAAAATGTGACAGATTAGGTAATATTAATTATAGTAAAAGGAAAAAGCCTATATACTACTAGCACTGCTAAACAAAGCCTTCTTCTCATTTATGATAATGTTAACTATGGTAATTGCAATGGTGGAATTAAAAATAAATATGGTTTGTTTCAAATTCATTATTTGAAACAAACCATACAAAACCATTATTCACATTTGAATATAATATTCAATAATTCATGATTTTGATTCGATAATACACAGCTTATTAAGTTCGTTTTATTATGTATAAATACCTCGAATATTTTCCCAGTAATTAAAATAAATAAATTAATAAGTCTGAAACGAGGATTTCCGCTGAATAACAAGAGTAACTGACATAGCCCAGCGGATCAACAAGCTGAAGCGGCCATGGACCGGCCATATAGCCCGAAGAACCGATAACCGGTGGGGAAGAAAGTTTCTCGAGTGGCAGCCACGTATTGGCAAGCGCAGTGTTGGGCGACCCCCCACTAGATGGAGTGACGACCTCATAAAACACACAGGCAGTCGATGGATACGAGTGGCTAAGTAATTTATGGAAATTTATTGGGGAGACCTATTTTCAGCAGTGGACTTGTGATGGGCTGTAGTAGTCGTAGTAAAAAATAGGTGTCATTGATTTGAAGTTATTGATGAAGATGTCCTTTTAAACAAAAGTATCAACTGCGCAGTAAAGACACTCAAACATTCCTAATCAATCCGAATTCGGAATATACTGTTTATGCAATGAGTTCGTCGATGGTTTATACTTTATATCAGAGTATTGTAACTGTTCCAACGTATCATGCATTCATCCACCACAGCCTAACTATCAAATTCCACCGATGAACAAAGGCCTCTCGAGATTGCCATAGTTACTACGCTTGGCAATCGGGCTTGTAACCAAATTTGTATAATTTGAGCTCTTAACAGGAAGATGCTGCTTCTATCTCCTATAGCATTTATTGCCAAACCGCCTGCCACGCGTGGTAACTATGGCAAAATTCCCCTTATGAAGCAATCTATTGGGAAGGCCTATGTTAAGGAGTAGACTTTTAAAGGCTGTAATAAATCTTATGTAACCAACAAAATTCCTAAATCAATCGAAATATTTTCTCAAATAATTACTATATTTATTATGAAGATTCAAGAATAACATAAAAGCATAATTAAAATGATACCAATAAATAATTGTTTTTTTTTACAAAAACAATTTCTTGGAAATAAATCGGTTTCCTAAAAACTGTATTATGTGCAACTCTATCCACGAAAACCATATAAGACCACCGCAAATATGTTTTTTTTTTCATATAGCTCGCGCAGAACCAGAAGCGGAGGGGTTGGGTTCAATACTTGAGAAAAAAATACACCGAGTTTTGGTTATTTTAAATCACCATTATTAAAGCATTAAAAAACACAATCATTATTAAAGCATTAAAAAAAATTAAACACTAAAACACACGATATCTCTTGAACCACTTAAGGCGCTGTACATAGTCAAACTAGGCTTTACAAAACAGTTTTTTAACAAAATATATACATTTTAGAGCTGCAAAATAAATATATGTTAATCTTGATCACATTTATGGGTGGACCATTGTTTTCAAAACACGTTTTCGGTAAATTTTCTCGATAGAAAAAAATCATAAAATAGCCATTGAAATTGAATTTAGCAATTGTAACTGTATTATTTATAAGCAAATCTTAATAAAATGAATAACAGTGGTGTAATATATAATAATAAGGAACTGTTGTTTTATTTATCGATTGAAATGAAATATTTGTAAGTATTAATATATTTAATGAAAATAGCTCGAACGAATCGATGTTTCACATCGCGCCATCGTGGCGTCTTTTCGCTTCTCTTTCATTTCTATGCGGAGCGACAGTGATCGTTGAGGCACGCTGCTAGACGGACCTGTACCAATTTGTTCAAAAATCATTTACGTATCTGTTTGTTCTTAAAAGATATTTTATTGTAAGTTGGTGTAAACTTTTGTTCGATTTCGGTTTTAGTCGTAAGTTGTAAAAATAAACAATCAGTGTCGGTACATTATAAAAAATGGGCAACAATAAAATATACGAAGGGCAATAAAGAGATCTTATTCGATGAAACAAAAACACATGATGGAAGTTGTAAAGTAAGTACACCAACTTTTTGTGCACTCTTTATTTTGTTTATATAGATTATCTATACAGTAGCGCGTTTGGTATAGCGGTCCCGTGCATTGAATTAGTTTTTTTGCATCAATGTTCATCCTCGGGTTCTAATCCCACATAACATGGGTATACTTTTGTTGATTTCTTATTTAAAGTAACTGTTTTTTTTTTCTTAATTGACATAAATTTTTTGACTTTCGTATTTTTGAAATGATTATAATGCAATTTTATTGTTTTTTTTTTTAATAGTAAAAAGAAACGGTTAGCGAGCAATCCGTCAGTATATGAACCATCGGAGAAAACTTTTCATGGGTAAGTTTATACATACGAGTAAAAAGTTAAAGTTACAGCCTATATACCGTCCTACTGTTGGCACAGGCCTCTCATTTCTGAGAGGGTTTTAGGGCAAGGAATGTCAGCCACGCTGCCCCAATGCGTATTATGAACTTCACATGTCGTCGAAATATTTTTGTTCTTATTTCTCAGACATGCAGGTTTCCTCACGATGTTTTCCTTCACCACCGAGCACGTGGTAAATTAGCACTTAAAATTACAATTAACAATTTCATTGGTGCCGGCGGGGATCGAACCCGGGTTGCTCACGTACTGTGAAACTTACAGCGAGCGCTATACATCTGAGCTACCACGGCTATGTTTGTAATAAAATAAAACAAAATGTCGTTTTTTTATTCGTCGACGGAATCTCAAATAGATAATATATACCCACCAGCCATGATTTCTTTTTTTTTCTCTTTATAATAAAATAAAAAATAACGTGCTTTTTTATTTCAGAGAAATCACTGGCGATTTACTTGCTATTCGATGAACCGTTGACCGAAGTTCAAGAAGATAATATATACCCACCACTTCATGGTCGAAGAGTCGTTGAAATAATGTATTTTATCCAGCAGCTGCAAACATATGCGGCCACAGTTCTTTGTTCAATTGCGGCTCTCACAAATATCACTCATAGGAGAAAAAAGATTGGCGTCTTTATTGTCACAAGCGAAGATTTGTCAAGTACACATAATGTCAACACTAACGTGGGTGCCGTTACAGGAATTACTTCTATTACATACCCATATTTACGAAAACAACTTATGCTCAAGTTCAAAAGAAAGTTTATAAAAAATGGGAGTCAACATCTGTCGAATCCATGGCGGCAGCAGCTATGCGTGAGCGTGATGCAGCGATAGCTGAAGGAACACCGAGCAAAGATCTCGAACCTTTATTAGACGTAGGATCGCGATGACCGACGGCTATTGGTCATCACGATCCTACGGAAATAATTATAAGGCATTGTCATTGAATCATACCGTTCAAAAGTTTATTAGAATTATTTTCTTTCCACAATTTATATAATTAGATTTCGCTCGTATGTAAATACATCAAAATAATAAAATTAAATTAAAATAATTAGCTTGTATAATTTTTATGTATCCTTCAAATAACCCACAATTCCCAAAAAAAAAACTGCTGTTTTATGCAAAAAGATATGTTTTTCCCGAGTGAATACACTCGGGAAAAACATTATAAAACAGCTGTTTTTTTCCGACTTTAGGGCTAGCGCTATAGTAAAATTTGTTCATAATGGTTTATTTTACTCTTGATTCTGAAGAAAAATATGTCTATACGAATAAAAATGATTGTTTTTATAAATTCACAATTTTTACAATTTGCCGTTTCGAGAATTGGCCATTTCTATGATTGACCATTTTGGTCCAAAGTCATTTTATTTAAGAATTAATTTATTATTCATTTGATGAATCTGTTACAAAATTTCAAAATAACAATTATTGATTATTTTAAAATTAAGAAAATAGAATATGTACATATTTTAAAAATAACAACACTAAATTATGTAGGTACATAATATTTTTAAAATAACAAAACAAAAATATATACATATTTTAAATACGAAAATAATTGTAGAAACATTTTAAAAATACGAATACAAAATATACGTCTGATGGGATTCGAACCACCAGTCATAGCGGAAACGCGGTGCGAAGGCGGACAGCGGGCGCTGGACCAATTGTACATTTTACGTCGAGCGACGGCGAGATTCACGCGGTGCACCCGCAGTGGGCGGGACTACTGGTCCCTTACTTCATCTGCTTCACCCCCTCAAATACATAAAAGTCGTCTATTCACCGCGCCTTAATAAATTAAATATTTCATTATTTCCAGAATTTCGACTAGTAGTTTTTGTTACAAGAGCGTTTGAGGCTTGAACTTATGGGGTTTCCAATTATTTTTTTATTTAAAACATTCTTTTGTAACTATTTCTTGTAAATATATTTTGTGCGAGAGAAGGAAAGAAATTAAAGATGGAAAATTCGAAGAACAATTTAATATAAAAAGATTAACTTACATGAAAACATACGCGGCGGAAGTATTCGTCGGGTAACAATAACGCCAAATTCGTTTATCAAAACTACCGTTCACTGACGACAGTGTTGCCAGATTTAAAAAATTCCTGAATCTTAACCAAATTGTTGTAAAAAGTATACAGATTAAATGAAAAAAAGACTCAGTGACTTCTGAGTTCCCTCCGTGACCATGGGATGGGTGCTGTAAAGCACCCGAAACGTCGGGAATAAAAGTTAAATTAAACGCGATATAATCCGTAAAACTAGTTTCATTTAATGTGTAGTGTTCGCGTAAATATAAGAAATCAAAAGTGTACAGCTTAAAAACAATAACATTGTTATATGCATTAATAAAATAATGCTGTTTAATTTTTTGTTATGGCACGCGGTAAGTATGTGAAAATTTCGGATTAAATGTGGCGTTTTTTTTACCTATTTTATATATCCTCATATACGCACTCGAAGTATGGTTCACCAACAAAGTGAACAATTGTTTTCGTGTATTTGAAGAAATTCTGATCAAAAATTAATTAATCGTTTTGCTGTAGGTAAATTCTGGGTGGGACTTTTTGCATTAAAATGAACCACTAACAATCAGTGTCAACCACACATAGTGTAGCAGATATTTATCGACTTTGCCACTAATGGAGCAAGGCTATTTGCTGTAACAGATTTTACTCTGTTATCCGAACTTTAAACTGTAATGGGACTATTATGCAGGCCACTTTGCGCCCCGCTAGTCTGGTTGTATAAGTGTATGTGAAGGAGAAAATGAAATAAGGCTTTAGTTTATAAATATGTAGTGATCTTGTGTTGAGGTGACGGAATCGTTTGGTAATTAATTCAGTTAATATTGTATTTTTTTTAATATTGCAGCAAATATTAACTAAAATAGCTAAAGAAAGAAAAATTTTTATTAAAAAAGTATGTCTTTCTTAACCAGCCCGAAACAATCCACTGCGGAACACGGTCCTCTCTCGAAGTAAAGAGGATTTTGCCTTAACCGATATGACGATCGCAGTATTGGACGTCTCGTCCTCCTTTAAACTTTGACGCTGCTCTCTTTCCCCAGTCGGGGTATTTTATTTTAGCCCGGAGTGAACGAGATGATTATACCGTTATTTATCGAAAACCACAAGATCTTTCTGGCTGGCCTCAGTCGTCTCTTAGGACAGCCATGGGACGAAACGAGGTGAGGTATTTCTCAAGTTACCACCACACGATAAATATATGTCTATAATAAATATGTGTAAAATATTGGGTACTCATGCATGTACAGTTTCGCCCTTACTTTCATATGACCAATAAAACTTACGATTAGTGAATATTTCGAAAAAAAACTATCAAATTAGATCCGCTTAAACATGTAGACTGAATAAATCGCGTAAAAAAAATAGCTTCCAACGGTACTAGAGCAGCTACTTGTGTACGTTTGTTCGTGGAAAGCGATTCGTCCGGGTAAAGAACACGCTCGCACATTACACCAGCGTGAAATAGTGGGCATAATATTGCCGTGTTTCATATAGACAAGGATCCGTCGTTGCTAGTAAACAGAAATCCTTTTTACTAGCAACGACGATTTGGTTGAAACCAATTTTGTCATTCTCGAGCACAGGCGCAGAGTAACTAGCCTCTCGGTATTCTCGATTTTTTGCCAGTGTTTATAGCAAAATTATTCGGTGGTAGGAAGATAGTTAAACTAGTTCCTTGAGTAAAACTTTAATTAGGAACTCAGCTAGGGAGTAGTACTCACAGTACTTCTATTTTTCTCTGAGTTGTAGCACAAGCCTTTTCTTTTTTTAAATTTAGAGCTGTTACTCTATTCAAGTCCTCTTGAAGAGAAATTTGAATATAAAACTGAAAGCCAAATGCTCAAATATAAATACACGATGTAAGTTTGAAAAAGGTCGTAATGAGGGTCAATGGTTGACCCTTTTTAACGAAAAATCTTTTAAAATCTTCAAAGTACAGTCATAATGTGGAACACATGCATCAAATTACAATAAAAATGGACTTTCGGCCGCTAACGATTAACACTCATACGGTACTTTTTATGTTAAAGCATCGCTGTAAATCCGAAAAGAGTAGCAAGTGTTTAAATGTTTATACTTTGTTTGATCTTACGTTTTATGCTTTAGCAAAACTGCAGTATTTATAAAGGTTTCTGATGCTGATATTTAAAATTACTGAGGGCCGTTGCAGTTTTTTTTATAGAATAAGGGTACAAACATGCATAAAGTCTACGTGATGATAAGTGTATGCTGTGGCCCATAGACATCTATCTGCATTTGTCCTCGATTAAGAATCAAGATGTAGATGCGTTGTCACCACTTAGGACTATGATGGAATGACTCGTATCCAGTAAAAAAGGTTCCCTGCGATCACCGTATGAAACACAGCAGCATCAAGCTGCTATTTTACGCTGGTATTATGTGAGTGCGAGGTCTTTTCCCGTTCGAGCCGACCCATTCGTGCTACAACCATAAGATAGCTGGTTCTAACCTGGTCAGCGTGGTTCTACCTGGTCAGCGTGGTACCACCTGATCAGCGTGGTCCTACCACGTTGAGGATATAATAAAATACACACTCCTTAAAATTTTACAGTATGTAAGCAAACTCTTAAGCGATTTAAGCCTAATGATGGGTACAACGGACTGCGATTCAACTACTGTAGTGAATCACTCCCAGCACAAGAATTTTAACCTGGTTCTGATTAACGGGAATATTCATAGTGCTGATAGCACTATTAATATTTTTCTCAAACAAGTTCCAACCTCACCGATGAAACCACATCAATGAAAATAAATTCAATTAAAATTAAAACTATTTTCAGCGAATGTTTATTTCGAAACACATTGTAATGGGGGTGAAAACTGAACAGAAAAATTCCATGACATTCATACATACACGCAGCTGAAGCTTGTAATAAAAATAATTTTAACAGTATTAAGTATTATTATCACTTTTCATAAAATAATTAATAAATTAAATATATTCACAATTAACCAAGATATCGAGTAGCATACATTAAATAATTTAAAATGTAATAATCTATTTATCCCTTACAATTAAAATAATTGACATGTTTATTGGTACACAATCATACGTTCTATAAAAAATGTCCATGTAGAAATGACACCTTTTACAGAATGATAATATAAAACTGTTTCTTGACACAATCAGCTTTTTAAATTATTTTAAATTTTATTGCATTCCCTTTTACAAAGGAATACCATTACTTAATACTATTAGGCATTCTCTAACAGTCAACCCATGTAGTGATGAGAATTAGACGTAGGTATAGCAATTTAAAAAAGAAGAATGATATTTGATTTACAATTACACAGAATAATGTTTAACTATATATAATAAACATTATTTAACTTTTATAATAAACATTTCACAGATAAATTAACTATATAAAAATAACTTAAACTGTCTTTTGTTTCCGTACAGAATTCTTCCTATTATTTCTATTTGCTAAAAGATTGCAATTTTTCATTGCTTTAGCTAATGTAAGTCGACTGGTAGGAAATGCCTCAGGCGTAAACTCCACTTCTATACAAGTTGCTGTCCTCTTTAGGAAGAGGGCAGTATGTCAGCAAAACCTATTGCGAAAAACATGGCGTACAAAGTTGCTCTTTAGATTTTTTAACAAAGAAACTAATATTTTAAGAAACACCTTATATGGAATAACATGGTTCTTTATAATTTTTTATAGAAGTAAGAGTGACAAACGAGCACACAGTCCATCTTATGGTAAGTGAATGCTGTGGCTCGTATATCCTACACTTATCATCGATTAAGAATATTTTACTAATAAAAAAGCGTCTCCGGTTCTCTTAACTCTCCATACGAAACACAGCAACATAAAGCTACTATTTTGCGCTGGTATTCTGTGAGAGCGTGGTACTTACTTCCCCGGAGGAGCCGACCTATTCATAGCGTGGTTCTACCACCTAAAACATTAACTTAAAACAATTAATGAAAACATTACTAGGAACATTACTAGGAAGACGCTGCTGTCCATTTCCTGATTTATTTCTCTCTGTCACCTTTACGACACCCAGGGATGATGTGGGTAGTGGATATTCTTACACCGCCACTACAGTGTAAAGACTATAATAAGATTTAAAATACCATCCCTATTTTCACCACTTGGGATGATTTTTTTAAAAGTTTAATGAATCCATAATATGTACAGCCTATTTAATAAAAAAAATATTAGAATCTGTTTATAATTGGCGAAGACATCGCGTAACATACCGTTACAGCCTATGAAAGTCCACCTCTTAGATTGCCTCATAGGGGATTCTTACACTGCCACTACACGGTACTCGCGCAAAATACATAAAAAGAAATACAGACGAATTAGACACTTCCTCCTTTTTAAATTCGACCGAAAAGTAATTAGCGTAATTCCTAAACGGCGAGCGTTTGGCGAGGCGTGTGGCATGCGGCGCGTTTCCTATACAACTCAAGCGGCCGCTTTAGGGCACTGTAATATGTGTTTGACATGCACGCCGTACGATCCACCACACAAAGCACAAATCTCAATTGAATTTTACTATAGTAAATCAAGCTCAAAACTGAAAACAAAGATGTTGCAATTATTCAAATACATTAAAGAATACAATTTTCTAGAGTTCTACAAGTAAAATACAAAATACCTCTATTTTTGAGTAAGGCGACGAAGGACATACAGTCCACCTGTAAGTGGATGCTGTGGCTGTAAATCCTCGATTAAAAATCAAAATTTAGATTCGAAATTTAGGGCGCGTCAACATAAAGCTACTATTTTGCGCTGGTATTCTGTGAGAGCGTGGTACTTACTTCCCCGGAGGAGCCGACCTATTCATAACTGCAGCGTGGTTCTACCACCTAAAACATTAACTTAAAAACAATTAATGAAAAAATTACTAGGAACATTACTAGGAAGACGCTGCTGTCTATTTCCTGATTTATTTCCCTCTGTCGCCTCTTACGACACCCACGGAATGATGTGGGGTAGTGGATATACTTACACCGCCACTACAGTGTAAAGACTATAATAAGATTTAAAATACCATCCCCTATTTTCACCACTTAATCATACCGCTATAATAGAAACCATAATATGTACAGCCTATTTAATAAAAAAAAAATATTAGAATCGGTTTATAATTTTCGAAGACATCGCGTGACATACCGTTACAGCCTATTAAAGTCCACCCCTTAGATTGCCTCATAGCCTGCCACTACACGGTACTCGCGCAAAATACATACAAAGAAATACAAACAAATTAGACACTTCCTCCTTTTTAAATTCGACCGAAAAGTAATTAGCGTAATTCCTAAACGGCGAGCGTTTGGCGAGGCGTGTGGCATGCGGGCGCGTTTCCTATACAACTCGAGCGGCCGCTTTAGGGCACTGTAATATGTGTTTGACATGCACGCCGTACGATTCACCACACAAAGCACAAATCTCAATTGAATTTTACTATAGTAAATCAAGCTCAAAACTGAAAACAAAGATGTTGCAATTATTCAAATACATTAAAGAATACAATTTTCTAGAGTTCTACAAGTAAAATACAAAATACCTCTATTTTTGAGTAAGGCGACTGTGGCGGCGCTGTCGTCGCGCCTCAAGCGAAATACATCGAAGCCTAAATCACGCTATCAAAGTTCCGAATTAAAAACAGTATATATACAATAGTTCCGAACTACCACTAGGAGCGTTGGCCGCTCCCCGGGCCGAACACCTTGCCCGGCGGGAGATCTCCCCTTTTCCTTCCACTCGCTTCAGTGGTGACCAACCGACGTGATATGAACACGCAACCAACAGCCTTCGGAAAACTACCTTCAAATCCTCGTCATCGTTCCTGGCACCCCATTCATTCGCTCCGAGCAATATTCAGTCTTCACATCCTGCAAACCATCTAGCTACAAAGGTTCATCGCAGCACTATAATAATACTTCCTGTTCCTTCAAGCTACTCTCTGCGCTACAGTGTTCGGCACGGCTCTGAGCCTTACTGCTCGCCTCTGCTTCACGGCACTCTCGCAGATTACTTGTCTTCTTCTCGACTCACCGCAGACTACAAGGCAATTCCTGCACCTTGCACATTCGTCGACATCTAGATCGTACATCGACCTGGTCTGAGCAGGGGGGTGATGTGGCGGCGCTGTCGTCGCGCCACAAGCGAAATACATCGAAGCCTAAATCACGCCACCAAAGTTCCGAATTAAAAACAGTATATATACAATAGCTCCGAACTACCACTAGGAGCGTTGGCCGCTCCCCGGGACGAACACCTTGCCCGGCGGGAGATCTCCCCTTTTCCTTCCACTCGCTACACGACAAAGGAGCATACAGTCCACCTGTAAGTGGATGCTGTGGCTGTAAATCCTCGATTAAAAATCAAAATTTAGATTCGAAATTTAGGGGCGCGTCAGCATTAAGCTAATATTTTGCACTGGTATTCCGTGAAAGCGTGATTCTTCCTCGGTCGAGCCGACCTATTTGTACTTAAACCATAATAATCATAATGTCCTCCAGACCAAATTTCGGCCACTGCAGCTAGTCTCGTTGCAGCGTAGCTCTACCACGTATAGCGGCATGAATGCGCATGCAGTGGCTAAGCGTTTAGCTACTGCATGCGCATAAAAAACACTCAAATAAGGCGAAATAAGGCAGTGAGAAACGCTTATAAAAATTTTGTTGATTTCCGTCACTTTTGAAGGATTGCTCTAACAACTAACTTCCATTAAAATTATTTACTGCATCGACAGTAATAGCCGAGACTTTAATTACCTAAACCGTGTGCGTTTTTAATATACAAGTACCTTATATTGTATGACTGTCTTATATTTTATAACTTATCTATATATTGTATAAAAGAGGATATTTGTATATATGAAATTGTTTAACTCAAAATCTATTTGATCGATTACCATGGAAATTGTTATATATATATATATATATTAATAACACTGCAATCATAACACTGCTATGTAAAAACTCTGATACTGAATAAATTATTTGATTTGATTTGAATATATATATATATATATATATATATATATATATATATATATATTTCAATGGAGAAGGTTTATATTTATAAACTAAAAAAAAATTGAAAACAAAAATTTTGCAACAAACAAAATTTAAAAGTTTTGATTTTATTTGCTTTTTTTCAATCAAGCAAAACATGCAAAATACTGAACTCTGAACGATCTTGGAAAAAAATAAAAATTCAAAGCACTATATAGCTACATTGTAGGCGCAGTATGGGCTCACATAATAATAGGCCGGGGAAAAAGTTTCTGCGTATTTTATATACAAATTCAAGAATTTTTTCAAAGTTTCATTACATTTGGTTATCATAATGATTTCATATATTTACGCGAACACTACATATTGAATAAAACTATTTTTACGGATTTTATCGCGTTTAATTTACTCCCCGTGACCATGGGTGCTGTAAAGCACCTGAAACGTCGGGAATTAAAATAGTAAATTAAACGCGATAAAATCCGTACAAATAGTTTTATTCAATACACTTGGTTATAATATAATATAATTATGTTGTACCATTTTGTTCGATAAATTTTTGCCATCTTGTAGGTAGTGACATAATCCCGTTGCTGTAGTAATGTTGGAATTTTTGATTTTAAAAAAATGCGACAAGTAGTTTTGACAGTCCTCTCTTGATGTTAACCGCACACTGACCAAAGAATTCTGAAGAGACCGAAACAGGTGAAAATCTGAGGGTTCAAGATCAAAACTATATGGTGGATGCATTAACACTTCCCAAGCAAGCTCTCTTAATTTTTGCTGAGTGGCCATATATGTGTGTGGTCGGGCGTTATCATGATGAAAGACCACTCCTTTTCTGTTGATTAATTCCGTCCGTTTTTTTTCAAATTTCTTGCTTGAGTCTCAATAGTTTTTGGCAGTGGAGTTCCGAATCAATGGTTTTGCCCGGCGGTAAAAGCTCATAATTAACGATGCCATTCCAATCCCACCATACACACAGCATCGCCTTGTTTCGCTACAGTCTGTGGAGGTTGACTACCCTTTGACCATGATCTTTTTCACACGTTCTTATCGTAGGTGATCCACTTTTAATCACCAGTGATCAATCTTTTCAAAAATGGTTCGGGTTCAAAAATGGTTACGTTTCAATAGAGAATCGCAAATGAGTACACGATTCATTAGGTTTCTTTCAGTGAGCTCGCCTGGTACCCAAATAGCCAGACTTTTTCAAATGGGTCAAAACTGTTTTGTGGTCAATCCTCAATTCCTCGGCTATGTTGTAACTGCTAATATGCCGATCTTGCTCCACTTTTCAAAACTGGCATCTACTTTATACGTATGAGGGCGACCAGAGCAAACTGCATCTTTAACATCAAAATTCCCGGACTAAAAACGCTTGAACCAACTTTTTGCTACACTGACACTGCATTAGGTCCATAAACATCACAATTTTTTTGTGGCTTGAGTTGCATTTTGCCCTTTTTGTAATAAAACTCAGAATGTATCGAACTTCTTCGTTAGATTCACTCATTTTAGCGGACAGGAAAACAATTGAAAAATGGCGGGAAAGTGTTTTTTTACTTTTTGATTTTCTTTTTCTAATTTCCTATATGTATTGATGTTAAAACCAGCCAGATACAAACAGTACAACCTAAGAGATTTTTCTTCAATTTTATACAAACAAAATACGAAGATACTTTTCCCCGACCTATTATAAATTAATTCACAAAAATCATATAAATTTATTCTTCATCATCGGTTTTATCACCCTAATGACAAAAAATAAAATTTATTAAATATACTGGAAATAGCTACATTGTACTGGAAATAGCTACATTGATAAATATATATAAGTATGCCTCTGAAATATTTGCCAACACTCGCCACGTTGCGTTGGGCAGGCTCGTTGATAAGCACAAACGCACTACTAACGACGAATAAAGCACCGACTAAACAACACCATTACACGATGTGTTGCAATCTTCAGTGTCTTTAATTTAGCCTCGGCATTTTTGAGTCGATCAATTTTGTTCATGACAGAATGCACTGTGGTCTGTGCGCAGGTAAAGCTGACATTCGGGGGAAAATTTGGTAGGTATCCAAGGACACCGCATTAAGATATTAACATTATCATAAACCATCAGACAAAATATTGCATTAAATTTCTTTATTTTTATACAATCCTGTATCAACAACCCAGAGCTTAATGCAAATTTTGTATAAACAGTTGGACTATATTGCATGTTATTAGAACTACACGTGTTCTATGTTCTATGAAGCTCCACGTTACAATATTCATGAAGTCAAATTAAATGGAAAAAGGTTTAACTACTCTGTGGCTTCTATTATAAGGAAAATAATAATAAGTGTAACCTAATTATGACAAAATTCAATAATTCCTTAAGGATTCAGTTAATATATAATAAGAAAACGAAATCATATCTAACAATCTAATTAAATTTGTTATTGAAATTACTAATTTATTCACGTATTTGTTCACGTTATATTATTAAACTTCCACATCCATACATTCGGGGTAAGATAGATCTTTCCATTTTCTACCGACTTCAACAGGAGGAGGTATTCAATACGACTATATGTTTTTTTTTGTTTATGTGTGTTACCTCATAGCTTTTTAATGGGTGAACCGATTTCGATAATTCTTTTTTGTTTGAAAGCTGATGCCTCACATGTGGTCCCATATACATTTGATCAAGGTCTGGCCGATAGTTTTTGAGTTATTCTTAATAATTTACATTGAAGTCGGTTGTACAAAATTCTTAATTTTAAATTATTGGTGGGATTAGCCTTAATCGCCACGCTTGGCAAGCGATTTGGAGATCAAAATACCAGACATCTGACAACTTGACACGGCTCCCCGTCACCACTCTGAGTATTTTAAGTCGGGTGTAAGCAAGATGGTTATACCGCCATCTATCGGAAACCGTTCGATCTTTCTGAAATGTTCCATAGTCGTCTGCGGGATCTTTTACGATAAAATGGGGTGAGGGATTTTCTTACGCCGCCACCACGCGACGAATTTTTTTCGAACACACTAAGTCCAAGTAACAATATCGGTAACAGTAGCGGGTACGGTCAACATCGAGTTCGGATTATTTGTGTACTATAAAATTTAAGTCGAGTGATTTAAGTCGAAGAAACATATTTTAAAGTAAATACTGTAATAATTAAATGGAAGGAAAAAAGTGTGTGTATCAGCTCCGACGCACGACTGGAGTTTACTCCTTACGAACTTAAACCATTCAAACAAATGGGGTTTGGGTAAATGGTCTAAGCTTACGAACGATTATTTGTTTATATAAAGTAGTACAGTCGAGAGTATTCTGTGCTAGGGGGTTGCGCAAGATAAGTTGCGCACGACATTACGTAGTCTATGACTACGAATAACACAAACATGAATACATAACGTAACGCATGACGTAACGTTTGATTTTACTCCACCATAAATTTTCATACCAGGCTTATATAATATCAAAATCGATTCTTAAGGACTAAACTCCAATAAACTCCAAATATATTCCTTATAACGTGAAAAAAGTCTCTTATCAAAAATAATTTTATATATTTTTATTTCGCTATTATATGTATAATATATTAAATATATCGCTTCCATCTATTTTAATCCACTCATACAATTAAATTTGCAAAATTTTTAAAGGTTAGGGTGATTAATCGTTGAATCATGCCCGCGTGCAGACCATGATTTTTAAAAAAACCTCACGTGTTACATGCATTTTTCTAACATAAATGAATGGTTTCGGGGCTGCTCATCCTCTTAAGCTTGTATAATATTTTCTAGTGCGCTTTTATAAAAATGGATTGTATCTGGATATTGTTTGTTTTAGAAATTGATCAGGTGAACTTAATTGCCTTTAAATATTAATACCTACGTTATATTTCAAAAATTACAAAATGAAAGTACGGATTTACATTTTTGAAATATTTTTAATGTTTGACTATTTGTTAAATGAACAATTTTATAAATTGTTATTGTATAATGAAATTACGCGTGAATATAGTAAATATAGTGATTGGATTACTTAAATTAAACATTTAAAAAACCTCTGAAACAAGAAGAGCTGATGATCTTCAAACGGCTGAACAGATTTTCTTGAATCATAGCTAAGAACACTCTCGATCAAGTCACGTTTCAAACAAAAAAAAAATGTAAATCTAAATCGGTTCATCCGTTTGGGAGCTATGATGCCACAGACAGACACACAGATACACAGATACACACGTTAAACATATACGAGTAACACTCCTCTTTTTCGTCGGGGGTTAAAATAAACGTTTATTTGAGGCACTTCCAAAAAAAACGTTTTTACTAAACTCATAGGCTAAATGATATATATTATGTTCATGTCACTTTTTACGTCTTTAATATTTTGGTAATAATTTAAATCATAAATGAAATATTAAGTAATCAAAAAATATCACACAATATATTCGACTATCAACAATGTGTTAGACTGTAAAACTAGGTATCAGTGTCTATCAGTTTCGTACATTAGAAAGCCTCATCAAAAATTAAATAAAAGATAACAAAACGTTTTTATATGGGTCAGATAAGCTTAATCTATTATCGATTAAAAATTACTTAGCGTACAAAGTATTTCTAAGTCAAAAGTTTTGACCGTCAAATGCGCAAAAATTACTTTACAATAAGTACACACTTAATTAAATCTAAAAATTTTACTGAGATAATTTTGTTTAAAAACATTTAAATAAATGTTTTGCTTTAACGATATTTCCGCTAAAGGATGTTTTTTTCTCAAGGATGTTCCCCGTTTCAGTACAAAAACTTTGGCTTTTTAGCCGATATAACAAAAAAAGAAGGTTCTCAATTCGAGTGTATGATTGTTTTGTATGTATGTTACGTGTTATCCTCAGCAGTAGTGAACCGATTTTGATTATTCATAATCAAACAAAATAATTTTATTATACTTTAGGGGTGGTCCCTTAAATTAGAGAAAATTTAACCCACTTTTCAAAATTAATCATTCGACGTAGCGAATTTGAGCAAAGAGTTCAGTCGGCAAAAGTCAATAACGTTATACTCGTAACAAATTGTGTTTGCAAAACTTAATTTAAATTATCAAGGTTAGGAATTACTTTTACAATTTATTATGTGGCTTACAATCCAATCCCTAAAATAACCGAAATCGAATTTATCAAATGTAATTTTATAATCATTTGTCAACCTTTTGGTAGAAAAGAAAACGATATGGTGGGAAAATCTTACTATGAAAGTCCATTGCTGAACATAGGTCTCCCCTCATAATGCCTCATAAGGATATTTGTTATAGTTTCCACGCTTGGCAGGCGGGTTGGCAACCGCTGTTTTTTATTATTTTGAGTTTTAATCAGGAAGATGCTGTTGCCCATCTCCTGTTTAAGTCCCTCTATCGCCTCTTACGACACTCACGAGACGATATGGGATAGTGGATACTCTTGCGCCGCCACTACATGGAATAATTATGCATGTATGTGGTCCACTAACGTTAATTTTTTGCATGCGGCTCACCTGATGGTAAGTGACTACCGCCGCCCATGAACAACCGCAACACCAGGGGAATTGCAGATGCGTTGCCAGCCTTTTAGAAAGGAGTAGGCTCTTTATTAATTAGCACTTTGTGGTTTATTTTAATGTTTGTACTCCTAAAATAGGGAGGTACACCAAATACACATTTTGAAGCGAGTTGTGTTTGTTACAGAAATTACTTTGAATGTCTTTAACTACTATTACTTTAAACTGTTTGTCATTTTTATTTGTATTTTCTTTAACATCATGGTTGATTACTTCTTGTCAGTATCAGTAGGTAATTTTGGTAGCGTTCTATTTTCGGTGATTATTGTATGGTTGTTACAAAATGTGCTAAAAGTGATATCCATTATTTAAAATTCACGTGTAAAAAATAATTTATTATTAGTTTAAAAAAAAAATATATATCTCATATCTCTTCAATATTCTTTGACGATTGCCAACTTATTCATACCATCGCCATCACTTCATCACGTTCCGGGTCGCCGTAAGAGTCGATTAATTGAAAAAATAAGGTAAATGAAAATCATCAGAGTAAAGTGGCTTGGTGTAGTTACAACCATCTATAACTACCATCATAGATTGCCTTTTAGATTAATCACATGTGATAAGTCTAAAAGGCAAGTCAATGGTTCAGGGTAATAATGTAATTCGTCTTTTTTAATGCGTACAGCAAAGGTGTGGAATAATTTGCCGGCGTTTTTGTTACGCTAAGACAATGCGATTTACCATCTAGGGTTCTAGGGCTACATCAAAACTTACCACTAAGTAGGATTGTGGTCAAGCACTGGCATATATTAATTAAAAGAAGTGATGATTATCTAAAACTGCAAAGAGTAAATTTCTAAAAGTGTTATAGCACTCGGTAGATAGCTAAATAATTACCTTTAATTATACACTGAATAATGACGTAAAGCATCTAAAATGCAATCTTTACAATTTCAGAGAGGCTTTTATCAAGAACCGATTGGTATCCTTGTCAATAGTTATATCTGATAATATAATAAGTGCGTAGCGTAATTGTCAGTGTACCTAGCTATTACATCGCTGGTCGTTGGTAACAATTTCAGCTAAAGTTACGCATAAATATGGCAAATAACAGGTTACCATAATTGGATCCTTCAGTGTTTGCGCATACTTGAATTGCTTTTGTTTATTCGACAGTAGTTGTCACCGTGATGTAGGAAATTGCCCAGGAGAAAATTGTCATCAACTTTTGTAATTAAAACGGCTCGATGGTACAGCGGCTAGGTGATTGGCTACAGAGCTGAAGACTGCGGTTTCGAATTACGAACTGGACAGTTATTTATATGGCCTGCAAATAATAATATTTTCTGAACAAAAAATTACATTTTTTTAAATATAGGTACATATTATGTAAGAAATACCTATAGTATTAAGGACAATTTCCTTGATTGGTTATACAGGACAGTTATACAATAAACGTTAAACATCATGTGTATAGATCTGTGATAGCTTAAGACTGAGCGCTCATCTTAAATTTAATAGTACGCGAGCAACCTAAGTGGGATTTCTGTCCAACGCACTTTTATTATATTTTATTTATGTAGTTCGTGAAAATGAACGAATATTATACATTCATTTTTATAATACAGCTTTCAAAGGTATTTCGAAATTAATTCGCATATATTTCGAAAGGGTCTAGCCTTTCAACAAAGTTAATAACATGCGGTGGATTTGAGCGAATTTGTGTGCACAGTTCAGTGAGCAAACATCAAATAACGTCGCGTTTTCCACCACGCCCGTTACGCTAACTAATTATAGTGTAACTTGGCTTACCTTTCCACTTTCTGGTATTACCCAAAGTTAGGATTTTATTGCTAAACTTATATAAGTTACATAATATGATTGTATAACATTATCATAAGTTGGTGAAATTGAGGTCTTCCGGTGACTTATATTACGGTTTTCATCCTAGTTATTTGAGAACTGGAAGTCTTAATTTGTGTCAAAATGAAATTAAGATATTCCTAGAACTGTATTTATCGTTAACATCCTTTAATATATTATAATATACCCAACATTTTGTGATATTTTCGCATTAACGTCGTTACATATTTTGTGGTACTGTGGTTGTGTAAAAATCGAGTCTAATGCCAGTTTTGACAGATAATGGAATAAGCAATTCCAAAGTAAAATACATTGACTACAATGATTGGCGACGTTGGGTATCAAGGAAAGTGTGAAATACCTTTCGGCTCTCAGTCTTACCAGTCGGCTTTATCCTATTCTATTTATAAAGGCCCTAAGCCTAGTAGTAAACTAATTTTGTTGCTGTGTCTCAAACTAATTTACCTATATAGTATGGCGGTATCGGTATAAGAAATCTTTCTAACGTTGCATTGCTCGCCTCCTTTGCTTCGTATGAAAAGTGCTTTTAGGTTGTCACGTCACAGTTTTCTTAATGGCATTATTCGAGAGCTCTTGACTCTTTAAATTTTCCTTCGGTTTTAGAGCCTTTCGAAATATATAGAAAAGATGGTAGAGACCCGACTGTAAGACTTTGGTCACTTGGAAAATATCAGAGGCGGATAAACTGAGTAAATGGTAGAAATATGAGTCTCAGAAAGACGATTTCATATTTATGCTATTTTCTCTATAGACTATCGGTCTGTTGAACTCACGTGCGGTTAAATTATTAAAGGAACTGTATCCGCGACAAGTCGTTGCTACTGGTGACAAGAGGGCTGATTGTTTTCTCACGTAGCGTTGTCAGGAGTAGGACAATGTAATAATTTTAGTTCTTATTTTGTTATATTAATTAATATTATAGTAAATATTTTATATTAATTTGTTATTTAAATAAACGATGATTTAAATAGAATAACCTTTTTTTACCAGTCTAGTAAAGGATTTGTAGCCGTAAACAATATAGAGAGTGATGTCATGACTTTATTCTTATTAACAGCGCCATGTTTGAACAAAACATTTATATAATATATAATAGACTTTGATCCGAAGTTATTTAGTGATAACTATATATTTTTACGTGATAGAGCAATGCTGCAGCTATTGTATAGTTGTAGCACGAATGGGTCGGCTCGACCGGGGAAGGACTACGCTCTTAATGCTCCTGTGTTTCGTATGGTGAGTGTAGAGAACCGGAGACCCTTTTTACTGGAAAAGAAGGATTCTATCTTAGTCCTCACGGCTGAAAACGCATGTGCGTTTTGATCCGCAAATAAGGATAGATATAGATGTCTATGGGCCACAGCAGCCACTTACCATCAGGTGGACCGTGAGCTCGTTGGTCTCCCTTATTCAATAAAAAAAACTATTATTAAAGAAGATATACAACTATAAATTACATCGATTACTAATATTCGTTATCTAGATTGTTAATTGTTCTTATTTGATCGACGGAAAAGGTATCTAATATACAATTATATTTAGTTGTAAGCAGAAGTTGTAATTAATTATTTTATTTATTGGCAATTTAGTTAATAACGTTCCCTATTAGAAACAGAAAGAATATGATAGATATATTTCCAGAGACCCTTTTTGCTGGAAAAGAGGCATTCCATCTTAATCCTCAAGGCTGACAACGCATCTGCATTTTGATTCGTAAACGAGGATAGATGTAGATGTCTATGGGCCACAGCAACCACTTACCATCAGGTGGACTGTGTGCTCGTTTGCCACCCTATTTCTATGACAAAAAAAAGAATTAATTTTAATTAAACGCATTATTCAATATAGATTATATATTATTAAAAGAAATTCTTGTTTGATTTACCATGGGTTCGGAATATACCTCTGTCCTGGAAAGAACCATTGTTTTTTAAAAAAGAACAATTTACAATCATAATATATTATGTTACACAATTAACTACACAAAACAAATTAGAATTAGCTTATTAGATGCGTTGTCAGCCGTGAGGACTAAGATAGAATGCCTCTTTTCCAGTAAAAAGGGTCTCCGGTTCTCTACACTCACCATACGAAACACAGCAGCATTAAGCTGCTATTTTACGCTAGTATTCTGTGAGAGCGTCGTCCTTCCCCGGTCGAGCCGACCCATTCGTGCTACAACTATACTATTAATATAGCTGCAGCATGGCTCTACCACGTAAAAAAGTATAAAAGTAGTGGTGATGTAGTAGCAGTGTTGGGTTCTGGGGAACTCCTCCTACCTTCCTCCATTGCGGAAACGTATAGTTTATGAGTAATATGTTTTTTTGTAAAATCATAATCTCACTTTTTTTTACACAGAAATATTAACACAGTTACTTCTGCAACGGCTTCGGCGCTGCGGGAAGTGCAGCCCCCGCCCACTGTAGCAAATCGCAGGCATCTGTGCGAGCCGTAACGGCTAAGGCTGGTCGCCGAAGGCGACCAATAAGCCGAAGCTGTGGAGGAGGCTCTACCTCCGCGCCTACGGCATTGAAAAAACACTCTAGGGGTAGGGCATACAAGACTACGTGGAATCAGGGCGTTCTGATTCGGTTTTAGTACAGATTCGACCTATCTTATCTATAATATATAACTGATAAATAAAAAAATATGCTGTTCATACCTTATAGTAAGGTAATGGTGGTCCTGGACCCGATAATTTCCAGAATATTACCGTCATCTACATCCGACCTCATTAATCTTTCAGCACTTAATTAGCACTTAATTACTTGCTATTAATATTTATCGTACTCGTATAACTATTATCGTCACTGCGTTGCCAGCGATACGTTTTGCCAGCAACGCAAATATCAACAGTTCGTTGCGGTGAAAATTTTAATTTTTAAACTTGGCACCTAATTAGCACCTAAAACGCCCCTAATTTTGGCTTTCTCTAAATGCAAATTGCTGCCTTTGCGTTGCTGGCGAGACAGGGCTAAAATTAACTGAGTTAGGAAGGAGATTTTAAGTCTAAGGGATGAACGTAAATTTTTAAATAAATCGTAGGTAGTAGAAAAATAAGCGAATTTTAATTTTTTTTATTGGAAAAAAAATCTAATCCTTAATTTTAGGGACACAGATTTTTTTATTGTTAAAAAAATAACAATTTTATACCTGTATAAATTCACACCTGCCAAAATATACCAGGTAATTTTTTTTTTCAATCGTAAAATTTAGGAAATTTAATATTAAATAATTCATAAATTTTTAAGCATTCAAATTTCAATTTGAATATTTCAAATTGTCATATTTTTTAACAATTAAAAATTTTGTATCTCTAAAACTAAAGATTAGATTTTTTAAGCATCTTAAAAAAATCGCTTATCTTTCTACTACCTACGATTTTTGAAATTTACGTCCATCCCTTAAACTTAAAACCTCCCTAACTCGGTTAATTTTGACCGCAGGAAAAAAAATTATAACACTTTTTTATGTAAAATTTTAAGTTCTACACATTTTTTTTAAACTATTTTGTCTAGTTTTTACCGTTTTCGAGCAATTGCGAAAAACACTTTTGAAAAATTTTTTCAAACCTTGCCGGGGGTTGCAGACATGAAAACCTTTACACATTGTTTTTGTATTATTAAAACTACATTATATCAAAAATGCAAAGCTGAGTGCCAAAATTTTGATTTCAGACCTTATTTGACTGTACTAATAAATTTATTTATATTTTAATTATATAAACCCTACAGTAATCCTACTCCTGATACTCTGCATTCGTCTCATTCTCTCGATGTTTAGTTTTCTGAAGGTTTCAATTCTACCGCGTGTGACACATGTTTTTTTTTATATTTATTCACCCATTTTAATAGTATTTCAGTTTTATGTCACAAAGTAGCCTGCATAATAGTCCCCTTACAGTTTAAAGTACGGATAACAAAGTAAAATCTATTACAGCAAATAGCTTTGCTCCATTAAAGGTGAAGTCGATAAATGTTCACTACGGAGAGGACGTATGGTTGACGCTAAGGGTTAGTGCTTTTGTTTTGTAGTAAAAGCTACTGCATAATTTATTTACGACCGCACATATTAAACAAAGGAGTAATCTGCCCATTACTACTACACTACATGTAAACAAAATTTAATTTAATTTATTTATTAATTACTTAAACACTTATTTTATTAAATGATAGAACTTCTTTTCTGACTAGACATCCGTCTGTGCAGGAACCGCCCCCTTGCTTATTTTTGCCGCCAAATAGTACTGCGTGCACTGCTGTGTTCTGGTCTGAAGGGTATAGAGAGCCAGTAATTATGATATATTACAGTATTTATAGAGCCGTTGTAGCTCAGATGGTTAGCGCTCGCTGTAAATTTCACAGTACGCGAGCAACCCAGGTTCGATCTCCGCCAGCACCAATGAAATTATTAATTTAAAATTTTAAGTGCTGATTTACCACGTGCTCGGCGGAAAGCATCGTGAGGAAACTTGAATGTCTGAGAAATAAGAAAAAAAAATTCTAAGGCATGTGAAGTTCGCCAACACGCATTGGGGCAGCGCGGCGGACATTTCCTTGCCCTAAAACCCTCTCAGAAATGAGGGGAGGCCTGTGCCCAGCAGTGGGACGTATATAGGATGTAACTTTAACAGTATTTATAATATAGTATAAATACTGTAATATAAACAGTATATATAATATAGTAGGCTGTGAAGCATTTCATCTTAGTTCTCAGAGTTGACAACGCAACTGAAGGCTTCTTTATTTGAAGTTGGTTGCTGATGTCCATAGGGTGCAGTAGCCACCTACCATCATGTGGACTGTAAGTTCATTTTTCACTTCTATTTTATAAAAATATACAAATATTTTTTTTACATATCAATAAAATATTTAGCAATAAAATTATTATTATTATTTTACTGTACTATACTGAAACATATAAAAGAAATCAATTTAAAATGTATTATATATTGTATGATAATAGTATATTTTATGAAAAGCATAAAATAATTTATCAAAAGATATACTATTGTCAGTCGCTGCCTTTATAAAGCAGGGTAAATGGACTATAGATATTACTGAACGATACTCGTAGTTCCGCCCAAAAATTTATCTGAGTTACTCTCAAGTCGCACCTAAAAAGTACTACTTCAACAGTTGTACAAAAAATACAACTAACAAATCCTTAAACGGTTTATGTATCCACAGTTGTTGAGTTCTAAGCACTCTAAAGGCAATATTATGTTTTAAATCATTACATACCTACTCGTACCATACATAAAATAATTTTTAATTGATTTAATTGATAATCGGAGATGTAGTTAACCAAATATCATTGTTATCAATTGGGAAATAAAAAAAACACAACGGAAGTTTTAATTCCTATAGACTTACCCACAAGAAACTACAAAAAGTTGTTTTGTCAAGAAATCCCGAGAGAAGTACTTTTTTTCGTTTCTTCCTATTTCCCTTGAGGATGACAGAGTTTATGTCGGTCTCTTATCGTAGAGTGACCGTCCCATTGCACTTTGCCGGAGTTAAGAGAACGCTTTCGCACACTACCGCAGTACCGACAGCAAAAGACCTCCGCAAGCTTCTTTACTTTGAGTTAGTGCAATTGTAGCGACAGCTTACTACCTTACATAACCGTTGAACTAAAATCAATTTTAAGGATTTTAATTTAATAAGTTAAATTAAACGAGACAAAAAACATAAAATGTGTTTTATTTCATTGAGTAGTATTCATGTAAGTATAAGAAATCATTATTTAACCCTTATGTGAGTGACGAGGTACCCGGTGCCTTTGGCATTTTCAAATTCTAAAAAGTATGTTTTACGCCCTATATGTAGCTGTGACTTCCTGAGAGCTCTTAACTATTTATAAATTACATATTTTTAATGTTTAGACCAAGTCTACTATTTACAATGTTTTGTGGAAACCAAAACATATTTTGAACTCACAATCGAGTAACGGGGTACCCAGGTACCTCTTTGTGTTTTGTGTGACTATGAGGAAAGTATTTTTAATTTCGTACAAAATTAAATAATAAACATTTGTCGAAGTATTTTATTTCTATAAAATTACAAATTCTTTGTTCATACAGTATTAATTACAGCTCGAAGCAGATATGTAACATCTGGACGTTGGACGAGTTACTGCATGTTCATCACAAACTGGTTTTCTGCAGTTAGTGCAAGCTTTTCGAGTTTTCTTTGCTTGCGTTTGAGTTCTCTGCATAGGTAACAACTTCCGACGACTGCAACACGCCCTGTAGAATCTCGTCTAGTTTGACTTATAGAAGTTGCAGAGCCAAAAGAAATTGACGGCCTAAGTTCTCGGCCAAGCATGTCCTGCATTGCAGATCTCACATGTAATTTTGATGTCACAATGCAATTTTTGATCTCTCTTCTATATTTTTACCACACAGTTGTAGACTCAATGATTTCAAAACTTTCTACGTCTGTCACTCGAGACCAATTGTGGGTTATGTTCCATGTAAATAATATATGCTGCCAAAGCTGCAATGTCAATGATATTGTAAAAAGTGCTAAAGGCCACCGATTTGTTCTATGTTTTACGGTATATTCTGCTAACAGTTTATCCATGTTGTCCACTCCACTTTTAGTTTTATTATAATATAAAATTATTTCTGGCTTGGCAGTTTCCTTATTACTTTCAATAATTGGTGACATGTGCATTCATGACAACATTATTACTGCTTTATTCTTTTAGGTACGTAAGAGCACACAGTTGCTTCTTTGCTAAATGCGAAATTAGAAGAATAAACAGCCCTCTCCTTGTGTGCTTGCATATTTGCAGGAAGAAACCGTTTATTTTTTCTTACCGTTCCAACTAGTGTCATATTCCACGAATTCAAGGAATGAGCCAGTTGAAGCGATGTAAAAAAATTATCCGTAGTTACATTCAGCCCTGAATTTTTATATTTAGCCACGAGATCTAATACAGTGCATTCTCCTACATTTGTTTGACGTATGCCAACACTTGACTTTCCTGTATATATTTGTCCATTTAGGGGGTAGGAATTATTTGCATCACAAGCCCAGAATATTTTTATGCCATACTTTTCAGGTTTTGATGGCATGTATTGAGTAAAGCGAGTCCGCCCACGACATCCATATAGCTGTTCGTCAACGGTAATACATTCACGAGGCTTGTAGTTTTATTCAAATTTGAAATGAACATAGTCCAAATATCTCGTATAGCAGCGGCTTTATCAGCTAACAAACGTTCAGGGCGCGTTACATCATTATCAAACCTTATGAAGCGTAGCATTTTGAATCTATCATGGGACATCGCAGCCCGAAATAATGGTAGGTGACTGGATTTCCACAGTTCAGTCAAATGCTCTTTATTAGATCTATGCACCCACTAAAAATTAGAATACCAAAAATGCATCCAATTCTTGTTCTGTGAATGGTTTGAATATTTTTGTTTCGGTCGCTTGCTAATATCAGGTAATTTTCCATCAGTTTATTATTGTATGCTTCAGTAATCTTTGTCCCTTTCCGATTAGTTTCCTCAAGATTATGTCACATTTCATTGGACAATATATTTTTGAATATTTCCATTTGATTGTAAAGTTTGCTGAACGATGCAGCCCCGCCCCGTTGACGAATAATATTTCTGCTACTAGTTTGTGTTCTGGGAAGTGGTTCAGACTGCCATCGTATTCCATCTTTGCGATAAGAATATTTTCAAGCGATTCCCTTCAAAACTCGCATCGGAATCATAAGAATCAATCTCATTTTCGACTTCAGCTTCTGGCTCAACATCCGAAATTTCAAATCTACCCTCTTCAACTAAAGGAATATAATCATGTTCATTATCAGAAGCAACAAACTCACCTTCGTCACTAGAAGATTCTGCTAATATCTCTAGCAATTCTGTTGAATTATATCTTCGAACACGTGATCTTTGTTGAGAAGTACTGCTCCAATATTCATAATGAAATAATTATAAACTCACAAAATACAAATATGCTCGTACAATAGAAACAAACGTATACAGTCAAATGTCAAGCACGATGCACTGAATGGATTCAGTGTTTCTTGCGCGCCGATAACCATGTACCGCACTTCACCTCCTTCGCTTTTATCGCCACAGGTTGTCAACTGTTTAGCTTAGCTAAAGTTATAATATTCAAAGTATGTAACAAAAAGTAGATCTTGATTGTTTACATTACGTATACACTGTATGTAGGTACCCGGTACCTCGTCACTCTGTTAAAGGTGTTTTATTTGTCACCACATAAGGGTTAAGCGTGTCAAAAACTTTTGTAATCTATAACTTTTTTTTAATTTACAGCCGTTTTGCAGTATGTTAAGGTTGAAGGATGAATGGATCGGCTTGACCGGGGAATGACCACGCTCGCACAGAATATCAGCTTAAACTAGTAATATAATGCTGTTGTGTTTTGTATGGTAAGTACGAAAACGGGAGATCCTTTAACTAGTACAGAGGTATTCAATCTTAGTTCTCAGGGGCAGCAACGTATCCGCATTTTGAATTTTAATTTAATAACGATATAGATATCCATGGGCCACAAGATTCACTTAACATCAGGTGGATAAAAATACGTACTGATGAAACCTGTAGGAAGTCGATGGATGTTGGTGGCCCGTTCTGAAGTTCTGAACATTATTTCGTATTATGGCCTATGTTCACCATCAATTGCTAATATCTACAGAAAATACTATGACTGTAATAGACTATCATAAAAACGCTGAAATTATATTATTATAGTTTTTTTATATTTTGACTTTTTTATAGTTAGCATTTTAATTAAATAAGTACTGAAATAGCGAACAACACTATAATAGTATAAAAACGGGCATTTTTAAACTCTAAAGTTACTTTGAAATTCGTACCAATTTAATTAAATTTTCTCGCTCTACATTCTTTCCTAGCTTGTGGTGGCACTTTTAAATGAATCTCTTTCAATATGAAGACGCTTTTAGCTTAAGAAATAAACAAAATTCTTAAACTAGACTTAAACAATTCTGCTAAGCAATATCTTTTTTTAATTGAAATACATACGTACTAATTTAAAAACGTATAAAGACTTAATTATGTACACTTATCGGCATTGTCAAAGGAGCTTAAGCCGTGAAAACGTCTGTATAATGAAATCAAATCTCTGCCAGGATTAAAGGCGACCGCTTTACCGCATTACAATTTTACGCAATTCTCGCTAAATTCTTTTCGCAATTTGAAAAGAGCAATTTCGTCCGCGATGTTACTTTGACAGTGTCCGGAACATCCTTTGTCAAGTTTCGACATTACGATCAATTGGATTTATGAAATCAAAGATAAATGTTTAAAACTTTAAATTATAAATGAGAATTGATGTGTCGACGAAAGAAATCGTTCGTTAGATTTGCTTTTTACTGTTTTTCTTTATTTTGTTTATTTGTCGGTATGGACAAAACCATAGAATACTATAATTGCACAAAACATTAACATAACATTTACATATTTTGAAAGTCTCATTTTACTTAGTATGCCTATAATAATATATAATATATAATAGGTAAATATTTTTTTCAATTTTCTCTCAAGTTTTTATATAGAATTAATTTTTACCAAATGTTTTTACTGTCTCTTGATAGCTACCATTTTTAAGGTTTACAAATACACTAGATATAATGGCATCTTAAAAACCTAATAATTTGTTTATGTAGGTACACAACTAGGGTTGCCAGACGTCCTTTATTTTTGAAGACATCTTCTATTTCAGACCCAAATATTGACCTTGTCCCTTAATTTGAAATCTTCAATAGAGACAAGAAGAAGACAAGGCAATATCGCGCGTATTCGTCATTCCCTCTGCTGGTTGAGGTCAAAGAATTTAAAAATCAGTTTGAGGTGACGTGCGATGCTAGAGAGACAAACTATGTTACATTGCGTATTAACATTGTTTTTATTAATAAATGTTGCTACTGACCTATTACCATAACAGCATTTTTTGAAAACAATATGATATTCTTTGTTTTCATCCTAGTCCTTTATTTAATCATAACAAATCCTCTAAAACATAAGATGGGAGCTGGCAACCCTATATACAACACTCATACATCTACAGCTTTACACAAGCGCACTTAGTGTTATATTTGCATTTAAAGGGAAAGCATTCATAATAATTATAGCTCTAAGCTAAAACGAAATCCATTTGCTTGTTCTTGGATATTCTAAAATTATGATAAGAAAAAACATTGAAAAGTAACTTTCAAGTAATAATGAAATCGAATTAAAAATAAAACTAAAGATCTATTTACAAGAGCTACCCATCATTAAATTATCTCTTAGTAATATCTGCCAAGTTTTTGCTTAAAAACATTTCGACGAGTCAAAGAACCCTTGTTTCTGCTTATAAATATTAATGCCTAGGGATTTTTCCATTACCGCGCGTCATGGGACCATTGAGCTGAATATATTTCTAAAAGTTTTCATTCATTGCGAAGTGATTTAGAAACCAATTATTACCATAATTTTGAATTTTATTTTAATATTAAATTCAAAGAAATCTAATATCGTTATATTAGAGTAGTGATGAAAAAGTATGCAATATTTTTAAATGCCAAAGATACTCGTCATTGTGTTATTGAAATGCAATATTTTAATTCAATTTTCTAAAAATTTTCATTATTGTTAATTACAATAACTGACAATAACTAAGGCTTTCAATGATATTTTATGAAATAAAAAATTAAGCATTTAAGAAAAAATAAAAGGCGGCTTCAAAGAACTAAAATAATATATAATTTCGACGTACCAGTTTTGCACTGGATCATGGTTGTGTTAGAGTACAAATTAATGCAACCTTATCATATTTTTTAACCATGTACTGGCGGTAAGAATATCCACTACCTCTTATCGTCTCGTGGGTGTTGTAAGAGGCAACAGAGGGAAACTAACCAGGAGATGGGCAGAAAAACCGCCTGCCAATTGTGTAAAGTGAGTTAATTTTTTTAAAGAAAATATATCTTCCCTATAAAGCGATCTATGGGGAAGGCCTATGTTCAGCAGTGGACTTTTGACAGACTGTAACGGTATGTTACATTTGCTTAAGTGATACTTAAATCAAGTAATACAGTATTTTAACAAGGGCGATACAAATACTTGTGCTTCAACATGAAATCAACTTTTATAAATATGCACTATCGCTTCTAAGGGTTAGAAGGTTCATTGCCAATATTAAATTCCATATTCATGTCTCAGGTCGTCGTTATTCACTAAACAAATATAGTATTTTACAGATACTTTCATTGCAAACTCCTAGCTATGAGGAAATTTATTATAGCCCTCTGGAATGACAACGCATCTGAATTATTATAAAGTCATTTTTTATATCAACTTAATTCCTAATACTTGCAGCTTGTGTCTTATTCTAATATTTGAATAAAGTTCAGTTCCTAAAAAGTACATGATTTTGAGATTCATATTTTATCGCAGTTAAAATCGCATGTAAGAAGAAAAGTTACAAAAAACTATCCATGTATGTATTGGGAATGTGAAAACAAAATCTATCGAAGCCATCGGTCTTTGTGACCCTTTTATAGAATTGAACATAAAGGGTTATTTAGTATTTTATTTATCCAATACATTTGATATTTGACAAATTTATTGACGAAAACAAAAGATAAAGTAAGTTAGCGACCAAAGTGATATATTAGTAGATAGAGTATTTAATATAGATATTAATTTATTTTATAATTATAAAAAATATTTAAAATACTTTTTGACAGCTATATTCATCAAAAACAAAATTGATTTATCATTCGAAAATATTTCTCGGCGAAATCCATTCTACTGTGCTTAAATAGAAATTTCGTTTATAATTTAAGCAAGAGACAGTGATCTTCCAACCAGTTTAGTGCGCTTGAAAACGTTTAAATGAAATTAAAGATCAAAAGGACGTCTCTTGAATTATTTGTGATGTCGACATAACAATAAGTTGTTTTAATTTTAATAAATGTAAATATTTTTCACATTTATAAAATAAAACATTACTCTTATCAACAATTATATATATGACAGTCCCAAAATAAAACCCATAAAGCAATTAATTGCACGAGGACATCCAGACCCGCTACTACTATTTGTAGGTCATACAAATAATACAATAAATATGTATATGCGTTTCGTGGCGGATTCGAATCCGCTGACTAAAGGAAACGTTCAGCCACATGCCAGTTGATAGTGGTAAATATTAGGTCCTTACATATGAAATTAGCGTTTTGTGGTACTGACCACTTTGATCTGAAATATCTCCTCTTTGGTTAAGAATTCCAGATTCAAATGTATAAATTCATTTAGCTGGTACATTTGAATTTTGAAAACAATCATTCATTTGTTTTTTCCTCATTACTTTATTCTTTGGCGTCGCTTATTACCGCACAATGGAAAACATGAAATATCGGTATATTTACAAGTACGAGTTCTACCGTGGCACCAGTGCTGCAGAAACAGCTCGAAGGACGAAGGACAGCTGTACGGCGCTGGTGTCGCAAAAGAAATCACGGTACGTTTTTGGTTTCAACGTTTTCGTTCTGGAAATTTCAACCTTCAGAACCAACCCCGTGGACGGCTGGAGACCAAAGTGGAAAATGAAGAATTAAAGGCTATTGTAGAAGCAGATCCATCACAAAACACTTCAGTAATCATCTTCATTATGTTTAAATCTTTATAGAATTATGAGTACATCGTCGGTATATTCTTAATCGTGTATCTGCTTAGGATTCTGAAATTAATTAAATTTAATTAAAACAAATGATGAGGTAAACCCAATTTCTACCGACTTCAAAAAGGAGGAGGTACTTAATTCCACTGTATGTTTTTTTATGTGTGTTACCTCATAACTTCTAGGTGAACCGATTTCAATGATTATTTTTTTATTTGAAAGCTGGTGCTTCTCATGTAGTCTTGTATAAAGTTGACCAAGGTCTGACCAATAGTTTTTGAGTTATTCTTAATAATTTATATTAAAGTCGGTTGTACAAATTTTTTAATTTTAAATTACATGTAGGTCGAGTCCAAAAAAGTAATTTAAAACTGATAATAATATAAAATTTGGTATACGGAAGATTTCCAATTATCATCTACTTATATCAGTGCGCATGTCCGTGTCAGTGGGGTAAGGTACTTTATTTATATATTTATTAACAGCACAAGCACCCTTGGTAGCTGGATTTCTTAATTATTTTTCAATTAGAATTCCGGTTATAACGACGATTACGGTTTGGTTATGGTTTCAACTGTTACCTTGGGGAAAAGCTCATGGATACCTTTCGCTGCAGGGGCAACGAAATGGTTCTATTGGACTCCTACCGGCCAAAATCCCACGGTAGTCACCATGAGCTTACAACTTCACCCTCAGCACCATCGCAATGCAATCGCGATGTCTCGGGACTACTGCCGAGTGATCGTCCTCACTACTGCATTACTAGATGTTCGGGGGCCAGCACTGAGCGCCTGCAATCCCAAAGGACTCGTTTCTGGATTCTTCTTGATGGGAACACAGTCACTAAGAGAAGGGCAGTTACAAACGCCTAGATTCAGTCGGCTACCACTAGGTTCTATTTATTTGATTTATTCATGGCTAAAACTAGATGTACCCGGCAAGAACTAGATGTAGCCGGCAAGTAATATCAGCGATAATAGATTAAGGTGCGACTGTGGAAGTCTTTGTGCCACTTCAAAGCCACGAACACTTACTATTTATAAATTATGTACTCACCATGAAAAAATTGAATACACCTACTTTAACCGACCGTACGCACGCGTACATTGCTACGCACTGCGTACGAGGACCGTCGGTCAAGCGCGTCCGTATGCGTGCCGTCGGTCGACCGACGCACTATGGAGAAACGCTTTCAGTGCTACACCGGTCAGGAGAGCACTGAACGTTACAAACTGACGCTCGGTTATGCGTATCGTCAGGAACGATGGTATGCACCGACGGTTGGTCGAGCACTAAAACCGGCCTTAGTCCTCAGAGGTGACAACGCATCTGTAGACTTCTTTATTTGAAGTTGGTTGCAGATGCCATGGGTTGCAGTAGCCACCTACTGATATTTATATTATTTTCTCCGGTACTACTAAAACTTATTTTGATTTGTTAGTTATTTTTCCTTCCTACCATATATATAATTGTTACTATTTTACAATCGTAAGTTTTTCGAGAACTTAGTAACAGACTAGTTGTTGACTTAAGGATAATTTGGTGTTACCTTGTTTGGAAAATGCAGTAAGGAATCTTCTTGATTAGATACTTCAAATCATGACAATTGTTGAGAAGACACTTAAACAAAAACAGATAAATTCAAATATTTCATTTGGTTGGCTGACTGAAAAATATTTCTACAACACTAGAGCATATATTTTTATAGAATAACAGTGACAAATGAGCACACAGTTCACCTGATAGTAAGTGAATGCTGTGGCCCATAGACGTTTACATTTATCGTCGATTAAGAATGAAAATTCATAATGCGTTGTCATCCCTGAGGACTAAGATGGAATGCCTCGTTTCCAGTAAAAGTGTCTCCGGTTCTCTAAACTCACCATACGAAACACAACAGCATTTTACGCTGCTATTTTACCCTGGTATTCTGTGAGAGCGTAGTCCTATCCCTGTCGAGTCGAACCATTCGTGCTACAACCATAATATAGCTGCAGTGTGGCTCTACTAGGTTGAAATGCATAGTTGAACGAATTACTACGGATGCTTGGCGTCAGGTGGGTGAACCTAGTGGAATAGATTATCCTCTAAAAATGTAAGAGCACGATTATTATATTCCAAAAAACCTTAATAGTCTGACCATAATACATTCACTATATTATAATATTGGGTTTATGAACATAAAAATTCATAACAAAAGCAAGTTTTAAATGCATGAAAACTAATAGAAAATTAAATATGAATGTAAATTCAACCCTTATAATATCTGACTAATATGTATGGTCTTAATAAGCAATTTTTATATAATATTGTAGTGACTAAATTAATAAATTTAAAGATTAGATCCGTTCCAAATACGATTGTATTTAAATTAGAATAAAGATCTTCTTGTAATTATCGAGTTTATAGCGCTGAAACGCTTTAGCAATTTGCGTAAATTTAAATTTTAGTCATAAAAATCGCCTCTCGTGTTGCTCTCTATATATTTACACTTTACTAGATTGCTTGTTCTTGTGCGTATACTTTATTACACTTTCACATCCTTCGATCTCAATCTGTTTGTTTCAGGCGCATAATCTAACCGGAGTACGACCACGCTGTCACAGAATACCAGTGTAAAACAGCAGAATAATGCTGTGTTTTGTATGGTATGTGTAGAAAACCGGAGACCCCTTTTAGGGTTCCGTACCTAAAGGATATCTAACGTGACCCTATTACTAAGCATCCGCTGTCCGTTCGTCCGTCCGCCCGTCCGTCGGTCTGTGAGGGGGCTGTATCTCATGATCCGTAAAAGATAGACTGTTTAAATTTTCACAGAATGTGTATTTCTGTTGTCGCTATAACAACAAATAATAAAAATTAAAATAAATAAAAAATTAAAGGGGCTCCCCTACTAGAAACGTGTATTACGATAGTACGGAACCCTTCATGCGCGAGTCCGACTTGCACTTCGCCGGTTTTTACTGGTTACCCCTTTTTACTGGTTACTCAGGGGTGACAACGCATCTGCATTTTGATTCTTATTTGAGGATAGATATAGATGTCCATAGGCCATAGCATCCACTTACCAGCAGGTGGACTGGGTCCGTTTGTAACCTTTATTCTGTAAAAAAAATTATAGAAGGAATTTGTAATTTAAAATGAAATTTGTAACACGCCAACGTTTTAATTTGCTAAGGAATCCCTCGCCCTCTTGAACTAAAAACAACGTAACTTAAAATAATAAGGTAGAAAATGACGATAATAAATTACTGTAAATTGTACGAAATGCCTTCATTTTATTTATTTTCATTTAATATATCCACTATCCCATTAAGTCCCGTAGGTGTCGTAAGAGGCGACGGAGGGAAACTGAAACAGGAGATTGGCAGCAGCATCTTCCTAATAACAACTTAAAACAATAAAAAACTGCGGTTATCAAGCCGCCTGTCCACTGTGGCAAAATTCCATCTACGAGGCAATCTATGTGGTAGGCTTTTCTTTATCAGTGAACTTTTATATAAGCCATATTGGAACCTTAGTTATTCACAGTATCAGGTGATTGTTAATAGTAATAAAATAGCTTTTAAAATTTGTTTTACTCATATTTTTATAATCGTAGGTATAAATTCATTTTACAATAATACAAGGTTAATAGCTTGTTATTTTTACGGCATAAACTGAAAATTTTTGAAATTTATAAACCATGAAACTTTTATTCCAGTATCAATATCGGTTAAATCACAATACGACATGACAATCACCTTAAATCCTGAAGGAGATTTTATTTCATTGCAAAGAAAACTTGATAGGCTACTCTTTTGTCAACGCTGATAAGTGAAGATAATTACGTCTTTGGATCTTTGTGAAATAATTCCCGAGACTATCTTTAGAGGAAACCTTTCAGATTGCGATTTATCTACTTCAATCAAATCACCAAAATGAAATTGCGAAATTAAGCCAAGTACGCTATGTTATATAATACTATCTACCATCGATTTCCTGAATACAAGTAGTCTAAGACATAGCTTTTACGGGCTTCAGAAGTCGTCCTTTTCATTTCCTTTACCACTTTATTCATTAAATGTCACATACGGCACTAAATAATATAATTTACATGTTAAATGCGTTTAACAAAAAGTTGTGGAGGATTTATAATCTAATATAGTACTTTGCTGTAAAGGTGGATATACAAACGTTTTCCTCAATATAATATAACAAAATAAAATACTTTAATTCAACATTGATTTTATGTAATGCTCATTAAAAGTCATTTTTTATTTTTAACACAGACTCGAAAAAACTCGGAGAACCCTAGATAACCCAGTGCGCTGGTTTCCGAACTGCGATTGCTGACGCTGTTCGTCCAGTGGTGTCTATCAAAAGTTCACTGCTGAATAAAGGTCTCCCCGTTAAATTGCCTCATAGGTGATATTTGCAACAGTTGCCGTGTTGTTTTTTAAATGTTTAGTTGCAGACTTTTTAATATTTAGTTGTTATTAGGAAGACACTGCTGCCCATCTATTATTTTATTTCCAACTGTCACATCTTACGACATATACAAATATTTCCATTCAAGAGATGTATTATTTAACGCTTTTTTTTAAAGACCTTTATCGAATAATATTAAAATTTAAGAAATCTTAAAAAACACGCATTGATCATGAGCTGTGATGATTCTAGAGAGAATTATCCTGATGATCCTGACAGGATACTAGACTTATTGTCATCGGTCTTTTATACGAGTGCAAATTTTCAAGTCAATCGGCCGTCTACAAGTTGGTGAAAATTACATTAAAAGCTTCCGTTACATACTCGTAGTAGATATGTGTCATTCATTCATTTCTAGTGACCCGATCATTTAACTATTGATTCGTCTTACGAAACAGGTCATACCGGTCGATCATTCAAATGGATTATTTCGAATTTCAGTACTCTGGTATCTGTGGAATCCGCTCAATAAAGTTGGACGTCGGACTCTTTGGACGTAGATCCTGTCAATCGTTTGGTCCGGAACGTTCAAAAAATGTAATTGCAATCATCATTACTTGACGTGACCCGGGTCAAATGAACCAATCATTCACGATTGACACATGTGTAAGTCTCGTAGATAGATAGGTAAACGCGAAGCTAATAAAAGCGTGTTAAAAATGCATTACAGGCTTATTGAAAAAGGTAAAAAGAGGTAGTAATCTTTTGGTAAAGTATTATCTATTGAAAGTTTCGGCTTTTATAATATACACAGGTTTAAAAGTAATTCATGTACGTACATATATGGAAATTTCACGCTAATGTTCGACGCTTTGATTCAGTGGGAATTGGCAAAGTACAAAATGGCCTTGACATTTAAATTTAGAATGACTTTGAAGTTTAAGTTTTCTTGGGATGTTTTCTTTCATAGACGAGCAGTGGTAGTTAACGTTTAAATTGCGATTTGGCGAGATTCGAACTTGGGTTGCTGGATGTTACGACCGTTTATTAGTTACTGCAGTTCTTATATAAGTACAGATCAAAATCATGCTAATCGAGGCATATCAAAATATTTAATGCGCTTGAAAGCACAATTTAAATCCAAAACAAAACTCTCTTATTAAAAAGTAAAAGCCGAAGTCAAATAATTAAAATAAATAAAATAATTTTACATTCTAAAATCGGTGCTAAGAGATAGTGCAAAAACAATTAAAGCCCCAACTTCAGAATGTAAAACTATTTTATACTTTTTAGTTCTAAATTTGATGAGGGCTTTTAGTTTTATTAAAATTATTTTTCACCCTTTTAAGTAGCCCTAGGAATATCACAATTTCAATGTCGTCTAAATAGTTACATATAATATTTAGCCACCCTTATGGCCAAATACTCAACGCTACTCAATTTAATGATGTCGTTGAGTCGCGTAGTGTCGCATTCACTTGACTTAAAGTGATAGAGGACAGCACGAGACTTAACGACATCTTAAAATTAAGCAGCGTTTGAGTATTGAGTATCTGTTTACAATTGGCGAAGATATCACATAATATATATTTTAAAAAAAACATTTCGCCGAATGGTAAACCTCTTCAGTTTTTGAATTCGGCTAAAAGTAATCAAGCAAGAACCTAAATATATCAAAATCAATTTTCACACTCTTTTTGACATCGTTTATTAAACGATCTTTGCCCAATATCAGCCAAGCCAAGTTTTTGCCTGCAGTCGTTTCAACAAGTCAAAGCACCTTTGTTATTGCTTATGAATATTAATGCCGGGAGAGTTTTTTATTATCCAGAGCCATAGGACCATTTTGCTGATTTCGGTTATAAAAATTTGGTCTATCGATTAAAAACTCGTACTTCGTAGTTTGATATATTATTAAATAGTTAGTTAAATATATAAATCAAATATATTACATATATACATAAAAATATAATTGAAGTACATGTCTGTTATATTGAAACAACTGGGTTCTATTATGCTCAGGGGGTTATTAAGAGGGGGTGATTAAGGTTATTAAACTTTAAGCTTTAAGGTTATTAAATAAACATGAATAAACATTTTCAAACATTTTTTTTTCTTTCTGTTTAATCTAATTATAATTAAATTTTACAAATAGATAGAGCAGAGTGATCTAGGCTATGTTTTATCCGAAAAATCTGCAGGATTACTTAAAATTGAGAAACTGTTAAACGAAATGGTTTTTGATGATTATCACATAAAGTATCATAATGTCCTCCAGAACGAATTTCGGTCCCGGCGGCCAGTCTAAACCGATACTAACCATCTTTGCGAACAAGATTACAGTACTCGAGTGTATGAGCAAGTACAGGTCTCTATTCTCTTACTCTCATAGTGCGATGGGACGGCGATCTGACATGATACTAGAGAGAAATCATGCGCAGAACCACGACTTTACGTGTTTTCCAAGGCACGGGGGCGAAACACCGCCAAATTTCAAATTCCGGGCTACTACTGAGAATTTCTTGATAGAGAAATCCAATAACTGATATTGGCCCGTTAATGACTACTAGACCAACGAAGCAATCAAGTCCACTGCTGAACATAGGCCTCCCCCAAGGAATGCCACAAAGCACGGTCCTGAGCCACCTGCATCCATCGATTTCCCGCATGTCTTACCAGGTCGTCCCTCCATCTAGTAAAGGGACGCCCTATACTTCATCCGCCGGTACGAGGCCGCCACTCGAGAACCATTTTCCCCATCGGTTGTCGGTTCTTCGAGCTATATGGGCAGCTCATTGCCAATTCAGCTTACTAATCCGTTGGGCTATGTCGGTCACTCTAGTTCTCCTACGGATATCCTCATTTCTAAGTTTATCACGCAGAGAAACTCCAAGCATAGCCCTCTCCATAGCTCGCTGAGCGACCTTGAGATTCCAGCAGCCAGCTGTGAAGGACCACGTCTCAGTTCCATAGGTCATCACTGGCAACACGCACTGGTTGTGCAGTCTCGTTTTCAAGTTTTGAGGTATACCTGACGAGAAGATGTGCCGTAATTTGCCGAACGCTGCCCAGCTGAGTTGAATCCATCGATTGACCTCTCGGTCGAAGTTGGACTTACCTAGTCGGACTGTCCCAGGTAAACATACTCATTAACAATTTCGAGCTTAGTGCTCCCAATAACTACCGGCATAGGTGTGATATGGACGTTATACATGATCTTTGTTATGTCCATGTTCATCTTAAGACCTATCCGTTGGGAGACACTATTGAGGTCATTGAGCATAGTGTTTAGGTCCTCCAGCAATTCTGTCATAAGGATAATATCGTCGGCAAATTGAAGGTGAGTGATGTACTCGCCGATGATGTTAATACCGTATCCTTTCCAGTCCAGAAGCTTGAAAACGTCTTCCAATGCAGCAGTGAAGAGTTTCGGGGATACAACGTCTCCCTGTCTTACACCTCTCTGCAGTTGGATAGGTTTCATACTCTGGTTCTGTACTCGGATAGTCATCGTAGCCCTACTGTACAACCACTTCAGCACTTTGATATACCGACAGTCAACTTGGCACCGCTGAAGGGCCTGCAGCACCACCCAAATTTTGACGGAATCAATGGTCTATGGTGCTAAAGCTTTTCGGAAACCGGCTTGTTTGGGAGGCTGGAAGTCGTCGAGTCTGCATGCGAGACGATTCGTAATGACTCTCTAAAACAGCACGTAGGCGTGGCTCAGAAAGGAAATCGGTCTGTAGTTCTTCAACAGAGCGTTGTCGCCTTTCTTGAAGAACAAGATCGCCGCACTTCTGCTCCACGCCTCCAGTGTAGTGCCACCATGGAGGACGGAATTAAAGAGCTTCTGAAGGACTTCAAGTACCGGTTTTCCACCCGCTGTCAGAAGCTCCGCTGTAATTCCGTCCTCGCCTGGGGCTTTGCCGTTTTTAAGGTGGTGAAGAGCTATTCTAATCTCGCTCAGACTAACGTCCGGAATATCATCGGAATAATGTCGGATAAGACTTGCTCTTGGATCGTTACTCACACTTGCGTGTGGCTCCAACGACGATGTGTACAGCTGTCCATAGAACCTCTCAATCTCGCTCAAAATCTCAGGTGTCCCGAAAATGATGCTGCCACACTCGGTCGTCAGTTTCGACAGTTGTTCTTTCTGGCAGACAGATCTCTAGCAAAGACTTTGGAGACCTGGTTCCGCTCGATTGCTTCTTCAATACGAGCAGTATTAAAGTTGTGTAAGTCCCGCCGCATGCATTTGGAGATCTGTCTGTTGAGTTGCCTGTATGCTGACAAATCTACTGAAGACTGCAGCTTCATTTCCCGTCTAACAGCCATAAGATTAAGAGTGTGATCGAGAGATTTTGTGTTCTTCTGCGGCGGGTCTTGTAAAACTTAACTCCAACCGCATGGACAGTTTCCACGAGCTTGTCATTCATATCGTCCACTGCATTGCAATCTTCTAGGCACTGAAAACGGTTTTGTAGCTCGAGCTGAAAGGTTTCGGGACTTTGAATTAGAGCACGAGGGGGACGGAGCGAGCGTTGACTTCATTAGACGTGACCTCTCCAACTTAACGTTTAGGTTCATTGTGCCTCTCACCATTCGGTGATCGCTGAAGGTTTTCACCCTCGCGATCACTAAGACATCACTGAATAGTTGTCGTCTGGTCGTCATAATGAAGTCAATCTCATTTTTTGCCGAAACGTCGAGGCTTGACCAGGTCCACTTCCTGTGGGGCCGCTTCTGGAAGAAAGAGTTCATCATAAAGAGTCCCTCTTTCTCCATGAAGTCGGCCAGCTGCTCGTCCCTGGGTTCCGTTGCCCTATTCCAAATTTCGCTATCTTCAGCTCACCGTTCTCTCTTGTGCCTAGTTTTGTGTTGAAGTCTCCCATTAACACCGTATAGTGGGTTTTGGAGGAATACATGGCTCTAGATATATCCTCATACATTTCCTCCACCTCCTCATCGGAATGTGCCGCGGTTGGTGTATAAACCTGTATGACCTTCAGCGAATACCATTTGGTGATTCTGAGTATAAGGTACGCAACCCTCGTCGACACACTCTCAATCTTTACAACGTTGTTAACGAGAGACTTGTGGACGATAAATCCGACACCTCCTTGGGACAGATAGTCGTCCTCCCGGTGATAGAACAAGTTGCCGGATTCAAGGATTACCATGTCCTCCCCCTCTCTTCGGACCTCAGATAATCCTATAATATTCCAGCGCATCTTGTCTATCTCTTCTTCCAGCTGCAGGATTCTCTCGTCAGTCCTCAGAGTGCGTGCGTTATATGTTGCCAGGTCGAGTCGTCTTAGGTGGCAACCGAACCTCCACCGGAGATTCTTAGCACCCCCTGTCCCGCCGTTACCATGGTCGCCACCGTAGCCAGAAATAGCGGCGCCGCCGGGGACTGGGAGCCGCCTCTTCTTAACTTTAATCATGGGGGGTATGTTGCCTTAGTTGCCTCGCTTGGCAAGCGGGTTGGCAACGTCAGTTTTTTTATTGCTGTTTTGCTGCTATCAGAAAGATGCTGCTGCCCACCCTCTGCCTCAGTTTCCCTCTGTCGCCTCTTACAACACCCACGGGAAGATATGGGGTAGTGGGTATTCTTAACCGCCACTACACGGGGGGACTACTATAAACAAGGTCTTATAATATACGTGATATAAATAGAAGAAATAGAAATATCTAATGTGGAGAAATTTTATAAATAAGCAATAAGAAATAAAATGAAATGAGAGTAATATTCGACACAGAAGAAAAAATAGGTCAAACGTTAAACCGTAACGGAGATATATATTTTATTTCCTAATCCTAGTCAATTTAGTTGTATCAGTAAGTTTTTATGGATTATGAAATGAGACATACAGAATCAAAACATAGAAACTTACCGTGAACTTTTTTTAAGAGGAAATCGGCTAAGCTTTTTTACAAGTCGTACCAAATTACCTAGTTTATTGCAAAAGTCATTGTAGTATAGCATGGATAAGATTATTAACTACATTTATATAAACAAACACTTATTTCATCTTTTAGTAAAAGTTTTATTAATGTTAATATTACGTCCTTACATATGAAATTAGCGTTTTGTCGTACTGGCCACTTTGATCTGAAATATCACCTCTTTGGTTAAGAATTCCAAATTCAAATTTATAAATTCATTTAGCTGGTACATTTGAGTCTTGAAAACAGTCATTCATTTGTTTTTTCCTTATTATTTTTTTCTTTGGCGTCGCTTATTACCGCACAATGGAAAACATGAAATATCGGTATATTTACGAGTACGAGTTCTACCGTAGCACCAGTGCTGCAGAAACAGCTCAAAAAATTAATGATGTGTACGGCGCTGGTGTCGCAAAAGAAATTACGGTACGTTTTTGGTTTCAACGTTTTCGTTCTGGAAATTTCGACCTTCAGAACCAACCCTGTGGACGGCCGTAGACCAAAGTAGAAAATGAAGAATTAAAGGCTATTGTGGAAGCAGATCCATCACAAAGCACTTCAGAGATAGCTGCAGGCTTCGGAGTAAGTGATAAAACTGTATTAATCCACTTGAAGCAAACCGAGAAAGTAAAAAAACTTGAACGATGGGTACCTCATGAATTGAGTGAATCGAACTTGCAAACACGCGTCGACTGCTGTGTTACTTTGCTCAACCGATAAAATAATTAAAATTTTTAAATTGAATCATTACTTGTGATGAAAAGTGGATACTGTACAATAATCGGAAGCGCTCGTCGCAATGGCTGAACCCTGGAGATCTAGCCAAATCCTGCCCTAAAAGAAAATTGAGTCAGAAAAAGTTACTTGTGAGTGTTTGTTGGACTAGCGCCGGTGTCGTTCACTACAGCTTTCTAAAATCTGGCCAAACGATCACGGCAGATATCTTTTGTCAGCAACTGCAAACCTTGAAGGAAGAACTAGTTGCTAAACAACCGAGATTGGTAAATTGCTCTAGGCCACTGCTGCTTCACGACAACGCAAAACCACACACTGTACAACAAACAACCACTAAGTTAGATGAGCTACAAATGGAATGTCTGCGACATTCACCGTAGTCCCGGACCTTGCTCCAACAGTGTACCATTTTTTCTGGAATTTGGACAACTTCTTACAAGGAAAAAAATTCAACTCCGATGCGGCAGTCCAAACCGCCTTCAAAGAGTTTATTGATTCTCGCCCCCATGGTTTTTTAGTAAAGGGATCAATGAACTACCTATGAGTATTGCTTAGTTAAATATATTTTACAAAAAAAAATTGAATTTATATTCCTCCCGTACAAAACGCCAATTTCATATGTAAGGACCTAATATATTTAAAATGTATCTAAAACCTCCTATACCTGAGAAAACTAAATCAAAACTTTCTGAGGGATTATTAGACTTTTGAATTGATATTCCTTTATGACCTAGATCTTATTAAATAGTTATGAAATAAGTAATTGATTTATTAATGTGTTGTAACGTTCAAAATTATTGAGTATAACACAGTTCAAATTTTATAAATCTAATTAATTTGGTAAATTACAATTCGTAGCAAAATCTTACTAAAACTTGTAATACAATAGAACACCAGTTGAGAATCTCCTCCTTTTTAGGGTTCCGTACCCAAAGAGTCACCAACGGGACCCTATTACTAAGCCTACGCTGTCCGTCCGTCCGTCCGTCCGTCCGTCCGTCCGTCCGTCCGTCCGTCCGTCTGTCTGTCAGCGGGCTGTATCTCATGATCAGTTATAGGTAGACAATTGAAATTTTCACAGAATGTGTATTTCTGTTGCCCCCATAACAACAAATAATAAAAATAAAAATAAATTAAAAATTAAAGGGGGCTCCCCTACTACATAGAATTAAATCTTGTACGATGGTACGGAACCCTTTATGCGCGAGTCCGACTCGCACTTGGCCAGTTTTTGAGAGTATAACACTAAGTATGCTCATGTATCGAAACTCTTATTTACGGAACTCTGCAAGCATCACTGGTGATGTTGCTTGCTAAATCGGCTAAAAGAGCTCGTATCCGCTAGACAAGTGTGTATTGCTACCAGACGATTGGGGACACAGCAGATGGGAGCGTAGTGTGATATATATATACACTAATGGTTACTGCATGGACAACTCTGGCTAACTTGCTACAATGAATACAGACGCGTTGTCAGCTCTGAGGACTAAAATACTTACTTACAACCTATAATTATACTGACTCTCCTTATCTTTCAGATCGGAATTCAGCGGAGCAAGCTCTGCTAATTAGATTGCTGAAATTGGTAAGAGAGTGGATCTACTCAGATGAACTCTGAAGCATAAAGGAGACCTACCCCCAGTAGTCGTGTTTTTCTTTTGGAATAATTAAGGCATTACTAATTTTAAAGAAGGAGTCCATTAGAAAGATATTATTAATTTGATACTAGTATATTTACAAAATCTGAACAAAGCTAAAAGTCACACTCCTATTCAATGTTTATTCGAATACTTCTAAATATTAAAACCCAAAATAGTTCAGCATTACTTTCCAGTTAGAATAAAGGTCAGAGTTCTAAAGTCATGTTTATTTAATTTTATTAATTATCAAATCGCCCTTTAGCTGTAAAGTTTATTACGATAGGTACTCCAAAGAGTTAATCAATTAAAAGTTAATCAAATATTAGAAAATTATGTTATTGACATTGTAAATATGACCTTAATATAGTATAGTAGTCCTCTGTTGACATAGACTTCTAAAACTTTAAGAAAAAATTACCGATATTATGGAAAATACCGCAAATTTGGACAACTCAAGCAGATTGGCGATCGTGCTCTCAAATATTATATGACACATTTGACGCCGTTTTTATTCGCTGGTCTAGTTATTTCATGCCGGTCTATTTATTAGGGGATGAGTCGCTTGCGTCCGTAGGCTTCGACCACTTAATCCTAGGCCCACCCTACACGTGTCCCCCGGGTGGTGCTAAACAAGCGACAAAGCCGAAAGAACAGACTTGGCTCCTCGCCGTGTGGTAACGGCGTAAAAAATACCACCCCTACTTTCGCATGAGGCACAAAATAAAAGAAGTGGCCCTGAGTTCCCGACACCCCTTTAATGGGGCAGGGGTGCGAAGAATCTCCGGGAGGAAAATCGGTGACGAGGTTCGCCACCCGTCACTTTCTGTCTCCCGGAGGGGCGAAAAGTGGATTGCGGAAGCCCGTCTGGCTACGCTGAATGTATGTGGAGCAATGAATGATAAGATGGATGAAGTATGCGATATGATGTATGATAGAGGAATAGATTTGTTATGTGTAAATGAGACGAAACGGAAGGGAAAGGATGCCAGTACACATGGCATGAATATCGCGTACTGGTCTGGTGTAGACGAGACCGAGCGGGCATGCCAGGGAGTCGGTATTAATGAAAGTATGTTAGGGCTGAATCTGAATAATAGAGTGAGATATTGCGTGATAAGAGAAGAGTGTGGTTTGCAAGATGATATTGTGACCAGGATTAAGAAAGGAATGCTTCGGTTGTTTGGTCATGTAGAAAGAATGTATGAGGAAAGAGTGACAAAGTAAATTTATGTAGCAGAGGTGAAAGGCAGAGTCGGGAGGGGACGCCCTAGGCGAAAATTTATCGACCAAATTGGCGATATATTGAAAATGGGCCAAATTAAGAGTACCCTTAACCGACGAGCGTGTATGCGTAGGTATATGGATGTGGAGGAGGCGAGAGAGGTGTGCCAGGATCGTGCCAAATGGAAGTCCATAGTCTCTGTCTACCCCTCTGGGTAACAGGCGTGAGTGTTTATTTTATGTTATGTTATGTTATTTCACATTTACACTAGATATTTATACCGCAGCTTATTATTGGAACCATTACATTACAGCCTATAGATCCATCATGGATTGCCTCATTTTACTGTTATCAGGAAGATGCTGTTGCCCATCTAAAGGTTCAGTTTCCCTCTGTCGCCTCTTACGACACCCATGGTATGATATAGTAGTAGTGGATTTTCTTGCACCGCCACTATACGGTTAAATTATCAGAAGCTAAGAAGTATTTCTGATCTTTCCGATAATCATCTTTTGGAATTAAATATTTGATTCTATTACGACACTTATTACCTCAAATAACATGAATAAGACAGGGAAGGACTATGTTCGGGGAGAAGTAAATCACTGCTATGTATCGTATTATGGGAAAACCAGACACTAAATAGCGGTAAAGGATTATACCACGTTACATATTCTTAGGGGTAATTAAAAAGGAACTTGATCCATTCTCTAAGATTGAAAAAATGTATGTGGAAGATAGTATTAAAATATTTGGAGGCAAATACAATTTGTACTTACCGCAATATATTCAGGTATGATTTTATAGTAAACCTTCGTGTGCAGTAAATGCCGTCACGCTACACAAAACACAATTCTTATCGACAATGGGACATAATAAAATGGGCCTGGAAAACTGCGCTATGTCACGGAATCCCGAACAATCAGTTCATGCCTAAAATATTTGAATAAAGTCCGAGGTAGCTTTAGCATTCCAATAACGATAATGTTTCCATGCAGAAGTTTTATATTCTTGTTTACCTTCCTAAGTCTCGACGATTCTGTATATAATCTGTGTAAGTACTTTTTATGTTGATAAGCCATAATGTTTCATAATAATTTTTGAAAAACTTTCATTGTGATTTGATTAAGTTTTTGTGACAAATTTCCATCTTCAAACCAAGACGTGGGCAAGTATTAAATGATATGCCCGGAACATCTCTTGCCCTCAGATAAATATATCCTATTTATGCGTATACTATAACAGTATGCGATTTGAACAAGAGTGGTGATTACGGCAAATGGAATAATTTGGGGGAGGCCTGTGCCCAGCATAAAACTCTTAATGAAGCTATGGCGATGATTATTGAAAGGAGTATGCATTCCCAATATTGCGTAACAGAACGTGTAGTCAGAGTAGAGTGCCTCTGTTAGTACAGACACTTGTGGAACTGAGTAATATCTTGTACAATTAATAGTTTTCAAAGCTATTCGGAAGTTATGGTGGTGATTAAAGTTATACTGTGTAATTTACTCCACAAATGTTCAATAAAATTCTGATAAAATGTTAAAACTGTAGCAAACAATTTGGCCACAGAGTGGAAATTGCGCTTGGGTAAACCTAATTTGTTACGCTAGATTTTTTGAAATATTTTAAGCTAGTGCTTGACCACTATCCATCTGATATATTATGTGGTGATGTAGCCGAAAATAATTAAGTGCACTTAGATTAGGTGACAAAAGCCTATTCACTCTTGCCTCGATGACAACACACAGTAATCAGATGGAAAGACAAATTCCGACAAACAGTTCCACTCAAATGCTTTACGCAATACTAATAACGTAGTATTCGATAGAGCGACGAGCTGCGCAGCGTGGATTTCATCAACTATGTAAAGCCGAAGATCGAACTTAGTGAACGTTTTGGAATAGGCAGATGATGATGATGATGACATAAATAGGATTGTTTTTAGTGTATTGCTCATTAGTAAAAAAAAGTGCTTGATATAGGTACGTAACCATCTTTTGAAAATTCAAATCTGACTTTGAATTATCATGTGAAAAATATTTTAAACATTGTACTTTTTTCATTTCAGCGTCGAAATTAAAAGTTTTTGTTATGGAAAAAGCATTTTTAAAGCACTAGGAACAAAAAATTCTACGCAAATAATGAAAATTATGTACGGGAACTTCCTTATTTTAAAAAAGCCACACAAGGATTTTCTAACGTATCGTGGGGGCAGTTTACATACATAAATTGCACAAGGACAAATATTCAGACCTGAAGCAATTATTTGTAGGCCATACAAATATTTGTTCCGTACGGGATTCGAACCGATTCATTCTATGGAACCGTCATTTGTTGACAAATGTATTAATTTTTCAATTAATCCTATTGCCTACGATATTTTTTCTCCTGCTTTCTATTCAAAGTTCTTTTTGTTGATGCGGTGGCAGAGCCACTGGGACAATATATACACATTTAGCCTATACCACAAATAATTTGTGTTTACGAATATAACAGTGTTACCAGGCAATCTAGATTTATACCTAAGATAATACGTTTCAAAATATTCAATGCCAACGCGTGAATTGAAATGGGATTTATGTTATCAGTTATGTGATATTTTCCCAAAGGGTGCAGTGTTACTTCCTTCTTCTTCTTCTTCTTTTTTTTCTTTGTTATAAACATCCGCTGCTGGACTTGGGCCTCTCCCGTTGTGGGTAGTATTTTTCTTAATGAAATCACTTGGTCATATGTTTTTGTCACAAATGTGACTGGCTCTTAGGCTATATGGGGTACAGCACCCACTTACCATCACGTGGACTGTGTGCTCGTTTGTCACCCGTATTTTATAAAAAAACACGTGTGCAGTTCACACGCGGTAGAAGTGAAACCTTCAAATGAAAGGAAATATAAAACAAAAACATTTCACAGCAAATGATTTATTTAATTTGATAATAATTTTAAACCACAAGTGCGGCATAAAATATAAGTTAAAAGTTTAATTTTATAGCAAATAAATGTTACAATCCTTATTTTTAGACATGTAGAGCCTAAATTTAAGTGTTTTAAATCAAAAGAATATTTTCTATGGTAAATATTATGGGAAAAAGGGTGATGGATTCTCTTACACCGCCACCTTAGTATTATGCGAAAGCATGGTTCTATCAAGGTTGAGCTCAACTCTCTTTTATATTATCGACTTTATTTTCGACACATATTTAAACATGCTATAATTTGTTTCACTGTGATATAGATATAATAAAGAAGAAAGAAGAAAGAAAGAAAGTTAAAGGTAATTGGTATACGCTTATAAAGTTTTTATTTATTTAAATATTCTCATCCAGAATCGTTCCCCGCGCAAAGTTTCCCTTAACACTAGCGGCTTATAATTTGATAAAGTATATACCATTTAAGCCCGTTCCCCCCATTTCTACACCCTTAACGGCCACCTTTTGTTTCCTATAAAATACGATTTTTCTGAACAATTCCTGACTATAAATAAAAACTGTCAACATCTATTTCTCTCCTGGTCATAACTTATGAAACAAGTATGGAAATGCAAAGATTTATTTACAAGTGAAACTTATCATTTTATAAGAAAACTTTTACACTGAAACCAACAATGACACAATTGAGTTACCATGTAAATCACTCAGGTTTATGAAAAATAACAGTTCATTTCTGACCTTTAATTTTATGGCTACTTAAATATGAAACTGTTGTTTTAGTGGTGGTATCAATATTTTAAGGTTATTTTTTTATTTTGATATGATTTTTCATAATAATTCTGTATTATTTAACCGAAATAATAATATCGGTGCCAAAAACTAAGATCGATAGACCAGTCTATCAACATGACACATTTAATTTTAACAGAATGTCGAGGAGCACAATCTGATTTGATTTATGCAAATTTACTTCCATTGGAGTCTTATAACTGATAAGGGGTCTTAAAGTCAAGCCTAATTGAAAAATTAATTCAGTTTAAAACTTTCTTATTAAATTGTATTTTGTGCCGGTCAAATAAAATGTTTCATAATAAGGAAATCACTTTACTTAAAGGACTTTCTCAATAAACACTTACTTAAGAGTCGTAAGATTTTGGGATTGAATTTAAGAAAACAAGAATGTTTTATTCATTTTTTCATTTAAATTCGTAACATAATGTATAAATGGTTATTCTTTTCTTCAGCTAATCGCTATATCTATCTTGGTTATATTTGGGTTCGATAGAATTCTGGGTTAAAAGCTTATTTTGCTTCTCGAATCATGTACAAGAATATCAGGTGAAGTCAAATGTTATAAATTGTTGGTTTTCTAATCTATTTGTATTGGGATAATTCCATGTGTCTCTGAATGTATCCAAGACTACTTCCAAATTATTCGTACATACATATTAGTATAGGAAAACGATGGTGTTTGGTTACTACCAATTGGCCCATAAAAACAATTTTTGATTTTAAAGTGCAAGATATTACACCTAAACTCATGCATACTGCTACAAAAATACTTAAAAAGTATGTCGTTATAACATTCAGCTGTTGCCTGGTTACCCTTTAAGATCCTCCTCTTCTTGATCTTCAGCCTGTAGCAATTCACTGTTGGATACGAGCATCCCCCAATTTTTGAGTAATTGAATTTTAAATACGCAAACAATAATGTATATAGACGGACATGTTCAAGATAATATTGAAGATCTTTCAGAACTTCTGACATTTTTCTAAGTCACCCATTATGGTAATCTAATATCAAATGGCGTTTTGATTTTTTTACCACCACTATAATATCAAAATCAAGGTTTATCATAATATAACCTCTGATAATATCATCGTCATCATCATCATCTAACTGCCTGCCAAAGTCCATTGCTTAACATAGGCCTCCCAATAGATTGCCTCACGAGGAGAATATTTGCCATTATTTCCACGCTTGGCAGGTGGTTTGGCAACCTTCAAAATAATATTTTTTTTCTCTCTTAAAGAGAGAGTTTTATAACATTTTATAATTCAGTGCTCCAGCTTCCTTTAAAAATATAAAATTAATTCAGTAGTAAATTCAAAAGTTTGACACGTTTGTAATATTTCAAAAGTGCTAACTGATAAAGAACTTGTAGCACCAAAGGAATTTGATGCTCTTGATCATAATTTTGTAACATTTTAATATATTTTTGAATATTTTTAACTTCTCATTTGGAAGCTGATGTTGTAATAGGTCTGATTTTTGAGAAACCAAACATTAATAGAGTGTGCGTGTGTGTGTGCGTGTACAAGTGAGTGCTTTCGTGAGAGTAAATAAATCTTCTTCAACAGTGGAACCAAATGATGAAGAAAAAGAAATGCAGCAAAACTCAGCCGTGAATTTAAATATGGTTGTCATAATAATAAATTGAGTGTAATTTGAATGTTGACTTATGAAAACTACTGATTGGTGATTACTTGTGATTAATTTGAATTTACCGAGTAGTGGCAGCGTAAGAATATCCACTACCCCATATCGTTCCGCAGGTGTCATAAGAGTCGCCAGAGGGAAACCGAAACAGGAGATGGACTGCATCATTCTGATAACAATTTAAGCGACAGTAGCCTAGGCGCGGACCGCGAACTCAAAAGGTCGTGGTTTTGAATTCACCATTCGACTACTGTCGTGAACCACTTCTAACACAAGCATTTTAAGCTTACCCAGAGCGGTTAAAGGGAATATCAGTAATTACTATTATATTTAAATAATAAAAAAATATTCAAAATAAAAAAACGCCTACCCAGAGTGGCACCTGTGGCGAAATCCCCCCTAAACGAACATAGGCCTCCCCCAAGGAATGCCACAAAGAACGGTCCTGAGCCACCTGCATCCATCGACTTCCTGCATGTCTTACCAGGTCGTCACTCCATCTAGTGCGGGGACGCCCTACACTTCGTCCGCCGGTACGAGGCCGCCACTTGAGAACCTTTTTTCCCCATCGGTTATCGTTTCTTCGAGCTATATGGCCGGCCCATTGCCACTTCAGCTTACTAATCCGTTGGGCTATGTCGGTCACTCTGGTTTTACTGCGGATATCCTCGTTTCTAAGTTTATCACGCAGAGAAACCCCGAGCATAGCCCTCTCCATAGCTCGCTGAGCGACCTTGAGCTTCCTCATACCGCCAGCAGTAAAGGACCACGTCTCAGTTCCATAGGTCATCACTGGCAACACGCACCGGTTGTACAGTCTAGTTTTCAAGTTTTGAGGTATACCTGACGAGAAGATGTGCCGTAATTTCCCGAACGCTGCCCAGCCGAGTTGAACCCGTCGATTGACCTCTCGGTCGAAGTTGGACTTACCTAGTCGGACTATTTATCCCAGGTAAACATACTCGTCAACAACTTCGAGCTTAGTGCTCCCAACAACTACCGGCATAGGTGTGACATGGACATTAAACATGATCTTTGTTTTGTCCATGTTCATCTTAAGACCTATCCGTTGGGAGACACTATTGAGGTCATTGAGCATAGTGTTTAGGTCCTCCAGCGATTCTGCCATAAGGACTATATCGTCGGCAAATCGAAGGTGAGTGATGTACTCGCCGTTGATGTTAAAACCGTATCGTTTCCAGTCCAGTAGTTTGTAAACGTCTTCCAATGCAGCGGTGAAGAGTTTCGGGGATATAATATATATTTATTATATACAAAATATAAATATTTGTTTAATACAAACTTATATCAGGGTGATAGACACATTGAAATATTTGTTCTATATTTGTTCAGATGTTAAAAGAAAAATATCGGAGTCACCCCGCCAGTCAATCAAAACGACAAGTATTATTTTCAGCGAGCACTGAAAAGCGAGTCTTGATTTGATTTATGCAAATGAACTTTCAAAGGAACAACGACCCTTGAAATCGAAACGCGGCGCTGACACAAAAATAATAGAAACGTTATTGTTGTCAATTCGCTTGTACAGATAATCGAAAAATGGAAAATGGACCATATCTATGTAATTACTCTAAATATCGATCTACAAACCGAATGTCGAAATGTGTACAGCGCAACAACGTCATACACATGTAGTTAAGCTGAAGCTCATTGTCGACATTTATAAGAGTATCAGTGTAAACGTTTATCGTCTCAATAAGACTTGGACAACATGATATTATTTCTAGGTTTTTAATTAATTTTATACGATCTTCGGAAATGCGTCTATAATGTCTCTATATTTAGCCATATGACTTCTAAAGTTGAAGCCTTAAACATAGTTTACGTAATTAGGGTTTTCATCTAACTACCTAAGGTACCACTCGCAGAAGTTCCTCCTGGGTGCTAAATCGGAGGGTATCAGCCCCTGTATATGGCGATAAAGATAAGGGTGACGATTGTCGTCACGAAGAATTCGCCAAACTGCAACATGGTTTATACCGAATCTTGTTCCGGCTCGCCTCGTACTTGTGGTCGGGTCTTCTTCAAAATACTCTAACACTAGTTCAGCCTGCCTGGCGTCGACTGTGCTTGGACGTCCACTTCCAGTAGACCGATGAAAAGAGCCGATGGAATGTAGTCGTCTTGACATGTTCCTAAAACACTGGTACGAAGGCAGCCGTCGCTGTTCAGTGGGTCTACCATCAGGGGGTACCATCGATGAATCGTTGCCGATACAGTTCGCGAGCACGATTTAAATTGCTATCTTCATGGCCTACGCATAACATCATATCGTAATATTCCGAGTTAGAAAGCATCGTTATTTTGCAAAAAATGTTAAAAAAAATCGAAACAGTTGTAGGATATCGATTAGAAGATTTGAAATTGACAACATATTTTTTTTCCAACTTGACATTTTTTGAAGCCAGTACTTGAGTATAATGACATCCTTGTATTGAGGTAGCAAACATTTATGAATGAAAAATACAAAAACCATTTACAATTATTAGGTAAAATAAGTACGTAGGCCTTTCTGTTAAATAATCTGGTTCCCTGACATAACAGCTTACTAGGGTTGACAAAATTTTTGGCTTTGATAATTTATTATATTTTTTACGGGGTATTTTGTAACACGTTGCACATATATATATATATATATATATATATATATATATATATATATATATATATATAGTGATTACGTCAGCAATATTTATTTATTTACTTTTTCGGAATTTCTGCAAAATTTTGTCGATTTTATTTGAACACATATGGCAACCATGGTACGACCATAATCCAGGATTTGGCGAGTCTGATTATTGAAGCGCAGCAATGAAGCGATTGGCATCTGACCTTCGTAACCCTTAGACAGGGGAACCAGACAAATTAGATCATGGTTACACATCTAGATATTCTAAATGTGCAGGTTTCCTTGCGATGTTTACCCTCACTGCCGAGGTAGTGGTATAAATCCGCACTTAGATTTCGAAAATCTAGAGGTGCGTGCCTGGGATTGATCTTTCAACTCCAGGTACGTGAGGTGCGCGGTCTTATCCACTGGGCTAACATCGGCCTAATAGCGAACTAAATTTCTCTGCATACTATAAATTCCTTATTTCTAAACTTGTTAACTGCTGCTCTTGAAGCAATAAGGAAACTAGACAAAAATTACAAAAATTTTGCTTGCGAAATACTTGAACTGCCCCTATATAGTATGTATTATAGATAGATAGACAGATTTTTTTATCGCTTAGTTTGATTTCATTTCATTTCAAATCCAATTCAATTAACATTAAAATTGTTCAGTAAATAATTTGCACGTTTGAAGCTGTGAAGCAGCTTCCCGTTGCCAGTCTGAGTATTTTACGTCTGGCTTAAGCGAAGTAGTTATACCGCCAGCTATCGGATATCATTAAGAAACTCATTCTACCAACTGCGACGCTGAATAAATGGAGAGATGGATTCTTTTACGCAATATTATTTATATATCTCCAATATTATTTATAAAAAAAAAGTCACCACACTTTTAATAATCTAAATAAAACGTTTCTCTGAGTTGATAATCCTAATGACAAATTTATTAAACAACAACGAACAGAGCAATGCACTGCTGTAGCCAATATTTGCATTAATTTAAATTACACAACTCAGAGGTTGTTGGAAACTTGCTTTGAAATCATCCTTTTAGCTAAATTACTTGTTCAGTACGTGTTCTTCCTACATGCGGAGTTTCCGAGCGTAGAATCTGCGAGTAAATTACTAGAATAGTCCACTTGACAACGTAGTCTTCATATTGATAGTGTGAGTTATAGTGAAAATAATAATAGTGTAACAGTAAATAATATAATACAAGAATCAGTTCAAAATACATCGCTTGACAGATAATTTCGTCGCTTACGTAATAGACGGCTCCGTGGCGCAGTGGCTTAGCAATTGAGTTGCAACGCTAAGGGCCGCGGGTTTGTATCCCGCTCGGAACAAGAATTTGTCCTACAAATAATTGTTCCGGGTCTGGATGATTTTCCTTGTGAAATTTATGTTTGTAAACTGCCCCCACGATACAGTAGAAAAGCCTAGAAAAAAAAAAACAGAAAGCTAACGCCGCTAACGGGTGAACCTCAATTTTATTAAATTACAGGAGAGCAAGAAAACACTTATTATTCCAGAAAACATTTATCAAGAAAATAATCGTATTTGTAGTTTTCCATTAAATCTAATATTTTTTATTTTCTAATAAAAAAAAGCTAATAATCGGGGAAAAATAAATATTTTCTTCCTCTCCTGTAATTTTTAAAATTGAGTTTTGCCCCTTTGCGGCGTTAGCGACGATTTGTCTCTTAAATATCTATTGTCCGTAGTTTCGATTCCTCCAAAGTAATAGTCGCTTAATATTAAATCCATAGATAACATGGGCCTTTTCAACATTTTTCCAACACAACCCTTAAAAGTCCGATACCCTGGCAATGGTAATATTGTTGTACATTAACAGTCAGCGAAAGTTACGTTTTTTTTTTTTTGAGTTATCGTCTTAGGAGAGCCATTCGACTATCTGCTGATTGACGGATGGTACTCTAGAGACGAAGAACACTATGGACAGCGTGTAGATGAGTCAGGCATTTGGAGACAAAGCTAGTATATTTCCATATTACCCACCATTAATAGTGCAATATTTGCCATAGTAGATTTTTGAAGTAAATTATTAATTTAAAATTTACTAAAAATATAGACCAGTCAGGTCAAATCAGTTCAAGAAATGGATTCTTACGCATCTCCTTCTAGCCTCCTAGCTTTTGTGTTAAAAATGTAACCCATATATAGGGACAAGTATCTATATCAATATTTTTGAAATGTTTTCCTAATATTTCGATTTTTTTCTTCGAGTTTTGGAACAGTGAAAGAAACTCACTTGGTATCTTCTATTTTGGTTAATTTTTTAAAGTGCAATTGTACAATGTGCGTAATAAAAGAAGGATTAGACCCATAAGTAATCAAAGTATGTGCTTTAATAAAATTTAAAAAAAAACAGTAAAAATATGTTGTATTAAGCTTATACTCGTAGATGTGATTACAAGCATGTCGCATGTGGCAGCCATCGCCCTCCCCGACCATTTTAGCCGACTTCCAAAAAAGGAGGAAGTTAACAATTCGACTGTGTCAGGCGATATCTTCGTCAATTTAGTACCGAGTTTAGTGATTATTTTTATTAAATAGGTATACTTCAGGGGTGGTCTTAAATAAATTTGAAGAAAAATTTTGCTCCCCTAAAATAAAAAAGTGTAAGAGGCAAAATAAAGAATAAAGTTTCTAATTTTCAAAAATACTTTAAATAAAAAATAAAAGCCGACTTCAAAACACTTAAAGGAATAAATTAATTTCAAATTCTGAAATCAGGACTTTAATGCTGCTTTAATTAACATGGTATTCCATATAAATATTTGCTTAAAACTTCTACTCAGGGTCAGAATATGGGTGTACAAGCAAGCATAACTTGTAAGATTTACCCAATTTACCACTCTTGACAAGTAAGTTAGTAAAAGCAGTCTGCCCTTCTCATTCGTAATTCTGCTCCCAATAACCTGTTTAAGATACCTGTTTAAGATTTGGGCTGGAGATTACATATGATATGTTTAAATTGAAATCTAAAAAGTCTTTAAAATGTTATGTTATATAACTATTTTATAATTAAAGAAACTTCATTTTAACGTTAATTTAAATTTCATAATTTGAAAGTCAGAATTAGAGAGAAATTAAAGTCAAGACGAGTTTATTGTCAAAGATAGAATTAAGATTCTTATTGTGACATTTTATGCACAACGTCTGGTTTTTACTACGTCATAACGTCCTAATAAAAAAATTTGCTTTGAATATTTTAAGGAGCACTACGGAAGTTAGTTGTTTGAAGTTTAATTACACTTGATTTTTTAAGAAATATTTTAATAAATTATTTCCCAATTATAAATTCCACAAAAACAAACTAATTAAACAAATCATTTCCTGATTTTAAATTCAAAAAAAAAAACAGGAGATGGGCAGCAGTGTCTTCCTACTGACAACTATAAAACAAAAACTGCGTTTGCCAATACGCTTGCCAAGCTTGATAACAACTATGGAAAATATCCCCTATAAAACAATCTATAGGGGAGGCCTATGTTCAGCAGTTATTTTAATTTGAAAAATATACTACCTACAAATATACGTACTAAATTACGTATTACCTAATTCAGTCAAAAACTCTAAAAGCTATACGAGTAATTTATTAATATTAATATGAAAGAATGTCCTTAGCTGCGACAGATGGCGGAAAGATCTACTAAAATACAGTTTACAATTATACATAAATTGTACACTTTGTTTGTGTTTTGCGGAAATTAGTTTAACTCGTACTGAATTAACAGTTTAATTACCAGACATAAACATAAAAGTTGCAATTATAAGAAGTGGCAATTTAATCACCGAACGCTCGTCTCTAATTTCAGTGTTTGTTTAAGAACAAAAATAATGATAAACAAGAGGTAAAATTAAGAATTTTGTACAACCGATTTAATATAAATTAAATCAATTCATAAACATAAATAAAAAAGTTATGCCCGAATTTACTTGCAAGATTAGAGGTACCTCAATAACAACATTGACAGAAATGGGGGTGTACCGTGGTATACTGAACACATCATATACGTGGTAGAGCCATGCTGCAGCTATATTAATTGTATAGTTGTAACATGAATAGGTCGGCTCGACCGGGGAAGGACCACGCTATCAAAAAATACCAGCGTAAAAAAACAGCTTAATTCTGCTGTGTTTCGTATGGTGAGTGTAGAGAACCAGAGACTCTTTACTGGAAAAGAGGCATTCCATCTTAGTCCTCATGGATGACAACGCATCTGCATTTTGATTCTTTATTTAGGATAGATGTAGATGTCTATGGGTCACAGCAACCACTTACCATCAGGTGGACTGTGTGCTCGTTTGTCACCCTAACCTATAAAAAAAACCATCTGCGTGCCCATTTAGAAGTTACAGGCGTGATGTTATGTTATGTGATTGCATACAAAATGCACAGATATGCGATAGCAGCAATCGCAGTTCATTTGCTGGCATTTATTGTAGAGTTCCGTTATCTGTGTTCGAACCTCATCAAGATCATTTCGCCGAAATTTATTAAATATATTTTTGATTGAAATAGTTAAATTGATTTTGTAAAACAACAATTTTAAAAGTTTAAAACCGTAGTGTCGCTTACGTAAACAGCGAACTCGATAATAATACTAGGTATATATAATATCCATCAAGCTGATACAATAGCCGAAAATTTGGAAACTGTAGCAACCGTGACGTCAGTAATTCTAATAATAATAATAAGTGTTAGTGTGAATAGCGCGTAAGTCCTCTATAGGAGACTAAATGGAATAGCACGTCAAATCCTTCTAACTGAGCTAATTCAATTTAGTTAGGCTCCGACTTTAATTTCACTGATCACTTCAAATGAAACAAGTTTGTATTTATTTATACATTTTTAAAATTTCTGTAATAAATGCCATATTTATTATAATTCTTAATTTGAGAAGCCAATTTTCATAACGGCACCAACTATCAAATTAAATTTAAATCGCGCTCTAACTCAGCATGCTCAAAAATTTGGCATAAATTTGGCTGAGCTGCTATTTAAGCTACTCCTTGCTCCTCTTCGCCAGTCTAGATATTTTACATCCGATATAATATACGTCCTATCTGGCATTTTCGAGAGTCGCCTCTTACGTTACTTACGGTACGAAATAGGACGATAGATTATTTTACACCGTTATTAAACCGCAGCAGATTGGACGAGATCTGATACGGACTGGAAGCATTGTTTTAAAAATTGGTTTAGATGAATGAATATTTTCATTTAATTAAGTGGACAGTTATTATCATCATCGTCGTCATAATTACAGCCTTTCACAAGTCCACTGTTAAAAAGGCCTCCCCCAAGTAATGTCACAAAACATGGTTGTGAGCCACCTGCATGCACCAACTTCCTGCATGTCTTACGAGGCCGGCATTTCGTCTAGTGGGGGCCAACTTACGCTTCTTACCGATACAAGGCTGATACTCGAGAACATTTATTCCCCATCGGCTGTTGTTGGCAAAGTTATTTTATAAAATTAAAATTTAAGTTATTTATTCACTAAATAAGTAAAGGATAGAAAAAAATATCAAATATAACAACAGCTTTTGTTACAAAATATCTGAAGTACTTTATTACTTTCAAGTATTTTTATCACAGCATCTTGACTTTAGCGCCCTAGTTAAAACTCTTGTGTCGTGAAGAGTTCAAGAGCACTATTAACCGAGCTAGTTACTTGAACTGAGCACGGTTGTGCCTAATATTTTTTTCTAATGAAGCTCTTCCGTGTGTGTTTAATTACTGGTTTTATAATATTACATAATATTACCTTGTTTCATGATAGATGAAATAAATGTACTTTGAATTGTATTTTTACCCGACTGCCCCAGAAAAAAGGTAACGTTTTTCGAGAGTAGAGCTCGGGAGTGACATAGGCTATATAGCCTATGTATATATACATACGTACATTAGCACGTAAGAGTGGGGAAGGTTTTTTTCAGTAAACTTTTTAACGCAGTCGGGTTTTTTAATTACTGTTTTAACCATTAGGCTTGTTTGAATTCCCCATACTGTTTTATTTCACATCAAATTGGCGGCAATTTATTATACGGTTGTAAAATTATGAGTCTCATAAAATTACGTGTGTAAAAATACAGATAAGGTAACAAGCGAAGTGGAGCTTTATGATTTAAATTACTCCCAATAATAATATTTTTCAAAACTCCGTACTAGATGAGAATTATGTGGTTCACGAATTAATAAAAAATATAATTTAGATGACCGCCGTTCGTATATAAAAAGTTGTCAATACCAAGCCAACAGAAGTCTACGGAACCCTTAAAAGGTATGTCATTTCCTTGATGGAAATGACACCTTTTAAGGGTTCCGTATCTCAAAAGAAAAAAATGAAACCCTTATATGATCACTTCTTTGTCTGTCAAGACCCTTTTTCTCAGGAAAGCGTGGGAGTATAAAGTTGAAATTAAAATCAAATAATACGTAGGTCTACGGTCCTTTGGAGCTCTAAAAAAGTCAAGCTTCTAAGTCAAAGTTATAAAAAATACGGCCATTTGTGCGATATATTTTGATACTCGCAAAAAAAACCTATAGGGTACATTCCGTTGACCTGGAATAATAAAATTTGGTAAAAAGCAAGGTCTCACAGCACAAGTAAAGAAAGAAGTCCGAAAATCGTTAATTTGTTACTTTATCACATAAACATTATATATTAGATACAAATTTTTTTATTACAATCTTAGATTTGCAGTTGGGGAATTGACCGTGAATTTTATCGATGTATGGAAGAATATTTATTCAAAAGTTTTGTTTGTCCTCCACTCCTGCTCATCTTTTCATCAGAGTAATGTTCTATATTATGCTTTCATAGTTTATGAACTATAGTAGGTAATGTTAATTATTTTGGTGAAAGTAGCGGTAGAATAACGCCGTAGACGGAGCACACCGTCCTGTAAATGCCAGTTCACTCTCGCCTTAAAGATATCAATGTTGTAGTTATAAATTTCGGGGAGAAACTTAAAAGTTACTCGGAAAAAATCGAAACTCGGTTCCCGTAATGAACGAACTATCTTTATACGAGTTTGGACGGAATCCTTGATGTGCGGATCTGACTCGCACTTTTCCGGTTTTTTATTTATGTTAGGTCTCGGGCAGAGGCATTATTTTATTCAGCCTAGCATCTAGCACGACTATTCGAGTTTGTAGTCGTATTAATAGTTTATGTATGTACTTCGTTATTATCGTTTACAGTCCATACTTACTATAAAAGCACTTCTAAAAATAAATAAAAAATAAAATGATATATGAATTATTTAATTTGTTACTTAGATGTAAATTTACAGAAAAGATTGTTTTGTGAAAAAAAATAACAATAATACTAAGTAATAAAATTATTAGTAGTAATTAGTTACTCTTTTATTTTTATTTTTTCCAATCTTTAAACAACCACCACGTTAGATTTTTGCCATCGATGATATCAATGTGTATAATATTTTAAAATTTAGTACTTATTAAACATCATCCAGCAGCCTCTCATCTCAGGGGTATCTCGTTCAGAGCCGCTTAGTCACTGCTGGTGATAAGAGGGCTGAGGGATTTTTTCTCGCTTAAAGGCTAAATATAGCCATTCAGCGAGGAAATATTTATACGTGGTAGAGCCATGCTGCAGCCATATTAGTAGTATACTTGTAGTACGAATGGGTCGGCTCGACCGGGGAAGAACCACGCTCTCACAGAATACCAGCGTAAAATAGCAGCTTAACACTGCTGTGTTTCGTATGGTGAGTGTAGAGAACCGGAGACCCTTTTTACTGGAAAAGAGGCATTCAATCTTAGTCCTCACGGGTGACAACGCATCTGCATTTTCATAATTTATTGAAGATAGATGTAGATGTCTATACGTCACAGCAACCACTTAGCATCAGGTGGACTGTGTGCTCGTTTGTCACCCTATCCTATAAAAAAAACGCAGCAAGCGTTTTTGACACAATACCACGGAGACTAGGACTGTATGATAATTAAAGTTTTTAGTTTAATTTTTTTATTGTAGTTTGTTTTTAATATTGTACATATTTCAATGTTTAATAAACATCAATTCTCAGAAATTATAACTAAAACCGGGCAAAGTTGAATGTAGTACACTGTTAGTGATTGTACAGGAAAGAAAATTGTTAAATCCTCATTTTAAAATAAAAGCAGTGTGAAGTAAAATGAAACTGGGACGGTAGAGTTTTCTTTTCATAATGGAATGCGTAACGTTTTATAGTTTTCTAAATGTATACTGCTACAGCATGCTCTTACTCGCTTATGCTCTCGATAATTATTTTTTAAAAACATTCATTATGTATACTTTTTTAACAAACAATTTTATTACCTATTACTGTTTTTGCAACTGCAGTTTTAAAAATGATTTCATCACAATAATAAGAACCTGGGTTGTGTGTGTAAAATTGTCTTTCTTTAATAATTATTTTTTATTTATAAGCAAATACTACATAGTAAAATAAAATTTTTACGAGTCCGTAAAAATAGTTTTATCTAATATTTAAAAGAAAATAATACCATCGTCATTATGATTACAACCTTTCACAATTCCACTGCTGAACGAAGGCCTCCCAAGGAATGCCACAAACAAGGTTCTAAGCCAAGCATCCATCGAATTACTGCTTGTCTTACCAGGTCGTCACTCCATCTAGTTGGAGGGAGGCACCCTTCACTTTGCTCACCATTACGAGGCAACACAGATAATACATCGTTTTGTAAAATTTAAGTGACAAACGAACCTACAGTCCACCTGATGGTAAGTGGTTATTGCAGCCCATGGTCACTTGCAAACAACTACAAAAAATAATGCTATAGATGCGCTGTCACTACTGAAGAATAAGGCGAAATTCTTTACAGTCTGTTTTATACTGTTTATACTGTATAATTATATATAATTGGTATAATTATTATATATATTAGGGACTGGCTCTCTATATCTTTCCGACCAAAATACATAGTGCACGCACCGCTGCTTGGTGACAGAAAGAGGATGGCACCCAACCAGACGGACTCCTAGTCAGAAAAAGGAGTCTTTACTCCTTAATATTACATTTTAAGATAAACACACTGTTTAAAAATTAAAAAAAACTGCTGGGTGGATACCGTGGATAATTCGTGATTTGTGGTTTTTACTTTTTCGTATATTATCCCTTTATTTTACTGGTCTTGTGACTATTCTCCAAGGCTTTGGTCATTACTGAAAATCAGCGTTGTGGTTTACCGCAACTCATGCTGAGTGATGACATACAAAGTATTTTTTTATATATATTTTTTAAATATTGATATAATGTTGTGTTATGTACGTACATCAATGGTTTATGCCAAAATAAATAATTTCTTTCTTTCTCAATTTTTTCCAAAACATAATTAAATATAGTTTTAAAAATAGCTAATACCGAAATCGTTACCCTTCGTTCAAATTCTGTATCAAGTTTCTCTTACAGAACATCTGCAAGCTAATATCAAGTAATTAAATCATGCAACCCCTTTTAAAGGTGCCCTATACAAATGAACTAGAGGTGTAGTCTCTGCTTATTTAAATGTTCGCATCTCTTACGTTTATGCGTGTTGAATATGAAATTGAATGTAAATATAAAAAATCAAAATGTATGTACTTTAAGATTTGTAAATTTTAAGGTTTTTATTACAAAAATATACGGTGAATGTATTATTATTTTGTATTGAATGTCATATCAATTGCTTGTAAATAGTTGCCTTTTGACATGGGTCTCCCATAATTATTATGAAATTTCCACGAGGCGGTAGAACACCTTTTCTGCCTAGTTGCCTGTCTAGGTAAGTACACGCTTACTTATTTCTGCCGCCAAATAGCAGTGCTAGCACTGCTGTGTTCTAGTCTGTAGGATATAGATCTCCAATCAGTGATTGAACTGTATTATTAAAGATGTGTTAACAAACAAAAATTACACATGGACAAACATCCAGACCAAAAAATACCTTATATACGACGCAAAACAAGGAGATTTTAACATAAATCTCCTTGAAACTTCTTTCATTAGTATTAAGTTTAGCTCATTGTTTAAATCGTATAATCTTGTTAATTTATTCTTAGAACCAACACGTATTGCTGGACCTAGTGCGACCTGTATAGATAACATTTTTACAGATTTTAAGCCCTTGCATAAATCAATCATTCAAAATTTAAATTTCGATCACTATGGACAGTTGGTCTCATTGCCTTACTTACACAAAAAAAAAAATAGAAAAATGAGAAAGTTGTGTTTGTTCCAATATATGAACATCGCTTGCAGAGGTTTAGAAGTAATATAGTAAAAATACTTCTATCACTTTTATTTAAAAATAGTGCTAAATGTTTGAATGGTGCATTATTTAAAATTATAAGTTATAAATTTAACAGAATATTTACTTCTAAAACTTTCTCTTTAAACAGTCGCAAATCATTTAATGAATGGGCGACAGTAGGAATTTATAAAAGTAGGCGAAACTTAAACGAGCTTTATAATGAAAGACGATAAAGTCATAGTGTTACATTTAGAGAATATTTAAAACTTTTTCTAAATTATTTAAAAAATTGTGCTCCACAGCTAAGGCTTTACATTTAAGCAAAAATATTAAAACTGCATCCAATAAAATTAAAATGACGTGGAGTATAATTAATAGTGAAGCGGGCAATGTCAACCACGTAACTCGGATTTTCAGTTGAATATTAACAATAATTTAACTCAATCTGATCAAGAAGTTGCTATTTTTTTTTTTGAGAAACATTTTACTGATGTTCCTTTTTGACAACAAAATCATTAAATTCTTTTCCTTCTGTCGCCGAATCTTAGGCTTAGACAAAATGTAAATGCTTGTTCAAATACTTTTAACTTCCATAGAGTATTGCCAAAACATATCGCTAGATATTTTAAAACTATTGGTGACAGAAAACGGCAGACTTATGGGGGATTTCAGTTAAAGTTATTGAATTTATAATAGATACAATAGCAACTTATATAGCTACTATTTTTAATACAAGCGTCGAATCTAGTGTGTTTCCTTATTTAATGAAACATAGTGAAGTCATACCTTTTAAATCTGGTAGTTCATTAGACCCCGCCAATATTAGACTCATTTCTGTACTACCTAAATTTAGTAAAATATTTGAAAAAATAGTTTTAGATCAGACGTTACGTTTTTTTAATATAAATAAATTGTTTCATAAAAAGCCATTTGGTTTTACAAGGGGTCGCTCGACAACTGACGCCGGAGTTGAGCTTATTGAATATATTTTTGTGCATGGGAGAATTCAGAGGATGCTTTGGGTATATTTTGTGATCTTTCCAAGGCCTTCGACTGTGTTCACCATGAGACATTAATCAGTAAGCTACAATACTATGGTATAAAGAACACAGCGATTAAACTTATTATTTCATATTTAAGTATTAGTACGCAGAAAGTTATTATCAATGGTAAAAGTTATTCCGGGTCACCTGTACTAATGTGTGACCCTCAAAGCTCAATTCTCGGCCCATTTCTATTTCTAGAGTGTATTAATGACTTACCTTCCCTTTATTATTTTCTTATGATTCTTCCTCGATTTTTAAACTTAAACGTCAATCATTTAAATGTGACAAAGTAAATAATTCTATAACAAATTTAGTGCATTGGTTTAACATTAATAATCTACATTTAAACGGCAATAAAACTAAATGTATTAAATTTACAATACCGTATGTTAAAAATCTGAATATCAATGTGTTTGTAAATGGGGAAGAACTGAGCCCTGTTGAAATATTTTCTTGGCATCACTCTCCACGCAAAACTTCAGTGAGGCCCCCAATATATACAAACTAGCAATCAGACTAAGCTCTGTAGCTTACGCTGAAAAAAAAATTAGAAGTCTCACTAGTGTCGAGACAGCTAGATTAGTTTGTTTCAGTTATTTCCATAGCATAATGTCTTATGGGAAATCGCTATAGAAAATGCGGCTGATTTACTAACTATTTTTGTTTTACAGAAGGGCCATAAGAGCTATTTACAACCTAAAACAGAGAGAGTCTCTTAGAGAAAAATTTAAAGAAATAAATATATGAACTTTGCATATTGAATAAAAATTATTCTATTCTATTCTATTCTATTCTGTACTACCGAACAAAGATTTTTCTCAAGGACGATTACGGAAACGAAGTTACTTAATATTCATCATAATTGAGATGATCAGATGATGCTATGATCTGTGTGCCGTGTAGCTGTGTAGAGTCATATTATCCCATAGGTGACGTTAAGATGACAAAGGGAGATGAAACAGGAGATGGGCAGCAGTATCTTCCTGTATAGGTCAAAATAATAAAAGACTGGGGTGGCTAACCCACCTGCCAAGATTAACAGCAATGACAAATACCTCACTATGAGTAATGAATGAAATACTTAAATTTAACAGTTTATGTATTGCATACATATTGTTTTTAAGATTTAAGCTACAGGCGTTTAATAATTCAACAAAGAGATAGGTTGAACAGTTCCCAATTCGTTGATTATTGTAATTTATTGCATATTATTGCAAATTAATTACTTTTAATCAGTTTTTGCGCTTCATTAATGCAATTAAAATAAATTGTAAATTAAATAATAGAATTTGATCATTGTGTTATAATAACACAGTAGCGTCTTCTTAATAAATACTAAAAATAAAAAACGCGGTTTCCAACCCGCCTGCCAAGCGTGACAACTATGACAAATACCCGCTCTATAAGATAATCCATGGGGGAGGCCTAATTTTAGCGTTGGACTTTTTATAGGCTGTAACAGTAACGTATAATAAACCATAATTTTTTTTTAATAAGAGTCTTATGAATAAGACCTAATAAACTGCACGGAGATACGCCTTAAGCCAAAAGTTGTTGACGAATAAAGTAAAATAGAAATTCAGTCTTTTATCCAACTATTCGATTCATTCTAGCATTTTTATTATTACTAGTAATCGTTAGGGTCTCGCTCTACTAAATATAATAAAAAGTAATGATTTTTTTAATTTATTTAAATTTTTCTATTTTATTTAATTAGAATAAGGGTGAAAAACGAGCACATAGTCCACTCGATGGTAAGTTGATGCTGTGGCCCATAGACATCTATAAAATATTAGCTATTACTCGCCCATAAATATATCATATTGACATTTAGATATTTGTGCTTACGATCTCTATCAAAATAATAAAAATCCGATGAAATCTTATCGTTGCTAAAGACATTTTCTGTTTACTTTTATGTTTTATTTTTTTAAATAAATATATTATTGATTAAACCATGGCAATAAGCAAAAACTAGAATCACTTATTTTCAATTTGCTTTACCTTTTATTATCACGTCACGTGTCACGGTGACAAGCCCATTTGCCGAATGTATACGCAAAGACATAGGCATCCACACCTCCTAAAGCGTACAATTACCAAAAAAAGAAATAAAAATAGTAATAGATTTTATTTTCAATAGAGATTATAAAGAATACTTAATGAAAGTCATTATAATGTTTAATTTACCACTGATTCAGAATATATATTCAGAATATACCGGAAGAACTAGCAAGAACCCAGCGGGACATTTTTTTTAAAGAAAACAGTTTACAATAATGTAGGTACTGTGTTACATAATTAGCTATACAAATCACAGAACACAATTACTCTCTAAGATACAAATCATATGAGAAACAGCTTAGTGGCGATCACCTCATTCCCAGGGGTTATTATTTCATCAATGGATTCGTTAATATTATAATAACCTTTATTATACAATTTTTGTTTATTAAAGTTATTGAAATTGGCGGTGGACAAATTTTATAAATTTTTACAAAGACATTAGCCGTGGCGCGGTCGCAGCGGCGTTGTTCAAGTGGCGCGCATCTTCTATTTCTAGACTCAAATCTAGGAGGAGTCATTGTGTTTTACGGCTTCATTCTTTGCGATTTATTGTTAAAGTATTGTAGTAACACCTCCATGTACTAGGCTTACACGGATTTTAAAAGTATTTTTTTTGTATGGTATCCCTACTGATACTGGCAACACTACCCTTACCTAGCTCGGGTCGCGTGTCCCATTGGCGTCATTCTGTGTCTCCGTGCTCAAGGCATCGCACGTCTCTCTAGCCTTGTTGTACAAAAGTTGATAAATTTTCGGCAAAAACGGAAAGAAAAAGAAAACAGGAAAAAGTAAAGAAAAAAATTTAAAACTGCAAAAGCAGTTAGACAAAATTCCTCCACAACCAAAGATTTTTTAGTATTGGAAAAAAATATTTGTTTGTGGAGGAATTAAACGGTAAATTTTATAAGTTACATTCAATACATTGATACGTACTGCTAAATTTGGGCTGCTACCGTCATTATTGACCTAAATAAAAAATATGAACATGTAATACGAGATACCATATTTGGGTACTGCTAATTTTGGGCTGATACTATCACATCCTTATTACAAAAATTCTAATAAGAACTGTTTGCCGAAGATTCACCGCAGCATCTACTGAGCACGTGCCACACTTTGTTACCAGGGTCATACGCGGATGGCTTGGCTGGTTGATGAGGAGGTTTACGTACATATGCCCATCTTATGTAATGGTTCAACATAAACGAAATTCGACGAAGACATACTGGTGTTGCTTGGTGATGAACCTAAGACCGAAACCCAAATGGGTCTAACAATCTAAGAGGATATAGCCAATCGATGGCAAGACATAAATGCTTGCTAAAGGGTTGGAAAGACGTGAAAGAAAGTCTTTTGAGAACTTATCTAGCCCTCCAACTGTGACCTTCTGATTGCACCAGCTCTAAACCCGGAGGTCAAAGCAGCCCTGTCTCTCGTCACTTTTGTTCAAACAAAAGCAGCTAGGTGTCGCCGATATGATCCTTTCGAACGAAACTGGAAAAAAGCTTTTAAAACCTTTAAGCGACATTACATTACAAAACATTTTTAAGCCCGTCGCATTCATTGCGATAGTCATTTTATGGAATCAAGAACACGTAGAGGTTTCATAATTTTGTCAATTAATACGAAATTAAAGAGGCTCTCCAAAAACGAAAAGTGTCCAACTTTTTTTTGGAGCTAATATAACTAAAAATTAAAAGTTGCTAAAAATATTCAACAATCGGGTGATGCACTAAAAAACACTAAAAAACCAAAGCCACTTTACTCGCTCTACTTTCAGTACCGTCAAGAACACTGGCCATTTAAACTACCTAACCCAACATCGCAAGGTAGACAAGAAATTTCAGCCGCAAATTCACAATTCAAGGCGTCACACGGTAGTCACAGCCGCAGGCCGCCAGCACCTCTCGACGCCCACCGTCACCCAAGCGGACGATGTCTCGAACATAAGAACATAAGAACGGGCATAGACGAGGTACCATTTTCGGGATAACTTCAGTATTTTGCCCATAAATATTCTGAAATTACTTCAGACAAAACTATTCTGCCTTGGGTAAAAGGTTATCAAATACCATTCAAACTTACTTAACGTTTATCCAAAAATATCCCACGAAGCCTATAATTTTAATAAGTCTATCAAAGCCCTTTTAGATATTGGTGCAATATCCCACTGCACACATAAAGAAGGCGAATTCATATCTAGTGTATTTTTAGTGCCAAAACCGAACGGAGGAATTAGATTTATATTGAACCTTAAATGCTTAAAAAAAGTTCATTGAAACGCGACGTTTTAAAATGGAGGATTACCGTACAGCATCAAAATTGATAACCAAAAGCTGTTATATGGCTACCATAGATTTAAAAGACGCCTATTTTCTTGTACCCTTACATAAATCTCATAAAAAATACCTTCGCTTTAAATATAATAAATGTGCTTTTAGAATTTAAAGTTCGGTTTTAACTAAATTACTGAAGCCAGTAATAGATTTTTTTTTATTGGATAAGAGTGACAAATGAGCACAGTGTCCACCTGATGGTAAGTAGTTGCTGCGGCCCATAGACACACTTCTATTCTTGATTACAAATCAAAATGCAGATGCGTTGTCACCCGTGAGGACTAAGATGGAATGCCTCATTTCCAGTAAAAAGGGTCTCCGGTTCTCTACACTCACCATACGAAACACAGCAGCTTTAAGCTGTTACTTAACGCTGGTATTCTGTGAGAGTGTGGTCATTCCCCGGTCGAGCCGACCCATTCTTGCTACAACTATACTACTAATATAGCTGCAGCATGGCTCTACCACGTGAAACTTATATCTTAGAATTAATGGAATGATATTTTTGATATACCTTGACGATACATTTTGTATTGGATGTTCGTTTTTAGAATGCAAAAGTAATATTAGTCTTACAATAAACTTTATTCAAAGCTTGGGTTTCATAGTAAACAAGGAGAAAAGCTGCCTGGAATCATACACTCAATGTCAATCAAATCAATATTTTTTGGGTTTCATTTTTGATTCCAAAAAAATGGTGATAAAATTATTTGATTCTAAAAAATTAAAAATCAAAGTGGAAATTTCTAAGTTCCATTAACTACATAAATGTAAACTTCGTGAATTTGCTCGACTCTTAGGACATCTAGTATCCGCATGCCCTGCGATTATATATTCATGACTATACACTAAACGTTTTGAGCAATTCAAATATCGTTGCTTACTCAGCAACCCTATTTACGAACAAATCGTAAAGCTTCCTAAAAGTCTTCAGACTGACATGTTTTGGTGGATAAACCATATTGATCATAGTAGAGTTACAGGCAGCTTTTCTGCTCTAAAGTGTTTTGTTAGTAATTTAAATTCAATCAAAAAATTATTGCGAATTGATAATGTTACTGCAATGTCTTATATTAATAGGATGAGTAGCATACAGTTTGAGCATTTAAATATTATTTGTAGACAAATATGGAAATGGTGTGAAATTCATGGAATAACTATATTCTCTTCTTATAGAATACTAATGACAACTATGAAGCATATCAGTTGTCTCGTAATAAATTTTGGACACTGGATGGCAACTTCATGATAAGGCATTTAATAAATTAACTCGCTGCTACGGTTAACCAGATAACATTAATGCTAGCAGACGCAATGCCAAATGCCATAAATATATTGCTTGGAAAAATGACCCCAATGCCCGGGCCATTGACGCCCTTAGCAGTCCTTGGAAAAATATTTTATCCTACGCATTTCCACCCTTTTCACTAATAACAAAGATTATACAAAAAATATTAATGTAAGAGGTCATAATGTAAAGTAATGGCATTCTAGTATTACCATATTGGCCTACGCAAACCTGGTTCTCAGAGTTCTAAAACTAGTTTGTTCTAAGCCAATATATTTTAAACCAAGTAAAGATTTGCTATTGTCTCCTTTCAGACTACCTCACAACCTACACCGCACTTTTATATGAGCTTAGTAGCCGCGAAGCTTTCGGGAAATTTTTATTTAAGAGATGTTTGTCTTTGAAATCTGTAGAAATTATATTGTCTTCTTCATCTGATTCTACATATAAACAATATGATGGATGTATTAAAACTTGGATAAAATATCGCAATATACATGGTTATGATTACTATGCAGTTTATGTTCCTACAGTAATTAATTTTCTATCCATTATGTTTGATAAGGGTGCCAAATATAGCACTATAAAATCTTACAAATCGGCATTATCCTTATTGCTAGGTAATTTAATTCATGACGATAGACTACAACGATTCATGAAAGGAGTTTACAGATTAGCGACCACTAATCCAAAGTATAATTTGACATTGTATCCAACCATAGTTCTAAATTATTTAACTCAACATTGGTCTAACTCTGAGCTCGACTTGGAGTCTTTTTCCAAAAAGACCGTAACACTCTTGGCTTTAATTACTGCATATCGTGTTCAGACTTTAGTGCTAATGAAATTATCTAATATTTTTATAAATTTTCCAAGTGATGTAGCTATAACTATATCTGATTTAATCAAAACATCTAAACCTAACTCTCCCCAGCCAGTGTTGAGGTTACCTTATTTTAATGTTCGCCCTGAAATATGTCCCGCAACTTGCTTGGAAACCTACATCAATAAAACTCAATGACTTCGTAGTAATTAATATTTATTTATTAGTTTCAAACGACCACATTCGAAAATAACATCTCAGACTCTCAGCCGCTGGATAAAAGATACACTTTAAAATAATGGCATAGACACTTCCATATACAGTGGACATAGCACTCGTCAGGCATCCACATTCGCAGCCAATAAACACGGAGTCAATATTGACGTTATTATAAAACGACCGGTTGGTCCGATTCCTCTTGTCTTTGCAAAGTTTTATAATAAACAAACAATAGCAGATTCTAATTTGTTGTTTGCCACAACAATACTTTCTGCCGATAGTAACCTGTAAATGATATAAAATTGTATTATTGATTATGATTTTGAATATTGTAATTAAATAATATAATTTAGTAATACTTAAATGTATTATATTAAATAAATCTGTGATAACTTACCTGCTTATATTATTTCACATTTTATCCTCTAAACATCCTACAGTACGTTAATAATAAATCGCAAAGAATGAAGCCGTGAAACATAATTGAATATCAAACGAACTTACCAAGTGACGTTCAATGACAATTATGTGAACGGCTTAGTTAGATCAAGCTATATAACTAACTATCCCCCCGAACTTCACAATACCTAATGCAAGGTCTATGTGCCTGGCCACTACTTGCGACATAGGCCATCTCACCGGCTTAGATTATTCGCGACGGCGTCATCGCGCACGCTGTCGCGCGCTAATTCCCCACTATGTCGAATGTACAGCGCAGTCATTGCTCCTCTGAGGGCTGCACACGACTTTGATTTGTATATTTGCGGATAGTTGGAATGTGCTGTTGTCAGCTTGTTTACGATTTTGCGAAAGTAATGATATATAATTTGTATTTTTTCTTTTAGCATAGTTTATTCTCATGTGTCTTTCGAAATTATTAATTACTGTAATAAAAAGCGTTGTAATTAAATAAATAAATAAATATTTAATAGACTACCTCTCAGAATACTATGACTACGCAATGCCCTTAAAACCATAAAAAATGTTAACATATTTAAACAAAATTTAAAATATTTTTTATTAAAATAAAGTTTCTACGAATACATTGAATTTGGTAAAAAGTAATATTGCATCCATAATTTAATTATTAATTAATTTCATGACATTTTGAAGTAAACACAAATAATGTTAATTAATTTTATTTTTATATTTTATGTTTTAATAATGTTATCCCACATAATGTATATTGTTTGTGGAATAAATGTCTAAGACTGACATTGAAATATTAAAATCTTTCACAAATACGAGTATCTCTTTCTTAAATCACTTACAAACATTATTCTGTTACCAACACTGCAAAAACTTTTCAAACGTCGTGTAGTAATTTTACTAACATAAATCGCCAACAGGACATATCACGCAGATCCGGCAAATATATTTTTAAGTAATACAAATACTTTATCCATTGACCCTTTCGGGATATTTTAAAGATACAAATTAAAAATATACTGAAACATCTTCTTCCGTTTTACTGGTTCTCTGCTTCCGAATAAACAGACGCTTTATAAATTTAAAAAGCTGTAAAGCGAGGGATATTTAAGTATTATTCTGTTATACCATCAATACAGTACGCTCACACACATTGAATAAATTTACCGAATGGTAACTTGCCAAGAAACGTGTTGTTAGTACAACGTCAATACCGCTGACGTTGCTACAAAGAATTAACTTATGTCTGGATGATGCGGAACTGTTTATGATCTCAGTTTGGGTTTTATATTTTTTTCAAATGTTTGTGCAAAAATATAAGAAAAAACTTCAAGGTTAAGGTAAATAAGAATTTACGTTAAACTTGAATCTTACTAGAAATATAATTATATTATGAATATGAATAATATAATATTACAAATATAGTAAGTAATGAGTATAATATATTCGTATAATATATTCTTGGCAGGCGAATTGGTGATCGCAACCTCTGGTACAGAGGTTTCACCCTTTGTCTTTTTTACTGCTTTCCGTCGCCAATCTAGGTATTTTTCATCTGCTAAATGCCTATATTTCCCTTATACGACCATTTAGTGGCGGTGTAAGAATATCCACTACCGCATATCATCCCGTGGGTATCGTAGGAGGCGAGAGAGAAACAAATCAAAAGATGGGCAGCAGCGTCTTCCTAATAACGACTAAAGAAAAAGCTGCGGTTGCCAACCCGCTTGCCAAGCGTGACAACTATGGCCAGTATCAACACAACGAGTAAATCTATGGGGGAGGCTTATTTTCAGCAGTGGACTTTAATAGGTTGTAACGGTAACGGTAACCTTCTACGATATCCATAGGATGATATGAAGTGACAGATTCTTTCACGCTACGGAACTCCTACGAAATATACCTACAGAGAAAATAAAACTTTAAATGAACATTCAAAACCAACTTCAAAGAACAAAAAATAATAAATTAATTTCCACATAACAGCTCCTGAAGTCAGTGCTGAGGCATAGGGTATACAAGATTTAAAGCCCCTCCCCCCCCCAACTTCAGAAGCTGCTAAGTGGAATATTATATTCTTTGCAGTTCGTCGAAATTGGCTTTACTTTTTATTGAAAGTTAAATATTTTGACCCTTTTGAGTAGAACTAAGGAATATCACAAGCTGAAGGTAACAACTAGAATTTTGTCTAAATAGTTTCATTAAAAATTTCATCTCCTACTTTCCGAACCATAGGGGTGGAATTTTTTCTTGAAATTTGTAAAGGAACACCTCCAAAGTATATTTAATCATTGTTTTTAAATTTTGAAGTCGGCGAAAATAAATGTAGAGTCTAAAATTTTGGCTAAATAACTTTTGGATTTTTTCTTTATTGATATACTTTTCAGAAAAGTGTGTCATGAATATTTTGTAAATAAATTTTGTAAGTGCAGTATAATTAGTCGCAAAAAGATAAAACATGATAGACAATATGGCATTTTGTATAGAAGTATTTTTTTATATAATAAGAGTGACAAATATGCATACAGCCCACCTGATGGTATGTGGATGTTGTGTCCCGTAGACATCTACATCAATTCTCTATCAAGAATCAAAATGCAGATACGTTGTCACCACTGAGAACTAAGATGGATGTTTAATACTATAAACTCGTTTAATGTTAAAAGCATCTCCAATTCTCTACACTCACCATATAAACCACATCAGAATTAAGCTGCCATTTTACGTTCGTATTCTGTGAGACCGTGGGGCTTACCCGGTCGAGCCGACCCATTCGCTTGCTTCAACCATAATGTAGCTGCAACGTGGCTCTACCACGTATGTTAGTATTAATGACGATCCATCTAATAGAAGGTGGTGTGGTGGTGGTGGATACTGTGTTTAATAGACATTCATTTATCATCGATTAAGAGTCAAAATGCTGCTTTGTCATCCCTAAGGACTAAGATGGAGGGTCCCCGGTTCTCTACACTCTCTATACTAAACACAATAGCATTACGCTATTGTGTTTAGTATAGATTATTATACTGCTATTTTAAGAGAGAAGCCAGTATTGTAAGTCGTGCGTGAAGCGCATGACAAGCACTTGGTGTTCTATAAAACATCATGAATGTTGGTATCTTGAGTTTTACGACTCATTCACTATCACACAGCTCGTCACCGAGTTTAGGAGGATATCCGAGCCACAATTATTACATACAAATTGGTAACGCCAGTTAAAAATTTAATTTATAAATCTAATAAAATACTTGGTACATATCTTTAACCCCTCCCTTCCCTAATCCTTCCTATATGCACGTACAGCCGTTGAAGGCGACGCAAGCGCCACGCAGCGGCAATTAGTTGCAATCGATTAATAACCGCCACCGCGCGAGGGACATTACGTCCTTCGATCTCCTCTTTAATATTTATTATCACTGGACATTGAGTCCTAGTAATTTCGCGAATGTGACGCGCCTTCCGCGATTATAATAAGTCGAGAGTTAAGGAGTGTGTGACATCCTAGAACTGATCTAAGAGTGCGTGCGCCGATCCACGTGGCGGACTTGCTATGTGGGGTTTAGCCATATTTACTTAATTTAACCCAATTTTCCCGAAATTTTACACTTTGTGCGGAAAAAATTACGTGATATTTGCCGAGACCCTCCATCTCCCGCACGTGAGATTAGGTGAGATTCGGCTCGACGACCCCACTCAGGCCTTAGGCTAAGAGAATCGCAGCCCGTCAAATTGGTGAGAGGTGACTAACGTTAACGCAAAGATGACGATCTCCGACAGATAACAGCAAAAATGGCTCAAAGTAAACGTGTTTGACTTTTATTTTTGCTTTTATGATATTCATTGAACAAGGCGGAGAGTGGAATTTTCTCCATTTTATGTGAATTTTATTATATTTTATGAAATGATAAAATTATTTATATAATACGTTTTCTTTTATGACCTTTTCATGTAGCTTAATCAAAGTTTCAAGAAACTTTTACATTAATGTCTCTATTGGCCATTCGCTATTATCAAACAAGCCAAGTTCGAAACGACTCTAATATTTCAATGAATTTATTGATAAAGGCCTCGCAGCTGTTCCGGAGCAAGCAGTCCTTGAATTAATTCTGTAGAATCTTTAACGAAATTTCCTGCTAATGTTAAAACCTGAAATCTATTTCAAAAACACATTAAAATATTATGCTAGAATATTATCCTATATCAATATAATGTCATAATTATATTATATCACATATCATAATATACTATAACATATATTATGACACATATCATAATACTTCAATGGAAGATGTCATTATTATACCCAAAATCACTACCCACTGAACCACCACTCGCATCTGCAATCCCCCTAAATTTGCAGTTGTTTGTGGGTGGCGGCCAACATTTTCCATTATTTGAGCCGCAGGATCGTTTGCCCCCTATTGTATAAAAGAAATTAACCTTTACAGTAGGAAATATTCGCCACTGTATAGAACACACTTCGTGTAAAATCAAGCAAGGCATCGATAAGAAAATTGACTCTGCGATTACTAACCGCTAAGAAGAAGTGAAATTAATTGAATAATATACATACATCTATCGTTAAAAACTGTATTCAACGCAAAATTTATCTACTAAGTAAAATTCTGCTAAAGGATTCAACTCGCGTAAACTTCACTCCTTTTATGAACTGCATACATAAGAACGAATAAAGTTTCCGAGGAATACTTTTACAGGTGCTTAAAATGGTTGTACTATGAAAGCGATTTTCATAAATTTTTATGTCTTGAATTTCATAAAGTTTCCTGCAAACTTAAACTTTCAATGTCTTTACGTTTTCAATGGAATTTAACTAGTAAATGAAGTAGGTAACACTATATAATGTAAGAATAATAAAAGTTAACCTCTTCAATCTCAATGAAAAGTGTAGGTCTTTATAAAGAGTGGGTCAAGAATAAATCAAAAATCGAATACCAGCTCGTAAAAAGTCCACAATTGGCTATGCTTATTTCCTATTATGTTGTTCACATATCACGCCTTACAAAACTTTGTATTGTTGAATACAGGCTTCCCCCAAGGAATGCCACAAAGCACGATCCTGAGCCACCTGCATCCATTGACTCCCTGCATCTCTTAACGGGTCGTCACTCCATCTAGTGGGGGGCTGCCCCACACTTTGCTCACCGGTACAAAGCTACCACTCGAGAATATTTCTTTCCTATTACCATACGAAACACAGCAGCATTAAGCTGCCATTTCATGCTGGTATTCTGTGAGGCACATACTTACTTACATACAAACATAAAATACATAATATTCTTAACCAACAAAATAAATCTAGACATACGGCAGTGTGTCAGCCTAGTTCGGGATAAAAAAGGGCGACGCACCGGCAGCTGTGTGTATATTTACACGAACAATTTCAAGCCTTTTTCGAACCCCTCATAACTCAAAAACAATTAGACCTACACATTTGTAATTTAATACGGACCCCTTGAATATCTATAACCTCAAATTTTATGCATAAAACTATTCAATTTCTTGAGTTAATAAGGTCTGAATAGTGCAATTTTTATCGCTTACTGACTCATTCATCAAAAACCTAGGCCACTTCTAGTTTACTTAGAAACTTGAAATTTGGTATCAAGGTAGATCTTATGTAGAAGAAGGAAAAAATCTGAAAACTTCAAATTAACGATATTCGGTGTCAACAGGTAGGTAGTTGACAAAGTTATTAGTTAGTTTCAAGTACGGTACTTGAACCAAATTGCGCCAATAACTTCGTCGACATTTTATTCTTACATTTGAAATTAAAAACGGAAAACAGTAAAGCTTTAAGTAAGACAACGCAATAAAATATTTTAAGTGCATGTTTATATTTTTTAGATACTTTATAATTTATACTTTTTTATTTAAGTTAGCAGTTTACATACATAAATTTCACAAGGACAAACATCTAGACCTTTAACAATTATTTGTAGGCTATACAAATACTTGTTCCATGTGGGATTTGAACCCACGACCCTTAACACTGCAACTCATTGCTAAGCCACCGCGTAACGGAGCTATCAAACTAATGATATCCCAAAAAAAATTATTTTAAATTAATGATGTCCCAAAAAGAACATAAATGTGAAAAAAGTGCGGTACAAATGGCATGTCGTGTTTTCGGCTTCGCCGATTTAAGAACATTGTACATTCCTGTCGATCCTATGATTTAAGTAACTAAGATAAAAGTAACACGTTTATACTAAACAGCTAACCACATTGACGGCTCCATGGCGCAGTGGCTTAGCTTTGAGTTGCGACACTGAGGGCCGCGGGTTGTAACCATGCACGGAACAAGTATTTGTATAGCCTACAAATAATTGTTCCTACAAATAATTTTTTAGTTAACTTTTTTCTTTTCTTTCTTCTTTTAGTTAACCTTAATAATCTTTTTTCTAATTTCTTTTTTCTAATTTTAATAATATTTTTCTTTTAGTTAACTGCCTCTACGATACAGGAGGAAATCCTAGTGTATAAAGTTTACTTAGGGGGTAAAGTTTTTAAACATTGATCTATCAATGTAACGATGATATATCTGTCATAATCATTTTTCACGTTTCCTTTTATTATCTAAATCTTATAAGCAAGATTTGCTACTAAATTTACTATTTTCAGGCGCTTTATTACAAGGATCTGTGCAACTGTCGACCCCATCTCCTATCGAGCTTTATTGAAATTACGTATATCGTAGCCTGGTAATGGGCAATTGCTTCCAGAAGTAAGCGCTAGAAGGCATACGAGGGTGGTAAATTGTGCGTTACGGGTTTTAAGGGAAGAGATTCAACGACAATTGTTTTCTGATTTTGTTTCAACACTAATAGAATATCGAAATTACTCATAAAATAAATACATGTTTATAATATCATTGGAAATAAGGCAAGTAATTATCACGCCAACAGGTTTTCTAAGTCCTAATCTAGCATGTATAATATCATGAAAATAATGAAGTTCAATTCATAGCCACTTACTGGTTTATAACCATCTATCGCTACAGCTAGTAGTCACTAGCGGCGGTAGTCACTTACCATCAGGTGAGCCTTATGCTCGTTTGCCCCCTCTCTAAAAAAAAAGCTATCCGCATATTATAAGTTGCGAATATTTATAATAATGTTTTGAAAAATAATTTATTGGATAACAAAGTTCACGCGGTATGTCCATTACAGCCTATCAAAAGTTCACAGCTGAAAATAGGTCTCCTTCATAGATTGCCTCATAGGGAAGAGATTTGCCATATTTACCACGCTTGAGTGGCAAGGTGGCAAACGAAGTTTTTTATTATTTTAAGTTATTATCAGAAATATGGTGTTGTCCATTTTCTGTTATGTTTTCCTCTGTCGTCTCTAACGACACGCACGGGATGATATTATTTGGGCAGTAGTTTTAATATGGAGCAGCTACAGTTTATTTGTACTTTTTGATATTACGAGTAAGTTAACATTTGTTGTATTTCATTCTTTCAGAAAAAGTTTCTTTAATAATTGATAAATTCATTTAATATATAGAGTATAAATTAAAGCCAAATAAATGATAGCACATTTTAAACTTCAAGAAAGGCTACAACGCCTTATTCAAGTAATTCAGACCGATTTCCCTTCTGAGCCGTCTAAGAGAGTCTTTATAAATCGTCTCGCTCGTGTTAGATTATTACAGACAATATAAGATGGGTAGGTAATTTAATAACTAGTTTGTAGGGTAGTTTATATTTTATTTCACTACTTACCCATAAAACAAGACTGTTAGTTCCTACGATATATATTAAGTTTGTATCATGTTATCTTCTACCGGTTCTTGGTTCACTAGCTTATCGAATAAGTAAGTGCTGACTAATTACTTAAATAATTATTTAATAAGATTAAATAAATGACAATTAAATAATAAGAACTGACGCCGTAAACTTATATTCGGCTTCCGGCGAACCTGACATTTAGATAGATAGATAGATAGATAACAATTTATTGTACGCCAAAGAAAAGAAAACATAAATATGAACAAAAAATATGGGCGGTCTTATCGCTAAGAGCGATCTCTTCCAGCCAACGTTTGGATGGATAGGATTGCAAGAAAACAATAAAAACATGTGTGTGGTTCAACGACAAAAATAACATTATTTTTATTATAAACCATAAAATAGTAATAAAGATGCATAATATAGATGACTCAGGACCATAGTATATGGAGTTCCTTGAGGCAGGCCTATGTTCATCAATGTACTTGTGAAGGGCTATAACGATGATGAGGAGGAAAAATCAAGAATAGCTAAAGTACAACTAGCAAAATTTGAATAAATTTACTTCGTGGTCTTGTATTCCGCCTGCAGCTAAAGATAGACTTCTTCTAAGGAATGCCGCAAAGTGCGATCCTGAACCTCCCGCATTCATTGCCACGCTTAGCAGTCGGGTTGGTAACTGCAATTTTTTTTTTTTAGTTGTTAGTGTGACAAGAAGATGGACAGCACCGTCTTCCTAATAAAAAATTAAAAGTAATATAAACTTTATAAGATTAAAGAAAAATATTTCACTTTAACTCTTGATTTGATTTTTATTGAAATATCTTATATCAGCGTCTGATAATGGGCAATCTCTTACTCAAATCATCAAGAAGCGTTAGGGTGTGAAATTAAATGTAATAAGCTTATGGATCCTCTCTGATTTAGTTTGAGCTGTAATTTCTAATCAAAAACATGTGTGGGTGCGATTCAGTCTGCCTTGACTAATTGAAATTCTATTTCTTTTCGTTTAAAGAACTACTGGGTCGATTTCAACGAAAACTTAATCAGATATTCATTATGCAGTTATGGGGCGAATGAAATAGGTTTGGAGACGAATTCATTACCTTTCTAGGTATGCGAGATGAAAAAGTTTATCAAATTACGAACGTACAAGTATATTGTTAGGACTGCTCGCATATTAAAAAAAGCTTAATATGTCACTGATAACTTTTTATGTTACATACGTACACAATTTGTAAAACACTCTATGATCCTATAAGGCTATATTGGTACTGAAGTGACATTACCAAAAAATATATTATTAATATTATTATTATGAAATTTTTTACTGTTACTTAAAACATATTTTTTTGGTACAATTTGTCGTCGGCGACGGTATCTTTGAACGTGTTTTTTTACTGGAGGGCCGCTCGCTTTTATTGTCTACATGTGGTCACGACTCACTACTGACCGATTGGAACGATTGCTGAGTAGCTAACTTTAAAAGTCTCTACGCTGAAAGTTAGGCAGTAAGGTAGAAACCAGAACCGCAGCTGAGCAGTGAGTCAACTTAGTCATTAATAGAATCAGGTATTACTCTGTGGAAATCTATTACATTAAAGACGATAAAATTATTTAGCTAAAGTTCACGAAATTTTGTGTCTAACTTAGATTGAACATCACCTACCTCCCCATATTGCGTGCGCTATCACCGCCACCACTAATTCCATATGTGACATGAGAGGAGGCTTTACTTTTACTTTACTTTAACTTTATATATGTACATGATTATATTAACCATACAATAAATAAAGTAGCATAAACGTATACTTCGTAAGATTGATACCGAAACTGAGCATTAGCTTTTATTATAAATAAGTAAATTGAATTTGAGCTCTCCTCCCTTGCACCTTATTTATGTTTCTATAGCGTGGGATATATGCTGGCAAATTGCTTCCGTAACGTGGCTTTGGAGCTTAGTCTGAAACTAGTACGTAAGCATAGTGAGAAATTTAGTTCCAGTAATTGCAGCTTTGTTATACAACGTCAGTTGTGCCCTTATGTTACATTCTTATTTGTATTATTCTCGTATATTAAATTATAGAACAACATAACAAATTGACAGTTTATTTTTTAATAAAATAACGTAGTAACTTAAAAAGTAATCTCTTATTCAGTCAAGGTTCTTCGCTATGGGATTAGTGTGAGAGAGGTATTCAGCAGTAGATTTAATTATGTTTTTAAAAAGGGAATGAGAACTTAAACGGGTTCAAAAAACGAAGAGGTTCTATGCTATAATTTTTGTGTATGTTAACTAATTTTTTAGGAAAGTTTATTAAATACTAGCTGGTACCCGGCGCGTTGCTGCTACAGAAGAAATATTGAGGAAATATGGTTTTAAATTTGGAATAGCTATATTGTTTAATTAGGAATGATAATACGTTCATTGAAGTTGAATGATATATAACTTTCAAATAAATTTGTCGGTACGATGCGCGTGCCACCTACTGTAAGTTTATTGTACTATGCCTATAAACTTCGCGCAAGTGCAAGCAATAAGTTGACAAAGTTTTAGAGCGATCTGATGAACGGTATGGCAACGCATGAAATACGAACAAACAAACATTATTTTTTATATATTAGATGTCATACTTCAGGGTTGGCCCCACATAAATTTGGTGAAAAAGTTTTGTCCCTAAGGAGAAAAAGTAGGAGATGAAAATAAATAAAAAATCACGCAGTACAACCACAGTAACCGACATATCCGAACGGATTAATAAGCTGAAGTGGCAATGGGCCGGCCATATAGTTCGAAGAACCACAATAAGCAAGGTTGGCAAGCAGCACGGAGTGGCAGCCTCGTACCGGTAGGCGAAGTGTGGGGCAGCCCTCCACTAGATGGAGTGACGACGACCTGGTAAGACATGCAGGAAGTCGATGGATGCAGGTGGCTTAGGACCGTGCTTTGTGGCATTCTTTGGGGGAGTTCCCTATGTTCAGCAGTAGTACAATGTCAACTTGTAGGGCTGTAATGAAGGGCTGTAATGATGATGATGAAACGAAAAATCGGTATTAAAACATTAGCGTGACGAAGAACTAAAGCCACGACTTCAGAAACTATTATTGAGTGGAAATTATTTTAAATATGTTTTGTTTTTGAAGGCGATTTTTACGTAATATACTAAAAGTATATTGTTAATTAATATTTTTTCTTAATGTGGAATCAGCCACTCAGCATCCACTTACTATCAGGAGAACTATAGGTTCGTTTGCCACTCTTACAAAAAATAATCTCCAAGTGCAACCTCACTTGCATGTTTGCACATTTCTGGTCAACGAATGAGGCGACCAACCAATGGCGGTATATTTATTCCAACATAAAAGTGAAGTAAATTTACAGCCTATATACGTTCCACTGCTGGGTACAGACCTCCTCTCATTTCTGAGAGGATTTTAAAGCAAGGAAATGTCCCCCGCGCTGCCCCAATGCGTGTTGGCGAACTTCACATGTCTTAGAATTATTTTTTTCTTATTTTTCAGACATACACGTTTCCTCACGATATTTTCCTTCGCCGCCGAGCATGTGATAAATCAGCACTTCAATTACAATTAAAAATTTCGTTGGTGCCGGTGGGGATCGAACCCGGGTTGCTCGCTATTCCAACATGCGGAACCCAAATAAAACATATACTGGGGAGCCTGTTAGCTCATTACATACATACTGCATATAACGGACAGTTGTACTGTAGAAATAAAAAATAAATATAGCCATGTTAATTAATAGCTAGGGAATATATAAGCTTTGAAATTTCACTGTACGCGAGCAAACCGAATTCTATCCCAGCGGGTTCAATCAAATTGATGATTTCAATTTTAAGCTATTTAATGTTATCGCAACCGACTTCCGGCTATGGCGGCCAGTCTCAACGGAAACTATACTCATAGTCTGATGGAACGGCAATACAATCGGAGAAAGATTAAGACACACTCGAGCATGCAAGCACAGATTTATTTTTGACTAGTTTTTACCCGCGGCTTTTTTGAGCTTGAATTTACGAACATCATTAAATGTTGTTCCGTGGCAAATTTAGCAAAATTCGATCACTTTTAGAGTCACCTCGGTGACTGTGGCTCTATGTCTGTCAAAGATTTTATTTTTTGAATTCTATAAGACTGTTAGACGTAGATTAGGTATTAGGCATAAATATAATATGCTACAGGAACACGTGAATATATATGTCTAGAAACACCTACTATTTTTTATATCGGGCGTGTCTTCCGATGTATCCATAAGAAAGGTAAATTATCACGGAATCAAAATTTATTATTATTATTTACATTTTACTCTTTACATTCATTCATAATTAAAGTTAATTTAGTTTTAACAGAATAATGATGAGTTTCACGGTCTTCTATCAATTTACCGCATAATGTTTATTTGAGATATTTTATTCATATCATTGGTCCTATTAAATATTGATTGGCACCATAAAATAGATGTAGATATTTTTTTTATGTTCGAGTAGACTTCAAAATTTCATAAATGCAGTTCTATAATGATGTATACAGTATACATCATTATAGAACTGCATTTATGAAATTATAAAATTTAGTATACAGTATACTACACATGGAATAAAACTAATGTTACAGATTTTATAACGTTTTATTTTAACTTTTTTTTACGTGGGGTTTTTTACGCATCTTTGGATGAAAGTTCCATAAAAACCCGCGTAAAAGAACATATCGTTGATGTGAAACACAGACGCTCCGGGAAGTCTAAAGTATGTCAATATTTTTAGTATCGTCCCAACCATTATATCGGATCTTATAGACAACAAATCCTTGCAATAGAACACCGATTCCTACCAATGATGATTCACGAGGCTATTGAAATTAAAAAATATCCTAATTTTAATAGGGAAGATAGCTGAGTGCTACCATCTGCTAAGGACCCTATAATTAATAAAATTAAATTCAAACCCAAGCATACTACTGCATTTATTCTATTCTATTCTATTCAGGTCGTCAAACACCTCAGTTTTCCCGTGACCATGGGTGCTGTAAAGTGCCAAAACATCAGGAATTTAAAAAAAAATTAAACGCGATAAAATCCTTAAAATTAGTTTTATTCCTTATAAATTTTATTCACAGTGAACGTAGGAAGCACTACATTCATGAACGGGAGGAGAAATATCTTTGCCTTGTTGTGGCTGTGAAAGAGAATCCGCCACCTCATATCGTCCCGTCGTAAGAGGCGACATAGGAAAGCAAACAGGAGATGGGCAGCATCATCTTCCTGACAACAGATCAAAATAATAATAGCTGCGGTTGCCAACCCGCCTACCAAGCTTGCCACGCTTGGCTTGCTATAGCAAATATCCAGCTACTTGACAATTTCTGGGGAGGCCTATGTTCATTTTAGTGGACTTTTGATAGGCTGACAATAATGAGTTCTACTCATATTTGCAAACCTTAATATTTACGGTAGAGTGAAAACAAAAAAAGTAACATACCAGAAAATATGAATGAAATAAAAACTGCATATATTGCAGCATGAAAAGTAAAAAAGTTGCAGCTTACATTCATGTTACTACTGGGCACAGGCCGCAGAGAGTTTTTGGCCAAAAAAGTGTCGCTGATTCCAACGCGGGATGACCCCAACTGGGAAACTTCTCAGATATGCAGGTTTTCCTTCACCGCCGAGAACGTGGTAAATCGACACTTCAAATTGCAATTAAAAGAGTAAAACGTATGCTACTTTACTTTACTAGTACTGTGTTACTGTGGGCAGAAAAATAGAGTATGCTGCAATGCTTCAATGAATATTAACGGTTTTCACATCACCACGATTATTTTAATTACTCAGACATCTAGGTTTCCCCACGCAGTTATTCTTCACCACTTTAACGGACACGTGTTAAGTCAGCATGTAAAATTTTCTATAACAGAATCATCCTCGAGGGAATCGTACACGTTTTGCTCCCGTGCTATAATGAAATCTCACAGCAAGAGCTACACGGCCCTCGTATTTGTTATTCTTAAAAACTGAAACTAAGCTTTTGCATGATTGTTGACCACATCTACCTAGTAATTATACATCCAACGATGCCAAGAACGAATCTTCAATTATTTACATCGTATATTCAGTAGCATTTTATTATTTAATTATATCAGTGACTTACCATTTTAGTTTGTTTAGTAGTAAGTAGATGGCGCTATTATTAGATGAAATAATGAAAGCCAAAACTATCTAGTAATGTCAGCGATAGAAACGAACATTTATTCATTATATCAATAAGGCATAAAAAGTTGTCAATTATGTTGAAAGTTCTGTTTCTGTTAAAATATACGCTATCAGCGCTGCTAGCGGTGAAAAACGATTTAATGATATCGTCATATGGATATCATGAAATAGCAACGTTGAGTTTAGTTATTAATATCTTCAAACTATTTCTATTTATTGATTTGGTTAGTCTATATCATGAGATGGTCAACAAACAGTGTTAAATATCATGAAATGACGACACCATTTCACGAAATGATAGACTACTTTATGATATTATGTAGATAGTATGTACGTGGAAATAAATAAATAAATAAATAAATGATATATGATCAATTCTACGATCTGTCCACGCCATTTATAAAAATCTCTTTATTAAAACTATAATTATAATGAAAATTTTGCAATAATTGCAGACAAACCAGTTTTAATCAGTTTACATATAGATAAGTAATTGAAATAAAAACCTTATCAATTTTCATATTTCTGATAGACGTCACTATTATCTATTTAAATTATTACACTTTTAAATTTAATTTATAAGTAACTGAAGGCAAAATATACTACTTTTTCTATTTGATGATAGATGGCGCTGTTTTGATAACTAAATCGGTGTAGTTTCAAATTATGTTTTTATTGTTTATAACTATATTTTAAAGTTTATTTATAAATATGGTATTTATTTGAAAAACATCCGTCATTCCGCCTATAACTAACATATAATAGAAAATTAACATCCAAAGGAAGGAAAATACTTAACCTTCTCTTTTTGAAGTTCCGTAATTGGATAAAATAGGATACATACAAAATTTCATGTAAATTAGTCCAGTAGTTTTTGCGTTAACCGGAATACACAGACAGACAGACAAACAGACAGAGACAGACAGACAAAAATTCTAAGAACCACTAATTTGGCTTCAGAACCCTTTATTTAGTCTCCTGGGCTTGTTTTTTCAAGAATATATTAGAATTACAGACACGACTTTTCTACAGATTTATTATATTTATAGATTTTAATAAAATTATTTCGAGGGTAAATTCTGCCAACAGTCATTAGGCAGCGCGGAGGGCCTTCCCTTCTTCAAAACCCTTCAGAATTAGGACGGTTATAAGCTATTACTTCATTTACTTTTAAATAAATGTAAAACTCGAGTGAAATTTACAACATGCTGTTCAACACAACAGCAAAAATGTGTACGTACCATAAAATACGCAAATAAAACTACTCTTCAAACTTTGTGTTCGAGAAAACCTAAAGTTTTTCGATGGAAAACTTTTAAGGATGCATGAAAGAATTCGAGTGAGAAAGCAGTTTTCTTTTAGTTTGAATTTTTGATACTTTCTATTCTTTTTCACATTAATAAAAATATCGTTAGTAGCTTAGTTAACACGTAACAATTTGAAGATATCACATACTGAAGATAGCGTCGTTTATTTTTATTTAAATATATTATAATAGAACTACTCCTAAGCTTTGAATAAAACTATTTTTACGGATTTTATCGCGTTTGATTTTACTATTTTGATTCCCGACGTTTCGGGTGCTTTACAGCACCCATGGTCACGGGGGGGACTCCATGGGTCTCCGAAACAATCCCCGAAACGTCGGGAATCAAAATAGTAAAATTAAACGCGAAAAAATCCGTAAAAATAGTTTTATTCAATGGGTAGTGTTCGCGTAAATATAAGAAATCATTACTCTTAAGCTCCTTTAATTAACTCCTATAAACCATTTATTTCTTTTTTTTATATAATGGATTAATTTCATAATCCTTAACCTTCATTTACAAGAAACCAATTATTTAAGAAAACAATTTTGAAATAAGATTGATATATTATCTATAAAAGTAGAATTGCACCAATTCGTTTACAACGTTATGAATATGAATGAAAGTATGAAAAAAATGAAATGTAAAAAATGAAAGGTATTTAACCTTCATTCATAATGATTCGATACGTATAAGTTTTATATATAGCTGGCCTACAAAATTAAAAAGATATCACTGTTTACATAAGTGCCTGCCAGTATCGGGCGACCTCCCGTACGGACGCCGGCAGTTGGCGTGTAAAAGAGAAAAATGGCCGGTCAGATGAGGGGATATAATAATAAAATAATATGCTAGACGTCAGTTTAATATTAGTAGTAGTTGGCACAATGGCCAATTCATCACAAGTCCTCACTCTAAACTTGGGTCAGAATCTGAGTCGAAGTCAGTATCAATTGTACAATGCTAAAGGGATTGAATGTTGGGTATTATTTTTTGCTTAAGATACAGTATCTAATAAACATAATCTAAACCCTGTGCCTTATAACACGCTCTAACTATATTAATTTTGTAACAGCAAAGTGTTAGTGTGGTAGAAATCATCAATGATAGTTTCAATGCGTTACCGTTACCGTTACAGCCTATTAAAGTAGGCTTCCCCGTGGATTACCTCATATGGGGGATATTTGCCATAGTTTCCACGCTTGGTATGGCCACCGCAGTTTTCTATTTTTAGTCATTATTAGGAAGAAGCTGCTGCCCCTCTCCTGATTTGTTTCCCTCTGCCGCCTCTTACTACACCCACGGGATGATATGGTGTAGTGGGTATTCTTATACCGCCACTACACGGTATGGTGTTAATCATTACACATTAAGCAATGAAATGCTTAGAATATTGCTTAAAGGTAAAAAAAAACTAAATATTAAAATACCTTTTCTACCTTTTTTATATTTTGAACTTAAAAAGAGTAAAACCCACATAAATTTCTAAACGAAAAATTTGTACGGTTAGTCTAGCCAGTTCCATTAAGTTGTAAACTTAAATTAGTGCTTGTGTTATAACTTTGGAGGTACGCTTATATTGGGTTCATTCAATAATATTGCCCAAAGTTTGAAACGGCTGTAATATTTCAAACAGTTTACTGATAAAGGTCTCGCAGCTGTGCCGACGCAAACAGCTCCCAAATTCGATTCTCTATCATCTTTATCGACATTGTCTCTAAGTATCGATAAGTTAGGTGAATTATGAAATAACCTACTTTCACTCAATATTTTTGGCATTTGCATTATTACGAGTAAATGATATTTAATTTTTTATTATGTTTAAAAATCTTTTAATATTTTTCTAATTTAAGTCATTTACTTTATGACTGATACTTACAATCACATTTACAAATAAAAATAAAAATTAAGATACATTTTACCATACAATATTTAAACTACACTAAAGAGTACTTTGAACCTTTAAAAACAGAAGTTAGTTCATCCTGTCAAAAATGTGAAATTCCTCTGTTTAGATACCATAGAGAGTTAGCAAACTAGTCAACTTTTGTTTTGATACTTATTAAGAAAGTATAACTTTCAAAGAATTCTTATTGTTATTCAATATTCTTTCGGTTCAAGACGAAGGATAGTCTCATTATACGCGGCACCAAGGGTACAGAATTTTCCCTCTTAACTCTTAAAAGTAGTTTGAAATAATTCCGGGAGTTCGGTCGGGGGCAAACCAACAAACTTTCTTCTCCCAACACGTTTCAAGTGATCTTAACTTCAAATGAGATGTTTCACAAGTGACTTAACAGAATTTCTTATAAACTGAGTGCGTACTGTTATACCCCACAGTTGTATAGATTAATCCAGAGGTGCAACCCTCAGCATCAAACCCATCGTGAGGTTGACAAATAAGCACTGCCAGCCAGCGAGCTGTAGAAGCCACAATTACAGTTACAACATCAATTCCTCGCAAACGATGCTGCCTATTCTATTCTTATTCTAATTATTTTTACTACTAATACTAATTTATTCTGTAACACATTTCTAGTTTCATGTGATGTATTTTTTAAAAGAGTAAGCCCGTGGCCCGTACAACGTTACGTTAACATCAATCGAATATAAAATACACGATTAATGTTATATAGTAATTTTGCATAGAATTTAAAAAAATGAATTTACTTCTACTAGTCGTAGTATGTAGTACTGTGAATATAAAAGTGACAAGTGCAACTAATCGAAATAGTAATAAAATTAAACTTTAAAATCAAATAAACCGACTTTAAAGAACTGAAAAGAATAAAATAATTTGTAAATAATTTAATGGCTTATGAAGTCGGTGTTAAGACATAATCCGCGGCAATCTCATCTCATTCAGAGACAATCTTAAGTTTAAAATCGGACTACACAATGTTAAAATTCGAGTCTTGACCACAATATGTTCAGAAAATTGTGATACTGTGAAATTTTTATTTAAGCATGAGATTTTCTTTCAAAATTGGCCATAGTGTTTAGAAGATTAAACACCGACTTCTGAAGCTATTGAATGATATGGATATTATTATAATGTTTTTAGTTATTTGAAGTTTGTTTTTACTTTTGGACCATGTTGAGTGGACCAAGCAATATCACGTGTAGTGGCGGTGTACGAATATCTACTACCCCATATAATCCCGTGGGTGCCGTAAGAGGCGACAGAGGGAAACAAATCAGAAGATCGGCAGCAGCGTCTTCCTAATAACGACTAAAAATAAAAAATAAACTGCGGCTAGGCATGTTGCCTTGCCTTGCCAAGAAGGCTTTTCCTATCACGAGCTTGATTAGATTTACTATATTTTGAAAATTAAAGGTCAGCAACAGCCCCAGCGTACCCAAACAAACGAAGCAAAAGGCAAATTCTCGCGTCTCGAATGCGACTTTAAGTTCCAATTTTATTTAAACAGTGAGGCGCTAATGGCGCTCGCTTTGAACAAAAACTCGTTTGATTAAAATCGTTTGTCGTAATAAAACGAGCACTAAAAAGTTATAACCGTACGAAACGAGAGACCGGTATAGGCCCGTTAAATCGATCACCCGCTGATACTGATCACAGGGGCAAAAATTTAACGGCGAATTTGAGATTACGCAGCAGTACAAACTTAATTTAGCGTCCCCTGTTTCAGGTGAAATATAAAAATGTTCACTAAACTTTTAGAAGTATTGCGTCGTTACTTACAAACAGCTGCGGGAAGTTCGACTTAGTGATTGCTTCATTAAATGTTTTATTATCATTTTATACTTGCTTTTGTTCAAGAAATAGGTTAAGGAACATTATTTCGTACTTCTAACCCCTCGCTCTTTTTTCATGTATGGTCCCCGAACTATCGCCTGAAGTCTGGTGTATTTTTGTGCAAAAGTTGTTATCCTTTTTTAATATAGTGCAAGCCTACCCGTTGATCTTTCTCCTCTTTTTTGGGTTGTCTGGAAGAAATTTTATATTATTATTTATATTAGACGTTGATTTTTTTGCTTACGCGTACGACCTAATAAGAGAAAGCGATCTTTATTTAATCGAAGTTTGTTTTGTGTTTGTTTGTTCGTATTTTTTTTCATCATATTGCGGTAAACTTTGTTAACTTATTGCTTGCACTTATGCGAAAGTTATAGGTATAGTACAATTAACTTACAGTATTGTGGCGCGAGTATCGTACCGACAAATTTATTTGAAAGTTATACATCATTCAACTCCAATGAATGTACTGTCATTCCTATTTAAGGCGCTGTACATAGTCAAACTAGGCTTTACAAAACAGTTTTTTAACAAAATATATACATTTTAGAGCTGCAAAATAAATATATGTTAATCTTGATCACATTTATGGGTGGACCATTGTTTTCAAAACACGTTTTCGGTAAATTTTCTCGATAGAAAAAAATCATAAAATAGCCATTGAAATTGAATTTCTAGCAATTGTAACTGTATTATTTATAAGCAAATCTTAATAAAATGAATAACAGTGGTGTAATATATAATAATAAGGGGAACTGTTGTTTTATTTATCGATTGAAATGAAATATTTGTAAGTATTAATATATTTAATGAAAAATAGCTCGAACGAATCGATGTTTCATCGCGCCATCGTAATCTTTTCGCTTCTCTTTCATTTCTATGCGGAGCGACAGTGATCGTTGAGGCACGCTGCTAGACGGACCTGTACCAATTTGTTCAAAAATCATTTACGTATCTGTTTGTTCTTAAAAGATATTTTATTGTAAGTTGGTGTAAACTTTTGTTCGATTTCGGTTTTAGTCGTAAGTTGTAAAAATAAACAATCAGTGTCGGTACATTATAAAAAATGGGCAACAATAAAATATACGGAGGGCAATAAAGAGATCTTATTCGATGAAACAAAAACACATGATGGAAGTTGTAAAGTAAGTACACCAACTTTTTGTGCACTCTTTATTTTGTTTATATAGATTATCTATACAGTAGCGCGTTTGGTATAGCGGTCCCGTGCATTGAATTAGTTTTTTTGCATCAATGTCTATCCCCGGGTTCTAATCCCACATAACATGGGTATACTTTTTGCTGATTTCTTATTTAAAGTAACTGTTTTTTTTTTCTTAATTGACATAAATTTTTTGACTTTCGTATTTTTGAAATGATTATAATGCAATTTTATTGTTTTTTTTTTTAATAGTAAAAAGAAACGGTTAGCGAGCAATCCGTCAGTATATGAACCATCGGAGAAAACTTTTCATGGGTAAGTTTATACATACGAGTAAAAAGTTAAAGTTACAGCCTATATACCGTCCTACTGCTGGGCACAGGCCTCCTCTCATTTCTGAGAGGGTTTTAGGGCAAGGAAATGTCAGCCACGCTGCCCCAATGCGTATTGGCGAACTTCACATGTCGTCGAAATATTTTTGTTCTTATTTCTCAGACATGCAGGTTTCCTCACGATGTTTTCCTTCACCACCGAGCACGTGGTAAATTAGCACTTAAAATTACAATTAACAATTTCATTGGTGCCGGCGGGGATCGAACCCGGGTTGCTCACGTACTGTGAAACTTACAGCGAGCGCTATACATCTGAGCTACCACGGCTATGTTTGTAATAAAATAAAACAAAATGTCGTTTTTTTATTCGTCGACGGAATCTCAAATAGATAATATATACCCACCAGCCATGATTTCTTTTTCTCTTTATAATAAAATAAAAATAACGTGCTTTTTATTTCAGAAATCACTGGCGATTTACTTGCTATTCGATGAACCGTTGACCGAAGTTCAAGAAGATAATATATACCCACCACTTCATGGTCGAAGAGTCGTTGAAATAATGTATTTTATCCAGCAGCTGCAAACTATATGCGGCCACAGTTCTTTGTTCAATTGCGGTTTCTCACAAATATCACTCATAGGAGAAAAAAGGATTGGCGTCTTTATTGTCACAAGCGAAGATTTGTCAAGTACACATAATGTCAACACTAACGTGGGTGCCGTTACAGGAATTACTTCTATTACATACCCATATTTACGAAAACAACTTATGCTCAAGTTCAAAAGAAAGTTTATAAAAAATGGGAGTCAACATCTGTCGAATCCATGGCGGCAGCAGCTATGCGTGAGCGTGATGCAGCGATAGCTGAAGGAACACCGAGCAAAGATCTCGGAACCTCTAATAGACGTAGGATCGCGATGACCGACGGCTATTGGTCATCACGATCCTACGGAAATAATTATAAGGCATTGTCATTGAATCATACCGTTCAAAAAGTTTATTAGAATTATTTTTCTTTCCACAATTTATATAATTAGATTTCGCTCCGTATGCGTAAATACATCAAAATAATAAAATAAAATTAAAATAATTAGCTTGTATAATTTTTATGTATCCTTCAAATAACCCACAATTCCCAAAAAAAAAACTGCTGTTTTATGCAAAAAGATATGTTTTTCCCGAGTGAATACACTCGGGAAAAACATTATAAAACAGCTGTTTTTTTCCGACTTTAGGGCTAGCGCTATAGTAAAATTTGTTCATAATGGTTTATTTTACTCTTGATTCTGAAGAAAATATGTCTATACGAATAAAATGATTGTTTTATAAATTCACAATTTTTACAATTTGCCGTTTCGAGAATTGGCCATTTCTATGATTGACCATTTTGGTCCAAAGTCATTTTATTTAAGAATTAATTTATTATTCATTTGATGAATCTGTTACAAAATTTCAAAATAACAATTATTGATTATTTTAAAATTAAGAAAATAGATTATGTACATATTTTAAAATAACAACACTAAATTATGTAGGTACATAATATTTTTAAAATAACAAAACAAAAATATACATATTTTAAATACGAAAATAATTGTAGAAACATTTTAAAAATACGAATACAAAATATACGTCTGATGGGATTCGAACCACCAGTCATAGCGGAAACGCGGTGCGAAGGCGGACAGCGGGGCGCTGGACCAATTGTACATTTTACGTCGAGCGACGGCGAGATTCACGCGGTGCACCCCGCAGTGGGCGGGACTACTGGTCCCTTACTTCATCTGCTTCACCCCCTCAAATACATAAAAGTCGTCTATTCACCGCGCCTTAAACAATATAACTCTTTCAAATTGAAAACGATATTTGCACTATTATTTCTTCTGCGGCTGCAACGCGCTAGGTATTAGCTAGTTTAAAATAATTATACCCTAGAATAAATAGTATCTAATATTTGTATTAGTTTATAAATTAGTACAATTGTGTATGATGAAATCACTAGTTTTGTATGACGATACCTCCTATAATAGAGAAAGTTTTGAATGCCGAAATCGAAATTGTAATAATTTCCTTGTTTCATACTTTGTTCAATGAAAATATTAACTAATAATTGTTTTCTATTTAGATTTTTCCCTTCAACTAACTAACAACTTAAAAAATATGCTTAGCTAAATAATAATTTGCAAAATTATAAATACGTTTATAATAATAATAATCCCTCAAGAGTAAATGTCATCCATCCCGGCTACGTATCAAATATTGACAATCTGTAACTGTCATCCATCGTAGCGGTCAATTCTCGCCGAAACTACTATTATACTTCGCTTTTAGCACTAATGTTATAATATAATAAATTTAGATGAGAAAAACATTTTCATTATATTTTATTGTATAAGCCATAACATTATACCCATATATTTAAAGAAATCACGAACTAAGTAAATTATTTCTCCCCGGGCAGTAAAATACAGCCGCAATGGTTGCGCAAGCACAGGTGCACTCTTTATCCCCTCACTCTCATAGTCCGATAGAACGGTACGTATAAATCTACACGATCGGAGAGATATCAGGCGCAGGACCAACGGCTTTATAGGCTTTCCTAGGCACGGGAGTCAGACACCGCCTACTTCCTGACTCAGGGCACCTACTGAGAATTTCTTGACGGAAAAACTCAATAACTGATTTTTTTGGCCCGACCCGGGATTCGAACCCGGAACTTCATGATCAGCAGTCGCGTTTACAACCAATAGATCAACGGGGCAGTCACGTTTATAGTATAACATCTTTATTATTATTGCCTTTCTATTATCTTTATTACTTTTTTCTTTCTTTTATACGAGTAATATTTACTTTTATTTTATAAACTTAATAACTAGGCAAAACAACTACGTGTCAGTAGTACCAGTCTATTTTTGTGCCAAAATGGTGGGCCCCCGGAACGGAATTATGTCGAACCAAATCAAATATATTATGTATGACTATTGTATGTGTACTATTTCGTTTATTTAAATAAAACTAGTTTTACGGATTTTATCGCGTATATTAACTTATTTTATATTCCCGACGTTTCGAGTACTTTACAGCACCCATGGTCACGGGGCGGACTGAGGTATTTGACGTCCCAATGTCATAGTTAACCACGGTTACCTCCAGATTAAAAATTATTAATTTTTTTTAATTTTTAATTTTTGTTCCGATCTACGCAGTATGAACTTACAGTATCTTGAAGATAAAAAAGATCTTCAAGATACTGTAAGTTCATACTGCGTAGATCGGAACAAAAATTAAAAATTAAAAAAAATTAATAATTTTTAATCTGGAGGTAACCGTGGTTAACTATGACATTGGGACGTCAAATACCTCAGTCCGCCCCGTGACCATGGGTGCTGTAAAGTACTCGAAACGTCGGGAATATAAAATAAGTTAATATACGCGATAAAATCCGTAAAACTAGTTTTATTTAAATGTGTAGTGTTCGCGTAAATATAAGAAATCATTATTTCGTTTATGTTTTTAATCTTAAATAAATAAAACATTTATTTATTATCTTAAATTAGATTATTAAATCATAAGCCTCTGGTTTACGCTAATTTCAGGCACACCCGTATTTTAGCGATATTCGAAGTCAAATTTAGACCGAACCGCTTCCACACTGAGAATTTCATCGCCTGGCATTTAAGTAATTGGCCAGACTACCTCTGCAAGTCACATTTCTCTATAAATATTAAATTGAAAATTTCAAAAACCCCCGAAACAAAAGAGCTGATGATCTTCAAACGACTGAAAAGATTTACTTGAATTATAGCTAAGAACACTTTTGATGAAGTCACCTTTCAAACAACAAAAAACTGCACTCAAATCGGTTCACCCGTTTAAGAGCTACGGTGCCACAGACAGACAGACACACATAGCGGTCAAACTTATAACACCCCTCTTTTTGCGTCGGGGATTTAAAAACCGAGCCGAACCGGACCGTACAGGCGGGAACTTGACTCTGGAAGTGGAAGTTGATTAGGCACGAACACCACGACCTAATCAACTTCCACTTCCTAACTTTTATGTGCAATTTTTAAACTAAGTATGTAATAGAAAATAAATAAAGTAAAGTGGCCCTTTATTTGGGTTTCATTTTTAACCCAAGGGCTACAACGCGTTCTATTATACCATTCGAAAGGTACAAAGTGGGTCGACGGAGTGTGAAATTTTATTTCATCGACAATCCGAGATAAGATTAGCTGTAAATTGAGTTTATAGTAGAATCAAATATGCATGTCTCCTCTCTTTCCTCTCGTAGCGTTTGCGACTATGTTCACGCTTCATCGAATTCATAAATTCAGTACTCGCTCTTTTATTCTCGCGACTACGTCGTTTCAATATTTTAACGGGTCGTGGCTCCATTGAAATATAACGTTTCATCTCTCTACACCAATTTTGTAAATTGTCAATCAATATTAACGTTGCTAATACAACAATTTTATACGAAACAGTAATATATAATAAATCGTTTGGTAATGATGTATTATTAAACTTAGTTAAAGTTAGTTAAAATAAATATTTGGCGAAAATAATATGAACCCTGTCAACATGCATTGGGACGCTACGACTAGCTCTTTGCTGCTCTTCAAACTAGCTGAAATAGGGAGGCCTGTGCCTACCTATGGGACATACTCCTATATAGGCTATGACTTTATTTATATAATATTAGAAAACCTAAATTATGTTAAAATGCTATCTTTTACGAAATAGCAACAAGAATAGCCCAATTATTTTTTAATATTGAATAAAACTTTTTTTAAGATTATATTGAAGATTATATTGCTTTTAATTTTACTTATTTTTAATTTCCGACGTATCGGGTGCTTTGCAGCACCCAAAACTGCATTCCGAAACGTCGGGAATTAAATATAATATATAAAATTAAACGCGATAAAATTCATAAAAATAGTTTTATTCAATGTGTAGTGTTCGCGTGAATATAAGATATCTCTATAATAATACTTTTTCCGGGAGTCCGAAAAGAACTAATTCTATTGTCTTAAGCCTATAAACAGTCTACCGTCTGATATAAGATGCTTTTATAATAGTATGTACCCTTAGTATGAAAGCTATACGCTTCTAAGTCGGATAGGCAATCGCAGATCCAGATGTCTCGTACATTTAACATTATTTTTATCGCCGGTCTACACGATAAATTAATAAAAAGTCCTTTATGAATTTATTGAAATAAATTCTATAACTGGCACCCAGAAAATAAAAACAACATGTGATAAAAAAAAAAACAAAACAAAAACTGTTCACAAGCGGTAGAAGTGAAACCTTCAGAAAACTATTAGGAATTGGATATGATAATTTTATTTATCTAATAAATTTGTTAATTGTTTAACTATTTATTATAATAGTTAAATTAAAGGCCTAGAATAGAAATAAGTAAGCGGGTTTTCGGCCTTTTAGGCCGCGAGCCCTGAGTCCGATGAAGCTGTAAGAGCCGCATGGGCTAACAGCACAAACATCGTCAGAAACCAGTAGTAGTAAGCGGGTTTACTCTAAAGATAAAAGTTTAATTACCATCTTAAAAGCACCGCACAAACAGCAGACCGTGATAATAGAAAACACTGTATACTGCATTCTATCTCATTTTCTCGTAAGCTATATCCTATAGATGTATTTTTGTCTCTTTAAAGTGTCGCTTTTTCGTTTTATCGAGTTTCAAATCACAATGATTCTAAAGTTTTCACTTCAAAAAAATTGATACAAGCAAACACTTTCCTAACTTTATCTCGTAATGACTTTTGATGTTTGCTTTTAATTACACTCTTAGAGGTAACTTTTATATAGAACACGCAACACGCAAACACGTAGTTGTCAAGAACACCCTTTACGATATTGACGCGTCAGTAATTGCATGATGACGATGCCAATTTTACCCTTCCGTCTCGTTAAAATTGGTCATGAGTTTGTCAAAATATTATACGATAATATTAATAATTTAGAATTCGTACAGAATTGCTCAGTTTTTTTTTTTTTTACTAAGATTTTATTAAATTTTACAATAAATTTACTTACAAGTTAAATGAAATAGAGGTCAAACAAATACGTCATAATATACCAAACTGAATAAAGGGGCACCATATTTAGCCTTATCCAGTGTAGAGAACCGTAGACCCTTTTTACTGTTAATGGCGGGTTATGCCAATATTGGCTCTTGGAAAATTAACTTTAAATAGTCAAATTACTATATTTAAGTCCAGAAAAAAATATTTATCATATATTTCTTTATTGAGTGATATTAAAGGTTCAAAACACGATACATTGTACTTTGCTCGATCGAAAAAAAATTCAAAACAGTGTCGATTTTAAAACCTTTTTTCGTTTTACATCTTAATTACAGTACGAAATTATATTAAAATTGCATGTACTTAAAGGTAATCGTATTATAAAGTAATTTTAATGGATAATTTTTTGAAAATCAATAGTATTATTGCCATAATAGTATTCTTGTGTCCAGCCGGACGTTGTTAAGGTTGAATCTGTGTCAAGTTTTTTTTTAGTTACGCTCCCTGCGCTTTTGAAAAATGACATATAAAAAAATCAAATTTGAAAAACAAAAAACATCTGGTGGCCACAGTAACATAATTATTCTAAGTAAATCAATACGACCATTATTATTTCCGAAAATGTATGTCTATGAATATTTTGTAACAGTATACGCGTAATGTGCGAACATTATTGTAGCCGAAAATTTGTCTAAGTTATTTTAATAAGTCGATGTAAACAAATAAAACAGACTTTATTGATTACAGTGCATCAATACCCCGATCTGAGAAAGGTACCTTGGCACATAAAAATGCACAGAAGAACAGTAAGTACCCAACGGGCATTGATTGAGCATGTGCAAATTGATTTTATTTCCACGCAAGACATATAGACATACACCTCGATTATTAGACATACATAATTTGTTTTGCTAATATCGATTATTTTGTCAGTTGACAAAGATGTAAAATGTCAGTTGGACTTTGTGATTTCTTTTTCAGAGAGATGGAACGAATTCAACAAAACTTTGAAGCCGATGTACCTGAATACTCTATTTTCAACACTAGATGGTCTAGCATTGAAAGCCGACCTATCGATTATGGTTCTAAGTCTCGATATGAAGTGATCTTCATGGCCGAAAACTATATTTATAATTTACTAGGTTAATAAAATTTTTTCGGAATAGGACACTTAACAATGAGTTAAAGAAATGCGTTCTATTTTTTCGAATCTTAAATTAGTTAGTAGCGAAGGCCAGAAATAAGTAAATTAAAAACTGTACCCATTTTTTTAAATTAATATTTGGCGGAAATTTGATACGTATGCAAAATGGAGAAATTCGAACTGGTGCGCTGAATTTAAACGTGGCAGAACCGCCTGCAATGACGACACCCGCTGCGGGCGGCTAGCAACGACCGCTACGCAATAAAATGTTAAAAAAAATCGAAGAAATTGTTAAGGTAAATCGACATGTCACCATCCGATAATTAGCTGAGATTCTAAAGCTTTCGTTTGAGAAAATTCAGTTTATTTTAACTAATATACTTTAAAATTTAAAAAAGTGGTCGCGCGCTGGGTTCCGTGAATGTTAACAGACGCTCGAATGTAAATTGAAAGCAAGAGTTGATATTTCAAAGCTTTCAGCAATAATTTAATAATATCCAGATTCTTTTTGCGCTCGTTTCGTAACCGTAGATGAAATGTGGGTACACCGCTTTGACCCGGAGATGAAAAATCAAAGCAAGGTGTGGAATTGACCGTCTTCCCCGCCAGCCAAAATATTCAAGGTGTCTGCGTCCGCTGGAAAAATAATGGCCTCTGTCTTCTGGGATGTGGACGGTATAATAATGATCGACTGTTTAGGTAAAAGAGAGACAGTAACTGGAGATTATTAGGCATCATTTTTTAAAAATACCATGTGAAGAACTATAAGTGATAATTTTTGGAAGACGAAAATGAAACGAATAATAGTACAATTTTATTTAGAATGTTTAGTCGCCAGAAAAAGTAAGCCCCAGGCATGGCACGCGGTAAAAATCGCAGCAAAAATCGAACAATGATTCTCAACCGGGCTTAGCACACTTCCACTTGATTTTGTGGAATTTTGATTGTTGGTTTGATACCCAACACCTATACTCTGTTGATGTCACGTGGTTCTCCGAAGAACCAAGCGTAGTTTTTATTTATTTTAATTTGCCAAATGTTATTTTTTATGTTTAAATAATTTGCATTTATTCTGAATGTTCTAAATTTTTTGTTTTTTTATATTACTATGTGTGTGTTCTAAATTTACAAATACATTGTAAATTTACTGTGACAACCTACCGGGCCGTATAGTGGCGGTGTGAGAGAACATCTCTCCCCAAGTCGAGCTTGAGAAGAGATATTCTTTAGGGGCAAATGTTCTTTAGTGGCAACTTACAAATGAGGATACATGAAATTACCGTGTAGTGGCGGTGTAAGTAGTATCCACTATCCCATATCATCACGTTGGTGTCATAAGAGGCGACAGAGGGAAAAAAGTCAGGAGATGGGCAGCATCCTGTCTCTAATAACGACTAAAAATAAAAAACTGCGGTTGCCAACCCACTTGCCAAGCGTGGCAACTATGGCAAATATCGCCCCTATGAGGCAATCTATGGGGGAGGCCTATGTTCAGGAGTGGACTTTAATAGGCTGAATAGGTAACGGAACAAACTACCTTTGTTTCATTTATAAAATTAGTTGATTGTTAAAACTTCCATAAAGTGATAATATATGTACATTTTTTGCAATAATAAAAGTAGGCTACTAAATAAAAAAAATTAAATCTGACGAAATATAGAAATCCTACCAAAGAAGAAAAGTAACAATTCAATTACAATAGTATTCAATTCAGTTGATCTACTGCACATATTTATACTGTGGCGTGTATTTACCGCACGGAGCACAGAGTATTACCGTATAGAGTACCTATGGTTCACGCCACAACGTAAATAATACATCGTGCGTGGCGCTAAATGGCGTGAGCTGGGAAAGCGTTATAACTGCCTACTCTGCAGTTTGATTCTTAATCGGTTATTTAATTATATAAGTGTCTATGGATCACAGTATCCTCTTACCTTTGACACACAGGTAGATTGTGTGCTCGTTCGTCACTCTTAAATATATAACAAAACCCTTTAGTATGTATTCTTACAAATACAAATATTCACGACTGTTGTTTACCGTCCAAATGTTTACCCCCAGCTAGTCTCGAGCTCGCAAGCCCTAGTTGCGAAGACAGAGACGCTACAACTCGGTTTTGCGGTTGTCAAATTCAGAAACGCTAAGATAATTCGTGTGACAATCAAATGATGACCTTTCGAAATAGCAAACAGTGAAGTCAAGATCTGTAAAAGGTTGATAATAAAATATATTTTAAACTGTAGACGGAAAAAAACACTATTGATAAAATAAGTGATTCCGAATATTAGATCGATATTAGATATGGTGGCGGTGTATTAATATCCACTACCTCATACCATCCCAATGGAGTCGTTAGAAGTGACGGAGGGAAAAAACCAGAAGATGGGCAGCAGCATCTAATACAACTATAACAACCAGAAAATTAAAAAAATGCGTTTGCCAACCCGCCTGCCACACGTGGCAACTATGGCAAATATCCCTCTTATGATGCAATATTTGTGGAGGCCTATGTACAGAACTTTACTTTGATAGGCTGTAAAGAAGAAAAGAAGAAGTTTATTAAATCTTAGTAGATTGTAGATCTAACAATTAGATTTTATAACAAAAATCTATTACATTAAATATATATATATATAGGGAGTTTTGATCAAAAAAATGTGACAAGTAGTTTTGACAGTCCTCTCTTGCTGTTAACCTAACATTAACCAAAGAATTCTGAAGAGACCGAAACAGGTGAAAATCTGAGGGTGCAAGGTCAAGACTATATGGTGGATGCATTAATACTTCCTAACCAAGATCTCTCAATTTTTGCTAAGTGGCCAAAGATGTGTTTTATCATATCATATTATCAAGATTTCTACAGCAACAGGATTAAGTCACTACCTGCAAGATGGCAAGAAGCTATCGAATAAAATGGCACATATTATAATTAGATGTATTTAAACTTTGAAACAAAATGTCTTGAATTTGTATATGAAATAGTAGGAATAATGCAATCGCAATCAGAAAATCGTAGTCCATATTCGCAAGCAGAGTGTCTGGACTCAATGGCTAGCGTCTCTCCACTGAGCCTTGTTATTCTGAAGTATTCACGGAATCCCTAATCGATATTCCGAAACGGCTTTTCGAAATGGAATTCCGAATGTATGTGACCGGACTTAAACGGGGGAATGCCACAATAACTGATGCGTCTTGTCTCGTCGCGGATTTAGTAATCTGTGGTCGCGGGTCAATCGTGACGTAAGACGTTCTATGTTGCTAACTTTTGGGTGCTTGCTTAACCCGGGGAAAAAAGGAGTTTCCTTTTTGACTTTCCTAATTTTTTAAGGGAAAACTTCTTTAGTCACGTTGGGCACTTTTTTATGATATGTTTGTTTTCTCGGCAAGTATGACCTAGGAGTTTAAGTGAGAATGTGGATAACATTTTACGAATTTTAGCTTATACACGTTCGGGACCCCTGTAGCCCGGGGGCCCCGTATCATTGATACGGCTGATACGGCGGTACCTATGCCCCTGTTGACACCTCAACATGTTTACGCTCAATCAATGCTGTAGAGCCTACTTTAGAATTACGTCGAATTGCTCAGCTGTGAGATTCTTTAATTTTTAAGTAAAATTATATTTAGTAACACAGATTTCAAATTTAGTATAAATACAACATAGTTATAACGCCATTTATCTAAGGTCATAATAATAATATTGGGTCGAATCGTAGATCATAATGATCTACGATTCGACCCACAATACTCACGGAATGACGTAAAGAGATATGCTTTTGCGCAGTTTTTATGTCATCTCCAGTCATAGTTCTTCCTATAAAATGATTAAGTTACCTTAACTTATTTTATTTCTTATGCCTTGTATTTTTAAATACGCGTTCCATGACAAAACATTTCAGGAGTTTCTACTTAAATCTCGTGTTTCAAATTGTAAACATAAATCAAATTAATACATGAACGGAACATTAAACTAAATTGAATTCTAAAACGCTTAAATTTAAATTCTAGAGCCATTGAAGCGATTAGCATTCGCAGACAGAATTATGCATTCGGTGGCCGCAAGTCAGGCGCAAAGCCCGTTATGTGTTATTAATGCGGGGTTTAGACTCGATAATTGTCTGCAATGACCACCCTCGAGTAATGTGGTCAGGGTTCATGACGTTCGATATATAATTACATTCACATTATATGCAGATTCTGTTAATTAGACATTTCGATTTCACCACTAAATAAAATTAATTACAAATAATGAATTAAAAATACGTATACTAGAAATATATATTTTAATCCCTTATTTGATTCAAACCGTACATGTCTCACCAGCTTTTTAAAACACAACTGAGCCACTGCCTATAAATACCAATAAATACCGCCTATAAATCCCTAACAGTTCCTTACAGCTCGTGGCAACAAATTAATTGTTTATACGAGTTTTTCTTACAGGGTAATGGTGATGGTAAGTTCACTGTGCACCTAAGGGGTGTAAGTTGTAAGGTGGGGATGAAATTAGAGCGGAACTCTTGATGATCCTCCATTAGTAGCACTACTTAGGAGACATGCGGCAGAAGTGCGGCTGTCTTGTTTTTCTAACAAGGCAACAACGCTATATTGAAAAACTATAGACCGATTTCTCTTCTAAACTGTGTCTGTGTGCTATTTTCGAAAGTCATTACGAATTGTCCCTTCGTCGATACCAGAAGTACTACACTACTAAAACCAGAGTTACTGAGAGCCTAACGAATCAGTTAGCTGAAGTGGAAATTTTCCGGACATATAGCTGGAAAAACCGATATACGATGAGGCAGTAAGGTTCTTGAGAGGCAGTTTAGTGCCAGTAAGCGAAGTGTAGGGAATAATCCCACTAGGTGGAGTGAATACCTGGTAAGACTTGCAAGTCGATCAATGTAGATAGGATGCAGGTGGGACTGAGTTCAGTGGTGTTTCTTAAAGAAGGCTTTTGTTCAGCAGTGGAATTGTGATTTTAATTAAATATAATTTTGATTATGGTGATGATAATGCGCAAATACAGAGGCACTTACAAAATCTTTGAGTTTTGGATATTTGGATGCTTATTTGTCATCACTTGGTCATCAAAGGCTCGTTTGTAATTTTTTATTTTGCAACACGTACCTACATGATAACGTGTATAAACTTTGCATATAACGTAACAACTACATTAAAAAAAAACGGTGACAAAAATATATTACAAACTCCGCTCAAAATGTAGAAACGCATGCTTGTTGAATAAAACTATTTTTACGGATTTTATCGCGTTTAATTTTACTATTTTGATTCCCGAGGTTTCGGGTGCTTTACAGCACCCGTGGTCACGGGGTGGATCACCTATGCTATGATATTGCTATGTTTTATCCGTATAAAAATTCCATTAACCCAACTACGTTCTAAATAACGTACTTTGTGTATGTTAGTAAAAACGTAGTACGTGCACAAATTCATCGAAATTTTTCATTTCATAAATAATATAGCCCTTTTAAAATATCTCTTAAAACTACTTAAGCTCTTTGAGTTAAAATTTTTAAATTCCTTCCTAGAATGTTTAACTACGAAAAGTGCAACCTTTGATTTTTTGAGAACCGCAAACTTTAATGGCGTCGTTAAGCGCCTTACTCCTGCTTTCTTAAAATTTCTTTATATTTTATTAGCAGTTTGTAGGTATGTAAAGATTCTTTCCTTTAGGGCCGCTATAACTGCCGTACAAAATATCCATCCCTTTCATCAAGAGCACCTTTATAACACTTTTATGAATTTTAAGAAAATAAATTAATTTAATTACATTTTACCTTAAAATAACAAAATATTTTAATATTTTTTATCAATGCCTAAATATTAAACATTTCAACACTTTGAATTATTACAATAGAAATTAATTTTTAATTTCCAATATTATATTTCTATAAAAGATGATCTAATATTGAAACGAAATCCAATAATTATTATATATACAGACTATATATGTACATATAAGATATACAGACAGTCATCTTCGCCATATTACTAAACGAAGCTTTGGAATAAACGGTCATTTCGTAGAGTCAAGGAGAGGAAATGTATGTATTTGACCTATATCAGCGTAACATATTCTATGCGCTACCAAATTGCCAGGTTGAGACGGGTGAGTGGCAAAATGCCAGGCTGGTATTTCGAGCTCCACTTACAGTCGCGTAGTTACGTTCATTACATCCGCTTTGAAAATACCTAAACATTTGAAGAGTGCAACGTAAAATAAGACCAGAAATAAAGACCTGCTCGAAATACGCGATCCAAAATTATATAAAGTATGTGGTACGACAGCAAATGTCAAAATTCGTGAAGACTGTGGCGTCGATCTTCAGTAAGGCTCTTCTTAAACCAACGTTTAAACCCGAGACTGTTAATAAACCCCTTATTGTTATAAGACGGAGAATGTTTGGTTTTTGTCCTTTTTTAGGGTTCCGTACCCGAAGGGTAACCAACGGGACCCTATTACTAAGCCTCCGCTGTCCGTCCGTTCGTCCGTCCGTCTGTCTGTCAGCAGGCTGCATCTCATTATCTGTAATAGGTAGACAGTTGAAATTTTCACAGAATATGTATTTCTGTTGTCGCTATAACAACAAATAATAAAAATAATAATAAATAAAAATTAAAGGGGCTCCCCTACTACATAGTATTAAATCTTGTACGATGGTACGGAACCCTTCATGCGCGAGTCCGACTCGCATTTGACCGCCTATTATTTATTGCTTGCAATAAAGAATATTAATGTATATAATATACATTACGAGTTTTACGAGCCATGCTGCATTGTATTGTCAACAGCATGATTGATCCGGCTCAAATACCAGCCATAAATAGCAACGATGCTGTTTTTCATTTGGTGAGTCATAAGTGACAAGAAACACATACCCTTTTTACTGATAATGAGAGAATACCATCTTAGTCCTCAGGGGTAACAACGCAGCTGCACTTTCATTATCAATCGAGGACAAATGTATTTATATGGTGTATACTCGTATAAGTCACAGCATCCACTTACCATCAAGTGGGCTACGTGCTCGCTTGTTACCCATACTTCTATAACAAAGCTGTATACTACATGACAAATATTTTTTAATACTGAAATCAAGAACATCATCGAAAACAACTGATAATTATTATTTTCACTGATTTTTTTTTCCTTATTATAAACCAGTTCTTGACTACAATCTCACGTGGTGGTGAGTGGTGGAAAAGCCTCTGATGGTAAATCGTACTGTCTTGGCTTAACAAAAGCCTTTTCACCTTAAATAATTCACTGAACCGCCTTTTAAAGATACCCAAATTGTAATCAGATTAATATTCTGTTTATTTATAACGGAGCTCAAACCTAAATACGAATACAAAAAATTGAGTAGGTAGCAAATTGAGCATTATAATAATGGCAAATTATGTAATGGAGCATAACAATAATTATATTAATTAGTTCCACAGAGTTATAGATGACAATACAATAGTTATAATACAGTAACATTTTTGTAATTATATTTTATATTGGAAGTATTTAGGACATAAGGGGACTTTATATCCCAAGTCTGCAACTGCCAACCTCACCTGCGCGCGGTGCGTTCTGTTAATTAATGGACGAGGGCCCTTGTAACAAATGGCAGGATACCATTTTAAAACGTAGAATGGTAATGATAATGATTTTTTTTGTGTATTAAGGATGACAAACGAACACAGTCCTTTCGTTGGTAAGTGGATGCTGCGGCTCATAGACATCTATATCTATCCTCGATTAGTAATCAAAATGCAGAATGCGTTACCTCTTCTGAGGACTAAGATGGAATGCCTCGTTTACAGTAAAAAGGGTCTCCAATTATCTACACTCACTGTACGAACAACAACATAATTAAGCTAATATTTCAGGCTGGTATTCTGTGAGCGCATGGTCCTTTCAAGCTCGAGCCGACCCATTTGTGCTACAGTCATAATATAGCTGCAGCGTGGCTCTTCCACGTATATTGACACATTTACCAACTGCTCTAGGATTTTTGGATTTATGTATGCATGATTTTGACTAAGTGACTTAACGGATTTAAAAGTGCGGTGCTATAAATCTATTTTTATTCGTCCGATATATTTTAATTAAATATAATAAAAATATTTTTAATTTAATTGAATAAAATAAATATTATAAAATATGTATTGTACAAATATTATATATTATTACTCTAATACTTACTCGTATGATTAGGTTATTTACGTATAATAAAACATTACCAATCTTGCAATATCACTGGCAGTATTAGTGGTTAAGGTGCGGCTAAGTTGGCCCTTGGGCCACCCTTAAGCCACGTACATTATGACATAATCGTTAACCATAAATAAATTAAAATATAATATTGAAAGCATTGAACTTTTTAATTTTAAATGTTTTTCGGACGAATAAGTATTTTTTATTTACACGATTATCGTATGAAAACTATTTTTTTAATCATACAATTATCGTTAAGTACCCGCTTCTCATCAATTTTGACCCCTAATATGAATTATGTTATCCATAAGCGGACGAATAAAATAATTTAGTCGTTCAATAAGTGAACTAATAAAATAAATTTGTCGTCCGATTGGCAGACGACTAGAATCGACCTTAAAAGTGCAGGTGTTATTATATTCGTCTAAATCTCCGCTATCTCGTTGACTACATTTTAGGGTAATGTTAATAAAATAACGCCGTAAAAATTACGTAGGGCGTTCTTTAAGCGTGTTTAAGCTGTAATATTTTTTAATTACATGTTATTTACCATTGCACCTGTTTATATTTATTTTCCCGTAGATTTTCTGAGAAAGATTTATAACGCCTTGTCGGGAAATAAGATGGTGACTAATATTGACAAATGACGCAACGAAATTAGTATGGACCTGTTAAGGTAGCGTGATTTTTCTTTGGATGTGCTCTCACTGTTACTCAATGGGGATATGTTTCACTCTAGTTGCCTCTTCCGGAGTTACTTTTTTAAGGATGAGAATCGAACACAAGGTCCAAGTAACGGTGAGTAAATGTTATACCAATACACCAATATTTATACTCTTTTAAGAAATAAGATTCAGATGCGTAGTCGCCACTGCGGATTGCTGGTGATATTTTGTCGAAGCTACTTAAATACGACTGGCGCTTTCCGCCTCGATTTGCATTCATATTCCAGTATAACATGCTCAGAGACTGCAGCACAATGTTTCACTCGTTACAAAGTTTCACATACATAGTAGCATTTTACTTTTCTAGAGTGAAATACTGCGTGTCGATTTCATATACACACGCGATGTAGGACGTATGTGTAACATGATGTTTAAGGAAAATAGACATATCATTTAATTTCTATACGTAAAAAATCCTATGACCTTATTCAGAACCTGCATGAGTAGTAGTAGCGTTACTGTTACGTTACCGCCTTTAAAAGTCCTCTGCTGAACACAGATCTCACTCATAGGTTGCCTTATATTTTCCACAGTTGCAACAATTGGCAGGCAGGTTCAATTGCTGCGGCTTCAGAACCGCAATTGCAAAATCTGCTGCCCATCTCCTGGTTTGTTTCTTCATCTAACAAAGGCCGTGGAACGATATTGGGTAGTGGATATACTTACACCGCCACTACCCTATCAGTTGATAGAACAGATTATTTAATATTAAGTGGATATAATATGTCAAAATTCATACTGTGGACCCATTACAATAACATCCTTCTGGGAGAACTTCCTTTAGAACGTAGTAGAACCACGTTGCAGCTATATTACGGTTGTAGCACGATTGGGCCGGCACGACCGGGGTAGGACCACGCTCTCACATTATATCAGCGTAAAATAGCAGCTTAATGCTACTGTGTTTCGTATCGTGAGTGTAGAGAACCGGAGAGCCTTTTTACTGGAAACGAGGCATTCCATCTTAGCCCTCAGGGGTGACAACGCATCTGCATTTTGTTTCTTAAAGAGGATTGATGTAGATGTCTATGGGCCACAGCAACCACTTACCATCAGATGAACTGTGTGCTCGTTTTTACCCTTATTCTATAAAAAAAGTAAATAAACTTAGACCAGTAAACAATTTAAAACTTTAAAAAAATTTAGTCTCAATGGATTTCTTGTCATTATCCTTGACTCTATGTTCAGTCGTCTTAAAACTCCTTTTAACATCTTTTGATGCCATTTGCGCTGAAATGTATAATTGAATTCAATAGCGTTTGATTAAATCAGCCCTTTACCTTAGGTTAGGAGTCGGTGAAAAGAGATTGTAATATTTACATGATTCGATGAAACTCGTTTTAATTTTGAAAACTCTTTAAAAAGACCATTCCGTTTAAAGTACATATTTTATAAACAGGAATGATTATAATAATGATGCTAAATGTCAGAAGCTGTTAAATTATTTAGAAAAATAATGCTGTTTAAAGGCGGTTTTTAATTTTGTTTTGTTTAATTTATTTGACCCTTTTGAGTGGTCAAAGCAATATCACAACCGCGGGTAACATCTAGAATGTCGCCTAAATAATTACACAAAACATCTCATTCCAATTAAATGGAAACTAATTTTACGGATTTTATCGCGTTTTTTTAAACTTTTAATTCTTGACGTTTAGGGTGCTTTACAACACCCATGGTCTCTGGGGGGACACACTAACTATGACATCGGGACGTCAAACACCTCAATCCCCCCGTGACCATGGGTGCTGTTAAATTAAGTAAATTAAACGCGATAAAGTCCGTAAAAGTAGTTTTATTCAATGTGTTCGCTTAAATATAAAAAAAAATCATTAAAATAATCATTAAAGTCAGTTCAAAGTGCAAACCTAAACCACATAATTTATGTCTGAGATACGTGGTAGAGCCACGCTGCAGCTATATCATTGTAGCACGAATGGGTTGGCGCGACCGGGGTAGGACCACGCTCTCACAGAAATAGCAAATTAATGCTGTTGTGTTTAGTATGGTGTGTGAAAGAACCGGAGATCCTTTTTACTGGAAATAAGGCATTCCATATTAGTCCTCAGGGTTGGACAACGTATCTACATTTTTATTCTCAATCGAGGTTAACTGTAGATGTCTATGGGCCACAGCATCCACTTACCGTGAAGTGGACTGTGTGCTCGCTTGTCACCTATATACTATAAAAAAGAAGAACTTAAATACACCGAAAACAAAACTAAAACCAGACGTAATCAGATACTATCGTCACACATTGAACAGCGAGGCGCAATCAAGACACCGTAGAATCCTATTTCGTAAACAACGAAGCAGGTGCTTGCAGTAGGCAATCTCGTTTGTCCCAACTCAGGACTGCTGTGTCGACCCACCGAAACACTAATTGAGCCATTTACCCTGTTAATCCAAGTCGCCAATTTAATTTGTGTTGGTTCTATGCTCCGTACGACCGAACTATCTGCGTTTGGGTCACGCTCTGCTAAATACAAGTTGTTTCGTAAAATCAAACATACGGTTTTATTAATTAGGATAGTTAATTATAGTCGAAACTTTTATTGAGTTTGTTATATTGAAATTGTTTAAACTATTTCAAACATTCTATATGTTGGCAAAACAAAAGTTGTTGTTTTTGATTGTAAATGTAACTACTACAAATTCGTTAATAAAAGTAGGTTTTATATTTCAAATTAGTATAACAAACACTAAATTTTGCCGTGCAGTGGCGGCATACGAAAACCCACTGCCACATGGGTGTCATAAGAAAAGACTGAAGAAAAAAAAAGAACAGGAAAAGAAATGAGTAAAAACTGGCAAGCTATTTGGGAGGCCTATGTTCATCAGTAGACTTATGATTAGCTGTAATGAATGAAAATAAATGAAATAAAAAAGTTACACACTGAAATATTCATTTATTACGCCAGTAGATAAGTTGATTAGTCCTAAATTTAGCATAAAAAATCATCTATGATATCAACGTAATTAGCAACAACTTAAGTAAATGTTAGCAATTAAAAATATACAGAAAGGCCTTTTTACATTCAACAGTACCAACATAATCAAAATTAAAAGCATAAATTTATTTTCTTTATTTCATAACAAATAGTAGCATCTGTTAGAAATGGAACATTAAGAGCAGGTACGTCATCCCTAAGTAAAGTTAGCAATATGTGTAGAGAGGATTAGTGCTAGAGGAAGAGACCCACATAAAATAGGTTAGAGTACTTTAGCTTAGTGACTAGTACCTAACCGATACATGTCTTAGCTTCAGAAAGTTATTAAGTAATGTGTTTTTTTTTTTGTTTTTAGAAATTGGTTTTACACTTTTTTTGAACTTTAAAACAACATTAGGTCTACTTCTGTTTAGTAAAAAAAATTGGTAAGAGAGAGGTGCTTACCCACACGAACTACTAGACAGAAAATGAGCCTTGTGATTAATTTTTGAGAGGTATGTGACTTAATAACGAAGAAATCCGCCGGAGAACCAAGGTCACCGACATAGCCTTCCGTATTTGCAGGCTGAAGTGGCAATGGGCTGGTCACATTTGTTGCAGAAGCGATAACCGTTGGAGTAGGCGTGTCATAGAGTGGAGACCACGTTTAGGCAAACGTAGTGTGGGACGCCCCTTGGCTAGATGGAGCGATGATCTGCGCAAGGCGGCTGGCAGCAACTGGATGCGTGTAGCCGAAGATCGAGCTAAGTGGCGCGCCTTGGGAGAGGCCTATGTCCAGCAGTGGACTGCCGCAGGCTGATGATGATGATGATGATGTGACTTAATGAGTTCTTATATTTACACTATACATTGAATGAAACTAATTTTACGGATTTTCACTTCATTTAGTTTTTTTTTTTTTATAGAATAAGGGTGACAAACGAGCACACAGTCCACCTGATGGTAAGTGGTTGCTGTGGCACATAGACATCTACATCTATCTTCGTTTGCGAATTTGAATGCAGATGCGTTGTCAGCCGTGAGGACTAAGATAGAATGCCACTTTTCCAGTAAAATGGGTCTCCGGTTCTCTACACTCACCGTACTAAACATAGCAGTGTTAAGCTGCTATTTTACGCTGGTATTCTGTGAGAGCGTGGTCCTTCCCCGGTCGAGCCGACCCATTCGTGCTACAAAGCAATTAAGAAATATATTATAATATAATACAATATAATATGTATATATGAACGCATGTCTTTTCTACAAAATTTCTTCTTTTGGTATATTTTTTTCACCAAAGTGCTTAAAAGGACAGGAATAGAGCAATTTACGTTAATATCCTTCGCCGAGAATGTATCGTCTAATTACTGAAAACGGTCTGCTTTTTGTCATCTCTCACTTGCTTATGGGCCTTATTTTTCTGTGGAACGTGTTTCCCCTAATAACTTGGTACGTGGAGGGTATGACAATGATATTATACAATTGCAGGGGTCGTTTAAGCTGTTTTTTTTTTTCTAACTATTACGACATCGAGTATACAATGTTACGGATTTTATGTATTCAAGCTAGTAATTTATTCACTTAATAACTATATACATATTGCACAAAAACTAAAGATATCGTTTTGTATTATTTTTTCATTTAATTAAAGGTTTTTTATCATTACTCTTTGCCTCATCGGCACATTACAAAGCTTTTTATGGCAGATATAATAATAATTATCAATTATCACTCCACATTGGTGAGACTTCACGGCTGGACGTCTCGCATCTTTGACGCCAGTGCCCATCGCCCTTCTGGGTATTTAAGGTCTAGAGTAGACAAAATAGCGTAAGTTATGACGCTATCTATCGGAAGCCCGGGGCTTTTGGCATTTTCTAAATTAGCCGTAGTGACGAACATTATACCAACTTTTACCATAAATACCAACTTCATCTGCACGTGATATATCCAGCCGATTGACGAGCAAGACGTCGATCGACTGATAATTAAATTCTATTCAGATATACTGAAATTTGGCTGTGCAGTGGCGGTGTAAAATATCCACTAACACATCATCCCGTAGATGACATAAGAGGCGACAGAAGGAAACTGAAACAGGAGATGAGCAGCAGTATCTTCCTAATAAAAGCAAAAACTAATGAAAAACTGCAGTTGCCAACTCACTTGCCAAGCGTGGTATCTACCGCAAAATCTCCCGAAAAAATTTCGAATTTCTCTATGAGGCAATATTTAGGGGAGGCCAATGTTCAGCAGTGCACTTTTAATAGGCTGTAATGATGGTGATGGTACCGAAACCCAAATTTCATAAACTGCTAACTGGAATAAGCATTACTAGCACAAAATTATTGGCAACCAACTCGACTCTCTTTTGAGCTTAATTTAGTTAAATGATGTGATTTTTTTAAATTACAAAACAAACCTTTACAATAAAGAAAAGGGGCCTTTTTATGGCTTTATGATGAAGCTAGAAACTATTTACCAAACTGTGAGCCATGGAATAGTTTGTGTTCCAGCTTGAACTTTGAACTTTTTGCTTGAAATTTTCGGGTGATAAAATTGGTATAATATAGCTATCTGTTAAGATATAGCTACTCGTACGAGGGCGACACTGAAAGTTTTTAGCACTGGCTACTTGTAAACGATATAATAAAAAAAATAAGTTCAAATTTTGAAAATGGAACTCTTTTCCAATATTATTGTGTATGTAGTTTATTAATTTGTCATTTATTTACGATTTGGCGGCAAATTGAAAATTGTCTGTGTCACGTCAGCATGAATTTAACGCGAGAAAATTTTCGTACAATGATTTTTTATGAATTTCGATGTCATTTAAGTCAACAAGAAAGTTATGATAGACTTCGATTGGCCTTTCATGATGAAGCCCCATCTCGTGCCACTGTTTAAAACTGGTTTAATGAGTTTAAACGTGGTCGCACTAATCTCACCGATGATCTGCGTGAGGGACGGCCTTCTACGGCGACGACTGAAGATAACATCAGTGTTGTGCGGCGTATGATAGAGACTGACAAAAGAGTGACTTATCAGGAGATTCGGACAAGCTTAGGCGTCGGTATGAGTCAAGTGCACAAAATCCTCCATGAACATTTAGTGGTCAGAAAGCTTTGTGCCCGGTGGATACCTCATAATTTGACAGAGGCCCAAAAACCCCGTCGTGTTGATTGTTGTCGTGAAATGGTTCAAAGATTTAACGGAGGTGACTCAAATGCTGCGTTCGAAATATTTACAGGTGACGAAAGCTGGATTTATTGTTATGATCCTGAAACTAAGAGACAGTCTGCTGTCTGGGTGTTTCCTTCCGAGGAGTTGCCAACTAAAGTGAAGAGAGGTCGAAGCGTGGGAAAAAAGATGGTGGCCTCGTTCTTCGGAAGGACAGGTCATTACGCAACAATTGTTTTAGAGGATCGAAAAACAGTTACTGCAGAGTAGTACCCTAACAATTGTTTGCCACTTGTCTTGGAAAAAGTTCGGGAGAAACAACCTCGCAGTAGGATCCTTCTTCACCACGACAACGCCTCGTCGCACACCGCCAAGCAAACAATCGACTACTTGGCAATGTCAGACTAGGAATTACTGGGTCACCCGCCCTATAGCCCCGACCTCGCACCTTTCGATTTTTATTTATTTCCGAAAATAAAAGAAAAAATTCGAGGAAAACGTTTTATGGACGCCAAGGAAGCTGAAGCTGCGTTTGAAAATGCCGTCAAAGAGACCCCTAAGGACGAGTGGGCAATGTGCTTTTCTCAGTGGTTCCATTTGATGCAGCGATGTATAGATGTAAATGGACACTATTTTGAAAAGATATAATAAAACTAATAACTTGCTAGCTAATGATTTCTTATATTTATGCGAACACTACATATTGAATAAAACTATTTTTACGGATTTTATCGCGTTTAATTTACTAATTTTTTTAAATTCCCGACGTTAATGGTGAATCGCACCATCATCCATCACAGTTAGCTACCGTGGAAAAATCTTTGTTTCAGAGAGCACGAGGGATCTGTGACAGAAAACATCTGGCCGCTGAGCTTCAGCACGTCAAGAAGTATTGCAAGACAACAAGGTTCGGGTCCCGCGCCTACGTCACAGTGACCGTGTGAAGCCGGCCACAGTCGAGCGTGTGCCTGCTGTACTACCCTATGTCAGAGCAGTCACAGACAAGGTTGGCTACATCTTGAAGCGAGCTTCCATTAAAACATACTTCAAGCCACTGAAGAAGATTAGTCAATTTTTACCATCCGTCAAGTGTCATATCCCTCTACAAGATGCAGGAGTGTACAAGCTGGATTGTGAATGTGGTCTCTCTTACATAGGACAAACAAACAGATCTATAAAAACCCGCGTAAAAGAAAATATAGCTGACGTGAAGCACCGTCATTCCTGGAAGTCTGCAGTGTGTGAACATGTTCAAGATCGTCCCCGCCAGTACATCAGATTTGCTCGCCCAAACCACCTCGCCGACTTCTGCCCCCGCGCCCGCGCGTTCCACGTAAACAAGCACTTAGGACTGTTTATGTGGCAATATTTGTATTGGACTGATAACGATCTATTAAGAATACGAAATAGAGTTATTACAACTAAGTTAAATAATAGAATGAGCCATAGAAAGCAAAAAATAAACAATTTGATTCTTATATTCAGCATGTCTTCACATTTATCTCATCATTATCCCCGTCTAGTGTAAGTTAACACCTGAACATAAAGCAACCAAAAGCGTCTTTCCACTTGATAACTTGGGGTTTTGTCGAACACTACGGTGCCACTCGAAATCTTTTCTATTACATTATCTAATTAATTAAAACATTTGGCCACAGCATAGGTAATTTTTAAATTACAGCTGTTGTAAAGCAACTTTGTAGTCAATGCTATAATTTTATTTTATTTATTTATTTAAACTTTTATGCACAAAGTTGTACACATATAGGGCATTTCCTCCCAGTCAACCATTAGGCTAAACAGAGAAAGACAAACAAGAGGCGGTGCATTAATCAAAATAGAAAGGCTAAAAAAATATATATTTTTATATATATACATATACACACACATACATACACATTTATACCTAAATACACACAATATATACATATATAAATATATACATACACATATACATGCATACAGTACATATATACATAATACATATAAATATTATCTGTCAGAAAAAAAAAATATACACATATGTGTTAATTCAAACTTGCAACGATTTTTTCATATGCTTACCGACTTGATTTTTAAAAACAAACTTGTTGGGGGTTTTTATTAATGTCAAGAGGGATGTCGTTCCAGAGTCTGATGGCCGTGAGGGCGAAAGAGTGAAATAAGTAAACAGTATGGTATGAAGGAGTGAGCAACTTAAGATTAGCCGAAAAACGGAAAGAACAATTATGAGAATCTCCCAGGTATTGAAATTTGGATTTCAAATACTCGGGAGCACTTTAATTGTTCAAAATTGTGAAAAGGGTGCAGAGTATTCTAACATATCTGCGCTGACGGATAGGCAGCCAATTTAGCTGAGTACGAAAAGAAGATACATGGTCGTATTTACGAAGACCATAAATGTATCTGATGCAGTTGTTAAACAGACGATCCAATGTATTAAGATGATGTTTAGATAGATCTGAGCAACACACATTGACATAATCTATAATCGGTAGAATAAGTGACTGGACAAGTAAAATCTTAGTATTGGTGGGAAGAAAGTTTTTTAATCGATATAGATATCGCAAAGTTCCAGTAGTTTTGCGACTCACCTCCTGTATATGTTTGTTCCACGTTAAGCAACCATCAACATACAGACTAAGGTTCTTTACATGGGGAGAGAATGGTATGACATTATTTTTAAACATAATTGACGGTATGGTGGGAATATGTAGTTTCAATAATAATTTTGGGCTACCTAAAATTATCATTTGGCATTTAGATGGGTACACGTTTATGCCATACACAGTGAACCATTCGGAGATGTGTTTCAAGTCATCATTTAATAATAAGATAGCATTATAGATATTTGATAATCTATACATATAAATAAAACTGAAGTGTCTGTCTATAATATTGAAATAACTGGCTTCTATTTAACTCAGGGGAAAGTACACTGCTGAACATAGGCCTCCCCCATATATAGCCTTATAGGATTTTGCCATAGTTGCCAAGCTTGGCAGGCGGATTGGTACCGTTTTTTTTATTATTTTCAGTTGTTATCAGGCAGATGCTGCTGCCTATCCCTGTTTCATTTTCCCTCTGTCGCCTCTTACAACACCCACAGGACGATATGGGTTAGTGGATATTCTTACACCGCCACTACACGGGCAAGCTATTGTATATAAAATATAAATAACCATTTTTTTTAAATTTTGTCTGTCTGTCCGGGATAATCTTCGGAATGGCTGAACCGATTGTGATGAAATTTTACAAACATGCAGAGCAATGCCAGATGGAATCTTGTCTATATCTTATCCGAAAAAATAGAAGGTTCTTTTTGAATATACGAAAAAATGAATGGTATTTGTTTATCTTCTAAATAATGCCACATTAATAGATGCCATCCTGTCGAAGCTGGGATGGGTCGCTAGTACATTATAAGGTTCACTTAAATTTATGCATCGTATTTTCCAACATTTATATAAAAATATTAATCAAAATTGTGTATCGCGTATTTAGCAATAAATTTAATCATATTTTAGTACAAAGGAAGGAGTGAATTTGATATTAGAAATATAAATCATCAACACATTTCCGCCTTATAGTAGTTTGTCGACGTTAAACCAGTCAAATGTCTACTTAGTTAAGATTTAGACCGACTTCTGACCTCCGCCAGAATGTGCCTATTATATTCAAATTACGTGTCCAGATATCAGGGTGGAGCCGGCGGCTATTTACTGTATATGTTTTAGAATGAAAACTTAGAAATACAGGTTGCTGAGAAATTTTCTATTATATAAGTGCCTTATAATTTTTGTCAAGAAAACTACAATTGAATAATAACTGTGATGAAGTGGCTATTATGTTTATTTTACTGAAACAAGGCACACTGTTTGAGTTAGCCGTATGTTAATGTCGCAGAAGTCAATGAGAAATGCCGAGAAAATTCTTATGACCTCCGATAGATGGCAGTTATAATCTTCCCGTTAACGCCAGGCGTAAAATAATAATGTTCACCAAACCTAATTTCGGTCACGACGGCCAGTCTCAATGGAGACTAGCCATTCGTCCTGGATAGAATTATAGTGCACAAGGGTATGCGCGAAGACAGTTGCACTCTCTTTTTCCTTACTCTCATAGTCTGATGGGACGGTAATCCGACACGACTGGTGAGGGATCAGGTGCAGCACCAACTGCTATACGTGCTTTCCGTGCACGGGGGTGAAACACCACCAAATTCGTAACTCCGGACTTCTACTGGGGATTTCTTTTCAGAAAAACCAAATTACTAATTTAGTAATGATAATAATAATAATAATTTTTGCTAGTTTACAGAAGGCTGTAATTCTAAACACATACCGAATTGTCAGAAAGTTTTTGCATTGTGAAACAGAAAATATAACAATAAATATTTATAAACCGGGTGTTTGTGAAACGCTCCCGAAAACGAAGACAGACGATGGTACTAAGGATACCTATGATGATGGGTCACAAAGAAATTCGATCTCGAGGAAAAAAATCATCTTTTCACAACGTTTTATTAACTTTATTCATGCTCCATCATGTTAGTACAGTTAAATGAAACGATATTTCATTTAAAAAATCATGAAAATACTTAAACATATCATAGCAGCGGTAGACCGCCTGCAACTTTACAAGACACAGGTTCGGCCTCACATGGAATACTGTTCACATCTCTGGGCTGGGGCTCCCCAGCGCCAGCTCCTTCCATTTGATCGCATCCAGTGCATTCGAGATCTTTTTGATTGGCTTTACTCACTGACACTGCGAAGAGATGTTGCATCTCTTTGCGTATTTTATTGCATCTACCACGGGGAGTGCTCTGAGGAATTGTTCGGACTAATTCCAGCCGCTCAATTTCATCATTACACATCGCGACAAAACACGCGATACTATCTATACCATCTGGATGATTGGCGGTCCACCACTGTGCGATTTACAAGAGGTTTTCTTCCTCGCACAACTTCCTCGTGGAATTGAGTACCACCAACGATACCCTGGTGTTGTAGTTGTTCATGGGCGGCGGTAGTTACTTACGATCAGGTGAGCCGCATGCTCGTTTGCCCCCTCTCCTATAAAAAAAATACATAATGTACTAATGAATGGGCTCTAGCTCAGCATAAATGTTGAAGTCGCCTTCAACGCTGTTATTCTGCCAGCTAAATAGTACAGTACTCATATTGCGTTTAATCACAATTTTTCACATTAGGGTACATACTGGGGATTCCCGAGGATTAACCAGTTCAAATTAGTAACTAAATATATATTTTTTTATTATCATTTACCCCAGGATTCGAACCCGCGACCTCATGAACAGCAGCCGCGCTTCATGAGGTCCCTGCAACCACTAGCAAAACGAGGCAGTAAAATACCTAGACAGGCTAAGAGAAGCAGCGGCCAAGATGCGGTATGTCTAGTTTTAATACCTACTTCGATCACTAATTCGCCTGCCTCGCGTGGTACTAGTGGCAAATCGTCCTTATATGCGAAAGCACCGCTGTGATATCGAAGTACCAAACATTGTATATCAAATTATGATGGTGTTAGGTCCATATATTTTGTACTGTATTAGTATTATTATTAATTACGACTTAAAGTTATTAATTTTCATAAAATCGTCCAAAAATATTTTCATATCTAGTAGGAGGCACGCTGCAGCTGTATTATAGCATGCAGTATGAATAATGTCTGATTTCTATACAAGGAAAATGTTTAGTTTTTCCTAATGACCCGTTCTTCATTAAAAAACTTGCACGAAAAACCTTTGTATGTTACAAGATATTGTACCAACGACTTACAAACAGCTTAAAGTTGTTTCATTTCAAGCCGTCTTAAATTTCCGAACGAATAATTTCAGATAAAACGCAACGTTTCTTGAATATAGGAATCGAGCATAAGTCGACTCGACCGGTAAAAGACCACGTTCTCAGAAAATACCAGCGTAGAATAGAAACACAATACTGCTGTATTTATGGTGCAGAAAACCGGAGACCCTATTTACTGGGTTTTTATTGGTGGTTTTACTAACCCTTTTAACGAGGCATTTATTTCATGTCACTCCTTAAAAACGCCAACGTTAACAATGATTCTTAATAGAATACATTTTATCTGAGGTTTGAAAAATCGGCCCTTATAGAACATTATGTATTTCAATACACCAAAGTTTTAATATTGGTCTTATAAGCGCCTTAAAACTTACTTAACCATTTCACTGTCCCATGAGTCATATATGAACATTTCAATTGTTTAACTATTGTGTCTATTTCTCGGACAGGGAAGTTGTTAAGATACTGAAAAGGTTCTGAATAACAATAATACATAGCGAACTTATTATCATTAAATATATATATATTTTCAATTTTACTCTATAATAGAAAAATTTGTCACTTGAAACTTGTCCGATGGCAAAAATCTTGTTTTATTAATTTTCTATACAACAATTGTGACAAATAAAAAAAATTAACTGTATTACTTAATGTATGTGAAGATAATCCGTGCGTAAACATTAATCTAAATACAAGGGTATCAAGTTCTTTTTTGAAGAACACCGTGCGAAGAAGATACAGAGATCTGGTGGCAATAACTACTACAAACTAATTCTCCAAGACAACAAGACAGAATTTGTTGGAAACATAGTTTGCAGACGCGGCTCAAAAGACTCTTAGGAGTTTCAACTGAAAATTTTACGTCAAACCATTTCTAGAATATATAGAAATCGTGTATCTAATAACCTTTGATTGTTTTAAAATAGTTATATATTTTGTCTTCAATTATATATTTTTTTTGTCACTGAGTTCTCATAATCTATATAATTAAAATGATAGATGTTTGCGGTTGTGCGCGCATCACGGAAAAACTACTGGATATATTTCAATTAGGTTTTCTAAGTTTTATTTCTTAGACACTTGGCCCCTAACGAGAATTTTTTTTTATATAACATTTTGATAACATTGCGATATCTTCATTTAATATAAAGTTATGAACGTTTCAAGAAACAACGATTTTTAAGCACTACGTGTTCAGTGATGTGTGTTTTCTTGCCGCGGAGAAGATCGAAAACTTTGTTAATATATCAAGCAACGCGGATGAAGTCGCGGGTATCAGCTAGTACAACATAATACATTGAGTGTTAACCACAACGCCACCGCACCGGCGCGGCGTCGTATCGCAAGTTAATGTATACAATCACTTCTCGCTTTCACTAGCAAATTCGCGTACGGGCCGCAATACAACCATATCGCATCCGCACCGCAGCTGCTTTATCGAATTTTGCACTGCAAAAGGAGTGGCTTACGTGCTACGCGCAGTTTTAAATCTATAGCACAATCAACAGCACTGTAGCCCACATTATGCTGAGCTAAGACCATTTCACATTTGCAGTCCACCTCTCACTTTCTTAATCCTTTAATCCCATTAAAATAATGTCATCACTTTTTATCTATGTTTATTATATAATGCATATCTGTGAATTAATGGTATATGTATCCGTCCATCTATCAATCTATTTCGAAACTATATGTGTTCACATTTTAGTTTCAAAATTACACTTAAGTACCATTTTTACATACATATGTTGCAAGAAAATGAAGAAAATCGTCCGTGGTCCAAATTTTTATATTGAATGTGTTTTCAAAATATAATAATGACCGATTTGTCGCTTTTTGGAAAAAAATCATATTATAACGTAAATTGAGATAACATTGCAAAATTCTCTTATCCCTATAGATTAGGAGAAATAATATCAATAAAAGTTATTTTTGATAGTTCTATGACTGCAAGAGCGTAGTTCGAAGAGTGAGCTCCTCAGGGAATAACTGTTGGCAAGAATATTGTTTGATCCTTCTCATTACCTTTGAAACAACTCAACAGAACAAAATTCTTTACTATTTCCAAAAAGTTGCTAAGGTAAAGTTTCACTATAAATAAATGCTGTTTAATAATTATAAACTTGTATATGGTAGAACCAATAAGCTGCAGCTATATAATGACCACACTCTCCCCGAATAAAACCGTGAAATACCAGCTTAATGCTGCTGCGTTTCGTATGGTGAGTATAGAGAACTGGAAACCCTTTTTACTGGAAACAGGGCAGTCCGCATTCCATCCGCATTAAGATTCTTAATAGAGGATAAATGTAAATGTATATGGCCAGCAGCATCCACGTATAATCAGATGGTCTGTGTTCGCTGGTCACCCATATTCTTTAAAAAAAAAACTATTTCGAAAACTTGAAAAATTCTTGTAGAACACAGAGTGATTGGAACTATTGTGGGAAGTTAGAATGACCAAAAAAGGCACACTAAGCAATTCACAATGCTGTGTTAATCCCTATCTTAATGTGTGGTAGTGAGAGTTGGACTTGGCAGAAGGAACATGAGAGTAAAATTTATGTTGTAGAAATTCGGTCGTTAAGAATTATATTAGGAGCGATCCTGACAACTGGGACTAGAAACTGAATGATAAGAGAAAAGTGAAGTTTGCAAGACGATGTTGTGACCAGAATTAGAAAAAGAATGCTTTAGTGGTTTTGACACATAGAACTAACGAATGAGAAAAGAGTGACAAAACAAATTTATGTTGCAGAAGTGGGTGTTGTCTTGCTAACTCTGCCAGAGTTAGCGAGACAACAGCAACGCCCCAGACGGAATTTTATAACCAAATTGAATAAATATATATTGAATTGAAGATGAGCCAAATCAAGAGTACCCTTAACCGACGAGCATGTATGCGTAGATACATATATGGATGTGAAAGAAGCTAAGAGGTAAGTTAAGATCTTGCCAAATGAATCGTCCGTATTCTATGCCTAACCCTCTAAGTCACATGTGTGAAGGTATATAATGTATTTTATTATGTATGCGAAAATTCTATAACAGAAATTTTAGCACAATTTTACCAAGTACTTTGGGGTGAAATAAAACATTTTGACAAAACATGCATGCTCGAATAATACTATTTAAAAACGACAGTAACGAGCAGCGTAGGCTACGCTCTATGCCCTCATATAATGAGGGAATCCTGTGCCATAGAGTTAACGCTGAACTCAGGCAAGCGTAATTTAAGCTGAACAAAGTGAATAGCGTAATTTACGTTACCTAATATTGCGTTTCGCACACACTACAAAGGAAAATAATTCTTTGCCATCTAACATAAATAATAAATAGATATTTTTTAGTTTTTCAAGGTGGTAGACATTATTTTCTGTCTGGAAGTTCGTCTGGGCACGTACTATGCTTTTAGCTATTTTTAATATCAAATATCAGTATCTAATAATATATTCTAGTTATATTTTTTGCCTAGGCTTTCGTCTGGGTAAAGACTACCCTCGTAACTATACCTGCTGCCAAACAGCAGTGCTTACACTGCTGTGAAGGGCATAGAGAGCCATTATAGTTACAGGCTGCGAGGCATTCCATTTTAACTTTTAGAGGTAACAACGCATCTGCAAATTTCTTTGTTTAAAGTGCGCTGCAGATGTCCATGGACTGCAGCCAATTACCATCAGGTGGGTTGTAAGTTCATTTGTCACTTCAGTTGTATAAAAAAATATTCCACTTAGTTCTCAGGGATGACAACACATCTGGTGGCCTTCTTATTTTTGAAATTGATTTGCATTTGTCCTCGATTTGCAGTAGCCATTTACAATCAGATGGATAAATAACTCGTTTGTCACCCCAAAATCACACGCACAGAAAATTATATAAATGTTTATATAATCATTCTGTATGTGTTTGAGTGGATGGTTTAGATTCACAATTTACCCGGTAGGTGGCGCTGTTGCTAAGATCCAGAAATAACCCGTGCGAAGCCGGGGTGGATCGCAAGTTGTGTATGAAATTGAAACTGTTATGCATTAGGTATAATAACTATTTAATAATCTTAAATATCAAATACATATAATAAAATCGTTTTAATAATAATACATTCATATTTATAAATAAAGCACCACTGAACCACTAAATTTTATGTTTTATGGCTGACATTTACAAAAATGGCGCAGGCGGAAAAAAGATAGGTATTTAATATACCCAATTGTATACAATAGTACACTATTTTCACGTACGACAAAAATCTGCTTTCGATTTTGAGATAAATGTTTAGACAATAAATAGAGTTCGTTAGCAAGAAAGTATAGTGAAGGTAAACTAAACGTCAAGAGCGCTTTTTAAATTTAATCGACTTCGTTGCTGTCTTTATACCAAGACAATAACAAGACCATTCAATTAGCAATACGAGTTATAACGAAATAGTTTACATAACTTTAATAAACTTAATTTAGAGTATCACATTTAGTAAACCGACAAGCTTGTTACGTGCTTCAACGTGTCGGAAGTAGGCTCCACGATGTTCAAGCGGAAGTTGTCGGCACCGCCTACTCAAAACGTGTCAAGTTAATGCGCAACTTTGTTTCACACGAAACATTTGCACTTCGTTTGCTGAAGAAATTAGGTGTTTGGGAAAGGAATTTAAAATTTGAGTTTTATTGACTCTGTTTTTAAATTGGAAACAGTTATGCAACTGTCGAAAATTAAATATGTTTAGTGATGAAGTCCTCCCTAAATATTAAATGATTTATTTATTAAAATGCTATCACAGAATATATATCAAACTAATCCCTATTGTCAAACGACTTCAAAAAAAGGAGGAGGTTCTTAATTCGACTATATTTTTTATGTGTGTTACCTCAGAACTTTTTTCGAGGTGAACTGATTTTGATGATTCTTTTTTTATTTGAAAGCTGGTGCTTCTCATGTTGTTCTATATAAATTTGATCAAAATCTGACCGAGTACTTTATTAGTGTAGTAGTTTTTGAGTTACCCTAATAATGCGTATTTAATTGACTTCGACTACATTGATGATGTTCTCATTTCATTTATATTGAAGTTGGTTGTACAAAATTTTGAATTTTACCACTTGTACTATTAAAATTCTTTATTTCATTAACTTTGTGTTTAAATTCCAAATAGTTTTGAAATTCGTGAATTAAATATGTTTTGTAATGTCCTTTTCAAACGTTATACCTAGCTGTATAACTAGCTCTTATCCGGGCCTTGGCGCGCATAAAATTAAACAAAATTAGTAATCTTCTTTTCTTCTATCTTTACAGCCCTTCACAAGCTTACTGCTGAACATAGCCTTCTTCAAGGAATGCCACAAAGCACACAAAGCTGTCCTGAGCCACCTGCATCCATCGACTCGCAGCATAGCATCTTCTCTGCTCCTCATTATTGGTCTGGGTATTTTAAGTCTAGCGTTTTTATTGAAAAATTATAAAATATGTATTGTACAAATACTATGACTATACGTACGTACGGACTAATAGCTTGTAGCAGTTTGTGGGAGGTACTTCGGTACGGGTGAAATGTGTGACAGAAAAACGATTGTACGCATATTATACAAAGCAGTTTATTTCCACATAACGGAGTTTAATTTTACGCAAATAAACCGACAGGTTAGGGGAGCTTGAGGCGATGACGTGTCGGAAGGCGGCTGTTACCCTGCTTCCGGGGGAAACGGTATCGCTCTACCTGCCCGACACTTGTCGACAAAATTTACTGTTACATATGATACCTACATCACTTTTTGGTGTAAGTTATACGTAATATTTGAGTGGTGTTTTGGACCTCGACATAATTACTTAATAACGAAAACGAAAGTAACAGAAGCATTTAAGTACTGTGAGATCAAATATAACATTTTCGTGAGACCAATCAACAAGACTATTTTTATCTACAAGACCCAGACTTACTATCAGATAGCACCCTCCCACCTATTTCTGCCGTGTAGCAGTAATGCATGCACTGCTGTGTTCTGATCTGAAGGGTATAGAAAGCCAGTATAAATACACACTGAGAGACATTCCACTTTAGTCTTCGTGACAACGCATCTGTAGCCTCCATTGTTTTAAGTCAGTTGCTGGTTTCCACTGGCTGCAGTAGACACTTACTATCAAATGGACTGTTATTTCGTTAACCATTTTCAATGTTATAAAAAATTAACATCCTTTACCTCTGAGTATTTACATATTAAATACGTGAGAGTATGTTTTATACACGTATGATTTTAAAAGCTGGAAACGCGCCTGCAATACATCTGGTGTTGCAGTTGCTCATTTGTGGCGGTCACAATCATCAGGTAAGCCGCTTGCCCGTTTGCCAACTCTTCTATAAAAAAGTGTAGAAATGTTCTAATCTTGTAAGTACAATTTAGGAGCAAAATCTATGTGAATAATTTTTTATAAACATTATTAGTACACTACCCGTGTAATGGCGGTTTCAGAATATTATCCTCTAGCCCAATATCGTCCCGTGGGCGACGTAAGAGGCGGCGGAGGGAAACAACACAGGAAATGGAGCAGCGTCTTGATAATAAAAAATGTGGTTACCAACCCGCCTGCCAAGCGTGGCAACATTTGCAAATATACCCCTATGAGGCAATCTGTGGGAGAGGCCTTTGTTCAGCAGTGGACTTTTCATAGGCTGTAATGATGATGATGATAAGTAATTGCTAATTATACATAACTCCATGAAACTACATCAAAGACACTATAAGTTCACTTTTGACTCTTTATACACTAAAAACTATTTAATAAGGAGAAATAACTACATAAATAGACAAAAATGATTAATTGTGTAAAGGTAAGCTGTAAAGTTTCAGCGAAAATAATTTTATTTCTTAAGCAGCATAATAATTAAATAGCTCACCTATTTAATTTTAACAGGTGAGCTACTTCTAAAAATAAGTAATATTTTCATATACAAGTATTTCAGAAATTATGATTAAATTACGATGAAAACTTTTAATGTTAATTCAAAAGAAAGTCGGTCAGAACGATTTTAAAAATACAGAGTGTGTATAGTGACCCAGAGAAAATTTACTTACGGAATAGAAAAATATCGTATAAATGAATGTTATAATATAATATTTTACTATAGATGTGACATGATCGTTGAAAAATGAGACAGTAAATTAATATGATAATGATGTTGACGTTATTCTCCCTTGCTTCAGTCACGATGAAGACTTCCGTATACTATAGGAATATATTAATTACGTATGAGATATTGCAGTGCCATAAGTGCAAATGAATTCACTTGCCTGGACCAAATTGTGCCCGGTCTCTGAAATGAGACATTTTTACTATTTTATAATTTAACCGACTTCAAAAAAGGAGGAAGTTCGCAATTCGACTGTGTGTTACCTCAGATCTTTTTTGTAGGTGAACCGATTTTGATGATTCTTTTCTTATTTGAAAGCTAGTGCTTCTCATGTAGTCCCATACAAAGATCAAGATCTGGCCAGTGGTTTTTGAGTTATCCTTAATAATGAGTATTTTATTGACTTAGACAACATTGATAAAAGATAAAGAAAGAGATATTTTATTTTGCAAATATGGGTACAGTACATGGTAATATAGGTAGTGAGTTCAGCCATATTTTACCAGTAGGCATGCAAAAAATACAGAATTATAAACTAATCCAATATACTAAAAAAATAACACAAAACCAAATATAATTCTGATTGTTAACATTACACAGTCTTAATCTCAAACAAAAAATTTTTCAGTCAAGAATTCTGTTACGCTATAGTCTATAGTATGCTTTGACTGTCTAAAAGCTTCGAAGCCTTTTTTTAAATATCGATAGCGGCAATTATTTCCAACTTTTAGGTATTTTATCATATATGACCGGAGCCATGCAGTAGATACTTTTGCGCATTAGTGCTGTCTTAACGGATTGATGACAAAATAGAGTATTGTCGCGTCTATTACGTGAAACTACATCGGTAAGGCGTTTAAAACGATTTGGGTGCAACTTAAAGAACACAGCTACTTCTAGTATGTATAAACAAGGTAATGTCAGTATTTTAAACTGTTTAAAATATGGCATGCAGCTATCGGTAGTTTTAAGCTTAAACATCGCCCTTATGCATATTTTTTGAGCCTTAAACGCTGCATCTTTTTCGGTTGAGTTACCCCAAAATAATATTCCATATCGGAGGTGGGATTCTGCTAAGCCGTAGTTAGCAGTGAGGAGTACATCCGTGTATATTATTGAAGACAAAGTATGTAAAGCACATGCAAATTTACTAATTTTCTTACATATAGTATTAATGTGTGTTTTCCAGTTAAGATGTTTATCTATTTCGAGATCCAGGAATTTTGTAGTTTCAACTTATTTTACAACATCATTATTGTAGTGTATATTAAGGCTCATGCTAGGAATCCGTTGATTGAAATGTATAATTTTTGTTTTAGTCAAGTTTATTTTTAAATTTTTTTCGATTAACCGGTATACAACTAATTTTAAGGAGTTATTAATGTCACTTTCATAGGTCTCTACACTTTTACATGGTATTATCACGGTAATATCATCCGTAAACAGTGTTACTGGTTGCTCTATGCATTTAGGTAAGTCATTAATGTACAATATAAATATAAAAGGACCCAGTACACTCCCCTGTAGTTGATGATGTTCTCTTTTTATTTATATTGAAGTCAGTTGTATTTTATTTAATTTTACCTCTCATAACAAAAACATCATTACAGTCCTTCACAAATCCACTGCTGGATAGGCCTACCCCAAGGCATACCACAAAGCACGATAATGAGCCACCTGCATCCATCGACTTCCTGCATATTTTACCAAGTAGTCACTTCATCTAGTGGGGGGACGCCCTACACTTCACTTACCGGTACGGGGTTGTCACTAGAGAACCTTTCTTCCCCATTGGTTATCGGTTCTTCGAGCTTTAAAGTCAGCCTATTGCCACTTCAGCTTACTGATCTGTTGATCCAAGTCCGTTACTCTGGTTCTACAGTAGATGTCCTCATTTCTAAGTCTATCACGCAGAGCAACCCAAGCATAGCCCTATTTACTGAGCGACCTTGAGCTCTGACGACCTTGAGCTTTGAGCGACCTTGAGCTCAATAAAAACGTAATAGAATTGAAATAAATATTCTACGAATTACTAAAACTGGAATTTTACAATTGTAAAATTTTGTAAATAAGTCAGTGGTTTAGAAGTTACTCCCTGTAAGAAACTCGTAGACAAACTTTTCTACTACAATAAGATCAGAAAGAAGGGATAACTTAAATACTTTCAAAAACAATTTCTTACCAATTTAATAAATAAAAGCCTAAGATCAAACTGACTAGATATAACGATGTGATAAGTTTAGATTTTTTTATATAATAAGGGTGACAAACGAGCACACAGTTCACCTGATGGTAAGTGGATGCTATGGCCCATAGACATCTACATTTATCCTCAATTAAGAATAAAAATGCAGATTGTCACCCTGAGGACTGAGATGGAATTCCTCGTTTGCAGTAAAAAGGGTTTCCGGTACTCTACACTCACCATACGAAACACAGCAGCATTAAGCTGCTATTTTACGCTGGTATTCTGTGAGAGCGTGGTCCTTCCCCGGACGAGCCAACCCATTCGTGCTGCAACCACAATATAGCTGCAGCATGGCTCTACTACGTAAAAATATGAGTCAGAATTGACGGGTGACGCACAAAGTGCATGGCAGCATAATAATATGAGCCGCTTAATCTACAACGAACTCCCACTAGATCAAATTTTTACCACGAAGAAAATTGATGAACAGTTTTTTTTATTGATTATAGTCTCGATGAAACGCTTCTATTAAACAGAAAATCTAACCAAAAATAGTCACTGGTAATAATCGTTCTAAATTTTTATAGAGATCGCAGTATAAATAACCAATGAAATTAAAATACATACAATATATTACTAGATTTGAAAGACATTCCTATAATGAAAAAAATTGTATTTATTTCTTTTCCGTTTTATGTCACGTAAACCACGATAAGATTTTCTACTAAATCGTGAAAGCGTTTAACATACCCAAATTAACACATAAATTCTGGAAAAATTAATATCAAGGCCATACAAACATTTCTTTCATGCAGTATTCTAAGTGCTAGCCCTCGGCTTTGCAGCGCCAACCATTGCGATACCGAGCTGTGCCCCAAATGATTCGCATCTATCGCTATTGGAATAAAGAGAACTATCACAAGTATAAACTGAAAATCTTCATGTATTGTAAAATCGATATTTCAAATAGGATGAACGGTTTCTCAAACGAATACAGAGTCACGTTTCGGGACGACTAATGAATACTTGCCATTTCGGATTCGTCATTAATAATAGATTTCTATCACACGCGCCCTTCTCAATTTGATTTTAGTTTGCCAAACTTGCATTTGATTTGTCCTTAGAGTAATTACATACATAGGATTTGTCTAAATAATTTCAAGCATACGCGTACCTATTTCAATTAATGCACTTTTTTGTCATTATTTACCTGGGATGACATTAGAAGATTATGATATTAAAGACTCATTTGTACCGTTATAGCCTATTAAAGTCCACTGCTGACCATAAGCCTCCCCCATAGATTGCCTCATAGGGGAGATATTTGCATAGTTGCCATGCTTGGCAAGCTAGTTGGCAACCGCAGTTTTATTTTTTATTTTAGTCGTTATTAGGAAGACACTGCTGCCTTTCTCATGATTTATTTCCCTCTGTCACCTCTTACGACACCCACGGGATAATATGGGATAGTGGATACTACTTACAACGCCACTATACGGTAATTTCAAGTTTCCTCATTTGAAAGTTGCCACTAAAGAACATTTGTCCCTAAAAAAGATCTCTTCTCAAGCTCGACTTGGAGAGAGATGATCTCGAGTAGCAGCCTACTACCAGTAAACGAGGTGTAAGGCGACTCAATACTAGGTGGCGCGACGACTTGGTTAGAAATGTAGAAGGTCGATGAATGCATGTGGATCAGGACCGTGCTATGTGGCATTCTTTGGGAGAAGACTATGTTTAGTAATTGACTTGTGACGGGATGTTATGATGATGATGATGATTATGATGATAATGATGGTAATATTTTACTTAAATGATTATAAAAAAAGTTAAGGAAAAGCTCTTTCGAGGGGGGCCCACGTGGCTCTGCGCTACGTGACGATGGTAAAACACCATGGGGTTTTAGTAGGAGCTAGAACTATGTCGTTCCTTGCCCCCCGAGGCGTGTATGCGGGAACGTATTACCATGGCAAAAAAATCAACGCGCTGAACAACTATCCACGGCATCGATATCCTTTTTTTACACGGGGAAATGCCTTTGCACATCCATGTTACGGTTATATCAGACTCGCACCGACTTAAAACTCTTGGTGTTCCACCATCGCCACCAAGGCCATGGTAACGCTTTCACACACATCCGCGACCCCATGGCTGCCCATCTTCGGGAGAATAAAACTCCTCCCCCTTGTGAAGTAAGGAGACTTCTCAGGTAAGGCGCACCAGAACAGAAGGCACGCCTTCCTCCGCGGCCTTCAACTTGACCCACGCAAAAGACGTCCCCGTGCCTGAGGTACAGAGGCCATGGGGCCAGAAAAAAACAAGCACTCGTATGCACTGGCTTCCTGACCCCAGCGGATGATCTGGACCAGTTCGGGCGGGTGCATACATAATATCCTATGACTTGAATACTGTGCACTGACTTCTTTAAAGTAAAAACGATTGTCTTTTCATGAATATATTATATCATCAATGATACGAGAATAATTATTATCTTCGTTTAAATATAGTTTTTAATATTATATTGTCTTACTTATCACAAGGCATAAGTTTTCAATCTAGTAAGGAGTAGTGTTGGAAAATGAATCAAGCTCCTAATTCACAGAACCCACAATAAAGTTAAGTTAATCATAGATAGAATATTTCTCTATATTTTAATGAAAATGGTGGTTTTGAAGAATTTTAAACAATCAACTATACAACACTGAATTTTTATGTTACTGTTTCCTTTCTTATAACCACTATTGCATGCCGTAAGCGCTAGGCGCGCCGGTAAGTTCTACTAGGGCCTAAAAATTAAGATTCCAACGTTTTGTCGCATGAAATCGTATCTAGCAATCATATTGTACATATAAGTGATATAAAAAGCACATTGTCAGAAAGATAAATGATTGTTGAACTTATTAATATTTTTTTTAAATCGATTAATTGCTATTTTTACATAAAAAGGGGTTTTAGTGGCCTATGGTGTAGATTTATTAAGTCCACATGGCTTCGTAAACACGATAACTTTTGAAAATATCAATTGTTCAACTCAATCTATTTTTAAAACTCTTCATCTATCATGTGGGAAGCCATTGAATGTAAATGGCAGTTTAATTTTGTTTTGTTTAGTTATAATTATTTTTTCGGCTAAGAAATGGCGAAATTTTCGGTGTTTTCGGCAGCCTTGTGAATAAATTTTTACTAAATAGAGACTGCGTCACTCAGTTAGTTAGGCGCTCTTGGTAGAGAGTAATTGTGTTCTGTGGTTAGGCGTCAGTCGCCGTCGTGAGTGGACATTGTATCGGTTGTTTGCAGCGGCTCAAAAAGATCGCTGTACAAATACACAATATTCGAATAACCAAATTTCTTAAATACTTGATTATAATAATAATGAGAGATTTTATTACAATATTTTAAAAGCACACAATAAATAATAGTAGTACGTACTAAAAGTAAGTAGGAATATATAGATAGTATTTATACTTAAATACGTCTTGGACATTATGGAGTGACCTTAATGATGATATGATGACAATATGAGCCATTATGAGTTTATGAGTCGTGCACTTTTGGATTTTCCAAACTTTTTTTTAAATTGAAGTTTGACATAAAATTATCGGAAAATTGGAAGTATAAGAAGGTGGATATTAGTGAAAACTTGTGTGTATTTAAACTACTTTAAAAAATTCCGTATAATCATGTTATACGTAATTATTTTAATACGCTTAGGGCTGTTACCAATATTTTGTCTTTATTGTCTTTTTTTTTCTTGGTAATCAATTCAAGCCGGTCTGGGCAATTTACGTCTGGCGTAAACGAGATACGTTCATCTATCGGAAGCGAAAAGGTTATTTTGGCATTTCCCATAGCTGACTCTTACGATATGTACCACCCGGCAATGATAATAATCCTAAAGTTTTTTTAGCAAGTTTGGAACCTCTCGACACTATGATATACATTTATTTCATTAATACCATAATTGTTCCTATTGTAATCGTATCGTGTAGTGGCGGTGCAAGAATATCCACTACTCCATATCGTCCCATGGGTGTTGTAAGAGGCGACAGAGGGAAACTGAAACAGAAAATGGTTGCCAACCCGCCTGCCAAGCGTGGCAACTATAGCAAAATCCCCCCTTTGAGGTAATCTATAAGGGAGGCCTATTATAGCCTTTGATGAATGGATGATGGATAATTGTTCCTCTGAATTTTCAATCGTTTGATTCAATTCCTCAACCATTTCTTTCCTGCAATTCATAACATGATAACGGTCATAGGCCTGTCTATACCAACCACCTTTTTGTTGCGACATTATTGTTTATTGGAAATACATAAGTAATGTTGCTTATTAAACTCAATAATCCTGTTCAAAGTTTTATTACGCATAAATCTTATTACGCCGCTTGTAAGAAAATAATTCAAAAAAGCCCGCAGAAAAATGAAGGCAGTTTAATTGATCATCGAGACTAACCGTTTTGTGGTTTAATAAACAAACTTTAAAAATATATTACCCTTAAAAATGTCGTCAATCCTCATCGGTGTGATGATTAACTAAATAATAACTACGCACTAACAAAAATAAATACACAATATTTCTAAGAAAACATAATCAAAAACTTATGATAGTCAACCACTTGCATCCATTGACTTGCTACAAATTTTGACTAGTTCTCGTTCTAAGTAGAGGTCTGTTATTTCCGTTTCCTGTGCCTGTCATCGTAATTAGAGGCTGCCTCGAAGAATTTATTCTGCAACAATTGTGGGTTCTCCGAAATATATAGCTCAGCTATTGTTGGTGAGAATGACCACTAAAACTGCGGTGATTCCTATTTCGGATCTGATATTATTGTTTTGAATTGTTTTTTCATCCATTATTTTTTTAATTTATTCTCATTAAAGTTGGTAAAATTTATTTGCTTATATACGCGTAATGAAATAAAATGATGTGTCTTACCTAGTTTAAAGAGCACCCCCGCCCTCCCTCAATTGCGTGCATTATCCTCGTCACCACAAATACTAGCACCACTAGTAAAGGTCAGCCACCGCAGAGTCTAATTCACCTGAGGATGCCTCAGGTTAGAGGCATTCTATCTTAGTCCTCACGGCTGACAACGCATCTGCATTTAAATTCGCAAACGAAGATAGATGTAGATGTCTATGGGCCACAGCAACCACTTACCATCAGGTGGACTGTGTGCTCGTTTGTCACCCTTATTCTATAAAAAAAAAGAGGCGAAACACGTCCTATTATCGATGGTGGTGTGTCTTTCCTAGTGTATTGGTGTTGGGAGTAGTGGTGCTGGGATTAATGGTGACGCGGATAATACACGCAGTTGAGGGAGGGCGGGAAGTACTCTTCTAACTAGGTAAGACACATCAAATTTGCAAACACAGCAAATTAATTTTACCAACTTTAATTGGATTTCCGCAAATTAACGCCTGATTCTATTATTTAATTTATTTTCTTTACATTTTTTTGTAAAGAATAATTTTTATTTTCAGCGTACTGCAACTAAATTAGTTTCACAATTCAATTTATTTGACATATAACCTGTGTTAGATGTCGAACAATATAATTCTTATTCTTAGTACTATTATTAAAGGGATCTTTTAAAAATAAAGAAAGGGATTTAAAAATATGTTCTATCGAACAGTATATATTTTATGGATGATGTGGATGTAAGATCTTTTTCACCTATGAAAAATATTAAATTATAATATTTATTAATATTATAATATTAATTATTGTAGTAATCAATAAATTCGATCCACCGAAGAACTGCAATTTGAACAATTGCAGTTCTTCGGTGGATATGTACGAGAAAACATGGAATGTCAAGTTTTTGTTACTTTCTTTTGACAGGATCCCGTGACTTGTAGTTAAGAATTTGTCTATTCAATTCTGTCTGAAATAATTGATCACGTAAGTTTTGCTTCGCTTTTGTCCACTTGTTGTTCAAAGACCATTCAAATTACACTCTTCAAAGCAGTTTGAACGTGGTTCTACAGGAGCAGCCTCTAGGCTGATTATATGCGGAGACAACACAAGGCCCTGCATGTTTTGTGGGATGATCCGTTTAGCTGATTTTGTTTTTTTTATGCAAGAGGGAAAACCAGCATGCAGCTCATCTGATGATAAGTGCGTCACAGATGGTAAGTGACAAGAATAACTGCCACACCAGTGGAATTGCGGGTGCGTTGCCTTTAAAAAAAGAGTAGGCTTTTTTCTTGAAGGACAATTCGTATCGTATCGTCTCGTATCATCGTATCGTCATATCGTAAGTCGTATGGGTTCAAAAAAATCACTGGTGGTAATCGATACCACAAGGAAGTTGTAAGAGGATGAAAACTTCTGGTAAATCGCTCAGTACTAAATCGTTTGATCCTGTAATATTTAATATTACATTTTAAAACTAATTTCAACACTTTTATATACACAAAACAAAATCAATTTGTTAAATTTCAAAATTATTAAGGCTTATTTCATTCGCAATGGAGTCGATTGTGCTAGAATGAGTTGAGCACTAAAGCCTGTCACGATGATTGAAAATTAATCACATTCACAATTAAAGCAGACGTCAATGTTTGACGTAGACAAGTTACTCATCGATAGAGAATTAATCTGTCATCTTTAGTAATTGTCACTCTGTCGGTACTAAATATCACAGTGTTCAATTATTATAATATAAAAAAGGCTTATTGTGTGTGATAAAGAAATTCTATAGGATAGTAATAATGACCGATATTATATTTTTTTAATCTTTCATATAATTTGGATACACAAATTTATAAGGAACATTTGTATCATGATTATTATCATTACAACCCATCAATAGTTTATTGTAAAACATTGGCCTTCCCCTTAAAATGCTACGAAGCGCGATCCACCTATATCCATCGAATATCTGCATGTTTCATGAGATCGTCACCCCATATAATGTGAGCTGCTCAGAACACTTGCCTGTACGAGACTGCCACTAAAAATATTTTCTTCGTTATCAGATTTTTTCATATAAAACTGATGTGACGAACGAGTTCATAGTCCACCCATAAGTGGCTACTGCAATCTATGGAAACCTGCAGCCAACTTTAATCAAAAGGCTGCAGATGCGTTGTCACCTCTGAGGATTAAGATGGAATCACTTCAACATAATTATAACAGACTAGCTGTTCCCCGTGACTTCGCCCGCGTGGAATTTATTACGATTGGATTTCATGGGTTAAATTTTCTGCGCGGAACCCTTACTTTTTCTAAAATAAATGTAGCCCAAGTTACTCCTTATAACATCAGCTATCTGCCAGTGATAATCCCGTTAAAATGAGTCCAGTGGTTTCAGAGATTAGCCGGAACAAACAAACAGACAGACAAACATAATTATAGACAAAATTAAAAAATAAATTTTTTTTGTTATAAGTACCGCATATACTTTCATATGCATTTAGTAAAAAGCTGTTATTTTGACATTACACACAGACACTTTCAGTTTTATTTATTTGCATATGATTACAATTAACCACACAAAACAAATTAGAAATAGCTTAGTAGCGATCACCTCATTCCCAGGGGTTATTATCATTCATATATTCCTTAATATTATAATAACCCTTTTTATACAAACTTTGTTTAATAAAGTTTTTGAACTTTGAGCAGATCAAATTTTGTATATTTTCTGGGATTTTGTTGAAAAAGCGTATACATCTATCAGCGTATATTATTACGTGGTGGAGCCATGCTGCAGCTATATTAGTAGTATAGTTGTAGCACGAATGGGTCGGCTGGACCGGGGAAGGACCACGCTCTCACAAAATACCAACGTGGAATAGCAGCTTAACGCTGCTGTGTTTCGTATGGTGAGTATAGAGAACCGGAGACCCTTTTCACTGGAAACGAGGCATTCCATCTTAGCCCTCACAGGTGACAACGCATCTGCATTTTGATTCGTAATCGACGATAGATGTAAATGTCTATGGGCCGCAGCAGCCACTTACCATCAGGTGGACTGTGTGCTCGTTTGTCACCCTTATCCTATATAAAAAAAAAACATTGCCCCAAGAATGAATTACTGAATCGGTGGAGTCGAGTAACTGGTACAACTAGCTTGTGTCTGTTCCTAGTACTTTCAGAATGAATTTCACTTATTTTTGTATAACTAATTTTATTTTTGTATACGTACATTACATTTTCATAAATGTATTAAGAGGCCAAAGTTAATATATTAATTTCCTTAATTTTTTGTAGGAGCGACTCTTTAGGTTTTAAATTATAGATTGCTCTTATGGCCTTCTTCTGTAAAACAAATATAATTTCAGTGTCAGTAGCGTGTCTCCATAGTAAAATACCATACGACATTATGCTATCGAAATAGTTAAAGTAAACAAGTCTAGCTATTTCAACACTGGTAAGATTTGTAATCTTTTTTACTGCATATGCTGCAGAACTAAGTCTGCTTGCTAATTTTGATATATGAGAAATCTTTATATACTAACATCATCATCGTGATGATTGTCGTGGAATACCTCTTCATAGTAGGAAGTTGAATATATTACGACAGTAGCCTAATGATTAAAGATGTGGACTGCAAACTCAGAAATTCGTAGGTTCAAATCCGCCATTAGACTCCTGTAGTGAACCACTCCCAACACAAGCATTTGAAGCTTAGATGAAGTGGTGGTATTCTTTATGTAAAAGTAGATTTATAAATAAATATGCTTTGCAAACACATTTAAATTAATTTGAAATAGTATGTTTTCGACAGCTCAAAACTACCGACTTAGAAACAAAGGCCTAATCAGAGTTGTCTCGTACGTTTGCAATTAGCGTTTGAGTGAGACAGATTTTCCGCCTCTTGTATGAGGGCTGCCTATTGACATAGGCAGCTCTTGTTACCTACTACATGCTTACATGTATTCAAACATTGCTACATTAATTTCATGCCCATTCATATACTGGAGTATTTGCCGTACACTTCTCAAATATTCTTTTCTTCTATTTCATATTTACTTCTCATTAGTGAATACAATTACTTCATGCAGCTGTCAAATACTTAGGAAACTCTACAAACTATATTTGTTTTGTTTGGAATGTACAATAGTTTGTGACTGTCATGTTGTGTAGAAAATAGACAAATTATAGTATAATGTCACAGCTCAAAAATATTTACAGGATTTAATTGTAAGCACTTTTTTAATAACTTACCTGCAAAATTGAATTTAGACACATTTAAAATAAGTAAAGACAGAAAGACAGTATTTTTTTTATTTTGAGTGTTTGTTTTTGAAGCTTTTGGTAATAAAAGATAATAATAACTACAACTACATAGTAATTCAAAGTTTTGATACGTTAAGTACGAACATTTAAATATTTTTATGTAAGTATGTCATCATATTGGCACACATACCACCCTTTAGTAAATGATCCGTGTAGACCAGACACATAAATTTCAATATTACGATAAGAGTAACGACTAGCCATCTACGTAGTGTGGTTACCTATTCAGTCATCGATTCCTATCTCTCATTATTCAAAAATCACATCGTTATTATGCTATTTTACGTTGGTATACTGTCAGATTTTGGTAATTTCCTAGACATTTTGACGTCGCGTAGTTACACTGTAGTTTTATAGCTACAGCACAAATAGAACGGACAAGGGCGACTTCCGCATATATTATTTGCTTGAAATAGCATCATAATGCTCTAGCTCTCGTATAATAATTAGTGACGAGAATCGAATACCCTCAACGCATCTGTATTTTGATTCTTAATCGAGGATAAGTATAGATGTCTGTGCGCCACTTACCATCAGGTAGACTATGTGCTTGTTTGTCACCCTTGCTTGTATAAAAAGAACGTTCCAATCATTTTACGAGTATTTCAGTCAGTACCTCTTTTTAACATTAAATAATAGGGTTTTATAAAAGTATTTGATTATTTTGATTTATTTTTACTTAATCCTAATTCCTTGCCTTAAAATCAAACTAAAATGAAGTCAGCCTAAATTATTAAGATCTGGAACGAAATTTGCCTCGTTCAATAACGGTAAAGGACAAAAAGAGTATATTTAACATACTCATTGACTTTTAGGGCGTTTAGTCTGTGTGGGTAGCTTAGTGATGAGACAGCGGGATGTTGCGATCGATGGACCCTATTCGGCTATGCAAATAGCTCCCAGTCTCATGGACATGGCGGATATCGTCAATATGTCCAACGTTTTTGCAGATTGATCCGAATTAGAGAAACGTTCACAATTTTATATGGATAGTTTCGTTTGCAGACAAAAATGTGAGGTTTTATTATTGATTTGTTTCATAGATATTGCTATTTATTTGTTTCTGGCAAAAACAACGTACAATATAATATACTATGAGCAATACTCTTGTGTACATTATAGAAGTAAAATATTGGATTAGAACAAAATTTATGAAGATCGTTTCAATTATCACATTTAATATTGAGCATAATTTTATATATACACACATTACAGCACTAAAGGTAACTTTGAAAAATGAATATATCGAGAAATTAGAAACAAGAACACTTACCCACAACGTGGATATAGGCGGATCGAACTTGAGTGTGGAACGACGGGGCGTCTGCGGACACTTCGCACCGGTAGCGGCCGGCTAAAGCGCGTGTCGCTTCACGTAGCACCACTTGTTGCGAAGACGACTTGGATACCTTAAAAATAACGCTTAATTTAATTAAATCTACATTTTTAAAGAATATAAAAATGGTAAGTATATAACGTCTTTGTCAGAATATACATAATATATATATTTTAAGACATTTTTAATTTCTTTTGCAATAAAACTGGCAATTTATTTTATTTTAGTAACATAATAACAAAAACATAAATGCTTATAATTAAACAAGGGTTATATACTGTTGATATCGCTTCCGTGTTATACACGAGTAGGCTTGTGCTTACCAGTGGAAAATTTATAAGCAGTACTAAACTTTTAACAATGTTTAATTAAAATAATTTAAAATCAATTAGCAGGAAACTAAATGTTCCATACTATTCTAATGGCAATAATGGTTATATGGCTCTTATAAAAGAAGTTGCAAATTTTTCGTAAACAAAGTTTATTTAGACGTCTAGAAGTTTTTGGATAAGCATGGCAGCAAGTTAACAAAACTTTAAAACAACTTAGACCAGATAGTTGTCTTACATTATAATTAATTTAGTTGGTAATTTTACTTACAAATTAATAAAATCAAATTAAAAAATTACAATTAATTCTCTTTGACCTCAAACTATTACAACCTTTCTTGCACACTTCAATAACTTGACCGCAACTATCAACAGTTCAGCGGATCTCAAAGTAACGGTCGTAATTAAAGCATATTTTTTATCCGCTTCAATGTCCGGCAACATCCTGTGCTCCACTTTCATTTATTGATCCGACATTGGAAAGTAAGATCGGTGCCACCCACCACCCAATTTCCCCTCCAACTTGTTTACACTGACCACGCTTTTAGCTCATTTTAATTTCTCACGATATTGCCTCGCCTTTTATTATCTTCAGCGACAGCAGCTGAGTAAACCTCTATTGCCCTCTTTCATTCAGCGATCATTTTTATAACATCATGGAAAATACTTCGAGATTTTATGTTGTTTTTAAACTCTTTTATTTTTATCCTGTTTCAGTTTGTTTATTACACTTCCTAGCTGATAAGAAGATTTATTTTAATTTTATATTAAATAGTTAAACGGTTAATTAATTTAAAATAAATATCTGCTTTTCGTATGTACTTTTTTACAGATTGTTATTGTTTTTAAAGAATATATTCTACACTATAACCTGTGCGTTTCTTTAGAATATAAGAGAACGTTAAACGAACGAGTTTAAATGTATGGTAATATTATGAGATAACAAAGAAAATAAATAACATAAATATGATATTGAGGTAAGGCTCAACAAATTGATATGTTATTTAGATACCGTTATACCGTTTGTATAAATAAATGGGTAGGTACTATACTAGTAGATACGGCAAACTGGATGGTCTGAAAAGTTTCAGACCTACCAAAGATACAAGACATTTTGTCTTAAAATTTATTTTTATTTTTCTACATAGTCTCCTTGTATCTCTACACACTTCTTCCAGCGATGCGCCCATCTCTCTAACCCGTCCAAATAGTACTCGACGTTTTTCTCTGAAAAATAATTGTTCACGAAGGTGATTGCCTCCTCATTTGACGAAAATCTCTATCCTCCGAGCGCAATTTTTAGATGACAAAACAGAAAGAAGTCACTTGGGGCTAGATCTGGTGAGTAAGGCTGATAGTTAAGCAGTTCGAACTGTAATTCGTGGATTTCGCCATGGCAACCGCTGAGGTGTGAGACGGCACATTGTCATGGTGAAACAGGATTTCCTTTTTCTGCAAATGTGGGCGTTTTTCCGCAATTTCTGCTTTCAGTTTGTCAAGTGATGATGCGTAGTATGCCCCTGTAATGGTTTTCCATTTTTACAAAAACACTCACATCGACTAGCGTCCAAAATGGCTTAAATATTGGTGCGTAACTCTGAAAAGATGCACAACTACATTCACTAGCTTTTATTGACGAGTGCTGCCATATTCACGTTGAGGTCAGAAATTTTTCAGACCATCCTAGTATTAATTTAAATATAAAATAAATCTAAAAAGAAAAAAAAAATTGAATAATTGAATAGGCAATATAAGGCAACTTGACTGTCTCTTTACTCTAATGGTCCTAAGTGCTATTCGTGGTCATGGGTTTGTATCCCAAGTCTGGCCAAAATGAGTTTTTGGGTTTCCATTGTTTTGCCATTGTTTCTGTGCTTGTTCTCCCTCCGAAATGTACTTATACTTGCGCACACTCGAGCACTATCCTGCCACACTGCTCTGCAAAGATGGCTAGTCTCCGTTACAACTTGCCACCAATATACGTTATAATTATTATTAACAATGAATTTAGATAAAAATTAGAAACAAATGTAAAATTTTACGGTTCCGTAAAATAGCACACCCAACTTACATCCTTCATTTGATTTACTTGTATTTAGGTTTAATTTCTAATTAAGAAACAACTATCTCGATAATTGTATAGTTATATGTAACAAATTATTAATTAAATAAAGAGTATCTTAGTAATATTTTTATAGAATAAGGGTGACAAACGAGCACACAGTCCACCTGATGATAAGTGGATGCTGTGGCCCATAGATATCTACATTCATACTCAATTAAGAATCAAAGTGCAGATGCGTTGTCAACCCTGAAGACTGAGATGGAATGCCTCGTTTCCAGTAAAAAGGGGCTGCGGTACTCTACACTCACCCACAGCAGCATTAAGCTGCTATTTTACGTGTTTAGTCTAATATTACTGCGTAGAGGTCTACTGGCTTAGTAAACGCTTATTATAATTATTACTAGAATTGAAAGAAAAGGAAAAAATATTGTACAATTATAGCACCTGATTGCGTTAGTATTTTCAAACGATGTGATAGTTATCTGCATATTTGAACGAGTTCGAACCTGGGAAATCCAATAATTTGTTGGTGAATTCTATCTACAGTTTTGGATGCCGTTTTAATAAACATGTTTCTTTCTATATATATCAAATAGTATTCTTTACCCTTGTCAACCGGATGTCTGTCCAGGTCATGGTAACACCTGCTGCCCTTCGCAAGGTAACTGAAGACAAATAAAAAAAACCAAATTCGTGTAAGATAGCGAGCGTATAGAAAATTTTAAGCTGACCTTTCTTATCTTGGTAGGTTTTTTGACGCATTTAATTCTGTGAACCATAATGTCTTGGTAGCTTCTCTTTAGCATTTGAATATCCCTTGTTCATTTCAGGAATGGTTCTAATCATAACTTCGAGGGCGTCAAAAGGCCGTGCGTACTGGTCGTAATCTATCTAAGTTAAGAGATGTGTCACTTGGCGTCTCTCAAGGCGGTATTATCCCTCCTCTTCTGTTTTGCTTTTTTATCAATTTCATCACATTAAATTGCAACTGCTCTTACCATCTGTATGCCGATTATTTGCAGTTATATCCACAAGCGGAACCATTAAAAGTAAATATTGCAATTTTGTAATGAAACAACAATCGCAATATATCTCTGAAAAGTCCACCGCATATAGTATCAATGTGAACCCTTCTAAATGCCAATTGATAATCTTAGGTAGTTTGAGATTTTTATCTTAATTAATTATTCCAACTTTACCATTAATCATGTTTAATAACAATGTAATTCTATTCTCCCCCATGTAGATGAAGAATCTCGGTATGTATGTGATCGCTCGGTGAGTAGCAAAACTACTGGAACTTTGCGATCTCGATACCGCCTAAAAAATTCTTCCTACTTGTAATTCAGTATTATTCTTCCATTTATTAATTAAGTCGATGTGTGTTGCTCAGGCCTATACAGAATTTTAACACACTAGATCGTCGCCTTAACAAGGGCGTCAGATATATATAACATTCATGGTGTGACCATGTATTTTTTTCGTACTCAGCTTATTTGGCTGCCTATTCGTCAGCGCAGATATGATAGAATACACTGCATCCTTTTCTCAATTCTGAACGATCCATGAACTCTCTAGTATTTGAAATCTCAAGTTCAATACTTGGGAGATTCTCATAATTGTTCTCTCCGTTCTTCGGATAATCTTAAGTTATTCACACCAGTACACCGAACTTTTAACTTATCTCACTCATTCGTCCTCACGGCCACCAGACTTTGGAACGACATTCTTCTTGACATTAAAATCTTATTTCAACTCTTAACAAAATTGCTTTATAAATTAATGTTAATGAGTATGTTAAAAAATCAAAGTCCACTGCTTAATGGGGATATTTACCATAGTTGCCACGCTTAGCAGGAGGATTGGTAACCACTGTTTTTTATTTTCTAGTTGTTTTTAAGAAAACGCTGCTCCTGAGCTCCTGGTTTGTTTCCCTCTGTCGCCTTTTACGACACCCACGGGACATTATGGTGTAATAGATTTTTTTTTTCTGTAAAAAAACATTACCCCCACACTAGGATTTTCTCCTGTATCGTGGAGGCAGTTTACAAACATAAATTGCACGAGGACAAACATCCAGACCCGGAACAATTATTTGTAGGCCATACAAATACTTGTTCCGTGCGGGATTCGAACCCGCGGCCCCCAGCGCAATTGCTAAGCCACTGCGCCACGGAGCCGTCAATTATATATATTTATTTTATATATATTATATATATATATTGTACCATTTAGTGATATTCTTACAATATTACTAAATGGTACAATATATATTCATTAAATAATCATTAAAATTAACTATTATCCTATTTAAAGTGATTACCGCGTGTTATAAGTGGCGGTGTTAAAATATTCACTACCCCATAGTGTCCCGTCGTAACATGCGACAGAGGGAAACTGAAACAAGAAATGGACATCAGCATCGTGCTAATAACAACTCATAATAATAAAAAAGTGGTTGCCAACCCGCCTCTGCTAAGCGTGTCAACTATGGAAAAATCCCCATTTGAGGCAGTTCGGCAGTGGACTTTTATATGCTGTAATGGATAGATTAAGGTAAACAATAACCGGACAAAGGTATAATTTGTTATTAGTTTGCTGCTTTGAATTTAATTTTTAATGATTTTTGTCAATCAAATAATAATTTGTATTTGAATACGCTTTTGATATGTATGTGTTTAACTCAATACTGTCATTTTATAATTCAATACCCTAACAATAGGAAGGACGTAACGATTGTAGATACGTAGTAAATCGAAACGATTACTGTTACACCTTCATTGTCATTCATTGTTATTGCGTGTTTATTAGGAAAGCGGCCATTTTGGACGCGAAAAGATCGTTATTTGTAATGCGTTCACTCTGATATGACTCGCTTAAAAGCATTGAGAGAATTTTATTGTGTACATTTTCCAATAGCTTCGACGGCATTTAAAAGTTGGTTTATTCGTTATTAAAAAACAAAGTTATTTATAATCTAAACCAATCCGCCTGCCAAGCGTGGCAACTATGGTACATGTCCTCCTTATGAGGTAATAAAAAAAGACCTATGTTCAGTAGTGGACTTTGATGAGCTGTAATAGAATATGGATGAACGGATTCTTAGAATATATATATATATATATATATATATATATATATGTAAAGTATAAATAAATAATATAAATTGAATGATAAAATGAAAGATGAATTGAGTATCTAATGAGCTACACTTTCACACACGTATTTATTCTGACATTGTTTTGGAGCTGGGAAAGAGCAGGCTCGAAATCTGCTCGCTTTTTTTTAATTTTCAGAGTGACGTTTTGTGATGGTCTCTTTGTGATTTCACTGAAACTTGCGTATTATGATTTATGAGCGTTATGTCATTTCACATTTTATGATTTAAAATAAATCATTAGATCTCGGGCGAAGGAACGTGCGCTCTGTGGTGCGGATCGTCTTGCCAAAAAAGGCCTCTTCCATTCGACCTCTCCCGAGGAGCGGCCGCCATGGGCTGGCGTTGGTGGGGCTGCGGATGTTTGCGAAAGTGTTCCAGTGTCCCAGCCTAAATTCGACGAAGATGGAACATGGGGTTCAACACAATACACTTTAAACGGGGTACTTTTATTAAAAATCTAAATACTGACCCTTTTGAGTGGACTGCGGAATAAAACAAGCTCAAATCTCTCTTAATTTAAAATACTTAAAAACTTCAACCCCTATTTTTCCCACCCGTTAGTGGTGCAACTTTTTATCCAATTTATATGGGACTATATTTAATAAAAAATTATATAAAACGGTTCGCAATTGACGAAGATGTAGCTTAACGTAAAGACAAAAGAAAGAAAAACATGCAGTCGAATAGAAAACCTGCTCCTTTTTCGGCTAGTTGGGCAAAGTCGGCTAAAAATAGAACGTAAATATCTAAGAATTTAATAACTAATGATTATTAAATATACAATTGGAAAGCATTCTCTAAATGACCATAAAATAATTTGTAGTAGAAAAATCTTTCAGTCCGCGTTTTTTCCCGAAAAATAGTAAATAATTTACGTTATTAAAGAAAAGCACAGCATTTGTCAGTCGAGCCTTTTTACGGGGTCTTCAATGACGCAATAGAGGATTCTAATTGGCCTTAGATGGCTCACTGTGCCTAACTGCCTATTAGAGCAGATTACCCAGGTATAATCTCGGTAGCTTTACGTCAGTTTGTGTGGTGCGTTCTACTGCTAATAGCTACTTTTATTATAGGAGTACAAAACATGTTTTTTTCTATTTTATATTTATACGATATAATATTTCGCTAGGTCTTTAAGAAGATAAAACATAACCTTAGAATTGCATGATATTAAATAATGATATATGACGACTTCACTGTTTTTAAAAAGGAATTATGATATTTATAAATATTTACATATTTTTTTTTAGTCGTCTAGCTAGTTAAACTAGCCGTCTATTTTGTGTCTTCTGACCTAGAATAAAAATTAACAAAACCTTATAAGTATTAGGTATTTAATTATTGCTCCAGATACACTGCCGCAAGTAATGTTTTGCATTAAATATTCCATACAAATTGATTGACACAGCAACTAACGGATCAAATACGTAAGTAAAACAATTTTTTAATTGTTAATAAAATGTGGAGATAGCAAACGCGATAAAATTCAAAACACATTTTCATTCAATGCTTTTTGCGTGAACATATGAAATACTTATATTTTAGGGGATACATTATATTTTATAATACGTTCTTAACAAAACGAACTTGGTACAAATGGCGAAGTATTTCAGGCCCAAAAACAGCCGCGCTCTTAATAAACAGGCATTAACAATGAACGACCGTATAGGTAGTAGCAGTAATAGTTTGGATTGGATCCGTAGCACACGAACGAATCGTTCATTCTATTGTTATAGTATCGGACTGTGAAATAATACCGTCGAATGGAGGTTACGTAACTAGTATTACAATGAAATAAAAGAGACGTAAAATAGATATAATAGCTATGAATAACTAAGAGCTTAGTGTATCGAAGAATTACTATAAAAAATAATTTTTTCCTTTCATTTTTTTGAAGACGTTTTTGACTAGTTTAAAAGTTTTTCAAACATTATATGTGGACGCTAAGTTCAAAAAACAAAAACTCTATCTGACAACTAAAACGTCGTCTACAGCAATATTTGAACATTCAAAAAATCACACCCTATTGTTCCAATATTAGATGTGAAAATTTTACTTTAAATTTGAATAGATCTCTCGTTGGGGGAGAGTGCTCAATAAAAAAACCCATTAAAATCGGTTTGCAATCTACGCAAAATCATTATCACAACAGCACTTCACAAGTCTACTGCTGATCAGAGGCCTTTCCCAAGGAACGCCACAAAGCACGTTCCTGAGCCACCTGTATCCATCGACTTTCTGCATGTTTCACCAGGTCGTCACTCCATCTAGTGGGGCTACACTTCACCTCCCGTTACGAGGCTGTCACACGAGAATCTTTCTTTCTCATCGGTTGTCGGTTCTGCGAGCTATATGGCCGACCCATTTCCACTTCAGCTTACTAATCCATACACAAAATACGCATAACATATTACAAAATAAAACACAATTGTATTGAAAATTTCCTCTTTTTGGATTCTGTTAAAATGATTTTGTGTTTTGTGTATAGATATTGATGATATAGGGTGGGTGGATCATTTCAAGTACAGCAATTGGAAATCTTAGTATCTGTCGTTTTAACAGCCAAGTATTTTCTGCGGTGCGAAAGTTTGCGAAAGTTTAGTCTCATTTGAGTAGAAATCCGTGTTTAGTTTAAACTTCATTACTATAGCTAAACTATGGGATTTGAGTTGTATTTATTTTGAGAATAGATAAACGTACACACAACAACAATATAAATTTGTGTCATCATCTTTTACAAGTCCACTTCTGAACATAGGCCTCCCATAAGTAATTCTACAAAGCACAGTCCTTAGCCAACTTCATCTATCGACTTACTGCATTCCATTTCGTGGGGAGGCGTCCTTTTTATAGAATAAGGGTGACAAACGTGCACACAGACCAGATGAAGGTAAGCGGATGCTGTGGCCCATAGACACTGAAATCTATCCTCGATTGGACCAAGTGTATCACCCCTGTGGACTAATATGGACGCCTCTTATCGAATAAAAAGGTCTCCGGTTCTTTACACTCACTATACAAAACAAGCGGCATTAAGCTGCTATTTTACGATGTTATTCTGTGAGAGTGGTCCTTCCACGGTACACGATTCATTCATGCTGCAACTCTATAGATGCAGCATGACTCTACCACGTTTAAAACACGTTCACGTGGTAAAGGACCACGCTCTCACAGAATATCAGCGTAAAATAGCAGCTTAAAGCTGCTGTGTTTCGTATGGTGAGTGTAGAGGACCTGAGACACTTTTTACTTGGAACGAGGCATTTCATCTTAGTCCTCAGGAGTGACAACGCATCTGCATTTTGATTTGTAATCGAGGATAAATGTACATGTATATGGACCACAGTAGCCACTTACCATCAGGTGGACTGTGTGCTCATTTGTCAACCATGTTATATAAAAAAAAGAAAATTCCATCCCCGTGGTTTTTTTATTATTATATTAATTAGATGTATAAATGAAAGAAATTTTACACGTAAAAGTAAACACAGCTTAAATTTCCTGACAGAAAAATGATCTGTAGGTATTCCTTTAACAAAACAAATCCCCTTCGTTTAAAAAAAATGTTATTCAAATTGAAAGATTTATTGAGAGGTTGCTTACACTGCTTCAATTGCCTTTATTTAGTACAAAGGATTTCGAATAACGGAAAAAAGATACTTTATGAAAACAAATATTGTATTGTTCACATAATTGAATTTTGAAGAGTTTTAGATCTATCCATTAGTTTTGTCAATTTCATTTTGTTATTGCAAAGAAAATGTTTTAAATTAAAAAAAAAAAACGAAAATACAAGTATAAAAATCTAGTCCGAGTAATTGTATTTGTTAAAAGAATAAGGATGACAAACGAGCGAACAGTTCACTTGATGGTAAGTGGATCTTCGATTAAGAATCAAAATGTAAATGCGCTGTCACCCCTGAGGACTAACATAGAATGCCTCGTTATCAGTAAACACTCCCGGTTCTCTAACTAACCATACGAAATAGAGCAACATTGAGCTGTTATTATACGTTGGTTTCCTGTAAGATAGTGATCCTTCCTCAGTCACACTAACCCATTCGTGCCGTAGCCATTATATTATAGCTACAGTGTAGCTCTACCGTGTTGCTACATTTTTGTATGATTTTTATGTCATCAATCATATAAAAATGAAGTACGTTTAACCTAAACCTCTAGGGTCCTCGATTACTCGAGCGAGTACATTAAAGTCAAAATATCTACAGTCAACAAATTTCTTTCATTCAATTTGGCATAAAATAATTAAAGCCTGTAAAAACCAATAAATTATCAGCGTGCCCACAAAATATTAGATATATATATATATATAGATAATAGATAAGTGTAAGTACATCTTTAGAGTCCTAAATAAATTGGGTGTTCTATATGAAAATAAAAAGAAATGCCAATAAATATTGAATATCAACCGTTATCTTCAAGTAGAGGTGATGAAGCGACCACAATAAGCAACGTAAGCTTCGTAAGTATCGGGAAAATGTTAATGATAATGCAGCAATATAGGAGACGTTGATTCAGTAGATTGATTGCTGGCAGTTTGTCCATCTAGGGCAAGAACCAAAAAATGGAACATTAGGTTCATATTAATTATGCTGGATTTGCAAGTGGTGAATGCATGGTTCAATTAACAGGTCTAAGCTATCAAAAGCGGAATAGTCTCGAATGAAGTAAGTCCATTGAGATATTTAAAATCAAAGTTGGGAGAACAAATAGAGCAGAGTCGCTTCAGATTTCAAGGCTCTTCAAAAAAAATTAAGACTAAATAAATTTTCCAAATGTGGCATATATTTATGTTTAATTATACAGACAAACTGCTGCCTAAAATTTCGTACTTATTTTTAAGTGACTATATTTTTAACATTATTTTGCATTTATGAAGAATATACCGAAGTCTCTTGTTCAGTACATATTAATATAGTAATGTTAGTTTGTGTTAAATTTTTATGTAAAGATATTATCAAGAGTGAAGTTATAAGTATCTAATTAAATTAAAAATATACAAAAGTTACTAGGTTTTATGTCTACAAAATAACTTTTTTCCAAAGAAACTTAAGTGTTTTCAGCTATTAAATGTAACAATTAAGTAACAAAAAGAATAATAAAAGGTGTTTAAAAATGAGTTTTATTTAATACTCTCAGAGCGTACACGTATAGTACACGAGAACCAAGTCCTCAAAAGGCAACAAATAAAAATACTTTACGCCAATATAATTACATAAATCAGAAATCTTTATTTGCATGAATCACGATATCCCAAATATTGCACGAATAAATTTTTTTGGCAACGAATGAATACAGTATGGAATACCTCACTGGCATTCTATCTTATGACTGAGAGGCGACCACGCATTTGTAAACTTCTATGTTTGAAATTTGTTGCAGATGACCATGGGCACCTGCAACCAACTTCAAATATACAAAAACTTGGGCAGTAGCCACTTGCCAATAGGTGCATTGTTAGTTCGCTTGTCACTTCAGCTTTCTGCGGTATTGAACTATCGGTTACTCTGGTTTTACTGCTGATATCCTTATTAGAGGTATATATAACATAGGGAAAAACTTCAGGAAAAACCACAGGATTTTTAAATTATTTTTGCCAGATACTTTGATATACTCATAACACAATATTGAATTTTTGAAACAAATTTTTTCTCCAGACTCTAGAGGTTAAAACTTCTAAACACTTATAGAGGTGGCGTCCGATAGTTCATCAGCCCATCTGGACCGGTGGATGTCTAAAAAAGCGACAACGAAAAAAACTCAAATAATCAAATCGAAAAAAAAAACTTTATTGAACAAAACTTTCTGCTCTAGTCGACTGACACAAAGCACGGTGCAGGTGTTATGTACTATGTAATGTATTACCTCAAACCTGCACCCATCGACTTCCTGCATGTCTTACCAGCTCGTCATTCCATCTAGTGGGGGGCTGTCCTACACTTCGCCTACCGGTACGAGCCTGCCACTCGAAAACATTTCTTTCCCATCGGTTGACGGTTCTTCGAGCTACTAGGCCGGCCCATTGCCACTTCAGCTTACTAATCCATTGGGTTATGTCGGTTACTGTGGTTCTACTGCGGGTATCCTCAATTCTAAGTTTCTCATGTAGAGAAACCCCGAGCATAGCCCTCTCCATAGCTCGCTGAACGGCCTTGAGCTTCCTCATACGGCCATATTAAAATACCCGAAACAAATATTTGTAGGTCATGTTAGAGCTTTTTTCTTATTGCACATGGCCATAGAAGTGCCAACAGTTGCGTTTAACCACCTTGCCAATGACCTCGTCAATGAGGAGAGGTTCGTTGGTTCCACGACTACCACCCCGACATCTATTTTGAGCGCGTGACATTACCTAATTTGAGTTCAGGTGACGAGTGATTCTCGCACTCAAAATGGATGTTAGTGTCTTGTATATAGTGGGTAGACACGTGACGGACCAATATTTGCTCGGGTCTGAGGTATCCTGGTTTTTAGGAACCAAATGAGTGATTTCAGTAGTGAAGATGCTCGGGAGCGACTTCTGGTCGAGATCCTCTTTAAACTATCGGGCGAGCACAGCCTGACACACCACAAACCCCTTCAGCCAGTAAAGATGCAGGCCGTCAAGTTCCGGATTTTTCCAGTTCGGGGCCCTACGGACTCATGATCATCAACACTAGACCTACGATGTAGCCATGATGAATACGCTATTGCTGTTAGAATATCTCCATTAGCAAGGCTTAATAAGAATGTAAGTATCAAAACAAAATATGTTCGGGAAGATAAAATTAATCAACATAAATATTATTTCTCTTGTTATACAGATCCGGGGATTATCTCATACCGGTCCCTTAGAAACAGCTAAACATTCAAAAGTTTTCATCCCTTCTGTTACTGCGTTATACCTTTTAAATTCTCAATGTTCGAATCTCGCGCTTTAAAGTAAGTAACAATCTGTTTACCATTGTTTTATTCAAAAACAAAGTCTTAGCTGGGCTTAATTACTCAAATCTTTTCAATCGTTATGAAATTTTAATGCTTAAGTAGAAATAGGCTGCAGTGCTCCAGATTATAAGTACTCTATGCCAAGTATAATTTCCTAATCCCAATACATAAGTTAAGAACGTTGTACGATTTAAATAAGTACATAAATTTCTTTATAATACTTGTTTATGATCGAATACTACACAGTTATATGAAACTATTTTTAAGGAGCTTTCCTTGCTAAATTGTAACTTTTTTTATGTTACAGCACCCAAAGGTCACGGTTGACCGGGTATATCATATCCTGATGTTACAGTTTACCCGGGCTACCCTCAGATTTTAATTGTCAATTTTGGTCAGACCTACCGAACATAATTACAATTACAAAATCTTGTAAATATGGAGTGTAATGCTTTTGTGAAATTTTATTAATTTACAACATCTTACTAGCGGACTTTGAACTTACTACCATAAAAACGATCTATTATGTAATCATAATCATCATCATCATTACAGCTCTTCACAAGTCCACTGCTCATAGGCCTCTCCCTAGGAATGACACAAAGCACGGTCTCGAGCCATCTGCATCATGTAATAATTATTAAAATATACTGACCGGCACAAAAAACGACTCACTTTGAATTTTAAGTAATTAACTGTCTTAGATTTTTTTTTGGTATCATGTCTTATTGGTAAGTGTTATTTAAGTTATTTTTTGGCAAAGAATATCCGCCAAACAAAAAACACAAACACTTAACACACTTAAGCACAGCAAGTTAGATTTTAATGAAAAATTATGAAAGTATTTTCTTTAATTTTGAATTTTATGAAAAATTGCAAAATTTGAACAGTATATTTAATTAGTATCTCGTATTGCCTCCGCGAGCCCGTATTACAGCCTCTATACGTCGTGGCATTGATTCTATCAAGTTCGTTATGTCGTGATCATCAAGAAGATCCCATTCTTCCTGAAGAGAAGGAAACACTTCGTTTAGGGTAGCTGGGGCAGGGATTCGAGCTTTAACTTTTTTTCTATCATGTCCCAAACATGCTCTATAGGATTTAAGTCGGGACTTCTCGGAGGCCACTTCATGCGATTGATACTAACTTCATCCCGGAATTCATTAACAACTCTTGCGATATGTGGTCGTGCATTATCGTCCATCAATATAAAATTGTCGCCAATAAGTGGTGGAAAATGAACCACGTGATTTTGAAGAACATCTTCAATGTACCTTTGCGTTCATAGCGCCCCTATCAATCAACACAAGCTCCATACGCGTAAATCCCACCCTACACCATGATCGAACCGCCATTAAAAGATAGCCTGGGAACGATGTTGCACTGAGAATATCGTTCCCCAGTCTTTCTCAAAATTCTTTTTCGACCATCTGGAGCTCGTAAACAAAAGCGGAACTCATCTGTGAACAGTAATTTGGCTCCACTGTTCCATATCCCAATTCACATGTTCATGTGCATAAAATGAAATGTCATTTAAAATAAAATAATATTTCTTTTATTGCAAGATAAGAAAAAGTGCGAGGGAGATGAATATTATAACATCTCGCTCGCACTATAGAAAGGGGGTCGTGACGGAAAAATTTTACACTTTTTCATCCGCCAAATGCGTACCGTCCGATAAGGAACTTCGTTCCAATAAATTATACGTTCATTTAAATACACATGACGTGATAAAATGTTTTTATTGATATTAAGGTTTCGGTAAAAACATTTATCCGGACAGCTAGTACACAATAACAAAGTTTATTTAAATTTAATTTTCTTTAGTTTGTTACAAGCTTGTAACAAATTAAAAAAAAAATCATTCTAAATATTTACATAATACCTTACTTTGCCTTTGCTAATTTGATAGAAACGCAGTAGCAAATACGCTCAGCCAGAATTTCCATTTCCTATTTGTTTAGTTAACTTAAAATTTTAGAGTACCCCAAAACTTGTTGTTGTTCTACGGGTTAAAAAGGTTATTGGTCAGAAAGCTTTTAATTACCTATCTTGTAGTTGAAGTTTTTGTACCTTATTGATTTGACTTGATCTGACTTATTGAGTTTGGAATAAAAAAAAATTGATGAGGCATATCTAAAGTAATCTAATATATAAAAAATTATGTTTGTTTTTTCGTATTTTATTCGCTGCCATAACGGTCATCAGATTGCGATAAAACTTTGACAACTTAATCAATTAAACTATTTTATTTATACAACTGTAGTTTTAAAGATAGTTTATGTAGGTCTTTTTTACTGGAAACGAGGCATTCCATTTTAGTCCTCGAGAGTGACAACGCATCTGCATTTTGATTCTTAATCGTGGATCCATCCATACATTGCAGCCTACTGCTGAACATAGACCTCCCTAGATTATGCGATAGTTGCCATGCTTGGCAGGTGGTTTGACAACCGTAGTTTATTATTATTTGGAGTTGTTATCTGGAAGATACTGCTGCCCATCATCTGTTTCAAACTCCCTCTGTCGCCTCTTACGATATAAATGCTGAGGCATTCACTTACCATCAGGTGGACTGTGTCTTCGTTTGTTACCTTTCTTCTATAAAAAATTGTTTATATTCTATTTTGTCCTGCGAATACTTGATAATACTTGTATCATTTACTTGACGGTTGAAAAATTAGCCCTTAAAAAACAAAAATCCATATTTACTCGCAATCGAGCTTGATGCAAAAACCCCAAAAAATCCATGTGTGTATAACTTTTGTTTTAAGGTGAAGTTAACTTACTGTAGTATCTTATTATTTTATTGAGCTGTATCAACAAAGTGAGAATTTTTAAGACAGCTAAAATATAGCGAAAGCAATAAAATATAGTCAGCTATTACTTATTTTCGTTTCATATAAAGCCGAAGGTTTTTAATGTTGATCGTAAAGCGAATCTTCCTAACAATGGTTGACAATAAAACATGAAAAGTGCGTTAACGACCAATAAAAGCGTGTTTACTGTGTACCAAGACCATCAGGTTAGGTTAACCATTACGTATAAACGTAGCAGCAATGGAAATATATTTGTAAACTTTACTTTTCTTTTTCAATCTGTTTTCGTGTGAACTTTACGATATTTATAAATTTATGTTATCTTAAATAAATAATAGTTTAAAAAAACTAAAAAAACATGCTTTTGTAGATAACCGAACCAAAATGATCACGCTTTTTTACAATAAAATGATTTTTTATGTTAATCACTATTTTCTTATTTTAAATTTATTTAAAATTATTTTCTACTTTTTAGTTTGGTTATTTACAAAAGCGTATTTTTTAGTTTTTTTAAACTATTATTTATTTTCTATTTTTTAGTGCGGCTAACTACAAAAGCGTGTTTTTTTTTTTATGGAACGAAGTTCTTTTACGCGGCTTACAGTAGATTGAACTGGCAGAAATCGTAGTTGTTTTATGAATTATTCGCAAATCCTGAGGATCCTGGCAAGGATAATGGGAAAAACTATTTAAATTATTGCATTGTCGTCGGTCCTTGATAAGTGTGCGAAGTTTCAAATCAATCAGACGTTTTGAAGGGGATGAAAATCACATTCAAAAATTCCGTTACATAGATACATATCAAACTACCAAGCAATAAAAGCGTGTTAAAAAAATCGTCGTGGTCGTCGAGAGCATTTGAGCATTTGTACACATTTGCAACATGTGTAAAAACGATGTTTTCTACTGTTTAGCACGTGATAAATTAGCAATTGCAATTTAGAATTTTATTGAAACTTTCTAGAATATTACTCACGGTACGGTATATAATTACCGTTACCGTTACAGCCTATTAAAATCCACTGCTAAACATAGGCCTCCGCCATAGATTGAATCATATCCCCCCTATATTTGCCATAGTTGCCACGCTTGGGAAGCGGGCTGGCAAACGCAGTTTTTTATTTTTAGTCGTTAATAGGAAGACGATGCTGCCGATCTCCCGATTTGTTTCCCTCTGTCGCCTTTTACGATACCCACGGGATAATATGGGATAATTAGATAGAGAATAGATGTTCTTACACCGCTACTATACGGTACACGGTATATAATACAGTAACTAATTTGTACGCGGTAGATCCACGCTAGTGTGATGTCTGCAGCACGAATGGGTCGGCTCGGGGAAGGATCATGCTCGCACGGGACACGAGCATAGAATAGCAGCATAATGCTGCTGTGTGTTTCGTATGGTGAGTGACGAGGGCCGTAGACCCACTTCACTGGTAATAAATCATTCCATCTTAGTCCTCAGGGGTGGCAATGCATTTGCAATTTAATTTTTAATCGAAGATAACTGTAGATTGTCAATGGGACATATCATCTTGACTAATTTAGTTCATCATCATCATCATCATCACCATCATTACAGCCTCACAAGTCCACTGCTGAACATAGGCCTCCCCAAAGGAATGCCACAAAGCACGGTCCTGAGCCACCTGCATCCATCGACTTATTAAACTGCATCCATAGACTAATTTAGCTCGTTTATTGTTAATATGATTTTTGCTCGTTTGTTACCTTTACTTTTATAAACTGCTGACGCTGCATTTTCTTATTCAACTTATCGTAATATTAAATTAAGTAAGAAATAAAGAAATTACTCCACTTACGTCAACATCAATGCCGGGTTGCGCAAATATCCTAGTATACGGATATTCCTTGGGGAGATAACTGAAAAATTCTTGTCGCCCTCGGTACCACTTTACACTGTACAATGTCTCGTTTCCTTCCAATGTCCACTTACAACCGAGTAGCACAGTATCTCCAAGTCTGACTGCTGATGGGGCTATAAGCTGCACGTCCCGCAAGGCTATAGCATCTGTAATAAAAAAGAAAACATTATATTATAAGTTCAACCTTTATTCAGTATAAGCAATTTAATATATCTAATATTAAATGTAAATATCTTTATATTTATCTTTAATATATATGAATTAGATATTTTTGCACTTTCAAAGTACAGAAGTAGTTATTATTTTACACAAGCTCACAATTTAGAACTAGCCAAATAAAGGCAGTAAAACCATTATAATATTAAGTGTGAAAATATATTTTTAAATAATCGAATATAATAATGTCTTAAAACGCGTAGACACGGACTTTACTTGGCTGACGGTGGAGATAATTAAAGCCATCGACAATAACGAAAGCAGTGGCCTATGCATCGACTGGAAACTTTGAGGATATTGACCCTTGCAGTTAATCGTATATAAAGTGAATATTGGCAATGGATATTACGTGTTGTATACTCCTAATTCACCATCAAAGGAATCGAGAACATACGTAATAATTTAAAAAAAAACATCCATTTCACCTATTACAGCCTATAAAAGTCTAATGATGAAAATAGGCCTCCCACATAGATTGCTTTATATGGGGGTCATTGCCATAGTTGTCAGGCAACCGCAGTTTTTTTAAATAATTTTAACTTGTTATCAGAAAGATGCTGCTGTCCATCTCCTGTTTTATTTCCCTCTGTCGCCTCTTACGACACCCTCTGACGTGAAACATTTTATAATTTTTTCTTACACTTGGAAAACAGATGAAAAATTGGCTTTCTTGTGATTTATATAATAATACAAGATTTATTTTTATTGAAGCCACATTCAACGAGTTTTGTTTACTGTTTGCAATGAAATTACTGATTAAAAATTACCTTTTTACACAAAGATTGTTATAAACTATGCTAGGAAATATTATTGTATGAAAGAATTAAAGCCCCGACTTCAGAATGTAGGCATTTTATTCTCTTTAGTTGTTTGATCGTCGGCTTTTACTTTTTATTTATAGTTATTTTTTTACTCTTTTGAGTGGTCTAAGGAATATCATCCTCTCTCTATTTTGACACACTTAAAGTTGGAATTTATTCTACAAACTCATATGGGACCACCCCTGAAGAAGTATAATCCTATTTAATAAAAAAGAATCAATAACATCGGTTAACAATTGACGAAGATATCGCGTTGTATATAAAAGCATGCAGTCGAATTGATAGCCTCCTCCTTTCTGAAGTCGGCTAAGAACTATAATACTCATTTTATTTTATATTCAATATTTTCCTGTTTTCTGTACCGGTATTCTGTTTCGGTAGTTCTATGTTTAGGTAATAACTAAACATAGAACTACCGGCAGACGCGGAGCACTAATGTTATTGTATCGACAGCAGATACACGTAATTGTTGCCAGCAACTATCGACAAACGGCAAACGGAGCATCCGCTCTCTTCGTTAAGGGACCTTTATGTACAGGAGAGGAGTGATTATAGATTTATGTATAAACCTGGATAGAATATTCGTAGTGTACATTTTTAACCAATAAAAGGTAAGATTATTAAACGTTACATTTATTCATTCATTACAGCCAATGTGTACTGCTAAACATAGGCCTTCCTATAGAAAATCTAATAAGGGGGATATTTACCATAGAAAATGTATATTACATTTTTTTAATTACAGCTGATTACTGCTGTCTAACCGTCGCCTGTCGCCTCTTGCAAAACCCACGGGATGATATGTGCTGTTAGATATTCTTACACCACCATTACACTATCAAAATAAACATGCGTATAATTATAATAAAATAAAACGTTACAATTTAAACAAAAAATATTTGGAAATACGTTGACAGAGTACTGTAATGGAAAGTCAGTTAAAATATAATATTAATAATATATAATTCGTTCATTTAATGAATTAATGAATTATTCATATGAATTAATGAACGAACAGAAGTGGGATATTTATAGATTTATGTACAAATTATAGATACAGAGTACAAAAATAAAGATTTTTATATGAGAATATTAATAATATACATTCTAAAAGTAATAAAAATAATAAGAACAAACGATTTAAACAAAATAATTGGGAAATATGTAGACAGATAACTGTAATGGAAAAACATTTAAAATATTAATATCGTTTCTTTTTGTTAAAATAGTTTACTAACATTCGTTTTGATATCCTTTGATAAAAGAGATCAGAGATTTCGGCTTAATATAAGCATTGGTTCTAAGAAGTAATATACGGTCTAGATGATGCCGTCACAAAAGCGGCATATTAATTTTGTACAAACTTTGTATACCTTTTATTGTATTGTTGTATTCTTACTTTGCATTTGAAAAATATTTTTTGGAATATGTGTTTTATTATGGTGTTCTATAATCTATGAATATTCACGTGCAGTGATAGCGTAAAAGAATCCATTACTCTGTGTGATATGGTGTGGTGGATTCCCATGGATGTCGTAAGAGGCGAAAGAGGGAAACTGAAGCAGGAGATGGGCAGCAGGGTCTTCTTGACAACAGTTCAAAATAATAAAAAAACTGCGTTGGCTATTGGCCCGCCTGCAAAGCGTGGTAATCAGGGCAAATTCAGATGAGGCAGTCTATAGAGGAGGCTTATGTTCAGCAGTACACTGTTGATAGGCTGCAATAAATAAATGAATGAATTTACATGTCATCATCATCACCATTACAGCACTTTACAAGCCCACTGCTGAACATAGGCCTCCCCCAAAGAATGCCACAAAGCACGATCCTGAGCCACCTGCATGTCTGTCAATGCATGACAGACTGCATATCTTACCAGGTCGTCACTCCATCTAGTGGGGGGACGCCCTACACTTAGTCCGCCGGTACGAGGCAGCCTCCCGAGAACCTTTTTTCCCCATCGGTTGTCGGTTCTTCGAGCTATATGGCCAGCCCATTGCCACTTCAGCTTACTAATCTGTTGAGCTATGTCGGTCACTCTAGTTCTACTGCGGATATCCTCATTTCTAAGTTTATCACGCAGAGGAACCCCGAGCATAGCCCTCTCCATAGCTGGCTGAGCGACTTTGAGCTTTCTCATAAGGGCAGCACTGAAGGACCACGTCTCAGTTCCACAGGTCATCACTGGCAACACTCACTGGTTTATACAATCTCGTTTTCAAGTTTTGAGGTAAAGCTGATGAAAATATTTGCCGTTATTTCCCGAACGTTGCCCAGCCGAGTTGAATCCGTCGATTGAGCTCTCGGTCGAAGTTAGACTATTTGTCCCAGGTAAACTTACTCGTCAACAACTTCGAGCTTAGTGCTCCCAACAACAAACAGCATAGGTGTGACATGGACGTTATACATGATCTTTGTTGTGTTGGTTGTTGAGGTCATTGAGCATAGTGCTTAAGTCCTCCAGCGACTCTGCCATAAGGACTTTATCGTCGGCAAATCTAAGGTGAGTGATGTACTCGCCGTTGATGTTGATAACGTATCCTTTCCAGTCCAGTAGCTTGAAAACATCTTCCAATGCAGCGGTGAAGAGTCTCGGAAATATAACGTCACCCAATCTTACACCTCTCTGCAGTTGAATAGGTTTCTTACTCTGGTATGTACTCGGATAGCCATCGTAGCCCTACTATACAAACACTTCAGCACTTCTATATACCGACAGTCAACTTGGCTTCGCTGTAGGGACTGCAGCACTGCCCAAATTTCGATGGAATCAAAGGCTTTCTTATAGTCCACATACGCCAGTCATAGTAGCAAATTGTACTCCACGGACTTCTGTACAATTTTCCGAAGGGTATTTATGTGGTCTATGGTGTTAAAGCCTTTTCGGAAACCGGCTTGTTCGGGAGGCTGGAAGTCGTCGAGTCTGCACGCGAGACGATTCGTAATGACTCCCGAAAACAGCAAGTAGACGCAGCTCAGAAGGGAAATCGGTCTGTAGTTCTTCAAGAGAGCGTTATCGCCTTTTTTAAAAAACAAGACCACCGCACTTCTGCTCCACGCCTCCGTTGTAGTGCCACCATGGAGGACGGATTTAAAGAGCTTCTGAAGGACTACAAGTACCGGTAGCCTTGCCGTTTTAAGGTGCTGGAGAGCCATTCTAATCTCGCTCAGACTGATGTCCGGAATATCGTCGGAATAGTGTCGGATAAGACATGCTCTTGGATTGTTACTCACACATGAGTGTGGCTCCAACGATAATGTGTACAGCTGCATATAGAATCTCTCAATCTCACTCAAAATCTCAGGTGTCCCGGAAACGACATTGCCACACTCGGTCTTCAGCTTCGACAGTTGGCTCTTTCTGGCAGACAGATCTCTAGAAAAGACTTTGATGCCCTGGTTCCGCTCGATTGCTTCTTCAATAAGACCAGTATTAAAGTTGCGTAAGTCCCGCCGCATGCATTTAGAGATCTGTCTGTTCATTTGCCTGTACGCTGTCAAATCTGCTTAAGGCTTTAGCTTCATTTCCTGTCTAACAGCTATGAGATTAAGAGTGTGATCGGAGAGTTTTTGTGTTCTTCTGCGGCGGGTCTTGCAGAAATTAGCTCCGACCGCATGGACAGTTTCCACGAGCTTGTCATTCATATCGCCCACTGCATTGCAATCTTCAAGCCACTGAAAACGGATTTGTAGCTCGAGCTGAAAGTCCCGAAATCTTTCGGGGAGTTTTCGGGGACGGAGCCTTGACTTCACTTGACGCGACCTCTCCAACTTAACTTTTAGGTTCTGTGTGCCTCTCACCATTCGGTGATTGCTGCCGGTTTTCGCCATTGCGATCACTGAGACATTACTGAACAGATGTAGTCTGGTCATCATAATGAAATCGATCTCATTTTTTGTCGAAGCGTCGGGGCTTGACCAGGTCCACTTTCTGTGGGGCCGCTTTTGGAAGAAAGAGTTCATCATAAAGAGTCTCTCTTTCTCCATGAAGTCGGCCAGCTGCTGGCCCTTTGGGTTCCGTTGCCCTATTCCAAATTTCCCTACTTTCAGCTCACCGTTTTCTCTTGAGCCTAGTTTTGCGCTGAAGTCTCCCATTAACACCGTATAGTGAGTTTTAGAGGAATGCATGGCTCTAGATATATCCTCACACATTTCTTCCACCTCCTCATCGGGATGTGCCGAGGTTGGTGCGTAAACCTATTTGAACTTCAGCGAATACCGTTTGGTGATTCTAAGTATAAGGTAAGCAACCCTCGTCGACACACTCTCAATCTTTACAACGTTGTTAACGAGAGACTTGTAGACGATAAATCCGACACCTCCTTGGGACAGATGGTCGCCCTCCCGGTGATAGAACAAGTTGCTGGATTCGAGGATTACCATGTCCTCCCCCTCTCTTCGGACCTCCGATAATCCTATAATATTCCAGCGCAACTTGCCTATCTCTTCTTCCTGCTCCAGGATCTTCTCGTCAGTCCTCGGGGTGCGTGCGTTATATGTTGCTAGGTCGAGTCGTCTTAGGTGGCAACCAAACCTCCACCGGAGATTTTTAACACCCCCTGCCCCGCTGTTACCATGGTTGCCACCGTAGCCAGGAATAGCTGGGCCGCCGGGGACTAGGGGCCGTCTCTTCGTAACTTTATTCATAGGGGGTATATTGCCATAGTTGCCACGCTTGGCGAGCGGGTTGGCAACCGCAGTTTTTTTATTGTTGTTTTGCTGTTATCAGAAAGATGCTGCTGCCCACTTTCTGCCTCAGTTTCCCTCTGTCGCCTCTTACGACACCCACGGAAAGGTATGGGGTGGTGGGTATTCTTACCCGCCACTACAAGGGGTATAGAATTTACGTGTAATAATGATTTAAATAATTCGTTTGTTTGTCTAGGAGCGTGACGAGTATGCGCAAATTTTGCAGGCTTATTTATATATATATTTAGTATTGTAATTTTGGAAAATTGCAATGAGAAGGTTTGTTGATCTGTATATGACTTTAATTAGACCACTCTTTATTCTAAACTTAACACCAATATATTTTATTATCGTGGAGGCTACACTACAGTGTGCATGTGTGTCGCTTGTCTGCGGGCATGTTCTTATGCGCGCGCTTATAGTGTGCGTAAGAATGTGTGTGCGTTTGCATGTGTGCGCATGTGCGAGCGTTTGGGGCTTGTATTCTACAATATTAATAATACAAAGTATATAAGATTATTACATCATAAAACTACAGTACTATTATAAAATTTTGGCTGTACATGTATTTGTCGCTTAAGGCGTCATGAAATGGTTTCAGGAGAATGTTATGTCATTTTTTTGAGAATTCATTCACAATTTAGTAGCTTGCCTAGTTTTGCCGGTGCTAATATTGATATGTCCTATTCACTACGTAAATTTAAATTAGTTTTATATTATATTTTTATTTCTAGCTACTTGCTATATGCACCATTGTGTTTTTTGTTTTTACTTGTGCATTAAAATTTACTTTTAATTTAAGTTGTTTGCCAATAATTATAACTTTTAACAAAAAGTAAAAACCGACTTCAAATTGCTTAGGGGTGGATTTCTTTTCTCCAAATTTATATGGGACCACCCTTGAAGTATAACCTATTTAATAAAAAAAAGAATCATTAAAATCGGTTTTCAATCTGCGAAGATACTATATGAAATTCCTTAAACAATAGTCAAATATGAAACTTTTTCCCCTATTTTCCACCCTTGAGGGCGCAATTTTTTCTTCAAACTTTAATGGGACCTCTCTCGAGGTAATCCCTATTTAATAAAAAAGAATCATTAAAATCGGTTCACAATCTACGAAGATATCGCGTAACATACTCGAATTGAAAAACTCCTCCTTTTTGAAGATGGTTAAAAATACTTTTTGTGCTTATTGTGGTGATCTTTAATTAACGCAACACTATTATTATGAACTGTTTTATAACTAAGTTAATGTATGGTGTATGATTTGTTACGAAACCACTATTATTGTCATTGTTAGTTCTTAAACAATTATATGAACCCTAATGGATAAAGTTTATCTTACAAGCTTAAGCTTTTAAGAGATGATTGATTGCAATAAAAAACTTTAAAAAATTAAAGACTAAAATATATGAAATAAGAAGGAAATATATCAAAATAACGTAAACTTTTGAAGGAAGACATATGAAAGAGTGGACAGGGATGTGTTATGGCAAACACTGAACTCATTTGGGTTGAGCGCTGGGTTGATATAGGCATTGAAGTCTCTGTATAGGGACTCCAGTGCTTGTGTCAGGATCAACGGGGCCTACTTGGACTGGTTTGGCATCCATAAAGTTGTCAGACAGGGCTGTGTGACTTCCCCGTGGCTGTTCAACCTATTTATGGACAGTTGCTTGGAAAATTTGAAAGTTGAAGAATGCGGGGTAAGAATGGGTGAGTTAACCGTCAAATGCCTTTTGTACGTCGATGATCAAGTCATACTTGCGTCGGCGGCGGCCGAGTTGCAAATGATGGTTACATTAATGAACAGGTCATTAAAAGAAAGGGGAATGAAAGTGAACGCAAGTAAGACGAAAGTTATGGTTTTTGAAAGAGAAGAAAGTAAAACGATATGTGAAATAAGAATAGAAGGAGAATTGGTCGAGCAAGTAGATGAGTTTGTGTATTTAGGATGTGTATTTAGCAGGGATTGTAGATATGATAAGGATATAGAACGACGAGTGAACGCAGGAAATAGAGTAAATGGGGCTCTACACTCTATTGTGGAAAGTCAGAATGTGTCCAAAAGGCACGTATGGCAATTCACAGTGCTGTGTTAGTCCGTACTTTAATGTATGGTAGTGAAAGTTGGGTGTGGCAGAAGAAGCACAAGAGTAGAATAAATGCTGTAGAAATGCGGTCATTAAGTAGTATGTCAGAACTGAATCTAAATGACAGAGTGACAAAGCAAATTTTTGGGGCAGAGGTGAACGGCAGAGTCTGGAAGGGACGCCCTAGGTAAAAATTTATTGACCAAATTGGCGATATATTGAAAATGGACCAAATTAAGAGTACCCTTAACCGACGAGCGTGTATGAGTAGGTATATGGATGTGGAGGAGGCGAGAGAGGTGTATCAGGATCGTGCCAAATGGAAGTTCATAGTCTCTGCCTACCCCTCTGGGTGACAGGCGTGAGTGTTTATATATATATTGCAATAACCGGTCAAATTTGCAGATGAGGTTCAGAATGGATAACATAAGCGAAAGGTGAAAAAAAAAATTAAAAGGAAAAAAAACTGAAATATTTTATCCTTTTTATCATTTATATTCAAAATGTGTGGAAATGCATTATTTTTATTGCTTGTCATTCATAAATATGAAACGCCTACTATTACCTAAGTTAGCTCGTTCCGCGTTCGCATTCGGTTACAGATTTCGGTATCTAACAGTTGTTTTGACTCGGTAAAAACATACGCGTCTCCCCGCCCTTTCCCTTCCATTACACCGCTGGGTGCGTTTACCTTGCCGTGGCCGGCGGACACCCGACAGTGCTGACTTGACCGTGACCTCATTACGTAACGAGTGTCCTATTTTTAAATTTTCGTAGGTAGTATTACTTGTCACAGCCATTACTACGTGTGAAAACTACTGAATTCTTCTGGATATCACCCATTTCATTATCAACGTATGCAAGCACTGAATAATAATGATGGTCTACCTCAAAAACATTTTTGTCAATAGTTGTTGTCAGAAATTGATAATACTAACATTATGTGGACTGACGAAGCCCTATTTACGCGTAGGGCTTTATAATAGTCGCAACGAACATTAGTGGGCAGTATACAACCCACACGATATAAAAGATAGTTATCATCAAGTGCGATTTACTGTAAACATAATTGTGAGCCCGTACTTCATTGAAAGACGATTAATGGGTGGTAATTATTTGGACATGTTACAAGGTGTTATTCAAGATTTCCTAGACGATATACCCCTAGGAATAATTTTTATTTCCAACACGACGGTGCTCCGCCTCACTATTCAAGTGCAGTGCGTGATTATTTGAATAGTGATTACGAAGATAGGTGGATTGGGCGTGGCGGCCCTATACCATGGCCTGCAAGGTCACCGGACCCTACACCATTAGACTTTTATTGAAGGACTGAAATAAAGAGACAAGTTTACGTCGAAGAGGCCCAAAGCTATGAAGACCTCCGCAGCAAAATAATAGCTGCATTCACGGAAGTGAAAAGTAGTGAAAAGTAAGGAAACGTGCTCAACTGTGCATTGTGAGAAACGGACTATATTTTGAACACTTATTAAAATACCAGTAAGTTAGTTTTATTTTAAGCGATTGCATATTTAAGATGTAAATAATTCGTTTTTATAAAATAGTTAATCGTTTAAAATTGTTAATATTGGTAATTACTTGATTCCAACTTTTAAATACGCCGTAATAAAGATAGTCATCGGTTACGTCTGTAATACACAATACAATTTCTGTCAGATTTGAATATATTTATTGAATAGCGTAAGCGCCGACGCGATATTCGTGTCGGTTGAGGTTTGCAATGCTCGGCACCATTTCACTGCTTTCGTAGCCGACCGGGCGATTTCGTTTTTAACGGCCAGTGCCAGCTAGTCCGCTTTTAAGCGCCTTCAGCGCTAGACGCTACTACGCTCACGCCGCCTGAGTAACCATTATTTAAATCGAGCCAACCTATCATTGGCCTTCCAGCTCAACTATCTTTTCTACAACTAATTGTTTACATTTATTCTTCATCTCTTTCCCTCGCTCTGTATTCTAAACTTGTATTTCGAACTGTCTTTTGTGTGGGAGTAAAAATATTATTTAATTCGTGGTATGCAGAAATTTTTATTAGCATAGCATATATTCCAGTCGTCGATGAATATTTTTATTTTATTTATTATGACGCTCCTAAGCCCGTTTAAAGTATGAAGGGAAAATTGGAATCATAATTCGCGTCGTAGTTATCAACTTAGTAGCGAGCGTGTCATTAAGGAAGTAAATAGTAGGCAAATGCTCCGTGCACTGACTCACACACACGAGCGCGCGTCGTTGTTGCCCATAAATCACATTCAATTTAGGATATTTTTAAATAAATGTAGAAACCTTATTTACTCGTATTTTTCAAAACTGCAAAAAGTGTATGTCAGTATTTATATTTTGAACTTAATTATTAAATTTGGATGGTCTTTGAAAACTAACCCTATATGATATGATATTATGATATATAAATAAATCAACGAAAAATAGCTATACATTTGAAATACAGGGTCATTAGGGTTATTAGGGTCAAATTTGCAGAGAAGGTTCAGAATAAGTAATATAATAATAGTAATATAATAATAATAATGGTGAAGAAAAGTTAATTAAAAAAACTCATAATTCTGTTCTTTTTATATTTTAAATTCGGAATGCGTGGTAATGCTTTATTTTAACTGATTGTCTTTCATAAATATTTAACACCTACTATTTTACTACGCACGCACGCATTCGTAAAAGTCGCTTGGTCGGCAAAAACGTGTAAATTGAATCGCATACAGAGGAGCGCGCGTACGCGTAGGTTTTACCCATAAATCACATTAAATTTGGGATGATTTCAAATTAAAGTGGAAGCCTTATTTACCGTATTTTCAAAAAACTGCAATAACGGTATATCATTATTTATATATTTGGACTTAAGTATAAAATTTGGCTACTCTTTGAAAAATAACCCTGTATTAGTAAACATAGATTAATCTTAATCTTAAAGGAGTTTCGTTTCCATGAACACAATCAATATTTTAATCCTAATTGTATTGAAGGTATTTCCTTTTTTCTTTCTCACTTTTAATTTGGAAGGCTGCGTTGTTTTAATCCAAACAAAGTACGAACGAGAAAATTAAATGACCTGACTCCATTAAAACATCAAATCTTACCTTTTTTAGAATTATATATCCCGGGAAAACATTGGGTGCATTTTTTAAAGTCCGTACTTTAATTTACGCAAATAATATTAAAGACAATTTTTTTAAGTTTGGATTGTGAGAGACAAAGTCCAGCTATGAATTTGCGAATACGAGATCATTATACGCGGTAGATCCACGCTGCAGCTATATTATGGTTGTAGCACGAATGGGTCAGCTCAACCGGAGTAGGACCACGCTCTCACAGAATACCAGCGTAAAATAGCAGCTTAATTCTGCTGTGTTTTGTATGGTGAGTGTAGAGAACCGGAGACGCTTTTTACTGGAAAAGAAGCATTCCACCTTAGTCCTTAGGGGTAGCAACGCATCTGTATTTTGATTCTTAATCGATGATAAATGTAGATGTCTATGGGCCACAACATCCACTTACCATCAGGTGGGCTGTATGCTCGTTGGTCACCCTTAGTCTATATTTTTTTTTAAGTTTAAGGCCCCGTTGTTGACTCCCCCATTTTTTGTAAAACTGAAGTAGCAAACGAACTTACAGTCAATCTGATAGTAAGTGGTTACTACAGCCCCTAGACTTCAGTCATAGATCTGCAACTAACTTAAAACAAAGAAGATGGTAATAACTTAGTAGCGTCTGTAATTATACTGGCTTTACCCTTTAGAACAAAACACAGCAATGCACGTAATGCTATTTGGCGGTCTGAAACAGTTGGGAGGATGGTACCAACCCAGACGGAATCCTAGACAAAAAAAGGAGTTCTAAAAATATAAATGTAGGATATTATAATATTAAAGAACTTATATTTTAAAAAATACATACATAACATGATAAAGGTAATTGTTAGTTACAGCGCTCCTGCTTTTGAAGGGATCAAACCACAATCAGTTTTATACGTTTTTCTGTTCATAGGTGAATATTAATTGTAGTTATAAAACGAAATATAATATTTCGTCTTACATATTTATTTGTATAAGGTATATGAATTGCTTCTTTTGTCTTTCGAGTCATATTATATTTATTAATAATTTGATTAAAAAATCAATAATTTCGAGTTTTTCTTCTTTTCTCTGCATTCTATATAACATTTTGTAAATTCGCTCGTTATTGAAATATTAGTTTCACTGCAGCTGTTGCTACTCGCAGGGAAGATGTCTTCACTTAACGTTGATATTTTATACAATAATAAATCTGCTTTTTGCACGTGCATCAACTATATTTTTTGTTTAAAACCATAGAAGGGGCTTCTACGGTTCCTACGGCGCCACGATTTGAAGATATCGATACTCAAAAATCGAATACTAAAACCGAATCCACACGCCCCGACTCCACGTAGTCTTATCTGCCTCTCTGGTTTCTGATGATGTTAGTGCTGTTAACCTTTTGGCTCTTACAGCTTCATCGGACTCAAGTCTTGTCTGCCCTACCCCTAGAGTGTACCCCTTTTTGTAAAGCCGTAAGCGTGGAGGGAGAGCAGCCCCGGCCCGCTGCGCTGTAGCAAATAGAGTTCCTGCGATTTGTTACGCAAGGGCGAAGGGGCTGCACTTCACGCAGCACCGAAGCCATTGCAGAAGTAACTTTGGGTCAATATTCCTGTGTAAAAAAAAGTAATTTTTGAGTATCGATATCTCTGAAACTAAGCGAGATATCGAAACATTTTATTCTTACTTTTCGGCGTATCTATGCGAATCCACCTTCAAATTATGGCGCCGTAAGAAACGTAGTCGTGCCCCATAGAATACTATAATACATACACAATTTAATAAAAATTCAAAATATCAATTAGAATTACGATGACAAGTTTCCAAATACGAAACGTATCTAGTACAATCTACAATCAACTGTATATTTTGTGAAATAGAAGCAGAGAGTATCTGCTTTTGTTCCATAAAATGTAATGTACTCATTTTTTTTTGTTATTACAATGCTAGCCCGAAAAATCTAAACAACATTGTTTCTTTTTGAGGATACTTAAATATCATTTCATTTTTGTACATTATCATTGAATTATCTTCTATACTCATAAAAACTCTAATATTATATTTATCTAACCAAACAATTTTTATTATTTGTTACCATATAATATTAGTTGTACAAAAAAAATTAATTGTTTGTTGGATATAGATGACAATAACCCCTGGCAATAAGGTGGTCACAACCAAGCTATTTCTAATATGAGTTGTATAGTTAATTGCGTTACATAATGCTTGCTTGTAAACAGTTTGTATTTAGGGTTCCATACCCGAAGGGTAACGAACGGGACCCTATTACTAAGCCTCCATTCTCCGTCCGTCCGTCCTACTGTCTGTCAGCGGGCTGTATCTCATGATCCGTAATAACTAGACAGTTGAAATTTTCACAGAATGTGTATTTCTATTAATAATAAAAATAAATAAAAATTAAAGAGGGCTGCCCTACTAGAAACGTGTATTACAATGGTACGGAACCCTTCATGCGCGAGTCCGATTCACACTTGGCCGGTTATTTTAAATGTTCCCCCTATGTGTCTTGCTGGTTCTTTCCAAGATAGAATAGTTTCCGAAAGGCACTGCACGTATTTATAATCTATATTGAATAAAAAATATATTTCTATTGTTGTTTCTATTAAGAAAACACCGATATGTATTTTGGCATCATTTTCATTTGTCATCATTTGTAATTTGATATTGTGTATCCTGTATATTTAAGAAAAAGCTGCTATAATAAAGAAACCTTATTGTTCAAAATATTATCAAACTTTTCCCGTTTGCTCGTTTCTCGACCCACACCCGTTTGCTCTCCAGCTCCCGTTCGGCCCCTAGTCACGAACGCCATGACCGCAAACAATTACATTAGATCAAGCGTCGCCTGTGCCTTAATGCAATTAGAACACCGACGTGTTCCCGATTTATACGTAATTGTGTGCATAAATAGGACAGGGGTAAAGTTCTTATTGAATTAGATAAATATGTTTCGGTTCACGTTGACACTGTACTAAAACTATTTATTAATTAGAATTACTACGTGCTAGAGCTCTTTTTCTACTTGGATTTTGTCTGGGTTGGTATTACTCTTAACTATTTCCTCCGTTGTACAGTTTGAAGGGTCAGAGCTATTATGATTACATATTTAAAAGCATCCCATCTCAACCCTCAAAAGAACGCAATTGGAGCCTTCTTTGTTTAAAGTTAATTGCATGGCTATGAGCTGCAGTGATCACATAATAATGGTAAATTAATAATAGAATAGAATAGACTTAATTATAAAATATAATATTTTTTATTCGACATAAATTACAAGTAATACTTATTGAAAGTCAATTTGCTTTTACCACTGGTTAGGATAAAACCTCTGTCCTGCGAAGAACCAACAAGAAATCCAGCGGGACTCTTTTTTTAAATAATTATTTATTAAAATATACAATGTACCATACATTAGAAACAGCATAGTATGAATCACCTTATACCCAATCGTTATTATAGGTCTTATATCCTTTAATATTATAAAAACCCTTTTTATACAATCTTTGTAGATTGGAATTGGAGAATCGATTGTTAGCTTATCATTATAATTTTAAATAAATTAAATTATAATTTTAACATATCATTTTAATTTTATAAAAATTAAACTGTGTGATAGATTTTTAATAATTTCCTATTATATACCTTTACGATATATGTAGAATAATGTGAGGTAATTAATTCACTTATGGCAAGAATATAAGAATACCAATGAAATTGTTAATTGCAATTTGAAGTGCTGATTTACTTATCTTAAGGAAAGCTACATGTCTGAGAAATAAGAAAAATCTAAAACACGTGAAGTTCGCCAACACGCATTCGGGAAGCGCGAAGGACATTTCCTTGCCCTAAAACCCTCTCAGAAATGAGAGGAGGCCTGTGCCCCAGCAGTGGGGCGTATAAAGGCTGTAACTTTTTTTACGGCAAGAAAGGTTCTCGAGTGGCAGCCTCGTGTACAGCGGCCCTCCACTAGATGGTGTGGCGACCTGGTAAGAGATACAGGATGTCGATGGATGCTGGTGGATCAGCACGGTGCTTAGTGGCATTCCATGGGGAAGGCCTGATTAGCAGTTGACTTGTCAAGAGCTGTAATGACGATGAAGATAATGTAGTCCATATCAACAACGTAGTAGACATAATCTCTATTACAGTTATTCCAGTTCTTGATGACATGAGTAACTGTTATAATTTAAACTTGTTATAATTAAATAGGTGAAAGCACGTCTCATCTAAAAATACCCAGGAGACACTTGAGAAACATTTGAAGGAGGACATAAGGCTGATCCTGGCTATTACTGTAAGATTGCAGTTCTTAAGGAAAGTTGTAGGCGTAATGAGCGGCTTAAAAACTTCAATAATCAGGTAAGCGTTTTAATGTTATAGTGTGGCAGATTATAGCTACCTTTTGTATCCTTTGTTGTTATTATACCGTATCATATAAACTATACAATATATATCTTTTATGGGCCTACGGGAATTTTGAAATTTGCTTAGCATATTAACTATGAATACACCACGTGTTTAGTTTGTTAACAGAGAAAACAGTGATGCTTTCAACTTTACTTTAATGTTAGCTTATGTCTGCTTTATACACCCACATTAATTCTTATTTGAATTTTAGAGATAATTTAATCCCTTTCGTTTAATAAAAGGAACTACGAAGTTGTGGTAGACTGTAAGTTCGCTGGCCACTTCAGCTTTTATATAAAAAAGTTAACTAACCTCGGAGATATATTATATAAAATAAACATAATATAGACGAATTATTCTCCTCATTTTTTGAAGTGAGTTAAAATTATAAATATTTTAATTATAAATATTCAAGATAATAAAATATTACAATCACATTATTTTATGTAATTTAACTATATTTTGGAAACAGTTTTTCAGATATTTTCAGATATTGTTATATAGAATAATGATATGGAGCAATGCATCTGACATAGTAACTATTTCTGTTTTGTAGAAGAGAGTAATAAGAGATATGATATGATAAGATTATATACAACCTGAACCCCAAAGAGTCTCTAAGAGTCTTAAAAAAAATACTTTGACCTCTATGTTATTTACGAAAATTTAATGTACCTAAAGATAAAACATTTAATGTACCTAGATGAAAACAAAAAATTGTTTTTAGTATAATTAGTGGTAATTTTAATACGCAAGACGTGTATTCTGTAATTACTAGGAACAATCATGAGCTAGTAATACCAGTTACTTGACTCCAAATAAAGTAATTCCTCAGGGTCAATGGATACACTTTTAAAACAGTCTTAGAAAATATGCAGGGCCTATCTATATCTAATAATTTAAAAAATTTACAAAGCAAAAATTGTCAAAAAAACCCTTGGGGATGAGGTAATCGCTACCATTGTTTCTGATTGTTTTCATATTTAAATTGTACCTACAACATATAATGATATTTTAAATTAACACTTTCGCGGGGTTTCTTGTTGGTCCTTCCCATGACAGAGGTTTTTACAAACCAGCGGAAAAACCGGTAAAAGGTTAGAAAATACATATTAAAAGTTATAACCTATTGTATTATATTCTAAAGCATACTATTTTTTAATTTATTTAATGTTATAGATATCAAGGGATTGAGGGGTCATTTAAAAAAATAAAAGTATCAATTTACTTCTTTTACCCATTCATATTTTAAGCGTGTAGTGGCGGTGTAAGAATATCCACTACCCCATTTCGTCCCGAGGGGGTCTTAAGAGGCGACAGAGGTAAAATGAAACAAGATATGGGTAGCACATTGAGTTATATGTACTACGTACTAGAAGCTATTCCAAACAAAAAATGTGCACTACTCTGTTTACGCGCATGCGCGGGAGATAGTAGAGTCACGCATGCGCAGTAGATATAAGCGCGTTGCGCCTGCGCGGTCAGTTTTTGTCATAATAGATTAGGTAGGTATTTAAATGAAGAAATTTATTTTTTCTATTGTAATATTATTACCTATTTATTCATTTGACTACTGAATTATTATTTCAGTTTTAATTAAACTTTAATTTGAAACCTCGTATTATTAGCGCAGCTCCACACTATGAATATTGAAGCCACACTATGCGTAAGCATCATATTAGTCTGTGGCCACACTAAATGACACTAAAGGTGTACGGATTACAGTACAGTTCATTTGAACATAGTGAATGTTCGGAATGCCAAATCTAGTGCGTAGTACATATATATCGATGGGGTAGCAGCAGCTTCCTGATAACAACTGAAAATAATAAAACTGCGGTTGCTAACCCGCTTGCCATGCGTGGTAACTATAGCGAAACCCGCCCATGAGGCAATCTATGAGGAAGGCCTATGTTCAGCAGTGAACTTTTATAGGCTGTAATGGATGGATAGATGGATGGATCCATTTAGCGTAACATACATCACGCCTGTTATCCTCGAGGTAGTTGGTAGAGTTCACACTAAACCAAAAAATATGGGTTTAGATGTAAAATTGCGAAAGAAGTGATAGGTGGCTAGCCCATTGACCACACAATCACAACCCCAATATCCCACTAGACGACTTACAACATACTAGGCAAGTAACACGGCATATTCCTTTTTGTTATACCCAACCCAGACCAACATTGGACTACCAATTGGGACGTACTAATAAATATGTAAAATCTTTGATAACACCGATGTGGGTAAAACTAAGAAACAAAAGTATAGTAGAAATAATTGGTTTCGTATCGAACCGGGAGGCCAATTTCGGTAATGGAGGCCGGACCGAGTGATCTTAAACGCATTATACAGCTCAAGTTCAGACTTTTCTGGAATTTCGCCACAATAGGTAAGGATAAAGTTCATGAAATAGCTACTTATTCGTTTATCGAAAACATTTTATGTGAAAAATACAAAAGCGTTTAAATTTTGAGATGAAACTTCTTTACCGACGTAGTGGAGAAATTTAGTACGGTATTAAAAAACAAAAACGTCACATTTTCTTGTGACGTTTCGACGCCGGGGCTGCATGAGTATACTATTATTTAACCTTATATTTAAATCTCTTTGTTTAACCTACATAAGTAAAATATAAAATAAAAGAAAAATTATATGTTGTAAAGAAGTTTTACTTACATATGTACACAATAACACGCAATTTTTTTTTAAAGTAGTTGCTTAATTTCAGATTGCATTTAAATTAGTATCAGTATCAAAGATTGATCTACATCAAATACACCCATTAGAGTCTCCTCCTGCACACAAGCTTTTGATTTAGGAAGTATGAACCATAAATGCGACGTTCGGCACGTGGATTAGCACTCACAAGGGCAATAGTGTCACACCTTTTACGCTACTTCCCATGGTCGGTCTGGTGATTATGCATTAAAGATATGTGAGATCCCGTGGCCCTGTCAATATGCGGCGAAGGTGGAACACCATGGGGTTTTAGTCGGTAAAGTACTGATAAGATAAGAACGCAAAAAGTCAAAAGTAATTAGACTTTGTTTATTTTGTAACTAAGAATGATTGAAATTTCTTGAGCAGCAGTATTAATAAAGAAAAAAGAGCTGGTCTTCATTAAACTGATAAACTTCTTTGCAAAATGTGTGTTGAGAAATTAAAGCTCGAAAAAGTGTTTTAAGGCGATAATAAAATGGGCATAAATCAGGAAGTTATAGCAGGAATTATATCTACTGGTGCTGGATATATCCAGCTTCATATTGTTCTTTCCTATGAAGACATCCCACCGTACCTCTGCGGTTATATGAAGCAACGCGTAATTAAGTTTATAGAGGTAGGACCAAACGGTGGAGCATTGTATGGTTGAGGCTAGAAAAGAACAGGTGGAGCATTTAAAACTCATCAGAAATATGTCGTCTCGAGGAATACCAATGAAAGCCGTATTTGTAGACGCATGTTGATGAACGTTCATACGGCACAAGCTACGATGCTTCCTCTAACGCAGCGACAATTGGTGACCAGTACAGTAAAGAAGTCCTGTATTGTGGGGTGAAAAATTAATTAAAAAATAAAAACAAATATTCTGTCACTTGTTTCCGATCAGAAAACAAAGGAATTGAGCCACCAGATCATATGGCGTTCAAGAAATTTTGTGGGTTCAACAGGTAAAACGTCTTTGTCAGACTACGAAACTATGCTTATAAATACTTGAACTTATATTACAGTTGGTGAAGTGCCCAGAACAGAAAAACTATATTGAAAGGAGCACTGTTTTACAGAGTGCAAACTCGCTCTTGAAAACTAGAAGAAAAGTTGACAGCTTCATGGTTTGCCAGAGTTTGTAAGTGGCTTGAAAATACTAACTGTGTTCTCCTTGTTAAGCAATTACTGAGTGGCTACGATTTAAGCAATGTGTAATCTTTTTTTACGTGGTAGAGCCACACTGCAACTTTATTATGGTTGTAGCACGAATGGGTCTGTTCGACCAGGGTAGGACCACGCTCTCACAGAATACCAGCGTAAAATAGCAGCTAATGCTGCTGTGTTTCGTATGGTGAGTGTAGAGAACCGGAGACCCTTATTACAGGAAACGATACATTCTATCTTAGTCCTCAGGGGTGACAACGCATCTGCATTTTAATTCTTAATCGATGATAAATGTAGATGTCTATGGGCCACAGCATCCACTTATCATCAGGTGGACTGTGTGATCGTTTGTCACCCCCGTTCTATAAAAAAAAATCTATAAAAACCCCAAGAACATATAGAAGAAAATTGACTTTTGGTTGTATAAATCTGACGTTTTCACAGTCAACAAAAAAGCAAACGGTACTACCAAGTTCAGGGCCAATTACGAACTAGTCAAAATATAATATGTATATTTGCCTGTGGATAGGCGACGGTAAAATTTAATTTGAATTCATATAAAGAGACGACCAGTCCTGGAAGGAAAACGTGGAGGTACATTTAAGTAAAATTCTACAATAACTGCTTACCTCCAGAGCTAGTTGATTCTCGAGATATATGAATCTAAGATATCATAGCTCACATACGAATAAAAACATACCGATGAAATAACGTGTAAAAGCAAACATTTACATGTTTTATTTTTGATCTTTTAAAAAATACGTTCTTCACTCACACATTCACATACAATCGGTGCATGCGCGGTAATACAGTCGCAAACTCACTCGTGCTCGTGGCGTCCTATACAAAATAATTTTGTAATAATGCTGAACCCGCACCCCACTCTCAAATTTTCAAATAATATTAATATTACTGTTACGAGCTTGGGGTTTGAGACAATTAAAAACTGCCGAGTGAATTACCAAAATTGACACTTTAATTACAGAACACTAATTACAACTTAAAACCACACTAATAATAAAACAAAATTATACTACTGGTCACTTTAGTTAGCAGTTGTATCGCTTCGAAGTATTCGCGTGTATCGCCAATTCAATACTGACTCGGTCGTGGTCTATACCGGCCTCATATAGCGCCTCAGATACTTTCCAAAACCTTCTACTGTAGAAACATATAGAATGTTCGAGTACTTATCGGTCCCGAAATTTCTAGAAGGATCTTGACTCTCCTAGTTCTGCTACTCGATACTAGAGGGCGCTAGTGGTAACTAGTGTTGCCATGTGCAAGACATTAATAGTGGCGCGCAACATTACTATCACGCCAGAGATACCAAATGCGATTGCAAAGTTTCGCGAACTAACTTTACTTAATACTTGTAAAATTAATAATACTTCAAGTATCCTCATAGCAATAAAGAAAGAAAAACGGAGCGCTGTGTACATTTCAAGAGCTGCAAAAACCAAGCCAAAATCATGCTCACCTTATTGCAATAACACGCACTCACTTACATGTATCCATCTAAAATCATTTGCAACTATTAACATGGTTTTAGGTGCATCCATGTTTGCATCCATCAGTAAACTTTTACGGGCTTATAAAGGAAAAAAGAAAAAAGATGTATGCGAGATTACGTGTCAAGAAGTTGGGTATGGTTTCAGCTTCACTTTAAATGTACGCAGCGCTCCGTTTTTCTTCCTTTATTGGTCTGAGGAAGTATCAAGCTTAGTTAGGTATAATATATAAAATATAGCAGAAAACTGTTTCAATGTGCGCATGAGTAAGTCAGCTTGCAATTCGCATATCTAAATTCGAACACGTCAAAAATATAACTACGTCCTTAACGTAAGTCCACAGATATGGTATGCTTACAAAAAGCACATGTTACTTTTTTCTTTGTAAGTGTGTGTATACTCTTTTATGAAATAAATTTCTTAAACCACATTACTCAAGGGACCAAATGGTGTGACGGATTCCTTTCTTATTTATTTTATGGCATTAAAGTGACAAATTAGCTCTAATACCTACCATATATTGTGAATTGCTGTTTGAGTACTGTTGTGAAAGAGTAGAAGGGAAGAGCGTATCACCCGGACGAAATAAAATTCCTATTTGGCAAACAAATTAAAACAATTGTTAATGTTACTGAGAGGTAACATTGAAAAATTATGCCACTTCAATATTTTAACCTACGTTGCGAAACATGTTATGTTATTAATATCATCAGTTTATATTTATGTAAATTAGGTTAGATGACAAACCATTTTGTAAAATCACATGCCAGGGTTCTGAGATACAAGCTATGCTTAGTTTAGGATTCGCAGTTACCTACCTGTGTTTATATAATGTTATTTTTGTAATAAATAAGTATTTTTTAATACTAGCAACACTATTAACTTTACTAATAATCAGGTAATCACTCCAAGTAAGTTTAAAATGCTTGTGCTTGGAGTGGTTCGCAACAGTAGTCGAATGACGGAGCGTTATCAAATTTATTGTAGAAAGTAGATATCACAATGCATCATCACACAGCTAATACCTCTAACATTTTGAGCCGTGGTCCTGTTATAAAAAAAAATATCTGGAAAATAAAATTTACTACAGTTACCCCCACTATGAGATGTTTAAAGTTGTGCTCTTTCTCTCTCTCTCCTTACTATATGAAAATAGAACAAAAATAGTTTGGTAAATCCAAGAGTGCACGCCTCATGAGCGTTTCATTCCATTTTGATGAAAAAATTAAATTATATTCCTGACTTTTAAAATATATTATATACGTGTTTTAAATTTAGCACTCTATTATTTTAACAGGTAGTGTCACCTACAGGGAAAAAATATTAATAATGTTCACCAAAATAAATCGATTACACAAAGTATAAAATCTATATAGGCTGTATGGTACATTTGTTCTTTGTGTTTCAAGGGCTAAAAAAACATGAAAGCGCCTTTAAATTTTTAATAGCAATAAAATTTTAAAATCATTTTATTAACAAACTACGCGTACTAGGCTATTGATATGAAATAGGGAACCAGTTGATGTAATTCTGAAGCTAATAAAAAAAACCCGGTCTCGATACGTCAATTTTTTCGGGAGATATCGTGACCACGTACAAAATCAAAATTTTATCAAACCGCTTTTTTTTTCAAAGTAGCAATATTAAATAATTTTTTAGATAATATAAAATGGATCAATTCGAGTGTTTTCTTGATATACGGCTACTCTTAATATTATATAAGTGCAATATGGTTATGATAGAAGCATTTTAGGAACACAAATTGCTTGACCTTGACGTGTCAAAAGTAATACACTACCTAATAACGCTTCGCGTTATGAGGCGTGCAATATGACAATAAAATAACTAAATTACAACAGGCTGCAGGACAAATGGATCGACTTAACCAAGGAAGGATCACGGTCTCACAGAATACCAGCGTGAAATGGCACCATAAAGCTGCTGTTGCTATGACGAGTGACGAGAAACAGAGACCCTTAATTCTGGTAAAGATTAATGACATATTTGTCCTCAGAGGTTCTAACGCAACTGCATTTTGATTCTTAATTGGGGATAGACGTAGGTTTCTAATGCAGATAGTACTCACTTACTATCAGATGGACTGTAAGCTCGTTTACCACTTTTACTTCTATAAGAAAATGACTTCCAACCGACTCTGATTGCACCTCGATCTTCCAGTCTTGCAATTCTAAAGCATTTTATGGCAGCTATTAGGGCTACTTCAGCCCTAATAGCTGACATAAAAAGCTTTACTACTGGTAACAGCGCGTAGTGCCGTTACAGTGCGTACTGCTGGCTAATTAAAGAAATAAGTTAGCAGAAATAGTAGGTTTTAGGTAAGAGAATAAAATTATACGTATGCTGTAGCACGAAAGGGTCGGCTCGACCGGGGTAAAACCACGCTCTCACAGAATACCAGAGTTAAATTGCAGCTTTATGGTGTTGTGTTTCGTATAGTGAGTGTAGACCTGGAGCCTCTTTTGCTGGAAACGTTACATCTTAGTCCACTGGGGTGACAACGCATCTGCATTTTGATTCTTAATCAAGGAAAGATGTATCTAGATGTCTGGTGGCCACAACATCCACTTACCATCAGGTGGACTGTGTGCTCTTTTGTCATCCTTATGTTATAAAAAAAAGTTACCCAGACGGGATTTAAGGTTCTACTACAAAGTAAAGATAGGTGGTAATAGCGCAAATATACATAAAGTACTGTAGTGCTGGTGTAAGAATATCCACTACCCCATATCATCCCGTGGGTGTCGTAAGAGGTGACAGAGTGAAACAAATCAGGAGATGGGCAGCACCGTCTTCCTAATAACGACTAAATACTAATGTAACGGCCTGCCAAGCAAGGCAACTATGGCAAATATCCTCTCTATGAGGCAATCTACGGGGGAGGTCTATGTTCAGCAGTGGACTTTACTAGGCTGTAACGGTAAAGCACACATAAAGTATGTGTGTATTCGGTATACACCAGGCCACGCACAAGACTATCACTTTATTGTACGCAATTGTTATGTGCATAGTAAAAGAATTTTAGGACGTACTCATACATACGTAGTTAAAGTTACATCAGTTACACATATGTACGTCCCACTGCTGGCACAGGACTTCCTCTCATTTCTGATAGGGTTTTAGGGTAAGGAAATGTCCGCTGCGCTGACCCAATGCGTGTTGGCGAACTTCACAGGTCTTTGAAATATTTTTTTCTTATTTCTCAGACATGCAGGTTTCCTCACGATGTATTCCTTCACCGCCATCACGTGGTAAATTACCACTTAAAATTTGAACAATTTCATTGGTACCGGCGGGGATCGAACCCGGGTTGCTCGCGTACTGTGAAATTTAGAGCGAACGCTTAGCCCCTGTACTACCACGGCTCCCTAACCTACATACGTAGGGATCTATGTAAATTATAAGGATTGCCATTGTGGCAAAATTCATTTTCATTCAGTTACAGCGTTTCAACTTTATATTTCACTGCTGAACATAGTCTTACCCCATAGATTGCCTCATAGGCGGATGTTTTCCATACTTGCTTCGGTTAGGTGGTGAGTGTCAAAAGCAGCTTTTTAACCCCCGGCGCAAACAGAGGGGTGTTATATGTTTAAGGTGTATATCTGTGTATCTGTATATCTGTGTATCTGTGTGTCTGTCTGTTGCATCATAGCTTCCAAACGGATGAACCGATTTAGATATAATATTTTTTGTTTGAAAGACAACTTGATCTAGACTGTTTTAAGCTATGATTCATGAAAATCTATTCAGCCGTTTGAAGGTCATCAGCTCTTTTCATTTCGTAGGTTTTTCATTATTATCATCATCATTACAGCCCTTCACAAGTCCACTGCTGAACATAGGCCTCCCCCAAGGAATGCCATAAAGCAAGCTCCTGAGCCACCTGCATCCATCGACTTCCTGCATGTCTTACTAGTTCGTCACTCCATCTCGTGGGGGGTCGCCCTACACTTCGCCTACCCGTACGAGGCTGCCACTCGAGAACATTTTTTCCCCATCGGTTGTCGGTTCTTCGAGCAATATAGCCGGCCCATTGTCACTTCAGCTTACTAATCCGTTGGGCTATGTCAATCACTCTGGTTCTACTGCGGATATCCTCATTTCTAAGTTTATCATGCAGAGAAACACCGAGCATAGCCCTCTCCATAGCTCGCTGAGCGAACTTGAGCTTCCTCATACGGCCAGCAGTGAAGAACCACGTCTTAGTTCCATAAGTCATCACTGGCAACACGCACTGGTTGTGCAGTCTCGTTTTCAAGTTTTGAGGTATGTCTGACGAGAAGATGTGTCGTAATTTCCCGAACGCTACCCTGCCGAGTTGAATCCGTCAATTGACCTCTCGGTCGAAGATGTACTTACAGAATCGGACTATTTATCCCAGGTAAACATACTCGTCATCAACTTAGAGTTTAGTGCTCCCAACAACAACTGACATAGATGTGACATGGACGTTATACATGATCTTTGTTTTGTCCATGTCTATCTTAAGACCTATACGTTGGGAGGCACTATTGAGGTCATTGAGCATAGTACTTAGGTCCTCCAGCGATTCTGCCATAAGAACTATATCAATAAGTATAATAGTGAGTGATGTACTCGCCATTAATGTTAATACCGTATACTTTCCAGTCCAGTAGCTTGAAAACGTCTTCCAATGCAGCGATGAAAAGATTCGGGGATATAACGTCACCCTGTCGTACACCTCTCTGCAGTTGGATAGGTTTCGTACTCTGGTTCTGTACTCAGATAGCCATCGTAGCCCTACTTTACAAACACTTCAGCACCTCGAAATACCGACAGTCAACTTGGCACCGCTGAAGGGACTGCAGCACCGCCCAAATTTCGACGGACTCAAAGATTTTCTGATACATAGTGGCAAATTATACTCCTCGGTCTTCTGTACCATTTGCCGAAGGGTATGCATGTTGTCTATGGTGCTAAAGCCTTTTCGGAAACCGGCTTGTTCGGGAGGCTTGAAGTTGTCGAGTCTGCGTGCAAGACAATTCGTAATGACTCTCGAAAACAGCATGTAGACGCGGCTCAGAAGGGAAATTAGTCTATAGTTCTTCAAGAGAATATTGTCGCCTTTCTTGAAGAACAAAACCACCGCACTTCTGCTTCACGCCTATGGAGTAGTCCCGCCATGGAGGACGGAATTAAAGAGCTTCTGAAAGACTTCAAGTACCGGTTTTCTACCCGCTTTCAGGCACTCCGCTGTAATTCCATCCTCGTCCGGGGACTTGCCGTTTTTAAGGTGATTCTTATTTTGCTCAGACTGACTTCCGGGATATCAACGGAATAGTGTCGTTACTCACACTTGCGTGTGGCTCCTACGATGATGTGTACAGCTGCCCATAGAACCTCTCAATCTCACTCAAAATCTCAGGTGTCCCGGAAACGATGCTCCCACATTCGGTCTTCAGCTTCGACAGTTGGCTCTTTCTGGCAGACAGATTTCTGGCAAAGATTTTGGAGCCCTCGATCGCTTCTTCAATACGAGCTGTATTGAAGATGCGTAAGTCCCGCCGCATGTATTTGGAGATATGCTCGTTCAGTTGCCTGTATGCTGTCAAATCTACTGAAGGCTTCAGCTTCATTTCCCGTCTAACAGCCATGAGATTAAGAGTGTGATCGGAGAGTTTTTGTGTTCTTCTGCGGCGGGTCTTGCAAAACTTAGCTCCGACTGCATGGACAGTTTCCACAAGCTTGTCGTTCATATCGTCCACTGCATTGCAATCTTCTAGGTACTGAAAACGGTTTCGCGGGTTTTACAATTTTCAATTTAATATTATTATTAGTTATATTTAGTTGCAACTAGGAAGATGCTTCTGCTGTCTCCTGTTTCATTTGCCTCTGTCGTCTTTTACGACCAGCACGGAATTATATGAGTTGATTCTCTTATCCACTACTACACTCGTCCATATGTTAATTTATGTTTCTCAAGAAGGGGGTTAAGCATGCGCCGTAAATTTTATAGCACGTAAACAGTTTTATCCCCGCCGCTGCCAATTACAATTTTAAGTGATTATTCACTTCCTGTTTTGCGGTGAAGTTAAACATCGGAAAGAAACCTTCATCTGTGAGTGAAAAAAAAAATCGAGGAAACTTGTGTAGTCCGTAAACGCACTGGAGCAACGGGGCGGGCTTAATACTCCATAATCTACTCAAAAACGAGAGAAGGCATGTGCCTTTAGTGATTGCTTTCATGATCGTCACTGCTACTTTACTTTTTACGATATACGAGTATAACAATAAAATAATCAATAGAATTTAGTTAATATTAAATGGACACTGGACAGACGTTAAATTAAATCAAAACAACACAAGTCACCCACAGCTTAAAATAAAGTCCCCCATCTAATGAACATATTTTACTTATGAAAATAATTGGGCATATTTTCGTAATGATAACAAATTTATGTGGCGTGCGGTTACCACGGAAAAGCGGGAAAGCCGCAGTTAACAAAGCGTATAATTTATTTGTTAATTTTTGATATCTGTAAATTGGTTTTAATTATTTAGGTTTATTTGTTTAAAGCTTTATATTATTGAAATAAATTATGTTTAGATTCTTCTTTTTTCTTTTCTTTAATAAAACTGTAACAAATGACCCTTTAGCGCTGTTAGTGTTGAGCGTTTTACAGTGACACTGTTGCGTGTTTGATTCCAGTGCGGAACAAGTGGCCAAATAAATGAGGGATAATTAGGGTGAGATGCTATAAAAAAAATGTACAGTCGTGGTTCTATACTAAATTATCTAAACTAAATGTTATATACTATGCAAATAAAAAAGATCGCTCTTGATTACTATGAAATGGGTAAGATTAGTTGTCGCAGTCGTTGTCAACCTTTTTTAAGTCCACTGTTACCGTTTACAACTGTAAATTCACTATTGAACGTTTTGCTGTATAAACATACTAACCGAAATGAAACTGCACGCTTAATAAAATACGTAAAACAGGAAAATAAGAAAACAAAAAAAACGAAGGACGCTATCGGTTGCGTGCATAACTACTTTATATTTTAGTATAGTTTTTTAATAACACAAACTCAATACTAAATATACAATTTAATTTTAAATTAAAAAAAACTGTAAAAAGAAAACGCTGTTTTTGATATTTGTATCATCATGCCATCAAATTTGAAGTTTTATTGATGTCCTGACATTAACTGCTGGACATAGATATTTGAAAAAAGCACAGTAATAATAAAGTACGCAAATAAAAAAAAATATTGCTCTTGATTCCTTATTGTTATTTCAGTTTAAAATAGCTTAGTCTAAAATTGCGGAGGAGTCCCCTTCACTTTTGGATATGTTAGTATAGTACGAAGAATTTGCCTGGATAAAAAAAAAATATTAGAAAAAGGATTACTTAAAAAGGATTAATATAAAATTAAGAAATTTATTAATAATTCCTCTTCTATATCTCGCTAATCCCGCTATTAATAAGACCCGATTCGACTTCGTCTGGGTGGGGTCTATTTGGGGCAAGCCCACTTCGGATGTCTTTTGGTAGACTGCGCGGATGCGCGAAAGCGTTTCCGTGCTTCCCTGCCAATATTGCAGAGAAGGTGAAACACAATGGGGTTTTTGACAGTGCGAATCCGACATAGCTCGTGCTTGTCTCTGCGAGGTGGGTGTATTTAGGCATTTCCCCATGTTAAAGAAGGAGAGGTATCTATTTTAACGTGGCTTGTAGATTTAAGGTATAAAGACCATTTATTATACCATTTAGCCAAGATCACTCTTGGCATGCTCCCTTTAAGTTCATGAAGTTTTATTACAATTGATTCTGCCATTCCGAAGATTAGCCGCACAAACAGAGAAAAAAAGAAAAAAAGAAAAAATTATTCACGTCTCAATGGCATGCAGTTATTACAGATAGACAATCTGTTATATCGAAATTTTGTTTATGTGTATAGATAATAACCTCTGGGAATGAGGTGATTGATACCAAGCTATTTCTAATGTTATGTTTTATGTAGATAATTGTGTAACATTATACACAATAACTGGTGACTTAATTTAACCAATATCACACTTAGTCTATAAAAAGTTATTTGATTTTTCTGACATTTCCCATAGTCGCCTTTAATGTCATTCATGGAAAACAATGTGGTGAATAATTTTTTACGCGGCCACCTCATAGCAATTTTGGGAAAACGGTTATGGTTGTATTGCGTTCTGGCCCTTTTCCCGGTACATTTGGCATTCCACTCTTCTACATAATCGTTGTAGTAATCCCGTCTTACAAAAACAATATGACATTAACAAAAATATCACGTTTCGCATTCTATCTCAGTCCTCAGGGGGTGACAATGCATCTGCATTTTGATCCTTATTCGAGAATAAATGTAGATGTCTATGGACCACAGCATTCACTTACCATCAGTTGGACTGTGTGCTCGTTTGTCACCCTTATAAAAAAACATAAGCGTTGTAGTAATCCCACCAAAAACATAAATATTAAAAGAGCCAATTTCGGTACAACCGACGTTTCGCTTTGCCTATAAAAGAGTGGAGAAATCTAAACGAAGGCCGGGCTCATGGCGTTATACATAAACGTTAGATAAGCCACGGGTCGGAAGGGACAAGTGAGTGCTTCTGTGTTTGCACGTATAATTTTTGTCACTATCTCCCTTGCCGTATATAGATAGTATTCAGTAGCTGACGCCGCGGTAAAATCGGCCTAAATAAATTAAAAATTATCAGATGTTTAAATATGCTAAAAGGGATGCATTGAATGTAAAGCATTGAATGTTAAAGGACAATGTCCAGAATCGCCCTGTGCAATAAAAGCATCGGACATACACGATAATTAATTGTCTGTTTTATTATACATTGCAAATACTTTTACAACACGGACTAGCTGCATTCCAAAATGAACATTAAAAAGTATTCTACTCGACTAATAACATTAATCGCCGCCATCTTCGCCAAACATCATGTGGTGTCGAAAAATTATTAGGGATGCCCAATCGATTGTAATCGATTTTTTGAATATTTAATGAATTGTTGAATATTTTTTAATCAGAATCACATTTTGAATTTATTTCGAATAAAGTAGCAAATAGAAGCTACAATAAAAATATTCAATTACCATTTCTTTATATTCTTTTATGTTATTTCCTAAAAGCATAATTTATAAAATCTACTATATCTAATGAATGAGGTCATACTCGATTTTAAATAGGTAGTTAGAATAATGCTGAAAAAAATATTCATAAAGATAATTATGCAGGATTTTTAATGATCGTTTAGAAAGGTGTGTACTTTACTTCTTACTAAACGATAACTTACGAGTTTACGACAATTAATGTTAAAAAAAACACTTATCGTTACTGCATTAATTATAAATGTGTTCTTTAAAAAGATCAATATTGCAGACTAGATACAGATATTATTAATATTGTTACAAGTATGGAAGAAGTAGAGACGTACGTGTTATTATAAGTAAAGTAGGACATTGTCATACTTGTTATGGTATTAATATTATCGTATGATAAAAGGTGATGTATGTAATACTTGTTTGTAACGTATGGCTGTAGTAAATTTTAGGAAATATCCATAAATCGTATCGTATTTGGCACTCCAATTTTTGATGTAACTAAATGGTCACTTGTCACTTGTCAGTCTCTCACCTGTGCTCTCACTTAGGCATGTCGATTTACTTTAAAAAAATGATCTCCAAATCGATTCAAATCGAACATACTAGAATCGATTCTCGATTAAATCGAGCATTAACAGATCGATTCTCGATCAATCACGACATTTTCAAACATACCTAATATAGACACAGAACATTATTGATGATAATTTACCGTAAATACAAGTAATTGGATAGAAACATCATTAAATTAATAAACATAACACCACGCCTGTATTTCCCAGAAGTAGTAGGCAGGGGTGTGTAGTACTACCAATTAGCACCAGTTATGTTATACATCCCATGTAATAGGGGTTGCGCGTATTACCACACACCGGGCACAATCCAGACCTGTACTACTACTGGGAACTTCAAGTTAGAAAAACCCAATAATACTTTTCCCAACCCTGGGATCGAACGCAGAACAGAACAGAAAAAAGTCACAAGGAACAGATGTTCCAACTATGCAAAATTATGTCTTGAATCATTTGAAATATAGCTAGTTCTTCAATAGTTCGATTCGAGAGGTTTTGGATCGATTCATTGAATCGATGGAGTGTTCTAAGTCGATATCAGGACATCGGACAAGGATTTTCAGATTTATATCGATCTAGAAAATCGATTATTTTACTATAAACAATCGATTAAACGATTTCAGATTGACATGCCTACTTTCATCACTCACTCTGTCAAAATTACATTGGCGTCTTTGTAATTGTATCGGTGTTTTGGTGACTTTCGAGTATATATTGAACATTACGACGTGGTTATTTTAACGAACCCTGATTGCTTTCAAAAACTACTTACCTTGCTGTGATTTTCGGAACTGTGTACCGCTCAAACAATAACCTAGCATTCATAAACGGACTTACGCATACGCAATGGAAAGTGTATTTTGTGTAAATTGCGATATCTTACCTGTATATATATGCTAATGATAACATCTAAATGCTATCTGCCAATAAATACATACATTTTATTTTTACATTAATACACAAACATTTTTCTCATTTCAATACCAATGCTAACAAAGCAGGTATGTTAACTAGATTATATGCATTTATACGTTGCACTTACATAAACTTAGGCCTTAGAACAAAAACTGCATACCTAATTATCTAAATAGGTACTAAAAATAGCTAAATGTTTTAGGACATTGTTTTTCAGGTTCGATTATAACCTCAAAATCTGATACTTTTTATGAAATATATCTATTCTGCAGCTAGTCGTTATAAAAATAAGATCATATAGGAATTTACTAATGATCGACAATAAAACACATAATTTTCAGATGCTCTTGGTTCCAGGGCGAACAATGTATGGGCGCAGAGCAATGTCCTTTCAGTTACAGATAACATAATATTTATAATTTACTGACGATCCACCCTGGCTTCGCAAGGTTCATTTCTGTATCTCGACAACAATGCCACCTACCGGGTCCAATTTTGAATCTAAACCATTCTCTAATCAACTTAATCACACACACAAAATTTCATCAAAATCGGTCCAGCCGTTTAGGAGGAGTTCAGACACATACACATTTATCTAATCTTATCTTATCAGCCCATAACGTCCCACTGCTGGGCAAAGGCCTCCCCAACCTCTTTCCACCTTTCACGGTTCTGTGCTATGGAGGACCAGTCTTCCATGAAGTAGTCCAGTTCATTCCGCCATCGTTTTCTGGATCTACCTGGGGGACGTCTGCCATTTATAGGGGTCCACCGAGTTGTAATTTTGGTCCAAAGTTCTTCTGACATACGGCAGACATGACCGGCCCAGTCCCATTTTAGTTTGGCGGATTTACGGGAGACGTCAGTGATTTGGGTTCTGGAGCGCAGAGTGGTATTTCTGATGCGGTCTGTTAGTCTGACTCCTAGCATGCTGCGCTCCATTGCTCTCGCTGACACACCCCGAGATCGGACCTCTGCTGATTGGTGAACATATGTCATAGTTTGGGCACCATATGTCAAGACGGGGAGGATGCACATGTTCATGAGTTTGCGTTTAAGGGATATTGGCCCAATAGCTCCTGGAAGAGCTATTGGGCCTTAAAACATACACACTGTCAAAAGAATTATATAACATATAATATGCATGTAATAAACACATAAACTATTCTTTTGAATCATTCTGTCTATTGATGAAAACTGCATCAAAATCCGTTGCGTACTTTAAATTATCTAAGCGTACAGATGGCGGGAAGCGACTTTGTTTTATACTATGTAATTTATATTTTATATTAAAGTTGTTTTTTTTCTTCTTCGTTTTCTGTTTGTAAATGGGCGTATTTATGCAAAACGGCGAAACTTAACGTATGATGGTGGCGTAAGAGAATCCACTACCCACGAACATATCACCCCGTGGGTGTCGTAAGATACGACAGAGGGAAACTGAAATAGTAGATGGGAAGCAGCATCTTCCCGTCAAATAACACAAAAAGGATTCAACCAACATTCGTGTAAAAAAAAAATTGCTACTAGTAATGCTATTACTATAACTTATAATCCCGTTAAAATTAGTTCCTATTCCAGGTTAAAATTATTTCCAGGTTAAAATTAGTTCCGATATCCATAACTGTAAACTCGTTCTTTGACTTGTATCAAGAGTAATCACGATTTTTTGAGTTTGCGGTCAGCACTCTACTGCTATATTGTCAACGTAATAACTATGTTTAATCACTTCTTTCTTTCTAATTGACCACGAAGTGGCAAACTGTTTGACTGGTTCAGCCATAATACATAATGTTTGTCCACGTGTATTATGTATGATACATTACGAAGATCTTGGTACTTCTCCAATCGTGCTGATCCATTCCCTAGATACAACCACAATATAGTTACAGCCAGGCCATTATCAAAACCACGTATATTTTTAAATGAAGTCAACCGAGCAAGCTCACTTAATAATTAATCTGCTAAAACATAGTTCGTGTCTTCGAAGTAATTGATTAAGACATAAAATAAACAAAAAACAAAAGGAGAGAAAAAGAGAATGGGATTTAAAGCGAGATTTCAGTGTCTCTGAACAATAGTACTTACATCAACCCCCCGGAGATGACGACTGTTTTAATTACACTTTCATTGCGTTGTACCCTTTTAAATTTATTTGTTACGAGATGAAATTCTAAACGTCTATGCTTTAATGTTACTTTAAATGCTTTTTTTATAGCAAGAGCATCATTTTATGCTATTAAGCAATCTGTGGTACAAAACAGATATAATTAAAAAGAAAGATTCAATTACGAGTATATCTGTAAAAGGAATAGGAAGGAAATTTTACGTTTGTATTTAGAGCAGATTTGTTTTACAAATTAATATTTCATTAAAAATTTCATCCAAAGATGTAAAAATAAATAAGCAAAGTTTTGCGTGAAAATAAAATAGTCTAGTATGAAGATTGAATATAATTAATTTCCGCAAAGTAATGCTTCTTTCTATTGACAAAGTAAATAATTTAACTTCTTCTACGAAATTGCTTAGAAAAGTTCTTGAGTAACAGCCTTGTATCGATAAGCGAGGTGAAGGGCGGCCCCCCAATAAATGAAGCGACGACCTGGCAAAAGATGCAGGAAGTCGATGAATATAGGTAGCTCGGGACCGTTCTTTGTGATATTTCTTAGGGGACGCCTTTGTTTAGAAGTGAATTAGGATAGCCTGTGATAATGATGATAATGAGGCACTACATATAAATCTGATACTATCAACTATAAAGTGACTGTATTTAATAACTAATCAAAAATTTGATGGTCAGCAAAATGACATATATTATTAATTTAATATACGTTTAAAGAACATATTTTCTAATTCTAAACTATATTTTAAAAGTTCGAAATCCAAAATTATTTACCTAAAGGCAAAGTGCACCTTTTAACTTTAAGTTATTTTAACAAATGAAAACACAACGTAACAACTAATAAATAAACTGAAACACAACATAACAGTACAATTGATGTTACGTAAATGCTGTGACCCATAGACACCTACATTTCTCCTCGATTAAGAACCAAAATGTAGATTCATTGTCGCCCCTAAGGACTAAGATGGAATGCTTCTTTTCGAGTAAAAAGAGTCTCCGGTTCTCTACACTCACTATATGAAACACAACAAAATTAAATTGCTATTTTATGCTGGTATTCTGTGAGAGCATGATCCCACCCTGGTCGAGTCGACTCATTTGTGCAACAAATATAATATAACTGCAGCGTGGCTCTATCACGTCAAGGTTTCATTGTTATTATGACTTTAGATTCGATACCATCGACCGTTTAGTGGCGGTGTAAGAATTTCCATTACCCCATATCATCCCGCGGGTGTCGTAAGAGGCGACAGAAGTAAAAAAATCAGGAGATGGCATCTTTCTTATAATGACTAAAAATAAAAAAATGCGGTTGTCAACTCGCTTTCCAAGCGTGGCAACTATGGCAATATATCCCCCTAAGAGGCAATCTATGTTGAGGCCTATGTTCAGCAGTAGACTTAAATAGGTTGTTATATATGTTTTAAGAATAAATTAAAAATAAATAAATATTTAATCTGAAATAAATTTGACGCTTACGAATGACGAAAACTTCAACGTCAAACAAAACCGTACATTTTCCTTTCGCATTTTTTGGAACGAAGTTTCTTATCGAACGGTACGAATTTGACGGATGGGGGCTAGGCGAGAAAAAGTGTAAGATTTTTCCGTCACGACCCCCTTTCTATAGTGCGAGCGAGATGGAATAATATTCATCTCCCTCGCACTTTTTCTTATCTCTTTCAATTCAATTATTTGTATTTTGTTAATCAATAATATAATACTTTCATCAATAATAATATACTACGAAAGGAACTTCGTTCTATCCGAGTGTGCCACGACATATTTTTTTTTGTTTGTGTTTTTTCTTTTTTCCGTAAGATTTTGAAACGGTTTGGCTTTTATTGACATTTAGCACTAGTGTAAATTGTATGAGAATATCTATAACCCAGAGACAGACGATCGTGGCCAATAGGAATTGTAAGTGTTACAGTGCTCGCTCTCTTTGTCAGTATTTTCTATTTCCGTCTGTATACTTTATAATAGCGATCACAAGAGCTACAAAATAGTACTTTAATGTTAAGATATAATTCTATTTCACATTCATTTTATAAATTATACTAAATGATTATAGGGTATAAATTGTAGGAGTACATTCACAAGTGTTCAAACACAAAGTAAATACTGAAAGATAAATGACGACATAAATACGAGAGAAAATGATATAACGATAAAAACTACACTCGTAGAGTGCAGTTTATCAGTAGGCTATTTAAGGGATGATGATTATAACTGTAATGATCCCTTGCATCATTTTTCTAAAAAATCTATTGGCAAAAATGTTAATACTCTTTCATGTTGAAAGTATTTCCCTTAAGTGCTACGCTTGGCGAATCGATTTGAGATCACATCTACAGATCGTGTTGATCTTAGGCGATTTTTATCGTTTTCGGTATTTTTGGTCTGATATATTTAAGACTGAATAAAATAAATACTTATTCGAACGAAAAGTTGAAGCCTGAAGGAAATTCCTTTCGTAAATTTATTGATTTCAAAGCTAACAGGTCACAAAGCCATAATAACTCACGATGTTTTCCTTCACCGCCGAGCACGTGGTAAATCAGCACTTAAAATTGCAATTAACGATTTCATTGATGCCGGCGGGTTCGAACCCGGGTTGCTCGCGTACTGTGAAACTTGCAGCGAACGCTAACCATTAGGCAAAATACTGGCCAGATCCAGAGAAGGTTTAGAGTAAAAAAAGCGTCGTGTCTGTGGTAACGTGGCAGCCGTTGTTGTTATATGGGATTCTTGAAATTAACGTCATCGGAAAAGCGTACCATATATTTGCGACGAATTGCTAAAGATCTATTTATTATAATTTCTTGTACTCTCTGTTCTAACGCACGTATATTTGCGCCATCCATCATGAGTGCATTTGGGATGATCCTCTTTCGCCTACATATATATACAAACTTACAGTTGAAATCAATGGAAGGGGTGCGAGAGTTTCTTTGCAAGAGACTTAGCTCGTGTTCCATGACGTCACATCACCTACATCGGCAAAATTCAGGAAAATCATGCAAAAAAAATTAAAAATCAATTCACAAGCAATTGTGCGATAGATATTTCTGCTGGTATATTGCGCGGGCGACAGTACGGCGGCGTCGCAGTAATGTGAAGGAAGGGCGTATCTTCGTCGGTAGAAGTTGTCCCTTGTAACAGTGTGAGACTTGCGCCGATTAAAGCGTGTGTGACAGATCCTAATTCGTTAGTGCTTCCTGTTTACATGGAGGTAGATAGTGTGGATAATTTGAGTGAGTTTACGAAAGTGCTATATAAAATTACTGCCGTAATTGAAAATAGTGAAACAGAATTTTCAAAACCGGTATTAATTTTGATGTAAGCGAATAAGTTGGACTGACCTACTCGATAACTGTAATAATTAAAATGCCCTTGGCAGGCAAACATTCTTCTACTACAGTCACATTATGTCTTTGTTTCACGACTTTGGAGCTAACTCTCACTTATTTAAATTCCTTACAAATTTTCTTTGCTTACAAAAATTACTGACCCTAGTTTATGTTGCTCTCGTTTTTCGGTATCATTTACTATTGCAAAAAATTATCGAGATAATTATCGAGATAGTTAAAGGGAATATTAGTATTGTTTAATAGCATTACTCGTATTTTAAAAAAAAAGAAAAAAATCTGTTGTTGTTGTAAGAACAGTTTTTCATTGAATTTATGTGAAGAACGAAGTTGGCTCCATGCAAACGTGATCCAGTTAGAGTTGACTTCTAACACTCGTTATGTTAGTGAAGCGCATAAATGTATTAAATGGCTTCATCATAGTCTCACTAAGGAGGCAATTTGCCAATGTGAAGGTTATTAATAACGTATACTGGTCGAATCATCTAACAGGATATCTAGCAATAAGCAGAATTATTCTCAATCATCATAATCATCATCATTACAGCCTTACTCAAGTCTACTGCTGAACATAAGCTTGCCCAAAGGAACCGCAAAGCACGGTCCTGAGTTACAGTCTATCTTCACTCCATTTCGTGGGGGACTACCCCACCTACTATTCTCAATAATTGTCGAAATTAGTATTTTAATGCAAAATAATATAGTGCATGCAGTACACAGAGTAAATGGGGCTCTTCACTCTTTTGTGGGAAATCAGAATGTGTCACAAAAGGCACGTATAGCAATTAACAATGCTGGGTTAGTCTCTACCTTAATGGATGGTAGTGAAAGTTGGGTGTGGCAGAAGAAGCATGAAAGTAAAGTTAATGCTGTAGAAATGCGGTCACTAAGAATTAGGGCTAACTCTGAAGGATAGGGTGAGAAGTTATGAGTTTTAAGATATGTATACTTCGGTTGTTTAGTAAAAAGGATGAATGAGGAAAGAGTAATAAAGGCAATTTATGCTGCAGAAGTGAGTGGCAGAGTCAGCAAGGGACGCCCTAGAAGGAAACTCATTAACCAAATTGGTGATAAATTGAACATGGGCCAAACTACAAGTACCCTTAACCGACAAGCATGTATGCGTACTACAGGTATATGGACGTAAAACAAGTGGTAAAAATAAATGTTTTGTATAACCGACTTTAATACAAATAAAGTGAGAACATCATCAATATAGTCGAAGTCAATTAAATACGCATTATTAAGGATAACTCAAAAACTACTCGTCAGATCTTGATCAAATTTATATAGGACCACATAAGAAGCACCAGCTTTCAAATAAAAAAAGATTAATTAAAATAAAAAAAGAACCATCAAAATCCTGGAAAAAAGTTCTAAGGCAACACACGTAAACAATAAATGAAAAAAATACAGTCGAATTGAGAACCTCCTCGTTTTTTTGGAGTCGTTTGAAAAAAGCAAATGAAATGTATCAAAATCGTGCCAAATGGAAGTCCGTAGTCTGAGTACCCCTCTGGGTAACAGGTGTGAGAGTTTATGTTATGTTTATGTAATATAAGTATTTTAAATAAAATTTCTTTAAAAATGTTTTTAAATACTAGTGCCGTTAATAAACCCTTATAATTTATCCCCATTTTTATTTCCTTTACCATATTGTGTACACAAAACATTTGAACACGGAACGACCGAACGTTATTCGAATCATATTTTTTCGCTTAATCCATATTTATTCGGGTGACCCTTGAGAAGGCTGCTTTGTTGCGATAAGGTGAAGAGGTCTTCTTTTTATAATAATAATAATGTTAATATTTTTGTGGGCACTTTGATCAATAGGTATCGTAAATGATTTGACATAACATTAAGTAACATAAAAAAAATAGATGGGTTTGTAGCACACTACAAATTATACGAAAGATTATGTGATTGATAAAATGAAATAAAAGGAAAATTTGGTTTTACCTTTTATTTTATCACGATTACAATAAATCTATAAATGGAATGATTTATATTTTTGATTTAACACAAGGTTTAACTTGTTAAAGCCAATTTTTCCAGTCTTGAGCACATGTGCAATGTAGCTAGCATTTCGGTATTCTACATCATAAGAACAGAGCATAGGAATTCCAGAACTTAATTTCTTCCTCCCACTTACACCATCGAATAACCAGACGCTCGGTTAGTTAGTTTTCACCCATTGTTTATCGACATACCGCGCATTCGATTCGAACGGTTTTCTATGACGTTCGTCATGCGTACATCAAAGGAGTGGAATAATTTTCTAGCTTCTATGTGTCTATCTATCCTTAAAATTATAATGTTTTTTTTTTATAGGATAGGGTGACAAACGAGCACACAGTCCACCTGATGGTAAGTGGTTGCTGTGACCCATAGACATCTACATCTATCTTCAATAAAGAATCAAAATGCAGATGCGTTGTCACCCGTGAGGACTAAGATGGAATGCCTCTTTTCCAGTAAAAGGGTCTCCGGTTCTCTACACTCACCATATGAAACACAACAGTGTTAAGCTGCTATTTTACGCTGGTATTCTGTGAGCGTGGTCCTTCCCGGTCGAGCCGACCCATTCGTACTACAACTATACTACTTATATAGCTGCAGCATGGCTCTACCACGTTAAAAGTGTGTGGATCCTTAAAGCAAGAGCTTTTGCTAAGCTAAGTCAGTGGATTTTATTATCATCGGTTACATCACCACTCACCATCAGGTGGGGTAGTAGTGAAGCACAAATTATAAATAGTTCAAAAATATATAAATTAAAATTAAAATCAAAAATATTAAAAATTAAAATGTTAAATAAAGTAGACCTGTGCTTTCCTGCGGAGAAAGGGCAGACATGGCAAACGCTCTGTCCAGGCGAAAATGTTCTACTCGAAGTTAACCAACAAAAAATAGTGAGATATTCCGTTAGTGCGGAGTGTGCAGAAATATTCGTTTCATAATTTCCATAGTGACCAAGATCAGGCCCGCCTTGTAGCTGTTCCGACTAAGAAGACACTAGTTACACGCTTTACTATCAAGTAATCTCGGCACATTACTTGAGAACTTGCGCGATTTGTGAAGCTCGTCAGTGCCCTGTGGTAGCAACATCGACGAGTTTCATTGACGCCTTCCAAGTGTGGCAACTATGGCAAAATCCCCCCTATGAGGCAATCTATGAAGAAGACCTATATTCAGCAGTGGACTTTTAAAGGCTTGATATTCTTTGAACGATGTCATCCGAAGTGCTCTTGTCTCTATTAATGTATCCTCGGTTTTAGAGCCTTGTGGAATATTAAGAGACGATGGTAAGACACCCGACGGTATGACATTATTCCCTTGGGAGAAAGGTAAAGCACTAATGTAGTATGATAATTGCGTGGACAATTTGGCAGCCTCTTATCTCAGGGGTACCTCGTTTAGAGTCGGGGCGGCAGCAGAGGCAGCTGAACTAAGTAATTGGCAATATGAGTCTCTGAGAGATGACTACATATTTGTACCATTTGCTGTAGAAATTATCGGTTCGTGGGGTCCACGGGCGTTGAAGTTCCTAAAAGAACATGTATCCGCGACTGGTCGTTACTGCTGGTGATAAGAGGGCTGGTTCCTTTCTTGCTTAATGGTTAAGTATAGCGATTCAGCGTGGAAACGCAGCCAGCGTTTTTGGCACGATACCACGGGGAGTAGGACTGTATGATAATTTAAGTTTTAGTTTTTTTACTATAGTTTTTTTTATATTGTAGGTATACATTTTAATGTTATGTAAATAAATGCATTAAAATATATAACAGAAGGCTACATAAAGAATAGTAAATGCAACACTGCATCTCAATACTCCTTTAAGCTAATAAAACGCTAACAGGGAAAGGACTAGGTTTTAAAGGAATACCAAGTTAATGAAATACTATAGAGCTTCGTTTGGAGAGTAATGATAACTGGAGACACACTGGTAATGAGGTTTTCGAGATAACAGTTACTGTCTCGACACTAAATATAAATGTGTTCGCTGGTTCAAGGGGATTGTATCTCCCATGTAAATCATCATAGTCTTCGATTATTATTGTTTCATTCCTCTGGGAATCTGCAGTGATATTACATTTTCGTTCGTAATGCAATTTTTGCTTGACAATTTTATATAAGATTTGGGTGCCTGGTACTGCTTTTGTTGATCTACATAACTCAGTTTAAACTGTCTCGCGAGTCTAGGGTAGTCAAGCGATGGCTTGATTATGTGGTGCCGGAATTGAATCGCAGGGACGAGCAAAATCAGTTAATGGGTGTTTTTGTCAAAAAAACTTCAATAGCAGCCCATAGTCAGAAATTTGGCGGTATTTCCCATGCTTAGGGACCACGTATATTTTTGGTCGGGTGGCTTTAATACTTGCGTTTTAGGTCGTCACTTTATTTTTGTCGATCGTTATATAAATCAATTATAATTTGTTAAGAGGTACTTTATCCGTGTGTTCACCTCTTTAACTAATTATTATATCAATCAGAACATATGACTACTAAACCGTACTAAATTTCCTATTTTACTCGAAATATGGTAATGTATTTGAAACTGGCCACGCAGGAATCATCATATCATATTTTCAGCTTTATCAAAAAAAAAAAATACTGCAATTTGACATCTATGAAACAAGCTGAGTGATATTAAAAAAGTTATCTTCCACGTTCATATATTGTTAGTGTTACTTTAGTTTAAATTGATAATCTATATTTTTAATGCATTATATCTGTAAAAATGCGCATGGATTTAGAAAAATAAGTAGTGAGCAAGAAACCTTTTATTTTGTACACTGTACACATTAAACGTATAAAACTAAGGTTAATCTGAACCTTGACCGAAACAAAACCAATTATGCCTTCTATAAATCACCCAATGTGTTCCCAGTGGTCTGACCGCGTGTTCTTGGCTACTAGCTTATGTTAGAAAATGAGACCTTAGGCCTAAAGAGGCAATGATTGAAATTCTTTGTGTATTACTAACGAAAATAATTTTTTCAATCGTTCTTATATTCTCGTTTTATTTTGTAAGTCCTGGCACATAAGTTTTACACTGCGCTATTGATGTTATATTTCTCTTTTATCTTAATGGAGATTTTTTTCGGGCATGAGTTTTTATTACTTTCTAGTACAAAGGTACTGTTTTTGTTTTTAGAGAATTCTTTTGTTTCATACAGAGCAATCTTTACTTATCAATCTATATTGTGTTGTTTTTTTTTTAAATAATATAGTGGTGCGATAAAGTTCATTTCTACGAGAACGACGTAGTTGCTTGTATCTGTTTATGCAGTTTATGAATGTATACTTAACTTGTAAAACATACAAGAGTGTATACCGTAACCTCAGACCAACAAAACAAGATAGACATCCTGCGTACATTTCAAGTTACGTCGAAATTATCAAATTCTTGACACATACCGTAAAAGTCATCTGCCGGACGCACACAACAAAGCATACAAAAAAGCTTAACGCTGCTGTGTTTTGTATGGTGAGTGTAGAGAACCGGAGACCCTTTTTACTGGAAACGAGGTATTCCATCTTAGTCCTCACGGTTGAAGATGTTTATGGGCAAAGCATCAAATTACCATCAGTTGGACTGTGCATTTTTTACCCTTATTCTATAAAAAAAAAATACACCACTAAAAAAAATAACCGGCCAAGTGCGAGTCGGACTCACGCATGAAGGGGTTTGTACCATCGTAAAACACGTTTCTAGTAGGAAAGCCTCTTTTAATTTTCAATTTATTTTTATTTTTATTATTTTTTGTTATAGCGGCAACAGAAATACACATTCTGCGAATATTTCAACTGTCTATCTATTACGGATCATGAGATGCAGCCCGCTAACAGACAGACGGACGGACGGACGGACGGACAGCGGAGGCTTAATAATAGGGTCCCGTTCGTTACCCTTCGATTACGGATCCCTAGCAAGAAGTAATAGAGTATATAAACCATTCTCTCAATAGCCAATCACGTACCAGTGTTTTACTTGTCGTATAAAACTTGTCGGTTTTCTTGAGGCACAGAACAGCACTCTAAGTTGACAGTCATGTCCCAAAACCAAATTGCGCTTCCTAAAGACTAATGTGAACAAAGATGTGGTCAAATTTTTTACTTTATTGATCTTTTTTAATATGCTAGCCCCACCGCCCCACAACTGGGCAGAAATAAATTATTATAGACAAATAAAAAGTTTTGTTTGCAGAGTTAAGAGTACTTACATTTTTATGGCGTTATGCGTACAGTAAGTTTTGGTAGACAAATGATTGAATACAGTATTGTTACGGAAAATTATTGTTTTCCTACCTGTGTAATACTTTGTTAAATGTAATAAAAAAAAATACATACATATTTTAAATGTTTTTCTTATTTGTTATGAGTTTGTGTGGTTTATAATATAGGTTTCTTGGAAACGGCTGTTACAAATTGGATGAAATTTTATACTGGCGTAATGTTTTACTTTGCAAGTTATTCTAAATAGATGTTATCCTTGAGAAAATTCTTTTTTTTATCAAATTCCGAACAAAGCTCGGTCGCCCAGGTAATATTATACAGGTTTATAGTCATATAAGTTATAAAAAGCTAAGTTTCGTGATTACATACCTAAATATTCTGCTAGATTAGATTTCAAACAACCTAAACTTAGTATTCAGCGATGAATGAATGAATTTTAAGTGAATTCTGAAAGAATCAAGCTTTATTCAGTGTTTTAAACGTAAAAAGCTATAACAGTTGAAAGCGTTATAAATTGAAATGGCTATTTTATAGAGATCTGGCGCTCGACCAATAATTGAATACGTTTTACAGTCCAGTAATGAATTCCAGTTGCGTTAAATACAGTTTAGATCATTAATTATTAACAAATATAACAAAAAAAAAAACTAAAATGTCATGCTTTAAAAATATTCCTTTCGTACTTTTTAAGAATTATAGCAAAATCAATTAAATTAAAGGTAACATTCGAGGGACTAACTAATGAACGATTAATTAAGGATCGTCAAACAGTGGTAAAATCTATCTGAAATCTTCCCTTGAGATGAAGAGCGATGCACTCACCACAGTGTAATGAGTAAATATTTTAGATGCATTAAGTAATACGTGTTGCGTGCGTCATTGGTCTAGTGATTAAACGCGGTTGCTGATCATAAGATCTCGGGTTCGAATCCCGGGTCGGACCAAAAGGTCAGTTAGCAGCCCGCAGTCAGAAAGTTGTCAAGTAAACTCTCTGATCATGACGGATTACCGTTCCATCAGACTATGAGAGTAAGGGAATAAAGAGTGCACCTATTTTCGCGCATACACTTGGGCATTATTCTATTTTTTTTTTTTTTTATAGGAGAGGGCAAACGAGCATGCGGCTCACCTGATGGTAAGTGACTACCGCCGCCCAGAACAACTGCAACACCAGGAACCAGAGGAATTGCAGATGCGTTGCCGGCCTTTAAAAGGTAGGCTCTTTTCTTGAAGGTCCCTAAGTCGTATCGGTCCGGAAAAATCGCTGGTGGTAAACTATTCCACAAGGAAGTTGTGCGAGGAAAAACATCTTCTAAATCGCACAGTGGTGGACCGCCAATCATCCAGATGGTGTGGATGGTATCAGGAGTTCTGCCGCGATGTGCGTTCGTGAAATTGGCGGCTGGGATTAATCCGAACAATTCCTCAGAGCACTCCCGTGGTAAATGCGAAAGAAAATGCAAAGAGATGCAACATCTCTTTGCAGCGCCAATGAATCGAGCCGATCGGAAAGGACTCGGTCGTCGACGATTCGAGCCGCTCTGCGCTGGATGCGGTCAAGTGGAAGGAGCTGGCACTGGGGAGCCCCAGCCCAGAGATGGGAACAGTATTCCATGTGAGGCCGAACCTGCGCCTTGTAAAGTTGCAGGCGTTGTGCCGGCATGAAATACTGTCCCGCTCTGCTGAGCACGCCAAGCTTTTTAGAGGCCAATTTGGCCTTCTCTTCCAAGTGACCGCGAAACTGCACGCCACTCGATATGTCGACGCCGAGGATTCCGATACTGGCTGCGGCAACAAGGGGAGTGCCTTGAAACTGAGGTGATACGACAAAGGGGTTCTTTTAGCGGTAAACGCGCAAACTTGTGTCTTCTGAGGATTAAACTGGACTAGATTTAGTCGCCCCAATCCGAGACTTTGTTCAGCAAAGACTCGACTTCAGACACAAGTTTGTTCCGGTATTCGGCGACGTTTTCCGAGAAATATTCGCACGGCCGGCGTATAGAGCATCACCAGTGCTATCATCCGCATAGCAATGAATGCTACCGGTTTGCAACATATCATTGATATGCAGAAGAAACAGCGTTGGTGATAGCACACAGCCTTGTGGAACACCAGCGTTAATCGGCTGTAGTCGGGCATGCACCGTCTACAACGACCTTGATGCTCCGATCTGCAAGAAAGCTGGTGATCCAATTGCACAATTTCTCGGGAAGCCCATAGGAAGGAGCTTCGAAAGAAGCGCTTTGTGCCAAACCCGATCGAAAGCCTTCGCAATATCAAACTAACGTAATGCCTCCCCTTGGACTCTACTGCCTCCGCCCATCTATGAGTCAGGTAGACCAGAAGATCACCAGCTGACCGACCCCGACGAAAACCGTATTGGCGGTCACTAATCAGCTGGTGATCCTCAAGGTACCGCATGAGCTGGCAGTTTATAATGGACTCCATTATTTTGGAGAACAAGGGGGTGATGGCGATAGGCCTGTAGTTGGACGGTCTGAGCGGTCGCCTTTTTTAGGGATCGGTTGGACAAAAGCTGTCTTCCATGATTTCGGGACTACGCCTAGGGAGTAGGAGTACCGGAAAAGACGCGTTAGAACCGGTGCCAACTCCGGAGCACACGTCCTCAGCACAATTGGCGGGATTCCGTCAGGCCCACTCGACTTGTGAATGTCCAGGGAGAGGAGTGCTTTGCGAACCGAGCGCTGTGAGAACCGCACATCCGGCATTGAGCACTCACACCGCGGGATGGTCGGCGGTGTGTTCCCCCCGTCATCAAGAGTCGAGTTGGACGCAAAAAGTGAGCCTAAAAGGTCGGCTTTTTCTTTTGCGGCGTGGGCCAGTGAGTCGTCCTCCTGTGCAGAGATGGTAGTGATGGCTTACAGAAATTCCTTGGACAGCCTTGGCGAGAGACCAGAATGCACGGGTTCCCGAAGGAAGGCGAACTAGTTTCTCGCCAATTCTGCCTATGTGCTCAGACTTTGCCTTGGCAATAACACTTTGAAGGACCTGGTGGCGAAGTTATACTTCTTTTAAGCATGCTGGTGTTTACATCCCGAGCCACCGAAGCCTCAGCCCAGGCCTGATAGCACTCCTGCTTACTGCGTAATGCAGTCTTACAGGAGCGACCAAACCAAGGCTGCGATCTGCCTCCGATGGGTACCACAGATGATGGAATAAATAGTTCCATTCCTGTAGCACCACGTCAGTGACAGAGTCAACAACAGCGCTGGGATCATCCGGCGAGAAGCAAACCCGCCTCCATGGGTAGGATGCAAAGAAAGACCGCATTCCGTCCCAATCCGCTGACCTGTAATGCCAAACACGGCGGCAACCTACAAAACGCAACCGCGAGGGAGCGTGAGTGGCACCACACCCGGATCAGACAATGGTCCGAAGAGCCGAGAGGGCATCGACGGAAACCTGATATCCGTCCGGATGAGAGGTCAGCAGAAGGTCCAACAGGGAAGGTGTATGATCCTTCACATCTGGAATCCGCGTAGGCGAAGTAACCAGCTGTGTCAGACCATATGCCAAGGCAAAGTCATAAACAGATCTCCCGCATGATCGGTTAAACGTGAACCGAGCCATTCGGCGTGGTGGGCGTTAAAATCGCCAAGGACCACGATCTCTGCGGATGGGACCTGTTGTAGCAAGGAATCTGTAGCCATTTGGACGTGGTCGATGAGTCGGTCTGTTTCGGCATTACCGCTATGGGACCTATAGAGGCACCCGTAGACGCGCGGATGGTCGTCGCTATCTACGCGTAGCCAAAGGATGGACAGGTCCGAACCTTCAAGACTGCCGAGGCGTCGAGAACAGATGTCCTCTCTGATGTCGCAAACTCCAGCCCGAGGCACAAAGGTGTTCCAATTTGTACCCCGGGTAGGAGATGAAGTATCAGCCGGAGAGGACACCTGCGTCTCGGTCAGAAGAGCAAGGCCGGCTTCGCCGTCTCGAGATGGTAGTGGACGGCGTTTAGGTTCGAGTGAAGTCCCTGATGTTGCAGAAATCACGGATAGCGTGGCAGGGGTCGCCTTGGTCTTGTTGCTCAGTTTGCCCCGAGCAGTTATTGTTTTGAGCGGAATTTTGCCCCCAGAATACGCGGGGCAGCCTGAGCACCACGCTCAGGAGTGGAGTAGCATGGTCGTGGATGCTCAGCGAGGATTCTCCAGGGTGCTGGTACCCTCCTGGGGTAGTCTAAGATTTAATTCCGCTACCATGTTGATGGGGGGTGGGCCTCCGGTCACCTGCACTCACCAGACGAAACGCAAAGCAGAGCTTCCACTTCACGCCGGTATTCTGTGAGGTCGTGGTACCAACCCGGCTCGAGCCGGCCCATACGTGCAACAGCAAAAGCTGCGTGGCTCTACCACCGTAAGACCGTCTATCCTGCATAGATGCTGGGCTAGACCATCTATCCTGCATAGATGGTCTAGCCTGGCAGTTTCCGTTGAGGACTGGCCGCCGTGATCGAAATACGAATGACATTTTATTATTATAGAGTATTCTCATCTGGTTGGGCTGAGTAAATATATAAAGGAAAATGATAAATATACATAAATATATGTAGTCATACACAGCATACACGTCAATAAAATACTGGTGCGATCTAGCGTAAAGGTACTTGTGGTAAGGTACCATTGTACTTGTGGTAACGTGACAACCGTTGTTGTTTATAGGATTTTTGAAAAAAACATCATCGGGAAGCGTACTATTTTTTTGCGACGAATTGCTAACGATCTGCTTATTATATTTTCTTGTATTTTATGTTGTAACGCACGCACATATGCGCCATCCATCATGAGTGCATCTGAGGATGATCCTCTTTCGCCTACATATACATTAAATATAGTGAACGGGAAAAAACCTCCGCACGGACGATGCGGTCGGTATCGAGGAGCACCACCTTCTGCATTTGAGCCCGGAGTTCGTCACGGAGTTCCAGTCGCCTCAAATGACTCGAAATCCTGACCGGGATTAGCCCGTTTTCAGAAACGACCACAGGAATCATTTCGAACGGCAGACCACCCCACATGTCGTTCAACCTCGTGAGCCAGGTCAAGATATTTTGTTTGCTTATCTGTTTCGGCTGTCTCGAGTTTCTCGTCATGCGGGATGGTAATATCGACCAAAACTATCCTCGACTGTGTCCGGCCCATCACCACAATATCAGTCTTATTCGCAAGAATAGTCCTGTCCGTGATGATGGTCCGATCCCAGTAGAGCCTTTCGCAGTCATTTTCGAGCACGGCATCCGGCAAGTACTTGTAGTAAGGCGGTTTCCGATTCACGAGACCGTATTTCAGAGCTAGCTCCTGGTGCAGAATCCTCGCTACTAGATTCATCATCATCATCATCATTACAGTCCTTCACAAGTCGACTGCTGAATATAGGCCTCCCCCAAGGAATGCCACAAAACACAGTCCTGAGCTACCTGCCTCCATCGACTTCCTGCACGTCTTACCAGGTTGTCACTACATCTAGTGGCGGGTCATCCTACACTTCGCCTACCGGTACGAGGCTGCCACTCGAGAACCTTTTTGCCCCATTGGTTGTCGGTTCTTCGAGCTATATGGCTGGCCCGTTGCCACTTCAGCTTACTAATCTGTTCGGCTATGTCGGTCACTCTGGTTCTACTGCGCATATCCTCATTTCTAAGTTTATCACGCTACTAGGTCGTGTCTGTGCAAAAGAGTTAGAAAGCGCCGAACAACCGGAGATGACATGCCTAAGTGACTCACTAGGATAGCGAAAAGCTGGACAGATGTCGGCGGTGCCATCCCTTAGAATGTGTCTACGATAGTTGTTGGTCATAATAACCCGATCCTGTATCGCACAGAAAAAAACATCGGTTTGCCCAAAGAGGTCACCGAAACGTAGCCGGTGACGGCAGGCAACTGTGTACGAAAGGCTCATGTAGACCCTTGTGGTACCTCCCGTGGCGCTCTTTCTGTTTCCCTTTCCCTTTATCACAAGAAATGACCTCCGTATAGAATGAATCATCCAATCTCGTCAAGAGTAATTACGGAGAGTAATTACAGCCTCGTACTGACGATCTCGGATGATGAATTCTATGGGACGTCATAGCAGTGCAGACTTTGCTATCCAGGGCGTAAATTTCTGTATGAATTCACCTGAGTATGCCAAAGGTATACATAAAGACAGGCATGACCCAACCGTTATATGCGTGTACTTAGTTACTCCCGACAAAAGGATGTCAAGCACTCTGGTCAAGCGTGCATAAAACACATCGTAAACTGAATAATTCGTACCCGCCTTATCTATTTTTTTTTATAGAATAAGGGTGACAAACGAGCAAAAAGTTCACCTGATGGTAAGTTGTTGCTGTGGCCCATCTATCTTCTTCGTTTGCGAATTTAAATGCAGATGCGTTGTCAGCCGTGAGGACTAAGATAGAATGCTTCTTTACCAGTAAAAAGGGTCTCCGGTTCTCACCATACGAAACACAGCAGCATTAAGCTGCTATTTTACGATGGTATTCTGTGAGAGCGTGATCCTTCCCCGGTCGAGCCGACCCATTCGTGCTACAACTATACTATTAATATAGCTGCAGCATGGCTCTACCACGTAAATAAAACTATACCTATGTACTGCGACATATCCAAGTGTCGTTATTTTTCAGCCTCCAAAATGGTATTTATGTTGATGGGCATAAATAAATCTATGCACTTAGAATAAGCGACCCTACCCCTTTCAACATTTTTATAGAATTGCATAAGATGGCAATGACTTCTACTACTACAATGTGTTCGCTGAGTGACCTTGAGATTCCTCAACGGCCAGCAGTGCAGGACCACGTCGTACATCCATATGTCACGGATCTGAAACATGATCACTGCACTGCAACACGCACTGATGTTCAATTAGATTCTTTAGCAGAAAGCTTTAAGAAAACTTATTAAAACGAGTAGAGACGACTTATTTAGGGTTATTTCGAATAATAAAATAACCAATATAGAAAATGTAATGAGCTCGAGCCCAAATATTTCTTACAATATTCGTAAGCTATATTACAATCTGCTTCGGGCAGCAACTGGATAAGTAATTTGAGATCACCCATATAGAAAAAGTGAGTCACTTTTGTCTCTCCTTTCCGGAGCTGAAATCCCCTCGCGGAGCCCTCCATTAAGGTATTGAGAATGTTCAGAGTGAGGCAGAACCAGATTGAACTGAAACAAATGCCCTGGAAAATACCCCTTCTTATTCTTATCCAGCTTTCTACATCCGTCATGTGTCAGGAGTGTTTCTTTGGTTCCACGAGCACCACTCCGACATCCATTTTGAGCGCTTGACATCACCTGATTTAAGTCCAGGTGACAAGTAATTCTCGCGCTCAAAATGGATGTCTGTGTCTTATATATGATAATTAGACACGTGATGGGGTGGTGTTTGCTCATGTGTGTGGTATCCTGATCTTTAGGAACGAAATGAGTGATCCTAGTAGTGAAGTGGCTCGGGAGTGACCTCTGGTATGCGGGGAAGTTGTGGTCGACTTTGGAGAAGCGTACCGAGTGTTTCCGTAATCGCATCTTCCAATGTGCTCCTTATTTGCTCTAGTTCATGGGCGACTATTCAATCATCGTCTGAATCCACCACAATTGAAAGATCTACAGCGGCATCCACGTGTGCGAGTTGCTCTACAATTTGTGGTGCCACATCCCCAGCCGTATCAATTTCATCCGATGAGGACACAACCTCACGCTGTACTTATTCGAGTTCGGCGCCATGAAATATGTTTGCGCAAGATACACTGAACCCGGTCTGCTAGGTTTTGCTCGGTGACGGTTATAGATGGCTCCAGCTCAGCAAAAAAGTGATTCATCCTAGTCCAGTACGCATAACGTCCAACTTTTCTCCCTTTCGCCCTAAAATACGCTCACAGTGCGTTCGAGGTCATGGATTTCATCCAACGCATACTTCGTACTCCAACCAACGGCGGGTGACACTTGCTGAGTCCAAGAGAACCCTGCCAATACCAAGCCTGGTAGGGATGATGGATGCAAGGAGCTGCTGGGTGGTCTTGCAGCCCCTTGGGCTCGGCTGGCGGCACGCATGCTATCGCATCCAGCAACAGCTTCAGACGCACCCTGGCGACCTCCAGGCAGCGGACCCATGGTTCCTCGGTGTGCCATCAACGCCATAGTTTTTAATGGTGGTAGAGCCACGAGGCAGCTTTTCTGTTGCACGTATGGGCCGGCTCGAGCCGTGTTGGTACCACGACCTCACAGAATACCGGCGTGAAGTGAAAGCTCTGCTTTTGCGGGTGACCGGAGGCCCCATTCCCCCCCCCCATCAACATGGTGGCGGAAATAAAAGACTACCCCAGGAGGGTACCAGCACCCCTGGAGAATCCCTCGCTGAGAATCCACAACCATGCTACTCCACTCCTGAGCGTGGGTGCTCAGGCTGCCCCGCGTATTCTGGGGGAGGGGGGGAGGGGGCGAAATTCCGCTCAAAACAATAACTGCTCGGGGCAAACTGAGCAACAAGACCAAGGCGACCCTTGCCACGCTATCCGTGAATTTCTGCAATATCAAGTGACTTCACTCGAACCTAAACGCTCGAGAAGGCGAAGCCGGCCTTGCTTTTCTGACCCAGACGCAGGTGTCCTCTCCGGCTGATACTTCGTATCTCTCCTACCCGGGGTACAAATTAGAACACTCCTTTGTGCAACGGGCTGGGCCCATTTGTGATGCAGTTACTTTATCATCTACTAATCAAATGTTAAGATATTCTGACATGCTTCAAACGATTTGACTATATAATCGCTTTAATCGTCATGCAGATGGATTGACTATCGTATTACCAGACGTCTCGTACCTTGGATATTGTTGCCCGTCACCGGTCTGCGTGGAATTGGAAGCCATTACATTTTTCTAGCATTCTCCATAGGCTTGTCTTACGACAGCCACAGGACTAAATGAGGTGATGAAAACACGCTGTTACCACACGGCAACGTATTACGTAAAATATATGTATTCATATTAGGTATAATAAATTACTTAAAACGCTAACTTAATTAAGTCAGTAACATTTACTCATAAATATGTTTAAGCGTTGTATTTGCTTCGTGGATTATGGATTTTAGCAGAAACTCCTCCTTTTGTCTACAGAATTCTCTGTACAGGAGCATCGTTGTTATTAAGCTACTTGATTTAAGCTTTAAAATGTGTATTATATATTATATTAAATTTTGAGTTATGTAGATGACTTAGCTAGTCAATATTTATTATCATATTATAAAAGACAAAAACTAAAAACTTAAATTATCATACAGTCCTTCTCCCCGCGGTACAGCGCCAGGAACGCTGGCTGCGTTTCCTCGCTGACTACACTTAGTTTTTGAGCACCATTTTTTTCTTACCAGCAGCGATGATAAGTTGCGAATACAGTTCCTTTAAGATTGGCACGTGAACCCCACGGACCGATATTCTCTACAGAAAATTGCACAAAAGTCATCTCAATTTGGAGTTTAAATATAAAATATCTAAATATACCTATAGTTTTACAAGGATTCCGTCTAGCCGCCAAATATTAATAATAATAATATTTTATATTCATACTTAGTCCATAGAGATGTTAGCATAACAATAATATATATTTAATACTTTATTAATATTATTAATTTAGAAAATTAAACATCTCGCGTACACCACGTTTATCTTATTTATTTGTTATGTTTTATCTTATTTATATCATAATTTATTAAAAATGTTATAATTAAAATTAGAATTAATTAGGCAATACCGTTACAGCCTATATAAAGTCTACTGCTGAACATAGATCTCTGCAAGGAATGCTACAAAGAACGATCCTGACCCATCTGCATCCTTCGACTGCATCGCTTACCAGGTCGTCACTCCTTCTAGTGGGGGCCGCCCCACACTTCGCTTACCGATACGAGGCTGCCGATTGAGAACCATTCTTCCCATTGATTGTCGATAATTCGAGCTATAAGACCGGTCCATTGCCACTTCAGCTTACTGATCCGTTCGACTGTGTCGGATACTCTAGTTCTTCTAGTTCGTGTAGGGACAAGTCTAGGTAATTTAAATAACTGTCCACGGATTCCTATATAATACAGTTTATTTCAAAACACACACAACACAATAAAATTTATAAGGAAGAAGAAGAAGAAGAGTGCAAAGATCAGAATAATATGACGATATAATATATACAGTCCAATAATATAAATTGCGTACGTATATTAATTGTTGTTATAATAGTAATTAAAATAATTATTGAACTAAAATAGTATTTTACATTTAATAAATGTCCTCCAAACCGAATTGTGGTCACGGTGACCAATCTCAACGAAGACTAGCCATCTGCAGGGGACAGGATTAAAGTGCACTAGTGTGTGCGTAAGCGGCACACGTACACTCTCTATTGCCTTACGCTCATACAAAATCACGCGCAGGAGCAACGGTTTTACGTGAGTTTTCGAGACACGAGGTTGCTACACCGCCAACTTTCTAACTCCGAGCTGCTACTGAGACAGAAAAACCCAATAACTGATTTTGACCCGACCCACATTTCGAATCCAGGACCTCATGATCAGCAACTGAGCTTTCGGCTACTAAACCAACGAGGCTCATTTACCTATACGTACTCGTAACTCACCGCATAACTCTACGATCGGTGTATCTAAAGCCATTAATTATGTTAACTGCAATTACTTCCTTTGCAATTTTACTAATTTTTCATTATCACACACCGCACTTTTTTAATCTTATGCAAACAGTCATTATATGTTTACCTTTGAAAAAGGATAATGGAAGAAGGCTCTTCTCTAGTTTATTAAAATTTAAATTTGCTGTAATAGCCATGAATTATGACAGATGAGGGTTTTCAGTAACAGCCGCTCCATACCTTATTCTTAGACTCTTCACCATATAGATGTTCTTTATAATTTCCTCACCTTCCTCCTGCATATTGATAGTAATTAACAAAAATCTGATAAATATGTAATCGCTTTTCTTAGCGCCTTAATTTACACAGTGGGTTTTTTTTCGAGCGCACAATCCACTTGATGATAAATGGTTACTGTGGCCCATAGACAATTACATCTCATTTTCATCCAAAATACTAATGAATAAATAAAACTTATCATCATCATCACTACAGCTCATCACAATTTCACTGTTGAACATAGGCCTCCCCCAAGGAATGCCACAAAATGAAACTAAATAACCAAAATCATACACAATACTCATTGACAAGGGACCTAATTTGGCCAATTACAGCTTAGACTTGTATTATCAAATTGCATTCAATTGAATATAGAGAAGCGTTAATGATAAGTATACACATATATCATAAAGATCCGTTTGTAACAAACAATTGTGATGTTTGTCAAGTTCATGATGTAAATCAATTCAAGAGCAACAACTGGATTAAAAAAAATAACAAGAAATTACCATTGAAATTCTTTAAATATAAGGTTAAACAAAACATTTCTGGTTAACAAAATATATTATTTTCTCTATAAAAATAAAATTAAACTGTTCGTAAAAACTGAATTCAAGTTTATTTTTTATTTTTGTTCCATATTTTGTTTTCGTAATAAGTAATACTCATAGACTAGTAGTAAAAAAGAAATATGTCAACATATTTGTTAGAAAGAACTATAAAACCCTTTTGTGCTCACAACGTGAGTCGTCGAGACCCTTAGCACATTTCAATGATATACTATACATTCGTATAACGAGCATCCCTTTGGGAGTGAATATGAAATCTACAACTCAGAAACTGTATCAGAAGTAGGAACTGGAACGTTATTATGAAAAAGGCAGCTGATATAAAGCTATATAATATATAAATAAAATAAAAATAATAACAACAATATAAAAACACAAATAAAAATAATAATAACAAATAAAATAATAAGACTTAAAAGTGTTAAGTTTTGCTCGTTATATGACAATGATGTTCTTATAAACAATTTCTACCATAGTGACAATTTTGGATACTGTGAGAAGCTATTAACTACGTAGGACCCGTCATAGTGCCCTACGAGTACAAGTTTATTCGCTTACAAGGTAGAGCCAGGCTGCAGATATATTATGGCTGTAGCAAGAATTGGTCGGCTCGAGTGGGGTAGGACCACGCTCTCGCAGAATATCAACGTAAAATAGCAGCTTAATGCTGCTATGTTTCGTATGGTGAGTGTAGAGAACATAGATTACTATAATACAAATACAATAGAACCGGTGACACTTATTACTGGAAACGAGGCATTCCATCTTAGTCCTCAGGGGTTTTAAGCATCTGCATTTTGATTTTAAATTGAGGATGAGTGTCATGTATATAATCTATGAGCACAGCATCCACTTACTAACCGATGTATTGTGTGCTCGTTTGTAACACATATTCCAAAAAAAAAAATCTATCCGTTCCTGATGCAAAATTTATGCAACAATATTATCAAAGGAAATTTAGGATGCAATCTCAGGAATATGAAAGCTACAACAAACAGACCCGACAAGCGGATATTTTTAATTTTGCAAAAATGTGCTGAACGCAAACCCATAGCGCGCCATCTTATCACTTTTTCTGATTATTACATCACAATAGACACGTGGTCAGCTTGTTTGAATTATTTTAACGCAATAGGATGTAGCTTTTGCAATAACTTTACAGCAGATATTATAAGCCAAATATTTCAATATTTATTTTCGCTAGAGCTAAAATGCAAGAGGTTTTACAAAGGCGTAATTTTGATTATATTTAATAACTAGCGATCCGCCCTGGCTTCGCACGGTTGATTTCTAGATATCGACAACAACGCCACCTACTGGGTCTAATTGTGAATCTAAAACATTCTCTAATTAACTTAATCACATACAGAGTTTAGTCAAATATACACAGAAGAATTATATAATATATAATATGCATGTTTTTCAGTTTACAAGAATTATTCTGTCTATTGATGAAAACCGCATCAAAATCCGTTGCGTAGTTTAAAAGATCTAAGCGTACAGACAGTGGAAAGCGACTTTGTTTTGTACTATGTAGAGATTTATTATAAAGAAACGTGTATTTGAGATTTGGCGAAAATTTTGTGAAATTTTCTATTTTCTTATTCTTTTTTTTATCTTTATTTAAGAGCTTAATCAAAATGCGATTATGCCGCTCTATTTGACATCATTTAGAACTAAATAACATTAAATTTAACAACCAAACAAAAATAAAATAAAAAAGTACTATCTAATTGACTGATCTGAGGAGAATATTATGTTATATAATTTAACCAATAATTTTGTTTCATCAGAATGAGGATTGGATAAAATAATGTTACAATCAGCAAATTCCTTTGAAATATTTTTACACTTAGCTATTCGAAAGGCAGCATTGCGGGCACACTCCATCAAGACATGCATTAAGTCCTCGGGAACACCGCATTGTTCACAGTTCGGTGACGGGACTTTGTTCATAAGAAAAGCAAACTTCTTGGATGGAATGTGTCCAGAACGCAGATTCATAATCACAACTGTATCCTTTCTTGGTGATATGTGACTATCAATCCATGGAATTCTGAGGGGATGTGGCTGGACCATTTTATACCAGATACCTTTTTCTTTAGAGCGTAAATCAAAATATTCCTTCCATAATTTGTAGCATTGTTTTTTGATTAACCAAATGCAATCTGTATAATAAGGGAGTACATTATATTCAATTCTATCACTAATAGCTTGTCTAGCCGAAACATCTACCCGTTCATTATATTCAACGCCACAGTGTGATGGAATCCACTGTAACTTGATAGATTTAGAATTGGAGGTCAGATTTAAAATACAGTCCAGGACTGGGTAGGCTGTCGGGGTGCCTCGTAGGCCCAAGATACACCGAGCCAAGTGTTGGAGTGCGCTTTGAGAGTCTGTGAATATCACTATATTGTCTTGTGTCTATGAATATCACTATATTGCGTAAAGGCGGCTCTTCACGTTGGCCAACATAGTGGCGAATGTGTTGGCAAAGATATTAGCCAAGAGTTTGTGATGGCGTCCACACGTTGGAAGAGCCATGCTGCAGCTATATTAGTAGTATATTTGTAGTACGAATGGGTCGGCTCGACCGGGGAAGGACCACGCTCTCACAGAATACCAGCGTAAAATAGCAGCTTAACACTGCTGTGTTTCGTATGGTGAGTGTAGAGAACCGGAGACCCTTTTCACTGGAAAAGAGGCATTCCATCTAAGTCCTCACGGGTGACAACGCATCTGCATTTTGAATCTTTATTGAAGATAGATGTAGATGTCTATGGGTCACAGCAACCACTTACCATCAGGTGGACTGTGTGCTCGTTTGTCACCCTATACTATAAAAAAAGGTCTTTCAGTTTGCTTCGGTTCAGGCCAATGTGCGGACGAATTTTTTAAAATGGATATTGAGGCGCTAACGGCTGCTGCGGTTTATTTATTTACAGCATACCGCTACTACATAAATGTGTATAAGAAAAGGGTGATCAAAAAGAAATGGAAATATAGAAATTTTATTTCTTGTGTTCCACAATTAATTTTCGGCTTGCTGGAGCTCTATAAAGCGAAAAGTTTCTTCATTGGTCATTGTTACTGCCATTTTGAAGACACTAGTTACGATGCGTGAATATAAAATTTAAATCAGGTGCGTGCGATCACTCTGGGAGCTCGTAGCAAACTAATCGTGCGCCCAACGTGTGGACGTGGCGGCTAATACTCAGCCACAACCCTTTGATCTTTTGTAAAAAACCGACACCACACGGATCTCGCGCCAACTTGTGGGCCATCATTCCAATATATACCAAGTGAAGCACAAACACCCGCTCTACACGATGGCCATCGGTATTGGCCAACACATTCGCCACTATGTTGGCCAACGTGAAGAGCCACCTTTCGACAAATCCTCACAGATTGCGATAAGTTCCGCCACCATAATGCATATTATGTCACTGTCTATTTTTAATTGTAGACTAATGTTGCATTGGGGGTCATAAAATGCTGAACAAATTCCACTCCCATCCTTAGATCCATCAGTAAAGAATTTATAATAATTTTTATATCGCTTGGTTGATAAAACCAAACATAGTAACTTTAGATTAAAATTTCTGTAGCTTCGCTTTGTTTTAACAAGATTCGGGATATTACAATGAATTACATCATCCAAATCTATGTTGGTAACCCAGGTATTCATAGAAAATATTTCTAGTTGTCGGCTGGAATGAATATAAACATTAGTAAGACAATTAAACATAGTTAACAATAGTGGCTTCTTTTTATTCCGCTAATATCTGTTGTCCTTATATGTCAATAATTCTCGTAATATTTTAATTATAATATTGTTTTCTCGTGACCTAGCTTTAAAAATAAATTTACCTCCTAAATACGTTCTCCGCACGTGCAATAGTGGGAGACCAAGTTCACTCTCCGTTGCATGAATAGGAGTTGTTTTAGTAAAACTTCCAATTACTCTCAGCGCTTTTTTCTTATTCTTATATTATTTCATTACCCTCACACTGAAATATAATTTCATATAGTATTGTATGTTTTATAAAAAGTAAATAATGGTAAGAATCTGTACAAAAGCAACAACATTTTGAATTCAGGACTCGTACAAGACATGCAAATTAAGCGAAACAACTTTTATAGACGAGTCAACGTTATCAAATTATTGCCTTCGAAGTAACACTTTAAGCTCTTATGAAACGATCGTCTGGAGCTGTCGTTAGAATGCAGGGTGTGATACAAAGCCCAGTTTACACAATATCATCGTCTCACGGCACTCGAGCAGCGTGTTTGCAGAGACAACATTGGGTCCCGTTGCGGTGTATGAAATCGCTCTTCGAGCGTATGCAAATGTTAGTCGGCATGTGGGGTGTTTAAAACTGTCTTTTATTGCTTCGTGCATTTATTTCCCAGAGGCTTAAACGTGTCAAAAATAGCTTTTAAAATGCTTCAATGTTAAATTTTAAAAGTATATCAAGTGTTGAACACTTTAGTGTTTTGTAATAGTACTTACGTATTCAATAAAATCTGCCTCCATCTCGAGATATCGAATCCTGCTTGTCACAATGTCCTTTTCATTTTCATTGTATCTATAAAACTAAGTAGTTTGTACCCAAATTATTGCAGTCAAGACTGTCAACTTTACCAATGGAAGTTAACTTTGGCATCAGGGGTGTAATGGTACAAAATTACGATTAACACGGAAAACGTAACGTTTTTCGAGATATGCCATTTTTTGTATGAAAATGCAAATAATTGACAGCATTGTTTTAGATATGGCAACATGAGAGTTAATTTTGGCATTTTATTTTAACGCAGAATTGTGCTGGCGAAGTAATCTCTTTGATCAGAGTGCTCCAGAACTTTTGTTGATTATGTTTGAAATACTGAATGTAGGTATCTGTATCTTTTTAATAACGTAATATTAAAGGTTGGGAAATGTAATATATCGTTTTTGACATGTTGGTCTTAACATTTATCTATAACAATAACTTGGCAAAGTTACCATACTATATAGTGATGCCACGATGTGACGGTTACTTTGCCAAGTTTTACTACAACCAAGGGTTGTCAGTTCCAACTTATGTTTTAACCGATTACGACCATTTAAAGAAAGGGTTCTGTACTTGGCATTCTATGTATGTATGTTTGTATCGATTTTTCTCCGTAGCAACCCATTAGGCCAATTTTACTAAATAAGTTTACAATCGATTGATCCTTATCAAAAGTGAAGGAAAATAAAAGAGAAATCTATATTATTTTTACTGCGTTGTCGGGCATAAATACTTATTTTATTACTACTCAGTATTTTTCATAATTTCAACTTAGTGTGTTGATATTAATTTATACCCAAAAACAGTGTTTATTTAATAATTTTAAACTAACTTAAAATATAGTAGTTGATACAGAGAACTTGGGAATGGAATTATGTTAAGGGATTGAAAGATTTGGTTTAAATAGTCTAGGAAGCTAGGAGGTGGGGGTAAACATAAGGGAACAACATTGTTCTTGGTGTTATGGTTAACTTATGGTAAACTATAAACATTAGCATATAATATTACAATCGAATTAGTGTGGCTTTTAAGGAAGTAAACAATATGATTTATAAAGTATACAGGTCTTATAACATAAAGTAAATAGTATCCTATGACATAACATTAGTTTGGCTTCTAAGAAAGTAATTTCGCTTTTAAGTAAATAAACAATATAAAGTATACAGGTCTTATAACATAAAGTACATAGTATCCTATGACATAACATTAGTTTGGCTTCTAAGAAAGTAATTTAGTAAATAAACTATATAAAGTATACAGGAATTGTAATATAAAGTAAATAGTATCTATGACAAAACACCTCCCCCCTTAGAACAGAGATTGAGCGGTTTTGCTCGATTTTTGAGTGTAGTAAGCAGCTTCGTCTTCGTCTTCTGATATACAGGCTGTTATAGCAGTGGTGTTTAGTGATGATATGGGAATCTCGACGTGTTGTCGGTGACGAGAACGGTCAAAGCAATTATTAAAAGTTTGTATACAGTTACCATGTGAATTTGTAGGTATGTTATTCCAAGGCAAGCGTTTATAACATTTATAACAAAAATATGTTAGCATAATGATGCCAATAATCGTACTTAATATGGAAAATTTTGTTACATGTTTTTCTAAGAATGTGGGTTTATTATCTTCAAGCAATTTTGTGTGAGTTTTTATTTGTTCTCTAACCGAGTTAAGAGAATCGAGTTGAATATTGGATTTGTGCAAGTTCTGGTTGTTGCAGCTTAATTTCATCTGGGACGCAAACGTGTTCAATATCCACATAGATAAAAGGATGGCTGATGTTGATCGATTTTGTGTCCTCAGCTAGGAGTGTACATGATGTGTACAAACGCGGTGTACATTTTACATCCTTGTTCTAGAGTGATGATACTTGCTCCAGAGATTTCGCAGTGAGTCGTTTTGCTTTCGCATTCTAAAGCATACGGAGTCTTGCGTTGCAGTATGTAGATCCAGTTGTTGTTTCTAAGAGCTTGGAAAGTGTTGACGTGTGCAGAAAACGTAGTTACATCACAAACTTCAGGAACTTGTTGACTCGTCGTTGTTAAGATGACAACTTCGCATATGGGTCTGGTGTTGATGTTGAAGATGATAAGATCCTTGCAAACTTTGGATTCCGTTGCAAAGTCTTTGCATTTGTCCAGTGAGCTCATGATGACGTATTGCTGTCTAGTGGTACTCATGGCAAGATATGATTGTTCGGGAAGGATAGTAGAATATAAGGAAGAGTCAGGATGTAGAATAGGGATAGAATATAAATGGTATAATGTAAATTTTTCGTTTTCTACTGAAGGAAATTCTAAGATATATATAATTTTATTCATATAAATATAGGAAGTAATAGAGGCAGATTCAAGTATTTTATGTAAATTAGGTAATGCTATTGGGGCAACTAAGTTTTTATTGAGCCTAGCGGGATTAGAAGACAGTAATTCTTTGTATAGGCGCATAGTGGATATTATAGAATGGTGAATTACATATGATTTAATGAAAAGTATGCTTGTAATGACATCATCGATATCTCGTTCCAAAGAAACTATAGCTTCTAGAATTTGAATTGAAACGGTGGATATTTATTCAAGAATAGTTAAATTAAATATAAGTTTGTTTGTTGAGGTAAAGTATGATGTTATTTTTCTAATATCTTCGTTGATAACGTATTCATCATAAGAGATTTTATGAAATGTTTCATTAAAATTCGTGATCGTTGAAGAAGTAATTTGTAATTGTTGTTTTAAGATATCATTAGTAGATATTTGCTGTTTCTCTAACTGCTCAATACATTCGTTATAATGTTTGGCATCTTTTGCGTCTGGAACACCAATGAGCCATTTCAAAATTGAACCTAAGCCGTCTAGTATTTCGCGTTTGGATCGCTTCTTGTTTTAATTTCGTCGAGTTCGTCGAGTCTAGAATCTATTCTGTCTATGTTTATTTTTAAAATGAAGTAATAGTTATAACGTTAGGTAAATTTGAATGTGTGGTAATGAAAGATTGATAGTTATTTATAAGTCGTTTGATAGAGTTGCGAGCTAGGAATAAAGGTTCAAGATTATGATATACAATAAATTTCCAGGAATTTTCAGATATTAATATTTCACCATTGTTTTCGAAATGGAGTCCAGAATTAGAAGGAATAGGATTTATGTGGGTATCCCCATCAACAAAAGTTGTGGCGTACCTGAAAATTAAAATAAACCTAGTTGATTGTTTTGACTTCTTTTAAATTTAGTTATATAATAATTCTTAGAAAATAGATAAACTTTGTATAAAATGATTAAAAAAAAAACAAATATTAAAATTGAGTTTTTTATAAGATATAAAAGATTTTCAATTAAACTAATGGTTTTATTAGGATGTGCCATTATTCGAGCCACCCTGAAATAGATTTAAAGTTAAATATTTATGAATAATTACGACCTAGTCTTAGAATAAAATGTTATGATTATTGAATGAAGTCATGCAATGGTCTTAAGCGATCCGCATGCACTATATGGTTTTTTCCAGATTTTTGTATAATATAATTTTCATTAAAACCTATTCTAACAATAACATGAAGCCCGTCCCAAAGGTTATTTAAGTTGTTTGGATTAGGGACTTTAAGCATAACTTTATCTCCTACGTTAAATTTGGCTATATTTTTAATATTGCTGTCGTATCGCTCTTTTGCCTTTTCTTTCATTGACTCTACATTTTGGCGGGCTATGTCCCGTGATACCTTGAGTCTTTCGTTTAAATCTCGTAGGTAGTCATGAGTTGTGTAGTCGTCGTTTGCTTTTAAAGAGTATAGAGTACGCGGTTTGTAACTAAAGAGTAATTCATGAGGTGTAAATTTTGTGGACTGATTAATTGATGTGTTATGGCACATAACAGCAAATGGCACAATTTGATCTCAATCAGATTGATTACGTTTGTTGTACATTCGGATGTGATCGCGTAATGTTGCGTGGAATCGTTCTAATGAACCGTTAGTTTGAGGATGATATGCGGTGCTAACTGTGTGGTTGGATCCTAGTAACTTCATCAATTGTTTGATCAGGCTATTTAGAAATTCTGTACCTTAATCGGAATGGAAACGTTACACCGTAATGTTGACAGAATTAGGTACACCGTAATGTTGACAGAAAATTAAAAGAGATTTGGCTACTGTAGTTGCTTGTTTGTCTTGAATAGGGTATACTTGAACAAAACGAGTTAAGTTATCTTGTAATGTGAGTATATATTTATTAAAGTCATTAGTTATATCTGAATAAGAACCTAAGTCAATAGTTACGCGTTCAAAAGGTTCAGTAGAAAAAGAAGTAATAACCATGGGAGCTTTATATGTTTTACGTTGAATTTTGTTTCGTTGACATATTTGGCAATTATCTTTATAATTTTTAATAGTTTCTGTCATTCCTTTCCAGAAATATTCAGATCGTATTTTGTGTGTTGTATCGATAATGCCACGATATCCTGATAGGGGATCATCATGGAAGGTTTTCAGGATTGATGCTATCTCTTCTGGAGCTGGAGTTTTAACTTTGTTTTCACATATGGTGATTTTGCATTCATAAATGTCTGCTAAATAAGCTGTGTTCGTTTCCTTTAAGTTTACAAGTGGAGTCGTTTTTTAGATTTGGAATGTAAAGTGCAAATTCGATTTGCTAGAATTCATATTTGTAGTTTCTCCATATCCTGAGTCGGGATCGGTGAGCAGGATACTGAAGCAATTTCCAAAGAGTTGCTCATCTCGTTGGTCGCTTGGTAGTTTAAATAGTTAACTGGGATAGGAGGCGCAGGAAGTGCACGTTGGGCTTGATTATTTCTTAAATTGTTATTGTAAGCTCTTTTACGTCATTCTGTAATATTATGCCCAATATTTTTACAATAGCTACATAGTTTCCTAATTTGTTGTGGTGTGTTTGCGTTATAGTACATGGTGTGTGTAAACGGTAGATGAGTTCGACTCATAGGCTTATTTGTATTATTATTATTATTATAATTATGGTTATGGTATGGTGGTTTTGTAAAAGTAAAAGTGGACGCGTTGTGTTCAGTTTAAATAAAGGTTGCCTAGCTTTGTTAATTGCACGAATTTTATCTTCTTGAAGTGCGAATCGGCCTGCTTCGCAAAGACTAGGAAATTCTTTTGTTCTTAACATTGCTCCAATGTCGGAGCTAATGCCATTAATAAAAACGTTAAGAGCCGTTTCCTCCGTTGTCGTTTAACTTTTCAATTATTTTAGAGCGACAAAGGTCGACTCTGTGAAAATATTCGGTTAACGTTTCTGTAGATTTTTGGAACATGGATTGCAGTTCAAGGTTAAGGTGTGCTATGGTTTTAACGTTAGAGAATTTTTCAATAAGGAATGTTCTTAAACCGGTCCATGAGGCATGTTCTTTACTGTGAACGTCTGCCGCACCCTAACCAGTGATATTGTTTAACGCGTATACTAAAAGTACTGTCTTCTGGTCCGCTGAACTTAAGTCGAAAGCTGAATTGCATGACCTAACTAATCTGTACACTTGGTCATTATTATCAGTGTCGAATGAGGGAACTAATTTAAGTAATGTGGTGATGTCTAAGGCCATTTTAGGGTTCTTTTTAGGGTTCTTTTGAGATTGTTTTACACAGGCAATTAATAATTGATATAATAGAATAGTATAATATAGTAGTATATAATAGAATAGTACGATTACTTATATTTAAAAAAATGAATGTGATTGAGGTGGTAGATGTACTATTTTCACTATAAACCCTGATGGCAAAGTTGCCACTAAGTGTTGCCATAAAAATAGCAGCTTAATGCTGCTGTGTTTCGTATGGTGAGTGTAGAGAACCGGAGACCCTTTTTACTGGAAACGAGGCATTCCTTCTCAGTTCTCAGGGGTGACAACGCGTCTGTATTTTGATTCTTATTAGAGGATAAATGTAGATGTCTATAGGCCACTGCATCCACTTACCATCAGGTGGACTGTATGCTCGTTTGTCACCCTTATTCTATAAAAAAAATGAATTTGTGTAACTATTAAATTAAATACTGCGTAGTAATTAACTTATGTTCCTGAAACGAAAAAAAGATAAATATAAGATTACTGCTTAAAATTAAAAGTGTTAATACAGATCTGTATCGAAATATACAAATAATAAAATAAATATCAAAGAGCTTCATCCGGTTTAATGTAGTGGTTTTGTAATAATACTCAAACAATCGTAACCAATTACGCAACGGAGATCTATAATAACGGAACGGGACAGCGGATAAACATAACTCGCAAACAAAAAAGAAAGTTGATATTTAGTGACAGCGGATTCGCTCCCTCGGACCATCCTTTATTGTCCACTGGCCCGGTTGAATACAGAACATGGAGCGCCCTTAACCGCTGTAGCGTTATACTTTTGTAAACTAGAAGTGACATTACTTTATAGCTTTTCACTCTTCTTTCAATGTCAAAAATATTTTTTATTTTATTTAAGCATATATAGGTGCAAAATTTTATGAAGTAAGGGTGGTAGCTCAGGGAGCTGGAGAAGAATAGAATAGAATAGAATAATTTTTATTCAATATTGATTACAAGTAATTCTTATTGAAAGTCATTTTACTTTACCACTGGTTTGAAAAAATCCTCTGTCCTGGGAAGAACCAGCAAAAACCCAGCGGGACTTTTAAAATAAATTTTACAATATAAATGAATACAAACTATTTACAAAATTTATTTTAGAAACAGCTTGGAAGCGACCACCTCATTCGAGGGTTATTATCAACCATGTACTCATTTATATTATAACCCTTTTTATACAGTTTTTTGTTTAACTAAATATTTAAACTTGGTAATAGAGACCTTGTATATTTTCTAGGACTTTGTTGTAATAATATACATTTGCCCCAGAATGAATTACTGACTCTATGGGTCGAGGGACTAGTATCACTAGCTTGCGTTTTGTTCTAGTGTTCTGAGTGTATATCCTTTTTTACTAAAGTCATCTTTGTTTTGTGAACATATTTTAAATTTTAAATTTAGGTTGTAAATATCTCTTATGACCTCTTCTGCAAAACAAAATAGTTTCTAAATCAGCCGCATTTCCCCATAGCAAAATCCCATAAGACATTATGCTATGGAAATAACTGAAATAAACAATCTAGCTGTCTCGACACTAGTGAGATCTCTAATCTTTTACAGCATAAGCTGTAGAGCTTAATCTGCTTGCTAGTTTGGATATGGGGTCCCATTGAGCTTTGCGTCGAGAGTGATGCCAAGAAAACAGAGGATTCAACAGGATCAGTTCTTCCCGTTTAAAACACATTGGTATTCAGTTTTTAACATTCGTTGTTGTAAATTTAATACGTTTAGTTTATTCCTATTTAAATGTAGATTATTAACGTTAAACAATGCACCAATTTTGATATAGCATTATTCACTTCGTCATATTTAAATGATGAACGTTTAAGTTTAAAACCAAGGAAGTATCATCAGCATATAATACTATATCAAGATTATCCCTACAAGGGAAGGTAAGTCATTCATATACACTAAAAATGGAATGGGCCAAGAATCGAGCCCTGAGGGACACCCATTTTACAAAGACCGGAAGAAACTTTACCATTGATAATAAATTTCTGCATTCATTAAATATGAAATAATAGTTTAAGCGCTGTGTTCTTGACACCATAGTACTGTAGCTTCTGATTAATGTCTCATGGTGAACACAGTCAGAAGCCATTGGAAGGTCACAAAATACACCCAAAGCATCCTCTGAATTTTCGATGCACAAAAAAATATGTTTTATAAGTTCGACTCCGCATCGGTAGTCAGCGATCCTGTAAAACCAAATTGATTTTTATCAACAATTTATTTATATTAAAAAACTTAACATATGATGTAAAATATTTTTTCAAAATGTTATTTAATGTTGGTAGTACAAAATTAGACTAAAATTAGCGGGGTCTAATGTACTACCAGATTTAAATAAAGCTATGAGTTTACTATGTTTCATTAGATCAGGAAACACACCAGATTCGATGCTTGTATTAAAATTTTGGCTATGAAGTGCTAGCTCTGAAGTGGTAGCTCTGGGGCTTAGATTTCACATTACGCGAGCAAACCGGGTTCGATTGCAGCAATGAAATTGTTATTTGCAATTTCAAGTGCTGATTACCACTGCTAGGCGGTGAAGAAAATATCGAAGAAACCTGCATGTCTGAAAAATAAAAAATATTTCGAAAACATGTGAAGTCCGCCAACACCTATTGGGGCAGCGCGGCAGACACTTCTGCCCTAAAACCCTCTCAGAAGTTACAGGACGTATATAAAACGTGTACAGTCTGTAACTTTACTTTAATTTTTATGTTAAAATGAGCACACGTACGTAGGTGATATAACTAATAGACACCTATGTCGATTAAAATACAAATGCGTTGTCACTTCTGAGGTCTAAAAAGGAATGCCTCGTAAAAGAGATAACCTGTTCTCGTCACTCACCATACAAAACACAGCATTGTGTTGCTATTTCACGCTTCTATTCTGTTTCAGTGAGATTCTTTTCCAGTCGAGCCGATCCATTCTAAAGCTGATCCAGCTCTAAAGCACTGCAAATACTTTGGAACCTCTGTAATCTACATAAATGTAATTATTGAGCAAAATAACATACAGTTGTGGGTTGTGTAAGACAAAACGTGAATCATAATGATTGTATCGATAAACAAATCATAATTACGACATTAAAACTACTAAATAGCCATTAATACGTGTTATTGCAAAGATTGCACAATTAATCCGTTTAGAATTTGTATCAAATGAATAGGCATATTTTCATCATTTTCTAAACCCATTTTACAAATACGTTTTAATTATCGTGTAATGTTGTCAATAAAACCATAGATTTGTTTGTTTTAATGGATTATATTTTAGTTACGTGTTGATACAGGATCCGACATCTTGGTCGGTGTCAGTCGAGACAAAACCAAAGATAAATACTACCATAGACACGTACAGCAGATGGCCACAGACTATACTACATATCGTACGAATAAAACAAAATCGCAGAGTTAAAGCATCTCGGCTGCCTGGCCAGCATTTGAACCCGACGAAACGTCTTTGGGTAGTTCTTCAAAAATATGTAGAGCTAGGTAACGTTTTATACCTACGTACTTTGTCCAAACGTAGCTACCTACAACAAGAGGGTCTATAATTATATATGATACTATCTTTAGCATATACGATATCTTCTTCTTCTTTATCTAGCGGGCTGCCATCATCAAGTCTAGTTTTCCTGATGATGTCTAGTTTAGAGGCGATATACTTATCTTATTATTGACGGCCTTTTCTAGTATACCTAGTGGTGTTGGGATAAGTGGTGACGAGGATAGTGCGAATGGGGGTGGGGGTGGCGGGAGGAGAGTTATACGCATCATTTTATTTTATTACGCGGATCTTAGCTAGTAAATTTTAACATATTTAATATAATGGATTTCCGTAAAAAAAAAACCTGATTCTATTATTTAAAAAACTTTGTTGCCGCTGGATTCCCCATGAACTCCCAGAAAAAAAACTGTTTGTAAAAATAATGCAATTAATGTATGGCCATTCAAATGCTGTATATATGTATGAAATTGTGACAGGACATGAAACAAGGGTTTATTCTTACATTCCGAAAAGAATGCATCATTTTGCTGTATGGGTGTTTGAAGGCGACAGCAAACCAACAAAATTGATGTAGGCAAGAAGTGTGAGCAATAAAATTATTGAGTTTTTATTCTAGCAAAATGGTCTTGTCTGCACGATTTCACTTGATAAGCCAAGGATAGTTCAGGCTGAGTGGTATACTACCATTTGTTTGCCTAGTGTCATTGAAAAAGTTTACGAAAAACGACCAAGAAATCGCATCCTATTGCATCATGATAATGCTTCGGTACACACCACGAACAAAACAAAGTCATTTTTGGCTTCTTAAAAGGTGGAGCTAGTGACTCATCCCGAAATAGTCTAGACCTCGCACCATGCAATTTCTTTATTTTCTCAAAAATCAAACATTTGATGAGAAGTTTGACATTTACGGAGCCAGAGGAGGCCGTGATAGCTTTCAACTAACACGTGAAAATATGCCCTCAGACCTTATGTTTTCAAAAATAGTTTGAGCGAATGATTTTTTTAAATGTAATGGAATGTAATATTTTGAAAAGCAGTGAAGATATTAGTTTACATATAAATTGTTTATTTTTACGAGTCACTGTACAGCTGTATTATGGCTGCTGCATGAATGTGTCGGTTCGACCGGTGTTGGACCATATTCGTACACGACACCCATGAAAAATGGTGGCATAAAGCAGCTGTGACGCCATGAGTGTTGTGTAGCGAAGCAACCTTTCTTAACCGACTTCAAAAAAAGGAGGAGGTACTCAATGAGACTGTATTTTTTTATGTGTGTTACCTCAGAATTTTTTTCGAGGTGAACCGATTTTGATGTTTCATTTTTTATTTGAAAGCTGGTGCTTTTCATGTCCCACATAAATATGATCAAGATCTGACCAGTAGTTTTTGAGTTATCCTTAATAATGCGTATTTAATTGAATTCGACTACATTGATGATGTTCTCCTTCTATTTAAATTGAAGTCGTTTGTACAATTTTTTTAATTTTACCACTTGTAGTAATGACGCATTCCATCTTAGTCCTAACGAATCTGTAATTCGCTTATTGTAGCGTAGTTAGCACTTACCACAGGTGGAATATATGCTCGTTTGTCATCCTGACTTTTATAAAAAACAAAACTTTGATGTGATATATTGTGAGTTAATGGTAATAAAATTTTTGAATACCGTTGATCGCCACTGTTCTTGTCGTATCTAAATATTATATTTCAACAACAGACCTTTCTTTCCTATTATTTTCATTAACAAGTTTGCACGTGACTAAAATAAAGTGGCCTTTGACGGGACCAACGGTTTTAACTGATTTTTTTCAGCGCCAATTGCGGGGAGTTTTGAACGATGTGGAATTTTTATTAAATTTTATATCACTTTTAAGTGTTCTTATATAACTGTTAATGTTTAAAACTGTAAATCCACATCAAAATAACATAGGTTTGTTTGAAATTTATAAGGGACTTGGTGAAATCATACTGATTGTGATATTTGTTTACGATTATATAAAATACAAAATACGTAACGAAAAATATATTCTCTTTATGTTGAAAACAATTGCTGTCTGTTAATCTCGCTAAATCTCGAAAACGGCTCGAACTATTTTGATGAATTTTTTTGTGTGCATTTGAGTGGGTTTATATTCACAATTACACCCGGTAGGTAGCGCTGTTGTCGAGATCCAGAAATCCGTGCGAAGCAGGGGCGAATCGCTAGTAACATAAAAAAGTATTGTTATTTTGAGAATCTGTTCCATTTTTAAAAGAAAATAAAACTATTACTAATTAATAGAATCAGGCGTTACTTTGCGGAAATCCATTATATTAAAGTTGGAAAAATTTACTTTGCTAATACCCGCTCAATAAAATAAAATGATGTGTATTACCTAGTTTGAAGAGCACCTCTCGCCCTCCCTCAATTGCGTGCACTATTCCCGTCACCACTTATCCCAGCACCACTACTCCCACCACCACTACACTAGGAAAAAATACCACCGACGATAATACGACACGTGTTTCGCCTCTACACGAGGCATCATCAGTGTAATAGACTCTGCGCTGGCTGATCGCTAAGGCAATAAATAAAGGCAAAAATAAAGGCTTACGAGGCAATCTATGTGCTGGCCTATGTACAGCAGTGGACATTGATAGCCTGTAATAAAAAAAATAAGAATTTTAATCTCTTCTCTCTATCAATGCATAATTTTACCTAAATGCTGCTCTCTTTGATAATAAGGTGACATTTCAGATACTTCTTTACTTCTTTAACAACCTTTCGCAATTACATATTTGGGCACGGATATCTGACCTTCATACACGTACGTCATCATCATCGTTATCGATATCATGAGTTGCATTATTATTATTGATGGCGTCAACATCATCATCATCAACAACAATAACAACTCTAGAGCCACTAGTGCTAGAAGCAGTAAAATCCTCCTTGCTAACAGCACAAAGACAACTACAAAACGACTGGCGGTAATTAGCTACTTTCTCTTTTTTTTTTGATTTTTGTCGAACAAGATTGCACTACTACATAACGTGCCGTGTAAGAGAATCCATTACCAAATTTTATCGCGTGAGTGTCGTAAGAATCAAGCAACATTGGGAAAAAGGAGGCCATAAAGACATCACGCTTTTCTATAAAAGTCAGCATATCTGTAAATGCCATGTATTTTTTTTTATGTAAGAGGGGCATACGAGCATGCAGCTCTCCTGATCGTAAGTGCCTACAATTGCAACTTAGGGAATTGCGGGTGCGCTGCTGGCCTAAAAATACTTATACCGACTGCCAAGAGCCTGCCACGAGGCCAATGTCCATTACTTTGAGAAGAAGAAAAAGAGTTGGAATAATTTACTATTTACTAATCACTTGATACTAACTATTTATTTGTTTCTAACATTTATTTATTTAAAGTTTATGTAGCTTATGTGTCTATCTTGCATGTCCATGCATATCTACTCCTTTTTTCATCGAAGAGGAGACAAACAAGCATACGGCTCATTTTAAAGAAAAGAAGGCTCTTTTCTTGAAGACTTGTACTTTGACAGAGGAACGCCTGCGTATGGCTACTCCCCTCCGGTCCGCCGTTGGCTGGTGTTGCTCTATGTGAAGACAGTAGTACATAAGTGTTAACTATGTCACAAAAATATTTAAAATAATGTTCTAAGCTTCAGTGATGCTTATCGTGTTTTTCTTCTTACATACTTTATGGCATCTCTTGTAAAATTCTGCCAATGTCATATCAGTCATGTTTTTAAATATTATTCAACGAAATTATTCAAAATGATGACAGTCGTAATTTTTTTGTGCGAGTTTCGTAAAAAATAACGCCAATAACGTTTGCTGAATTGACTTAATAAAGCTTCAGTTCGCGAGGGTTACTCCCGCGCGGGCTATCGGCTCCTTTCGCAATGTATATAACAAGCCACAAGCAATTTATATGGAAAACGTTTCTAAATGTATTTCGTCCGTGATAAGATCAACGGCATTTTACACTTGAGTACATTTAACTAATGGGAGATTTCGACATTTATGGTTGTTTGTTTCCGCGGACTGTCGTTTAAAAATCAATGTTTTGTTAGTATGTTACCATGACGTCAACTCAATACTTAAATGTTAATAATATAGTAAGTAACTTAAGGTTTTAAAATCTTGCTATTTTCTTTCACAATTAATATTTTAATTTTGCCGCGAAGTGGTGTCGTAAGATAATCCATTAATTTTTTTTCGTACTAACGATGTTATGAATATCTGGGAAAGGCCAGAAAGACCTCATAGTCTCCGAATGATGGCGGTATACGATCTTATATAAGCCAGATAAAATACTCATATTGCCAAAGGGATCAACAACAAAAGTTTCTTAATCCGCCAGCATAGCGTAGCAATTGAGGCAAGGGCTTCACTGTGTGAAGTTCACACAGTGGAAGAGGACCATATCCAGCATAGATTTTTACTTTTAAAAAATGTAAAAATTAATTAGCTAAGTTTCGCTGGAAAAATCAAAAGGTGAGTATTACCTGGTTAAAAGAGTACTACCCTCTCCAAGATATTACTACTAAAATTTACATCGATATAACGAACGTGTTTCGCTTCTAAACGAAGCATCATAAAGGGAAATAGACTCTTCGTTGGCTAACCACTACGTCAGCGGGGATGAACACAGTTGACGATTTCTACCTTCTTAGTTCTCTTAAACTTAATTAAAGCTTATTAATTTTCACATCTTTAATATAATTAATTTCGTGAGCATTTAATTCTATCATTTGAGATTAATATTGTTGCGGAGTGATTGAATGTAGCAATTAGGATAAGAAATGAATTTATTTTCCAAATACATACCAGAGGCTATTTTTTGTTGTTCGCCCGTAGATATCATAAGCTTGATATTTTTTTCTTTACATGGAGAAATGCCTACACATGCCTCGCGGGGTCACTGATGGGTTATGTAGGACTCGCACTGACTAAACACCATGGTTTTCCAGCTTATCCGCATATTGACAGGAACACGGAAACGGTTTTGCACACATCCTTGGCCCCAATAGCGCCGGCAGCTCCTCCTCCTTCTCAGGTAAGGCGCACCAAAACACAAGGCGCGCCTTCCTCCACGGCACGAGCATTTTGAGGCACCATCCTTCCTGACCGCAGCGGCGGATCTAGTCTATGGCTCCGCCGCCAACCGAATAATTGGCCGCAGAGGGTAAGGAGAGCAACGCCCTGCAATACCGACCATCCTATCCGCCCGCGGCCCCACTACCACCATCAATGGTGGGGCCCCAAAAGAGTTGAAAGGACAGGATAAGTGGCGCATCACCATACCATCACTTCTCTTCCTCTGCCTCCACCTCGGCTGCGGCGGTAGAAACAGAGGACACCTCTCTCGTCGCAGACTACCAAACACATACATAGTGGGCTCGCCATGCCCACTCGGAGTGGCCACCTCAGGCCAGACATGTTGGTTCCTTATACCCCACGGTTACTCATCCCCCTCCCGCCACGACTAGGCGACAAACCGTTCGGGAGGAGGGAGGAGGGAACTTGATATCTATGCGTTCGCCTGATTCCCTTTCGTTTCGTTCGAGAACGAAATTCAGCAGTAAAGGTAAGATCGGCACTTGAAGAAAAGTTAGGGAAATATATTATACGTGCAATACAGTCGTCTTATAATCTTCATATCGTAATAAAATACCAATGAAAAATGCCAAAAGAAGAAAACTAGTTAAAATACTTTCTTAGAGAAATTTCTTACCTTACAAAGTTGCAGCCTCATGATAACTTGTACGTTTAGTTGATGCGTGACTGAAATAAAAGCAAGCAAGAAATGAAAGAGATAGACCCAGAACTAATATGAAGTCCGTCTAACTAGTGTTGTAGCTTCGGTCACGTCGCGAAACTAGTTTTCAATAAAGTTAGAGCACGTTCTTCTTTTGAATTTTAGCTTTGCTTACATGTTATTTCATAAACTCGATAGTTCAATAGTTAATGGAAATTATGTCAAATTATAGGCACATTCAAATCTGTCATGGACACAGTGTTTTATATAAAAAATAGCAATGCCATTAACATTGCCAATATTCCCTTAAACCACTCCTGGTAAGCTTAAAATGCTTGTGCTAGGAGTGGTTCATTACAGTAGTCGAATGGCGGATTCGAACTCACGACCTTTTCAGTTTGCGGTCCACACCCTGTCATTAGGCTACTGTCGCTTTATTTCATTTATTATATGTCACGTATTCGTCAAAAGTTGAAAACAAGAGTAAACATCTAGCGCGTGTTGCCAGTGATAACATGTGGAGTTGAGACGTAGTTCTTCACTGCTGACCGAAGGAAGCTTATATAGACGGCTATTCTCGAAGTTTCTCTGTGTGTTAGGATCCATTACGATGTATCTGAAGTAGAACCATAGTAACAGATAAGCCCGACGTATCAAGTTAAAGTGGCAAAGGGCTGGCTATATAGTGCGACGAACTAATAGCCCATGAGGAAGAAATGTTGTAGAGTGGCAGCCTCGTACCGATAAGTGAAGTGTAGGATGGCCATTAATGGCTCAATAATTGGATGACGACGTGTTAAGACATGCAGGAAGTTGATGGATGCAGGTGACCTAAGAGAAACAAATACCCACTTTTAATCCAGTAGGTGGGTGTGGTCGAAACTATTTATTAAATGAAAAAAACAGGTATAGGATGAAGTACATATTATATCGAGCTGCGCGGATACCATAATCGATGTGATACGTCAAGCGATGGAGTATTTCATCCCCTCTGCTGACGTGCCCATTGGTGGTAAAGCTCGCCCATGGTTCAACGCCGAGTACGCTCGTGCTGAAAAGCACAAGCATATGGCGTACTTGTCCTGGGTCGATGCTTGAGACCACAAAGCTCCGGATGCTAGCCTTGAGAAGAGAGCCTTTAACCAAGCCGCCAAGTCTTGCAAAAAGGCATTACGGCAAGCCAGTTTCGACCGCAATAAGCGCATCGGTACAAAACTCTCTATCAAACCATCTGGCAGTAGCGCTTTTTGGTCTCTCGCCTAAGCGGTCGAGACAAACTTCTGTCGGTTAACACTGCCTCCGCTGGTAAAACCAGATGGCTCACTGGCACATGCGCCTAAGGAGAAAGCAGACTTATTTGCTTCTCTTTTTGCTTGCAATTTGCATCTGGATAGTAGCAACAGCGTACCATGTCAATTACCTCACTGCGGTACCTCTATGTCAGAGGTCCGTATTACCAACAAGGAGGTTCTTAAAACCTTGAGAAGTGTAGACGTGAACAAAGCTAGTGGACCTGATGGTATACCAGCTATAGTTCTAAAGTTCTGTGCACCTGAGTTGTCTCCTGTGTTGACACGATTGTTCCGCCTCTCATTCAGGACTGGAATAGTGCCCAAATCTCGGAAGCTGACCAATGTGCAGCCTGTGCCTAAAAAATGTAGCTGTACCGACCCTGACAACTATCGGCCAATTTCAATTACCTCCATACTCTGCAAGATTATGGAGCGTATATTGAACGCCCGCTTAATGGCATACCTAGAACAAAATTACCTCCTTAGTGATCGGCAATACGGGTTTCGCCGAAATCAGTCAGCTTGGTTCCTTCTAGCTTATGCCACACACGTATGGGGCGATGAACTCGAGAACAGTGGGGAAGCACTTTTGTTTCCCTTGATATCTCGAAGGCCTTTGACAGAGTTTGGCACGCTAGCCTTTTGGGTAAGCTTCCAGCGTACGGCTTATCTCCTGGTCTGATTTAATGGGTAAAGGACTTTCTGAGTGAACGGTCTCTCCGGGTCGTCGTCGATGGCTGTGGCGACTAACGCCGGTGTTCCTCAGGGGTCCGTTCTCTCCGCAATTCTCTTTGTGCTGCATATTAATGATCTGCTTATGCCCGGTATCTATGGGTATGCAAACGATAGCACACGTACAACGTAACAACGTTGTGGAGAGATACGAAACAAGTGCCCGGGCCAGTCGGGATCAAATCCAGTCCGAAAGAGAAGCTGTGGTTGAGCGTGTGAATCTCACACTACAGGCAGTCTCCGAATAGGGCGATGCCAATCTCGTGAGATTCAACGCCTCCAAAACACAAGCTTGTCTTTTCACCTCTAAAAGGAGCCCGCTCACCCTGGCACCTACTTTCCGGAATGTAACACTGACCGCCTTCAGTTGTTAGGGTTGAATTTTCTCCGAACCTCAACTATGGGTGGTTCATTAAGTCAAGAGCCAAAGCAGCCGCAAGGAAACTTGGTGTCCTTGCAAGGTGCGGCGGTACTTCACTTATATAAAGCGCAAGTCCGGTCGTGCATGGAGTACTGCTGTCAGATATGGGCTCGTGCTGCTAAATGCCACCTTTTTTTATAGAAGAGGGGACAAACGAGCATGCGGCTCACCTGATAGATAGATAGATAGAAAATTTATTTGCTTAAAACATGGTATATAAGATGGTCAATGATGTGGAACTGACATGTTTTGCCATAATTGGCATGCAAAAATTAATGAAATACAACTAATTACACTAAGCCAATCTTACATTTTAAAATTATTTTGTCATTACTTAAAAATTATGTACAAACATTATTTTTGTATTCAAATATTATGGAGTATTAAATGCTTATACAGACTCACTCAAAACCAAAGAATTCTTGAATGTAAATGATGGTAAGTGACTACCGCCGCCCATGAACAACTGCAACACCAGGGGAATTGGAGAGGCGTTGCCGGCCTCTTTAAAAGGAGTAGGCTCTTTTCTTGAAGGTCCCTAAGTCATATCGGTCCGAAAAAATCGCTGGTGGTAATCGATACCTCAAGGAAGTTGTGCGAGGAAGAAAACATCTTCTAAATCGCACAGTGGTGGACCGCCAATCATCCAGATGGTATGGATGGTATCGCGAGTTTTATCGCTATGTGCGATGGTGAAATTGAGCGGCTGAAATTAGTCCGAAAAATTCCTCAGAGCATTCCCCGTAGTAGATGCGATAAAATACGCAAAGAGATGCAACTTCTCTTTACAGCGCCAGTGAATCGAGCTGATCGGAAAGGACTCGGTCGTCGACGATTCGAGCCGCTCTGCGTTGGATGCGGTCAAGTGGAAGGAGCTGTTAGTTGGACTCAGTGGAGAGAAGTGTTAAGAGGCTCATTGGTGACCTTTATTTGACAGGCCTAGAGTAGCCAGCCTCTCGGTATTCTACAGGACATTTCGGTGAGTGTGCGCAGGAATTACACGCTTTAATTCCTCCCTCTCCTTTCCACCATCGGACGACAGGGCGGTCGGCGGGTCTTCACCCCTTTGTTGTCGATATTCCACGTATTAGAACCAAACGGTTTGCTTCGACTTTTCTAATGCGTACAGCAAAGGAGTGAAATAATTTACCGGCGTCTATCTTTCCGTCCCAATACAATCGTCAAGGCGTCTTCAAGACAAGAGTGAATAGGCTTTTGTTACGCTAAGACAGTACGTGCGATTTACCATCTGAGGCTGCATCACCACTTACCACCAGGTGGGTTTGTGGTCAAGTACTGGCTTAATAAGTAAACTTTAGGTTGAATTTTATTACTGTTATTTTATTAAGCTGTTTTAAATTGGTCTAGTTTCCATCGTATTTATTCATTATAATTGTACCTAGCTTACCTTTATATTTAATATGTGGATAACTGTTATTGAAGTACTTGAAGTAAATTTGAAAATTGTATTTAGTGATATACGTTGTTGTTATCCTTATTAAAATAAAATAATAAGAAAAGTAAAAAAAAATATGTACTTCGACATTTAAGTGGCGCAGTGGCTTAACAATGAGTTACACCACTGAGGGCCGCCGTCCGAATCTCTCCGGAACAAGTATTTGTATGGCCAACAAGTAATTGTACCGGGTCTGTATGTTTATCCTTGTACAATTAATATATGTAAACTGCTTCCAGGATACAGAAAAAAAATCCTAATGTGTAAGAAAAGTAAATCCTAAAATTAAGCTACTATTCAACCAACCCACACTGACAGAATTAAAGACCCTTTTTATTCTTCTTTCATCATCATCGTTTCACTCATTCATAAATCCACTGACGAATTCCTTCAGTTTCTTCTTCTTAACCCTTGATAAAATTAAAAGCTGCTATATTATATTATTACATCGAAGAACAAGTAATTTTTAAACAAGTGAAATTGACAAACGAGCACACGCTCCACCTGATAGCAAGCGGATTCTCTATATATCTTCTATTGAGTTCAAAAACGCAGATGCACTGTCATCCCTGAGTATTAAAATGGAATGCATGGTAAAAGAGGTTCCTTTTATAATATTTTTTTGTTATAAAATTGACGTAACAAACAAACTTACAATCCACCTGATGGTAAGCGACCAGTGCAGTCTAATGACAATCGTTGTCACTTATGTGGACTAACATGGAATATCTCACAGCCTGTAATTGTACTGACTTTCTATACCCTTCAGGCCGGAACATAGCAATGCAAGCACTACTATTTCGTGGCAGAAACAAGTGTGAGGGTAGTACCTACCTAGACGGGCCCTTAGGTAGGAAAAAATTCTTTACATTTACTAAATATGAATCAGCGTTACGCTACTTTTTTCGTTAGCACTCTGTGAGAGGATGGTCCTTCTTCGATCGAGCCTACCCAATCGGGCTGCTAACATAATCCGACTACATTGTGGCTGTATGTAATACATAGAAAAACTAGAGTTTTAATATATTTATATACATATAAATAAAAGTGAAGTGTTTGTATGTAATATCGAAATAAGTGGCTTCTATTAAGACATGAATAAACATTTATTTTAAATTTGTCTGTCTGGTTGTCCGGGCTAATCTTCGGAATGGGGAAACGATTGTAATGAAACTTCAGGAACAGATAGAGAGCAATGCTAGGAGTGATCTAGGCTATATTTTATTCGAAAAACAAACAGATTTCTTTTTGTGGAAACGATAAACCTCATGAAATAACTTTGTTTTAGCTTGTCAAAGACCACTATACATGATCTGCAGATTTTTTTCAATTTCTATGCGGGTAAAGTCGCGGATAAAAGCTAGTATTAAGTAAAATTATAATTTGCTACGTTCAATATTTGTAATAAAACCAATTTTCTATTCATCCATCAAAAGTTAATAAAAGCTATCTGGAATATTAAATCGTAATAAGATAACAATTGTTGCATTACTCAAGAAAATGACTTTAAGGAGCTTCATTTGAGGAAAAAGAGAGAATTGACTATGACTTGTTATTGTATGCTCAGAGGTACAATTAACTGCTTAAAGGGCGAGCGAAGATAAATCGAGAGTACTTAAAGCTATAAAAACGTCTTTTCAACTCTAGTGAGAAAAGAGGAAAGTTATGTGAATTTCTTATGAACGTTCATGGCACTGGGATCTTGTGAATTGCAGGTACTTATATTGATAAATGATATGTTTTATTCAATTTAGACGGTGCAGTAAATAACAAAGAAATGAATAACACTTTGCTGACAAAGAACAGAATCGCGAATATAACAAATACAACTCTAAATAAAATGTAAATGTAATACATAAACAATTTATGAGTGCAGTTGTCAACAAAATTGTGAATCTACACAAAAATAACTTATGCCTCATTAATTTAAAAAAAACTATTTTTAAAATAAGTCTACACTGACAATAATATTCACATTCGGTATTAACTTCTATAGTCTTCAGAGATAAATACAAGTCTCGCTAATTTAAGTTTGATACTAAACGAATCTATAGTGAATATGTTAATCTACAGTATAAATGGTATATTAAATAAATTATATGACATTTATACAGACGGTGTCTGCACTAACGTGCGCACTTTGCGAATTAGACAACAAATATGTAATAATCATCCCATGTTGTCTCATCACTTTTGTCCGAGGCAATAAAATATTTTAGAAAAGAGTCCACTTGCAAACAGGTGGAGCACCCACTCCATGTGAATTTTTAAGATCAAAAACGCAGATGCATTGTCATACCTGAGTGTTAAAATGGAATACACAGTGAAAGATGTTCTCTTTACTTCTTAGTTACCATTATATTTTTTTATAAAACTAAAACGAAAAACGAACTCACAGTCCACCTGATGGTTCATGGGCACCTGGAGCCAACTTCAAACAAAGAAGGCACAGGCACAGATGCGTTGTCACATCTTAAAGCGGCTCTTCACGTTGGCCAACATAATGGCGAATGTATAGGCAAAGATATTAGCCAAGAGTTTGTGATGGCGTCCACACGTTGGAAAGACGTTCAGTTTGCTTCGGTTCAGGCCAATGTGCGGACGAATTTATTAAAATGGATATTGAGGCGCTAACGGCTGCTGCAGTTTATTTATTCACAGCATACCGCTACTACGTGAATGTTTATAAGAAAATGGTGATCAAAAAGAAATGGAAAAAATAAATTATATTTCTTGTGTTCCACAAATAATTTTCGGCTTGGTAGAGCTCTATAAAGCGAAAAGTTTCTTCATTGGTCATTGTTACTGCCATTTTGTAGACACTAGTTACGATGCGTGAATATAAAATTTAAATCAGGTGCGTGCAATCACTCTGGGAGCTCTTAGCAAACTAAACGTGCGCCCAACGTGTGGACGCGGCGACCAATACTCTGCCACAACCCTTTGATCTTTTGTAAAAAACCGACACCACACGGATCTCGCGCCAACTTGTGGGCCATCATTCCAATACATACCAAGTGAAGCACAAACACCCGCTCTACACGATGGCCATCGTTATTGGCCAACACACTCGCCAATATGTTGGCCAAAGTGAAGAGCCGCCTTTAGGGCTAAGATGGAATGCCTCACAGTCTGAAATTATACTGGCTCTCTTTACTCTTCAGACTGGAATACAACAGTGCAAGTACTGCTATTTGGCGGCAGAAATAGAATAGAGTGTGGTCCTACCCATACGAACTTCTAGCCAGAAAAGGAGCCCTACCACCTAGTAAACATATTTTAATGTTATATTTTATTTTTAAACTGAAAATTTAAAATATTTTTTTTATTTATAAACACCTAGTTGTTATACATGATAAAAAATTAAATCGTAAATCTTTCATTGAATTATTGACTGAATACAACGCGCCTTGGTTTTGGCCTACGTAACGTAAACGAACATCATAGTGAAAAAAAAATACATTCTGCTATATCTATCTAATAATACATGGAATGCTTTGTACAAAATTTTTAGGATGAGTGTGAGATTTCGTATGGAGAAGAAGTGCAGAAATTGATAATATTGTCCATATATATACAATATTTACACCCACACCCCATCCACACACACATATACACACCCACACACACCCACCCCCCCAGCCACACACACACTTTATTATGTGTTACAAATACATAAAATAAAATAAAATAAAATATATCTAGATTGTTTACATTCATACTGCCAAATTCAAACTATCGCTTGGACAAATTATGTCCGTAGTGATTATATTCTCTTTGATTATGTCGTTTGTGGCGTTCATACCAAAGAGTATATTATCACTACGTTTTTATACTGCCAATGTCTAAGAGTATGTATAAGCATATGTATTTTATTTCTATAATGTCAATGCTTAGAGGAATTATATACATATGTATGCATTTTTTTATAGGATAGGTTAACAAGCGAGCACACAGTACACCTGATGGTAAGTGCTTGCTGTGACCCATAGACATCTACATCTATCCTCAATAAAAATCAAAATGCAGGTGCGTTGTCACCCGTGAGGACTAAGATGGAATGCCTCTATTCCAGTAAAAAGGGTCTCCGGTTCTCTACACTCACCGTACGAAACATAGCAGTGTTAAGCTGCTATTTTACGCTGGTATTCTGTGAGAGCGTGGTCCTTCCACGGTCGAGCCGACCGATTCGTGCTACAACTATACCAGTAATATAGCTGCAGCATGGCTCTAACACGTTAAAAAATGCATAGAGGGAATCTTCAATTCTATATAAAGGGAGTCAATATTTATACTTGTCTTCCTTTTTTAATTAAATATTCTTATAAGACAAAAAGAGAAAATCCTGATAATTACTTACAAAATCATGTAATGCCTTTAAGATGATATTACAGATTTCATCATATTTAACTCATTTTTTCGTAGAATCTCCACCTAAGCAAAGGCAATACTTTTAGATAATTTTGTAAGCTTATTCGGCGAATATATATTTTAGTCATGAATTAATAACAACGTTGAAACGTTGTAGTCGCTGAAATATAATATTGTCTAATACAAAATTATATTTAAGTTCAACTCTGCAGTTTTTCCATTCATAACTTGACAACTTGACAAGAAGAGAATTAATTTGACGCTGAAACTTAAATGTACACTAGGGAAATCGGACTTTTAAAAGCATTTACATAATGAGTAGCTAGAATTTCGAATTGCATAGATGGGCTCTAATGTAAAGTAATTGAAAATTTCTCTGACGGATTGAACAATTTATCAAGACGATGTGGTTCAGGCGGCGAGGGAAATAACAAAGCCGGGACAAGCGAAGTGCGACGATCTATTAATATTCCGGGTACGAATTTAACGTTCGATAGATTTTATCGATAACGGTGAGAATTTTGAGCTTACGAAATTTGAGTTCCATAAATTAAATTTTACAATACACGTTCTCACAATTGTCTTTTTAGGGTTAAAGTTTTAATCAGCTGCATTCAATTACTATGTTTACATATTTAAAAGTAATAAATAGTAAAACATCATTCCATACATATATTATAGCCTATAAAAATTCACTACTTAACGTAGGTCTCCCCCATAGATTGCCTCATAGAGGGAATTGTGTCATAACTGCAACGCTTGGAAGGCAGGTTCGATTCCAAAGTTTTTTTTGTCATTTTGAATTGTTATCAAGTTAGCCATCTTTACGCCACCCACGAGACTATACGTCGTAGTGGTCATTTTTGAATCGCCACTAGCACTATAATATTATGTTTTTCAATCTCTAAGCATCTCAAATTATAAGTATTTTGAAAAAGCTGACTATAAAAATAATATTGGTAATCTACAACAATATTTTAATATTACTTGTAAATAAATAATTAATATTTTAATATTACTAGTAATTAAAATTACCTAAATTAAACCATTTTATCTTTATACAGTTCTGGACCATATTGCATGGCAGTTAAATTATATAATACATTACCCAAAGATGTAAGAAAGATGGAAGAATATAAGAAATTTGTGATAGCACTAAATAGCTTTCTGATTAAGAAATGTTACTATAAATTAGATGAATTATGTAAAATAGAAGTAAATAAATAAATATAGTAATATAACATATACTAAATATTATAATAATACCTATAATTTATAAAAAATATTTAAATATTAGTATTAGAATTAAGGTATTACAAATTAAGACTAGCTTGATTTGATATTGTTATACTCTTGCTGGGTGCATGTGTTGTAATGTGTCGCACAAAACCACATGTAAATGCAATAAATAAATAAATACAATATAACTCAGGTAAACCTCAAAACCTGAAAACGAGATTGTACAACCAATGCATGTTGCCAGTGGGGACTTATGCATCTGAGACGTGGTCCTTCACTACTGGCCGTATGAGGACGCTCAAGGTCGCTCAGCGAGCTATGGTGAGGGCTATGCTCGGGGTTTCTTTGCGTGATAAACTTAGAAACGAGGATATCCGCAGTAGAACCAGAGTAACAAACATAGCCCAACGGATTAATAAGCTGAAGTGGCAATGGGCCGGCCATGTAGCTCGAAGAACCGACAACCGATGGGGAAAAAATTTTCTCGAGTGGCAGCCTCGTACCGGTAGGCGAAGTGTAGGGCGACCCCTCACTAGATGGAGTGACGACCTGGTAAGACATGCAGGAAGTCGATGGATGCAGGTGGCTCAGGACCGTGCTTTGTGGCATAACTTGGGGGAGGCCTATGTTCAGAAGTGGACTTGTGAAGGGTTGTAATGATGATGATGACAATAACCAAAACTGATTTTGTTAGAGGCGTTTGAATGATAGGTATTAAGGTACCTACTACGCAACTCCTACACCTATATTATGGGAGTGTTAAACTACTTTTATATTTTTCCCCAGCGCTTTTTCGTCAAAAATTATTATAAACTATGAATTCCAATATGAATTCCTTCTAGCATGTCAATTCAATAAAGGTTTGAATATCTTCATTACTCGTTTAATAATTTTTAGCATCATAACAAACACATGCTCGGCATTACAAGAAGATAAATGTTAAATCTAAATAATAAATGTGAAAATAATTCCTTTATTTTTGATTAAAAATTTTAAAAGATACTTTGGTTTTTGAACATCTCTGAATGATTAGGGAGTTTGGTATACCCATTTAACTTACTAATTAAAAATAAGATTTAATTTTATTGATTAAACCTTTTTTTTTGTTTAGTTATTTTATTTTTATTACTTATTGTTGTTGTTTTTTATGTAATTAATTAATTGTTTATACGAAATTCATCTTATACACTAGTTTGATGGTCGAGAATTAATACTTCTTGAAATGAAATATGCTCGAAAAAAAATAATATGCGCATACATGAAATATTACAAATCTTAATTGAATGGATTTTTAAACTGGACTAACTAACTTCTACATTGGACTATTAAGTAAATATTCTAAAAAAATTAAGAAAGAATTATAATTTAATAAACGGGAAATATTTTGACGTTCGAGTTCTCGTTTTCACTAAACGATTTATCGACAATATGAAAGGCATGTTATGGAATTAGATTCTTAATCGGCTAGATTTTTATTTAATCCTTTATTTCCTGATGATAAGCAGAAACGTTTCAAATATATTAACTTTGTCCACCGATTGCCGCACGCTTACTTAGTGGTGGACAAATGTGCATTCAGCGGAGAAGGGAGCGCGTCGCAAATCCTCGCCTTAAAACAATTATTACTTTTATTATTGTATGTTAATTGCTTGAAGATCCAACAATAGTAAGTTGACAGATACTTGTACTTCAAAAGTACGCTTTGGCAATCTGTAACGAAGGTATATGTTCAGAAGTAAGCTGATGATGGGCTATAGTGATAACGATGATGATGAAGCACGTTTTGTTATATACAACGATAATAATAAAAATAATTTTAATACCTATACATTTTATTACGGTTGGTAAAAGCAGTGGTGCACATAGTTTCACCTATTCAATGAATAGCATAAACACACCAATCCACGCGTGAAATGATGTCCCGTATTTTGTTCAGTAAAACAAATTGGGAACATTTGGAATTGATATTGTTTTCATTTTGAAACATTGATTGCGTTTTGTGAAGAATTTTACCAGCGGTTCTGAAAGCTTACAATTTTAACTATTAGACACAGATAGTATAATACATTTTGACAGTTTTGGGTAACAAGAAAATTATATTATTTACGAAACTAAACTTCATTCATTAATTTCGTTAATTACCGACTATCAAAAGTCCACTGATATTCATAGGCCTCCCCCATTGATTGCCTCATAGTAGTTACTACTATTGACAAGCGGGTTGGCAACCACAGTTTCTTTTTTATTATTTTGTTATAAGGATTATCTCCTCTTTCATTTCCTCTGTCACCTTTAACGATATCCACGAGATTATTTAATGCAGCAGATTTTCTTACATAATATTTGGAGCACGGCAAAAGACATATTATGTGGAGCTGATGTTAACGATAAAATATACAACTATGAATCACAAAAATGTTAATAAATTACCTTATTTTCAAAACATAAAACATTATATAAATAAACAATAGAACAAAGCATTAAGATACAGGGAATATGAAAAATAACTGAAGCGGACCTTGGCAATCTATTAATATTCTGGATGCGAAATGATCACCCGATAAACTGTTATCGATGATAGTATGAATTTAACGGGTAAATAAATCATTGTGCTCTTTGAATTTGTTAACAGATGTTCCAAAAATATTATAAAAAACGATGCTTAATTCTTGTAGTAATTATTTTATATACAGAAGTAAAACAAAACGCAATCGTTAGTCTCTCGTTGGTATAACAGCTGTAGCCAATATTTGTACAAAAACACAAATTGTTGGATATAGATTCTAAATAAATAATGGTTTATGTCCACCATCAGCTATGAGAGCAAATTCTACATGTATGGGCACCACACACCATACTTATGTCCTATGGGCTAAGTTGCAGCCTTTATTTATACAAAATCACAAATTATTGCATTTAAAATCTATATTAATAATGATTGATGTCAACCATCAGCTATGAGATCCACAAATTCTACATGTATGGGCTACACTACATACCAAATGGCGTGCATTTTTTTATGGAATAAGGGTGATAAGCGAGCACACAGTCCACTTGATGGTAAGTGTGCTGTGGCATATAGATGTCTAGATTTATCTTCATCTAAGAATCAAAATGTAAATGTTTTGTCACTCCTGAGGACTTAGGTGGAATGTCTCGTTATCAGTTAGGAGGTTCTCCGGTTCTCTACACTCATCATACGAAACACAGCAGCATTATTCTGCTGGTTTCGTATGATGAGTACAGTTACAGTTCACAGAATACGTACGCTTGTATTCTGTGAACGCATGGCCCTACTCCGTTCGAGCCGACCCAATCGTGCTGCAGTCATAATAAAGCCGCAGCGTGGTTCTACCACGTAGCATTGCTTATACTCGCATAGCTAGGACACTAGGTGAAAACCAATATTTTCGAAGTGATAATGGTGCATATCCAGCCCGATGGAAAGGCGATCCATGTCTCAAACATTTGATACTGTTTTCTTTCGTCATATAAAATATAGTAAACCCTTATCTATAATTAGCCATGAGGTCTTTCTGAACTGTCCCACAGTCGCCCACGGGACGACATGGAGAAATGGATTCTGTTACGGCGCCAAAACACAGCAAGTCCTTTATCTTTACAAAACTGAAGTGACAAACGAACTGAACTAATAACTTATTCAAAGAATTTGTTATTACCCACCACGAAAATATATTACTGAAAGTTGCTTGTTCAATCTTAGTTTGATTTCTTCAAAGAAAATACGAATTTTTATAATCATCGATTAAACTCGACCAACGGTTAAATAAAAATTAACAATTTTATTGAAACCAACATCAGAAACCGAAAGAAAGCAAACACCCCCAAGCTATCACACTTTTAAGATTATATTATGCTAATGTAAAAGTAATTAAAATTAAAAAAAATAAGACGGATTATAAAATAGTTCAAGAAAAGTTTAAATAAAAAATGTGTATGTAGAACCTATATACTTAATGTAGCCTTAAAACAAAACAATGTAGTAACGTTGTTCGGTGGACCGTAAATATTTGTTATCGTAAAAGGGCTCTTGACACCAAATAAAAATCTATGGCTTGGGTATGTTCTGAGGGTTAATTGATTTAATGTTCACAAGACGGCTAACACTAAGCGAGAGAAACATATTTTATACAATTGTGTGACATTTATACTTCATTGTTAAAGAAAGAAAAGTAAACAAAGTTATTATAATTGTTTTTTTTTTCTCTTTAAATTTGTAAACAAACTAAAGTTACAGCTTATATGTCCCAAAACTGGGTACAGGCCCTCTTCTTACTTATGGGAGCTAACAATAAAACCACTATGCTGCTCCAATGTGTTTTGGCGCACTTAAAATAATTTCTTAGGCGTGCTAGTTTTCTCACGGTGTTTTCATTCAACGCTAAACACACCACAAATCATGAATCCGAAATCCAATAAGTATAAAATCATTCCACGTCTAAAATCAACAGTTTCATTGGTGCCAGCGGGAATCGATTCTGGGTTGCTCGGAACCACGGCGCTTCGGCCAACAAAATAATCGAACCTAGTGAAAATATTCAGTACTAAGTTCACCAACCTTCTATTCAACTACACTCAGCACTCTACGATTGCTTAGGCTATGGATAAATTAATGGAACGCCAAGTGAAAATTACCTATATGCTCATGGCAGCTGGTCTGCGCGGGTTTGCGATTCAGTGATAGTGTCCGAATTTTAAATTTGATTTAGTAACTATAGAATGTGCCTCAATTATAGATATGTATTATTGTATGGGTTACTTTAAAAATTAATCCTGTTATGTATACCTTACTGAACACTTAGTATGGGAAGGAGCATTACCAGTGCTAGAGTAGTATCGGCACAGATTAAATAATATGTATCGACTATTCGTGACCCATCCCACTTGCATAACGTGATATTAATGGGCTGATCTTTCAAAAATATTAGATACATTCTCGAATAGGTCTTGATCTAGAAGCAGCCTTTAAAAAAGGCTGAAAACGAAGAAGTATTTTACAATATATCACCTAGTTCTTTAATGCTTTGGAGTTATTTTGTGTAAATGTAAAGTGTGATATATTATGATATTTCGGATCAACTAAATGCATCACAAACGATAATAATTATACTTGTGATACATTTCTTCAAAACTTAAACTTGATTAAATGTGCAAAATTAAAAACGAAATATTTCAAAAATCACGCAACTTTTTATAAATGGCGTGCAGTTTTATAATATTACTACTTCACTACTTCATCTTTATCATCAACTGCTACTAGGCACTTCAAATGGATTGTACGCCTATTGGTATAGTCATAGAAATGCAGGCGCTTGGCCTACATAGCATACCTATTCTTTTTAATTTTTTTACTTATTCTTTTCACATATTCAAACAAAGAGATTGATCAATTATATATATAATAAATACTATTCTAAATTATGAATTAACTATCATAAATTCGTTAGTGCCTCCATTGACAATCTGCATGTTTTGCTTAATTATGAACAGTAGAAACAGAAAATCAAATCAAAGCTAATATTGGAAAGTGTTATTAAAATTATACATAATTTTGAGCGAAAATGTGATTTTAATATACCTGTCATATTCAGGTGAACAATTTTATTGACATTATTGGACATTACTCGCACAGTATATGACGGTAGAGTTGTTTGCAATAGCTTTCCGATAACATTTTCAATTATTAACACAGGGCACAATAATACCTATTGATGCGATGAATTACCATTAAATTGACAGGAAACTTTAAATTACCGATAATTTTAAATAATAAATTTATAGTAAATGTAAACAAAACAAAAACGAATATGTGATAGCAACTCCGATTTAATAACTTATTTTGAAATTTTCCAACAATCGTTTAATTGCCCATTGTATCGTATCGAAACATCTAGATATCTTTGATATTATGATAGTATTTACAGTTTTCAAGTCACTTCGAAATGTAATAGATATTATTTGTTATAATGTTGTAATATCGTCCTTGGAATTGAAGATTTAAAATCGGATAGTATATTACTGTCACAACGGTACACCCCCTTAGTCCTTAAGAGTGACAACGCTTCGAAATCATGGTTCTTTACAGATGACATAAAATAGACACACGTAGGAATCTATGGGTCAAAGTGACCAAATTAAGTGGTCAGACATAACTATGGCGAGAACAATTTTATTATCTGTAGTACACAAATTAATTAATAGTGGGCAATAACGTTTAGGAAGTAAACATGCAAACTATAAATAAACAATAATATCATAAAAACGGACATCAAAGAAACATAATGTGTATGAAGCTGACAAAGTAGTAAATGATATACGCAACATGCTGGGCAGGGCGACCCTAACGCAAGCTTCGTTGTGGCGAAATAAATTACCAAGGCTGTTGATTCCTACAGTTACGCTGTTAATCGTAACATTCCATATTATCCCTATTCCATAATACGTTATTTGGAATATATAGTAAAATAATTTTGCTATGGTAACTTTAATAAAACGATTTCTTTTTTTGTTTTCATAAATGCCAGTACTTATTTATTACAGTATTTATTTATTTACTCATCGATTTAAACAAGTACTGCTATATTATTTATAGTGCACAATTTAAAATATTTGTACAGTTTTAAGGTTTACATCATTTTTGTATAAAAATTTGGCGTTAGAGCACTTCATCATCATCATCATCATCATCATTACAGCCCTTCACAAGTCCACTGCTGAACATAGGTCTCCCCCAAGGAAAGCCACAAAGCACGGTCCTGAGCCACCTGTATCCATCGATTTTCTGCATGTCTTACCAGGTCGTCACTACATCTAGTAGGGTTCGCCCTACACTTCGCCTACCGGTACGAGGCTGCCACTCGAGAACCTTTTTTTCCCCATCGGTTGTCGGTTCTTCGAGTTATATGGCTGGCCCATTGCCACTTCAACTTACTAATCTAACTAACTTACTAATATATTTCTAAGTTTATCACGCAGAGAAACCCCGAGCATAGCCCTCTCTATAGCTCGCTGAGCGACCTTTAGCGTCCTCATACGGTCAGCAGTGAAGGACCACGTCTCAGATCCATAAGTCATCACTGGCAACACGCACTGAAGTCGAAGGGTATGTATGTGGTCTATGGTGCTAATGCCTTTTCGGAAACCGGCTTGTTCAGGAGGCTGGAAGTCGTCGAGTCTGCGAGCAAGACGATTCGTAATGACTCGAAAACAGCACGTAGACGCTGATCAGAAAGGCAATCGGTCTGTAGTTCTTCAAGAGATCATTGTCGCCTTTCTTGAAGAACAAGACCACCGCACTTCTGCTCCACGCCTCCGGCGTAGTGCTACCATGGAGGACAGAATTAAAGAATTCAGAGCACTTATAAATTTGAAAATATACATAATTATAAAACATATTTGAAACAAAGGAAATTAATATAATATCTAAATTGATAGATTTACAAGCAACCAAAGCTGGTAATTCTAACGGTATGAATGATGAGATTGAAATAAAAAAGGCAGACTTTAGACGTATAAATAAGAGAGTAAAAGAAGTTGTTGAAAGGAAAAAGCAAGAAAGAACGGATAAGAATGATAGAAGGATATCTGATAATTTCCAGGCAAATATTTAAATGTTCTGGAAACTCGTAAGAACTGCCAGGGGAAATTCAATACAGCCTAGAATGAATGCTATACGAGACGAGAATGGATGTATGCTGAATGATGAAGTTTCTAATTTAAAGAGATGGAAGGAATACTTTGAAAGCGTGTTTATGAGTGAAGAGTCGTCTGAATTAAGTGAAATAGAAATTCCTAAAGAAGTGGAGAGAGGTAGTGAAATAATGAAAGCAATGAAAAGCATGAAAGCAGGTAAGGCAGCCGGATATGATAGAGTATCACTCGAAATGCTAAGGGCTGGAGAGGGAGTGGTGGCAGGCCTGCTGTACACCTTGTTTAATTTATGTTGGGAACTGAAGCGGGTACCGGAAGACTGGTGCAAAGCTGTTATAGACGCAATATATAAGGGAAAAGGGTCACAGCAGGACTGTAAAAACTACCATGGCATTTGCTTGCTTAGCATTGTGGGTAAACTGTATGCTAAAGTGTTAATTGAAATAAATAAATTGCGGAGAAGTTTTTTGCCAAAAACCAGAAAGTTTTTGTGCGTTCATGGACTTGGAAAAGGCTTATGATAGAGTGGACAGGAATGTGTTATGGCAAACACTTAACTCATTTGGTTTGAGCGCTGGTTTGATACAGGCATTAAGGTCTCTTTATATTCTCTTTCTATTTACTCTAGTGCTTGTGTCAGGATCAATGGGGTCTACTCGGACTGGTTTAGCATTCAAAAAGGTGTCAGACAGGGCTGTGTAGCTTCCCCGTGGCTGTTTAACCTATTTATGGACAGTTGTTTGCAAACTTTGAAAGTTGAAGAATGTGGGTTCAGAATGGGTGAGTTAACCGTCAAATGCCTTTTGTACGCCGATGATCAAGTCATATTTGCGTCGTCGGCGGCCGAGTTGCAAATGATGGTTACTTTAATGAACTGGTCATTAAAAGAAAGGAGTATGAAAGTGGACGCAAGTAAGACGAAAGTGATGGTTTTTGAAAGAGAAGTAAGTAAAACGTTATGTGAAATAAGAATAGAAGGGGAGATGATTGAGTTAGTGGATGAGTTTGTATATTTGGGATGTTTATTTAGCAGGGATGGTAGATATGATAAGGATATAAAACGACGAGTGAACGCAGGAAATAGAGTGAATGGGGCTCTATATGCTATTATGAAAAGTCAGAATGTGTCAAAAAAGGCACGTATGGCAATTCATAATGCTGTGTTAGTCCCTTCTTTGATGTATGGTAGTGAAAGTTGGGTCTGGCAGAAGAAGCATGAGAGTAGAATAAATGCTGTAGAAATGCGGACATTCAGCCCTAGCATACTCCTTATGCTAGGGCTGAATCTGAATGACAGGGTGAGAAATAGTGTGATAAGAGAAAAGTGTAGTTTGCAAGATGACGTTGTGACCAGGATTAAGAAAGGAATGCTTCGGTGGTTTGGTCATGTAGAAAGAATGAACGAAGAAAGAGTAACAAAGCAAATTTATGCTGCAGAAGTGAACGGCAGAGTCGGAAAATGACGCCCTAGACGTAGGTTTATCGACCAAATTGGCGATATATTGAAAATGGGCCAGATTAGGAGTACCCTTAACCGACGAGCGTGTATGCGTAGATATATGGATGTAAAGGAGGCGAGAGAAGTGTGTCAGGATCGCGCCAAATGGAAGTCCGTAGTCTCTGCCTACCCCTCTGGGTGACAGGCGTGAGTGTTTATGTTTTTTTTATATCTAAATTGAACTATAGTAATATTTAATAAGATATATTTTTGTCGCTATCATCATACAACCCCATATCAAGTCTATTCCTTAATATGAATATTCCTTGTAAATTGCCATGTTTAACCTTTAACTATGGACACTTATTTTTTACACTAGACTAGACTCCTACATTGTTTAGGTTCGTTTGATATATATTGTGCAAATAAATAAATGAAAAGAATTTAGAATGGATGCTTGAATTTCAATAATAAGATTTTCAATAGATATGAGAAACGTTTATTACAAAATACAAATATTTACAAAAAATCAAGAAAGGCACTTTTCAACCTTAATTGGCACTGAGATCACTTAAAGTTCTATTAACTAATTATTTATTTTAAAAACGTAATTATATTTTTTTCTTCAAATCTAATTAATATTCAATTAAAAAAACAACAATGTACATTCTGAATTGCAAACGAAAAAAACTGACAGAGGGTCAATTACACTATAATTATTGGCATGCTTTACACAGGGGGTTTGAGAATTGCAGACATATTGGATTTTTTCATGCTACACATTTGTAGGCAGTCTTTCTGTGGAGTCTTGGTGGGCATGAATTACAAGGTTGTCTCTTCCCTTGCTGTTCTTCTTCAGATTGGGTATCATTTAGGGGCGCGTCACCACCTAAAAGCGCTTTATGGTGATTCTCGATTCTATTGGTAATACTTTGGTTGAGATATAACGACTTTGCATATGCGGGATACTAGAGAACGAGCTAATTTCTTTATAAAGATACCTCGATCTATTTCCTTATTTTGATGTTGAGCATATAATATGCTAGCATAGATACCACTCAAGTCAAGATTCGAAAAAAATATCACCAGAAGACGGATCATCTAAACGCAATATTTTTGCCGGTATTTGTGCTGCACTTTTTTTGTTCTAATGGTCGTTTTGACCCGGAAGAACTTGGTCGACTGTTTTCGGCCATATTAAACAACAAACATCTAAAACAATATTAAAGGAAATATGGACATTGGGTCTCACAGAACCCGTCTAAACTTTAAATACGTGTAACGTACGTTTATGACACTGGACGACACAACCTCCTTTTCATCGAGCATTTGGTAACTAAACTAGAAGCTACTGAGACGACCACCCGCGGGCGGTGGTGGTGAATATGTTATTCTAAGAAATTAGCAAGTGCGAAAGGTCTCTGAGACCCCATGTCCACAGTTAAAGGTTAATATTTTTAGAGGAATATTCCAATACCTATCAAAGTCTATTACATTATTTTGATGTTAATCAATTACATAATACGAAGAAAGTTTATGAACATTTATGCTGGCTTTCTACAAATGAAATTATGTAAGTGACTATATATGAATATATATAGTCACTTATATAATCGCGTATGGCGGTGTGAGAATATTCAATGTCTTATATTATAGTCCCGTGGTTGTCTTAAGAGGCAACAGAAGATAACAATCCAGCAGAATAGATGGGAAACAGCGTCCTAATAACAAATAGAAAATAAAAAACTGCGATTGCCAATCTGTGGGTAGACTGATGTTTAGCAATGGATTTTGATGGACTGCAATGAATAAGTGAAAAAATAAGTATAGAATGCTATTTGCAAGATAATTTAGGAACCTATGTACAAACGCACGTCAATTTTGTTTAGTATATCAATGGGCGAGTTCATTTTACACCTTAAATAATATATGCACGTGGGTAGAGTAGCCTGTATAGTATATTAATTTTGACCGACAAGGCCAATGGGTGAGAGACTATACGTATGCGCGTGCTTAGATGATTTCTTACACTTGTGGATTTGCACATAATATGTGTAAATGTGAGTGACCAGCATAATTATAAAAATTAAGCATTTACATAAATAAGAGACAAACTTTTTTCTTAGGGTAGTAGGTAAAAAGTCTCCTAAGAAAATTTTTTGTCACTTATTAAATTTATTAATTTATTTCATATAGGTTGAATAAGTTAGATTTTTCTGTGTATTTTTATAATATGCATAAGTAATTTAATTGAGGAACATAGACAGTTTAAAATTATCCATCCTTCCATCCATTTCCACCTATAAACGTCCACTGGTGAATATAGGTCTCCCCGTAGACTGCAGGCAGATTTTGCCATAGTTGCCACGCTTGGCAGGCAAATTGGCAACCGCAGTTTTTTATTATTTTGAGTTAATATCAAGAAGATGCTACTGTCCATTTCCTTTTTTAGTTTACCTCTGTCGCCTATTACGACCCACGGGACGATATCTTTTCTGACGCCACTGCACGATTATTAATCCTCATTACCGAGTATTATAACTACATAAAATATAACACAAAAGTTCCTGCTGACAAATTCTTGCACATTTTTGTAATTGCATCAATTTGTACTTATAATTTTAAATATAAAAAAGTAAACATCTTCATAATTAATACATCGTTAAGAAAATATTGTGTTAGAATTGAGGCTTTTGAGCATGTAGAAAGGTCATTATAATATAGAGAACTTAAATGGAAAGCTTTATTCCCACTTCTTATGAAAGATGTTATTATGATGTATAGAGTCACATGAAAAGGCTTTTAGAATAGAATCGAACCACTTTTATTCAACATAGTACTACTACCACCGGTTCTAATAAAACCTCCGTCCTGGGAAGAACCAGCAAGAAACCCAGCGGGACTTTTCTTATAAATAAGGTTAATTTACAATACATTACTTAATACAAACTATAAATTGTACAGAGACTAATTTTGTAGTTAAGAATAATAATTAATACGTTTGCACGAATTAATTATCCAAGGAGTCAAGGATAAGCTAGTAACGGAATACGACAAGCGCACCGTTCCACGCCAGAGCCAAGACTGCCTTCACGGCGGCCGCTCCGTCCGTTTTATACAAGCAACACAAGTAGCTAGACACGGGCGTTTACGTATTCAGCAACATATATATGTTTACACATTCAGCAACATATTCTGGTCCGGTCTATAATGACCCTTCAGATATTAACAATCAGCTCTATTCCGGTCTATATCGACCCTTCAGGCAATTAGTATTGGACCGGTCCCTTTGAACCCTGCAACACTAATCAGTTTTGGTCCGGCAATATGCCCTTCCAAACTTTTCTCTTTTTTTAATAGAATCATTATTTTTTCTATTTTCTATTTTTTTTTCAAGTACTGTTTATGCTAGTCCGGAATCACTATTCCCTATAGCCATATCATTGGACCGGCACAAAGTTCTGCAATGATAGTAAGAACCATTTTTTTTCTTACTTTTTTTTAGAGCAATTACAGTTCGACCATACCGCAAACATGTCCCTGTCACAATCACACAGTGGTGTAACGTTAGGAACGTAGTGACATGATAATACCAAAGTATGCAAACCAACAGCAACATGACACATCCCAATGTAACACAGACCAGCCTCCCAGCAACACCGTCTGCCTTTCCTGCACTGGAAGAATTACTCCGCTAGAGTGATACAACCGCTAGAGTGATGCAACTATAACTCATCTAGGAATCGTCCAACATTTCTTTCGACATTTGTTAACATACATACATATATATTATATATATAGCACCGACAAGCATGTAAATGCAGTTTTATTAGTGTGATAAAAATCGAACTAAAGCGTTCAAGCCTAAGATCAAGGAATACTACACTCTAACTATAATTTCAAATTAAATTTAAAACACCACTAACTAATCTAGACCTTCATTAAATGATTAAGACTGTTTGAATATTTATTTCATAAGCTAGTAAAATATTTTATATAGGAAACTAAAAATGCTTAAAATATACTATCTCTAAAAAAATTGGATCAGTAGCTACAACATTTCTGTCTTAATGGATTTTCAAGTGTCCCAATTTGTGCGGAGGTATACACCGGATGTTTGGGTTGAGGGTAAACTAATCCCCCTTTTAAGGCTCGGTTATTTCGTAATGTCGTGGATATTTATGGACGTCTATATATATTCCAATTAAGAAACTGTTTGTCTGTATTATTCAATTATATGCGTCACATACACAGAGCGAATTATAAAGCTTTATTTGATTATAGCACCATTTGCATGCAGTATAAATCAAAGCAGCGAAATCTATAAATCTCTTTATTCATTAACAATACATTTTGTACGAATATTACAGCAATGTCCTTATCATATTGCTAAGCCTTAATAACTTACTTCTTATAATATAATAATCATATCCAAATCGCGATAATCTAAAAATAATGTTTTACAAAATAAATAAATAAAATAATCAAACAAAAAGTAAAATAAATTAACCAATAAATAATACCTTTGTACATTTTTTAGCAAGCCGGGTTCGATCCCCGCCGGTACCAATGAAATTGTTAATTGCAATTTTAAGTGCTGATTTACCACGTGCTCGGCGGTGAAGGAAAACATCGTGAGGAAATCAAAAAAAATATTTCGAAGACATGTGAAGTTCGCCAACACGCATTGGGGCAGCGCGGCGGACGTTTCCTTGCCCTAAAACCCTCTCAGAAATGAGAGGAGGCCTGTGCCCAGCAGTGGGACGTATATAGGCTGTAACTTTACTTTACTTTTACATTTTTTAAGTATTTAATTGTTCTACCATTTTAACAGCAAATTCATCACAAATGTGTAATAACATATTACTTACATTAAATAATAAATAAAATATGCTATACGTGGTAGAGCCATGCTATAGCCATATTAGTGGTATAGTTGTAGCACGAATGGGTCTGCTCGACAGGGGAAGGACCACGCTCTTACACTATACCAGCGTAAAATAGCAGCTTAACGCTGCTATATTTCGTGTGGTGAGTGTAGAGAAGCGGAGGCCCCTTTTACTGGAAACGAGGCATTCCATCTTATCCTCAAGGGTGACAACGCACCTGCACTTTGATTCTTAATTGTGGATAGATGTACATGTCTATAGGCCACAGCAACCACTTACCATCAAGTGGAATGTGTGCTTGTTTGTCACCCTTATCCTAAAAAAATAACAATAAAAAACTAATAATTGCCAACCTACTCAATAATTGAAAAGAAGATAAGGTTTTAAAAGTGAATTAAAATTTAATTTTGAATGATCTTTAGATGATTAATTAAGGCAAATAAGCACATAGTCTACCTGATGGTAAATGCATTACGTTACCTGTAGTGATTTTCATTTAAGTTCGATTAGGAATCAAATCACTGACGCTTTTTCAGAGGACTAAGATAGAATGCCTCGTTATAAATGAAAAGAGTATGAAGCCGAACATAGACCTCCCCATAGATTGTCTTATAGATGAAATATTTCCCATAGTTGCCACGCTTTTCAGGCGGGTTGGCAACTGCAGTTTTTTTTTAATTATTTTGAGTTGTTATCAGGAAGATGATGCTGTCCATCATCATACTGTCGCCTATTACGTGGATGTCACGGGATGATAATAATGCGTAGTGGATTCTCTTTAGCCGCCTCTTAACGGCAGTAAGTAATTACCTCTTGGGTAGCATATACCGTATAGTTGTTGTGTGTAGTTATTAGTATTCACAAAACAATAAATAGACGACAATAACGTTAAAATTTCCTTTCTCTCTAATAACAAGAAAATAGAAGCTTATTTTAACATCACAGCTCGTCCCAAGAGTGTAAAGTCGTTAGACTTTACACACTTAGCACAACAAAATAGCTTTATGCTAAGTTGCCGTGCGTTGGTATGGCTCACTAATCAAAGCTCCGCGCCGCCGATGCGATATACCAGTGCATATTCATGTGCAAGAATAGTCGGTAATTATAGATCCGTAATTATTCATCATTATATAAATTTCAAATAGTTTTTCAATTTCTGACGTGGTAGATTCAGGTTGCAGCTATATTATGGTTGTAGCGCGAATGGATCGGCTTGACCGGGAGGGACAAAGAATATCAGCGTAAAATAGCAGCTGAATGCTTATTGCTGCACCCTTATTCTATAAAAAAGCCGTCGCTCGCAATTTAGGCTGTTAAGTAATTTATTCCATTAAGATTTTTTATAATACTTTTTAAAATCCTATATCAACAATTTATAAGTTAAGTTGTGCGTTTTTAAGATTTAACTTACGTTCAAGTTACATCTTAAGGAATCTTGTCCAGCTACAATCGTGCGAGCTACGATTAACATAATTGAGGTATTTAATATCATCTAACAAGTAGTTTAGTAGATATATGTAAATAACCAATTAAATTGTTTCACATCAATAGTAACGCAGAATTGTTCAATGTTGATAATTATCAACGATCTTTTCGATAATTAGGACAACTTAAAATTATAAAATACTTATTTTTTAACTATTGTAAGCCAGTGTTTGACTGTTATCCCATCTGTTTTTTTTATCTTATGTGCTTTTTATCTCTGAGTATTGTGTACTGCTTCTGTGTGAATGAATGATTTATTTATCTACACAACACATTATGGCAAGTGGCGCTGCAGCCGAAGATGGCAAAGTGCACACTTCATAAGCCTATTCACTCAAAAAGCAAACGCAGCAAGCCGATTGGTTCGAAACAGCTAGAAAAGAGTAACTGAGCGTCTGGTTGTCCAATTACGGAAAGGACAAGAACCTTGTAATAAAAAAGTGTCAAATATATTATAGGATCCTCTTGGGATCCTATAATTTATCCCCCCGCCGTGACCATATAAAAGCGAAACGTCGGAAATTAATAATGTTGCGATGTTTTTATTTTAGGTAAATGTACCTATTATAAGTCATTACCCTATGCCAATTACTGGTCGAGTGGTGATGACGCAAGAAAATCCATAACACCAATTTATCCCATGGGTAGCGTAAGAGGTAACAATGGGAAAACCTAGAAAGATTCTACGGCAAGCGAAAATGGCAGCATACCATATCATTCAGCAGCGTTAATGAATCAAAATTATGTTTTCTTTGCTGTAACTGACATCTCCCATAGTTGCCTCATTCGATATCCGTAAACGTAATAGGGATGGGTACTCTTACGCAGGTACATCGCACGACAACACACAGCTAAAAACGTTACATTATACTATGTGTAATTTTCAAAGTATCTATTTAATTAATTATTTAATACGATCTTCCAACTAAGTCGATACATGACATACATACTTTGTTTCATAATTTGTAAATTTAAATATTTATCATCTAGAAGAAGGGGCAAACGTGCCAGAGGCTCACTTTATGGTAAGTGTCGACCCATGAACAACTGCAGCACTTGCTGGTAACGACAGGGCGTTTGCAGTATTTAAATTTCTATTATGTTTTATTTATTTTCTAGGGTATATTCACAAAAATATCTGAATTATCTTTGGCGAATTTAGTGTTTGAATTCATTATCCCGTTCATAGGCGAATATTTACCCATATTTGTTTCACTTGGAAACTTTTAAAAATCATAATTTTTTAGCCTGCAGTTGGGCCGCGACAATAATATTCGAATTCAGCTTTTAAAAATTGGACAATCAAAAAATTTTGTGCAGAGTATGTATGTATGTATGTCTAGAAATGTTCTATTTCATAATAAAACAGTAGATACTTACATTCTGCTTCATGCATTCGCCGATATTTTTTATTTTAAATTAAACCAAAGCTTTATGTACATAAATATAAAAGAAATATCAGTTTTATTTTCTCTAAGGCTTTGTTTATAGTCTAAAATTAAGTAGCTAGAAAAACGGGTAATTGATTTTCTAAAGTCCCTGGTAACCAATTTTAAAAGTTAGTTGGTTGCTTTATTCAAACTAAGCCCGCATCAACCCGATTGCGAGCGTCGGGCGTTGGTTGGAGAAAATTTGTTTATTTTTGGTCCATGCTTACCTGCCACAGTTTAAAATAATAGTCACTTTAATTTACGTCATTGTTTATTTAAACGGTTATTTCACCTTCTTTCTTTCACGTATCAGGTCAAAAATGGTTTGACTACAAAGCTAAACCAAAAACAAAACCGGTATCAATTTTGATGTAAGCGAATAAGTTGGACTGACTTACTCGATAACTGTAAAAAATAAAATGCCCTTGGCAGGCAAGCATTCTTCTATTACAGCCACACTATGTCTTTTTCTTACGACTTTAGAGCTAACTGTCACTTATTTAATTTCCTTGGGTTTTGTTGACGTGCATTTTCTTAGCGCATTGCTTACAAAAATTACTGACCCTAGTTTATGTTGCTCTCGTTTTTCGGTATCTTTTGCTATTGCAAAAAATTATCGAGATTATTACTTACATTATTAAAATATATCTTCAATCATTCAAATTGTTTAAGCGACAGTAGCCTGACAGTAGTCGTGGGTTCCAATCCGCCATTCGACAACTGTCGTGAACCACTCCTAACATAAGCATTTTAAGCTTACCGGGAGTGGTTACAGGGAATATCACTAATGTGAATAGCATTGCTAAGGTAGGTGAGGGTAATATAGTCCCTTAAACTTTGCCTCCCTAAAAAACCGAAACTAGGAGGAGGATAGAGACAAAAACAGAAAATCGTATACTATGACTAATATATTAAGAAAAAAAAATTTCCAAACAAACTTTGGCAATCATTAGGAACACTTCAAAAAATCAACTATACTACACAATACTAAAATCGACTAAAATAATTACAATAATTGTCAAAATGTCAAAATCGCGTCGATAAAGCAGCGCCCTTTTGTCCCTTTATTATTTGATTGACTGATGAAGAGCTATCGTATCACAGAACCATCTATGCAAACAAGACTGTAGTTTTTGAGTTTTAAGAAAGTGACCATATTACCCTCACGTACTACTATTTTTGTTAAAAAATTATGGCACTTAACACCACTTAATTTTTGATAAAAAATTAACTGTAATTTATTATGAATAACTAAAACGTCTTAAACACGGTCCACGGTTAACGTTGGCAATGAATCTTAACGTAAAAAAAATGAGGCTCAAAAATAAAAAGACAAACCTTTTTTAAACTATGTATACTTATATAGGTGGCCAGTATGAAATAAGATTATAGTAAATATTGTCCAACAAGAATAGAAAAACATTTCTCTGCTCTGTTGGTAACTGGGTAACTTAATTAATTGCACCCTCGTTTGCGTTCGGCGGGTGTGTAATTGTAGCACGTAGAGTGAAAACTTAGTTTTGAACGTCAAATAGTTTCGTAAGCTAGTATTTTGGCGGCAGACTAGAACTCTGCTACTGTGAAAACACATTCGGAATAATATAGGCCTTACATATTATTCATCTGATAGTCATTTATATATCTCTAAATGTTTTGCTCGGGCTCACTGAAAACCAACGCTGTATTTCGGCAGCAACATAAGCTGAGTGAGGTCCGTTTGCACAACGCGCCAACAAGTAACAGTAATATAAATTATAAAATAGGTATTGTCGTTAAATATTAAACTTGTGAAGTTGTTTGATTTTTATTTTATATATTGTTTTGTTTATAAATTTTAATATTATGTGCATAATAATGTGTCCATGAAATATAGTGGCCACATACATTTATTATGTTTCATTATTAGACCGTTCGAAATTCTTTGCCGTAACTTACGATAATACTAAGCTGCTATATACAAAGACTGCTAACTTTTTTTTTACTTTTAACGTGTTAGAGCCATGCTGCAGCTATATTAGTAGTATAGTTGTAGCACGAATGTGTCGGCTCGACCAGGGAAGGACCACGTTCTCACTGAATACCAGCGTAAAATAACAGCTTAACAAAATAGTGTTTCGTATGATAAGTGTAGAGACCCTTTTTACTGGAAACAAGGCATTCCATCTTAGTCCTCACGGATGACAACGCATCCGCATTTTGATTCGTAATCGAGGATATATGTAGATGTCTATGGGCCACAGCAACCACTTACCATCAGGTGGACTGTGTGCTCGTTTGTCACCATTATCCTATATAAAAAATAGCTCGTATCTGATTCTTTATCTTTGATAATAAATTGTTTTGGCTTGCTCATATTATTATTTTGAAGAGTAGATAAACGTTCGGGCCAACTAAAAATAATCAAATAATTTCCACAGATGCTTCAGCAATCGATGCTATGACATAGTATAATAGAAATTTTAAACACGCAACTTCAGAAACAATAATGTGGAACATATTTTATTCTTTTTAGTTCTTCGAAGTCGGCTTTTACTTTTTATTAATATTCGTTTTTTTAGAGGAGAGGATGATAAACGAGCACACAGTCCACCTGATGGTAAGTGGTTGCTGTGACCCATAGACATATACATCTATCCTCAATAAAGAATCAAAATGTAGATGCGTTGTCACGCATGAGGACTAAGACCTCTTTTCCAGTAAAAAGGGTCTCCGGTTCTCTACACTCACCATACGAAACACAGCAGCGTTAAGCTGCTATTTTACGCTGGTATTCTGTGACAGCGTGTTCCTTCCCCGGTCGAGCCGACCCATTCGTGCTACAACTATACTACTAATATAGCTGCAGCATGGCTCTACCACGTGACAGTCTAAGTTTTGACCTTTTTGAATGGACTAAGGAAAGTCACAAATTTGAATGTATCTTAATAGTTTCATCAAAAACTTTATCCCCTATCTTCCCACTCAGGTGAATTTTTTTTCTTAAATTCATATTTGACCAACCTAAAAAATAATGTATTTAATAAAAAAAAAAAATTAAAATCGGTATACGATCGACGAAGATATCGCGTAACATACATACAAAAATCAAATTGAGAAGCTCCTCCTTTGTTCGAAGTCGGCTAAAAAGAGGTTCTATTTAGAACAGAACGTAGGAACCGCAATTTAGAATACATTTACGTCAACCGATTTCCATGTGTTTCAACCTAAATTGACAACAATAATATTAAAAATTAAAATAGAATAATCATATAACGAAAAACAATAATAAAGTAGAGTAGACCTTTCTTATTTAAGCGTATAATATACAAGAGATATTTTACATTAGTTTCATACATCAACCCACCCGTATTTGTGGAGATAATATACCTTACGAAGTATGTTACTGAACGCGCTGATCGTTTCGAAAGACATCTATGGTCGCAATAAATCTAGTGCAAATTGCTTCCGAGACCAACGCTGTTGAAATACTGCCAGATGTAGCCCCGTTCAAATACTGCCCCTTCTTTCAAGAATCAAGTTTTGCACTGTAGGTGAGACTATGACTTCGATACACAATATTATCTAAATTCGAAGTAAATTTTATATTAATATCATAAAAAATGGATAAATTAAATACATCAGTATATTTACCATTAGGTACTTGTTCGCACAGACATTCACTAAACATGGCTATCATATAATAAATTGATTGACTTTCGGCCATCACCTTTACGCGTTTCGCACTCTTACCAGTTATTTTCTTTAGGAACTTTGATTAATCTTAGCTTATTTGGCTATTGCTGACTGCCTTGTTAGACAAGTAAATGTAAGCGCAACTGCCGTGGTCCTGGATTCGAAGCCCGGATCGGGCTAAAATTGATTAATAGGGTTTTCTGTGAAGAAATTCTCAGTAGCAGCTCGAAGTTAGAAATTTGGCGGTATTTCACCCCAGTGCTGCGGAAAACACGTGAAGCCGTAAAGGTGACAAAACGCTAATCTCTCTGCAGTCATGTCGGATTGCCGTTCCATTCGGACTATAAAAGTGAGGAAATAAATAGTACACCTGTGTTTGCGCACACAATCGTGTGTTAGTTTGGATGAATAATCAAAGTCTCGTTGCTAATAACTAGGTTTGATTTTCCTTGCTGTATTGTTTATGGTTGTCGAATGTACGCACACTTCTATCAAGTTTCGTCTTTACAATAGTAATTATGTTTATTCGTCAAATATAGTGTGATTTGTGCCAAAATATTTTTCGATATTATTATTCAAACTAGTAGTCGCCAGGGGGTCGAAATTCCACCGTAATTTTTGTAGATTAAGCAAGCTGTATTTCACTTTCAACTGCACATTAATACACAAAGCACATAATTCATATACATAATACAAAATAAACTCTTTTTTGCTTTGATAAACTTTCAAAAAGAATTTGAAATCACACAAAATTTACAGCTCATTCAGTTCTCAATCTGTCAGTAATTAATTGTTGGAAACATTTTAAAATTCTTTGATGACAATCTATTTACTGAGCTAAAACGTCGTGATTATATTCTTTGTTATAAACCTACTCCTTTCTCTGTGTGAACGTAAACAAACGACAGATTAATAAGTGATTGACATCGACTGAATGTTTTATTTTATTTTATGTATTCGTAAAACATATTATATATAAATTTTAGCTTTCTGCACTCCTCCTTCATATAAACTTTAACTATACCAAATCAAAGGCGTACAAAGTTTTCGCTTCACGTATTAATTATTCAACAGTGATCAACACAATCACGACTATCAGTTATCAATTCAGTTGTTCCATTTACAGATTATTATATTTTATCATCATTATCACCATCATCATTATCACCATCATCAGCAGCACCGTAATAAAAACCAAATCTAGTCTTTATGCACAAATGCACTTTTTGCTAATTCAGGAGTTTAGCTTTTGTTAAAAAAAATGTTTCGTTACAGTTGCTAAGAACATCGTGTGTTATAAAAATAGCAAAATTAAAATCAAGCAAAAAAAGAAATCATTTACTCTAAGAGATTTACTAAATTTATAAATACTTAATTCCTCTAAAAATATTTTGAGATGAGTGTTGAATAAACACGTAGTGATTAGAGGGTCCCTAGAAGACAACGCTCCCTATTTTATGAAGCCGCATCGGAATATAGTCGGAGGTCGGCAGACAAATAACTCGCAAAATTACCATTACTTCGCTCATAGGGAGTGTTTACGACATTTTTGGGGAAATATTATATTCAACGTAGCTTTTCGAAGGTTTTTTTTTTAAATATTTTTCATTTGTTATCGATATATTAAGTAATCTAGATCCTTCTTCCTCTTTACTGGCCATAACATTGCAGTGCTGGACTTGAGTTTTTTCGATTATAGGATTAATTTGACGCTAGCACCACGCATTTGCGATCACAGAATCATATATCGCACACATTTAACGCTACTCCCCGTCGCCAGACTGGGTAATTTTTACGAGATGGTAAGCCGCTTTTTTTTTCAATTCGTTTTGAAAGACTAAATTAACAGTACGTTGAGATATCGAAGTTTGTTAGATCGTGATATTATACAAATGAATATTATAATATTTTAATTGGTTTTAATCCAAGAGACTTTTTGGTTGGCTTAAAAATTTACGAATCCGTACAAATAAAAATCTGCCAAAACAAGACGTATGTATTATGTATGTGTGAAATAGCATTAATTCGCTTTTTGTTTTCTTCGTGGTGCCGATTCACTTAGTATCAATTTTAGTTTACTCGTCTTTTTCACGAAATGTCTTAAACAATTATGTTTAGTCAATAGTCCCTTTTTTAATGAATTGTCGTTAAGAAAGAAGTTTCGACTATTAGATATCAAAATAACTATTACAAATAGAAAGGTTTTATTAAACTTTCCATGGCTGATAAAGAGCTTCAAGATGTTTGATATTGAGATTTTTAAACTGGCAGTCGAGCACTTTAATAATTCTTTATAAGTTGACAACCGCTATAATTGTTTTATATCTAAAAGTTAAAAATAATTGACTTGTTAAAATTAAAAATTAGAGAATCGTTTGTTTCCTAAATGAATTTTAAAGTGGTACAAAATGTTTGTAGGGTAAAATAAAAAGTTACTGAAATCTCGGCACAGAGTTGTGTTCATTGTCCGTACATTAGTGCGGATGAATAATCAAAGTTACGCTGCAGGGATATGCAAGAGCGCATGCTGATATGCACTGTGCACCCATTACTTAATTTTCCATACACAATATAGCGTGCATTCCACAATTTTTCAAATATTAACCTGAATTAAACAATAATGAACGAAATTACTATTTTAAATTGCTTATCAATAAAGTAAATTATCTTATTCATTTTTAACGTAAATATTGCACTACTTGATATATGGCTTCTATCATAATACATCCATCCATTCATTATAGTTTATAAAAGTCCACTTTTGAACATAGGTCTCCCCCATTGATATATCATGGCGTTATCATCTACCATAATATACCTATTTATTTCTCGACACATTTGGTAGGCGGAATGACGATCCAAGTAACATACTTTTACTGGAACCGGCCTCGGTCTTTTTCATCAAATATAAATGAGACAATTTTGTAACCATCTATCGGAGCTTGTAAGTTCTTTCTTGCATTTTCGAAAATATAATTTAAGATACGTAAGGTTTTGGGATGGTACAATCTTTTATATTAAATTCCCATCATACAGCGAACATAAAAGTTAATTTCGATCGTAAGGTACATTTTCCTTTTAATTATGAATATGGAGCAGAAAAGAATATCATGTTTCCAGTAAGAGGTGTAGGGGACACAATGAGCCTGTAGAAACACACAGCTGGGCAAATACCTCCATTTTTTTTCGCCACTCTTACCTATTCTCTGTCGTCACCATTTGCTTAGTTTAAAAATATTTATTATTATTTAATATATATTATTACGACGTGTAGTGGCGGTGTAAAAATATCTACTAACTACCCCATATCATCCCGTGGGTGACGTAAGAGGCGACAGAGGGAAATTGAAACAGGGGATGGGCTGCAGCATCTTCCTGATAACAGATCAAAATAATAAAAAACTGCGGTTGATAACCCGCTCGCCAAGCGTGTCATCTATGACAAAATCCCCCCTATGAGGCAATCTATGGGGCAAGCCTTTGTTCAAAAGTGGACTTTTATAGGCTGTAATAGATGTATGAATAAGATATTAACAAATTTTATTGCATGCAGGAAATTACTGCACCTTAAACACAACCATTATTCTTCAATGGTGCTGCAACCAAAATTGCAACTCAATGGGGACATAATATAATAAAATTGAAAACAAGTGTCCTATGAAAGAACTAACATCGCTTACGAATTTATAAAATAATATTTATATTATTCTTTTCTAAAATTAATACAATTTGTCTTGATAAAGGCTAAGTATTTAGAGTATCCTTTGTAAAATTTACTTTCAAACACTCCAGTTTTCATCTTTGCTTTGATATAAAGTCGTAAACTTAATTTAGATATTTTGTTTTTACATTTAAAAACAATAAATGTCTGTTTTATACATATATAACTATAAGCTAAACAAAACACACACACAAAATCTAAAAATGATATTATTAAAGAAAGAAAATGCCGCTTACATAATATATTAGAAATGAAAACCTCATTTCAGTTGGCTTTGATTTACTGAAGATAAATTACTGCCGCGCCATAAATATTATAACAGGACTGGTAAATCAAAAAATTTAAACGATGTAAAGATAAAAAATAATTTATAAGTAACATAGCTAACAAGTTGTATCGCCAAGTAGTGGAGGTACGAGGATTCACTACCCCATATCATATCAAGAAGCAAGGGAATGAAACAGGAGATGGTTAGAGCAGGTCATATTCCTGACAATAAGTCAAAATAATGACGGCTCCAGAGTCGCGGTTTCGAATCCCACACGCAACAAATAAAATCATTAATCTTTTTAATTGCAAGAATCACGGTATAAGAACACATTGAAATTTATCCAGTGCAGTCGTGATACGCTAACAATGTACCATACATAACATACAAATTATAATTTTAAACTGTAAATTTGACAATATTAAATAATTCCCATTAAAAATCTTTTAAGTCATACAAGCTTTTAGTTTTTACCAATTATACACATGTATCTTGTACAATCTTCCGCTTACTAATTTAAATTCTTTAGGTATTTTTTTATATATTTTCACGCACGTAATATTTAGACAATTTTTATTATATATAACAAGTCTAGGAATGACATCTAGGACGACTTTATATGGGTTACGTTGGTTTCGGGTATATAATTTGCTTTTAATAAACAATGACTGATGATTGTTTGCAACAAGTCATTCTTTCTGGTCTGGTGCGTTTTAATGCAATTCATGTATGTGAACCGCTTTACTAAAATTCTTGTAGTTTAAAAAATAAAATAATAAAACTGTGGTTACCAACCCACCTGCTAAACGTGGCAACTATAAAAAATAAACAAAAATCATCTCTAAACTTTTGATAGGCTGTATATAAATGATGAATAATTGTGATTGCTAACAAAGTGAATGTGATTTTGGGAATAAAATTAACTGTCAAATTACGCTGCAGCTGTATAATAACAAGCTGTGAGGTATTCAGTCGTTGTGCTCAGAGATGATAACGCATCTGTAGCCTTTTTTGTTTGAGGTTAGTTGCAGGTGTCCATGGCGTACAGTAGTTATTAATACCAGGTGGACTCTACACATGCATCAGCTCAACCGAGGAAAGGCCGCAATGGCACATAATACCAGTGTAAAATAATACAATAATGTTGCTGCGTTTATTAAGTTTCATGACGAGAAGATCCTTTTTACGGATGAAAAGGCACATAGGAACTAACATGGGATACTTATTTCTTTTCTGCGTCGTTACAAAAGATCAGTAATTCCGTTGTTTTTAATTTAAAATAAAATTATTGGCTTAGTAAAATAGTTAATAACATGCCGTTTATAGTTTAGGTATGGTAAATAGTGTTTGCTTTTAATTTTGTGAACAATTTAATGAATGCAGCGTATTTTTGTTCCAACTTTTATTACTCTCTCAAACAGAGACACAGCCCATGGTAAAATCAGAGTAAACTAAGTAAATACAGCCCGCTTGCTCTTGTATCCATTTCACTACCTATTTATTAATTGTGTGATGTGTTACAGGGTGACAAAAGAAAAAAAAGTTTAATAAGACTACCAGAACTTTAATGTTAACGGGAAAATACTATTGAATATAAAAAGGAAATTACACGGGGCAATATCAAGGTCAGTATTTTTTTTTATTATACAACGCTGTGCTTCAGCCCCGGGAAAGTTGTTTAACAAAGTTTGGTACGTGTATTAAGTTCGTGAAGGAAAGGGCGAACAATGAAGTTGAATGAAGAATTTTTGATAATCGAATTCAAAGAGCACTTTACAATAATAATAATGTAATTAAAATTTTAAACACAAAGCGCAAAGCGGACGAACCAGCGGGAGCACCCGCATTGTTTTCAGTTACACGTGGGCAACGCGCATCACACCTATGTGCTTCTTAACACCTATCTGCATTTCATTATAATAATTCTTACACAGTTTTTGCAATTTGATGTATTTCAGTTTCTTCATCTTCATTTATGCTACTAATAAAGAACTGAAACTAAAAACTTCGCCAAGTTTTCCAAATCTCTGATCTCTGTTTCAAAACATCAGAGATTTTGTACATTTTGTGTAAAAAAAAATGTAATAACGTAACAACTGTACTATTCAGAAATTAATCCCTTCCCGCTCGGAAAAGGTTAACAATATTAATATAAAATATCTGATACAAGGGCTTCGCCTCCCCATTTAAAAAAATGTGGGGTAGGCATAGCTCCACACTCGTCAACGCCGTGTGCGGTGAGCGCCAACCCATACAACGCGCTCCCCTCAAAGAGGGACGACAAGCTGGGAATTGGACCGTAGTCCACAGCAAAATAACCGGCGAACCAGTAAAAGAGGGCTTAACTTACTTTACGTGGTAGAGCCACACTGCAGCTACATTATGGCCCGACCGGGGAAGGACGACGCTCTCACAGAATACCAGCGTAAGATAGCTGTTTAATGCTGCTGTGTTTCGTATGGTGAGTGATCCTTTCTACTGGGAACGAGGTATTCCATCTTAGTCCTCAGGAGAGACAACGTATCTGCATTTTGATTCTTAATCGAGGATAAATGTAGATGTCTATGAGCCACAGCATCCACTTACCATCAGGTGGACTGTGAGCTCGTTTGTTACCCTTACCCTATAAATTTTTTTAAGAAACTTCAAATTAAGAAAGTAAGGAACCTGTGAAATAAATTCACGTAATGTATGAATACATTCGGCGCGACAGATTCATTCGGCGAATTCGATTCTTTCGGTTTCGAATTCGCTCAAAAAACACTATTACTCTAAGCGGAGGATTCTATCGGCGCAAATAGGCGTGTGAGGCCAAAAAAACTTCGTTGATTGCAGCTTATTTGGCTAGTATGACTGTTACAGCCTATCCAAAGTCTTCTCGCGTTGGCAACCACATTTTTTTTAATTTGTTATTAGGAAGAATCTGCTGCTCACCTCCTGGTTTGTTTCCCTCTGTCACCTCTTACGACACCCACGGGACGATATGAGGTAGTGGATATTCTTACATAGCCACTACATGGTTAGTACAATTTTAGTGCGGGATCACCTCTATATGTAAACTTGACAGTATGTGTTACAAGTCGTACCCTGACTAGTATTTTCATTTATTTTTAAATTACTTAAACTTATAATTTATTACAAGTTTAAATCTAAATTTCAATATAAAGCAAAACAAAAGGACGAAAATAATAATATCTAGAATGTTCCGTTCTATCAATATTCCAGAAGCGACATGATTACTTGATAGATTGTCCATGACTGTGCAAATTTCCAACCGAATGTTTGGGATGCTGAAACTGTGCAAATTACTTCCATAGATTTATGTTTATGGCCAAAACATTTGATGAAAAATGGGTTAATTTTTTTTCCTGATACCAGCTCAAAATAAAAAGTACAAGGATGTTTTTTTTTTTTAAATTAGAGATTACATTTTTAAGTTTATTAAAAAAAAATTACTGATCATAAAATTAAGAACTCAGATAAACGCTCATAATTGTATTAGTGCAATTAAAAAACATTATAAAACAATGATTTCACTAGAATACGGCACTAAAATATTGAAATAAAAATCATTTTTTTTTAAATATTTTTATATTTTATACATAAAATCATAGCATTAAACATTTATTTAAGTTATTTTAAACACAAGAGTTAGTAGCTAAAAATACTGGTGTAAAAGGAAGTAATAAATGTTCCCCGATTGTATTTTCTTTCAACACAAGTAAGGAGGGGAACATTTGAACGTAACAAATGCTACGTACTGAGTATTCTGCTTCACTCTCGCTCCATTCTATAGACAGCCGAATATTTCACGAAATAACCGTTAAATCGCTCACAAGGAGTAAATACAATTCTACGTGGAAAAATACATTGCCTTAGTTCCCTGAGACTTAGTAACTTTTTTATTTATGTTTGATGACGTCGGTTTCTTCTTTATGTTATAAGATGGTTATAAGACATTTGCTTGTAGTAAGTATAATACGGTTTCTTTAAAGAGTTTGTAAAATATAACGAGTTTTTATTGGACCAAGCAAATCTCTGAGAATGTTTACAAAATGACATCTTCGTTATCGTCATTAATCCCATCAAGAGTCCACTGCTGAACGCATGTCACACTGTTGAGGCCACACAGGGAATTTTGACACAATTCACGGTTTTGAAAATCATGAAGAATAATCCTTTATTTTTGTTTTATATCCGGAATTTTTAATTAATGTTGAGTTTTATAATAGTAGCTTTTGCCAGCAGCTTTGCCCGCGTGGAGGTTGGTAAACGACATCATTTCGGAAAATCAGCGTGCATATTTCTGGGATAAAAAGTATCCTGTTTGTTATTCCAGGACTTAAGACACTGCACTACACTTGTTTACTACGGGGTAGGATACCTTTTTTACTAGGAGTCTGGCTGGGTAGGTACTACCCTCTTATGTATTTCTGCTGCCAAATAGCAGGGCTTGCTGCTGTGTTCCGGTCTGAAGGGTATAGAGAGCCAGTACATTTACAGGCTGTGAGGCATTAAATCTTAGTTCACAAACGTGACAACGAATCTGTTGTAGTAGCACTAAGTTTGCTGTTTGTGAATATAATACTATGAGCATGAAGTATTAAACGATTATGGATTATATAAAACAAAAAGTAATATAATATTGTAAAGGTCTATCCTCGGTGTGGAAATGGAATTTTGATGTATATATTAAAACACTAGGTTATGTATGAGATGATCGTATAAGTCTCGAACTGCAAATAGAGTAGCCTTTTTTTGTTCCTATAAAATATCTACTAACCTATACAATATCCTGATCCTTAACCCTTAGGAGGCTAGGCTTTATTGTAAAGTAAAACTATCAAAATTCATGTTATATACAGTTGAGCACGGGTTTCTTCGGAGATATTATTGAAACAAGGGAGTATCCAATGCGCTGTCCTAATTGATGGATTTTTTATGTCCGAAATAATTTAAATTTCTTAGAGTATCTTAAAGATTTGCATTAATATGTTTGGGTTGGGATTATAATTTTCTTAATTATAAGATCCCAAGGGCTTCCAAGTTTCCTCTCAATATTTTTTTCTACGTGGTAAATCGTGCCTAGGCTCGAGACTTCTCGTGAGTAGCAATTAATGTTCTAAAACCAATAACTACGCCAGAGAGAGAATTTTAGAAATTGAATTCGCTATCGTATACCAGTAAATAACGAATATTACTGGCTTTTACTTTACATTTTCTACTACTAAATATCCTTATTATTATTCTTACTATTCTGAATTTCTCAACAGCAATAGAGTAGCTTTATTTCGATAAATATAGTAAGTTGCTCACACAAAGGAATTTCAGCCAAAAAAATCATTCTTCTCACATAAAAGCAAAATAAGGGCTACAACAGCATCGTTATAGGAAACAATTGCCCTCATAATTTATGTCACCGCAACAAAGCCTCTGTATGGGTCACGACGCGTAGCTATTTGCATGTATCATTTTCTAGTTTAGTCAGCTCTGCCGATTTCGTCGATATTATATGTAGGTACATGCTTATAAAACAATTACTATCACTTCACATTCTTTTCATATTTTTCAGCAAAATGTCTTCTTTTATTTGTTTTTTTAAATCTTTATTTTTAAAAACTGGATTTTGTCACACAGTGACTGTGACCCTATTAAATATGCATACAAACAATAGCAGAAAATTAACTAATTGACATATATTAACATCGACGTAAACAGAGATATAATTTTGTATTGTGATGAAAAATTTAGTTTGGTATTTTGCAAAAACAGCCTTACACCGGCAAGCGGAATATACACCACACAGAACTCAGCAGTGGACTTGTGAAAGGCTGCATAGATGATGATCATGAGGAAACTTAATTTATAAACAAATAAATGTGAAGAAAAAATATAATCTATAAAAATCTTCATCTAATTTTCCATTTACGATTAAGATTCATAATATTATTTAATTTAATATTACATTAACATAAAATTTATTCATTGAATAACTAACTAAATTTTGATGAAATGAAAGAAAAACCAAAATATTATTATTTTTAGTTATTTTACCAATAAACATTATACTAAATAATTATGAATGTAGCTCGTCATCGTTATTAGTCACGGTATGAAATTCATTTATGGGCTGATGAAGAAGGAAAAGTGGAGATAGTTTTCTTCGTGAATTTCAAGTAAAAATTACAATGATTTCCAATAGTGAACAAATGGAATCTAATAAAATATAGTGGGATAGTTGTAATTGTCTGGACGACATAGGATAAAGTGACTCAAAACCGTGAATTGTGTCAAAACAGTGCGACATGCGTTCAGCAGTGGACTCTTGATGGGATTAATGACAATAACGAAGATGTCATTTTGTAAACATTCTCAGAGATTTGCTTGGTCCAATAAAAAAACGTCATATTTTACAAACTCTTTGAAGAAACCGTATTACACTTACTACAAACAAATAATGTATTATAACCATCTAATAACATAAAGAAGAAACCGACGTCATCAAACATAAATAAAAAAGTTACTAAGTCTCAGAGAACTAAGGCGATGTATCTTTTCGACGTAGAATTAATTTAAAAATTCCGGATATAAAATAATAATAGTATGATCAAAGTAACACCTGTAAGTGAACTTCGATCACTATTATACGCAGTTAACGCCTCGTCTGATATGACTATGTAGTTTATGCACTTTTCGCATCAACAAACACGCGTTCAAAGATTTGGTTAAAATTAACCAAAAATAAAATTTTATTTGTGACGGCCACCCGTGGGTCCATGGCAACACTGGCCGGCGTGCGACCAATCATTAAGTTTAAAGAACTCCAGCCATTTTCATTATGGAGCAGGGTGGGAAATTTAAGAAATGGGAGGGAAACTTCAGACGAGGCGTTAACTGCGTATAATAGTGATCGAAGTTCACTTACAGGTAAGTTACTTTGATCATACTATTATACTTATTAACGCCTCGTCTGATATGACTATGTAGATGTTGAAAGGTCTTGCGAAATAATGGAAATGTTTTCAAATAATAGTGTTTATTTATGAAAATTCACAGTTACAATTATAATTAATTGACTCATTGATTGCGAAGGATGAATTCACAAAGTTTTCATTATTTTCTAAAGGTAAGTTATAAAATATGGCAAAATTTTTTGACCTGTGGGACCACCCAGCTGTTGATTTAATCAAATTTATATTAAGGCCTTTTCGGTGTGCTGCTGATGTAGAGGCATGTCGTGTGCTATGTGCAGAGTATTGATACATCAATTCCAGCCTCAAATAAAACATCTTTTATCCACCTGCTGAGTGTGTGGGTTGAAGCAGGAGTATGTGGTTTTTTAATGGTGATAAAAAGATTATTTGTGTTCATCCGTAGTGGTCTTGTGGCCTCTAAATAATCACATAATGTTTTTGCAGGGCAAATACTCATATTCTCATTAAAAAACTTTAAGGTCAATAAAGGTTGAAGACCATTTATTTTGGAAGTTTTAATTAATTGGGGAACTTTGATTTTTATGCAAGTATTAGTAATAGTTATGTTATCTATTGTTATCACAGAAAAAGTTTGTAATCTTTGTGCTGTTGTTAAAGCTAATAATATTAGTAATTTTTTGGACAAAATACTTAGATCTAATTCTGAATTTGGGTATAAATTGCTTACATAATCAAGTACTAGACTTGGATCCCAAGTTTCTTTATATTTAGGTTGGTTAGGTCTTAATTTAAAGATACCTCTAAAAAATCTATTAATATCTCTATTTGCACTTAATTCACTATCCAAAAGTAGTGACAAAGCTGATCTTATACTATTTAAGGTGCCATAAGAAGCACCATTTTTAAATTTTTCAGTTAAAAATTTTAATAATAGGGGAACTGATTCAGACAATGGGTCAGATTTATTTGTTTGACAGAAATTCCACCAATGTTGATAACAAGAACTATATTGCTGTAGAGTGTTTTTTGACAGAGAATTTATGATAATATTAACACATTCCAAGGAGTATCCCTTTTTTAGGTAGATCTTGCTGACAACATCCCTGCAATTAGTGAAAGGCTCTTGTGTAGCGGGTGACAAGACCTGAAAATGGATGAAAGTAATTTTGGGTTGGGTTTTAAATAAATAGGCTTTGAGCTCAACAGACTCATAAAGAGGGGGTACCATGCTTGTCCTGGCCAATTTGGTACTACCACAATACCCTCAGCACGATCTTCTTGAACCTTTTAAGCAACGCAAAATTACTGAAAAGGTGGGAAGGCATAAAATTTTAGTCCTGTCCACTCTATGGTAAAGCATCTACTGAAAAACAATCTGGTTCAATTTTCCATGAAATAAACTTATCACATTTTTATTCGCATGAGAAGCAAAAGGTCAATTTCAGGTATTCTAATTTTATAATAATTTTTCATAAGCATATGAGGCTAGTTCCCATTCAGTTTCTATATTAATTAACCTAGATTGTGCATCAGCTTCTATATTTTCTTTTGAAGGTATGTATGAAGCAAAAATATGGTTTCTTTTCACAAACTGCCAAATTTTTCTAGATAAAGAATTTAAGTGTAGAATTGTATTCCACCCATTCTGTTTACATATGAAATTGCTGTTGTATTATCCGAGCGAATTAATATATTACAGTCCTTCTCATTATTTGCAAAGCATTTTAATGCAAAATAAATTGCTAAAAGTTCTAAGAAATTTATATGATATTTTCTTTCTCTTTTTGACCAGTTTCCATGTAATTTTTCTGGCCACATACTACTCCCACCAGTATTAGATGCATCAGAAAATATTTCCAATTTATATTTTTCTTGCTTAATTGGGGCTGAACATGAGAAGATTACTTTTTTCCACCACAATAGGTCTTCTATAATGTCTTGATTGATCTTTATTTTGGATTCATAATTATCCCCTGATTTTTTTAAAGCTATATACTTATTTCTTTCCAAAATTTTGGTATACATCCATCCATATGGCACAGAGGGACAAATTGATGTTAAGGAACCCAAGAGAGATGCAAACTCCCTGATGGTACATATTCTTTTTTGTATAATAGAGTGTAGTTTAGAGTTAATTTTATTTCTTTTATCTAGTGGAATACTTATTGTAAAATTATCACTATTTAATATGAAACCTAAGAATTTACACTCTTTGCTAGGATTTAATTGACTTTTTTCATAATTTATAATGAATCCTAATGATTTGAGAAATCGAAAGGCAGTATTTACATTCTTTCTACATTCGTTGGCAGTTGGTGATATAAAAAGAAAATCATCAAGATAATTTACCAAGGTTATCCCTTTTGACCTAAGGTAGGAAACAATTTGTCTCATTATTTTGTTAAAAACATAAGGTGCTGTGGATAAACCAAAAGGTAGGACATTAAACTGATAAATATTGTTATTAAAATAAAATCTTAAATATCTTTTAGATTCTTTGTGAATTTTAAGTAAAAAATAAGCATCTTTTAGATCAAGCGATGCCATGAAACAATTTTTATCAATAAGATGTAATGCTGTCCTAATATCTTCTAGTTTAAAATGCAATGTTGGTACAAATCTATTAAATTTTTTTTTAAGTTTAAAATAAATCTGGATGAACCATTTGGTTTTGGAGTTGTAAATATTTTTGAAAAATATTGATATTTTAATGGCTGTGTTTCTAGTGTGACTGCACCTATTTTTATTAATTCATCTAAACATAGAGAGATTTTTTGCTTTTCAATTTCTGAAAAAGAGTTATTTTGAGGTACTTGAGATTGGTATACTATGTTAGACAATGGTATAGAATATCCATTCTTTATCCAATTTAACACAATTGTGTTTTTAGTAAAAACCCAATTTTTATAGTAATTTGACAATCTGCCAGCATAACTTGCCTCTATTCTCGACGACGCCGCTGTGGTTGTGCTGTCCTGGACGGATGTCTTGTCAGTGATCTTAGTTGTTGTCGCTGATATTGATGGCGTTGCTTCATAGTATATTTCCCTGTCGGAGGCTTGTTTTGTAACTGTCTGGTGTTGTCTTGTCTGGTGTTGTATCGTCTGGTATTGTCTCGCCCGCCCTGCTTCCTGTTCGAGGACGGGCCCCAGTTGTTTAAAGGCTTTAGGTCCTTAGCCGAGATCTCTAAATTTTTGTTTTCTTTTAATATATTTGTAATATCATTTCCAAATAAGTAATTGGTGATATGTGTTTTTTCTAAAGTTTCTTTGAGGTTTTTATTTACACCAGGTAAAATGACCGCTCTACGAGTTTGAGACTCTTTATAATGTACATGACATAAAAGTCTTATGCAGTTTCCTATGTATTCTGTTGTGCCACTTTCTGTATTCTTTTCCAGCATATTGCTTAATATTTCTGTGAGGCCACAAATTACAGACCCAATAATATTTTGTTTATGACAAATATGTTCATCTCTTTTTAATGCCTGTGGTGACAGAGTAAACTTTATTCTGGGTTGAGGTTTGAGGTAATGTAAGGCAATTTAATTGTTGGGAATGTTTTAAAATTTCCTCACTTGATTTTCCTCTAACCTTGCGTAAGAAATGTGTTCCACATTTCTTAATTCACTATTTACGCTAATAGTTTTTCGATTTTTCCACATGGCCCATTTTTGAAGAAAATTTGGAATATTGTTACTGTAACTACAAGAGGGCAAGTTATTGTCGAAACTCTTCAGAGTCGCTTTCCACAATTATTCTCCTTTCCTTTTAACGGATGTTTCAGCTTCATCTGCGAAAATATTGCAGAAATAATTTATCACATGTACTCGTCGTAGTACCGTATGATAAAAAATGAAACTTATAGCAATATTTCGTGACTTTTGTTAGAAGGTATGAAATAAGTATCACATGTACTCGTTCGTAGTACCGTTAGATACATTTAATATACAATAATGAAATCACATGTACTCGCTCAGTACCGTATGATTAACATAATATGAAATAAACTGTAAGAAAAACAGTTTTGACCAAGTATAGGCGCTCGTCCATCGCTAAGGCCAATATTTTCATCCTTGAGATATTATTTGTTGATAAAACGAAGGACGCATTTAACATTTTAAAATGGCGACGCCTTAAGCAATTAACTTAAAAATCTCCGAGTAAACATACCTTCTGATGAAGAAAATAAGAGATCCATAAGCTTCCTTTTTAGTTTTTCTTTCTTATTCTCCATTTTTAACTTAACGCGCTTAATTTTTTCCTTTGTAGATTTATTTTTCACAATTTTCTTTACAGATACGACGCGGATTGTTTGACACGAAATGTCATAATGATTGGTCGCACGCCGGCCAGTGTTGCCATGGACCCACGGGTGGCCGTCACAAATAAAATTTTATTTTTGGTTAATTTTAACCAAATCTTTGAACGTGTTTGTTGATGCGAAAAGTGCATAAACTACAGTCATATCAGACGAGGCGTTAATAAGTATAATAGGATTATTCTTCATGATTTTCTTGAAACTTTGGAACAGTTTAGAAACATCACTAATTTCCATATAGGGTCTGTTCTGGAAGAGAACTGAGATGGGATGTGAGGGCGCATGAGAGAGTGTTTTGTTGAGTTGTCATGTTACAACGACTAGGACTATAATATAAATTTGAATTTACGAATCTTAGTAATTTACGATCGTACGGTTAAGAAATAACGTGCTAAAAATTATATGTTTACGTAGTCCCATATTTAGATATTTATGTATGTATTCCTATAATTATGTATGTAAATATATACATAATTTATAGTAGGCATTATATTATATAAGACTGACGATTTATGGCCGCCGTGATTATGCGGCTTAGTATAGTTCAATATTCTATGTCATCCTGTGGGTTTTGTAAGAGGCGACAGAGGGAATTTGAAAGGAGATGGGTAGCAGCATCTTCCAACAACTCAATAAAAAACTGCGGATGCCAACCCGCCTCTCAAGCGTAGCAACAATGCGGAATAATCCGCCCTATGAGGAAATCTATGAGGTAATCAACACATGTCACGTGTCGTATCCACCTATGTGCTTCTTGCCTAAATCGTATGTTCAGCAGTGTACTTTGATGGGCTGCAATGAATGAATGAATGACAATGTGTCTATTATTCGGTGCTAATTCTTCAATTGTCAACCTCAACTAAAATTTAAAAGTATGAACCAAAATTCAAAGGAAAAAATATATAAAAATTAACCAATAAATTAAAAGTTGGAAAAAGAGCGAGGGGACGAGACATACAGAGAGAGGGGGAGGGGAAAAAGCAAAAGTGTTGATATTCAGTTTCAGTTGCAAAGATTATTAACATTTTGTTAGTGCAGGGGCAAGCTGTTTAAAATCGATAAAGTCTAACAGTCTTGTTTGTTTGTAAAACCGTTTTACAAATACAAACAGATCGATTAGCAAACCTCGCGGTGTGAGTCGGTTGAAAAGGGGCAATGTTACAGACAGGCAACAAATCTTCGAACTGAAATATTGGTAACGCGGAAAAATACTAATAATGGCCCGAGTCGGGTCAACGAAAATTATTTCGAGACGGCAACTTTGCAAGCAAGAAAGTTTCTTCAATATAACGAATTATTAGATTTGCAGACGCGGCGTAAGTATAATCATATCGGACATTCGAGAATGATATCTTTATCTGAACTTATATGAGCTCTGTATGTTATTTGATTTCTGGAATGTTTTTTTTGTTTGATTAACACGTTGATTCGATAATATGTCGTATATTCTTAGTACATTATTATTTCTACATTTGCGTCTACACTTTGGCAGCCTCTCATCTCAGGGGTACCTCGTCTAGAGCGGGGGCGGCATCAGAGGCAGCCTTAACTAATTGGCGCGAATATGAGTCGCTAAGAGATGACTACAAATTTGTACCATTTGCTGTAGAGACTATCGGTCCGTGGGGTCCACGTGCAGTCAAGTTCCTAAAGGAACTATACCCGCGACTGTTCATCGCTGTTAGTGATAAGAGAGCTGGTTTTTTTCTAGCCATTCAGCCAGGAAATGCAGCCAGCGTTCTTGGCACGATACCACTGGGAGTAGGACTGTATGATAATTTAAGGTTTTAGTTTTAGTTTTTTTATTATAGTCTTTTAATATTGCATATATTTCAATGTTATGTAAATAAATTAATAAATATCAATAGTAATAAACATTAAGATTTTTTTTATGTCTACATGTAAAGAATGTTGCATATAACTAAAATTATTTTAATTTAATCCTATGAATAGAAAATTATATTAAGATGAATACTAAATAAATTATTCTTCGAGAAAGAGAGAGCTCTTATTAGGTCTCTAGTGTATTAATTAGTTTCACGACGCCTTCCTCTCTGGGCGTGCCCGCAGCTATAGTGATTAACTTTTTGTATTTTTACTTCAGCTTTATTGTTTTCATATCTTGGAATAGCTTTTAACAAGTTAAAAGGAAGAATTAATTTTTCTTAATATATTTTATGCTAAAATAAAATATTATATCACCTGCTTTCCTGCTTCTAGCCAATCCCACGAAAGATTACGTTTGTGCTAAGCAGTTTTATTATTATTACAAGTAGTTACTTCAAGTAGTTAGTTATTATTATTACAAGACTTAGAAAATATAGTGAGCTTTAAATTTAAAACTTAAAAATTATTTTTTTATTGATCAACATCCCTATATTCCAACTTCTTACCGTATCTTAAAAACATAGACTTTATGTAGCAAACCCATATTTAGTGCAACGTGGGCGCTGTTTATAGGCAGCAGTGATTTGCTAATTACTTTGTTTTTGTTTTAATTAGGCAAGTTTCAGTGGCTTAACGCCGGGATATAGGACGACAAAAGTAATATATACTTTTTAGTGAATGTAATTTAATTAGTTTTTGAAGTTATTGTTTAAGAAATATAATGTAAGCTTGTAATATCTTGAATATTCCTAGCACGTTAAAATAACTTATGTTTATTACATGCAAAATATAGTGTATTTTTGATATATTGCATGCAACGTTTGCTATATATTATTCGAATAAATAATTAAAAATATTTATGTCGTTTCTTTTTCATTTAGGTTCATTATTAAATGTTACCCCAATACTAGAATTTTCTTTTCTATTGTGTAGGCAGTTTACATACATAAATTCACAGAAAAACATCTAGACACGGCACAATAATTATTTGAAGGCAATACAAATACTAGTATCGTGCGGAATTCGAACCCGCGGCCCCCACCGTTGTACTACATGCTAGTCCACTGCAATCATCCTTACATTGAAGCCAAATTTATTTCGAAAAAGTCATTTCGCTTTGACCCACTCAGTAAGCTATGAAGAGTACTATTCTCGAAAAGTCTCTACGTGATAGAATCCGAAATAGTATCGGTCAGTCATATAGTTCGAAGAACTGATATCTGAGGACAAATAAAGTATCTCGAGAAAATACGTGAGGTAGCCCCCCGCTAAATAGAGTGAAGGTCGATTGGATAAGGTCCCGGATGCAGGAAGTCGATGAATACGGATGACTCAGGACCGACATTTTTCGCCTTCTTTGGGGGAGACCTGTGTTCAGCTGTGGCCTATAATGGGACTATTCATCTCATTCTTCTTTCACAATAAGCTCAGTAAATCTTCATTGGAGATAAATAAATCGCTTCCATTCAATTTCAAATGGCTTCACAAGAGCGCCCGAAGAGCGGTGCAGGTGCATCTCTCAATCTGTTACCGTCGTTCAGAATACAACTTAAAAACTAAATTGGTAAATATATTGTGCTAAACTTGTTTCAGTTGCTTGAAATTTAAAACATATCACCAAATTTCATTTTCGTGTTTAACTTAAGATTACGCTTGTATTGTTTGTAAGTTATTTAAGATAACTAAAAAGTAACTAAAGAAAGTAAATGAAATTATGTTTTCTTTCAACAGTTTAACTTTACCGGAGCGAGTTATGCTTAGAATTTATCAGAAAAAAACTGTTGCCTATCTCATATTTCAGTTTCCTCTGTCGCGCCTCACGACACCCATATCATCCTCCTTCTGACTAAAGAGCAGTTTAATGTCCTGCAAGATACCGTTTACGGGATGAAAAAGAGAAGTAGGATATGTAGCATAATGAGGATGATGATGTGATGATGAGGCGAATAGGATATTAAGCATATATTTACATTACGACACAAAAACCAAAGAAAATACTGTCATACTATATTGATTCTTTTGCTTTAAATCAATGCAGATGGAAACAGCAACGCCAATTAAAAAATAATCGACATTAAGCGAGGTGTTTTATCAAACATTAGTCGTAATTGTGTTATTCATGATTTATATTCCCTGGAGCGCCTGCAGAGTCATTTGAAAAGTTAATCAGCTAAATCAGCTAAAATTCATTAGCTAAATTTGAAAAAAATTTCAGATGATGAGGCGAATAGGCCTATCTTTACATTACGACACAAAAAACTAAAGAAAATACTGTCATCTATATAAATAAAGTGATAGAGGTTTTCAGTTGTGCGCGCATTACGAAAAAACTACTGGATAGATTTCAGTTAGGTTTTCTAAGTTTTATTTTTTAGACACTTGGCCCTTATGTAAAAAAAATGTTGCGATATCTTCATTTAATATAAAGTTTTAAGAAACAACGATTTTTATAAGCAATACGTGTTCATTGATGTGTGTTTTCTTGGCGCGGAGAAGCGGGGAGTCGTATTTATATATTTATTATTATATGTATATCGAAAACTTTGTTTATATATCAAGCAACGCGGATGAAGTCGCGGATATCAGCTTAATACTTACTATATTGATTATTTTGCTTTAAATCAATGCAAATGGAAACAGCAACGCCAATTAAAAAGGAATCGACACTAAGCGAGATGTTTTATCAAACATTAGTCGTAATTGTGTTATTCATGATTTATATCCCCTGGAGCGCCTCCAGAGTAATTTAAAAAGTTAATCAGCTAAAAGCCCTGCTTCCTGGATTAGGAAACCAGTTAATTTATTGAGGATTGAAGAAAAAAAATCCTCTGTTTTGCGCCTTAATTAAAATGGCGATGTCTGTTCTTGGACGGAATATTCGATTAAATATCGAGTCGGTCTTATGGAAGGGTGAAATTAATTTTAATTTTGGTTACTTTAGCCGCAATTAAGAGAAGCTCATTAATCAATGTTTAAGCTTTAAATGATTGGAGTAATTATTTTTATCTCTAATAATACGAAAAAAGTTGGTTTTCGTAGATTTAATGAAGGGTTTATAAATTGTGTAACACTTTTGCAAATAATGGAAATGTATTTAACATTGAAACTTTAAAACATTTCTAAGACTAATATTTAATGCTCGTACATAATAATAATAACTAAAGTAAATTATATCCCCCTATAAAGCAATCTATGGGGGAGGCCTATATTCAGCAGTGGACTTTTGATTTTAATGCTCGTACTTAATAATAATAACTAAAGCAAATTATATCCTCCTATAAAGCAATCTATGGGGGAGGCCTATATTCAGCATTGGACTTTTGATAATCTATAATGAATGAATTAATGTTTCAACACATATTTTTTTTTAGAATTTCGTATTTTCGTACACTCAAGATATGTTTAAGTTTGATTTTTTCTGGATTTTTTACTTGTACTGTATGGTAAGAACTCGAATTCCGATCGTGTTTATCTTTCTTTCTTTCAAACGGTTTCCAAAGTAGGTACCTACGACTTCTTATGTCTTGTTTCACGTGAAAAGTCGTGGGGACAGGTTGTTTGCAATAATGCTCAAAATAAAACTCAAATCAAATTTTTATTTAAAATTCAAGTAGGTATATAAAGTAAACAAACTTGTAGGTTTCATTTAATATTTATATTTTTATGTTATTCTTGTAACAGTAAAAATCTTTTTACCAACCAATAAACTAACTTTAAAAAACAAAACTTATTAAAAAAAAAAAACATAAAGCAAGGGAAAAATTAAACGAGTTATAAAAATAAATACCGTTGAAAAAATGCATGTCTATTGTCTATTGTCTAAAAAATTGTGAGGAATGTTTGCGTAATCTTTATACGAAAGATAACTGCACCCAAGTAAGCTTGGAGCAATTCCATATATATATATATAGTCTATTTCATTTGGTAAATCATCTTAAGGCAAGAATGTATTTTTTATAGTATAAGGGTGACAAACGAACACACAATCCACTTGATGGTAAGTGGTTGCTGTGGCACATAGACGTCTACATCTATCCTCGATTACGAATCAAAATGCAGATGCGTTGTCACCCCTGAGGCCTAAGATGAAATGTCTCGTTTCTAGTAAAAAAAGGTCTTCGGTTCTCTACACTCACCATACGAAACACAGCAGTGTTGAGCTGCTATTTTACGCTGGTATTCTGTGAGAGCGTGCTCCTTACTCGGTCGAGCGGACCCATTCGTACTACAACTACTACTATAGCTATAGCTGCAGCATAGCTCTACCATGTCTAAAAACAACACACACGTAGTTAAACAACGTAGTTAACAAACACGTAGTTAAATATTTAAAGTAAAAGCTGGAACAATATCATTATTAATAACTAGTGACCCGCCCCGGCTTGGCCTGGATAAGATCTATTAATGTGGCGTTATTTAGATTTAAGGTAATCAAAGACCATTTATATTATCAATTTTTCATTTTTTTTAAATAAAAATCTTCAAGTTTGTTGGATAAAGTATAGTATAGATCCCTTCTGTCACTGATTTCTATCTGTTTGTAATGTTTCATTACAATCGGTTCAGCCATTTCGAAGATTAGACCGGACAGACAGACAAACATACAGACAACAATTTTAAAAATGATGATCGAAGTCTTAATAGCGTGCAAATAACAGAAGCTGAGCTAAATAGAAGCCAGTTATTTCAATATTACAGACAGACTTCAAATTTATTTATATGGTAGTTCGGTTAATAATATCCGGTAATCCGGTAGTTCGGCACTTTCTAACTCTGGGTGTTTGCACACACAATAGTAGCCTACACCAGGATCCTGCTGTGAAGTACGGTTTCATAACAACATACATAAACAAAATAAACACTCACGCCTGTCACCCAGAGGGGTAGGCAGAGAGTATGGACTTCCATTTGGCACGATCCTGACACACCTCTCTCGCCTCCTCCACATCCATATACCTACGCATACACGCTCGTCGGTTAAGGGTACTCTTAATTTGGCCCATTGTCCCTTCCCGACTCTGCCGTTCACCTCTGCCACATAAATTTGCTTTGTCACTCTTTCCTCATTCATTCTTTCTACATGACCAAACCACCGAAGCATTCCTTTCTTAATCCTGGTCACAACATCATCTTGCAAACCACACTCGTCTCTTATCACACAATTTCTCACTCTGTCATTCAGATAAAGCCCTAACATACTCCTTAATGACCGCATTTCTACAGCATTTATTTTACTCTCGTGCTTCTTCTGCCACCCAACTTTCACTACCATACATTAAAGTAGGGACTAACACAGCATTGTGAATTGCCATACGTGCCTTTTGGACACATTCTGACTTTCCACAACAGAGTGTAGAGCCCCATTTACTTTATTTCCTGCGTTCACTCGTCGTTCTATATCTTTATCATACCTACCATCCCTGCTAAATACACATCCCAAATACACAAACTCATCTACTTGCTCGACCAATTCCCTTCTATTCTTATTTCACATATTGTTTTACTTTCTTCTCTTTCAAAGACCATAACTTTCGTCTTACTTGGGTTCACTTTCATTCCCTTTCTTTTAATGAAATGTTCATTAATGTAACCATCATTTGCAACTCGGCCGCCGACGACGCGAGTATGACTTGATCATCGGCGTACAAAAGCATTTGACGGTTAACTCACCCATTCTTAACCCGCATTCTTTAACTTTCAGATTTTCCAAACAACTGTCCATAAATAGGTTGAACAGCCACGGGAAGCCACACAGCTCTGTCTGACCCTTTATGGATGCCAAACCAGTCCGAGTAGGCCCCGTTGATCCTGACACAAGCACTGGAGTCCCTATACAGAGACTTCAATGCCTGTATCAACCTAGCACTCAACCCAAATGAGTTCAGTGTTTGCCATAATACATCCCTGTCCACTCTATCATAAGCCTTTTCCAAGTCCACGAACGCACAAAAAACCTTTTGGTTTTTGGCCAAAAACTTCTCCGCGATCATGCGCATGGAAAAGACCTGATCTGTACATCCCATTCCCTTTCTAAATCCCGCTTGCACATCCCAAATTTTTCCATCAGTATCTTTCATAACTCTTTTAATTAGTACCTTAGCATACAGTTTACCCACAATACTAAGCAAGCTGATACCACGGTAGTTTTTACAGTCCTGCTGCGATCCTTTTCCTTTATATAGTGGGACTATCACGGCTTTGCACCAGTCTCCCGGTACCCGCTTAAGTTCCCAACACAAATTAAACAAGGTGTACAGCAGGTCTGCCACCACTCCCTCTCCAGCCCTTAGCATTTCGAGTGATACGCTATCATATCCGGCTGCCTTACGTGCTTTCATGCTTTTCATTGCTTTCATTATTTCATCTATACTTATCTCTCTATCTCTTTCCTCTTCTTTTGGAATTTCTATTTCATTTAATTCAAACGTCTTATCACTAATAAATACGCTTTCAAAGTATTCCTTACATCTCCTTAAACTCGACACTTCGTCATTCAGAATACAGCCATTCTGGTCTCGTATAGCATTCATTCTAGGCTGTTTTGAATGTCCCCTGGCAGTTCTTACGAGTTTCCAGAACATTTTAATATTTGCCTGGAAGTTATCCGATATTATTCTATCATTCTTATCCGTTCTTTCTTGCTTTTTCCTTTCAACTACTTCTTTTACTCTCTTATTTAGATGTCTAAACACTGCCTTTTTTCTTTCAATATCATCATTCATACCGCTAGAATAACTAGCCTTGGTTGCTAGTAAATCTAAACATGCTCTCTTCTTTGCTTCTACTTCCATCCGTACCTCATCATCCCACCATAAAGTGTCCACACACATCCACAGTCTCCAAGTCTAAATCATGCATACACAATTCATCCATACCACTTATATTTTCTCTCAGTCTACATTAGTACTTCTCTTTTGCACCTTCATCTTGTAACCTCTCTGTTCTTATACGCTGTAAAGAAGTGGTAGACACAGATGTCCGATGCCGCCAACGTCTGAATAGACCATTAATTCGGCATAAGACCAAGTAATGATCCGTCCCTACGTTGGACCCCCGGTAAACCTTTGTATCTACCACTGCGCTCCTCATTCTTTCATCCACAATTATGAAATCTATCATGCTTCTATCATCACCTCTTTCCCATGTATACATGTGAATCTTCTTATGACGAAAGAAAGTGTTCGTCACAAAATATTCTTTTCACACATACGGTGAGAAGGCTATCACCATTCTCATTTATACTTTCATCACCAAACGTTCCCAATATCCTTTCATAACCAAGCCTCTTCACGCCAACCCTTCCATTAAAATCTCCTAATATAACAATATTTTCATTACCCTTGCATTTCATTAGCACCATCCTTACCATCTCCCAAAACTGCTCTCGGATATAAGTGGGCTTAGACATGTCTGGGGCGTAGACCCCTAGAACAAACAACTTTTATAAGCCCAATTTCATTCGTATCCATAGCAGTCTCGGGCTTACATTCATACTCTTTCACACACTGACCCATTCTTTCTGAAAGGATGATACCGACTCCCTGGCATGCCCGCTCGGTCTCGTCTACCCCAGACCAGTACGCGGTATACATGCCATGTGTGGTGGCATCCTTTCCCTTCCGTTTCGTTTCATTTACACATAACACATCTATTTCTCTATCATACATCATATCGCATACTTCATCCATCTTATCATTCATTGCTCCACATACATTCAGCGTAGCCAGACGGGCTTCCGCAATCCACTTTTCGCCCTCCGGGAGACAGAACGTGACGGTGGCGAACCTCGTCGCCGATTTTCCTCCCGGAGATTCTTCGCACCCTGCCCCATTAAAGGGCGCCGGGAACTCGGGGTACTTTTAATTTGTGCCTTATGGTGCGAAAGTAGGGGGTGGTATTTTTTACGCCGTTACCACACGGCGAGAAGCCAAATCTGTACTTTCGGCTTTGTCGCTTGTTTAGCACCACCCGGGGGACACGTGTAGGGTGGGCCTAGGGTTAGGTGGTCGAAGCCTACAGACGCGAGCGACTCATCCCCCGGTTTCATTTGTCGCTACTACGTACTACGTGCTATAAGTACTCGCCAAATCACATTTACTTCAAATTTAAATTACTCGAACCGGCAACGGAGAACAGCGTCAAAGGCACATGACGTCACACACTGCGATCACCAACCCATGTGCCAAGCATGAAAATTAAGGCAGGCGATTAAGGCAAATCTTTCCTAAAACAATAGTGGCCAATGTGCAGCAATGGAAAGGAAGAAGAAATACAATATATAGGTATGTCTATATATGTGTATTAATTTTTTTGTATATTTTCTGTTCAATAAACATACGTGTACATATCATTCACCGATATCATTATTATAAATATTTCACAAGTTTTGTGACTCGTGTCATTATTGAACCACATTTTGGATTTCGGTTAATCAAAAAGGCTGACTGGTAAAAAATGCTTAGAGCGTTAAGTCCACCCATTGTACAAAGGTACAATGGGTTATATACGGTCAATATATCTCTTACAGGAATGGGAAATATGTTATGTACATAATATTTTTCAATATATCTAGTACTCACCAGCAATCCATATAAGAAGGATGACACCCGTTACTTTTTTAAATAGGCTTACACTCACTGTCCCCATTTTTTTTTTTCAAATAAAACTCACTCACACATTTTTTGTTCAATCACTTTTCAAAAACTGGCTACTTCGTTCCATTTCACGGTCTTTTATCCTACGAATGTAGGAGAATACTGTTTACACGCATCTCGGTTGATAAGGGATCCCTGTTATGGCACCTGTAACAAAGGAAACAATTTTTAGAGGGATATAAAAGGGTCCATCTTTCGAACGATGGAAGTCGTATAGTAACGTCGTTATCAAACGCACACGTGCACAAGTTTCCTATTGATATTCTAACATTTTACATTTATAACAGTTATTTAATTATTTTGTAGTAGTTATGCCGTGGTGCAGCTATATTATGGTTGTAGCACGAATAGGTCGGCTCGACCGGAGAAGGACCACGCTCTCACAGAATACCAGAGAGAAATAGAAGCTTAATGCTGCTATGTTTCGTACGGTGAATGTAGAAACCGGTGACCAGTTATACTAGAAATAAGGCATTCCATCTCAGCCCTTAGGTGTGTCAACGCATCTGCATTTTGATTCTCAATCAAGGATAGATATAGATGTCTTCGGGCCACAGAATCCACTTCTAACATTAGGTTGACTGTGTGCTTGTTTATCATCCTTGTTCTATATAAAAAGTTATTTTATAACGGACTGTATCTTTAACAATTTATTTACTACTAACTGGTCCCCGCGACTTCGCCCGCGTGAAATTTAGGGCTTTAACTTTTTTGCGCGGAACCCTAATTCTTTTTCTAAAATAAAAGTAGCCTAAGTTACTCCTTATAACATCAGCTATCTGCCAGTGAAAGTCGATTCAAAATCGGTCCAGCCATTTTAGAGATTAGCCGGAACAGACAGACAAACATTTTTAAAATTGTGCTTTTGTTATAAGTACCGTATATACTTTCAAATGCATGTAGTATAAAGCTGTTATTTTGACATTACAAACAGACACTTCATTTTTATTTATTTGTTTATATTTGTATATATATAGAAGACTATATTTAAGTTACGGTTAAACATGTAGGAAGTCGATTGATGCAGATGGCTCAGAAGTGTTTAAGAGGGAAGCTTATTTTCAGCTGTTTATGTCTTGGATTAATAATGATGTACCGGAAAAGTCATAACTATGTGACCTACGCTAATGATATTCTGTTGTTTGAATTTCATTAAATATTGTAATTTTATTTCATCTTTGTGATTATGATTATAATATTTAGACATACTTATATATTATGTTACATATGAAAGTGGCGTTTTGTACGGGAGGAATATAAAGTCAATTTTTTTTGTAAAATATATTTAATTAATCAAAGTATGCACCGTTGTTATCTATGCACTTTTGCCATCTCATAGGTAGTTCATTGATCCTTTATTAAAAAAACCATGGGGGCGAGAATCAATAAACCCTTTGAAGGTGGTTTGGACTGCTGCATCGGAGTTGAATTTTTTTCCTTGTGAGAAGTTGTCCAAATTCCGGGAAAATGGTAATCTGTTGAGCAAGGTCCGAAGTACGGTGGATGTCGCAGACATTCCAATTGTAGCTCATCTAACTTAGTGGTTGTTTGTTGTGCAGTGTGTGGTCTTGCGTTGTCGTGAAGCAGCAGTGGCCTAGAGCGATTGACCAATCTCGGTTGTTTAGCAGCTAGTTCTTTCTTCATGGTTTGCAGTTGCTGACAACAGATATCTGCCATAATCGTTTGGCCAGATTTTAGAAAGCTGTAGTGAACGACACCGGCGCTAGTCCACCAAACACTCACAAGTAAATTTTTCTGACTCAATTTTCGTTTAGGGCAGGATTTGGCTGGGTCTCCAGGGTTCAGCCATTGCGAAGAGCGCTTCCGATTATCGTACAATATCCATTTTTCATCACAAGTAATAATTCGATTTAAAATCCCTTCATTATTGTGTCGGTTGAGCAAAGTAACACAACAGTCGACGCGTGTTTGCAATTTCGATTCACTCAATTCATGAGGTACCCATCGTTCAAGTTTTTTTACTTTTCCGATTTGCTTCAAGTGGATTAATACAGTTTTATCACTTACCCCAAAGCCTGTAGCTATCTCTGAAGTGCTTTGTGATGGATCCGTTTCCACAATAGCCTTTAATTCTTCATTTTCCACTTTGGTCTCCGGCCGTCCACGGTTGGTTCTGAAGGCCGAAATTTCCAGAACGAAAACGTTGAAACCAAAACGTACCATGCTTTTTGCAACACCAGTGCCATACACATCATTAATCCTTCGAGCTGTTTCTGCAGCACTGGTGCCACGGTAGAACTCGTACTCGTAAATATACCGATATTTCATGTTTTCCATTGTGCGGTAATAAGCGACGCCAAAGAATAAAATAATGAGGAAAAAGGAAATGAATGACTGTTTTCAAACCTCAAATGTACCAGCTAAATGAATTTATAAATTTTAATTTGGAATTCTTAACCAAAGAGGAGATATTTCAGATCAAAATGGTCAGTACTACAAAACGCTTATTTCATATGTAAGTACCTAATATTATTTATGTAAATTTCATTGAAATGCAAAAATAAACAAAAACTAAAAAAAAAATCTTCCTGAGAACAACACAAAATAATAAAAACTGCAGTTGCCATCCAACCTGTCAAACCATAGACTGAAATATGGGAGATTGAGTTATGATATAGTATGATTCCCAAAAGGGGGGCCTTTGTTCAGCAGTGGACTTTGATAGGCTATAACAATGCTGATGATTTGTCATGTTTATGATCAAAAGATTAGAGTTTAATTGTAAGATTATGTAAACTATAAAGCTTTCCCTTTAAGTTTTTCAAATTTATTTTAAGCATGTAACTTTATATATCTAGATAATTAAAACAATAAATTAATGTCAGAGACCTTTTACAGGGAAAATAAATAATTATAGATAAAAAACAACCCAATACATTCCGCATAAAACAATTAGTCTCCTAATTGACAAACGAACTCACAGTCCACCTGATGTTAAGTGGCTATTGTCCATGAACAACTGCAGCCAACTTCAAATAAAGTAGGCTAGAGATGGCATGTCACTTCCGAAGACTAAGATGAAGTGCCTCACAGCCTGTAGTTATACTGGCTTTCTATGACCTTCAGACCGGAACACAGCAGTGCAAGCTATTTGGTTATTCATACCCGGGTAGATATGAATAACTAAATAAAAGACGGACACATAGACAGAAAAAGAGTCCCACCACCTAGTAAAAAGATATCAGGTGAAAAATTAAATTTTTCGTCACCAGCTTACCCACTGCTGGACTATCCAACTGCAAATAAGAAATGATCCTTTAGTAACATACTTTAGTGCCGTGGAGTGGCGGCGTAAGAATATCCACTGCCCCAAATGTTCCCGCGGGTGTTATAAGCGGTAGCAGGAGATGGACAGCAGCATCTTTCTGATAACATCAATATTAAAATAAAAAACTACGGTTACCAACCAGCTTGCAGAGCGTCACAACTATGGCAAACATCCCCCCATTCCTTGGGGGAGGCCTATGTTCAGCAGTGGACTTGTGAAGGGCTGTAATGATAATGATGATGAAAATACATCATATATTATGATTTCATACGTTTAATTTTTCAATTTGTCAAGCACAAAAAACAGAAAAAAAAATATAAAAAGAAAATTTACAAAATCAAATCTTTAGGTGGGGAAAAAATAGTCAGTCTTTTCTTAGCGATTTATTTATGCGAGGTAATGTGTTGACGCGCGAACCCGTGAATGATCAATTACTCCCTGTGACATGGCGAAACTAGCCCAGAGTAAGTGAAATATAAAGTTAATAATTTTGCTATGAAAGAAGAATTCATGATGTTCTTGGCAATTTTCCACAATGACGGACTACTGCTGCCCACTTTTTTATTACAAAACTAGCCAGGATCTTGATTACTCAGAATGTTAGATAATAATCAACACAAGGTTATGAGTGTTAAGGTTAAATTAAAGTTGGGCAATATCAGCTGAATTGAACAATATGGTTACATCATATTGTTATTTCGCAGGTATTCATTATTCATTAATTTATTACAGCCCACCAAAAGTCCGCTAACCACCCTTTATAGTTTTTTTTACAGAATAGGGGAGACAAACGTGCAAACAGTCCACCTGATAATAAGTGGATGCTATGGCCCATAGTCTAATCTACGTTTACCCTCGATTAAAAAATTAAAATGTAGATGCGTTGTCACCCCTGAGGACTAAGATGGAATGCCTCGTTTCCAGTAAAAAGGGTCTCCGGTTCTCTACACTCACAACGAAACACAGCAGCATTAAGCTGCTATTTTACGCTAGTGAACCGACCCATTCGTGCTACAACCATAATATAGCTGCAGCGTGGTTCTACTACGTTGAATTATGACACATCTGTAAAAAGATACAAAATGAGCAGGACCAAACACCAGAGTAAATGCGGAGGATGAATGTGGAGTCGATTCGAATATCGATATTTTTTATTTATTTAATCCCTTAGGAGTGAAAATCACCCTAAAAGCCAGCTAGTAATTAGTAAAATGCTACATCCGTAACCAGCATTTGATATGAATGTTTTCCAAGCAATTGCATTCGCCTCAACTTTGCGCGTTATATGAGCAAAAAACTTTGACCGCCAAGCCACCATTCCGATGTAACTTTAGCAATGTACATTTGCCAAGAAAGTATTTGGTCATTACATTATGCGCCTCCTTGTCTACAAGCGATTTTTTAAAAATATCAGTCGCTTAAAAACGTTCCTTTTCTTCCAATTGACTACCATTATCAACCCACAACGTAGCAAACTCGTCGGATATAAAGCATCAAGAGTTCATTCTCTGCCACTTGACAAAGAACATCGCGTTGCGATCCATCGGCGATAATAAACCAACCGATATTGTGTCTACACAATGCCTAGTCCGGGCATAAAATCCGGGTATAAACCGGTCATAATGCCCCGGAAAAGTTAATTAAATAGGTCCGCTAACCTCAACGACATTTTTCAATTGATTCACCAAGATTGATTGGCTGGATAATGGCTGGGGATAGCTGGTGAATGAATGAGAGGAGTCTGAATAACATAGGTATATCTTACGTAAGAAATTAAGTTAAATTAAATTTATGAAGAAGAAATTGAATGGTTGGAACTTTATAGAATCCTAAGGATTTTTTCTAGAATTTACATATTGTGTAAAACACAACGTGAGCGAATAAAATATATTATCTTGAAATTGAATGTTAATTTTCCTTTCGTTCTTATAAACGCTTAATGCAGAACTAAGTGTATTTTAGTATTTATTCTATAGTTATTTATTTATGTGGCGTTATGTAGATTAAAGTAAGTCAAAGATCATTAATTTTATCAATTTTTCGTTTTTTTTCAAAAATATCAAAGTTTTTTGGATAAAATAAATCTGATCACTCCAGGCATTGCTCTCTATATGTTCGTGATGTTTCATTGCAAGCGGTTGAGCCATTCCGACTATTAGCCCGGACAGACAGACAGACAAACATTCAAACAGACAGACGAACATTTTAAGAATGGTTATTCGTGTCTTAATGGCAAGCAATTCACCCCCTCAGCTGAATAAAAGGCAGTTATCTTAATATTACAGACAGACACTTCAATTTTATTATATGTTTGTATACAGATACAACATGCTGGCCGAACGTTATTACTTATATAGATAAATATTAAATAATCAACATCCTTCCATATAATCAGATTACAAGTGGCTGATTGATCGTAAGAGCCGACCTAACTCAAGATGATCCTTTCTAAAGTTGTTAGATCAATCATTCACTTTAGATTTGCTTCAGCTGGATAATACAAGATCTAGCTCCATTATAATTGAATCACAGGATAGCGAAGAACTAATTAAATTGTAATATTACTTCCAAGTAAAAATAAGGATTTAAAAATAAAATAAAATATCTGCTAGATTTTTTTTAAATGACTGTAAGTAATGTTGTAATTGTTTATAACATCCCATTGACCTCTCCATCTACGTTTAGAATGTTTTGATACTTGTGAAAATATCTGAGCCACGTATAGTCTATACAAACGTATTCCTCTATTTTCTCCCTGGATATAGTTACTAGTTCTAATATTTTTTACGATACAACTATATCTACCACTGTCATGTTCTTATATATTTTTTTCTATAAATTTTATTATTTTAAAACTAAGAATCTTATAAATAACTAAAATTTCCCAAATTAACTGCCACTATCAGATATCCAACAAATTGAATTAATAAAAACATACAGACAGCCCTTTTTATATTGTTCTTGAAAAATTAGGTCAGTTTTGGAGTAGGAAACAGAGAAATACGAGATGATAATTTTGTCAACTTTTATAAGTATAATCATTCTTCCTTTTCGCCATTCGTTGTGAACAATAGTTCTTTGCGTAATAATGTTGTCTGGGAGAATTTACTTCCAGAGCGATAAGACAACCTATTGTAACTTCTTTAAATAATATAACATTTTGTTTTCGTTTTAAAGTGTATTGGTGCACAAATAATAACATATTGATTGATTGATTGATCAGCCTGAGCTGCAGTTAACGCACTCGGTTGTCTTTTATTTAATTTATTTCAACAATGTACAGTTTGCATTACAATGTAGGTAATTTCTTTGTGCCAATAAACATCATTTTGTTTATATTATTTTACTTAAACTAAATATAAAGCACCATGTTAAAATTGTGTAAAAGAATAGTAAAAATTTTTTGATAGTTACACTATTTTATCTCAAGTTTATAATATTTCTTATACTATAATTTTTTTCTTATACTATACTTTTATGTTATATACTTTTTTCTACTTTTTCATTCGGGTACAGAGCGACAGCAATAGACCAGTTAAAAACCTATTTGTTAAATGTATGTATAATATAATAATATAAATTCGGATATCCTCTTTAAACTATGAACAGTTCACGATAGTTCCTTCATTGACATTCACACCGAACACGACGCACCATTGCACGCACACCACTCAGTTTCTAAAGTTAAAGAGACATAAAGACAAACTGAGCACATGCAAAATACCAATACTCAAATACCCAGTACAGTACTCAGAAATAAATACTGCGCACAATACGCAGTATAATATATAATAAAATACAAATTAAAAGATTATAATTATATTAATATTAATTATTAATATATAAGGAAAAAAAAGGTTTCCGGTTTCTGCGTAGGAGGAGTTTAAGATAACTAAGTCGGTAACTTTGACCTCCAAGTAAATTAGTTAAATAATGGGAAAAAAATAAAATTACAACAATTAGTCATAAAATATGTAAATGCAGTACAAATGAAACAACAAAATTTCTTCAATACCTTCTAACAAAAAGAAAAAAAAAAACAAAACAAGGAATTAAATAACCAAGACAAAGGTTTAAAAAGCAATTTATGAGAATATAGTAACCGTCTATTATGATTACCTCACACTTCATTATATTAAAAGCCTTATTAAGTCGAGGAAAAATGTACTTTGAAATGACATTCTAAAATTCTCCCGCTTAAGTGTTTTTCAATCGGCAGTTGCGGGGAGTTAGGAAACGTTTATATACACACTAGCGATCCGCCTCGGCTTCGCACGGTTGATTTCTGGACCTCGACAACAACGCCACTTACCGGGTCCAATTGTGAATCTAAACCATTCTCTAATAAACTTAATCACATACACATTTCATCAAAATCGGTCCTGCCGTTTAGGAGGAGTTCAGTCACATACACACGGACAGAAGAATTATATTACGTTTAATATACATGTTTTACACATATAAACCTTTTTCTTAAATCATTTTGTCTTTTGTTGAAAACTGCATTAAAATCCGTTGCGTATTTTAAAAGATCTAAGCGTACAGACGGTGGGAAGCGACTTTGTTTTATACTATGTAGAGATACAAATAAAGTAGTACACAATATAAGTCTATGGTAGACATTTGAAGAATGCGCCAGCGAGCATACATTACTTTTAAAAATATTCCGTACTCACTAAGCGGGGTTGGTGGTGATGTGCATAGAACCAACACCCAAGCTCTGGTAATGTTGCCCCCCTATCTGTAAAATTTCACAGACTAGCTATGTAATTACACACTAACTAGTGAGACTAGTCTATAAAACAGCAGGATGAACTGCGTGAAGGTTTGGTTGACATTTGGAGAAGAATGATTCCAGAATTCAAGCCCTTGCACCGCAGTTACACCCACATTATTACCCCACGCAAGACTCGCCTACGGCCAAGCGCCACTTACAGGATTTGCAAGTAGTGCACACTACTACATACCACATATCAACACGCGCGTGTCTGGGTCCAGTTGACATGACTCTTGTTTTTTATAGCAGAGGGGGCAAACAAGCATGCGGCTCACCTGATAGTAAGTCACTACCGCGGCCCATAAACAACTGCAACACCAGGGGCATTGCAGAAGCGTTGCCGGCCTTTTAAAAAGAGTAGTCTCTTTTCTTCAAGGTCCCTAAGTTGTATCGGTCCGGAAAAATCTCTGGTGGAAGTCGATTTCACAAGGAAGTTGTGCGAGGAAGAAAACTTCTTCCAAATCGCACAGTGGTGGACCGCCAATCATCCAGATGGTATGGATAGTATCGCGAGTTTTGTTGCGATATGCGATGGCGAAATTGAGCGGCTGGAATTAGTCCGAACAATTCCTCAGAGCACTCCCCGTGGTAGATGCGATAAAATACGCAAAAGATGCAACATTTCTTCGCAGTGCTAGTGAGTCAAGCAGATCGGAAAGAACTCGGTGGTCGACGATTCGAGCTGCTCTGCACTGGATGCGGTCAACTGGAAAGAGCTGGCACTGGGGAGCCCCTGCCCAGAGATGGGAACAGTATTCCATATGGGGCCGAATCTGCGCCTTATAAAGTTGCAAGCGATGTGCCGCCATGAAATACTGTCCCACTCTGCTGAGCACGAAATGACACAAGTGACAGCGTCGACATATCGAATGATGTGCAAATCATTCGATATGTCGACGCTGAGGATTCTGATACTGGCTGAGGCAACAAGGGGGGATATGACAAAGGGGTTCTTTATAGCGGTAAACGTGCAAACTTGTGTCTTTTGGGGATTCAACTGGACTAGATTTAGTCGCCCCCAATCCGAGACTTTGCTCAACAAAGACTAGACTTCAGACACAAGTTTGTTACGGTACTCGGCGACGTTTTCAATCATCATCAGCGCTGTCGTCTGCATATGAATGTTACCAATTTGCAACATATCATTGATATGCAGAAAAAACAGCGTTGGTGATAGCACGCAGCCTTGTGGAACACCAGCGTTAATAGGCATGTAATCGGAGCATGCACCGTCTACTACGACCTTGATGCTCTGATCTGCAAGAAAACTGGTGATCCACTTGCACAATTTCTCGAGAACCCCATAGGAAGGCAGCTTCGAAAAAAGCGCTTTGTGCCAAACCCGATCGAAGGCCTTTGCAATCTCCAAACTAAAAGTCAAGGAGAGGAGTGCTTTGCGCATCGAGCGCTGGGTAAACAGCACATCCTGTGTTGTGTTGTGTTCCCCGTCATCAAGAGTCGAGTTGGACTCAAAGAGATTGCCTAGCCTATCGGCTTTCTACTTTGCCGCATGGGCCAGTGAGTGGTCCTCCTTTTGCAGAGATGGGAGAGATGGCTGACAGAAGTTCCCTTAGACAGCCTTGTCGAGAGACCAGAATGCACGAGTTCCCGAAGGAAGTTGAACTAGTTTCTCGCCAATTCTGCCGATGTGCTCTGGACTTTACCTTGGAAATGATATTTTTAAAACACCTGGAGGCGGAATTATACTTCTTTTTGAGAGCGCTGGTATTTGCATCCCGAGACGTCGATGCGTCAGCCCAGGCTCGGTAGTACTTCTGCTTATGGCGTGAAGCAATTTTGCAGGAGCGACCAAACAATGGCTGAGTTCTGCCTTCGATAGGTACCACAGATGATGGAATAAAAAGTTCCATTCCCTGAAGCACGACATTAGCGACAGAATCAGCAACAACATTGGGATTATCTGGCGAGAAGCAAACCCGTGCCAAAGGGTAGGATGCAAAAAAGACCGCATCCTGTCCTAATCGGCTGACGTATAGTGCCAAATACGGCGACAACCTGCAGGACACATCCGCGATTGGGCGTGAGTGGCACCACACTCCGGACTAGACAATGGTCCGAGGAGCCAAGAGTGGCATCGACGATCATCTGATATCCGTCTGGATGAGAGGTCATCAGTAGGTCCAACAGGGAAGGTGTATGATCCTTCACATCTATGATCCGCGTAGGCGAAGTAACCAGTTGTGTCAGACCATATGCCAAGGCAAAGTCATAAACAGATCTACCCGCATGATCGGTTAAACGGAAACCAAGCCATTCAGCGTGGTAGGCGTCAAAGTCACCGAGGATAACAATGTCTGCGCATGGAACCTGTTGTAGCACGGAGTCTGCAGCCATTTAGACGTGGTCCACGAGTCGGTCTGTGTCGGCATTACCGCTATGGGACCTATAGAGGCACCCGTAAATTCGGGGATGGTCATCGCTGTCTACGCGCAGCCATAGGATGGACAGGTACTTACCATCAAGACTGCTGAGGCGTTGAAAACAGATGTCTTCTCTGACGTATACGCAAACCCCAGCCCGTTGCACAAAGGAGTGTTCTAATTTGTACCCCGGGTGGGAGAGATACGAAGTATCAGCCGGAGAGAACACCTGTGTCTCGGTTGGAAAGAGCAAGGCTGGCTTTGCCGTCTCCAGATGGTAGTAGACGGCGTGAAGGTTCGAATGAAGTCCCCTGATGGCCCAAAATACGCGGGGCAGTCTGAGCACCCACGCTCAGGAAGAGAAGGGTAGCTTGGGCGTGGATGCTCAGCGAGGGATTCTCCGACAGCAGGGGTGCTGGTACCCTCCTGGGCTAGTGTCTTATTTAACTCCGCTACCATGTTAAAAAGGGGGAGGGGGAATTGGGCCTCCGGGCACCTGCACTCACCAAGCGAAAAGCAGAAATAATCTTCTACTTCACGCCGGTATTCTGACGGCGGTTATCAAAAACTCGCACTGCCCATCATCATCTCAACCATTATGATCACCACTATTTGTAGCATCATCTTCGCCGTCATCACAACCAGTCATACCTTTTTATAACCTAGCCATATGTCCAACGTAGATGTTAAAGCCATAACGACGATCAAAGATACTAATATAGGTCAATATAACAGATACTCTCGAAACAATCATTTAAACAATAAAGTTCGAAATATTTTCACATGATATTACCAGACAGCAAAAGCCGTCTTATGATACAAACATTCGCAGTGGAAGTATAAGAAACGTATAACGATAAGCATTTACAAATCAGATAATTTAGACATCTTAATTTATGTGCCAGATAAATGACTTCTTCCTAAGGCAGAGTTTATTACGCAAGATCGCACGGTTTCAGATAGTTATAATGTCAGAAAAAATATATGGGTAATTCTTTTTACTGTAACTCAATTGTCTGTTACAACCATGTCTAAAATGATGAATATTTTTATACTTATATAATATCTTATCTGTTACGACCACAGAAATATGACATACACAAAAATTGTGTCTACGTAGACAGCCTCGAAGTTACTTGTAAGTAACGTAATTTTTAATTTCCTGCTTTGAAAGTTAATAATTTAAAAAAGTAGGAAGTTATAGATTTCGGTCCGATTTTGAGAATGCGAGTTTTCATCAGATCTCCACGTTTTGAGGTCCTAGGAAGTCGTTCCGATCGAGATGGGCGACACGGCGTTCGAAAGTATTCATTGAGTCTTCAAGCTGATTAGATTTTCAAGTCGTTACAAAGATTTTCAAAAAATAAAAACAAAAGTTAAAAGATTTTCGGGTATTGCGCTTGAAAATAAGCGGGATTTTCAGGAATGGCCTACATAGTCAACCGTTTTTCAGATTTTTTGAGCATAAAAACATCGGATTTCTTTTATAATAGATAGATATTTTGGCCCATAGAAAGATATATCTATCCTCGATTAGGAATAAGAATGCAAATGCGTTAATACTCTTGGGAATCATTATAGAGTTGTCTTGTTATCAGTATCTCTTCAATTCTCGTCATTAAAATATACTAGCAAAGAACGTCTGGGTCCAATGCCGATGCTTTCGTGTTGCAGTCACAATAAGCTGATCTATAGCCTAAATTAATTTCTTTGAATACATTTACCCAGCAAAGGGGCTATTTTTATGCTTAGAAATCTATTCGGAGTAGGTATCACCCTTTTGACAATTATTCCGCCAATGTAGCTCTGCATCTGCGTAGAGTACTCCTTAACCCTTCCCACAACTTCCGCGTAGCCCAACAAGGGAAGGGTATACATTTTTTACATAGAATGAGAGACACCTACATCTATCCTTGAATAAGAATCAAAATCCAGATGCGCCGTCAAGAAGATGAAATGCATAGTTACCAGTGAAAGTGGTGTCCAGTTCTCCAAACTCACCATACGAAACACAGCAGCACTAATCTGCTATTTCACGCTAGTATTCTGTTGCAGCGTGGTCGAGCAGACCCATTCGTGCTATATAAAGCTGCAGCGTGGATCTACCTCGTAAAAATTGTTTATATATTCAAATTCTCGTTTTGTTTATAAATTGTTATTATTTACCGTCGGTAAATCTATACCACTGTGTAGTTTTGTGTGGCGGCTTAAGAATATCCACTACCTTATTTTATCCAATGGGTGCTGTAAGAGGCAAACGACGGAAACAGGAGATGGGCAGCAGCATCTTTCTAATAACAACCGAAAATATAAAAAAAAGTGCTTGGCCACTATGGCAAAATTCACGCAGTAAGCTTTTGAAAGGCTGTTATGAATAAATTAATTAATGAAAAATATACACAGGAAATATTATTAATAAAATATAAAAGTTTCTTGAAATTGAAAAATGCAATAAAACATATACATATTGATAACATATTGATCCACGTTGGCCGGGTAATTAAACATCTCGAATTTTTAAGGGTATATTAATAAAAAAAGAAAACTATGACATGAAATTATCGAATTCAAGTAAGGAGTTATATTTGCAGAGTAATATTTCCGACACAGTGTACTCAGTACTGTGCTCTATTTTGAAGAGTTTAGAGAATAAGTGTTTTAATTAGAAAACGAGAACACAGGCAGAGTTAGTACAACAATGAAAACGCATAAGTAATTATATCTAAAGTCGGTTGCGTATAGTGGTCATTAAATTATAGTGGTATTTAGGTGTTTAATTTTTTTTATTGTATAAGAGTGCCAAGCGAGCACACAGTCCACCTGATGGTAAGTGGTTGCTATGGCCCATAGACGTCTACATCTATCCTCGATTACGAATCAAAATGCAGATGCGTTGCCACCCGTGAGGACTAAGATGGAATGCCTCTTTTCCAGTAAAAAGGGTCTCCGGTTCTCGACACTCACCATACGAAACACAGCAGCGTTAAGCTGATATTTTCGCTGGTATTCTGTGAGAGCATGGTGCTTCCCCGGTCGAGCCAACCCATTCGTGCTATAACTATACCAGTAAAATAGCAGCAGCATAGCTCTACCACATAAAAAGTTGCCTTAAGTCCTCAGTCGATGCATCCCAATAGTTCGATGAATACAAAGTAAAAACCGTGCTATCATTGTAAACTGTCATCTTTTAGGAATATCTTAAGTTCAGAAAATTTTCTTCGTATTTTATTTACACATTCAAGATATTTATTTTTCAAAGTTTATTTATTAATATATTCAATACTAAAATACTATAATTAAAAAAAAACTAAACTAATTACTTAATTATCATACAGTACTACACCCCGTGGTTTCGTATCAAGAACGCTGGCTGCATTTCCTCGCTGAATGGTTATACTTCGCCTTTGAGCGAGAAAAAACCCAGCCCTCTTATCAACAGCAGCAACGACCAGTCGCGGATAGAGTTCCTTTCGGAACTTCACCGCACGTGGACCCCACGGACCGATAGTCTCTACAGCAAATGGCACAAATATGTAGTCATCTATCAGAGACCCATATTTGCGCCATTTACTCATTTCACCATCAGAGCCGTGGTAGCTCAGATGGTTAGCGCTCGCTGTTAATTTCACAGTACGCAAGCAACCCGGGTTCGAAACCTACCCGGGACATGAAGCATAACTAATAAAGAGAATAATTGAAATTTTAAATATTACATAATTAAATAAATTAAAAATATTAACATTCATTAATCATATTATTTTACACATAATATATACATACATATATAAGTATGTATATTTATATGTATGTATATTTATATAAATACATAAATACGAGGGTGATACTGAAAGTTCTTAGAAAATCAAAAACTGAACAAACTAGCAAGTTATTAGTTTTATTATATCTTTTCAAAATAGTGTCCATTTACATCATTACATCGCTGCATCCGATGGAACCACTGAGAAAAGCACTTTGCCCACTCGTCCTTATCTCTCGTCTTCGACGGCATTTTGAAACGCAGCCACTGCTTCTTCGGCGTCCATAAAACGTTTTCCTCGAAGTTTTTCTTTTATGTTCGGAAATAAATGAAAATCGCAAGGTGCGAGGTCAGGGATATACTGCGGGTGACCCAGTAATTCCACGTCTGACGTCGCCAAGTAGTTGATTGTTTGCTTGGCGGTGTGCAACGGGGCGTTGTCGTGGTGAAGGAGGATCCTACTGCGAGGTCGTTTCTCCCGAACTTTTTCCATGACAAGTAGCAAACAATTATTAGTGTACCACTCTGCAGTAACTGTTTTTCGATCGTCTAAAACAATTGTTGCGTAATGACCTGTCCTTCCGAAGAACGAGGCCACCATCTTTTTTCCCACGCTTCGACCTCTCTTCACTTTAGTTGGCAACTCCTCGGAAGGAAACACCCACACAGCAGACTGTCTCTTAGTTTCAGGATCACAGCATTTGAGTCACCTCCGTTAAATCTTCGAACCATTTCACGACACCAATCAACACGACGGAGTTTTTGGGCCTCTGTCAAATTAAGAGGTATCCACCGGGCACAAAGCTTCATGACCGCTAAATCTTCATGGAGGATTTTGTGCACTTGACTCATACCGATGCCTAAGCTTGTCCGAATCTGCTGATAAGTCATTCTTTTGTCAGTCTCTATCATACGCCGCACAACACTGATGTTATCTTCAGTCGTCGCCGTAGAAGGCCGTCCTTCACGCAGATCATTGGTGAGATTAGTGCGACCACGTTTAAACTCATTAAACCAGTTGTCAACAATGGCATAAGATGGGGCTTCATCGTGAAAGGCCAATCGAAGTCTATCATCACTTTCTTGTTGACTTAAATGACATCGAAAGTCATAAAAAATCATTGTACGAAAATTTTCTCGCATTAAATTCATCCTACCATGACACAGACAATTTTCAATTTGCCGCCAAATCGTAAACAAATAACAAATTAATAAAAAACATACACAATAATATTGGCAAAGAGTTCCATTTTCAAATTTAAACTTATTCTTTTATTATATCGTTTACAAGTGGCCAGTTCTAAAAACTTTCAGTGTCGCCCTCGTAAACAAACGCTTACAGCTACTTACATAGACATAAATTAAAACATCTATGTTATAATAAATATGAGATATAGCTATTTCATACTTATGAGAACCTTTATCATAAGTACGAAACAGCAATCGTTCAAACTTGCAAAAATGTAAATAAATATTAGTAACATGGCAAAGCCCCAGGCGAGGATGGTATTACAGCGGAGCTTCTGAAAGCGGGTAGAAAACCGGTACTTGAAGTCCTTCAGAAGCTCTTTAATTCCGTCCTCCATGGTGGCATTACACCGGAGGCGTGGAGCAGATGTGCGGTGGTCTTGTTCTTCAAGAAAGGCGACAACGTTCTCTTGAAGAACTACAGACCGATTTCCCTTCTGAGCCGCATCTACGTGCTGTTTTCGAGAGTCATTACGAATCGTCTCGCACGCAGACTCGACGACTTCCAGCCTCCCGAACAAGCCGGTTTTCGAAAAGGCTTTAGGACCATAGACCACATACATACCCTTCGAAAATTGTACAGAAGTCGGAGGAGAACAATTTGCCACTATGTATGGCGTATGTGGACTATGAGAAAGCTTTTGATTCCGTCGAAAGTTGGGCGGTGCTGCAATCCCTTCTACAGTGCCAAGTTGACTGTCGGTATATCGAGGTACTGAAGTGCTTATACAGTAGGACTACGAACCAGAGTACGAAACCTATCCAACTGCAGAGAGGTGTAAGACAGGGTGAAGTGATATCCCCGAAACTCTTCACCGCTGCATTGGAAGACGTTTTCTAGCTTCCGGACTGGAAAGGATACGGTATTAACATAAATGGCGAGTACATCACTCACCTTCGATTTGCCGACGATATAGTCCTTATGGCAGAATCACTGGAGGATCTAAGTACTATGCTCAATGACCTTAATAGTGTCTCCCAACGGATAGATCTTAAGATGAACATGGACAAAACAAAGATCATGTTTAATGTCCATGTCACACCTATGCCAGTAGTTGTTGGGAGCACTAAGCTCGAAGTTGTTGACGAGTATATTTACCTGGGACAAATAGTCCGACTAGGTAAGTCCAACTTCGACCGAGAGGTCAATCGACGGATTCAACTCGGTTGGGCAGCGTTCGGGAAATTACGGCACATCTTCTCGTCAGGTATACCTCAAAACTTAAAAACGAGACTGTTTTTAAGTTTGAGGGCTATGCTCGGAGTTTCTCTGCGTGATAAACTTAGAAATGAGGATATCCGCAGTAGAACCAGAGTGACCGACATAGCGCTACGGATTGGTAAGCTGAAGTGGCAATGGGCCGGCCATATAGCTCGAAGAACCTACAACCGATGGGGAAAAATGTTCTCGAGTGGCAGCCTCGTACCGGCGGACAAAGTGTAGAGCGTTCCCCCACTAGATGGAGTGAGGACCTGGTAAGATATGCAGGAAGTCGATGGATGCAGGTGGCTCAGGACTGTGCTTTGTGGCATTCCTTGGGAGGCCTATTGGCAACTTGTCTTTAACTGAAAAATAAAATTAAGAAAGAGCAATATATCACAACAAGTAGAACTAATTCACATATTTGTGCAAAATATTATCCATACAACTAAACAAGGCCAGAAATATTTACCAAGTATAATTTCATATTTTGCAACCGATTACACTTAAACTTCTGTGTGAGAGCCTGCTCGGTCAGATGATTGTGTTCCTAGGCTATCTCAGAAGCTTTTAATCTTGCCAATAAAAGTTAGAGATGACTCTCGATAAAATATTATCGGTCCGATATTTCAAAGGAAATTCGGCTGATTCACTTCATTTCCAAGCATTTGCATTGCTATTGATTTAAAATAAGTTTCAATTGATTGTGTTGACAACTTCTGTAGATGTAACACACTATCTACCCGAACGGCACACTTCTAGATTTTAGATTTCTTTCTTACTTAGGAAGGCGAATCGCCATAATCGTCACATTTGACAAGTTAGATTAGCGATATGATTTTTTTATAAAGTTGAATCTCGCTTTTATGTCACGGGTATTTGACATTAACATATGATATAACAAATAAAATATTTTCCTTGAATGTCATTGATGAAAACCACAAGAAAATGAATCACATTGTGAATTCCGCCTTAAAATTATACGGTAAAATACTGATCTACTAAATCTAACTGTGACAAAGTTAAACGGGCCAAGAAAAAGCAGTATCATGGAAAGAAAACGAGCGACAGAACCATTGAAGTTGGCATTGGTCCTAAAATAGTAGTGATATTACGTAATTAAAAAACAGGCTTAATCTAAATTAAGTACTTTAGATTTTTTGTTACTTGATTTTAATTTTCTCTTACTTTTTGCAAAGGAATGTTACTTTTTTCAACTATTATTAGCTATTTCTCAGTTTAGTGTCATCATCATTATCCTCATCATCATCAGCAATTTCATGATCATCATCATTACAGCCCTTCGCAAGTCCACTATTGAACATAGGCCTCTCCCAAAGAATGCCACAAAGCACGGTCCTGAGCCAATCACTCAATCTAGTGGGGGGACGCCCTACAGTTTCAGTGTTGCTGAAAATAAATGTAATACTCGTTAAATATAAATCCCTTATAAAGACGTAATGAGGCCTCTTATACAATGGCTAAAAATATATAAATTTGCGATACTTAAGTAATATTTTTATTGTATCTGTTTCAATGAATCTTAGTCAAAGGGTTATATTGTAAATCTAATACACTATTTAAAGTTTTATTAATTTCACTGCATCATTCTTTATAGTGAAACTACACGCCTGACTTATTATTAGCTCCTTGCTTAACTTTTTAATTAGTGACTTTTCCGGAAGTTTATTTTTATCCGTGACTTGGTTGAGTCTTACAAAAGTGAAGTTAAATAAAAGAAAGTAAGCTTATCTGTATATAAATTTGAGTTAAAACGTTTGTAAACTTTCTTTCTTGTATAACAAAAACTACATCCCAACTTTCGCGATATAAAAAATATTTTTCTTTAGAGCCAGATGTGGCTTCAAAAACATCAAAATGCACAACTGTTACAAGATATAAAACAATATACTCACGCAAATTCAGAAGCCTATCAGATTGAAACCAAACTTACGTATGAAATTCGCTGACAACGACTAATTATTGTTCTATTCGCTATGTGCACAGCAGTAGCGCCACCTAGAATGCGTAACTTTCCGGGATTATGCCGAATAATGACATATCAGTATTTTATTGCTTTCTAGTAAATATAGTAAATTAAAGATAAATAAAAAAACGACAAGTGGTATTTTTAAAGGAATTTGTTAAAATAATGGATATCATTATAAAAACTGGTTTTGAAAGTGTAAAACAAAATAGTTTCCAATCTCAAACCGTGTTGAAAGGAGAAAAATTTATTTTTAGCACAACATGTAAGAAATATTGAAGAGCTACGAAATAGTGGCAATAGTTATTTAATACGAGCCCACATAATTCGTCAAACATCGGTGACATTAACGCCCTATGTAACGAGTTTAAACGTAGCACTCTCATAACCTTACACGTAATGAAACACACTGAAGAGTCTGGGCGACGGTCACGACGGTTCTCTTTCCGCACAGACTCTAGTATTTTATGGTAGGTAACGTACCTACTTTAATTAACAATTATAATTTATTTATTACAGATAAATGATTCTCGTGTTGTCACTGGAGTAAAATGCAGTTGTGTTTATAACCAGAGCGGCAAGTGCAAACATGTTGCTGCTATAATATGTTATATTAACAACAAAATAAGTCTTTCGAAAACAAGCAATGAACAACAATGGGGAAAACTCTTATATTGATGTAAATAACTCTTGTATTGATGTAATCTGGACTGAAACACTTAGGTATTGTTGCTTATACCGTGGCTCTATTCGGCCAAAAGATTAAATTAGCAGTTGCACAAGCTAGATTTTGTAAGATCGAATGAAATATTCGTGAAATTGTGGTTCTGTATACACCAAATAACACACTCGATGCTGAAAATGTCAAGCCAGTTTTCATTTTTATCAAAAAACTTAGAAGTCGGTCTTTAGTGGAAACTGTACATTTTTCCATAGTTTATCTTGTTAATAAAAACTCTAAATTTCTAAACAACACACCAGCAATATCTAGGAGTTCTTGATCATTTTTTATTGATGAAATACCAACAAATTCTTGGCTTTTTGTTTCGGTAGATTGATCCTCATACGATTTTTTGTCAGTGCAACAGCTTTTATCTTTCTTTATTGAATTATTTGTCATCATCAGCATCACAGTGATCACTGTAAATTAATCTAATACAAATAAAGGTTGTATCTCTTAATTTCGATTCAGAAAACATATTGACTTGACATCCTTGATCGACCATAAGAGGTTGAGTTTGATTTAATTCACTTACTTCTTCAATTATTATTTGACTTGATGTGGTATCTGAGACTTTTGTAGTTCTTCGTTTTGTCAATCGCGTATATCTAGATAGGACCTGTGAATCATTAACCTTCCTCTTTCGAGATATTTCAGGGAATATCGTGGGAGCATAACTCGGACTTTCTTCCTCGTCTGATTTTTTGTTTCCCATAAAATGTTCACTACAAATTGTGTCGTCAGGTTTGGGATACCACGGCAACCCATCAACACTAAAATAATAAAGACATTAATAAATATCACATAAAATATAGCGCAAATAAAATTGATCATAATTTAAGGTTATTTCGCTAACGTATTCCTTTTTATAGCATCTATCCATTTATTTCTTTAGTTTAATTTCCAGTTCAATGTAGGAAATATATAGAATTTACACCGACTATTTGTGCCGTTATTTTTGCAGTTCACAACACAACAACATCTATTTTTAGGCATTTTAATTTTTTTTATTTATTACGAACTCTGTGCAAATTGACTTTACTTTCCCGGATTGTTGCGTATTTCTGCCACGGCAAGCGCTGCGATCACTTTACTATACCCCCACCATGTACTTCGCACATAGCGAATAGATCTTATCAAAATCTTTTTTTATGTCTTTATTATATTGTACGTGACTTACAAACAGAAATTTTATTTGTTGACACAGTTCATTTCAATGTGATACAACAGTATTCGAACAATTCCCAGATGCTTCACAAAACTCGCATTGAGGTGTTATCTCAACGAGTTTCGCTTACATTTCGCCTCGAATTTGCGATATTTTCGCGTAATTTCGCACACCTGGAAACGCCCCAGGTATCCTGATTGCAACTGACTCTATCTCATTGTCTGTTGTTTAAATGCGCGGAAATATTCTTAGCGTTCCATTTTTTAAACGTTATACAATAATAATGTCAATTTGTGGTTATCGAAAACTCTCAAAATTTATTGTTATTATGTACATACTCTGATATAAAAGCAACAGGCAGGTTTCGTTGAAAATAATTAGCTGTCTGTTTCAATATTACTTTTAAAGGTTTATCAATATACCTCTATAATATGTAATTTAGTATTTATTGAAAGATTCTTAGATTTATTTATTATTTTAGGGTTTCGTACCCTGGGAGTAAAACGGCACGGGCTAACGAACAATGTCACTCTGCTGACTGTCCGTCTGTCTGACTGTCTGTAAGTCACTGGTGCACTGGTGGTCTCTTTCCTCTCATAGTTCGATGGGATGGTAATTCGATACGACCGGAAATAGATCATGCAGAGTACCAACGGTTTTACGTGCTTTCTGAGGCACGGGGGTGAAACACCGCCAACTTCCTGACTCCGGGCTCCTATCGGCAATTACTTGATAGAAAAACCCAATAACTTATTTTGGCCCGACTCAGGATTCAGAGACAGGACCTCTTGATCAGCAGTCACGCTTACAACCAATAGGCCGACGTGGCAGAGACGTTTATATTCTGTCTGATATTCTGATATATGAGTCTGATTGATATTCGAATCACTAGTTCACGCAGTCTTCAAATTGTTTAAAATTTTACAATTTTTTACAGTTAAAGCCCAACTATTAAAAAAATACACTTAAAGCAGTCGACGAAAATATTCGCAGTAGTACCAGAGTAACAGACACATAGCTCAATAAACAATAAGCTGAAATGGCAAGCAAGCCATATAGTTTGAAAACGATGGGAAGAAAGGTTCTCGAGTGGCAGCCTGCTCCAGTAAGTTGAATGTAGGCGGCCCCCAGTAGATGGAGTAACGACTGAAATATGCGAGAAATCGAAGATGGGGAGACGCCTTGGGGGAGGCCTAGTTCAGCTGTGGACTTGTGAGGAGCTATGATAATTATGAGGATACAAATAAAACCTAAATACTTATCCGATTATCTACATAAGTATACGGCTAAGATACTAAAACGCGAATTTGTAGATTTTTTTCTAAGTCGATCCTTTTTCAAGATAATTCGTACTATAAGAGTGTTCATTCTATTTGCGATATCAAGATAATTTACTTATAAAAAATTCTTCTTCCTTTTTTGAAATCATAAATCATAATCAATCTAATAAAAATAATGAAGCTAATGCAATAATACCATTACCATACAACACTATCTGAAGGCATAAATATGAAATTTGATCTAAATGACATCATTACCTCCTGTCTTATCTTGATTCAAAGCGACGGAAATGACAGGCTCGACAATGTTGAAGAAAATTTGACGACGCGTTGTGATTAAATTTCTTACTAAAGAAGGAAAACGTCAAAAATATATCCATAAAAATAATGAGGGTTGTTTGCCTAAAATTTTGGTACAGTCTTTACACAAATATTCACAGTCAAATAAGATAATATACGTTACTTCATGATTGTCTTAACTTAACAATGCTCCATGCACTTTAAATTATTATAAGTGTTAAAGCCATACTGCAGCTATAATATTAGGTCCTTACATATGAAATTAGCGTTTTGTCGTACTGACCAATTTGATCTGAAATATCTTCACTTTGGTTAATAATTCCAAATTCAAATTTATAAATTCATTTAGCTGGTACATTTGAGTTTTGAAAACAATTATTCATTTGTTTTTTCCTCATTATTTTATTCTTTGGCATCGCTTATTACCGCACAATGGAAAACATGAAATATCGGTATATTTACGAGGACGAGTTCTAACGTGGCACCAGCGCTGCAGAAACAGCTCGAAGGATAAATGATGTGTACGGCGCTGGTGTCGCAAAAAAAGCACGGTACGTTTTTGGTTTCAAGGTTTTCGTTCTGGAAATTTCGACCTTCAGAACCAACCCCGTGGACGGCCGGAGACCAAAGTGGAAAATGAAGAATTAAAGGCTATTGTGGAAGCGGATTCATCACAAAGCACTTCAGAGATAGCTGCAGGCTTCAGGGTAAGTGACAAAACTGTATTAATCCACTTGAAGCAAATCGGGAAAGTAAAAAAACTTGAACGATGGGTACCTCATGAATTGAGTGAATCGAACTTGCAAACACACATAGACTGCTGTGTTACTTTTACTTGTGATGAAAAGTGGATAATGTACGATAATCGGAAGCGCTCGTCGCAATGGCTGAACCCTGGAGACCCAGCCAAATCCTGCCCTAAACGAAAATTGACTCAGAAAAAGTTACTTGTGAGTGTTTGGTGGACTAGCGCCGGTGTCGTTCACTACAGCTTTCTAAAATCTGGCCAAACGATTACGTCAGATATCTATTGTCAGCAACTGCAAACCATGAAGGAAGAACTAGCTGCTAGGAATGTCTGCTTGGAATGTCTGCGACATCCACCGTACTCTGAAACTTGCTCCAACAGAATACCATTTTCCGGAATTTGGACAACTTCTTACAAGGAAAAAATTCAACTCGATGCGGCAGTCCAAACCGCCTTCAAAGAGTTTATTGATTCTGGCCCCATAGTTTTTTAGTAAAGCGATCAATGAACTACCTATGAGATGGCAAAAGTGCATAGATAACAACGGTGCGTACTTTAATTATTAAATATATTTTACAAAAAAAATATTGACTTTATATTCCTCCCGTACAAAACGCCAATTTCATATGTAAGGACCTAATATTATGATTGTAGCACGAATGGGTCAGGGGAAGGACCACGTAATATATAAACAGCGTAAAGCTGCTGTGTTCCGTAAGGTGAGAATAGAGAACCGGAGACACTTTTTACTGGAAACGAGGCATTCTGTCTTAGTCCTCAAGGGTGACAACGCATCTGCATTTTGATTCTTAATCGAGGATAAATGTAGATGTCTATATGTCACAGCAAAGCATTCGCATATCGTTTGGCATTAGGTGAACTATATATGTGAACTCGTTTTTCATCCTCTCCAAAAGTGAGTTCATGATTCTGAACCTGAAAATAAGCAAGATTGTTTAACAAGAGTGATCAGATTCACCTAATATATTTAAATTCCTCCATCAGACGTCTCCAAAAATCGTCGTTAAAGTCTTATGGGATATCAAAATCAAATTACTCGAGTTTATTATAAAACCAAATCAAAGAGCTGTATTAGCTCAGTGGTTATGCACTCATAGTAAATTTCAAAGTACGCGTGAAACCCGGATTTAATCGATTCGGTAACAATAAAATTGTTCATTGAATTTGAACGATAAAAATTAAAATGCTGATTTACCAAGTCCTTAAGAACTAATGATATCCAGCAGTGTCAGTATCCAGCGGTAGTTAGCAGTGTTTAATTTTTAGAATATATAATTTTTATTTAAAAAAATTCAGTATTTTTAAATTTTACATTAAATACATTAAAAGACTTTTGGGTACATACGCAAGAGAGTAATAACATAATAAAGTATTATTATAAGTTTAGTAAAGACTGACGGTAGTAGAAAATGACTGAAATTGAGTCCGAAACTGAATTTTAGTTACAATATGAATGAATGCAGTTCTACTAGCTTAACCTTATTTGCTTATCATTTTTATTTTTAAGGTCAAAGTCGAAGTGAAAATATTTTATTGTGTTTCGGCTTTTTTGAAATTTCTTAATTCCAAAATCTTCAACCAGTTCCAAAAATAAGAAAGACCTTTTCCGAAATAAGCCAGCAAGTATGTTGTCGTTCGTGTTTATTTTTGTTTCTTCTTATGTAAGGCGATAATTACATTCTACATGCTTATTTCTTCATTCATGAATAAAGAAACAGATATGTAGAAGCCCACTAATTGTACGCTTTATGTGCATTAAAGATTATAAGTAAATGAATAAAAATAAACAAAGAAAGTAATGATCCACCTTACATCCCAGACCTGGTGACTATAAATGACATTCATTAATTAGATCCTATCAAAAGTCCACTCTTAACATAGGCCTCCCCCGTAGATTGCCTCTTAGGAAGGATATTACCATAGTTGTCACACTTTTCAGGCGGGTTGGTAACCGCAGTTTTTTATTATTTCAGTTGTTATCAGGATTATGCTGCTACCCATCTCCTGTTTTCATTTCTGTCTTTCATGACACTCACGGGATGATGTGGGGTAGTGGATGTTCTTACGCCGCCACTACATAGATTATATTAGTATATTATCTACATGCATAATAATTCAATGGTAATGTATTGTTGCTATTACAATTAACTTCATTGTTTCAGTGTATCACTAGTACAGAAATAATTTTATTTCTATACCGTTACCGTTACAGCATATTCCATCCACTATATATCCACTGCTGAACATAGGCCTCCCCAATACATTGCCTCATAAGGGGGATATTTGTCATAGTTGCCACGCATGGCAAGCGGGTTGACAACCGCAGTCTTTTCTTTTTTAGTCGTTATTAGGAAGACGTTGCTGCCCATCTCCTGATATGTTTCCCTCTGTCACCTCTTACGATACCCAGGGGAATATATGGGGTAGTAGATATTCTTACACCGCCACTACACGGTTCATTTTTATAGGTTAATTTATTAGTAGGTCTTAGTAATGAAATATTTTCTATGCTTGTAATGTAACGGAAGTATTTCAAACTGTTTTAAATTTGGTAAAACTTCCAGTTAATGTAAAAATCTCAGATAATCTGGAACTCAATGTTGAGGTTAAGACATTGCTTTGTAATATTTGCCTCGAAGAGCACAAATCCGAACGTATCAAGCATCAAATTCACAAATTTACGACGAGGAAACAAATCAAAGCTCAGTGCAAACAACGCGCAGTAAATCATTCCGGCAATTTGAGATGTTATCTTGCGGATCGAGTAGAATACCTGTTATCAAACCAACGAAAATGTACTATTACGTCACAGATACGACAAATCATACAAGGAGCAAAACTTTAATTTTATAAGTAACAGTTCATTGCAGTCAAGTGACCAGTTGATAAAGGCAAAATCATCTAAAATGTCAAACCTTATTCATCAATATGAATAACACCGGTAATCCTATTTCCAATGGAACAGGATTACCGGTGTTAGTGCTCAGCTGTGAATTCATCATTAGGCCTGCCCACCATGGCATATCTTATATAGAGACTGTATGAATAGGCAACAATTTTCTTTTAAATGTATATCTACCCGCGCAATAGGAACACAGGAACCAGGTGGATTCTAAACAATTAAGAGATTAATTAATTAATTTTATAAATTTTTCCAAAAAAATAACAGAGTAAATTTCGCAGCACACAAGCAGCCCGGGTTCGATCCCAATCAACACCCAACAAAATTGTCAATTTCAATTTTAAGTGTAGATTTACCTCATATTCGGCATTAAAATAAAACTGTCTGAGATTTAAGAAAAAAATCAACGACATGTTGTGAAGTCCACCCACACGCATTGGGGCGGAAATTTCCTTGCCCTAAAACCCTCTTAGAAATGAGGGAAGACCTGTGCCTAGAAACGAGACGTATATCAGCTGAAACTTTATTAAGGTGTCCCAAAAATACTTTTCAAAAAAAAACTAGACTGTCATTGTATTTACTACTCGTAGAAGCTGCAAAATCTCCAAAGAAGTACATTTCAAATTGTAACTACTTTAAATAATTAATCTCAATCCTACAAACTAGCATACTTAAAAACAGCGTAAGGCAAAAGTCAAAAGTCCACTTAAGTCGGCGCCGAGCGACTTTGGAGATAAAATGTTGTAACATGAAAAATGGGCGATAGGAGTTGAGAGAATGGCTTGAGTTATGGCTGCTGTGTGCACCGATGTTTTCCCGCTTTTGTAACCCGCTCTCGACTTATACGTAATGCGTATTCTGTTAAAGTTTTAATGAACTCACCTTGTTTTCTTGACCTGATTTAAAATAATAATAATATCTTTTTATTTTAGAAAAAAATCTTATATAACTACATCTGTTAGTATCAATTTCTGGAAGAATTATATCCATACAGTGTTTTACATCTAAGTTAAGTGATTTACAACAATGTCGAAGGTTATTAGTGGCACCTTGTATTTGTGTCATCCGGGATGCTATCCGCTTACATATAATCGCATGGAAGCTGTCCGAGTTTTTGCGAACTTCCCCGATGCGCTACAAAATAGCAACAGCCCTGAAACTATTGTTGTATTGTACTCTTAGAACGGCGTACGCCTTCTGCTTTACAAGCATAAATTGCTGGTATAAAATAACTGACAATATCACTTATATAATGTAATACCTTAGTCAATGCATAGTGAAAATCTGCGGTTCATTGTAAACTATGTATTAATTATTAAATTATATAATTTACAAAAAGGATAGAGTTACCTTTCATAGTAAGTAATTCTTAATGAAATTAGTACGATTTATTTAATCTTAAAAATTACAATAATAACGGTCCAAAGTAACAGTCGTGTTGTTTTGGATTTGTTTACCAACACAGGCCGCTCGCTCTCATACAATATGCGTTTCGGTCGAGCGACTGATCCGAGTCTGTATCCGAGTTGTCGCTGTCACTGAGCGATAGTTTTTATATACTGGTTTTTAAATAGTTATCGATTAAGATGGTCTATTACATGTCTCTCGTGGTTATAATGATTTTTGAGATTATGTTTTCTGATTTATTTAATATATATTGTGAGTTTTATTATAATGTAGTTTAATATTCAAATTGCATGAAACTAAATATAATACAATACTTACGAGTATTAATACATGATATTAAAATTACTAAGTGTCAACTACGACCATATTGTGTTTTTTAATTATTTATTGCAGGTTTCCTAAAAATCAGAGCTTAAGGGATATATGGAAGAACATTTGTAATTAGGATATTTTGGATTTGTGAAAAAAAATTAGACAACGTGTAAGCGACGACAATAAACCTACACGATCTTGTACCACACACCAAATCGCACCAAAAGCCTTAAAAAAGTTTATTGGCAAAAACTTGTTTCTCTCTATCAGTTACCATTCACACGAAAATGATTTTACAAATCATAATTTGTAACTAGCAAGATTAATAATGAAAAAATAATATGCAGATACAAGAATTTATTTTTCTATAAAAAAGCGAACCCAAAAAATGTAATCGTTATTGTATATACAAAATAATTCATACCAAAAACCAGTGATAGATAAAATTATCACTGGTTTTTAAAATCATATAAACATTAATTTTATTTGAAAAATGATAGGAAATTATAGTAGTAATAAATAAAGTCCTATCTTTATTATAATATCCACCTTTTCATCGATAATGCGTATCGACAGTTGTTACAGCCACGGCTGTATGCAACTTTACAATAGAGTTTTTTTTAATATTTAAATGTAATTTGAAAGTTTTATTACTCAAATTAATTATGTAGTTACTTTACTTGATCTTGCAGCAACGATAAATTCTAAAAGCCATTTTCCATCAGATTGTTTGTATTAACATATGAACCATAATTATTAACAATACATTACAATACTAAGTTCAAAAAATAGCCACTTTTAAACATCCCACTGCTATTACTGAATTTAGTACAAAGAAGAGTCCATCACTCTGTCCCAAAGCATATTAGATATTTAGCATTCCTTAGAATGTTTTTCTTTTATTGGTTAAACCGTGTTTAAAATTGCACTTAACAATTTAGTGGTCCCAGCGACGAACGCATTCTGTTTTTTTAATAGAATAAGTGTGACAAACAAGCATACAGTCCACCTTATGATAATTGATTACGGCAGCCTATAGATATCTATACATCTATCCTTGATTAAGAATCAAAATGCAGATGCGTTGTCACCCCCGAGGACTAAGATGGCATGCCTCGTCTCCAGTACAAAAACAATATTATATTGTTTCATAAACACTTCGACTTACAAATTTTAAATAAATAGTTCAACATTACTCTCACTACATACGAATTACATAAAAACAAAATAAAATTAATCACTGGAGTCACCACTATTCTCTGTCTCTGGTACTATGAAATTACGGTAGGCACCTATTTATCATTACCACCGGATTATGCAGCATAGATATAAGTATATTGCACATCACGCGTGAAGTTTGCGAAAACATCGTTAGGGAAACGATATTTCAATATTATTCGAAAAATGCTGAAGTTATGACACCTTTATAACTCCAAAGTACCATTTATGGTTATTCTTAAGACTCGAGCTTTTATCAATTTTAATAATGGTGATCTGTGTTTTCCTTGGTATTGCGAAATATTAAATGAGCATGTTTTTGTGACTACCAAGACGAGCAGATCAAACAGAAGAGTTAGATAGACCACACCCTTCGATGAGAACAAGATCACATTTATAGAGCTGACTTCGATCCTAAGGACACAACCGTGCTGTGTACGAGTACATCAAGTATTATATCTGAATGCAGGATCAAAGAAACATTAATGTGGCCACCTTTCGTTTAAAAAATCTGGGCAATAAAATATTTTTACATATGGTAAAAATATTTTTTGTTTTAATTTTAGTATATCGTGGTAGCTACTAAATGACCATACGATATTCATTCATTCATCCATTACAGCCTATAAAAGTCCACTGTTGAACATAAACCTCCCCCATAAATTACCCCATATTTGCCATAGTTGCCACGATTGGCAGACGGGTAGGCAACCGCAGATTTTTATTATTTTGAATTGTTTAATTTCCCTCTGTCATCTCTTATGACACTTACGGCATGATATGACAGTCAGTAGTGAATTCTCTTACGCCGCCACGCGACTAGTAATAGCAGCAGTCAGAGACAGTGTCCACTCACCTCTGCTCGGACGGCGATTAGATAACTCACAAACACCAATCAGGTGATCTGACCATTGGTTATGAACTAAATCATACGAATAAATCATCATCATCATCATTCTCCTTTGTATACAGCAAGGCCACGGGCTCTGACACAGATGAAGCTGTAAAAGCCAAAAGGTTAACAGCACTAACATCTCACAATATAGTTGTCCGACTGGTTGAAATTCATCATAATTCGATTTGTTATAATTTATTTGGTAAATAAGGGTATCGTCATCATGATAAAATTTCTTTAGTAATTAAGTGTAATTCTACAAATTAAAATCTATGACTAGTTCGGGCGTAATTTAATTTGGTAGTTGCTACTTGCTACGGCCACACTAGGCGACATAAATTTGCTAACCACCCTGTTTGTTAGCTGAACGAAGGCAATAATTTCTAATTATTTGCCGCCCGACGACAATTAAGTGGCTTGATGTTTTCCTCTCAGTTTTATGGAACTTTGACTCTGATTTTGAATTTGGCGAGTATTCAGAATTAGGAATCTTGTTCTCTTTAATTATTTTTTATTTGCATATTCGTCGCATAGACCGGCAATTAGTAATAATTCTTTTTGGTTTTGTATTCATCCGTTCCATCCATTAGAATCTATGAAATCCCACTGCTGTTTTAATAATTTTGAGTTGTATTCAGGAAGATATTTCTACCCATCTCGTGGTTTAGTTTTCCACTTTCGCCTCTTACGACACCCACAGGTTGATATAGTGTAGTTGATATTCTTACAGCACCATTACACGGTGAGTTTCCATTACTTCAGAAATGATTTTGAATTCACTACTTTATAGCATATATATATTCTTCAATGATTTATTACTCAAAATTTACATTACAAAAATTTAACTGCTTTAAAAACAAAATTTCGTAAAAGGCGACATTTCTACGACATTGAGTCTGAAATTTAACCGGACGTGATATAACTACACTACACTATTTTTTTTCAGTACATTACCTTTTTTCATCAGAACAGAGTTAAGCTGATTATGCTCGCATCAGAAATGGAGAGCATGCGTTTCCGTAGTTGTGGAGATTGATACAATGCTACTCAATTAACTGGAATATGTTTAATGTTTTTTTTTAATGGAAAGCTTTCTTCAATTTGGTTTGATATTTAAAGGGATTACGTTCATAATTTTTTTGATTGCGTTTTAGTAATTATTTAATGATATTATTAGTGGCAAGAACAGTGGTAGCACGGGATAAGTGGTCGTTGCAAGTATCTCAGTACGCGAGCAACTCCGGTTCAATCCGGGTTGGTGACAAAAAAATATTCATTGCAATTTTAAGTGCCGATTTACTACGTACTCGAGATACAAAGAAATACGTCTTTAGGAAGAAATCGTGACGATAAACATTTTGAGGGCATGTGAAGACTCCACTGGTGCAGCACAGTGGACTAATTGCATCATACGCTTTCAAATAAGAGAAGGCCTGTGTGAAGTGGTACGTAAATATACTTCAATTGTTTTATTTGAGAAATAGATTTCTGAAAAAAGAAATAAACGCGAAAAAATTTACCACGAGACATCATTTTTGCAGCGTTATTTATTTTTCTATAAAATTAATTATTTTTCAGCGTTATTTATTTTTCTATAAAAATAATTATTTTGTGTACATTTCGCGCTTATTTCATTTCACTCTAATATTTCAGTGTTCCGAATCTGTTTTCTAAAGCCAATCCCAAAGAATGCCCTCCACACTAACGTGACCCAAGTGTCGCTCATCTAAAAGATAACCTCTGACGAAATAAGGAAACAAAACAGCCTGCCCCGATGCTATCGCAGTCATCGAGCGAGTGAACCGAATAGAACTAGCCCCCTCACTGAGCCGTTTTTCACATCCTTGGATTGAAAACAGTCTTTCATGTCTGGCAATAAAGCCCAAAATAAATTACTAAACGAACTTTCATTGTTAACTTCTAAGATAAATGTACCTTGAGGGAGAGTTTTAGGTTAAAGGAGCCCCATATAATTCGATATATTGCATATCCTATGTACACCCTTGCTTAAACCTATTAGAATTGCTTAGTAATGGAATAAAGTCAGAGATTCTGCAACAAAAGTATCTAAAATAGGTCGTAATAATGCTATTACGTGACAGGGTTACTTTTCTGGGAAGAGAAATCAGTCTGGGTTAAGTCACTGTTGTGTTGCAGTTCACAGAACCAGCCATTAGTCATCAGGGGTGTTAACGCATCTAATATAATGAATTTAAATATAATTGTTCGTGTCCTGCCATTAAGTGGAATTTTATAAGATTATTATACTATAGTCTAATAAATAAAATTAAATAGAGGTGTGTCAGGATCGTGCCAAATGGAAGTCCATAGTCTCTGCCTACCCCTCTGGGTGACAGGCGTGAGTGTTTATGTTAACACAACATAAACACTCACGCCTGTTAATTTTTAATAAAAATTAATGTTAAAATTAAATTTTCAATGAAATTCAATTCATATTCCAATTAAATTTTTCGCGTATAAATTAAAATTGTATACGTAATTGCTGCATGATGATGCATAATGCCATGCTGCAGCTGTATGAGGTTATAGCAAGAATGGGTTGGCTCGACCGGGAAAGGACCACGAAATCTTAGTCCTCAGGGGTGAGTGGGAAGGGGTTCTCAACGAATCTGTATTTTGATTCAAAATAGATGTCTATGGGCCACTGCATCCACTTACCATCAGTAAAAAGTACAATCTGTCTTATAAAAACTAGAAACAATAAAATGAGTTTTTCATAGCAGTTTCAGAAGTAGCTGCTAAGACATAGTGTAAGAATTAAAGTCTCGACTTCAGAATATGTTAATGTGGAATATATCTTTTCTTTCCTCAAACTAATATAATAAATAATATTATAAATTTATTTGCACACCATACAAAGTCCTTAAGCAATAAATACAAAATGTTTACTAACTCTACACAGCAGTTTTTCAGCTGACGCTTACAATAGGAAAACCTGAGCGGTTAACGTCAGTGCTCTTCCAGTGTCACAATATACAAAAATTACACAATAATAACAATTAAGCTCATGAAAGGGTAAAGTAGAAAGAAAATAAAAAATTTGACAATTTTTAAGTAAAACAAGATATGTACCGCTGTGTGTTGTGTGTTTGTGTGTGTGTTTGTGTGTGTGTGTGTGTGTGTTTGTGTGTGTGGATGGGGTACATAATGATATTTTGTTTACACTCATATTTACTTTTATTTTTTACATTACATATATTATTTACCTTCTTATACAAAAAGTGTCCAAGAAATTGATAAAAATGTTGGCCAAATGAAGTTTTTAGGTGCACCGACCGAGTTATATTTTTGCGTTTGTTGACGATATGACTGTTGACTGTTTACTTCGCTAGTAATAGTAACAGTTTTATGTACATTAGCATGCTGTTTTGATAATGTGTGTAGTATAAAAGTTGTCTCACTGTCAAACTTCACATGATTTGTTTAAGTCGGAAGTTGGATGTCGATAATTTTTGTTTCTTTGAGTACTGACCTTTGAGCACGCTCAATTAAAATCATGCAGGTCTTTGCGGCTCCACCCCAAATAGAAATACAGTAGCTAAGTATTGATTGACAAAGTGCAAAGTAAATCATTTTAACAACGTTAGGTTCAGCTAGGTTCTCTCAGGCGTTTAAACATAATTATTAATTTTCGAACCCTACTAGACAGCAAGCTTACGTGAAGAATGAAAGTGAGTCTATCATCAAAAATTATTCCCAGATATTTTATAGAGAATGGAAGAAATTCCAGAAATTTCCAGAATCAGAAATTTCTAGACTAGGACAGTCACAGTTTGTTTTGGGAGACAGAATGTTATCAGAATGACTGTGGGGTATTATTTTAAGATTAGGAGGTAGTTTTGGAGACCGAACTAGAATATCGTCTAAATAGTTATATTTATAACTACAACCCCTATTTTTCACTTTTAGGGGTAGAATTAGTTCTCCAAATTTATATAAAGATACCCCTAAAGTAAAACCTATTTAATAATAAAAATCTTTAAAATCGGTCCACAATTTACAAAGATATCGAGTAACATACTTAAAAAACGAATATACAGTCAAATTCAGAACCTCCTCTTTTTTGAAGTCGGTTATATGTTTGTCTTCTATGCCTTTCTTTACCATTCAACCGATTACGATGAAACATTGGTGAGTTTTAATGTGCGAGCCTGCGAAGGTTGACGAATTATTATTTGTTTGTCTGTTCGTTTTTTATGCGGTCCTTTACCATTCATCCAATTACGATAAAATTTTGGTGAATTTGTAGTGCGCGTACCTGTGAAGGTTTCTGACAAAAATAAGGCATTGCAACTTGCCAAACCAAATTTCTGAGCACAGCTAGTTAATAAAATAACAACAAAATTTGTCACATTGCTTGGAAGAGGTCAGCAGGCGAGCTGCAAGATTTTAGGAGCCTACAATGACTCTGAAAATATTGCAACACCCCTGCTCAGAGAATAAATGTTCGTCTTAAAAGTTCTTCGAACCAATTAATTTTTTATAGAAATATGTTGCAAAGAAATAGGCAAGTCTGTGGAAAAAATATTTCGCGGTCGTGTGAAGTCCGCCAACATGAATTGGGAAAGCGTGGCAGACTCTTTCCTGCTTCAAATCCTCTCGGCTCAAATTTTTTCCTTATTTATTTAGGGATTTTTGTCTGTAGACATATCAATCCCATCATAAAAAGTTAAAGTTAAAGTTACAGCCTACATACGTCCCACTGCTGGGCACAGGCCTCTTCTCACTTGTGAGAGGATTTTAGAGCAAGGACACTTCCTTGCCGCGCTGCCCCAATGCGTGTTGGCGAACTTCACATGTCTTCGAAATTATTTCTTTTCTTATTTCTCAGACATGCAGGTTTCCTCACGATGTTTTCCTTCACCGCAGAACACGTGGTAAATCAGCATTTAAAATTGCAATTAACAATTTCATTGGTGCTGGCGGGGATCGAACCCGGGTTGCTCTCGTATTGTGAAATTAACATTACGCGAGCAACCCTGCATAACAAACCATTAATTAACACATATGCAACTAAAGTTTTCTCCATACTTCATTCATCATAAAATAAATATTTTGAAGAATTTACAAATATTTAATGTAGTTGTGACATAAGCATTATTCCATCTGCTCCTGAATAAAAATATTTGTAATGATTAATCTTTATATAATATAATTATAATTATTCTGTACGTGTGTTTGTCACTGAACTCCTCTTAAATGACTGACTGATTTGAGGACTGATTTTGATGACATTTTTTGTGTATTTGCATGGCTCTTTGGATGGTTTGATGTGACGCTGTTGTCGAGATTCAAACCGGCGCGGATGACTAGTTTATAATAAAATAAAACCTATTGGCTTTGACATATCTAATTACGACTTTATACATTATACTCTACACACAGGTTGAAACCATGTGGTAATGACGTTGCAATCTGTGTCTATGAGATTCCAATCGCAGAGTGAGTAACCTTTACTATCTATCTCTTACAGCCTATAGAAGTCCACTGCTGAACATAGACCTCCCCCGTACATTGCCTCATTTTTCCTCATGACAGATTTTGCCATAATTGCCACGCTTGGCAGGCGGATTGGCAACCGCAGTTTTTATTTTTAACTCAGTTTCAGTTGAGGTAAACACAACAAGAGATGGGCAGCAGCGTCTTTCTACTAACAACGAGAAAATAAATACTGCGGTTGCCGAGCCGCCTTCCAAGCGTGACAACTATGGGAAATATCTCCCCTATAGGGCAATCTATGGGGGAGGCCCATGTTTAGCCTCCAAGAATCAAGAATCAAGAATCATTTATTTGCATAAACCACGGTAAATAAGTTGTAACATCAAATAAAAGATAACCATGTTTTGTCCTGTTAGGACGTGCAAATATTTAAGTATAAGATCAATTGAATTAAAATTAGTTATTATTTAAACAGTACAATTATTATTATTATTATAGTAGTCATATTTAAAATCATAATACATTACAAACATTAGATTGAATTGAATTAAATTGAATTAAAATTAGTTATTATTTAAACAGTACAACTATTATTATTATTATAGTAGTCATATTTAAAATCATAATACATTACAAACATTAAATTTATGGTCAAGTGAATTTATTTGTAATTAAAAAACTCCTTAATATTATAGAAAGCCTTGTCCACCAACCACATAAAAAGTTTGCTTTTAAATTTATTAAGAGGCAATGACTTTATGTCGCTAGGCAGTTTGTTAAACACCTTTATTGCCATCGAGTAACATCTCTTATGAGAGGTTGCCTTCTTTCTAAATGGAAGAACTAGTTTATCCTTGTACCTTGTATTAAGACTAACAACATCACTATTATTTGTAAAACACTGTGAATGTTTTATGACAAAGATACCCAACTCGAAAATATAAATGCTAGGAAATGTTAGAATTTTTAAGTTTGGAAAAAATTCTCTACAAGAATACAATGGGCCAACCCCGCAGATTGCCCTTACACACTTTTTCTGAGCAATAAAAGCTTTGTTAACTGTAGATCCATTTCCCCAAAGTTTTACGCCATATCTCAAAACGGAAGCTACATAGCCATGATAGGCGAGTAAAGCAGTTTTTTGAGATGAAGTCTTTGACAGTCTTCGTAATGGGTAATTGAACTTATTGATTTTTGTACATACTTCTTTAATGTGTCTTCGCCAAGTGCAACCATCATCAATATGTATCCCCAAGAATTTTGTATTTTGAACCTCCTCTAGTTTTTGTCCATTTAATTTAATGTCAATAGTTTCTTTACATTTCCTTAGGTTAAATTGTATAATTTTTGTTTTGCGTCAATCTGTCACACAATCTCAATCTGTGACACTTACAACAGCTGTCATTATTTTATCATTGTAATTGGATTTAGTGTCAGTACTTATTATAATTGAAATGTCGTAAGCAAAAAGAACAGACTTGCATTTGATAAAGTCAGGTAGGTCATTCAGGTAAAGTAAAAAGAGAAGAGGCCCCAGGACACTCCCTTGTGGGACTCCACTACGGTTGTGTTTATATTTAGATCTGTACGATGTCATTAAATTATTAACGTCTATATCATTTATTTCAACACACTGTTCTCTACCGCTTGGATAAGATTTTATCCACTGTAATGCTGGGCCACGAATACCATAGTAGTACAGCTTATCAATTAAGATATCATGACACACTATATCAAAAGCTTTACTCATATCAAAAAATACTGCAGATACTAGGTGACCTTTGTCAATACAATTAATTATTTCGGTAACCAATGAATGGCATGCCAATGTGGTCGATTTATTTCTTTGAAATCCATTTTGCTCTACTTTTAGAATGTCAAATTTTGTTAGATAGTCATATATTCTAGAATACATAATTTTTTCAAAGATTTTAGACAGTATAGGTACGAAAATAATTGATCGATAATTATTTATGTCGCATTTATCATCCTTTTTATGTAGCGGTTTTACTATTGAGAACTTGAAAGCTGTTGGAAAGGATCATTGTATGAACGATAGGTTAACCAAATGTGACAGAATTGGCGATAATTCTTCAGCACACATCTTAAGGATTTCAGTCGCTATGTTCTCGTAACCAACTGATAGTGTGTTTTTCAACGAAAATATTACATTTTTTATCTCATATTTATTTGAAGGACGCAAGAAAATACTTTTCATATTATGTTTGATTAATGTTTTGTCAATTTACTTCATTTTATTCGGTGAAAGAATAAAATGTTTATTTAAATTCTCGGCCATTACTATTTTGTCACTAGTAATTTTATTATTTATTTTTAATTCTTTAATACTTTTTGGGATATTATTAGCTACAGTTTTGTTTTGGATAATGTTCCACGCTGCCTTGCATTTGTTTTTACTATTTGAGACACACTTGTAGTTGTAAATTTTTTAGGATTTACAAATAACTTTTTTTAGAATGTTAGTATAGACGTGATATTTTGCCTTGTTTGATTTTTTTTTCATTCGGTCTTGATATATATAAATTGTACCTCAACTTCCTTTTTGTTTTACAAGACTTTTTAAGCCCTGTTGTAATTCATTTAGGGCCACAAGTTTTTATCTGACGTTTAGTTTTAATCACTGCAAAGCATAAGTCATAGAATAATCTAATTGTGCCATGAAAATTACTAAAATCTATTCATCAACTTCCTGCGTGTATAATCCGGTCGTAACATTTAGTGGAGGGCCACGCCACACTTCGCTTGTCAGTACAATAGCTGCCATATGTATTTTCGGCGTGACTATACTACGCTGTAATTCGTAGCAAAATTAGATGTTACGTTGCCTACCCTTTAAAAGACGTGTTATATCTTGTAAAGCGCGAGTTATTTTATTGAGATAGTGATTTACTATAATGAAAAACAGTGCCATTTTATATCACGTCTGAAATAATAGAGGCTTCATCAAAAATCATATAAAATAATTATTCAATAAAAATTATGAATAATACTTCTAGAAAGTCATTTGTACTTTTACCAATAGTTAGGAAAAAATCTGTTCTTAGCCATTGCGTAACCCAGCGGGACTTTTTTAATTAAAAGTGGTGTTTGAAAAATTCAAAATTTTGCCTGAGGCTGGTTTTTAACCTTCAAGCGGTCGCGCGGCGTCGAATCGACCGCACTCGACACATTTTCGTTAATATTATTGCGTTTTCTCGTCGCATGCATTTCCCGTTCCTAGTAGCCTGTCATTGTTTCACTATGCACGAAATAAACAGTTTACCACCCTACCCCGCGTCCTCCGAAACGCACAGATCGAATTAGTTTGCGTCGCGGCGCAGGCCTCGAAGGCACGCCACGCGCCTGTTGTCGAAAAGTTATAATTTTTTTGGAATATCAACAAATATCATCGAATTATGCCTGTAATTTTGTTTTTCTTAAATACACAAAACAATGCAAATGCAACGAGAAGATGAGGAGAGTGAATCATGAAAATCGCAAGCCAAGCATAATAACTTTTTACGTTAAAACGAAAGGCGGTATCGATGAAGTCGATAAAAAGTGAAGGTGTATTCGACGTCAAGGAAGAATAATAGCTGGCCGTTGCCTCTCTTCTTTCGTCTTCTGGATATTACTATATATTTATTATATTGAGGGCAAATATAGTAGTTATACCATAGAAATATAAAAAGAGGAGAAGTGGCAAGGGGGCGTGTCTGTCTCCGCGCGCTATGATCAAAATGCTCATGTTCTATGCAAATGGCCGTTCCTGCGAAGTAGTGCGTTTTCGACCGTCATCGTGAAACATTATTAGAATGCCGTGTCGTTCAGTGGTTTCTTGTAAAAACCGAAGCCAAAACAAAAACTTTATAAATCATGGAATCACTTACCATTATGTATTTTACTATATTTATCTTTAAAATTATGAAAAACAACAAATCGTTAAATATTTCTTGCTCTTACTTCGTTATTTTTGTTTTAAAACATCACAGCGACTGTACTGTTTTTCCGTAAATACACTGCTCCTTAATCACTACACTAACTAACCACTAAATATCACAATCGATACTTTATTTATGCGGATGCATTGCGTAGTACGGCCGCTGTATCTTGCGACAAGTTAGTGATGTGCTCCACTAACATTGGCTATCTATGGCTAAAGGAGTAAGTAGCATGGTGCAACTAATTTTATTATTTTGATTGTATTATACTATAATATAAACCTAGTTATATGTATATAAGATGATTTTGTATTGTCAAATTGCTTTCTTATCCAAAAAAAAATTAAGTTATGGTTTTTAGTTTTTATAATTTTGTTTTTACTCGATTTTTTCGACAAATTGTGTCCTTACATAATGATAATGTGTCAGAGTACAAAACAATAAGTGATTATTACTTAATTAGTTTTTAAATCCCTGACATATTCCATAGTTATTTTAGATTACGCGCGACCGCTGCCGTTGCAAATGACCGTGCGCCCGCGTGAAGGAAGAAGACAACTTTTTACTACATTTTGTATTGCGAACTCCCAAAAGTTAATATCGACTTATTAAAGAAAACACAAATAAAAAACGTGTTTCATTTTTACTTAGCGAGCAGGTAGACTACTATTGCTTTGTACCTTAAAATTATTTAAATTTTATGATAAATCTGATGAAAACTATTCATTGCTAATTAATTTACAAATTTTTAATTTTTTATAGAATATGACAAACATTACAGTCCACCTGATGGTAAGTGTTTGCTGTGGCCCATAGACATCTACATCTATCTTCGTTTGCGAATTAAAATGCAGATGCGTTGTCAGCCGTGAGGACTAAGATGGAATGCCCTTTTCCAGTAAAAGGGTCTCGGTTCTCTACACTCACCATACGAAACACAGCAGCATTGCTGCTACTCACGCTGGTATTCTGTGAGAGCGTGGTCCTTCCCCGGTCGAGCCGACCCATTCGTGCTATAACTATACTATTAATATAGCTGCAGCATGGCTCACCACGTATAATATCAGCAGCAGCTTTCAGTGGTATGCTTGGGTTTGGATTTAATTGTATTAATTACAGGATCCCAAGCAGATGGTAGCACCCACCCATCTTCTCTATTGAAATTAGGATGTTTTTTTTAATTTTAATAGCCTCACGGATCATCCTTGGTAGTAATCGGTGTTCTTTTGCGAGTATTTTTACGTGGTAGAGCCTCGCTGCAGCTGTATTATGGTGGCATCTGCATTTTGATTCTTAATTCAGTATAAATGTAAATGTCTATGGGTCATAGCATTAACTTACCATCAGGTAGACTGTGTGTTCGTTTGTCACCCTTATTCTATAAAAAAAATGTGATATCAAATTTGATATAATTGCGGGGACGGTCTTGAACATGTACACAGACTCGAGATTTCCGGAGCATCGGTGCTTCACGTCAGCTATATGCATGTCAGTATATGTATGTATGTGCGCGCACACATCTACTTACAAAGTGTCATCGTAATCAGATAAATTGGTATAGGAACGCATAGATGACAAAGAAACATTAAGTTTTACATATTATATAGATATAGAAATCATTGCCATATACCTAATACTTACGAGTATGTATATATTTGAAAGTAGATATCTATTTGTATCCATTCTATGTTTGTTAATACATTTGGATAACAAAAACAAATTGCGAAACGAAACAAGCAACAGTATGAACGATAAGCTTTACAGATCCATTGTTAAATATATTTTACATTATATATGTTTTTATTTGGTCCGAACGCAAACAGCAACAAATCTTAAAATTTGTCGCATAATTTACAGTTTCCTGAAGTGCAAACGAAAGCATCAACAAAACATGTTGTGTATTTTATACACTTCAAACTTCAAAACATAACAAGTTGTATGTTTTTTTGGTGCAAAAGTACGGTAACACAATCACCCTGCTGTTTTCGGTAATATTGTCGGAATGCCTGAAATGATTAAAAGAATCAGGGGTTACATTGCGGAAATTAATTTTGCTATAGATTTTAATAATTAAGTAATTAATTAACATCTTTATTGTAATGGATTTCCGCTAAGCTAATTAACTAAGATCCGCGTAAAAACCAAAAAATTAATTAGCTAAGACCTGCGTAAAAATATTTACTTGTTTTTGCCGTAATTATTTTAAACAAGTATAAGTGACAAACGAGCACAGTGTCTACCTGATAGAAGTGAATCTTATGGTCTATAGAAACTTAGATACATCTATCTTCGATTAAGAATCAAAACGTACATGCGTTGTCACCAGTAAACAAATGCCTCGTTACCAGTAAAAAGGGTATTTAGTTCCCGTCACTCACCATACGAAAGATAGCAGCATTTAGCTGCTATTTCATACTGGTATTCTGTGCAAGCGTGGCCTTCCCTGTTCGTACTGACCTCACCTTCAGGCTGAAGTCATAACACGATGCAACGTAAAGAAAATTAATGAATAAATCAAGATATTTGGGTAGCATTTACCTCGTACCAATTACATCAGGAGTGGGCCAGACACATTTACATCTTACTTTATTATGATTTTACTTTATTATTTTCCGATTGTGAGACGAATTTTCGGAAATTAAATTTAGGTTCAGTCAGGTCTGGCAACTTTACTAATGGATGTTAACTTTGCCATCAGGGGTGTCCTCGTACAAAATTACAATTAACACGGAAAACGTGACGTTTTCCGAAATAAGCCATGTTTTGGATGAAAATACAATAACTAATTGACAGCATTGCTTTCGATATGGCAACATGAGAGTTAATTTCGCCATTTTATTTTCACGCAGAATTGTGCCGGCGAAATAACCTCTTTGTTCAGTGCTCCAGAACTTTTGTTTTTTTTTTCTTTCGTTTGATATACTGAATGTATACCTACATATATATATCTTTATAGTAACGTAATATTAATGGTTATCAAATGTAATATATCGTTTTTAACATGTTGGTCTTAACATTTATCTATAAAACTAACTTGGCAAAGTTACCCTACTAGTGATGCCACGATGTGACGGTTACTTTGCCATGTTTTGTTACAATCAAGGGCTGTCACTTTCAACCTATATTTTAGCCGATTACTACTATTTAAACAAAGTGTTCTGCACTTGGCATTCTATGTATGTATATTTGTATCGATGTTTCACCGTAGTACCCCATTAGACCGATTTTACCAAATGAGTCGTCAATCAATTCATCTTTATTAAAAGTGAAGGAAAATAATAGAGAAATCTATATTATTTTTACTGCGTTGTCGGGCATTAATTATATTATATTTACTCAGTATTTTTCATAATTTCAACTTAGTGTATTGATATTAAGCAAAACATTAATTGTAATTTTTGACAATTTAAATTAATATATATAATAACAAAACATTAATAATCATTAATCATTTAAAATGACAACTTAAACGTTAATTGTTATTTTTAATGATTATTAATGTTTTGCTATTCTGGGAAAACAATATTTAGATTGATTACAATGATGACCTGATATCATTTTATTATGACCCGTAATAAAATGATGATGATGACTAATAAAAAACGAATACTTGTTTTTAATTCTATACTGTAATTGATTTAAGCTTATTATTGCACCAATTTTATTTTTAATTTTAGACGAGAGTATTTTTGTTTGATATATTTTAGATTTTTCTTAAGAAATTATTGTGACAAGATTTAAATAAAAAATTAAGTTAAGTATGTAATCAAGGATTTTTGACAACCCTGACACATATTTTCAAGTTTGTATGAAAAATTGAAAAATGGGAGGGCAACTTTGCCACAAGCGTAAACTTTGCTATTTGCAACACAATTAAAGAAGCAAATCATAACTCTGGGTGTTGTGTATTATATTATGAGGTAAACTTACCTTCAACCTTGAAGTCAAATCCTATTATTTTCATTATAAACCCTGATGGCAAAGTTGCCACAAAGTGAGGTTAACTTTGCCATTTTCTATTTTTGAGTATTTTGTCTGTTTAATATTTGTATTTGTTTAAATCATTAATAAATACCAAATCTATGAAGAATATTATGTCACATTTAACATTGACGCCCAGTCTGACAGTACATTTTTTGTTGCAACATTGGTCTTAAACTTTTAATTCCTTCCATAAATGGCAAAGTTGCCAGGTTTCACGGTTAATCAAAAATTTGGTAAAACAATCCCTCTATATAGTAGACAAGGAGAGAATGGAAAATTATGCCACGCGGTTCGTCTTTTTTCTATAACTGCCCATTTGATTGTTCAGCTTATCCTAAAAGATTAAAATATTTTGGTGAAAAGAAAGAACTGATAAATTTTTCAGACACATGAAAAACTTACCCTTATCGCAGCGATTATTATCCCTGTGCAAAAATATTCCCCTGATTTTTTTTTTATTTGATAGGGTGACAAACGAGCACACAGTCCACCTGATGGTAAGTGGTTGCTGTGACCCATAGACATCTACATCTATCCTCAATAAAGAATCAAAATGCAGATGCGTTGTCACTCGTAAGGACTAAGATGGAATGCCCCATTACCAGTAAAAAGGGTCTCCGGTTCTCTACACTCACCATACGAAACACAGCAGTGTTAAGCTGCTATTTTACGCTGGTATTCTGTGAGAGTGTGGTCCTTCCCCGGTCGAGCCGACTCATTCGTGCTACAACTATACTACAATATAGCTGCAGTATGGCTCTACCACGTATGTTTACACACAAAGCCCCTTATTTTTGTGTTAATACAAAAATGCATATCGTTTTTGATACTAACAAGTGAAAAAAAGTGTTAAAGTAAGGCTTAGCATTTGGAACAATCGGGTTTACATAATAGTTTCACGTATGCTATACGAGTACATTGATTGAAACTAATTTTACAGATTTTAATGCGATTAGTTTTAAATCATTTTCTTGTTGACCTTAGCAGTCCCCTTGTTAACAAGTGCTTTGCAGAAGCCATAACGCCGAAGTACGAGTATATTAAAATGTAACGCAATAAAATCGTGCAAATTAATTTCGTGCACCAAAATCGGGCTTACTATTAATTAAGAACAATAACTTCTGATTTCTTCTATTTACGCGGACACTACCCATTGAATTAAACTAGTTTCAACGGATTTTATCGCGTTTTAATAACTTATATTATATTCCAGACACTAAGAGTACTTTACAGCACAGAGAGACCTGCGTGACCAGAGGTGCTGTAAAATCGTATCCGGTTGCTGCAATAAAATTCGTAAAAATTAGTTTCATACAATAAATTCTGTTATAAAATTATAAAAATTCTAAAATCCTTATAAAATCCTCATTAAGGTAAATATATTTATGTCATAATGTTTGCAGTGAGGTGGCGTGGTAACAGAATCCCTTTCACCATGTAATATACCAGATGTAACACTCAGAGCGGTGATAAAGAGTAGCATCATAGTTGTGAGACGCGACTGTGATCGACAATCCATAGTTTGCCAGCTAGGCATTTATGGTATATATTCCATTATAGGGAGAAACCCTTTGATAGGCAAGGCCGATATCCAACAGTAGGAGACTATAAAGAAAAAAAAATGAATGACCGGCGCCGGTAAATATCCACAGTCACAATGCTCCCAATGGCTTATGTTTGGGAACTTAAAACAAAAGAAGTAACAAACGAACTTACATTCCACCTGATGTCATGCGGCCACTGCAGCCCATGAACACCTGCAACTAATTTTAAACAAAGAAGGCTACAGATACAAACCTGCCCGCCTAGTGTGACAACTATAACAAATGTCCCTCTAATGAGGCAATTTATGGGGAGGACCATGTTCAACCATGTTTAACAAATACAAATAAATGAATTAGACGCTAGGTCTATTAAAATGAAGCGTCATTTAAAATAAAATAATATTTCTTTCATGGCAAGATAAGAAAAAGTGCGAGGGAGATGGATATTATTCCATCTCGCTTCCTTATAGCCGCTAAGGCCGTCTACACTACGTCAGAAGCGGTCGTGACGGAAAAAATTTACACTTTTTCTCACCTAGCCCCCATCCGCCAAATTCGTAACGTCTGATAAGGAACTTCGATCCAAAATGTGATAACAGTGATAATCTATGGAACCAAGACATGGTACTTTACTGCTGGCCGTATGAGGAAGATTCTCTTTGAATAGGTAACCAAAACATCGATAAAGTAAAACTAGAGTAACAGACGCACGTTGTCTAAAGCATTCATAATCAGAAGTGGTGTTGGCCGGCTATACATGAGAAGTATATAGCAGCTGGTAAGCGGAATATTAGGCGGTCATCCACTGGACGGAGACCTGGTAAGGCACAGTAAATCTATGGATACAGGTGGTACAAGACCTTGTTTTTTGTCAGTAGTTGGGAAAAGTTATATTCAGCCCTGGTCTTGTGGTGATGAAATTATAGAAAATAAGTTAAAGCAAATAAAAAACTAAATCCTCATTAGCAATTTGGGTGTGACTAATATTTGACAATTAAAAAAAAAAGTCTATAATGCACTGAAACTAACATTTACAAACGAGCCATCTGTTCGAGCAGTGCCTATACAGTTCAACATTAATCTTTGTCTCGAATCTGGGGTAAGCCTAGTTTCAACTAGTTCCTAAATACATCGTTCGACTAAACACAAGCTAAGCGTTGAAATAAGTGTGCTTGAAGGCTTTGAAGTTACGTCAGAATTAGATAACAATTTCAATACATTCCTGGCATTCTAAATTAATGTTGCTTTTCGTATTTACATATTCATATACTTCTAGCAAACCACCCCGGCTTCGCACGGGAGATTTCTGGATCTCAAAAACAGCGCCACCTACCGGGTCCAATCGTGAATCTAAACCATCACAAAATTTTACCAAAATTGATCCATTTAAATAAAAACTAGTTTTACGGATTTTATCGCGTATATTAACTTATTTTATATTCCCGACGTTTCGAGTACTTTACAGCACCCATGGTCACGGGGGGGGACTGAGATATTTGACGTCCCAATGTCATAGTTAACCACGGTTACCTCCAGATTAAAAATTATTAATTTTTGTTCCGATCTATGCAGTATGAACTTACAGTATCTTGAAGACTTTACTTTTATGATAAAATCAACCTATCTTAACCTAACTTAACCTAACCTAAGCTTAAATTTAAAAAAAATCGCAGATATCTATCGTTGAAGGTGTCAGGATAACTTCAAACCTCGCCACAGCTATCTTTTCCCAAAAGTATTAAAAATAGTCTTGCAATTCTTACCTTTTTTTGGAGATACTAAAACGTTTCAGAAAAGAATGGGAATAAATCAGACTCACAGTGTTACGGGATCAACAGAAACGCAAGGCCGGCGTCATAACGGATAGCAGGCAAATAATAAGTTCCTGATTACATTGCTCTCTCCGCGCAAATCCGCACATGTCAGCATAATTCCCCGAAAGAATGCTACTATTATTGTACATTGCTTGGTTTCGTCATGCTTGTCAACGTATCGCAAGATAACAGCGTTATGTAACTTATACAAAAAAACACTTTATACTGCTGGACACAGGTCACCTCTAATTTCTCAGAGGGCTTTAGGAGTCCGCCGTGCTGCCCAAATGTAATAACAGACTTCGCATATCCTTAAAATATTTTTTTTATTTCTGCGACCTTAAGGTTTGCTCGTGATATTTTCCTTCACCAGAGAACAAGAGTTAAATCAGTTTTAAATTTGCAATTATTACTTTTGGTACCGATGAGAATTTAGCTCGTTTTGTTCATATTGTCTAAGGCGCGCGTTTTGTCTTTGTTCTACTACGACTCCACCTTCACAAAAACTTTTCTAAAAATTTAATTAGAAGCAAAGATAATAGTTATAATATTCTTGATATTCTATACGTATGAGCAGTCCTTTTCATGAAGCTATAACGATGGTCCATTAAACAATTAGCACGCAGACATTCCAATACACTGGCTGACTTAATTAATAGTGTTATCGTTATTATGTGGAAATTCATTGTATTAAATTAATTGAGAAAATAATTTGCTATGAAATACGCGAAATATAGGCAAAAATAAATTGGTTTAAACAGCAATGTACTACCTATTACGATTGCGTTTATCTGCTCCACTGCCACCACTTTACCTTCTACTTTACGTAGCAGCTTCAAAAGTTAAACCTAAAACATAGTGTTTATAATTTAAAATTAAAAATTTTGTACAACCGACTTCAATATAAATTATTAATAATAACTCAAAAACTTTTAGTCAGACCTTGATCAAATTTATATGAGACTACACGAGAAGCACCAGCTTTCAAATAAAAAAGAATCATCGAAATCGGTTCATCCAGAAAAATGTGATTAGGAAACGCACTTAAACAAAAAAAAAAAACATACAGTCGAATTGAGTACCTCCTCCTTTTTGAAGTCGGTAGAAAACTATATAAGCCCCAATTTCAGAAGTTATTAAGTGAATATTATTTAATAATTTTTAGTTCTTTGGAGTCGGCTTTTTACTTTTTATTACGTCTTATTTTTTACCCTTTTGAGTGAACTTAGGAATACGACAAGCTCGAATATTATGTAGTTACATTTGAGTTTTTAAACTCAATTTTTTTCAACTTCATCCCTTATTTTTCGAACCAATTTTCTTTACAAATTTATATAGAACTACCCCTGAAGTATAACCTATTTAATAGAAGAAGAATCATTAAAATCGATTCACAATCGACGAAGATATCATGTACCATACATACATACAGTCGAATCAATAATTGGAAAAAGAAGAATTACAAAAATAGATTTTGAAGTTGGCTAAAAACGAGACACCACTTAGGCAAATTTATTTGAAGCAAACAATATAGCATATCATTAGTGTATTTAATATTTTTTCTATTACTGACAGGCATCTCCCACTGTAGGGAGGATTTACCGTAATCTTCACGCTTGACAGGCGTATTGACGATCGACGTATCAAACGTCTCGCAACTTTGCCGCCGGTCTGAATATTTTACGCCTTATAAAACGAGTTCTACCGACATCTGTCGGAAGCCCCCACATCTTTTTAGCATATCTCACAGTCTGAGGATGACGGATTCTTTTATGCCAGCACCACATATCATTTCTGCTAAAACATGATAATTCGTCAATTGTTAATGACAAAGTTTTTGTTTTTTCGTGATTTCAACATAACGTGTCATAAGTTCCTTGCAATTAGAGTACATTTAAAGATAATCATTTATTTAAAATTTTAATGTTTATACTAATTAAAACGTGCTGTCGAGAAAAAAATTAGAAAGAGGTAAAAAATCTCTTTAATGTGGAAAATCCAGAGTTTCATCAGTCTGACGTTCACTCTCAAGGGGTTTCATTAGTGAAACGAAAAAAAAAATAACAAGGTACCACACTACCTTTAAAAAGCTTTTTAAACAACGAAATTAATGTCTCAACCTCCATGGATCTAATTAGCGCCATCTTCTTTATATTAACATTTTACTCTGCTGCTTGGTAAAATTAAGCTTATATTTAAAATTAGTTGTAAAGGCAGATATTTTAGAAACTAAAAAGCAAAAGGTGTGGTTCAAATATACTAGAATGTCCGTATTGCGGACAAAAGATTTAAACTAAACTATATTTTCAAGGTTACGAAATAATAAATAAATAAAAATAAAAATAGTTTATTCTGTAAATGATCATACACACAATATAACAGGCGATGGTCTCCTTTTAAGTATAAAAACTTGTGTTAAGGATATTTGATAAAATTGATTAAAGGGGAATGCCCACCGTTCATAGACACTTCGGCCATGGGTGCACACATATAAAAGCATATGGAAATAATAATATGCAATTAAAAGAATGAAATGGTTAAGGAATTGGTTTAAAAAAGTCCGGAATTTTAAGATATAAAGGTTTTTATTTTCACAAATACAGTTTTTTAACAATAATTTTACTGTAATACATATATACATAATCAAGTTTTGATAAGATCTGTAATGTATTTTATGGTCTTATACATCATTTGTATCATACACAATCAGTACATCATCCAGAAATTGAGCAGGAGGCAAAAGTCTGATGCCGTGCCCAACCCAAATACCATATAACTGTCATAACATGGGCATAGCATCCTACCGTTCGACGGCCGACAATACAATAATTGCAACAATTATTTTAAATTGCACTTCTACCAGAATCATTGCCACTAATTATAATATATATAAAATATAGTTTACGACTGATGTGTCAACTTGCGATTCATATGACAGGGCCTAGCTTCCTGTATAAGACAGTTACTATACTCTTTGGGCCTTGCTGTCAGATACGATGTTGCCACTTAACAGACATAAAATCGATAAATCAATATCGATTTTTTATTCGATTTATAATTTCATAAAAAAGAATAATCTTTGAGGCTCTTTAAGTTCTGCACGCCTTTTAAAATATGTTTTCTTATATTTATTTAAATTCTATTTTAAATGTATTTTTAAGAACAGATAAGAATAATTAAATTGTGCAGTAGCGTTTTTGTTATGTTCTAAAGAATTAATAGTAAATCTACTAGCAATTCGCTTGTTTAATTATCATAACATCATAATAATTATCGAAAAAATAATATTAACGATATAATAATAAACATAAAAAATCGAACGAAAAAAAGGGAATCGATTTTTTAACGAGATTTGTAATTGGCAACACTTTTTATTTTATCCACAAACTAATGAATTACGGATTTACGTAATTTCAGTTTTATCTTTTCGGTATTTTTTTTGTGCAAAAATGTTGCGATCTTGTTTGGATAAATGAATACCGCGATATTCTTATATGGGGCAAGATTATGTGCTTTCAATAAAAAAAGGATAACGGTATCCGTCCTATTGTCGTTGGTTCCACATTTCGACGCTTAACTTCAAAGTTAGCTTGCAGGCACATAATTTCTAAACTTAAGACAACATTTCAGCCTACTCAACTAGGCTTTGGCACTAGAGGTGGCTGTGAGGCGGCGGTACGTTCAGTGCGTACATTTTAACAAACTCTGATGCAGATGTTCTCGTGAAGATTTATCTAAGGAATGCTTTTAACTCTACCGATAGGGTAACCCTGCTGAAAGAAGTGGCTAACAATACCCCCGAAATTTATCATTACGTTTGGCAATGTTACAGTCAAAATACTAACAAAAGTCAAAATATTTTACGAAAACCATATTATCGATTCTGCTATCAGTGTTCGGCAGGGTGATCCACTAGGTCCAGCACTTTTCAGTTTGGGAATTCAACCCATTATTTCAAATTTGAAATCCAAGCTGAATATTTGGTACCTGGATAACGGTACACTGGGAGTTAGAGCAGATGACGTCCTCAGTGATCTTACTCATATTTTTCGAAATTTTAATAATATTGGTCTTGAACCAAATAGCAGTAATTGTGATATATTTTTTTCCAATAATTATCTAGTCCTAAGAGAGACACTTTAATTCAAAATTTCAATCATATTTCTCCAGGAATAAAAGCTGTCAGTACGGAATAGCTATACTTGCTAGGTGCCCCGTTATTTTTCGATAGTATTAAGCCTGTTTTAAAAACGAATTTTGAGCAAGTTTTTAAATCACGTTGATAAATTGTATAATTTAAGCCCCCAAACTGCTCTTACTATTTTAAAATATTGTCTCCTTGTACATAGATTTACACACTTACTCCACTCGAGTCCAGTCTGGAAATGTTCGGATGTTTTAAAATATATTGATAATAATCTTAAAATAGCTATAGAAAAATTCTAAATTTAATTCCGCGTGCATAGTGTCAGTGACTTATGTAACATAATTTTAAATAATAAAGTAGACCTGTGCTTTGCTACGGAGGCAGGGCAAACATGGCGAACGCTCTGTCCCGGCGAAAATATTTCACTGGAAGTTAACCAAAAAAACAGTAGGATATTACATTGGTACAGAGCGTGCAGAAAGATTTGTTTCATAATTTCCATAGAGACGCCTTTTAGCTGTTTCGACTAAGGAATCTAGTCACTGGTTACACGCTTTACCATTTAGTAATCTCGGCACATTACTTGATGGGGAAAGCTTGCGCATCGCCGTAGGATTCCGACTTGGAGCGGCGATTTGTCAACCCCATCAGTGCCCCTGTGGTAGCAACGTCGACAAGTTTGCGCTCCACGGACTTTCTTTGAACGATGTCATCCAAAGGGCTCTTGTCTCTATAAATGTTGCCTCGGTTTTAGAGCCTTATGGAATATTTAGAAACGATGGCAGGAGACCCGACGGTATGACATTGGTCCCTTGGGGAAGAGGTAAAGCCCTAGTGTGGGATGCTACTTGCTTAGACACTTTGGCGGCCTCTCATATCAAGGCTACCTCGTTTAGAGCCGGGACGGCATCAGAGGCAGCTGAACTGAGTAAGTGGCGCGAATATGAGTCTCTGAGAGTCTACATATTTGTGCCATTTGCTGTAGAGACTGTCGGTACGTGGGGTCCACGTGCGGTGAAGTTCCTAAAGGAACTCTATCCGCGACTGGTCGTATCTGCTGGTGATAAGAAGGCTGGTTCTTTTCTCGCTCAAAGGCTAAGTATAGCCATTCAGCGAGGGAACGCAGCCAGCGTTCTTGGCACGATACCACGGGGAGTAGGACTGTATGATAATTAAGTTATTAGGTTGAGTTTTTTTATTATAGTTTTATAATATTGTATATAATAAAATATTGTATATTATTTTAAGTTTTACAACTCTGAAACTGAAACTCTGACAATTGTAAAGCATAGACACCAAATTTCGAATATGCGTGAAGCATTTAAATAGTCTTGGTCCCACAATAGCATACTTTTTCTACAATGTAGACGGGTGCTTAGCTACAAAAATTTAAAAACAAAATTACTGCCTTCAAACGGACTATTTCGACATTACAAATCATGACCATTGGTCAAAATAGCACTTGTGAAAAATTAAATCTTGGTTTTATATTTTTAAGATCATAAATATTTAAATATCAGTACACATAGACCTTTTTGAAGTTCCTTGGGTTATTATTGGTACTACACGGAACATGGATAAAATCTGTCGTAACTCGTAACTCATCGGACGCTGTTCAACTGCGTGGAATGACCCGACTATCGAAATATCAATTAAATACATAATACGTCTAATGTAAAGTAATAAGCAAAATATGGGCCCAATCACAATTTTTTGAACTAACCAATTTTAAAACTATAGCACATTTTATTAAATTTAATACGCTAACGTTTACAAAGACAAACCCTTGTTAGAAGACACTTTATAAAGGAAGTCGATTGGAAATTTTTGCATTGCTAAATCGAAAAATGGGCCCTGATACTCTTTTACCCGTTTAGTATATAGAGTGCTAGTTTATGGGGTTTTGGTACATCAATGTATAGTGGCGGTGTAAGAATATCCACTACCTCATATCATCTAGTGGGTGAGGTAAGAGGCGGCAAAGGGAAATGAAACAGGAGATGGGCAGCAGCATATTCCTGATAAGAAATAAATATAATATAATCTGTGGATTCCAACCATAGACTTAGAATATACTAGCGTAAGTATATCCTAAGTCTATGATTCCAACCCACCTGTTAAGCGTGGCAACTATTACAAATATCTACCCTACAAGTCAATCTAAGGCTTATGTTTAGCAGTGGACTTTTGATAGGCTGTGATACATAATAAAGACTATGGCCGTTGACCAATATTTTTTTACTCAATACTATTGAGTTTGTATGACATAAGTATTATTTAGCTTTTATTCATATTATAATATAAGTAACTCAAGTCTTGTAAAACTACGCTAAGTTCATTAGTGTAGTCTTCTTATTTTATATAAATTTGTCTAATTTTTAAAAAAGAAAATTAAAAAATGAACGATATTGTATGGTTTTAATCTTAAAAACTTAAATGTGTGTATTATGCCAATGGATAATGATTATCCATAATCTTTCCACGGGATTTTGTATGTTGATCAGAAACTTTAACGCTGTGCCATAAAAGAAGGCACGAGAAGTGCACGATTCACAACATACTATATTCATGTATCGAACGCGAAACGGAAAGGTTAGGCTCTACTCTCGACTTCAAGGTTACACTACCCACTGTCATTAAATCCGGTATATTATTTCTATGTCAAACTGATACTTAAAGAAAAGCACATCACATCAATGTTATGAGAAAACGCTGATGAATAAAACTGATGCTTTGCAACGCTGAACATAAGTACATATATATATATATACATACATATATACTGTTACTATTTTCTCATAATATTCATGTGTTTTTCTTTTTATATTATTAGTATTCATTTTTATGATAAAAACCCAATGAAATTATTTGATTATCTTCAATAATCAAAAATTATAAATATGGAAACTAATGGTGAAACATTATCGCCGGTATTTATAATCAACGTCTGTCATTTATCTGATTGAATTACTCCGCGTTAAAACAACTTGTAAATAAAAAGCAACATGCATCCAATATATATAACTAACGCTAGACAATGGGGTCCTGTTAATCTGGATACAGTTAAAATTTTCATTCGTCCCAGCAAGAGTTTCCGAGACAATTCATAAAGTGAGTACAAAGGCCAGTGAGACGCCAACTACGGTTTTGTTCACTCGAACTTCTATTGTACATTCTGTACCATTGTCTGTTAAATCGGAATAAGCTAGTGTCACTTTAGGTGCATTGGATGTGCGACAGTAAAGCTTCTTGTCTACATTGTATTTTTTTTTAATTTTGTACCTCTTTCATAATTAAACCACCTGCATTAACTGTTTCGCATTCTTTTGGAGTTAATTAATTCTGAGTCTAAAGAAATTCTGCTCAGCGTGGGGAATATGCCGCTGCATCATCATATAAAATCCCGTGGGTGTCGTCAAAAGCGACCGAGCGAAATATAACAAACAGGACATGGGCAGCATCATCTTTCTGATAAAAACTCAAAATAATAAAAAACTACAATTGCTAACGCTTGGCACTGTGGCAACTAGCAATATCCCCCCTACGTAATGTAACATGGCGATTAAGAAAAAAAGACCATTTGTGAGAAGTAGTTAACTAGCATACATCATTAAGGAAAAAATAAGAAAAACGAAAATTGTTTTAACATTGGCAAAATAAGTTATAAGAGTAACAATCGAGTGCAACCTTTCTTGTACGTTCAATACTCTGCAAAAGCTTTTTAAGTGCAGAATTGTAAAATAGTGCATATCGCTTTATTGATATCGAACATAAAATTCTTATTATTGAAAGTCTGTATTTTGTAAATTTTAAATTATTAAAAAATATATTTGTATTCAGTATTTACTGATGGAACATTCTCTTATAAGATGTCTTATAATCCGTTATCGATGATAAAAAATTGTTTTAATTAGAGTACTTTACTAATTGACGAAACATATCTCATAATTTATTAGAAAGGAATTTAATGTTATAGTTAACTCTCTAAAGCCATAAATATTTGCTAACACAAAATTAATAATGTATTTGAAGTAAAATGACTTCTTTTAGACGTCCTTAAGCTTGGCACAGGACTTATCCCGATGGTAATTAAGTGGTAAAAGTCTGCCACGCTGCTACATTGAGTGCTGAAAAACTTTATTCACATCATGTCTTCAACATATTTGTTTTCTTTTTTTCATTTTCGAAAGGCATATCGTAAATCAGCCTTTAACGATTTCAGTGCTGAAGTAGTAATTATGTTTAGTTTTCACATTATTGCGCTATTTTTCAAATAAATAGCAAGCGTCCAACACTTAAGCTACAGTTGCTTATCGGTTACTTTCTGATGTATCTAATCATCGAGTTTGGACAACAAAATACAATAGACGACAGCCCACCATTAATTCAGCGTCCCCTGAACCTGAACGTATCATTGATGAGTATAGTATTAGGACGATCGCGTCATCCGAAGGGTGAAGGCGGTAATTCCACCTATTTGTTTAACTGACAATACGGCTTCGATGTTATGAGAATAATAACAAGCATTGTTCTTATCAGCCTGTAAATCATAAATCATAATCATAAATCATAAATCTTTATTTGCAAGAATCACGGTATAAAAGGATGTTACAATTTATATAGTGCAGTCGTGTTTCGCTAATAATAGCATACAAGTTATAGTTTTAAAATGTTTAGACAATATTAATAATTATTTAAATCTAAAAAAAAATCTCAAAAAAAATCTTTTAAGTCATAAAAGTATTCAATTTTTAACCAATAATACAAATGTTTCTTATGTAGTCTTTCACTCAATAATTTAAATTCTTTAGGTATTTTATTATATATTTTTACACACATATTTAGGCAACTTTTGTTATATTTAACAAGCTTAGGAATAACATCTAGGACAAGTTTGTCTGGGTCACGTCGGTTTCGAGGATATATATCACTTGCTTTAACAAATAATGACTTATTTTAAAAAAAAAACACGCCAACTTCATAAATGTATAGTGACGGAAAGGGTAATATACCAAATCTTTTAAATAGCGGTTTACAGGATTCACCTGGCGATATGCCGCATATTGCACGAATACATTTTTTTTGGGCAACGAATGCTCTATTTCGATCAGTACCATTAATTACCCCATATTATAAGTCCATAGCGTAAAATAAACTCTACGTATGCGTGGTACGTTGCAATTGCCGTTTTAATATTTGTAATGTTTTTGACGTGTTTATGGGCATATACAAATTTATTAATTCTACTGCATACGTTATCTATTTGTTCTTTCCAGTTTATATCTTCATCTAACGTTATTCCCAGAAATTTTGTACATGTAGCTTCTTTTAGTTTTGGTATATTAAATTTCATATTATGATTGGAATTGATAAATTTGTTAAATTGTATATAATTGGATTTATCTAGATTAATTTTCAAATTATTTATGTCAAACCATTCTATTAGTGTGTCAATTGTATTATTAATGTCATCTTCATGATTTCTAATTGTATTACTATTTTTATTACATGTCACAATAATTGATATATCATCAGCGTACAGAATACATTTATGATTCGTAATGTCAACAATGTCATTAATATATAATAGGAAAGGAATTGTTCCTAATATACTTCCTTGCGGAACATCGAGTTTATTATATTTATATCCAGATGAATAAGATGTCAAGTTATTGTTTTTATCTATTTTATCAATGATAACACATTGTTGTCTGCTATTTAAATATGACGATAACCACTGAAGTACTAGTCCTCTGATCCCAATTGTCTCTAATTTTTGCAATAATATATCATGTGAAACGAAATCAATGACTTTTGAGAGGTCAAATAATAATCCTGTTGTCAATTGTCTATTGTTTATGTAACTAAGTATTGTTTTTACTAAAGAAAACATGGCAAGTGAAGTAGATTTGTGTTTTTGAAACCCGTATTGTTCGCTTTTAATTATCTGGTATTTATCACAGTAATCAACTATTCTTTTATACATACATTTTTCAAAAATTTTGGCCAGAATAGGTATCAAGGTGATTGGACGATAATTTTGAATATCATCCTTTCTCCCTTTTTTAAATAAAGGTTTTACAATTGACAACTTTAATGCTTCTGGGAATTTTGCTGATAAGAATGATAAATGAATAAGATGTGTCAAAATTTTGGTTACATTATCAGCGCATGATTTTAAAATTTTCGTATTAATTTCGTCATATCCCTCCGAGTTTGTATTTTTTAATGATAATATTTCCATTTTACTTCACTTTCTCTCATAGGTTTTAGGTACATCGAATTCACTTTTGAATTTCTACTTAAATCGTATTTTACATTTAAATTTTAAATTAATCCAATGATAAATTTTGACTCTGTTATGTTTTGAATATTGGTTTTACATTACTTTAACTGATAGTCTGAGAGTTTTTATATTTTTTATAGATACTTATGTAGGCAGCAGAATAGAAAACCGGATACCCTTTTACTGGATACGAGGCATTCCATCTTAGTCATCAGGGGTGACAACGCATCTGCATTTTGATTCTTTATTGAGGATAGATTTGGACCTCTATGGGCTACAGCATCCACTTACCATCACGTAGAGACTGTGTGCTCGTTTGTCATCTTATTCTATAAAAAGCCTTTGCTTGTATGCGTGCGTGCGTTTGTTTCTGAAGGATTTTTTCTCAGCAGTTACTTGCAGGCAGTAGACTGTATAGTGGCGGTGTTAGAATATCCAGTAACCCTTATCGTCACGTGGGTGTCGTAAGAGGCAACAAAGGGAACTTTCTAATAACAACTAAAGTAAAATACTGCAGTTGCCAACGCGCCTGCTACGTGCTGCAACTATGACCAATATCTCCCTATTGGACAATCTATGTTCATCAGTGGCCTTTTAAACGGTAAGCGGTTTCTTAAGTCTAGTAAAAATCGAACCTATTTTTTAAACATTTTGCGGCATTCGTTTTTGGAACGAAGTTCCTTATCGGACGGTATGGATTTGGCGGATGAGGGCTAAGCGAAAAAGTGTAAGATGTTTCCGTCACGACCCTTCTGACGTAGTGTAGACGGCTTTATGGTTATAGGAAGCGAGATGGAATAATATCCATCTCCTCGCACTTTTTCTTATTTTGCCATGAAAGAAATATTATTTTATTTTAAATGACGCTTAATTTTAATATCTTTAATAATTTATTTATTTGTTTGTATTTGTTAATCAATAATATAATACGTTTATCAATAAAATAATCTACTACGGAATGAACTTCGTTCCAACCGAGTGTTCCACGACACCCACGCATGTTTTTTTCTCTATTTGGTATTTTTCCTAGAGCCTCCTTAAGGTGTCTTGAGCTGTTTTTATGAGTTCCGTTATTTATAATTTGAAATTGTATTTCCTTATGTCGATATTACCACAAGATACAAAAATCATAAAAATAAATTACGTGAGCTGCTTACTTAGAACCTTACAATCATTATAAATGGAAATATATTTAGTAAGGATGACTGGTAAATGAAAATTAAAATTAAATTTTTGTGCATGTGCGTGTGAATTACAATATGTAATTTTTATTATAAGATTTCTCTTTAGTTTCCTAATTCTTCTTAAGTTTTCTTATAATCACAACCTACCAATAATTATACTATATAGTAAGATTTGTTCTCTGCCTAAGAGTACGTATAGTCCTATTAGATATTCTGAAGAGTCCATCCGTAGGAAAAATATAGAAAACCACCATCTTACCTTATTATTTCTACCGCAAATACTTACGCAAATACCGTTGTAAGTAAAAGGATCGTTTGTCCAATTACAAGTTGTAAAGCATTATCTTAATCTTCAAAGGTTATTGCCAGCTCGTTTGTCAGTGCAATATTGTAAAAATAATTTTCAATTTCATAATAATTCAGTTAGTGCTGATTGATATAAAACTTCGTCCCTTTGACGTTACACGATATTTAACATTTGTAACAGTCAAAAAGCATAGACACAGATTCATTTGTCGCCGGTATCGGCGGCACAAAGACTGCCTCGTTTCTTTTGTGTGATGTTCTCTTTGTCAACCGTACGGGACACTTTTATCAAGAAAATTGTGTAGGAAACGTCTCTGGACACGGGAACTTGATCTATCTAGTAAATAGAGTCAACTTTAAAATTGTAGCGCAAGTTTTACTATGGAGAGAAAAGAAGACTAACGACTAAGTGGCACTATCTAATCGAATTTAAAATTTTGATTAAATAGTGACAGTGTTGAGATAAAATACAGCGAAAACGCTTAAATTAATAAACTATTGTTGGAACATGTGAAATTCGCCAACGACGTTGTTTGTTATTACTCTATTAGAATCAACAAACTCTGAAAACTATTAGAATCGAAAGAAAGTCTACGCCCTGCAGTAAGACGTTTAAAGGCTTTTACAATAATGCATGTTGTACACGAATTAAAACAAAATTTACCAAAAGAAGAATGAAAGAAACATAATATATTAATATGGTCTTTACATATGAAATTAGCGTTTTGTCGTACTGACCACTTTGATCTGAAATATCTCCTCTTTGGTTAAGAATTCAAATTTAGCTAGTACATTTGAGTTTTGAAACCAGTCATTCATCTGTTTTTTCATCATTATTTTATTCTTTGGCGTCGCTTATTACCGCACAATGGAAAACATGAAATATCGGTATATTTACGAGTACGAGTTCTACTGTGGCACCAGTGCTGCAGAAGCAGCTCGAAGGATTAACGATGTGTACGGCGCTGGTGTCGCAAAAGAAAGCACGGTACGTTTTTGGTTTCAACGTTTTCGTTCTGGAAATTTTGACCTTCAGAACCAACCCCGTGGACGGCCGGAGACCAAAGTGGAGAATGAAGAATTAAAGGCTATTGTGGAAGCGGATCCATCACAAAGCACTTCAGAGATAGCTGCAGGTTTCGGGGTAAGTGATAAAACTGTATTAATCCAATTGAAGCAAATCGGGAAAGTAAAAAAACTTGAACGATGAGTATCTCATGAATTGAGTGAATCGAACTTGCAAACACGCGTCGACTGCTGTGTTGCTTTGCTCAACCGACACAATAATGAAGGGATTTTAAATTGAATCATTACTTGTGATGAAAAGTGGATATTGCACGATAATCGGAAGCGCTCGTCGCAATGGTTGAACCCTGGAGACCCAGCCAAATCCTGCCCTAAACGAAAATTGAGTCAGAAAAAGTTACTTGTGAGTCTTTGGTGGACTAGTGCCGGTGTCGTTCACTACAGCTTTCTAAAATCTGGCCAAACGATTACGGCAGATATCTATTGTCAGCAACTGCAAACCATGAAGAAAGAACTAGCTGCTAAACAACCGAGATTGGTCAATCGCTCTAGGCCACTGCTGCTTCACGACAACGCAAGACCACACACTGCACAACAAACAACCACTAAGTTAGATGACCTACAATTGAAATGTCAGCGACATCTACCGTACTCCCGGACCTTGCTCCAACAGATTACCATTTTTCCGGAATTTGGACAACTTCTTACAAGGAAAAAATTAACTCCGATGCGGCAGTCCAAACCGCCTTCAAAGAGTTTATTGATTCTCGCCCCATGGTTTTGATCTATGAGATGGCAAAAGTGCATAGATAACAACGGTGCATACTTTGATTAATTAAATACATTTTACAAAAAAAAAATTACTTTATATTCCTCCCGTACAAAACGCCAATTTCATATGTAAGGACCTAATATATTGGCCAATACAATGTTAAGGAACCTAGAAAAGAGTGCATTCAAAAACAACAATTAATGTTGTGCAATGTCAAAGAGATGCCGCTTCAGTGATAATTTGTGAAGTACCACAGTACTAGTCTTATGTTGGGCCATTAATTAATTTCATGAACCACTGAACTTAATAAACATTAATCAGTAATAACAAAACAACTATTGTTTGAATTTTTGTATAAATTTTATATAAATAAACCAAAAAAGACATTAAAACTAAAAATACAAGTACGAGCAAGAAGACAACGATGTATTGTGAACGATACATTTATTAAACATTTTTTTTTTTATAAAGTGGTTTTTAATAAAAGTAGATTAAAATTGACGATAATGTATGGTCAATAATTTTTCATAACCAATATCGAATTTTCCTAACTTTAATTATAATGGTTTATAAGTATATAGATAGTTTATTATCTTTATTACCTTTATTTTAATTGTAATTAACATTCTCGCGAGCACACCATCCCATCCTTAACAATTACAAGGTTGCGGGAGTCCCAATGACGAGAGTAAGTGAACTTAGGAATTAAGGCGTTCAACCTACTTCAAGACTTTCATTTAAGGAACATGTCGAAAAAATCTGCAAGAAGGCATATCGTAATCTGGGTTTCATCTTACGCAGAGATCACGGCTTTAAGAACATTGGGGCGCTATAGTATTGTATAATGCCTTAGTAAGGAGCCACCTAGAATGCAATGCAGCCGTATGGGCTCCGCATGAGACTAAGTACATCCTCATGCTGGAACGGATATAAAATAAATTTATTCGATATTTATATCTGAAACAGTATGGAGTTTACCCATTCTACCCGTTGAAGTATCCTACTTTGTTCATCCTGGGCATGGTGGGATATAACGAACTGAGGGTTAAGAGAGAACTTGCTCTGATTTGGTAAATAACCCTGAGTTGCTCAGTAAGATTTACTTCTGTGTGCTGGATCGCTACGCGGAGCGGAGGCGGCAGCCGCGGCTGCTGGCGGAGCCGCGCGAGCATACAAACTTGCTGCGGGAGGCGCCGCTTACTTGCGCCACACGCCTTTTGAATCAATTGTCGGATCGGGTGGACCCTATTCTGTTGCACTCTGAATTAATTCACAAGGGCTGCTTTGTTTGATATTTGTTATTCGTAGTTGTTTGTTCTTTGGGATTGTTTTTTTTTGTAATAATTTTAGTATGTACTATCGCATTAGGTTATTAAACCTGTAATGGTAGTATGTATGTGGAAATAAATATTACAAATACAGTAAAACTTGGTTAAGTTGGACCTGGATAAGTGAGAAACCTCCATAGCTGGAACTCATGCGTAGGTCCCGACACTTTAGCAATGAATTACCTCTGTTAGTGGGACAAAACAAACCTCTATATCTGGGATTAGTTCTTTCGATTTTATCTTCATAATTACCTCTATAATTGAGACAGCGAGCATATTTTACCTCTTTTACTGCTATACTACTACTATATTTTGTGTACCGCTTTGTTTACTAATTGCGTAAAAGTGACGAGAAGTGGTTTTGCTATCGTCCGGATGTTTATTTGAACTTCTCGAAAAAAAAGAAAGAAGAAAACATTTCTAAACGTTGCACAGTTATTTTGAAATGTCAGCAATCGGTGACCAAAACATATTTGATAAAATTGTATGCATTTTTGTATAGTTTATAAAAAACGTGCTTCATTATTTTTGTTTAATAGCTTTTTTGATTGTTAATAAAGATTACAACTCATGTATAATGTTTACAAAATACGTTATTTAATTTAATAATCGCAACTCTATAACTGGAATAACCTCTATTCTCACCTCTATTAATGGAACCCCCTGTAAATGAGACAGATATTTATTTATACCTGGATATCTGAGTCACTGGGTAAGTGGAATACCTCTTTAAGTGAGACAAATTTGCAGGTATATATATATATTAACCGTGTGTGTGTGTAAGAATATCCACTACTCCATTTAGCCTCGTGGGTATCATAAGATGCCACATAGGGAAACCTGGGGATGGGCGGCAGTGTCTTCCTAATCAACTTAAAAATTAAAAACTGCGGTTGCCAACTAGCCTGCCAAATAATTAAATTAAAAACTGAACTAAATTTATAACCTTCCTTATCAATACATATTTCGTCTTATTACAAAGGAGTTTATAATAAGTCTCAGGTTTAAACTGGAGTCTGATTCAATATAGAATTTCTGTGGAAAATATGGACTTAAATGGAAAGTTGTAAGAATTTGATAGCAAAGGGATTCCTTTCGTCACAAAGACGCTTCTGTAAACCCAAGACTATCAATAAACTACGTTTTGTAATAAGACCGTGAAGTGTGTTGCAAAACATAAAATGTTTTTTTTAAAACATAGACTACATATTTTTTTATAGAATAATGGTGACAAACGTGCACAAAGTCCAGTGATGGTAAGTGAATGCTTTGGCCCATAGACATCTACATCTATCCTCAGTTAAGTATCAAAATGAAGATGTGTTGTCACCCCTGTGAACTAAGATGGAATGCCTCATTTTCACTAAAAAGGGTCTCCGGTTCTATACACTCACGCGTGGTCCTCCCCTGGTGAAGCCAAGCCATTCTCGTTACAATCATAATAAGCTGCCGCATGGCTCTACCATGTATGAAAACATACATATTAATAATGCTATAGCTGTTATTTTTAGTTTGCACTTATAATTCACGAAACGAATAACATGTGAATAAAAAAAAACAAAAAGAAACGCTAGAAACAAAAGTTTTATAACTCCTGGAGATCATTAGCGACATTTACGTAGTTGTGTTGAACAAACTTTCTTATGAAAAAAAAATACAATTTAAGCATTTTTCTTTGAAAGTTTATTATGCAATATATCATCTTACATTATTGCAAAATAAAAAGTTTTCTGTTGAACATAGACTTCATCTACTGATTGACACTATCCTGTTATATGTTTTAAACCATGTGGATATAAAAACCTTTTTCTTATTTTGAAAAGCAATTTAAAGTTTTTTTCTTCTTTCTTTATCATTTGTAAACTTGAAAAAAAAAGAAACGGGTAAAAAATACACTTGGTATAAAAAGCGAATACTGCGATATCCACTTTAATATATTATACGTAATAATATTCAAGAAGCGTACCAAAATGTCGTTGGAGTCTATTGAAATATTCTATCAACACCCTTTAAGGGGCCACCTCAACACAAAGACCCGGTCGTTTGCATGCATTTTTAACATGAGTGTCATTTTAGCGTAGCCTAGACTCGTTACCAGAAAACTGAGTCAAGTGTTGTCATACCAGTAACGTCGGATGCGAAGTCGAGAACATAAGCAGAGTCTAACATCTGTTGTGTCTAAAAGTAATTAGGACAGGAAAAATTGTTGGAAAACTGCAGATTTCAATTAGTGAAATGAGCTCTCTTAGAATTCGCTTGTCTCTTTCTAAAGATCTGCCGCTGCGCGTATTTTTAGTTACTGACATAGCATTGGCAGAATGTTTTGTTATATTTACGCGAATGCTAAACATTAATGCTGCAAAGTACCCAAAACATTAGGAACTAAATAAGTTAAATTTAAACGCGATAAATTCCGTACCTACATCTTATTTACCAACGACCAGTGAATTACAGCCAGACAAAGGCCAATCCTATGTTAGGAGAACTTACTATAGTCATTGTGATTACCAAAACTCTTCGTTCTGGCTACGATACTAGGTCGTTACCAAAGACATTCAAATATATACGAGGTCGTTACTATTTTGTATTAATGGCACCATCGATGTTTTTATGCCTTTCAAGTTTTCCGTGTTTCTAACGTAACATAAACATTGAAATTTATTAGTTTTTTATAATGGAACCAACAAGACGTCTATTAAACGTTATGAATATTCTTGAATTAACACTAATTGCTGTGTTTAATTATTGATAACCATGGTTCATCTTGGGCATTGCTGAAAACCAACGCTACCGCAACCATGCGATAACATTATATTGAGTCAGTGCCCTTATCAGCAATCTCACTCATGCATTCGGATTATTGTATGTCGGTTTTCTCGTATTTATTTTTTATGTAATTGTTTTATTAATTTCAATTTCTTGCTTCCGAACGAACATAATACAAGCTGCTAAATAAGATTATATAGTATTAGTCATAGCTAGACTAATACAGTCGGGATCATTATATTAATTAACCTAATATACAATAGTTTACTATGAAGACAAAACAAAGGAAAATGAATCAACGTATCAAGTGTACCTTGCCTTTAGCGAGGTACTTTTCATATTGTATAATCAACACTAGTTGCTTTATTTTTATATTAATTAAGTAAGGTAATACATTGTATAGACACTACATACAAAAATGGACAGAAAGAAAAATAATATTGAAGAAATTTATCACAAGGCAAGAACGGTATCGGCAACAAATATCCATAACATTACTTATTCAGTATATACCAATTATCGTTTCTTGGTTTACTTTTGCTTAGTATAAACAAGTAGCAAAACAATTTTGTTTATACAGATTGGATTACTATTAAATTTTATTGCTAAATTATGAAAATAATAATATATATTTTTTAAGTAGATTCGAGGTTAGATTTTGACCGTGAAGTGGCGGTGTAAGAATATCTACTATCCCAAATAGTTTTTTTTATAGGATAAGGGTGACAAACGAGCACACAGTCCACCTGATGGTAAATGGTTGCTGTGACCTATCCTCGATTACAAACCAAAATGCAGATGCGTTGTCACCCGTGAGGACTAAGATGGAATGCTTCATTTCCAGAAAAAAGGGTCTCCGGTTCTCTACACTCACCATACGAAACACGGCAGCGTTAAGCTGCTATTTTACGCTGGTATTCTGTGAGAGCGTGGTCCTTCCCCGGTTGGGCCGACCCATTTGTGCTACAAATATACTACTAATATAGCTGCAGCATGGCTCTACCACGTAAACGTCCCGTGGGTGTTGTAAAAATGAGATATACCAAAAAGATATTTTTTACGTGGTAAAGCCATACTGTAGCTATATTATGGTTGTCACGCGAATGGGTTGGTTTGACCACGAATTGACCACGTTCTTACAGAATATCAGCTTGAAATTGCAGCTCAGTGTTGCTGTGTTTTGTATGGTGAGTGAAGAGAACCGGATACCCTTTGTACTGGTAACGAGACATCCATCTTAGTCCTTAGGGGTAAAAACGCAACTACATTTTGATTCTTAACTGAGGATAGATGTAAAGTCTATGGGCCACAACGCCCACTTGCCATCAGGAGGATTGTGTGCCCGTTTGTCCCTTTAATTCTTTAAAAATATCTTGTGGCTCCCGATAGATTGTGGTATACCATCTTATTAACGCCATACTTAAAATACCCAGAACGGCGATGGGGATCAACGTCAAAGGCGCGAGTCGTCTGGATCTGCGATCACCAATTCTCCTGCAAAGCGTGGCGATTAAAAAAATCCCATATAAATTTGATCAAGGTGTAACCAATAGTTTTTGAGTTATTCTTAATAACTTATATTGAAGTCGGTTGTACAAATTTTTTAATTTTAAATTATTATGTAAGAAAAGTGCTAGTCGATTGTACGGTTACGGTTTTCCGAACAATGTTATTAAAAAAATTCCATTACCGTTTTTCCATTTTAATAATTGCATATTAATGGTGGAATATTTAGAGACGGTTGCAGGAGACCTGACGTATGACTTTGATTTCTTGGGAGAGAGGTAAGCCCCATGTGTGTTGCCGACCTGTCATTCAAAATTGGTTACAGAGTCATGAGATTTGGTATCCTTTTCTATCTTGCACTTTTGCCATAAGGAATTTTCTTCTCCCTTTCACACTATGTCGGTCTATACCACAAACTAATAAGAAGTGCTTGCGCAGTCTATACGCCAGTATATTCTACGTCTATGGTATATATTATATCCATGTATGATACATATTTTTTGTTCATATATTTACATACACTATATGTAAAGTTTTTATATATCATATATATATCATAGTACGTATGTATGTATGTATATATGTATATATATGACTGGCAGAGAATGCCGTTAGGCATTAACTCCGCCTTTTGTTGCACTAGTTGTTAAGGTGTTAACAATCAAGATTAAATAAATCAATCTATTTATTTAAGTAAAATTGAATTATCTGTCTCCTATATCGAACTAACTATATTTTTATGAGCTGATGGATTGTTTCTATGCCATTAAGACATGAATAATCATTATCAACAAAATTTACTCTGTGTCTGTCTGGGCTAATCTTCGGAATGGCTAAACCGATTGTAATAAAACTTTCCAAACAGATAGAGAATAATGCCAGGAGTGATCTAGGCTATATAGAAAAACTAGGAGTTTTTTCGAGAAATCCAAAAATTGATAAAATGAATGGACTTTGATGATTATCTTACATATAAATAACGCCTCATTAATAGATCCTACCAAGGCGAAGCCAGGGCGGGTCGCTAGTAATACGTAGGTCACTCAATAAGTTTTGAGATGCTCGAAATTTAAAAATGGAACGCACCCGTGTTATATGTTTCTAAAAGCAAATTTATTTAAAAATAGAACTCCATAAGCCATTTGCTCAATATTAAAAAAAGAACAAAGTTCTATTAATTTTCCTGCAACGCTTCTCGCGCTTTTCATTTAAAACGATGGATCTTAACCGTGAACATTTGTGCGCTATGATATATTATGATTTTAAATTTGGTTTAACCGAACAATTAAGTTTACAACGGTTACAATCAGCATTAGGGGACTCAGCTCCATCACGCGCAACAATTTTTAGGTGGTTTGCTGAATTCAAAAGGGGTAAAATTAACCGGGGGGGCAAACAGCAGTAACAGCAGAAAATGTATGGACTACTGAAATGTTGGTGCAAGAAGACCCACGAATCACATGTACGGACATCGAAAAGATTATAGGCATTAGTTCGGGGAGCATTCATACCATCCTACATCAACCTCTTGGAGTGAGGAAGCTTTGTTGTCGATGGATCCCTCGTTTGCTCTCTTAAAGCGAAAAACAAACTCGTGTGGATTGGTGCCATGAAATTCGTCTACGTTTTGAAAACGGGGCATCTAGGCGTGTTTCAGAAATCGTTACTGGCGACGAGACATGGAAATATGAATATGATCCGGAAAATAAAAGGCAATCATCGGTGCAAAAACTGCAAAGACCTCGCAACGTCGGCAAAAAATGGTGGCTAGTTTTTTTTCGCGGGGCGGACATTTGTCGACGTCAATGCTGGAAAATTGTAGGTCAGTCAACTCTGAATGGTATACTACAGTTGCATTACCCAAAGCTTTTCAAGCTGTGCGGGAGAGAAGACCAAAGACCGGGCTTCGGGGAATCATGCTGCATCACGATAACGCCTCTTCACATACCTCCCTTAGAACAAAAGCATTTATTGAGGAATCTGGTGTTGAAACTTTAAGTCACCCACCCTACAGCCCTGACTTAGCTCCTTGTGATTTCTTTTGTTCCCAAGAGTTAAAGAAAAAATAAAAGGCAAGTTTTTTTCAAGCGCCGAAGAAGCCGTGGCTGCCTACGAAGAAGCGATTTCCGACCTGTCAGATCAAGACTGGCAAAAGTGTTTTCAAAGTTGGTTTAACTTTGTATAGAGCATGATGGAGAATATTTTGAAAAGATGTAAAATAAATATTAATAGTATTTAGAATACTTTTTGTATATCTCAAAACTTATTGAGTAACCTACGTAAATAAAGGAAAATGATGTTTCTATTATGTTTATTGTAAAAGTATAGTTATACAAAAATTTTAATATACCTATACAAATATTTTAACACGCAAATTATTAACGTAATGTTTAAATTTTGGTATCGGACATTTTATTGCCCACTTAGGGCAAGTGAGACATAGCGTGATTAATCACCTGGGACGCGGTGTTTGCCCATTTCCTAGATCGAAAATATATTCATCAATCTTGCTGTATGACTTTACATCGTTTGTTTTAATCAGCATGGTTCTACAAAGCAAACATTAAGTTTCTGATTAGAACATGAGTTATTATTATAAGCCATGCGCCATCCTTTTAATATAATTGAATTGACAAACAAACTTAGAGACTTACAGTCCACCTGTCGGAAAATGGCTACTACAGCCCATGGACACCCGCAATCAGCCTCAAACAAAGTAGGCTACAGATGCTTGTTCACCACTAAGGACTGAGATGCCTGATCAACATGATTTCATTTAATTATTAAAAGCGTTTTGTATTGGAAAATGGTGTATTCACCAAATATTTCACCTACCTTCACGACAATATACTTACATTAATGATTTTCGTTTTTTATCCACAACAATGGCATAGTACCTTTGAATGCTATATGTTTCATTTCTCTTCTTTTTTATAATAAATCTACACAAATAAATAAAATTGAAGTGTCTGTTTATAATGTCAAAATAACAGATTTTACTAAATGCGTATTAAGGTATATACGGTACTTAAAAAAAAGAAAAAATTTTTTTTGTCTGTCTGTTTGTTTCGACTCATCTAAGTATACATGGAGAGCCATGTTTATACGTGCTAGAGCCACGCTGCAACTATATTATGGTTGTACCACGAATGGGTCGGCTTGACCGGGGTCGCTCTCACAGAATATCAGCGTAAAATAGCAGCTTGATGCTGTTGTGTTTCGTATGGAGAGTGTAGATTACCGGAGACCCTTTTTACTAGAAACGAGGCATCCCATCTTGGTCCTCAGGGGTGACAACGCATCGGCATTTTGATTCTTAATTGAGAATAAATGTAGATGTATATGGGACACAGCATCCCCTTACCCTCAGGTGGGCTGTGTGCCCGTTTGTCACCCTATTCTATAAAAAAAATATCTCAGAAACGGCTGAACCGATTTTGATGGAACTTTCACTGACATTATAGCTGATAACTGATATTATAAGGAAAAACTTAGGCTACTTTTATTTTATAAAAAAAAATTGTATTCCGCATAATAAAATTAAAACCCATGAAATCCAGTCGTAATAAATTAAACGCGGGCGAAGTCGCGACGAACAGCTAGTAAATACTAAAAAAGGTACTGCGATGTTCGATTTTCATTTAATATGAAAACACTTTTACCTTTGGTTAGGACTGTTTCCTAAGTTTTTTTTACATTTAAGACGCGACTATACACTGATAATAAAATTATTTTCTGCCCTTGTATGAACGGAGGCGCATAGCAGATAGTAATAATATGTATGACACCTTTTTAAATTAGCGAATGGCACTCTTGACTATCTGGAACGACTAAGTTTGGCCTAATAATAAGAATAAGTATATTAAGATATATATTATATCTTAATAATAATAAAATTAATATATATATATATATATATAGATATATCGTTTAATCCCTTCTTTTCGTCTTCTTTACCTTCACCATACGAAACATAGCAGGATTAAACTGCTATTTTATGCTGATTTGTTAGGAGTTGTTAGCCACAGGAGTCGAATGGCGAATCCAAACTCACAATAAATGAGATCACGGTCCGTACCCTTAACTATTAGGCAACCGTCGTTTCAAACTAAGTAAGGTTAAATATATGAGTAAGATAAAAGAACAAAAAAGAACTTGCCGTTATTCTTGTTTATTTTTATCACATTGTTTGAGTTTTACTTTGTAGTTATTAATTTGCATTTCATTACATCCTATATTATTCCACTGCTGAACATATCTCATGATGGGGAGGATTTTGCCATAGTTGCTACGCTCGGCAGACGGGTTGGGTACAGTTTTTATAATTTAAGTTGTCATCGGGATGATGCTGCCGCCCATCTCCTGTTTCAGTTTTCCTTCGTCGCTTCTTACGATAACAATGAGACGGTATTGGGTATTCCTACCTACCACTACACGATTATAAATTTAGTGTAATTTTTATACATTATTATTTATAGTCAATAGTAATATATAATAAAAATAAATAATATAAAATACATATTATAGTTTATATTATTTATTTACATAAAATTGAAATATATGCAATATTAAAATAAACTATGGTAAATAAACGAAAAGCAAATAAATGTGTATTACTACAAGGAACCTGTAAAATAGGTGTTCATGATGCTACATTACAAAAACCGTAGACTACTTAAAATTGATTTTTCAATTAATTTTATAGGCAATGAACGACACTTATAACTGGATTTAACTTCATAATATAAACAAATCTCTTAACAAATAAATGGAAGTTTAAATATACCCTAATTTCCCATTCCGCGCTCTGGCCTCTAAATTAGTTGTAAAAACTGTATCTTATAAACCAGTGTCTTGCCCTTTTAATGGTACAATTACAATAGATTCGCGGAAAAATAAACAAAATTAGGTAAAAATAATGAATTAATATGCATATATTCTTTTTGCCTGTTTAATGATGCGTATAATTAAAAAGCCTATTACCTTGTATTTTATTAACCCGTAACAGTCCACTGTTGGACACGCACGAGAGGAAAAGATGTAATGTTTTTTGGGCCGACTTCGACTGCATTCTTTTATGTATCTGTGTTACGCGATATCTTCTAGTTGTTGTTAACCGATTTTGAGAATTCTTTTATTAAATAAAAGGTAATATTTCAACTTTGGTCCCATAAACCAAATGTAGATGCGTTATCACCCCTATGGAATAAGATGGAATGCCTCGTTTCCAGTAAGAAGGGTTCTCTACACTCATCATGCGCAACACAGCAGTATTGAGAAGCTATTTTACGTGGGTATTCTATGCATGGCCTTCTCTGATCGAGCCGACCTACAACCATAATATAGCTGCAGCATCGCTCTACCTATTATTTATTACCTATAAATTTGGGGAAAAATTCACTCCTTAGTGTTGCAAAATAGGGGATTAAATTTTTAATGTAACTAGACGTAATTGTGATTGTGATATTTCTAAGTCCACTCGAAAGGGTAAAAATTACAATTACCAAAAAGTAAAAGCCGACTTTAGATAATTTAAAAAAATAATTTCATATTCTGAAGCCCAGGCCTTTATTTTTATACACTATGTCTTAGTATCGACTTCAGAACGTGAAATAATTTTATACTTTTTAGTTATTTTTAAAGCAGCTCTTACTTTTTATTAAACTGTTTTTTTTTTCATAATTAAGTAAGGATGACATAATATCATACAGTTCATCTGATGGTTAGTTCATACTGTGCCCCATAGACGCACATCATATTATCTTCGATTAAGAATCAAAATGCAGATTCGTTGTATTCCCTTATCTTTAGTTGTCAGGACTAAAAATGGAATGTCTCATCACCAGTAAGAAGGGGAAAAACTTTTTACTACTAATGATTTTCTCATCATTCACAATACGATTACTAGGTGATGGGCCTTCTTTTCTGGTTTGTCCTCCTTTCAGTCTACCTGAATAGGTACCACCCTTTGTGTGCTGTGTTCCAATCTGAATGGTATAGAGAGCCAGTATAATTACAGGCTGTGAGGCCTTTCATCTTAGTTCTCATAGGTGACAACGTATCTGTAGTTTCTTTGTTTGTAAATTTCAATGGACTGTAGCAGCTTACAATCAATTGGACTGCAAGTTTGTTTGTCACTTCATCCATCGATCCATCCATTACAGCCTATTAAAGTCCACTGCTGAACATAAGCCTCCCTCATAGATTGCCTCTAACGGTGGATTTTGCCATATTGTCCAAGCCTGACAGGCGGTTTGGCAGCCGCAGTTTTTTTTTACTATTTTTAGTTGTTATTATATATTCCTTCTTCTGTTTTAGTTTCCCCCTGTCGCCTCTTACTAAACCCACAGGACGTAAATTGGTAATGAATATTCTTACTCACCACTACTACACGGTTTGTCAATTTAATTTTATTAAAAATTCACAGCCACTTTTTATTATTATTCTGTTGCTTTATTTTCCTTTCCCGATCGAACCGATCCAATCATGCAGCAGCTATAAAATAAGGCTCTTGGATTCACTTATGCCGCCATAAAGTCGTTAAAATCATATATTTGAAAATTGCATCGCCACCATCCTTTGATTTAATTCGCAATAACAGCGTTTTATATGCACGAGCATGGCGTCATGACCCAAACATGTGTACAAAGAGCGCTGTTATAAGTCTGACATTGGCAATGCACCAAATTTTAAATTATTTTACCGGTGTATGTTTTATAACTTTCTGATTTAATATTTCAGTAACTGGACATATTAAAAATATGTTTGATTTTATTTTGACGTTTTTCAAGGGATTAAGGCAGGTTAAAATTTTATATTTATTTATCTCTTTCTCAAAGATGGAACATTTAATTATAGGTTTTATAAAAGATGTCAGTAAGTTTGTTTCATGTTTTGGTTTTTTATAGAATAAAGATGACAAATGAGCACACAGTCCACACACAGATGGTAAGTGAATGTGTGACCCAAAGGCATCTACATTTAACCTCGATTAAAATTAAAAATGCAGATGCGTTGTCACCACTGAGGACTAAGATGGAATGCCTCGTGTCCAGTAAAAAGGGTCTCCGGTTCTCTACACTCCCCATACGAAACACAGCAGAATTAGTCTTCTAATATACGCTGGTATTCTGTGAGAGCGTGGTCCTACCCCGGTCGAACTGCTCCATTCATGCTTCAACTATAATATAGCTGCAGCGTGGCTCTACCACGTAAAAAAAATAGTTCATAATATTATATAGTTACTTTATTTTTCCGATTTCAAAAATTCCTACATAGAATAAATTAGCAAATATTTAAACATTTATAGATGTAGGTGGCTCGGGACCTTGCTTTGTGGCATTACTTGGGGAAGGCCTATGTTCAGCCGTGGACCTGTGATGGATTGTAATGATGGTGATGATGATAATGACTTATTGATGATGACTTATTGATTATTTTTTCCTCCACTAGATATACTCGTAATTGTAGTGACGACCTGGTCAGAGAGGGAGTCAAGGTGTGAAGGAGGCTCGGAACCGTGCTTTGTGACAGTCCTCGTGGGAGTCCTATGTTTATCAGTGGACTTGTGATTGGTTGCAATAATTATGAAGGCGATGATGATTTATTGAATTTTTCATAATAATAAATAATATGTAAAGAATTTTAATTTTAATTTTCAATTTTAATCTTCATAAAATAAGCAACAATTATAACTTCATTTTAGTAAAACATTGTAACAGTAAATTGATGAAAACACGAACTTAAGTCTCTCGAAGAAAATCTCTAGTTTAAGTAGGTACCAATAAAATGAAAACAAAAGATCTTTCATTGCAAATATTCCGAACCACAGCTATGCATTATTCAAGCCAAAGAAGCTGCTCGTATTTCTTCCAATGATAGTGGAATCGCTATATTTTCTTTTACGTCAAATAAGTCGTCAAATCAAACATAAATAACTGAATACAAATAAAAATAAATAGTGCATAACAATATACACAAATCAACCATTTCAGTAATTTAAGCACATTTAAAATAAACGAATAAGGATAAACAATTTATTTTTAGATTATAGGACTTATTTAAAACTAAAAAAAATCATCTCCACTTTCATATTAAATATTTTAAATCTGATCACATATCTTACCTCGAGCGAGACACTATTACACAACACAACACTTAATCATAGAACCTTACACTAAAACTGTCGTCAGGATTTGTTCAATCGCTCGTAAAATACGCAGAGAGATCCGCACCGAAGGAAACGGACGTTCGCCGCTTTCAACTGATCCGCACACACTGAGCTTACTACGAAAGCTGGATCTACGGCGCGCGCATGTTTGCAAAAACGGTAATTCAAACACATTTATCAAGCTAATTCTGCAAATTGAACTAAATAATGACGTTTCGGGGGCACTGCTACCATCTATTGGTGTTTGCAGATGAATGTACTATCAACTAATCGGGATTTAGCCGAGGTTCCATCTTATAAAAACTTTCTGTCAAAAGTTTTTATAAGCTCTTAGTCCGCGTTTTCAATACTCGTATTATCTAATGCAGTCAATTATATTTAATTTTATTAAAACTTCTCACTCAGCCTTTTACTTTTGCTCGATAATCATTTAAAGACACAAAAATATACTACATATTTCTTGAAACTTGAACCAGCCCGTACGGGTTTGGGCTACCGCACTAAACTAATAGTACTAGTCTTTTTTATAGAATAAGGGTGACAAACAAGCACACAGTTCACATGATGGTAAGTGCATGCTGTGGTCCATAGATATCTACATAATATATAGTCATCCCTAAGGAATAAGATGGGATGCCTGGTTTATTTTATACTGGTGATCTCTGAAAGAGAGGTCCTTTCCCGGTCGAAACGACCCATTCGTGCTATAATCATAATGTAACTGCAGCGTAGCTCTACAGCGTGTCTACACTTCTTTACTACGCGTCTTTGCTAAATAAAGTGCTCTGATTGGGGCGATTAAATAAAAAAAATATTTCGGTTCAACCTCCAGGTGGCACTGAAACTTGGCTAATTATATGGCGCTTCTTTTTTAAATTTCCCAAAAATATTGACTGGTTTAAGCATTACAAACGTGTTCATATCTTAAGTGGAAGTCCAAATCATCCAAGATGTCAATTTTTCTGCCTGTTCCGATAACGAATTTAGCCTATTGCCTGTCGTTATAAAAATTTCGGCATCTAATAATAGGGCCCGTCTCTACAACAAAACGGGAAGTTAATAAATATTTGAAATAAAGTTGTTTGCGAAACAGGGTTTCAAATTACCTGCGTCATAGTCTAGTGTGACGGCAATAAAACAATATTCTTAGGGAATAAATCTAGGCTAATCTCGATTTCTCAAATTTCCTTAGTCTATTTATTCGAAAAAGAATGATTACGCATCTTTCTATCATGTTCTGATTTAAACGTTATAGAGAACCAGTGCTAAAATAATCATCATCATTTTTATTACAATCCTTTTAAAGTCCACTGGTGAATATAGTTTAAGCATTCTCTTATGGCCAGCAAAGAAGCACCATTGTAATATTCGTGCAATAATAGACCAATGTAATCCATCTGAGTACTAAAGATAGTTATAGCGTTCGCAATTTATTTGCAGTTTGGTGTAGATTATTATGAGCTAGGTTCCACTTACATATCTTCAGGTGAACTGCAAGCTCCTTTTAGTCTCTGACATTTAAACGTGAACATCATTTATGCGTGACAGGGCCACGCTGCGGCTATATTATGGTTGTAGCACAAATAGGTCGGCTCCACCGGGGAAGGACCACGGTCTCACAGAATACCAGCGTAAAATAGCAGCTCAATGCTGCTGTATTTCGTATAGTGAGTAACAGGAGACCCTTTAACTGGAAACGAGGCATTCCATCTTAGTCGTCAGGGGTCGCATTAAGAATCAAAACGCATCTACATTTTGATTTTCAATCGAGGATAAATGTAGATGTCTATGGGCCACAGCATCCACTTACCGTCAAGTGGACTGTGTCACCCTTATTCTATAAAAAAAAATCAATATAATGAATATACTGATATAACTGACGCGTATTAAGTCTAATTTTCGGAATTAAAATCTATGTTAATTTAAACGTATACGATTAAATTTACTATTATTACGATTGAAAATTATTCCTATTTTATTAAGGGCATATTTAAAACATATAATATGCCCTTAATAAAATAGGAATAATTTCTGAAATAATGATGAATCGGTGTCAATCTGGCCAGTCTTCGAAAATTGAGGACAACGATAACTTTCAAGTAATCGAGAGCTATCAGCTTGGCAGAAAATACTATAGTGCCACAAGTGTGTGGTTAAACTACTGGACCTGAAAAAACTTCGAACTCAGGAGTTACGGTGAATGAACCAGACAACCACTCTAAACACTAAAAAAACGTGGCCTTCAGTTTTGATACGAATAAGCTTTTTTCAACTTTTTTTATACCGAACGCAAATATACTGCTCACTGGTAATTTATATTCTACCCATTTACCAACATTTTAGGTCGAACCTTAAGCAATAATACTTAATAAATTTATACTTACCAAGACGAAGGAAAACAATGTAAGGAAATCTGCACGCCTAAGATTAATATTCAAATAATGCTATAGAGAACAGAGCGGCGGACTATGCACTCATTTACATTTATAATGAGAAGAACCTTGTGTTCTACTGTAGAATGTAGATACACTAAAACTATTTCTAATAATGATATAAATGTGATCGATTTCAAATAGCAATGTTCTTGCGCTAAATTTCCAGTTATTTAACTATTTTAGTTCTTTTTATATTCAATCATTCTTTTATTACCGCATTTAAAAATCCAATGAACATGTGCCACAGTTGTCACTCTTGACAGGTTTGACACGGTGATGATGGTGAGATAGGTGGGCTACTGCAGTTTTTATTATTTTAAGTTTTATCAGAAAGATGCTGCTTCCCATATCCTTTTTCATTTCTCCATGTCGTCTCTTATGAAACCAACGGGATGATATGGGGCAGAGGATTCACTTATTATTATTATTACCTTATTACATTATATGCTTAAACTTTTGAAACCTAGGTAAATAATGAATTTTTAAATATATGTAATAAATTTGGATAATAATGAAGATTATCTATAAATAAATACAAATAAAATTGAAGCGTCAGTCTGTAATATCGAAATAACTGCCTTATATTCAACGTAAATTACTTGTGAAGACTAAACCAAAGTCACACAAGTATTCCATTGATAGCATTTAGAAACACCTTTAAGTTTGTTGGAGCGTATAGCGGTAGTTGATATACAAGGTCTGATCTCATCTCCTAAAAGCTTTCGTCGATCGGAACCTTTATTTAGATACGGCATGGGACGTTTCTTACTACAACTTTCATATAGCTGTCTAGCCTGTATCCTTGAATATTATAGTATATTCGTCGGCTCATCATACATTTAATATACACAATATTTAAATCCTACCTATGTAAATATATTTTAAGCCATTATGTTCTCACTGTTTTACAAGGGTACGCTACGCTTGATGATCCTAAACAAACTTTTACTAGTGTTTTTCCAAATCACTTTCGGGATTTCCTACCTACCGATATACATAAGCGAAGTATGCATACAAAAATTATTCCCATAATTCTTGGCACGAGTCCTGCTCACTATTATAAATAGTACAGTAAAAATTAAAGTAACAACCTACATGTATCCCAACGCTGACGCGAGCCTCCTGGGGAAGGAATTTTTTGAGGCAAAGATGCCAAGAATGTTAATATTGGTGGGACTACACAAGATGTCCTCGAAATCATTTTAATATATAAAGCAACCAGGTTTCCGCACGATGTTTTCTTTCACCACATATAAACATTTGCTTCGCGTCGTCATTCGTCATGCACACAGCAAAGGAGTGGAATAACCTACCGGCGTCTGTCTTTCCGTCCGATTATAATCTGGGCGTCTTCAAGGCAAAACTGTATGGGCTTTTGTTACGCTAAGACAGTGCTATTAATTATCTAGGTCTTCATTAACACTTACCACCAGGTGGGATTATGATCAAGCACTGGCTCATATTAAGTAAAAAGAAATCTTAATTACAATTTCGAGAATTCAGTTTGCTTGCGTACTACAAAACGCTACTCCTCTGAGCTATCGCGACTAAAAACTATAAAAATAAATAAACATTTTTTTGCTATTTCTATAATTAAAAAAATCCCTCTGAGCTAAACTGCCTTTTTCTCCCGACAGAAGTCGTATAATCGATTGGGCCATGACTTCATGTCAATCTTACAAATTTCTTACATTAATTTAAAAATAAACAAAACTCATGATATTATCATCTACACCATCTGGATACTTGGCGGTCCACCACTTGGCAGTATATCACACTCGCGCGACTTTTTTGTGGAATCAGCAACGAACGGCAAATTTTTCGTTATTCCGGACCGAAACGAATTAGATGCCTTCAAGAAACGAGCTTACTCCTTTTTATAAGTCCGGCAATGCACCTGCATTTCCCCTGGTGATACATTTATTCATAGGCGGTGGTCGACATAGGTTCCCTCGTTTCCCGCTTCTCCTATAAAAAGGACATTAAGGGTAAAATACTAAAAATAACTGAAATCCATAATAATGACTTAGGGTTGAACTTTAATTAGCAAGAATAAAACGACTAATTTATTATCTAAAGATATAAAGAAAAGAAAAGCGTGGGATTACCATTGCGCATTAAATATTTTTCAAATTCTCGGCCTATTCGAGGCCGTGGCCAATGCATTTCAAGCCTGACGATTGTTACGGTCAAAGTATTCTTTAGTCTAAGCAACGTTGGTTATTAGAACTCTCCATTGTAAGGACCATACGGTAACGAGAAAATAAAATATTTACTATTGTTACGTGCGGGGCGAGTAAAAGTGGCCATTAGGACGGGAAATCGGAAATTTATTTTCCACACAAACTACAACTGTACAATTACATCGTTCAAATTCGTTAAGCTTTTTCGCAGAACTCCCATTTATATCCCGGAAGGCATCAGAAGGTGGATATTCGAATTTTTGGTCATCTTAGATGTCCGAATTATTAATAAAGTTTTAATTTATATGATTTGAAAAAAAGGGCCAAGAAGCTTTTGATTAATAACTAATGTCCACCAGACCGAATTTCGGTCAAGGCAGCCACTGCAAATGGAGACTAGCCATTTACGCAGGACAAGGATTTTAGTGCAAGAGGAAATACAGGTCAAATACCGCCAACTTCCTAACTCCGGGCTGCCGCTAAAAACTTTTTGACAGAAAAACCTAATTTTTGCCCGACCTGGGATTCGGACCCGAAACCATATGTCAGCAGTCGCGATTATGACCACTAGAACAACGAGGCGGTCAAAAGCTTTTGATTTCAAAGTAAATACATATACCTTAAAACGTTACCTTTCCATCAATTTAGCCTGTTTACCATTAGTGGATGCATACGAGTATCTCCTTCGAAGGTCAACTTTGAGTTGAAATAAAATACATACATAGGGTTTATTTTATATTAAGATTTTATATTAAATTTTATTTTTATATTATATATAATATTTTTTTATTTATATTTAGACGACCTGGTAAGACATGCAGGAAGTCGATGGATGCAGGTGGGTCAGGACCGTGCTTTGTAGCATTTCTTGGGGGAGACCTATGTTCAGCAGTGGACTTGTAAAGGACTGTAATGATGATGATGATGATGATAGAGTATATTTTATGAAAGCCAATTTTCAGATTTATGCAATATCTGAAAACATCGAAGCCACACTCTTGACACGAAACACAAACAAGGTACAGTTGACTAAAGCACCATCTGCAAATGAGTTTTCTTCCTATTGTTTAACTTTCACTTATTTGACAGAAACTAATGCATATTGGAAAACTATTTTCACCCATGCGGAAAGGTGAGATCGCCCACAATGTAGGGCGAAGGTTTTTTTGGTACAGTTATACAGTTTTTGGCAATCTTTGGGCGACAGACAGGGGAGTGGCCAATGTGTTGTGATAGTAAGTTATGTATTTATTTAAGCAGTGTCGTTCGGAAAATTCGAAAGCGCGATTTAGACTTCGGATACTAGATCCGTATTCATCAGGCAGCGTGGCCACAGTTATTCTGACGTATGACAAAAGAAATTCTTTTGTCGACTCTTATAGACGCCATAGGGAAAAACGGGGATTTTATTACTATGACATCATAGACATTTATTTATTATTAAATTTTTGATAATTATAAAGAAATAAAAACATTAAATTATAATCCTCACTTTGGTGAGGCCTATAAAGAATTATCTATGTAGTGTTTTGAAGTTTTTTTAATAAAATCTACTACCATCAACAGATACTTTATGCTATCAGGATTATTGTAAAGTTACAGCCCATATACGTCCCACAGCTGGGCACAGGCCTCCTCTCATTTCTGATAGAGTGGTCTATGGAGCATTAGTTCGACGTGCTGCTTCAGTGCCTGTCGGAGGGCTTCACATCTTTTCGAATTTTTTTTATTCCTTAGACATGCAATTTTCCTCGCGATGTTTTTCTTCATCGCTTATCACGTGGCAAGTCAGCAGATAAAAATGTCAATTGGCGCTGAGCTACCATGGTTCTTAGAATAAACGTGATTACCTAATATTATAATCATTGTTTAATGATTATAATATTATTTATTTAGAAATATATAAACATTATTTTAAAACAGTAAAACAAAATAAGAATACCTAAATACAATAAAAAGGTACCAACAGTGTATAAATTAGGTAAATGTAAAAAAAAATTACATGTTGTGTAACATAAAATTTCCAGAATAATTGGAAATAAAGTAAAAGAAACATATATAGGATGGGCAATCTGTTCTTTTTTCAATCGATGATTTTTAGCACTTCACGTTATCTGTTCTAAAAAATTATTTGACATATAAAAAGTAAAAAATATGCCATTTATAATCATGGAGTCACTAACATCACAACAGCGCATTTTGATTTTCCTAATTTGTTATGAAACTGGTCGTTCAAAAAGAGAACAACATTTCATAAATTACGTGAGAGTTTTGGTCGACATGGACGTCCTACTGAGCGTGCAATTGGCAAAATTATTGATCGTTTTGAAGAAACTGGTTCAGTGAAAGTTGTAGACCATATCAGCATGTTCATCCAGTTCGTACTCCTAATGCAGTTGCATCTGTTAGTGGATGAAGCCCATTTTCATCTTAATGGGTACGTAAATAAACAAAATTGTCGAATTTGGGGAGCGGAGAATCCTCATGCTATTCACGAAGCAGAACATCATCCTCCAAAAGTCACTGTTTGGTGTGGTTTATGGGCTGGTGAAATCATTGGGAAAATGATCACAAGAAAATGCCCTTATGTTGAATGGGGAACGTTATGGCAACATGTTAACTGGTTTTTGTGGCCCAAATTGAATGAATTAGGTGTCAATGACCTTTCGTTTCAAGAAGACCAAAAAACACACAAGTCGTGCAACACTCCATTTATTGTCAAGAAAATTTACTGATCGCATAATTTCAAGAAATTCTGAAGTTCCTTGGCCACCTAGAAGCCTGAATTTAACACCACTTGATTATTTTGTGGGGTTATTTGAAAGGTATGGTGTATGCTAATCATCCACAAACAATTCAACAACTTAAAAACAACATTCGAGCTAAAATGACCTCAATCATTGATCCGATTTTATTGGAATAAGTCGTCGAAAATTTTGATGTTCGGATGCAGGCCTGTAGACGAAGCCGTGGTGGGCATATGAAAGATATTGTTTTTCATGCGTAAATGGCATAGAAACACCTTTCATTGTCAATAAAAAAATTGACTGTTCACCTCAAAATGTGTCTTTTATTTACAAATGAAAAAAGGACTAACAGATGGCCCACCTTTATATATTTCAAGCTTCCGAAACTTAAGTGAATCAAAAATCAGAAAATACAATTGTAGTAATCCTTTCAATATTTAATATATTTTTTACCGGGACAGTAAATATTTGCGGCCGATTTGTAGTCGCCGTAAGAAGCAATTGAATTAAAGCCTGCGTGACCGACGAAGCTTCGGAACGGAATATTTCTTTCTCTCTATGGATTTCAATCTAAAAGCCGGAGACCTTTTATTTTTGTAATACAATATTGATTAATGTCCCTGCTAGCCAACATAATACTTATCCTAAAATTTTCTGACATCAATTTAAAAGAAATTATTGAGCCTGAAAAATAGCTGAGAATATGAATCATCAAAACATTATTGAACCGGGGTATCTTCTACTATTTAATATAACGTTAATATAACGAAAACTACGTGAGGTAACCTACATGTCTGATAAATTAAAAAATTCGAAGACATGTGATGTACGCCAACACGCATTGAGACTGAGACTATCCTAGAACCCTCTCAGAAAATGATAGGAGGGTTCTAAAAGTATATAGGCTTTAACTTTAAGGATACGCTCTATCGAGAGGTGTAAATTTTTCTTCCAATGAAAACTGCATAGTCCATCCTAAATGCCACGACTAGTTAACGAGCAAAGATTTGCCGCCTGACAAATTGCAGTAGGTACATTATTTCAAAAATACCGATCCTAACTTTGCAAAGTGGTCATGGAAGCAAAAATAACACAAAACCGCCTATTTAAAAAAAAGTAAAGTAAGTTCTTGATTTGAAACTTATCACTACAATATAGTAGCAGTGTACAAGAACTAAACAATCACACCATCTCGTCCCCTGGGTGTCGTAGAAACTAAAGGAAATTCTAGAAAAACTTCATGCCTCCAATAAAAGAAGAATAGTGTATAATAACCGTGTGGTAGTGGTGTATTATAATTTATCACTCCCATTTCTTCCCGTGAGTGTCGTGAGAGGCAACCATGGGAAATGCCAGAAAGATCTCATGGCGTCTGATTGATACTGGTTTAACCGTCGAGTTTACACCAGGTGTAAAACATTCAGACCGTCGACGGGAAGCAACGCCACAGGTTCGAGACTTCTGGTTCTACATTCGCCAATTCGCCTGCCAAGCCAAAACGGGAAAGGCCTAATGTCTAGCAGTGGACTTCACATGCCGTTGACGATAATACAGAGAATACTTTAAATAAATGTTATTTTAGTACTATATTGATTATTAGTAATTAAATATATATTTAAATGTTGACATCAATTCAAATTGTTAATTGTTAAAATATTTTTTTTTCTAGAAATTGACTTTTAATGAGAGCCTGTAATAAAATGTGAAATTTACAGCGAATGCTAAGCCCCTGAGTTACCACGGCTTACATCATACAGCAGTGCCTATCACCTATGTTATTAGCCTTTTGACGCCTTTTGGATGATATTGGATTCTTATACGCCGAGAATACACGAACAAAAAAGTAACGTATAAGAAATATGCACTAATAACAAGGAGTGTAACTTAAACTAATGTAATATTTTGTTATTGCATTATCACATTACCTGTTTCGCAACGAAATCGTTGAAACCACTAAACACATTTCCGATGATATATCACCAAAACATGTCCCAAGAGGAATGAGCAAAGTGCGAGAAACTCAAGACAACTGTTTCAAGCCCCTCTCGTGTGTTGGTTTGCTTGAAAACGGAGGCGATACCGTATGTGAATGAATATTAAAGTAATGTCAAATGCCTGTATTTCTCGATGTAGGAAATTGAAATGAAATTTGTCACACGTTGTTTTTTCTTTAAATCTACTATTGTTTTAAATGTTTGTTTTAAATGTGCTATTAAGTATTTGTATTTGTACTTTGGCCGTGAAAGCAAAAGGGGATCTCCCGCCGGGCATGGTGTTCATCCCGGGGAGCATTTAATGCTTCGTGTGTACAGAGCTGTCCTATATTTACCGCAGTACATCGAAGAAATCAAAATAAGTAGTAATAATTACTTTAAAACAAAATTTCGCGGCATAAGATTGCTTGGTATACTTTCTCAAGTTAAATCAATGAGGTTGGAAAGAGATTTTTGGACTCATTTCTTTGAGGTTTGGTGGAAAGTTTTATGGTATAGAAAATTCGATTCAACTTTTAAAAGAATTATGAAAAAACAGCATCAATATATGAAATTATGTTTCTTTCATCCAGACCGACGTAGGTAAGCGACGTTAAGAGTTTCAACGTTGTAAATTATCTTGAACGAACTTTCTGGACAAAATTGGTTACTTTCTTAGTTATGAGTCGAAATTAATGTCTTTTTTTTATTTTTTTTTAAATGAAAATGGTTTACAAACATAAATTTCACACGGACAAACATCTTATTCGTAAACCCGGAACAATTATTGGTAGGCCATACTACTAAATACTTCTTCCGTGCGGGATCCGAAGCCCATGCAACTCATTGCTAAGCCCCTGCGCTACGGAGCCGTCATATACGAGGGTGGATTGAAAAGTACTCGGCCTAACCAAGAAAATAAACACATACTAAATCAGTAATATTTTTATTTTTCTACATAATCACCATCAAGTTCAATACACTTTTGCCACCTCCCCTTCCAAGCATTTAGACCGTTGAAAAATGATTCTTCCTTATAGTCAAAATATGCATCTACAGCTGCTTTGACCTCGTCGTTTGTCGAAAATCTTTGACCTCCCAAGTGCTTTTTAGGTTATGGAACAGAAAGAAGTCTGATGGTGCCAGATCAGGTGAATACGGCGGATGCGGTAACAGTTCAAAGCCACAGTTGTGAATTTCAGCCATTGACTGTACTGACGTGTGAACACGGGCGTTATCTTGATGAAACAGGACTTTTCTTCTGAGCATTCCTCGACGTTTTTCTTTTATTTCCTCGTAAACGACGTAGTAAGGTGCAGTAATCAGAGTTTATAGTCTGACCCTTTCAAGATAATCAATCATAATCACACCTTTCGAGTCCCAGAATACTGAAGCCATCACCTTATTTGCCGACAAAATCGACTTAGCCTTTTTAGGGGTGGTGAACCAGGTCTTCCACTGTTTTGATTGTTGTTTTGTTTCGGTGTACAGTAATGAACCCATGTTTCGTCCATAGTAACAAAACGATTCAAAAAATCTGCATCGGCTTCAAATAACTCCAAACAGTCGCGTGAAATAGTCAATCGCGTCCTTTTTGTTCAACTGAAAGCAGTCGCGGAACCCACCTCGCAGACACCTTGTGGAAACCCAACTCGTTGACAATGATGTTTTGAGTTCGTTCATAAGAGATGCCTATAATCTCGGCTATCTCTCTAATTTTTAATCTGCAGTCTCCATTATTAAATCAAGTACTTTTTAATATTTTCGTCAGTAGTTGACGTCGAAGGACTTCAGAGTGGGTTCATCTTTCACACTCTCTACCACGCTTAAATTCTGCTATCCATTTTTGACGGATGAATATGATAGAGCACAATCGCCTAATGTACTGACCATGTCATCATGGATGGCTTTTGATGATAGCCCTTCTTATGGAGTGCCAATGACGGCACGCTGCTCGATTTGCTCCATTCGCGGAAATTATGTCCGATTACTTTGTTAATAAATTTATAAAATCACAACTAATTATCGCACACGTTTCGAACTTCACACAATGAACTAGTCTGAACTGAACTAAATAATGTGGGTAGATTTGATTTTAGAATTGAATGGATCTGTGTTAGGCCGAGTACTTTTCAATCCACCTCGTATTATATTTATTTATACTTTCTTTCTTTCTTTTAAACCTTTTAAAGACGTTAATGGTCACGTTTGGCAGGCGTATTGACGATCGCAGTAGCAGGCGTCTCGCGCCTAGGATCTGGCGTAACTACATTATAATAGGATCTTCTCCTATAGCACGGAGAAATTTTATAAACATAAATTACAGTCACATACACAAATATCAAAACGTGAAACCATTGCTTGCAGGTCATACAAACATTTGTGACGTGCGTGATTTAAACTCGCGGTTCCACAGAGTTGCAGCTTTACCACTTTAACTTATTTTAATATTTCTTTTATAGAATAAGAGTAACAAACGAGCACACAGTCCACATGTTGGTAAGTGGATGCTGTGGCCCATAGACATCTTCATCTCACCATACGAAACACAACAGCATAAAGCTGGTATTTTACGCTGGTTTTCTGTGAGAACGTGGTCCTACCCCGGCCTTGCCGACCTATTACCATATATAGCTGCAGCATGGCCTTCCACGTAAAACTACACTTTAACTTAATGATTTTTTATATTTATGCGAATACTGCACATAGAATAAAACTATCGGGGACTGACAAGCCAGTCCCCCCGTGACCATAGGCGCTGAAAAGTGCCCCTAAATGTCGGGAATTAAAAAAGTTAAAATTAGACGCGATAAAATCCGTAAAATTAGTTTTATTTCAAACACTCTAACTTAACATTTATTTAGTTATTATTTATTGAACATTAAATTATGTATAGACGGACATAAGGCTAAACATTATATGTAAAAGTAAAAAAGTTACAACGGTTACAGAAAAAATGATAGTAAAATAATAGAAAATATATTACGTTTTATACATCTTACTGCTTGGTGCTGTCCTAGTCTTATTACTTAGAGGTTTTTAAATAATATTATAAGAATATATTAAAATATTAGAGACGTGTAGCGTCGTGTAGTGGCGGTGTAAAGGAGTTCACTACCCCATATCATCCCGTGGGTGACGTAAGAGGCGACAGAGAGAAACTGAAACAGGTGATGGGCAGCAGCATCAGTCTTTATGACAACTTAAAATAATTGAAACTGCAGTTGCCAACCCACCTGCCAAAGTCAGTCTGTGGGAAGGCCTATGTTCAGCAATAGACTTAGATAGACTGTAATGATTTTTTGATATTGAGGATTACAAAAATATATTGGAAATATACATACATATCTATAATATTTATAAATAGATCAATTAAATACATCAATAAAATAAAATAAAATAATATAAAAATAAAATTGATTTATTTCAGACGTTGTTACATTTTAACATTGTTAGTAACATAAAAAAGAGATCTTAAAGAACTATGTTAGTAACATTTCTTGGAAAATATATATATATATATATATATTTTTTTTTTCTAATTTAAATATCTGCCTGCACTGCGCGACACCCCTGTAACATGTGTGTGAGCGTACATCCAGTGCCGAAGTATCGGACAGTCAGGCTTTTCACTGATAACTCTGAGAATGGTGTTGGTGCTCCCCCGCACCGTGCGCAGGAGGGATGTGTGAAACCCATCAGTGTGCACCCGTGCGAACATCCCTGATGCACTGCAGTAACTTGGAAGCCCCAACAACATTCTCAGACCATTATTATAGTGTACTCGGAGAGCGCTGATAGCCCCCCGCGTGCGTGTAGTTTACCCATAGATTGCACGTATAAAGTGTTTGGCAGTATGCCTTAAACAGTGTTATTTTCACATCTAGACTGCAATGTGCAAATCTGCGAGCCAACATGTTGCAGCGGACTGCCATCGCTCTCCTTCCCTTTCAATATCCTTGTCATCCTTCAAGTCCTCGGTAACCACGTGACCAAGATATTTGAAGGATGGCACCCTAACAAGTTCGCTACCGTTGCTTAACAGGCGGTACATGCATCACCTTACGGGTCCTGGCTTTAAAACCATCAACTCGCTTTTACTAACATTATACAAGAGGCCGGGATTTTGCATACCCTCGCATATTGAGATCAGCCTTCTTAGAGCAGCAACTGACGGACTCCAGCAACACCATGTCGTCCGCGTAACTGATGCTGTTTACACAGTGACCATCAATGAAACAGCCGACACTGGCGCTGCCAAGCCAACAATCAACTCATCTACATACAGTTAAAAGCGTCGGGGAGGTCAAACCACCCTGCCTCACCCCACACTCCAACCCGTACGCATCAGAAAGCTGATCTAACCATTTGACTTGGTTAGTCTGGTGGCGATACCAATATTTAAGGATATTTATAATCCCACCAGGCACACCTGAATTTTGTAGTTTTTCCACAGATGTCATACCTAACCAAGTCAAACGCTCTGGATAAGTCAAGAAAAGCTGCGTAAACTGGCGTTTTCTATCCATATAATACCTGACAGTATGCTTGAGAGCCAGAATGGCGCACTCAGTTGACAGTTTTGGCCTGAAACCGAATTGAGCGTCATGCAGAACCAGGTGACGCTTGAGCTGTCTCTCAACCAGACCGTCAAGAACTTTTGCTGTGATGGTAGCTAATGAAATCGGCCGATAGTTGGTCTTATCGGATATATCTCCAGTTTTATTCTTAACAATAGGAACAACGACCGATTTCATCAACTCTGCAGGCAGGTATGAGTGTCTGATGCAGAAAGTAAATAGCAAACCTAGTAGCCTCGGGAGGTGCGGCCCAGCATACACGAAGTGCTCAATGCTGAGGCCGTCATGACCAGTGACTTGCCTCTTTTCATACCTTTAATTAACTGTTCAACCTCTTTAGCTGTCACACGTTTTGGCACACCAGATATGACGACCTCAACATCAGCACCCCGTGCATTTTGCTGCGACTGCACCCTAAAATGAGAACTGAACAAGTTAGCTATATCTCTGGGGTCTTGAATACCCTCAACGCTCACCGGTACGCCAGGTTTCGGACTTAATTTCCTGGTGTGTTTCCAGAAGCTTCGAAAATCTTTATCTTTGTGAAAAGTAGCTAAAATATTAATTTTTATTAATTCTTGATTTTTTGACAGAATTTTAATTTTTCCTTAAAAATTTTCCTGGACCTATACATATCATCATAAATAAGACCCCGTGAGGGTCGTCCGTACCATACCCAAGTCAAAAATTTTTGCCTAGCGTCCTGGTGAGCGTCGCGTACATATTTATTCCACCCGGCAATGGGTCGACCACCCCTCTTATTGCCTCCCCCCTGACTATAATTAAAACTAATCTCCGCGGCCTCTTGGAGTGATAAGATTATATTACTGTACAATTTGTCAATTACGTTAATGTGCTCTAGGCTCACATCATTACAAGTTGAATCACAACACTTCTCAAGCTCATGGGGAAAGTCAATTAATTTTAATTTTTCGTTACAAACTTTAGTGAAGATTTTGGTTTGTTGCTCATCACGTTCCCCCCAATTTACTTTGTTTAAAGTAGTATCTTCGGCAGCCTCGTCGACTGTGTCAAAGTTTTAATATTGCACTGAATTTCTAGTGGAAAATGGTCTGACCATAACACATCATAATGCACCTTAACATCAGTAACGGAACTACGGGCGGCCTCAGTGATCAAACAGTGGTCGAGCCAGCGTCGACTGCCATTAATTTCACTAATATAGGTGTATGTTAGAACTATGACCTAACGTTCTTAGATCTATGCACCCAGTTTTGATCGTTACAAAATTTTTCAGTTCTTTATAAAAAGCTCCCCTGGGTGTGCATTAAAATCTCCTAAAACAAATACAGATTCAATGTTGTTGTTTTCCACTATAGCAGCTATTTCGCCTAAGCATCCTACATACTCTACAAAATTTTCAGATGAATTAGTAGGCATATAAACTGAGAAAACTAGCATTGAACGACTCATAACACAAAGTTTAATTGCAACTATGCGGTCACTCGCGCACGGTATCACAGACACACACTCAAATTTTGAGCTATTCCATAAAAGAGTAGTCCCCGCAGTAGTCCTGCTGACGTATCAACCGCTGACTTGCCAAAGTATCCGAAAGCTTTATTTACATTTATTTATCAATATATCTAATATTACACGTATGATGAACATTCATTAAAACAATGTATGACAAGCATTTAATTATTAATTACATAAAAAGTATACAAAACCAGGTTAAAGTACGGCAACTGACTGACTCGTGATTAGCTCTATGATCACAATATAAAACAAAGTAACAGTTCCGCTCCATCGCCTTTGTTCAAAACAGATAAATTATCCTAACACAGCCTCTGCTTACAACTCGCTCCCCTCAAACACATCTTGCAATATACTTAACTACGAAATCGTATGTTGAAAAACATTTTTGTTTATCAATGCAATAAAGAAGTTATTTAAGTGCCTATTTACATAGCCTAAAAGATTATATATTAATATCTGAAGCGATATACCGTGTAGTGGCGGTTAAGAATATCCACTACCCTATATCTTCCCGTGGATGTCGTTAGAGACGACAGAGGGAAATTGAATCAAAAGATGCTGCTATATTTCTGATAAGAGCAAGTTCCCGGCGGCTCCGCTATTCCTGGATACGGTGGCGAACATAGTAACGGCGGGGCAGAGGGTGTTAAGAATAGAACAGAATATATTACAATAGAATAATTTTTATTCAATATTGATTAGATGTAATTGTTATTGAAATTCATCTTTTACTTTTACAACTGGTTCGGAAAAAAACCTCTGTCCTGGAAAAAACCAAGCGGTACTTTGAAAAAAAGGTATAACTTACAATATAATATTTATACAATTGTTATGAAAACGTTTAGAAATAGCATGGTAGCGATCACCTCATTCCCAGGGTTTATTACCAATCGTGTACTCTTTAGTAGTATAATAACCCTTACTAAACAATTCTTGCTTAATAAATATTTTAAACTTTTTTAAAAGATATGGTCTGCATATTTTCTGGGACTTTGTTGTAAAAGCGTATACAATGCCCCATGAAGGAATTAATTACTCTTTGGCGTCGAGTAACTGGTATAACTAACTTGTGTGTTCCTAGTATTTAATAAAATTGTTTTAGTTTTTATGTACATACATTAAATTTTCGTAAATATAATGCGAGGCAGAAGTTAATATATTTATTTCTTTAAATTTTCTCTAAGGGATTCCTACGGACCTAGGTTATAAATTGCTCTTATGGCTCTCTTTTGCAATCCAAACTCTCCGGTGTAAGTTCGGTTTCCATCTAATGCGACCCGACCTGGCAACATTTAACGCACGCATGCTAGGACTGACGAGGAGATCCTGGAGCTGAAAGAAGACATAGACAAGTTGAGAGGTCACGTGTAATGAATTCAACGCCCCATCCCCCTCATGCTCTAATCCAAAGCAACGAAAACTTCAGCTTAAGTTAAAAAAATCGTTTTCAGTGCCTAGAAGACTGCAACACAGTGGACGATATGAATGAGCTCGTGGAAACTCTCCATGCGGTAGTATCTAATTTCTGCAAGACCCGTCGCGGAAGAACACAAAAAATCTCTCCGATCACACATTTAATCTCGTGGATGTTAGACGGTAAATGAAGCTGCGGTCTTCAACAGATTTGACAGTATATAGGCAACTGAACAGACAGATCTCCAAATGCATGCAGCGGTGGGACTTAGGCAACTTCAATACAGCTCGTATTGCAGAAACGATCGAGCGGAACCAGGGCTCCAAAGTCTTTGCCAGAGATCTGTCTACTGAAAGAGGCAACTGTCGAAGCTGAAGACCGAGTGTGGCAGCATTGTTTTCGTGACACCTGAGATTTTGAGTGAGATTGAGAGGTTCTATGGGCAGCAGTACACGTCATTGTTGGAGTCACACGCAAGTGTGACTAACTACACAAGAGCAAGTCTTAACCGATACTATTCCGATGAAATCCCGGACGTCAGTCTGAACGAGATTAGAATGGGTCGCCATCACTTTTAAAACGGCAAGGCCCTAGGCGAGGATGGAATTACAGCGGAGCTGCTGAAAGCGGGTGGAAAACTAGTACTTTAAGTCCTTCAGGAGCTCTTTAATTCCGTCTTCCAAGGTGACATTACTCCGGAGGCATGGAGTAAAACTGTGATAGTCTTGTTCCCCAAGAAAGGCGATTACGCTCTCTTGAAGAACTACAGATTGATTTCCCTTGTAAGCCACGTCTACGTGCTATTTTCAAGAGTCATTACGAATCATCTCACATGCAGACTCGACTACTTCCAGCCTCCCGAACAAGCCGGTTTCCGAAAAGGCTTTAGCACCATAGATACCCTTCGGCAAATTGTACATAAGACCGAAGAGTACAATTTGCCACTTTGCCTTGCGTATATGGACTATGAGAAAGCCTTTTATTCCGTCGAAATTTGGGCGGTGCTACAACCTTCAGCGGTGCCAAGTTGACTGTCGGTATATCAAAGTGCTAAAGTGTTTGTACAGTAGGGCTACGATGGTTATCCGAGTACCGAACCAGAATAAGAAACCCATCCAACTGCAAAGAGGTGTAAGACAGGGTGACGTAATATCCTCGAAACTCTTCACCGTTGTATTGAAAGACGTTTTCAAACTAATGGACTGGAAAGGATACGGTATTAACGTCAATGGCGAGTACATCACTTACCTTCGATTTGCCGACGATATAGTCCTTATGGCAGAATTGCTGGAGAACTTAAGCACTATACTAAATGACCTCTATAGTGCCTCCCAACGGATAGGTCTTAAGATGAACATGGACAAAAAATTATGTGTAACGTCCATGTCACACCTTGCCGGTAGTTGTTGGGAGCACTAAGCTCGAAGTTGTTGACGAGTACGTTTACCTGGGACAAACAGTCCGACTAGGTAAGTCCAATTTCGAACGAGTTGAGTGAGCTTTGGAGAGGGCTATGGTCGGGGTTTCTCTGCGTGATAAAACCAGAAAAACCAGAGTGACCAACATAGCCCAACAGATTAGTAAGCTGAAGTGGCAATGGGCCGGGCATAGCTCGAAGAACCGACAACCGATGGAGAAAAAAGGTTCTCGAGTGGCAGCCTCGTACCGGCAGGCGAAGTGTAGCATCCCCACTAGATGGAGTGACGTAACATAAATAACTTTTTTTTAATTAACAAGGCTAAACCGATTGTGAATAATCATTACAGCCTATTGTGATAAAACTTCACAAACAGATAGAGAACCATGCTAGGAGTGATCTAGGCTATATTATTTTTTTCGCAAAAATGCATAAAAATATTGATGAAAAAATGGTCTATGATAATTATGTTAATAAAATGATTCCACCCAGGCTGATACCGGGGCGAGTAGACTGTCCTACAATAAAATGTTCAAAAATAAGAAGTTATCAATAGAAACATTTTAAGTTTAAGCATTTAAATGCTGCAAAAAGTATTATTGTACCGTTCTCTCGAAACCATTAAACCGGATGTAACACCATGTAAAGTGTCTTTTATACCTTAACGATAGAATCATTTCGTTAATGATCTGTTAATTTTCTGGGATAATGGACGTCATAATAATGGCTGTCTCGTTAGGTAAGTAATTAAAGCATTCATCGAATTGAATTAATTTCACTTGGCACAATTACGACTTTATTAATCGACTTTAATATGTTTATATATAAATTTAATTCAATAATATGATTATGAAAATATTGAATTAAATTAACTTATTTTCTTACTGCGATCATAATTTTAGATATTATTTGAAATATTTTTTTATAATATTAGCATGAAAAAGGAACATATAAATTAAAAATTAAAAATTTTGTACAACCGACTTCAATATAAATTATTAAGAATAACTCAAAAACCTTTGGTCAGACCTTGATCAAATTTATATGGAACCACAGAAGAAGCCTCAGCTTTCAAATAAAAAAAGAACCCTCGAAATCGGTTCACCCAGAAAAAAGTTATGAGGTAACACACATTAAAAAAACATGCAGTCGAATTGAGTACCTCCTCCTTTTTGAAGTCGGTAGAAAATTATATTTCGCGAAAATTAAAACCCATGGACACCGGCAACCAACTCCCAGCAAAGAAGGCCACAACAGCATTGTCACCCTTGAGGACTAAGGTGGAATACCTCAAAGCTTGTAATGGATTGTGACGCACTGCTACTTGACCGACAGAAACGGATAAGAAAAGAGTTATGGAGTATTACTCACACAGACTTTTGGGCGGCAAAAGCCTTATAACCTAGAGTAACCCATTACTAGGCGATAGGATTACTTTTCTGTTTAGAAGTCCGTCGGGGTACCCCGTTACTTATTTCTGCCGCCAATCAGCATTGCGTACACTGATGTGGGATAAACGGTCTGAAGTATAATGAGAGCTTTTATAATTACAGGTTGTGAGCCATCCCACCCTGGTCCTCTGATATGCGGTATCACATCGCATCTGTAGCCTTCTTTGTTTGAGGTTGCGTCCAAGAGCTGCAGTAGTCACTTACCGTCATGTAGACTGTAAGTTCGTAAATCACTACAATTCAATAAAAAATCCTTTCTTTAGGCATCTTAAAGTTGCATCTCCCATCTGGAAACCAGCATGTTTTGCGACTCAACTAAATCCGATGTCATTACATTCGACCGAATTTGGTGGCTTGACAATTATAATGTCTTGTATATGTACACTAAGTACCCGTACCGGCGAAGTACAACAACATCAACTGGTCGGAATATCTGTCTACTGGAATCGAACCTTAATCGGAGCCATTTATGAAAACACACAAATTGTATTAGTGACTAGTTACAGGTTTGGTTGTTCTATATATATTATTTTAGCCTGCCTCCAGTAACTAATAGGCATCAGGCATAGGCAAGTTTACTAGCTCTTCGCGGATTCGTGTTGCACTATACATTGCATCTGATGCGCATTTGGTAACTTTCAACAGTGTTCTTCATCTTCCCGTTTAATGGGGATATGCCTTAACCTTAACCGTCACGCTTGGTTGGCTTGGCAGCACAGAGTTCATTTATATAATACTTACAAGCTGATTGACAATCGCAGTACCAGATGTCTCGATGTACCTTTGGTACTGATCCCCGTCACTGTATTTTACGCAAGGCCTAAAAAGATTTAAGGGCCGTGGTAGCTCAGGGACTAAGCGAGCGCTGTAAATTTTACAGTACGCGAGCAACCTGGGTTCGATCCCCACCGGCAGCAATTAAATTTTTAATTGCTATTTTAAGTGCTGATTTGCTACGTGCTCAGCGGTGGAGGAAAACATCGTGAGGAAACATGTCTGAGAAATAAGAAAAAAATATTTCGAAGACATGTGAAATTCGCCAACGCGCATTGTGGTAGCGTGGCTGACATTTCCTTGCCCTAAAACCCTCTCAGAAATAAAAGGAGGCCTGTGTCCAGCAGTAGGACGTTTATAGGCTGTAACTGTATTTTACTTTAATTTTACTTAAAAAGATTTTTCTGGCATTTCCCATAGTCGCCTCTTACGATTTACGGCAAACACTGGTTGACTTTGTTGCTAAGGTTGAAATTGATTTTGATGTGCATTTAACGTTTTAATGTTATTTTGCAGTAACTTAAATAAACTAATAATAACATCAATTTGTGTTGAGACACAATTCCAGCGGTTGCCCTCGACAACGTCGCCGCACTTTGTCTGCGGTGGCCCCGCGGGCGATCGCTGAAATGTGAAAGGAATGCTGATTCTATTTTACAGTATTAAAACGGTTTTTGAAACTCTACTACAGCTTATATTTATATAATTTATTATTAAATTAATAATTTTTTGAACATGCACCTTTTGTGAATCAACAGAATGATTTTTTGTTCAATATTGATTATTACATAATACTAATTGAAAGTCATTTTTTATTTACCACTGGTTCGAAAAATACCTCTGTTTTGGGAAGAACTAGCAAGAAACCCAGCGGGACTTTTGTTTTTAAATATATTTCACTTAACAATAATTATGTTTTAACAATTTTTAAATGAATTTTCATAGAACTGGCATGGTGCGATCACCTTTTTGTACAGTTTTTCTTTAATAAAACTTTTAAACTTGTTTATTGACAAACTTTGAACATGTTCTGGGATTTTGTTCTAAAAGCGTATACATTGCCCCATAAATGAATTACTGATTCTGTAGAGTGTAGTAACTGGCATTGCAAGCTTATGTTTGTTCCTAGTGCTTAAAATATGAACATCCTTATTCTTATTAAAGCTATTTATGTTTTTATTTACATACATTACATTTTCATAAATATATTGCATGCCAAAGTTAATATGTTTATTTCTTTAAATTTTTCTCTGAGGGACTCTTTACAGTTTAAGTTATAAATCGTTACGGCTCTTTTGCAAAACAAATATGACTTCAATATTATCCACATAAGCAACTAAAATAAACTAATCTAGCTGTCTCGAGATCTGTGAGACTTCTTATCTTTCTTATAGCATAACTTAAAGCATAACAGAACTAAGCGTGCTTGCTAATTTAGATATATGGGGCTCCATTGAAGTTTCACGGCTATAGTAATACCAAGAAAACAGTGGTATAAACAAGACTCAACTCCTCCCTATTTAAGAGCACAGTGGTATTTGAATGTTTTACATTAGGTATTGTAAATTTAATACATTTTGTCTTATTTCCGTTTAAGAGCAAATTGTTGGCGTTAAACCAACGTACTAATTTCGATAAAGCATTATTTACATCGTCATAATTAATTGACTGCCGGTTGAGTTTGAAAATTAAAGAGGTATCATCAGCAAATAATACTACATCGTTATTGTCCTCTACAAGATCAGGTTAGTCATTAATATAGATTAAGAACAAGAATGGGCTAAGAATCGAGCCCTGAGGAACGCCCATTGATACTACCGATCCGGAGGAACCTTTACCATTGATCACGACTTTTTGAGTTCTGCTACTTAAATATGAAGTAATAAGCCTAAGCGTCAAATTTTTTACACCGTAATGTTGTAGTTTCTTGATTAATGTCTCATGATGAACACAATCGAAAGCCTAGGAAAGACCACAAAAATACCTAACGCATCTTGTGAATTCTTCCAGGCATTAAAATATATTTCATAAGCTCAACACTGGCGTCAGACGTCGAGCGACCCCTTGTAAAACCAAATCGGTTTTTATGAAGTAATTTATTTGTATTGAAAAAAATTAACAATTGATCCAAAATTATTCTTTCACAAATTTTACTGAGAGTTGGTAGTACAGAAATAGGTCTAAAATTAGCGGGGTCCAATGTATTATATATTTTTAATTGTGTTTCATTTTGAACAATCTAATCAAATCAATATATTAGTTGTTAACGTGATAAAAACAAAATAACCAGTCTTTTATAAACTAAACTACTGTTGCGCGCCACTATTAATGTCTTTTACATAGCAACACTAGTTACCACTAGCGCCCTCTAGTATCGAGTAGCAGAACTAGGAGAGTCAAGATCCTTCTAGAAATTTCGAGACCGATATGTACTCGACATTCTAGATTTTTCTACAGTAGAAGGTTCTGGAAAGTATCGGAGGCGCTATATAAGGCCGGTATAGACCACGACTGAGTTAGTATTGAATTGGCGATACCAGCGAAGACTTCGAAGAGATACAAGTGCGAACTTAAGCGATCTGTAGTAAAATTGTGTTTTGTTATTAGTGTCGTTTAAAGTTGTAATTAGTGTTGTGTAATTAAAGTGTCAATTTTGGTAATTCACTCGGCAGTTTTTAATTGTCTCGAACCCCAAGCTCGTAACAATTGGTGTCAGAAGTGGGATTTAATCATGCCGATTTTACCTAAAGATGACACGGAGGGTATCCGTACCCGAAGTCAACGCCAACAGGAGACGGACCAGAGACGATTTGGTGGTACAACATCGCAAGCGTCGGAGGGCCAGCTGCCGACCACGGAGGTCGGCCCGTCAGCAGCTCCTGCATTTGCAGCACCTGACTTAGATGTTCTGATGATGATGCTGCAGGAGCAAGCCCGCCGACAGGAGGAACAGGCCCGCCGACAGGAGGAACAGTCCCGTCGGTTGGAAGAGTGGCTGCAGCGGGGACAGGAGGAGCAGATGCTTCTCATTAAGGACCTTCACGCTACCTTCGGAAAAGAGATAAGGGAGGTGAAGGATAGGGTTGCTCAACATGACAACCGCCTGTCGGAAGCTGAAACCCGAATCAACCAAGTGAACAATCGGGTTGACAACGTGATGGCTGACGTGAAGAAAACGCTGGACGACCTAAAAATTGGGGATGAAATTACAGCTCCCGTGGTAGCTACAACACCTTCGCTACGTGGATTCAAAGTGCCGCCGTTCGACGGGACTTCTTCCTGGTCGGCCTACAAAATCCAGTTCGAGGCTGTCATGAAGGCGAACGGCTGGAATAAAAGTCAGGCCATGACTGCTCACCCCAGGCCTGCGCGACCAGGCCTTAACTGTTCTAGAAGCTCTCGGTAAGGAAGTGACTTACGAGCAGCTCCTTGAGGCATGGAGGCGAGATATGGCGACGCTCACCTGGAAGACGTCTTTCGTGCGCAGCTCAAAGATCATGTGCAACACAGCAACGAAAACCTGCAGCAGTGGGCCTTGAGGTGGAGAAGCTGGAAAACCTTGAAATCAGAGCTGCTGTGAGGCTCGGGCACCACGAGACGCTTAAGGACGCGTTGGCCCATGCACTGGAGGTGGAAGCCGTGCGACAGGATCATCGTTCCCATCGCGTCAGGAGGTTGCAGCAGCTACAGTTCGCCCTAGGTGCTACGGCTGTGGGGAAAGGGCATCTTCGATCCAGCTGCCTAAGCGAACTGTAGAAAGGAAGGTGAACTATCTCGAGGGGCAGTGCGGCTAACAGCACCGCCCAGCGCAGCGGGAAATCTCATGGCAACGCAGATGCATTGTCAAGAAGACCTTGTCCTGAAGATTGCAAGCATTGTACTAGACAAGAGGGTAAGGAAGTGGTATCTGTGAGGATGCTCAGGACAGACCAGCTCAGCAATGAGTGGAAGGACAGCCTACAACATGCACAGCAGGAAGATTCGGACATCAAGCCGATTCTGGAATGGATGAAGGCCAGTGCTCCTAAGCCCAAGTGGAGCGACGTCTCAGCGATGAGTTCGACCACAAAAAGCTATTGGGCTCAATGGGACAGCTTGCTGATTCAGGATGGAGTCCTGTGCCGTAAATGGGAAAATGGTCGGGGAGACAGTTGTCATTTGCAAATGGTTGTCCCTAAAGCTAAAGTACCGGATGTTCTACAGCTGTACCATAATGGTTATTCAGGAGGCCATCTGGGAGTTAAACGAACTCTACTGAAGATCCGAGAACGGTTTTACTGGGTCCACTGTCGTGACGATGTCGAGGACTGGTGTCGCAAATGTACAAGTTGTGCGGCTGTAAAGGGACCTCAGACTCGTAGTAGAGGTGCATTGAAATTGTACAATGTTGGTGCACCATGGGAGAGGATAGCCCTTGATGTTGCGGGGCCGTTTCCGGAAAGTGAAAGTGGTAACAAGTATTTCATGGTTGTGATGGATTACTTCACTAAGTGGCCAGAAGTCTTCGCCATTCCAAATCAAGAAGCCTCAACAGTTGCAGATAAACTAGTTCATGAAGTTTTCTGTCGTTTTGGAGTACCTTTCTGATCAAGGAAGAATTTTGAGTCTCAAATATTCCAGGAAACTTGCCGAGTTATGGGTACTCATAAACAAGAACAACTTCTTACCACCCACAATCTGATGGAATGGTAGAACGATTTAATCAGACATTGAGAGGTACCTAGCAAAAGTTGTGGAAAACGGCAACGAGACTGGGACAGGCACAAACAATTTTGGGAGAGAATTACGGCTGCCTGCAGACCTGATCACCGGAATACCACCTGATGCCCCACGCAGTATAACCGATTATGCAAATGACTTGCGGAACAAAATGAATGACATTTATGAGCACGTCAGACAATCAGGACAGCAAACGTCTGAAAAGATGAAAACACGGTATGACCGCAAAATGAACAACAAAGGGTTTGACGAAGGTTCACTAGTGTGGTTACACAATCCAGTTCGCAGCAAAATCTCCTAAGCTTCAAGCTAAATGGGACGGATCGTACCGGATTGTGACAAGGATCAATGACGTAACCTACCGGATACAGAAAGGTGCAAGAGGTATTCCTAAGATCGTCCATGTGGATCGACTGGCGCGTTATTATGGGGCCATTAATGCTCGGGACGAGCATGTCTTAGGAGGGGCAGTGTTGCCCGCCACTATTAATGTCTTTACATGGCAACACTAGTTACCACTAGCGCCCTCTAGTATCGACTAGAGAGTCAAGATCCTTCTAGAAATTTCGAGACCGATATGTATTCGAACATTCTAGATTTTTCTACAGTAGAAGGTTCTGGAAAGTATCGGAGGCGCTATATAAGGCGGTATAGACCACGACCGAGTCAGTATTGAATTGGCGATACCAGCGAAGACTTCGAAGCGATACAACTGCGAACTTAAGCGATCTGTAGTAAAATTGTGTTTTGTTATTAGTGTCGTTTAAAGTTGTAATTAGTGCTGTGTAATTAAAGTGTCAATTTTGGTAATTCACTCGGCAGTTTTAATTGTCTCGAGCCCCAAGCTCGTAACACTACTAATACTAAATAGTAATTTAATGTTTGACAGCTCCGTAGCGCATTAGCGTAGGCTTAGCATTGAGTTGCGACCCTGAGGGCCGTGAGTTTGTATCCGTCACGGAACAAGCATGTATGGCCTAAAATTAATGTTCCCGCTCTGTATGTTGGTCTTTGTGCAATTTATTTATGTAAACTGCCTCCACGATACAGGTGAAAATCCTAGTGTGCTGTTACGTATATTTAAATGAAAAAAAAATGTGATTTGTAAGTATCTTCAACTTTCCCTTATTTCATATTGTATACGTCAAGACAGACTTAGGATGACGTTTTTTATTTTTTATGCAGAAATTCCCTTCCACTTCGCGGCACTATCACTGTCACTGTGATGACTTGTGGAGCTATTTGTACCGATCTTACGGATTATTTGAGGATATCCTACATTCATGCATGATCGAATTTAGATCGAATTACAACCTCCTGAATCTGAATCTTTACAGCAGAAAACTGCGTGAAATATTACTAATAATAAATGATCAACTTATAAATTTTTCACTCAAATTGTTACCTTTGTCTTTTTTATCAAAAATAAAACTCACTTAGTCACCAAATGTGAAGGGATCAGGTGAGAGCAGACGAATCACACACCCATTTATTGTAACATCTATGTAAGAAATAAGCTAAAAATCCACCTGTACTACTATTATAAGTGGCTTCTATAAAAGTGATTTCATTTTTATTTTTATATTTTTCTATTAGCATTGGCAATTGTAGAAAATCAACTTGCTTAGCCCAGCTTACTTAATTTTTTACTCACTTCATTTGACTTGTTGTTTGATTTCCTTGTATTGTGTGAATATATCAATATAGATTATAAGCTGATATGTTTTTTTTCATATTCATATCTTGATCTAGGTAGCTGAATGTAGTGTGAAATAAAAACATGGCGAAGTTGGGTGGTGATTACCAACAGCAAACTTTTCCACAAGTTCACCTATCACACAGCCGGGCTTTAAGATTAAATTCCTCACAGCTGTTAGGTAAAATAATGTACCTTCCTAGATAACTCCTTGTCAGAAAAGCCCTTACCCTAACACAATGACACAATGTCTTACTTTTTGGATAAATAATAATTTAATGTAATGATTATTTTTATTTTCTTTCTCGCAACAACATAACTGCAAACGGGAATAATAGTTCTAAAATTATCAGCCGTAGGCTATAAGAGCTCAAGCTTGTATATGGGCTACTCATAGAATACTATAATACATACACAATAGAACGGGTGAGTGGGCGGTGCCCGTGTAGCCGCTAACATGTCAATTCACACCTATTAAAGTCAACGCTCTCGTTTGACGCCACAGTCGTTGCCCAATTTTTGTGTCAAGCGTTGCTGGGTGAAATTTATTTCAAAATGATGAATTGTAAGATAATTACGTGTCAGAAAAACATCCGGATGTGGAATTTGAATAAAAGTAGTATATTCTTTCACCAGCAAGTTGAAACTATTTATATTTTGTGAATATTAGAAACAAAAATAAAGAAATATTGACGTGTAAAACAACAGTACTAGGTGTAATAATTTTACCGATAGCGGTAAACCGGGAAATATTGTCGCTTTTAAAATTGTACTTGATATAATTACAAGCTAAATAGATGCGATCAAATACAGTGAAAATATACATTACATAAACACTCACGCCTGTCACCCAGAGGGTAGGCAGAGATTATGGACTTCCATTTGGCACGATCCTGACACCTCTCTCGCCTCCTCCACATTCATATACCTACGCATACACGCTCGTCGGTTAAGGGTACTCTTAATTTGGCCCATTTTCAGTATATCGCCGATTTGGTCGATAAACCTTCGTCTAGGGCGTCCCTTCCCGACTCTGCCGTTCACCTCTGACACATAAATTTGCTTTGTCCTCTTTCCTCATTCATTCTTTCTACATTACCAAACCACCGAAGCTTTCCTTTCTTAATACTGGTCACAACATCATCTTGCAAACCACACTCTTCTCTTATCACACAATTTCTCACTCTGTCATTCAGATTCAGCCCTAACATACTCTTAATGACCGCATTTCTACAGCATTTATTCTTTCTACTCTCGTGTTTCTTCTGCCACACACAACTTTCACTACCATATATTAAAGTAGGGACTAACACAGCATTGTGAATTGCCATACGTGCCTTTTGGACACATTCTGACTTTCCACAACAGAGTGTAGAGTCCCATTTACTTTATTTCCTGCGTTCACTCGTCGTTCTATATCCTTATCATACCTACCATCCCTGCTAAATACACATTTCAAATACACAAACTCATCTACTTGCTCGACCAATTCCTTCTATTCTTATTTCACATATTGTTTTACTTTCTTCTCTTTCAAAGACCATAACTTTCGTCTTAGTTGCGTTCACTTTCATTCCCTTTCTTTTAATGAAATGTTTTAAATTAATTAATGTAACCATCATTTGCAACTCGGCCGCCGACGACGTGAGTATGACTTGATCATCGTCGTACAAAAGGCATTTGTTGGTGTACTCACCCATTCTTAACCCGCATTCTTCAACTTTCAGATTTTACAAACAACTGTCCATAAATAGGTTGAACAGCCACGGGAAGCCACACAGCCCTGTCTGACCCTTTATGGATGCCAAACCAGTCCGAGTAGGCACATCCCAAATTTTTTCATCAGTATCTTTCATAACTCTTTCAATTAGTACCTTAGCATACAGTTTTCCCACAATGCTAAGAAGACTGATACCACGGTAGTTTTACAGTCCTGCTGCGATCCTTTTCCTTTATATAGTGGGCCTATCACGGCTTTGCACCAGTCTCCCGGTACCCGCTTAAGTTCCCAACACAAATTAAACAAGGTGTACAGCAGGTCTGCCACCACTTCCTATCCAGCCCTTAGCATTTGGGTGATACTCTATCATATCCGGCTGCGGAATGATAGAGTATCACTCAAATGCTAAGGGCTGAGTCCGAATTTCTGTTTCATTTAATTCAAACGTCATCTCCTTAAACTCGACACTTCGTCATTCAGAATACAGCCATTCTGGTCTCGTATAGCATCCATTCTAGGCTGTTTTGAATGTCCCCTGGCAGTTCTTACGAGTTTTCAGAACATTTTAATATTTGCCTGGAAGTTATCCGATATTCTTCTATCATTCTTCTCCGTTCTTTCTTGCTTTTCCTTTCAACTACTTCTTTTACTCTCTTATTTAGATGTCTAAAGACTGTCTTTTTCTTTCAATATCATCATTCATACCGCTAGAATAACTAGCCTTGGTTGCTAGTAAATCTAGCCATGCTCTTTCTTTGCTTCTACTTCCATCCTTACCTCATCATCCCACCATAAAGTGTTATTTTTCTTTTCATTCGTTCTCTTACTTACACTACATACTTCGGTAACTGCATCCACCAAACCTTTCTTGACATTATACCACACAGTCTCCAAGTCTAAATCATTCATACACAATTCATCCATACCACTTACATTTTCTCTCAGTCTACATTTGAACTTCTCCTTCGCACCTTCATCTTGTAACCTATCTGTTCTTATACGCTGTAGCGCAGTGGTGAACACAGATGTCCGATGCCGCCAACGTCTGAATAGACCATTAATTCGGAATAAGACCAAGTAATGATCCGTCCCTACGTTGGACCCCCGGTAAACCCTTGTATCTACCACTGCGCTCCTCATTCTTTCATCCACAATTATGAAATCTATCGTGCTTCTATCATCACCTCTTTCCCATATATACATGTGAATCTTCTTATGACGAAAGAAAGTGTTCGTCACAAAATATTCTTTTCCACACATACGGTGAGGAGGCTTTCACCATTCTCATTTATACTTTCATCACCAAACGTTCCCAATATCCTTTCATAACCAAGCCTCTTCACGCCAACCCTTCCATTAAAATCTCCTAATATAACAATATTTTCATTACCCTTGCATTTCATTAGCACCATCCTTACCATCTCCCAAAACTGCTCTCGGATATAAGTGGGCAGACATGTCTGGGGCGTAGACCCTAGAACAAACAACTTCTTTAAGCTCACTTTCATTCGTATCCATAGCAGTCTCAGGCTTACATTCATACTCTTTCACACTGAGATTAAATTGTAATTTTGTTCCTCTATAGGGATCGTGTGCGAAATATAGAGGCAGCACTATTGCCGAAGTAAGCGCTCTCTATTGTTCTTTACCCAAGTTAGTGGGATCAAAACATTAATGAAAACAACCTATAATATTTATAAAAATGGAAAAATAATAAAATATGAATTTCAACCAGATGTCAATAATGTTTTACGTGGCAGAATGATAAAAAGGAAAAAATTACATACATACATAATACATAAACATCTGTGCGTTGATTCATTATGTCAATTCTCCAGGAAGCTCATCTTCAAAACGAGTCGCTTGCAAGAATGGGGTAAGCCAACCCAATGGCAACTACTGGGATACGATAAAGGTCAAAGAATGTCGAGGCTTTTAACCCGCAGTCTTTGTGTAGAAAGCATTAAAATTGGAACTGGTCTCATTCGCTAATACACCTCTTGGAAAAATGTTAAAATTAGAGAAAAAGAAAATATCGTTGTTACACCAGCTGAATCCCTTTGAAAATGATACAAATGAAGACAAAACAACCCTCACGGAAAAAGTGGAGAAAGTTGTGAGTGATATATTTTGCTGCAATCTATGAATCAAATATACAGTGAAGAAGTTGTCATAGCCCAAGATTTATATACTTTTACAAACAGTATGTTTATTGTGATTTTAAAGCTACATTAAATTTGAGTGTTTTAACAATTCAACACAACACTCTACGGATAACTGCCAGCAATGGGTATAAACTGAACGGCCACCGTTTTAATGTAGAAAAAGTAGTGAAAGATTTGCTAAACCCAAAAATCATTCAAAATGCTGCGATGATATACGGGAAAAATTAAGATGTGGCTTTGAAAGAGTATAAACAATTTGTTGATCCAAGCTGGGAAGTTGTTAAAGTTGGAGTAATAATTAATGTGCAACAACCATGGTTGAGCTATTCTCCAGATGCGATTTTAGTATATGGAAAAGAAGCTTGGCAAAAGCAACTGGTTGAAATTATGTAAATGTCCATACACCTGACGAAAATTACCTGTTTGGGACATCGAACTTGGAAAGCCAAACGTACCATACTTGAAAAGAGATGAAAATGGGTTGCATTTAAATCCAAGTCATTCAATTTATATTCAAGTTCAGCTCCAAATGTATGTAACCAATATAGGATTTTGTCATTTATTTATATGTTCACCACAAGGTAGTTAGCTACTAACCATCCAACGAGACAATCAACTATTAGCTAAGTTAATTTCTCATCTGGAACAATTTTATTTTAGCAAATACATCCAAAAATTACATACCAAATACTGTACTGACTAACTTAAAACTTAGCTTTTATTAGTGAAATCAACAGGTTCTTGTTTAAAATTAATCATATTAAAATTAAAATTAATATTAAAAAAATTAAACTTTATAAAATGTTAACTAGTTTAAAAAATATAATAAAAGTGATAAAATAAAAATATTTAGCGTTAATCATACTATTACTTAACCTGTACATAAATGATGTTCAAATAATTATTAAAAATATATATAAACATAAAATTTTCATGATTTTTGAAAATAAAATGCTTATAACTATAACACACTTTTACAATTTTAGAAAAAGTCATATTACAGGTGTCACAGGAAGGGTTATAATACGCTTGATTACTTGTTGTTTGCTTTACTAGTTCACTACATTAATTGTCAGTCAATAATTATTGCAATAGTTTTATAATATCGCACAATGGTGGTAGCCTATGCCTACTTAGCTATCAAAACTGAACTTAGCAACAGTTTGAATGTGTAAGAAATATACAATCCAAATACTTTTGTAATATGAAATGAGTAAAAACACGTTTATAAATATTACTGATGGGTGAATTAATTTTAAATGCTTAGAAGATGAAATTACAATAAAATTCTTTGCAAATATTATCTCAAATTAAAAAATTAGAAATTAACTGGGAAAATTATCTATGATGATTATTATGACAATACAATGACTTAATCTATGTTATGTTTGATAATTAAAAAATAATAATAAAAAAAAAAACGATACATTAACAATTATTACTTATAACTATTCATAATAGAAATGATGTAACAATCACTGATAACACTTACTTAACAATTTTTCTCCTTAAACAATGGCTTCTGAAAATTAATTAAGGCGCAGATAACAAAAACTATCTCATCAATATGAGGAAATAATGAATTTGGTACTTTAGATAAAATTTTAAAGTCCTTGATTCGTTGATTAACCCGTTCAATATGTATCCTTATAGAAGCAATGTTGTATGTTTCGTCTACTTCTTCTGGGGTTTAGTTGATCTTTGTGACCCTAGGCATCACAAATACAGCATTTTATTCTCTATTTGGGTTTTATCTGTGGAAAACTTTTGTCAGCTAGAACTACAACACCAGGCCAATTAAATCAATTAAACCACAATCATTTGTTATGAAACAATCACCAGCTCAACCACCATAACATTTGGAGACAAAACTTACAAATCCACTTGGCGTACAACCCACCATGAACTTCACTGTATGATGATGCTTATATTCTGAATACATTAATACCTTTTGATTAACTTCTGGTGGTATTTCAGTATTAACTTCCGTACAATCAATTATAACACGAGTTTCTGGGTAATGTCGTTTAAAAGATTCTGGTAGAGGTGCTTGTATAGTTGATTTAGAAGGCCAAAACTAAAATACTTCAGTAAAATATTCAATTGTTATGTGTGCTTTATGAATATCCTATGTGCTGAAGTTCGATGAATATTAAACAGTACTGAAAGTGCCGTAAATGATAAACCAGTTTTCAATTTCATTAATGTAATCAATAAACTAGTTTTTGTCAATTTTCGAGGCTTTACTGTCTGGAAGTAATGTCAAGAGGTATGAAAAATTACTAATGACACGCCCGTTATACTGCTCATAACTTCGTCTGTAGTAACTGAAGAGAGTCCATGAAAACCTTGACAAGATTTTGTAAGATCCACATTTATTGGGACACAACTTGAATCTCGGACATTTTTCTAAATTTGTATATTTGCTTCACAATTCTTGTCTTCTGTTTTTTTTTCATTGGATTATCTATCTGTACTGCTGCAGTGCTTATGCCGTCATGATAGTCAAGATTACAAAAAAAATATGTTTGCGACTTTTGCTTCGTTGTACAGGTTTAAGAATAACACTTTCAACATCGACATTAGTTTGATTCTGTTCCACAGATTTGGCATGCATATCATCACTAGCTCCATTACTGCATTAATTGTATTGGTGGTGGTTATTAAATTATTACTTTCTTTACTCACAAGAGATTTACTAATACTGGGAACTTTTAACAAAGCACGATTTTTGACTCGCTAGAAACGTTCTAAGGATTATATATTTTTTAATATTTTTCCTTCCAGGAAAAATTGAGGGAACATAAGACGGATGTAAAGAATGTTCCGATTTTTCGTTACTGATAAAGTGATAATTACAAATTCTCTAAGTCTTTTGGATTTTTTCTGAAAACAAAAAAGAAAGGTTAAGTTTTATTATTAAATAAATGTTATAAATACCGGGTATTGAAACGCTCCCGAAAGCGAAGACAGAAGATAATACTAACGATACCTTTGATGATGGGTCAGAAAGAAAATCGATCCCGAGGAAAAAATCATCTTTTCTCAACGTTTTATTAGCTTCATTCACGCTCCATCATGTTAGTACAGCTAAATGAAACGATAATTTCATAAAATAATCATGAAAATACTTAAACATAAAACCAGCAGTGAAAATTAAAATAAAATCAGCTGACAATAGGGTCAATATTCTCGCGGACACCGAACTCTTATCTAGCTCGGTACAAAACAATGCATTAGGTATTACTACTCACTCTAACCTTCCCTTTCACACTGCACCGCCCGGCTGACTCGTATCGCCTCGCGCTATGGAATTTACACATGTCAGCATTGTCAACATGTGGAATTCCCAAATTGCGGAATTTAATGTTGGTTGGGGATTGGTATGCAGGGAAAATGCGGGGATTATGAAAATCGATAAACAGATCCAAATCAGAACCTTTTTCAAGAATTCTAAATACTTATCTTAACATTTAGTTAGGTTACTTATGAATATCGAATGACTGCCTTTTTAATTATCTTCATTGCACCACATTAATTTTCGGATTTATTTCGGCAACTTTTGTATCATTTAATGCTTGTAATTTCTTTATTTTTAATTTTAAAGAAAAAAATATTTATTATAAAGTAAATCTTACAAAATTTGTTGAAAATTGTTTCATTTCTTAAATAAAATTGAAGGGAATTTGTGGGGAATCTGTTGAAGTTTTGTCCTTAAATTGGGGAATTTGACTTGAATTTTCGGGGAATTCGACAAATTGGTGTTGGCAACGCTGCCATGTTGCACCGAAAGTTACCTACTAAGATTTGTTTGCCGGCGACATAAGAATTAGAGGCGATAATCACTATAAAACTTGCAAGTAATTTTTAATAGTTTTGACGTACCTCTTGTTAAATTTAAAGTATTGGTCGGATTAAATACGGAAAGTCAAATAAAATGAAGTAAAAATTATTTCTTAGATTAGTTCTGATAGATTAATTAACTGTCAATCATAATTGCAATTGATTTTAACTATTAAATTATTCAGTACCATTTTATTTTTATTTTTTTGTACATAATCAAAGATAACGATGAAATAGTGTAAGTGAGTACTGAGTACCCAATTAGGTACGTTTATTAATTTCAATATCATTTTTGTAGTAAAGAACTGCTTGTTGCGTCAGGGTAAAATTGATTGCGTAATTGTATTAAAATGACAACCATAACCTCTAAATTCCATTTATAAAGACTATTCGTAGGATAACTAAACTTATAAATAAAATAAACGTTGGCAATGTCGTGACGGTTTAACGATCTGTGGTAATTATCAAAGCGCTTACCGCAAGGACGTTACGACGCACAAGCCATTTGTTTTGGCAGGATTGATTATTAATTTTAGTTTTTGAGACAGTTCCGTGTTGACTATCGTGCGCGTGAGCGATAGTTAAATCGTTTTGTTTATTAAATTCTTGTTGTTATTATTCTTGTTGTGCCTTGGAGAATCTCATAAGGCCACGGAGGATTTAGATCCGTAAGTTGTTTCATACCTAATTTTTTAAACAACTTGGTACTGAACTGATCTGAACAAGTACATAACTGCATACATCAGAATAATAAACATACCTACGATGGATAAAAAAGAATGACTATCCTTGTTAACATTTTATTTAAGTATTATTTTCATAAGTGGGGAATTGAACCAGATATTTGGTTTATTTAACCTGTGAATTGGAATTAAAGTGGCTAGGTGGAGACAAGCAAAGTGGCAAAATAGTAAGTTTAGTAAATAAGTTAGGTATTTAGACAAGTGTTGTAACTTATTAGGTATTGTGGTACGATTGCTAGCTGTGCGGGCCGCGCGATTTCAGCGTCCGCGCCTATATTGACCCCTAGTCAGCTGATTGTAATTCCACTGCTGATTTTATGTTTAAATATTTTCATGATTTTTTAATGAAATTATCGTTTCATTTAGCTATACAAACATGATGGAGCGTGAATGAAGCTAATAAAACGTTGTGAAAAGATGACTTTTTTCCTCGGGATCGATTTTCTTTCTGACCCATCATCAAAGGTATCGTTAGTACTAGCGTTTCACAAATACCCTGTATTAAGAACTTAGTTATCAAAATGATAGTTTTTTACATGCCTCGAGTTTAATCTGATTTGTTTATAGGACTTACACATAATTTTTTACTGCTTTTATCCACTGTTTACGTTTTTCTATTTTCCATGCAGCTCCAAACATGCTCTCTGGGAATTTATAGAATTTCACTTTCATATCAATTCCACGTTTTTGACGTGATGTATTATTACAGCCACGGATACAGCAATTTTTTCTTGTAGTTGACATTATTCAAATAATATAAATATATTTTATTACTAATTATTAAAAAATAAATTGAGTGTTACAATGTAATAAACGATCCCAACTAGTTAAGATGTTTGCCACTAGTTGGCGCTAAAGTCTAGATGCACCGTCCCCATATGTATAATTGAATATTTTCAATAAAGGTTTGAAAGGTTAAAAGAAATTCAATCTTCTGGTTACGTGTCATTACTACATACTGTATGTTCACTTCATGCCAAAATACCAAAAAGGTTGGGTAGACCCATTTTGTGTGAAAAGTTCAACAGTGGTAGAGGTAGAAAACTGCAGTATTACTTATTGTTATAAGGATATTGTTAACAGCTATAATAGTAGTATAGTTGTGGCACCTATGTGCCGGCTCGAACCGGGGTGGTACCACGACCTCACAGAAGACCAGCGTGAAGTAGAAGCTTTGCTTCTGCATTTCATCTGGTGAGTGCAGGTGGCCGGAGGCCCAATTCTCCCCTTGACATGTTAGCGGAGTTAATTAAAACACCACCCCAGGAGGGCCAGCACCCCGGTGACGTAGAATTCCTCGCTAAGCATCCACGCCCAAGCTACCCACCTACTCTTTCTGAGCGTGGGTGCTCAGGCTGCCTCGCGTATTATGGAGGGGTGCAAAATTCCGCTCGAGACTAAACTTGCTCGGGAAAAACGGAGCAATAAGTCAAAGGCACCCCTGGCACGCTATCCGTGAATTCTCAATATCAGGGACTTCATTCCAAACTTAACGCCGTCCACTACCATCTGGAAACGGCGAAAGGCCTTGCTCTTTCTAACCGAGATATGAAGTATCAGCCAGAGAGGACACTCTGGCTGATACTCTAAGTCTCCTACCCGGGTACAAATTAGAACACTCCTTTGTGCCCCGGGCTGGAGTTTGTGTACGTCAGAGAGGTGATCTGTTTTCGACGCCTCGGCAGCCTTGAAGGTATGGAACTGTCCATGTTATGGCTACGCGTAAACAGCGACTACCAGCCCCACGTCTACGGGTGCCTCTATTGGTCCCATAGCGGTAATGCCGACACAGACCGACTCATCGACCACGTCCAAATGGCTGCAGATTCCGTGCTACAACAGGTCCCATCCGCAGAGATCGTGATGCTTGGTGATTTTAACGTCCACCACGCTGAATGGCTTGGTTCTTGTTTAACCGATAATGCGGCTAGACCTGTTTATAACTTTGCTTTGGCATAATATGGCCTGACACAACTGGTTACCTCGCCTACGCGGATCCCATGTGGAAGATCATGTACCTTCCTGTTGGACCATCTGCTGGCCTCTCATCCGGACGGATATCAGGTCTCCGTCGATGCCCTCTCTCCTCGGACCATTGTCTGATCCGGAGTACGGTACCACTCACGCTTCCATCGCGGTTGCGTTCTGCAGGTTGCCGCCGTGTTTGGCGTTATAGGTAAGCCGATTGGGACGGGATGCGACCTTTTTGCATTCTACCCTTGGAGGCGGGTTTGCTTCTCGCCGGATGATCCCAGCGTTGTTGCTGATTCTGTCGCTTATGTGGTGCTACAGGGAATGAAACTATTTATTCCATCATCTGTGGTACCTACCGGGCAGAACAAAGCCATGGTTTGGTCACTCCTGCAAAATTGTATTACGCCATAAGCAAGAGTGCTACCAGACCTGGGCTCACGCATCGACGTCTAGGGATGCAAATACCAGCGCTCTAAAAAGTATAATTCCGCCTCCAGGTCCTTCAAAAGTGTCATTGTCAAGGCAAAGTCAGAGCACATCGGCGGAATTGGCGAGAAATTAGTTCGTCTTCCTTCGGAAATACGTACATTCTGGTCTCTCAAAGCTGTCCTAGGGAATTTCTGTCAGACATCTCTCCCATCTGTGCACAGGGAGGACGACTCACTAGTCTATGCCGCAAAGGACAAAGCTGATCTACTGGGCTCTCTCTTTGCGTCCAACTCGACTCTTGTTGACGGGGTAACACACCGACTATCCCGCGGTGTGAGTGCTCCATGCAGGATGTGCTGTTTACCCAACGCTCGGTGCACAGAACTCTTGTCCCTGGACGTCATCAAGTCGAGTGGGCCTGAGGCGTCCCTCCATTGTGCTGAAGAAGTGTGCTCCAAAGTTGGCAGCGGTTTTAACGCGTCTTTACCGGTACTCTAATCCCTAGGCGTAGTCCCGAAATCATGGAAGACAGCTTTCATACTGATCCCTAAAAAGGTAACTCTGAACCATCCAACTAGGCCTATCGCCATCACCTCCTTGTTCTCTAAAATAATGGAGTCCATTATCAACAGCTAGCTCATGCAGTACCTTAGGGATCACCAGCTGATTAGTGACCGCCAGTACGGTTTCCGTCGCGATCGCTCAGCTGGTGATCTTCTAGGTTACTTAGGCAGAGGCAGTAGAGTCCAAGGGGAGGCGATGGCCGTTAGTTTGGACATAGCGAAGGCCTTCGATCGGGTTTGGCACAAAGCGCTTCTTACGAAGCTTCCTTCCTATGGGCTTCGAGAAATTGTGCAATTGATCACCAGTTTTCTTGCTGATCGGAGCATCAAGGTTGTAGTAGACGGTGCATGCTCGATTGCAAGCCCATTGAAGCTTGTGTTCCACAAGGCTTGCGTGCTATCACCAACGCTGTTACTTCTGCATATCAATGACATGTTGCAAACTGGTAACATTCATTGCTATGCAGATGACAGCACCGGTGATGCTCTATACACCCGCCGTGCCAATATTTCTCGGACTAAATATAGTCCAGTTCAATCCCCAGAAGACACAAGTTTGCGCGTTTACCGTTAAAAGAACTCCTTTGTCGTATCTCCTCAGTTTCAAGGCACTTCCTTGTTGCCTCAGCCAGTATCGACATCCTCGGCATCGACATATCGAGGTGACGTGCAGTTTCGTGGTCACTTGGAAAGAGGGCCAAATTGGCCTCTAAAAGCTTGGCGTGCTCAACAGAGCGGACAGTATTTTATGCCCACACACCGCCTGCAACTTTACTAGGCGCAGGTTCGGCCACATGGAATACTGTTCCAATCTCTGGAGCTCCCAGTGCCAGCTCCTTCTATTTGATCGCATCCAGCGCAGAGCTGATCGAATCGGCGGTGACCTCTTTCCGATCAGCTTAACTCACACTGCGAATTTATTTTATCGCATTTACCACGAGGTGCTCAGAAATTGTTCGGACCAATTCCAGCCGCACAATTTCACCATCGCATATCGCGACAAAACTCGCGATACCATCCATACCATATGTGATGACTGGCGGTCCACCACTGTGCGATTTAAAAGTTTTCTTCCTGCACAACTTCCTTGTGGAATCGACCCACAGAGATTTTTCCGGACCGATACGACTTAGGGACCTTCAAGAAAAGAGTGCACTCCTTTATAAACGGCCGGCAACGCATCTGCAATTCCCCTGGTTTTGCAGTTGTTCATGGGCGGCAGTAATCACTTACCATCAGGTGAGCCGTATGATCGTTTGCCCTTTCTCCTACAAAAAAAAATTAAAAAAATATATTTGGTAATATGTATTTTCATACTTTTTCTTCCAATTTCCCTCTTGCCTGGTGTTGGCTTACCAATACTATATTATATTTACTAACATTGGTACTTTTTTAGATAAGATAAATATTTAATTTACATTAACCATTTTTGCAGTTTTCCTGGAGTTCCGTATACAATATAAAATAATAATACGACTTAAAAATATGGATAGAAGCCACGGGAGAAGGATGTCTAAAAAAATAGTTACATTCGCTCAAATCTTTTTTTAGACTAACTTCGTATACATACATTATAAAAGATATTTGAAAGATAATACAATTCCACGTAAAGAAATTGTATACATAACATTAGCACCGGTAAAGTGATCCTGTGAAAAGGATTAATTCAACATCTGAGAATGTGATAGCTTGAAAAACGAGGGCTACAAATGACAGCTGAAGAAGAAGAATATATAAGCTCGAAACGTGGTAATCACTAATAGGCTGTAATAACTGTTTTCTGAGATTATATTTTCCTGAGAATATCCTATTAGAAATCATAATATGTAAAATTTATATTTGAAAAATATATCAGTATTCGATATCATTTATTGTTGAAAATCTGAGTTCCTAAAAATACCATATAGCAGATGTTAAACAAATATATATGTATAAATTACTAATTGACGTGCTGTCGACTCTTAGAACATAAAATAGCAAATATTATTAACATATTTCAAAATATATTGGTGACTTCCGGTTACCAGTAAATCACTAAACAAGACTACATCCCTAGCTGTGATACTATTATATGCAACAGTTTACTTAAATACACAGACTAATATGATGCTGTACGTGTTGAACAACTTTTTATTTACAATAACAAAAAAATAATACTTATCACCATTGTATTTTTTTGTGTATTACAAATAAATATTTGTAAATAGTGTGCAAACTTTTTTGAGGATCGTGAACATCGATCAAATGTCTAAAATGTGACGGTCTGTAAAGATTCGTTGTGAATCCGATGTTATTGCATTGAAATAAAGTCTGATTTTATGTAATATAAAAAGCGTTTATAAATTTTATTTATAGAAATTTGTATGACTAATGAGCGAATTGGGTTTCTAGTAGTGATAATACTACGTAACCGCTTGTATCTGTGCTCCCAGCGACACCGGTTCTCGTACAAAATAAGGTTGAGAGCCATGCTATTGTGTAGTATAATATTCTATGGGGCTACTAGCAATACTATATTGCAAAATAAAGTTTTATTTTATATCTACTAACTAAAATTAATGACCATCTTGCCGTAAACATGCAAACATTTTTAGCATCTATGCATCTCTTTTCATCAACTTAAAAATTCTACTGATAGATATGGATCTCTATCGTTAGGCTTAATCGCCACTCTTGGCAGACTTATTGGCGATTGCAGTGGCAGAGGTTTCGCACCTTTGACGCTGCTCCCCATCGCGGTTACCTTGTCAACGTAACGATAAAAAACTTTATCAGTTCATGACAATCATCAAAAATAACAACGTCGCTTCGCACGCATAAAAGTCATATCGTAGCGGCTTTGTAATGTTAAAGATTTTCATTCAAATTTGTAAAATCATGTGTAACGTTACTTAGATTTACGCTTCACATTGACTGATTAATAGTAAATCATATCACGTTACATGTGGTTATAGCGCTATCTTGTTTTAAATGCTGTTGCTATTTCAAGCCCTGGTATGTTCTAATTTAAGAGCAGCAAAACATCCGATTAGAATCCTTTTTAAATTTCATAGTACGTACAACGTTAGTTCGATCTAACGCAACAATGAAAATTTTAATTGAAATAATGAAATTGTTAAGTGCTGATTTACCACGTGCTCGGTGGTGAAGGACAGAATGTGAGAAAAATTATATCTAAACATATAAATAAATTTCTGGGTCATGTGAGTTTACCAGCATGCAATGAAACAGCGCTGCGGATGCTTTTCTGATCCAATTTTTTTAATGAGAAAAGAACCATGCCCATTAGTGGTGCTATACTCTTTTTACTTACTTTATGATCTTACCTATGTGTGTGTATGTCAAATACCATGCTGAAACGATAAGATAGATTCGTAGGCTTGATTTTAAAAGGAGAATATCTCAATTCAAAACTAACAGTTTGTGTTTGCAATTTAAACCCCTAGGTCCATTATTAGGTAGTCTAATACTATGATCACTAGACAAGGTTATTGTGACAAATAAGATTCTTTTCACTCCACTTCTAAGCTTCCACCAAAGCGTATTTGAATAAGTAAGCCCTAGGATCACAGCCTCATACTTATGTATGACGATGGTTTCCGTTAGTTTAAATGTTGGTTTTGTTGACTTATAGTTTCATATCAATTTATATGTTCACTTTTTTATAGAACGAAGCCTGACAAGCGAACACATACCAAGAAATGTTGATGTTGTAACTCAAAGATGTACTTATCTATCCTTGATTATGAGTAAGAATCGAAATGCAGATGCGGTGTCACCTCTGAAGACTAAGATGGAATGCCTCGTTATCACTATGTCGCTGGATTTTCGGTTCTTGAACTCGTATTTATTACAAAATATTGCAAAATAAAGAAAAAAAAATGCTGGGTTGCAGCAGTCACCAAATAACGGCCTGGACACCTGCATCAACTTCAAACAAAAGCGCATAGAATCGCATCCGAAAGGGTTGAGAAAAATGCCTTTCTGTCTGTAATTTTTGTAGGTGCTTGTCAACAGATGCTAGTAAAATATAGCTTTTCTACCGACTTCAAAAGGAGGTACTCAATTCGACTGTATGTTCATTTTTTATGTGTGTTACCTCATAACTTTTTCCTGGGTGAACCGATTTCGATGTTTCTTTTTTTTTGAAAGCTGGTGCTTCATGTGGTCCCATATAAATTTGAACAAGGTCTGACCAATAGTTTTTGAGTTATCTTTAATAATTTATATTGAAGTCGGTTGTACAAAATTTTTAATTTTTCACTTGTGTTCAACAAACTTCCTGGATTTCATTGTTTAATTTATTATAATATATGGTGTTGAGTTCTCCTCAAATAAGGTGTTACTAGAGACCCGTCCCGACTTCGCACGGGACACAAAGTGCATCCGATTGGACGACCTGCCGGTTGCACTGCCTGATAATAACATCTTAAACGATCGGCTGTCACTAGCAACGTACATAGAATACGAGTTTATCGTCTCAGCGGAGAACGCACGTGATGATTTTTGCGTACTATTATAGGTTCCTCGGTAGGGTTTTTAAAAAAGACTTTTAAATGAGCTGCACAAATAAACGTTTAATTACGAAATATGAACTAGAATTATGAACTAGAATTACGAACTGGCAGACACGAAAGCAAGAGATGGTAACGATTCGGCGTTTGAGATAGGACTGGCGCTCCCGAGGAGCGCTGGGCAGTAGTGTCCCTTAATGCTGACACGCGTTTTGATGAGACACTTACCTAATCACTTTAAGATGATTATTAAGCATTTTACTTACATTGACAATCTATAACAGCCCTGATTTAGTGTAAACTACACCTTTTTCTTAAGTGAAGTTTACCTATTTTAAAAGTAAATGAATTATATTCTAGCCAATTCTAAGAGGGTCCCGTATTGATATTTGAAGTGCTAATTTCATCTAATTCGTGGTTATCATTTTCAGGAGTATTATTTTCTTTAGATTTCCTTAGTCTTTTGTGTATGCCAGTTTTATACAACTTATAGGTAATAAACAATACGATAAAGATTACAGTTACAATCATAATGCTAGAATAATACCTTTGATACAGAACAATATGTGTTTTTCAATAATATTATTAAGGCTTTTCAGAATTTCAGGATTATCATAAGCTAACGAATCTAAATTTACATTCTTAAGGTTAACAACAGGTAAGTTTGATACAATATTATTATATGCTATTACATTACAACAAGAGTCGTTTAAAATATTAAAATTAGAGACAATAGTTTTCATTTGGATTTCACGGTTTTCATGAGGTATTAAACGAGTATCTTTACAATAGGCGATACATTCAGCAGGTAAGTATAGTAAACCATTTCCATTAATTTCATTTCGTTAGATTGAGAGTTATTACATTCAATGCTTATTTTAGTTTTTCAGATATTACAAATAACCATCTATTATGGCGTAGTGGCTGCCAAATGCTGACGTGGCCGTGAATGAATTTAGTTTTACAAATCGGCGGTATCGAGGTAAGTACCTTTGTAATAATTTCCGTTTCACAGGAAGGTGTAGCAGAGGAGGAGTACAATGATGTTTCACAAAGGTAATGATTATTATTAATTATTCTACAGTAATCTAGCTTATCTAATTTACAATACATTGACTTATCTTTACTTATACCTATGTACTTAGAAGATGGGATGATGGTCGAATACGACCTTGGATTATTTTTATCATGAGGGACCAGAGAGGTAAGTTATGATATACATTTAATTGTAAAGGATTAATTAGAGGAATTTTACTATAAACACTACTTTTTCTTTATTGAAGTAACTAGATATTTCAGATATATTCAAAATAGTATGAATGTTATCAAGATTTAAAGGAACCGGAAGTTGTTTGGATTCAGGTAAGAATCTGTAATTATCTACCAGTTCGGTGTAGAGTTCTTTAGGTGTTAAGATAGTGGGATATAGGATGTTAGACTTACTAAACATGATAGAGTTAATTATGTCTTCAACCTTGAAAGATAAGGCTAGTAGGCTATTTTCTATCATAGACGTTAATTCTAGCATGCGAGACCTAATACCTAATTCTCTTGAGACGTATGTCAGATTTAGAATATCTTGAGATATCGCGTCAATTGCATTTTTCAGGTGTTTTTCATTTTCTTTGATTGTGGATAGAGTTTCATTAACCGATTTAAGTAAAGGGTGGTGACCAATATATTTTCCTTCATTAAAGGGCTAGATTCTTTTGGTCTGTTTCTACCTCATTAATGGCATTGTCATATCGAATGGCATCGTCTTCATCCATAGTGCCAAATAGTTTTTTAGATAGAGTGCCTGAAACCTAGAAGTGCAGATCTTCTCGACTGGCGAGATGTAAGGTGAAAAATAGCTTCGTTATCGTGAGCTATATCATTGAAACGCGTATTTAATGGTTCAAAAGATTTGTACATTCTAAATAATCGAAAATTTTATCATTATCACATACTTTTAGATTTATCAAGAATTTGACGGAGATTTATAATATGTTTAATAAAATATCATATGGGATAACTATACTAAGGTGACTATCAACTAAACTTAAGGAACCTATAGGGTCGAAGTAGATGCCAGAACTAGAAGGAAGTGACTTGATAAAGTCCTGGTGTGCGTTGTTCAATGTGCTGAAATAGAATGAACGAGGTTAGATAAATATATTACTGATTGATACTTTCTATAACTAGTATTACTGCGATACAAGATCTCTGACTTCCGCTGGTTTCATTTCATCGAAGTGGTGCGTCACGTGACGTCTATTAATTAAGAGTGTGGCTGTATTATTATTATTTACCTTTATAATTTTATATGGCCCTTTCCAAACAGGTGATAAGGCCTTTTTGAGTCTCAGATGATTTTTAAGGTAGACGTAGTCACCATCCTTGTATCGTGGTGGTGATCTGGTGTGAGAATCATAATAGGATTTAGAAGATTCTTTGGATTTTAGTATGTTTTCTAGAGCTTGTTCTCTAGTATATTTGAGTTTATGTTGTAACATTCTTATGTAGTCCGAGTATGTTGCGCTAGGTTCGTTATCGTATATAGAGTTGGGAATAAAAGGTTTGTGACCGAAGACTAGTTCGTAAGGAGTGAATTTCGTAGTAGAATGCGTTGTTGTGTTATATGTTGCATAGCTGTATATACATATGGTAGCCAGTTATCTTGGTTTTGATTAACAAATGATTTTAAATATTCCTTGAGAGTTGAATGACTTCGTTCAAGGGCTCCTTGTGTCTGAGGATGATAAGGCGATGACCAAAGTTGTTTAATCTTGAGAAACCGACACGTTGTTTTGAATAAGTCGGATGTGAAGTTGGTACCTTGATCGGTAAGAATAGACTTAGGAATTCCAAGAGAAATAAAGTGGATAAGACAGTCACAAGATTCTTCAGCAGCTGTACTGCGTATAGGATAAGCAGTTGAATATTTCGTTAGGTCATCTTGTAAGGTTAGAATATATTTGAGTTTGGCGGTGCCGGATTCAGGTAAGGGTCCTACTATATCTAGTGCTACCCTTTGAAATGGTGATGTGGATGTAGTTGTGATTTCCATAGGGCTTTGTTTAATTTTCTTAGTGCTTTATTTTCTTGACAAAGTTTACATTTCTTGACATAGTCGTCTATGTCGCTTCTCATGCCTTTCAATAAAATTGTTCTCGAATTCTGTTATACATCCGTACACATCCCAAATGTCCAGATGCAGGGATATCGTGGTTTTCACGCAATATTTTAGGTCTTTCACTTAGGTAGGATATATTATTTTATTTAGGTAAATATGAATTTGAATTTTGTATTATTAAAATATGAGTAAGAATATTGTAAATTTTAGTATATGAATGATGATCAAATGGATTTCTGAAGTCGGAAATGGCAATCTCAGTTGTTTGTTCTGATTTCAAGATTTCGTCTCTTACTTGTTTGAGAGTATCGAAAATAGCAGGATAGGATGATTCATCAAAATGATGAACTTTAGTGAAGATGAGGTAAACCGTCTTATTTTCGGTGGTTTTGAAATCGGTGTAATTCTTTTTCAGAGCTATAGATTTCATCAACGTTTTCGGAGAAGGGGATTATATCAGAAATATAGGGATTGGATTCGTCTAAGTCTATAGATGTAGGAATTAATATGATTTTGCAATTTGTTTTCAAAAGGTTTTCGTTATGTTCCTTTAGGATTGTATTGTTGCTTCCTTTATTCGGATTTGTTTTCAGAAATTGCAGTAGTTGTCGTTGTTTAGATTTGGTTGCGTTTCTGGCGAAGGGATCTGGAGTGAGTCAAAGTCAAGGTTGAGGTCTGCGCTGTCAGGACTGAGGTCAAGATAAGGTAAGTTGGGTTCTAGGTCAAGCAGTTCTGGAGATAATGTCAGTTGTGCAGGATTCGGTTAGTAGGTATAGTATTAGAATCAGTGTTAAGATCCTGGTTGAGCAGGTCTTCGTTTTCAAAGGAGAATGGAATAGGAGAAGGTAAGTCTAACAGAGGGTCTTGTAAGAGATTTTCAAGTTCGAGTCGATGTTTTGTTGGGAGAGTCAGGAATTGTAGGAGGTTCATCTTGAATAGGGTTAACTGGAAATCGAGACAGAGCATCTGCATTCGTATTATTTTCCTTTCTTATGTATGATTTCATAGTCAGATTCTTCTAATTTGAGTCGCCAGCAGAATTAGTCTGGATCCAGGGTCTTTACAGTTGAAAAGCCATTGTAAGGGCTTGTGGTCTGTAACTATTGTGAATCGATTCCCATAAAGGTAGGGACGAAAGGCTTTAGTTCCAAAGACGATAGCTAAGCATTCTTTCTCAGTAACACTGTAGTTACATTCAGCTTTATTAAGGGTTCGTGACGCATATGCAATTGGACGGTCTTTTCCTATAGGACCTTGTGATAGAATAGCAGAAACAGCGAAGTTTGAGGCGTCACAAGTGAGGATGAAGGGTTTGGTAAAATCAGGGTAAGCAAGGACAGGTGACGTTACTAGTTTTTCTGTAACGTTTCGAAAGCAAGTTGCTGTTCGTTTTCCAATTAAAGGTGTATCCTTTTCAGGAGAAGTTAGTGGTTTCGCTGGTTTGGAAAAGTCTATAGTAGGAGGTGAGTCGAGAAAAGATTTAATGTCTTTGGGACATTTTGGTACGGAAATTCCGTGATGGCTACGATCTTTTGGATCTGCTTGTACAGCGTCTTTGTTAATGACGTGACCAAGATAAGCGACCTTTGCACAGATTCACACTTATCTGGTTGGGTTTAAGGTTATAATCTCTGAGTCTATTGAACACACAGGATAAATTTTGGATGTGACTTGGAAGGTCAGGTGAGTACACGACGATATCGTCTAAGTATACGAAGCAGCGTGAGCCTTGTAGTCCACATAGGCATGTATTCATGAGTTTCTGAAAAGTTGACGGGCATTTTTAGCCCAAACGGCATTCTCGTGAATGGAAATGCCTTGAGGTACAGAAAGCAGTTTTAGGGGCGTCTTGCTCAGATACTGGAATTTGATGGAAGCCTGAGGCTAAATCTAAAGTTGTGAAATATTGACTTTTCCCCAATTGATCTAGAATTTCTGTAATTTGTGGGATAGGATAAGTTTCTCCGATGGTAATGTCGTTGAGTTTTCTGTAATCTATAACGACTCTCCATTTTCGCTTTCCTGAAGCATCTAATTAAGGTATCACTATTTTTGTTCCAACATCTTATTTAATTGATTTTCTACTTCCTTTTGTGGCATTCAGGAATCTATAGGATTTGGTTTGAATAGGAATGTCTGTGGTCGTTCTTATTTTATGTTCAGTGGCTTTAGTGTAGGTAAGTTGTTCGTCTGGAAGGTGGAAGATATCGGAGAAGTCTTTACAAATTTGTAGTAAGGCATTGATTCCTCTTCATTGAGGTGAGATATTCTAAGTTGTTCGAGGACCTTTTTAGTTCGCGTAGTAGCGTTAGGTTGAGGCTTTGTTCATCGTAATTAGGATAATTTTGACTATTTAAAGGTTCTATCGCTAGGTTAAGGTTAGATTGAAGGACGACAGGATTTTCGGAAATGTTTATAACCAATGTTGACACGATTATTATCTTTTACTTTAACAATGCAATTTGCGATTAGTAACGAGGCAGAGATGTGTTGGTCTAGTATAACACCTTCTTTTATATTAGGATTATTTACAGTGCACTCATAACGGTTTCCGAACGAGGGATATTGTATAAAGGTTCAGTGAATTTTAATTTAATACAGTTCTCGTCTGTTTGCAGCACTCCTTGGTGATAGTCTATTTGACAACCTAGGTTCTTTAACAGATCGGTACCTATAATACCGTCATAACTGAGGCTAATATTTTTACAACGTGGAATTTGTGACTGTAAGGTTTGTTAGATTTTTGAAATATTTGTAGTTTAAAACTCCTAATGTTGAGGTTGTTTCACTTCCAGGGTCGATTCCTTTAAGGAGTATTATTTCATCACTTAATTCCGGGATAGTGGTCATGGAATCTAATTTTAGGAGGCTTACGCAAGAACCAGTGTCAACTAGGAAGGACAGAGGTCTGTCGGCTACTGAAGTTTGGATAATGACATAAGGTAAGTACTTTTTTTCAGTATTCTTATTAATTTTATATAATTTCATATTATTTTTATTTTTCAGGTTTTGTAAGGAGATGGGAGAAGAATCGTCTGGATTTGGAACTGGGATGGAGGGAGTAGATTTAGAAGATTTAGTATAAGATTTTTGCGATAGAGTGGATTTGGTAGATTTAGTAATTAGATCTGTGGATTTAGTAGATTTGGTATGTGATGCAGAGGATTCAGTGGGTTTTTTAATTGATTTAGGAGATTCAGTGGAAACAGTGGATTTAGTAATTGATTTAGGAGATTCAGTGGAAACAGTGGATTTAGTAATTGATTTAGGAGATTCAGTGGAAACAGTGGATTTAGTAATTGATTTAGGAGATTCGGTGGAAACAGTGGATTTAGTAATTGATTTAGGAGATTCAGTGGAAACAGTGGGTTTGGTAAGTTTAGTAGTAATAGAGGCATCGTCTTTGAAATAGTAGGAATAATTTCCCGTGCGACGCATATCGGGAAATTTTACTCGTTTAAATCGTTGCGATCAACTTCGTCGACGCCCTCTTCGTTATCTAGGTTTACGTTAAGGACCCTGCGCGTTGGGTTTGAATTAGGATTTTGGGCAAGGTTTGGTTGGCGACCGTAGGAGTTGGAAGCAGAGGGCTGATTTCTGCTATTGTTATATTGTCTTTTGCGACAATTTTCAATACTGTGTCCTATATTTTTACAATAACGACAGATCATGTCGTTGGTATTGATGGTTTGGAATAGTCAGGACGATAATTGCGCGAAATTGGTTGAGATTCGCGGCGAGAGTTTGTATTTTTTGTTTTATCATTGTAAAAGTTCACGTTCGGGTTTGACCTTCTTTGTATGCTGGAAATAATTTTTTCTTCTTCTACCGCGAAACTTACAGCAGAGTTCAGTGAGTCAGGGTTACGACATCTGACTACTTGTGAAATGCGAGGATTGAGTCCTGTTATAAAAGTGTGGAGAGAGATCCTGTATGGCAGCGACACGTCCTGCTAGTTCTGTTTTTCTTTTGGTTGGTATAGAAATATTTATTCCGTTAGTAATTTCGCTTAACTGTCTCGGTCGGGCTCTGTTTACAGTCTTGGGCTCCGTGAGTAGGTGAGCATAATGTTTCCTCTCACCAAATTGTTGTTTAATGAAATCAATGAACTGTTCGAAAGAATCGAAGTCTTTAATACTACACGTGCTCTCGGCTTTGTCAACTAATTGACTTAGTATAAATTTGAACAGAATGGGTTTTGCGATTTTGTAGCAATTTCGAAAGCCTTTGACAGTTAGTAATGAACGGATTTAATTTTTCTCGCGATCCGTCGAAGGGTTTGATGAACTTAAAAGAATACTGAGTTCGATTTTTCGTCGATTTCTAATTTGGGGCCTTTAGAGCCGCTAGCGCCATTTTCAGATTTAGAAGTCATGGTTTAGTAACACAGAAAACAAAACAACAAAACAAAAACAACAAAACAACAAAAAAAACAAAAAAAAAAGAATAAGAGTGATATACAAAAGGTCAGGTCCTCCTTATGCTAGCTTATACACTATAGACGTTTGTAGGTGAGTCTGCCGCAGCGCGTAGTCAAAACAATGTCGAGCGCGAGTCTTATCAGCTCTAAGTTGGACGCGCAATGAGATAGTTTGGTATTCGCACAAGGAATAGTAGGTTGTTTTTAATCACTCACAGGAACGTAGCTGCTATGATGATGATCAGCATCGTTTCCAAAGATCACTGTGGACTGCGGACCGTGGAACAGTGGTTGCTGGAGACTTCCGTTTCAACGGAGGATGGAGAGATGATAATTAATGATTTTGTACAAACACTTTAGCACTTTGGCACTTTAGCACTTTGGCACTTCACTTTAGGAACGCTATTATGACGTAGTAAGTTCTTCGGAGCGTAGTTGGGTAGGGATTTTCGTATCCCACCGCTGCCACCAAATATTATACGGTTCCTCGGTAGGGTTTTTAAAAAAGACTTTTAAATGAGCTGCACAAATAAACGTTTAATTACAAAATATGAACTAGAATTATGAACTAGAATTACGAACTGGCAGACACGAAAGTAAGAGATGGTAACGATTCGGCGTTTGAGATAGGACTGGCGCTCCCGAGAGCGCTGGGCAGTAGTGTCCTTAATGCTGACACTGCGGTTTTGATGAGACACTTACCTAATCACTTTAAGATGATTATTAAGCATTTTACTTAACATTGACAATCTATAACAGTACGTAAAAACTTACAAAATAAAAACTGTTTAAATGTAGATAAAATGCTTATAACGATGATTATAGTTTATTTCTACTTTGTTACAAATGACTCACTGAATCGGAAGTTTTATTACGTGTATTTATAAGTTTTGTGTCTTTAAGTAATAGAGAGTAAATCTCAGTACACCTAAACCTAAACCTTCCTCATGAACCAGTCCGTCTACTGGTGAAAACTGATGAAAATCTCTACTGTGGTTTTGAGATTAGTGCGAACATACATACAGATAGACGGAGTAAGGACAAAGGAAATTCGATTGGTTCACGCATTTATATCCAAATTTTATTAAAACACACCATTTTATATTTGCATGTGGACATTAGTCATTTTTTAATCATTGCTATAATAGATATCCTCAACAGTAAGATGATATAAATAAGAGAAAACTTTTAAATATAAAAACATTAATATTCGTTTTTTTATAATTAAACGTTTGGAAAACATTTTTATTAATTAAATCACTTAATATTCATTATAATGAAAAAAAAAATAAACAATATATTTTATTCGTTTGAGAAAAACTTTACAGGAAATAAATTAAAAATATATTGGTGTAAGGAAAGATTTTCCAATAATACCTCAGACCTTTTCTATGATGGACAGACATTTAAGTTAAATGTCAAGTCACTTCGATTATAGCCACTTAGGACAGCATTTCCTAATCGAATCATTTTTAATGACATGTTACCAGGTTTACAGAGTAGCTTAGAATTTGATACAAAATGTAATTTATACAATAATTGTATTTATATAAACTTACTACCGTAATTACAATATCTTAGATTCTAACCAGATATTTCTTCTGCATCTAGAACAATTATTTTAGCTCTTCTTGTTCTACAGCCGTAAGCTTCAGCGTAGTTCTACCAATTAAAAATTCAAGGTCAGTCGACGCTGTACCAGTAACTAACTACTTCCACTGCTGATAGTCTATTAGTGAGTCTATTTGAACTAACCACTGTAGCCGTTGAACACGTGGTGCCAATTTTAATAAAGTGACAAGTGTTTCATTTACACTGAGGACTAAGATTTTTTTATAGGATAAGGGTGACAAGCGAGCACACAATCCACATGATGGTAAGTGGTTGCTGTGGCCCATATACATCTACATCTACCATCGATTACGAATCAAAATGCAGATGCGTTGTCAGCCGTGAGTACTAAGATGGAACGCCTCATTACCAGTAAAAAGGGTCTCCGGTTCTCTACACTCACCATACGAAACACAGAAGCATTAAGCTGCTATTTTACGCTGGTATTCTGTGAAAGCGTGGTCCTTCCCCAACTGAGCCAACCCACTCATGCTATAACTATACAATTAATATAGCTAGATAGAATTAAGATAGAAAGTCCGTCCGACTATTCTACAGACTTCAAAAAGGAGGAGGTACTCAATTCGACTGTATGTTCTTTTTTATGTGTATTACCTCATAACTTTTTTCCCATTTCGATGATTCTTTTTTTATTTGAAAGCTGGTGCTTCTCCTGTAGTCCCATATAAATTTGATCAAGGTCTGACCAATAGTTTTTGAGTTATCCTTAATAATTTATATTCAAGTCGGTTGTACAATTTTTTTTATTTTATCACTTGTTATTCTTACATCAAATGTGAGCGCTAACGGTAATTTTTACGCCTCTAGGAGTATAATATATTACATCTGAGCATTAACAAGTATTTATGCATATTGACAAGAAATTGAATCGATCAAATTAAAATACAGGGTCCAAACGTCAATGAAATTTGGGAAAAATTGATAAATATCATTCAAAAAATGAAATGAAGGAGACCCATATGCAGCTGAAAGCGTGTTCTTAAATATAATAACACTAATTTAAGGTTGTATGTGCAAAGCAAACCTGAGTATACAACTTCTAGTGCTTGTGCTTGCACACGCATCTATTCAGAATTATAACACAGGTGGAAGCGATCGCCCTCCTAGTTTATATTAAACGTAAGTAGATAAACCGTCATGCGACGCCACACGATAGTACGATGTCACACATTTAAATCTACAATACAAGCATCATCATCACCGTCATCATAACAGCGCTTCACAAGTCCACTGCAGAACATAGGCCTCCCCCAAGAAATGCCACAAAGCACAGTCCTGAGCAATAAAAGCATGTTTAGTCAAATTTTAAATACATATAATTTACGAAACGCACCTGTCGCCCCGTTCCTCTTAGTTGTAAGTAATTTTACTAGGGAAATTACGAAATGGGAGATGAATTAGGAAACTGGACTTTTATTATTTTTGCGTTAAATTTACTAAACAGTCTGCTAATTTTGATCAGTAAAAGAGTTTAAGACGAGCTGCAAAAAGTGAAAAACTATTATATCCATAACGTTTATAATGGCGGTGTAAGAATAACCACTACCCCATATCAACCCGTGGTTGTTGTAAGAGGCGGAAAAGGGAAACAAATGAGGATATGGGCGGCAGCGTCTTCCTAATAACGACTAAAAATAAAAAATAAACTGCGGTTGCTAACCCGCTTGCCAAGCGTGGCAATATGGTAGATATCCCCCTATGAGGCAAAGTACAGCATTGGACTTTAATTGGCTGTAACAGTAACGGTAATGCGTATTAAAATTTAATAGAACAATAGAAATAATAAATGAGCAACAAAAAATACTGAGTGTGCGTTGAGAAATACTGAATGTTTTAACCCACTTAGTCAAGGTGCAGCTGGCACTAAAGCCGCGGTCATTTATTTATTACGAAAAGCTAACATTAGCCTAATACTATCTGCACATTATGGTGCTTTGCATGATATTCTTAGTTAGGTTTCGCTTTATTAATCACCTCATTTTAAACTAAATGGAGGTTGGTTGAATACTATACGAGATATAATGTTGTTTACTCAAACAAAAATTAGATCGCTCAAAAAATATCATGCTGCCCGTTTTGAATAAATAGTACAAATAAAAATAGCGTTTTTTAATGGCCAGTATTTATAATTTTTGAAAACTTGAATATGAATTTATAGTCACTATCTTTTTTAGCGGCCGTCAACTCTAACTTTTATTTAATCTATGTATTTTAGGACGTATTTAAGGAACGTTTTGTGTAAGAAAAATTTAGACTTATTCTATCACCTTTAAAAATCAGATCCTCACGTACTTAGTAAATTAATTTCAATTGAAAATATTAATTAATTTTATTTGATGAAAATGAACATTTTAACTTTATGTATGTTGTTTCACTCTTGTCTTGGTTTCTTTAATATACAGCATATAGCATCAGACACTCTAACAGTATTTCCCAAAGGTTTTTCCCCTGCTGTGAAAGATATAGTTGAAGGAATCCCATCTAATGCTTTAACCATTGTCAGAGGGAATTCGACAAATATCAGGTAACAAAATTACATTAATAACTAATGATTAAAAACGATTAAAACATAAGCAGTGTGATGGCAGTGAGAGTATTCTTCACCTCATTTCGTATTGTGAGTGTTATTAAATTTTCGCTCAATTATAACACTGTGATTGCTCTTCGTAATTATTAGTAAAATATATTTAAACTATAACTAACGCGATTTACAGATCTTGGGACATACTTGAGTTAATTTGTCTTCTAAATAAAAACAACATCCAAGTTATCAACCTCGACCTTACAACGACAGACAATAAAGCTATTGTAAGTATAATTTGGTTACTGTATTTGACTGCTCAATCATTTGGAACCTTCTGGCCTAGTATGAATCATACCTCCTGTACTGTAACTATCTTGTTGTGTACCTTATAGCTGCGTCTGTCCTAGTTTCCAATCCTAGCTGAAGTTTATCTTATTTATCTTAGCTCAACTAAAGCCTTTTCGCTCTTGCACTTAAGCCACCCACATTGTAAAGACCAGGAAGACAGACGCTGGAAAATCATTCCACTCCTTTGCTGTACGCATAACCGATCAAAAAGTGGTTTTTGATCTAGTATCTCCGTCAATATATCAAATCCTTCTTCCAATGTTACAACATTGGCATCGGTTATGGAGTGTGTAGACAAGACAATGATAACATTACAACCATACTTTCAGTAATTTAAAATCATTATAGATTTACATAGATATTTCTATTTTAATTGCTCGCTAAAATATGACAATAAACAAAAAAAAATAAGAAACAATAAATATGGTACAATGGGGTTTTTAGTGGTCTTATCACTAAAAACCTGAGGGTTTCGTTAGATGCAACTAGTATAACCATCTCGTACACGTCGGGTGTAAACTACCCAAACCGGCGATGGGCAGCAACGTCAAAGGTACTATCGTTATTCTGCCTACCGAGTGTGACGATTAAGGCAAAAATCCCAACAATAGCCCTACAACGATGAAAAGAAGAAGCACCTAGCATGTACTAATACATGTACTAATAGGAGCATGAATGTGTTGTATGCCTCATTTACATCTAAAATAGTGCTGACGTATATTTTTTTTTAATAAGTAGAAGTTGCTAATGAAAACAGAAATGATATAATAAAAAATTCCATTTTTAAATTTTAAAGAAAAATTGGCGACTTATTTATTGCTATAAAAGGTATCGTTTTTTTATTTAGTTTTTTGTTATCTAAGGGAAATATTCAGTACAATAAATAATTACATTTTTTATAGAATGGGGTGACAAACGAGTACACCTGTCCACCTGATTGTAAGTAGATGTTGTGGCCCATAAACATCTACATTTATCTTCGATTAAGAATCAAAATGCAGATGCGTTGTCACCCTGAGGACTACGATAGAATGCCTCGTTTTCAGTAAAAAGGGTCTCTATACTCACCATATGAAACACATCAGCATTACACTACTTTTTTACGCTGGTATTCTGTGAGGGCGTCGTCCTCCCCGGTCTAGCTGACACATTCGTGCTACAACCATAATAAAGCTGCAGCGTTGCTCTACATTATAAAACATATAAAAGTAATCCTAAAACCAATAAAGTTTCCACAGATATCTAATACATAGTAAAAACTTGCCACCACAATATGTTCTATAAAAATTCAGATTATAGAAATATAAAAAAAAACTGAATAGTATTTATAATTAAACATTATGTACTTAAACATTTAAAAGTAATATTATAGAATAGAATAAAATAATTTTTATTCAATATTGATTTCAAGTAATTCTTATTCGAAGTAATTTTTTTACTTTACCACTGGGTCGAAAAAATCCTCTGTCCTGGGAAGAACCAGCAAGAAACCCAGCGGGACTTTTTTTTAAAATAAATTTTATAATATAAATGATTACAAACTATTCACAAAATTTATTTTAGAAACAGCTTGGAAGCGACCACCTCATTCCCAGGGTCAATCAATTCAAATCAATTATCAACCATGTATTCATTTATATTATAATAACCCTTTTTATACAGTTTTTGTTTAATTAAATATTTAAACTTGGTAATAAAGATACCTTGTATATTTTCTGGGACTTTGTTGTAATAGCGTATACATTGCCCCAAGAATGAATTACTGACTCTGTGGAGTCGAGAGACTGGTATCACTAGCTTGTGTTTTTTCCTAGTGTTTACAGAGTGTATATCACTTTTTTTACTAAAACTATCTTTGTTTTTGTGAACATACATTAAATTTTCTTAAATATACTGAGAAGCCAAATTTAATATATTTATTTCTTTAAATTTTTCTCTAAGACTCTCTCTAGTTTAAGGTTGTAAATAGCTCTTATGGCCTCTTCTGCAAAACAAAATAGTTTCTAAATCAGCCGCATTTCCCATAGCAAAATACTATAAGACATAATGCTATGGAAATAACTGAAATAAACCAATCTAGCTGTCTCGACACTAGTGAGATCTCAATTTTTTTACATAAGCTGCAGAGCTTAGTCTACTTGCTAGTTTGGATATATGGGGGCCCAACTGAAGCTTTGTGTCGAGAGTGATGCCAAGAAAACAGAGGATTAAACGGGACTCAGTTCTTCCATTTAAAAACACATTGGTATTCAGATTTGTAACATTCGTTGTTGTAAATTTAATACATTTAGTTTTATTGCCGTTTAAATGCAGAATATTAACGTTAAACTAATGCATAATAATGATATAGTATTACTTCGTCACATTTAAATGATAGACGTTTAAGTTTAAAAATCAAGGAAGTATCATCAGCAAATAATACTAAATCTACTACACTAAAATAGGAATGGGTCAAGAATCGAGCCCTGAGGGATACCCATCTTTACAGACGACCCGGAAGAACTTTTACCATTAATAAGCTTAAGCGCTGTTTTCTTGACACCATAGTACTGTAGGTTTCTGATTAATGTCTCATGGTGAACACAGTCGAAGGTCGTGGAAAGGTCACAAAACACACCCAAAGCATCCTCTGAATTCTCCCATGCACAAAAAATATGTTTTATCAGTTCGACTCCGGCGTCGGTAGTCGAGCGATCCCTTGTAAAACCAAATTGATTTATATGAAGCAATTTATTTATATTAAAAACTTAACATCTGATCTAAAATCATTTTTTCAAAATTTATGTTGGTAGTAAATAAATTGGTGTAAAATTGGCGGGTCTATTTACTACCAGATTTAAATAAAGGTATGACTAAACTATGTTTCATTAGATCAGGAAACACACCAGATTCGACACTTATATTAATAACTGCGGCTATATAAGGTGCTACAGTATCTATTATAGATGCAATAACTTTAACGGAAATCCCCATAAGTCTGCCGTTTTATTAACATCAATAGTTTTAAAATATTTAACGATATCTTTTGGCAATACTCTATGGAATTTCAAAGTATTTGAACAAGACTTTACGTTTTGTTTAAGAAATGATTCAGCGACATTAGGAGTAGCATTTAATGATTTTGTTGTCAAAAAGAACATTAGTAAAATGTTTCTCAAAACCAACTTCTTGAGCAGATTGAGTTAAATTATTGTTAATATTCAATTGAAAATCTGAGTTCCGTGTGCCTTGCCCGTTTCACTATTAATTATACTCCATGTCATTTAATTTTATCGGATGCAGTTTTAATTTTGTTGCTTAAATGTAAAGCTTTAGCTGTGGAGCATACTTTTTAAATTTTAGAATATGTTTTTACATACTCTCTATATATAATACTATGATTATATGATCTTTCATTATAAATCTCATATAACTTTCGTTTACTTTTATAAATTCCTACTGTCACCCATTCATTAAATAATTTGCGATTGTTTATAGAGAAGGTTTAAGAAGTAAATATTCTATTAAATTCACAAGTTATAATTTTAAATAATGAACCATACAAATAATCAGCACGATTTTTAAATGAAAGTGATGAAAGTCTTTTTACTATGTTACTTCTAAACTACTCCAAACGATGTTCATTTGTTGGTACAAACACAACCTTTTCATTTTTGATTTTGTGTATGTAAGACAATGAGACCAACTGTCCACAGTGATCTGAACTTAAGTTTTGAATGATAGATTTAGGCAAGGGCTTAACATCTGTAAAAATATTGTCTATACAAGTCACTAGGCTCAGCAATACGTGTCGGTTCTAAGAATAAATTAACAAGATTATACGATTTAAATAATGAGCTAAACTTAATACTAATGGAAGAAGTTTCAAGGAGATTGATGTTAAAGTTTCAGAACAAGTCTGTTGTAATGTGTGGAGACTTTACTAAGTATGAGCAAAACTTCTTCCAAAATCCTTCAAAATATTCGTAAGTAGCACATGGGGTCTGTAAACTCTTACAACAATGATGTGCTCGAGCTCAACACAAGCCCATTTCTACAGTTCGCTCAACAGAGAGCTCACTATATCCTATGCTCTATGCCTTTATATAATAATGATTTATCAACTAATATTAAGGAGCCACCACGTAAACTTTTTCTCTATTGAAGGAACTGACCACCTGGTGATTTCTGAAATTAAAGATTAAATTATAATCTTTTAGCCAATGTCCAGTAATACAAAGAATATGTATGTTGTTACTATTTAAAACAACTCAACTTCAATTCTTTGCCCATCATGCCTTGTAAATTTTATGCACCAGGTGTATACAATTTTTATTACTTATTTGTGGGCTGCGTTCTAAATTAATCAAACTCTTATTATTGTTAGAGTTTGCCTTTATTGTCGGATTCACTAATTTAAATTAGTTGAAACTGATTCCAAATTAAATGTCAAATGATTACACTGCTCAATAGAAGCAGTCTTGGTAGCCAAAAACTTGGCTAATTTAAAATGTAAATATTAATATAGCACATTTGCTACCAGTCTTAAATTATATTTGGATAGGTAATACCTATCTTTTGTCCAAAACTTCTTAATTACATTATTTATGTCAATTAAATGAAATTTGTCATTTTTATAAAATACAATTATATGTCAAATTTAAATTATTATTACATATTAAATTTTTCATTTGTAAATTTAAGTTATGTCTTAGATTATTTTCCTGTGGCAATCCCTCTGTATAAGGCAGTGTGAACAAGACAATTTTGTGTTCATTTAAGTTATTAAGTTGTTCAGTATATCTTAATAACTGTTTGTTGTTTACACTGCCTCTTCTACCAACAAAAATTATTATTGTACTATTTGGGCAAAATTAGTAACTATAATTTTATTTAGGATGCCACTTTATCCAGGCCTGCAGCAATTTATAATTTTTTTGTCCCTTTAATGCGTTATTTAAAATTATGCCTAAATGTTTTCCCATGTCATCGCTGTACACAATAATATTATTTAGGATAATATTTGTATTATTTTTTTATTTTAATCTCCTCTGCTATGGTACTGTCGTAGAGTTTTGGTGGTGATATTGTATTATCAGCACACATCGACTCTGAAGAAACTGGTATTGACCGCTGACACTTACATTGATGTTTTACTAAGGAGTCAAAACACTCCTCATTATATTTACATTTCTTTACCAGATTATGCATAGCCTAGTAGTGTTCTTTTATTTCATTTTGGGCTGATTTATATTTATTGTAAATAATAATACAAAACAAAGAGCGAATCAGAAGAAGCAGAGTAAACTAATGTCGAGTTGTATTTTTTTTTTACTTTTTACTATTTACAGATCTCAAATCAAATTATCGTTAGAATAATTCGAAAAGAAATCCACAAAGAATATAATACTTAATCCAAGTAATAGAATAAGTCTTTAAATATAATAAAGGAATGATGAGGAATAAGAATTACTATGATTTCAAATAATATTCGTTACCTGTCACTTTATGTTCCATCACAAAATTGTTATAGTATTTATGTACCGAATTTCTTAATGCAATTTCCTAATACAAGGCGGCAGTAATTATTAACTACAAAATAAAATTGAGGTGGATATTATGAATTTACAATATTTAAATTATTAAAATTTTTCGGGACCAATCAGTTTTACAACATATCACCAGGGTTGCCACAGCAAAAAAAAACCATACATACAAGCTATAGCGTAACTACCAATTATAAATTAAGCTTTACAATAATTTTTTGTAAGTGTTATATGTGAGGTGAAAGATGTTTAATTCACAATATTTTATATTAAATTTATTACATGTACGGGACACAAAATTATTTGAAGCATACTTCGTTTTAATTTTACGTAATGCAAAAATAGGTTAATTTGGTGCACCTCACCTGTGACACGCAAGATTCACTATGCTTAAAAGTAAGGGAGAGTCGATGATTTTATGTAGCAATTTGTACAACAACATTTGATCTCTTATATCACGGCGTTTTTCGAGGGTATTATTATCTGTTTTCGATAATGGAGTCTACGGAAGAATTATATCGCTTTAAGTGGCGCAGAAACTTATTGTATATTGTTTTAATTATTTAAATATAAACTTTGTATTTAGGATTCCAACATGAATAACAATACTCAAGGATAGATCGCACCAATATAAAATATACTAACTTACAGGCTGACATACAATAATTGACGTCCTTAAAATATAAATCCATTTACTAAAAAATAAATAGATCTAAAGATCTATAATAAAGGACTTACCATTAGATGAAACTTGTTCATTGAAACGTCCTCTTAATATTCGTGTTCTTTTTCTAACACAAGTGCTTTACGAATGTCGTGAAGATGAGCTGAGTGCATCGCATTTTTATCGATAGCACTACCTTTCCACTTTCCTGCGAGTTGTGCAATATCCTGTCAATACTTGTAGACCTATACCAATACTTGCTTAAATTTATGTATGCACAATTATATCTTTAAAAAGTATTAACATTACACTTCTTTTAGTTTTTTAGTTTTCTGAAAGAGGGCTTAGACACTTCAAACGAAAGGACTAATCTTATTTTATGTAGACCTTTGGAATGCGAAAATTTACTCTCAGAAGTAAGTGAATTTCTATTTATATTTTATTTTCTATTCAAATAATCATTTTGATTTTTGTAAAATCGATGGTTTAAAAACGTAATTGGTAGTAATTAAACGATCGTTTATATATATTAGAAATTAGTTTCATTAGACAGTAATTAAATATAATATTAAAATGAATTTGTCACAACTAAATACCATTATAAAATTAAAGTATCAACTTTTGCAACAATTTTCTTGTTATTTAAAATGAAAACATAATTAGATAATTAATTATCAATAAAATGTCGTATAGAACTATTTCACAGGCGATATCATCATTCTTAATTATATTCAAGATAAAAAAATCACAAAAGTACTTTTTAAAAATGTTTACCCTCAAGTTCAAGAGGTAATTCATTATGTTTAAGTGCACCATGACGAATTCTTTAATTTTAGTTGAATCAGGTCATTTGAGCGACTAAGTTCACATTTTAAATTTGTGTGTTGTGAAAAGTTTACTGTAAGGTTATTCAATTATTGTGATCTTGTGTCTTAATTCAATAACTAAAGGTGCTTTAAAGCCAATAAAAATGCCATTAACACCAGCACAAGTTGCACAAGCAGTAGCATTAATTGACCAAGGGCTGACACAGCGTGAAGTTGCTATTGTGCTTAACGTACCACGGTCCTCAATGCAGTATTCACTGAAACGATACCAGGAGACAGGCCGCTACACCCGCAGGCCAGGCAGTGGGGGCGTAAGGTGCACATCGGCCCGGGACGATCGTTTTATTGTTATGGAGATTTTGAGAAACCGCTACCTGACCGCTGTTGAGATACGCCAGCGGCTCCAAATCGCAAGAGGCGTTAATGTTAGTGAGCGTACGGTGAGAAGACGAATGGAGGAAGTGAATTTAAAGCTCGTAGACCAGCACGAGGTCAGAACTTCTCAGACAGCACCGAGTAGCCCGACTTCAGTTCGCAAGAGAACATGTCAATTGGACCCACGAGCAATGGGCTAGAGTGTTGTTCACAGATGAGTTTCGAATAGCTTTACGTGCTCCAGACGGTCGAGAACAGTGTGGAGAAAAAGATGAGAGGTTTCTACCCATTACCACCACCCAAACTGTGAGTTTCCATGGAGGCTCAATAATGGTATGGGGAGGTGTAAGTTCCGACGCACGTACAGAGTTGGTCATCGTCGACAATCGGCTTACAGCTACTCGATACATCGAGGAAGTTCTTCAGGAGCACGTAATGCCTTATTCAGGATTCATTGGACACGACCAATTCCTCCTCATGCACGATAATGCACGCCCGCACGTCGCACATTGTGTAGAGGAATATCTGGAAGAGGTTGGAATACAAAATTACAGTGGCCAGCTCGTAGCCCAGACTTAAATCAATTGAGCATGTATGGGGTATGCTCAAAAGAAAGATAAAGTCCAGCTCAAACCGCTACAAACTCTAAATGAGCTCCGAAATGCAGCGCTGGCCGCTTGGGACAGCATACCGCAAGTTGATGTCAGAAACATCATTCAAAGCATGCCAGATCGAATGAAAGCGGTTATCAGGGCTAGAGGAGAAACACCCGATATTAAAACTCATAGACAATAAAGAAACAGACTTAATTTTTAACTTTGTAATGTTTTAAAGTGACAATGGAAAGATGTTAATTTTAGTGAAAACATGTTATCTTGAAAAGAAAAATTTCGGTGAAGTAAACATTAAATTTCTACGTTCTAAAACCATTAGAGACACTTATTGAATGCATTTACCCTTAATTTACTGTTAAAAAACGTTTCAGTGCAAATAATCAGCAAATTCACGAGTGGCCGTTTCGTGCCGGTGAGTGTAGTAGTGTCGGACTCAATGAACCTTAAAACGTCGAAATATGTTGTATCATCATCGGTTACAGCCCATCACAAGTCCTCTGCTGAGGCCTCCTCTAAGGAATGCCACAAAAAACAGTCTTGAACCACATGTATCCTTCGCCTTCCTGCATCTCTCACCATTTCTTTACTCCATCTAGTGGTGGGCTGTCCTACACTTCGCTTATCTGTACGAGGCTGCACCTCGAGAACCTTTCTTTCCAATTGGTAGCAGGTTCTTTGAGCTATATTGCCAGCCATTGTCACTTCAGTATAATGACCTGTTGGGATATGTCGGTTACTTTGGTTCTATTGCTGATATCCTCATTACAAAGTCTATCACGCAGATAGACTCAGAACATAGCACCTCTCCATAGCTCGTTGAGCGATCAGTTAATACGGCCAGCTGTGAAGGTCCACTTCTTAAACCCATGTTGTTGTCATCACTGACAACACGCACTGTTTGTACACCATTGTTTTTAAGTTTTGAGGTACACGATCCCTACACTTTTGCATATAAGTTCTTAGGTATAAATATTATGTTGCATGTGTGCCCTCAAATATTGGACTCGTTACGTTAACCATATGAGGGAAAGTTAAAAATAATCACTCCACGTGCAACTTAGCTGCAATCAAACAAACAAACATTTGATTTTGTAACCATTTTATGTCTAAGTTGAAGATACAATCAATTTCTCCATAGTTGACTGAAAACAACTTCATTCATCGTACAATACTCTACATGTTTTATTGGTCTGATGGTGACATAAGTTCAAAATTTCGCCAAACTCTCAAGGAGGCAATGAGAGTCACTGTTATTACCAACCCCAGGAAGGGCGTGTGAGTTTTTAAATTTATTTTCTTATATCTGCGATGGTTATAATATATCATAATAACAAAGTATTTATAAAATATTTCTTTCTTTAAAAGTTTTCGTATATATTATAACCAAGCCACTGCAAATCGACTCCATCATTTGAGCCTAGTTAATTGGTGGTCGGGTAAGCTGTACAAGTCGCCACTTCTTCCGTCCGCTAATGTGGTATACAACAACTTTCAAGGACGCGTATTTGACGTGCCCGTATTACATGTAAGTAGCATTTTATTAATCACTTTATTGATAGATGCACCTAAATATTATATAACTTAAATGAGATGTATATTATAACGTTTAATTATAATATTATTATATTATCTTGAGATTTTGCAGTACCTATTGTCATAAGCACAAGGTGTGTGGCAAGGCAATCTTCAACTAAAAATTATTAATTTTTGATCTGATCTACGTAAATCTCTTCCCCCTTGTAGTAGCACTTAATATAATACCGGTAATATGAAAATAAAATTTAGTTTTTTTAGTTTAATTCAATAGTGTGTATTTATATAGTGTTATCAAATATATGAAAAAAATCATTGTTTTTTTTTAACTTTATGTTAACTTAAAAATGGAAAGGCTTACGGAGCTTAGAACCAGTCTAATTAAAATTTGTATGTTTAGGCCCCTCCATGGCACTTTGTCAAATTTAACAATAAATCCACAGTAGAGGTAAAAGGAGGCCGCGATGATAAATTATTGTCTTTAATAGCGAAGAGACTAAATTTCAGGTACTAATATTTACTAATTACATTTGGCTTTCTCATCATTAACATTATCATCATCAGCATCATTACTACCCTTCACAAGTCCACAATGACCTCCCTCCGAGGAATGCCACAAAACATGGTCCTAAGTCACTTGCATCCATTGACTTCCTGCACGTCTCACCAAGTAGCCACTTCGTCTGGCTGACCTACACTCAACTATGCTGCCGCTCGAGAATCTTTCTTCCCCATCAGTTGACGGTTATTTGTCCTACATGGTCGGCCCATTGCTACTTCACTTTCAGTTCAGTTGGGCAACATCGGTTACTGTGGTTCTACTGCAGATATCAACATTACATCATTTACTATCTTAGTAATATAATAATTTAATATATTATACCATTATATTATTATTATTTAAAATGTCTATTTACTCCAAAAAAATCACGTTTAATTTTTTTTAATTATCAGGTATCAATATTATGATCCACCGAACAGAAGTCAGGGTTCAAGTATATCTGGCAATGGAACGTTTAAAGGAACTCTCGGTCTGGTTTGGAAACGAGTAAGTTCTACTTGTTTTATAGCATCAATTCATCACCATTACCATCATCACAGCCCTTCAAAAGTCCACCACTTAATATAAGTCTCCCCCAAAGAAAGACAAAAACATGGCCATACGTTACCTGCACCCTAATCGACTTCCTACATGTAGGATTTGTTAAATTTTGTCTATTTTGTGTATATTAATTACATTTTAATAGTGGCTATTCAAAAATGTTCACTTTTTACAACAAATTGACATTACAGAACAGGCAAAAACACTACGAGTTATACATCCGGTACCTTCATGTTTATATTTAACTATTTTAATATTTATTTATTCTTTATAACATTCTCTTAACCAAAGAAAGATTCAGATGATGGGCTTAATATCTTTAGGTATTCTTTATCACACACCACATAGAGTGATTAAATATTGACAAAGATAACACGCTAGTCACGGAAGTCAGTGGATGACGTGGCTTACAAACATCAACATTTTTCTTTGATTACGAATCTAAATAAAGATGCAGAAAGCTATAACGACTAAGATGATATACCTCATTACTAGTAAAAATCGTTTTCGGTTTTTATCGCTCAGCTCTCGAAACGCAGCAGCACGATGCTTATTCACACTAGTATTATGAGCAAGTGTAGTACTTTCTCCGTTCGAACTGGCCATTCGTGCTGCAGCTATATTTCGATTACATTGAACTACAGTTTATCAAGGAATTCACTTCACTATAGTTATGCCATCTCAACCATTAACTCAAATATTTCGCATATACGAAGTTTAACAGTTAGATTTAGAAGAAGATTAACGTCGGCGTCCTGTTTCCCCATTTTATTGCACCGCGGATAGCGAGTATTTAACATTAGTATAATCATATAATGGCCATAAATCCTATCGTCTATTGTAAAGTTAACAATGGACATGATAGAAAATCTCGTAGTTTCCTAGTGACGAAATCACTAAATATCGAGATTTAAGGCCGTCTTTTAGTACGGTGTGTACCTAGGTATGAAAACGTTAAATCAGTCCCCGCAAATATCTAACGATTTTTTTTAAAGCGGGGACGACGGCTTCGTGGCGCAGTGGCTTAGCAATAATTTGCAGCGCTGAGGGCCGTGGGTTCGAATCCCGTACGGGACAAGTGTTTGTATGGCCTTCAAATATAATTGTTCCGGGTCTGAATATTTTTCCTTGTGAAATTAATGTATGTAAACTGCCCCCACGATTCCTAGTGTGAAGGTAACGTTTTAATAAAAAAACAAGAAAAACAAACAAAAGAAAGGGAAAAATTTAGGAACAAACACATTATTATGATTCTTTTTTTTTTTCATCTAACACTTATAAGGACAAGCACAATTGTTATAAAATGATTTTGTTTTCAAAACATTAAAATAGATTTACATAGGTTCAAAAAAGCTTATAAGTGCACTAAACGTCACCGTAAAATATTATTTACTTGACTGTAATGACGCGTGGCGTCCAAAGTGTTAGTGATATTTATAAGAAACAAGCGATCCGCCCCGGCTTCGCACGATTGATTCCTGTATCTTGACAACAACACCACCTACCGGGTCCAATTGTAAATATAAACCATTTTCTAATCAACTTAATCACACACACACAAAATTTCATAAAAATTGGTCCAGCCGTTTAGGAGTAGTTCAGTCACATACACATGGACAGAAGAATTAATAGGTCGGGGAAAAAGTTTCTTCGTATTTTGTTTGTAAAAAATTAAAGAAAAATCTCTTTAGTTCTATTGTTAGTATCTGGCTGGTTTTAATATCAATACATATAGGACATTAAGAAAAAGAAAAAGAAAACGTAAAAAACCAATTTCCCGCCATTTACCAACTGCTTTCTGTCCGCCAAAATGAGTGAATCTTACGAAGAAATTCGATACATTCTGAAGTTTTATTACAAAAAAGGGAAAAATGCGACTCAAGCCGCGAAAAAAATGACGCTTATGGACCTAGTTCAGTGTCAGCAAGAGTAGCACAAAGTTGGTTCAAGCGTTTTCAGTCCGAGAATTTTAAAAGTTTTTTAAAGATGCAGCTCGCTCTGGTCGCCCTCATACGGATAAAGTCGATGCCATTTTTGAAAAAGTGGAGCAAGATTGGCATATGAGTAGTTACGACATAGTCGAGGAATGGAGAATTGACCACAAAACAGTTTTGACTTTTGACCCATTTGAAAAAGTCTGGATATACAAAACAGCTCGATATTTGGATACCACACGAGCTCCCTGAAAGAAACTTAATGAATCGTGTACTTATTTGCGATTCTCTATTGAAACGTAATGAAACCGAACCAATTTTGAAAAGATTGGACACTGGTGATGAAAAGTGGATCACGTACGACAAGAACTTGTGAAAAAGATCATGGTCAAAGGGTAGTCAAGCTCCACAGACTCTAGCGAAACCCGGATTAACACGCAAGGCAGGTGATGCTGTGTGTATGGTGAAATTGGAAGGGCATCGTTTATTATGAGCTTTTACCGCCAGGCAAAACCATCCACTCGGATCTCTACTGCCAACAACTAATGAGACTCTAGCAAGAAATTGAGAAAAAACGCCCGGAATTGATCAACAGAAAAGGAGTGGTCTTTCATCATGATAACGCCAGAACACACACATCTTTGGCCACTCAGCAAAAATTGAGAGAGCTTGGTTGGGAATTGGTAATGCATCCACCATATAGTTTTGACCTTGCACCCTCAGATTTTCACCTGTTTCAGTCTCTTCAGAATTCTTTGGGTAGTGTTAGGATAACATCAAAAGAGGACTGTCAAAACTACTTGTCGCATTTTTTTAATCAAAAATCCAAAGATTTCTACAGCAACGGGATTATATCACTATCTACAAGATGGCAACAAGTTATCGTATAAAATGGCACATATATATTGTAATTAAATGTGATTTTTTTGATTAAAATTTTAAAAAATAAGTCTTGAATTTGTATATAAAATACGAAAAAACTTTTTCCCCGACCTTATATGAAATATATAATATGCATGTTTTATACATATAAACTTTTTCTTGAACCATTCTGTCTATTAATGAAAACCGAATCAAAATCCATTGTATAGTTTAAAAGATCTAAGCGAACAGACGGTGGGAAGCGACTTTGTTTTATACTATGTAGAAATCATTATGTGGACCTTCGTTTAATTTGAGTGGTCATCAATATTTCTACCTCGTGTAAAAATGTGGTAGAACAAAACCAATTCATATGCAACTCACTGCTAAGTATAGGCCTCCTCTCACTTGTTATCCCTAAGCGTGTTGGCGGACTTCACGTACAATTGAAATATTTTTATTACTGTGATGAATAAAGTACAGTGGTACGGGCGGGATCGAACTTTGGTTGTACGAGCACCCTTCAGTCAGTCAGTCCCTTACCTAACAAATACGAAAGTTAATCCAGTTTGTGAACTTCGTATAGTATATAAAAGCAACTATTCTAAATTAACCTATTCACAAGCTAAATGATGACGAAACTGGTAGAGAATACCTCACGAATTGCATTAAGTCCGGCCTTTGCATTATTTTGTGATAGGAATGCAATTTTTTTTATAGGAGAGGGGGCAAACGAGCATATGGCTCACCTGATGGTAAGTGATTACCGCCGCCCATGAACAACTGCAACACCAGGGGAATTACAGGTGCGTTGCTGGCCTTTTAAAAAGGAGTAAGCTCTTTTCTAGAAGGTCCCTAAGTCGTATCGGCCCGGAAAAATCGCCGGTGGTAAATTATTCCACAGGGAGGTCGTACGCGGAAGAAAACTCCTAGTGAAACGTACAGTGGTGGACCGCCAAGCATCCAGATGGTGTGGATGGTATCGGGAGTTTTGCCGCGATGTGCGTTCGTGAAATTTGGCGACTGGCATTAAACCATTCCTCAGAGCATTCGCGGTTGGTAAATGCGAAAGAAAATGCAAAGGGATACAACATCTCTTCGCAGCGCCAGTGAATTGAGCCGATCGGAAAGGACTCGGTCGTCGGCAATTCGAGCCGCTCTGCGCTGGATGCGGTCAAGTGGAAGGAGCTGGCACTGGGGTGCCCCAGCCCAGAGATGGGAACAGTATTCCATGCGCGGCCGAACCTGCGCCTTGTAAAGTTGCAGGCGGTGTGCCGACATGAAATACTGTCCCGCTCCGCTAAGCACGCCAAGCTTTTTAGAGGCCTATTTGGTCTTCTCTTCCAAGTGACCACGAAACTGCACGTCACTCGATATGTCGACGCCGGGGATTTCAATATTGGCTGAGGCAACAAGAGCCTTGAAACTGAGGAGATACTACAAAGGTGTTCTTTTTAGCGGTAAACGTGCAAACTTGTGTCTTTTGAGGATTAAACTGGACTAGATTTAGTGTCCCCCAATCCGAGACTTAATAAATATAGCATAAGTAAATAAATCTTGGTTATAAGAATAATAAAATATTCATCAATATTAAAAAATGGGTCTATTACAAATAAAAATTATTTTTTCCAAAGAAAGCAGATTTTTTCATCGGAGATGTGACAATAACGTGGGAACGTCTCCAGGCGGTAGAGTTTTCATTTATAACCCTTGCCGATTCGGGTGCCTTCTTGACACACGCCCCAGCCAAGCTCAGTGAAACTCTCGCTATTATTAGACCGTTTAGATGGGAAGTAAGTATTATTAAACTTTTATATTCCTTATGATATTTTTCGCTTAAGAACGTAACAAAAATAAAATTGATCTGCTAGTTGATTTCGATCTTTACTACATTGTCAAACTACGAGTGTACACAAGTAAAGATTCACTCATGCTAATAGAATAGAATTATTTTTATTCATTAATTTACAATATATTATTTTACATAATTAGTATGAAGACATTAGAAATTACTACACTAACCAATTGGTATATGTTAAGTTGCACTTTAATCCAAGTGTCACTGAGTCCAGATATCACATGATGTTTGATGTAGTAGTTGGAGGGAGTATTATAATTTACTTAGTTAACGATACACCATTCATCCATTCATTACAGCTTATCAAAACTCCACCGTTAAAAATATGCCTTCTCCATAGAGGAGACATTTCCTAAAGTGTGCCAAGCTTGGCAGGTAGGTTGGCAACTTTTTTATTTTCAATTGTTATCAGGAAGATAATGCTGCCCCTCCTCTGTTCCAATTCCCTCTGACGCCTCCTACGATACCCACGGGATGAAATGGGGTAGTTGATCCTCTTACGCCGCCATTATACGGGAACGGTAATATAAATAGTAAATGAAAATATAAAAAATGTATTAAATTGAAAAAATGTACAATAGAACCGACACTTACAAAAGAAATAACAACACGTAAAAGTTTTATTGTTTTCTACGTGAGGTGGGGGCACAGGAAGCTTTCCTGCAGAGCGGTACTCGGGACTTTCCCGTGCCACATTCCCGTGCCAAACAACAATGGAGAGCTAATTCAGTTACTTGACAGCTCTAAAACAATAACAAGATAAATATGATGCAAATGTAACATAAATACAAATGGTCTTTATATATAAAATTCCGGTGTGCGTGTGTACGTATGAATGAATGAATGAATATACTATATTGTACACCACAAACAAATATACAAATGACATAACAAAGAGCCAGATTATATGTACAATTTGGCGGCCTTATCTCTTCCAGGCAACCAAAGGTGTAAAGGAATAAAACAATGAATACTAGGTAGGTGGTGCGATATAAATATACAAAATATAATATCAATACATGCGATATATAGACAATAAATGCAATAAAATAACATATAAATAACTAATACATGCAATAATATAAATTACTAATAACATATATATACATATATATAAATATATAAAAAAAACTTACATATCTACCCAAAAATACATAAATAAATTTCAAAATTCCTCAAACAATAATATAAAGCTGATAAATACAATAAATACATAATCATATAATTTATCCTAACGGTGTCCAAACGATTGAGACAAGTAATGCTCTTTAAGTAGTCGCTTAAAGATTACAATAGATTGTGCTTCACGTATATGCAAAGGTAGGGCATTTCAGAGCTTAATAGACTGGACAATAAAAGATTTATTAAAAAATGATGTTTTGTGAGTTGGTACCCTTAAAATGAATTTTCTAGAAGAGCGTAGAGGTTCCCCCTGGAAGCCCCACAAAATTAAATTCCTTTAGATAGGGAGGAGGGTGAAATAATACACAGTACAGAATAGAAAGAATATGCATGTTCCGGCGAAGTCGGATAGGTAACCACTTGAGACATGAGCGAAATTGGGAAATATTGTCAAATTTGCGCAATCCAAATATGAACCGAACGATACTAGTATTTTGAAGTCTCTCAAGCTTATTTAGCTGGTCCTCAGTTGAGTCTACATAGCTTGCGTCAGCATAGTCGAGAATCGGAAGGAGAAGAGACTGTGCGAGCATAATTTTTGTGGGAATGGGAAGAAATGATCAAAGGCGATGCAGTGAACAAAAAGCGACAAAGGTTTTCTTACTTACTTCATTCAGTTCGCGTATGCAATTTGAGGAATTATCAATATAAATACCAAGATTTTTTACATTTTCAAAGTAAGGGATTACAACTCCATCGAATACGATAGGTGTGGAGAGCAATGCAAATCCTCCTTGCGACGGGAGAGTCTATGTTTTTGAGCTTTTTTTCTTGTACTTGTCAAAATAGAAAAAGAAGAAGGGAGGAATATTCTTAAATGTATATGATTGTTAAGCTACACGGCTCAAAATCAAAGTCAAATATTTTTATTTAAAATGAGCTTTTACAAAGCACTTTTCGAAAATCAAATGCTACGCTATCGCTTCAACAAGTACCTACTGCGGGAAGACTTTGCGAGAAGAAGCGGCAAGAAACTCACAAGTAGACTATTTTTCCTTAACAGTTACAATTTATCCTTATAAGCAAATAAGAAGCTCATTTTGTCCACAAAGTCTTAACATTTAAATAGTCATCTAATTTATAATATACTAGTGATCCGCCCCGGCTTCGCACGGTTGATTTCTGGATTTGGACAACAACGTCACTTCCAATCGTGAATCTAAACCATTCTCTAATCAACTTAATCACACACACAAAATTTCATCAAAATCGGTCCAGCCGTTTAGAAGGAGTTCAGTCACATGCACACAGAAGGACAAAAGAATTATATGATATATAATATGCATATATTATACATACAAATTTTTCCCTTGAATCATTCTGTCTACTGATGAAAACTTCATCAAAATTCGTTGCGTAGTTTAAAAGATCTAAGCGTACAGACGGCGGGAAGCGACTTTGTTTAATACTATGTAGATATTTCCTTCATATGAGTGCTTTTTACATGCACTTTGAATTTATGCAAAGGCAAATCAGTAATATTACAGGGCTTTACATTTATCATATTTAGCAAGTGGTGATGTAAGAATATCCACTACCCCATATTACCCCGTGTCATATGAGGCGACAGAGGGAAACTGAACCAGGAGATGGGCAGCAGCATCTTCCTGATAACAGCTAAATGAAAATACGACACTTCGGTTTTCAACCCCTATAAGTCAATATATGGGTAGGCCTGTATTCATCAATGGACTTTTGATAGTCTGTAACTGTAACGTTTTCTAAGTCGCTTTTTCTCTAAGTCCTCTATTAAACCGATCCTACTTTTTAAAATCTGCCAGAAGTCAAATTAGGTAGAATTAATAAATAATTATTTCGTTCGTTATATGTATATATTTGAATATTCATAAAATTTTGAGATATTAAGTTTTCCTCTATTCGATATTTTCCTGAACTTCCTTAGGCTGTCTTGAGATGTTTTTATGAGCTCTGTTATTTATATTTTGAAATAGTTATCTCGCTATATATTTTTTTACAGAATAATGGTGATAAAACGAAAAGTTGTAATGGTAACTAAGCATATATGGCATACATCTTTGTAAGACCTATATTTTTGTTTCAAGGTCTGGCCGTTAGTGTGTGCAACGTTAATCGTGACAGGCCCTGCGCTATGGATTGTGATTGCTGCTCCGTCATTCTGGCAAAACCGTTGTCGAGATCAATTGCGCCTATTCAGTAACTGCTGTTGGTTTACCACTACATTGTTTCTTCGACAATGTAAGAATATAAAAAATTAGATTTTTTATTGATAAACAGCACATATTATTTCTACGCACACTTTATTCTAGATGGTAATACTTATACACTGGCTAGTAGTCTGTATTGGTAGGAACTACCCGCTTACCTATTATTGCCGCCAAGTTGCAGCGCGCGCACTACTTTGTTCAGTTTGAAGGGTATAGATACCTTAATCCTCAGAGGTGACAACACATCAGTAGCCTCCTTCGTTTGAAGTTGGCATGTGTCCATGGAGTGCAGTAGCCACTTACCATCCATCAGGTGGACTGTAATCTCGTTTGTTACTTAAATTTTATAACAATGAAAAACACATCCTTGGATGCGATACTTTGTTACGCTAAAAAGAGTGTTCAAATGAAACACAGCAACATAATGCTATTGTCTTATGTTACGCAGATATTCTGTGAAAACATGGTTTTTCCCTAACATACCAGAATGCAATTTAACGTCAAATTGTACAGTCGTATAATAAACTTGATCAATTTGTACTTTAAATAATATTTATATCATAAAATATATTATAGAAACGTTGTCATGTCGATTTGATAATTATAATATCTTATGTAAGGACCAATTCTATTATGAAATATTTGTATTATGTTGTATTGACCATGATATTCTCAGCTGTTCCATTGAAGATTCGTAAACTTTACATGTTACGTCTTTGTATATTCCTACACAATTTAGCTCTGATAATTAAGTCTCAGAACTACTGGTTTCCTCAAAATGTATTCTCATACTGATATTTCGATCAATAATTTTGCCAGTTCTGGGCATAGATATGGAATTAGGTCAATTTGGTTAACATGTTTGTGTATGATAAACGCACACAAGCATAAAGGCTTTTTTTGTTTAATCATAATAATTATCGAAATTGGCAAGAAGGTATAATCCGTAAAATATTTTTTAACCATCGTTAAAAGGTTTTTGTTATCCGTACTAGTGTTTTAGGATAAATTGTTTTTACTTGCTTCGAAAAGTTGCAATACAATATTTATTTATGGTAAATATCAATGAATTTTTAGCTTTTATTGTATTTTTAGAAACGTGAAATTAAAGTCTCCACACGTTCCAGCGCTGGGCACTGGGCTCGTCCCATCTTGAGAGGTTTTTATGGCAAGAAAGCCCTGTTTTTTTCAAAGTTTGAAACACTTTTCTTACCTTTCTCAGATTCACATGTTTTCATTATATTTATCTTCAACGTGCACGTGGTAATAATAAAATGTCCACCAGAGCGAATTTTCATCACATCGACCACCGCGTGATCTGGACAGTACTATAGTGTGCTCTATTCTGGACACCGGGCTAGCTGTTACTAAGAATTTCTTGACAGAAAAAACCAAATAAATGATTCTTGCCCGACCCGGGATTCGAAGCTTACGACCACTACACCAATAATGCAATCAACACCTATAATGAAACAAATGTTCTCGCTAACTAGTAGTTGTTTTTGCAGCCTCTAGCAAAGAGCCTTCAAGCACACATAAAGCTCGTTTGGTAGCAATTTTAATTTCGCTTGGAACAACATATGTCATAGGCGACATGTACTCGGCAAACCTCACTAGTCTACTTGCGCGGCCTGCGCGTGAACAACCTATTGGTACACTCGAGGCTCTAGAAGAGGCAATGAGGGATAGAAAATATGAGCTTGTTGTAGAAAGACACAGTTCTTCTCTTACTATTTTAGAGGTATTGGCAATCTAAAATAATATCATCATCCATATCATCATCATCAATCTACGACAGTCCTCTGTTAAAAATAGGCAGGCTAGGCTTCGAAAGTGCAATCTTTGGTTATACTCATCCAGTTACGGCCGGCCACCTTGCTCAGGTCATTGCTCTGTCAAATGAAAGAGCGTCTCAAATTACGTTTAGCGTGGCGGCGAAGAAAGCCCATCACTCCATTTAGTCCTGTGGGTGTCGTAAGAGTCAAATAAAAAAAAATATGACTTTCGATATATGGCGGTGTTACCATCATATTTACGTCAGAAATAAAATACCAAGGCTGAAAACAGACAGCAACGTCAACGTTGTAAATCATCTGTTACTGCGGTTGCCAATCCGCCTGCCAAGTAGGAAGATTAAGGGAAATCGTCCTAAAATGGGAGGAGCACATGCCTTGCAGTAGACTTTTACGGCCCAATAAAGAAGAAGAAGAATCTTTATTAATAAGAAGGATGCACAGGTCGCACAATTAATTACAGATTATACATGGTTTCTATCGATCCATAAGTTTTAAGTTTGCCGTGTAGTGGCGTCGTTAGAGAATTCATTACCCCATATCATCTCGTGGAATTAAGAGGTGACTTATTTCCGTGGTAAGAAGCGAGAGGGAAGCTGAAACAGAAGGTAGACAGCAGCATCTTCCTGATAACAACTCAAAATAATTAATAAAACTACGGTTGCCAAGCGTGGCAACTATAACAAATATCACCACTATGAGGCAATTGCTGGGGTAGGCCTGTTAGGCCATAACAACGACGATGAGATTTAACAATCAACTAATATTACTAAATATTAGCTAATTTTATTTATCTATAAATATTACTAAATTTCCGCATGATAAGAGAGTAAGGGAATACAAAATCACCATTTCAGAAATTTCCCAGCGATCTTGAGGTCTTCGATAAATGGCTTTATAACTAATTTATGGTAGATGTAAAAGTTATGGTGGCATCTATCCTCCAATAAGAATCAAAATGTAGATTATTAATACTTTTGAGAACTTAGATGAAATGTCTCCGGTTATTCGCCTAATACATCGTTGGTCTATCGCATTGGAATTAAGTGATTGTAGAAATAATAGAGTATTATATTATATACTATGATATATTATAGTATTAGCAACAGTAACATACGAGTATAAGCAATGAACGCAAATAAAAAATGGAAGTGGGAGAACGCAAATAAACAAAGGAATCAAGCGCGCAACTTTTTTTTATATAAAATGTGGGTAAAAACGAACACACAGTCCACCTGATGGTAAGTGAATGCTGTGGGCCATAGACATCTACATTTATCTTCGATTAAGAATCAAAATGCAGAAGCGTTGTCACCCCTGAGGACTACGATAGAATGTTTCGTTTCCAGTAAAAAGGGTCTCCGGTTCTCTCTACTCACCATACGAAACACAGCAGCATTATATTCTGTGAGAGCGTGGCCCTTCCCCGGTCGAGCCAACCTATTCGTACTACAAACATAATATAGCTGCAGCATCGCTCTACCACGTGAAAACATGGTCCAAATTTTCAAATAACACACTGATTAGCTAACAGTTTTTATATTTTATTATGTCTAGGGTCACTCAATCAAAGGTGACCTTAATTTATAGCTAATAATAATATATAAATAATTATGCTATACTATGCTTACGAATATCATACGTCGTTTATAACATTTTTAATATGACGCTATTATGCTCGTCCTTCGTCACCAGAAACGTTTTAAGTAATAAGGTGCGATGCAAATTATAATTATTTCGTATTATACTACCTTTCTGCTTCATAAGTGTTACTTCCCTGCTTCGTAAGTGTTAAGCCGCGTATCGATTATGCGCTCCAAGAGGTCGGACATTGGCGCGCCCTACAGCCGCGCGAAATGGATACCGCCTGGGAACGAGCGCCAAATTGTTCGTTGGAGCGCTCAAACGTAGAGCGCGCTGCTCCATCTGGTGTCGGATTCTTACCGCGTATCAAAGTAGTTAAAGTTTTGGCGCGCGCGCCTGTTGGGACGATTGTTTTCATCATCGTGTGTTCGTTGCGATCCGAGCTATGAATAATCAAAGTTGCCGAAAATTGATAAAATTATATGGTTAAAAAGAACTGCTGTGGAATAGCAAAAGTAGTTTTTATCATTATAAAGCACTCGGAGAAGATGCATGGAACTATGAAAATGGCAGCTGCTCGTACATGACCGACATCCATGTTGAACGGTCAAACACTGAGGCGGATGCCGCGCGCGCCAGGAGCGCTTAGTTGATACACTTCGAACATTTGGAGCGCATTCCACGGAACGCACTGGTCGGCGCGGTACTTTACGGCGCGCGCGCCAGGAGCGCGTAATCGATACGCGGCTATATTCAGCATGTGAAACTTTGTTATTGGCTAAGTGTCATAATATATATTTTAAGTATGACTGTTAAAAAACTTAATCGTTCGCAGCTCAATTTGCGTTGGGTCATTTTTGGGAGCTAGGAATGCTTCCATAATATTTTATAAGCATTCACTGCCTATAGGGCTGTATCGTCACCAAATTTCTCACATCTTACCAACTGTAACAGAAGCGATTTTCCTCCAAAATATATAGCATGATATTGCATTAACTCTTATTAAATTCTTAGAACGGTACCGGTGTGTATGGACGCCTCGCTAAATTAATGCGTCGTCAAAAATTACAACGAGTGCGCAGCATAGAAGTTGGCGTAAGACTGGTGTTGGCCCACAAGAAAATTGCAGTGCTTGGTGGAAGAGAAACATTACTCTCATGCTTCTTCTGCCAGACCCAACTTTCACTACCATACATTAAAGTAGGGACTAACACAGCATTATGAATTGCCATACGTGCCTCTTTTGACACATTCTGACTTTTCATAATAGCGTGTAGAGCCCCATTCACTCTATTTCCTGCGTTCACTCGTCGTTCTATATCCTTATCATATCTACCATCCCTGCTAAATAAACATCCCAAATATACAAACTCATCCACTTGCTCAATCATCTCCCCTTCTATTCTTATTATATTTTTATTTTATATATTTATGTTAACTACTTTAATTGAATTAAATATAACAAAAATCTTCTTCTCGGTAATATATCGTAAAGTATTCAATGCATAATACTAACTTTACAGATTTCAGCACATTAAGTTTTAACTTTTTCTGAAATCCTAATACAGAGGGTCATTTTTCAAAGAGTAGCCAAATTTTAAACTTAAGTTCAAATATTTAAATAATGATATACCATTATTGCAGTTTTTGAAAATACGAGTAAATGAGGCTTCTACTTTTATTTGAAACTATCCCAAATTGAATGTGATTTATGTGCAACAACTACGCGTACGAGCGCTCCTCTGTGTGCGATTCGATTCACAACGTTTTTACCGACCGATCGACCCTTACGAATGTGGCGTGCGTAGTAAAATAATCGGCAATCAGTTAAAATAATGTTTACCACGCATTTTTAATTTAAAATATAAAAAGAACAGAATGTTTGAGATTTTTTTACATTAATTTTCCTTCACCATTTGGCTATATTACTTATTCTGAACCTTCTCTGCAAATTTGGCCGGTTATTGCAAAATAACCCTGTATATCGAGCTCTGCAGCACCCAAGGAGGGACCATGGGCAAAATCTGCAAGATTAGTTTTATTTAATTATTAAAGTGAAACTTCATTATCGACGTAGTGGAGAAATTTAGTACGGTATTAAAAAAAACACGTTTTCTTGTAACGTTTCAACGCCATTTACTTACGTAAAATTTAAAATAAAAGAAGAATGATATTATGTCGTAAAGAAGTTTCTCTTCGTACATATGTACACAATTACACCCACAATCATTTTTAATTATATAATAGTGAAATGAGGACTCTATCCACTAAAATAATTCTAATAATCGTTTAAAATAACTTGAAAATTACGGTTAATCATAGAAAAATAGAATATATACATATATAATGGTCATTTTTATTTCAGGGTCGCATAATTTTCACCTCAGTGAAAAGCTGTATACTAGGTATTCAGCTATCGCTTTGCAGATCGGTAGTCCATACCTTGAAACTTTCAATAATGTGTAAGTATTAATTGATTGTGCACATCAGCAAAGTTTATTTTCTTTAAAAGTCAAAGTATGACACTGCCGTTTTATTTTGAAAAATTCAAACATTTTCTTTAAGAAGAAAAAATATATTCATTTAGTCGAAGTATTTTTATATACATTTCATCTATCTCGAGGGCAGATCATTTATATAATCTGCCCTTGCTATGAAGTTGGGGCTGGCGATTACGGAGAGTAAAGGTTACAATCAGTGTGAGACTTTTGCGTTATTATGGACCAAGATGAGTCAAGAACCGTACACGTGAGTAAAGAAACCGTACCGTACAGAAGCAAAGCTTCATACAACCGCGCTATGATAGGTACACTACTACAAGCCAGACGCGCGTGTGTGATTGAGCACTGGCGGCTCGTCTCGTACAGAGAGAAACTGCTTTAAACCGGCTCGACCAGTGCTCAAACTCAGGGTTGTGTAAAAAATAATGTGTCAAATTTTGTTTTTTAAAGAATTATTCGTGTTCAATGAAATATAAAAAAGTGTAAATATGGTTTAATATACTTGTTTGTATGAACAATAATAGAAAAATATAAATATTTAATTTTTTAATTATCCTAAAGACCCCACTAGGTAAGTAACTTGACTATAATTTATTATTTTTAATGTGGTAGACAGATACCTCATATATATAGGTATATTATATATGAGGTATCTATTAACATTGATAGAAAACTTAGAACGTAGTACTTAATAGTTATTTTTATAATGTTTATAATTGAATAACTACGTTTATAAGTTAAATACATAGTTTCATGTTTTTTTTTTATTATTTTACACGACAAGAGTGGTTAAAAGCTGTCGGATGAAAAGATCTCCTTTCAAAACTTTTGATTATAAAAATTGTGAGGATCACATCGAAAAATCCTGTATTAAATATAAAAAAAGGACCGTAAAATATTTATTTGGAAATGCTTTTCCAACGCTCAACTAGCCGACAAATGACGGTGCTTGTTCGATTTTCAGTCAATGTGATAATGTATCTGAAATAAATGTATGAATTGCTTGAGCAAAAATTTCGCGAATATTTTTATCTCGAAAGAAACATTGTAAATATTGCTAATGAAATATTAAAACGTGTGCAAGATTGTATATTTGTTATGCCATGTGAGTGCTTTCCAATAGATTATTTAAAAAAAAAACAACATTAGATTCAGAATTTACCATCAAATTTTTGAAGAACAAAAATTATAAAAATAAAGTATTTAGAATAAAAATAAAAATAGTTTATAAAAAAATATTTTACATTAAGTATTATAATAAAAGCTGATAAACGTTTTGTTATTTAGTTTTATCCTCCTGTGCCAACCCTACAAAAATATTTTAAAATTTTGACAGCTCCGTAGAAGCTTTGCCTCTGTACGGTTTCTTTACTCATGTGCAAGAACATCGAAGATCGGTTAACGAGCACGGGATTGTTTGTCTGAGAGTTTCTCCAACGTTGTTCTAAGCCCTTCACGAAAGGTAGTTATTATAAAAAAGGTAAAGGTAGATAGTAGTTTACCCACAATATTGTGGGTAAACTAACGCCAAACCATCTTTTTGTTTATTTGATAAGAATCGGCTTTCATCATTACTTTTAATATATCGTTATTGACCTCAGTGTCTGTTCTTCGTTGTGGTTCATTTTTTGAGTCGATCCTTCCACTACAATGTGTCTTCGTTAGTCGTATCCTCTCCAAACGCAGCATTGATATTACGAACTGTTTTACTGTGATAAAACCACGTTGGAACTCGTATTTGAATATTAATGAGGTCTCAATGTTCAACTTAACTATTAAAAAATTGAATGTAATGAAGTTTTAATCAAGAATCTTGAACTATGCAGGCTTATTTAAAAGGGCCACTACATTAAACGGCAACTTCATACTTTAACGCCTATTATTTTTCACAAATTCACCATACCTCCACCATACACACACTTACAAACGACTTATAGACTTTTCCTTACACACAACTAGTCAAAGCTAACAAATACTAAGAGCTAAATATACCTACTTATATACAAATAACATTAAATTTCTTTTATTTTTACTTCGTAACTTATTTTTATTTATTATTAATACGACTGTGAATATGATAATGACATTTTAACAATTAACATTATATTGGTGTATTTTAGGATAATGAACCTTTTTGAAGCCGGCATAATAGCAAAAATGACTAAAGATGAATATAAAAAACTTCCAGAACAGTCAAGAAGATCTGATCCTGTAACAGAAAGTGATAAAGTAAATGCAGATGTCACAGGGGACTCGGCAGTTACTTCGCAGGTAATAATTAAATGATGAGGGAGGTTTATTGTTTACCGTGAAGTGGCGGTGTAAGAATATCCACTACCCCATAGCATCCCGTGGGTGTCGTAAAAGGCGACAGAGGGAAACAAATCCGGAAATGGACAGCAGCGTCTTTCTAATAACGACTAAAATTAAAAAACTGCGGTTGCCAACCCGCTTGCCAAGCGTGAAAACTATTCCAAGTATCCCCCCTATGAGGCGATCTATGGGGGAGGCCTACGTTTAGCAGTAGACTTTAATAGGCTGTAATGCAACGGAGCAGGGATTAATTTACATTACAGATAAGTCATCCTAAAATAATGATTTCTTATACTACACATGGAATAAACTAATTTTAGGGATTTTGTCGCGTTTAATTTTAAGGTTTTTAATCCCCGACGTTTCGGGCACGTTGCAGCACCTATGGTCATGAGGAGGACATCCTAAAACCCTCTAAAATATTTATATTTATTTAAATATAGTAAAAATAATTATTTTTAGACGCAGACCGAATCTACGATAGGTCTTCAACCAGTGTCATTAGTCATGCTGCGAGGAGCATTTTGTCTTCTGGGAATCGGTCATTTCATTGCAGGTGAGTTCATATTGACGTTTGAAAAAGTTCATTCGCTTAGTCTGTAAGCGATTTACCTCTGACCTGTTTAGTTTGGCTTCTCTTATAGTAGAGAAGATTTTTCAGTAAACACGACGCTTGGCAGGACAAATTAGACTAATTTTTTTTTTAAATCGACGAATGGACACATTTAGGCAGCGCACATCGATAAAGCAGCCGAGTAGCGTTTATCGCGCAAGGGACGCGCTTAAAAGTGACATATTATTGAATGACATAATTATCTTTTTGATTTGTCTACCGATGTAAATGAAATAACACTAAATGTTAGCCTAAACTAATCCCAATACACCACTAAAAACCGCATTTATGTACACAAACGCACAGATAAACAGAAAAAAAACTGTCTACGATTTTTCTTAATGTATAGACGTCGTGACTTAACTTGAAATGGCAAATAAAATTAACTTCATTTTGTTTTCAGCTTTAGTATTGGCCGTCGAAATACAGACATATCGTCGTTCACATGTCCTGGAAATTGAAGAAAATCCAACTAAGAAACTGTCGAAGCAAAAGGCAGCACGCCGATTTAAAAAACTCGTCAAAATTAAATTCAGAAAACTTTTAAGGAGTCTATATAACCAAATCGATAACGCATTTGGGCCTGTATAAATTTTAAGATTAATCTTTTGTCAAATAACTAGTTGTAGACAATCCATTTTTTAATATTAAAAATTTGAAGTCATCATATTGTTTTAATTTTATTTATTTATTTTATAAGAAGTCGTTACCTACTGTGTGTGAAAATATTTGAATAAATCTGTGGGATTTTCTTCAGGCAACAGATTAATTTAGAAAATTTCATTACTTTTATAGAAGTAGAAAAATATAAGTTGAACTTTCATCGAAATCACGTGATTATTAATCGTATAATACCGGAAGGGACCGGCATGCGACACGGCAAAGCTTTTAGACCATCGGTCATATAATCCCTCTTAATGAAAAATAACCACTTACCGTGTCAAAGTCACATCAACCGATGTGAACAGGAACGTACGAAGCAACCTTTCATAAATTATTCCGAAATACTCTTCTATACATTGCGTTACGTGTCGGAAAATTATATCAAAGGAATTCCGTTTAGAAGCAATAACTTATATTAATATTTTTTTCTTACAAAATGGTATACCAATTGCTTCAGCTGTTTTTGTTTTAGGCATTTACGTTTATAATAAATGTAAAATTAGAATAAACCTTTGTTTTTATTAACTTATTCATTCATTCATTACAGCTTATCAAAAGTCCCTTGCTGATCAAAGGCCCTCCCCTTAAATTGCCTCGTAGGAGGGATATTTACCATAGTTACAACGCTTGGCAGGCGGATTGGAAAGTTTTTACAATTTTTTTATTAATTTAAAAACAGCTCAAATTAATTAACAGTTTTTATTAATTTGAGCTGTTGTCAGGCACGTGCTGCTGTTTTCTCCCTGTTCCATTTCCCTCTGTTGCTTACGATGCCCACAAGATGATATGAAACTTACGTTTTCATGGATTTATGGATTATGGCGTATAATTTTTACGTATTTTAATTTCCAAAGTTTTAAGTATTTTGTGCTCTATCAAATCTTATACAATAGCGAAGGCGAACTTAAATATGTTTGTAGACTGCAGACTTTCCAAACTATTAATGCTTAACGTCAATTATATTATGTTCTTTTGTCGAAGATTCGATGTTTGACGACGGAAATAAAATTTTCTTTCGTCTATTAATTCTGCAGTCTGCAAAATTATTTCACAATCGCTTCTGCCATTATATCAAATTTTATAGATCATTATTCCTCATAAGAGAACACCAATTCCTGACAAAGATAATTATTTTGAAATTAAAGAGACATTTCAATAGAGAAAATAGCTGGTGCTGGGTGCTGGGTCCGTCATCTCGTAATCTAGTGATTGATAAAATTTTACCCATAGTCAAAAAAACTAATCGTATTCAATTTCAGTTTCGCTTTGCAGCAAGGCCCATGGTCAAGAGGGGATTGAAGTGTTCAACGCTCTCATGTAACGGTTAACCGGAGCTACCTTCAGTTTTTTTTATTATTTTTGGTCAGTTCTACTCAGAATAAACTTACGATATCATGAATTCTCGCCGTGATATGCTTAAATCTGGATGTAATTTTATTATTAATTATAGAATTCTAAGCAGATGATTGCATCCAACCGTTTTATAAAGTTATTTGCCGTCATCACGTAGGTGAAGAGAGAGGCGGAAGAGGGAAATCAAATAGGAGATGAGCAGAAGTCTCTTTCTGATAACAACTCAAAATAATAAAACTTCGGTTGCCAAGCCGACTGCCAAACGTGGCCAATTTTGGCCAATATCCCTAGGAGGCAACCTAAAGTTTTAACAATGGAATTTTTAAAAGCTATAATGGATAAACCGTCCTTGTTAGGAATCGATGTTATTTTGCGTGGATTTAAGGTGTATCAAATCCGATGTAATGACAGCAACATAAAAGTAAATTCAAGTAAAATTAGCGTCACAGGCGTCCTCTCATGTGAGAGATTTTAGGGCAAGGAAGTTTTCGCCGCGCTATTCAAGAGCGTGTTTGCGGACTACACATGTCTTCAATATATGTTTTATTTTTTAATTCACCGACGATGACCTGGTAATCAGCACTTAAAGTTGTAATTGACAATTTTATTGGTTCCGGCGGGTTTGCACCTGGGTTGATTGTGAACTGTAAAAATTAGAGCGAGGGTTTTGCCTTTGAGCAACCACGGCTTTTTCATTCCACAAAACAATGTTATGTCAATGTCAAAATATTTGACGATAACTTCAGAAAGGAATTTGTATTATTACATGAAAATGGCTAGAACCCTAAGTCCTAGTAAATTTTATAATTAATTTTATTTGTTAACAGATGTTCTTTATAATTTAATTTTATAAAAATGTTCTAATAAATATCAAAAATTTGAAGAATTTTAATACATGAAACATTGTGAATAACACGATACAAAATGCTGCAGTGTAACATTTTAATTAAAATTATTATTTCTTCTAAGAGCACAAAGCAAGCCTTAAATTACTTTAATTTAATACGAATTCCTGAGAAACTGGAGTTCACGTTTTGACAGCAGCGTTTGATTGTTAAGCCCCGAATATTACTTCTGTCGAGAGTAAAATTTTCGCAAAATTGTATAAATGCTTTCTTTTTGAACATTTATTATTTAATTTGTCTTCAAATAAAAAAAAATACATGGCCTAATATAAGTTATAATAAGAAATTTAAAAAAGAATAACGTGACATCATTATTATCATTAGAGCCCACAAGTTTACTTTTTTTATAGAATAAGGGTCACAAACGAGCACACAGTCCACCTGATGGTAAGTGGATGCTGTGGCCCATAGACATCTATATTTATCTTCAATTAAAAATCAAAATGCAGACACGTTGTCACGCCTGAAGACTAAGACAGAATGCCTCGTTTCCAGTAAAATGGGTCTCCGTTCTATACACCCACTACACGAAACACTGCAGCATTAAGTTGCTTTTTGTTCTTTTAGGTGTCTCTTGGAAGAATGAATATTCACCAGAGCAGTCAAAAGCTGCTGGTAGTGCTCTAAAATTACTAAGAACCCCGTTCACGAAGACAGGGCTCAAAAAGGTTAAGAACATTAAATCATCCCTATTTCACTAGTATCAGGTTCACATCAGTCAATTTCTTATTAACAAATCCCTTCCCGCTTGGAAAAGGCTCACAATATTTATATAAAATACCAGATACAAGGGCTTCGCTCGCCCACATTTAAAAAAAATGTGGGGAAGGCACACGGCGTGTGAGTAGCCGTATGCCTCCCCCACATTTTTTGCGGTGAGCGCCAACAAACCAACGCGCTCCCCCCGAAGGAGACGTTAAATTTAGAACTGGACCGTAGTCCACAGCAAAATGACTGGCGAATCAGTAAAAGAGGGCTTGGCCCTTGGTAGTGCGTAAGCACAAACATCGACCAAAGTCGCGCATGTCAATACGTGTAAACGCCATACAGAATACGATCAAATCCAGCCACAGTGAATGTACGTCACACGGTTTAGGCAACACGTCGAATAATAGGCACGCTGGCTATAAAAGCCATCCGTGAGCGCCACCACCTGCCAGACCGCCGCTCCTGCAGACGTGATGTAAGTGTAAGTCATCACCACCAATTGCATGATCAGCACGGCTACTAGCCGCAGAGCGTTTCATGAGTAAATAACAAACGTTTTATTAAGCGTGGCAACTATGGCAAATATCCTATGAGGCAATCTATGAGAGAGGCCTATGTTCAGAAGTGGACTTTAATAGGTTGTAACGGTAATTTAGGAGACTTGTCTGGCACACACTCTACATTATTGATAGTGAAAACTCTCAATGAAAACCTTTCATTTAAAAATGCTACAGATTGATTATATACCTCAACTAATATAACCTCAAAACATATTGCATTATTACTTGATTCTCCGCACTTTTAAAAATATACTAAACTTACTGACTTACTTTCTTACATTACTTTACTTACTTTGTTATACTCGAATAGACAAATGAAATGACATAATATGTTTCATCAAGTTACATTGTATTAAAATTTACTAGTCCAAGTATGTTAAGAGAGTGGCCATTGTTCTTTGCTTTGTGAGTTTCCTCGTTCATTCTAACTACGTGTCCAAACCACCGAAACATTCCTTTATTAGTCCTGGTTACAACATCTTATTTAGAAAAATATGTATAGAGCTGAGCAATTGAGACCATCATTATATATTTTGTGAATTGTAAATTAGTCGCTTTCTTGTTTTAAATAAAAACAAGAAAGCGACTGCGATGACCTATTGTTAACAATTAATTTACGCCATAATAGCGTAGTAGGCGACAGCGCTGACTCTCACTTGCGAAAAGCTACTTTACCCTGAGACTAAGAGATATGTGTAAGATTAAGTTTCTATTACTAAGGGAATGCAAAGCACTAGTTATGATACATCCTGTACTGTAAGTAAGCAATTATACAAATATATAAAATGGTTTCTTGGAAACGACTCTAAGGGTTTTAGATTTTATTCCTGATAAAATTATTTTATTTTCTAACGCCAACAAAAGTTTTTCGTCCAGGTACTAATTTATTTATATTTAAAATGTAATAAATGTTTAGTGTTTTGGCTCCGTGCCACAGTGGCTTAGCAATGAGTTCGAATCCCGCACGGAACAAGTACTTGTTTGGCCTACAAATAATTTTCCTCGTGAAATTTATGTATGTAAACTGCTTCTACGATACAGAAGAAAATCCTAGTGTGGGAGGAATTTATTTTAAAAAGAAAAGAAAAGAAAGTTAAGATCGGCGTGAAAAAATAGAATGATGTGTAGTGTTAAAATGGCGTATGTAGTTTTAAAGAGCACTACGCCCATCCTTTAGTTACGTGTACTATCATTGCTACCATTAAACGAAACACAACTACTTTAGGAAAACACTCACATAACTGTTCATAACGCAATACATGTTCCACCTCTAAGCGAAACCGCTTGGCGACAAGATTCAGTGGCAACGTATGCAATTGAACTTATGTTGCTCCTGTCCTATGACGGTAGTAGCGCTGTGGCTGTTTTGATGTGACATTGCCGTTATCGGGTCAATTCCCACACTTGAAAATGATTTCCCCACAAATAATATTTATTACGGGTCTGGGTGTTTGTCGATATGTAGTTCTTTTAACTCCCAGTGTCGGGATAACCTTTTTTAAAGAACAAAAAACACTAAAGACGAGTATCCAGATTCTGAGCTACCACATACATTCTTAATAATTAATACTTGTACTTGTCGTAATATGTGAGCAGTTCTAGATTTGCGCATAGAGAATTCGACAAAATGAGCCGAAACTATGTACTTGAATTTTAATTTCACCTTTTTGTCAAAACTTGTTACACTAATTGAAATGTCGCAAAGATGAAATATTTAATTACAGAATCGCAGGACGCAATTAAAATATTCACGCTCTTTGATCTCACTTTATAATCAGGACTTGCTTGTAGCACTACTACTGCAATCCTCACTTCTATCTAGGATTATATTTATGCTCTTAAATATTTATCCTTTAGTTTTATCCTTTTATTGGATGACCAGTTTTCTTGCTGATCGGAGCATCAGGGTTGTAGTAGACGGTGCGTGCTCCGATTACAAGCCCATTAACGCTGGTATTCCACAAGGCTGCTGCTATCACCAACGCTGTTTCTTCTGCATATCAATGGCATGTTGCAAACCGGCAACATTCATTGCTATGCAGATGACAGCACTGGTGATGCTCTGTACACCGGCCATGCCAATATTTCTCGGGAAAAATCGCCGAGTACCGGAACAAACTTGTGTCTGAAGTCGAGATTTTGTTGAACAAAGCCTCGGACTGGGGCGACTAAATTTAGTCCAGTTCAATCTCCAGAAGACACAAGTTTGCGCGTTTACCGCTAAAAAGAACCCCTTCGTCGTATCTCCTCAGTTTCAAGGCACTCCCCTTGTTGCCTCAGCCAGTATCGGAATCCTCGGCGTCGACATATCGAGTGATGCAGTTTCGTGGTCACCGCACACCGCCTGCAACTTTACAAGCGCAGGTTCGGCCGCACATGGAATACTGTTCACATCTCTGGCTAGGGCCCCAGTGCCAGCTCCTTCCATCTTATCGCATCTAGCGCAGAGCTGTTCGAATCATCGGCGACCGAACTCTTTCCGAACGGCTTGACTCACTGGCACTGTGAAGAGATGTTGCATCTCTTTGCGTATTTTAACGCATTTACCACGGGAGTGCTCTGAGGAATTGTTTGACTAATTCCAGCCGCACATTTCACCATCGCACGTCGCGACAAAACTCGCGATACCATCCATACCATCTGGATGACTGGCGGTCCACCACTGTGCGATTTAAAGAAGTTTTCTTCCTCGCACAACTTCCTTGTGGAATCGACTACCACCAGAGATTTTTCCGAACCGATACGACTTAGGGACCTTCAATAAAAGAGCGTACACCTTTTGAAAGGCCGGAAACCGCATCTGCACCCTGGTGTTGCAGTTGTTCATGGGCGACGGTAATCACTTACCATCAGGTGAGCCGTATGCTCGTTTGCCTCCTCTCCTATAAAAAAGGTCTTACTTCAAATTGTAACAATAATAATATACTTTATCGGCCTTACTAGATAAAAAAGTTTAACTAAATGAGTTCCTACTCAAATAACTAGGTGATCGGTATAGTATACATAATATAGTATATTATAGGTAAGTTTAACATATTATAGTTTATTAGATGATTAGATTATTAACTTTATATTGCATGTCCTCATACCTACTGATCTTATATTTACTCATCTTAAATTTATTAATATAATGATTCTTTAATAAATCTATAAATTTACCATAAGTAATTTACATTTGATAGACTACCAGCAATTAAACCGTGTGCTGTTTCTGTTGGAGGGCTAATTTTTGTTTTGTTGTATATCATTTTTTATATTTTGAATAAAAAAATAAGTCTCATGTTTTAACTAAAAACTGTTCAAGAAAAAGTACGAAAAAAAAACTGTGCAAAAACACGAACTTTAATGTTATATATGGAATTTCACAGCATATGTCAAAGATTAAGCCGTGACTAAGAGACTTCTTTTGTAAGGACTATTCTTAAACCATAGTTTAAATTTTAGACTATCAATAAACTTTTTTTTGTTATAAGATCCTATAAGTTAAACAACCGACCGAAGAGTATTTTACTTGAATTCTTGTAATTTGTATTTATTTATTAATATTACTTGAGGTTGGAGGAAACTTATATGTCGAAACGTAAACACACTGGCGCCGCGTCCGGTAGCCATCGATAACTTTCGTTTGTTTTTTTTAGTTTGTATTCAGTGACAGTTTTGTCCGGTCCATGTTGTCATATGAGATGACGGCTGGTCGAAAGGACGCTTTAGCTAGTGTTAGTTTGTATGAGGTCTAACGTAATATGCTTGCGTATGTGTGTGGGTCCCTAAATGTCCAAAGATAGGGACAGTGTACCTATTCATGTCAGGATGGACGAGCAGACGAATCAGTGATTAATAGTGTTGTTACAGGAATTCATGAAGATACACGCCCGAGGACGGTCGTATGTCAGGAATGACCGTGTCGGCGCGTCTATAAAATACCGGTTGGATCGAGACTGAACAAAAGGTTGCGTCACTGTAGCAGAGCATCATATCGATGGTGGCGAGGTGGAATTGAGGGTTTATCGAGAAAACCCCACTCGTTTCTGCAGTATAAAGTTCACTGTAGGCGCCGTTAGCGAGAGATTCCGCTGAAGTCATTCCACGAGTGAAGTCATTCTACGAGTGCTAATATGGTTTCGTGGTTCTGTCCGTGGTGGTGGTTCTTCTGGTGCAGGCAAGAAAGATGGTGTTGCTGACAGGCTGTTCTGTGTTACACTAAGATGTGAAGTGTTGCTGTTGCTTTGGATACTTTGGTGTTATCATGTAATTACGTCTCTTACGTTACACCAATGTGAAATTGTGGCGGGGACGTGTTACTGTGTGGTCGAACTGTAATTGCTCTATTCTGAATGTATAGTGCGTTACGCTATCTTATTACTGATAATGATTAATTATGTAAGCACGTAATTAATCATTATCAGTATATTTATTAATATCATTGATTGGTTAGCGCTCACTGTAAGTTTCACGGTACGCGAGCAACCCGGGTTCGATCCCCGCCGGCACCAATGAAATTGTTAATTGCAATTTTAAGTGCTGATTTACCACACTCGGCGGTGAAGAGAAAACATCGTGAGAAACCTGCATGTCTGAGAAATCAAAAAAAAATATTTCGAACATACGAAGTTCGCCAACACGCATTGGGGCAGCGCGGCGGACATTTCCTTGCCCTAAAACCCTCTCAGAAATAAGAAGAGGCCTGTGCCCAGCAGTGGGACGTATATAGGCTGCAACTTTACTTTTTTTCTTTACGTATGCAGGAGAGCAAGTTGAACATCCGCTGTCACCCTTTATTATTTTTAACAATTAACCTTTCTTGATGAATTTCCGAGATCAGAAGTGAGATCTTTTGCTGAATTTCCGAGATATATATTAAAACGTGGTGGAGCCACGCTGTAATTATATTACGGACTGCAGCAGGAACGGATCGGCTAGACTGAGTTATATCCTTTAATGAATGCGAGTGATAATGAAAAGCAAAGTCGTTCTTACTACTAAAATAATACGTAATTTCATTAGGAAATGTAGTAAAATATAGATTTACATAATGTTTCATTAATATTACAATTTAGAAGTATTTTTTTTTTAAATTTTAAAGTTTAATGTTGCATGTTGATGTTGATATTAAATTGCTATAATTGACGACCAGAATATCCATATTAATTGCCGAAATTGACACTGTTAGTGAATCAGAAATTATTTTAATAGTTTGCAGATGAATCACTTCTTCGAGATTTACTGGAGCTCTGAAAACTCGAAGCATAAAAATACGACCCATCATCATCGAACACGCTCATCCAAGCATATTGTCATTCCTGCTTCCATCCCGCTTCGTCCGCCATTTGAAATAACTGTCTATTTGTTTTTATCAAACGCTATTTACTTCATTAATTACTAGCTATGCCCAGCATGCATTGCAATGCCTCTTTTATGTCGGAAACCTTTGCAGGCGCACACAGTCCAATTCAACAAATACTATATATATTCGTAATCGATTAAATGATAAAAGAAAGCATAAAAGACAAGAAATAAATAAACAAAACATCATTTTTATTTGAATATTTTATTAAACTGCAGTGACTGTTACAGACAGTATAAAATAAAAAAATTGATTATTTATTTGCTAATATTCTCATCGCTACAACATAATCACTAAAAGCATCTTGTTCAAATGCTTTACAAATACTGCAAACATATTATGTGGAAAAAGTATTTAGTTTCAATTCCATGCATGACAACATCATAACAATTTGTTTTTTAAATCTTTAATATGAAGAAAAATAAGGACTTATGGTATATTAGTGAAAATATTAAGCTCTGTTATTAAAGATGTTGCCCTTGTTCTTTCTCGCTTTTATCTCCAATAAATTTATTGAACAAGGAGTTTTTCCAGATTTAATAAAATATAGCAAAATAGTACTTTTATTCAAAGCAGGGGTTGAAGAGGACCCTTCAAACTTTACACCAGTTACAAATTTACATGCGTTCAGTAAAATATTTGAAAAAAACAAAGTTGAATCAACTACGTACTTCAAAATTAACAATCTTATACATATTATATGAAAAGCAATATAACTTCGAAATGCTGATCCACACTGACGCTGGTTCTTCACTGACCAAACATATCTTCGATGCATGGGGAATTAACAGATTAGGTGTTTTTTGTGATTTATCCAAAGCGTTTGTTTGTGTTGACCACGCTACCTTACATCTAAAATTAAATCACTAAGATATTGAGGATATGGCTGTCAAATTAATCGCGACATATCTCCGTTGTGTGTGTAAACAGGGTGCGAAGCGTCAGTTGTTGCTGTGTCGGGTGCATGGTTGTAGAGGGTAGCGGAGTCTGAAGTACGGTGTTTAACTGGTAGTAGGGGGCTCAATTAGTGAATTACCTACTTACGAAAGGCTGCCCGCCAACTAGCGAAAAGTCCCAGGGTGGCTATATCGTTCTGGTTAGGGACCAGGCGAGAGGATCCGATGGCGATTTCTGAGGGAGTTGGAGCGCAGGGACGCTCCAACTCCCTCAGAATCTCTAGATCAAGCTCCCGTGGGCTCAGTTACTCTGATCGTATCTTTTGGTTGTTAACGCCTATTTTAACTGCCATTGACCATCCTTATTCACTCTTTACTTACTCTTTATCATCAGAAGAGAGCTATACACACAATTTTCATTATATTTCACGAGAGTCTTTGAGATAACTGTTAAAAGAAATTAACATATTGACTTCATGACTTTACAATATATTTATTCGAAAATAATTTATGTATATAAAAATACATATTATTTAATAAAAATAAAAAGTGACATCATAAAATCAACACTACAAATAAGCATAAATTTGTAGTTCCATCATTAACACAAGAAGGGAAGCAACTCCTTTACAGGACAATATTATGTACGTTTCTTAAATAAAATTTCCATAGTGAAAATTTACTTACAGTTAAATACTTTAAAAAATACAACAAAAATTACTCACATAAAAGCATATTAAACAGTCAATGACTAACAGATAAAGCTGTTTGGTTAATGTCTTCCAGTTTAGCACATATAATATAATTTACAAGCTGGAAAATTTAATATGTTATACTGAATATAAATTCGCCAAAGACGTAGTTTGTCTTAGCGGCTTTCTCTGTACGAGTATATCTGAACCCTAAGTAATAATTATTATAATATGCTGACGTTTATAAGTGCTTTGCTTAAAGTCTATATGAATAAAGATATTTGATTTGATTTGAAACATCTCTTGAATCAGGAGAAACACAAAATAGGTTTGTTACCCCTGAGAACAAAGATGGAATGCATCGATACCAGTAAAAAGGTTGAAAACCGGATTTCAACACTTACCATACGAAACAGTAACATGAAACTGCTACTTTACGTTGGTATTTCGTGAGAGCGTGATTTTTCCCGACCCATTTCTACTGCAGATATAATACAGCTGCATCGTGACTCTACCACGTGAAATGTGTAGACCTTAAAAGAAGTTCAAATAAACTAAGAATCAAAAATTACCTAAGGATGAGTGTACAACACTCATTCTAATAAACCTTAGGATGAGTGTAGAACAAGTAGTTAAATAAAGAAGATAGTTTCTTATGTTATATATTATACTTATCCATACGCTTTATTTTTGTGTTAACGTGAAGACTGAACATTGAATAAACCTTGAATGGGTTAATTTTACTGATTTAATCGCGTTTAATCTTCATTTTTTTTAAATTACTCTATAAACGAAGTACGGACACGACAGCTCATCACCATTCCTCAGAGACTTAATCATTCCTTTTCTTTTTTTGTTCTGGAGTACCTTCCTCAGCATTTGCTATCAACGCTGCGCGCCTTTGAAATGAGCTGCCAAAAGTTAAGACATATCACCAGCAAACACACGTTTAAGTAAAAAGTTCAGAGTTTATTTTCCTAAAATGTTTTATAGGTAATTAATTTTTATCATCATTGAAGCTAATGATTTCTTATATTTACGCGAACACTACACATTTAAATAAAACTAGTTTTACGGATTTTTATCGCGTATATTAACTTATTTATTTCACGTCCTGAGTACTTTGCAGCACCCATGGTCATGGGGACTGAGGTATTTGACGCCCAATGTCATAGTTAACCACGGTTACCTCCAGATTAAAAATTATTAATTTTGTTCCATCTACGCATGAACTTACAGTATCTTGAAGTTCGGCAGTATGCTGGGGGCTGTATGCAGGGGCGATCCTGCAGTCTGTGAACATGTACAGGATCGCCCCCGTACCACATTAGATTTGATAGACCACAAACCTCGCTAAAGAACACCGATTCCTTCCAAGGATGATTCGCGAGGCTATTGAAATCAAAAAACATCCTAATTTCAATAGAGAAGATGGTTTGGTGCTACCATCTGCTTGGGATCCTATAATTAATAAAATTAAATCCCAACCCAAGCATACAACTGCAAGACTTCAAGATACTGTAAGTTCATACTGCGTAGATCGGAACAAAAAATTAATAATTTTAATCTGAGGTAACTGTGGTTAACTATGACATTAAGGCTCAAATACCTCAGTCCCCCGTGACCATGGTGCTGTAGTACTCGAAACGTCGGGAATATAAAATAAGTTAATATACGCGATAAAATCCGTAAAACTAGTTTTATTTAAATCATTGAAGCTATTATTTATCTTTATGTCATTAGCTGTAAGGGACAAAAATAATGATACGAATATTTTATTTGAAGTTAGAAGCTGACATGAAAAAGCTTCTGCACCAGCGGTCTTGTCGACGTTTCCTATGAAAAATTACTTGCCATGTGAAATTCCTAGAAATATTGACCTACATACGAGGGGACGACATAGTCCGATGCACATTGCTAAATAACTTCATCACTTAATATTCGTATAGTATACTACCTCTTGGCCGGGCCGCCTGGTCAGAGGACTTTGGTTTCTACACTGAATATCCAGTAACCGAACCCCAGGAGAAATAAAATATATATTAGTACAATTTTGTGGTTGTTTGCGATTGATATCACGATTAGTTGGCAGTTTTGTGATTAGTTCCGCATTTTTAGTAAACTATTTCATATATGTTATTAATAAACACGGAGTAATTAATTAAAATAATTCACTTAGTACTTACCAATCACACTATATCTCTATATAGTTTATCCAAATAAAAAATGAGAACATTAAGTTGCTAAAATCCGAGTGTGGAAATTAATTGGTTTGTATCACATAATATTCTTAAAATTAATACAATGTGTGTTTATTCAAAGCAAGAGTTTTTATGATAATCGCAATGATCACTTACTTTAAGGTAGGATAGTACTCAAATACTGACTTTTAGACTATCCCATATTATGGTGTAATTTAAACACATAATGTTTTAAAATTATAGTACATTGGCGCTGTCGTCGCACCACAAGCAAAATGAAGCCTATATAACGCTATAAAAAGTTCCAAAGGATATATGTGTATATATATATATAGAACAGCTTTGTACAAATAAATACACGGAGCGTAACCCCTCCTCGTGCTGAACACCGTTCCCGGCAGGAGTTCTCCCCTTTCCATTCACGATAAACTGGTGACCCCGACGTGATGTGAACACGCAACATGCAACCTTCGGAAACCTCAACTTTAAGCTTTCTTCATCGTCCTCAAGTATCTCATCCATTCGCTCCCGAGCAGATATCGTCTGCAGTGTTCAGATCCTGCAGCTGCAGCTTTTCAAAGTTTACAGCAGCACTGGAATAACGCATCCTGTTCCTTCAAGCTACTTTCTGCACTACAGTGTTCGGCATGGCTCTGATCCTTACTGCTCGCCTCTGCTTCACGGCACTCTCGCAGATTACTTGCCCGCAGACTACAAGGCAATTCCTGGCACATGCACATTCTTAGACAACTAGACTGCACTACACTCGACATTTGAGCAAAGGGGGGTGAAGTGGTGGTGCTATCGTCGCGCCATAAGCGAAACGCACCGAAGCCTTAATCACGCTATCAAAATTTCTGAAGTACTGCGCTATATATAGAACAGCTCTGTACAAACACACAAATCGTTGGCCGCTCCCCAGGCTGAAACCTTGCCCAGTGGGAGATCTCCCCTTTCCATTTACAGCCAAAATAATATAAGAATCAAAACATTTCATTTTCTTTGTTTTAAATTTAGACTACATATTACTTCTTTTTGAAATCTAAAATAAAGTCCGAAATTTTTTCTTGCTACTTTCGATAAACATTTTTCCGTAGGCTAAAGGTTTAATTTTTTATAACATTATTTGAGGTATCGACATAAAAACGATACAAGGCATCTTATTACTAAGCAGAACTTAGTTTTCGTGAGCGGTAAATCGAAAGAGCGGTAGATCATCATCGCAAAATATAATGTTGTATTTTGTAATAAAACTTTCATATATGTAAGATGTTGCTTGAATTTTTAACTTATGTATCAAAAAAGGCAATTTTATCTCAAAACACTTGAACATTTTACTATAGGTGGTAGAGACTCGATACATGCAGCGTATTATATGCCTGCAGCACGAATAGATCGGCTGGATCGGAAAAGAAATACAATAGTTAAGACTGCCAAAGTAAAATGCCAGTATTGTGCTGCTGTGTTTCATGTAAATGCAAATTAGGCTTAGACCACACTCATCGCAATTGTGAATTTTATTCATGACAAGTGAACATTTTGTTTCTGAATGTTTCAAGATAAAATGTCGTGGTGAATTCCCTAATGCCGCCAGTACGAAACCGTTCTTATTTCTTTGACTTAGGATTAAACATTTTGTTTCTGATTGTTTCAAGTGTCAAAAGTTTGCTGTTGCACTTACTACCCAATACCTAGCCTAATACAACGCCGTGATGTGGCGGCGTAAGAAAAATCTACTACGTTATATTATCATTTCGTGGGTGCATTAAAAAGCCACAGAAGAAAAAGAAAACAGAAGATTGACATCAGCATCTTCCTGATAACAACTCAAAACAATTAAAAGAACTGCGATTGCGAACTCGCACGCCAAGCGTGGAAATTTTGGCAAGTTTTCCCCTATGGCCTATGCCACGCCACAAATTGGTTCATAGGTACAAAACATAGGTTTAGCAGTTGAATTTTAATAGTCTGTAATGATTTTGAATGTAAAAATCTCGACGACCTACTATAAGATGTAATGTTAGCTCGCTTAGTCATTTCTTATATTATAAAAAAGATGTTACGTAATAATAAGATTTACCATCCGCAAGCACAGTTACCCTTAAAATCCCTCTTCACTTTAGTCAGAAAGAGACCCATGTTGTAAGTGGTCTTACAACACTGACGTATGTAAATAACTCCAAAGTCTTGCCGTGCGCACCAGAAACGATGAAATGAATTCTTTGTTCGCGCCCAAAGCACGTGAATATGAAATCCAACCGTACATTGGCATCTTGTATTTTAATTCTAAAGCAGTCACAAAGCTAAAAATAACTAATAAGAAGATACTTGAAAAAATTAATAAAATCGACTGAATCTCTAGAAAAAGCTTCTTTTTTATAAATGGTCTTAATTCCTAGAATTGTATTAATAATGCATGATTCCTAGGAAACTTTATAACGTGGTTGTGATGAAATTTTCTCGAAGAATTAATATTCATAATGATTTCTTATATTTACGCGAACACTACACATTTAAATAAAACTAGTTTTACGGATGTTTATTTGATTAACTTATTTTATATTCCCGACGTTTCGAGCACTTTACAGCACCCATGGTCACGGGGGTGACCATAGGTGCTGTAAACTGAGGTGTTTGACGTCCCAATATCATAGTTAACCACGGCTACCTCCAGATTAAAATTATTAATTTATCTTGAAGTCTTGCAGTTGTAAGCTTGGGTTGCGATTTAATTTTATTAATTATAGGATCCCAAGCAGATGGTAGCACCAGCCATCTTCTCTATTGAAATTAGAAGGTTTTTTGATTTCAATAGCCTCGCGAATCAACCTTGGAATGAATCGGTGTTCTTTAGCGAGGATTTGTGGTCTATCAAATCTAATGTAGTGACGGGGCGATCCTGTACATGTTCACAGACTGCAGACTTCCGGAGCGTCGATTCTTCACATCAGCTATGTGTTCTTTAACGTGGGTTTTATTGATCTTTTAGTTTGTCCTATATAAGAGAGACATTCACAATCAAGCTTGTACACTCCTGCATCTTGCAGAGACATTACACTTAACTGATGGTAAAAACTGACTAATCTTCTTCGGCGGCTTGAAGTATGTTTTAATAGAAGCACGCTTCAGGATGTAGCCAATCTTATCAGTGACACCTCTGACATATGGCAGTACAGCAGTTACTCGCTTGACTGTGGCCGGCTTCACTCGTTCACTGTGACGTGGCGCGGGACCCGAAGCTTGTTTTCGTGCAAAACTTGCTTGACGTGTTGAAGCTCGCCGGCCAGGTGTTTACTGTCACAGATCCCTCGTGCTCTCTGAAACAAAGATTTATCTACGGTAGCTAACTGTGAAGGGTGGTGATGAGAATCACCGTTTAAATATCTATCTGTATGGGTCTTTTTTCTATACACAGTGTGGCTCAAGGTGTTATCAGGATTTCGAATTACTAACACATCTAGAAAAGTTAAAGAATTGTTTGCCTCTAACTCCATAGTGAACTGAATTTTAGAAGTGCTCGAAACGTCGGGAATATAAAATAAGTTAATATACGCGATAAAATCCATAAAACTAGTTTTATTTAAATGAATATTCATGTCGCAAGATTTTATACTTTTGATTCTTCGCGACAGTTTCTTCGTATTGTATCGTATTCGTATTGTTCGCATCAGCATTTTTATTCTTAATCGAGAAAATATATAGATGTTTATGGGCCACAGGATCCACTTACTATTAGGTAGACTGCGTGCTCGTTTCTTATTCCATACTGTATAATGAACCTTTATTCTATATAATAATGCTAGAAGATTTTCATAATATTACTTTTTTATTTTAAATCTTTTATCTTTATTTTATTTTATTTTTATATTAGGGAAAACCAAGAGCTTACAAATCTTAAGAAAATAATATATTTAATTACAAGAATCCAATAACAGAGTTTTACTAATAGAAACACAGTAACATAACCTTTCGTCGTATAAATGACATAGCACAAATACGAGCATCAAAAATGGAGTCTAATTTAAATGTAGAGTATGCAAAAATTTTAAAGTGAATCTGACAATACTAGCCAAAAAGAAAAGAAAAGCGGGGCTTTACGCACTACATAATATTTAAAATTATAACTATTTTCCTCCGTATTATTAATAATCAAAAACTATCTACAAAAACCATCTAACATATTAACGCTTTTCCCTCGTTGCTTTAAATGTTTCGCTTTACGTAATTACAGAGTAAACAACGAACTTTGTTAATCTTTTTTATGTCTGCCAACAACAGAACGTTTTTTTCTGTAACATGCAACCAACGATTTTACGGAAATCTAATTTCACATATTTTAACGTAGGAAGCGACTTGTACCACGAAGTTAACTTAAACCGCGTTAGTAAATAAATACGTATATTGTATATAGATAAGACTGGTTTATAACTATAATTTTAACCCACTATATCTTTTATTTAAAAAAACTGAAACATGTTTTATAGATATATAGATTTAAAAAAATGTGATTAAATTGAAATTTAAAATCTAAAATCTGTTTTTGTAAAAAAAGATAATCATTTTATTTCAAACATTTATCATAAATATTCCATTAAGTAAAAGATACATACTTGGAAAGAAAGGAAGTGTACGTGACCGTGCACTCGTACCAAATTTCTTTATCGCAGATTTGCTAATCGATCCTCTTAGTTAACGAATGTTTTGCCAGCTGTCATCCATTTTCACTTGAAATTAAGCTTTCTGCTTAAACAAGGAAAGTTTAATTTCCGCAAAGTTAGAAGGTAGTGCAAATCAAATTAATGAAGTCGTCCTTTTACATAGCCGCATAGTTGACAGCAGTTGATCGGAGATACCAAAGTACGGTAAAATTAATCAACTCTGGGACTACATGACATGATGGAGGTCCAAGTAGACTTAGGATGACTTTTATTGCATCCGTTTTGGGCTATGAAACTGTTTTCTTGTTTATAGATACTAACTGGGTATATAGTATATTAGTTTTAGAGAACTAATGTACTATATACCCAGAATATGATAATTTTTAATATTTGTAAGAATTGTTTTTGGCTAATATATTGTATGTATGATTCTTCGTTTCTTTAAACGCTAGTAACTTCTGGGTATATACACACACACACAAGGTACGGTAGGCGCACGAATACATTCCAAATATTTATCAATTGTGTACAAAATTAATTATTTTTTTTTATTTAATTTTATGACAATTTTATTTTAAGACCTAAATATTATGGTTTTTAAAAATATTAATTTCTTCTATTAATCCCTGATTTAAAATTCCACATGAATTAATAACGTGGTAGAGCTATGCTGCAGCTATATTATGGTTGTAGCACGAATGAGTTAGCTGGGCCGAGGAAGAAACACGCTCACACAGAATACCAGCGTAAAATAGCAGTTCAATGCTGCTGTGTTTCGTATGCTGAGTGTAGAGAACTGGAGACCATTTTTACTGGATACGAGGCATTCCATCTTAGGCCTCAGGGGTGGCAACGCATTGGCATTTTCATTCTTAATCGGGGATAGATGTATATTATAGTTATTTCATTAACAGTAAGAGCTAGTTCTCTCAGACACATAGGAAGACACGAGTAATCTAGGTTTTAATTAATTTATAACTGATATAGATTAAAACATCATTTTAATACCATTAATATTGTATTTGAAGGAACAAGAAAAGATAAATATTGATTATAGATAATTAAAAAGCTAGTAAGCTAATTCGTTTGTTTAATGGCCACCATTATAGGCTCGACTTACGAGACTTAATTTGGAACTTCTTGACTTATGTGCACGTATAATAAATATGTTAAAGTGTCTAAATAAAGATGCTAATAATATGGAGAAATAAATAACCTTGTTTTTAAATTTAAATAAACTTTAACATCGTAGTAATCGTCATAAGCATACTCAAAACAACGTGGAACTTACTACCTAAAATTACCTAAAGAATTCGCAAAAATAAAAGAAATCATAAAATGGAAATTTATATTATAATATGTTATTCAGATATTTATTTTCTAACAATAATATACTTTGCTCGGCTTTTATAACAATTGTTTTGTATAAAAACTAAAAAAAAAATTCAGACTGACTCAGTAAATATAAAGTATTCTTAGGACTATTCTTTAGTTTCTTTCACCAAAGTTCAATCGCCTTAAAAGTTTATGTACAATTAATTTTTCTTTTATGAACTAAACTTTTTATTCCTTATATTTTATGTTCCAATTTTATACAAAACGCCGCTTACAAAGATTTATTCTATGTATTATATATATATATATATATATATATTATTATATATATATATGTATTATTTTATGTCGGGTTTTCTACCACAGACGAAACAAATTTCTCTGTATTGTTAACTCCATCACGTTTCCACCAATAAAAACACGATAACGTGTGAGTGACATGTTTTAATTATGAGAATAGATTTCTATTAAAGGCTAAAAATATTGACTTTACTTGTGGTTTATTTTAACATCTTCTTCTTCGCTATTAGCTCATGAGCACTGTACGTAGCTCCACTTCTGAATTTCTGGAGCTTCTACCCTAGTTCTTACTTATTTGCCATATTCGCCATTCTCGAAATATGGATTGGCTATCACGGGATATTGAGTCTTATACCTTTGGCTACTCGTCGCGATATAGAAATTTTAAATCTGGCATATACAAAATACGGTTGTTCTGCCATCGGACCATCAGGGTGATTGACTTCGACATATATTTCTGCCGCCGAGCAGCAGTACCTACACAGCTTTTTTCCAGTCTGAAGGGTAAAGGGAGCCCGTATAATTACAGGTTGTGAAGCATTCGTTCTTGATTCTCTGAGATGATAAAACATCTGTAGACTTCCATGGTTGAGGTTAATTGCAGGTATCCACGGGCTGTATTTGCCATTTACTATCAGGTGGACTGTTAGTTTGCTTGTCATTTCAATTTTAAAAAAAATCGTGTTTCACTTATTTTTTATGTACACGTCAATGAATTAGTATCTATTATAAGCCGACGTCTTTTTTATATTAATATCTTCTTTTAGGTTAAAAAATATTTTATCATAAGAAAAAAAACGTAATGTAGTTGCTGAGTAATTCCCACTTGGAAATGATTCTCACTAGAGTTTTACACAATCGTATCAATCATGCATTGCTATTTACTTGTCAGTCTATCTGTCGATAGAGTAGTAAAAAAAATCTTTCTTTCTTAAACCAATGTATTGATTTTGATAGACTGATACTGATATAACTAGGTATTTTGGCTTGTTATTTCAATCATTTTCATAGTTTTAAAATGTTGGTTTTTTTTTTCAATTTTTTATTAAGAATAAAAACAAATGATTGACAAATTAAATAACGATGAAGGACTAGTGGTAGCTCAGGCGCTTATGGCTCGCCATATATTACACAGTACACGAGAAACCCGGGTTCGATCCCGCCGGCACCAATGAAATTGTTAATTGCAATTTAAGTGCTAATTTACCACGTGCTCTGCGGTGGAGGGTTTTCTTTTGTGAGGAAACCTGAATGTCTTGAAAATTAAAAAAAATATATATTTTGAAGTCATGTTAAGTTCACCAACACGCAATGGAGCATAGCGGCAGACATTTCCTTGTCATATGGCCTTCTAGAAATGAGAGGAAGCCTGTGCCCGGCAGGGCAGTGATAGCACATAAATGGTTACGTATATAAGCTTATATTACAGACTAGCGACCCACTCTAGCTTTATTTGGGTAGGATGTATTAATTAATGTCTTTGATTATCCTAAATCTAAATGACGCCACATTTTTGTTGGATTTTCTCTCAAAAACTGGTAAGAAATGTTAATGATCTTCATAGATAAAGTTTTTGAATGATTTAAGTTACAACAACAGTAAATTTTTGTGTTTCAATTGATAAAAAAGGAAAAACAAAACACCTCTACGCGAACAATTTATAACGGACAAGATTTCAAATAAGATCTACCTTCTGAGATATTCAGCTTTTTTATACAGGGTATTTTTGAAACGCTCTCGAAAACGAAGACAGTACTAAGGATACATATGATGATGGGTCACAAAGAAATTCGATCCTGAGGAAAAAAAATCATCTTTTCACAACGTTTTATTAACTTTATTCACGCTCCATCATGTTAGTACAGTTAATTGAAACGATATTTCACCAAAAAAATCATGAAAATACTGAAAGATAAACGCTATAATATATTTTCAAATAAATTTTGAAAATGAGGTTAAAAAACGCGCGTCAAAACTGTTTATTGTTGAACTTTTATCAAACGTTTGCGAGTGAAAAAGCAGAATTATTATAATGATTATATTTATAATTTTGGTTCATTTTAGGAAGAGCATGTTATATAGATTATAAAAACATAAAAATAAAATAAAAACTTACATTTTTTCATTCATAAAACCAAATTTATTGGCAGTAAATACACTTTTTCATGGTCCCTTAGAAACAAAGAGCTATACAAAACTAAATAAACATCTAAATGTCATTGTTATTATTTCTATTCATCTACAATCTTATCGGCTTTCAAGAACTGTGACTCAAACTCCTTAAACGTAAACAAACAAAAGTGACAAAAAAAGGTTGACTCAAGTGCCGCGCGCCGTGATTATTTCAAGTGCCCTCGGTACATAGGGCCATTTTTTGTCTGCGCGGTGCACGAAAGGTTAATTAATTTTTCGTTTTTACCTGGCGTTGCATTGCAATAGCGATTTCATTACAATCGATTTAGCCATTTCAACAATTAGCCCGAACAGAAAGACAGACATACAAAAATTATAAAATGTCTATTTATGTTTTACTCTGGAATTGATAGTCGACGAGTGAACATTTCCTCGAAAGCCATCATTCAACATTTACCAAGAGGCACAGAATAAATAATAGTACAAGAACAGAAGGATCACTCTCTGATAGCAAACTTGCGAGTTTAAACCTAGTTACAACGTCGCTAATGTTTATAATACTTTGCACGCCTCGGAAGCGACCTTCATGAAATTAGCCTACGTCGAAACAAAAATGAATGCGGCGCGCGTTTTAAATCAAAATGCACCTTACGTCCGCGTGCGAGTGTCTATATCACTTAGCCCATTACGCATCTTTGTTAAGGCCGCCCCTAGTAGGGTTAGATGTTGTGAGAAAACAAATTGAGTCCTTTGATATTAGTTGGTATATAGTAGAATATACCAACTAATATCAAAGGAATAAAAACTCGAAATAATAAATATCAAAAGTGGCTAAATAATTATAAGAGAAAAATACTTTTTTGTTAACGTAGGGCGCGCGTCAGCTCGAACGCGCGCGTGACAACCTCACGGAATTAGCCGCTTGTAGGGGACCACGCAGCGTAGGTATATTTTCATGCCTAAAGCGCGGAGTGAGACAGGCCTGCTAGAGGTTGAATATTGAATCAATCTTTCTTGTCTTAATAAACAACTACTGAAGAATCACCTTCCAATCAATCTGAATAGAATTTTATTCGTCATTGTCTATTATTTAATTATATTTTGATGAGAATTTTTCCTTAGTGTCGTTTTGATAGCAAATAAAAATTAAAAACAAATAAAATTAAATTTAAAATTATAATTTTAATAATTTCAACATTGTAAAAATTATTGATTCTATATGTATAAATCATTTGATGGCAGCAAATAATAAAATTTATTGCAGAAAAAAGCGGATAAGCAAACAGTGTTGTTGATAAAACAGCTAATAGCTAATTAAACTTTTTTACTGTTTTTTTTTTTCTAAAATTCTTTCAATGTAGGTTTTATGATACGAAGTTATAAGCTAGGGGATTGTTTGATTGACGAAATTCGGACAAACGACGATTTTTTTTTATAGGAGAGGGGGCAAAAGAGCATACGCCTCACCTGATGGTAAGTGACTACCGCCGCCCATGAACAACCGCAACACCAGGGGAATTGCAGATGCTTTGCCGGCCTTTTAGAAAGGAGTAGGCTCTTTTCTTGAAGGTCCATAAGTCGTGTCGGTCCGGAAAAATCGCTGGTGGTAATCGATTGCACAAGGAAGTTGTGCGAGGAAGAAAACTTCTTCTAAATCGCACAGTGGTGGACCGCCAATCATCCAGGTGGTATGGATGGTATCGCGAGTTTTGTCGCAATGTGCGATGGTGAAATTGAGCGGCTGGAATTAGTCCGAACAATTCCTCAGAGCACTCCCCGTAGTAGATACGATAAAATACGCAAAGAGATGCAAAATCTCTACGCAGTGGCAGTGAGTCAAACCGATCGGAAAGAACTCGGTCGTCGACAATTCGAATCGCTCTGCGCTGGATGTGGTCAGGTGGAAGGAGCTGGAACTGGGGAGCCCCTGCCCAGAGATGGCAACAGTATTCCATGTGCGGCCGAACCTGCGCCTTGTAAAGTTGCAAGCGGTGTTCCGGCATGAAATACTGTCCCGCTCTGCTGAGCACGCCAAGCTTCTTAGAGGCCAATTTGGCCTTCTCTTCCAAATGACCACGAAACTGCACATCACTAGATATGTCGACACCGAGGATTCCAATACTGGCTGAAGTAACAAGGGGAGTGCCTTGAAACTGAGGAGATACGACAAAGTTGTTCTTTTTAGCGGTAAACGCGAGTTTTTCAGACACAAGTTTGTCCCGGTACTCGGCGACGTTTTCCCGAGAAATATTTGCACGGCCGGTATATAAGGCATCACCAGTGCTGTCGTCTGCATAGCAATGAATGTTACCAGTTTGCAACATATCATTGATATGCAGGAGAAACAGCGTTGTTGATAGCACGCAGCCTTGTGGAACACCAGCGTTGATAGGCTTGTAATCAGAGCATGCACCGTCTACTACGACCTTGTTGTTTCGATCAGCAAGGAAACTGGTGATCCAATTGCAAAATTTCTCGGGAAGCCCATAGGGAGGGAGCTTCGAAAGAAGCGCTTTGTGCCAGAAGGTCTTCGCTATGTCCAAGCTAACGGCCAATGCCTCCCCCTTGGACTCTACTGCCTCCGCCCGTCTATGAGTCAGGTAGACCAGAAGATCACCAGCTGATAGACCACGACGAAAACCGTATTGGCGGTCACTAATCAGCTGGTGATCCTCAAGGTACCTCATGAACTGGCAGTTTATAATAGACTCCATTGTTTTGGAGAACAAGGAGGTGATGGCGATAGGCCTGTAGTTGGACGGGTCTGAGCGGTCACCTTTTTTAGGGGTCGGGTGGACCAAAGCTGTCTTTCATGAATTCGGGACTACGCCTTGGGAGTAGGAGTACGTTAAAACCGGGGCCAACTCCGGAGCACACGTCTTCAGCAGAATGGGAGGGACTCCATCAGGCCCACTCGACTTGCTGACGTCCAGGAGAGGAGTGCTTTGCGAACCGAGCGTTGTGTAAACCGCACGTCCGGCATGGAGCACTCACACTGCTGGATAGTCGGCGGTGTGTTCCTCCGTCATTCAGAGTCGAGTTGGACCCAAAGAGAGAGCCTAACAGATCGGCTTTGTCCTTTGCGGCATGGGCCAGTGAGTCGTCTTCTCTGTGCAGAGATAGTAGAGATGGCTGACAGAGGTTCCCTTGGACAGCCTTGGCGAGTGACCAGAATGCACGGGTTCCCGAAGGAAGGTGAACTAGCTTCTCGCCAATTCTGCCGATGTGCTCAGACCTTACCTTGGCAATGACTCTTTTGAAGGACCTGGAGGCGAAGTTATACTTCTTTTTAAGCATGCTGGTGTTTACATCCCGAGACGCCGAAGCCTCAGCCCAGGCCTGGTAATACTCCTGCTTACTGTTTAATGCAGTCTCACAGGAGCGACCAAACCAAGGCTGAGATCTGCCTCTGATGGGCACCGCAGAGGATGGAATAAAAAGTTCCATACCCTGAAGTACCACATCAGCAACAGAATCAGCAACAACGCTGGGATCTTCCGGCGAGAAGCAAACCAAGGGTAGAATGCAAAAAAAGACCGCATCCTATCCCAATCGGCCGACCTATAGTGCCAAACATGGCGGTAGCCTGCAGAATGCAACCGCGATGATAGCGTGAGTGGCACCACACTCCGGACCAGACAATGGTCCGACGAGCCTAAAGGAGCGTCGACGGAAATCTGATATCCGTCCGGATGAGAGGTCAGCAGAAGGTCCAACAGGGAAGGTGCATGATCTTCCACATCTGAAATCCGCGTAGGCGAAGCAAGAAGCTGTGTAAGACCATATGCCAAAGCAAAGTCATAAACAGATCTCCCCGCATGATCGGTTGAACGTGAACCGAGTCATTCGACGTGGTGGGCGTTAAAATCGCCAAGGATCACGATCTCTGCGGATGGGATCTGCTGTACAGATTCCTTAATCTGTAGCCATTTGGACGTGGTTGATGAGTCGGTCTGTTTCGGCATTACCGCTATGGGACCTATAGGGCACCCGTAGACGCGGGGATGAACGTCGCTGTCTACGCGCAGCCATAGGATGGACAGGTCCGTACCTTCAAACAGATGTCCTCTCTGACGTATACGCAAACTCCAGCCCGGGGCACAAAGGAGTGTTCAATTTATACCCCGGTAGGAGAGATATGAAGTATCAGCCGGAGAGGACACCTGAGTCTCGGTTTAAAGAGCAAGGCCGGCTTCGCCGTCTCTAGATGGAAGTGGACAGCGTTAAGGTTGGAATGAAATCCCTGATGTTGCAAAATTCACGGATAGCGTGACAGGGTCGCCTTGGTCTTATTGCTCTGCTTGCCCCGAACAGTATTAGTCGCGAGCGGAATTTTGCCCCACCCCCGAATATGGAGTGAAGGAGTGAAGTAGCTTGGTCGTGGATGCTCAGCGAGGGATTCGCCAGGGTGCTGATACCTTCCTGGGGTAGTCGTTCGTTTAATTCCGCCGTTCGTTTAATACCATGTTGATGGAGGAGGGAGGGGGAATTAGCCTCCGGCCACCTGCACTCACCAAGCGAAACGCAGAGGTAAACCTCTTCTTCACGCTGGTATTCTGTGAGGTCGTGGTACCAACCCGGTTCGAGCTGGCCCATCCGTGCGACAGCACAAGCTGCCGCGTGGCTCTACCACAGTTAAAGACGATACTCGGTTTCTTTTGTTTATGAAAGATAAAACCGAGTTTCGTCGTTAAAGGCTGAATTTGACACATATCGCCTGAATCGTCCCTGAAGGAATTCCCTATTTCGACTAGGAATTCCAGTGTTGATGGCATGCAAATAACCCCTTCAGATCAATAAAATGCAGTTATTTCGATATAACAGACAGACGCTTCAATTTAATTTATATATTTATGACAGAATGACGGCGGCGTCGTCGAACGGTACAGCAAAAATTATAAACAACACGTGCACCGATCGCGCCACCGGGCGCACCACTCGATTTCCGCCACCGCCCCACTACTCGAATAGTTTTGCAACGGGTATAAAACGACCCCGCAGCGACGGAGTGGGCATTTCCCTCCAGTGACCGTCCCATCAGCCTCCTCAAGACCATGGGCAAACTCTTCGAACGCGTCATCCTCACTCGCATGAACTGCCATCTGTTTCCCACGGACGGCGACGCTCTTGTCATCCCCCACTAATTTGGTTTCCGAGCGAAACACTTATGCCCCCAACAAGTTCACCGTATAGTCTGTCCTGGGAAGAACCAGCAAGAAACGCAAGCGGGACTTTGTTTTGAAACATAGTTCACTTTACAATAATTTTGTTTGTACAAATTTTAAAATAGTTTTAATAGAACCAGCATGGTGGCGATCACCTCATTCCCAGGGGTTTTTTCAATTATGTATTCTTTGATGTTATAATAATCCTTTTTGTAAAAAAATTCTTTAATAAAACATTTAAACTTGTTTATTGACAAATTTTGTACATTTTCTGAGATTTTGTTGTAAAAGCGTATACATTGCCCCATAAATGAATAACTAATTCTGTAGAGTCTAGTAGCTGGTGTTACAAGTTTATATACATACATTACATTTTCATATACGTACATACATTACATTTTCATAAATATATTGCGATGCCAAAGTTAATATGTTTATTTCTTTAAATTTTCTCTAAGGGACTCATTACAATTTAAGTTATAAATCACCCGTATGTAAGTAAGTGACCCGATGTCAGTCACATTACCCCATAGAAATATTCCATAAGACATCACGCTATGAATGTAACAAAAATAAACTAATCTAGCTGTCTCAACATTGGTGAGACTTCTAATCTTTCTTACAGCATATGCTGCAGAACTAAGTCTGCCTGCTAATTTAGATGTATGGGGGCCCATTGAAGCTTCGCGTCAATAGTAATACCAAGAAAAACAGTGGTATTCACAAGCCTCAACTCTTCCCCATTTAATAGCACATTGGTATTTCAATGTTAAACATTAGGTATTGTAAACTTAATACATTTTGTCTTATTGCCGTTTAAGAGCAAATTGTTGGCGTTATACCAATGTACTGATTTCGATAGAGCATTATTTACATTGTCGAAATTAATTGACTGTCGTTTGAGTTTGAAAATTAAATAGGTATCATCAGCAAGTAATACTATAACGTGATTGTCCCCTACAAGATAAGATGAGTAATTAATACAGACTAAGAACAGGAATGGGTTAAGAATCGAGCCCATAGAAACGCCCATTGATACTACTGATCCGGAGGAACCTTTACCATTGATAAGGACTTATTGAGTTCTGTTATTTAAATATGAAATAATAAGTCTAAGCGCAATATTTTTGACATCGTAATATTGCAGTTTCTTGATTAATATCTCATGATGAACACAATCGAAAGCCTTGGAAAAATCACAAAAAAACACCTAAAGCATCTTGTGAACTCTACCAAGCATAAAAAATATATTTCATAAGCTCGACACCTGCGTCAGTCGTCGAGCGACCCTTTGTGAAACCAAATTGATTTTTATGGAGTATTTTATTTTTTATTAAAAAAAATTATCAATTGATCTAAAAGTATCTTTTCAAAAATTTTACTGAAAATTGGTAGTACATAAATGGTGGTGGGGGGGGGGGGCAATAGGGGGGGTATAAAATTAGCGGGTTCCAATGTCTTACCAGATTTAAATAAAGGTATTACTTTGCTATGTTTCATTAAATCAGCAATCACACCAGATTAGATACAAGTATTAAAAATAATAGCAAGATGAGGTGCAATTAAATCTATTATGAACGCAATAACTGTAACGGAAATCCCCCGTAAATCTGCGGTTTTCTTTAAATCAAAGGTTTTGAAATATTTTACAATACGACAGTTGGAGAAGTATTCAATGACTTTGTTGTTAAAATGGGTATATCAGTGAAATATTTCACAAACACCGCTACGACTTCTTGATTTGATCTAGTCAATTCATTATTTATTTACATAACATAATATACAATATTTTATTATATAAAATATTAAAAACAAAATATATACTAGAACAATGAACCTAAAACTAAAAACCTTAAAAAAATATATTATAATAACTAAAATATATTATTAAAAAGGAGGCCCTTTAGGCAAGGTTTTGACCAGGGCATGCAATTAAGAAAGCGTTTTAGCTTCTTCCAGGCCACCAATCTCAAAGTTTAAAGGGATGCCTTAAAATTTTACTTATGAGATTTGCTGAACTATGGACAGAATATAGGAAGGCTGGTCCAAGATTGCTCGTTCAGGTGCATATTAAGAATCGCTTCTAAATTAATTTTGATTAAGTTGTCTACTTGTGTCAATAGGTCTGGGTGATTCCAAAAGGAGCAGCAACGGAGCACATACGTAAATTTTGGGACGAAAAGACAGACTTTTAAGATGCAAAGTGCATAATGTGGACTAATTTCAAGGTTCAGCGGAATTTTGAAATTTAGTAATTGAATTATTAATATATTCAGAAATAGATTCATTAAAAATTGGAGAACCTAAAGGTAAAGGAATTTTTGGAGCCAAAATATAAAATTTTGTTTTCCGTCAATTAAATTTAAGTTGCAGTTATTTATAAAAAGTTCGCATTTGCTAAAATTAAGCTCCAAACCAATGGCTTCAAATTTATTTTTGATTAAAAAAAGGTCCGAAAACAGAGTATCCATATCACCTCCTAGGGTTCTGTCGTCCAAATACTAAACGTTGAATTTAGAATTTAAAGTTTTGATTATTGGATTTATAGCCAAACTTAAAATTGCTGGCCCAAGGGGATCATCTTGTTGACAACCTACTGCCGAGGACAATTTTGTTGGGTCAGCGTTACTGAGAAAAAGATAATTGTATATTTCCGGTATATGTTGTTTTATTTCCGTCAGCAGGGTATCCCTATTTACCGAATTGAAAGCATTTTTGACATAAATTTTGAGCAACACGTCAGGATGTCCGTAAGTTAGGAAAGAGCGTAGGGCATGGACGGCTTCCTCACACCCTCCTTTTACACCGAAGCCTAACTGTACGGGTTCAAATTCGAATTTAATTTTGGTAAAATATGTCGAACAGCAATTTTGGAGGCCAGGCGTCGTAGTGTTCATCCAACAGCAATTGGTCTCACCCTCCGTCCTTTTGGTGAGGCAATGAGGTTCGCGCCGAAAAGAATGAAACAATTTCTAGATTGACATTACCGCAATACATAAAGTTGATTAATTTAGTGATCGAATTTACGTTGCTCACCTGCATCACCCATAGAATGCGATGTTAAGTTTTTCAAATGTTGGGGTGAGATTCCACCCAAACCTGCAGCCGAACCTGGTTTAAAAGATAAAATGGCATCCGTAACATCTTTGTTTTGAATTTGAAGTCATGCTTGCCCTGCTGTTGGCGGTCGAGAAAATATGGGTTTACTGGAGCTGGAGGATGTTCTGTCCGTAAGGCCTGAAGGGTGTCAGGGGTATCTGGTGATAGCACGTCGTTGGAGAACAAAAGGCGAGCGGCACCTTTGAGATCTCCGTCACAGATTTTGTTTTCGATGAGTTTGTTGCGATTACATGTTTGATTAGAGGTGCGGGAGAAGGCGAGAGCTGACAGCACAGTTATTTTTAATCTTTTGTGTCAAGGATAAATTTTGTTTATCAGTTTTTATTATATGTAGTGTGCTGTATGAAAATAAAAATAGGTTTTGCCAGTCTTGAGTACAATTGCTTATGTAACATTTCTGGATTAATTATGACAAATGTGTAGCAACGGTTATTCGAGCTCCTCGAGGGATTCTTTTAACTATAGGTATACTATTTTTCAAATGGCTAAGATATGTGTGGAAAGGAGTTAGATCGTTGGCTACAAAAGTAGGCGCACTCGGAATAATGGGGTAGATGTCTTAAAGGGAACTGTTTTGGCTAATACATTTCCTGTGTGTTTTTGTAGTATGTATGATGAGGCCTTTTAAAGATTTGAATGACTTGTTGCACTGTGTACATGTATGGATCGCGTTCGACGTGCCATCACAAGATTGGGTCACGGACTGCATTCACAACAGTTAAATACAACCACAAAAAAGAATAACTTAAAGCAAATTTAAAAACACAATAAAGTAACTTAAAAATAACACTGAAATATAAAAAGTCAAAGTCAAAATACGGCTACTAAATGACGGCTGCTTGTTTTAGTAACAAGATGCATGCGTCGTTACGTATGTGCGTCACAGGACGGTCCCGTAATTGGACGCCGCAGTGGAAGAGATCCAGCGACGCATGTCGTCGCTAGGACAAACGATGGCGGCCTTAGCAACCGTGTCTTGAAATTATCACACGCGGACTAGAAGTTTTCAAAGACTGAACAGGCACTGTGGTGGGAGCAACAACAAAATCCCCATGCGCACATATGAAAATATCCCGACCATTGAGTTCTATGTACTACGTACTAGAGAAGCTATTCAAACAAAAATGTGCACTACTCTGTTTTCGCGCATGCGCGGAGATAGTAGATTTTAGTTTATGATTGTAGATAGCGTTATATTGATTGACATTGTTATATGCCATAAATTAATGTAATATTATTACCTATTTATTCACTTGAACAACAAATAATTTTACTTATTTGACTACTGAATTATTAATTACGTTAAGGTTTAAACTTTAATTTGAAATCTCGTATTATTAGCGCAGCTCCACTCTATGAATATTGAAACCACACTAAATGATACTAAAGGTGTACGGATTGCAGTACAGTTCATTTGAACATAGTGAATGTTCGGAATGCCAAATCTAGTACGTAGTACATATATATCGATGATCCCGACAAACTCTTATATGCAGGTCTGAGCAGTCAGGAAATTAAACTGGCTTAAAAAGAGTTTAAGAGACCCGAGCCTGCTTGTCACTTTTGTTTTTATATAAACTATAGCCTTGTTTGCATAGATGGCTTTGCGATACGATACCTCTTCATCAGTCAATCAAATATATATTTCAGAAATCCTTTGTTGCGAATTGTTTCATATGTCACCATCTTGAAATATTTTTATATCTCGTAGTTGATTTCAGATATTATATAAACCACTGTTATACTATTTATATCTATGTCAACAATAAACGATTCATTTCTACTCTAAAATTATACAATTAAAATGTATAGTTATTTTTATTAAAATATTTAGACAAAATAAACACAGTTGTCACCTGTCACCTTTATTTCTTTTGAATATTCATTATTAATTTTCAATTGATAATTTGTGTTACGAGATTTGTCTTTTGTGGTAGAGCCATGCTGCAGCTATATTAGTAGTATATCTGTAGCACGAATGGGTCGGCTCGACCGGGGACGGACCATGCTCTCACAGAATACCAGCGTAAAATTGCAGCTTAACACTGCTGTGTTTCGTATCGTGGGTGTAGAGAACTGGAGACCCTTTTTACTGGAAACGAGGCATTCGATTCTAGTCCTCACAGGTGACAACGCATCTGCATTTTGATTCGTAATCGAGGATAGATGTAGATGTCTATGGGCCACAGCAACGACTTACCATCAGGTGGACTGTGTGCTCATTTGTCACCCTTATCCTATAAAAAAAAGCTCCACAGACTGTAGCGAAACCCGGATTTACACGCAATAAGGTGATGCTGTGTGTTGAGACAGCTTGGTTGGGAAGTTTTAATGCTTCCACCATATATTCCTGACCTTGCAATCTCAGATTTTCACCAGTTTCGGTCTCTTCAGAATTCTTTGGGTAGTGTTAGGTTAACGTCAAGAGAGGGCTGTCAAAACTATTTGTCTCATTTTTTTGATCAAAAATCCCAAGATTTCAACAGCAACGGGATTATGTCACTACCTACAAGATGGCAACAAGTTATCGAACAAAATGGCACATATATATTATAATTAAATATAATTAAACTTTGAAAAACATATTTCTTGTATTTGTATATAAAATATTAACTTTCTCACATTATCCAACAAATCCAAATAAATACAAAATGTGAGATGTCGAACTACTACTAATAAAATCAGAAGTTCTGTTTCAATTACACACAAAGAACAGTGCACTCAAAGGCATTGATAATATTTCAAATACTTGTATCCATAATTCCCATACATTTTTCCATATCTAAGAGATCTATATAATATTATATGACTTTCGCAATCTGATAGGCAATCGCATCAATGAGAGACCATGAATATAAAATTATTGCAGGCAATGCATAAGTTATATCCGCGCTCAGATAATTTATTCCCTTGCTCTTAAATTGCACTTAATCTAATAATAGGCTTCTGCGTACTGTCTATTTAATATTTCTACAATGATGATGTTCCTTCTTTATCGCAAAGTACGTTGTTCATTTTCTGAGTTCTGCACAGCAAATATACTGTAGAAGTTAACTAGCTATTAAAGGTATATTAGTATGGCAACTGTATAGGTTGCCATGAAAGTGTCAACGTGTAATTTTCGTGTTCTGTAGTAGCTAGGTTACTAAACAGAAATGGTAGGGACACTCTAATTTTGGCAGTGGGCGACACAAATCGTATACAGATACAACATATTGGTACAACATACAATATCTATATATCGGAACAACATCCATTATCTATATATCGGGCGACAGACTAACTATGTATTAGATACGGTGTAGTACAGCGTCACTTGACAGAACATCAAACGTAGTGTACAGTACTCTTTGACCACATTTAATATCGAAATCAAAAATATAATAATAACATAAAATACTTGTAAAAACTTCGAAAGAACCATGAGAGCTATAAAACTATGATTCTTCATTCTAGGAGCTATGATATACTTGTTTCAAAGTATCATAGATATTAACACATATGTATCAACATTCTTAGATATTACAATGTATCTATATATCCAAGCAAACTAAATCCATCAAAAATCATTTATCACCGTACAATTCTTACTTCCTTACAAAGTTACAATATCTTATAGACATCAACTGATACATAGAATATTTCAGTTATGTTACATACATTCTTGATTATATATATTATATAAAAGCTAAAACGACGACAAAATATTTTTGGGGGGCTGGTAAATATTTTTTAAAAAACAAAAAAATATTGATTTTATTTCATTTATATCGCGTGACATAAACCCACCTTTGCCGCATAACGGCAGAGCCACGGCAGTGCTTTCACACACTCCTCTCCCCTGGCGACCCCTCCACCACAATATAAACAGTACAGCCTCACCAGAGTCGCTTAGGATAGGGCGAGTACCCCGCGCCTCCACTCGAGCTGCGGCGAACAGACTGCACCTCACGTAGCAGTCCACCAATACGCATGTGACTTATTTTTATTTTTAATATTTTTTGTTAAAGCGGCAACAGACATACACATTCTGTGAAAATTTCAACTGTCTACCTATTACGGATCATGAGATACAGCCCGCTGACAGACAGACCGACGGACGGACGGACGGACGGTCGTACAGCGGAGGCTTAGTAATAGGGTCCCGTTGGTTACCCTTTGGGTACGAATCCCTAAAAAAGAGCTATCAAGTTCTCAGCATACGGATTATCCCCTGGTCTGCTTGACGGGATGAAATCGCAGACTTGATAGATTTAATCCCGACTAAAGAGGAGAAAAAGATCGCGAAGTGGAAATTAAAAATATTTCGAAAACACATGAAGACCACATTCTTGCATTGGAGCAACATTGAAAAGTAAGTATTTTTGCTCAACAACTATAAATTTTTGATATGATTTACAATTTTAATTGAAAAATCGGTACTTCTTTACGGCAAAAGCGACAGTTGTAATTTTTTGCTATTGTTTGATTGTATAAAAGAGTATGACATCTCATCCAAGCATATTGCCATCCCTGCCACCAACCCGCTTCGTCCGCCAGGTGAAATAACTGCCTTATGGTTTTCGTCAGAAGATATTTATTTTATAAATTACTAGCTGTGCCCAGCATGCGTTGCAATGCCTATTTTATGCCAGAAAGCTTCGCAGGCGCACACAGCCCAATTCACCAAAAATTATATATACGTAATCGAATAAATGACAAAAAAGGCACCAAAGACGAACTAATAAATAAACAAAACATAATTTTTAATTTATTTTAATGAAAATGAAGTGACTTACAGACAGAATAAAATAGAAAAACCTTAATCTTAAATATAATTAATAAAAGTTAAAAATTATAAAATTATAAAGAGGAACACACGCTGCGTTGATTATGCGGTAGAAGACGGACGAGTTTCTTGATATAAGTGAAGAACTACCGACGTTCGCCCATAGATGGCGTAGCCATACTCCATAATTATTGCTAAAGCAAGACAGTGACAAACGAAATTATAGTCCATTTGACGGTAAGTGGCACCTGCAGCCCTTCTTTCCTAGCAAAGAAGGCTGCAGGTACGCTCTCACTGCTGAGTACTAAAATGGAATACCTGCAGCCTGTAATTATACTGGCTCTCTATACCCTTGAGACCAGAACACAGCAGAGCACGAACTGCTGCTCGGCGATAAGAAATAAGTAAGAGGGTGGTACCGACACTGACAAAATCTTAGACCGAAAAGGAGTCCTAGCATCTTAATTATTTTAGGTTACAAACGAGCACAGAGTCCACATAATGGTAAGAATATGACGGCTCCGTGGCATAGTGGCTTAGCAATGAGTTGCTGCGCTGAGTGCCGCGGGTTCGAATCCCACACGGAACAAGTATTTGTATGGCCTACAAATAATTGTTCCGGGTCTGGGATGTTTGTCCTTGTGCAATTTGTGTTTGTAAACTGCCTGCACGATTCAGGAGAAAATCCTAGTGTGGGGGTAACGTTTTTTAAAAAAGAGAAAAGAATATGCTGAGGACCATAGACACGTCGATCATAAAGAAATCAAAACAACATTAAATGAAATTGTCACTTTTATTAAATAACAAAAGTGACAATTTCGCAAACAACTTAACAAAATACTCAAAGTTATTTAAAAAAGTTTTTCCCTCCACCAAATCAAAATACATTAGTAAAATAATTAAAAATAATTATAACATAATAAAATGAACATGGCATATCATAAGCATGGAAAAGGTAAAACAAAACAAAAGAAAAAATGAAGTATTCTTTGAAGATTAATGACCACTTAATTTTCTTCGAACTTTGACGTACCAAATGCATTTAGTTATTTCTTTGCTAATATTTCCATCGCTACAACAAAATCACTAAAATCATTTTGTTGAAATGCTATACCAATACTGCAAACCTATTATGTGGAAAAAGTATGCGGACATTAGTTTCAATCCCCTGGATGACAATGTTATAACAATTTGTTTTTTAAATCATTAAATATGTAGAAAAATAAGGACTTGTATTTTAGTGAAAATCTGTTATTAAAGATGTTGCCCTTGTTCTTTCTCGCTTTTATCTTTAATAAATGTATTGAACAAGGAATTTTTCCCGATTTAATAAAATGTATCGATTTATTCAAAGCAGGGGTGTGCAGTGGATCCTTGAACTTGACTGACCTAACATTTTATCTTCGATGCATGGGAGAATTAACAGAACGCGATAGGTGTTTTTTGCGATTTATCCAAAGCGTTTGATTGTGTTGATCACGCTACTTTACTTCTAAAATTAAATTACTACGCCTTCATAAACCCTTTCATTTGATACCCCTATCATGGGAGTCCATAGAAAATAACTAAACCGATATTTTGAGCCGTCCGCCATATTAGATTTAGTATGACGTCACTTAGCTAACCATGCATTGTCATCCAAACTAAACATGTATGCAAAATTTCAGCTCAATTAGTAAAGATTAACTTCTTTAAAATTCAGTTGCAAGATTTGATCCTAACAAACAAACATTGCAAGTTAAATAAAAGCTTTTAAAAAGCATAGCAAGCTTTTTGTTAATGTCTTCCAGTTTAGCACACATAATCTCATTTACAAGCTGGAAAATTAAATATGTTATACTGAATATAAATTCGCCAAAGACGTAGCTTGTCTAAGCGGTTTTCTCTGTACGAGTAGTTATGCCTCAACCCTAAGTAATAATTATTATAATATGCTGCCGTTTAAAAGTGATTTGCTTAAAATCTACATAAATAAAGATATTTGATTTGTTTTGAAACATCTCTTGAATCGTGAGAATCAAAACACAAAATGGATTTGTGACCCCTGAGGACTAAGATGGAATGCCTCGATACCAGTAAAAAGGGTCTCTGGTTTTTAACTCACACCATACGAAACACAGCAGCATAAAGCTGCTATTTCACGCTGGTATTTTGTGAGAGCGTAGTTTTTCGTCAACCCATTACCAGGCAATACAGCTGCAGCATGATTCTAGCACGTGAAAGGCATGGCGACGACCAAGGCGACCTTTAAATCAGTACACCTTAAAAATTTATGTAATAAAATAAGAATCAAAAATTACCTTAGGATGAGCGCATATACAAGTAGTTAAACAAACAAGATAGTTTCTTATGTTTTATATTATACTTATCCATATACTTTCTTTATATATGTCAACGAGAAGACTGCACATTGAATAAAACTTGAATAGGTTAATTCTACTTATTTTATTGCGTTTAATCTAGATATTTTATGTTTTTTTTCATTAATCTAGATTTTAGTTCTATGGTCCTTTCCTCAGCATTTCCTATCCACGCGGCGCGTCTTTGAAATGAGCTGCGAAAAGTTAGAACATTCCACCAGCAAACACGTTTAATTAAAAAGTTCAGAGTTTATTTTCTAAAAATTTTATATAGGGTAATTAATTTTCATCATCATTAAAGCTATTTTTTATCTTTATGTCATTAGTTGTGAGGGACAAGAAATAATAATACGAATACTGTTTGAAGTCAGAAGCTGACATGAAAAAGCTTCTGCACCAGCGGTCTTGTCGACGTTTCCTATGAAAAATGACTTGCCATGTGAAATTCCTAGAAATATTGACCTACATACGAGGGGACGACATAGTCCGATGCACATTGCTAAATAATTTCATCACTTAATATTCGTTTAGTACACTACCGCTTGGCCGGGCCGCCAGGTCAGAGGACTTTGGTTTCTGCACTGAATATCCAGAATTCGAATCCCAGACGAAATAAAAAGTATATAAGCACAATTTCTTGGTTGTTTGTGATTGATATCACGATTATTCGGCAGTGTTGTGATTAGGTCCGCATTTTTAGTAAACTATTTCATTGAAGTTATTAATAAGCACGGGGTAATTAATGAAAATAATTCACTTAGTACTTACCAATCACACTTATCTCTAAATAGTTTATCAAAATAAAAAATTAGAACATTAAGATGCTAAAATCCGAGTGTGGAAATTAATTGGTTTGTATCACAAATTCTGAAAATTAATAAAATATGTGTGTCTTTAAAGCAATAATTTTTATGATGCACGCAATGATCACATACTTTCAGGTGGGATAGTATTCAAGTACTGACTTTTATACTATCCCACATTATGATGTTATAAACACAAAATCGTTTAACATTAGAATAGAATAGAATAATTTTTTATTAAAGTGTGATGGCGCTGTCGTCGCACCACAAGCAAAATTAAGCCTAAATCACGCTATTAAAAGTTCCGAAGTACTGCGCTGTACATAAAAAAGCTCTGTACACACACAGGAACAAATTCCCCGGGCTGAAAATCATGCTCAGCGGGAGATCTGCACTTTCCATTCACGGCCAAAATAGTGTAAGAATCAAAACATTTAATTTTCTTTATTTTAAAACTAGACTACATATTATTTTCTTTTTGAAATCTAAAACAAACTCGAAAAAAATTCTTGCTTCTTTCGACAAACATTTTGTCGTATGCTAAAGGTCTATTTTATAACAGTATTTGAGGTATCGACATAAAAACGAAACAAAGCATCTTATTACTAAACAGAAAGGCAATTTTATCTCAAATCACTTGAACATTTTACTATAGGTGGTAGAGACTCGATACATGCAGCGTATTATATGCCTGCAGCACGAATAGATCGGCTGGATTGGAAAAGAAATACAATAGTTAAGACTGCCAAAGTAAAATGGCAATATTATGCTGCTGTGTTTCATGTAAATGCAAACTAGGCTTAGACCACACTCATCGAAATTGTGAATTTTGTTCATGACAAGAGAACTTTTTGTTTCTGTTGGTTGCAGGTGTCAAAAGTTTTCTGTTGCACTTACTACCTAATACCTAGACTAATAATAAACGAAGCCGTTATGTGGCGGCGTAAGAAAAATCTACAACACCATGTTATAATCCCGTGGGTTCCTTAAAAGTTCACAGAAGAAAAAGAAAACAGAAGATGGGCATCAGAATCTTCCTAATAACAACTCAAAATAATTAAAAGAACTGCGATTGCGAACTCTTACGCCAAACGTGGAAATTATGGCAAGTTTTTCCCCTATGGCCTATGCCACCCCACAAATTGGTTCATAAGTTCAAAAAATAGGTTTAGCATTTGAATTTTAATAGTTTGTATTGATTTTGAATGTAAAAATCTTGACGACTTGCTATGAGATGAAATGTTAGCTCGTTTGTCATTTCTTATATTATAAAAAAGATGTTACGTAATAATAAGATTTACCATCCGCAAGCACAGTTAACCTTAAAAAATCCTCTTCACTCTAGTCAGAAAGAGACCCTTGTTGTAAGTGGTCTTACAACACTGACGTATGTAAAATAACTCCAAAGTCTTGCCGTGCGCACCTGAAACGATAAAATTAATTCTTTGTTCGCCCAAAGCACGTGAATATGAAATCCAACCGTACATTTCCATCTTGTATTTTAATTCTAAAGTAGTCACAACGCTAAAAATAACTAATAAGAAGATAGATGAAAAAATTTATAAAATCGACTGAATCTCTAGAAAACGCTTCTTTTTGGAGCAAAGTTCTTTATCGGACGGTACGGATTTAGCGGATGGGGACTAATCGACAAAAAGTGTAAGATTTTTCCGTCACGACCTCTTCTGACGTAGTGTAGACGGCCTTGGCGCCTATAAAGAAGCGAGATAGAATAATATCCATCTCCCTCGCACTTTTTCTTATCTTACCATGAAAGACATAGTATTTTATTTTAAATGACGCTTCATTTTAATAGACGCTAGTAATTCATTTATTTGTATTTGTTAATCAATAATAAAATACGTTTATCAATAATAATATTCTAAGAAGGAACTTCCAACCGAGCGTTATACGACACTCACGCACGTTTTATTTTTTATAAATGGTCTTAATTCCTAGAATTGTATTAATAATGCAAGATTCTTAGGAAACTTTATAATGTGATTATGATGAAATTTCCTCGAAGAATGAATAGTCATGTCGCAAGCTTTTATACTTCTGATTCTTCACCACAGTTTCTTCCTATTGTATCTTATTCGTATTGTTCGCATCAGCATTTTGATTCTTAATCAAGGATAGATATAGCTGTTTATGGGCCACAGCATCCACTTATTATCAGGTAGACTGTGCTCGTTTCTTACCCTTATTCTATATAAAAACCTGAAATTTTTATATTATTATTTTTATTTTAAATTAAAAATTCTAATACTCCAAAAGTAATAGAATATTAGCAATTATTCCTCTCTTTCTTCATTACTATTAGTCAAAAATTAATCCAGAAACACTTTTGTGTCGTTGCTTTAAATTTTTCGCTTTACGTAATTACAGAGTTAACAACGAACTTTGTTAATCTTTTTTATATCTGCCAACAACAGAACGTTTTTTTTCTGTAACATGCAACCAACGATTTTACGGAAATCCAATTTCACATATTTTAACGTAGGAAGAGAATTGTACCACGAAGTTATATATAGGTAAGACTGGTTTATAACTATAATTTTAACCCATTATATCCTTTATTTTAAAAACCTGAAACATGTTTTATAGTTATATATGTTTATAAAAATGTGATTAAATTGAAATTTTAAATCTAAAATCTGTTTTTTAAAAAAAGATAATAATTTTATTTCAAACATTTTATTATAAGGATTCCATTAAGTTAAAGATACATACTTGGAAATAAAGGAGCCTACATAAGTTACCGTGTACACGTACCAAATTTCTTTATTGCAGATTTGCTAATCGATTCTCTTAGGCTGAGATCTATAGATCGTACTTTAACTTTGCTCAGAACTAGCATACGAAAAACTTAGCTGAGTATATGCTTAGCATAATCTTTGATTCTGAATTTATAGTTGTATCGGGCTAAGATTAAGCTAAGCTTATGCTAAGGCCCAAACAGTCCAAATATTAATGGATGCTTCATTCCACGCATTGTTTCCGACTTTACTCTGTTAAATAAAAAATATGCATATGTGAAATCAAAATTACTGTATAAAATTAAATATATATATATTTAAAATTGAAAACAGTCCAAGTTGTATTTCATAAATAAATTATTATTACATGAAATAGAAAACGGGCGTATGAGAACGAGAACGAATGAGATGAGTGCAAAATCAGAAAAAAAAAGATTTTAAGAAATTCGAAATAAGATTGAAATTACGTAAATAGAAAATGGATTCATGCTATTTAAAACTAGAAGACAACCTAAAGCTACCATTTTATTGTTATGATTAAATAGAGTAACATATAAACAACAATATAAAATTAATACGGTGGTTTTGAATAATATCCCGAGTTTTACGTAAGTCGACGATATCGTTGACTTAGACTTTGCTAAGGCGCACTCAGCACGACTTTGAAGTTAGCTCTGTAAATACCGACATTGTCTCTGCTCGAAAGTAAAGTGTGAGCAAAGTCAAAGTACGGTCTATAGATCTCAGCCTTAGTTAACGAATTTTGCCACTATTTTCGCATTGGGCCGGCTGTCATTCATTTTCACTTGAAATTAAGCTTTCTCCGTTTTAAATAAGGAAAGATTAATTTCTTCAAAGATAGAAGGTAGTGCAAATCAAATTAATGAAGCCGTCCTTTTATATAGTTGACAGCAGTTGATCGTAGATAGCAAAGTACGGTAAAATTAATCAAGTCTGGGACTACATGACATGATGGAGGTCCAAGTAGACTTAGGATGACTTTTATCGCATCCGTTTGGATCTATGAAACTGTTTTCTTGTTAAGAGAAAATTTGGATTTGCAGTGCATTAACTCTAACATTAATAGAAATTTACTATATAACCCAGAATATGATAGTTTTAAATATTTGTAAGAATAGTTTTGGCTAATATATTGCATGTATCATTGTTCGTTTCTTTGAACGCTAGTAACTTCTGAGTACGTTTCCAATTATGGCAAATGCTATCTCAGTTACGTCATAGTCATTGTAATTGCAAGTAACAAAACATATGTTTGATGAAAATAATAAAATAAATATAGCTCATATGACTATCAAAGACTTGCGACCTAAAACAATCATAAATTTATTAATGTACGGTAGGCGCACGAAGGGTATTAATGAATATGCGTGCCACAATTAACACATGATACATGTCGACACTAGTTACCACTAGCGCCCTCTAGTATCGAGTAGCAGAACTAGGAGAGTCAAGAACATTCTAGAAATTTCCATGGAAAAACTTTCTAGAACTATAGACACCTAGTCAATCGGGACCGATATGTACTCGAACATTCTAGATGTTTCTACAGTTGAAGGTTCTGGAAACTATCCGAGGCCCTATATTAGGCCGGTATAGACCGCGACCGAGGCAGTATTGAATTGGCGATACAAGCGAATACTTCAAAGTGATACAACTGTGAACTAAAGTGATCTGTAGTACAATTGTATTTTGTTATTAGTGTGGTTTTAAGTTGTAATTAGTGTTGTGTAATTAAAGTGTCAATTTTGGTAATTCACTCGGCAGTTTTTAATTGTCTTGAACCCCAAGTTCGTAACAATACATTCCAAATATTTATCGATTGTGTACAAAATTAATTATTTTTTTATTTAATTTTACGACAATTTTATTTTAAGACATAAATATTATGGTTTTTAAAAATATTAATTTCTCCTATTAACCCTGATTTAAAATTCCACATGAATTACGTGGTAGAGACCCATGCTGCAGCTATATTATTGTTGTAGCACAAATGGGTTGGATCGACTGGGGAAGAACCACGTTCTCACAGAATACCAGCGTAAAATAGCAGCTCAATGCTGCTGTGTTTCGTATGCTGAGTGTAGAGAACCGGAGACCATTTTTACTGGATACGAGGCACTCCATCTTAGGCCTCAGGGTGGCAACGCATCTGCATTTTGATTCTTAATCGAGGATAGATGTATATTATAGTTATTTCATTAACAATAAGAGCTAGTTCTCTCAAATAAATAGGAAGACACGAGTAATCTAGGTTTTAATTAATTTATAACTAATATAGATTAAAACATCTTTTTTCTTTAGTTCTGATCACTGTGGACGGTTAGTTTCGTTACCTTATGTTCACAAAAGCAAGTAGATGAGAAAATTGTGTTTGTTCCGTAAATGCACGTCGCTTGGAAGTTTAGAATTAACATAGTGAAGAAACTTCCATCACTTTCATACCAACATGATCCTAATTTTTGTATGGAACAGTGTTTAAACTTATTTGCAGTGAATTTGATAATATTTTTACTTCTAAACGTTCTCCTTGAACAGTCGGAAGGCTTTCAATGAATGGGCGACAGTAGGAGTCCAAGAGTAGACAAAGGTTATATGAACTTTACCATGAAAGGTCATATAACCCTAGCGTCGAATTTACGGAATATGTTAAAAATATTCAAAAATATTTAAAGGAGGTGCTCCAAAGCCAAGTCTTTGCATTTGAGCAACAAAATTAAGACGGCTTCTAATAAAATTAAAATGACGTGGAGTATAATTAATAGTGAAACTGGTAAGGTCAACTCGCAATTCAAACTACCGGTTGAGTTTTAACAACAAATTAACGGAATCAGATCAGGATGTTGCAATGGTTTTGAGAAGTATTTTACGGATATTCCGATCTTAACCACTATGTCACTGAATTCTTCTCCTGCCGTCGCCGAATCATTGCTTAAACAAAATGTAAATGCGTGTACAAAGAATTTTACATTTCATAAAATATCATCAAAAGATATTGTAAAATATTTTAAAACTATTGATGTTAAGAAAACTGCGGATCTGTGGGGCATTTCCGTTAAAGTTATTGCGTCTATAATCGATATAATCGCGCCTCAACTAGCTATTATTTTAATACTAGTATCGAATATGGTGTTTCCTGATTTGATGAAGCATAGTAAAGTAATACCTTTATTTAAATCTGGTAGTACATTAGACCCCGCCAATTTTAGACCCATTTCTGTACTGCCAACACTAAGTAAAATTTTTGAAAAAATTATTCTTGATCAAATGTTAATTTTTTTAATGTTAATAATTTATTTCATAAATAAATTATTATTACATGAAATAGAAAACGGGCGTATGAGAACGAGAACGAATGAGATGAGTGCAAAATCAGAAAAAAAAAGATTTTAAGAAATTCGAAATAAGATTGAAATTACGTAAATAGAAAATGGATTCATGCTATTTAAAACTAGAAGACAACCTAAAGCTACCATTTTATTGTTATGATTAAATAGAGTAACATATAAACAACAATATAAAATTAATACGGTGGTTTTGAATAATATCCCGAGTTTTACGTAAGTCGTCGATATCGTTGACTTAGACTTTGCTAAGCGCGCACTCAGCATGACTTTGAAGTTAGCTCTGTAAATATCGACATTGTCTTTGCTCGAAAGTAAAGTGTGAGCAAAGTCAAAGTACGGTCCATAGATCTCAGCCTTAGTTAACGAATTTTTTGCCACTATTTTCGCATTGGGCCGGCTGTCATTCATTTTCACTTGAAATTAAGCTTTCTCCGTTTTAAATAAGGAAAGATTAATTTCCTCAAATTTAGAAGGTAGTGCAAATCAAATTAATGAAGCCGTCCTTTTATATAGTTGACAGCAGTTGATCGTAGATAGCAAAGTACGGTAAAATTAATCAAGTCTGGGACTACATGACATGATGGAGGTATCATTGTTCGTTTCTTTGAACGCTAGTAACTTCTGGAGTACGTTTACAATTATGGCAAATGCTATCTCAGTAACGTCATAGTCATTGTAATTGTGCAAGTAACAAAACATATGTTTGATGTGAATAATAATAAAATAAATATAGCTCATATGACTATCAAAGACTTGCGACCTAAAACAATCATAAATTTATTAATGTACGGTAGGCGCACGAAGGGTATTAATGAATACTGTTGCGTGCCACAATTAACACACGATATGGCGACACTAGTTACCACTAGCGCCCTCTAGTATCGAGTAGCAGAACTAGGAGAGTCAAGAACATTCTAGAAATTTCCATGGAAGGACTTTATAGAACTATCGACACCTAGTAAATCGGGACCGATATGTACTCGAACATTCTAGATGTTTCCTGGTCTACTTGGATGACATCATCATAGTAGGCCGTACGTTTGAGGAACACCTTCAAAACCTAGAACGCCTGCTCATGAAGATCCAGAGTGCCAACCTCAAGTTGAGTCCGAAGAAATGTTCACTATTTAAACGGCAAGTTAGCTTTTTGGGGTATGTAGTGTCGGAAGAAGTTATCCGCACAGATCCAGAGAAAATTGCCGCTGTCAAGGATTGGCCGGTTCCAAAAGACAAGACGCAGATTAGAGCATTTTTGGGTTTGTGCTCCTATTATCGGCGATTTGTGAAGAACTTTGCAGATATAGCCAAACCTCTGCACAAGCTAACTGAGGAAAAGCGACATTCTGCTAGGATGAAAGTTGTAATATTGCATTCCACGAGTTCAAGGACCGTCGGTGCAAAACACCTATTTTAGGGTATCATGATGCGGGCAAGGAATTAATAGTTGACACAAACGCAAGTGATATAAGACTTGGCGGTGTGTTGTCTCAGCCGAATGGTGATCAAGAGGTTGTGATAGCGTACTTTAGCAAGTCGATGTCAAAGCCGGAAAGGAACTATTGTGTCACAAGACGGGAATTGCTTGCTGTGGTAAAGTCGTTGCAGCATTTTAGCAAATATCTTCTGGGGCGGAAATTTCACTTACGAACTGACCACGCTGCACTGAAATGGCTATTGCAGTTCAAAAATCCAGAAGGACAAGTTGCGACATGGATTGAACTACTGCAGGAATACGACTTTATGATCGTACATCGCAGCGGGAAATCTCATGGCAACGCAGATGCATTGTCAAGCAGACTTAGTTCTGCAGCATATGCTGTAAAAAGATTAGAAATCTTACCAGTGTGGAAACAGCTAGACTTGTTTACTTTAGCTATTTCCATAGCATAATGTCCTATGGTATTTTGCTATGGGGACACGCAACTGACACTAAAATTATATTTGTTTTACAGAAGGGCCATAAGAGCAATCTATGATTTAAAACCTAAAGAGTCGCTCAGACAAAAATTTAAGGAAATTAATATATTAACTTTGGCCTCTCAATACATTTATGAAAATGTAATGTACGTACACATAAAAAAAGTAGTTATACAAAATAAGTGATATTCATTCTGTAAATACTAGGAACAAACACAAGCTAGTAGTACCAGTTACTGACTCCACCGAGTCAGTAATTCATTCTTGGGGCGATGTATACGCTTTACAACAAAATCCCAGAAAATATACAAAATTCGACCTGCTCAAAATTCAAAAACTTTATTAAACATAGTTTGTATAAAAGGTTATTATAATGTTAAGGAATTTATGGATGATAATAACCCCTGGGAATGAGGTGTTCGCTGCCAGGCTGTTTCTAATTTGTTTTGTGTGGTTAATTGTGTAATATACATGATTGTAAGCTGTTATTTAAAAAAAAAGTCCCGCTGGGTTTCTTGCTGGTTCTTCCCAGGACAGAGGTTTTTTCGAACCAGTGGTAATTAAACAAAAGAGTGACTTTCAATAAGTATTATTTATAATCTATATTGAATAAAAAAGTTTCTGTTTCTGTTTCTGTTTCATCATGTTAACACCATTAATATTGTATTTGATAGAACAAGAAAAGATAAATATTGATTATAGATAATTAAAAACCTAGTAAGGTAATTCGTCTGTTTAATGGCCAACATTATAGGCTCGACTTATGAGACTTAATTCGAACCTTCTTGACTTATGTGTACGTATAATAAATATAAAGTGTCTAAATAAAGATGCTAATAATATGGACAAATAAATTACCTTGTTTTTAAATTTTTAATTAATCTTTATATCCTTTTTATCGTAATAATCGTCATAAGTCTACACAAAACAACGTGGACCTTCCATAATTATGCATATATTTAATCCAGTTTAATCAAGTTTAACCAATAGTTAATCTCATCATTATAATCATCATTACAGCCCTTCACAAGTCCACTGCTGAACATAGGCCTCCCCAAAGAATGCCACAAAGCACGACCCCGAGCCACCTGCATCCAACGACATCCTGCATGTCTTACCAGGTCGTCACTCCATCTAGTAGGGGGACGCCCCACACTGTCCGCCGGCATGAGGCCGCCACCGAGAACCTTTTTCCCCATCGGTTGTCGGTTCTTCGAGCTACGTCGGCCCATTGCCACTTCAGCTTACTAATCCGTTGGGCTGTCAGTCACTCTGGTTCTACTGCGTATATCCTCATTTCTAATTTTATCACGCAGTGAGAACTAGGAGAGTCAAGAACATTCTAGAAATTTCCATGGAAGGACTTTATAGAACTATCGACACCTAGTAAATCGGGACCGATATGTACTCGAACATTCTAGATGTTTCTGGTCTACTTGGATGACATCATCATAGTAGGCCGTACGTTTGAGGAACACCTTCAAAACCTAGAACGCCTGCTCATGAAGATCCAGAGTGCCAACCTCAAGTTGAGTCCGAAAAATGTTCACTATTTAAACGGCAAGTTAGCTTTTTGGGTATGTAGTGTCGGAAGAATTATCCGCACAGATCCAAGAAAATGCGCTGTCAAGATTAGCCGGTTCCAAAGACAAGACGCAGATTAGAGCATTTTGGGTTTGTGCTCCTATTATCGGCGATTTGTGAAGAACTTTGCAGATATAGCCAAACCTCTGCACAATAACTGAGGAAAAGCGACATTCTACTAGGATGAAAGTTGTAATATTTCCACGAGTTCGGACCGTCGGTGCAAAACACCTATTGGGTATCATGATGCGGCAAGAATTAGTTGACACAGACGCAAGTGATATAAGACTTGCGGTGTGTTGTCTCAGCCGAATGGTGATCAAGAGGTTGTGATAGCGTACTTTAGCAAGTCGATGTCAAAGCCGGAAAGGAACTATTGTGTCACAAGACGGGAATTGCTTGCTGTGGTAAAGTCGTTGCAGCATTTTAGCAAATATCTTCTGGGGCGGAAATTTCACTTACGAACTGACCACGCTGCACTGAAATGGCTGTGCAGTTCAAAAATCCAGAAGGACAAGTTGCGACATGGATTGAACTACTGCAGGAATACGACTTCATGATCGTACATCGCAGCGGGAAATCTCATGGCAACGCAGATGCATTGTCAAGAAGACCTTGTCCTGAAGATTGCAAGCATTGTACTAGACAAGAGGGTAAGGAAGTGGTATCTGTGAGGATGCTCAGGACAGACCAGCTCAGCAATGAGTGGAAGGACAGCCTACAACTTGCACAGCAGGAAGATTCGGACGTCAAGCCGATTCTGGAATGGATGAAGGCCAGTGCTCCAAAACCCAAGTAGAGCGACGTCTCAGCAATGAGTTCGACCACAAAAAGCTATTAGGCTCAATGGGACAGCTTGCTGATTCAGGATGTAGTCCTGTGCCGTAAATGGGAAAATGGTCGGGGAGACAGTTGTCATTTGCAAATGGTTGTCCCTAAAGCTAAAGTACCCATCCGGTACTTTAGCTTCTACAGCTGTACCATAATGGTTATTCAGGAAGCCATCTGGGAGTTAAACGAACTCTACTGAAGATCCGAGAACGGTTTTACTGGATCCACTGTCGTGATGATGTCGAGGACTGGTGTCGCAAATGTACAAGTTGTGCGGCTATAAAGGGACCTCAGGCTCGTAGTAGAGGTGCATTGAAATTGTACAATGTTGGTGCACCATGGGAGAGGATAGCCCTTGACGTTGCGAGGCCGTTTCCGGAAAGTGAAAGTGGTAACAAGTATTTCATGGTTGTGATGGATTACTTCAATAAGTGGATAGAAGTCTTCACCATTCCAAATCAATAAGCTTCAACAGTTGCAGATAAACTAGTTCATGAAGTCTTCTGTCGTTTTGGAGTACCTTTAGAGATTCACAGCGATCAAGGAAGGAATTTTGAGTCTCAAATTTTCCAGAAACTTGCCAATTGGGTACTCATAAAACAAGAAACTTCTTCACCTCAATTTGATGGAATGGTAGAACGATTTAATCAGACATTGAGTACCTAGCAAAAGTTGAGAAATCGGCAGCAGGGACTGCGACAAGCACATACAACCGTTTTGTTGTCATATCGAAGCGCTGTTCACGAGTACATCTGTGATACCAGCTTACAAACTTTGGAAGAGAATTACGGCTGCAAGACCTGATCACCGGAATACCACCTGATGCCCCACGCAGTATAACCGATTATGCAAATGACTTTGGAACAAATGAATGACATTTATGAGCGCGTCGGACAATCAGGCCAGCAAATGTCTGAAAAGATGACACGGTATGACTGCAAATTAACAACAAAGGTTCGACGAAAGTTCACTAGTATGGTTACACAATCAGTTTGCAGCAATCTCTAAGCTTCAAGCTAAATGGGACGGACCGTACCGGATTGTGACAAGGATCAATGACGTAACCTACCGGAGACAGAAAGGTGCAAGAATACTTCTAAGATCGTCTATGTGGATCGACTAACTCGTTATTATATAGCTAATAATGATCGGAACGAGCATGTCTTAGTAGGGGGCAGTGTTGCGCGCCACAATTAATACATGGTTCATTGCGACACTAGTTACCACTAGCGCCCTCTAGTATCGAGTAGCAGAACTAGGAGAGTCAAGAACATTCTAGAAATTTCCATGGAAAAACTTTCTAGAACTATAGACACCTAGTCAATTGGGACCGATATGTACTCGAACATTCTAGATGTTTCTAGAGTTGAAGGTTCTGGAAACTATCCGAGGCCCTATATTAGGCCGGTATAGACCGCGACCGAGGCAGTATTGAATTGGCGATACAAGCGAATACTTCAAAGTGATACAACTGTGAACTAAAGTGATCTGTAGTACAATTGTATTTTGTTATTAGTGTGGTTTTAAGTTGTAATTAGTGTTGTGTAATTAAAGTGTCAATTTTGGTAATTCACTCGGCAGTTTTTAATTGTCTTGAACCCCAAGTTCGTAACAATACATTCCAAATATTTATCGATTGTGTACAAAATTAATTATTTTTTTATTTAATTTTACGACAATTTAATTTTAAGACATAAATATTATGGTTTTTTAAAATATTAATTTCTCCTATTAACCCTGATTTAAAATTCCACATGAATTACGTGGTAGAGACCCATGCTGCAGCTATATTATTGTTGTAGCACAAATGGGTTGGCTCGACTGGGGAAGAACCACGCTCTCACAGAATACCAGCGTAAAATAGCAGTTCAATGCTGCTGTGTTTCGTATGCTGAGTGTAGAGGACCGGAGACCAATTTTACTGGATACGAGGCATTCCATCTTAGGCCTCAGGGGTGGCAACGCATCTGCATTTTGATTTTTAATCGGGGATAGATGTATATTATAGTTATTTCATTAACAGTACGAGCTAGTTCTCTCAAACACATAGGAAGACACGAGTAACCTAGGCTTTAATTAATTTATAACTAATATAGATTAAAACATCATTTTAACACCATTAATATTGTATTTGATAGAACAAGAAAAGATAAATATTGATTATAGATAATTAAAAACCTAGTAAGCTAATTCGTAAGGCTCGACTTATGAGACTTAATTCGGACGTTCTTGAGTTATGTGTACATATAATAAATATAAAGTGTCTAAATAAAGATGCTAATAATATGGACAAATAAATTACCTTGTTTTAATTTTTTAATTAATCTTTATATTCTTTTTATCGTAATGATCGTCATAAGTCTACACAAAACAACGTGGACCTTCCATAATTATGTATATATTTAATCCAGTTAAATCAAGTTTAACCAATAGTTAATCTCACTCTAACTCTTTTTACCTCGCCCGAAATGTTCTTAAGCTTAATGAAAAGCGGTCGTAATATCAGTCCTCTCTCCTCCTAAGCAATGGCCTCCGACTTCTTTTTGGAAGGTTATTTCGTCATAAAGGAAAACTTCAAAAAATCCAGGAATCTGATAATTGAATTTTTCTAATCTTTTTCTCAAAAGATCTCGTTCTCGTGATAAAAATGTCGTGGTGAATTCATTGACGCTGCCAATACATAACCGTTCTTATTTCTTTGACTTAGAATAAAAAAAAATTAAAAAACTGTAATTTTTACTTTGAAAGAAGTGTTATTTTTGTAACTAACCGAAAATAGGAAAAAAAAATCATTAAGTAACTAAAATTACCTAAAGAATTCACGAAAATAAAAGAAATCATAAAATGGAAATTTTTGATATATGTTATTCAGATATTTATTTTCTAACAATAATATACTTTGCTCGGCTTTTATAACAATTGTTTTGTATAAATACTTAAAAAAATTCAGTGACTTGGTAAATATGAAGTATTCTTAGGGATTTTACAAATATTTTAACAATTAACTTACAAGTTAAGCGGTTGGGACAATATCAGTTTCTTTCACCAAAGTTCAATCGCCTTAAAAGTTTAAGTACAATTAATTTTTCTTTTATAAACTAAACATTTTATTCCTTCCAATTTTATACAAAACGCCGCTTACAAAGATTTATATTTTTTCTTTATGTCGGGTTTTCTACAGACAAACAAATTTCTCTGTATTGTTAACTCCATCACGTTCCACCAATATAAACACGATGACGCGTGGTGACATGTTTTTAATTATGAGAATAGTTTTCTAATAAAGGCTAAAAATGTTGACTTTACTTGTGGTTTATTTTAACATCTTCTTCTTCGCTATTACTTCATGAGCACTGGACGTAGCTCTACTTCTGAATTTCTGGAGCTTCTACCCTCGTTCTTTCTTATTTGCCATATTCGCCCTTCTCGAAATATGGATTGGCTATCACGGGATATTGAGTCTTATACATTTGGCTACTCGTCGCGATATAGAAATTTTAAATCTGTGATGTACAAAATACGGTTGTTCTGCCATCGGACCATCAGGGTGAGTGACTTCGATATATATTTCTGCCGCCAAGCAGCAGTACCTACAAAGCTTTTTTTCAGTATGAAGGTTAAAGAGAGCCCGTATAATTACAGGTTGTGAAGCGTTCGATCTTGATTCTTTGAAATGATAAAACATTTCTGTAGACTTCCATGGTTGAGGTTAGTTGCAGGTATTCATGGGCTGTATTAGCCATTTACTATCAGGTGGACGATTTGTATGCTTATCATTTCAATTTAAAAAAAAATCTTGTTTGACTTAGTTTTTCGGTACGCCTTAAGCCGCGTATCGATTATGCGCTCCAAGAGGTCAAACATTGGCGTGCGCTCCAGCCGCGCGAAATGGATACTGCCTTGGAACGCGCGCCAAATTGTTCGTTGGAGCGCTCAAACGTGGAGCGGGCCGCTCCATCTGGTGTCGCTTTTTTACCGCGTATCAAAGTAGTTTAAGTTTAAGGCGCACGCGCCAGTTGGTACGATTGTTTTCATTATTCGTGTGTTCGTTGCGTTCCGAGCTATGGATAACCAAAGTTGCCGTAAATTAATACAATTATATAGTTTAAAAGTTGTAAAATTGGAATAGCAACGCGGAACGCACTGATCGGCGCGGTCATTCATGGCGCGCGCGCCACGGGCGCGTAATCGATACGCGGCTTTAATGAATTAGTATCTATTATAAGCCGACATCTTTTTTATATTAATATCTTCTTTTAGGTTAAAAAATATTTTATTATAAAAAAAAACGTAATGTAGTTTCGGTGTAATCTCACTTGGAATCGAATCTCACTAGAGTTTTACAATCGTATCAATCATGCATTGCTATTTTCTTTTCAGTCTATCTGTCGATAGAGTAGTAAAAGAAATCTTTAAACCAATGTGTTGATTTTGATATACTGATACTGATATAACTACAGGCTTGTTATTTCAATCATTTTCATAGTTTTAAAATGTTGTTTTTCAATTCTTTATTAAGAATAAAACAAATGATTGACAAATAACATAACGATGCAGTACTAGTGGTAGCTCAGGGGCTACGTATTACATAATACACGAGCAACCGGGTTCGATCCCGCCGGCACCAATGAAATTGTTAATTGCAATTTAAGTGCTAATTTACCTCGTGCTCTGCGGTGGAGGGTTTGTGAGAAACCTGCATGTGTAAAATTAAAAAATATATTTTTGAAGTCATGTTAAGTTCACCAACACGCATTGGAGCATAGCGGCGAACATTCCCTGCCCTAAGCCTTCCAGAAATGAGAGAAGCCTGTGCCCGGCAGGGCAGTGGCCATATAAAGTAAAATTACTACATCTTTACTTGTTAACAAATATAGAAACTATATAGTTTTTTTTGTATAATGGCTACGTATATGAGATTATATTACAGACTAGCGACCCACCCCAGCTTCACTTGAGTAGGATCTATTAATAATCTAATGTGGTGTCATTTATATTTAGGATAATTGAAAGTTGAATCAATCTTTCTTGTCTTCATAAACAACTACTGAAGAATCTCCTATCTGAATGGAATTTTATTCGTCATTGTCAATTATTTAATTATGTTTTCCATGAGAGTGTTTCCTTAGAGTAGTTTTAATAGTAAATTAAAATTAAAATCAAATTAAATTAAATTTAAAATTATAATTTTGATAATTTCGCTGGTTATTTTCAGAAAGTTCTTTTATATATTGTATTCTACTTTGTATTACTTAAAGTTAATGGAAAGTACTTATTAAGTGTATTACAACATTGTAAAAATTATTGATTCTATTTGTATAAATCATTTGACAGCAAAAATGAAATTTATTACAGAACAAAGCGGAGAAGCAAGTAGTGTCAGATAAAGTAGCAATTTTAAATTGAAGTTAATTTAACTTTTTTCTGTTTTTTTTTTTTCTAAAATTTTTCCAATTAACGTTTCATGATACGAAGTTATAAGCTAGGGGATTGTTTGGTTGACAAAATTCGGACTAACGACGAAACTTTGTTTCTTTTGTCTATGAATTGTTTAAAGGTTGATTTCGACACATAGCGCCTGAATCGGCCCCAAGGGGTGTCCCTATCTTGACTAGTAATTCCAGTGTTGATGGCATGCAAATAATCCCTTCAGATCAATAAAATGCAGTTATTTCAATATAACACACAGACGCTTCAATTTTATTTATATATATAGATAATTAAGTAAAACACGTTAAAAAGGTTTATAGTCGAATTTAGTTTTTGGAAGTCAGTTCAGTTAACAGAATATTTGTATCAAACTTCCATATTTTTCCTCGAAAAACCTTTTTGCGTTAAAGTAACAAATGACTTTTGCAACCCCTGCGTCTACGTACCTCGTCTTAACAGATGGCTATGATTCATATGCGAAATACACCAAACTTTACAACTTTTCTGGTGAAAATCTCAATAAATTATGAAATGAAAGAAGAAAATTGCGACCACAACAGATTATGTACCTAATATTATTATAAAAGTAACCGTTATTCAATAACATTAATGCGCATCACCGATCCACTAACCGATCAACACTCCACAGTCCATCAAAAGATTGTCTGGAAGTTCCTTTAGCGATGAGACCACCCATTGTACTATCTTTAATATTTTGTAGTTTTGTTTTGTCTCATATTTTGTATTTTGGTGTGTGCAATAAATAATTGTCTATCTATTTATCTTGCCAGTCCACGACTTTTTCTATTACACTAAGATTTGACGTAACTAGCACGTCCACATATTTATTGCTAATACTCAAGTTAGCGTCCAGCGTCCACAAGCGCAAGCGTGTAATGCCGGGTGTACACGCTCGCCAAGTCTCGGCAAACGTCCACAAGCACAAGCGTGTAAACCGGAGTGTTTAGCGGCCTGCGTGAACTTGGAAATTTGTCACCGTCCCGGTCGAGTGTCGATTTTGAACCTTTGTACAATCGCTTCACGTTCTCACGATTTCTCGCGTTCACACGTTGATGCACGGTAGTACCTATCGCTTGTCATCCCCGACGGATGTACAATTTTAGCTCTGCTTCGAAACTTTATTCTTACACCAGAGTGAACCATGCATCTGGAATTCAATGTTAACCATAAAGATAAAGAAAGTGTCAGATGCCTGGAGTCGTCTTGCCGAATTAATGCAAAAGTAAAATAATTAAATGCGGAACCGGAGACCCTTTTCACTGAAAACGAGGCATTCCATCTTAGTCCTCAGGGTGACTACATCTAAACTTTGATTCTTAGTCAAGGATAGATGTAGATGTCTAGCGGCTACTACATCCACTTACCATCAGGTGGACTGTGTTTGTCACCCTTATTGTATAAAAATTAAAAACTCAGAAATAAGAGGAGGGCTGTACATATATACAATATGTACAGAATGTAGCTTAATTTATTCTTTTCCGTAGTTGTCCACCAATGTTTCTAATAAAATTTAATTCACGCATATATTGTCCTCTTGTATCTAAGTAAAAAGTGAGGAAAATAAATAGTTGCGAAACGACTTTATCCATTCGTTTATATGCCGCATTTAATGAAAGTTTGAAAATAAAGTAGTATCTGTAGGTACAGAACTAGGTACCATAAGCTACGATTTAATTTAAAGCCCGCATTTGAGATTTAATCTCCTTGTCCTTTCTTTCATGTTTTTTTTTTAATAGAATTAAGTGTGACAACCTTCTATCGCCCTGTTTCATGGATATATGCTTTTTATTGCAAAATATTATATTTTCAAACTTGGCTGGGTTACAAAATATTATTATCAAATGCTTGACTACTGTCCCATTTGATGGTAGGCATGGCATGGATGACATTCCATCTTAGTCCTCAAGGGTGACAACGCATTTGCATTTTGACTCTTAATGGATTTTAGATGTAGATGTCTATGTGCCATAGCAACCACTTACCATCAGGTGGACTGTGTGCTCGTTTGGTACCCTTATACAATAAATAAAATTAAACACCTAAATAACCACTATAAGTTAATGACCACTATACGCAACCGACTTTATATATAATTACTGCTGCGTTTTCATTGTTGTACTAACTCTGCCTGTGTTCTCGTTTTCTAATTAAAACACTTATTCTCTATACTCTTCAAAGTAGAGCACAGTACTGAGTGCACTGTGTCGGAAATATTACTCTGCAAATATAACTCCTTACTTCAACTCGATAATTTCATGTCATAGACTTCTTTTTTTTATTAATATACCATTAGAAATTCGCGTTGTTTAATTACCCGGCGTAAGGTTAGGTTAAGTAAAGCGTCATTTGACAGAACATCAAATGTTGTGATTTATATACTCTTTGAGAACATCTAACGTCAAAATCAGAGATATAATAATAATGTAAAATACATGTAAAATATCTTACCTATATCTGATTCGAACTTCGAACGAACCATGAGCGCAATCATGAAATCATGCAAAATAATATAATTAAATAAAACAGATATATCTACTATGATTTATCGTTCTAGGTTCTAGGATATACTTGTTTCAAAATATCAGAGATATTAACAAATATTTATTAACATTCTTAGATATTACAATATATCTATACGTCACGTTCTGTCTCCGGAGGGCGAAAAGTGGATTGCGGAGGCCCGTCTGGCTACGCTGAATGTATGTGGAGCAAGGAATGATAAGATGGATGAAGTATAAAATGATGAATGATAGAATAGATGTGTTATGTGTAGAGACGAAACGAGAATGGAAAGGATGCCACTGCACATGGCATGTATACCGCTTACTGGTCTAGTGTAGACGACACCGAGCGGGCATGCAGGAGTCAGTGTCACCATTTCAGAAAGAATGGTCAATGTGAAAGTGTGAATGTATGTAAGCCCAAGGGCTATGGGTACCAATGAAAGTGGGCTTAAATAAGTTGTTTGTGCTAGGGATGTACGTCCCAGATATGTCTGCCCACTTATATCCGAGAGCAGTTTTGGGACATGGTAAGGATGGTGATGAAATGTAAGGTAAATGAAAATATTATTATGTTAGGAGATTTTACTGGAATGGTTGGGGTGAAGAGGTCTGGTTATGAAAGGATATTAGGAACGTTTGACGATGAAAGTATAAATGAGAATGGTGAAGACCCCTCACTGTATGTGTGGAAAGAATATTTTGTGACGAACACTTTCTTTCGCCATAAGAGGATTCACATGTATAAATGAGAAAGAGGTGATGATAGAAGCATGATAGATTATAATTGTGGATGAAAGAATGAGGCGCAGTGTTAGATACAAGGGTTTACCGGGGTCGAACGTAGGGACAGATCATTACTTGGTCTTATGCCGAATTAATGGTCTATTCATGCGTTGGCAGCATCGGACATCTGTGTCTACCCTGCGTTACAGCGTATAAGAATAGGAGGTTCAAATGTAGACTGAGAGAAAATATAAGTGGTATGGATAAATTGTGTATGAATGATTTAGACTTGGAGACTGTGTGGTATAATGTCAAGAAAGGTTTGGTGGATGCAGCCACCAGTATGTGTAAATGTAAGAAAACGAATGAAAGGAAAATAATACGTTGTGGTGGGATGATGAGGTACGGATAGAAGTTGAAGCAAAGAAGAGCATGGCTAGATTTACTAGCAACTAAAGCTGGTAATTCTAGCGGTATGATTGATGATTGAAAGAAGACAGACTTTAGACGTATAAATAAGAGTAAAATAAGTTGTTGAAAGGAAAAGCAAGAAAGAACGGATAAGAATGATAGAAGGATATCTGATAACTTCCAGGCAAATATTAAAATGTTCCGGAAACTCGTAAAACTGCCAGAAATTCAATAGCCTAGAATGAATGCTATACGAGACGAGAATGGCTGTGCTGAATGATGAAGTTTCTAAATTAAAGAGATGGAAGGAATACTTTGAAAGCGTGTTTATGAGTGAAGAGTCATCTGAATTAAGAGAAATAGAAATTCCGAAAGAAGTGGAGAGGTAGGGAGATAAGTGTAGATGAAATGAAGAAAGCAATGAAAAGCTTGAAAGCAGGTAAGGCAGCCGGATATGATAGAGTATCACTCGAAATGCTAAGGGCTGGAGAGGCAGTGGTGGCAGGCCTGCTGTACACCTTTTTAATTTATGTTGGGAACTGAAGCGGGTACCAAGACTGGTGCAAAGCCGTTATAGTCCCAATATATAAGGAAAAGGGTCACAGCAGGACTGTAAAACTACCGTGTATTAACCTTAAATTGTGGGTAAACTGTATGCTAAGGTGTTAATTGAAAGAGTTATGGAAGAAACTGATGGAAAATTTGGGATATGCAAGCTGGATGTAGAAAGGTGTACGGATCAAGTCTTTCCAAGCGCATGATTGCGGAGAAGTTTTGGCCAAAACCAGAAAGTTTTTGTTCATGGACAGAAAAGGCTTATGATAGAGTGGACAGGAATGTGTTATGGCAAACACTAACTCATTTGGTTTGAGCGCTGGTTTAATACGGCTATTAAGGTCTTTTATAGGACTCTAGTGCTTGTGTCAGGATCAATAGGGTCTACTCGGACTGGTTTGGCATTCAAAAGGTGTCAGACAGGGCTGTAGCTTCCCCGTGGCTGTTTAACCTATTTATGGACAGTTGTTTGCAAACTTTGAAAGTTGAAGAATGTGGGTTGAGAATGGGTGAGTTGACCGTCAAATACCGTTTGTACGCCGATGATCAAGTCATATTTGCATGGTCGGCGGCCGAGTTGCAAATGATGGTTACTTTAATGAACTGGTCATTAAAAGAAAGGGTATGAAGGTGAACGCAAGTAAAGGAAAGTGATGGTTTTGAAAGAAAGTAAGTAAAACGTTATGTGAAATAAGAATAGAAGGAGATGATTGAGCAAGTGGATGAGTTTGTATATTTGGGATGTTTATTTAGCAGGGATGGTAGATATGATAAGGATATAGAACGACGAGTGAACGCAGGAAATAGAGTGAATGGGGTTCTATACGCTATTATGAAAAGTCAGAATGTGTCAAAAAAGGCACGTATGGCAATTCATAATGCTGTGTTAGTCCCTACTTTAATGTATGGTAGTGAAAGTTGGCACTGGCAGAAGAAGCATGAGAGTAGAATAAATGCTGTAGAAATGCTGTCATTAAGGTGTATGCTAGGGCTGAATCTGAATGACAGAGTGAGAAATAGTGTGATAAGAGAATAGTGTGGTTTGCAAGATGACGTTGTGACCAGGATTAAGAAAGGAATGTTTCGGTGTTTTGGTCATGTCGAAAGAATGAAAGAGGAAAGAGTGACAAAGCAAATTTATGTTACAGAAGTGAACGGAAGAGTCGGAAGGGACGCCCTAGACGAAGGTTTATCGACCAAATGGCGATATATTGAAAATGGGCCAGATTAGGTATCCTTAACCAACGAGCGTGTATGCGTAGATATATAGATGTAAAGGAGGCGAGAGAGTGTGTCGGGATCGTGCCAAATCGAAGTCCGTAGTCTCTGCCACCTCTGGGGCGTGAGTGTTTGTGTGTTTATATTATAATATATCTATATATCTAACCAAACCAAATCCATCAAAATCGTTTGTCGCCGCGCTGTTCTGAATACCGACTTCCTTTCAAAGTTACAAAATTTAATAGATATCAACTGATTTGTAGAAATTGAAATATTATATATATTCGATACCTTATGTTACATATACTTTTGATTATATATATTATATACTAGCTGTTCCATGTGGCTTTGCTAGCGTGGATTTTTTTAGCGCGGAACCTAAAATAAAAGTAGCCTAAGTTACTCCTATAACATCATCTATCTGCCAGAGAAAGTCCCATCCAAATCGATTCACAGGTTTTTTGATACGTGTTCAGATAGACGTCGTGTTAGAGTTATATTATATTAATATATTATATGTAGGCACGTCTATAAAATATTGGCTAGATCGAGAGGAAAGGTTTTACTCTCGAAATCGTTTTTTGGTAACGTGGCAACCGTTGTTGTTTTATAGGATGTTTGAAAAACATCATCGGGGAAACATATATATTTGCGACGAATTACTAACGATCTGCTTATTATATTTTCTTGTATTTTATGGTGTAATGCACGCATATTTGTGCCATCTATCATGAGTACATCTGAAGATGATCCTCTTTCGCCTACATCAGAAGTGAGATCAAGTTCCTGTTATCGCCCACATAAAATAAATATGATGAACGCGTGGTGCAATACCGATCGCTCGTGAATGGAAGTGTACTGTCGGCGTGGGACACAGGCGGATTATTTACCGCTGCCAACCGACATTTGATGCGTGAGGCAAGTAAATTTTTCTAAACATTGCTGAAAAATTATTTTAGTAACGAGTGGTTAACTTTTAATTGGTTGAGAGAAATGCCTGAAAGCCATTTTTTCAATTGACTAACCTGAGTTTATTTCGGTGTTTAATGACCCTGTTAAATTGTGAGTTGCTAACTTCATTTTATTTTGTGTTTTGACTATGTCAACAGCTATACCGCAGCTGTAGCTCAAAGAGTGGGTGCGGTGCGTGTGGTGTTGGAAGAGGTCTAGTTTAGTCGTCGTCGATGAATGCTCGTAAAAATAAAATGAAGTGTAGTATACTCATACATTTGTTGTAACGAACGATTTATTAGGTTATGGCTCTTGACATTTTATTTGTGATGAGTAAGTTTCCTTTGAATTGATCTAGTTGAAGTAGAATTAAGTATTGAAGAAGTTGCTGGAGGTATTTCCGGCGTACATACTCTTAGTCACTTGTTATTACTATTTGGTCGCATTGTACGAATTGGTGCGTAGTTGTAACTGCGATTTACTTGTGAGTCATTCAGGGCGATTAAACATCTGTGGTGTGGTGTAAGGCTTTGTCTTGTAGAGACTACTGTTGATCGACTTGGAACGACCTGATAGTCGTTGTCTCTACAGTAGATCGTATCACAAGAAGTGATAAAGATAGGGTAACAGTTTGTTGCTAGTCATTACGGCATGTGATCACTGCGTGTAATCAAATAGATAAATGATTTTTTGTGTCTTGGCACACTATACATAATGATTTTTCTGGAAAACTCGTAAGTCCGCCCTTTGTACCCTTTACCTTAAGGTGTTACATTTAAGTTTTAAATAAATAAAATAAATAAAATATTATTACACAAAGTATGTTTTGTAGAGTACCTTAAGCGACGAGCATTGATGCGTACATGGATTTCCAGGAGGCGTTTTATCACAAGTATTAGCAATGCCGCAAATATCAACCGTGAAAAAATTCAACGTAACTTTACACATTTAATCCAGACAATTAAAACTCGGATATAAAGAGATGGTGTATTGTTGTTAAAAATTATAGCACAAAATAAACGCTGTGATATAAAATGATTAGATTTGTTAATGGCATTAATAATCGCTTATAATAACAATCAATCGTCAGCATAAAAGTTGTACTAAGTAGACATAACTGGAGAAGCAAAACGGAAATAGTCAAAACATTCTATAGACAAGTAAATGATGCATGTCAGCTAATAAATAAGTTTGTTATTGTGATGGGCGATTTTATTTCAAAAATAGGCTCTACTTATGAGGTAGAGAAACTTATCACAGGTAAATTCGGTTGTGGAAAAGAAATAGTAGAGGCCAACAATTAATCGAATTCGCGCCAAAACAAACTCACAATAATTAACACTAATGTGTAAATAATTTTAAGAAAAATTGAAAACAAAGTGGACCTGGATATCTCCTGACAAGAAGACAAAAAACGAGATCGATTATATTCTCTCAAATACCCCCAAACAATTTACAAATATAGAAGTCATTAATAACCTCAACTATCCCAGTGACCACAGGATGGTAAGAAGCACAATAAAATAGCAAAATTAAAATCTAGTAGCAGGGCAAAATACTGCAATACACTAGCATATTAACATCACAAAAAGAAATAGACATATATGTAAAGAATCTAAAAAAATGTAATTTGCTCTACCAAGAAAATGAAAGTGTAGATAATTACTACAATAAAATAGAGAACAACATAAAAAGCTGTCTGGCAAAATCAAAAATTAAAATGAATACACGACAAAAAGATGTGTTGAGAGAAGAAACAAAGTTGCGTATAAAAGACGTCATCATTTGCAAAATAAAAGACCATTGACACATGAAGATAAAGAGGAGCTAAAAATGTTATATAAAAAAACACATAAAGAAATTAAGAAAGACTACAAAGAACACAGGTTAGAGTTAATAAGCAAACATATAATTACAACAGGAAGCACAAAAAGAGCATACAGACAATTAAATACCAGCAAACCTTGGATTATGTGCCTTAAGCAAACTCCAACATCAAAGACTCAGTCAAGGACCGATATAGTGAACATCGCCACGACCTTCTATCAAAAACTATATACCGATACATCATCAACTGCTGTGGAATCTTATAAAAAAATGGAACTAAACCCAAAGGAGGCGGTGACCCCATTTAATGAAATTCAAATCATAAAGAAAATTGAAAAACTTAAAAACCATAAAAGTCCCGGACCAGACAATATCTCAAACGAGGCAATTAAAACAGCTAAACAGGTATTAGCAACCCCATTTACATATCTGTTCAACAAAATTCTTGAAACGCAAAAGCTACCGAAAAGCCGGTTGGCAACTGATATTGTACTACTATACAAGAAAGGAGATCCCACAGATGTTGGAAATTATAGGCCTATTAGCTTACTACCAACCGTTTATAAGCTTTTCGCTTCTTGCCTAGAAGAAAGATTGAGTCCAGCTATCGAAAATATCAACCTATTGAACAAGCCGGCTTTCGTAAGGATACTGTACCATCGATCATATTCACGTTGTAGAACAAATAATAGAAAAATATAATGAATTTAGAAACCACTATTTTTGGTGTTTATCGACTTTGCTAAAACTTTCGACTCTATCTCACACAACAGCATTTGGAAAGCTCTAGAAAACCAAAATATTCCCCAACAATACATAAACATCCTAAAAACATCTACCACGAGAGCACTAGTAGAGTCAAATTAGATCGAACCCCCCCTTCCCAATAAAGAGGTAAAACAGGAGATCCACTTTCACCAAAAATCTTTATAGCGGTATTGGAACACATCATTCAAGGCTTAAAATGGATAAATAAGGGTATTAATATAAAAGGAAATTACCTCAGTCATCTTAGATTTGCAGATGATATAGTAATATTTTGAGTCGGCAAAACAGATAGAGTCGATGGTAAACGATCTAAATAACGCCAGTCAGAATGTAGACCTAGAACTAAATACTATTAAAAACAAAGTAATGACGAATAAAGCCCAAATACCTATAATTGTGAACAACATTCCATTAGAATATGTAGACGAATATGTGTATCTCGGTAAATTAATATCATTCAAAAGAACGAGACACGTTGACGAAATCCAAAGAAGAATAATAACAAGTTGGGGCAAATTCTGGACCTACAAGGAGATCCTAAAATCGACTCTACCCATACATCTCAAAAAGAAGATAATAGACTCATACTGCCCTGCCTTACTTATGGATGCCAAACCTGGATATTTAATAAACACAACAATGACAAGATCGCGAAATGTCAAAGACAAATGGAAAGGACAATTCCTAACATAAAATTGAAAGACAGAGTAAGGAACTCTGAATTAAAGAACAAAACAGAAGTGATAGACGTTCTCCATCACGGTCAAACGTTGAAATGGCGATGGGCAGGACATTTAGCATTCCAGACCAAAGATGGACAAAATTGGTGACAGAGTGGCAAGGACCAGCTGGAACACGTGCAAAAGGCAGGCCAAATGAAAGATGGGTAGACGAAGTGATTACAGAAGGAAAACTGGATGAACAAGGCACAGGACAGACAGGTATGGGACGCTCTGGAGGAGGCCTTTACCGGAGAGGGTCCTCAAATAACAGACATGATAATAAAAATAAATAAATATATATATACACTTATAATAATAAATATGTACTAAAAAAATGATTATGAAATTAATTATATCTAAATTGATTATAAAAATTTAAACTTATTTAAAAAAAATTGTTAAAGAAAATACTAACAATATAAATTTGTGAATTTAAAATGTCAAAATTGTTTTATATAAAAATTAAATTATCTAAATAAAAGCAAATTAAATGTAAAATGAAATTTCCAATTGAATGTAAACATTATAATAATGCATGTACTTACAATTAAAAGATTTTGTAACAAATTTATTAAGTGTAATTAATGAGGAATAAAAGGCTATTTTATTTTATTTTATTAAGTAGACATAGAGTTGAACCGGCACTGATTGACTCGATAGTAAACATTCAACAAACAACAACAACTCAGTTCACGAACAATAAAGATTACTGATGAACCTCAAGCTGTCCAAATAAAGAAAGGCTGTCCGCAAGGTGGGGTTTACCTCTCCTGTGGAATATGGTCATAAATGAACTAATTAGCAAATTAAATGCCAATCACTTCTATACAATTGTTTATGTAGATGACCTGACAATACTGGTCTCGGGAAAAACAGCAAGCATGGTGTGCAACCTAACCCGGCTCTCCGTATAGAGGAGATTTGGTGCAAGAATACGACTTAACTGTCAACCCAAATAAAACGGTTCTAGTAATGTTCACAAAAACGAATGCTGAATAACTATCACCTGCCAAGTCTTTTCAGCACAAAACTTCAGTTATCCTCTAAGGTAAAATACTTAGGTCTTACCTTTGGACAGTAAACTAAACTGGAATATACAAAACAATGTAACTCTGCAATGAATCAAGGGACACAGTGGATCCAGGGGCAACGACGCATCAAATGAACTGGCCAGGAGAGGATCGGCTATGGCCGTTATAGGTCCGGAATCGATCATTTCGATCCCTTTTGGTAACGGTCGTTCACTGGTACCTAATAACTTTATTAATGATCACGCTCAGCTTTGGAAAAATCTAGTAGACTGTAGGCAAGCTAGAGAGGCACTGCCAGAAATAAACAGTAGTTTAGCCAGTAGTTTAACAGTAATCTTGATGAGATTGAACAAGCCACAGATCAGGATAGCAACAAATGCTATTACAGGACATGGCTCCTTTAACAAACATTTATTTACTACTAGCTGGTACTCAGCGCTTTGCCACAGAAAAATAATTATTGAAATATCGTTTTAATTTGGAAGAGTTATATTGTTTGATGAGCTATGATAATACTTTCATTAAATTTGAGTGATGTATACCTTCAAATAAATTTGTTAGTACGATACGCGCGCCACCTACTGTAGTTAATTGTACTATCACAAGTGCAAGCAATGAGTTGACAGGGTTTTAGCGCAATCTGATGAACGGTATAGCAACGCATAAAATACGGACAAACGAAAATTATTTTTTATAATATATTAGATAGGTGTTACAAATAGTCACCTGTGCAGGGCATGTATGAGGGAGGAGGAACGGCGGCCTCGTATTGCTGGGATGTCCGAAGGTCGCTAAATATAGGCCTAAACATCTTGGCACACTGGATCACTCCAAATTGCTCGCAACCTCAAAGGACTGTTGAACTTCTTCGGGGATGTTTCATGGCTCGAATAATCACAATATTCCTGCTCACACAAAATACGCGCTATACGTGAAGTTGGGGAAAACAGCTCATCGTAAACTAACTAACAATTGCTTTGAAAAAATCGTGGAGCTAATTGTCTTGTCGAGCTTAAGTTTATTAAAATGGCATGTCCCTTAATAAAAAAACAGAGTTAAAGAAACAGCGTCTGAAACTGGTCTTCGCTTGATTCCTCATCGAGTAAATTCCTATAAAAATCATGCCTGTTGATGTTATTATTGGATTTGTTATCTCAGTTTTATATTCATACGAAATATGATTTACATGGGGTACATTCTAAAGTTCGAAATATTTAGTGATGTACCAGGAAATATTTAAATTTAACATGCTATGAATTGAGAGAATGAATGGCCTTTTTGTTTTCTAATGTGTTGATGAGTGTAGCAGTTTTGCTGTGAATATTGTGAGGTCGACAGAATTGGTGTTTGATTTTGGGGTTTGGATTTGTGTGAAGCTGTTCGAAGGGACAATGTTGTACCGGGCCATGCCACGCGGCTGGTTGAAAAGACACATTCGTCCGGTCCAGGCTTATGAATACTTGATGCTGAGGGTTGGATTTGTGTAAAGCTGGTAGATGGGAAAATGTCGTACCGGGCCATGCCACAAAAGAGCGAACAAGCTCCCAGCGCACGGATTATCTACTAGTCTGCTTGTCTGGATGACATCGTAGACTTGATGGATTTAATCGGCATTACGCTTATACTCGAAGATTTTATTAGAGAACAGAAGTAATAATTTTTTTTAACGCTACTCTGGAAATAAAAGGTAATTCAACTTTTACCGAAAGGATTTTGTTTCTTGATAGTATAGAATTTAAAAGTTACCAAAAATAAAAAATAAAAACAATACTATTAATTATAATCACTTAATGATTATATTCCATTAGCTGATTCGAGTTCTAGAGAGGTTAAAACGGTTAGCTCGTACTAATTAGTGGTAACCAACAAAGAAAGAATTTTAAGAGATTTTACAAATTAAATGTATTAACAGTATCAATAACACGGGCACTTACCAAACCACTAAGGCCAATTATATCTATAAGATTATATATATATATACTGGAATATATGTACAACAAGAGATCCCACTTCTAATCTGGGATATACATCAGGATAGCGTTACAAAATTAGTAAAAGTGTGAGCGGATGTTCAACTTGCTCTCTTGCTTACGCAATTAATCATTATTAGTAATAAGGCAGCGTAACGCACTATACATTCAGTATAGAGCAATTACAGTTTGACCACACCATCACACTTCCCGCCACAATTACACATTGGTGCAACTACATGAACGTAATTACATGATAACACCAAAGTATGCATACCAACAGCAACACCACATATCTCAGTGTAACACAGAGTAGCCTATCAGCAACACTATCTTGCCTGCACAGAAGAACCACCACAACGGACAGAACCACGATAACATCTTAGCACTCGCAGAATGATTTCTTGTAGAATGACTTAAGCGGAATCTGTCACGCACGGCGCCTACAGTGGACTTTATACTCCACAAACAAGTGGTTTTTGATATACCCTCAATTCCACCTCGCCACCATCGATTTGATGCTCCGCTAGATGACGCAATGTCTTGCTCATTCGATCAAACCGGTATTTCATAGATGCGCTGACACGGCCAATCTAATTCGACCGTTCTCGGCGCGCATATCCATGAATTCCATAAGGAACACTTACTCACCAATTCGTCCGCTCGTCCATCCTGACATGAATAGGTACACTGTCCCAATCTTTGGACATTTAGGACCCACATATACACAAGGAGACCATGCTCGACCTCATGCAAACCAACACTAACCAAGGCGTCCTTTCGACCAGTCGTCATCTCATATGACAACATGGACCGACAATACTGTCACTGAATACAAACTAAAGTAAACAAACGAAAGTTATCAATGGCTGCCGGACGTGGCGACAGTGTGCTCACGCTTCGTAATATATATCACATAAGATTTCATCAAATTACTGAAAATGGATCGTAAGATTATCTGTAATACAAAAATAATTGTATTCTAGAAATGATTCGGGATCTTCAAAGTTGGTATTTAGTTTTCTAAAAGATTTTTGATAACAAAATCATTTTCAAATAAGACAGTATTATAATTACTATTCGCCTTCTAAGATACTACTTTATAATTTATAATACAAGGAATAAAAGAAAAGATACATCATGTCAAATATTTCTTACGTCTTACAATCAATTGTAAATATTCAGGTGTCGTTTTAAAAGGTAAGTTTTACACATCACTCGAATGATGACGATCGAGTTGTGTACAAGCATTAATACCTATAGATGTTTTCAAAACATCTGATCTAAAATTATTTGATAACGGCTTATTTTTAATACGTTTGTTACATTTTCAGCATTTGTAACAGTTCGTGCAGACACCAGCAATTAAGTGGTACAATGACGCTGGCAATTATTACAGTATTTACGTGAACAACGTAGTGGGCAATTTTCTCAGAAAAAAGGAAAGTCCATTAAGAACAGTTGTTTTTTGAAACTCGCAGGCAGTTTATATGGATAGACATAGACACTTCCAGTAAAATAAGCGCGTAATATACTCGTATTTGGTCTAAAATATAAACTACTAGCAGGTGCGGCATTGCTGCCACAGAAGAAATAATTGAGGAAATATCGTTTTAATTTGGAAGGGTTATATTGTTTAATTAGGAATCTTCTTTAGGTTAAAAATATTTTATTATAAGAAAAAAAAACGTAATGTAGTTTCGGTGTAATTCTCACTTGGAATCGAATCTCACTAGAGTTTTACACAATCGTATCAATCATGCATTGCTATTTTCTTTTCAGTCTATCTGTCGATAGAGTAGTAAAAGAAATCTTTCTTTCTTAAACCAATGTGTTGATTTTGATATACTGATACTGATATAACTAGGTATTTTGGCTTGTTATTTCAATCATTTTCATAGTTTTAAAATGTTGTTTTTTTTCAATTCTTTATTAAGAATAAAAACAAATGATTGACAAATAACATAACGATGCAGTACTAGTGGTAGCTCAGGGGCTACGTATTACATAATACACGAGCAACCGGGTTCGATCCCGCCGGCACCAATGAAATTGTTAATTGCAATTTAAGTGCTAATTTACCTCGTGCTCTGCGGTGGAGGGTTTTCTTTTGTGAGGAAACCTGCATGTGTAGTAAAATTAAAAAAAATATATTTTTTGAAGTCATGTTAAGTTCACCAACACGCATTGGAGCATAGCGGCGAACATTCCTTGCCCTAAGGCCTTCCAGAAATGAGAGGAAGCCTGTGCCCGGCAGGGCAGTGACACGTATAAAGAGTAAAATTACTTTACATCTTTACTTGTTAACTTAAATATAGAAACTATATAGTTTTTTTTTGCTTGTAATGGCTACGTATATGAGATTATATTACAGACTAGCGACCCACCCCAGCTTCACTTGAGTAGGATCTATTAATAATCTAATGTGGTGTCATTTATATTTAGGATAATTGAAAGTTGAATCAATCTTTCTTGTCTTCATAAACAACTACTGAAGAATCTCCTATCTGAATGGAATTTTATTCGTCATTGTCAATTATTTAATTATGTTTTCCATGAGAGTGTTTCCTTAGAGTAGTTTTAATAGTAAATTAAAATTAAAATCAAATTAAATTAAATTTAAAATTATAATTTTGATAATTTCGCTGGTTATTTTCAGAAAGTTCTTTTATATATTGTATTCTACTTTGTATTACTTAAAGTTAATGGAAAGTACTTATTAAGTGTATTACAACATTGTAAAAATTATTGATTCTATTTGTATAAATCATTTGACGGCAGCAAAAATGAAATTTATTACAGAACAAAAGCGGAGAAGCAAGTAGTGTCAGATAAAGTAGCAATTTTAAATTGAAGTTAATTTAACTTTTTTCTGTTTTTTTTTTTTCTAAAATTTTTCCAATTAACGTTTCATGATACGAAGTTATAAGCTAGGGGATTGTTTGGTTGACAAAATTCGGACTAACGACGAAACTTTGTTTCTTTTGTCTATGAATTGTTTAAAGGTTGATTTCGACACATAGCGCCTGAATCGGCCCCAAGGGGTGTCCCTATCTTGACTAGTAATTCCAGTGTTGATGGCATGCAAATAATCCCTTCAGATCAATAAAATGCAGTTATTTCAATATAACACACAGACGCTTCAATTTTATTTATATATATAGATAATTAAGTAAAACACGTTAAAAAGGTTTATAGTCGAATTTAGTTTTTGGAAGTCAGTTCAGTTAACAGAATATTTGTATCAAACTTCCATATTTTTCCCTCGAAAAACCTTTTTGCGTTAAAGTAACAAATGACTTTTTGCAACCCCTGCGTCTACGTACCCTCGTCTTAACAGATGTAGCTATGATTCATATGCGAAATACACCAAACTTTACAACTTTTCTGGTGAAAATCTCAATAAATTATGAAATGAAAGAAGAAAATTGCGACCACAACAGATTATGTACCTAATATTATTATAAAAAGTAACCGTTATTCAATAACAACACTTAATGCGCATCACCGATCCACTAACCGATCAACACTCCACAGTCCATCAAAAGATTGTCTGGAAGAAAGTTCCTTTAGCGATGAGACCACCCATTGTACTATCTTTTAATATTTTGTAGTTTTGTTTTGTCTCATATTTTGTATTTTGGTGTGTGCAATAAATAATTGTCTATCTATTTATCTTGCCAGTCCACGACTTTTTCTATTTTACTAAGATTTGACGTAACTAGCACACACGTCCACATATTTATTGCTAATACTCAAGTTGGCGTCCACAAGCGTCCATAAGCGCAAGCGTGTAATGCCGGGTTTACCCACTACCCAATTCTCGGCAAGCGTCCACAAGCACAAGCGTGTAAACGGGAGTGTTTAGCCTGGCCTGCGTGAACTTGGAGAAATTTGTCACCGTCCCTGTCGAGTGTCGATTTTTGAACCTTTGTACAATCGCTTCACGTTCTCACGATTTCTCGCGTTCACACGTTGGTGCACGGCAGTACTTATCGCTTGTCATCCCCCGACGGATGTACAATTTTTGCTCTGCTTCGAAACTTTATTCTTACACCAGAGTGAACCATGCATCTGGAATTCAATGTTAACCATACAGATAAAAAGAAAGTGTCAGATGCCTGGAGTCGTCTTGCCGAATTAATGCAAAAGTAAAATAATTAAATGCGGAACCGGAGACCCTTTTCACTGAAAACGAGGCATTCCATCTTAGTCCTCAGGGGTGACTACGCATCTAAACTTTGATTCTTAGTCAAGGATAGATGTAGATGTCTAGCGGCTACTACATCCACTTACCATCAGGTGGACTGTGTGCTTATTTGTCACCCTTATTGTATAAAAAATTAAAAAACTCAGAAATAAGAGGAGGGCTGTACATATATACAATATGTACAGAATGTAGCTTAATTTAAACTATTCTTTTCCGTAGTTGTCCACCAATGTTTCTAATAAAAATTTAATTCACGCATATATTGTCCTCTTGTATCTAAGTAAAAAAAGTGAGGAAAATAAATAGTTGCGGAAACGACTTTATCCATTCGTTTTATATGGCCGCATTTAATGAAAGTTTGAAAATAAAGTAGTATCTGTAGGTACAGGGAACTAGGTACCATAAGCTACGATTTAATTTAAAGCCCGCATTTGAGATTTAATCTCCTTGTCCTTTCTTTCATGTTTTTTTTTTAATAGAATTAAGTGTGACAAACGCTTCTATCGCCCTGTTTCATGGATATATGCTTTTTTATTGCAAAATATTATATTGTCAAACTTGGCTTTAGGTTACAAAATATTATAATCAAATGCTTGACTACTGTCCCATTTGATGGTAGGCATGGCATGGATGACATTCCATCTTAGTCCTCAAGGGTGACAACGCATCTGCATTTTGACTCTTAATGGATTTTAGATGTAGATGTTTATGTGCCATAGCAACCATTTACCATCAGGTGGACTGTGTGCTCGTTTGGCACCCTTATACAATAAAAAAAATGAAACACCTAAATAACCACTATAATTTAATGACCACTATACGCAACCGACTTTATATATAATTACTGCTGCGTTTTCATTGTTGTACTAACTCTGCCTGTGTTCTCGTTTTCTAATTAAAACACTTATTCTCTATACTCTTCAAAATAGAGCACAGTACTGAGTGCACTGTGTCGGAAATATTACTCTGCAAATATAACTCCTTACTTCAACTCGATAATTTCATGTCATAGACTTTTTTATTAATATACCATTAGAAATTCGCGTTGTTTAATTACCCGGCGTAAGGTTAGTTATAAAGCGTCATTTGACAGAACATCAAATGTTGTGATTTATGTACTCTTTGAGAACATCTAACGTCAAAATCAGAGATATAATAATAATGTAAAATACATGTAAAATATCTTACCTAAATCTGATTCGAACTTCAAACGAACCATGAGCGCAATCATGAAATCATGCAAAATATTATAATTAAATAAAACAGATATATCTACTATGATCCATCGTTCTAGGTTCTAGGATATACTTGTTTCAAAATATCAGAGATATTAACAAATATTTATTAACATTCTTAGATATTACAATATATCTATACGTCACGTTCTGTCTCCCGGAGGGGCGAAAAGTGGATTGCGGAGGCCCGTCTGGCTACGCTGAATGTATGTGGAGCAAGGAATGATAAGATGGATGAAGTATGCGAAATGATGAATGATAGAGGAATAGATGTGTTATGTGTAAATGAGACGAAACGAAATGGAAAGGATGCCACTGCACATGGCATGTATACCGCTTACTGGTCTAGTGTAGACGACACCGAGCGGGCATGCCAGGGAGTCGGTGTCACCATTTCAGAAAGAATGGGTCAATGTGTGAAAGTGTATGAATGTGTAAGCCCAAGGCTGCTATGGGTACCAATGAAAGTGGGCTTAAATAAGTTGTTTGTGCTACGGATGTACGTCCCAGATATGTCTAAGCCCACTTATATCCGAGAGCAGTTTTGGGACATGGTAAGGATGGTGTTGATGAAATGTAAGGTAAATGAAAATATTATTATGTTAGGAGATTTTACTGGAATGGTTGGGGTGAAGAGGTCTGGTTATGAAAGGATATTAGGAACGTTTGACGATGAAAGTATAAATGAGAATGGTGAAGACCCCCTCACTGTATGTGTGGAAAAGAATATTTTTGTGACGAACACTTTCTTTCGCCATAAGAGGATTCACATGTATAAATGAGAAAGAGGTGATGATAGAAGCATGATAGATTTCATAATTGTGGATGAAAGAATGAGGAGCGCAGTGTTAGATACAAGGGTTTACTGGGGGTCGAACGTAGGGACAGATCATTACTTGGTCTTATGCCGAATTAATGGTCTATTCATGCGTTGGCAGCATCGGACATCTGTGTCTACCACTGCGTTACAGCGTATAAGAATAGGGAGGTTCAAATGTAGACTGAGAGAAAATATAAGTGGTATGGATAAATTGTGTATGAATGATTTAGACTTGGAGACTGTGTGGTATAATGTCAAGAAAGGTTTGGTGGATGCAGCCACCAAAGTATGTGGTGTAAGTAAGAAAACGAATGAAAGGAAAATAATACGTTGTGGTGGGATGATGAGGTACGGATAGAAGTTGAAGCAAAGAAGAGAGCATGGCTAGATTTACTAGCAACTAAAGCTGGTAATTCTAGCGGTATGATTGATGAGATTGAAAGAAGGCAGACTTTAGACGTATAAATAAGAGAGTAAAATAAGTTGTTGAAAGGAAAAAGCAAGAAAGAACGGATAAGAATGATAGAAGGATATCTGATAACTTCCAGGCAAATATTAAAATGTTCCGGAAACTCGTAAAAACTGCCAGGGGAAATTCAATACAGCCTAGAATGAATGCTATACGAGACGAGAATGGCTGTATGCTGAATGATGAAGTTTCTAAATTAAAGAGATGGAAGGAATACTTTGAAAGCGTGTTTATGAGTGAAGAGTCATCTGAATTAAGAGAAATAGAAATTCCGAAAGAAGTGGAGAGAGGTAGGGAGATAAGTGTAGATGAAATGAAGAAAGCAATGAAAAGCATGAAAGCAGGTAAGGCAGCCGGATATGATAGAGTATCACTCGAAATGCTAAGGGCTGGAGAGGCAGTGGTGGCAGGCCTGCTGTACACCTTGTTTAATTTATGTTGGGAACTGAAACGGGTACCCGAAGACTGGTGCAAAGCCGTTATAGTCCCAATATATAAGGGAAAAGGGTCACAGCAGGACTGTAAAAACTACCGTGGCATTAGCTTGCTTAGAATTGTGGGTAAACTGTATGCTAAGGTGTTAATTGAAAGAGTTATGGAAGAAACTGATGGAAAATTTTGGGATATGCAAGCTGGATGTAGAAAGGGGTGTACGGATCAAGTCTTTTCCAAGCGCATGATTGCGGAGAAGTTTTTGGCCAAAAACCAGAAAGTTTTTTGTGCGTTCATGGACTTAGAAAAGGCTTATGATAGAGTGGACAGGAATGTGTTATGGCAAACACTTAACTCATTTGGTTTGAGCGCTGGTTTGATACGGCTATTAAGGTCTTTTTATAGGGACTCTAGTGCTTGTGTCAGGATCAATAGGGTCTACTCGGACTGGTTTGGCATTCAAAAAGGTGTCAGACAGGGCTGTGTAGCTTCCCCGTGGCTGTTTAACCTATTTATGGACAGTTGTTTGCAAACTTTGAAAGTTGAAGAATGTGGGTTGAGAATGGGTGAGTTGACCGTCAAATACCGTTTGTACGCCGATGATCAAGTCATATTTGCATGGTCGGCGGCCGAGTTGCAAATGATGGTTACTTTAATGAACTGGTCATTAAAAGAAAGGGGTATGAAGGTGAACGCAAGTAAGATGAAAGTGATGGTTTTTGAAAGAGAAGTAAGTAAAACGTTATGTGAAATAAGAATAGAAGGAGATGATTGAGCAAGTGGATGAGTTTGTATATTTGGGATGTTTATTTAGCAGGGATGGTAGATATGATAAGGATATAGAACGACGAGTGAACGCAGGAAATAGAGTGAATGGGGTTCTATACGCTATTATGAAAAGTCAGAATGTGTCAAAAAAGGCACGTATGGCAATTCATAATGCTGTGTTAGTCCCTACTTTAATGTATAGTAGTGAAAGTTGGGTCTGGCAGAAGAAGCATGAGAGTAGAATAAATGCTGTAGAAATGCTGTCATTAAGGTGTATGCTAGGGCTGAATCTGAATGACAGAGTGAGAAATAGTGTGATAAGAGAATAGTGTGGTTTGCAAGATGATGTTGTGACCAGGATTAAGAAAGGAATGTTTCGGTGTTTTGGTCATGTCGAAAGAATGAAAGAGGAAAGAGTGACAAAGCAAATTTATGTTACAGAAGTGAACGGAAGAGTCGGGAAGGGACGCCCTAGACGAAGGTTTATCGACCAAATTGGCGATATATTGAAAATGGGCCAGATTAGGAGTATCCTTAACCAACGAGCGTGTATGCGTAGATATATAGATGTAAAGGAGGCGAGAGAAGTGTGTCGGGATCGTGCCAAATCGAAGTCCGTAGTCTCTGCCTACCCCTCTGGGTGACAGGCGTGAGTGTTTATGTGTGTTTATATTATAATATATCTATATATCTAACCAAACCAAATCCATCAAAAATCGTTTGTCGCCGCGCTGTTCTGAATACCGACTTCCTTTCAAAGTTACAAAATTTAATAGATATCAACTGATTTGTAGAAATTGAAATATTATATATATTCGATACCTTATGTTACATATACTTTTGATTATATATATTATATACTAGCTGTTCCATGTGGCTTTGCCAGCGTGGATTTTTTTTTAGCGCGGAACCCTAAAATAAAAGTAGCCTAAGTTACTCCTTATAACATCATCTATCTGCCAGAGAAAGTCCCATCCAAATCGATTCACAGGTTTTTGCGTGATACGTGTTCAGATAGACGTCGTGTTAGAGTTATATTATATTAATATATTATATATGTAGGCACGTCTATAAAATATTGGCTAGATCGAGAGGAAAGGTTTTACTCTCGCGAAGCGTCGTTTTTTTGGTAACGTGGCAACCGTTGTTGTTTTATAGGATGTTTGAAAAACATCATCGGGGAAACATACCATATATTTGCGACGAATTGCTAACGATCTGCTTATTATATTTTCTTGTATTTTATGGTGTAATGCACGCATATTTGTGCCATCTATCATGAGTACATCTGAAGATGATCCTCTTTCGCCTACATCAGAAGTGAGATCAAGTTCCTGTTATCGCCCACATAAAATAAATATGATGAACGCGTGGTGCAATACCGATCGCTCTTGAATGGAAGTGTACTGTCGGCGTGGGACGCCACAGGCGGATTATTTACCGCTGCTGCCAACCGACATTTGATGCGTGAGGCAAGTAAATTTTTCTTAAACATTGCTGAAAAATTATTTTGTAGTAACGAGTGGTTAACTTTTTAATTGGTTGAGAGAAATGCCTGAAAGCCAAGCTTATTTCAATTGACTAACCTGAGTTTATTTCGGTGTTTAATGACCCTGTTAAATTGTAGAGTTGCTAACTTCATTTTATTTTGTGTTTTGACTATGTCAACAGCTATACCGCAGCTGTAGCTCAAAGAGTGGGTGCGGTGCGCGTGTGGTGTTGGAAGAGGTCTAGTTTAGTCGTCGTCGATGAATGCTCGTAAAAATAAAATGAAGTGTAGTATACTCGTACATTTGTTGTAACGAACGATTTATTAGGTTATGGCTCTTGGACATTTTATTTTGTGATGATAAGTAAAGTTTCCTTTGAATTGATCTAGTTGAAGTAGAATTAAGTATTGAAGAAGTTGCTGGAGGTATTTCCGAGCGTACATACTCTTAGTCACTTGTTATTACTATTTGGTCGCATTGTACGAATTGGTGCGTAGTTGTAACTGCGATTTACTTGTGAGTCATTCAGGAGCGATTAAACATCTGTGGTGTGGTGTAAGGCCTTTGTCTTGTAGAGACTACTGTTGATCGACTTGGAACGACCTGATAGTCGTTGTCTCTACAGTAGATCGTATCACAAGAAGTGATAAAGATAGGGTAACAGTTTGTTGCTAGTCATTACGGCATTGTGATCACTGCGTGTAATCAAATAGATAAATGATTTTTTTGTGTCTTGGCACACTATACATAATGATTTTTTCTGGAAAACTCGTAAGTCCGCCCTTTGTACCCTTTACCTTAAGGTGTTACATTTAAGTTTTTAAATAAATAAATAAAAATAAATATTATTACACAAAGTATGTTTTGTAGAGTACCCTTAAGCGACGAGCATTGATGCGTACATGGATTTCCAGGAGGCGTTTTATCACAAGTATTAGCAATGCCGCAAATATCAACCGTGAAAAAAAATTCAACGTAACTTTTACATTCTAATCCAGACAATTAAAACTCGGATATAAAGAGATGGTGTATTGTTGTTAAAAATTATAGCACAAAATAAACGCTGTGATATAAAATGATTAGATTTGTTAATGGCATTAATAATCGCTTATAATAACAATCAATCGTCAGCATAAAAGTTGTACTAAGTAGACATAACTGGAGAAGCAAAACAGGAAATAGTCAAAACATTCTATAGACAAGTAAATGATGCATGTCAGCTAATAAATAAGTTTGTTATTGTGATGGGCGATTTTATTTCAAAAATAGGCTCTACTTATGAGGTAGAGAAACTTATCACAGGTAAATTCGGTTGTGGAAAAAGAAATAGTAGAGGCCAACAATTAATCGAATTCGCGTACCAAAACAAACTCACAATAATTAACACTAATGTGTAAATAATTTTAAGAAAAAATTGAAAACAAAGTGGACCTGGATATCTCCTGACAAGAAGACAAAAAACGAGATCGATTATATTCTCTCAAATACCCCCAAACAATTTACAAATATAGAAGTCATTAATAACCTCAACTATTCCAGTGACCACAGGATGGTAAGAAGCACAATAAAAATAGCAAAATTAAAATCTAGTAGCAGGGCAAAATACTGCAATACACCTAGCATATTAACATCACAAAAAGAAATAGACATATATGTAAAGAATCTAAAAAAAAATGTAATTTGCTCTACCAAGAAAATGAAAGTGTAGATAATTACTACAATAAAATAGAGAACAACATAAAAAGCTGTCTGGCAAAATCAAAAATTAAAATGAATACACGACAAAAAGATGTGTTGAGAGAAGAAACAAAGTTGCGTATAAAAAGACGTCATCATTTGCAAAATAAAAGACCATTGACACATGAAGATAAAGAGGAGCTAAAAATGTTATATAAAAAAACACAAAGAAATTAAGAAAGACTACAAAGAACACAGGTTAGAGTTAATAAGCAAACATATAATTACAACAGGAAGCACAAAAAGAGCATACAGACAATTAAATACCAGCAAACCTTGGATTATGTGCCTAAGCAAACTCCAACATCAAAGACTCAGTCAAGGACCGATATAGTGAACATCGCCACGACCTTCTATCAAAAACTATATACCGATACATCATCAACTGCTGTGGAATCTTATAAAAATGGAACTAAACCCAAAGGAGGCGGTGACCCCATTTAATGAAATTCAAATCATAAAGAAAATTGAAAAACTTAAAAACCATAAAAGTCCCGGACCAGACAATATCTCAAACGAGGCAATTAAAACAGCTAAACAGGTATTAGCAACCCCATTTACATATCTGTTCAACAAAATTCTTGAAACGCAAAAGCTACCGAAAAGCCGGTTGGCAACTGATATTGTACTACTATACAAGAAAGGAGATCCCACAGATGTTGGAAATTATAGGCCTATTAGCTTACTACCAACCGTTTATAAGCTTTTCGCTTCTTGCCTAGAAGAAAGATTGAGTCCAGCTATCGAAAAATATCAACCTATTGAACAAGCCGGCTTTCGTAAGGGATACTGTACCATCGATCATATTCACGTTGTAGAACAAATAATAGAAAAATATAATGAATTTAGAAAACCACTATTTTTGGTGTTTATCGACTTTGCTAAAGCTTTCGACTCTATCTCACACAACAGCATTTGGAAAGCTCTAGAAACCAAAATATTCCCCAACAATACATAAACATCCTAAAAAACATCTACCACGAGAGCACTAGTAGAGTCAAATTAGATCGAACCGGCCCCGCCTTCCCAATAAAAAGAGGAGTAAAACAGGGAGATCCACTTTCACCAAAAATCTTTATAGCGGTATTGGAACACATCATTCAAGGCTTAAAATGGATAAATAAGGGTATTAATATAAAAGGAAATTACCTCAGTCATCTTAGATTTGCAGATGATATAGTAATATTTTCCGAGTCGGCAAAACAGATAGAGTCGATGGTAAACGATCTAAATAACGCCAGTCAGAATGTAGACCTAGAACTAAATACTATTAAAACCAAAGTAATGACGAATAAAGCCCAAATACCTATAATTGTGAACAACATTCCATTAGAATATGTAGACGAATATGTGTATCTCGGTAAATTAATATCATTCAAAAGAACGAGACACGTTGACGAAATCCAAAGAAGAATAATAACAAGTTGGGGCAAATTCTGGACCTACAAGGAGATCCTAAAATCGACTCTACCTATACATCTCAAAAAGAAGATAATAGACTCTTGTATACTGCCCTGCCTTACTTATGGATGCCAAACCTGGATATTTAATAAACACAACAATGACAAGATCGCGAAATGTCAAAGACAAATGGAAAGGACAATTCTTAACATAAAATTGAAAGACAGAGTAAGGAACTCTGAATTAAGGAACAAAACAGAAGTGATAGACGTTCTCCATCACGGTCAAAGGTTGAAATGGCGATGGGCAGGACATTTAGCACGCATTCCAGACCAAAGATGGACAAAATTGGTGACAGAGTGGCAAGGACCAGCTGGAACACGTGCAAAAGGCAGGCCAAATGAAAGATGGGTAGACGAAGTGATGGCTACAGCGGGGAAAAACTGGATGAACAAGGCACAGGACAGACAGGTATGGGACGCTCTGGAGGGGTCCTCAAATAACAGACATGATAATAAAAATAAATAAATATATATATACATATACACTTATAATAATAAATATGTACTAAAAAAATGATTATGAATTTATGATAAATTAATTATATCTAAATTGATTATAAAAATTTAAACTTATTTAAAAAAAATTGTTAAAGAAAATACTAACAATATAAATTTGTGAAATTAAAATGTCAAAATTGTTTTATATAAAAATTAAATTATCTAAATAAAAGCAAATTAAATGTAAAATGAAATTTCCAATTGAATGTACTTCTAACATTATAATAATGCATGTACTTACAATTATTAAACTGATTTTGTAACAAATTTATTAAGTGTAATTAATGAGGAATAAAAAGGCTATTTTATTTTATTTTTATTAAGTAGACATAGAGTTGAACCGGCACTGATTGACTCGATAGTAAACATTCAACAAACAACAACAACTCAGTTCACGAACAATAAAGATTACTGATGAACCTCAAGCTGTCCAAATAAAGAAAGGCTGTCCGCAAGGTGGGGTTCTTTCACCTCTCCTGTGGAATATGGTCATAAATGAACTAATCAGCAAATTAAATGCCAATCACTTCTATACAATTGGTTATGCAGATGACCTGACAATACTGGTCTCGGGAAAAACAGCAAGCATGGTGTGCAACCTAACCCAAGCGGCTCTCCGTATAGAGGAGATTTGGTGCAAGGAATACGACTTAACTGTCAACCCAAATAAAACGGTTCTAGTAATGTTCACACAAAAACGAATGCTGAATAACTATCACCTGCCAAGTCTTTTCAGCACAAAACTTCAGTTATCCTCTAAGGTAAAATACTTAGGTCTTACCTTTGGACAGTAAACTAAACTGGAATATACAAAACAATGTAACTCTGCAATGAATCAAGGGACACAGTGGATCCAGGGGCAACGACGCATCAAATGAACTGGCCAGGAGAGGATCGGCTATGGCCGTTATAGGTCCGGAATCGATCATTTCGATCCCTTTTGGTAACGGTCGTTCACTGGTACCTAATAACTTTATTAATGATCACGCTCAGCTTTGGAAAAATCTAGTAGACTGTAGGCAAGCTAGAGAGGCACTGCCAGAAATAAACAGTAGTTTAGCCAGTAGTTTAACAGTAATCTTGATGAGATTGAACAAGCCACAGATCAGGATAGCAACAAATGCTATTACAGGACATGGCTCCTTTAACAAACATTTATTTACTACTAGCTGGTACTCAGCGCTTTGCTGCCACAGAAAAATAATTATTGAAATATCGTTTTTAATTTGGAAGAGTTATATTGTTTAATGAGCTATGATAATACTTTCATTAAATTTGAGTGATGTATACCTTCAAATAAATTTGTTAGTACGATACGCGCGACACCTATTGTAAGTTAATTGTACTATCACAAGTGCAAGCAATAAGTGGACGGGGTTTTAGCGCAATCTGATGAACGGTATAGCAACGCATAAAATACGGACAAACGAAAATTATTTTTTATAATATATTAGATAGGTGTTACAAATAGTCACCTGTGCAGGGCATGTATGAGGGAGGAGGAAACGGCGGCCCTCGTATTGCTGGGATGTCCGAAGGTCGCTAAATATAGGCCTAAACATCTTGGCACACCGGGATCACTCCCCGAAATTGCTCGCAACCTCAAAGGACTGTTGAACTTCTTCGGGGATGTTTCATGGCTCGAATAATCACAATATTCCTGCTCACACGCAAAATACGCGCTTATACGTGAAGTTGGGGAAAACAGCTCATCGTAAACTAACTAACAATTGCTTTGAAAAATCGTGGAGCTAATTGTCTTGTCGAGCTTAAGTTTATTAAAATGGCATGTCCCTTAATAAAAAAAAAACAGAGTTAAAGAAACAGCGTCTGAAACTGGTCTTCGCTTCTGATTCCTCATCGAGTAAATTCCTATAAAAATCATGCCTGTTGATGTTATTATTGGATTTGTTATCTCAGTTTTATATTCATACGAAATATGATTTACATGGGGTACATTCTAAAGTTCGAAATATTTAGTGATGTACCAGGGAAATATTTAAATTTAACATGCTATGAATTGAGAGAATGAATGGCCTTTTTGTTTTCTAATGTGTTGATGAGTGTAGCAGTTTTGCTGTGAATATTGTGAGGTCGACAGAATTGGTGTTTGATTTTGGGGTTTGGATTTGTGTGAAGCTGTTCGAAGGGACAATGTTGTACCGGGCCATGCCACGCGGCTGGTTGAAAAGACACATTCGTCCGGTCCAGGCTTATGAATACTTGATGCTGAGGGTTGATTTGTGTAAAGCTGGTAGATGGGAAAATGTCGTACCGGGCCATGCCACAAAAGAGCGAACAAGCTCCCAGCGCACGGATTATCTACTAGTCTGCTTGTCTGGATGACATCGTAGACTTGATGGATTTAATCGGCATTACGCTTATACTCGAAGATTTTATTAGAGAACAGAAGTAATAATTTTTTTTAACGCTACTCTGGAAATAAAAGGTAATTCAACTTTTACCGAAAGGATTTTGTTTCTTGATAGTATAGAATTTAAAAGTTACCAAAAATAAAAAATAAAAACAATACTATTAATTATAATCACTTAATGATTATATTCCATTAGCTGATTCGAGTTCTAGAGAGGTTAAAACGGTTAGCTCGTACTAATTAGTGGTAACCAACAAAGAAAGAATTTTAAGAGATTTTACAAATTAAATGTATTAACAGTATCAATAACACGGGCACTTACCAAACCACTAAGGCCAATTATATCTATAAGATTATATATATATATACTGGAATATATGTACAACAAGAGATCCCACTTCTAATCTGGGATATACATCAGGATAGCGTTACTTGTTAAAATTAGTAAAAGTGTGAGAGCGGATGTTCAACTTGCTCTCTTGCTTACGCAATTAATCATTATTAGTAATAAGGCAGCGTAACGCACTATACATTCAGTATAGAGCAATTACAGTTTGACCACACCATCACACTTCCCGCCACAATTACACATTGGTGCAACTACATGAACGTAATTACATGATAACACCAAAGTATGCATACCAACAGCAACACCACATATCTCAGTGTAACACAGAGTAGCCTATCAGCAACACTATCTTCCTTGCCTGCACCAGAAGAACCACCACAACGGACAGAACCACGACAACATCTTAGCACTCGCAGAATGATTTCACTTGTAGAATGACTTAAGCGGAATCTGTCACGCACGGCGCCTACAGTGGACTTTATACTCCACAAACAAGTGGGGTTTTTTTGATATACCCTCAATTCCACCTCGCCACCATCGATTTGATGCTCCGCTAGAGTGACGCAATGTCTTGCTCATTCGATCAAACCGGTATTTCATAGATGCGCTGACACGGCCAATCCTAACATTCGACCGTTCTCGGGCGCGCATATCCATGAATTCCATAAGGAACACTATTACTCACCAATTCGTCCGCTCGTCCATCCTGACATGAATAGGTACACTGTCCCAATCTTTGGACATTTAGGGACCCACACATATACACAAGGAGACCATGCTCGACCTCATGCAAACCAACACTAACCAAGGCGTCCTTTCGACCAGTCGTCATCTCATATGACAACATGGACCGGACAATACTGTCACTGAATACAAACTAAAGTAAACAAACGAAAGTTATCAATGGCTGCCGGACGTGGCGACAGTGTGCTCACGCTTCGTAATATATATCACATAAGATTTCATCAAATTACTGAAAATGGATCGTAAGATTATCTGTAATACAAAAATAATTGTATTCTAGAAATGCGATTCGGGATCTTCAAAGTTAGTATTTAGTTTTCTAAAAAGATTTTTGATAACAAAATCATTTTCAAATAAGACGGTATTATAATTACTATTCGCCTTCTAAGATACTACTTTATAATTTATAATACAAGGAATAAAAGAAAAGATACATCATGTCAAATATTTCTTACGTCTTACAATCAATTGTAAATATTCAGGTGTCGTTTTAAAAGGGGTAAGTTTTTACACATCACTCGAATGATGACGATCGAGTTGTGTACAAGCATTAATACCTATAGATGTTTTCAAAACATCTGATCTAAATTATTTGATAACGGCAACTTATTTTTAATACGTTTGTTACATTTTCAGCATTTGTAACAGTTCGTGCAGACACCAGCAATTAAGTGGTACAATGACGCTGGCAATTATTACAGTATTTACGTAAACAACGTAGTGGGCAATTTTCTCAGAAAAAAAAGGAAAGTCCATTAAGAACAGTTGTTTTTTTTGAAAACTCGCAGGCAGTTTATATGGATAGACATAGACACTTCCAGTAAAATAAGCGCGTAATATACTCGTATTTGGTCTAAAATATAAACTACTAGCAGGTGCACGGCGCATTGCTGCCACAGAAGAAATAATTGAGGAAATATCGTTTTAAATTTGGAAGGGTTATATTGTTTAATTAGGAATGTTAATTAGGTATATTCATTGAAATTGAATGATATGTGAGTTTCAAATAAATTTGTTGGTACGATACGCGCACCACCTACTGTAAGTTAATTGCACTATGCCTATAACTTTCGCAAGTGCAAGCAATAAGTTTAAAGACATTTAAAGACATTTATTCCGACACTTCAGATTACAATCACAAATTACAGTACAGGTGAATAAACAAAATTAATCCAAAAAGAAATAAAAAAATAGAGGATCTAACAACAATTCATGACTTAATAATCGAAACAGATGAACTGGCGGAAGGGACCGCCTCAGCATAAGCCGCGGGATAGCGACGCTAATTTTCAGTCGGCCCCATACGGTCCTACGGAGACCGTGCCGTAAGTGTCGACATTAATAACAGCTGATGAATGATAATAACAAAATGGAATGGTATCTGTATATATATATATATATACGTGTGTATATATACATATACAGATACATACATTTAATAGGCTTTTTGTAATAAATAATAATATGTAATAGCATAATAAATATAATGTAAACGGAAAATCAGTAGCTAACGTATAACCTCTTTAACAATACTCCTATTTATTAACTATGCCCTTTTTTTCATTTATTTGGAGATATTTTAAGTGTTTTCTAAACGTGCGTAATGTGTTTAGGTCACGCAGTGGAGGAGGTAAATTATTCCAGCAATGGGAGGCTGCATACTTATAACAACCTCGAAAGGCTGAAGAAGAATGTCGCGGAATACTGAGCCTATTATAAGATGAAGCGCGGGTGAGATGCTTGCTATGCTCGCGAGACCAGTCTAACTTACTAAAAAGATACTTTGGGTTTTTTGTCTTTATGAATATTATTGTCGTCAAGAAATGGGCTTACGTGACCTCTTGGCGGTACATCGAAGCAAAACCTCACACAAGCATTTTGGACCCTTTGAATAAGGTGTGCGGTACGTGACAGTAAACAAGGTCCATAAACCGTATCAACATAATAAAATTTTGATTGTACTAGGGTGTCCGATAGTCTTTTTCGTAATTCTATACTTAAATGTTCACGCATTCTATACAGGATATTTAACCTATAAAAACAGTTCTTAACAATGTTATTGATATAATCTTGAAATCTGAGATCGGGGCCAATTATGATTCCTAAATTACGTGCTTTATCGCCTCTTTCTAATACCGTGCCTTTTATATTCAGTGTTGGGACAAATTTATTTATTTTTTGAATCTGTTGTCTCGTTCCGCAAATTAAAAACTTTGTCTTTGATGGATTCAACACTAAACAGTTTCTTTCTGACCACTTTATTACTCTATCCAAATCCTCGTTGAGTCTATTAATAGCTTCTGCAGTATGACTAGGCTTAAAAGTCTTATAAATCTGTGTGTTATCTGCATATAAGTGATATTTACAATTTCGGAAACAGTTACTAATGTCTGATGTATATAACGAGAAAAGTACGGAACCCAAAATCGATCCTTGAGGAACACCACGCGTGATCCGCTGCGGAGAAGACACACAGTTTTGACTTGAATTTTTATGACTGGGCGACTGTGAACTTCGATATTTGTTGCGTGCTTCATCGCGTAAACTTATCATTAATTTTATGGTTTTGGTTATCCTGGGGCATGGGCGATCTTTAAGTATAACTGTTTTAATAGGTGAATGCAAGTCAAATAAATTTAGGATATAGTGATTAAATAAGTGCACCATTTCATTGACATTATCGGAACAACTGATCACAACCCATGGGATTATCAGGAGGTCTCGTTGAAAATAATCATGTAGGATATCATTTAAGGGGAGATATACTAACGTCCGAGGTAGTATTTTGTCTATTTTAAAAAGTAACTCGCATGTAAGAAAGGCATGATTACCTAAGTCAGCTATATGATCGACTGTGACATTTCGTATTAGCGCATCAGTACAGATAACATCAATTAGAGTTTGACTAGTTTCGGTAAAATGTGTAGGCTTATCTATTAATTGTTTAATATTAACATAATTTATAAATTCCATAAAACGCTTGGTCATCACATCTTCTGTGTCAATTCAATTAATATTAAAATCTCCCAAAATCAGAACATAATCGTGCGAAAATGTGCTAAGGCTGTCAGTAATAGCATCAAGAAATAAATCAACGCTAAGCCATGGTGCGCGGTAAGCCGTGCCTATCACAATTTTTTTTTTGAGTTGAAATGCAGGGCTACATTCATTTCTAAACCTACTTTTGAACTTTCTTGGTCTAGTGAGTATAGCATATCATTAAGTTGTTTAGCTGTTTCAGCAAATATGACTATGTCATCTGCAAACCTAAGATGATTTAAACGACGCCAATTGATATTAATGCCATATTTTGTCCAATTTAAATTTTAAATATATTTTCCAACACAGCAATGAAAGTTTCGGCGACAAAGGATCACCTTGCCTGACTCCTCTTTCTATTTTTATTTGGTCACCTCCTCAAGTTTAACCTTACTTGTACCATTTAAGCATATATATTTTATGACTTTTATGTATTTATCGTTTACATTTGATGTATTCAATGCATTCCAGATGAAACGATGGCTGATACTGTCAAAGGCTTTGCTGTAGTCGATAAAGCCGACATATAGAGATTTATTAAATTCATTGTTCTTTTCTATTAATTGTTCTACAGTTTGTATGTGGTCAATTGTGCTAAATCCTGAGCGGAAACCTGCTTGTTCTATTGCCTGAGAAGCGTCAATTTCTTTTTTAATTCGTTTTAGTATGATAGATGTAAAGAGCTTGTACATACTTGTCAGTAGACTTATGGGTCTGTAGTTTCCGATATTTAACGGGTTTCCTTTTTTATAAATTAATATAATGTCAGATGTATACCATTGCTTTGGTACTATTTCTGTATCTAATATCATATTAAAGAGGTGTGTTAAGTGTTTAAGTAAGATAGGGGCACCTAATTTAAGGGCTTCCTTTGTTAACCCATCGGGCCCTGGACTTTTTTCATTTTTTAGTATTTTTATATGCGAGAGTATTTCTTCTTCTTCAATTGGTATAACTGTATTTACTCTAGATTTATTATCAATTTCTTCTTCCAAAGCATTTTCGTCTTCCTTCTTTTTGTACAGTTGTTTATAAAATTTGGTAGCATGTCCTATCACATATTTTCTTGACTTAGTCTCTTCAGAGTTGTTTTCTAGTTTTTTTATCCATTTCGTTTGAAGGGTTAGTTACTTGAAGGCTCTCTTAGTGCTTCTAAAGCTATTTATATTATTTGTTATTATCAGTTAAAATGTTTAAATTAGTCGAGTTTTATTGATTTATTAGTAATTTTAAAGAGTTTGGTAAGTTCATTTTTCTTTACTTTTTTTTTATTCTTTGTATTTATTAATTCTGTGCGTTTCTTAATTAGTTGTTTTGTATGTTTGCTAAGTATTGTATGTCATTTCTTTTGAGTGTCTTTATTATTTTTTAATCTGGATATTATGTTTTCTTTAAGTAAGTCATAGGTTTTAATATTCTCAGGCGTGGTAGTTATATTGTCTTCAAGATTGGATTTCAGGCTTTCAGTGTATTTATTAATTTCGTAATCTGTTGTTGGGTTTTTTTATTGAAGTTTGAAATGTTTTTCTGCTTTTTTTTGGGTTGGTATAAATGAAACGTTATTTGTAGTAATCTGTAGTCCGAAGCATATTTGACTTGGTTTAGAACTTCAATGTTGCTTACCATGTTAGGTTTATTAGTTAAAATAAAGTCGATTTAATTTTTGATCTTCTGATTAGGTGACATCTAGGTCCATCTTCTTTTGGCTCTTTTCTTGAAGAATGTGTTCATGATTGACAACTTGTGTTCGAGAGTATAATTTATTAGTCTTTCGCCCCTTTCATTGCGTTCTCCGTAACTGTAGCTTCCCATAAACAAGCATTCTTCTTTCTTGGGCCACCTTATTTTAGCGTTAAAGTCACCCATAACTATTATTATATTATCTGCTAAAGAGTGTGCTTTTAACATATCGCTGTAGAAAGTTGCGATATCTTCCGCTTGCGATGCCTCTGTTGGTGCATATGCCTGGATTATAGATATATTGAATTCCTCGGATTCTAGCTGCAATAGAGCAACCCTTTTAGAGATCCCTGTAAAATTAGATATCATATGTTTATGTTTTTTCTTTACCAGCAATTCTACCCCATGTAAGCCTTTTTATTTGCCCAATATAACATAGGATGTATTCTCGATATTCTTCAATATAGCCAGCTGTAGCCAGTTTTCTTTACTTCGGATAATCCCAGTATATCAAAATCGATTTTTTCTAGTGCATAAGTAAGTTGTAAGTATCGTTCAATTGATGAAAGGGATCTTACATTAAATGTACCTATTTTCAAAGTGGAGTTTTCAACTTTTTTCTTTTTATTTCTAACATTTTTATTTTTATTACCAATTTTATTACAAATTTCACTATTACTCTTGGAATTCTTCAATGGAGGGTGGTGGTCTAATTCCCCACGAGGACCAGTCGGCTTGGGGAATATTTCATTGTTTCTGTTATTTAGTTTTACTTTAATTGTTGTCTTGTTCCGGTGGCTGATGTTTTTATGTCATTGTTTCTGTTCTTAGAAGGGCAGGAAAGGGAACTACTTCTTCCTCTCATTATGTCGAAAGCGTATTCGTTTGGGATGGCGCGTACTGTTTTCGAGGCTGTTGTGTATTTGCAGATGATGTCGATAAATTCCGTTTACGCTTCTCGTTGTTTAGTGTTTTTTCTTTGATGATTAGTTTATCATAATCTATTACCGCAAAGTTTCCCTTTTTCCTTTCCTCTATCAGTTTTCCTCTTAATTCTTTCCTTTTTTCTTGAACTTCTTTGGGATAGTCTTCAGAAACATATACATTTTTAAATTTCTTCTTGTTTCTCATTATTTCTCCTTTTTTCCAAGCATACACTAATGACATAAGTACTGGTCTTTCCCTTTCATTGCTACTGACTTTTTTGCCAATTCGTAGTATCTCGTTAATATCTTTGTTCTCAAGGGAAATTTTTAAGTCAGTACCTATTTTTTTGACTGTCAATTCCATTAGTTCAAGGATGGTTTCTTCTGTTTCTTTGAGTTCATATATAATAATGTTATTGTTTCTTCTGTTTCTTTCCATTAATATTATTTTCTCCTTCAGTTCCTGATTTTCCAACCTTAATTCTTCGACTTCGCGTGTGAGAGGAGCCAACTTTTCGTCTATTTTCGAAATTATATTGTCTGTTTGTTTCGCCATTTCAATTTTCATTCGTTCAAGGAATATTTCTATGTTATCCATTGTTGTTTTGTGTAAAACGGAACGTATGTATTTACTAAGAAAATCCCGCCTCTTAAATGTAGTGATTATATACTCTTTGTAACAAACGTTGAACGCAGCCTAATTCCTATGTTGTCAGCACAGATTGTTAGAAATTATATGTTGGTAGACACTTCACTGCGTTTCCTTGTCTATGGTCGTATAACACTTGTTACTTGACCTAACCTATCAATATAGTTCACACACCTTGTAGATTTATTTGTTTTTTTCCTGTTTTTTTTACTAAGCTTATTAGTTATAAGTGCACTTCACTATGTTTTCTATAAGAAAAAGTCACTTTTACTTAATTGGGATGGCTTTTTGAATTTATTTTTGAGGTTAATGATAACACAATAATACTGCTTCTTGCTACGGTAACGCCGGAACCGGAAGTGAACGTAAGCAAGACTAAGTCAATGTACTAAAACTCGTGTTTCGTACCCAATGAACCCGCACTAAAGAAACCAACTTTTAATTCTTTAAACTTAATCATTGCTAACTGAAATACCACTAACGTTGGCCGAATAAAGAAATTTATCCATTGTTAACAGATAGTAATGAGGTAATAATGAGTATAAAGTACCAAATACGGTTTTTCTAATTGTAACAAATATTATATATTGTAAATTTAATCTTATAAATAAATAGTACATCTCAGGATTTACGTATAATAAATGAATATTATTAAGACATGATGTATGTTTACTTTGTACACTAAACTGAGAACACGTTACATACAGGGTGTCCAGTAAATAGCACGACATACTGCAGGGGGTGATAGCTAGGGTCACTACCTATCAATACAACACAATATATGTTCAGCAAAATATTACGGATTTACAGTTTTACAAAATTTTTCGAAATACCGAAAAATCTCTACCTTGAAACAGATTTTTAAGCATCTCGTAATGAAAAATCCTTTTCTAGTACTTTTTACATCAAATTATTTGTGTATATTTACTTTACTCATTGATAAGTCTTTTTCTATCAAAGACAAGAATGTTTTCAAGAAATACTATTTTTGTTTAAATTTGCACAGAACTATTTTCTTATCACTTAAGTTTAACCTACAGTGGTGAAAAAAAATGTATGTGGCAGTTTTGTACAACAAACTTAAAAATAGCTTGTTTAATGGTGATTTAGGAAAGATACAATACTAGTGCATTATCATTAAAAAAATATAAAAAAATGCTATTTTAGTTCCAGAGAAGCTGATTTTGTTGAAAATGTAATTAACGTAATTTTGACAAAAACCACTATGAGAATAAGTAATAGCTGCTCATTTACGCGAATTATTATAAAACTAGTTGTGACACGTAAATGCGACATGCACGCGTAATGACTAAAGGTTTTACCTGCTCGCCGACCGACCCGACCCGACCGGTTACTGTCTAACAAAAGAAGCGCATGTGCTATCCCGCTCTTTCTTGCATTGTGATTTTGTGTCTCACTCTCAACCTTATTTGCGACACTTGTCAGTACGCTACCTTAAACCGTGCGCAACGCATCTCTGTGTTCACACATTATTGTTTCGTACTGACGACTGTTTTGTGCCTTGGACCCCGGACTTTGTTTGCCTTACGATTTGGATTTTTATTGTGATCACTACGACGACTTGGCGACCACCTGGACTTTTGTGTTTTATAACATGGCCAACCGCCGCGTTTTTCCTGGTTATACGCAGCGAGAGTATGCTGAGATGCACCTTATTTACGGAGAAGCTGGCCAAAGTTCCATGGAAGGCAGACTCCCTGGTCAACGTGGCGGTGGACGGCCTCAAGTTGTTGACGAAGACATAGTGCTTCAGGAACGAGAACAAGACCCGACAACTTCGGTTAGGCGATACAACGGCGCACAGGGATACCGAAGTCCACTGTTCATTCAGTACTTAAGAGGTATGGATACCATCCATTTCACGTACGACGCGTGCAAACTCTTTTAACTAGAGACTACCTGCCGAGAGTTCAATTCTGCCGCCGCATGCTTGAAATGCATCGGGAGGACCCAAACTTTTAATAAGGTGTTATGGAGTGATGAGTCAGCCTGCAGAAAGGACGGCTACTTGAATTTGTATAATTTACATAGTTGGCAATTAGAAAATCCGTATGTGTCAAGAGAAGACAGGTCCCAGTACCAATTCAAAATAAATTTATGGTGTGGGATTTTAATGGCTGATTGTGGGTCCCGTCGAGCTTCCACCTACGTTAAATGCCAATAATTACTTGGAGTTTTACGAGAAACCCTACCCACGCTCCTTGAAAATGTTCCGAGTGAGCTAAGAGAGGTGATGTGGCTTCAAAATGATGGGTGCCCTGCTCATTATGGCCGGGAAGTAAGAGCCTACTCAGATGAAGCTATCGAGGCAGGTGGATTGGGCGACTGGGACCGATATTATGGCCACCTAGGTCTCCGGACCTAAACCTCCTGGATTTTTTTTATTGGGGTGCCATGAAGGACAAAGTCTATGAAAAACCGATCCAAAATGACAATGAATTGAGAGCAAGGTTTAACATTGCAGCAAGAAAAATATCGGAAATAAGCCTGAGAAGACTCAAAAGCTCATTTTTAAGAAGATGCCGAGCGTGTATTAGGGCACAAGGGAAGGAATTTGAGCATTTATTGTAATTTATTTAAATAAATGTTTATTAAAGTTAATTCCTCTGTTTTTTTTACTATCACCTTATCCTTCAAGATGTCATTTACAGACCGGCCGGCCGGTCGGCTGTAGATTAATTATTATGTAATTTGAACCGTAGTACGACCCACAACGATTCGAATTCAAAGTCACATTACTTGCATTTAAAATAAAATGCTCTTATTAACTAAAATAGCTTATTTTTTTGTATTTTTTTAATGAAAATGCACTAGTATTGTATCTTTCCTAAATCACCATTAAACAAGCTATTTTTTAAGTTTGTTGTACAAAACTGCCACATACATTTTTTTTTTCACCACTGTAGGTTAAACTTATGTGATAAGAAAATAGTTCTGAGCAAATTTAAACAAAAAATAGTATTTCTTAAAGTAACTATTCACAAATAATTTGATGTAAAAAAAAGTACTAGAAAAGGATTTTTTCATTACGAGATGCTTAAAAATCTGTTTCAAGGTAGAGATTTTTCGGTATTTCGGAAAATTTTGTAAAACTGTAAAGCCGTAAGATTTTGCTGAACATATATTGTGTTGTATTGATAGGTAGTGACCCTAGCTATCATCCCCTGCAGTATGTCGTGCTATTTACTGGACACCCTGTATAAATTATATATTGACAAGACATTATATATAAATTTTGATAGATTACATTTATTATTATTGAATATTAAGGTTATTTCTTTCCGAATATTAAAATAATTTTCATTTAAAATATTAAAATGTGTGTGCTTATAAATAAATACAAAATTAAAATTGTGTTTGTGTAAGTAGAGTAAAAACATAAGGAGCTGTTTGCATGTACCACTAATTTTACCTGGAAAAAGATAGTAGAATAAAATTGCGATTACTCACGGTATGAACACTTTGTTAGACACACAAATACTAACGAGACAATGAAAATTACACTTAAAGATTTCATGTGTAATGAACATGTATACTGATTTACATAAACCAAAAAAGGCTGAATTAAAACTTAACAATAAACCCTTTGAAAAACAATATATTATATTAAGTTGATGTATAGTAATATGTATACACTTACTGTATGTAATTGTTATTTTAGAGACTAACTTATAAAAGAATATAAATATTGTTTTGACAAACCTAATTAAGCTATCTCTAACATAAAAGGTAGGATAATAAAAAAGTAATATCAAAAAAGGTAAATTAATAGCTAACGCATAATTAACAAAAAAACACGCTTAAGGTCTGCTTCGGACCGAATTCGCGTTACAGGATTTCCATCTTCCTTTCTCACAAAAATATGTCCACCCTTCGTCCAAGTATAACGCCATTTTGCTTTTTTCGCTGCCTCGCGAGTCTTACCAAACAACTTCCTATTCAAAGGTGTTAACCACTCATTCACGTAAAACCGACGCGGCTCGCCGGGTAACCCCAGTGACTTAGTGGTTACTGTTCGCTGAACACGCGCAGAAAGTAAAAATTCATCTCGCAGCGCTCGCCGGCTCATCCGCACCATAATTCTACGTGGTCCAAAACGAACTTCTTCTTGAGAGCTATTAATGTTGTCAATAGATTTGCGTAATATTCCGACACGCTCGGCATGGACAATTTCACGGTGGTCAATATCAAGGCCTAACTTTCTAGCGCATAGTATCACAGTGTTAATGGCATCTTCACCCTTATGTTCCGGTAGACCTGAGATTTCCAAGTCATTGGCTAACAGGTCCTGATCCCTCTCGCTTAGTTGGATCCTTAATTCAGCTATTGTATTCTCAAGCTCCATGGACTCACATTTGTGCACACGTTCTTCCATTCGGTTCTCCAACTTGGTGACCCTAGAGTCAATTTCTTCCAAATTTTTATTACACACGAGCATTGTATCCCTTAGCATGGCAAAATTGTCCCTGATCTCCTTCAGCACATTGCGCATTGCACTGAGCTCATTACGAAACAGGCGTATTTATAGGCCTATGTCAATATCTATGTGGACGGGACTACTATCTCCGACATCCTGACACTTTACCGGTGTATTAGAATTGTCCCCAGCACAAGGAACTTTACTCTTACAAGCTGGGCACATCCAGGAAGTTGATATCTTTGCCTTTTCAGATAAGTTAAGGCAGCCTCGATGATATGTGGCATCACATTTGCCACAGGTAACGCCATCTGTCACCGAAAGATAGCGGCCGCATGCTCCACACTGCCATATTATTGATATCAACAAAGAATATTAATCTATGCAACTAGTGGCCACTAGATGGCACAGAAGGAATTATATTAATAAACTAAAAGTTAAAACTTAGTTTTTATAAGTAAACTAGTAATATTTCACTTCGATAGGTACACTGGTAATTAAATGTTTTTCAAATTGTAATAATATAAAGAATAAGTTTGTAAGTTCGAAGAAATTAATATCCTTGCTACACAACAACAATTAAAGGGTACTTAGTTATGGATACACCCCGTCCCTCTGTTTTAGATTAATATATTCAAATATATAATATCGTATAATTTAGACTAAGCAATAAAACTAATGCGTCAGCATTTCTATGTAAGTTCCTAGTACTTAATTGATGAGTCGAATGTCTGCGCACAAACGGACTCTTTGAATATTGTTCATTATTAAAGCCACCTCCAAATCGGTCGGACATAGTAATCTAATTGTATTTTAGTTTTTAAAAACTCCTTTCGACGCTTCCGAAATTTGACTGGCGCAGCCGGTAGGATTTGTTCGTGAAGGCTGTACCGTCTCTCGAAATATTCAGGTGTCCAAATTCGCCTGAATTCGTGACAGCGGCGCGAATAGCTGTTGGGCAAATCCAAGAACCAAAGAAATTTGTCATCGAGGGAAGCGGAAGACATGGGAATAGCGGCTGGTTGGTGAGTAAAACTTTTCACCATCCTTGATACCACTATTATCCTCCATTTTTATTTAAATTTGTTATTATTGAGATCGGACTTCTCTCATTATAACGTATCTGGTTTTTCAATTAAATATATTTAGTAATAGACACTCTATTAGTGTAGGATAAGAATACGGGACACAGAGTGCCCTTTCGCACAGAGATTATTAAACGTTTTAAAAATAAGACTTTTATAAAATTAATAAATTAAATATAATTAAAGCTTTACTTGATAATTAAAGAATATATGTTTTATAAAGGCTAGAGATATAATACAGTTTTCTTTCATTTAATTTTATTTTCATTACATTTACAACTTTTACATTTTATACTTTAAATAAACTTTTATTTTATAAATTATATTTTTATATGCTTTAGTGTGTTCTACCTTATATTTTGTGTTATTGCATAAAATAGCGCTCTATATTAACTGACTCCTCTGACTCGTGCATTACTCTATAACGATGGAACAACCAATGGCAGCAGAACGACAGACCGTTGTAATTAATCCCATTCCTACAGAAATGCTACGGCTTATTCCACTTTTTAATGGCGACAAAAGACAGTTAAATTTGTTTTTGAGGAAATGTGAATATGTCATTCGTAGGTATAGGGGTGACGAAGAACAAAATTTATACGTTTATCATTCTATAACCAGTAGGCTTACAGATAACGCGGCGTCACTCTTATCGGAACGGAGGATGTTGTGTCGTGGTCTCAGTTGAAAGATTTGCTAACGCAACATTTCGGAGACCCCTGTAGCGAAGAGTGTATTAGTATTGAATTAGAATCTTTAAAGATTAAATCTGGCGAAAACTTTCAAGATTTTTGTAACCGTATTCAAAGTATTCGATCATTATTAATTTCGAAAGTGAACATATCGGATGATAGTAATCTTAAAAGCGCTAAATTAGCAATTTACAACAATACAGCTCTAAACGTATTCCTATACAATCTTCCCGAGAATATGGTTCGGATAGTGAGATTAAAGAGGCCAGCGACTTTAGAAGACGCCCTGAGCATTGTACTAGAGGAAGTCAACTTCCATGACCAATACAATATGCGTAATCGTATCCACAGTAGTAGCGGTTTAGCTTTAAGACAGCCTCAAACATCAGTTCCAACACAAGGATTTAAATTCGGTAGTACGCCCCACGCGGTAATGCAACCATACGGATACAAACCAGTGTTTCCAAATAATATTACACCAAAATTTAATTTCGGCATTCAAAATCAAAGCCAATTTAAGATGCCCCAACCTGGCTTTCGTCCTCAACCAATGCAACAGATAGGTTACCGTCCACCTCAATTTGGTTATCGGCCACAACTTGGCCAGCAACCACAACAGTTCGGCTACCGTCCACAACTCGGCCCTCAGCCACAACAGTTCGGTTACCGTCCACAACTGGGCTTTCAGCCACAACATTTTGGTCAAAGACCTCAACAGCAATTTGGCCATATGCCAACTACACAATTTGGTAATAAACCACAAACTCAAAAACCCAATTTTCAAGAGACTGACGTTTCCATGAGGACAGCTCCTCCTAGGCCACAGCCTGGCTTTAGACTAAATGAGTTGACCTTAAGAGAAAATGACGGACAGTACTGTGATGAGTATTATGACACAGACGAGTATGTAGAGCAATATGACAGTGAACTGATACCATCCGCTGAGGAAACCGTTAACGAAATGACTTACGACGAACTTACAGACGGAACTCAACCTCAAACTCTTGAAAATTTTCACATGAAAGCCTCCATCGGAGACAAGAAGTCATAGAAATAAATTGTGATCCGAATCTCAAGTTACCCTATATTCATATCCCTGAAATAGATGCAAAATTAATGATAGACACAGGTAGTACTCGATCTTTATCAGCCCCGTAAGGCATATCAACACTTCTATCAATATATAACACATGAACCGTTCGAAGTAGTCAGTACCCACGCCTCTAGCAGACACGATGAGGTGATACAAATCCCTCTACCACCCACTTTCAAGAGTTCAGATTGTCATAAATTTTATCTATATGACGTCGACTCTCGATATGACGGTCTCATTGGTAACGACCTATTGAAACAACTAGATACAATTATAGACCTTAAAGACCTTGTACTTAAAACAAAAACAACTTGCATACCAATAGTTAATAATAACTTAAATTATGTTATAATACTACCACCACGATCAGAGCAGCGTAAAGTTGCCTACAGACCAATGTTCTGGAGAGGCAATCATTAACTATAAGGAATTTGTCAGCGGTGTACGAATGCCTAGTGCATTGGTAAATTGCGTTAACGGCTATGCCGCAACCGTCATACAGAACGTCCTTGACAAAGAAATGATATTAACAGTAACACGACCTTTACAGTTACTAAGTATGATACGACTACTCAATGTGACATAAACTTAACATGTACCTATAGTGACTTAGAGATCGATAAAGTACTCGAGGAAAATCTACTTAAACTAAGACTTAATCACACTAACGATGAGGAACGCGACAAAATTTTAGACTTTGCCAAGAATTTAAAGACATATTTTACTGCGACAAATTACCACTGACTTTCGCTAACGAAATTAAACATAAGATACGCACAAAAAATGAAGACCCAATTTATGTCAGACCCTACCGTCAAGCACCAATGCAAGTAGACGAGATAAATAGGCAAGTAGACAAGTTATTGAAGGACAATGTCATTCAGGAGTCACATTCGCCATGGAATGCTCCCGTACACCTAGTACCCAAAAAAATGGATGCATCTGGTGAAATTAAATTTCGTATGGTTATAGACTATCGACGTTTGAATGACATAACCATAGACGACAAATACCCACTACCAAACATAACAGACTTATTTGACAAGTTAGGGAAGAGTTCTTATTTCAGTACAATCGACTTGGCAAGTGGTTATCACCAAATCGAAATAGAAGAACAAGACAGGCAAAAAACAGCCTTTAGCACTCAAAACGGCCATTACGAATTCCTTAGGATGCCGTTTGGCCTGAAGACAGCTCCTGCAACTTTTCAGCGGACCATGGACAGTGTGCTGAGGGGATTACAGGGGATACACTGTATGGTATACTTAGATGATATAATTGTGTTTTCGACAAGTCTGGAAGAACATATACAAAAGTTACGGACGATATTTGACAGAATTAGGCGACTAATCTAAAAGTTCAATTAGACAAGTCTGAATTTTAAGGAAAGAGGTTTTATATTTAGGACATACCATTACAAAAGAAGGGCTACGTCCGAACACAGACAAAATTAATGCCGTGTTAAATTTTCCTATACCTAAGACAACAACGGAAATTAAAAGTTTCTTAGGGCTGGTAGGGTACTATCGACGCTTCATAAAAGACTTTGCTAAGATCACACAACCTCTAACTGCATGCCTTAAAAGCGAAATAAAATAATCATCGATGAAAAATATATCAATGCGTTTGAAAATGTAAAGAAATACTAACGAGTGTACCCTATTACAGTACCCGGACTTCGATAAAACCTTTATTTTGACGACTGACGCCTCTAATATAGCTTTTAGGAGCAGTTCTATCACAGGGACCTATTGGTAGTGATAGACCTGTTGCATACGCTAGTAGGACGCTTAGTGACACTGAAAGTAGATACAGCACCATCGAACGCGAACTTTTAGCTGTTATTTGGGCCGTAAAACATTTCCGACCGTACCTTTACGGACGAAAATTTGTAATTTATACTGACCACCGACCCTTAGTTTGGCTTTATTCATTAAAGGAACCAAACAGTAAGCTCACCAGATGGCGATTACGACTACAGGAGTACGATTTTGAAATCATTTATAAAAATGGAAAACAAAATACAAATGCCGATGCCCTATCCAGAATTAAAGTTAATGCCTTAAATTCAGACGACGAAGGTCATTCGATGGACGTTAATTTCGACAGCAAAGAGTATAAGCTTAGGGAGCATCTGAAAGACGTAGTTAAGGAAATTGAAAATTAAACACTCAAAATAAAAGACATAATGACACAACGTCCATTGTGACAATATCAGACTCAAGTACTGTTTCATGAGTCCTATGTCTCGTTCCGACACAATATCAATTTGTAGTTCAGAAAAGGTTTCCGAATATCCAATTGATCACCTTCAGAATCTAGTAAGTCCCAAACTGTGCATTCAGCCGTAGAATTAGAGTCAAACGGAATACCAATACTACACGAGTCTATCGATACAAAGCCAAATCAAATATTAATATTTTCATGGTTTAAAATGAATATCAGGTTAAAGATATTTCTAGGAAAACAAAAGTATTAGAAGTATTTTTACCATTAGATAATTCCGAATTAATTAAAGAATTTTTAAAGAAATATATTAGGCCTAAAATTAAATATTTTATATATTTCGAACGAAAAGAACATCGAAGGCAATTTAGCAATATTATAATACACCTTTTCAAAAAGGGCATGGTTCAATTTTATGAATGCACGGAACGAGTAATTTTTGTTGAAGACGAAAAAGAACAAAGGGCGATTGTACTTAAGTATCACGAAGGAAAGACATGTCACCGGGCATTAAAGAGACGCTAGTTAGAATCCGCAGAAATTACTATTGGGATAATTTACAAGAAACTGTTTCGGCAATAATAAATAGTTGCACTGCGTGTAAAATGAAATATGACAGAAAGCCAATTAAACCTATTCTCCAATTAACCCAGACCCAAGATGCTCCGTTTCAAGAGATATTTATAGACCTGTTTAACATCGAAGGAAAACATTATCTGACTCTCATAGATGCGTTTAGCAAATTAGGCCAAGCGATAGAAATTGCAAATAGATCCACCCCGAAGTAGTCCGAGCTTTAATGAAGTACTTTCATTTTACGGGATACCAAAAGATAAGTTCAGATCCGGGCTCTGAATTTAACAATGAACTAATTAAAGAATTCTTAAGCTTACATAAAATTGAGCAGCACATTGAACTCCAAATAGCCCAAGCTCGATGGGGCTTATAGAACGCTTCCACTGACAATAATAGAAATTTATAGATTGGCAAAATACGAAAGAAAACCTACTGATGCGGCATCAGTTATGACGTATTCCGTACTAGCATATAATAATACTATTCATGCGGTAACAGAACTTACACCCTTCGAGGTAGTTTTCGGACATACTGACACGGGTAGCCCGTTTAATACAGAATTTGATAAGCAGTATTTACAACACTTAGTAAGAGACCATGCAAAGCGAACAAAATTCTTATACAAATATTTAGCAGAAAATATGGTAGCAATTAAAGAAAAGATTAGGAAAAAGCAAGGCGGTGAAGGTGAGATAGTATTTCAGTGTGGTAAGACTATATTTGCTAAGGATACAAACAAAAGAAAGAGCAAGGACAAACCGCGATATGTTAAGGCTAAGGTAGTAGGCAAGGTCGAAAGAAATATAGTGCCAATACAAATAGGAGAAAGGAAGACTAAAGCTCCAATTAAAAATATCAAACGCCCTCCACAGGTGGTGCATACTGATGATTGCGAAGCCGATCCTGGCCCATCATCTGCAGTCACTTGAGGAAAACCCAGGGATACTTCCGGTAAAACAAGGACAAGCATATGCCCAAACAGATCACTGGACTATAATAAAGATTTTAAATTTAGAGAATGTTTATGACGACCTAAATCTAATTATTGCTCAATATCATAAGCTTAGTAGACTAATTGAAGTAAAGGAGCCATACCCTCGTGAATTTATCAGTGTTAAAACCCATGTAGAGTACATACGCGATATTACCGTTCAAAAATTTCAACAACTTATGCCGCAACGCTTTAAGAGAGGGATCTTAAATCCATTAGGTTCTGTTCTAAAATTATTACGGAAACCTCGATCATGAAGATGCTCTTAAATATGATAAACTTATTTCGAATTAAGTCACAACCAAATTATCGTATCTAAGAAACTTACCTTGGTCTCCAAAATGTTAGACAGCTTTATTAATGCCACGGAAACCCTAAATAATAATTCCGTTATGCTGGATGCACGCTTGAAAAGTGTAGAGACAATGCTAAATCATTTAACGACTAGAGAAAATAACTGGGTTTTCTCTACGTATATTTTTTGGATTATTTAATTTATTTATAAGTAATTTTCGAACTATATTTTATAAATTAAGTGAAATAGAGACTGCTCTAGCTTTTAGTAGAGTATCGATACTTCATCAATCTATAGTAAATTCTACAGAACTTTTAGATCATTTAAAACTAATATCGAATACCGAAAATTTAGTGTACCCACCAACAGAAACTAATTTGGTAAAACTAGAACAAACCATAAGTGTAAAATCTTATCTTAAGAAAAAACCAGATAGCATTTATAATGGAGATTCCGTTAACTGATAATAATACTTACAATTATTTTAAGGTTTATTCCATACCTATTTTCCGCGAATCTGTAAACGAAACGATTGCCATTTTCCCAAAATATCCTTACCTCCTGGTGAAAGGAATGAAATACTTACCAGTCACGAAACCGTGTCGTCCCCTTGCTGCTGGTAATGATTTCCTGTGTACCGAAGAAAATAGAGCCCTCTACCCTGGACTTACCTGCATAGAACAGCTAATGAAATTTGAGAATAATCTTACTTGTTGCACGCAACACGCTATTACAATTGAAGACGTTAAGGTGCAGCGAATTAAATCAGAAAATTGGATTGTTTTCACAAAGCTAAAAACGACGCTGACCAAGCACTGCGGTACCGAGATCACCAAACAACCAATTTTTGGAACCTATATACTAACCAGCGATGAGCCCTGTGACCTGGAGATACACGGTACTCATATTCATCACCACCGTGTTTACACGGAATACGAAGCGGCGCCACCAGTTTCAGTCATCAACTTACCTCATTTACGTGAAAATATTAACGTAACAAGTACACGCGTAATTAACATGAATGGTGTCAACTTGGACGAAGTGAAATATATGTCAAATGCTTTAAAACACAGTGAAATCTATTACACAGATTTAAGTGCTCTCAACGGAGAAAAAGACTCTAACTTCAGTGTTCTAACATATGTAATTTTAAATTTCCTAGCTTTAAGTTTCTTATTGTTCTTTATATACGTGTTAAGAAAAAATGTATACCTTACATACAAAATTATCGTAAAACATCAAAATGATATTACTGATAATTTTGTTTTAGGGAGGGAGGAGTTATGGATACACCCTGTCCCTCTGTTTTAGATTAATATATTCAAATATATAATATCGTATAATTTAGACTAAGCAATAAAACTAATGCGTCAGCATTTCTATGTAAGTTCCTAGTACTTAATTGATGAGTCTAATGTCTGCACAAACGGACTCTTTGAATATTGTTCATTATTAAAGCCACATCCAAATCGGTCGGACATAGTAATCTAATTGTATTTTAGTTTTTAAAAACTCCTTTCGACGCTTCCGAAATTTGACTACTTTTACACTGATTGTTTCCTTATTTACACTTTTACCATTGTTTACTTTTAAATTACACCACACTAATATTCAGTATCTCCAGTCTTTGTTATATTAAGCACATATATCACTTTTATAGCTTTAATACTTAAATAAATTCAATTAAACTCGATTACTTTAAGAGCACAGTACTACTCGCTGTCAACCTACCCGTACGTCTTTTTGATAAAGTTTTAGCGTAATCTGATGAACGTTATGGCAGCGCATAATATACGGACAAATAAACATAAATTTTTACATATTAGATTAAACACAATAAAAACGAAAATTATAAAAAAACGTTTCCGAATTTCATTTATTGTCGCGTCAATACCTGGAGTTTTTTGAACGTGATTTTTTACATAATTTAAGTAAATTCTCTTGATTTTGTTTTGTGCAGCTTTAATTTTTTATAATTACAAAAAGAAATAACGTATTACGTTATTTCTTTTAAGTACGAAACTTATCACAACAACCCAAATTATTGAAAATTTTAGCACAAATCTACGCAAATTATTCTTCTTCTTCATTTACCTGCAAAAGTCCAAAAATGTACATTGGCCTCTCCTAATTCAAGGACGATTTACTATAATCGTTATATTTGATAGACATCTTAGCGATCGCAGTACAAGTTGTATCGCACCTTTGATGCTATTACCTAACGGTCTAGGTGACTTACGCCTGTCTTGTCCTGGTTATATTGCCATCTATCGGAAGCCACAAGGTTTTTCTTGTATTTTGAATTGGGCCCTCTTACCACAATCATGGAGCGTAATGGCATAATGGGTTCTATTACTACACCATCACACTTAAGCAATGGTCGATTGGGCCAAAGCAAAGACGATAACTTTTTCAATGCAATTTGCATACTACCCAACAAATTTGGAAAACTTCTCATGCCACGATCTCCCATCAACGTCGACACGTAAACAGTCGACTACCAGACTTAGTTTTATCTCATAGATAGTGAGATTTCCAGAGTGACAATCAAGCCACTTGATTGTAAATGGATGTTGTGGCCCATAGACGAAGAAATAAAATTTAAATGCGCCCTGAAGACCCCTGAAGACTAAAGATGGATGCTTCTTTACCGTAACGGTATTCGGTTCTCTCCACTCACCATACAAAATACAGCAGCAGTATGCTGCCCGTTTAAGCATTCGTGTACAAACATACAAATTAGTTCTTTGAATTATTAAACGTTGACCTAATATTTAAAAACATAGCGCTTAATCGCGCGCATACAATAATTCATATTTATGGATGAATGATTTTTTTCTACATATTTGCTGCTCGAACAAAAATTCGATTGAATTCCACTGACGGGATGAGGTAAGTTGTTATAATTTAGTTGGATTTGCAAAACATTAACAAAACGTATCAGTAGTTTGATTTTACGGTTGAAATATCAAACGTATAAGTAAATTTCTTGCATTTATAACTAGTTTTTTTTAATCTAAAAATTATAAATGGTTTAGGCACTCGTTTATGTAAAAATTCAAAGAAGTTTATAATTAAAAGTACTATAATAAACCTATTTTTTTAGATACGACAGTACGATAAACCATTTAAAATGCCTGTAAGCTTATAAATCTGCACATAAGACTATAATTATATCTTTATAACACCCCTACTTGTTACTGATAAAATTAACACTTTCGTGTATCTTAAATATATGTGGAGTATTCGAAGTAACATTACAAAGTATTAAACTGATATTTTGTACTTTTGTTCGTATACTAATTTAAAGAGAGAATCTTGTATATTGAAGGATAAAGAAATTATGATTATATACGAGTTTTATTATGTTTCATTTGCTGATAAAATCTGAAGATGCAAACCGTTGTATACCTCATATCTGAGGATATTATATGCAAATTTGGACCATAGTATAATCTGATTTTCTTTCAATGTAGGAATAGACCCCACGCTTGGCAAGCCAATTGGCGATTACAGTACTAGAAACAGAAATAACTTTTAATATATGAGGGTGGCAAACGAGCTTGCGGCTCATCTGATGGTAAGTGTTGGCCGCTGCCCATGAACAACTGCAAATCCAGGAGATGGCCTCCGCCCTTGAACTTTATTGACTCCGCCCATCTAAAAGTTAGGTAAACTAGAAGATCAGCAGCTAAGCGACTCCGACGGAGAACGTACCTCACTAATCAGCTAGTGGTCCTCAATCTACCTCAGTTTGGTACCTAGGTTCAGTTTAATACTTTTGTAGGACCTGGAGACGGAATTATACTTATTTTTAAGATCGCTGGTGTTTACATCCCGGGACGTCGCTGCGTCCGCCCAGGCTTGTTAGCACTTCTGTTTATAGCGTGATGCACTTTTACAGGAGCGACTAAACGAAGTTGGGCAAACAACTCAAGATAAAAAAAAGCTGCGATTGATGATGCAATCTATGTGGGAAGCCTATGTTCACCAGTGGACTTTTAATAAATGAATATGAAAAAAAATTGATTGTATAACTATCAATGATATTTATTTATAATTTATATTGAATAAGAAATTATTCTATATCGATTATGTATTTATGAAAATTCTGCTATTTTTACTTCCTTTCAAACATTTTCATTAATATTAAAACCACAATGAAAGAAATATATTTTTATCTCAAAACCGTCGACGCAGGTCATTATGAAACTGGACAGTTCGACAGACCGTTGTGATCCGTTTTCAGAGTGAAACAATGAAAAAAAACTGCTTTTCTGTTTTCTCGTTACAGTGACACTATTCAAAAAGCATCATGAAGATAAAATTATGCAATATCATTGTAAATATGACATTTTTTATGGAAAGGAGTGTGGCAAACAGCACACAATCCACTTGATGGTGATGCCGTGGTCAATTGACTGAAAATAAAAATTATAATGAAAAATTATTATGAAGGTACGTTTTATACATGGTACGCTGCAGCTATATTGTGGTTGTAGCACAAATGGGTCGGCTCGACCGTGGTAGGACAACGCTCCCACAGAATATCATCGTAAAATAGCAGCTTAATGCTTTGTTTCGTTTGGTGAGTGTAGAGAAGCGGAGACCATTTTTACTGGAAACGAGCCATCTTAGTCCTTAAGGGTGACAATGCATCTGCATTTTGATACGTAATCGAGGACAGATATAGATGTCTATGGCCCACAGCAACCACTTACCATCGGGTGGACTGTGTGCTCGTTTGTCACCCTTATCCTATATATTTTTTTAACCAAACCTATCGAGTAGGGTATCAAAATAAAGGAAATTAAAAGGAAGATTAAAAATATATATAAATTGTACGTTTAAATTTAATTTGGACTAATAAATTGGTTAAAAAAGTTTTTGATAGCGTAAAAATGGGCTATGTTTGTGTTGGAACTCGTGCTATCATATGAAGCTTAGAACAGTTATAAATATCCGAGACACTGAAAAGTCTAAAATAAAATAAAGAATTATAAAAAGTTCAAAAACCCAACAGAAAAATCAAAAAAGATAATTTAAAAGTAATGCACTAAAAAGACCAAATCAAGATTGAGAATAGAAAGCATAATAATTTAAAATTAAAAAAATTCTACAACCGACTTCAATGTAAATTATTAAGAATAACTCAGAAACTATTGAACAAACCTTGATCAAATTTATAAGGAACTACATGTAAAGCACCAGCTTTGAAATAAAAAAATAATCATCGAAATCGGTGCACCCAAAAAAAAGTTATGAGGTAACACACATAAAAAAAGACATACAGTCGAATTGAGTACCTCTCCTGTTTGAAGTCGGTAGAAAAATTAAAATAAACTATAAACAAAGTACCTAAACTCTACATCGGTTTAACAGACTATATTATGAGCTGAAAGCCTAAGTTAAATACCCGCATTAAGTTTAGTAGCAAGCGGAACCCGTTAATTTTCTTTCGGTATATAATTTGTAGTTGGTACTTTGTTTGTAGTTTATTTTAATTGTGTTTTCTATTCTTAATCTTGGTTCGGTCTTTTTAGTGCATTTCTATTAAATTGTCTTTTTTGATTTTTGCAGTCGGGGTTTTGATTTTTTTAATTATTTATTTTATTACTTTTAATTAAAAGTTTAATTTTTGACCCTTATGAGTCCACTCCAGGAATATCACAAGCTCAAAGTTTTTTTTCGTCTTCTTCTTTTCCACCGTTAGTGCTTAAACTTTTCCTTGGGACTTGGGATGTAGCCTATTTAATAAAAAAATAATTATTAAAATACACAGTTCACAACTGGTGAAGATATCGCGTAACAGATATAAAAAATATGCGTTTAAATTGAGAACCTCTTTCATTTTGTAGTCGAGTAACCCTAGCTCTACTGATATCTATTTCAATATTGCCATTAATTTATTTTAAGAGCCCGCATTTCGTAAAAGTTCTATAAGAAAATAGTTCAAGCGAGTGCTGAAAACTAAGAGCAGTGTATGTACCACAAGTTGCAAACTTATTTCGACCGCATTCAGGTAAGTAAACGGCCAGCATCTATATGCAAACCTTATTTTTAAATGGACAGTTATTTTAAAAGTTAGAAGGTAAAGATAAAGTTACTGCCTTTAAACATCCCAATGCTGGGCTCAAGCTTCCTCTCATTTATGAGACGGTTTTTGTGGCGTTTAATTTATTATAAAAATCGGAAAGGCCTTAAAGAATTAAATGCGAATTTATTTAAAACACAATTAAAGTTAATTGACTATTATTATTAATTAAATAATAAAAACTGTCGCCTCTTACAACACCAACGGGACGATATGGGGTAGTGGATATTCTTACACCATCACACTGTCGGCTAGCCAGGTGATACATATTTTCCACATCGTCTACATGGTTATACATATTTTCCACATCAACGTCTATATTTGTATTAAACATGTTGGTCTTAATTAATGTGAACAATATTTGTGACACACGCTTTGGTAAATGAATTAATCTTTACATCTACCTGTTCTGGATTTTTCTAAAATCCCCTTCAGTCGTTTAGATCTTTATTAGTACGTAAACATGCCCCTACTACTAGTAGGTCTAGACCTTCTTCCATGCTAGAAAAGATTAGAAAAAGAGCAACCGTTTTTAGGTGTTCTTCATATACAGGGTTATTTTGCAATAACCGGCCAAATTTGCAGAAGAGCTTCAGAATAGATAACATAAGCGAATGGTGAAAAAAAGTAAACAAGAAAAAAATTTAAACATTTTATCCTTTTTATCCCTTATATTCAAAATGTGTGGAAACGCATTATTTTAATTGCTTGTCATTCACAAATATGAAGCGTCTACCATTTTATACGCACACACACATTCGTAAGGGAGTGTTGAGTTCGGAAGCAGTCGGTGGCGTTCGGCGCTCGCGCTCGGTTACAGATTTAGGTATCTAATAGTTGTTTTGACTCGGTAAAAAAAAACGCGTATGCCCGCCCTTTCTCTTCCATTATACCGCTGGGTACGTTCACCTGCCTGGCCGACAGTGTTGACTTGACCGTGACCTCATTACGTACCGAGTGTCCTATTTTTAAATTTTCGTAGGTAGTATTACTTGTCAGCAATGACGCAAAAATATATTCGAACCGCGAATACTATGAAATGGTACGGTGTTACATTTTAAGCCAGGAAAGCTTACGTGGTGCCCAGAGATTATAGGAAAGTAAGTCTTTACCGCGTTTGCAAAGACAGGGAAATAATGCACGTGCACCAATCGGAGTACATTTTTAGCAGCAAACCAAATGCTGTTAGACTTTGGACCGTTCACCACTACGTCACATGGAAGTGCTCGACGTGGTCATTGAGTAATAAGCTCGGCTGTCGAAAACGCATTGATCGAGTTTTTCGTCCGAAACCCCCGAGCTAGCACCAATGATGCAGCTCGAGAATTCAGAGTTAGCCAACACTACGTGTGGAAACTACTGAATTCTTCTGGATATCAACCATTTCATTACCAACGTGTGCAAGCACTGAATAATAACGATGGTCCACCTCGAAATCAGTTTTGTGAATGGTTGTTGACAAACATTGATAATACTAATATTATGTGGACTGACGAAGCCGTATTTACGCGTGTAGGGCTTTAGAATAGTCGCAACAAACATTACTGGGCAGTATGCAACCCACACGCTATAAAAGATAGTTCTCATCAAGTGCCATTCAGTGTAAATGTTTGGGTCGGAATTATTGATAACAAAATTGTGGGTCCGTACTTCATTGAAAGACGATTAATGGGTGGTAATTATTTGGACAGGTTACAAGGTGTTATTCAAGATTTCCTGGACGATATACCCCTAATGTTACTGAATAATTTTAATTTTTTTTTTTCAACAAGGCGGTGCTCTACCTAACTATTCAAGTGGAGTGTGTGATTATTTGAATAACAAATACGAAGATAGGTGGATTGGTCCTATACCATAGCCTGCAAGGTCACCGAATCTTACACCATTAGACTTTTATTTATGGGGTGAAATAAAGTGACAAGTTTACGTCGAAGAGGCTCAAAGCTATGACGACCTCCGCAGCAAATAATTGCTGCATTCACGGAAGTGAAAAGTGCTCAGACACATGTAATTAATGTGAAAAATATATTAAAGAAACGTGCTCAACTGTGCATTGTGAGAAACGGATCCCATTTTGAACACCTATTAAAATACCAGTAAGTTAGTTTTATTTTAAGTGACTGTATATGTAAGATGTAAATAGTTCGTTTTTGTAAATAGTTAATCGTTTTAAATTGTTAATAGTTGTAAATACTTGATTTCGATTTTTTTAATATACCATAATAAAGATAGTCATCGGTTACATCTGTAATTTTTGTCAGTTTTGAATATGTTTATTGAACAGCGTACGCGCAGACGCAATGTTCGTGTCGGTTGAGGTCGGCAATGCTTGGCACCATTCCACTGCCTTCGTAGCCTTCCGGGCTACTTCGTTTTTACCGGCCAGCACCAGCCTCAACTATCTTTCTACAACTAATTGTTTACATTTATTCTCCAATTCTCCACCTCTTTCCCTCACTATGTAGTCTAAACTAGTATTTCGAACTGTCTTTTTATGAGTAAAATATTATTTAATTCGAGGTGTAGAAATTTTATTGAAATGAAATGAAATGAAATGAAATGAAGATTTATTTGCTTTGAAAAAGGGTACATTTAGGTGGTTATTATAATGCATGCAAATACATTTTTATAATTCAGTTTACTAAATTATAATACATAATTCAATTAAAATATTTATCGGCATGTCAAAGTTTACAAATTAGCAATACTAATACAAATACATACAAATTTAAATATAATTAAGATTAAATTCAATAAAAATATATAATTAATATTGTGTCACATCATGTCAATTTGAGTAGTCATTCACATTATAAAACAATGTTCATTTAGCCACCTGTAAAAGGCGCATTTAAATCTATTAAGGGTAAGTCTTTTATATTTTGGGGTATTTATTAAATATGAGAATACACATCCAGTAGCAGTTTTTTTTAATTGAGCACTCTTGGGTATAATTTCAGCAGCAAGTCTATTGCCATTTCTAGTATTTCGTATGTAAATCTCTTTGGCTTGTCTGAAATAATACATGTTTTGTTTTACAAACTTTGCAATTTCAAAAATGTACAGGCATGGAGGGTAGTATTTCCAGAGATATAAATAGCGGTCTACAAGGCTCATCAGGTGCAGTGCCACATATTGCTCTAATACATTTTTTTGGGCAATGAATGCCTTTTGCATCTGTGCTATTACCCCATATTATGAGTCCGTATCGCAGAACGGATTCTACATAGGCAAAATACGCAGTAAGTGCTGTATTTTTGTGGCTACTTTGCTTAGTTTGTAAAGTGCACGAAAATCTATTTATTTTTTTACAAACATTTTCAACTTGACTTTCCAATTTAGTTTTGATCTATCCATATACCTAGGAATTTTGTCATATTTCTACTTTTTAGGTTTTGTCCTTCAAAATTAATGTTCATTGTCTGGTATAATATGTCATTGAAATTTATAAAATAAGTTTTGTCAAGATTTATAATTAGATTATTAATTTTAAGCCATTCTATTATTGCTTTTACTGTACTGTTAATGTCATTAATATGGTATTTTAATGATTGTTTGCCATCTGTTTTCACTATTACAGATATGTCATCAGCGAATAAAATGCATTTGTGTTTAGTTACATCCGAGATTATTTATATAGACCAAGAACAACAGTGGTCCCAAAACGCTGCCCTGTGGTACTCCATATTTGTTTTCTTTAAGATCTGACATGTAATTTAGGACCATGATTGAGTCTGGTCTGCTTATTTCAACAAATTGTCGTCTATTTTGCAAGTAGATTTTAATCCAACTGAAAGCAGCCTCGAATGCCACATTTTTCCAATTTTTCCAGTAGTATATTATGAGATACAAAATCGAAAGCCTTCGACATGTCAAAGAAAAGAGCAGTTGTATAATTGTTAGCATTTAGGCATGTTAGAGTCTCATTTACCATATCGAAAACAGCATGTGCAGTAGATTTTCCCTTCTGGAACCCATACTGACTGGGATTCAGGACATGATACTTGTCAAAGAACGATGTGAGTTTGGTATGCAATTTTTTCATATACTTTTGACAAAATTGGCACGAGCAAGGAAGGTGATTGTCCAAAATTGATTTTTGTCTTTTTGAACAAAGGCTTAATCAAAGATAATTTAAGTTTATCAGGGAAGATACCAGAGACTATCGATAAGTTTATTAAAAATGCCAAGACGCTGCCTAATTCTTTATTGCAGGCCTTAATTACTTTGGTACAAATGCCGTCATACCCTTCTGAGGTACTATTATTACCATACATAGCATCTATCCCAGTCGTAGAAGAAATGTTTTTTTTATTTTATTTTATTTATTATGACGGTCCTAAGCCCGTTTAAATTATGAAGGGAAAATTGGAATCATAATTGGCGTCATAGTTATCAACTAAGTAGCGAGCGTGTCATTAAGGAAGTAAATAGTAGGCAAAAGCTCCGTGCATTGACTTGTACACACACGAGCGCGCGTCGTTGTTGCTCTTAAATCACATTCAATTTCGAATATTTTCAAATAAATGTAGAAACCTTATTTACGCGTATTTTTCAAAACTGCAAAAAGTGTATATCAGTATTTATATTTTGAAATTAATTATTAAATTTGGCTGGTCTTTGAAAAATAACCCTGTATAATGTATAGAAAATAATAGAATAGAATAATATAATTTACAAGTAATTCTTATTGAAAGTTATTTTTACTTTTACCACTAGAAAAAGGCTCCGTCCTGGGAAAAACCAGCAAAAACCCTAGCGGGACTTTTTTTCGATGCTGCTTCCCGCCGCCAGTCTGGGTAAGTCACATCTGTATGTGAGTTGGTTTTACTGCCATCTATTGGAGATTATAAAATCATCGGTTTGTCTCATTACCTAAACGAATACTACACTCTACGACACGTCTTCTTCAACAGTTATCACTTCGGAGGATCATAACCATTTGAATTTACAAACAAGATAAGCTATACGTCAATGACCTTCGTTATCAATTTTGATTTATACACTGCGGACCTAATTGTTGAAATATATATCAAAATAAAGTGTTTTAAACACATGTGCTGCCATCTATCGATGCTATTCGTAAACAGTATAAGCTGTTGATTATTATCTGTGCTACTCTGTAATGTGTTCTAGCCATAAATACATTTTTAGTATTTTGTTAATCACTCAAAGCGTCCTTTCTTTTTAGGTTATGGCCCAGTCCCATATGCTTTTAATAAAAAATTTCGTATTTCCAGTATTTAAATTGTTAGATTTAGCTAGGAAAAGTGTGTAACTTTGACGGAATCAGGTGTTTGCGAAGGATCATGACTTCGAACTACCTTGTCAACGTGCTCAAGCTGAAAGGGAGAGAAAATTACGGTGAATGGACGTTTGCTGCAAAAAATTTCCTAGTGCTTGAAGGAATGCTTCATTGTATCAAGCCAGTCATGGGAAAAGAGATTGCGGCAGACGATGACGAAAAAACAAAAGCAAAACTGATTATGACTATTGACTCGAAGCTGTACGTTCACATTAAAAGTGTATCGACTTCTCAAGAACTGTGGAATAAACTAAAGGGTTTATTTGATGACTTAATTCACCAGAAAAATAAGTTTACTGCCTGCTTTAACCTTGATTCGTCTAGAAAACAGTGACTCCATGGCGTCATGTGTGACTGAAATTATTCAAACTGGACAGAAATAAAATGGAACCGGTTTTAACATAAGTGAAGAGTGGATTGGATGTCTCCTATTAGTCGGATTGCCTGAAAAATACACGCCAATGATCATGGCCATCGAGCATTCAGGCATAGGTGTTACAACGGACGCCATTAAAACCAAGCTGCTTGATATGACGGAAACGGATGGCGAAGAAGGGAGTGCATTCGCAAGTTCGCGGAAATGGCAACCTGAGAACAAAAATAAGTCTATGGGCAGTGCTACAGATGCCGACTCATCGGTCAAATCACACGTCAAATGTTATAAGTGTAAACAACCCGGCCATTACCGGAATCATTGTACGAACAATGTTTTTTCAGTCAAATGAAAATAAAAATGTGAGAAAAACAAACGCAATTGGTGTTGTTTCTAAATGGACATTTTAGTAAACTCTACTGGTATATTGACTCGGGCGCAAGTACACATTTGACGGCTAATGAAAATTGGGTAAATGATCCCTGTTATGAACAGAAAGATGAAATGATAGTTGCAAATAATAATAAACTACAAGTATTATGTACCGGCGATGTAAATATTATCACGAAAACGGATGAATCTGAATTTGAAGTGCCAATAAAGGGAGTACTTTGTGTGCCAGACCTGACAACAAACCTATTGTCTATCAGCCAACTATTTAAAAACGGAAATAAAGTTAGTTTCACCAAGAATGGCTGCAGTGTTTACAATAAGAATGGTGAATTAGTTGCAGTGGCTAATATTGTCAATGGAGTTTACAAGTTGGGAGTTACTAAGAGTGCAGTGGTGGCTTCAGGTGTTTCTGCAAATAAATTTGGCATCTCAGATTGGGACATGTGAATAGCAATTATTTGTATAAAACACGTGCTGCAGTAGAAGGTATGGACTTGGATGAGGAAGTTGACATATCGAAGTGACAGGCGTTGTGAAGGTAAGCAGTGCAGGTTACCTTTTAATAGTATCGGCAATAGAAGAAATGAAAACCAGCACTAATCACAATGAAAGTTCAATCTATTGGTGGTCCATGATATTTTTTGTTATTTGTTGATGATTACTCGAGAATGACCTTTGTGTATTTTTTGAAAAACAAAAGCGAAGCTTTAGATTGTTTTAAGGATTTTGAAGCTAAAGCAGAAAAACAGTTAAACACAAGAATAAAGTACTTAAGAGGTGATAATGGCCTTAAGTTCTGTAATAGAAATTTTGATTCATATTTACAGCGGGAAGGAATAATTCATCAGAAAATAATCCCTACACTCCGGAGCAAAATGGCTTATGTGAACGCCGTAATCGCTCAGTAATTGAAAAGGCGAGGTGCCTTTTATTTGATGCTCAATTAGGCAAGGAATTTTGGGTTGAGGCGACAAGTATACCTTCAAAATCGCATTGCAGCAACCGGTTTAGATAGTAAAACACCTTATGAAATATGGACAGGAAGCAAACTAGATATAAGTCACGTCAAAGTATTTGGCAGCAAAGTTATGGTCCATATTCCAAAAGAAAAAAGACAAAAATGGGATAAGAAATCCGAAGAACAAATATTAGTTGGATACCCTGATAATGTAAAAGGCTATCGAGTATATAACCCTATAAATAAAAGGATAATAACTAGCAGAGATGTTATAATTATGGAGCATGAAGGACTCTATGAAATTGCTGTGCCTGTGGAAGAACTTGAACAGAATAATTCAAATACAGAAGAACTCACCATTACAGAATAGGATGAAAGCATCACTACATATTCAGATGATGACACTTATGTTCCGAGTGACAGTGACTCGGAGAGTAGTCAAGAAATACCGGTTAAATTTATACCAAGACCTGTACGGGACAGGAAGCCAGTTGAAAGGTTTTCAAGATATCGATGCGTGGGAGCTGGTAGATGCTCCAGTTGATAGTAATGTAGTGAAGTGTAAGTGGGTTTTAGAAAAGAAATATGACAGTGAAAATAAAGTGCGCTTTCGTCCGAGACTTGTAGCCAAAGGTTTTATGCAAAAAGAAGGTGTAGACTATGATGAAACTTTTTTCCCTGTGGTGCGACACACTACACTTAGATTCTTGTTTGCATTGGCAGTTCAGTTAAACTTAGATGTTACTCACCTTGATGTGACAACTGCTTTTCTGAGTGGGGACCTTGAGGAGATTATATATATGCAGAAACCAGATTATTTTACAAAGGTTAAAAATAAGGGCAAGGTTTTGAGACTAAAAAAGGCAATGTATGGACTGAAACAATCCTCGAGGGCCTGGTACAGAAAAGTAGATGATAGTTTTATTACATTAGGTTATAAGAGATCCCAAATTGAGCCTTGTCTGTATACTAAAGGTGATAATAATAATTGTAAAACTGTCATAGCATTGTATGTCGATGATTTTTTTTTTAATAATCCTGTAGAGACTGAGAATTTAAAAAAGTTTTTTAGCTTCACAGTTTAAACTTAAAGACTTAGGAGAAGTGAAGCAATGTCTGAGAATGAATGTATGTATAGACAAAGTTAATAAAGTTGTCAAGTTAAGTCAGGAATATTATGTAAACCAATTGCTAAAGAAATAAATATGTTAGAGTTCAAAACCGTTGATACTCTAATGGAAACTAAATTAAGTTTAAACATAGCAGAAAATTATAATGTAAGTTATCCTTATCAACAACTTGTAGGTTGTTTTATGTACTTGGCTGTGTTGACGAGACCAGATATAATGTTTCCTGTTGTATATTTAAGTCAGTTTAACAATTGTTATGATACTAAACATTGGTTACATACTAAAAGGGTTTTAAAATATTTAAAGCAGACAAAGCACTATGGTTTAATTTATACAAAAATTGGCAATACTAAATTGGAAGGTTTCGCTGATGCTGACTGGGGAAATAATATTGTCGACAGAAGATCATATACGGGAGTGTGCTTTACTTTATCTGGTGGTCCCATCTCATGGGCAAGTAAGAAACAAATTAGCACTGAGGCTGAATATATGAGTATCACAGAGGCATGTAAAGAATCTTTAATTTGTGAAATAACAGAAGAATTGTATACTGTAAATGTCTTCAATGATAATCAAGGTGCTCTAAAGTTGTCTGTTAATAATTTATTTCACAATCGTACAAAACATATTGATGTGAGATTTCATTTTTGTAGAGATTGCATTAAAGATAAAATTGTAAAATTGCAGTATTTAGAAAGATCAAAGATGCCAGCTGATTTACTAACCAAAAGTTTACCTAATGTAAAGCATTATTACTTTTTAGAAGCACTAGGCATCAGAAGTACTAAATAATTATGTATGAGTATGTTTAATAATGTAGATGTGCATTTGCACTAATACTGGAATATTAGCATATTTTGATTTAAAATAAAGTGTTTTAAACACATGTACTGCCATCTATCGATGTTATGCGTAAATAGTATGAGCTGTTGATTATTATCTGTGCTACTCTGTAATGTGTTCTATCCATAAATAATATTTTAGCCTTTTGTTAATCACTCAAAGCGTTCTTTCTTTTTAGCCTCAACTATCTTTCTACAACTAATTGTTTACATTTATTCTCCAATTCTCCACCTCTTTCCCTCACTATGTAGTCTAAACTAGTATTTCGAACCGTCTTTTGTGTGGGAGTAAAAATATTATTTAATTCGAGGTGTGCAGAAATTTTTATTTGCATAGCATCTATCCCAGTCCTAGAAGAAATGTATTTTTTTATTTTATTTATTATGACGGTCCTAAGCCCGTTTAAAGTATGAAGGGAAAATTGGAATCATAATTCGCGTCATAGTTATCAACTAAGTAGCGAGCGTGTCATTAAGGAAGTAAATAGTAGGCAAAAGCTCCGTGCATTGACTTGTACACACACGAGCGCGCGTCGTTGTTGCTCTTAAATCACATTCAATTTCGAATATTTTCAAATAAATGTAGAAACCTTATTTACGCGTATTTTTCAAAACTGCAAAAAGTGTATATCAGTATTTATATTTTGAAATTAATTATTAAATTTGGCTGGTCTTTGAAAAATAACAGAATAATAGAATAGAATAGAATAGAATAATATAGTTAGAATAGAGTATTAGTTAGAATAATATAATTTACAAGTAATTCTTATTGAAAGTCATTTTTACTTTTACCACTAGAAAAAGGCTCCGTCCTGGGAAGAACCAACAAAAACCCTAGCGGGACTTTTTTTCGATGCTGCTTCCCGCCGCCAGTCAGGGTAAGTCACATCTGTATGTGAGTTGGTTTTACTGCCATCTATTGGAGATCATAAAATCATCGGTATGTCTCATTACCTAAACGAACACTACACTCTACGACACGTCTTCTTCAACAGTTATCACTTCGGAGGATCATAACCATTTGAATTTACAAACAAGATAAGCTATACGTCAATGACCTTCGTTATCAATTTTGATTTATTCACTGCGGACCTTATTTTACAAAAAAAGTATTGCTCTTTCCAAGGCCAACTTACATGGCTCCTTACGCTTCTTGAAACGTTTTTGTAACTGATTTTCACACTAAAGTTTGTAATTTTTTACTTTCATTCGCTTTATGGAATCACTACAGTTTGTCATTATATTCTTCTTTCTAGTGGAGATAAACCTTTTACATAGTTGCTATGATCGCATTGCTGGGTAAGTTTTTTTTTATAGAATAAGGGTGACAAACGAGCACCACATCAGTCCACTTGATGATAAGTGTGTGCAGTAGCCCATAGACATCCTCAATTAAGAATCACTGTTATCACCTCTGAGGGCTAAGATGGAATGCCTTCTTTTCAGTAAAAAGAGTCAGATTTCTATATTCTCCATAAGAAACACAGCAGCATTAATAGCTGCTATAATATAGCTGCAATATGACTCTACCACTCATTAAAGTTTTACCCAAAAAAAATCGTTTGGTTATTGCAATACTGAATATCCTACATTTTGACGCCATTTTTATTTCAACTTGGAATATGTAACATATATACAAATTATACATACATGCAAAATAATAATGATTATTTCTTTAAATAAATATTTGTACGAGCACTTCATTCACTTCACACTGCTCAAATTTATAAGTATTATTTGTAATTCTCTATCGATCACGGGTATAATAGAAAAGGGGATAGAATAGCTGCTTTAATAAAGGTGGGCCGATCTTGACATCCCAGTCCGATCCTCCTTGTATGAAGTTAATTGATTATTTACCCGAGATCTACTTACATATACTTCCTGCAAACATAAGCCACGTCTGGAAATTAATTAGTAGGTAAATTATATTATGGCTTGAAATATATAAAAGGGATCATTATATTTGAAAATAAAAAGAAGCCCATTCGCATGATTATTTATTTATAATATAGTGTACTAGCGGTCGCCCGCGGCTCCGCCCGCGTGGATGTCGGTTACCGCTGCAAAAAGCCTACCCAGGAAAGACACGGTCAGCAAACAAAATGATTCCCAGGTCAATTCACAGACACCGACACTAACATCGACGAAGCAGTCACTATCCGCAGGCTGAACAGATTTTCTTTCTGTGGATGTTATTTGTTAAGTCCCGGAGTGCAACCTGTTGTTTTAGGATAGAAAACTTAAGCTATTATTGTAGAGCTTCTCTATACACAACATTTGACGTTATATTATTTTCTGGTAACAAAATATACTGATGGTCGGGAGCCCTGACCCGTGATAGAGCAACGTAAAGTTGCCCATGCGTAAACATTCTTTTCGTAAATCAATTCCTACTAATTTGAATGTTTGGCCCTGGGATTTGTTTATCGTGAGTGCGAAAATTTTACTGGAAATTGGAGCCTTTTGAAGGTATAGGCAAATCAGTAGGGATCATGGGTATTCTTGGTATATGAGCTAATTCACCAGCTGCAGGGCCGGTGATAATCTTCGCAACTATTAAATTATCTTTTAGCTCCTTTATAAGAAGTCTCGTGCCATTACACATGTTGGGGGGTCTTAAATTTCTGAGAAGCATTATCAGCGTGCCAACTTTTAACGACAGTTCATGAGGTGGAAGCCCAGCGGGTTCAGAGAATTTAAAAATTCCTGGGGGTAGTGCACTGCGTCCTCGATGTTAGTGACGGTGTCTATGGATTTATAGCACTTAACTTCACCCGGTACTTTCTGCATAATTAAATTGTTTATTTCGTTGACTGTTTCATTCCTGGGAGAAACTATTGCTCTACAACACAGCCAACGAAAATCATTTTGATGTAATTTTTCGATGTCAGGATATATAGCATCTCTCAGACTATCTAAATTATAGAATATTTGCCCTAGAGACTCATCCAATGTAACCGCATAATCGGTGCCCAAATTTAAAGATGGAAAAATTCCTTCTCAGTTTCAGCAGCTGTTGTGGAAATTGCTATGCGTATTTCCATGTAGATGAGCTCTCATATTAGTACGCAAATTCAAATGTTGAACAGATGTCCAAAGGTGAGACGATTTTAAACATGCCTTCATAATATCTGCTCGCGTACCTCTGTTGACGACAAGCGTTTGTCGGAAATCTCCAGCAAATAAAAGTGATACCACCATGACATTAGCAGAGCTTCGGAGGTCTTTTAAAGTACGGTCCACGGCCTCCACATGAGCTCTATGACTCATGGTACATTCATCCCATATTACCAACGACGCGTCTTGCAGCAACTTACCAAGAGGCCCATTTTTCCGAATAGAGCACGTAGACCGTTGATCTAAAGATACGGATAGCGGGAGTTTAAACGTAGAGTGAGCAGTTTTTCCTTCGTTCAAGAGAGTTGCAGCAATTCCTGACGAAGCAACTGCAATCGCTATATCTTCGATTGCCGTATCTTAGCAAGTATCAAATTTGCGAAAAAGTCTTTCCGGTGCCTCCTGGTGCGTCCAAAAATAATCTCCCATGTTATTGTTCACGCTGTCCACAATAGTCTCATAAGCATGTCTTTGATCTGGTACTAATTTTGGCACATTGTCATTAACAAACGCTGTTAGATCATTGCTGTTATACTGTTGTACCATTGTGTCAATAGTATTATTCTGGGTACGAACGGGAGAAGGTAATCCAAAATCACTTAAATTTTTGTCGTTTAGTTCTAGAAGTTTGTTTTCTATTTCAATTAATACTTCATTATAAATGACTTCAGTGAAGGGTGAAGTGTTATCCTGATTTTGTTGTCTGATACGATGTCTAATATCTTCACAGAACTGATCTTTGAAAGTATCCCATAACTTCAATGGTTCCGATGGTTGACAAAATAAAAGTATGACTACGAACAACCCCTTAGTTTTTTGGAGAATGTGATAACGAAGCTTCGCAAAGTGTTACCCCAATGATCATCGTTTTCAAGTAAACCTCGGTCACGGCAAGCTGCTTGATACGTCTCTTTGACAATACCGTTTACAGTTTTAAGGTATGCAAATGAGGTCGGACCGCGTACGTGGTGCAGTAGAATCCTAAGATAAAACACTCTGATTGGGATGGATGTATCCGTAGACTCTACCTAAAGCGGCATCTTTTTATCCCGGATGTCCAACTACATCTTCACCACGCTTCCTTCTAGTGAATGTATTATTTGCCCATGTATAGTATTGCGGGACTTCATGATACAGAAGAGTTTTCGAATTCATCTTCATTACAGAGAAAAAAATGCCAGTAATGTGGTATTGCGGGTTTTGGACAACTTGATGAGCTGTCCCTGGTGTAAATACACCCTTTGACCGTTCTCTAGATGAACGGCCAAATGCACTACAGTAGGATGCCGCTCGTGAATGGGAAATTCAAATAAGCGCCAGACAGCTTCAGATGTGCTTATGTACCTGCCATTTAAATAGTTTTCGACCTCATCGTGTGGGTTTCTAAGGCTAAAAGTTGCCTGATCTGAACCTTTATTTATATACTTATATATATATTTAATGGCTTGACAGAGTGGCAATACCCACGTTTATATGAGCGTTAAAAGTCTTACATAGTAGCGGGGAGTATGGAACAATCCACCCATTATCTATCGTCACCATGTTGCCCCTGATTTGTAGCAGTGCTCCGACCGCCATTTCCTGTATCGCGCCTACGATAACTGGATACCCATCCTCTCCGGTCTGGGTATCGTTCATGAAACGGCGAGGGTATTTTTTGCAGACACCGTTCTTCATGCATGGTGCAGCTAAATTATGTTCTCCGCAGGGTCCATGTACCATATTTTTAGTTATAATGTCGTAGTACCGGATCAATTTGTTGATCGGGTAGCTCCGCAACTATGACACTGTCGATCTCATCTGGTTGTATTTTAGTTTCTAGCCAGAACAGCAAATGACAATGAGGTAAACCGCGCTTTTGCCACTCCACACTTGCCATATAACATTTTACTTTACCGAATATCTGTTCTTTGACAAATAATTTGATGAATTCTTCATCTTTAAATGAAATACACGTGAAATTATGTCATGACGGTCGAAAGACCGTTGTCCTGGTAGCAGCTCGGCTTTATTTCAGGCCATTCGGGGTTACATGTAAAAGTGACAAATAAGTCAGGTCTCACCATAGTTTCGAACGTACGTCATCGCGTCCTGCGTTTTCTCGCATGAAACGCGGAGAACCCGTAAATGACGATGGCATATGACATGTTGACCGATATTTGATGGGTCAACATTTGCGTCATGATTTAAGGCATCTCTGAGATGAATGTAGTCATCAGCCCTCAGTCTTGTTGATTCCGACAAATATAATTTAATCTTCCGATATCATTTTCGCCATCATGTCAACACAATATTGACTAAATAAGTCTCTGTAATAATGTAACGGATTAAAAGAGTTAGTTCTAATCATTAATCTAAATGCATAAAATTGCATACACGAAACAGTTTTATTACGCGCAGAACCCTGCTGAGGGATAGTCAAATAAAACCGTCTTCCTGTCACAAACATTATAGGATACTGTAGTGGATCATAGGACCGATGTAGCTCAGAAACTCTTTTGAGCTGCCTGTCTCACCGTAAGACTATATCCCTGGGACCTTTGTCTTCATTGACCAAGAGAACAGCTACCTCGTTTACAGTAGGAGCATTATATCTGCCTCTGTGTGCTGTCTGTGGAGTGCGATCTGAATGAATAATTAACTTTAAATTATCTGAGGAGTTAAGTTCTAAGTTTTGTTTAAAACTTCGTATGTACACGTTATGATTATTTAAAGCGGTCTGTAATTCGTGAATTAAATCCATTTTTATAGTTGGTGCGATGCTTGATCGCAACGATAACTGGTCTGCATCCGAAATAAAATATATTTGCAAGAACTGTGGGTTTTGGCCTGATGTAAGGTGGCAATACCATTAGATGATACACTTGTCCTTCAATTTTAAAAGTGGGCATAAAATTTCCTTCCTGATTTCTTTTGCGCCAAACGAAGTCATTTGAAAAGACTATTGTATTTACGTATGTTTGTTAAAAATGCCCAGATAATGGATGGTTATTAGTCAAAAGATTTTTATTGGTTGTGGCGGCTCCTGCAGGTTAGGAAGACAAACTTTACCTGAAGCACAGCACATACCATTAGGTTCGTCCGCCATTTCTTGGCAGAGTTAGAGCAGATCTTATTCATGACCTGATTTGACGGACGCTTGTTGTGCATAATCAAACTGCGGATCATATCTGAAAGCCAGTCTGTTGCTGTTACAAAATTGATTGCGAACTCTATTTGTGGACAACTGCTGTCTCTGCTGAGCTCTAAGTCGCTGCAAACGCTCGACACTGACTCTTTTCGCGCAACTGAGAGGTCCTTATATTTTGTTCATGAAGACGTTGGGAACGCTCCAGGCTCGACTCTTGAGCGCGTAGCTCAGAGGTTCTCGCTTTGTACGGCAAGGCGTTGCGAACGCTCGACACTGACTCTCGTTCGCGTAAGTCTGAGGTCCTTACATTTTGTTCATGAAGACGTTGGGAACGCTCCAGCCTCGACTCTTGAGCGCGTAGCTCAGAGGTTCTCAAGCTTTGTACGGCAAGGCGTTGTGAACGCTCGACACTCGAATCTCGTTCGCGTAAGTCAGAGGTTCTTACATTTTGTTCATGAAGACGTTGGGAACGCTCCAGCCTCGACTCTCGTGCACGTAACTCAGAGGTTCTCAGATTTTGTTTTGCAAGGCGTTGTGAACGTTCGACACTGACTCTCGTGCGCGTACCTGAGAGTTTCTCTGATTTTGTTCAGCAAGGCGTTGTGAACGTTCAGGTGAAGATTCTCCATACGACGTATTTTTGCCCGTGCTTGAGAACTATGTTTAGAAAGTTGAGACCTGGCTCTTAGGCATTTTCAAATGTTTAAGATAATGTTATTAGCGTGTAATATTCTAGCTCTAAAAAGAACTGTTGGTTAGCCCTGAAAAGAACTGTTGTTTAGCTCTAAGAAGAACTGTTGTTTAGCTCTAAGAAGAACTGTTGTTTAGCTCTGAGAAGAACTTTGCGTAGGTGTAGTTTAAAGAACGAAACCTAAAAAATCGCACGAAAATTATTAGACTTCACGCACGACCGCTGCGTAGAGCCGACCGCGCGACTGAGCCGCGGGTACCTTACTCATAGATCTAAACTCCCCCTCCCACACGCTCACCGGGCCTTGGTAACGCCTACTTCGCAACGGGCCGTGCAGCAGAAATCGTAATATTTTAATTTCGCTATAACTTCAGAACCAAACGTCCAATTTTAATCATTCAAAGACCAAATATTATCTACATTAACTGTACTTAGTGATGAAATAATTTAGAGTAAAATAAACGCGTTTAAATGTAGTCCAAAAAAAAAAATCAAGATTTTTCAATAAAAAAATGGTTATTGTGCCTCACTCGACATAGATAGGTATAGTGTGTCGCGGACTTTTGTAGATATTTATAAGATCTACAATTACTTAGAACATTTTATGGTTCTATCTTTAATAGTTTAGCAGGCATGCAAAATAAGTAACTTTTGGTTGATTTTTACACCTTGTGTCCGAAAACCCTAATATCTTACGGAACCCTATTTTTGTTCAAATTAAATATAGCCTATATTACTCGTGGATAATGTAGCTTTTGAATGGTGAAAGAATTTTAAAATCGGTCCAGTAGTTTATGAGCCTATTCATTACAATCAAACAAACAAACAAACAAAGTTTTCCTTTATAATATTAGTGTAGATTATATTTAATTTTAATCCACGTAAGTATAAATTGTTTTTTATAGGATAAGAGTGACAAACGAGCACACAGTCCACCTGATGGTAAGTAGTTGCTGTGGCCCATAGACATCTACATCTATCCTCGATTGCGAATCAAAATGCAGATGCGTTGTCACCCTCGAGGACTAAGATGGAATGCCTCGTTTCCAGTAAAAAGGGTCTCCGGTTCTCTACTCTCACCATACGAAACACAGCAACGTTAAGCTGCTATTTTACGCTGGTATTCTGTAAGAGCGTGGTCCTTCTCCGGTCGAGCCGACCCATTCGTGCTACAACTATACCAGTAATATAGCTGCAGCATGGCTCTACCACGTAAAAATACTTATATGTACAAACATATACATATAAGTATGTACAGAGACAGGGGTTATTAACTAATAAACTAACTCTCTCTTAGCGGTCAGCCATCTGTCATTTGTGTGTCTTTCCCAGTGTAGTGGTGTTGGGAGTAGTGGTGTTGAGATTAGTGGTTATGGGGATAGTGCACGCAATTGAAACAGGGCGGGAGGTGCTTTTCAAAGTAACATCATTTTTTACGCGAATCTTAGCTAAATAATTTTCAAATCTTTTAACTAACTCTATGATAATGTGTAGCCCAAACTTAATAAATAAGCCACTACTTTCCGCGACCTTTGAATTACCTACTTTTGACACAAAATCATGATGAAATTTTTGACTTCACTCGTACGCCATTTAACATTGAACATGATTTATTATTAGCAAGATATAGTAGGTGGCACTTCGAGTGACAAATTTTGAAAACAACAAAAGCTTTAAAAAAATAATACAACATCACGAGCATTTGGAACAATGGTGCTGACTGGTTTTTATGCAGAACAATTAATCACTCACATAAAAAGATTTCTGTGACTGGCGAAGATAAAATTACAAATTCATATTTTTAAAAATATAAGGCCTAATATGGATTTCTTCGATCATTTTTAATTAGTAAATACCTTTATAAGAAAAACCATAAAAATATTAAGAAATGGTTTCTTTGTTTTTACTATGTAAGGGTACTACTTTTCTGCCTAGGAGTCTGTGTAAATAGGTACCACCTTCTTTCCTATTTATGCCGCGATTTATGTGCGCGATATATAATATACATGACATATTAGTAGAATATGTGCTTGCACTGCTGTGTTCCAGTCTGATGGGTTCGGAGAGCCAATATAATTACAGGCTATGGGGCATTCCATCTTAATCTTCAGAGGTTAATACTTGGTAGAGCTATGCTGCACCTATATTAGTAGTACAGTTGTAGCACGAATGAGACGGCTCAACCGGGAAAGGACCACGTTCTTACAGAATACCAGCGTAAAATAGCAGCTTAATGCTGCTGTGTTTCGTATGGTGAGTGTAGACAACCGGAGACACTTTTTACAGGAAAAGAGGCATTCCACACACTGTCACCCGTGGGGACTAAGAAGTCCTCACGGGTGACAACGCATCTGGATTTTTATTCTTTATTGAGGATAGATGCAGATGTCTATGGGTCACAGCAACCACTTACCATCAGGTGGACTGTGTGCTCGTTTGTCACCCTATCCTATAAAAAAAGAGGTGACAGCGCATGTGACCTTCCTTGTTTGAAGTTGGCAGCTGTGACCATGTACTGCGGTAGCCACTAGACATCGGGTGGATTATGAGTTCGTTTGTCGCTTCAGTTTGCCGCTTCAGTTTGCCGCTTTATAAAAAAAAATATCTAGTCATATTATACGTGGGGGAATCACAGTGCATCAGTGATATAACTGAAACTAGCAGCTATGGGTCGGCCCGACCAGGTAAGTACCATCCTTTGCAGAATAGCTGTGTAACGCTAATGTCTTTCACGTGGTAATCATGAAGTATTCGTAGTTCTTAGCGGTGATATCACATTTTTTTATAGAAAAGGGGGCAAACGAGCTCACCCGAGAGTAATTTCAAAAAGGTTTATTAGTTTAATCACATCTAAATTTTGTTTCTTAATCGAGCATAGATATCAAGTGGACTTAGTGCTCGTTGTGTTGGGCCTTTGGTTTCGTAAATAAACGTTCGTCACGAACTTTAATATTATTTTGCAAAAAAATCTCCGCCATAACGCATTTAGACATGACAACGTGACGGATTGTTTCCTGGTCCAAAATTTTTTTTATTATATACAAGTTGTTGGAAGATGAGTGCAAAGGCTAAAGGGGATGATACCTTAAACCATTTCGAACATATTAAGCTAAACTTGTCTTATACGATGTCTGCCCCTTTTTTTAATTGAATTTCTAAAGTTTTTTACAACAAAACCCATTTTTTTCAATTAATTGCTAATACTGTCCAGTAACAGTTGTTATGTTATTATTTTTTATTTATTTTTTTATTTATGTAATGTGTGATTACTCAAACAAAATAATTTTCAAGCATCTACATCATCAGAAAAACATTCTACGCATATTTAAGTTTAATAAACCAAAAAAATTAAGGAAATGTTGTGTTTATGCCATCATAAAAAAATTATAAAAAGGCCTTTGTTGTTCAAACCTTTTTAAAATCATGCTTAGTTATGGCCCTTTCTTTTGAGGTATATATTATTTACGCAGATGTTTCATCAACTCTTGGAATTAGGATGTACAAAGCAAATTGCGGACGAATATTTTTATTTTTATACGGACCAAAATAATGCACCATATTTGCTAATGCACTATTGTTTTAATTAGAACTGATTAGTTTTAGAATTACAGTGCACGTGCACGGATTAACTTCCGGGAACTCGTTTAGCAAAAGCCACCGCGCAACCTAAAAAAAACTTGACCTTTTTTGACTCTCAGGTAGCACCTAGTGAGTAGATTTTATTCAAAAGAACAATCAGCTTAGTAAATCACATAAAGTCGTTATTTATTCACACTTATTAGGATCAGTACTCGAGTAGTAGTGCGGGTTTGTCACATCTTCGGACCCCCAGTTAGTCAAGTAACGACTGCCCTTGTGACTAGACGTTTTAATTGCGAACTCGTGTTTATTTCGGATGTTCTTTTTTATCGAGTTGAGCCTAGCTCTAGCTGTGTGCTCCTTCACTGTTCTCCGACTATTTGTGTGATCAATCAACTATGGCTGCTTTTACTAATGAAGAATATGTTGATATCGTCTTCATGTATGGCAGAACTGACGGTAATGGATCATTGGCACGCCGAATGTACCAAGAGCGATATCCGAATCGAAGATCACCAAATTTCAGTATATTTTTCAGCACATTTCGTCGCCTTGCTGAAAATGGAATCCATCACGCGAAACCTGGAGTCAATCGAGGACGTCATTTTTGCAGCTTTCGATGCAGATCCTACTACGAGCGTCAGAGCAGTAGCTCAAAACCTCAACATTTCGGTATGGAAGGTGTGGAATACGATGCACCGAGAAAACAAGTATCCTTTTCACTGCATGGGTGTACAAGGTTTGGAAAATGAAGATGCCCCACGAAGGATTCAGTTCTGTCGCTTTTTGCTAAATAGTAAAATTGAAGATGAATGGTTTTCAAAATCCAGCTTGTGGACCGATGAGTCAAAGTTTTCGAAAGAAGGAATTACCAACTTTCATAACCTCCATCTATGGGCTGGCGAGGACAGCAATCTACACTGGAAGAAGGAAGTGTCGTTTCAAAGGAAATTTTTAGTAAACGTGTGGGCAGGAGTAATCGGCCGAACGTTGATTGGTCCCCACTTCCTACCAGACAATTGAAATGGAGACAATTACCTGGAATTCCTCACAAACGATCTCCCAGAGCTTCTTGACGAGGCCGAAATACCAATATTAGCAACGAGAAGACCAATGATATTTCAGCAAGATGGTTGTCCAGTGCAATGGACTCTAAACATGCGAGAACATTTAAATAATTGTTTCCCAGAGAACTAGATTGGCAGAGACCGGCTCATCCCTTGGCTACTCGATCGCCTGATTTAATTCCTGTGGATTTTTTCGTTTTCGGTACGGGCCAAGGAGCTATGAAGTTAGTAAGCTAATAAATATCAACCAGAGAGGAGTTATAGGAAGAATCCATACGGCTTTTCAAGTTATGAAGCAGGAGATGAAAATGAAAATTACAACCACAGAAGTGAGAAGACGAGCCCGCGCTTGTCTCAGAAATCGCAGTCAACATTATGAACACGTAAAATAAATTATTTTAACAAAACATTTTGTTTTATTGGTCCGTTAAAAACTAAAAATATTCCATCCATTAGTACATCCAAGAGTTTATAAGACTAACTAAGGATGTTTTTAAAAACATATGAACAACATAGGCTATTTTATTTTTTTATGATGGCCTAAACACAACATTTCCTTAATATTTTTTTTTTGATTTCTTAAACTTAAATATGCGTAGAATGTTTTTCTGATTATCGAGATGCTTGGAAATTATTTCGTTTGAGTAATCACACCTTACATAAATAAAAAATAATAACATAACAACTATTACTGGACACTATAAGTAATTGGGGGATGAGTCGCTCGCGTCCGTAGGCTTCGACCACCTAACCCTAGGCCCACCCTACACGTGTCCCCCGGGTGGTGCTAAACGAGTGACAAAGCCGAAAGGAGAGATCGGCCTCGCCATGGTAGTAGCGGCGTAAAATCTACCACCTTAGATCGCACCATGAGCCAACACATTAAAGAAATGGCCCGAGTTCCCGGCGCCCTTTAATGGGGCAGGGTGCGAAGAATCTCCGGGAGTAAAACCGGCGACGAGGTTCGCCACCGTAACGTTCCTGTCCCCGGAGGGCGAAAAGTGGATTGCGGAGGCCCGTCTGGCTACGCTGAATGTATGTGGAGCAATGAATGATAAGATGGATGAAATATGCGAAATGATGAATGATAGAGGAATAGATGTGTTATGTGTAAATGAGACGAAACGAAAGGGTAAGGATGCCACTGCACATGTCATGTATACCGCTTACTGGTCTGGTGTAGGCGAGATCGAGCGGGCATGCCAGGGAGTCGGTGTCATCCTTTCAGAAACAATGTGTGAAAGAGCTTGAATGTGTAAGCCCAAGGCTGCTATGGATACGAATGAAAGTGGGCTTAAAGAAGTTGTTTGTGCTAGGGGTGTACGCCCCAGACATGTCTAAGCCCACTTATATCCGAGAGCAGTTTTGGGACATGGTAAGGATCATCATCATCATCATTACAGCCCTTCACAAGTCCACTGCTGAACATAGGCCTCCCCCAAAAAATGCCACAAAGCACGGTCCTGAGCCACCTGCATCCATCGACTTCCTGCATGTCTTACCAGGTCGTCACTCCATCCGATGGTAAGGATGGTGTTGATGAAATGTAAGGGAAATGAAAATATCATTATGTTAGGAGATTTTAATGGAAGGGTTGGGGTGAAGAGGTCTGGTTATGAAAGGTTATTAGGAATGTTTGGCGATGAAATTGTAAATGAGAATGGTGAAGACCTCCTCGCCGTATGTGAGGAAAAGAATATTTTTGTGATGAATACTTTCTTTCGCCATAAGAGGATTCACATGTATACATGGGAAAGAGGTGATGATAGATTTCATAATTGTGGATGAAATAATGCGGAGCGCAGTGGTAGATACAAGAGTTTACCGGGAGTCCAACGTAGGGACGGATCATTACTTGGTCTTATGCCGAATTAATGGTCTATTCAGACGTTGGCGGCATCGGACATCTGTGTCTACCACTGCGTTACAGCGTATAAGAACAGAGAGGTTACAAGATGAAGGTGTGAAAGAGAAGTATAAATGTAGACTGAGGGAGAATATAAATGGTTTGAATGAAATATGTATGAATGATTCAGACCTGAAGACTGTATGGAATAATGTTAAGAAAGTTTTGGTGTAAGTAAGAGAACGAATGAAAGGAAAAATAATACGTTGTGGTGGGATGATGAGATTCGGATGGAAGTTGAAGCAAAGAAGAGAGCATGGCTAGATTTACTGGCAACCAAAGCTGGTAATTCTGGCGGTATGAATGATGAGATTGAAAGAAAAAAGGCAGACTTTAGACTTATAAATAAGAGAGTAAAAGAAGTTGTTGAAAGGAAAAAGCAAGAAAGAACGGATAAGAATGATAGAAGGATATCTGATAACATCCAGGCAAATATTAAAATGTTCTGGAAACTCGTAAGAACTGCTAGGGGAAATACAAAACAGCCTAGAATGAATGCTATACGAGACGAGAATGGCTGTATGCTGAATGATGAAGTTTCGAATTTAAAGAGATGGAAGGAATACTTTGAAAGCGTGTTTATGAGTAAAGGTCGTCTGAATTAAGTGAAAAGAAATTCCGAAAGAAGTGGAGAGAGGTAGGAGGTAAGTGTAGATGAAATAATGAAAGCAATGAAAAGCATGAAAGCAGGTAAGGCAGCCGGATATGATAGAGTATCACTCGAAATGCTAAGGGCTGGAGAGGGAGTGGTGGCAGGCCTGCTGTACACCTTGTTTAATTTATGTTGGGAACTGAAGGGTACCGGAAGACTGGTGCAAAGCCGTTATAGTCCCAATATATAAGGGAAAAGTGTCACAGCAGGACTGTAAAACTACCGTAGATCAGCTTGCTTAGCATTGTGGGTAAACTGTATGCTAAGGTGTTAATTGAAAGAGTTATGGAAGAAACTAATGGAAAAATTTGGGATGTGCAAGCTGGATTTAGAAAGGGAATGGAGTGTACGGATCAAGTATTTTCCATGCGCATGATTGCGGAGAAGTTTTTGGCCAAAAACCAGAAAGTTTTTTGTGCTTTCATGGACTTGGAAAAGGCTTATGACAGAGTGGACAGAAATCTGTTATGGCAAACACTTAACTCATTTGGTTTGAGCGCTGGTTTGATACAGGTATTGAAGTTTCTTTATAGGGACTCTAGTGCTTGTGTCAGGATCAACGGGGTCTACTCGGACTGGTTTGACATCCAAAAAGGTGTCGGACAGGGATGTGTAGCTTCCCCTTGGCTGTTTAACCTATTTTTGGACAGTTGTTTGCAAACTTTGAAAGTTGAAGAATGTGGGTTAAGAATGGGTGAGTTAACCGTCAAATGCCTTTTGTACGCCGATGATCAAGTCATATTTGTCATAGTCGTTGGCGGCCGAGTTACAAATGATGGTTACTTTAATGAACCGGTCATTAAAAGAAAGAGGTATGAAAGTGAACGCAAGTAAGACGAAAGTGATGGTTTTTGAAAGAGAAGAAAGTAAAACGTTATGTGAAATAAGAATAGAAGGGGAGTTGATTGAGCAAGTGGATGAGTTTGTATATTTGGGATGTTTATTTAGCAGGGATGGTAGATATGATAAGGATATAGAACGACGAGTGAACGCAGGAAATAGAGTGAATGGGTTTCACACGCTATTGTGAAGAGTCAGAATGTGTCAAAAAGGCACATTTGGCAATTCACAATGCTGTGTTAGTCCCTACTTTAATGTATGGTAGTGAAAGTTGGGTCTGGCAGAAGAAGCATGAGAGTAGAATAAATGCTGTAGAAATGCGGTCATTAAGGAGTATGCTAGGCTGAATCTGAATGACAGGGTGAGAAATAGTGGATGAGAGAAAAGTGTGGTTTGCAAGATGACTTGTGACCAGGATTAAGAAAGGAATGCTTCGGTGGTTTGGTCATATAGAAAGAATGAACGAAGAAAGAGTGACAAAGCAAATTTATGCTGCAGAAGTGAACGGCAGAGTCGGAAAGGGACGCCTTAGACGAAGGTTTATCGACCAAATTGGCGATATATTGAAAATGGGCCAGATTAGAGTACTTAACCGACGAGCGTGTATGCGTAGATATATGGATGTAAAGGAGGCGAGAGAGGTGTGCCAGGATCGTGCCAAATGGAAGTCCGTAGTCTCTGCCTACCCCTCTGGGTGACAGGCGTGAGTGTTTATGTATGTTATGTATGTATAAGTAATTAATAAAAATTGGGGTTTATTGTTAAAAACCTTAGAAATTCAATAAAAAAAGGAGGAGACTTCGTCTAAGACAAGATTAGCTTAATATGTTCTAAATGGTTTAAGGTATCATCCCCTTCAGGATTTGGGTGCAAAGCCTTCCAAACATCGAAATATCCTGTATATTTATTAGGCCGTGGCGTGTTTACGGTGAAGGGGTGGTGTAAGAATAAATTTTACTTAATTATGTCCCGTGCGTATCCTAAGAGTCGACAAAATGAAACAAACCAAGGAATACGTCAGCACCATCTTCATATTAAAAACTAGAAAATAATAAACTGCGGTTGCCAACCCGACTAGCAAAGCGTGGCAATTATTGCAAAAATTCCCGTTCCATTTGTTACCCATAATTCCATCATGCCATGCTATTCATGCTATTTCTGAGAGGTTAGTCCGTCAGTCCGTCGCCCTGCTGCAATACGTATCAATATTAATTTCGCGACGTATCAATATTAATTACGGTACATTTCTATTAATATCTATGAAATAAATGAAATGTATGTATAGGATTCCAAACAAAACTATTTATCACAGAAGCTATTATATTTTTTTTAAATTAAAATGCAGTGACTGTTACAGGCAGAATAAAATAAAAAGCCTTAACCTTGAATATAATTAATAAAAGTTTTTAAAAAATAATAAAATTATAAAGGAACACACGATGCGTTGATTGTGCGGTAGAAGACGGACGAGTTTCTTAATTGAAATGAAGAACTAATGGCGTTCCCCCATAGATGGCTTAGTCATACTCCATAAATATTGCTAAAGCAAGACAGTGACAAACGAAATTACAGTCCATTTGACGGTAAGTGGCTCCTGCAGCCCTTCTTTCCTAGTAAAAAAGGCTGCAGGTACGCTCTCACTTCTGAGTACTAAAACGGAATACCTACAACCTGTAATTAAACTGGCTCTCTATACCCTTGAGACCAGAACACAGCAGTACACGAACTACTACTCGGCGATAATAAATAAGTAAGAGGGTGGTACGGATACTGACGAAATCTTAGACAAAAAAGGGGTCCCACTATCTTAATTTTTTTAGGTTACCGACACACAGCGTTTTTTAGGTAAACGAGCACACAGTCAATATGTTAAAAATATGCCATAGACACTTACATTGATTATCAACAAATCAAAACAACATTAAATGAAATTATCACTTTTATTAAATTTTAACAAAAGTGACAATTTCACAATCAACTTAAAAAAATACTCAAAATTATTTAAAAAATTAGTCACACGGCTGAATACCATTAGATTAGTAAAATAATTAAAAATTCTTATAACATAATAAAAATCTACATGGCGTATTATCATCATGGAAACCGATAAAAAAAAGGTTTTTTTTTTAATTTTACTATGTTTTTTTTTAATCATATTATCATAAAATCATAGCATTGTCATCTGAATTTGAGCTATATTCACAATTTCAAGATTCCATCTCATCCGGAAGTTAGTTTAAAACCAATTATTATTCCACCCGGAACGACTGGCAAGAAAGTGACTTAGTAAAAACGTGGTAAAAAGAAAGTTGTTTGAAGATTAATGATCGCTTAATTTTCTTCGAACTTTGATGTAGCAAATGCATTATTTATTTCCTTGCTAATATTCCTATCGCTAAAACAGAACCATTAAAATCATCTTGTTCAGATGCTGCAAACATATTATTATGTGGGAAAAAATATCCGGACATTTAGTTTCAATCCCATAGATGGAAATATTATAATAATTTGTTTTTAAAAGCTTTTATTTAACATGCAATGTTTGTATGTTTGTTAGGGTCAAATATTGCAGCTGAAGTTTAAAGCAGTTACCTTCAACCGATTGAGCTGAAATTTTACATACATGTTTAATTTGGATGACAATGCATGGCTAACCTAGTGACAGCATTTTAAATCCAATATGACAGACTATTTTATTTTCTTCTTTTTAGAGTATTTAAATAAAAATTTATTTGAAAAATGTTTCTTTAGTATTAATTTATTTAAATCTTTAAATATGAAGAAAACTAAGGACTTGTGGTGTTGTAGTGAAAATATTAAGCTCTATTATTAAAGATTTTGCGCCTGTTTTTTCTCGCTTTTATCTTCTATGAATGTTTTGAACAAGGAGTTTTTCCCGATTTAATCAAATGTAGCGTAATGGTACTTTTATTCAAAGCAGGGGTTAAAGAGGTCCCTTCAAACTGTAGACCAGTTACAGATTTACACGTAGTCAATAAAAAATTTGAAAAAACAATGTTGAATCAACTAACTACGTATTTTAAAATTAACTATCTTATACATATATGAAAAGCAATATAACTTCCAAATGCAGGTCCACACTTACGCTGGTTATTCACTGACCCAACATATCTTCGATGCATGGGAGAATTAACAGAACGCGATAGGTGTTTTTTGCGATTTATCCAAAGCGCTCGGTTGTGTTGACCACGCTACCTTATATCTAAAATTAAATCACTACGCTTACATAAACCCTTTCATTTGACATCCATATCATGGGGGCGCATAAAAAAAAACATAGTCCGCTATCTTTGGGTGTCCATCATATTGGATTTAGAGTGAAGTCATTTTATTATCGTATTCTTGTCAGCAAACCATTTGATACCCATATCAAGGGTGTCCATAGAAAATATCTAGGCTACTATCTTGAGCCGACCGCCATATTGGATTTAGTCGGTATGACATTACTTAGCTAACCATACATTGTCATCCAAATTAAACATGTGTGCAAAATTTCAGCTCAATTGGTTAAGGGTAACTGCTTTAAAATTCATTTGCGAGAATTTGAGATTAACCCTAATAAACAAACATTGCAAGTTAAATAAAGGCTTTTAAAAAGTATATTAGGTACACAATCAACATATAAAAACAGTCAACAACTAACAGATAAAGATGCTTGATGTTAATGTCTTCCGGTTTGGCACATGTAATTCATTTACAAGCTGGATAATTTAATATGTTATACTGAATATAAATTCATCAAAGACGTAGTTTGTCTCAGCGGTTTTCTCTGTACGAGTAGTTATATCTGAACCCTAAGTAATATTAGGTCTTTACCTATGGAATTGCCATTTTTTATTAAGTAAGTTAATCTATTTTTTTCTGTATTTTTTATTTCTATTAATCGAAGTAATCACCTACGCAATTGATGCATATTTGCCATCGCAGTGGCAGTTTATTGATGCCCTTCTTGAAGAATCAGCTGGACGGGAGGCAATAAATTCTTCAAAGGTATATTGTACTGCCTCTCGGGTATTGAATTTTTTCTCGCCATAAAGTTATCCAAATCCTGGAAAAAGTAGAAGTCTGTAGGCGCAAGGTCTAGTGAGTACTGATGACGGAGAGCTTCCAACCCCAGCTCTTGTAACTTGGAGACCGTCTGTTGTGCAGTATGAGGTCGCGCGTTGTCGTGCAGGAGCGTGCGATTGACAAAAGCTGATTGGCGATGTGCGAGCTTCTCCATCATTGTGTTCAGTTCTTCACAGTACACATCTGCAGTAATTTTCATCCCGTTTGCTAAGAAGCTGTGATGAATCACACTGGCGATAGACCACCAAACAGTTACCATCACTTTTCTAGGGGTAAGTTTTGGTTTAGGTGCTGAACTAGGATCCAACCAACTTGCTGAGCGCTTGCAATTGTCAAACAGAATCCATTTTTCATCGCAGGTAACAATTCGGTTCAATATTCCTTCGTTTGTGTGCCTGTTGAGCAGTGCAAGACACGTCTCGACGCGTACTTCGCGCTGGCGATCATTGAGTACGTGGGACACCCATTTGTCAAGCTTTTTTACCTTGTTTATTTGACGCAAATGGACAAATATTGTTTTGATGCTAACGTTTAAAACTACTGATAATTCAGCCGTAGATTGAGTATCATCAGCTTCCACAATCGCCTTTAATTCGTCATTGTCGACCAAAATTTTCGGACGACCACGGGCTTCATATTTCACGTTGAAATTTTCAGAACGGAAGCGGGCAAACGAATAACAGGTGTTGAATTCGTTTGTAGTATTCGCTCTGTAAACGTCCTTGAAGTTACGTGCCGCTTGTACCGCGTTGCTGCCACGACGGTACTCATATTCCAAAATTAATCGAATTTTTAACGTATCCATGATGACGAAAAATATTCAAATACGATAAAAATATAACGTTAATCAATAATCAAATGACTAATTTTGAAAAAAGAATTCCATGTTTTTAAAATAAAAAATTAAAATTATTAGCCAAACAAAAATATTTTGATTTGATATGGCCAGTACTGCAGAACGGCAATTTCATAGGTAAAGACCTATTAATTATTATAATATGCTGACTATTGCAGAACAAATTCAACGGCGACGGTGGCGGTGCGATGGGGGTAGCAAGGAAACGCGCCCGCACTCAGCACACTGGTCTCGCCAGCTCGTCATTCGCGCTTAGAAACCCACCGGTTATAGACGATGCCACATTTCTTGTTAACATTAGCCAAAATACGTTTTCAACAGTCTACGGTATCTTTATTAAGTCCCTAGTGACCCTTACACTAACGTTCATAAGTACTTAAATTCTTCATGAATAAAGAAGTACTAAGATGGAATGCCTCGATACCAGTAAAAAGGGTCTCTGGTTTTTAACTATTATCATACATAACAGATATTTTGTAAGAGGGTGGTTCTTCGTCAAACCGTTCCTACTGCAAACAATACAGTTGCAGCATGATACTACCACGTGAAATGTTTAAGACCACCTTTAAAGAAACCCACCTTAAAAGTAGTATAATAAATTGAACTAAGAATCAAAATTAGAAACTAAGAACCAAAAACTAACTTAATAAAATGTAAATAAGCACAATTTCTCTGTTGTATGTGATTGATATCATGATTAGTTGGCAGTGTTGTGATTAGTTCCGCATTTTTAGTAAACTATATTTCATTTAAGTTATTAATAAGCACGGGGTAATTACCTAAAATAATTCACTTAGTACTTACCAATCACACTATATCTCTAAATAGTTTATCCAAATAAAAAATGAGAACATTAAGTTGCTAAAATCCGAGTGTGAAAATTAATTGGTTTGTATCACATTTTCTGAAAATTAATACAATGTTGGTGTATTCAAAGCAAGAATTTCTATGACGAACGCAATGATCACTTACTTTCAGGTGGGATAGTACTCAAGTACTGACTTTTATCGTATCCCACATTACGGTGTAATAAACTCAAAATTGTTTAACATTATAGTGTGATGGCGCTGTCGTCGCACCACAAACAAACTGAAGCCTAAATCACGCTATCAAAAGCTGCAAAGTACTGCGCTATATATTGAACAGCTCTGTACAAATACACGGGCGTAGGACCCTCCTCGTGCTGAACACCTTGCCCGGCGTGAGTTCTCCCTTTTTCGTTCACGGCCATACTGGTGACCCCGACTTGATATGAACACGCAACATGCAACCTTCGGAAACCTCAACTTCAAGCTTTCGTCATCGTCCTCAAGTATTCATTGATTACATTACAAATATCCATTCGCTTCCGAGTATTATTTTATTTTTCAAATCTAAATAAAGTACGAAAATTTTTCGACATACATTTTACCGTAGGCTAAAGGTTTATTTTTTATAACAGTATTTGAGGTATCGACATAAAAACTAAACAAGGCATCTTATTACTAAACAGAACATAGTTTTCGGGAGCGGTAAATTATAGGCTTTTATATTATTTTTATTAGTTTATGATCATCACAAAATATATTGTTGTATTTTGTAGTAAAAATGTCATCTGCGTAACCTTGCTTGAATTTTTAACTTAAATATCAAAAAAGGTAATTTTATTTCAAAACACTTAATCATTTTATTACAGGTAGTAGAGATACGATATATGCAGCGTACTATATGCCTGCAGCACGAATAGATCGGCTAGATCGGGAAAGAACTATAATCGTTAAGACTACCAGTGTATAATGGCACTATCGCAATGTTGAATTTTGTTCATGACAAGTGTACTTTTTTGTTTCTGTTGGTTGCGGGTGTCTAAAGTTTGCTGCTGCATTTACTACCTAATATGACGCGGTAATATTATCATCCCGTGGGTGCCTTAAAAAGCGACAGAAGATATAGGAAACAGAAGATGGACATCAGCATCTTCCATATAACAACTTAAAATAATAAAAAGAACTGCGATTGCGAACCCCCCAAGCGTAGAGATTATGGCAAATTTTTCCCCTAAGAGACAATCTGTGGGGTGGCCTATGTTCAGCAGTGGACTTTTAATAGGCTGTAATGATTATGAATGTAAAAATCTCGAAGATTTACTATTAGGTGAAATGTTAGCTCGTTTGTCATTTCTTATATTATAAAAAAGATGTTACGTAATAATAAGATTTACCATCCGTAAAACACAGTTACCCTTAAAAACCCTCTATGCTCTAGTTAGAAAGAGACCCATGTTGTAGTGCTCTTACAACACTGACGTATGTAAATAACTCCAAAGTCTTACCGTGCGCATCAGAAACGATTAAATGAATTCTTTGTTCGCACCCAAAGCATGTGAATACGAAATTAAACCGTACATTTCCACCTTGTATTTTAATTCTAAAGTAGTCACAACGCTAAAAATAACTAATAAAAAGATTATGTTGAATCTCTAGAAAACGCTTCTTTTTTATAAATGGTCTTAATTCCTAGAATTGTATTAACAATGCAGATTCTTAGGAAACTTTATAATGTGATTGTGATGAAATTTCCTCGAAGAATGAATAGTCATGTCGCAAGATTTTATACTTTTGATTCTTCACTACAATCTTTCGTCATCAATCAAATTTCTTCGTATTGTATCTTATTCGTATTATTCGCATCAGCATTTTAATTCTTAATCAAGGAAAGATATAGATGTTTATGGGCCACAGCATCCACTTATCATCAGGTAGACTGTGCTCGTTTCTTACCCTTATGCTATATAAAAAAAACTTGGAATTTTTTATATTATAATTTTTAAATTTAAATTTAAATTCAAATACTCCAAAACTAATAGAATATTAGCAATTATTCCTCTTTTTCTTCATTATAATTAGTAAAAAATTACTCCAGAACACAGCAACGCTTTTCTGTCATTGCTTTAAATTTTTCGCTTCACGTAATTACAGAGTTAACAACGAACTTTGTTTATCTTTTTTATGTATGCCAACAACAGAACGTTTTTTTCTTTAAGGAAATCTAATTTCACATATTTTAAGGTAGGAAGCGAATTGTACCACGAAGTTAAATTTAACCGCAGTAGTATGTAAATACGTATATTGTATATAGATAAGACTGGTATATAAATATAATTTTAAACAATTATATCCTTTATTTAAAAAAAACTAACATATGTTTTATAGACATGTAAATTTATAGAAAAATGTGATGAAATTGAAATTTAAAATCTAAAATATGTTTTTGTAAAAAAAGATAATCATTTCATTTCAAACAAAGGTATTTAAATTCTTTCTCTTTTTAATTTTATATTATTATTCAGCTCATAAGCTTGCTCCCTATCATTTCATAGCAATGGAAAAAATCTGCAAATTACATATTTTCAACTCGACAAAGAACAAGCAATACAATGCTTTACACCAGCACGTAGACAGTAATCTAATTGAGTCGATCGACTACTGTGAATTGAACGAAAATATTTATGGGTGCTAGAAAAACTTACACTGTATAGTGCTATTCTAGTTTATTGGTAAAAAAAAAATAAGCACGAGAATCCCGACACAACCAAACCTACAAATTAGTAGTGTTCTACTAATTTGGCACTGTATGCATATAATAACCATTTGACTAAGACCATTTGAATTTGTTCATTTTAATGGTGAATTTATTTAAATTAAATATCATAAATTTATTACATGGTTAAGAAAAAGAAAAGAAAAAAGAAAGGAGCCTACATAAGTGACCGTGTACTTGTACCAAATGTATTCATCCTCTTAGTTAACGAATTTTTAGCCACTATTTTCGCATTCGACAGTTGGCTCTTTCTGGCAGACAGATCTCTTGCCAGCCGCAGAGCGGCTCGAATCGTCGACGACCGAGTCTCGATTCATTGGCGCTGCGAAGAGATGTTGCATCCCTTTGCATTTTCTTTCGTATTTATCACGGGAAGTGCTCTGAGGAATTGTTCGGATTAATCCCAGCCGCCAAATTTCAGTTAAGTACACTAGGCCGCGAACTTTTCAGCCCTGGTATAACGCCCTGGTATAACGCACGCACCCTGAGGACTGACGAGAAGATCCTGGAGCTTGAAGAAGAGATATACAAGTTGCACTGGGATATAATAAGATTATCTGAGGTCCGAAGACAGGGGGAGGACATGGTAATCCTCGAATCCCGCAACTTGTTCTATTACCGGGAGGGCGACCATCTGTCCCAAGGAGATGTCGGATTTATCGTCCACAAGTCTCTCGTTAACAACGTAGTAAAGATTGTGAGTGTGTCGACGAGGGTTGCGTACTTCAGGCTCAGCACCGTGCTCTGTGGCATTCCTTGGGGAACGCCTATGTTCAGCAGTGGACTTGTGAAGGGCTGTAATGATACATGAAAAAATATAGATGATGATGCTGATGTTTTTCACATTGGACCGGCTGTCATCCATTTTCACTTGGAATTAAGCTTTCCCCTTTCTTTTTAAACAAGGAAAGATTAATTTGCTCAAAGTTAGAAGGTATTGCAAATCAAATTAATGATGCCGTCCTTTTACATAGCCGCATAGTTGACAGCAGTTGATCGTAGATACCAAAGTACGGTAAAATTAATCAAGTCTGGGACTAAATGATATGATTGAGGTCCAAGTAAACTTAAGACGACTTTATCGTATCCGTTTGGGGCTATGAAACTCTTTTCTTGTTTAGAGAAAATTTGGATTAGCAAAGCATTAACTCTTACGTTAATAGAAATATAATACAAAAGCCAGAATATGTGATTTTTAAACATTTTTAAGAATAGTTTTTGGCTAATATGTTGTATGTATGTTGTAAGTATATATTTCTATGAACGCTAGTAACTTCTAGAGTACTTTTCTAATGGCAAATGTTATCTCAGTTATGTCTTTGCGTGTAATAATTGCGCGGGTAAGAAAGCATAATATATCTAAACATATAATAAATCTGTAGAAAAGTCGTGTCTGTAATTTTAATATATTCTTGAAGAAAACAAGTCCAGGGGACTAAATAAACAGTTCTGAAGCCAAATTAGTGGTTTTTAGAATTGTTGTCTGTTTGTCTGTCTGTCTGTCTGTCAGTCTGTCTGTGTATTCCGGATTCACGCAAAAACTACTGGACCGATTTACATGAAATTTTGTATTTAGGTAGTTAGTAACCCGGGGCAACTTCTAGGCTATTTTTATCCGATTACGGAACTTCAAAAAAAGAAGGTTACGTATTTTCCTTCCGTTAAATGTTAATTTTCTATTATATCTTAGTTATAGGCGGTATGACGGATGTTTTTCAAATAAATATCATATTATTTATAAATAAAGTTTAAAATATAGTTAAAAACCTTGGTAAAATAATTTGAAACTACACCGATTTAGATATCAAAATAGCGCCATCTATCATCAAATGGAAAAAGGAGTATATTTTTCCTTCAGTTACTAATAAATTAAATAATATAAATAACTTACATTTATATGTTTAAATAATTAGATATTCAAAATTATTTAAACATTCCTACGTTTAGGTTTTTAGTATTTTTGTTATTTTATTTTAAAAGTGTAAAATTTCAATAGATAATAGTGACTAACGTCTATCAAAAACATGAAAATTGATAAGGTTTCTATTTCAATTACTAACCTATATGTAAACTGAATAAAACTGGTCTGTCTGCAATTATTGCAAAATTTTCATTATTATTATAGTTTTACTAAAGAGATTTTTGTGTATGTCGTGGCCAGATCGTAGAATTGATCATATATCATAAAGTAGTCTGTCATTTCGTGAAATAGTGTGGTCATTTCATGATATTTAACACTGTTTGTTGACCATGTCATGATATAGCTTGACCAAATCAATGAATAGAAATCGTTTGAAGATATTAATTACTAAACACAACGTTTCTATTTCATCATATGGTCATATGACGATATCATTAAATTATTTTTCACCGCTAGCGGCGCTGATAGCGTATTTTTTATCATAAACAGAACTTTTAACAGAATTGACATCACTTTAGGCCTTATTGATATAATAAATAAATGTTCGCTTCTATCGCTGACATTACTAGATAGTATAGTTTTGGCTTTCATTATTTCATCTTATAATAGCGCCTTCTACTTACTACTAAATAAAGTGATGTTAAGTCACTGATAAAATTAAATAATAGAATGCTACTGAATATATGATGTAATTGAAAATTCGGTCGTGGCATAGTTGGATGTGTAATTACTAGGTAGATGTGGTCAACAATCATGCAAAGGCTTAGTTTGAGTTTTTATGAATTGTATTTAAACAAATACGAGGGGCATGTAGCTCGCTGTGAGATTTTATCATGGCACGGGAGCAAAACGTGTACGATTCCCTCGAAGATGAATCTGTTATAGAAAATTTTACGTGCTGATTTAACACGTGTCCGTTAAAGTGGTGAAGAATAACTTCGTGGGGAAACCTAGATGTCTGAGTAATTAAAATAGTCTTGGAGATGTGAAAACCGTTAATATGCATTAAAGCATTGCAGCATACTCTATTTTTCTGCCCACAAAACACTATAGGTAACGAGGAGCCCTGTGCACAGTAGTGAGACGTATGTTAGCTGCTACTTTACTTTTTACTTTTAATGTAAATGTAATTTAAGATTACTTTCATATTTTCAGACATATTAAGAAATTTGTAACAGTCCTGGTTTCATAGCTCATATGAGTATATATAAATGAACAGGCTCTTGCGGAAAAATACTTTGACTAAAGGAAGAAAATTTTACTTAAATAAAGGTTCATTTTATTTTACTAGTCAAAGGCGGTAATCAAACTGATTATTATATATTTTAGCATATATTTGAATTGCAATTTGAAGTGTCAATTTACCATGTTCTCGACGGTGAAAGAAAACCTGCATATCTGAGAAGTTCCCCAGTTGAGGTTATCCCGCGTTGGAATCAGCGTAGCGAACACTTTTTTGGCCAAATACTCTCTGCGGCCTGTGCCCAGTATACATCTACTTTTTTTACTTCTCATGGGGCAATATATGCAATTTTTTTTTCATTCATATTTTCGGGTCAGTATATTACTTTTTTTTTTTTAGATGAACATGGACAAAACAAAGATCATGTTTAATGTCCATGTCACACCTATGCCGGTAGTTGTTGGGAGCACTAAGCTCGAAGTTGTTGACGAGTATGTTTACCTGGGACAAATAGTCCGACTAGGTAAGTCCAACTTCGACCGAGAGGTCAATCGACGGATTCAACTCGGCTGGGAAGCGTTCGGGAAATTACGGCACATCTTCTCGTCAGGTATACCTCAAAACTTGAAAACGAGGCTGTACAACCAGTGCGTGTTGCCAGTGATGACATACGGAACTGAGACGTGGTCCTTCACTGCTGGCCGGATGAGGAAGCTCAAGGTCGCTCAGCGAGCTATGGAGAGGGCTATGCTCGGAGTCTCACTGCGTGATAAACTTAGAAATGAGGTTATCCGCAGTAGAACCAGCGTGACCGACATAGCTCAACAGATTAGTAAGCTGAAGTGGCAATGGGCCGGCCATATAGCTCGAAGAACCGACAACCGATGGGGAAAAAAGGTTCTCGAGTGGCGGCCTCGTACCGGCGGACGAAGTGTAGGGCGTCCCCCCACTAGATGGAGTGACGACCTGGTAAGACATGCAGGAAGTCGATGGATGCAGGTGGCTCAGGACCGTGCTTTGTGGCATTTTTTGGGGGAGGCCTATGTTCAGCAGTGGACTTGTGAAGGGCTGTAATGATGATGATATTACTTTTTTTTTACCCGACCGTAAATATTAAGGGTTGCATATGTAGAACTCATTATCCTATCGAAGTCTATCCTATATAGCCTATCAAAAGTCCACTGAAATGAACATAGGCCTCCCCCATAAATTGTCAAGTAGCTAATAATATATAATAAGATACTTGCTATAGTTGCCACGCTTGGCAGGCGGGTTGGCAACTACAGCTACTATTATTTTGATCTCTTGTCAGGAAGATGATGCTGCCCATGTCCTATTTGTTTTCCTATGTCGCCTCTTACGACGGGACGATATGAGGTGGCGGATTCTCTTTCACCGCCACAAAAAGGCGAACATTTTGCTACTCCCGTTCCTGAGTGTAGTGCTTCCCACTTTCACTGTGAATAAAATTTATGAGGAATAAAACTAATTTTAAGGAGTTTACCGCGTTTAATTTTAACTTTTTTAATTCTCGATATTTTGGGCACTTTACAGCACCTATGGTCACGGGAGGACTGAGGTGTTTGACAGCCTGATATCATAGTTAGAATAGAATTGAATAAGAATAGAATAGAATAAATGCAGTAGTATGCTTTGGTTTGAATTTAATTTTATTAATAATAGGGTTCTTAGCAGATGGTAGCACTCAGCCATCTTCCCTATTAAAGTTAGGATGTTTTTTAATTTCAATAGACTCGCGAATCATCATTGGTAGGAAGCGGTGTCCTTTTACAAGAATTTGTTGTCTATCAGATCCAATATAATGGTTGGGACGATACTAAATATGTTGACATAGTTTAAACTTCCCGGAGCGTCAGTGCTTCACATCAACGATATGTTCTTTTACGCGGGATTTTATGGAACTTTCATCCAAAGATGCGTAAAAAACTCACGTAAAAAAACTTAAAATTAAACGTGATAAAATCCGTAACATTCGTTTTATTCCATGTGTAGTACATCATTATAGAACTGCATTTATGGAATTTTGAAGTCTACTCGAACGTAAAAAAATATCTACATCTATTTCATGGTGCCAATCAATATTAAATAGGACCAATGATATGAATAAAATATCTCAAATAAACATTATACCGTAAATTGATAGAAGACCATGAACTTCATCATTATTTTGTTAAAACGAAATTTACTTTCATTATAAATGAATGTAAAGAGTGAAATGTAAATAATAATAATACATTTTGATTCCAAGACAATTTACCTTTTTTATGGATACATCGGAAGACAGACCCAATACAAAAAATAGTAGGTTTTTCTAGACATATATATTCACGTTTTCCTGTAGCATATTATATCCATAGACTTAGAATATATACGCCAGTATATTCTAAGTCTATGATTATATCTATGCCAAATACCAATCATCTACGTCTAATAGTCTTTTAGAATTCAAAAAAAAATCTTTGACAGACATAGAGACACCGACATCGAGGTGACTCTAAAAGTGATCGAATTTTGCTAAATATGGCAAGGAACAGCATTTAATTATGTTCCTAAATTCAAGCTCACGCGAGCGAAGCCGCGGGTTAAAAGCTAGTAAATAATTAAATAAATATAACTGACATAACTGTGAAAGAAACTAAAAATAGTAAATATATTATGTACGGTATGCGCACGAACGGTATTAATGAATACATTCCAAATATTTATAATTTTTTTATAAAATAAATTATTTTTTGTTTTAATAATAATTTACTAGCGACAATTTTATAATAAGGCATAAATATTAAGGTTTATAAAAATAAAATACTCGCGGGCGAATTCGCGGGGAACAGCTAGTAATTAATAAATTGAAATCCAAACCCAAGCATACCACTGCAAGACTTCAAGACAGAGTAAGTTCATTCTGCGTTAATTAAAAAACTGAAGGTACTCCAGGCTAACTATGACATCGGGACGTCAAACACCTCAATTCCCCCCGTGACCATGGGTGCTGTAAAGCACCCGAAACGTTGGGAAATAAAAAGTTAAAATTAAACGCGATAGAATCCGTAAAAATTAGTTTCATTTAATGTTCTTGTGTTTTTGAAATTTCAACCTGTGTGGGGATGATAATTATAAGGGATGAAAGGAGACAATTTCTTTTTGTATGGAGAATGGGCCCACTACAAATTTTAGGGATACTTAATGAAATGTATGTTGATTTATTCCTTATAATCTATAGATTGCAAAATTAATATTAGTTTTATCGCATCTAAAGGGAATTCAGAGAAAATATGAATATCACAATAACCTAAAAAGAAACTAAACGCTATTTTTTTTAAATCTGGCTTTACGGCTTTCTATTAGTATTGTGAGTTAGAATAGTGTATATAGAATAGAATAGGACAGCTAAATAATTAATAGCATAAAACAAAGTTGCAGGTACATTTAACATTTATAGGTACTTTTAGACTGATGGAAAATCCTTTTAGTAGCTCCGGCAAAAAATAGTACACTGACCAAGAAACATGGTGTGGAGGCTATTTTTTACATGTATTGATTGATTAGTGAATATACATCACAAACACCATTACAGTAATTAAATAAATATGATTAAAGCCAAAATGAATAAAAGATAATATGTTCATTTATAATATTACCTTTACATTATATAGTAAGAAAAATGTTTTAATCTGGTTGTAAAAGGATAAAACACAAAGTAAAATACCACTGTATTTATTACTGTAATCATTTCAAAAGTAGTCTATTAATAGTGGAACAGACAGACAGGCGCGGTGTTAAGACTTTATTTTGATATATCTTTGTTGGTTAGTAAAGGTGCAGTGTGTAAACTTTGCTTTAAAATATATTAACTGATTAGTTATTATACCCCAAACACCATTAAAGCCAAAATGACTAGGTAATATCATGTTTATTTATGTTGATAAATATGAAGTGAGATGTTTTAAACTAGTAGTGTAAGGATTACAAAACTCATGTATAATTTAATTGTATTTATTATTGTCAGTCATTATCATTCCAAAGATTTTTCAAAATAACTTGATAATAACATGTCCATTTATGAAATTGTTAGGAATCATAGGATATTTTATGTGATATAAGACTGTTGTCTTCAATATCCATATACTTTTGTCTCTGCTTACGAGCAGCTCTGCAAGATTTCAGCCTACAAGACATACACATTTATTCTTAGCAACCCACCTGAAAAAGTTAATGAATATTGAAACAAGCACACATGTACTTATTTATCTAATATCATTTGCAACCAGTAACACGGTTTTAGGTGCATGTGTGCGTCCAACAGTGAACTATTAAGGGTGTTTAGCGAGTTTTACCTCTACAGCGATTAAGAAAATAAATAGCACGTAAGATGTTTTGAACTGGTCGTAAGGATAAAAACTCTATATTGTCACTGTATTTGTTATTGTAAAATCATCACATTCTTAAAGCAGTATTAAAAGTGACACATGCCACCAGGTGCAGTGTCAGGACATTGTTATTAATTTGTATTGATTGAATAACATGTTTACATTTCAAGCACCATTAAAACCAAAATGACTGGATAGTAACATATCCGATTTTTACGATATTAACCACGAAAAATAAATAGCATGTAAGGTGTTTTGAACTATTTGTGTTAGGATAAAAAGAAACACTTTATTGTCACTGCATTTTTATTGTTCATTATTGTAAAATCATCATATTCTTAAAGCAGTCTATTATAAGTATCACAGGCCGCGAGGTGCAGTGCCAGGACATTCTTTTAATATGTGTTCATTGATTAGCATGTTTACATCCAACTGCAATTAAAGCTAAAATGTAAAATTCTCGAGTAGCAGTCTCGTACCGGTAAGCTCAGTGTGGGACGGCTACCCTCTAGTTGGAGTGACGACCTGGTAAGATATTCAAAAAATAGTAGCTTAATGCTCCTGTGTTTCGTATGGTGAGTGTAGAGAACCGGAGTCCTTTTTTACTGGAAACGAAGCACTCCATCTTAGTCCTCAGGGTGACAATGCATCTGCGTTTTGATTCTTAAACGAGGATAAATGTAGATGTCTATGAGCCACAGCATCTACTTACCATCAGGTGGACCGTGCGCTCGTTTGTCACACTTATTCTATAAAAAAAACAAAAGGAAATTGTCAATTGAAAGAGATACGAAAGGTACCAGAGCATCTATTCAACTTGCTCTGCGTTTATTTATAAATTAGGCGCTTTATTTATAATAAGGCACATAGTAGAAACAGGTCAAGTAAGCAACAATAATTACAAGTTTTATTGATTATTATTCGTCATCATTACAACAATTCACTACTGAACATAGGTCTTCCCTAAATTAAATATATAATGTAAAATATTGTATAGTCCCTTCCGTCAACTGCCATCGCGTTTCGTCCCGTATGGTGTCGTAAAAGTCGTAACAGAGTAAAATAAAGATACCAGGAGATGAGCAGCAACATCTCCTATAGAATAATAAAGCTTTTGCCACAAGCGTAGCAACTGTAAAATCATATATAATGATGCATATTTATATTACTATATAAATATGCATCATTACTACTTGTGTATAAATTATTCCAATCATTGTGAGGTTCATTTAAGTGGTATTCACAAATACGAGCGCACAGTGGCACATAAAATGAGTTATCAATCAGCAATCTCTGTTTTAGGTTAGTAGTTGTTTTTAGTTTAGGTATTAAGAATCTAGATAAATGATTACATAACTTAAAAATACAGTGTCGGGAAGTAGAAGCAGCACGCTTATAACTAGCCACAGAATAGAATATAATCATTTTTATTCAATATAGATTACAATACATAATACTTATTAAAAGTCATTTTTTACTTTTACCACTGGTTCGCAAAAAAACCTCTGTCCTGGAAAACCAGAGAAACCCAGCGAGACTTTTTTTTTTAAAAAAAGCACATTTTACAATATAATATTTTATACAATTGTTTTGAAAACATTTACAAACAGAATGGTGATCACCTCATTCCCAGGGGTTATTATCAGTCATGTACTCTAGTAGTATAATAACCCTTACTAGAGAATTTTGCTTAAGAAATAATTTAAACCTTTTATAGAAAAGGTCTGCATATTATAGTAATTGTTGATGCCTGGAAATGGCAGGAGTTACAGTTACAGGCATAATGGGTGTTTGTTGGATGTTAACGATGTCTTCAATATTCATGAATTGTAATTCCATATCCTGTTATCATTTGTGTCTCCATACAGTTGTAGAAGCTCGGCCGACAAGATTGCAGACTCATTCTAAATGATCCACCTGAAAAGTGTTTTTTTTTCATCAACTAACTGAACAGACTATAGTTTTACAGTGTCTTCTTCACCTAAATAATGATATTTATTAATATTTTATTTATTTCAATCTTTATTACTAATAAACAGTCTTAATGTCTCTTAAATTATATATAAATAGCATGTACTGTTTTCATAATACTTTTGTAGTAAACCAGATTCCACTAAGGTAAAAAGAAAAAAAATACATCAAATCAGAAAGGTAAACAAGTGAAGTAGTTATTTTAGAATTATAACATTATTTGACTAAGACAAGTTCCTAGACGTTTTACATTTACACCATTTAAGGTAAAAATATTACTTGTGTATTAAGTACAAGGCAGACAAATATGGGGTAAGGTAAGGAAGAAGTAGCAACTAAAGAAAAAAACTGTGGTTATCGAATACCTATAAGGCAATCTGTGGGGAGGTCTATGTTCAGCAGTAGACTTTTGATAGGCTGTAAAGTTAAAGACAACTGTGGTGAATAGCCAAATTGTTTGTAGTGCGAGGTATGATACTACAAACATTAATCTGTGTGCCAAAGCGATTATGCCAACTCCTCCGGGCAAGCCTATTTCAGGCAGGGATCACTTACAGGCTGTTAAAGTAAAGTAAGTACCTGTGTGATGGTATTCACTGCAAAATAATATCTCTTTCTGCTGAGTTCTTAAATGAGCTCTTAAAATTGAAGATCCACATACAAATCTTCTAATGGAATGAGAAGTTTCAATATTTATATTATTTAAGAATATTGTAATATTCTTAGGCAGTTACAACAAACTGCATCAAGTAGATGTAACTGAAAAATTGGGAATGCAAATAAAAATAAAGAAGTAAAAAATATTAAATTCAGAAAGAATGTACATTACCTACAATCAACAAAATAACATAAAAATAATGTAAAAAAATTTGCTTCCTGATGGAGTTTAAATATAAAACATAAATAGTAGATGTATTTGATTAAATATTAACACTAATATGTATTCCTAATAACATCCATTTATTTTTATGTTATCTATATCAATATTAAATTCAGAAGGAATGTGTGTACATTCCTTCTGAATTTAAGCAGCGTCTTCCTATTAACAACTACCAAAAAACTGTGGTTGCTGACTCGTCTACTAGCATGGCAACTATAGCAAGTCCTCCTTGAGGAAATCTGAGGAAGGTCTATGTTCAGCAATGGGTTTTGATAGGATGTAACGGTTGTGGATATAGTTACCTGACAGACACTTTTAACATAGATTTGTGTATATTTTGTGTGATTTTATTTTCTATTAATTAAATTAGATTTTACCAATAACATAACACTTCAATACTTTGACACTTTTAACATACTAATAAGAATTGTGTTTGTCATATGTTTTAGGTAATTCAACATAAATTATAGATTTTCCAAAATCTAGGAGCAAAAGTAAACTTGTATTATACACTCACATATACTTTAATTAAACTCGTCAGTTTTCATTTTCGAATGTCATTGCGAATTAAATACATAATGTGGAATATTTGGCTAACCTGTATAATATAATCCAACACTTGTTGCATTGATTAGACATTGACATATTAATTTGTTAGTAATATGAAGGATATTTATTAGTATTTTTACAAACTTAAAATAATTAAGTACTAAAACATGTATAGATCGTTATGTCTGTGGGTGTGGGTGTTTATTTTATTTCTAAAAATCGTACCATATCTCAATATTCAGTAAAAATAAAATAAAATGTAATACATTATAAACGAAACTTAGTAGTTTTGTTTCCGTAGTATAATAATATTTTGGACTAGAACTCGAGAGTGACAAAAATAAGATATATTTCACATAAAAGTTTGAAACTTTAAATCAAATTGGTTTTGTACAGTTGAATTCTTCGCATTCCATAAGATAAGATATCACCTCTTGAGAAATCCACAAATATAAAATTGGCGACATCTGCTCCTGTCTCGGCTAGTTATTGTCTTCGCACAGTGCGTTGAAATCCACAAATATTATTTAATTGTTTTCAGTGTATGCTGATCTTCCAGATAGTAGTAAGTACACAAAACAGCAGCCTGACGAATGTCAATGCCGTAGTATACCCGCCGCCGCACAGACATAGATATGATGCTTATATTATGATAATATGGCCGTCGGTTTTGCAGCACGGAAGTCAATGACAAAATAGCTTCGTTCCACGGTGTCTTTGAACCATGTTATATGATATAAGCTAACACTTTTAGAAATAGGATAAAATCTCAGTATTCCTTTTAGTAATAAATATATAATATACAAATAAGTACAAATATAATATGTATAATAAGTTATCTTGGTAAAAAATACATTTTTCTTTTAATAGAAACTGCAAAAATGATTCATTACACGCATTTTTCCCCATGTTACATTAACCAGAACACGGAATATCAAACCACCTATTTTTTAGATTTCTTGATTCCGTTTAGATATTCATAAATTGTATAGGCCATTTATTATAATAAATTGCTAACTTTTTTTGTATGTAATACCATTAAGGGTCGTTAAAATTTCTAGTGGGCCCAAAAACGACTGACTCCTTTCGTATGGAAGTACAAAACAAAGTCATGCTTTCACTAATAACCCCAGAATCGATTTTGATGAAATTTGGTACAAAAATAAACTAGACCTTGGGACATTTCCCTACTATTATTACTACTACGCTGGCCTGGTCTTCACTTTTCTCGCCTGGTCCTACCTCAGCCGGATTATGACCGGAACAAGAAGACGCCAGATCAAGAGTAGTAGGCCCACCAGGGCTGAGGCTGGATCAGGCAACGAGGGAAGCCAGGTTGACGTAGTAGGCCTACCAGGGCTGAGGCAGGACCAGGCGAGAAGACTGAAGACCAGGCCAGCGTAGTAGGCAAACCAGGGCTGAGGCAGAACCGGGCCTGTGGAAACTGGATAGCTGCCGGAATAAAGAAACCGGGATTGCGGCCATGCGCGAGTGCTTGCATGGGGCACGCACTGCAGCCAGGCGCAAGTGGTTATTGAAGACACTTACTACGGCCAAGCAGGGCTTGGCACCTTTTCCTGTCGGGCCATTCTTTGCCTGTCAGGCTACCGTGCTCGACACTTCCTCATTTCCTGTCCGGAATTGTGCTTAACATTCCTGTGGCACTCAAAGGCGCTTGGTGTTTACTGTTACCAGGCGAGGGTGCACACTGCTGCTGCTGCCAGCGCTCAAGAAGGGTGCTCAATGATGCTGCCAGGTTAGGGTGCTTGAGGAGGCACTCACTGCTGCTGCCTGGCGAGGGTGCTTGTGAAGGCGCCTGACTGCATCGGGGCCGGACGAGGACGCCTGGAGGGGTCACGGCGACTGGGCGGCGAGTCACCAGCATACCAAACCGACCCCAACAGTGCAAGGTCGAGTTTGGCTTAACACCGTTTCAAGGTGCTATCCCACCTTTCCCACTCCATTTCTGTACGACTCATCCTTGGGCGGTTCATCAGGTAGGCCCCGCCCATTGATAGGATTAGGGGGGTTGTTAGGGTCGTAGGAAGTAGGGGGTTGTAGGGTTGTTAGGGACCTATAGGGACCGTAAGGACCGTAGGGACCGTAGACCAACAATCACCTTCCTGCAAGATGAAGAAGGCACAAGACCAGAATGAGAGGGTCGAAGGGACCAGGACAACGACAGGAATCTCAAGAAGGATGAAAGAAGCGGAATCATCTGGAGAGACCACAGCTACTGTTTCAAGTGGAGCAACCACGGCTACCACGTCGAACGGAGCTATCAGCGAGACATCCATAAATACGTGGGACTCGGGAACGTCTGTGACAGCAACAAGCAACAGGATGGATACCAGTGGTACGCAAGCCAGCACCGTACAGAAATCCGTTATATCCAAAAGCGAAGCGACAGCCAAGAAAGTAGGTCAAGTTGGAACCAAAGAAGCGGCATCGGCAAGAACAGTAATCGGGCAGACCAATGAAAATGGGTCACGCAAAGTTAGTAGGTCATCGCGATCGGCAAGGCTGAGAGCCGAATTGGAGGCGCGGATTAAATTTGAACGCTCAGAGCTCGAACGAGCAGAAGCAGCTGCTGCTTTAGCCAAGTCACAATTGGAGTTGGCACGCCTCAACCGGGAAGAGAAAATCGACTCGAGTGAGGATGATGAAGAGCGGAATATTCAGGTGGAACCTTTCATAAGGAGTTGGGTTCAACAGACCATAAGGAGCGCGCCGATTAATTTAACGCAATCCGACACTGCTAATAAGGAAGCGTCCAAGGGATCACGCCGCAAGGAGGCGGAGGTCGATCGCAACCTAGGAAATGCACAAAAGGCACACGCGTGTGAAATGTCCGAATTGATCGACGTGAGTGCAATAAAGAATAGCGGTAAGATAAGACTTCCCCTTCATTTTCTCAGGATTTACCGGTCTTCGATGGAGACCCGGCGAATGGATAATTTTCAAAACGGTGTTTGAAGAAGCCACAAGTAGTCATTTTCAGGAGTGCAGAACGTGCGCCTTAGGAGGGCATTAAAGCACCGCCAAAGTGGTTAAGTCATTGTTGTTTTACTTTGTGTGAACCAGAAATAATGAGACGCTCTCGAGAAAGAAGATTCGGTAGGGTTGAGATGCTCATTCTAACCGAGATCGAGAATGTAAAGCGTATGCAAGACCAGAAGATTGCGAAACATAGGCTCTTTGCAAGTCGCATAACGAACATGGTTGCTTCAATACAAGCGTTTAACCAACCACAATATTTATACTCACCGAGTTAGTGAGCCGTATAGTGGAAGTTCGGAACTATAATTAAATTTAAATGGTTTCGAATATCGAGCTCAACATCCCATGGAGCCAGAGCTGCAGGGATGGCAAATTTTTGAATTCGTTGAGTGAACAATTTGGAACATCATTCAACGCTGAAAACGTGCCTGAAAAAACGACGTCCTGAAATCGGAAGCGGACCACACCGCAAAGGGTCTGTACGCCGTAATAATGCTAAGCGTTATGAACGCCGATATAATGAGAGGCACGACTGACAAGCGGTTATGACAACTCAGGATAAACCTGCGTCGGGTAACGCAACTGTGTTATATGCGGCAAGGAACACTCCATATTGAGCTGTTACAAATTTAAGAATATGAATAACCGTGAAAATGGGAGGCGGTTAAAAGGCGAATATATATTTTCAATGTTTGACACCTTACAGGAGGTCAAGGTGTAGGGCGGAAAGATGTGGTGTAGAAGGATGTCAAGTGGCATCATCGAATGCTACATCGATACCCCAAAAATGTACCTCGCCGCAAGGGACGAGGGGTAAATAGGCCCAAATTACGACTGTGAGCACAGTAAATGCATTGGAATGTGCATATTTAAAGGTTATACCAGTCGAGTTGTATGGACCTAGAGGAAAGGTTAAGACCACAGCTCTTCTGGACGAAGGCTCAACCGTGACGCTCATAAAGGGAGGGATGGCTCAGAAATTAGCCCGCAGTCAAAGAATTGTGTGAGGCTGTAGGGGGCAAGCGAATTAACGACAGTGGTTCGTATCGCCTGAAAATTAAAATTAAAGGCATTTTCACTAGTAACTTAGAGGACATAAGTGTACAAACAATTAAGTCACTTAATCTCTCTCCGCAGTCGGTGAGCCGAGAATGATTGCGACTGTGTCCTCATTTGACACCGATTGAAGACGAGGTAATTTATAAGAGGTCCAGACCTACCGTATTAATTGGTCAGTTGGCATCTCGTGAATTACTTTCTGGAGGAAAGAACCTACCTGTGGCATCGTTCACCAAACTTGGATGGGTTTTACATGGTCACATGATAGGTGGCATTAAACCAATCAAGATCGTTAACCACATTTCCACTAAGAAAGAGGAGGACATGGAGAGGTTAATTAAGGATTATTTTAGTTTTGAGTCTTTGGGCGAATCTGCGCGTAAACCAATGAACGACCCGGAAGAACGAGCGTTAAATATTCTGAATAATACCGTACGTCGTATATCTGACAACAGATACGAAGCTGGTTTGTTATGGCGTACTGATTAAGAACGCATGCCATCGAATAGAGCACAGGCTGAAAGTCGCCTAATCAATATCGAAAAGAAACTCGATAAAAATAGCGAGTTGAAGAAAGAATACGAGAAGCAAGTCGAAAATTTCATCGTTAACGGTTACGCAGAGAAGGCGAACCATATTTCCATTTCCCCGCACGTGGTATCTTCCTCATTTCGCGGTGACGCATCCGCAGAAGAAGAAAATAAGACTTGTTTTCGACGCAGCCGCAAGGACAGGCGGACGTTGTCTTAATGATGCATTGTTGACTGAACCTGACTTTTAAATAAAAATAATTTTACGGATTTTATCGCGTATATTAAGTTATTTTATATTCCCGACGTTTCAGAGTACTTTACAGCACCCATGGTCACGGGGGAGATAACTTAATACGAGATAAAATCCGTAAAACTAGTTTTATTTAAATGTGTAGTGTTCGCGTAAATATAAGAAATCATTATGGACTGACTTGTTGAAGTCATTATTTGATGTTCTGCTACGATTCAGAGAAGGAAGCGTGGCAGTGATGGCAGATATTAAAGAGATGTTCCTGCAAGTGAAAATTCGCGAGGAAGACAGAGACAGTCTCCGATTTCTGTGGCGGCACAATCGTGACGCGCCACCAGAAGAGTATAGAATGAAGTCACTTATATTTGGAGCGGCGTCATCTCCGTAGGCCTATTTGTATGAAATAAACGCGCAAGATAATGCAGCTCTATCAAAGCAGCTTCCACGCAACGGAAAGCAATTTCTATATGCATGACTATCTACAGGCATTTCCGACGTGACAACGGCCGGAAAGATAGTGGAATGTATATAAGTGCAAACATGCTTCTTTCCAACTGAGGGGATGGGCTAGTAACCGACCGAGGTTTTATGTAAAATGGAAAATAGATATAAGAGCGACAGTGCTTCGCTAGCGATAGAGCACACAACACTTTTTGGGTTTGATTTGGAATATCAAACGAGATACGTTAAATTTCTTCATAAATTTTCGTACCACACTGAGGTGAAAGAAGGTTTACGACCGCCTACGAAAATAACGAAGCGCAGTGATGTCATTTTGATCCATTAGGACTCGCATCACCATAACGGTTTACAAATCGTCGCTAATTCAGTAGGCATGGGTTAAAATTAAGCTTGAAACGGGTGGAAAATCTTGAAAAGCGTGAATACGCTAAGTAAAAGGGGTCGTTAAGTTTACCCGACTACGAACGATTTAACAACTTCAGAAGATTCCTTAGGGCAACCACGCACTTTACAAACAGTGAAAAATTCAGAGATTAGAAAGTCGGTTAAAGACCCTCGATCCGCCGGAAAAAGTCGGTTATGTGTTCCCATTTTAGCAAATCGGTTAAAGACGATAATGCTTCGGAATAGCGCTTTAAAAGGGCTGAAATAATATGGGAGTTCGTTCAAGAGAGTGTTTCCATTCGGAAAATGCTTAAAGCAGGCAGAAGCGTTGAAAGAAGTTCATGCTTAAGTGAATTATCTTTGGAAATAGAAAGATAACCTACTCGTTTGAACGGACGTTTACCTCCAAGTCTAATTTGACAGATGAAAGTAAAACCTGTCGTCTTAGATAGTTAACACGAAATCGTTAAAATGATGATAGAAGTTCATCATCATTTCGGACATACCAATCACCAGACGGTGAAACGAGGTAAACCAAAATTTTACGTCTTGAACTTACGTATTACAGTTCGTAGTGTGTCAAACCATTGTCAGTGGTGGAACATAAGTCAAGCCCACAGAATGTGCCGCAAGGCCTTCCTCTGGAAAATAGCTCATCATGAGCCACACCTTCACGTGTTCAGCCGTGAATTACTTCGGACCTATGAACGTATCCATCGGAAGGCGACATGAAAACGTTGGGGTGTTTGTTCACGTGTCTGACCACAGGCGACATCTGGAACTAGCATCATTGACACCAGCGTCAATGATAATGGAGTTAGGCGATTTATCGCCAGAAGAGGAAAACCAGCCGTTTACGTAGCGATAACGGAACGAATTTCAAAACTGCAATTAATGCAAGCATGTAAAGAGTGCTATAATGGCATGAAAGGTGAGTCTTTTAGAAAATACATTAAGTGGAAATTTATACCACCTGGAGCACCGTACATGGGAGGTGCCTGGGAAAGATTGATAAGATCGATTAAGACTGCGTTGATCGCAACGCTCAAAGAAAGAAATCCACGAGAGGAAGTTCTGCATACGTTGCTCTTGTAAGCAGAGCACACCGTAAATTTCAGACCATTAGTTACGATTAATATGGATAGTCCTCAAGAGGGTTTGACACCTAATCATTTTCTTCTCGGGCGCTCATGTGGAGATCGTCCACCTGGGTTATTTACGGAGCGATAGCTGACAGGTCAACTCAGCTGGAAAACCGTTCAGAGGTTAGCCGACCATTTTTGGACGAGATGGCTAAAGTACATACATGCCTGCTTTAAGCCACCTCGAACGGGTGATAACGGAAGGTTCATGGAACCAAAAGTGGGTGATATTGTCTTGATAATAGATCATTCATACCACAAAATACGTGGCCACGAGGCCAATTCACAGGACATTACCAGGACAAGATGGTCACACTAGGGTGGTTGACGTCATTACTAGCACATTTTTTGAGGAGACCTACGTCCAGATTAATAGTCCTGGTACCCGCGACGCCTTCAAATGATAGTGCGGACGCACAGGGGAGATTGGCGACGCCTATAAAATTGTTTACTCAAATTCATGTGATAAGCAACAAATGATTGAACTCGAGACTGCTAGTTAATTACGACAGGCACTTAATTCATGTTAGAAGCAAATATATTCAATAAAACGTCGAACAAAGTCCGGTGTTCGATTCCCTGGTTGGCGCAATTTGGTTTTTGTTTTATTTTGTATTAATTTACAGTCATGTATTACATGGCAATCAGCTGTGCAATACGAATAAAAGTATTTTGTTAAATTAAATGTTTATTTTTAAAGGGAAATATATTTAGCACTTGAGATTACTTTGTTTTGTGATAACAGATAAGAAACATTGTAACTGATAAGAACATCGTATGTAAACCGTAGTGTTTCAAAATGAACAGAGATAGATGTTGTTTAGACAAGGAAAGCATTAGCCTCCTATCGATGTAATTAGTGTTGTGTAGAAATTGGTTGCTCACATAGTAGGAGATGTGAGCCGAGTGCAAAAAGTTGCAAAAATATAGATTATGATTATTTGTAAAATTTCAGTAATTTGTTTAAAACATAGGTCAAAATGTTTCAGGATTGTTGTGTGTATAAAATAACATAGTTCTGTGTTAAAATTGTTACGATTTGTGCTAAATATAGTGAAATAATGATAGATTTATATAAGAAACTTATAAGTGTTTTAAATATAAAAATATGTGTAAAAATGTGAATTAAACTATTAAATTAGTGAAGTTATCTATATTTTCAAATAAATAATGTTGTTTCAACCTTATATGTTAAATATTTAAGTATTCTAACTTAGTACATATGTTGTAAAATAGGCATATTTTGTTGAATAAATAAAAGATTTCTTATACGATTATAATGTAATGTATGTTGTAAGATTAAGGCTTTTTGTGCTATCATTATAAATAAATTGTATGACTGTATGTTTTGTACAAATAAAAATATTGGGAAATCAACAAGAGTGCAATAGAACAAATTGATATTATTGTAATGTAAAACCGCGCGAAGGGCGCGGCTCTCTTCGAGTATAGTTTTGAGGTAGCTCAGTAAATTGGTTTTTATGCAATTCGTTCGGGAACTGTTCGGGACCAGCTACCAGTATACTTTTAAATCAAAAATCAAGAAACATAGGGAAGTTATAGGAATAGGGAAAGTAATCAGTTGCACTCTTATGGAGAAATTGTGAAGATAATTGCTGTTTTATTTCTAAATGATCTTCCACCACCTAAAATACAGTCCACAAATCAAGGGATGACTGAACCGGGACCACTTCAAGAGGACCCTTAATCTTTGTCGTCTGACCTTTTCTATTCAGAAAGGGCTTCAGATCTCTTTCAGGGTTCCAACTTATCGCGCTTTGAATGCTACATGACCATTATGAAACACGAGACTTCCCCACGGTTCCAAACACTCTCTGAGAACTTCTTCAGCCTCAGAGTCCCACTCCTAATCTCATTCGTGAGGCAGCTTCCTATGCAGCCCTCTCTCTATCACTTCCTTATTACTTTTATTACTATACTTTTCCACAGACCGAGAAACTCTCTCTCGGACCCGCCAAACCAAATTTCGGCCGACCTGGACTGCCTCTTGGCGGCCCAGGCTGAGCCTTCTTCTAATGTATAATATGCCTTAATTAGGCGCAACTCTCAGCGGCTACTCACCGCCTGCGCCCCCTTATCACTTAAGGGGGTCGCATCATATTTTTGCAGAAAGGCCACTATGGCTAAAGCCGTTCCCAGGTGGTGTTTAGTTGGTAGGCACTTCTTCAAAGTGAGTCCCACATAACCACGCAGCCCCCGCTTCCGGAGGGTGTCCTTGCATTGGGTGCAAAAAAAAAAAGAAAAAAGGAGGCTAATGCTTTCCTTGTCTAAACAACATCTATCTCTGTTCATTATGAAACACTACGGTTTACATACGATGTTCTTATCAGTTACAATGTTTCTTATCTGTTATCACAAAACAAAGTAATCTCAAGTGCTAAATATATTTCCCTTTAAAAATAAACATTCAATTTAACAAAATACTTTTATTCGTATTGCACAGCTGATTGCCATGTAATACATGACTGTAAATTAATACAAAATAAAAACAAAAACCAAATTCGCACAACCAGGGAATCGAACACCGGACTTTTCGTTCGACGTTTTATTGAATATATTTGCTTCTAACATGAATTAAGTGCCTGTCGTAATTAACTAGCAGTCTTTCGAGTCTCAAATTTGATTGTTGCTTATCACATGAATTTGAGTAAACAATTTTTATAGGCGCGTCGCCAACAATCTCCCCCCTGTGCGTCCGCACTATCATTTGGAAGGCGTCGCGGGTACCAGGACTATTAATCTGGACGTAGGTCTCCTCAAAATACCTGTGCTAGTAATGACGTCAACCACCCTAGTGTGACCATCTTGTCCTGGTAATGTCCTGTGAATCTTGCTTCGTGGCCACGTATTTCGTGGTAGCGAATGATCTATTATCAAGACAATATCACCCACTTTTGGTTCCATGAACCTTCCGTTATCACCCGTTCGAGGTATAAAAGTAGCATGTACTCCTTTAACCATCTCGTCCAAAAATGGTTGGCTAACCTCTGAGCGGTTTTCCAGCTGAGTTGACCTGTCAGATGTCGCTCCATAAATAACCCAGGTGGACGATCTCCAAATGAGCGCCTGAGAAGAAAATGATTGGGCGTCAAACCCTCTTCAGGACTGTCCATGTTAATCGTAACTTATGGTCTGGAATTTACGGTGTGCTCTGCTTCCAAGATCAACGTATGCAGAACTTCCTCTCGTGGACTTCTTTCTTTGAGCGTTGCGGTCATTGAGTTCTATGTACTACGTACTAGAAGCCATTCAAAAACAATTTACTCTGTTTTCGCGCATGCGCAGGAGATGGTTGATTTTGTATGATTGTAGACAGCGTGACATATAAATGAATTTATTTTTCTATTGTAATGTTATTACCTATTTATTCACTTGAACAACAAATAATTTTACTTATTTGACTACTGAATTATTAATTACGTTCAGGTTTAAACTTTAATTTGAAATCTCGTATTATTAGCGCAGCTCCACACTCTATGCATATTGAAGCCACACTAAATGACACTAAATTTGTACGGATTGCAGTACAGTTCATTTGAACATAGTGAATATTCGGAATGCCAAATCTAGTACGTAGTACATATATATCGATGGTTGCGGTCAACGCAGTCTTAATCGATCTTATCAATCTTTCCCAGGCACCTCCCATGTGCGGTGCTCCAGGTGGTATAAATTTCCACTTAATGTATTTTCTAAAATACTCAACTTTCATGCCATTATGGCACTCTTTACATGCTTGCATTAACTCCTTATTTGCAGCTTTGAAATTCGTTCCGTTATCGCTATATAAAACGGCTAGTTTTCCTCTTCTGGCGATAAATCGCCTTAACGCCATTATCATTGACGCTGGTGTCAATGATGCTGCTAGTTCCAGATGTACTGCTCTGGTGGTCAGACACGTGAATAAAACACCCCACCGTTTTTCATGTCGCCTTCCGATGGACACACTCATAGGTCCGAAGTAATCTACGGCTGAATACGTGAAGGGTAGCTCATGATGAGCTATTCTCTCCAGAGGAAGGTTTCCTTGCGGCACATTCTGTGGCTTTGACTTGTATGTCCTGCACCACTGACAATGGTGTGACACACTACGAACTGTATTACGTAAGTTCAAGACATAAAATTTTTGGTTCACCTCGTTCATCACCGTCTGGTGATTGGCATGTCCGAAATAATGATGAACTTCTCTAATTATCATTTTAACGATTTCGTGTTTACCTAAGACGACAGGTTTCCTACTTTCCTCTGTCAAATTAGACTTGAAAGGTAAACGTCCGTTCAAACGGAGTAGGTTATCTTCTCCTATTTCCAAAGATAATTTACTTAAGCCTGAACTTCTTTCAACGCTTCTTCCCGCTTTTAAACATTTTATTTCCGAATGGAAACACTCGTCTTGAACGAACTTCCAAATTAATATTTCAGCCCTTTTCAAAAGCGCTATCTCCGAAGCATTATCGGGTCCTTTAACCGACTTTGCTAAAATTTCGTCGGAACACATAACCGACTTTTCCGACGGATTGACTATCCTAATCTCTTGAATTTTTGTACCGCTTGTAAAGTACGTGCAGTTGCCCCAAGGAATCTTCTGAAGTTGTTAAATCGTCCGTAGTCGGATAAACTTAACGACTCCCTTTTACTTAGCGTATTCACGCTTTTCGGTGATTTTTCTTCACCAGTTTCTAAGCTTTCTTTTATGTCCACTTGTATGGACCATAAATCAGGACTCAGCCTGAGGAATTCGGGTACTTGTAAACAGCGATGACTTTCATCGAAGGTGGAAGGAAAGCTTCTAGTGGCGTCGTCTGCCACGTTTTTTGACGTCGGTACCCATCGCCATTGACATGGCCTACTGTGATCTTCGATCTCAGCCAGTCGATGAGCAACGAACGGTTTGAAAGCACGAGGATTTGACTTAATCCACGCCGACACTGTACGTGAGTCCGTCCAGAATACTCGTTCGGATATCCCATATCTGGTCTCTTCTTCTGCCCATAAGAGCTGCTTGTAACAAGCCTCAAGAATCAAGCCTTGGAATGGAAATCGGCTTCAACGGCGCTACTCTTGCCTTAGCGGCGATCAACGTAATTCGCCTCTCTCCTGGCCCGTCCGTGGTGACCTAATACACGGCGGCTGCGTACGTTTTTCACTAGTGTCCGGGAAAGTGTGCAACTCCCCCCTGCTGACGCCTTTAGCAACGGGTCTAGGTACATCTAGATCACCTAACTTCTTCACTTCCGATATCCATGTGCTCCATAACACGTTTAATTCGTGTGGAACTTGATCATCCCAAGAGATGCCTTTAATTTTAATTTTCAAGCGATACGAATCACTGTAGTTAATTCGCTTGCCCCCTACAGCCTCAATACACAATTCTTCTTTGGGCCCGCGGGGCGCTAACTTCTGAGCCATTCGCTCCTCTATGAGCGTCATGTTTAAGCCTTCGTCCAGAAGAGCTGTGGTTTTAACCTTTCCTCTAGGTCTAAATATGCACATGCCAGTGCATTTACTGTGCTCACAGTCGTAATTTGGATCTCTTTACCCCACTCGTCCCCTTGCGGCGAGGTACTTTTATTGGGGTATCGATGTAGCATTCCATTATGCGTCATTCGACATCCTTCTACACCACATCTTTTCGCCCTACACCTTGACCTCCTATGGTAAGGTGTCAAACATTGAAAACATATATTCGCCTTCTTAACCGCCTCCCATTTATCACGGTTATTCATATTCTTAAATTTGTAACAGCTCAATATGGAGTGTTCCTTGTTGCATATAACACAGTTGCGTGTTACCCGACTTGCAGGTTTATCCTGAGTTGTCATAACCGCTTTTCGGTCGTGCCTCTCGCTATCTCGGCGTTCACAACGCTTACTATTAATACGGCTGCGTACAGACCCTTTGCGGTGTGTACGGTTCGCTTCCCGATTTCAGGACGCTTCCGTTTTTCAAGCACGTTTTCAGCGTTGAATGATGTTCCAAATTATTCACTAAACGAACTCAAAAAATTTGCCATCTTCTGCAGCTCTGGCTCCATGGGATGTTGAGCTCGATATTCGAACCATTTAAATTTAATTATAGTTCAGAGCTTCTCCACTATACGGCTCACTAACTCGGGTGAGTATAAATATTGTGGTTGGTTTAACGCTTGTATTGAAGCAACCATGTTCGTTATGCGACTTGCAAAAGAGCCTATGTTTCTGCAATCTTCTGCCAATCTTGTCATACGCTTTATATTCTCGATCTCGGCTAGAATGAGCATCTCAACCATACCGAATCTTGTTTCGAGAGCGTTCATTATTTCATCTGGTTCACACAAAGTAAACAACAATGACTTAACCGCTTCCTTGGCAGTGCCCTTTAATGCCCTCCTAAGGCGTGCCACGTTCTGCACTCCTGAAAAATGACTACTTGTGTCTTCAAACACCGTTTTGAAAATTATCCATTCGCCCGGGTCTCCATCGAAGACCGGTAAATACTGGAGGAAATGAAGCGGGGAAGTTTTATCTTTACCCGCTATCTTTATTGCACTCACAATCGCGTCGGTCAATTCGGACATTTCACACGCGTGTTCCTTTTGCGCATTTCCTGAAGTTGCGCTCGACCTCCGCCTCCTTGCGGCGTGATCCCTTGGACGCTTCCTTATTAGCAGTGTCGCGTTGCGTTAAATTAATCGGCGCGCTCCTTATGGTCTGTTGAACCAAACTCCTTATGAAAGGTTCCACCTGAGTATTCCGCTCTAAATAACGAAAGCCCTTCCACTTGTAAATCCAGAACAAAGATTAGTCTTTGACACAGTTATTTAAAAACGCGATGGTGGTTAGTTCTTTTTGGTTGCTCCAGGAGACACTGGCAAAACCTTTCTTTTCAACTTACTATCTAATAAATCGGGAAACTGCTGTTGCAGTAGCTTCCTCTGGAATAGCTGCTACGCTTCTTAAAGGGAGACGAACAGCACACTCAGTTCTTAAACTGCCATAGAACTTAGCTCATGAGGAAATGCCAGTTTTTAACATTAGCAAAAGCAGTGAATACATAAGAATGTTGCAGCAGTGTAAGCTGTTGGTTTGGGATGAATGTATGATGTCCCACAAAAGAGCAATCGAAGCACTAGATCGCACAATGAAAAATATCAAGAGCAACAAGTGTATCATGGGAGGGATGGTGGTACTTTTAGCTGGTGACTTTAGGCAGACCCTGCCAGTTATTACTAGGGGTACACAGGCAGATGAAATAAATGTCTGTTTTAAAGTGTGTGATTTGAAGTGTATCATGGCTTCACGTAAAAGAAGTTTTGTCTGACTACAAATATGCGAGTACAACTACACAATGATTCTCAAGCAGGGCAATATGCGGCTACTCTTCTAAAAATCGGACAAGATTGTACGCCAACAGACAGTAACGGCATGATTATACTGATACGTGAATTCTGTCAAATTTTCGATAACACAGATGATTTAAAAAATAATGTCTATCCTGATCTACAAATAAATATAGGCAATCGAGAATGGTTGTGTGAAAGGGAAATTTTGGCGCCGACAAATCAGACAGTAGACCAGATAAATGAACAAACTATGTAAAACGTGGAGGGGGAAGTTGTCGAGTACCTCTCATTAGACAAAGTTATGGACAGTGAACAAGTAACATCGTACCCTATAGAGTTGCTCAATTCTTTAGAATTATCAAGAGTGCCTTCCCATAATTTGAGGCTGAAAGTTGGTGTTCCAGTCCTGTTAATGACAAATCTTGATGCACTAAGGCTATATAATGGTACACGGCTACAAATTATTCATCTGGGACGCAACAATATAAAAGCTATAATCATGACTGGAATGGCAAAAGGAGAAAATGTTTTAATTCCCCGTATTCCGATAATTCCGACCGATTTGCCATTTCAGTTTAAAAAAGTGCAGTTTCCCATAAAAGCAGAATTTGCAATTACAATGAACAAAGTTTAAGGACAGACGCTTAAAGTTGCAGGTGTACATTTAGAAAAACAACTGTTTTTCCCATGGGCAACTCTAAGTGGCATGCTCACGAGTATCAAACCCGCAAAATCTTTATGTTTTAGCAAAGGATGGAAAAACAAAAACGCAGTATATAAAAATGTATTAAAATAAGCTATTTTCAGTAAACCACATCAGTTTATGTGTATTATTTGCAAAATAAGTATCCTAAAAAATTAAAATGCTGCCCAAAGTAACTATTCTACGCGAGCGTAGTCGCGGGCAAAAGCTAGTTTACTATAAACCCGCATTTGAGATATAAAATATGACAGTCTCATTGTCCCTTCTTTTATATTTTGCTTTTTTTTATAGAAGTAAGCGTGACGAACACTACATCTTGAATCTTTTACTACGACTAAATGTTTTACTACGATGTTGAATCGCACCGACTTAACGAAAGTTTATTCACTATTGCCTTGAGGACACCCATATTATAATCGATCGGGTAAAATAGATGCTGGCAAACGATTCCACTCCATTCCTTGTACGCGATAAAGCAGAACTTTTAGCAGAGTTTGAATTAAGTTATGCAATTTCTTCGTACACTCGAAGAAAGCCGATGCTGTGATCTGTGATCTCCTGCGTCTATGTTCGATTTCAGATTCATTATCAACCTTCAAGGCTAAGATGGAATTACGATGTTGATACCAGTAACCACAACATAGCATACCACAAGAAAAATAGCAGCTTCATGCTGCAAATTCACGCTGCTACTTTATGCTAGCAGAAACTTCCTCGTATTAGTCAACCCAATTGTAATACAGCCATAAGCTGCAGCGTAACTTTTACGTAATAATTTAAATATACTGCTTTCTATTTTTAAGCCTTCCACCAAACTATGATTTTCTTCTGTATCATGGTAGCGTAATTGTACAAGGACAAAGAACTAGATCCGGACCGATAATTTGTAAGCCACAAAAACGGTTGTTCGTTCAGAATTTAAATCTGCAGCCCTGTAGGATCAAAGTCAAACATTAAGTTACTGCGATACCATTAAATTACATGACTGAATGAAATAATTGGTATTTGCGTATCTTTCTTAATACCAAAAGTGTATAAAGTAATTCAGAGTAATATATTATATTTAAAAAAATGCTCTTCATCATCAGTATCTAATAGTCCATTGCTGGACATGAGCCTCTCTAGTTGTAGGTAGGATATAGGTACTAGCTACGTACGATACATTTTAAATGATATTGAAAAGTGAATTAAAATAATTTCAATCACAATGCTATCGTCATTACAACTAGACCAGTGAGAGGAAACGGCGTCCATATTAAGTGATATTTGTTATAATACGATCGTTAATTCAACAGTCAAGCGTGAAGATAACACCCAATCCTTTTTGCATGGTAGGAGAGAATATTATGAATAATAATAGAGAAATGTATGAAAGTTAGTTGGTTTTTCAATTTTTTTATAACATTGGAAAAATAAACGAATTAACAGTCTACCTGACTATGAGTAGCTCATCCCCATTTATTTGTTATTAATTATTGAGATAGCTGCAGATATATTACTACAGATATATTACTAGATTGACGTGGTAGAGCCACGTTGCAGCCACATTATGGTTGTAGCACGAATGGGTCGGCTCGACCGGGATAGGACCACGCTCTCAGAGAATACCAGCGTAAAATAGCAACTTAATGCTGCTGTGTTTCGTATGGTGTGTGTAGAGAACCGGGGACCCTTTTTACTGGAAACGAGGCATTCCATCTTAGTCCTCAGGGGTGGCAACGCATCTGCATTTTGATTCTTAATTGAGGATAAATGTAGATGTCTATGGGCCACAGCATCCACTTACCATCAGGTGGACTGTGTGCTCGTTTGTTAGCCTATACTATAAAAATATATATTAAAGAGACAATGTAGAAAACCTTACAGACTGTAAAACCCAGGGCATTGTTATGGCGTTGCCGGCCTTTTCAAAAGGTTTCTAAACCTTTCCACATAGGTTCCTAAGCCGTATCGTTCCGGACAAATTATTTGTGGTAGCCGAATACACAATGAGCAAGGTGTGCGAGGAACAAAACTTCTAGTAACTCATATAAAGAAAAAGATGAAATAAGCCAACCTTGCTGTATCCATATCAATTGATAGCCTTATAACATTTTCTGCATACACAACTGAACAAGGCTTTAATATGAGGTATCCATTGTAGGCGACAGTCAACAGTAATACCAAGGAAGACTGTTGAATCTACTAGTAAATCTTAGAACATCATTTATATTTTTAATACGTGATAGAGCCACGCTGCATCTGAATTTTAATTCTTAATCGAAGATAGATGTATATGTACATATATGTGACATAGCATAGCACTTACGATCAGTTGGACTATGTGCTCGTTTGTCACCCTTATTCTAAACAAAAATTAACTCTCTCACAATATCCAACAAAACCAATTAAATACAATATCTGAGATGCCGAACCACTATCATTAACTAATAGTAAGCTATATTTTACAATTACACACAAAGAGCTCGTGCGCACAAAGATATTGACTAATTTAAATACTTGAATCCATGATTCCCATACATTTTTTTTAATTCTAAGAGATCTATATGATATTATATGAATTTTACAATCTGATACGCAATTATCGTCTTTCCTGCAATGAGAGACCATGAATATAAAATTATTTCAGTCAATGCATAAGTTAGATCCGCACTCAGACAATTCATTCCCTTGAACTTAAATTGCACTTAATCTATCGATACGCTTCTGTAAAATGTTGATTTTATCTCTATGATGATAGAGTTTCTTTTTATCCCTAGGTTCGAATTTAGCGACATCTGCAGTTTATAAAAATAAATATTGTTTATATGCGTATTTTTTAGTTTTTTGAAACGTTATTGTTCATTTTCCGGGTTAATACACAGCAAATATACTGTAGCAATCAACTAGCTATTAAAGGTGTATTAGTATGACATTTGTATTGGTGGTAATGAAAGTGTCAACATGGAATTTTCGTTTCCGTAATAGCTAGGTACAGATGTGGTAAGGACACCCTAATATTAGATGTTGGCGATACAAATCGTATATAGATGCAATATCTATATCTGGGAACTCCGCAGAAGATCCCACTTCTGATCTCGGAAATACATCAGGATAGCATTAATTGTTAAACATAATTGCTCTCTTGCTCACGTAATTAATCGTTATCAGTAATAAGATAGCGTAACGCACTATAAATTCAGTATAGAGCAATTACTCTTCGACCATACCGTAATGTCTCCGTCATAATTACACACTGGTGTAACGTGAAGGACATAATTACATGATAACAACAAAGTATGCAAACCAACAGCAACACCACACATCTCAGTGTAACACAGGGCAGCCTCTCAGCAACACTATCTTCCTTGCCTGCACTAGAAGAATTACTACAAGGAACAGAACCACGACACTATCTTAGCGCTCGTAGAATGACTCAAGCGGAATCTCTTGCGCATGGTGCCTACAGTGAACACTATACAAGTCGCGGCACGTAAGTCTAGCGCTGAACGAAACGTGGGGGGGACGTGCACGAATTGAGTTGCATGAATGCGACTGGAGAGCCAATCAGCGCCTGCGAACGATAAGCACGAGCCAATCAGCACGACTTATGCGCAATAAGCAAATCAGCGCGTCTTATGCGCAATAACGGTCACCGCTAGACTTTTGTGCCGCTACTAGCTAAAGCGTCCCTTCGACCAGTTGTCATCTCATATTATGACTTGGACCGGACAACCTAGCCCTCAACTAGTCATCATTTCATATGATAACGTGGACCAGACAAAACTGTCACTGCATTCAAAGTAAAGTAAACAAACGAAAGTTATCGATGGCTACCGGACGCGGCGCCAATGTGCTCACGCTTCGACATATATGTATATCGGTACAACATCCAATATTTATATATCAGGCGACAGACTAATTATGTATTAGATACGCTGTAGTACAGCGTCACTTGACAGAACATCAAATATTGTGATTTATGTACTCCTTGGAAACATCTAACGTCGAAATCAAAGATAACATTCTTAGATATTACAATATTATATCTATATATCTAAGCAAAAAAAAATCCATCAAAAATCGTTTATCACCGTGCAATTCTAATTACCGACTTCCATATAAAGTTACAAAATCTTATAGATATCAACTGATATATAGAAATTGAAATATTATATAGATTCAATATCTTATGTTACATATACTTTTGATTATGTATATTATATTAAAGCCAAAATGACGAAGAATTCTTTTTGAGCTCGAAATTGAAATTATTTGAGCTGTTTCAACTGGGTGACGTTTTAAAATAAAATATATATATTTTATTTATATTGCGTGAGATAACCCCACCTTTACAGCATAACGGCAGACACACGAGAATGCTTTCAAACACTCCTCTCTCCTCGCGACCACTCCACCACTACATAAACGGTACAGCCTCGCCAGAGTCGCTTAGGATAGGGCGAGTACCCCGCGCCTCCACCCCAGCTGCGGCGAACCGAGGAACACGCATCTGAGCTTGGCTCAAACCAGAAATATTAGGCAATTATCACTCTATTATACAAGTTTACAAGCGTAATATGAAATTATGACCAAAGAGCGAACAAGCTACCAGCGTACGAATTATCCCCTGGTTTGCTTGACTGGATGAAATAGCGGACTTGATGGATTTAATCCCGACTAAAGGGGAGGAAAAGATTGCGAAGTAGAAATTAAAAATATTACGAAAACACATGAAGACCACATTGTTGCATTGGAGAAACATTAAAAAGTAAGTATTTTGTTCAATAACTATAAATTTTTGACGTGATTTACAATTTTAATCGAAAAATCGGTACCTCTTTACGGCAAAAGCGACTGCTGTAATTTTTTTACTGTTGTTTGATTATACACAAGAGTATGACATCTGGCAAACGAAATGAATCCTTTATTAATGAGAAGCACACTGATACAAAATGCGACAATGTAAAATGTTTCAGTATTTTATCAAAAAAGACGATGCCCCTGTGTTATTTGCATACTTTTTTACGTGGTAGAGCGACGCTGCAGATATATTATGTTTGTAGCACGAATAGGTTGGCTCGACCGGGGAAGGACCACGCTCTCACAGAATATAATGCTGCTGTGTTTCGTATGGTGAGCCTAGAGAACCGAAGATCCTCTTTACTGGAAACAAGGCATTCCATCGTAGTCCTCAGGGGTGACAACGCATCTGCATTTTGATTCTTAATCGAAGATAAATGTAGGTATGTACGGGCCACAGCATCCACTTACCATCAGGTGGATTGTGTGTTCGTTTGTCACCCCCATTCTATATAAAGAAAAAACTTATTCAAACAAGCCAACTTTATCCAAAAACATAAAGTTAGTTCATCCAAAAATGTTAGTTCAAGCAAAAGGTTAATTTGGTCGTTTGTTTGTTGAACATTGTATTTCAAAAATCTATTAATTGAAACACTTATTACTGAAAAGCTACTTTATGTAACTCATTTCACTCTATACTGAAACACTTCAGTAATTTCTTCGGTACTGCGCTTATCTTCGAAAATTTTATAAGAGAGCAGAAGTAATAAAAAAGATTTAACGCTACTCTTTAAATAAAAGGTAATTCACCTTTTACCGAAGGGAATTTATTTCTTGATAGTATAGAATTTAAAAGTTACCAAAAATAAAAAATAAAAACAATAATATTAATTATACCCACTTAATGATTGTATTCCATTAGCTGCTTCGAGTTCTAGAGAGGTTTAAACAGCAAGCTCGTACTAATTAGTGGTAACCAACAGAGAAAGAATTTTAAGAGATTTTACAGTATCAATAACACGGGCACTTACCTCTTACTACTACTACTACTTTATATTTTATAATACAAAGAATAAAAGAAAAGATACATCATGTCCAATAATTCTCACGTCTTACAATCAATTGTAAATATTCAGGTATAGTTTTAAAAGGGATAAGCTTTTACACATCATTCTAATGCTTAAGATCGAGTTATGTACACGCATTAATACCCATAGATAATATGTTTTCGAAACATCTTATCTAAATTATTTGATAACGGCAACTTATTTTTAATACGCCTATAACATTTTCAGCATTTTTAACAGTTTGCGCAGACATGAGCAATATAAAGTTGTCCAGTTTCTTGTCCGCCAACGAGCGAAACAGTAGTGCGCACTACCTTATTCCAATTTAAAAACATTTCCTAAATGTTTGTAAATAAAAAACGACCGTATACTCAACACTCGCAAAGTTGAACTTTCTATAAAGTATTCAATAGTAGTGAACGTGCATATTGATTGAAATTACGTTTTGTTGTTATTGATTTTCAAACTACGTGAATTGCTTACTATGCCGACCTGCAATAAATGCAAAGAACAAGTTGCAGATGGAGTGAACTGCTGCCTTTGTAAGAGTTGTCTTCACTTCCATTCCGGAGGTATCAGTGAATCGGGATACCGTAAATTAGGTGATCGAAAAACGACCTGGCGGGGTCCAAAGTGCAAGCAAGGACAAGGAAAAGGTAAATTTCCCTGGCAGCCATCTATTACTAAGCCTTCAGACCCAACCGATCTCAAACACCAAGAGATAACTCCAACACAATTGATGAAGGAAATCAAGGATATTATTGCAAATAAACTAAATTCTCTTGATTCTATTGTTGCGGACATTAAGTACCTGAAGGATAATCTCACTCAGCTCCAAAAATCTAACGTCCAAACGAACAACGTCATCCAAGAACTCTCAAAAAAATTGTGCACATTGAATCACGTGTCACAGAAGTCGAATGTGAGAAGGAGAAAGTTGTTTGTCTATGCCAGAAAGTTGAGAAACTTGAGACTCAAATACAGTTAAAAAACCAATGGGCACGATTGGTTTTTTAACTGTATTTGAATGCGGAAATAAAAGGAGTGCCCATGAAAAAAGGCGAAAACCTTTTGAATATTGTTATTTCCTTTGGCTCCAAAGTTGATTTAACACTCTCTAAAAGCCAAATTAACTACTTCACTAGGATGCCTAATCGAGATCCAAACAGCACTAAGCCTATAAGTGTATGTTTCAACAATCGTTTTGTAAAGGAGGACTTCGTCGCTGCTGCCAGAAAATATTCTTCCATGTCTCCGCTCACGACCATTGCTATAGGTCTACAAGGTAACAACCGTATCTTTGTGAATGATTACCTAACTGCCTACAACAAAATTTTACTTAATAAGATTCAGACTGTTGCTCAAGAAAAAAACTTCCAGTTCGTATGGGTGAAGAACGCGAAAATCCTTGCACGGAAAAATGCCACATCTCCCATCCTATCGATAAAGACAGAAAGGGACCTTCAGAAAATGATATAATTTCATGTCATGTATTTAAAAAAAGGTGCAACAAAATCTATTAAAACTATTAAATGTTTTGAAACCACTGGTTGGGTCCATATGATTCACTTTTTGTATTGTCCGTATGAACTCAAACTCAAAGCAGGTAAATTAGCCCTATGCTTAACAATTTTTACCCGAACAAATAATACTATAAAGTTGATATCTCGTTACATAGCTTACTACTTGTTTGTTATGTACAAACAAAGAATATTTTTTCTATTAGAAATTTTGCTATACCCTATTTTGGATCACACAAATAATTTAAATGTTATTTTACGGTTAATACTACTTAATCGCTTATTTATAAATCTATATTATGTCAGAATAGTCACACTAATGTTCCGAAGGGGTAAACTGCGCCCCATAAACTGGTTTATATTAACATTATTTCTAAATTTATATACACTGTCTATATACACTGCACACACTCTCTTTATATACCCTACAGAAATTAATTAAAGATATATGCTGTTGTCGAATACTTACATACTTCATTACAAGTATACTTATGACTTGTTTATATTTCAACGTACCGCCTCGAAATTTTACACATTTTACTATAGTTAGAGAATTAGGAAAATATTGTTTGTGTTATTGTCATTAATATATTTAAACGTGTACTATCCGAATGTAAGAGGCCTTTGGTCGAAAACCGATAAATTTTGTAGAAGTATACGGTTAAATAATTATGATATTATATGCCTGACTGAAACTTGGCTAATTGATAGCATATATATTTATTTTATTTATTTATTTAATAAAATTACAGAAATTATATATGTAAAAGAAGTATGCAATGGGCGGTCTTATTGCTGAGAACAATTTCTTCCAGACAACCAATGAATGGACAGGATTGCACGAATATGACAGGGGTAGGGCAAATTGGTGTGATAGAAAAAAAAAGAGGTAAGAAAGAATAAATATATGTATATACATACTACAATCATATATACATACAAAAATAAAACACATATATATTGAATCATTTAATTAATTAAATGCAATCGATATGCTACATATAATATTATATTTAATGGCTAGTGTCGAAGCGAAGTTACAATTTAAAGTGCGAGGTAATGATTCTTGACAAGTTTCTTAAATACCGGTAGGGATGGTGCGCGTTTTACTGCTAATGGGAGTTCATTCCATAAATGAACAGCCTGTACAGTAAAAGACTTGTTCATAAATTTTCTAGTGTATAGTGGAAAATTCAACTTCAAGCTCTCTGCTGATCTCAAGTTACACGAATGGGAATCACGGAGAAACTCAAAACGATTTTTAGGTAAGAAGGGTAAGAAAGATAGAAGTATGTGAGCATTCCGATGAAGTCGTATTGGCAACCACTTGAGCTTAGTATAATATAGTTCTTAGCTGTTTGATGACAGGTACATTGTTTGGAGGCGGTATCGTAATTATTTACGAACAGGAGAAAAATTGGGCGGTGGAGTCTTAATAGCGATTAAACGTGAGTTTACCTCTGTTGAAGTAACCGAATGGCAATCTTTCGCGGAAGACATTTGGGTGAGCATAAGTATTAACCGATGTACTATCTATGTACTATCTACTTATGTAAAGAAAATAGAGGTAACTCATTTGACTTACAACTACGTAATTTTTGTGACAAGCTTATGAACATAATGTTATCTCAACCCAATGACAATTTTTTATTGCTAGCGATTTTAATGTGCCTGCTATTAAATGGGAAACAAGTCCGGATAATTCGGAGATGACGGCGACTAGCTATATGAGTGATCTTTATGATTTAGTTATTAACACTGAATTATTTAGGATTACGACAATACAATTGTGTATATAATGTAAATAATGTGATTTTAGATATTGTGTTGAGCAATTCTGACACCTGTGTTGCTTGCGACCCGGTTATTTCGGAAGATGCTCATAACAAAGCTTTATCTATTCTTATAAAATCTGTAAAGGTCAATTAACTACCAGTTTTAAATCAAACCAAATACATTTATTCTATTTGAGGTTTGACAAGATACGGGCTGAATTAAATGGCTTTGATTGGTACTCTTAACTTATTGTAGACAATTTAGATAATGCCACAAAATTATTTTATAATAAAATATACAAATTAAGAAATTTATACATACCGACTAAAACTGTTAAATGCTCTCGTTACCCGCCTTGGTTTAGCCAGCCTTTGATAAAAATATTACGTAATAAACACAAATACCATCGTAAGTACAAGACCTATGGCAATCTAGGTGATTATGAGTCTTTTTCATTTCTACGTGCAAGAGCTAAGGATATTGAAAGATAATGTTACCGTAATTTTATCACACAAACGGAAGAACATATTACTAGCAATCCAAAGTCGTTTTGGAGATATGTAAAATTCTACAAGAATAATCAGTCACTTCCTAGCAACATATCACTGCAAAATGAAACAGCTATGAATGGACAGCAAATAAGTGACTTATTTGCAAAACTACTTTACGAATTACTTTACTATCATGCTGGTCATACCACTATTAATGAGTTAAGCATTCCAAACTCAGTTAATTACAATACCATATGTATTAACAAAACTGAAATTAATAAATTACTTAAGTCATTGGATCTCAACAAATCGGGTGGGCCGGATCTTATACCACCTATTTTTATAGTTAATTGTTCCAAAGAACTTTCGGAACCTCTGCTCATTCTCTTTAAGCGATCGATAGCTGAAGGTGTTGTTCCCAAAATTTGGAAGCAGGCATACATCACACCTTTTCATAAAAAAGGGAACACTACAAAAATATAAAATTACCGGCCTATATCAAAACTATATTTATTTGCTAAAGTATTTGAAAATATAGTATATCAACAAGTGTACAATTCTATTTCCCCTACACTTAGTGATGCCCAACATGGATTTCTTATAAAAAGATCAACTGTTACTAATCTGATCCTTACAAACAATTACATTTCAAAAGGTATGGACATTGTTCTCTAAGTTGACTGTATTTATACTAACTACAGCAAATGTTTCGATCGAATAGATCATCAAATCCTTTTAAAAAAATTGGCAATGTCAGATATACATGGCGACCTTCTGTGATGGTTCTCCTCTTATATTGAAAATAGGTCACAAGCAATAGTACTTAATGGCTTTATGTCCTCACGGCTCTCTGTTGGGCCCCCTACTCTTTATTATCTTTGTGAACGATATAAAGAAGTGTTTCTTGTACTTCAAAGTACTCTTATATGCTGATGATATGAAAATAATTAAAATCATCGCTAGTACAGAGAATACTATGTTATTGCTATCAGACTTGGAAAGATTTTAAACATACTGCAATATAAATAAACTAGATTTAAATGTCTCTAAATGTTTTTTGTGTCGTTCACAAGGAAAAGCGATACAATCAATGGTGTTTATCACTTGAAGAGTACGTCTTTTGCCAGAGGCTTGTGATCTTGGAATAATTCAAGACTCTAAACTTATCTATGACAAGCATATATCTAGCATTATAACCAGGGCATATAAAGCCATAGGATTTATCATTCTCTGTTCTTGTGCCTTCAACAGCCTAAAAACGATAAAAATTCTCTACTGTTAATTTGTACAGCCTATTCTTGAATATGCATCACAGGTCTGGAACCCACAATATGAGGTTTATAAGTCTCGTATTCAGGGTATCCAGAAAAGGTTTTTAAAGTATCTTGATAATAGAGCGCATATACGGATTCTCAGGACTATGAAGAGAGGTGCAAACGATATCACTTTCTTACTTTATCTGTTCGACGTAATATTAATGACGTATGTTTTTATCTAAAAATTTGTAATGGTTCAATTTACTCCCCGGAATTATTATCTGATATTACTTTAAATGTTCCAATAGCAAATATGTGGAAACGCAAACTTCTTTACATAAACAGAGTTCATACGAACTATAGACGTAATTCTTTCATGATTAGAACTGCTAAATTTATAAACTCGCTTAACTTTGATATTGATCCATTTAATACTTCCTCGAGTGTGGCCAAGAGTACCTTAACCAGTGAATATTTTGCTTAAAATCTTACTCATAATACACATAGCTTTTTAACATTAAGGTACCTATTGTTAACTAGTTTATTTATCTTTGAACTGCTTTTTATTTATACCTTTTATTTTAATTCTAAAAGTGGATATTATTAAAGTTAAAAAAAATTACTTTGCCATTATTTTTTGCATTTTTTTTTCCAACTTTAATACAATGGATTTTTGCAAAGTAACGCCTGATTCTATTAATTAATAGTATATTATTATATTTTGTTATTTAATAATAAGCAATTGTTGTAAGTTTTCCGAATAAAATAAAATAAAACAACGTTTACTCACAAAAAAAATGAAAGTGCACAAAGAACAGTTTTTGTTGAAAAATCGCAGGCAGTTTATATGGATAGACATAGGCACTTCCAGTACAATAAGCGCGTAATATACTCGTATTTGGTCTAAAATATAAACTATTAGCAGGTACACGGCGCATTGCTTTTTTTTTTTTTTTTTTGCGGATGGAAAATCATCTAATGACGCCTTTCGCTGTGGGTGGAGCGGAAGGAGGTCGACTTTACTGACTAAAACCATCCGTGTTCCTTCAGTGCCCTTACGTTCCGGAGCCGCGGTATCTCTTTCGAACAGCCCGCAGCCCCGGCAGGCGTCGGCCCTTGCGGGCCCCTTCACGCTGCTGACAGCTCTTTGAGGCGCGCGTGGAACAAAACGCGCCGTCGACACGGCCTGTCGTCGTTAGACGGACGGACGGCGAGCTACCCATTGCTCGCCGTCCACAGGTCCGCGCCTACGGTGGTCAGGGGCCACGACGTAGCCCCCGACGCCCGGGGCGTCTCCCGCGGCGGCCGGGAACACGGCGCATTGCTGCCGCAGAAGAAATAATTGAGGGAATATCGTTTTAAATTTGGAAGGGTTATATTGTTTAATTAGGAATGCTAATAAGTGATATTCATTGAAATTGAATGATATATGACTTTCAAATAAAAATTTTAGTGCGATACGCGCACCACAAGTTAATTGTACTATGCCTATAACCTTCGCAAATGCAAGGAATAAGTTGACAAAGTTTTAGCGCAATCTGATGAACGGTATACCAACGCATAAAATATGAATTAACAAATATTAATTTTTATATATTAGATTAAACACAATAAAATCAAAAATTGTAACAAAACATTTTGGAATTTCATTCAAGATAAAAATATAAAATTTGTTACATGCAACGTATTGTCGCGTCAATGCCTTGAATTTTTCATTACGTGATTTATTAAATAATTTAAGTAAATTCTCTTAGTTTCGTTTTGTGCAGGCTTAACTCGTTATACATGCAACAAACCCATTAACAATTATTTCTTTTAAGTATGAAACTTATCACAACAACCCAAGTTATTGAAAATTTTAGCCCAAATCTACGTAAATTATTCTTCTTCTTTATTTACCTGCAAAAGTCCACAAATGGACATGGGCCTCTCCTAATTCAAGGAGGATTTACTATAATCGTTACGCTCGATAGGCGTCTTAGCTATCGCAGTAAAAGTTGTATTGCACCTTTGATGCTATTATTTCGATGTTATCATTTTATTACCTAACGCCGGTCTAGGTATTTTACGTATTTTGTCCTGGTTATATTGCCATCTATCGGAAGCCACAAGGTTTTTCTGGTATTTTCAATTGGCCCCTCTTACGACAACCCTGCAGCGTAATGGGGTAATGGGTTCAATTACAACACCATCACATGTCAGCAATGGTCGATTGGGACAAAGCAAAGACAGAAACTTTTCTAATCCGAACTAGCTCCTTTCACTTGACCGCATCCAGCGCAGAGCGGCTCGAATCGTCCACGACCGAGTTCATTCTGATTGGCTCGATTCACTGGCCCTGCGAATGGGTGTTGCATCCATTTACATTTTCTATCGCGTCTACCACAGAGAGTGCTCTGAGATATTGATCGAATTAATTCCAGCCGCCAAATTTCACGAACGCACATCGCGACAAAACTCACGATACCATCCACACCATCTGGATTCTTGGCGTTCCATCACTGTGTGTTTTACTAGGAGTTTTCTTACTCGCGCAACTTCTTTGTGGAATCGTTTACCACCGGTGATTTTCCGGACCGATACGACTTAGGGACCATCAAGAAAAGAGCTTACTTCTCTCTAAAAGGCCGGAAACGCACCTGCAAACCCCTGGTGTTGCAATTGTTCATGGGCGGCGGTAGTTACTTACCATCAGGTAAGCCGCATGCTCGTTTGCCCGCTCTTCTATAAAAAAGTCCGATCTGCAAACCGCCCAACAAATTTAGAAAACTTCTCCTGCTGCGATCTCCCATCAACATTGGCACGTAAACATTCTACTACCAGACTTTGTTTTATCCCATAGATAGTGGGATTTCTAGAGCGTTTAAGATTTTTCATACAAGTCAAGCTACCTGATCGTAAATGGATGTTAAGGCATGGGCCACATGTCTATGGAGACATCCCCATCTGTCCTGGAACAAGAATGAAAATTGCGTTGGCACCCCTGAAGACTAAGATGGATGCCTCTTTAGCATTAAAACGGTATTCGGTTCTCTCCACTCACCATATGAAATACTGCAGCAGTATGCTGTCATTTTAAGCTGTTAGCCATTCATGTCTATAACATACAAATGAGTTTAATGATTAAACGTTGACCTAATATTTAAAAACGTAAGGCTTAGTCGCGAGCATTCAATAATTCATATTTACGCCAGAATGATTTTTCTATATATTTGCTCCTCGAACGAAAATTCGATTGCCTTCCACCTACGGTATGAGGTAAGTGGTTATAATTTAGTTGGCTTCGCAAAACATTAATAAAACATATCAGTAGTTTGATTTTACGGTTCAAATATCAAACGTATAAATAAACTACTTGTATTTGTAACTAGCATTTTGATTTAAAAATATAAATATTGTGAACGGCAAATGCATTCCTAATGTAAAATACAAAGGTTATAATTAAAGGTATCATAATAATACAATGAACCGTTTAAGCTGTCTACAAGCCTATAAATCTACACATAAATGCCTAATAATAATATTTATGACACACCCCTATTTGTAACTGATGAAATCAACACTTTCGTGTATCCTAAAAATTGCCTTGTGGTTGCGGTGTATGAAAATCCATAATGCCATCTCATGGGTGTTGTAATCTTTATACATATAATCATCACTACGTATGTTAGTGATCGTATAACTTCTAAGCGACCTAACTGATTGAGGTCATATTCATGCAATATATCATTTGTATTTTCGAGACGAAGACTTATAGCTATGCTTGGATCTATGATAACAGGTGCTCTAATCTATTCTTTATTTGGATCAAAGTGACCGATTTTCACAATATTATATATCTTTGTCTAGTGCCAAAAATCAAAATCACAAAATCTGGATCCAATAGGTGGCGCTGTAGAATAACTGATAGACAAAGAGTTGATCCCGAATTTCGGCATAGTGAAGCCGCCGGGAATAGCTAGTAATAGTTAAAAATAGAAAACGCTAAGATCTCATGGCATCTTATAAATAGCTTTACGGGTCGATGAATAATCGAGCAACTGTTGCGTCACGATCCATTTATGCCCAGTCCGAAAAACAAATAATCTATAACTATACAAACAGTGAAGAACTTAATAGACAGTTGTGATCGTGCTGCTCGTTTGTAGTACGGCATATAATAGTTATAAATTGTAGAAATATTCGTCACAACCCAATGCTGGATATGAAAATCTGCGTAAGTGGGAATGAAAATCCGCAATTGGTGGACCGATTGGGTAACGCAGTACAAGATATCTTGCAACTTTGTCGCTGCTCCCTGACGCCAGTCGGGATATTTCACATCAGATATATGTATATTAAGTATACCGCCATCTATTGGAGGCCTGCTACGATATGTACATGTTATTTTGTTTTTGTTTTTACGTGTATTGGTGTACAATAAAGAATACATGTTTTGATTGACTATGAGGCCTTTCCTTTAGTGTTTTTTCGGAACGTCTCATTTAGTCGCCTTTCATGACACCCATAGAACGAGACGGCAAAATTCTCTTGCGTTGCTACCATGCGGCAAAATTTCATAAATACCAAAATAAATAAATATAGCATTGCTAATATTACAAATGTCACTTAGAAATGAGACATTAATTAAGTTTCTACTCTCAAATTCTAATGATGATGTTGAGTTAGTTAGTTAGTTTCATTTGAGTTTATGCTTTAAAATTATGTCATATGCAATGTACGAACATTATACAAAACTTGAAATGTTGAAGGAAACTCGCAACAATTTGGCATTTCCAGTTACGTTATTTGAAGAAAACGTGCTATGGCATTAGTTGTGAGGGTTTTAGATTTCTTCATTAAATATTTTTAAAAAAAATCAACTTTACTAAAGCAACCAACTTTATTCTTTACTTCACGTGCCTTAAGTGTTTTGTTAAATTTATGCTTTGTTATAGACTTCTATTAGCGTTGACGATAGTAGAAAGTAAACTTGGCCCTAGGTAAATTAGCCCCGCAATACCGCTTCGGTAGCAACGCTTCGATTGACGCGTTACGTATGACCCTATCGGCAAACCTGCGCGCGAGTTATACATTTACCTTTGTTACGAATGGGCTTGGTGGGGCGAGCGCCTACATTTGCGCGTACACCTGTAGCATTTTATCTTCCTTCGATAGCTTTGCAAAGTAATTACCTGTTGTTGTGTTCAAATGTGACCAGGAGCTAACTCTCCATTACTGGAGGTTGGTCTCTACTAAGATATTTGTCGATTCGATTAATCACAAATTGTAGGTATATAATCGCAATTACAGATCTTGATCTTGAAGTTTACACTCTTGTATACTAAAACCATGAAGTGGCGGTGTAAGAATATCCACTACCCCATACTGTCCCGTGGTGTCGAAACAGGCGACAATGGGAAACTGAAACAGGAGATTGGCAGCTGCATCTTTCTGATAGCAGCTCAAAATAATATAAAACTGCGTTTGCCCTCTCGCTTGCTAATCGTAGCAACGATGGTAAAATCCCCTCTATGAGGCAATCTATGGGACAGGCCTATGTTCAATACTGACATTTTAAAGGCTGTAATGGATGGACGGAATGATGGATAATTAATATACTAAAAGCTGATTTTTGCACAGTTGTCATTACGTCAGTTATAAATATTTTTTGTGAATCCATCACTCTATTTCGTCTCGTGGGTGTCATATGAGGCACGACTATGGGAAATGCCAGATAGGTCTCATGTCTTTCGACAGATAGTAGTGTAACTATCTCGTTACCGCCAGACGTAAAATACACAGAATAATGACAGGAAGCAGCGTCAAAGATGCGAGACGTCTTTACTGCGTCGAAAACTCGCTAGCCAAAGGTGGGGGTTAAGGCAAATCCTCGCAATGGTGGGAAAAGCTCACGTCCAAGAGTGGACTTTTACGGGTCAATAAAGAAGAGAAAGAGAAAGTATCTTTATCCATTCGACGCTTATTTTAACAGAAACATATCTTTTAGAAAACAAATAAGTAGAACGCTGTGTTGTTATCATTTTTTAAACCTAGCAGACAAAGCAGCGACAGGATGCTCTTAATGAAGGATGGTTTTAATATCTCATTATTTCTTTTGTCTTATATAGTGATATGTGAAGTATTCGAAGTAACAATACAACGTATTAAACTGATATTTTGCACTTTTGTTCGTATACTAATTTAAACAGAGTATGTTGAGTTACTGAAGAATAAATAAATAAATAATTATATATTATATTATTACGTTTTCATTTGCAGATAAAACCTAAAGATACAAACCTAGATTGATACAATAAATTCAATATCTAAAGACATTATACATATTTGGACCAAAGTTTTACCAAAGGGTGCGCCCTAAACGAAAGTTCATTGACCAAATTGCCGATATATTGAAGATGGGCAAAGTAAAAGTATCCTTGATCGACGAGCATGTATGCGTAAAATATGGATGTAAAGAAGGCGAGAGAGGTGTGTCAAGTTCGTGCCAAATTGAAATATGTAGTCCCTGCCTACCTCTCCAGGTGACAGGAGTAAGTGTTTATGTCATGTTATGTTTGACCAATGTTTGCCAATATAATATTCCAACTAATTTTTACAAATATTACTTAAACTTTATCCGTCCCAAACAGTTGACTGCTAGATATCTTTCGATATCTTTCAATGTAGGCATAGATACCACGCTTGGCAGGTGGATTGGCGATTACAGTACTAGATACAGATACCTTTTTAACACATACTAGATCACTTTTTATGTAATAAGGGCAAACGAACATGCGGCTCACCTGATGGTAAGTGTCGACCGCTGCCCATGAACAACTGCAACACCAGTGGATGGCCTCCGCGCTTGGACTTTCTGCCTCCACCCGTCTATGAGTCAGATAAACTAGATCAGCAGCTGAGCGACTCCGATAAAGACCGTGAGGTGCTTACTAATCCGATCTAATCAGATGGTGGTCCTCAAGGTACCTACCTCAGTTCAGTACCAAGTTTCAGTTTACTTTTGAAGGACCTGGAGTTGGAATTATACTTTTTTTTTTTATATGTTTGAACGTTAGTATTTGCATACCGGGACGTCGTTGCGTCAGCCCAGGTCTGTTAGCACTTCTGCTTATAGCGTGATACACTTTTACAGGAGCAACTAAACCAAGTTGGAAAGCAACTTAAAGTAATAAAAAGCTACGTTGATGAGGCAATCTATGTGGGAAGCCTATGTGGAATAGTGGAGTTTTAATTGGATGTAATGAATAAATGAAAAATAAATTAACTATGGCTAGCCCATTGCCACTGTAGCTTACTTATCCGTTAGGCTATGTCGGTCCTCTGGTTCTACTGCGGATATCCTCATTTCTAAGTGTATCACGCAGAGAAACCCCGAGCATAGCCCTCTCCATAACTCGCTGAGCGACCTTGAGCTTTCTGTGTGAGGGGTGGCCCCCACTAGATGGAGTGACGACCTGGTAAGACATGCAGGAAGTTGATGATTGCATGTGGCTCAGTATCGTGCTTTGTGGTATTCCTTGGTCTATGTTCAGCAGTGGACTTGTGAAGGGCTGTAATGATGATGATGATGATGAAATTAATTATACAATATGTGTTTTTCATTGTTTAATGTTACTTTGACAATAATGTCCCGCTGGGTTTCTTGATGGTTATTCCCAGCACAGAGGTTGAAACAATAGTGAAATTAATAAAGACTGTTAATGATATTTATTTAAATTATACACTGTATTTATAAAAGTCCTGTCATTTTTGCTTCATTTCAAATATTTTCAATAATATTGAAACCACAATGAAAAATATCTATTTTTGCTCAAAACCGTCGACGCAGATCATTATTGAAACTGCACATTTCAACAGACCGTTGTGATCCGTTTCAGAGTGAAACAATGAAAGAAAATCTACTTTTCTGTTTTCCCGTTACAGTGACACTATTGAAAAAGAAACATAAGATAAAATTATACAATATCATTGTAAATATGACATTTTTTATTGAAATAAGTGTGGCAAACCAGCACACAATCCACTTGATGGGAAGTGGATGCTGCGGGCAAATTGACTGAAAATAAAAATTATAATGAAAAATGATTAAGAAGGTACGTTTTATACGTGGTAGAGCCACACTGCAGCTATTTTATGGTTGTAGCACAAATGGGTCGGCTCGACCGTGATAGGACCACGCTCTCACAGAATACCAGCGTAAAATAATAGCTTAATGCTGTGTTTCGTATGGTGAGTGTAGATAACCGGAGACCATTTTACTGGAAACGAAACAAACGAAAGAAGTCGCCCAAAATCTCTCAGAATTGAGAAGTGGTCTGTGCTCAACAGTGGGACGTATACTTGTACCTATACCGTGCGAGATTCGAACGTAATGCCGCAGCCAAATGCTTATAACTTGCCACCGAGCCGTCAAACTCCTCATTAATTTAACGTCATTCGTTTGCCATGAATCAAGATGCTGCTGAGATGTACCTACATACCTTTGTGAATTTCAATAGTTCTATAATTTACTACGATATGTATGGAATAACATGCTAACGATTCTTAGTGGCTAATTCAGCACATAAACTACAACCTCTAAATCACAGACTGAATATTGCCGTGTGGTGGCGGTGTAAGAGGATCCATCATTAGATTTCATCTCGTGGTTGTCGCAAGAGGCGACTATGGGAAATGACAGAAAGATCTTTTGGCTACCGAAAGATGGCGGTCAAATGTCCAGACATAAGCTACCCAGACACATTAAATGAAACTAATTTTTACGGATTATATCGCGTTTAATTTTACTTTTTAATTCCCGACGTTTCGGGTGCTTTACAGCACCCATGGTCACGGGGGGGGGACTGAGGTGTTTGACGTCCCAATGTCATAGTTAACCCGTCTACCTTCAGTTTTTTAAAATTAATTTTTGGTTCGATCTACGCAGAATGAGCTTACAGTATCTTGCAGTCTAGCAGTGGTATACTTGGGTTTGGATTTAATTTTATTAATTATAGGATCTCAAGCAGATGGCAGCACCCATTCATCTTCTCTATTGAAATTAGGATGTTTTTAATTTCAATAGCCTCACGAATCATCCTAGGTAGGAATCGGTGTTCTTTTGCGAGGATTTGTGGTCTATCAAATCTAATAATGGCGGGGACGATCTTGAACATGTTCACAAACTGCAGACTTCCCAATACGTCGGTGCTTCAAATTAGCTATATGTTCTTTTACGCGGGTTTTTTATAGATCTTTTAGTTTGTCCTATGTAAGAGAGACCACATTCACAATCCAGCTTGTACACTCCTGCATCTTGTAGAGGGATATGACACTTGACGGATGGTAAAAATTGACTAATCTTCTTCGGCGGCTTGAAGTATGTTTTAATGGAAGCTCGCTTCAAGATGTAGCCAACCTTGTGTGTGACTCCTCTGACATAGGGTAGTACAGCAGGCACACGCTCGACTGTGGCCGGCTTCACTCGGTCACTGTGACGTAGGCGCGGGACCCGAAGCTTGTTGTCTTGCAGTACTTGCTCGATGTGCTGAAGCTCGGCGGCCAGATGTTTTCTGTCACAGATCCCTCGTGCTCTCTGAAACAAAGATTTTCCTACTGTAGCTAACTGTGATGGATGATGGTGCGATTCACCATTTAAATATCGGTCTTTTTCCATCAAAAACGGTTCGATCTACAAATCATAAATAATACCGTAGACAATTTGTCCAGTGAGTTGAAGACAGTTTTAACGACATTTGATTTTAATAATTGCATTGAAACTTTAAACAAACGCGAAACATCGAAATATAATGAATGCAAAAATAAACAAATAGAAAAATATCAAAAATTAACTATCAAATCAAATTCCAAACATCCATGGCAACGTAGAAACGAAACGCAACAACCGTTGACCACAGACGAAAACAATAAACAACGCACGGTCTATAATCTGTCAAAACAAACACTGGACGAACCTACAATAAAAGTATTGTCGAAGGGCTTGAATTTTGCAATAACACCGCAAAAAATCCCGTACGATGAAATTATCTGTAGCGTTGAGGATTGTCTGTTTAAGAATAATATTGGTAAGGAGGATTTAGAGGCCATACGTCAAGACATTTCGTCCTTGTTACGTCGAAGTTCAGCGCCGAAACTAAATCTCCGCAAAGACGAGTTTAAAGCGTTGTACAACTTACGCAACAGACCCGAGCTTACGATTCTCCGCGCGGATAAAGGAAATGCTACGGTAGTAATAGACACGTCAGGGTATAATTTCAAAATACAACAACTTTTATCGGACGAAAGTACATACAAAAAGGTCAAAATAGACCCTACAACTAATACACTTAAAACAACTACTGATTTAATAAAGAAATACTCCAAAAAATTAGATCTCGACGTGAATTCGACAATACCATCATGTGCCAAACCACCGAGGTTGTATGGTTTACCGAAAATACACAAACCAAACGCTCCACTACGTCCCATAATGAGCCAGATCGATTCACCAACTTATAAGTTGGCTCAACACTTGGCAAAAATACTATCACCACTGAGAGGACATACCAGAGCACACACAAAGGATTCATACCATTTTGTTAGTGAGATAAAAGACCTATATCTCGCTGACAATGAAATTATGGTCAGTTTTGATGTTCAGTCACTATTCACATGCTTACCTATTGAAGACTGCATTTCAATTGTAACTAGGAAGCTAGAAGATAACAACATGCCTACAGAATATGCAATATTACTTAAACACTGCCTCACATCTGGCTATCTATTGTGGAAGGAAGAGTTCTACAAGCAAGTAGACGGTGTGGCGATGGGCTCACCTGTATCTCCCGTAGTCCCCGACATATTCATGGAGGACTTTGAGGAGAAAGCCCTTCTTACTGCTCCTGTAAATCCAAGATTCTACAAGCGGTACGTAGACGATACTTTCACAATTTTACCATATGACAAAGTAACTGTATTTTTAAACCACCTTAATTCCATAAACTCTAAAATACAATTCACAATGGAGTTAGAGGCAAACAATTCTTTAGCTTTCCTGATGAATGTGATGAGATGTGTTAGTCATCCGAAATCCTGATAACACTATTGGTTACACTGTGTATAGGAAAAAGACTCATACCAACCGATATTTAAATGGTGAATCGCACCATCGTCCATCACAGTTAGCTACCGTGGGAAAATCTTTGTTTCAGAGAGCACGAGGGATCTGTGACAGAAAACATCTGGCCGCCGAACTTCAATACATCGAGCAATTACTGCAAGACAATTAGCTTCGGGTCCTGCGCCTACGTCACAGTGACCGAGTGAAGCCGGCCACAGTCGTGCGTGTGCCTGCTGTACTACCCTATGTCAGAGGAGTCACAGACAAGGTTGGCTACATCTTGCAGCGAGCTTCCATTAAAACATACTTCAAGCCGCCGAAGAAGATTAGTCAATTTTTACCATCCGTCAAGTGTCATATCCTCTACAAGATGCAGGAGTGTACAAGCTGGATTGTGAATGTGGTCTCTTACATAGGACAAACAAAAGATCTATAAAACCCGCGTAAAGAACATATAGCTGACTTGAAGCACCGACGTATCAGGAAGTCTGCAGTTTGTGAACATGTTCAAGATCGTCCCGCCATTACATTAGATTTGATAGACCACAAATCCTCGCAAAAGAACACCGATTCCTACCTAGGATGATTCGCGAGGCTATTGAAATTAAAAAACATCCTAATTTCAATAGAGAAGATGGATGGGTGCTGCCATCTGCTTGGGATCCTATAATTAATAAAATTAAATCCAAACCCAAGTATACCACTGCTAGACTTCAAGATACTGTAAGCTCATTCTGCGTAGATCGAACCAAAAATTAATATTAAAAAACTGAAGGTAGCCGGGCTAACTATGACATTGGGACGTCAAACACCTCAGTCCCCCCCGTGACCATGGGTGCTGTAAAGCACCCGAAACGTCGGGAATTAAAAAGTAAAATTAAACGCGATATAATTCGTAAAAATTAGTTTCATTTAATGTGTAGTCTTCGCGTAAATATAAGAAAACACTACCCAGACACATATTAGAAGCAGCGTCAAAGTTGCAAGACGTCTTTTACTACTACCGCCAACCTTCTAGACAAGCGTGAGAATTATAAATCCTCGCTACAGAGAAAAAGGCTTATGTCCAACAGTGGACTCCATTGGCTTCTCACTCTGGACTATGGACTACTATGGCCATTGGACTCCAGCCATTAACTCTTTATAATAGTATCCTTTACAACGAGTTAATTGCCAGTGCGAGGGCTGTATGCTCACCAACTCGTCTGCCCAGCTATTTATGTATCCAGCACCTGTTGCAATGTAGTGGTGGCGTAAGAGAATCCATCTCAAGATATCATCCCATGGGTATCATCAGAGGCAACAAAGGTAAATGAAACAGGAGAAGGCTAGTAGTATCTTCCTGATGAAAATTCGAAATAGTAAAAACTGATCCGCCTGGCAAGCGTTTCAGCTATGGCAAATATCCCTCAAATGAGGCTATTTATGAGAGAGGCCTTTGTTCAGCAGTGGAATATTGATAGGCTGTAACGATGATGATGGTGATGTCCAGTTGTGAACTCATTTAGAATACTTACTTATATTTACAAGACTTACTAACTTACCAACCTTGCAAATCAATATGTCAGTATAAAGTATCATTTATAACGAGTTAATTGAATTTAAAACTGCAAGAGATGTTTGGTACTGGTACTTATGAAAGAGTGTGAAAAGTCTGGTACATAGCTAAAGTTCTATTAATGTATGCGACAAATGTTTTAAAAAACTGAATTAAAAGAACTTATAAGAATTAATTTAATGAATGCCAATACATATTCTATTTAAGAGTTATGGTTCCCCTGGCTTAAGGAGCTATTATATGTGTATTTTTTTAATTCTTTTTGTTTCTTAAAATTTTAATTTTTTACCCTTTTGAGTGGACTAAGACTAAATGTCGTCCAAACAAATACATTAAAAACTTTATCCCCTATTTTTTACCCGTAGTGTATAAATTTATTTAATAATTTTTTTAATGTTTTATTACACAAAAATACAGTCGGTTGTTTCTTTTACTACTTTCGCCAAACTGCAGGGCAATTTGTTGGCGAATACATCACCAACTTACTTTCTATGTACCTACTGTAATTAATATTCTAATCTTGGATTTAAAACTTAAAAAAGAAAAATTTAATTTAAACTTAGCAATGTGATTTACATGCCTCATTATCTTTAAACTTATTAATAATTACTCATAAAAATATTAATTAAAACCATTATTTTTAATTTAGACAAAATTAACTATTATTAACTATTACATAGATGTAATTATTAATCAACCACGCTTTCAATTTCCTTTTAAGTATTTATTTATTACCACATTCGTCTTTAGAAAATATCTCTAAAAATACGTAGTCTTAGATATTATCTCGTACTCTGGCCGTAATAATTTTTAACCCTATTTTCAACGTATTTGTTTCGAGAAGTAATTCTAATATTTTTGCTAAACTTAAAAAAATATAAAATTAAAAATTAATAACTGTTTTAAACTCTAGAGATTTAAATTGATCTATTGCAATTAAGCACAGTTTTAAAAGTATAGGTAATATTCTCAAATTTTTAAATAAATTATTTTAAATAAATTTGTTGCTCTACTGATTTCTATTGAAATACTGCCATTAATTTATTTTAAGAGCCCGCATTTCATAAAAGTTCTATAAGAAAATAGTTCAAGCGAGTGCTGAAAACTAAGCGCAGTGTACCACAAGTTTCAAACTTATTTCGTCCGTATTCAAGTAAGTAAACGGCCAGCATCTATACGCCAACCTTATTTTTAAACGGACAGTTATTTTAGAAGTTAAAAGGTAAAGTTAAAGTTACATCCCAATGCTGTGCACTGGACTCCCCTCATTTCTGGTAGGGTTGGGCAAGGATGTGTTCGCCGAGCGCAATAACCTAATGTGTGTGACCTTTAATTAATAACAAAAATCGAAAAGACCGCAAAGAATTAATTACGAATTTACCTAATACACAATTTGAAAATAATTGAAAAATGTTATAAAATATAACAAAATAAAATAAGTGAATAAAAATAATTGATATATGTAACAAGTTTAGTTGTTGAAACTTTTTAGTTTCAATATAAAGTAAACTATCCATCAGGAAGGTATATTATCGAGTCCCTATACCACTAAGCGAAGTGTAGGGTGGGCCAACACTAAGCAAAGTGATAACTTGGTAAGTCATCACTTTGCTTAGTGTTGACTCGCTCGCTCTTATTAATAGTGAAGCCCAAGTACATCAGTTACTGCAAGGCCTGTGACTAAGTAATGAAGAAATCTTCTTGGTTTTTGTAATAACGCACATACTTTTTGCATGTTCTATTAACCTATGTTATATTTCTCTGGCATACTTAACATGTATTATTTTAACAATAGTTAAAATCTCCATAATTAATAACGGGCAGCTAAATTATAATGTAATAAAACAAAGCATTAAAAAATCTCATATACAATATTATAAATTATGTACTTACACACTTACACACTTATATATTACACTTACACACACACACACACACATACACACACACACACACACACTCATTCTTAAGGTACTCCTACTCACATCACAAACACATCTGCGCAGCTTTGCTGTTTACTTACGTTTATCTGTATACAGGTATACGCATATTAATATGTACAATAGGATTTAGTTATGTAAAGGCTTTGCAGCAAATATACACGAATGTAAATTACAAGCTACACCATATGACATTATATACAAATAATAATGGATAGTAATCTAAATACTTTATTGGAACTGGATAACACTGAAACTGCGAACTCAGCTATAATTAACATCGAAAAATTTCACAATTACCTACTACGAGATAACTGTAACCTTACCGTTTTGACACAAAATATTAGAAGTATATATAGTAATTTCGATGACCTACATCATGTTTTAGTAGCAAAAGATTTATTTTGCTACTAAAACATGATGTAGATGTATTGATACTAACTGAGTGTAGACTAAACTGTAATAAACAATTACCTTTGCTAAGTAATTATACCTCTTACTACACTCTAAATCAGCTCAATCAAAACGATGGTGTGGTTACATACGTCAAAAATAACTATCTCCATAGGGTTACAGAGATTAAATTAACACACGCATCTGCTATTCAGGTATCTATCTCAGACTTTACCATTATTGGCATATACCGTTCTCCATCAAATGAATGTGCTGTTAATTTTGCAAACACTCTAAATCTTCATCTTGATACTATCAAAACACATAAAAATATAATATTGGTGGGTGACATAAACATCAACTTAATTTCTAGGGATACAGAAATAACTCAGTAATGTAATAATAAGTTGAATTATTTGAACATATTAGCAGAACACGGCCTTCTCCTGGGACATTGTTTACCTACCAGAAGGCAAAGTTGCCTCGATTATGCCCTTCTGAAGATCGATAAATGTAATTCTTCAGCCTTTGTTGCGGTCTTGAATACATCTATCACAGATCATGCTATGGTAATATTAAATATAACTCGTAAAGGTAATTATACGAATCGCACTAAATACACCAAAACTATAAAGTTTGAAAATGCTTATAAAGATTTGTTAAATACTAACACGACATTTTACAATTCAAATCAAAACCCGGACTATCTAGCTTACAAACTGATAGATGTGATCAAGATGGCACTACTCTCTAACACTCAAATTAAGCCGGTCTCTGTTTGTAGGAGAGTTAGGAAGCCGTGGATATCCTTAGGGGCACTATGATGTATAAAACTTCGGAACAGGATGCAACTACAATCAAGGATAATACTTAAAGTTACATTTAGAAGATTTCGTAACTTCTGCTGAAACCTAATTAAGAAATTAAAAAGACAATTTCAGATAAACCAAATAGCTGACTCGATGAAAAACCCAAAGAAGCTTTGGCAAAAAATAAATGAAATTACCCAATTTAAACCCCAAATCCCCAAATGCATGTCCTTTAAACATCACCTCGCATCCACTTAACTCAGTGAATCGTGCAAACCAGTTTTTTGTTAAAATAAGTATAACATTATCTGAAGACATAATTAATAATTTCGGTTCGCCAAATAAAATTGTTACTACACACTCTCGAGTTTCTTCGTTTGTGCTACTTGATAATGACCCACTGGAAGTGGACAGCATTTTGATCAGTCTTGACTTGGAGAGTTCATCTGGTTGGGACGGTGTACCCACTAAGTGTTTAAAAATTTCAAGAGATTTTATTGTTGTTTCAAATGCTTCAAAACAGGAAAATTTCCTGCTGCGTTGAAGCGATCCGTGGTGACCCCTGTTCACAAGGGTGGAGACGTAAACGATGTTAGTAACTACCGTCCTATATATGTCCTACCAAGTATTTAAAAAATTTAAGAATTTTTTTAAACAATAGACTCATTAAATATTTTATCTAACTCTCAATTCGGATTTAGGAAGGGCCTTTCCACACAAGATACTTTTATAGCACTGACAACTGAGATTGTAACCAACGTTGATAAAGGAGTCAAGTGCTTAACAGTATTTTAGACCTAAAAAAGCATTTGATACCGTTTCCGTCCCCATCCTTCTGCAGAGGTTGGAAGCTATCGGTGTAAGAGGTACAGCTCTCTTCCTTTTAAAAGTTACTTACGGAACAGGACACAGCAGGTAAAAATTTATGATCTGTTTAGCGAGGAAGAAAGCGTAGTTTTCGGAGTCCCACAAGGCAGCGTGCTTGGCCCAACACTGTTCCTGATATACATAAATGATCTTTGTAATATTCGGAGCAGTGGCGGGTGGATTAACTCTTATGCGGATGACACCGCAGCCGCCTATACTGGGGCCTCCTGGGCTGCCGCGCAAGCTACCGCTGAACATGGTTTGGCTGAAATAGCTATCTGGCTTAACGCAAACTCTCTAACGCTCAAAACAGATAAAACGAACTTTATCTGTTTTACCCCATCAGAGAGGTCACAACCGGGGGACGACTTCAGGGTCAGGATTCATAGGTGTGGCGAACCGTTTGTTGGTAGCTGTGACTGTCAGAGCATAAAACGAGTCAAATCCACAATATATCTTGGAGTAACAGTGGACCACAGATTGTCGTGGCACTCCCACATTGAAATTATTATGACTAGAGTCAGGAAACTCATTTGGCTTTTCAAAAATCTGTGTCACGTTATGCCAGACAACTATTAAGAAAGGTATACATTGCTCTGGCACAATCTGTCATAATGTATTGTATACTGGTATGGGGAGGTGCCACAAAAACCAAATTTTTAGATTTAGAAAGAGCCCAGAGGTCGCTCCTAAAAGTAATGTATTTTAAGTCCTACAGGTACCCTACAGTAGAACTTTATAGGTTTAGTGATTTACTCACGGTCAGAAAACTATATATTTTAAACATAACCTTGCAACTGCATAAGACACTCTCATACACTCCAGCTAACCTGGATAGAAAACGCAAAGATATTGTGGTACACTCTCTTAGTGTCCATACTGTTTTTGCCAGACGTCAGTATACCACACAATCAATATATATATATATATATATATATATATATATATATATATATATATATATATATATATAAAATAAATTGAATTTTAAATTAAATATATATCCTATGTTGCTCCATACCTGTAAACAAGCCTTAATAGAGTGGCTAAAAGCTCTTACATACGAGGAAACTGAACTTATCTTAATCAGTACTAGCTAAGTAAAACGCGCGCGCATACACACACACACACACACACACACATACTTTTTAGCTGTCCACTTTCTCTTTTTCACTTTTGAATTTTATTTTTCTGTTTTTTTGTTTGGATTGGTCCCAATACTGTATTAGGTAGCTTTAAGGAAAGCAGCGAGGTAGTTCCAACACAAGTATTTTATAACTTACTGGAGCTACCTCAATTTCTGTAAAGCATGACAATGTATTGAGAAACAATAAAAAATTTATTATTATTTATTATTATTATGACTGTGTTGATATGAATTTATTATTATTTAGTTTAAAGGATTGTGGAAGAAATTTTGCTCAAACTTAGTAAACAGAACAAGTCTGTTGTAATATGTGGAGACTTTAACATCAATCTCCTTGAAACTTCTTCCATTAGTATTAAGTTTAGCTCATTGTTTAAATCGTATAATCTTTATAATTTATTCTTAGAGCCAACACGTATTGCTGGGCCTAGTGCAACCTGTATAGATAATATTTTTACAGATGTTAAGCCCTTGCATAAATCAATTATTCAAAATTTAAGTTCAGATCACTGTGGACAGTTGCTATCATTGCCTTACATACACAAAATACAGAAAAATAAGAAAGTTGTGTTTGTTCCAATAAATGAACATCGCTTGGAGAGGTTTAGACGTAATATAATAAAAAGACTTCCATCACTTTCATTTAAAAATAGTGCTAATTATTTGTATGGTACGCTATTTAAAATTATAACTTGTGAATTTAGTAGAATATCTACTTTTAAAACTTTCTTTTTAACAGTCGCAAATCATTTAATGAATGGGCGACAGTAGGAATTTATAAAAGTAGGCGAAGGTTATACGAGCTTTATAATGAAAGATCATACAATAGTAGTGTTATATTTAGGGATTTTGTAAAAACATATTCTAAAATATTTAAAAAAGTGTGCTCCACAGCTAAGGCTTTACGTTTGAGTAACAAAATTAAACTGCATCTAACAAAATTAAAATGACCTGGAGAATAATAAACAGTGAAACGGGCAAGGTCAAACCGCGCAACTCGGATTTTCAATTGAATATTAACAATAATTTAACTCGATCTGATCAAGAAGTTAAAGTGGCTTTTGAAAACATTTTACTGATGTTCCTTTTTGACAACAAAATCATTAAATTCTTCTCCTAATGTCGCCGAATCATTGCTTAAACAAAATGTAAACGCTTGTTCAAATACTTTTAAATTCCATAGAGTATTGCCAAAAGATATCGTTAAATATTTTAAAACTATTGTTTAAAATATTTAATGTTAATGAAACGGCAGACGTATGGGGGATTTCCGTTAAAGTTATTTTATCTATAATAGATATAATAGCACCTTATCTAGCCACTATATTTAATACAAGCGTCGAATCTGGTGTGTTTTCTGATTTAATGAAACATAGTAAAGTCATACCTTTATTTAAATCTGGTAGGACATTAGACCCCGCCAATTTTAGAACAATTTCTATACTACCAACATTTAGTAAAATTTTGGAAAAAATAATTTTAGATCTAATCTTAAGTTTTTTAATATTAATAAATTGCTACATAAAAATCAATTCGGTTTTACAAGGGTCGCTCGACAACTGACGCTGGAGTTGAGCTTATTAAACATATTTTTGTGTATGGGAGAATTCAGAGGATGCTTTGGGTATATATTGTGACCTTTCCAAGGTCTTCGACTGTGTTCACCATGACACATTAATCAGGAAGCTACAGTACTATGGTGTCAAGAACACAGCGCTTAAACTTATTATTTCATATATAAGTAAAAGATTGCAGAAAGTTATTATTAATGGTAAAAGTTTTTACGGGTCACCTGTACTAATGGGTGTCTCTCAGGGCTCGTTTCTCGGCCCATTCCTATTTGTAGTGTATATTAATGACTTACCTTTCCTTGTAGGGGATAATCATGATATAGTATTATTTGCTGATGATACTTCCTTGATTTTTAAACTTAAACGTCATTTAAATGTGACGAAGTGAATAATGCTATATCAAAATTAGTGCATTGGTTTAACGTTAATAATCTACATTTATACGGAAATAAAACTAAATGTATTAAATTTACAACAACGAATGTTAAAAATCTGAGTACCAATGTGTTTTAAATGGGAAGAACTGAGCCCTGTTGAATCCACTGTTTTTCTTGGCATCACTCGACGCAAAGCTTCAGTGGGGCCCTATACATCCAAACTAGCAAGCAGACTAAGTTCTTCAGCCTATGTTGTAAAAGATTAGAGGTCTCACTAGTGTCGAGACAGATAGATTAGTTTATTTCAGTTATTTCCATAGCATAATGTCTTATGGGATTTTCTATGGGGAAATGCGGCAGATTCAGAAACTATTTTGTTTTACAGAAGACGGCTAGTAGAGCTATTTACAACCTAAAACCGAGAGAGTCTCGGAGATAAATTTAAAGAAATAAAAATATTAACTTTGGCCTCTCAATATATTTACGAAAATGTAATGTATGTTCACAAAAATAAAGGTAGTTTTAGTAAAAAGTGGGAACAAACACAGATAGTTTCTCGATTCCACAGAGTGAGTAATTCATTCTGTGGCAATGTATACGCTATTACAACAAGGTCCCGGAAAGTGTACAGGCCTCTCTATTACCAAGTTTAAATGTTTTGTTGTTGAAACTGTATAAAAAGGTTATTATAGTATAAATGAATACATGGTTGATAATAACCTCTGGGAATGAGGTGGTTGCTTCCAAGTAGTTTCCAAAATAAATTTTGTACTTAAATAGTTTATACAACCATTAATGTAAAATTTACTTTTAAAAAAAGTCCCGCTGGGTTTCTTTATGATTCTTCCCAGGACAGAGGTTTTTTTTCGAACCAGTGGTAAAGTAAAAACTGACTTTCAATAAGAATTACACATGTGATCTATATTGAATAAAAAAATATTCTATTGTTTTCTGTTGGGGAAGAGATGCAGGATTTCGGTGGATGCAGGAGACTCAGGATCATGTGGCATTCTTTGGGCTATGTTGTGCATTGTATTGGCCTTGTGTAGATTTGTGAGAGGTTGGAATTGAAATAATATTAAGCATGTCGACATACGTTGAACTGCCTTTACCATGCGCACTGTATAGATTCTTCACTAAGATAGTGTCGGTACACCCAGAGCCGCACTTATTATTTTGCTTTTATTTTATTTGTTTTTATTGTGTTTGTTATTATTTTTTTCTATTCTATTGTAATAAAATACGAATATAAATAATAAACACAAGTTAGGTAGCAAAGAATCTTACACTACGGCGCTTCGTTTTAAAATGCCAAATCCTGCTGTGGGTGTACAACACACGCGGCGACTTTTGATGCCGTGGCGGCGTCTTTGACAAGATGCGGTAAGTGAACAGACTATAATTAAAAATCAGCTTTTATTTCTTTTTTCATTTTACCGTATTTATATGCTGGCCGGATGAGGAAGCTCAAGGTCGCTCAGCGAGCTATGGAGAGGGCTATGCTCAGAGTCTCACTGCGTGATAAACTTAGAAATGAGGTTATCCGCAGTAGAACCAGCGTGACCGACATAGCCCAACGGATTAGTGCTGAAGTGGCAATGGGCCGGCCATATAGCTCGAAGAACCGACAACCGTTGGGGAAAAAGGTTCTCGAGTGGCAGCCTCGTACCGGCGGACGAGTGTAGGGCGTCCCCACTAGATGGAGTGACGACCTGGTAAGACATGCAGGAAGTCGATGGATGCAGGTGGCTCAGGACCGTGCTTTGTGGCATTTTTGGGGAGGCCTATGTTCAGCAGTGGACTTGTGAAGGGCTGTAATGATGATGATGACTGGAAAAAGCCTCCGTCCTGGGAAGAACCCGCAAGAAACCTAGTGGGTCTTTTTTCGATGATGCTTCCCGCCGCCAGTCTGGGAATTAGCATCTGATTATGTGACTTGGTTTCACTACCATCTATAGGAGATCATAAAATCGTCGGAGTGTCCCATTACCTAAACGAGGACTCCACTCTACGACACATCTTCTTCAACAGTTATTACTTCGGAGGGAAGGTGATCATAATTTACGTAGTAGAGCCATGCTGCAGCTATATTCATAGTATAGTTGTAGCACGAATGGGTCGGCTCGACCGAGGAAGGACCACGCTCTCACAGAATACCGGCGTAAAATAGCAGCTTAATGCTGCTATGTTTCGTATGGTGAGTGTAGAGAACCGGAGACCCTTTTTACTGGAAAAGAGGCATTCTATCTTAGTCCTCACGGCCGTCAATGCATCTGCATTTAAATTCGCATACGAAGATAGATGTAGATGTCTACGGGCCACAGCAACCATTTACCATCAAGTGGCCTCTGTTCTCGATTGTCACCCTTATTTTATATTAAAAAAAAAACATTTGTATTTACAAACAAGATGGACTACGTCAATGACCTACGTTCCCAATTATGGTTTCTTTCATTGCCAAAAAAAAGAGTATAGCTCTTTCTAAGGCTAACTTACATGGCTCTTTATGCTTCTTTAAACGTTTTTGTAACTGATTTTCACACTAACGCTTGTAATTTTTTACTTTCATTCGTTTTATGGAATCACTACTGTTTGTCATTATATTTTTCTTTCTAGTGGAGACAAACCTTTTACATAGTTGCTATAATCGCATTGCTGGGTAAGTTTTTTTATAGAATAAAAGTGACAAACGAGCACAACATCAGTCCACTTGATGATAAATGTATGCAGTAGCCCATAGACATCTACATCTATCCACAATTAAAAATCGAAATGTAGATTCGTTGTCAACCCTGAGGGCTAAGATGGAATACCTTATTTCCAGTAAAAAGAGTCACCAGTTTTCTACATTTTCCATACGAAACACAGCAGAATTAATAGCTGCCTTAATTTAGCTGCAATATGGCTCTACCACGCAATAAAGTTTTACCCAAAATTCGTTTGGTTATTGCAATACCGAATATCCCACATTTTGACGCTATTTTTATTTCAACTTGCAATATGTACATTACATGAAAAATAATAATGATTATTTCTTTAAATAAATATTTGTACGAGTAGTTCATCTTATAATAACCACACTGCCCAAATTTATAAGTCTCATTTTTAATTCTCTATTGATCTCGGGTATTATAGAAAAGGGGATAGAATAGCTGCTTTAATAAAGGTGGACCGATCTCGACATCCCAGTCCAATCCTCCTTGTACGAAGTTAATTGATTATTTACCCGAGAGATACATATATATATTTCCTTTATAAGCCACGCCTGGAATTTAATTAGTAAATGCTAATATGGTTTGTAATATAAAAGGGATCATTAGATTTGAACATAAGAGGAAGCCCATTCGCATGATTATTTATTTATAATATAGCGTATTATATTTAATTTTAATGCACGTAAGTATAAAATATACATATACATATTAAAAGTATGTACAGAGACAGGGGTAAAGAACTAATAAACTAACTCTCTATTAGCGGTCAGCCATCTGTCATTTGTGTGTCTTTCCTAGTGGAGTGGTGTTGAGATTAGTGGTGATGGGGATAGTGCACGCAATTGAAGCATGCCGGAAGGTGCTCTTCAAACTAACATCATTTTTTACGCGAATCTTAGCTATATAATTCTAAAAAAATATATACAATTATAAATATATAAATATACAATTATTAATAATATATACATTCTATAAACTTCTTCAACTAACTCTATGATAATGTGCAGCACAAACATATTCTGTTTCAGGCTATTTAATAAATAAGGCATTATTTTCCACGAACTTTGACTTACCTACTTTTGACACATTATGATGAAATTTTTGATTTGATTCCTACGCCATTTAACATTTTGAATTAAGAACATGATTTATTACTAGCAAGATATAGTAGGTGGCACCTCAAGTGACAAATTTTCAAAACAACAATAGCTATAAAAAAGAATAAAACACCACGAGCATTGGAACAATGGTGCTGACTGGTTTTTATGTAGAACAATTAATCTTTCACATAAAAAGAGTTCTGTAACTGGCGAAGATAAGATTACAAATTCGTATTTTTAAAAATATAAGGCTGCATATGGATTTCTTCAATCATTTTTAAATTAGTAGAAAATAAATAAAATAAAACAAAATAAATGATATTTTTATTTTTAAAAGGTGCTAGGCTCCTTTCCTAGGAGTCTGTCTGAATAGGTACCACCTTCCTTCCTATTTCTGCCGCGATGTAGAAGTTGTGCTTGCACTACTGTGTTCCGGTCATTCCATCTTAATCAGAGGTGACAGCACAACTGTGACCTTCCTTGTTTGAAGTTGGCGTGGTGTGACTATGGACTGCGGTAGCCACTTGCCATCGGGTGGACTATGAGTGCTTCAGTTTGTCGCTTTTTAAAAAAAATACCTAGTCATATTATACGTGGCGTAATCACGGTGCGTCAGTGATATAGCTGGAACTGTAGCACCTATGGGTCAGCCCGACCGGGGAAGTATCACTCTCTGCAGAATACCTGCGTAATGCTACTGTGTTTCGCGTTGAGCATGAAGCATTCGTAGTTCTTAGCGGTGACATCACATTTTTTTATATAAGAGGGACAAACGAGCTCACCCGAGGGTAAGTTCAATACGTTTATAAGTTTAATCACATCTAAATTTTGTTTCTTAATCGAGAATAGATATCAAGTGGACTTTGTGCTCGTTCTGTTGGGCCTTTGTTTACGTAAATAAAGGTTCGTCATGAACATTAATATTAAATCGCAGAACGCATGTAGATATGACAGTGTGACGGAATATTTCCTGGTCCAAAATATTATTTATTGTATATTTATTATAGTTCATATGCCGTGCCGTTTTTACTGTGAAACAGGAGGTGTAAGAATAAATTTTACTTCATTTTGTCCCGTGCATATCTTACAACTCCGCAAAATGAAACAAACCAAGGAATACGTCAGCACCATCTTAATAATAAAAAATAGAAAATAATAAACTGCGGTTGCCAACTCGACTTGTAAGCGTGGCAACTATGGCAAAATTCCCATTCCATTTGTTACCCATAATTATATCATTCCATGCTATTCATGTTATTTCTAAGAGGTTAGTCCGTCAGTCCGTTGCCCTGCACCAGTGCGTGTTGGCGGACTTCACATGTCCGCGAAGTATCAATATTAATTACGTTACATTTCTATTAATATTTATGCAACTAAACAGGCAATGAAAAAATTATATTTTAAATGCTTCTAAAAATGAATAAGTAAAAGTAAAATACTGCTGGACATGAACCTTTCCCATGTAAGGAATACTTGGCAGGTAAATTGATGATCGCAGTATCAGACTAATTCTGCTGCCCGTCACCCGTTTGGTTATTTGACGTCTGGTATCAAAGAGATGACTATATCGCTATTTGTCGGAGGCAATAATACCTTTCTGCCATTTCCGATATAGACGCCTCTTAACCCCCATGAAATGAAATTTATTTATTTATTTAAGGACGGCCAGAGGTATTTACAATAATAAATGTTCACAAATATAATATATGCACTTAATTTTAAATGTAAAACCTATTGCACACCACATGCTTCACAAGAAGAGTAAAATTTTAAAATATTAGACATAAAATACAAAATATTAGAAACATAAACTCTAAATAAATTAAAAACTGAGACATACCAAACAAGACCGGGGAAATATGACAATAACAAAAAAAATAACAAAATTAATGTAGTAATGGATTCATTCTTACCACCACCACACAGCGAAAGAAATTTATGACTCTGTTTAAGAACTTTATGAACAAAAAATTTATGAACTCGAGTTTCTCGTGTATAGCTACGGCTCTTAAAGGCATATAGATATCATAATTACCTTATACGTAATCATCTCCCTAAAGGTCCTGTAAAGCAAAATTAACATTTTTAAGCGGCTCACGTACCGCTTAGCTCTTAACGACTAAATTTACAAATGTAATTACGTTAAACGTCTTTGTCAACTGCGTTTTGTTTTCCGGAAACTTCGTTGGGCACTACCAGTTATTCTTTTAGAAAAATGGTATTTTCCTAGTAGTTATCCCATGTAATAAGAAGATTTATGATTAAGTCGCTTCGGAATAAAAAGCAAAAGAATATTGATATTAAAAGCAGAGTATTAATAATACGCTTATTACGCTTATACGCGTACGCGTAATAGTACGCTTAAATTTATTAAATATTTAAATTTTGTGTTTTTACACTAAGACTTTGAAATTAAAATTTTGTGTTTTCACGCTAATACTCCCCGTGTAGTGGCGGGTAAGAATACCCACTACCCCATATCATCTCGTGGGTGTCGTAAGAGGCGACAAAGGGAAACTGAGGCAGAAGATGGGCAGCAGCATCTTTCTGATAAAAGCAAAACAACAATAAAAAAACTGCGGTTGCCAACCCGCTCGCCAAGCGTGGCAACTATGGCAGTATACCCCCAATCTGTAAAGTTACGAAGAGTGGGGCCATCCCAGTCCCCGGTGGCCCCGCTATTCCTGGCTACGGTGGCGACCATGGTAACGGCGGAGCCGGGGTGCTAAGAATCTCCGCTGGAGGTTCGGTTGCCACCTAAGACGACTCGACCTGGCAACCTATAACGCACGCACCCTGAGGACTGACGAGAAGATCCTGGAGCTGGAAGAAGAGATAGAAAAGTTTCTCTGGAGTATTATAGGATTATCCGAGGTTCGGCGGTTCTGTAGGGCTGCGGACGAAGTGTAGGGCGTCCCACCACTAGATTGAGTGACGACGTGGTAAGACATGCAGGAAGTCAATGGATGCAGGTGGCTCAGGACCGTGCTTTGTGTCATTCCTTGGGGGAGGCCTATGTTCAGCAGTGGACTTGTGAAGGGCTGTAATGGTAATGATGATGATGATGACGCTAAGATAGTGTGATTTAACATCTAGGACTTCATCACCACTTACCATAAGTTGATGTGGAGCAGCACTGTTTCTTTGTTGCCTTTAACGACATCCATGGCATGGTATGGATTAGTGGATCCTCTTACTCCGCCCCTACACGGCAAATACTTTAACAGAATACAAGCGTAACATAGCAGTTAAATAATGCTGTGTGCTGCTAATATACCTACTCCTTTCATACGGTGAGTACAGAGAACCGGAGACCTTTTTACTGGAATGAAACATTTCATCAGGGTTAGATCGCACAACGCATCTGCATTCTTAATCATGGATATTGCAGGTAATTATGGGCCGCAGCATTCACTTTCCATCAGGTGGCCTATGTGCTCGTTTGTCACCCTTACTTCTTTTAAAAAAGCTATGTAATAAAGTGCTGTGTATCGGCGTAAGGATATCCACTACCCGATATCATCCCGTGGGTATCGTAAGAAATGACAGGCGAAAACAGGAATGGACAGTAGCATCTTCCCGATACGAAAAAAAAACCTGCCAGACAAGCATGGCAACAATTGAAAAATTGGCAAATAATGGCATAATTAGTAAATATGAGGCAATATATGTGTTCAGCAGTGGACTTGAGAATGTGTGTGTGTAATGAATGAATGAACGTTATAAAGAAACAAGCCGCTGTAGTCTCATGTATTCGAAACCGCTAAACTCACTTAAAATTACTCGTTACGTATTCGAAATGTCAACTAATCTCTACGCCTTAAAGTAAATATTAATTCAGCAACCCTACGGTCTCAAAGAGATAGTTTAGAATTGATCAACATATTAATGTATTGTATCGAACTAATGGTATAGTACGCCCACATTAAATGTCATTTCTTTGTAACGTGCTAAAGAGTCTCGCTGAAGGGTATTGCGGAAGCAACGCGAATTAGTCTGAATAATTTACTACGTAGGCTGTTTATTATATTCATTGAAAGGTTCAATCCGAGAAAAAAATTTAGATGATATGTGTCACTCAAGTACTATTTCAACACTGATTGGCAATCTTTAAAATTTAGTATTCTATATAATACTAGACATTGTAGAATGCCCACAACGTTCAGGCAATGTAAAAAAAATCCATACATTTTTGATACAATATGAAGTGATAAACCACCTGATGTTAAATGGCTACTGCAGTCTATGGACAACTGCAGCCAAGTTCAAACAAAGAAGGCTACAGATGTAATTTATTTATTTATATCGTCTTTATTGTTAACACTTTAATAATTAGGGTAACAAAGGGCGGACTTAATGCCTATCGGCATTCTCTGCCATTCAAGCCGTGAAGTGATGAGAGTTTGTAGCATGTACTATCTTAGGACTAAGATAAAATGTCACATAGCGGTAGAAATAAGTAAGAGAGTGGTAACTACCCAAACGGACTACAAGGCAGAAAAGGAGTCCTGCCACATTGTCCATACTTTGCCTTTTTTTTTTTTTAAATAAACCCGTTAAAGTCCATTACTAGAGATGAGAGACACCATTTGAATAAAACTAATTTTACAGATTCTAGCGCGTTTTGGTGGTTATATAGATGCTTTAATAAAATACGAAATATTGGGAATGAAAAAAGGTAAAACTTAAACCGATAAAATCCGTAAAATTAATTTTATTCAAAGTGTAGAATTGGCGGAAAAATAAGAAATTTATAAATAATTATGAGACTATCGCTCTAATCGCAGATGTACAGGCGATCGCAATGTCAGACAGCTCACCACCTTTCACGCTGCTCCCCGTTACAGGTCTGGATATTATACGTCTAACGTTAACAAAATGACACTGCCTTCTATTGGAAACCGTGAGGCCTTTTTACTTTACTTAGGCTTCATCTTTACCAACTCATTAAAACTTCACTGCTGAACATGGACTTCTCTCGTTGCAGAGGTCGAAGTACCAAATTTTACGCTGCCCCGTCGTCGTATTTACGTCACTTGTTAGCGAGATGGTTATACGGCTATCTATCCGAAGCCATGCGATATTTCTGAGCATTCCTTATAGAAATTGTTAGAGTATGGGTAGAGAAATTCTCAGAGTTCTTACTCCAGGGCATACGACACTTCAGAGAATTTTAGTTAATAGTTTTTATTGTTCTTGTTATGGAACTGACACGTGGTCCTTCACTGCTGGCTGTATGAGAAACTTCAAAGTCACTCAGCAAGCTATGAAGAGGGCTATGCTCGGGGTTACTCTGCGCGTGATAAACTTAGAAATGAGGATATCCGCAGTAGAACTAGACATATTAGTAAGCTGAAGTAGAAATGGGCCGGCCATATAGCTCGAAGAACCGACAACCGATGGGGAAGCAAGGTTCTCGAGTAGCAGCCTCATACCGATAGACAAAGTGTGTAGCGGCCCCCAACTAGATGGAGTGACGGCCTGGTAAGACATGCAGGAGGTCAATTTATGCAGGGGCTCAGGACCGTGCTATGTGGCATTCTTTGGGGAAGACCTATGTTCAGCAGTGGAATTGTGAAGGGCTGTAATGATGATGATGATGAATAAAATGTATAAATAATATCATATAAATAAATAATTGTACTACACACCATGCTATTAAGGTAAGTTATTCTGACAATTTTGCATAAGAGGTAGAAAAATTTGGGAAGGCCTTTGCCCTGCAATGGTACATATAGGCTGACAAAACGGTAAATAAATTTAAAATAAAAAAAGAGTTACAACTAAACCTCTTCCTTGTCAACGGGGCTATCAACAGATAAATGCGATTTTTTTTTGTAAAAATCTTAAAATATAAATCGACCTTATTTATTACTATACAGGTTGGCCCAAAAGTCACAACACCATTTTAGAATGGATTAACTTTTTCATTTCTTAATAATTTACATTTATTCTTTCATTAACAAAACCACACTTCTTGGAAATAAATGTTATTTAGTTTTGAAAATAATATCCTTTAAATAACTACCATTTTGCTCTTCACACTGACGCGCTCTTTCTACGGCGTTATTCATCACCTGTCTTAATGTTTTTTGACTTATCCCTCCAACTTCTTTACGAATGTTGGTCTTCAATTGCTGTATGTTTCAAAGATTGTAATCTTTCAAACACCTCCACAAAAAGAAATCTGGAGCAGTTAAGTCAGGTGAGCGTAGCGGCCAGTTAAGGCTCGTCACTCATAATGAGGTTTTGAATGAAATCAGCTTCTTGCCTTGCCGATTCTTGAATCCGGACCGCATACGCCAATTGAATCCGATAATCTGCAGGCTTCAGTTCCTGCACTAGCTGTATTTTATACGGATAGACATGCAAAATCCGTTGAATCTTCTGGAGCGAGGTTGGGAACATTCCAACTGCTGGGACCACCTTCGAGTTGACATTAAAGACTCTTTTGCAATGCTTCGGCGTACACGCTGAATGTTGTCCTTTGGCCTTCCTAAAGTTGGCCTCCCAGCATGTGGTAAATCACTCACAGAGCACTGAATTTGAAACCGTCGGAATAAATGAAGTATAGTTTGTTTAAATGGTGGTTTTCTGACACTAAAATTACAAGTGTATGCACTTTGCGTAAATACAATTGACCGTTTGTTTTCTATAAATAATTTGATTATTTTAGCACGCATATGCATATGCTTAGTCGTGAATTTCTGCATAGTTAATTTCCAAGGAAAATGTTTTAATAATCTAAATTCAAATATAATGAAATAAAACATTGTAAAACGGTATTTTGAATTTTAAATGGTGTTGTGAGTTTTGGGCCACCTGGTACAAACAGAAAAAGTCGTAATTGTAATATTTTGCTATAAGCTTGTAGATTACTAATTTGCTTGTTCATACCAACAACATAATATCACGTCGCAGGTGGCTTTGAGGTTAAACAAAGTGCTTTCGATCACAACCTATAGTCATGACACCATTTATGTCTGTGTGGAAATAACCAATTTTAATTTTTCATGTAGGAGTACATGAATGAAAGAACACAAGGTAGCAAACAAAAGACATTAAAAAGAAAACTAAATAAAACTAACTCATTCATTAAAATAAATGTTGCCCAATAAAATTAAAGCAACACAAAAATAAAAGAAAGCCCGTTACGGGGGATTTAAAGGGAGATTCCCTCTTAGTTCTCAAAGGTGAAAACGCATATACATTTTGAGTTTTAAAAATGTAAATACCTATATTCTATAACATCCACTTACCTACAGGTGGATTGTAGACCATGTATCATTTGTAGTTAAGTCGAGGATTCCCGATTGAGGATCCCGAGGATTTTAGCGCTTGCATGCATAATATTTGTCCAGCACGACTAAGCATACGACGTTCTAAGGACAAAAAGTTACTATATATATACGTTATTAGTAATGTAATTCAATAACATGCCTTTCATATTATCGAAAAATATCGTATGAGTATCGTTTATAAACACAGGAACTCGAACGTCAAAGTTTTTCCCGGCGGCTCTAAAGAATTGGTTGTGATCGAATTGCAAGCAAGTATAGCCAATTGCACTTTTAATTCAATCATCACCATCATTTATCATCATTACAGCCCTTCACAAATCCACTGTTAAACATAGGCCTGCCCCAAGGAATGCCACAAAGCACGGTCCTGAGCCACCTGCATTCATCGACATCCTGCATGTCTTACCAGGTCGTCGCTCCATCTAGTGGGGGATCGCCCTACACTTCCACTACCGGTACGAGGCTGCCACTTGAGAACCTTTTCTCCTCATCGTTTGTCGGTTCATGGCTCAGCTTACTAATCCGTTGGGCTATGTCGGTCACTCTGGTTCTACTGCGGATATCCTCATTTCTAAGTTTATCACGCAAAGAAACCCCGAGCATAGCCCTCTCCATAGCTCGCTGAACGATCTTGAGCATCCGCATATTGCCAGCAGTGTAGGACCACGTCTTAGATCCATAAGATATAACTGGCAACACGCACTGGTTATACAGTCACATTTTCAGGTTTTGAGGTATACCTGACGAGAAGATGTGCCGTAATTTCCCGAACGCTGCCCAGCCGAGTTGAATCTGTTGATTGATCTCTCGGTCGAAATTGTACTTACTTAGTCGGACTATTTGTCCCAGGTAAACATACTCGTCAACAACTTAGAGCTTAGTGCTCCCAACAACTACCGGTATAGGTGTGACATGGACGTTATCTTTATTTTGTCCATGTTCATCTTAAGACCTATCCGTTGGGAGACACTATTGAGGTCATTGAGCATAGTGCTTAGGCTCTCCAGCGATTCTGCCATGAGGACTATATCGTCGGCAAGTCAAAGGTGAGTGAAGTACTCGCCATTGATGTTAATACCGTATCCTTTCCAGTCCAGTAACTTGAAAACGTCTTCCAATGCAGCGGTGACGACTTTCGGGGATATAACGTCACACTGTCTTACACCTCTCTGCAGTTTGGGTTTCGTACTCTGGCTCTGTACTCGGATAGCCATCGTAGCCCTGTACAAACACTTCAGCACTTCGATATACTGATAGTCAACTTGACACCGCTGAAGGGACTGCAGCACCGCCCAAATTTCGACGGAATCAAAGGCTTTTTCATAGTCAAAATCCGCAAGACAGTGGCAAATTGTGCTCCTCGGTCTTCTGTATAATTTTCCGAAGGGTATGTTAGTGGTCTATTGTGCTAAAGCCATTTCGGAAACCGGCTTCTTTGGCTGGAAGTCGTCGACGAGACGATTCTTAATGACTCTCGAAAACAGCACGTAGACGCGGCGCAGAAGGGAAATCGGTATGTAGTTCTTCAAAAGAGCGTTGTCGCCTTTCTTGAAGAACAAGACCACCGCACTTCTGCTCCACGCCTCCGGCGTAGTCTCACCATGGAGGACGGAATTAAAGAGCTTCTGAAGGACTTCAAGTACCGGTTCTCCACCTGCTTTCAGGTCCCGCCTCACAGCTTTCCTCGCAAACTTGGTTAGTGTCACCTGTTCCGAAGCCGTTGTTGTTGTTAGCTCACGCCTTCATTTTATAAGCTAAAGTGACTCATCTGAGAACTTCGACTTTTGGTCCATATGTTGCTTGCCACAAAACTGTTGCCCTCATCCCTTAAGATCTTGATCACGCTTATAAGATCCTCGTCAATATCTAACGTGGGTCTCAAAGCATCGAATCGGTTTTTTATTTCCAGCTGGAAGCATTGGGAGCCAGTTACGGTTTGAAGCAGATTTGGTCGAAGCGTGGACCGATTGATGAAAATCGGGACCTTTCAAGCGTAAAATCAATATGCAGAGAACCTCGGATAAGTCGTTGATCGCTTCCAGTATTGAATTTGTTGATCACTGAGATATCTCCGAATATATGTCTTTTGTCCGTCATGATGAAGTCAATCTCGTTTTTGTAAAGTTATCGGGACTGCGAAACGTCCATTTCCTCTGGGGCTTCTTCTCGAAAAACTAATTCATCAGAAATAGCCCCTCTTGTCGAGGAAGTTGACCAGCATTTGCCCCCTGTGATTTCTGCTTCCAAAACCGTGGGGGTCCCAAAATTAATTCAACGCCCGTGTGCTTACCCACCTTGGGATTAAAATCCCCCATAACAACATTGTAGTGGGCCTTAGTGGTGTTACGTAGGGCCCTAGAAATGTCTTCATAAATTATTCGAATATGTCGAGGTCGAGGCACAAGCTTGTAAGATATCCAGAGAGTATCTCTTTGATAACTTCAGCACAAGGTATGGTACCCGTGTCGATACACTGGGCATTTTCGGTCTGGCGAGGACTTGGATGGTTATGACGCCATCCGTTGAAGCCTAAAGGTCTCCTTTTTATGGCATTTCCCTCTGTCGTCTCTTACGACATCAACGGGATAAGAGAGAAAGGCAGTATTCTAGGCTGCTGCCACACAGCGTACATACATTGCATTTTCGTAAATGTATTGAAAGGCCAACGTTAAAGTTAAATTTACAGCATATATACGTCCCACTGCTGGGCACAGTCCTCCTTCCATTTCTGAGAGGATTTTAGGCAATAAAATGTCCGCCGCGATGCCCCAATGCGTGTTGGCAAACTTCACATATCTTCGAAATATATTTTTTTCTTATTTCTCAGACATGCAGGTTTCCTCACGATGTTTTCCTTCACTGCCGAGCACGTGGTAAATCAGCACTTAAAATTGCAATTAATACTTTCATTGGTGCCGGCGGGAATCGAACCCGGGTTGCTCGCGTACTGTGAAACTTACAGCGAGCGCTAACCATCTGAGCTACCACGGCTCCAAGGCCAACGTTAAATACATTATATTTTCCTTACTTTTTTTTCCTTAGAGATTCTTCAGATATCAAATCGTAGATTGCTCTTCTGGCCCTCTTCTGCAAAACAAATATAATTTTAGTGTCAGTCGCTTGTCTCCATAGCAAAAACTATACGACAAATACGAAATATAGCTGTTTCAATGCTGGTAAAATTTCTACTCTTTGTCACAGCATACGCTGCAGGACTAACGCTTGCTTGCCAGTTTAGATATAATGTGGGGGCCCTATTGATTGCGTCTAGAGTGATTCCAAGAAAAATTGTGATATCAAGAAGACTTAATTTTTTCTTGATATCGATTATTATTTTGATGTGTGATATTTGGAGTTACGAATTTCATATATTTGGTTTTAGTTCCATTTAAATGCAAATTATTAACTGTATTTTATATTAAGTCTGGGTAATCGAAATATTTATACTACCGTCTGTCAGTAGCCATGAAATCATTTTAACATTTACGACACCCACGGAGCGAAATCCCGATTCTTAATTCCTTTTTATTTAAACAACACTGAAATACTATATTATTTTATGTTAAATGTTTTTCCACAAATACTCTGTGTTCCATTTTTTGTAGTATGGCATAAGTTTTATTTGCACTCCCGTATTAAATTAACAATACATCTATATACATATAAATAAAATTAATGTGTATGTCTGTAATATAAAAATAACTAGCTTCTACTAAGATTAGGGGGTTATTTGCATGCCATTAAGGCATGAATAATCATTTTTAAAAATTTGCCTATTTGTCTGTCTGTCTGTTATATGTCTGTCATCTCTCTGTTTGTCTGTCTGTCTCTCTGTCTGTCCAGCCTAATCTTCGGAATAGCTGAACCGATTGTAATGAAATTTGACGAACAGATAAAGAGCAATGTTAGCATCGACCTAGGCTATACTTCATCCGAAAAACTTGGAGATTTTTTTGAGAAATCTAAAAATTGATAAACTAAGGTACGTGAGGTGAGGGTAATATGGTCACCTTAAGCTTTGCCGTCCTATATAACCAAAACTAGGAGGAGGACAGAGACAAAAACTCAAAGTCGTATACTATAACTTATATATTAGGAAAAAAATAGCAAACAAGTCTTGGCAATAATTAGGAACACTTTGATAAATCAACTTAAAAAAAACTAACTACAATGCACATAATACTAAAATGGACTAAAATATTTGCTATAATATCAGCTGTCAAAATGGCGTTGATAAAGCAGCGCCCTTTTGAAGCTTTATTATTTCATTGACTGATGAAGAGCTATCGTATGACAGAGCCATCTTTGCAAATAAGGCTGTAGCCTTAGATTTATAAGAAAGTGACCATATTAACCGGATGATCATATTACCCTCACGTACTATAATATATGGTCTTTGTTTCTCTTAAGTTTTAATAACGCCATATTGATAGATATATCTCAGGCGAAGCCGGGACGGATCGCTAGCACTCAATAATTTCTGTAAGCCCCAAGAGCGATATTTTGATTAAATATGGAAGTTGTTACTACATTTGGTATACGAAGGCATTATGTCACGCTTTAAAAGCTTCCATACTTCTTCCAACGAAGTTAAGTGCAATAAACGTAAATAATTCAATATTATACCGCACCAGCTTCAACCGAAGAATCGGGGTTTATGTCTCAGTATTCAATAAACACTAATTGTCCTCCGTTCCTTTATTAGCTGATATTGGTTATTTATTAAATTCTGCATTGGAAAATTTGTATATATTTCAGCTTTATAAGTTGTATTTGATGTACTTACAAACATTATCTTTTATTATTTTAAGTCATTGTTTTCTCACAAGAACACCTAAAATTTAAAATAAATTACACTTCATAAACCCTATATTTATATGAAATTAAAGTGACAAATCGAACTAACAGGCATCTTGATATTGAGTGGCTGCTGCAGCCCATGTACACCTGCAACCAACTTTAAACAAAGAAGACTACATATGCGTTGTCACTGCTGAGGACTAAGATGGAATGCCTCTCTGCCTGCATAATACTAAATTTCTATACCCTTCAGACCGGAACACAGCAGTGCCATCACTGCTGCTTGGCGTCAGAAATAGGTAAGAGGTGGAGTAAATTATTTTGGCAAATTATGTCTCGGTATTCAATAAATGAACAATAGATGAGTCGTGGTAGCTCAGATGGTTAGCGCTCGCTGTGAAATTCACAGTACGCGAGCAAACCGGGTTCGATCCCCGCCGGCACCAATTAAATTGTTAATTGCAATTTTAAGTGCGGATTTATCGTGAGGAAACCTGCATGTCTGAGAAATAAGCAAAAAAATATTTCGAAGACATGTGAAGTTATTGGTATTATAATATCTGATATTGGTAATTTATTAAATTCTTCGATGGAACATTTATATTTCAGCTTTTTAAGTTGCATTTGATGTACTTACAATCATTATTTTTAATTTTTGTAAGTCATTTTTTCTCACAAGATATTATGAACTATAAGAAATGTGAAGAAAATTACATGTACATTACTACACAGTGGGAAAAACCCCAATATTTATGACATTTATATGAAATTAAAGTGACAAATGGGTACCTGCAACCAACTTTAAACAAAAAAGGCTACATATGCGTTGTCACCGCTGAGAAATGAGATGGAATGCCTCGGCCTGCATAATACTAACTTTCTATGCCCTTCTGATCGGAACACAGCAGGACCCGCACTGCTGCTTGACGTCAGGTAAGAGATAGAGTAATTTACAAATGGCTACATATTATTTAAACAAGGCAGAAATAAAGGAAATTACCATTTTTGATAAAGAAGCATTCCATCTTAGTTCTCATAGGTGATAACACATTCGCATATTGATATTTAAGCGAATAAGTAGGTACCTATGAGCTACAATATCCACTTACCATCAGTTGAGCCGTGTAAAATTGCCACAAAAATAGTATTTCTCCTGATTACAAACAGATTTCCCTTATATAATTTTGCCGTGAGGCGCAAGAAAATACATCACCATAATATTTCGACGCAAAGGTAATGTAAGTGGTTATTTTCAAATTGTATATACGTTGTAACGTATAGTAGTTATTGTATAGTAAGTTGTATAACCATCTCTTATAATTATTATCTTCATGATCAACAGACCACAGTAATATCACCCACAACCCGTGGATTTGCCATATGCACTAACAAACATGAATAGAAAACTGCAGTACTACTTATTATTATCAGAAACTTGCTGCTGTTCATATCCTGGCTCAGTTTTCCTCTGTCGTCTGTTACGACACCCATGGAATGATATAGGGTAGTGGGTTTACTTACGCTTGCCCTGTTCGGAAAGACACTTTTTATATATTTTGTTTAAATTAACAATTTTATTTGCTTTAAATTGTTACTGAATATCAAACATTCTTCATAATATGTTCTTGTAATGTTGTAAAGTAAGATTTCTACAGTCAATTTAAACATTCAACTAATCGTTGTTCAGCGTCCATTATAGTTGTTGTATTATAAACTATTTTCTTTACTAGATTCATAATACTTTTAAAATTGAAATACAATCATAGTTTGTCACAGTTGAGCACAACCTGCAATAAAAATATAAAAGATGCTTAGAAAGAGAGCTCTTCAAGCTTTATTTACGGAAAAATAGGTATTACACGTGCAAGTTAAGAAAAATAATTCAATACACGTGCAAGTTACGGCGAACTGATTCCTAATTAAAACTGCTATGTTTAATATTGAGTAAGGATAGCGGTCATAGCTCGGGGCATGTTGTTGCTCAAATAGAATAACTGTCCCAGAAATAAGACTTCGGTCCCAACATCCCGGCCGCATCTTGTCGAGGTTAATTGGTTTATATATAATCTATTTCCTACGGAGGTCTTTTTTCATATTTGTTGCTAAATTTAAAATTGTCGGTATTTCATATAAGTTTAGATACATAATATTTGATGTTGTTTACGCAAATTGGTTTACGCGCTGAGAAATATACATATTATGTACATAATCTCAGTGTATAGTTATTTTATTATGCGACACTATTCTACGTAAATTGTATTTCATACTTTCTACAAATATAAAAGTAATTATGAAATGGATGACACATTTAAATTGTGTTTATGTTTTGCCGACTTTAAAAAAAGTCATCATTAGCCCGTAAATACCCACTGTTTGACATGTGCCTCGCAATTTGTAGATAGGATTTGCCGTAACTGCCCCGCGTGGCAGGTGAATTAGCGACCGCTAAACATCTTGTAGCTGTGCTTTCGGCTTTGGAAATGAATAATCCACTTCAAATTTAAACTAAATTGCTACCTATCAAAACTTACTAAATATTGCCATTACGATAGCCACTGGACGAAGTCAGATCATGATTCTCTTAAGCTGCTATGATAAGGCCAAGAAATAGTCGTGCCGACTTTATTTTCTTTTCATCTTATATAATATATGAAAATATTATTAAGACAGCGGAATTTGTCACCCCAATCGAACTTTGCTTTATCAAAAAGTTTTGCTACTTTGACACTTTCGTGAAATGTGTAATGAGTTTAACATTTGAGGCATGTACGTTTTCCATTTGACACGGCTGATCTTAATACTAATGGATTATCTTCTTAAATAATTAATTTAAATCACGTAATGTCAAAAGTCCTAACGTTAATCCTTAACTTTATTAAATTAAGCCGAAAACTTTGAAACAAATATTTAAGTAAGTCGCTGTCCTAAATTTGGACTAGGGATGCCCACTTGGGTAAATATTACTTCTGTATAACATTTGAGATTATCATAAAAGAATTTGTCATAAAATAATATAGTCAATCACCTAGGTTCACCAGACGTCTTATTTAAAAAGTAATGCGAGCGGGCAAATGTGTACGACTCATCTGCATGAGACGCTGATGTGTTCCTGCCGCCGCCGGTCTCTTAATGAGATTAATATCAATTTCAAAATTGTTGCGAAATAATTAAAATCAAATCTTTTTGGGTATATTGTCTGGTAATAAAATATGTTGTTAATTTTCTAAGACGGATTAATCTCTTAACGGAATAAAAGGTAAAGAAACTTTGTCAGCAAACATATGACAATTAACTTACTTAGTCTGAATAACTAAATAACGCCTAATTCAATGATCCTACCCAGGCGAAGCCAGGACGGGTCGCTAGATTAGACTTAAAAATGTATAATATCTCTATATATCGGGTGTCCCACAAAGAATGGATAATCCTGGAGCGCCTAAAAGTACAGGTATTATGTTGCAAACGTCCGTGTGTATTTAAATGCCACGTATCCAAATAAATGGATCGTGGAGGCCACAAAATGGGACCTAAACGACCACCTTTCGGTCCCATTTTGTGGCCTCCGCGATCCCCGGACTTAAATCCACTAGATTTTTTTAATGGGGTTGTCTAAAAGAACCGGTGTACTTCAAGCCTATTTCAAGATTAGAGGAATTGCGCAATCGTGTGCAGGAGGCCGCTTCAAAAATAACTGAACGGCGCTACGCACGACTTCTTAGAAGAGCATTTATTAGAAGATTTCGAACTTGTATCAGAGTCGGTGGCAGACAATTCTAACACTTGTTATGAAATAAAGATTCATTTATGTACAACTTGACGCTTTTATTATGACAATTTAAGACAAGATTATTTTTTTATTTCTTCAGTCGAATTTATTATTTTTGCATCTTAACATTAAATAAAATTATGTATTATACCATTTTGTAAACTGTATTAACTGCGTATATTTTTGAAATAGTTGGCCACTTAGGTCTTCATACTTTTTTTTTACAAATGGCTCTCAAAGTTTTGTCAAAATTATTTTTTTATAAAATTTCATGCTAAAAATTGAAGTTTTTTTTTTACATAAAAGTACAATAGATACTCATATTCTTTACTGCATTTCTAATAGAATAGTCTGTGAGGATTAAGATAACACCAAAAATGCAACGAATTTCATTAATTTGCGGCAGTGGTGTACATGAAAGTACAGTAAGGTCAATAAAAACTTATTTTTTTTTAAACCTTCATATTTTTGGCAACACTTGGAATGTATATTTTTTTGTATTTTTATTTGAGCGCCTGATACCTGTACTATTAGGCGCTCCAGGATTATCCATTCTTTCTGGGGCACGCTGTATATAATGAGTTGCTGTTCGTTAGTCACGCTTAAACTCGAAAACGGCTCGAACGATTTTGATGAATAGTTAAAGATATTTTTTTAACTTCTTCTATTACGTTTTGCGACTGTTCTTCTTCGATCGTGTCGGATTACCATCACATCGGACTTTGAGAGTGAGGGAATAGAAACTACCCAGACAAAAGGAGATAAAAAATAATTCCTGATTTCTTATTTTAGGTACATAGGAGGGCTAAAACCATCTTATAGCAAAAGCCTCTATCTAGTAGGATTTAGTATACTTTTAACTGATATGCAGTAGTAAAAAATCGACATAGTTGGACAAAGTTTTGACGTGATAGAATCTCGCTGTTACAGCTACATATATAACTATTCGTGATACAACCATAATATGGCACGACTGTGGTCTAAGGGGTCCAGAATCATGCTTTTACTGAATAGCAGCTTAATGCTGCTCTTCTTATGGTAAGTATAGAGAACCGAAGACCATTTTTACTAGTAATGAGGCATTCTATCTCAGTTCTCGTAGGTGTCTACGGTGGTCACGGCATCCACTTACCATCAGGTGGGCTGAGTGCTTGTTTGTCACCATTATTCTATAAAATAAATATAAATATGCAAATACCCACAAAAAGCTATTTATGAAATAGCGATATTTGAAGTTTGAATCGATATTTAATACTCTGAGTTAGAGTTGGTGAGATAAAGACTTGGATCCAATCCAATTAGTGTTCTGTGTGTTTTAAGAATCGATGACGTACGTAGGCATTTGACTTTAAAAAATAGACACGCATATAAACATCACGTCCATAAGTCAAGTCACTTATAAGTGACTTATGGGCGTTCTGTTTGTATGTGTAAGTATAAGTCTCCTGAAGAGGCTTGTGTTAAACGGCGACGAAGATGATGATGATGATGATGTTGGTGAAGATGATGTTTAATATTTATCGTGTTTGCGTGTGTTAGTGGATATACGGATATTTTTTTAAATTGTATAGATAAAGGGGATCATTTTAGCATTTTATTTGTCTTAAAAGGACAACAAACCAACGGATTCAAAGTACAATAATTACATGTAAAACCTACTGAGCACAAAAGTTTACGAATGTGATAAATTAAATTCCAGTAACATATCGATTATTCCTTCCATCCGTCTCACGTCAAGTTTATATTAAAAAGTAAATAACCTAATAAAGTAGGTCTAAAATGACGCTATGAATTTCAAGGAGGCAGTTAGAATTTTATTAAAATACTTATCATCAGAACTCAGCCAATTTTTGCCTTAAAATTCCTATATTAAAAAATAAAAAATATTTAATTTATAAGTCAGAAAGTAACCGTGTAAAATGTAAATTTGCACGTTGATTTATTCGTTTATTGCGAGGGCTGGTAGCGTAAACAATTTTATTAAAATTTTCAAGGTAATTTTGATTTTTTTCTTTAAATTATACGGAGTGAATTTGGAGTGAATCTCATAGCGCCCCTATCAGAAAAGTTACAATAACGACTGTCAAGCTAGCTAGTTGTGTAAAAAAATAAACAAACGTAAAAATGTTTCTATTAGATGCAAAGCATTTTTTTCATTACAGCCTATAAAAGTCTACTGCTGAACATAGGTCTCTCCATATCCGATTGCCTCACAAGGGAAATTTTTGCCATAGTTGCCGTGCTTGACTTTTTGCCAGGCGGGTTGGCAACCGCAGTTTATTTATTTTCTAGTTGTTATCAAGACACTGCAGCCCATCCCTGGTTTGTTTCCCTCTGTCGCCTCTCAGGACACCTACGGGACGATATGGGGTAGTGGAAATTCTTATACCGCCACTGCACTACACTACACGATCACGCAAAGCATTCAAAAAGTTACAAAAACTGAAACATTCAGAGATCGTCGGAAGTTGACAGTCTCTGTGTAAGTCGGAGTTTCGCTGGTACCACCGAGCTCCGATGACTATGCGCATCAATCTATTTTGAACGACTTGGAGGTCGTACAAATTACTATGGCCCACGTGCGCAAAACCTACACTTGCGTATGACATGATAGGTCTTACCCACGCTCTGTAAAGGACTTGTGTCTTAAGGACAGTTTGCTCTTGTTGTTAACGAATTTGGCACGGTTGCGGACATTTTGAATGTGTTTCGCGAATGTCATATCGTGGTCGAATGTGACCATTTGGTATTTGGCCGTTGATTGCCAGGGGATTTGACGGCCGTACAGGCTGATCGTACTTATCGATTTCTTGGGATTTCTGTTTTGATGATTGAGAGTGGGAGGGGGGGTCCTTTGATAGTGAATTGCTACACTTTTCTTATAATTCACTTCGATTCTCCATAAGCGGAACCAATCGCCTTAGCGGTTGACGGCTGTTTGGAGCATCTTGGTGAGAATCCTTTTGTTATGATGGGCGAAGAAAAGTGTCGTGTCATCGGTCTCGTCTGGGAGAAGTTTGTTAGTGAAGACGTATTAACGAAGGCGATTCAATATGAGTCGCTCGTAAACTTTCCCCAATGTGCTGAGGAGACTGTTTGTTCTGTAACTAGAGGCTAATTTGCGCGGTGTCTCAGTTTCGGGATTCCTATTACGTCTGCCTCTTTCCAGGCATCCGGGAAGGAGCAGTTGTAAAGAAGAGCATTGAATATGCCTACTAGGAGACATACGAGCGGCGCCGGGAGAGATTTCAGTACCCTGTTGCTAATGCCATCGGGGCCGGGTGCTAATTTCTTTTTGAGGCTTTTTATTACATCGGTCACAGGATCTAAATGGTCGCCCGCAGGTGGTAGTGCAGACTTACGCTCGACCTCCGCTTCGACCTCTGCAAAGTGAGTGGGATCTATAGCTGTGCTAGAGGGATTACATTGGCTCTGTAAACTGTCCGCGAGGCATTCGGCCTTTTCAGAGTCGTCAAAGGCGAGATCAGGTTTTCCTGGCCTAATGAGAGGCGGCATAGATGAGGATTGTTCTGCTTTCAGAGCTCGGGTCAACTACCAGAAGGCAGTTTGGGATGACTCGATATCCTCTAGCAGATTATCCCACCTATCATGTCTTAATTCGGTACGACGCTGTTTCACCTCGTTTTGGAGTTAGCGCAGTCGAAATTTGTCGTCTATAGTACGATAGTAACCGTATTGTCTTAGGGCCGCGTTCTTTGCTCTGATCAGCTGTCGAATATCACTCGGAAGCTTCAAGTGTTGATTGCTCGACACACAAACCTAACGTGAGCATTCTTCAACTGTAGAGGTGAATTGGGCCGATAGGGCGCTAATCGCCTCATTGGCCTCCTCTGGCGAGTCTATCTTGTCTGGAATTTTATCTAAGTGCTGGGAGATCGTAGACTGGAGTTTGACCTCGAGCTTACCCCAGACCCCGATGGTTATGGTCTGAAGGACCTCACCTGCGGGCTGGCCCAGCTGCATTAGGACCGGTCTATGGTCCGAGTTGAGTTCTAAAATAGTTTCGATCGATGCTATTGACAAACGGACATCTTTGAATATCGCTACGTCAAGGATGTCCGGTTGGTGACTGGTAGCGGGTCTCAGGCGCCATAACATCGAATTTTAGTCACTCTGTGAGATTGAACAATGCATTACCATTTGGATTGCTTGTAAGCGAGTTCCAAGAGGAATGCTTACTGTTGAGGTCTCAAGCTATTATGACACTGGAGCCTAGATTAAGTAATTCTACAATGTCTGATTCAATTATTCGTTTAAACGGCGGTTGATTCGCCGAAAATATCGTAAGTGGCGGATGGCCAGAGAGGGCTAGTTTAAATATAGAAACTTCTAAGGTAGTTAACGGGGGAGCGTCGATCGGTACGTATTGCAAGGACCTTTTGTAGTAGAACAAGGTGCCGCCTCTACGGCTGGTCAACCTATCATTTCTAACTAAGGTGTAATTTGCGATCTTAGGATCGCGACGGCAAGGCTTCAAGAAGGTCTCTTGCACTAACATGACGTCTACATTGTGGTTGTGCAGGAAGAGACCAAAAAGACTATCTCGTCTTTTTGGTCTCTGAGGCCATTCGCGTTAAAGAACAAAAGTCAGAGAGCGTGGTTTTGTTCTGCCTAGCGGTTGTACTGCCATTCTGGTACTTATGTGATTTTTGGAGTCCAACCAGTTTGATAGGTTGCTCCATTTAGTTTTATCTTGGACGATGATGGGTGGCGACGGCTTTTCCCTACGTTCAGCAGGGGACTCTTTCGCTGCGGGCTTAGCCGCAGCCTTGGGGGTGAGCGTGCGCCGCGGGGGCTGGCTTATTTTACCGGAGTCGCAGTGGGGGATGAGGGGGCCTAGTTAGGCTCGGCTGTCTTTTTGGGCTGCGCGTTTGCGTTTTTTGCCCTGAACGAGGGTGAAGCTTTCGTCTCCGGCCTTGGACGGGACACGCGTGTCGGTCTCCATATCGGAGCCTGGTTTGGTATCCGAGAAGACCAGAGAAGGGCCGTGGGTGGACATCGCTGAAGGCACGGAGGACACGGCGTCGTAAATTATGTTAATGGACACGGGAGTAGTGGGTCCGGTGCTCGGCGACATAAGGTCGTCGATTCGCACGATCGGTCGATCGGCAGGAGGCCAAACACGCTGGGTAGAGGGGTCGGCTAGAGGTGCGGGCTTGGACACGGGCACGGCGCTGGTCATGCATTGCGCTGTGCAAGAAACACAGCCCAAATGTCGGAGCAGGCTTGACTGAAAAAGTCGGCGAGTTCGTCGATCGTAATCAACGCCATCTTGTTTAGTATGCTAAGCACAGATGTGTAACAAGCTCCCCCACCAAAAGATGGGCGAAGTATGTGCCTACGACAAACACCTACATATCTAGCGCGTTGGTACGCTACCTAACTGTTGCCTAATGCAACAAGCAACACAAAAAATTAACGCGATGGCCGCCTCTGAGGCGGCGAGTGTGTTTCACTCTACTTACGGTTACCGGAAAGCCAGGAAGGAGAGTTAAGTACAAAATAAAAAAGTTAAAAACGCTCTTTGCACCACAACAAGCGTTCTCCACACTTCACAATGAGACTGCTGTCTCCCGGAACAGCGTGCTTCGCGCACTACAGTGAGGGCACCAATACGGTCACCAAATACAGAGCACCAACCAATACAGCGTACTAGATTTTAAGGTGTACTAATATAATTCGTGCGCATGATCAAAGAGAGTGGAGTGACCTCAACCGTCACGTCCAGTGTCTACAGAGCCCAAGCGCAGAATCTCCTCACTGCGTGAAGGTCACGCGGTTTTAGTGTTTTTTCCCCATCCCAAAAGTACCCAACATGCCTAAAGAAATTTTTACTTCAAAAATAAATGTCTTTACCTCTACAATATACAGTGATTGTTTAATATTTGAACTTTATAACAAATATAACGTTTAAAATTTAATATAGGCAAGGGAAGGTAGGATTAATAAATTTGACGTTATTTAGACTTAAGATAGTCACAGACCATTTATTTTTAAAAATTATAATTTTTTACTAAAAAAATCTCCTAGTTTTTCGGATAAAATATAGCCTACATAGATCACTTCTGGAATTGGTCGTTCAGCCATTTCGAAGATTAGCCTGTGCAGACAGACAAAAATTTTAAAAATGGTTATTCATGTCTTATTGGTATGCAAGTATGTAACATCCTCAGCTCAATTTAAGCCAGTTATTTTGATATTACAGACAGTTTAGTAGAGACAATTTTATGAACTTCTGTTTTATTTATATTTATTTATTTATTCTTAATTGTACACCTTAATTCAAAGGATTACAAAGGGCGGACTTAATGCCTTTTGGCATTCTCTGTCACTCAGCCCGGGACGTGTGGAAATAATGTGATAGATGTCAAAAATAAACATTTATATATAAATTCTAAAGACTATAAAATATCTAGAGAAGGTTATTGTAACATGTTTGCTGTCATGTTTCTTTATCTTTAACTTCGTTAAGAGATTAATCCGTTTTAGAAAATTAACAACTCTTTTTTTGATTGTCGGATGGTATACTAAACAAGATGATTAATTTTGAATTTTGCAAGAAAAGCGTCATTAACAGACCGTCGCGGGGGCAGGAACAACAGGGTATGATGCAGATGAGTCGTACACCGTTAGCTCGTTCGCATTCATTTTGAAAAAAGTCGACTGGTGAACTTAGATAATCAACTGTATGTTATTTTATGTTTTATGCTGAAATATTATACAGAAGTAATATTTACACAAGTGGGCATCCCTGGTCTAAATTTGGGGTTGCGCCTTACTTAAATATTTGTTTTAAAGTTTTCGTTAATAAGGTTAAGGATTAACGTTAGGACTTTTGACATTACGTGATTTAAATTAATTATTTAAGAAGATTATCCATTAGAAATAAAATCGGCCGTGTCATATGGAAAACATAAATGCCGCAAATGTTAAACTCATTACACATTCCACGAAAGTGTCAAAGTGGAAAAACTTTTTGATAAAGCAAAGTTCGATCGGGGTGACAAATTCCGCAGTCTTAATAATATTTTCATATATTATACAACGTGTTACAAAATACCCCGTAAAAATATAATTAATTATCAAAGCCAAAAATTTAGTCAACCCTAGTAAACTGTCATGTCAGGGAACCAGATTATTTAACAGAAAGGCCTACGTTTTTTTTAATATAGAATAATGGTGACAAACGCGCACACAGTCCACAGACATTTACATCTATCTTCGTTTGCGAATTTAAATGCAGATGCGTTGTGAGCCGTGAGGACTAAGATAGAACGCCTCTTTTCCTGTAAAAAGGGTCTCCGGTTCTCTACACTCACCATACGAAACACAGCAGCATTAAGCTGCTATTTTACGCTGGTATTCTGTGAGAGCGTGGTCCTTCCCCGGTCGAGCCGATCCATTCGTGCTACAACTATACTATTAATATAGCTGCAGCATGGCTCTACCACTTAAAAAACGTACCTATTTTACCTAATAATTGTCTACTTTAATAGTTTTTCTATTTTTCATTCATAAATGTTTGCTACCTCAATACAAGGATGTCATTATACTCAAGTACTGGTTTCAAAAAATGTCAAGTAGGAAAAAAAAATGTTCAAATCTTCTAATCAATATCCTACAACTGTTTCGAGTTTTTTTTTTTCCAACATTTTTTGCAAAATAACGATGCTTTCTAACTCGGGATATTACGATATGATTTTATGCGTAGGCCATGAAAATAGCAACGATTTATCGATGGTAGACACCCACTGAACAGCAACGGCTGCCTTTGTACCAGTGTTTTCTGAACATGTCAAGACGACTACATTCCACCGGCTCTTTTCATCGGTCTACTGGAAGTGGACGTCCAAGCACAGTCGACGCCAGGCAGGCAGAATTAGTGTTAGAGTATTTTGAAGAAGAGCCGACCACAAGTACGAGGCGAGCCGGAACAAGATTCGGTATAAACCATGTTGCAGTTTGGCGAATTCTTCGTGACGACAATCGTCACCCTTATCACTATCGCCGTACACAGGAGCTGATAACCTCCGATTTTGCACCCAGGAGGAACTTCTGCGAGTGGTACCTCAGGCAGTTAGAAAAAAACCCTAATTACGTAAACTATGTTCTTTGGACGGACGAGGCAACATTCACGAGGTCAGGACTTTCAAATATGCATAACGATCACGTTTGGGCTCGCGTGAATCCACATGCTTCACGGCAGGGCAGATTCCAACACCAGTGGCGGCTGAATATGTGGGCTGGCCTTTATGACGTGTCATCGGTCCCGTCATTATGCCATCACGTCTGAACGGTAGCAACTATCTAACGTTTTTACAAACGGAATTCGAAGAGGCGATTGACGACTTTCCTGTGGCTGACTGGGATTACTTTGAGAAACAAAGAAACATGGTGTTTCAGCATGATGGAGCTCCGGCACATTTTGCTCGCAACGTACGAGAACATCTTAACGTTCGCTTTCCGCGAGGATGGATCGGCCGCGGGGGACCGGTGCTATGGCCTGCTCGTTCTCCGGACCTCACACCCTTGGACTTTTTGTGGGGTTATGTGAAGGACAGAGTGTATTTCTCCGATTGCCCAACGGTTGCCGAGATGGAACAGCGTGTTAGATCGGTTTTCGCATCAATAACACCGACGATAGTGCGAAATGCCACACAAGCCATATCCCGACGAGCGAGGTTGTGTATAGAGCAAGGCGGAGCACACTTTGAGGCGTTTCTGTAAATTTGACGTTTATTATGAAAAAGTAAGTGTTCATTTAGGTTGTTTCATTGGGTTAGGTCTTTTAAAATTTTTGTCGTTCCGCGAATTAGGTAGAAATGTAGGTACATTCTGCGTAGTTTACTCTTTAATTTTACTGAAAAAGGGTTTAAACATCAGTGAAAATAATAATTTTTTATTATTTTTTGTGGTATGTTATACAGCGTCAATACGGTTCTTAAATATTGTGAATGGACTCGTTATAAGGCCCCATTTAACCTCCTTTCGGCTTTACGGGTAGTTTTGTAACACTCAGTATAAGATTAAAATAATAAAAGTTGGAACGATTATTTCCTTTGATTATTTCTTTTTATATATACTGTTGATTATTTCTTGGCAGTATAAGAGAATCATGACCTGATTTCGTCCAGTGGCTATCGTAACGGCAAGATCTAGTAAGCTTTGATAGGTAGCGATTTAGTTTAAATACGAAATAAATTATCCATTTCGATTTAGTTTAAATACGCTATGTATTATTCATTTCCAAAGCCGTAAGCGCAGCTACAAGATGTTTAGCGTTCGCTATTTCATCTGCCACGCGTGGCAATCATGGCAAATCCTAACTACAAATTGAGTGGCACATGTCAAGCAGGGGGTGTTTACGGGCTACTGATGAAAATGATGATAAATAGCAGAAATCACAGAGCATGCCGACACACTTGATAGAGTGAGGACCTGATAAGAAATTCATCGTCATCGTCAACTGTGCTTTGTGAAAGATATTATGGAAAACCTAAGCCAGCTTAAGAAAAATAACTTTTAAGTAAAAGTAAAATCCGAATTCAAAGAATTAAAAAGCATAAAGTAGTTTCACATTCCGAATTCTATATATTTATTTAGTGACTATGGCTTAGCACCGACTTTAGAATGAAAAAAAAAATCCCTTTTGAGTGGATTAAGGAATACCTCAAGGTCGCCTAAATAGTTACATTAAAAATATCATACCCTATTCTGCCACATTTAGAGGTGAAATTTTTTCACCCACCCCGTTTTATCACACCAGTTATAACATAGCCTCATAGGTAAAGAGCCTACACAGCAGCGACCCCGATATATTGCAGCGGCACGAGGCGCAACTCAGCAGAACGTGAGCATTGACGTCAACGGATGCAATCGGAGCTCTGCAATATACCTTTACTTTATTTTTAGTGTAATAATTAAAATTCATTCTAGATCTAGCATCGATCTGATTCACTTTTATTTTAGTTGTAGTAATTATATTGTAATTTTTATATTATAATAAAGTATTTTCGGTTTTTTTGGGTCCTTCGGCTGCAGTTAACGTAATTGGCGCCGTCGGTAGGATACTCAAAAGTTAGTTAGGCTATCGTAACTTTCAAGCTTTAAATGAGTATTCGAATCTACTACGGACCAACTGCAAGCCAAGAATCAAGACATCGATCCCGAGAAAACCGAGATGAAATTTATGTAAGTACACCAGAATTTTATCTAGTGTTGCTTCCTTTTTCCTAGTGTAAATCTTTCCTGTCAAAATTTTCCATCCAAAGAAATCATCCCACTGTGACCCTACATCGCGTAGGCAGCCACGTAGACAGAGTTTAGATTATAATAGAGATTTAAGTTGTTATTTAGAGTTAGATATAATTACCGAGGAATCAAAAATGGTCCACGACCCTGACACTATTTATAAAGTTTTACGCCCAGTGCCAGAGTTCGACGGCAACCCTAATGTACTAACTAGATTTATAAAATAATGTGATCAAATATGTGCTGCATACCTAAGTAATGATCCTGGCAGTGAACTATCGAACTTAAGCCTGCTTAACAGGATATAAAATAAAATAACGGGACCCACCGCGATCACTTTAAATTCAAATGGTATTCCTGAAAGCTTTTTGGATCAAAGAGACGAAACGGCGCTCTACAATGACCTCTCGTTAACTACTCAGGGAAACAGCTCTCCCCAAGAATTTTATGCACGATGTTGGACACTATTCAGCACTATCATGACATATGTTACGCTTCATGAAACCTTGCATACTACAATAGAAGCCAAACGTATGTTTTATAAAAATCTAACGAAGCAAGCTTTCGTACGCGGTTTAAAGGAGCCACTTGGCTCACGCATACGTTGCATGCGTCCTGATACCGTTGAAAAATCCTTGAAGTTTGTACAGGAAGAATTGAACATTATGTACTTGCAACAACGTGGTGAATCTTTCGCTGAGAGGAAACCTCAAGCACCTAAGCCTCTCCAACCTAGCCATATGACCTTATCTTTGCAAAAACCATTCAGTTTTCCTGCATCGATGCCAATGCCTAATTTACAGCGACCTTTACATGTACCACAACAACAAGCTTTTAGGCCTAACATGCCACCACAGTATAATATGCCTACGCGAACTCAACAAATGTTCCGCGCTTTGCCACCTAATTATACACCCCATAATAATACGTTTAGATTACCAAATAGGAATCCACCCCATGACTCAGGCCCGAAGCCTATGAGTGGCGTTAGCTATTACGTACCTAAACCAATGCCTCCGACAGGTCTGACCGGTCACGATTGGCGCAAATACGGTAACCCGCCACCTTCAAATTACTTCAAAAGTAGGGAAATGAATTTTAACGAATTTACAGATTGCAATAGTTACTATTATCCTGAACATTAATACGACTATTACGACTATAATGATAATGACGACTATACCAATACTGTGACCTATGACTATGACGACACACAGCATTACCAATATCATGACGCAACTGAGAGAAACGAACAAGATGACGTAGACTGCCAACCTTCTACAAGCAGTTCGACTCAGGATTTTCAAAAGACTCGTTCTTCAAAAAAGCCAAAATAGAAGTAAACTTACGCAGAGACAGCTTCCATATATATGTATTTCTAACCCTCCGTTAAAATTTCTAATCGATACCGGGGCGAATCAGTCCTTCATAAATCCAGAAGACATACTTAAATATTTTTCACATATACCTTTAAATTATGATCCGTTCGAGGTAACCAATGTGCATGCTATAATTAGGAATAATTATTCGATAACTATTCCATGCTTTTCCGAATTCCAAGAGCCTGATAGTATTAAATTATATATTTATAAATATCACGATTACTTCGATGGCCTTATTGGTCTCGACCTATTAGAGAAATGGGAAGCTAGAATAGATCTAAAAGATAGATTACTTGTAACACGATTAGTTAACAACTCTATCCTAATGTATAACTCTAGGAATGTTAATTATTACGAGGACGTGATACCATCCCAATCTTCAAAATTGATAAAACTACCTATTAATGTCCATGACGGAGAAGCCTTAGTTAGCGAACAGAATATCTCTAGTTGCGTCATAAACGAATGTCTAACTTTAGTGTCGAAAAACCGCGGTATTATAGAGGTATTTAACCCGACTCCGCACAATATAATTTTCTCCCTAGATCGCCCAATATGTGCCGAGACGTATAACATCGAGTCCTCTCACAACGTTCAACCACTCCTACGTTACAAAGAAGTATTATCACGTTTACGCACCGACCATCTAAATGCCGAAGAACGCGCTAATTTAGAAAGATTATGTGCCAAATACGCTAACGTTTTTTTATATAGAAGGCGAACAACTAACAGTTACTAATAAAATAAAGCATAGCATCTGGACCACTGATGAGATACCGATATATACTAAAAGCTATCGGTACCCTTACGTTCATAGAGACGAAGTTAAACAACAAATCAGTAAAATGTTAGAGCAAGGTATAATTCGTCCATCCGAATCTGCATGGAGCTCTCCCATCTGGATAGTTCCTAAAAAGTTGATGCTTCTGACAAGACTAAATGGCGACTCGTAGTCGACTTTAGGAAGCTAAATGAAAAAACCATTAATGATAAATACCCAATCCCGAATATATCGGATGTACTATATAAGTTAGAAAATCGCCAATGCTTCACAACCTTGGATTTAGCCAGTGGATTTTACCAGGTTGAAATAAACCCTAGTGACATCCCGAAAACAGCATTCAACGTTGAACATGGGCATTTCGAGTTCTTACGGATGCCTATAGGCTTAAAGAACTCGCCATCTACGTTTCAGCGTGTCATGGATAACGTGCTCCGCTATCTCCAAAATACAGTTTGTCTAGTGTATTTAGATGATATTATTGTGTCCAGCACTTTTTGCAAGAACACATGGTAAATCTTGAGAAAGTATTTCAGAACTACGGGAATCCAATTTTAAAATACAAATGGATAAATCCGAGTTTCTTAAATTGGAAACCGCTTATTTAGGACATATAATTAGTAAAGACGGCATTAAGCCAAATCCTAGCAAAATATCAGCCATAGAGAAGTATCCATTACACAAAACCGCAATAGAAATTAAACAGTTTTTAGGCCTTATAGGTTATTATCGGAAGTTCATCCCAGACTTTGCTCGAATTACTAAACCTCTGACACAATGTCTAAAAAGGGACGAAAAATAACTCTTGACACAGACTATATTAACTGCTTCGAAAAGTGCAAGACTCTCTTGACCAACGACCCAATCCTCCAATATCCTGACTTCAACAAAGAATTCATACTAACCACTGACGCATCCAATGTAGCGATAGGAGCCATCCTATCTCAGGGACCCATAGGATCAGACAAACCTGTATGTTACGCTTCTAGAACTCTAAATGAGAGCGAAGCGAACTACAGCACTATAGAGAAAGAACTCCTTGCCATTGTGTGGGCAACCAAGTACTTTAGACCCTATCTGTTTTGGCCGTACTTTTAAAATCTTAACTGATCATAAACCTCTTCAGTGGGTAATGAATCTTAAGGGACTGAACTCGCGACTTACTAGGTGGAAATTAAAATTAAGCGAATACGATTTTTCTGTCATATACAAAAACGAAAAAATAACACCAATGCCGATGCGCTTTCACGGGTGGAAATACACAACGAAGAATCATGTTCTATGTTAGCTAACCCATCAGTAAAAATAGCCCCTAGCACTGGCTCGACGACTCAAATGGCCCACACAAGCCAAGAAAATCCGATCCTCAAAATTTCTATCACCGACGAACCTCTTAATAAATTGCACAGACAGCTAATATTAACAATTGTAGGCGACATAAAAAGACGACCAATAGTGACCAAACCTTTTGATACACATACTCGAACAGCTGCACAGATAAGACAACCGGAAATGGAATTAGACCTTGTCAACGCCATAAAAGAATACGTTAGCCCAAAAGTCAAAACCGGATTACTAATTAACCCCCCTTTGCATGTATGATGTCATTTCAATCTTACAAGATAAATTTAGAAGCTCATATGAATCTTGTCTTAACTAAAGTTGAAGTCGAAAATGTAAAGAATATTTGCAACAACAAGAAATAATAAAGAACTACCACGAAGGTAAAACCAACCATCGCCAACGAGAGTTTCCTGGCCCTTTCCAAACGATACTATTAGCCTAAAATGAGAGAACACATTACGAAATATATTAATGAATGCACCATATGTGGTCAGGCTAAGTACGATAGGAAACCTATAAAACCTCAACTCAATATCGTCCCCCCCGCTACCAAACCCTTCGAGATTATCCATATGGACATGTTCATAGTACATAATGAAAAGTATCTCACATTTATAGACGTATTCTCCAAATATGCTCAAGCGTATAATTTAAGAGACGGAACAGCATTGAGCATTTTACAAAGCCTACTTACCTACTGTACGCATCATGGTCTTCCTCTTACTACTGTAACCGACAATGGGACCGAATTTATGAACCAGCTATTCACTGAGTTCGTACAATTACACAAAATTAACCATCATAAAACGTTAGCCCACTGTCCTAATTACTACGGTGACATAGAGCGGTTCCACTCGACTATACTGGAACATCTGCGAATCCTAAAACTACAAAGGAAAGACGAGCATGTAGTAAACCTAATGCCCTATGCTATCTTAGGATGCAATAGTTCTGTACACAGTTTCACTAAATGTAGGCCTAACAATATTGTCAATGGACATTTCAACCCAAGTGACCCAATCGACATCGACTTGACAAAACATTTACTGCAGCAATACATACTAACAAACCGAGAGCAAATGAAAACAGTGTATGAAATAATTAACGAACACTACAAGAACAGACTTGATAACGACACCAACTTACTGTACGAATTGCAAATGGACTATCTTTCTAGCTAATTAGATAAAGTATTAATACAACTAAATAGCTTAGAGTCTAGTCGCACTAAGAGAGGTCTAGTAGACGGATTAGGTTCAGTGATCAAAAGCGTAACCAGTAATCTAGATTATTTAGATGCCGCGAAATATAATAATGCCATAAAAGTTTTCAAGGATAACCAAGATAGGATCGAATCAGAATTCAATAGTCACATTAGCATTAGTAAGGAATATTGCAACATAATAGTGTAATATCCCAGATAACTGAAAATGAAAACAAAATTAACTCAACACTTATCCAATTATTAGATAGATTATTGAGATAGTAGCCTCATCAAGTCCTAATTTTAACAGAAAATATCGATGATATGCTCAATGAGCTTAATAGGATAGGAAATATATTAGCATTTAGTCGTGCATGGAGCACCCACCATTCTACGTTAAGTGTTAAAGTAATTAAGTCTATGTTAGTAAGATTAAGGCAAATTTATGATAAGGAACATGTATTAAATTTAGAGACTAGAGAATATTACGATATCATTAAGTCAGGTTATTATTTCACTGAAAAAGAAATAGTAATTGTTCTAAAATTCCCTGTTATTTCCAAAGATACCTTCGACCTATTCCGCTTATCCATTGTACCTAACAAAAACCACCAACCTATTATTTATTAGTTGCTATTAAAGGATAGGGTGGAACCTATCCTTTAATAGCAACTAATAGAGAAAAAATCGTGTACATAGAGACAGAATGTCCGAAATTGAGTTGACAACACTAAGAAGCAAGAACAGATCCAGAATAACACACAACATAGCTACAAAAAGCCCGAAGAATCTCCTCAGAATCCTTATCCCGAAGTCGAAAAGGCATTACCAGCAACTTTTTCTCTCAAAGTTCTAAAATAGTTGCTGATCTGAGGGTGGAGGAGTTATAACATAGCCTCATAGGTAAAGAGCCTACACAGCAGCGACCCCGATACATTGCAGCAGCACGAAGCGCAACTCAGCAGAACGTGAGCATTGACGTCAACGGATCTCTCTCGAGCTCTGCAATATACCTTTACTTTATTTTTAATGTAATAATTAAAATTCATTCTAGATCTAGCATCGATCTCATTCACTTTTATTGTAGTTGTACTAATTATATTGTACTTTTTATATTATAATAAAGTATTTTAAATTAGTTTCGGTTTATTTTGGGTCCTTCGGCTGCAGTTAACGTAATTCACCTGAAGTATAACCAATTTAATAAAAATAATCTTCAAAATCAGGTCTCTAATAGCGAAGTTATCGTTTAACATACAAACAAATAGTAGAGTTGTGAACTCCTAATTTTTTGAAAATGTATCATCAATTTCATAATTACTTTTCTATTTATAGAAAAGACGAAATACAATTTACGTAGGGAATAGTGTCACATAATAAAATAACTATACACTGAGGTTATGTACAATGTACATAATATGTAATTTCACAGCACGTAAACCAACTTTCGTAAACAACACCAAATATAATGTATCGAAACCTACACGGCATACCGACAATTTAAATTTAGCAACAAATATTATAATAAACCTCCGGAGGAAATAGATTATACAAATCAATTAACCTCGACAAGATGCGGCCGGGATGTTGGGACCGAAGTCTTATTTCTGGGACAGTTATTCTATTTGAGCAACAACATGCCCCGAGCTAGGACCGCTATCCCTACTCAATATTAAACATAACTGTTTTAATTAGGAATCAGTTCGCCGTAACTTGCACTTGTATAGGTAAATTATTTTCTATAAATAAAGCTTGAACAGCTCCCTATCTAAGCATCTTTTATACTTTTATGTCAAGTTGTGTTCTTAAAATTTCGCACGCCATTTTGATAATAAGACAAACTGTGATTGTATTTCAATTTTAAATGTAATGAGAATCTAGTAAACAAAAAAGTTTTCTGAAGCAATTGTGATATAACAACTATAATGGAATGCTGAACACCGATTAGTTGAATTTTTAAATTGACTGTAGAAATCTTACTTTACAGCACTACAAGAGCATATTACGAAGAAAGTCTCATATTAATCAGGACGTCAATATTGACATTTTTAAATAAATTTGTAAAGTTAAACAAAATATACTAACAAACGTCTTTCAGAGTAGTGCAAGCGTAAGAGAACCCACTACCCTATATCATTCCGTGGGTGTCCGTAAGAGGGAAACTGAACCAGGATATGGACAGCAGCAAGTTCCTTTTTTCTTGTTTTTTATAGGATAAGGGTGACAAACGAGCACACAGTCCACCTGATGGTAAGTGGTTGCTGCGGCCCACAGACATCTACATCTATCCTCAATTACGAACCAAAATGCAGATGCGTTGTCACCCGTGAGAACTAAGATGGAATGCCTCGTTTCCAGTAAAAAGGGTCTCCGGTTCTCTACACTCACCATACGAAACACAGCAGCGTAAAGCTGCTATTTTACGTTGGTGTTCTGTGAGAGCGTGGTCCTTCCCCGATCGCGCCGACCCATTCGTGCTACAACTATACTACTATTATAGCTGTTAACAATATCCTGATAACAATAAGTAATACTGCAGTTTTCTACTCATGTTTGTTAGTTCATATGGCAAATCCACCGGTAATGAAGAGATCGAGATGGTTATACCACCATCTGATTGGCTCGTTTGATAACTTGTCCACTTGTTGCGTCGAAATATTATGGTGATGTATTTTCTTGTGCCTCACGACAAAATTATATAAAGTAATCTTTTATTCAGGCTTAGGAGAAATACCGTTTTTGTGGCAATTTCATACAGCACAACTGATGGTAAGTTGATATTGTAGATCATAGGTATTGGCTTAAATATCAATACGCGAATACGTTGTCACCTTTGAGAACTAAGATGGAATGCCTCTTTATCAAAAAGGGTAATTTCGTTTATTTTTGCCTTTTTTAAATAATATATAGTCATCTGTAACTGACTCGGTGGTAAAACTCCTTTTCTGTCTAATATCCCGTATAGATATCAACCTCTTATCTATGTCTGACGCCAAGCAGCAGTGCAGGCACTGCTGTGATCTGGTGTGAAGGGTTTAGAGAGTTATTAAGTATTATGCAGGCCGAGAGGCATTTCACCTTAGTCCTCAGCAGTGACAACGCATCTGTAGCCTTCTTTGTTTGAAGTTGTTTGCTGATGTGCATGGACATAAGTGGCTACTGTAGCCCATGAGATGTAAATGGGTTTTTTTAAGTGTAATTTATTTATAATTTCTTATAGGTGTTATTACATAATTATCATAAGAGAAAAAAATTACTTAAGAAAATAAAAGATAATGTTTGTGAGCACCTACATCAAATACAACTAAAAAGCTGAAATATATACAGATGTTCCATCGCAAATTGTAATAAATAACCAATATCAGATATTAAAGGAACGGAGGAAGAGAATTACTATTTATTGAATACCGAGACATAAACCCCGATTTTTCGGTTGAAGCTGGTGCGGTATAATATTAAATTATTTACGTTATTGCCATTAACTTCGTTGGAAGAAGTATGGAGCTTTTAAAGCGTGACATAATGCCTTCGTATACCAAATGTAGTAAGAACTTCCAAGTTTAATCAAAATATCGCTCTTGGGGCCTAAAGAAATTTATTGAATACAGTTAATAATTTGCATTTAAATGGCACTAAAACTAAATATATGAAATTCATAACTCCAAATATCAAACATCAAAATCCATACTTTCATACTTCCATACTATATACTATATACTATAATATTATAAATGTGAAAGTGTGTTTGTTTGTTTGCTTGTTTCTCCTTCTTTCACGTCGCAACAGAGCGTCGGCATGGCATGATTTTTTGTATGGGGATAGTTCAGTGGCTGTAGAGTGACATAGGCTACTTTTTTCCGCGGAAAAACATCTCATTCCCGTGGGAAAATCGAATATGTTGCAAAATTAAATTCAGCTAGGTGGCGCCACCGTGATTCTAAAGACGGACGACAGTACGATGGACGAACACAGAAGGTCAGAATATTGGATTATTGTTCTTTTACCAAAATTAAGATAAAAATATATGGATCTGTATTTTCCACGCAGGACCGGAAGAGAGCGAAAACATAAAATTCACCAGCTGATTTTCTTCAAACGTTTTGGTACATCGTAATCACAGAATAGGCGATAACCTCGCAGACGATATTAAGTAATCCGTTGATGCTGCTTACCCCCGCAAGGTTACAGGCGTGATTATAAGTATGGATCAGAAATACTATCACCACCTGTCACGCTTTCACCCTTAACTATTACTTAACAATGGTAGAAACAGTTCTTAGTAAGCCTTATTAATAAGCCTTAGTAATATTTATTGAACGGAAATGAATATAGTTCTTATATGTGGTTATGAATGAATCGGTATTACAATAAGAAAAATTGTGCAAAATTATAAGAAAAATATTTTTTGAGAATTCTTATTAACTAACGTATACAGTAGTTTAAATTGATTCCGCTAGATGTTGTTACTAGGTTTTTAAAACGCGGTAATGAAATGTTTCCTGACATGTACTTAACTCCCGCCGTTGAGCCGCGCGTCAAGCGGTACCTATACGCTTGAATTGTTTCTATTTCGTAGCTTATTCGACTACCTGCTTTCGATTTCGGTTGTTTGTTATTTGCTTTGTGATTTGGTTAAGGTTGAATGGATTTATATTGGCTTTCATTTTCGGATTTATGTATTTTTTTGGATCGGTTTTGTTGATTTGGTTGGTATTCCTTTATACATATTTAGACTCTGGCTTTGATTTTGGATTTTGTTTATTTAGAATCGTGAATTGGTTTTCGTTGTTTTAGGTTGTTTAACAATATTTCAAAGGAATATTAATAGTATAGATAGTGTATACGGTACCTATACACTTACTTCTTTTCGTTGGTTATATTTATATTGACTACTGCTTTCGATTTCGGTTTTCTGCGATTTGTTTTATGATTTGGTTTAAGTTGATTCGATTTTTTGGCTATCGTTTTCGGATTCGTGTTGTGTCTTGAATTGGTTTTGTTGTTTTGATTTTAAAAATATTTAAAAGGAATATTTATTCCTTTTAGATATTTTAGGTTTCTTTAAAATATTTAAAAGGAAATTTAATTCCTTTTAGGTATTTTAACGTTTTTCTATAAATAGGTTTTTTCTTACTTCATAATGCCTCGCAAAGGTAAGTCCAGTCTTTCAAGAGTATCTTCTCAAAGACAAGCGAAAAGATTAGCTCGATCGCTAGAAGCTTTAGAAGATGCTGAACTGAGAAGGCAAGAACAAGCAGAGCGTCAGGCTGCTTTAGAGCATCTGAGACACCTTCTCAACGTCAGCAAAGGCGTCTTGAACAGACAGAGCGTCAGGCTTTGCTAAGGCTTCGAAACACCTTCTCAAAGTTAGGAAGGCGTCTTGAACAGGCGGAGCGTCAAGCTACTTTAAGAGCTTCTGAAAAACCTTCTCAAAGTCAGCGAAGGCGTCTTGAACAGGCAGAGCGTCAAGCTACTTTAAGAGCTACAAAAACACCTGATCAAAGTCAGCAAAGGCGTCTTGAACAGGCAGAGCGTCAATCTACTTTAAGAGCTACTGAAACACCTGCTCAAAGTCAGCAAAGGCTATTCGAACAAGCGGAACGTCAGGCCGCCTTAAGAGGCGCGGAAACACCTGATGAAACTCAACACAGACTCATTGAGCAAGCTGAACGTCAATCTACTATAGGGTATATCACAATCTACAATATATATATATAATAATCTGAAACACCAGAACAGACACAGGCGCGAAGAGATGCAAAAACACAGCTCCAAGCTGAACGTCGACAAAATTTTCAAAGAAACAATTGGTTGGTTTTTAATGACGCAGCATTCAATTATGATCCGTTGATTGATTATAAAAATCACAGGTTAGTTGTTATCGGACTGATGGACAAGGCGTGTCGATTTTGCAGCGCTTTAAAATGGAAAGATGAGACCGCAGGCATGTGCTGTTCCAATGGCAAAGTGTCTCTTCCGTTACTTGGGAACCAGAAGAACCTTTGAAAACTCTCTTTTATATGATGCTAATGAGTCACGGCGCTTTTAAACAGGATCCGGAAATATAACTCATGCTTTCAAATGACGTCCTTCGGAGTTGACGGGAAATAATAATGCCGGGATTTTCGCCTACATTTACGGTGCAAGGGCAAATTTATCATAGAATAGGTTCACTTTTCCAGCTGAAAACGAACAACATAAATTTTACAAGTATATTTTATGGGTGACGAAAAAATTGAGGTAGACCGTCGCTACCAATTTATCCAGGGAGTTGAGAGAGACACAGTGTTCAAAATTCAAAGATTCTTGCATGAACGTAACATTTTAGTCAAAACATTTAAAACTGCTTTAGAAAACCTACCTGAAGAGGATTATAAAGTCGTCATTCACGCAGATCGGACCCTCGAGGAGAGCATGAAAGGCGCTACAATGCACCTTTGATAAACGAAATAGCAGCCGTAATTAGTGGTGATCAATTTTCTTCACGAGACATTGTCTTGCGAGCACGTGATGATACGTTGCAACGGGTAGCCGATACACACAAGTTTTATGACGCTCTGCAATACCCATTGATTTATTGCAAAGGACAAGAGGTTATCATTTTCAAATTCCACTCATTAACCCGGTCACAAAGGCCTACTCCGAACAAAAAGTATCATGTATGGATTTTATGCGTATCATATGATGTTGCGAAAATGATTATAACCTCTTAGCCCGGTGTAGACAATTATTTCATCAATTTTGGTAGACATGTATGTGAAGGTAGAAAGTGAACGTCTCCGTTATATATCTTTAAATCAAAAAAGCTGCGCGTTGAGAATTATATACATTTACAAGATGCAGTTTCTAGCGACGCCAATGTAAACCCCAGAGATTTAGGTAAAATTGTAATTCTGCCCTCATCATTCGTTAACAGTCCCCACTACCTACATGAGTACACAAGACGCGTTCGCCTATGTACGAACTTACGGAAGACCTGATCTTTTGTTACTTTTACTTGCAATCCCATGGAAAAAATAACCGAGGAGCTAATGCCGGGCCAAAAAGTACTGACAGACACGATTTAGTTGCTAGAGTATTTAGATTAAAAGTACAAAAATTAATGTATGTAATTAACAAAGGAAAATTTTCGGAGGTGCAGTGCTTCATGTATTCAATTGAATGGCAAAAGTTACCGCATGCCCACATTCTAATATGGCTTAAAGAGAAGTTGTGGCCCAGCCAAATAGATGACATAATAAGCGCCAAGATTCCGGATCCTGAGCAAGATAAAGAATTGTATGATACCATCGTCGAAATATGATTCACGGTCCATGTGGGCACGAAATTCAATATCGCCATGTACGAAAGAAGGAAAATGTACAAAGATTCCTAAACAGCTATTAAAAAACAGTGCACAATGACAACCCTACTTTATATACAGACAGAGCTCCCGAAGATGGTGGCAGAAAGTTACAATCAAATCTCGCTCTGGAGCGTTCGAAACCTTAGATAACAGCTGGATTGTCCCGTATTCGCCCATTCTATATAAAATGTTTAATGCCCATTAATGTAGAAGCATGTAGCTCTGTCTGCGCAATCAAGTATATCTGTAAGTATATAAATAAAGGAAGCGACCAAGCAATATTTAATCTCAGGAGTGAAGGTGAGGCAAATCCCGTTAATGAAGTACAGACCTTTCAAGCAGGGCGTTATGTCAGCAGTAATGAGGCAGCGAGGCATCTCTTTGGCTTCTCTTTACACGAAAAGCACCCAACAGTTACTCACCTTGCTGTGAACTTAGATGGAATGGAGAGCGTGTATATTTCACCGAAAGAAATTTCCAAGAAAGAATTGCATCACCGCCAAAACTACACTAACAGCCTTCTTTCAACTTTGTCAAACCGACCCCTTTGCAAAAACGTTGTTATATTCTGAAGTCCCCCGCTATTATACTTGAAACACATCTAGGAAGGAGTGGAAACGCCGTATTCAAGGCGCGCCTGTTGCAAATTGGCCCGTGTAAAGTCATCAGATGCCCTTGGTCGTGTGTATACCGTCCATGTAACTAATTTTGAATGTTTCTGTTTACGATTGCTGCTGCACCATTTCAGGTCCTACAGGATATAAAGACCTTAAAACTGTCAACGGTCAGGAATGCGCAACTTATAGAAAGCATGTGAAGCTCTGCATCTTTTAGAAAACGATAATCACTGGGATGAAACCATGGAGGAAGCTGTGCAGTGCCAGTCACCAGCCAAAATTAGGGATCTTTATGCAACTCTCATATCATCTTGCGGGCTATTTAATGCACATAAATTGTGGGACAAATATAAAGAATACATGGCGGAAGATATTTTGCGAAGGTTACAGCAGAACACTCGAACATGACATACAATGAACACATTTATAATGAAGCACTTGGAAAAATTGAAGATAAAGTAATGGCAATGGTAGGCAAAAAATTAAGCGACTTTGGAATGATAAGCCCTCAGCGAACAACCGAAAATGAACTAAGTGATGAAATTATACGTGAAATAAACTACGATATAGCTAGCTTTGCAGCAGCAAGTAGCCAATTTGTACCCTTGCTTCCCGAACAAAACGAGTTTTGACAAAGTGTTAGGACAAATTGAATCTGAAATGGTGCACTTTTCTTTTAAATGCCCTGGAGGAACTGGGAAGACATTTTTGTTAAATTTATTACTAGCGCAAGTACGGAAAGATAAAAACATTGCTGTGGCCGTAGCTTCCTCCGGTATAGCCGCCACGCTGCTAAGCGGGGGCCGCACTGCACATTCTGTTTTAAAACTCCCTCTAAATCTAGCCCAGGAAGAATCGCCGATCTGCAACTTTAGCAAAAATAGTGCACGAGGTATGCAAACTTTTAGTGTGGGACGAAAGTACAATGTCGCATAAAAAAGCTGTAGAAGCACTAAATCGAACGCTCCAGGATTTGCGCAGCAATACCGATGTAATGGGAGGAATGGTGGTTTTACTGGCTGGTGACTTTCGCCAAACTTTACCTGTCATTCAAAAGGGCACACCTGCAGATGAAATTAAAGCATGCCTCAAGTCGTCTATTTTATGGAACAAGGTGACAAAATTCAGTTTAACTTCGAATATGAGTGCATTTGTATAATGATATCAATGCTGGAAACTATGCTGACACACTATTAAAAATTGGCGATGGGCGGTTGGAAACGGATGCTGAGGGCTGCGTTAAATTGACGAGAGATTTTGTAATTTAGTACAGAGTCATTCCGAATTAATTGCGAGCGTTTATTCAGATTTAACGAACAACATGCATGAAGACAAATGGTTATGTGAAGGGCAATTCTTGCACCAAAATTGAGCGTTAACAAAATAAATTCAGATATATTAAGCGAAGTAGCAGGAGAAATGACAGAGTATTTGTCAGTAGACACAGTTATGGACACAGAACAGAGCACTTCATATCCCGTAGAGTTTCTAAATTCTCTAGAGTTGTCAGGTGTGCCCTCACAAGCTTCAATTAAAATTAGGCGTCCCAGTCATGCTAATGCGAAATTTAGATGCTCCTCGGTTATGTAACGGGACAAGGCTGCGTGTGACACATCTTGGACGGAACATAATCAGTGCTACATTTTGACAGGCGTAGAAAAGGTGAAAATGTTATTATACCACGGATCCCTATAATTCCCAGATCTTCTTTTCAATTCAAAAGGTTGCAGTTCCTTATTAAGCTCAGTTTTAATGACAATTAATAAAGCGCAAGGCAAACGTTACAGGTAGCGAGGGTCAACTTAGAAAAACCGTGCTTCTCTCATGGTCAGCTGTATGTAGCATGTTCGCGTGTGTCAAATGCCCAGAATCTCATTCTTTCCCAGAATGGAAACATATAACATTGTGTACAGTAGCGTCTAAAATAGTGTTCAGTTAGTTTTTTCCAAAATTCCCACAATCAATTAATCAGAATTCCCCAGATCTTCCCTTTCAATTCAAAATTTCCTATTTAGCTCAGTTTCTTTTCAATTCCAAATGCTGCACCTCTGACGGACCTATTAGGCTCAGTTTCCTTTCAACTCAAAAGGCTGCATCTCTGACGGATCTCTTATTTGGCTCAGTTTCCTTTGAATTCAGAAAATTGCATCTCTGACGAATCAATTTAGCTCAGTTTCTTTTCAAAAGTTTGCATTCCTTTTAATGGCTGCATCTCTGACAAATCTATAAATCTCAGTTTTCTTTCAATTCAAAAAGCAATGGATAGTTCATTTCCCAGTGACCATGCCAGCGAAGCCGCGGGTAGCAGCTAGTAATAATCTAATTTTAATGTTAGTTTTAGGTCTTGTTGATATCACCATTATTCTTGAAATCACCCTAGACGCAAATCTTCAATAGGGCCCCCATATTATATAACTGGCAAGCAAACTTAGTCTTGCAGCGTATGCTGTAACAAAGATTAGAAATTTTACCAGCATTGAAACAGCTATACTAGTTTGTTGTAGCTATTTCCATAGTATAATGTCGTATGTTTTTTTTGAAATGGGGACACGCGACTAACACTGAAATTATTTTTGTTTTGCAGAAGAGGGCCAGCAAAGCAATCTACGATTTAATAGCTAAAGAATCTCTAAGACAAAAATTTAAGGAAAATAATGTATTTAACGTCATTTAAGGCCACCAAAATACATTTACGAAAATAAAATGTATGTATACAAAAATACAAAATTATTTAAAAAATGATATTCACTCTAAGTACTAGGAATTAACACAAGCTAGTAGTACCAGTTACTCACCTTCATAGAGTTAGTAATTCATTCTTGGGACAATGTTTACACGTTTACAACAAAATCCCAGAAAATATACAAAACTTGTCCACCGCCAAGTTCAAAAACTTTATTAAACAAAGATTGTATAAAAAGGGATTGTATAATACTAAGAATTTTATGGATGATATTACGATGGGAATGAGGAAATCGCTACCAAACTATTTCTAATTTATTTTTTTGTAGTTAATAATGTAGCAATTTACGTGGTAGAGCCCTGCTGCAGCTATATTATTGTTGTAGCACGAATAGGTCGGCTCGACCAAGGTAAGACCACGCTCTTATAGAGTACCAGCGTAAAATAGCAGCTCAATGTGTGTTTCGTATGGTGAGTGTAGAGAACCGACGACCCTTTTAAATGGAAACAAGGCATTCCATCTTAGTCCTCAGGGGTGACAACGCATCTGCATTTTGATTCTTGGTTGAGGATAAATGTAGATGTCTATGGATCATAGCATCCACTTACATCAGGTGGACTTTGTGCTCATTTGTCACTCTTAATAAAAAATTGCATAAAAAAAGGCAAAGTTCTTTTAAAAAAATATACGTCCTGCTGTGTTTATTGCTTATTCTTCACAGGGAAGAGGTATTTTTCGAACCAGTGCTAAATTAAATAAAAGAATGACTTTTATATAATTACCAATACACCAATTCTTTAAAGCCTCTGGGAAAAACTTTGACGTTCGAGTTCTCGTTTTTTTAAACGATAATTATACGATATTTTTTGATAATATGAAAGGCATGTTATTGAATTATATTTTTATCAGCAACATTTTTATTTAGATTCTTTATTTCCTGATAATAAGCAAAAACGTTCGAAATAAAGTATATTTTTGTCCACAGAACGTCACATGCTTGCTTACTCGTGCTGGACAAATATGCATTCAAGTGCTAAAAGCCTTTTAACGTCGGAAATCTTTGATTTTACTACAAACTAACATGGTAAGTGGATGCTATAGAAAATAGGTATTTCCATTTTTCTCGATGAAAACTCAAAATGTAGATGCGTTTTTACCCTTGAGAACTAAGATGGAATCTCTCTTTATCAGCAAAGAACCGTTTTATTTTTATTTTTGTTTTGCTTTAGTTTTATTAGGCAACATTTATGTTAGAATTATTTTTATTTTCTTTTATTTTTATTAGTATTTGTTTTCTTTCATTGATATATTCATATACATGCAAAATTAAAAAAAAATTGTTAATGAATATATATCCACACAGACTTAAATGGTGTGATGACTAGAGTTTGTGATCGAAAGCACTTGGTTTAATCTGAAAGCCACCTGCGACATGTTATATTATGTTGTTGGTGTGAACAAGCAAATTAGTAATCTGCTAGCTTAATATAGTACTAGTAACAGTTACAAATTTTAATGTTATTTCTGTTTGCTTTATAGATAAGGTCAATGTAGATTTTTAGTTTTTACAAAAATATGTTGTAATTATCTGTTGATAGCCCCTCAGAAAGAAGAGATTTAATTATAGCTCTTTTCTTATTTGGAAGTTTATGAGAATGTTTTTTTTGTCCCATTGCAAGGCTAGGCCTTCCCTAACTTCTTCTACCTCTTGCAATCTTATGCAATATAATTAGGTGGAAGTAAGTAATGGTCAGAAAGGTTTACCTCAATAGCATGTTCTATAGTACAATTGTTTATATGGTGCTATGATATAATTTATACAATATATTATAACAATAAAAAACAAATTAATTAAAATTCATTATAGAATGTCGTAGGAGGGGACTTCTCGTACTCTGGGAATTTCCGTAGTTATTCTCAGAAAGATCGCATGGTTTTCGATAGATAGCGGTATAACCATCTCTTTTACACCTGAAATAAAATACACAGACCTGCGACAGGGCAGCCTAAAATTTTGTACTGCAATCCTCTTTCATACAATAAAGACGTCGATGTCCAGCAGTGGAGTGTTAATGGGTAGATATAGATGTAGTCTAATAATAATAATAACATAAGGACCCTTTCTGAGGCTGAAACATACCGATGTATGAAGCAGTCAGTTTGCGATGTGTTTTATGCACGCTTGATCAAAGTGCTTAACAGCCTTTTGTCAGGTGTGAATAAGAAACACGCATATAAGGGTTGGGTCATGCCTGTTCTCATATATACCTTTGGCATACTTGGGTGGACTCAAACTGAACTTAACGCCCTGGATAGAAAAGTCCGCACTACTATGACGTCTTATAGGATGCATCATCCGAGATCGTCAATTAAGAGGCTAAACTTGATACATGATAGGCGTGGCTTTTTGAGCGCGCTTACCATGCATAATCGCAAAGTGTGCAGCCTCCGTAATTACTTTCTAACGAGAGCGGATGATCCATTCTATAGGGACGTCATTTCTTGTGATAAAGGACTTACCCCTCTATCCTTAGCCAACGAGCAATGGCAAGACCCCGCAGTACAGGGCACTTCCGACCGGAAGATCGTATGGAAGGAGAAGGAGCTCCACGGGAGGTTCTACAAGGCTCTACATGAGCCTTTCGTAGACACAGTTGCCTTCCTTCACTGGCTACATTTTGTTGACCTTTTTGGGGAAACCGAAACTATACCAGTAATATAGCTGCAGCATGGCTCTACCACGTAATACACGTCTGTGGGATACAGGATCAGGTTATTAAGACCAACAACTATCGGAAATAGATCCTAAAGGATGGCGCTGTCGACGTCTGTCGAGCCATCCCGGTGAGTCACTTAGGCATGTCATCTCCGGTTGTTCGGCGCTTTCTAACTCTGAGTACTTGCACAGACACAATCTAGTAGCCAGGATTCTACACCAGGAGCTCGCTCTGAAATACGGTCTCGTGGATCGGAAACTGCCTTATAATAAGTACTTGCCGGAAGCCGTGCTCGAAAATGACAGCGCCAGGCTCTGCTGGGATCGGACCATCATCACAGACAGGACTATTCTTGCGAATAAGCCTGATATTGTGCTGATGGACCGGGCACAGTCAAGGATATTTTTGGTCGACATTACCATTTCGTATGACGAGAACCTCGTGAAAGCCGAAACAGATAAGCGCACAAAATATCTGGACCTGGCTCACGAGGTGATCGACATGTGGGGTGGACTGCCGACTCTCGGTCATCTGGGGCGACTGGGACTCCGTGACGGACCGCTACAAGCTCAAATGCAGAAGGCGGTGTTCCTCGATACCGCCCGCATCGTCCGCCGGTTTCTTTCCCTTTCCCCCTAACCCTCGACGGTTTGGTCTCCCCTGCCGAGGGCTTCTATCTGGTTTGGTTTTTATTTATTTATTGTGAATTTATTTTATGTTATTGATATTTATGTATGTTTATCATTTTCATTTACAATTATATATTTATACAGCCCAACTAGATGAGAAAACTTATATATACCCCAAAAATAATAATAATGTCCTCCAGACCGAATTTCGGTCACGGCGGCCAGTCTCAACGGAGACTTGCCATCGGCGCAGGACAGGATTATAGTGCCCAAGTGCCAAGTGCAAGCACGGGTGCTCTCTTTATTCCAGTCTTTCTCAAAGTGGGCGATGACGCCCCCTTGTGGGCGTTGGAGATCTAGAGGGGGGCGTTAAGGGGCCCAGAAAAAATGAGGGGCGTTGGCGTAGTTTAGGGGGGTGATGGTTGATTTGTTATGTCATTTAGATACTTTATATTTTAAAATTTACTAAAATTAAAACCTATATGTTACTCAATGTCGAATAATTAGTTTATATTTCTGCCCTGTATGATGGTACGAGTATATAAACTAGAAATACTTAACATAGATTTCGTAGGATAGCCCGTACGCCCTACGCAATCAAGTTCTAACAAGTTTTTGTTAATTAACGCTATTGGTGCAATTCGGTAGCAGTGGGCTGGTTCATCGATACTTGTCTTAACTTGCTCAGTACGATTGAGCGTCGAAAGAGATAAACGAGTTTGTTTGTCATATTCCTGTCGGTGCGAGCTGTATTTAAATCCTATATAAAAGCTCTTAATAATTTTATATTTTCATTAGTGGTTTCGCGCGCAATCTTTAAACAATTATTTAATTTCAACACTTTATTTACATATTTGTAAAAACAAAGCAATTTCGGAAGCAAAAAAGAAGAGACGTCAATATAGTTCAGAATATATTAAAAATGGACTTATAGAAAATTCGACAAATCTATCTTTGCCTTTGTGCCTTCTTTGTTCAAAAACATTTTCAAACGAAGTAATGGAGTCTTCAAGACTTGAAGATCATATGAATAAAATGCATCCAGACAAGAAGGACAAAAATGTAGCCTATTTTCAAGACCTGGAAAAGAAGCATAATGCTAAGCCAAGTGTATCAAAACTTTTTGCGGTGCCTGCTAAGCAAGACGATGACAGACTTCAAGCTTTATACAATATCTCTTTGTTAATTGCTCAAACAGGTCAACCACACACCATCCGAGAAACGTTAATTTTGCCGGCAATAAAAGAAGTTATAACTACTGTGCTCCATAAACCGGCGGCAGACATAATACGAAAAATTCTTTTGAGCAACATTGGAAAAGTTTTGTGATGAAAAAGGAATTCCCTTGAAGAGTATTATATCAGCTGCTACAGATGGTGCTCCAGCTATGACAGGGTGTCAAAAAGGCTTCATAGCGTACTTAAAAAACAAAATTCCAGATGTGCTTGCTGTACATTACGTTATACATCGATAACATTTGGTTACTAGAAATTTAAGTGAACGACTGTTTAAATAATTGCAACATGTTATCAGAGCAGTCAATAAAATCCGAAACAACTCTTTAAATGACAGATTATTTAATCAGCTTACTGTGATTATATATTACTTATTGTGTTACTAATGATGAATATTTCTACCGATTGATCTTTCACACAGAAATGCGTTGGCTATCAGAAGGAAATTGTCTGACTCGATTTTACAATCTGTTTGACTCTGTCGTGGAGTTCTTGGTAAACAAAGACACAGAATTGCGCGACAACCTCATCACATCAAAGAATGATATCGCATACCTGACAGACCTTTATAAATCGCTTAATGATATGAATCTCCAACTTCAAGGCGATGACTTGAACTTAATAAAAACAAAAAATGTCATCGCTGCTTTCGTAGCCAAGCTGCTCTTACACAAGAAGAATATCGGCAGACGTGAGTTCCATAATTTTCCCAATTTATCATTATCCTGCAACAACGACGACTTGCTTGTCTACTGCCAACATTTGGAAAATACCACAGTGATTTCATTGAAAAATTCACGACATTTTGAAATTGGAAATACCAGACTGGCTGTTAGATCCTTTTTCAAATGTAACTAAATTAATTAAAGTAATGAAATTGTGGTTTTTAAGTTTTAGGAGTGTATAAAAAATTGGGGGCGCTGAAAAATAATTGATTTTCAAAGGGGGCGGTAAAAGAAATAAGTTTGATAATCTCTACTCTATTCCCTCACTCTCACAGTCCGATGGGACGGTAAACCGACACGACTGGAGAAAGATCAGGCGCAGGACCAACGGCTTTACTACGTGCTTTCCGAGGCACGGGAGTGAGACACCGCCAACTTCCTGAATCCGGGCTGCTACTGAAAGTTTCTTGATGGAAAAACTCAATAACTGATTTTTTTGGCCCCACCCGGGATTTGAACCCGGGACCTCATGATCAGCAGTCGCACTACTATAACCACTAGACCAACGAGGCAGTCAGATGATCAGAGATGTAGTCTAAGCAAAGTATACACCGTGTGGTGGCGACTCCATTTTATCCCGTGGGCGTTATTAGAGGCGACTATAAGAATTGCTAAAAAGATCTCATGGTTTCCACGTTACGTTGCGTCAAACGTAAAATATCCAGACCTACGACGGAAGCAGCGTGAAATGTGCTAGACGTCTGGAACAGCAATCATTCAATCTGCCTGGCGCATCCAATACACCTGCCAAGCGCTGCGGTAAAGGTAAATCCATTTCACAACAAGGAGTTTCATGTCTAGCAATGGACTTTAACGGGTAAATATAAAAAAAAAAGTAGGCAAAGTATGAACAAGGTGGACTTTTTTCTGTCTAGGAGACCGTCATGGTATTACCCTATTACACTATGGTATTACACTATTATCTATTTTTGCCGCCAAATTGCACTGTTGCGTTCCGGCTTAAAAGGTATAGAGAGCCTGTATATTTACAGACTATGAGGTATTTATTTAACAACTCAGTGAGAACGCATCAGTAGCTTTCTTCGTTTGAAGTTGGTGACAGGTATCCATGGACACCAGTAGCCACTTACCATCAGGTGGACTGTAAGTTCGCTTGTGACTTCATTTTATAAAAAAATATGGATTTTTTTACATTGCTTGGACCTTGAAGGCATTCTACAATGTCTAAGTATTCTATAGAATACAAAATTATAGATTCCCAATCAGTGTTAAAATAATACTCAAGTCGTCATCTTAATAAAATTTATTTCTCAGATTGAGCGCTTCCTCGCAATGATTATAATAAACAACTGATTACGTAGTTAATTAACTATTGATCAGACTAATTTGCGTTGCATCCACAATACCCATCAGCTTGCCTCTTAAGAACGTTACAAAGAAACTATGATGCCTGCGAAAATCAAATCGAAACATCATTGTCACTATCATCATAATACATTAATTGGAGGTGTCCGCGCCCGGATTCGAACTTGGGTATCTAGTGTACTTTGTAAAAGATTTGAGGCGAGCGTATGATACCGTCGGTTCGATACATCTACATTAATATGTTGATAAATTCTAAAGTATCTCTCTGAGCTTGAAAGCTTGCTGAATTAATATTAGGTCCTTACATATGAAATTAGCGTTTTGTCGTACTGACCACTTTGATCTGAAATATCTCCTCTTTGATTAATAATTCCAAATTCAAATTTATAAATTCATTTAGGTGGTACATTTGAGTTTTGAAAACAGTCATTCGTTTGTTTTTTCCTCATTATTTTTTTCTTTGGCGTCGCTTATTACCGCACAATGGAAAACACGAAATATCGGTATATTTACGAGTACGAATTCTACCGTGGCACCAGTGCTGCAGAAACAGCTCGAAGGATTAATGATGTGTACGGCGCTGGTGTCGCAAAATAAAGCATGGTACGTTTTTGGTTTCAAAGTTTTCGTTGTGGAAATTTCGACCTTCAGAACCAACCCCGTGGATAGCCGTAGACCAAAGTGGAAAATGAAGAATTAAAAGCTATTGTGGAAGCGGATCCATCACAAAGCACTTCAGAGATAGCTGCAGGCTTTGGGGTAAGTGATAAAACTGTATTAATCCACCTGAAGCAAATCGGGAAAGTAAAAAAACTTGAACGATGGGTAACTCATGAATTGAGTGAATCGAACTTGCAAACACGCGTCGACTGCTGTGTAAGGGATTTTAAATCGAATCATTACTTGTGATGAAAAGTGAATACTGTACGATAATCGGAAGCGCTCGTCGCAATGGCTGAACCCTGGAGACCTAGCCAAATCCTGCCCTAAACACAAAATGACTCAGAAAAAGTTACTTGTGAGTGTTTGGTGGACTAGCGCCGGTGTCATTCACTACAGCTTTCTAAAATCTGGCCAAATGATTACGGCAGATATCTATTGTCAGCAACTGCAAACCATGAAGGAAGAACTAGCTGCTAAATAACCGAGATTGTTCAATCGCTCTAGGCCACTGCTGCTTCACGACAACGCAAGACCACACACTGCACAACAAACAACCACTAAGTTAGATGAGCTACAATTGGAATGTCTGCGACATCCACCGTACTCCCCGGACCTTGCTCCAACAGATTACCATTTTTTCCGGAATTACGACAACTTCTTACAAGGAAAAAAATTCAACTCCGATGCGGCAGTCCAAACCGCCTTCAAAGAGTTTATTGATTCTCGCCCCCATGGTCTTTTTAGTAAAGGGATCAATGAACTACCTATGAGATGGCAAAAGTGCATAGATAACAACGGTGCATACTTTGATTCATTAAATATATTTTACAAAAAAAAATTGACTTTATATTCCTCCCGTACAAAACGCTAATTTCATAGACGTAATAAATACTTTAAGGTGTAGAGATTAATTGACGTTTAGAATACGTAACTAGTAATTTTAAGCGCGTTAAGCCACTTTAAATACATGAGACTACAGCGGCTTGTTTCTTTATAACGTTCATTCATTCATTATTCACCACGTTCACAAATTCTAAAATCTACTGCTGAAAACATAGATTGCCTCATATTTACTAATTTTGCCATTGTTGCCACGCTTGGGTGGTAGGTTTTTTTCGTATCGGGAAGATGCTGCTGTACATTCCTTTTTTTCTGTCGTTTCCTACGATACCCACGGGATGATAAGGGATAGTGAATATATGCCGCTAGTACACTGTGATTTCATACATAGCTTTTTTTTTTATAAGTAAAGGTGACAAACGAGGACACAGGCCATGTGATGGAAAGTGAATGCTGCGGCCCATAATTACTTGCAGTATCCACGATTAAGAATTGAAATGCAGATGCGTTTCCAACTCTGAGAACTACGATGAACTCACCATATGAAAGCAGTAGGTATATTAGCAGAACACAGCAGCACTATATTGCTATGTTACGCTGGTATTCTGTTAAAGTATTTGCCGTGTAGGAGCGGCGTAAGAGGATCCACTATTCCATATTATGCCATGGGTGTCGTTAAAGGCAACAGAGGGAAACGTTGCTACTCCACATCACCTTATGGTAAGTGGGGATGAAGCCCTAGATGTTAAAAAACACTATCTTAGCGTAAAAAACACAAAACATAAATGTTTAATAAAGGAGTCAATCATTTTTGGGCCCACTAGAAATTTTTGCGATCCTCAATGTTATTATATACAAAAAGATACCAATTTATTATTGTAAATAGCACAAAGATTTTATGAAAATCTAAACGGAATCAAGAAATCTGAAAAAAAAAGAGTTGTTTTGATATGTGTGTTCATGTCATTGGTTCAGATAAATGTAATAATAAAAAAAATTGTAGTAAAGATGTGCCAACTCGGAAGAAACTGGACTCGAGTTAACTTGAGTTGAAATTCACGTAACTCGAATAGTACTCGAGTTACGCAACTCGAATTGGCGGAACGAAGCTGTGTTAGTTTGTTACAAATTATTTTTATATATGTTCCTCCATCCAAGATAATTATTATTACTTAACATAATAGGTAGGTTATATTTTATTGGTTTGCGTATAGACAATTTTCATAAAATAATATCACTCTAACTTTATGACGTAGCGTATAGTTAATGTTATTAATAATTTAACTATCACGTATTATACTTAATCAGCTTATTGATATCACATAATATATCAATAAATTGTTCGGTCGAGTTCATCACTAAATTGTAGACAGACACTGCATTGACCGTAAGATAAAGATGCGACTCGAGTAGAATTTTGTGACTCGAGTCACTCGGGTTTTATCATGTCACTGTAGTTGTACTCGAGTTTTTGAGTTATGCGAATTAACGATTTACAGTCCCTGCATCGATTGAAGTTTATCACTCGAGTTGAGAATAGCGATTTCCTTAGTTAAAGCATTTTTAAATAGGTACATTTATTAAATAAGTAATATGTGGCAATATGAAATAAAATAGAAATATTTATTATTTATTTATTTGTAGTATTTCCATGTTTTTATGTACTACAGACAGGTGTAGTATTTCAAAATCCATAAACTGCTTTTCGCATATCTTACAAATCGCTTCCATTTTTTAAAATAATGCCACACTGACGATTTTTGTTTTGTTGTTTCATTGTTATCATTCATACTTTAAACAAACAAGTATATTTAAATCACCTTTTATGTTATGCACTACTTATACAAAGTAACAAAAATAACAATGATAGCACAATCACGATATTATATATGAAACTAAGTTAATATTTGACTACAACATGCCAGATGCAAGTTTCACGCCCGCGGCGCCTTATACTATGTGAATTAGTTGATTAGATGATAGAATTAATGAATTAGTGAACTGACATCTATCTAGCGCTCTCCAAATCCACACGGTGCGTCGAGTTGACTCGGTAACTCGAGTGCAAGCGGACTCGAGTAAAATTTATTTTCACTCGAGTACCGAGTTACACAGATTCACTCGATTGAATCGAGTGAAAACAGAGTTCGAGTTGCATCACTACTGTAAGAATAAAGTCTGTGGTTAATTGTTATATACTTTAAAATAATTTTTGGTAGCAAACTAGCAAAATTAGTTAATAGCAAAAAAGTTTATACTTGTTTGTTTACAAGAGAATAAAATAAATATCGTCCCATTGATGCACAATTGTTTAACATAATATGGATAATATCTATTTTTCCTTTTTATTTTTTTGTGGTCGCATGGTAAAATTGCCAATGACTTTCGAAATTGGAAAATGAAAACTAATGAGTTTAGTTAATTAATATAAGAGTATGTATCACAGAACACAATTACTCTCTAAGGTATGTATGTAATACAAGAGTTTACTTTTACATCTAGAATTTTGGAAAATCTAAATAAGATCTATAATTTACGATGAATTACCTAAAAAAATCACAAACACAGGTCTTAGAACCTTATTAGTATGTTAAAAGTGACAAAGTATTAAATTTTTATGTTATTAGTAAAATCTAAATTAAATGATAGATAGAATAAATACATAAATGAAGATTTTGTGTATGTTATAATAAAATTAGAATCTATGGGTCGAGGGATTTAAAGATTTCTCTATTCGATGTAGCTTCATTGGCTTTAACTGCATTTAGGTATAATTATCTTATGTATTCAGCAAGTTGCTCCATAAACTTGACAATACCAAATGGCATCAAACATGGATCCTGAATTTATGCCAGCCATAGTAGATAGTACATATATTTATGTGTAAATAAGTACTTATTACTTGTACTAGAACCAAATATACAGTTTGCATAAGTATTATAGCTTAATGTAACTTAGTTAAGCCATTTTTACTTGTGTAATGGTTATATCCTTGTTGATCAGATGCTTCTATTATCCTTAGACTGATGTGTTGTTAACTCTGCAGAACGGATTATTTTGTCATCTACTATCAGATAATTAATATAAAAATAATGTCCTTTTCCCCTAAAATTGAAAATATCCTTCTGATTCATATTAATATCAAGTTATTTTGAAAATATCTTTTGAAATGATAATGACTGACAATAATAAATACAATTAAATTATACATATGTTTTTGTTATCCTTACACAACCGGTTTAAAACATCTTACTTCATATTTATCAGTGTGTAATAACATAGATAAACATGATATTACCTAGTCATTTTGGCTTTAATGGTGTTTGAGGTATGATAACTAATCAGTTAATATATTTTAAAACAAAGTTTACACACTGCACCTTTACTAATCAAACAAAACATATTAAAACAAAATCTTGACACCGCACGTGTTTGTCTGTCTGTTCCACTATTAATAGACTGCTTTGGAAATAATTACAACAATATATGCAGTGGCATTTTACTTTGTGTTTTATCCTTATACAACCAGTTCAAAACAGCTTTCTTACTATATAGCATTTATAGGTAATATTATAAATAGACATATTATCCGTTATTCATCTTGGCTTTAATCATATTTATTTAATTACTGTAATGGTGTTTGTGATGTATATTCATTAATCAATTAATACCTGTAAAAAATAGTCTCCACACCACGTTTGTTTGTCTGTGCACTGTTTTGCCGAAACTGCTAAAAGGATTTTCCATCAATCTTAAAGTATCTATAATTGCTGAATGTACATACAACTTTGTTTAATACTATATATTATTAAGCTATTCTATTCTATATACACTATTCTAACTCATAATATCGGTGAAAACTACTAGAAAATCGCTTTTAGTTTGTTTTAAGGATATTGTGATATTCATATTTTAATTTTTAATTTCTCAGAATTCCCGTTGGATGCGATAAAACTAATATTAATTTTGTAATCTATAGATTATAAGGAATAAATCGACATACATTTCATTGAGTTTCCCTAAAATTCGTGGTGGGCCCATTTTCCATACAAAAAGAAACTGCCTCCTTTAAGCGTACTATTTGAATAACTCTACTTTTAATTGCAATATTCTTTCACTTTTTATTCCAAAGTGGCTTTATACCTTCTTATTACATGAGATAACTGCTAGTAAAATACTATATTTCTAATAAAAAATAAATAGTAGAGCGCAACGAAGTTCCCGGAAATCAAAACGCAGCTTGACAAAGACGTTGAACGTATTTACATTTGTAAGTCGTTAAGAGCTAAGCGGTACGTGAACTACTTAAAAATGTAAATTTTGCTTTACAGGACCTTTAGGGTGATGATTACAAATAAGGTAATTGTGATATCTATATGCTTTAAGAGTCATGGTTGTACGCGAAAAAGCCGAGTTCTGTCTCTGTCGGAAGCGATGAAATTGTTAATTGAAATGTAAATGCTGTGTTCGACAGTAGGAAAACAGTGTGTACAAAATACTTTCACTGTGTGGTGGTAGTGTAAGTGAATCCATCACCCCATTTCGTTTTATTGGTGTCGTAAGAGGAGACTACGAGGAATGCTAGAAAAATCTCATGGCTCCCGACATCTAGCGGTATAGCCATCTTGTTGTTGTAAGACGTAAAATACCCAGACGGGCGACGGGCAGCAGAATCAGTTTGATACTGCGACCCTTAATTCACCTGAGAAGTCCTTCTTACAAAGGGAGAGATTCATATCCAGCAGTAGTTTTTACTGGCTGATTAAAAAAAAGATGATATTTTAGAAGCATTTTAAAGTAATTTTTTCATTGCCTACTTAGTTATTCTTAAATGAATAAATTAACGTTATGACATTTTAATCAAGGGACTATAATTTTATATACGGATGACTGATACAGATTTTATATACATTTCATTTATTGCATAAAAAATAATAGAAATTTAACGTAATTAAAATTGATACTTCGAGAACATTCTTCGAGGACGTTGCAATGCTGCAGCTATATTATGGTTGTAACACGAATTGGTCGAAACAAGGCATTCCATCTTAGCCCTCAGGGGTGACAACATCTGCATTTCGATTCTTAATTGAGGATAAATGTAGAAGTCTATGAACTACTGCACACAGTTATCATCAAGTGGACTGACGTTATGCTCGTTTGTCACCCTTATTCTAATAGAAACTTACCCAACAATGTGATTATAACACTATGAGAAAGGTTTGTCCTCACTAGAAAGAAGAATATAATGAGAAACAATAGTGACTCTATAAAGCGAATGAAAGTAAAAATTACAACCGTTAGTGTGAAAATCAGTTACAAAAACGTTTAAAGAAGCGTAGAAGGAGCCATGTAAGTTAACCTTAGAAAGAGCCATAGCTACTCTCTTCTTTTGTAAAATAAGGTCCGCAATAAATAAATCAAAATTGATAACGAAGGTAATGACCGACGTAGCTCATCTTGTTTGTGAATACAAATGGTTATGATCCTCTGAAGTGATAACTGTTGAAGAAGACGTGTCGTAGAGTGGAGTCTTCGTTTAGGTAATGGGACACTCCGATGATTTTATGATCTCCGATAGAACTCACATAATCAGATGTTAATACCCATACTGGCGGCGGTAAGCAGCATCGAAAAAAGTTCCGCTAGGATTCTTGCTGGTTCTTCCCAGGACGGAGGCTTTTTCTAATGGTAAAATTAAAAATGACTTTCAATACAAATTTCTTGAAATCTATATTGAATAATATTATTCTATTCTTTTCTATACATTATATATGAAGGACATCTAGTACTGCGATCGCTAATCCACCTAAAAATGGTTGCTCATTTTCTAATCTTTTCTAGCATGGAAGAAGGACACGATCTAGTAGTAGAGTAATGTTTACGTGCTAATAAACATCTAAACAATTGAAAGGGAGTTTTGAAAAATCGAGAACAGGTTGTTTGCTAAGTGTATGAGATGCCATTTATCAATTATTTGTCTGTCCTCCAAAACGAATGAAACTAACGAAGAAATTCGGTACATTCTGAAGTTTTATTACAAAAACGGGAAAAATGCGACTCAAGCCGCGAAAAAAATTTGTGACGTTTACGGACCTAAAACAGTGTCAGTAAGAGTAGCACAAAGTTGGTTCAAGCGTTTTCAGTCCGGGAATTTTGATGTCAAAGGTGCAGCTAGCTCTGGTCGCCCTCATACGTATAAATTCGATGCCATTTTTGAAAAAGTGGAGCAAGATCAGCATATTAGAAGTTACGACATAGTCGAGGAATTTAAGATTGACCCCAGAACAGTTTTGACCCATTTGAGAAAGTCTGGCTATACAAAAGCTCGATATTTGGGTACCACACGAACTCACTGAAAGAACCCTTATGAATGGTGTACTCATTTGCGATTCTATATTAAAACGTAGTGAAACCGAACCATTTTTGAAATGACTGATAACTGGTGATGAAAAATGGATCATTTACGACAAGAAAATGCGAAAAAAATCATGGTCCAAGGGTATTCAAGCTCCACAGACTGTAGCGAAACTCGGATCAACACGCAATAAGGTGATGATGTGTGTATGGTGGGATTTGAAAGGCATCGTTTGTTATGAGCTTTTAACGCCAGGCAAACCATCGATTCGGATTTCTACTGTCAACAACTAATAAGACTCAAGCAAGAAATTGAGAAAAAACCGCTGGAATTGATCATCAGAACAGGAGTGGTCTTTCATCATGATAACGCATGAAAACTAAAAAGTTACAACAACTCAAACAAATATATCATTCTATTATATTATTTTATAAAACACTTAAATTTTAAGACGAACTACGGTCCATCCGATGATAAATGTCTACTGCAGCCCATGGACACAAGAAATAATGCTACAGATAGATTTACAGTGTTGGAAAGTGGGAATTAATAATTGCAATAATTTCTATCTGTCACTTTAATAATTCATCTAATCGGTGTTCAGCATCCATTAGAGTTATATTATAATCGCCTCAGAAAGCTATTTTGTTTAATAGATTCATAATACATTTAACATTGAAATACAATCAGAGTTTGTCTTACTTTCAAAATGGCATGCAAAATTTGAAGAACACAACCTGTCGTAAAAGTATAAAAGACGAAAAATAAGTCATACACGCGTTAGTTTAAAAAATAATTCAATAAACGTGCAAGTTACGGCGAAATGATTCTTAATTAAAACAGCTATTTTTAATATTATGTAGAGATAGCAGTCGGGGCATGTAGTTGCTCAAATAGAATAACTGTCCCAGAAATAAAACTTCGGTCCCAACATCCCGGCCGCATCTTGTCGAGTTTAATTGATTTGTATAATCTATTTCCTCCGGAGGTCTATTTTAATATTTGTTGCTAAATTCAAAATTGTTGGTTTTTTTTTTTTTTTATAGAATAAGGGTGACAAACGAGCACACAGTCCACCTGATGGTAAGTGGTTGCTGTGGCACATAGACATCTACATCTATCTTCGTTTGCGAATTTAAATGCAGATGCGTTGTCAGCCGTGAGGACTAAGATAGAATGCCTCTTTTCCAGTAAAAAGGGTCTCCGGTTCTCTACACTCACCATACGAAACACAGCAGCATTAAGCTGCTATTTTACGCTGGTATTCTGTGAGAGCGTGGTCCTTCCCCGGTCGAGCCGACCCATTCGTGCTACAACTATACTATTAATATAGCTGCAGCATGGCTCTACCACGTAAAAGAAGTGGTTTTCCGTATAGGTTGCAATACATAATATTTGATGTTGTTTACGCAAATTGGTTTACGCGTTGAGAAATACACACGTGTACATAATCACAGTGTATAGTTATTTTATTATGCGACACTATTCCCTACGTAAAATGTGTTTCATCTTTTCTACAAATAGAAAAGTAATTATGAAATTGATGACAGATTTCAATTGTGTTTATTTTTGCCGACTTTATAAAAGGACAAGTTCACAATTCAACAGTATGCTTTTTTATCTTTGCGTAATATCTTCGCCAATTGAGACCTGATTTTAAGATACTTTTTCTATCAAATAAGTTATACATCAGGGTTGGTCCTATAAAATTTGAAGAAAAATTTCACACTTAAGGTGGCAAAAAGGGGGATGAAGTATTTAATTTAACTATTCAGGCGTCATTGTAACATATCTTAATCCACTGAAAGGGGAAAAAATAACTTTTAACAAAAAGTAAAAGCCGATTTTAATGAACTAAAAAATTTCACGTTCTGAAGTCGGTGAAGTGAATTCTTTTCACAAAGCAAAGTTGCAGGTGGCTTAAGACTGTGCTTGGTCGACTCATTATGGCGATGGCGATGAATTTCTCAACAGTAACTCTATCAAGTGTGTCGGCATGCTCTGTGCTTTCTGCTATTTATCATCATCTTCAACAATAGCCCGTAAATACCCCCTGCTTGACATGTGCCTCTCATTTTGTTGTTAGGATTTGACATAATTGCCACGCGTGGCAGGTGAATTAGCGACCGCTAAACATCTTGTAGCTACGCTTTCGGCTTTGGAAATGAATAATCCATAGCGTATTTAAACTAAATCGAAACGGATAATTTATTTCGTATTTAAACTAAATCGCTACCTATCAAAGCTTACTACGATAGCGAATGGACAAAATCAGGTCATGATTCTCTTTAGCTGCCATCATAAGTCCAAGAAATAGTCGTCTCAACTTTATTTTTTTAATCTTATATAATATATGAAAATATTACTCAGACTGCGGAATTTGTCACCCCAATCGAACTTTGCTTTATCAAAAAGTTTTGCCACTTTGACACTTTCGTGGAATGTGTAATGAGTTTAACATTTGCGGCATTTACGTTTTCCATATGACGCGGCCGATTTTATTTCTAATGGATTATCTTCTTAAATAATTAATTTAAATCACGTAATGTCAAAAGTCCTAACGTTAATCCTTAACCTTATTACATGAAACCGAAAACTTTGAAACGCTGCTCTAAATTTAGACTAGGGATGCCCACTTGGGTAAATTTTACTTCTGTATAATATTTGAGATTATCATAAAACAATTTGTCATAAAAGAATATATAGTTAATGACCTATGTTCAATAGACGACTTATTTAAAAATGAATGCGAGCGGACAAACGGTGTACGACTCATCTGCATGAGACACTGATGTTCCTGCCGCCGCCGGTCTATTAATAAAATTAATACCAATTTCAAAATTATTGCGAGATAATCAAAATCAAATTTTGTTTAAAAATTGTTAATTTTCTAGCACGGATTAATCCTTTAACGGAGTAAAAGGTAAAGAAACTTTGTCAGCAAATATATTACAATTAACTCACCTAGATATTTTATAATCTTTAGGAATTTATACATGAATATAACTAAAACTGAATTGTCTGTAATATCGAAATATAAGGCAGTTATATTGAGCTGAAGAAGTTATTTGCATGCCATTAAGACATGAATAACCATTTTTAAAGTTTTTGTCAGTCCGTCTGTCCGGTATAATCTAATCTTCGGAATGGCTGAACTGATTGTAATGAAACTTTACGAATAGATAGAGAGCAATTCCAGGAGTGATTTAGGTAATATTTTATTCGAAAAACTTGGAGATTGTGTTGAAGAAATAAACGAAAAATAGTAAATAAGTAAATGGTCTTAGACTATCTCAAATCTAGATAACGCCAAATTTAATGATCATACCCAGGCGAAGCCAGGATGGGTCGCTAGATTATAATAAACAGTTGCCTTGCCTATATTTTACTAACATTCTTGTATGGGTTCTCTGTTGCCTGAAATAAAGATATATTATTTTTATTTATTTATTTATTATATAAAACTTTTTATCTTTATGTATAAAATGAATTGCTGTTCGTTAGTCTCGCTAAAAATCGGAAAAGGCTCGAACGATTATGATGAATTTTTTGTGCGCGTTTGAGCGTAGTGCTAGTATTAATTTATTCTGTGGTTTGAGTCGGTAACTGGATGGTTCAGGCTTACAATTGGACCCGGTAGGTGGCGCTTTTGTTGAGATCCAGAAATCACCCGTGCGAAGCCTGGGCGGTTTGCTAGTTTGTTATAAAGTTCAAATATTGAACAATCACTGTATATTGTAGCGTTAAAGACATATTTTTAACTTCTTAAACACTTCGAGTGACCGTGCGGTATAAGAATTTCCACTACGCAAGAGGCAACAGAGGGAAACAAACCAGGAGATTGGCTGCATCGTCTTGACAACAATTAGAAAATTAATAAAATGCGGTGGCCAACCAAACTGCCAAGCGCGCTAACTAGGGCAAAGAATCCCTCTTAGGAGGTAATCTATGGCGAAACCTATTTTCAGCAGTGGGCTTTTATAGGATGTAAAGAAAAAAATGCTTTGCATCTAATAGTAATAATTGTACGCTTGTTTATTTTTTTACACAACTAGCTGGCTTGACAGACGTTGTTCTTTTTTTCTTATAGGTGGCGCTATGAGTTTCACTCCAAATTCACTCCGTATAATTTAATGAAAAAAATCAAAATTACCTTGGGAATTGTAATAAAATTGTTTATGCTACCAGCCTTCGCAATAAACGAATAAATCAACGTACGAATTTACATTTCATACGGTTACATTCTGACTCAGAAATTTAATATATTTTATTTTTTGATATAGGAATTTTAAAACAAAAATCGTCTAAATTCTGATGATAAGTATTTTAATAAGATTCTGCCTAACTGTCTCATTGAAATTCATAGCGTCATTTTAGACCTACTTTATTAAGTTATTTACTTTTTAATATAAACTGACGTGAGAATGATGGAAGGAATAATCGAAATATTACATAAATTTAATTTATCACATACGTAAAACTTTTTTGCTAAGTAGGCTTTACATAAAATTATAATTGTGCTTTGAATCGGTTGGTTTGTTTTCCTTTAAGACTAATAAAATGCTAACATGATCCCTTTAGCTAGACAATTAAAAAATGTCCCCGTATATCCACTAACACACGCAAATATAATACAAATATTAAACATCATCTTCACGAACATCATCATCATCATCGTCGTCGTCGTCGTTGCTGCTGTCGTTGACAAATCGTCATAAATGTAATGTTAAACGCAAGCCTCTTTGCTAGACTTACGGACGTGCTGTTTATGTGCGTGTCTCTTTTTTAAATTTAAGTGCCTACTTACGTCGTCGATTCTTAAAACACTCAGAACACTAATTGGATTGGATCCAAGTCTTTATCTTACCAACTCCAACTCACATACTCAAACCTTACTTAAAATGAATAATTTATTATGCCAGAATAACCCTAGGTATTATTAAATAGTAAAAATAGTTCATACTAAAGTCGCAACCAATATAAAACAGAGATAGAAACTAATTGAAGCATTAAATATCGATCCAAAGTTCAAACATTGCTATCTCATAATTAGCTTTTTGTGGGTTGGATTGTTTTGCATATTTATTTTATTTTATAGAATAAAGGTGACAAACAAGCACTCAGCCCACCTGATGGTAAGTGGATGCTGTGACCACCGTAGACACCTACGAGAACTGAGATAAAATGCCTCATTACTAGTAAAAAGGGTCTCCGGTCCTGCTATTTTACGATGCTATTCTATAAAAGCAGAGTTCTGGACCCCTTAGACTACAATCAAGCCGACCCATTCATGCTTCAACCATAATATACAGCTACAGCTAGGTTCTACCACGTCAAAACTTTGTCTAACTATGCCCGCTTAGTTTACATATTACCGATTTTTTTACTACTGCATATCAGTAAAAAGTATACTAAATCCTTCTAGAGGCTTTTGCTATAGGATGATTTTATCCTGTGTACCTAAAATCAGAAATCAGGAATTATGTTTTATCTCCTTTTGTTTACTAGTAGTTTCTATTCCCTCACTCTCAAAGTCCGATTTGACGGTAATCCGACACGATCGAAGAAGAACAGGCGCAAGACCAAAAGTTTTTACGTGGTTTCCGAGGCACGGGTATGAAACACTGCCAAATTTCAGATTCCGGACTGTTACTGAGAATTTCTCGACAGAAAAAACCAAAATCGAACCTGGGACCTGATGATCACCAATCGTGTTTTAAAAACCGATGCAGCAGTCAAACTCCATCTTAGTAGAGCTATGAGTGGAATATTAGAGATATTAGAAGAATTAAATTAATTAGATGACTCTGTACTTAGATTCTAACAAATCAACAGTCTAAATATTTTCATATTATCGCTGTATCTAGTGAATACTCGACATACTGGCGTTTATGGTATTGGGCTGCCATTAATTTTTTTTAAACCATTACTTAACCCTAGAATACTAATCTGAGTTATTTTGACTCGCACCGCAGACATTTCTTGCTACATCTCTCTAAAGAACGCGCAGATCGTCAAGATTCTCTGTGTCAACTTAGTCGCCGATTAGACCTTCACGGGAGCGACAGATTAATGGCGGGAAAGTGTTTTTTACTCAATATTTTTCTTTTTCTTAATGTCCTATATGTATTGATATTAAAACCAGCCAGATACAAACAGTACAACCAAAGAGATTTTTCTTCAATTTTATACAAACAAAATACGCAGAAACTTTTTCCCCGACCTTATACAAGTATATACAATATATAGAACAGTTTTTTTTTATAAAATTGATGTTACAAACAAACTTACAGTTTAGCTGAAGGTGAACTCTAAGTGTAAGGACACTGTAAGAACACCTGCAACTTTAATCAAGGATGGCTACAGATGCGTTGTCACCTCTGAGTACTAAGATCGATTAAAATTCTACCTATTCTAACATTCAGACAAAATACTAAGCGGAAAAAGAGTTTTACCACCTAAAAAGTTTTGAAAAATATTTATTGTAAATAAAACACGAGGAAAACAGATTATGTCATAAGGCGTCTTGTCCAATTTCTTCCAGACAACCTTAATATTAAGGACAAAATTGAACTATTAGAGAGTGGGAGGTGGAGTATATTATAATAAACTTACAAGCTAGCTAAACAAACTTAACTAATATATTTTATTATAGTAACAAAATAATACATACAAAATAAATTTATTTATTCGATATACATTCATAGGACTGAAAAGGAAAATACACATAAAATTACTACATGTAAAAATTCACATATAAATGTAAAAGGGAAGCAAAAATCTCATTTTTACTAATGATGACAAGTAATTATAACATTAATAGGTAGTTTACACAATTTATAAAATAAAATATATACTAGAACTATGAACCTAAAACTAAAACCTTAAAAATATTGTAATAACTAAAATATATAATTAAAAGGAGTCCCTTAGGCAAGGTTCCGAAGATACTGGCAGCGTTCCCCTTTGAATTGCTAAACTAATTTTTGTCCAAGGTAGCTGTCAGCTCTTCGGTCTTCTGTGACGTCGACTAACCTTTTTCTATTTCCTTAAAAAGCCTTATAGCGCTATGATCCCACGGACCAAGGGTCTCGACACCGAATGGGACAAAAACATATTTGGAGCCTAGACCCTGTATTTGCATGCTTTAGCTTTTTCAGCCGCTTCACAAGCCGCACCAGCTCTGTTGTTGGTTCCATGTAGATGGAAGGGCCAGGGTGTCTGAACAGGCAGTTATTTATGATATCACTCTTAAACTACACCACAAACTATTTGTGCAAACCAAATATGAACTAATTATTTAATATAACCACCCCCACAAAAAATATGAATTTAATAATAAACTTAGAAGAACGAAAAGAAAAGAATGCTGACGGCGTAGTAAACCCCTGGAAGAAAATGACTTTTTGTTAACTAAATGAGACCACGAGAATGTAGAATAAAAGTGGACACCAACGTTTTAACGGTTGTTCTGTAAGGTATCAAAACACAATTTAATACTACTGAGAGAAGGTTATTATAGTCAACTCTTGAAATCATAACAACATCAACACCAATAATATCCCGAGACAAACAAGTATTAACCTCAAGCCAATGGCACTTACTCCATTCACTAATAGCCGCCAGATCACCAATAATGGCAGATACAGCGGAAGGTAAATCTTCAAGAGTTGACTGCTTGTACACTTGGGTATTGTCTGCATACACGTGGTACTAGAGAGAACAAATTTTTAGGAGATCGAATAATGAAGATAGCAAAAAGTAAAGGAGAGAACATACTGAAAGCACTCCGGCTCGTACTTCTCACCGAGATGAAAATTTGTCATGGATGCGAATACGCTGTTTTCGACCTCTTAGATAACTCTGAAATCTGCCAACCACTGATGGAGATATGAAATGATCAACCAAATAAGAATAAAAGAGAAATCTCTATATAAGAAAATCAATTGCTGTCGGTTAGTCTCGTTAAAACTCAAAACGGCTCGACCGATTCTGATGAAATTTTTTATGTGTTTGAATGGGTCCCTAGACGGTTTTGATTTACATTTAGACCCAGTAGGTGACACTGTTGTCGAGGTCCAGAAATCACCCGTGCGAAGCCGTGGCAGATCGCTAGTATATAATAAAGAAGAAATAATATTCCAATGCCAGTCCATAAACCTAACTTGCATTCTGCTGATTGACGAACGGAGCGTTGAACACCAACTGATGGTGGATAATCCCGATTAAAAACGATGAACAAAAATTTCATCAATTGGTGATGAAGATTAGCATTACCAATATAACAATATGCGATCAGTGCCTACCAACTCATCGAACTCGCAACTTGTCCAGCATGCCAAAGGAAAATTTAACAAGTAATACTTGGCAGAGGACCAATTAAGGAATGGCTTTAAGTCCAAAATTTTTTTTATATAAAATTTAAGTGACAAACGAGCTTACAGGTAAGAGAGTAGGACCTATGCAGATAGACTCGTAGGATGAAAAAGAGTTCGACGAAGTGGCTTATTTCTTAGTAAAAAGATGAAATTTTAACTTCAATAAATAGTTTTTAATATTTTCTAAATTAACAACAAAATTAAAGCTGCATATAGAAACTCTACTGGCATACCACCAATTTTAAAATAATATATTTATAATTGTATAATAATGTTCAAAGTGTGGTTTGCAAGATGACGTTGTGACCAGGATTAAGAAAGAATGCTTCAGTCGTTTGGTCATGTAGAAAGAATGAACGAAAAAGAGTGACAAAGCAAATTTATGCTGCAGAAGTGAACGGCAGAGTCGGAAAGGACGCCCTAGACGAAGGTTTATCGACCAAATTGGCGATATATTGAAAATGGGCCAGATTAGGAGTACCCTTAACCGACGAGCGTGTATGCGTAGATATATGGATGTAAAGGAGGCGAGAGAGGTGTGCCGGGATCGTGCCAAGTGGAAGTCCGTAGTCTCTGCCTACCCCTCTGGGTGACAGGCGTGACTGTTTATGTTTATGTAATGTGCATTTATTTCGCAAAATTAACATTATCGTTGTAGCAATAATAACTAACGATTTCTAAAGCGGATAACAAAAGCAACAAACCTATTAAAATGGACCTCTTGGGGAAATGGGTTACATAAATCAATTAACACGCAACAAGACACAGCCGGGGTATTGAGACCGGCAAATAATTTCTGAGACATCTATCTTATTTTGCCAACAACAATGGGGATATTATCATCTGTGGCTTCATTAAAATTGATACAAAGAAATTTTAGACGCAATTGAACAATAAAATATGATTTTGGTTTCGTTCGGGTTTCCTTATACAGTCCGTTTATTGTATAAAATAGAAACCTAATGCTCTTATTCTTCATCAGGCTACAGCAAATCAATAAAGTTGATAGCTTCCGTTAATCATAAATTGTCATCAATCAGCTAGGACGACACAATTCTCGTTCTAACGATAACAATTAATAATTACAATCAAATTATAAAGTAAAAAAAATAAAACAAGTAATATAAATAGGCCTCAGTCATTATTTTTTAATTATTATTTCTACGTGGTAGAGCTGTACTGCAGCTTTGTTATAGTTGCAGCACAAATGGAGCGGCTCGAATGGGAAAAGCCCATGCTCAAACAAAATACCAGCGTAAAATAGCAACTTAATGTTGCTGTCGTGAGATGAACAACCGAAGACCCTTTTTACTGGAAACAAACCTTCCTTGCATCTGTATTTTGATTCTTAATCAAGGGTAGACGAAGACGTCGATGAGCAACAGCATCCTCTTACAATCAGTTGGACTATTATTATTATTATTGAATATGCTTTGATCACCTATAGGTATATTCGTTTTCAACTTTGAGAATACCTGCGGGGTTTCTCTCGCCGTTTATTCTCCGGACAGGGGAACCTTATTTTGTTACGGTAGTAGATTATTAAACATGTTGACTTTCAAACAAAAATTTTATTCCTTAATTTGAAAAATAAAGTTTACATTCCATTTTATTTTCATTTTATATCATTTCATTTCACTATTTGCTCGTTTGCCCATATTCTATATAAAAAAACATCTTAGTATGAATTATTTGAAGTCAGATAATTTTTGTAATACCGTTTGTTTTCTTAAAAATAAATAACGATAGTTCTCCATAATATCATTGATTGCTTAAAAAAAACACAAGTCCACTGCTGAATAAAGGCCTAACCCAAGGAAGGTACAAAGCACGGTCCTAGGGCGGGGGTTAATCTACTCCTAATTCTCACATTTTGAGATTATCAGTAGGACTAGATTAACACCTATTCTGCGCTCCTGTCCGGCGAGCCAAGTCCCCAGGGCAAGTCTGAGGAGTTCTTCCTTCACGTGGTAGGTTCCTTCACGTGGTGGTTATTTGGTCTTGTTTAATAGGAAACAGACAGAACAGAAAAACTCAGACGATTCTCTATTCCTTTTCTTTTTATCCCACCTTCTTTTACCTATCCTAACCCAATCCAAGGTGTTGAGCGTACCGTGCCAATGGATGCGTGGCTGGGGGGGAGTCCAGTCGCAAACGGTGTCTACCCAAGACCAGGGCGATTCGGGTAGTATTTAGCCTTCCTCGGCATGCGGGGCTCTGCGGTGACCAAATATTTCCTAGCTAATCATCATCATCATCATCATCATTACAGCCCTTCACAAGTCCACTGCTGAACAAAGGCCTAACCCAAGAAAGGTACAAAGTCCGTAGTCTCTGCCTACCCCTCTGGGTGACAGGCGTGACTGTTTATGTTTATGTAATGTGCATGTATTTCGCAAAATTAACATTATCGTTGTAGCAATAATAACTAACCATTTCTAAAGCGGATAACAAAAGCAACAAACCTATTAAAATGGACCTCTTGGGGAAATGGGTTACATAAATCAATTAACACGCAACAAGACACAGCCGGGGTATTGAGACCGGCAACTAATTTCTGAGACATCTATCTTATTTTGCCAACAACAATGGGGATATTATCATCAGTGGCTTCATTAAAATTGATACAAAGAAATTTTAGACGCAATTGAACAATAAAATGTGATTTTGGTTTTGTTCGGGTTTCCTTATACAGTCCGTTTATTGTATAAAATAGAAACCTAATGCTCTTATTCTTCATCAGGCTACAGCAAATCAATAAAGTTGATAGCTTTCGTTAATCATAAATTGTCATCAATCAGCTAGGACGACACAATTCTCGTTCTAACGATAACAATTAATAAGTACCATCAAATTATAAAGTAAAAATAATAAAACAAGTAATATAAATAGGCCTCAGTCATTATTTTTAATTATTATTTCTACGTGGTAGAGCCGTACTGCAGCTATGTTATAGTTGCAGCACGAATGGAGCGGCTCGAACGGGAAAGGCCCATGCTCAAACAAAATACCAGCGTAAAATAGCAACTTAATGTTGCTGTCGTGAGGGTAGACAACCGAAGACACTTTTTACTGGAAACAAACCTTCCTTACATCTGCATTTTGATTCTTAATCGAGGGTAGACGAAGACGTCGATGAGCAACAGCATCCCCTTACCATCAGTTGGACTGTTATTATTATTATTGAATATGCTTTGATCACCTATAGGTATATTCGTTTTCAACTTTGAGAATACCTGCGGGGTTTGCCGCGCCGTTTATTCTCCGGACAGGGGAACCTTATTTTGTTACGGTAGTAGATTATAAAACATGTTGACTTTGAAACAAAATTTTTATTCCTTAATTTGAAAAATAAAGTTTTCATTCCATTTTATTTTCATTTTATATCATTTCATTTCACTATTTGCTCGTTTGCCCTTATTCTATATGAAAAAACATCTTAGTATGAATTATTAGCAGTCAGATCATTTTTGTAATACCGTTTGTTTTCTTAAAAATAAATAACGATAGTTCTCCATAATATCATTGAGTACTTAGAAAAACACAAGTCCACTGCTGAACAAAGGCCTAACCCAAGGAAGGTACAAAGCACGGTCCTAGGGCACGGGTTAATCTACTCCTAATTCTCACATTTTGAGATTATCAGTAGGACCAGATTAACACCTATTCTGCGCTCCTATCCGGCGAGCCAAGTCCCCAGGGCAAGTCTTCTCGTCAGAGTTCTTCCTTCACGTGGTAGGTTCCTTCACGTGGTGGTTATTTGGTCTTGTTTAATAGGAAACAGACAGAACAGAAACACTCAGACGATTCTCTTTTCCTTTTATTTTTATCCCACCTCCTTTTTCCTATGCTAACCCAATCCAAGGATCCTCCTCATCGATTTCGATGACGGCGACCCTAGAAATTAGGATATTTTCCTATCATGAGCCCTGATATGGCTTGCTAGGCCGAACTTGGTCTTAAAAGCTCTTTGACATGCGTGGCAGTAGAGTTGTCCAGCTGAGTTGTAGGTGTATGTGTAGGAGGGCCTAGGTCTCTCTTTGCGCAGTTGGCGTTTTGCGTCTAAAGTCTTGAGGCGTTTTTCTTCGAATGATTTTATACTTTTGAAGATTGTCGACCGCCAAGATGACCTTTCTGCTGCAAGCTCCTCCCAACACGCGGGGTCGATAGCGCAAGCGTTAAGGTGTCTTTTGAACACATCCTTATAGCGCAAATGCTGGCCACCGTGCTTTCGTTTACCTTCCGCCATCTCTGAGTAGAAAACAGCTTTTGGTAAACGTCGGTCATCCATGCGAAGGACATGCCCACACCATCTGAGCTGACGTAGCATTAAAAGAGCTTCCATACCGTACATCCCAGAGCGACGCAGAACCTCAGAGTTAGGAACATGGTCCTGCCACTTGATCTTTAATAGAGTTCTTAGACACCTTAGGTGGAAAGAGTCAAGTTTCTTTATGTCTGATTTGTAAAGGCACCATGTCTCTGCGCTATATAAAAGGACAGGAATGATAAGTGCCTTGTAGACACTAATCTTTGTCTCCAGCTTTAGATCATGGGACTTCCAGACACGATCAGTGAGTCGCCCGAAATTGGCAGCAGCATTAGCAATACGAGATGGTATCTCCGAAGCTAAGGTGTTGTCACGCCGGATATTGCTACCAAGATATTTAAAGTGAGCGACCTCATCTAGTGGTTTCCCATCTAGGTTTAGCGCTGTTGGATCATCTTTACCACACCTGGGTGGTTGTTTTAGGACTTGAGTCTTAGAAGCGCTTATTACTAGGCTAAATTGTTGACAAAATCGATATAATGCGTCAACGTAGCTTTGGAGATGCACCATACTATCTAACAAGAGGCACACGTCGTCAGCGTAAAGAATCTCTAATATGGTGAGTCTTTGGACTTTAGATTTTACTCTAAATCTTGAGATGTCAAACACACCTTTTTCAGTTCTGATATTAAGCTGGATTTGGTTGCTACAACACTTTAATGCGTCTCTCATAACAGCCGAAAAATATATGGCGAAGAGTGTTGGCGCCATGACGCATCCTTGCTTTACTCCACTTGTGATTTGGATTTCCTCAGAAAGTTCGTATTCGTGCTGAACCTGCGCTTTCATACCAACATGGAATTGGCGAATTAGGTTGACGAACTTCTTTGGATATCCAAATTTTTTAAGAACAAGCCAAAGTGCCTCACGTGGAACTCTATCAAACGCTTTCTCCAAATCGACAAAACACATGTAGAGGGGCCGTTGATGTTCAAGGCTTTTCTCCTGGAGTTGTCTTACGACAGCAATGGCGTCAATAGTGCCTCTGCTTGGACGGAAACCACATTGACTCTCTGGTAGGTGTTGTTCTGCTACCTCACTTAGGCGGGCGTTAATTATGTGCGCAAGAATTTTACCGGCGCTGGAAAGAAGCGATATGCCTCGGTAAGAGCTGCAATCGGAGACATCCCCCTTCCCTTTGTACAGCTTACAAATAACCGCATCCTTCCAGTCCTGAGGTACCTCTTCACTATCCCACACTTTTAAGACAAGATGATAAAGCCTGTTAAGAACATGTTTTCCGCTGTATTTATATATTTCGGCTGGAAGTTGGTCCATTCCGGGTGTTTTTAAGTTTTTGAGACGCTTGACTGCCTTTACGAACTCATCGAAATTTGGTGGATCATCTAGATGTTGATATACCGGCAGTTCTTCAAGCGAGTTTATATAGGACAGGTTAGCACCGAGCGCACTGGGATTCAAAACATCATTAAAATGTTCTGCCCAACGTTTTATTATGAGCGTACCGTGCCGATGGATGCGTGGCTGGGGGGGAGTCAAGTCGCAAACGGTGCCTACCCAGACCAGGGTGATTCGGGTAGTATTTTAGCCCTTCCCTCGGCATGCGGGGCTCTGCCGGAGATGACCAAATATTTCCCTAGCTAATCGTGGTATCAAAATGGATGAAGATCGACTTTTAGAAAACCAATGGAAAATCTCCTTTAATGGAACTGTCTGTAGGTCTGGAAAAGGCTCTTCTAGCCTCACTAACACCCTGCAACACTACGCCCCAACCTGGGACGAGCCGTGAAGTGGAGGGCACGTCTGCAACCGAACCACAATCGGAAACGAACCAGGGAGGGGAAAAGAAAAAGTTCACTAGGCCTTATAAGCTTAGTGGGGCAGCACAGAAGAGGAACAGAAGGCTGATAGCAGCTGAGATAGGAGCCGAAAAGGCCTCTTTCTCTGCCAGAAGCCCTGGGACGAAATTCTCTGCCCAAACCTCCCCCGGTTCCAAAGGCGAAAAACGCAGTCGGCCTGAGGAGGAGTCCCCCAAAGACCAGCCCAGGAAATCTGTGAATCTGGCAACGGGGAAGAAGAAGCTCAGCTTTAGTGCTGTAGCTGACTCGGCGCCTGTAGGAATTCGCAATTCGAATCCTATGAGCGTGGAGCAGATGCGGCTGGTCCACCGGGCACTAACACAAGCTATCGCTAAGACGGCCTGTGGGGCGCAGCCGGGAATGGGACCGAAATTTTCGGATTTCACCCACACGCCAACTTAGATTCTGGTGACGTGCCTGAATAAGGCAAGCCAGGACTGGATTGTGGGTAAATTCGGAAAACTGAAACCCTGACCGGAGGCAGAGCTCTCGATAATACCCGAGGGCAGACTGCCTAAGTCTAAGCTGGGCATCACTTATCTGCCCTCCAGACTCTCCAGAGGAGGTGGCTATGCTGTTGAGGGCACAAAATATAGGACTCCATACCGAGCTCTGCAAAATCATCCACCGTAGGTACGAGGAAATGGGTTCGTAGTAGCCTTTTCTCTAGACGACCCATCGGCGGCAGGTAGCAGAGTCGTTCTTGGCCTTAAAATGATAACCTTTAAAATCAGGGGAGGCTCTGACGTGGTAACGGAGCCTGAACCGCCCCAACTCCAATCCCCAGCGAGAGTGAAGGGAGGTGGGAGCGGTAGAGCGAAAAGTATGGCGGGGGTCAAGAACGCCAGTAAAGGACGTCTTCGTCCTCAGCAGGTGAAAACGACCCCCACGCCCAGTAAATGGTTAACCCAAGGGTAGGACGAGGGTCCTCCAGGCAAATCTTCATCATGCAGCACCTGCTTCTGCCGTGGTGGAGGTTTGCTTTGCCGAGGACAACATCAACCTCGCCCTCATACAAGAGCCTTGGGTGGCCAACGGTCAACTTCTGGGATTGTCGGCTGCCGATAAGATCTTAGTCAATACTAAAGGCAGTAGACCCAGATCTTGTATAATTTACAATAAAAACATTGAACTTTTAGCTGTTCCAAAGTATTGCTACGACGACCTGGTCACAGCCTTCATAAATCTCAAGGGATGCACAGGGGCCAGAATAATCATTTGCTCAGCCTATCTTATCGGAGAGAACCCAAATCCTGCCAACGAGTTAGAGCAGTGGCGGAGTTTGCCTGAAAACACAACGCCAAACTTGTGATGGGATGTGATGCTACTGCTCACTGCCTGGGGAAGCACTAACATCAACGAAAGAGGTAAGTTACTATATGACTTTCTCATATCCAATCGCCTGGTAAGTCTAAACTTGGTTGTACACCAACCTTTGTAACGCGTGCTAGGCAAGAAGTATTAGATATAAACTTTGCTACCGATAACATATCCAGGCGGATAACTGACTGACATGTTAGTAGTGAAAACTCGATGTCTGATCACAAACACATTAAGTTTGTCATTGGAGCATCACCAACTTATGAAACTGTTGCTTTTAGGCATCCAAAAGCGACCTCCTGGGATGTTTACAGAGATAGCCTAAGGAGGAATTTGAAAACGTTTCCTAAAAGCATCAAAACGATTGAGGGTCTGGAGTTAGCGATTGAGGCAGTAACCGTAGGTATCCATGAAGCCTTCAAGGACAGTTGTCCCTTCAAAACCAAGACCTCAACACGAAAAATTCCTTGGTGGAACACTAAGCTAAAGGAGCTCAGGGAAAAGATCAGGAAACTATTCAATAGGGCTAAAAAAAACAAAGAGAAACCGAATATAATAAATAAATTAGGAAAGCTAAGAGAGCATCGTGGAGGAAGCTATGCGAGAAAATTGAGTCTTTGCCTCGCAGTGCAAGACTACACAAAATGCTATCAAAAACTTAACCTAATCAGATCGGGCTTCTTAAAAAGCCTGATGGTATCTTCACTACTAGTGAAACAGAAACATTGGAGTTACTAGCGTCATAAGACTTTTGCCTTGTACTTTTTCAGAGCCCTACGAAGGCCTTTTATGAGGACAGGTTAGGGCTGCAAAGATAATAAGGCGAAACATTGGTGGAGTGAGCTGTTGACTCCTTTAAAACATATAAGACAAGCGAGGAGGATGGAATAATTTCCATACAACTACAGAGGGGTATCGATATCCTTCTTCCTTATCTGGTGAAAATCTTCAGAGCAAGTTTATATAGATGTATATATTAGGGATGTAACTCTAGCTAAGAGGCCCATACATTACAATCAGCATGCTTACCGCTGAAGCAAATCTACGGAAACAGTTCTGATCAGTATTATTGACAGGGTCGAAAAAGCGCTGGAGGATAAATAAATAGCTCTTTGTGCCTTTCTAGACATTGAGGGCGCCTTCGACAGTAGCCCCACATCACTGGTGATTGGGGGCCAGACATCTAAAAATATTGACCCCACAACTATCAGGTGGGTGAAGTCAATGCTCTCAAACAGAAAAGCAAAAATAGCGCTGTTTCAAACTCCGATTTAGGTTGCAACTACAAGAGGCTGTCCACAAGGAGGTGTTTTGTCACCCCTTCTTTGGATTCTTGCGGTTGAACAACTATTGTACAAGATGGCAGACCTTCGCATTTTGTAGAATCTCAAAAAGCCTAGCCTGATTGACCCTTGAAACACTTTATCACAATAAATCACTTAAGATCTGGTCTGATACACCAGGCTTAAAACATTCTAAAACCTTAATCCGGGCTTTTGATCGTAAATTCGCTACAGAAGCCCTGGGATTAGTTAAAACTAAATTGCGCATTCTGGCAAGAGCCCTCACTGCACACTGTTGTCTTAAGAATCATATGTCCATCCTGGGACTAAGCAACTCAGGTATGTGTTCTCTGTCCTTAACGGATCTGTTCCTTAACGGAAGATACGCCTCTTCACATCCTAACGGATTGCGGACCCTTAATGCGCAAACGTAACACTCATCTGGGAACTATGTACTCCGCCCAGAAGAAGTGAAATTGCTCATAGCTAAGCAACTCCTTCTATTCATTGAAGACGTAGGACTTAGCAGTGAACTATAGCCATAGAAGCGATCACAATAGATTTTTTAGGTCGCAGTGATACTGGTCTCTCTCTCTAGCCTGCATAGCTGCCCGCACATAATAAAAAGGACGGTCTTAAGCAAGCTGCATCCATCGACTTCTTGCATCTCTTACCAAGTTGTCACTCCATATAATTGGGGGCCGCGCTACACTTTACCGACTTTACGAGGCTGCTACTCGAAAACTGATTCCGTGAACTCGTTTCTCTGTGTGATAGACTATGAAACGGATTCATTTAATATCAAATCTGGTTGAAATCGGATTTAAATTTTTAACCTCTATTTTTGAAATCGTACATTACCTTCAGAAGAAGCACGAGAGTAGAATAAATGCTGTAGAAATGCGGTCATTAAGGAGTATGTTAGGGCTGAATCTGAATGACAGAGTGAGAAATTATGTGATAAGAGAAAGTGTGGTTTGCAAGATGATGTTGTGACCAGGATTAAAAAGGAATGCTTCGGTGGTTTGGTCATGTAGAAAGAATGAATGAGGAAAGAGTGACAAAGCAAATTTATGTGGCAGAGGTGAACGGCAGAGTCGGGAAGGGACGCCCTAGATGAAGGTTTATCGACCAAATTGGCGATATACTGAAAATGGGCCAAATTAAGAGTACCCTTAACCGACGAGCGTGTATGCGTATGCAGTATATGGATGTGGAGGAGGCGAGAGAGGTGTGTCAGGATCGTGCCAAATGAAGTCCATAATCTCTGCCTACCCCTCTGGGTGACAGGCGTGAGTGTTTATGTATATGTACATTACCTTCAGCAGTTACATACATATATCATACCTTAGTTACTGCAAGGCAACGAAATGAGTCTTCTTCTTTAGCAGCCCATAAAAGTCCACCATTAGACACGGGCCTCTCGCGTTATCAGGAGGATTTGCCTCAACTGATTGACGATTACAACGTCTTACGTCTGTTATCTTTGACGTTGCTACTCCCGTCACCGGCACAAACAAAATGATTATTTACAGTAACATAATCTTGTACTTATATACATTACCAGTCTGTCCAGCTTTCCAACATTCTTACGTGGTGGTTATCTTACGTGGTAGAGCCATGCTGCAGCTATATTAATACTATAGTTGTAGCACGAATGGGTCGGCTTGACCGGGGAAGGACCACGCTCTCACAGAATACCAGCGTAAAATAGCAGCTTAATGCTGCTGTGTTCCGTATGGTGAGTGTAGAGAACCGGAGACCCTTTTTACTGGAAAAGAGGCGTTCTATCTTAGTCCTCACGACTGACAACGCATCTGCATTTAAATTCGCAAACGAAGATAGATGTAGATGTCTATGGGCCACAGCAACCACTTACCATCAGGTGGACTGTGAGCTCGTTTGTCACCCTTATTCTATAAAAAAAAGTATTTCCTATTGCACAGAAAGCGCAAATTGAAAGCACTGATCGTGTACTTACTTATCGTGTATGTAAAATATACACGCAAGCACACACAGGCACGCACACACAATCACAAGAACGCATACTATATCAAATTTACAAATTTTAAATATATGAGCACGCTGTCATTACATTTAAGTGATTGTAAATTTAGAAATAAGCCTACCGTAATTTTCTATATCAATAATATATCAATCGTTTGTGATCCTAATAAAAAAATTAATTTCGTACATTTGAAAATTTCTCCAGCCAATTACTTAGGAAGGAAATGCGATTAAGGTTACTTTTTAAGTTTTTAGTAACTTTTTACACTCCAGTCACCAGAGAATGCCATCAAGGTTACATTCCGAGTTCTTAGGAAAGTGTAGAAAAAAGTACATTAACTTTACATCCTTACGCTTAAAGTTAGTAAAGTTGCAGCTTATCTCATTTATGAGAGGGTTATAATTATCTAGTATCTTTAAGTATATACGGTGTAGTGGCGGTGTAAGAATATCCATTACTCCATTTCGTCCCGTGAGTGTCGTAACAGGCGACAGAAGAAACAAAACAAGAGATGGGCAGCAGAGTCTTCCTAATATCAACTAAAAATTAATAAAACTGCTTATTCCTACCCGCCTGCTAAACGTGGCAACTACGGTAAATATGTTCAGCAGTGGATTTGATAGATTGAAACCGTATATATAAGGAATACCTGTTAGAATGGAAACCTCTCAATTCGCATGTCGTAATTTGAAACGTATCTTTCAGAACTAACATAGCAACTAAAACAATAGACGTAGAGCGACGCCAGCAAATTTGCGTCTCGATGTTTACTATTCTGAAAATTATGTTTGCCTTTCATTTAGTTGATCATTCATAGCAAGTTTTCTTCCCTGACTTTGGTTTTATAAGTATGAAGTTAGCGGATTTAAGGATTTCGGGCTAAATTCAAATTACCTTTAGACTATTAGAGTCCACTGTTGAACATAGGCCTCTCCCATAGAATGCTTCACAGGGGAGATATTTGCTATAGTTGTCACGTTTGGCAAGCGGGTTGGCAACCGCAGTTTTTTTGTCGTTATTTGAAAGACGCTGCTGCCTAACAAATCAGGAGATCCTGATTTGTTTTCCTGTGTGGCCTCTTACGACACCAACGGGATGATATGGTGTAGTGGATATTCTTACATCGCCACTACACGGTAATTCAAATTACACTTAAAGTTACCAAAATGATTTTTTCAACATAATTAAAACGTCACCTTCGTTACAAAGAGCACTTGGTAACAAATAATCTATCTCCAGAAATATTAATCAGGTCTCAGTAATCGTAAGACATAATCTGTTTACAATAATTAAGCTCTCGACGTAATTTCATACTAACTATTACGCGAGCAACCGGAGGCTTGGATTGAAATTGTTAAGTATTATTATTTTAAGTTCAGATTTAACACGTGCTTGGCGATGAAGGAAAACTTCGTGAGGAAACCAGCATGTCTAAGGAATAAAATAAGATTATTTCAAAGATATTCGTCAGACAACATTCACTGGAGCATCTAACTTCCCTTTAATAACCTATAACCCGTACAGTGATGAGAATAGATATGTGCTAAGACGTATGGACGATATGAAGAGATACGAAGTATTTCTTATTCTTCATCATCAGCCCATAAAAATGAAAGCGGGATCCAATGTATTTAAATAGCTACTAACTAAACTAAAACCCGTCCAAAACGACTGTAGTTAGCTGCAGGTGTCCATTGGCTGCATGACCCACTTACTATCAGGTGGAAAATAAGTGTGCCACTTCAGTTTTTTTTTTTTAAATAAAGGTATGACTTTACTATGTTTCGCTAAATCGAGAAACGCACCAGATTCGATACTATATTTAAAAATGCCAACTGAAGTGTGATTGTATCTATTATCTTACATAAATATATGCATAGTTTCAGGTCGAATTACAAAAATTTTAAACATTAAATTAAGAAATCAGACTTGCCCAATTACGATATTTGTCACAATAAAGAATATCCAACATATGTAAGCAGAATGTGTCAAATATCAAAGCGAAAGGGAGAATCTGGTGAAAAATTTTAATATTAATTTGGGTGAAATAGGTTGGTTTGTGCGGAGCCACACTTAAAGGTGGCAAAGTCATTAATGATTTCTTATATTTTTTCTTATATTTAATTTTAACTTTTTAATTCCCGACGTTTCGGGTCGGATTTTGTACTAAAACTGTAGGTAGTCGGGCTAACTATGACATCGGGACTTCAAACACCTCAGTCGGTGCTGTAAAGCACCCGAGGCGTCGGCAATTAAAAAGTTAAAATTAAAAGCGATAAAATCCGTAAAATTAGTTTCATTTAAAGTCATTAATGTCTATATTCCTATCACATTGGTTCTCCTTTCAAAATATTTATGATTATATGTGTAACAAGAACAAGGTATGGTACGATTAGGCTGATATGTCTTTGTAGGATAAAAACCTTTTTAAATAAATAAAGATAATTTAATTTAGAATTGAAAAAGATAAAACGTAATTGATTTCGCAACTTATTAATATATAATATTTAAGTTATTATGTTAAAAGCTTTCAAATCGTTGAAAGCTTTTAACATAATAACTTACAGCAAAAATACAGTTCCTACTTTACAACAAAAATACTAATGTACTCCACTATGGTTCTGTAACTTTACTATCGTTTTGTCACATTTCTGAATTGTTTAGAAACCCAAAAAAAAATATAGCACTTTCTTCTGCTTTGTGTGTAATAAAATATATTATTAAATAAGCCTTTTCTTGATAAAAGTACGACTGCGACACTAACACTAAATTACTTACTTTGACCAAGGAACCATAATTTTACAAATCCTTTTGGGATTCTAAACGAGAAATTATGTTTACCCGAATAAATAATGCTTTACCAAGATACTTCCGTGCACCGATTTAGCATCATATGCGACATCATTATCATCATCATAACAGCTCTGAACATAGTCCTTAGATGCGACGCTTGGCAGGCGGGTTGGCAACCACAGTTTTTTATATTTTGAATTGTTACAAAGAAGATGCTTCTGCCCATATATTGCCTTAGTTTCAGTCAGGGATGATATAGGGTAGTGGATCCTCTTACGCCGAAGAAATCTTATTACAAAATTTAAGATACGTTTCTAGTAAAAAAATATATCATATAAGCTCAACGAGACTGAGTGACTATCTCATGTCGCCTTCAGTCTTTCGTCTATCGGTACGATGTTTCCACTCGAGAACCTTTCTTTCTCCTCGTTTGTCAGTTCTTCGAGCTATATGGCCGGCCCATTGCCACTTCAGCTTACTAATCCGTTGGGCTATGTCGGTTAATCTGATCCTATGCGGATATCCTCATTTTTAAGTCTATCAAGCAGAGAAACCCCGAGCATAGCCCTCTCCATAGATCAGTAGACAAAGTGTAAGGCGTCCCCATACTAGATGGAGTGACGACCTGGTAAGGCGTGCATGAAGTTGATGGATGAAGTTGGGTCAGAACTGTTCTTTGTGGCATTCCTTGGAGGAGCCCATATGTTTAGCAGTGGACTTGTAAAGGGCTGTAATGATGATGATGATGATTGCATCTTTCAAATTCTTCCTTCCCCTCGTGCTTTGTTTTTTTTTATAGAATAAGGGTGACAAACGAACACACATCCACCTGATAGTAAGTGGTTGCTGTGACCCATAGACGTTTGCGAATTTAAATGCAGATGCGTTGACTAAGATAGAATGCCTCTTTTCCAGTAAAAAAGGTCTCCGGTTCTCTACACTCACTTTACGAAACACAGAAGCATTGAGCTGCTATTTTACGCTGGTATTCGGTATTTGTGACAATCGTATAAAAGCCGATAATTTATTTTGTAAACAAACACTACACCAATGAAATTAATGTATGGTGGATGGTGACGGATCGGTACTGCAATAGTCGATCCGTCTGCCAAGTATGACTATTAAGCCAAATCCTACTTGCAATGGGAGAAGGCCGTGTCCAGTAGTGGACTTTAACGAGCTGATGATAATGAGATAAAATGGAAAGTCATACGAGACTAATGACAATATTTTTAATAATTTTAATCGTAAATAACTACATTCATATTTTACTTAAGTCTTTAAATTTAAAGCACTTGTTCCAATAGTCACATAGATCTATGTTGTTTCCAAGAACGTCGAGAAACAATTCGCTAGTGAGGCAAGGTGAAATTCTTTCAAGAAACCTTCGCCGATGTGAGTTATGCTCGGAGCGTGATCCTATACAAAGGATCGTATACAGCTTTAAAATGCTCGATATCAGACAAAACTACCTGACAAAGTTTATTTTGTGAGTTATCCATCGATCCACTACAGCCTATCAAAATTTCACTGGTGAACATAGATTGCCTCATAGGTGGGATATTTATCAGTTACCACGCTTGGAATACAAGCCGCACCAACTTCTGCTTTTTTTAATTTTTTTCCGATATACGCAGAATAAGCTCACTGTATCTTACAGTCTTGCAGTATAGTTAATAAAATTAAACCCAGACCTAAGGTACGTAATGATTTAATTTTCTTGACTATACAGAATCCCAAGCAGATGGTAAACCACCGTCTCTATTAAAATTATTTTTATTTCAATATCAGTAGCTTCAAGAAACAGAAAATTTGTGGTCTATCCGATTTAATGTAATGGCGAGTCTGGTCCTAAATTTAGTTATAGACTGTTGACCTTTTAGGACGGCGTCTGCTGAAATAATACTTATACTTCCATTTTTTAATCATTTTAACAATCAATTCTAATTTTAAAAATAGAAAACCCTATCTAGTAGCTATAGTATGAGCCCGCAGATTGAAATGAGCAGATGAAGCTTATATTACAATACCTGCTCGATGCTAGACGTCTTAAGATATAATATGGACATATGTATACCTTGGGATGTAATATATTTTACATATCCCGCAACTCTCTCGAGCATTATACATATGCAAATTATATACTATACAGCTAGATGAATACATCCGTAAGCAGCATCAAAACATGAGAAATTTAGTTCGGCAGTCGCCAAAACACTTGTAAAGCATGGCGATTACGACATAATCCTCTAAACTCAATTCAATTTATGACAAAAACTTCTACAGGGAAACAGTTTATAATTATTTTATAACGGGGTTTAATTCTCTTGATTTTTAAATGTACGGACAATTATGAAATAATTCACAGTTATTAAAATGAATTCACAAAGAGTAAGAAACAAACAAGACATAACACCATTGAGTTATATGTACTACGTAGCACATATATATCAATGCATAACATATTATGATAATTATTCATAATTTTTTTATAATAAATTAACAAAATCCACAAAATCAGTTCTGTAATAAATATACCTATCTAATCTAAAACATTACATGCATTTATAATATTGAAATAAGTAAGGAAATTATGGATTTCTTCAAAAGACTTTTTGGGAGTTTTGGCGGGAACTTAACGCCGGTCGATGTCTACTCCTGTAATAATATTTGAATAATAATAGTTCGAAGTGAAATTTGCTACGTAAAAGCGGTACACGTTTATTAAATGTTTACGCATGTGAACTATTAGTCGAAACTATAAAACACATGCGCCGATGGTGATATGAACCTCAATATAATGTCAATGCATTATATTCTCAATGGCATAGGCGCCTTGAAATACTACGTCATCGCCTGTCTGCTGGTTCAACCTGCCGTCAACATATTGTGAAGTAGTTTTTAAACAAAAATTCAATATTCAAATTCAAATTTTATTTATTTGTGAATACAGGTAATGAGACAGAATAGATCTTAAAAAGTTACGTTCGTTTTCATATTCAACATAGGTATACAAAAATAGATTTTCTTCCAGTAGAAGTTTAAGTAAAAAAACACAATTTTAAAAAAATTAAGAAAATCACTTTTTTTAGAAAAATCATAATTTTAAAAAGAATTTAGTAAAATAACTATTTTTAATATTTTAAAAATAATCTGTTATCTTATTCTTTAATCTTTTACTATATATCAAAAATATAAAATTTGACCGAAATACAACTTACGGACGTGACCATTTTAATTAGCTAAGTGTGATAAGTTCCAAGCAAGCCCCAGTTGTCGTAGCTTAGCGGAATTCGTTCAATTAGTCTTTGGGACTTGACGAATTCTTTCGTAAAACTCTAAACAGTAAACGATTTTGGAACGCTGCAGTTACGCTTTTAATTATTTTGTCCATATAAATGTTGCCAGTAAAATTTGAAATCGCATGTTTTTAATTTAACCGTTTAGGAGATTCCACTTATGTCCCTGTAAAATACTTAATAAGTTTAATTATACAAACTATAAATCATTATTTTCCGTGTCAATAAAGTGAAATAAGTTTTGGTTTATAAAGTTGATAAAAAGAAATGACTATCTATTGGTCACTGGTTCTTATCTGGGATGGAGGTCAATAGATAGTTCTAAGCAGGTTTTCTTAATAGGTGAACTGTCTGTCTTTTTCTACTCTTGAATGAGTTATTTTTTGTTGATGGCCGCCGGCCTGTTTTACATATGCATATGGCATAGCAAAAGAAAAAAAGAAAGCAGTGAGATATATTATAAATAAACAAAATTATGTTTGGTGTGTGGTGGCGGCAAAAGAAAATCCACCACCCTATTGTGTTGTACTCCGGGTGTTGTAAGAGGCGATTAAGAGATATGCTAAAAAGATCTTATGGCTTCTGAAAGATAGTGGTTTAACAATCTCGTTAACGCTAGGCGTAAGATACCCAAACAGGTACGAAAAAGCAACATAAAAGGTGCAAAATGTCTGAAACCCGATCATTAATCCGCCTGCTAAGTCATACATACATTAAAGTATTTATGACAGTTTTTTATAGAATAAGGGTGACCAACGAGCACATGGTCCACCTGATGGTAAGTGGATGCGGTGGCCCATAGACATCAACATTTATCCTCGATTAAGAATCAAAATGCCGATACGTTGTCACCCCTGAGTACTAAGATGGAATGCCTCGTTTCCAGTAAAAAGTATCTATGCTTCTCTACACTCACCATACGAAACACAGCAGCATTAACGCTGGTATCTGTGAGAGCATGGTCCCACTCCAGTCGAGTCTACCCATTCGTGATGCAACCATATTTAAAAAAAAAGTTATCTCCACACTAGGATTTTCTCCTGTATCGTGGGGGCAGTTTACATACATAAATTTTGTATGGCCTACATATTATTGGAACAATTATTTGTAGGCCATACAAATACTTGTTCCGTGGGATTCGAACCCGCGGCCCTCAGTGCCGCAACTCATTGCTAAGCCACTGCGCTACGGAGCCGTCGTAGATAGCTGCAGCGTGGCTCTACCACGTAATAAATACTACCACATAATAACGACTTTTCGGGCTGATAAAAAAGAATTAAAAATGATATATATACCCAATAAAGCAATGAGCCGTAAATTATGCTCATATCCTCATATTTATATTGGCTGGAATGAAAATCTAGCTGCTATTATAGAGATGCTAAGTTCAAATCACAGCATGAAACATTAGTACAAACACGCAAACTTTTTGGATCTCGTAGCATCATGATTGACCAATTGATATATTATTATACCTAACTGAAAAGACTCTCCTCTCTCATTATTTTTTTCTTTCTACGTTCTAAACCACCACACAATATCACAATTTAAGATTCAAAATCGTTAACATTGTAAGCTTGTCATGAATTTTAATATTTTCAATATCATTTACTTTATGGGGCACCTTTATTAAATATTTTGAACGTGCCGACACTTTAAATACAGCATTCATATTAAAATGTTAAACATATTCGACGCCGCAATAATATCTTTATTTTTAAGGTAAGCCTTATATTAGCATAAAAATATGTATAAGAAAAGAATGCGCAATATTTGTATTAATATTTTGTTGTCTTTTATTAATTATCTATTTATCTATGAGCGTAACACTTATTAACTGGATCGATCATTACATAATTTTAGTACCTTTCTAATCCACAGGACTTGACTGCATCTTGTTGTCCCAGGTCCAAATCCCAGGTCGGGTCAAAAACAGTTACTGGATAAGAAATACTCAGTAGCAGCCAAGAGTCAGAAAGTTGACGGTGTATCACCACCGTGCCTCGGAAAGTTCGCCCGTGCCTAGTCTCTCTTCTCCGGTCGTGTCAGATTGCCGTCGCAACAGACTCTGAGAGTGAGGGATTAGTGAGTGCACCTGTACTTACGCACACACTAATTGTGCACTATAATCCTATACTGCTCAGATAATTAGTCTCCGTTCTTCCATTCTGTTCAAGAATGCGACACTTGGAATATGAAATTTGAAAGATTCGTTGATTAGCTTAGTACCGATAAATGGCGTGTCAGCTCTTGGCCTGTCCAGCATAGTAAGAGCAAATTAAAAAATATTTTGGAAAATCCAAAAGTGCACGACTCATGAGCATTTAATTATAATGAAAAAAATAAATTGTATTCCTGACTTTTAAAATATATTATTTACGTATATTAAATTTAGCGCTCTATTATTTTAATAGGTAGTGCTACCTACAAGGGATTTTTTAAAAAAAAAAATCGATTACACAAAGTATAAAATCGATATAGGTTGTATGGTACATTTGTCCTATGTCTATCAAATTCTAAAAAAATATATGACAGCGCCTTTAAAATTTTAATAGCAGTAAAACTTATAAAAGTTTCATCATCATCATCATCATTAAGTTTAAAATCATGTTATTAACAAACTACACGTACTAGGATATTGATATGAAATAGGAAACCAGTTGATGTAATTCTGAAGCTAATAAAAAAACCCGGTTTCGATCCGTCAATTTTTTCGGAAGTTATCGTAACCACAAACAAAATCAACATTCGGACGTCCACGTAATTTTTTTTTCAAGCCGTTTTTTTTTTCAAAGTTGCAATTATAAATGATTATTTAGAAAACATAAGATGGATTAATTAGAGTGTTTTCTTGATAAACGGCTACTCATATTATCGTATAAGTGCAATATGGTTATGATAGCAGCATTTTAAGAACACAAAATTGCTTGACCTTGACATGTCGAGAGTAGAACACACACATAACGCGTTATGAGTTTCTTTACTCATGTGTTATGAGCAAGCTAGCTGTCACATTCTTGGATAAGTCTATGTCAAAGTTAGCCGTCTGTTTCAACTGACTACATAATATAATCTTATTGAGATATCAATTGAGATTAATAAAATGTGAAATTTCACATTATGTAAATACGATTAAACTGAACTGACCAAATACTTCAGCAAGAACTGCTTTAAAATATTTACTAAACAATTGTGTTTTGTAGAGAGCTTAAGTTTTGAGATTTTGCAAACATTTGTAATGCACAAATCTGTGATATGTCCAAGATACCAGTTATAAATGAAATAATAGTATAAAACTGAAAAGCACGGCCATTTTAATTAGGTAAGTCTGGGAAATTTCCAACAAACGTTTGTTGTTGGAGGAAGGCGGAATTCATCCAATTAGTTTCAGTGACATAAAATTCTTTCATGAAACTTTAGATTGCAATCAAATAGAGAACATTAATTATAGGAAGAAATTACATTCCAGTGCATAAAATGTTTTATGATTTTTTATTGTAAGGAAGAAGTGGAAAATTGGCAGAAAATCCATTCAAATATCTCTTTTTTTTTCTTTTCCGTTTTTACTATATTATGTACGTGGTAGAGCCACGCTGCAGCTTATTATGACTGCAACACGAATGGTTTGACTTGACCGGGGAAGGATCAAGCTCTCACAGAATACCAGCTAGAAATAGGAGCATGATGCTTCTGTGTTTCATATGGTTAGTGACAAAAACCAGAGACTGAATTCATCTAGTCCCGAAGTGACAACACATCTGCATTTTGACTCTCAATCGAGGATAGATGTAGTTGAAAGCTGTGTTCAATTACTACCGGGTGGATTGTGTGTTCGTTAAGAGTTAACTTACTTTTATAAAAAACACAATTTAAAAAGTACTTTTAATTTACATACAAGTATACTAATTGAAAATATGAAGAGCACGCCATATTAGGATATTTTGTGCATACTATTAATTATAATATATTTAAATAGACTAGATGGTTCGGTCCAATGGTCAAGCTTTTGGTAGCAGCGCTGCAGGGCTGCGGGTTTGAATCCCACACGAAACAAGTGTTTGTATGACTTAAAAAAATGTTCTCAGTCTGAATGTTTTTCCATGAGCAATTTATGTATGTAAAATGTCTACGCAATATTATTTGATCTTGATTGATGAAAATCCAACAAGGTAGTAATAAACAACTTGTTTTTAAAGGGACATTAATTTATAGTGGATAAAAGGGTTTAAAATAAAGCGTAGCAACTAAAACAAAATAAAGATTCGTTATTTTAAGTTTTCTCATAAATAAATAGGAAAGTAGTCGTAAAACAGATAATAAATAAAATGTTTCTTCAGGATTTTAATACTTTTCCTTCTACGTATTTGTGCTTATACGGAGAACAAGGATTAGTCACCAAGGATACGCCAGATGTAAATAAGCTTTGTGGGAACTAACTTGAATTAATTAAACTAAAATAATTTCTTGATATAAAACGCTCTTAAAATAAAATAAATAAAAAACAAGCAATTTCAAGCAACGATAATATCGTAAAATTATAAAGATTTTACAGGATTAGTAAAATTAGAAACACTATTTTTAACCGACTTCAAAAGGAGGGTTCTCAATCGAGTTTATGTTTTTTGTATGTATGTTACGCGATATCTTCGCGGGTTTACCAACCTAAGAATAGAATTATTCAGTACAATTAAAGAGGCAAAAAAGGTAAAGAAACAGAGTAAGAGAGAAATAGAATTAAAGCTTTGCACATGCAGCAATTGATCTTATATGTTACTACTTTTAACACTAAGGGGAGTCATCTGTTAGCGTCGTTAACCGGCTCCCACGTATCGACCTGCGTTTTGAAGCAGATTTATCGCCCCGAATTCTTACAACTACCAAATGAGATTACCGTGTTTGGAATGTGAGAGAAATGCTTGCGTGAACTAAAACAAAATATGTTATTGATCGTTGCAGTGAAATTAAAAATATTTTCTTCTAGTTTTATTAAAAGAAGGACATATTTAAAATATCGCAAATTTCATTTTCTAGGAAAAAAATTATTATTTTATTCTAAAAAGAAATCACAATAATTATAACTTTTAACAAAAAGTAAAAACCGACTTCATATTGCTATTAAAGAAATTATTTATTACCCCTGAAATATAACCTATTTAATGAAAAAAAGAATCATCAAAATTGGTTTACAACCCGCGAAGATATCGCGTAACATACATACAAAAAACATACACTCGAATTGAGAACCTTCTCCTTTTTAAGTCGGTTAAAAATATGCTTATTAAAGTGTTTCTAATTTCACTAAGCCTGTAAAAATCTTTATAATTTTACGATATTATCGATGCTTTAAATTGCTTGTTTTTTATTTATTTTATTTTAAGAGCGTTTTATACCAAGAAATTATTTTAGTTTCATTAATTCAAGTTAGTTCCCACAAAGCTTATTTTTATCTGGCGTATCCTTGGTGACTAATCCTTGTTCTCCGTATAATCACAAATACGTAGAAGGAAAAGTATTAAAATCCTGTAGAAACGTTTTATTTATTATCTGTTTTACGATTACTTTCCTATTTATTTATGAGAGAACTTAAAATAACGAATCTTTATTTTGTTTTAGTTGCTACGCTTTATTTTAAACTCTTTATCCACTATAAATTAATGTCCCTTTAAAAACAAGTTGTTTATAACTACCTTGTTAGATTTTCATCAATCAAGATCAAATTATATTGCGTAGATATTTTACATACATAAATTGGTCATGGAAAAAACATTCAGACTGAGAACATTTTTTTTAAGTCATACAAACACTTGTTTCGTGCGGGATTCAAACCTGCAGCCCTGCAGCGCTGCTACCAAAAGCTTGGCCGTTGCACCGAACCATCTAGTCTATTTAAATATAGTATAATTAATAGTATGCACAAAATATCCTAATATGGTGTGCTCTTCTTATTTTCAATTAGTATACTTGTATGTAAATTAAAAGTACTTTTTAAATTGTGTTTTTTATAAAAGTAAGTTCACCCTTAACGAACACACAATCCACCCGGTAGTAATTGAAAGCTGTGGTACTTACATCTATCCTCGATTGAGATTCAAAATGCAGATGTGTTGTCACTTCGGGACTAGATGAATTCAGGCTCTGGTTTTTGTCACTAACCATATGAAACACAGAAGCATCATGCTCCTATTTCTAGCTGGTATTCTGTGAGAGCTTGATCCTTCCCGGTCAAGTTGACCCATTCGTGTTGCAGTCATAATAAGCTGCAGTGTGGCTCTACCACATACATAATAGAGTAAAAACGGAGAAGAAAAAAAGAGATATTTGAATGGATTTTCTGCCAATTTGGCACTTCTTCCTTACAATAAAATATTATAAAACATTTTATGCACTGGAATGTAATTTCTTCCTATAATTAATGTTCTCTATTTGATTGAAATCTAAAGTTTCATGAAAGAATTTTATGTCACTGAAACTAATTGGATGAATTCCGCCTTCCTCCAACAACAAACGTTTGTTGGAAATTTCCCAGACTTACCTAATTAAAATGGCCGTGATTTTCAGTTTTATACTATTATTTTTTTATAACTGGTATCTTGGACATATCACAGATTTGTGCATTACAAATGTTTAAATAATAGTTTAAAAATAATTTTGTTCTATGTTTTTATTTCATGAAAATTGTAGTGAAATTATATTTTCTACAATTGCTAAAATTAAAAAAATTGTACAACCGACTTCAATATAAACATAATTTATTGTTGATTGTTTAAAAACCGCTCGAACTATTTCAATAAAATTTAAATGGGACCACCTGGGAAGTATACCCTTTGAAGCAAAAAAAGTATTTTCGAAATCGGTTCAGGCGTTCTTGAGTAATACACCGATTATATATAAATATATATATATATATATATATATATATATAAAGATTCAGACGAATTGTAAACCTTTCGTCCGACCGTCCTTTCCGAGATAATAATATTTACTAGACGTTTTACCACCTTCCAATTCCATTTTAGAATTATCTCCTCTGCAGGATGACCCACACACTATCTATTTATTATCCTTTTGTATTTTTACAAAAATCCTCCGCCTTGCTATCGCTTACATCTCCAAATATATGGAACACAAACTCTTCTTCCTATATCAATTTAATCAAATTTTAACCGAAAAATAAAAGTTTTAAGTATGCCGTATCATACAAAAACTAAAAAATTTTCGATATAAGAAAAATATAAATATGTACCTATAGAAAAGTTGATAACGAAAATAATTTTAAATAATAATTTACCACGTATATAATAAAAATGTTTTGAAGACATGTAAAGTCCGCACACGCATTGGAGCAGCGCGGTGGAAAATTGCTTGTATGTAAAATGCCTCAAATATATTTTAGTGGGGGATGAACTTTTTTAAAACATAAGAGCTATCACCGAAGACGAGAAGCAGGGTCAAGGGGCGAGACGTGACCGTGATCAACAATCCTTCTACGAAACATGCTGTTTAATAATTTTTCCATAATATTGGAGAGACCAACATTGAGCAGTAGATTGATATCCCTCCATTTCCAATGCAGCTTATCAAAAGTTCACTGCTGAACAGAGGCCTCATCCATGGATTGTCTTATAAGGGGATTTTATCATAGTTGCCACGCTTGGAAGGCGGGTTGAAAACGCAGTTTTTTTTTATCTCTTATTCTCTTATTTTATTAGTCTAATGACCATGTAATGTAAATCAGTCATGTGGTCATGTAAATTATCAAACACTAACAATTTGAAATTACCTTATTTAGAAAATTTAATATTTTAAGATTTGATACGTTTGCACGATTTTGTAGTAAAAATAATTGAGAAGTAAAAGACAAATTACGACAAGTATTGTTTGACTTAATAAGGGCTGTTTTTCAGTTGTGAGACAAAAGTTATCCATCACCTAAATTATAACCTTACTGAATATAAAAGTTTAAAAAATTTACAATTTTATTCACAAACTGTAATTTTTAATTTGTTTATGATGTATTTTACGCTGTGAATAAGTTTCGCTGATGAATTGAAAATAAACTCATGGTGTCTAACACCCTTTTCTAATATCATATTATTAACAAATAATCGAGATTGAAAACAGCGACCTTATGATCAGCAGTTGTGCTTACGACCAATGAAGCAGTCCTAAATAAAACGCTTTATGCAATATAAAATTTTGAACCCGCTAAAAGAAATCCACAAAAATTACAAAAAACTGCTTTCAATTGTAACGCTAGATGTCGCTAGCCAGCCGTTAAGCCGGCTGTCAAACCCGCCTCGCCTAGCCGCTGCGTCACTTCCCCCAATACGTGAGCCTTGCCCAGCCAAATTCTGAGCCGGGGGAGGTGAAGTAGCCGCCAGCCAGTCAGTGATATAAGAGCCCGCAGCGATGATTTTGTGTATTCACTTTATAAAAATAATTGTAAAGGAAAACTCTACCCGAATAAAAGTATATATCAATTCCTTTTTATTTTTTACCGCTGCCGTTATACTCAGAAGTGGGATAGAAAAAAAAACCTACGATAAAACGACACTCTGCTTCACATAAACGTCAACGGTCGCCTAGTCGGGAGGACGAAGATTCTACATCGGTAAACCAGATGTATGAAGATTCAAACAAAGAAGGTCGATGCACACCACCCGCAAGGAAAATATTGAAGAGTTTAATAGCACAAGAAGTTGAAAAAGCATTCAACCATCTCGAACACGAAGCACCTACCCTCATTCGTCGGAAAGAACACCACGCCGCATCGTTAATTCCAGAATTTGACCCTGAAAACGAAGAATGCACAGTTACTCCCTGGATAAAAAAATTGAACAATTAGATCAAATCCACGGCTGGGATGACAAAACTAAGTCATTTCACCTTCAAGATAAGTTGAGAGGACAGGCAAGAAAGTGGTATAATCGACTCGATGAATACGACTACTCTTGGGAGCAATGGAAAGAAATGCTTCTTCGTGTGTTCCCGAAACATCGAGACTACGCTCTTGTTCACGAAGAAATGCTTAACAGAAAAAAACTACAGCGGAGCCAAGGACATCACATGGAAGAAAGGAAACGTCCTACTTCGTGCTGAGAGCTTCCAGGAACCATGCATAAATAATCAGGTCAGTCAACATGCCAATATTTGCAAAATGCCACTAGCCAAATGTGTTTTACAATTGAGTGCCCCTTATGTGTTGAGAATTATGCCATTGGTGGGGTAGACTTAGACAAAATTAAGATAGGCCCGATAAGCAAATCTGATCATAATCAATTAATCAGTTTATTATCTCGGTATCGTAATTGTTTTGCATGCTATACTAAGGAGTTGGGATGTACGAATTTAGCACAAATGCGCATTAGATTATCCAAGAACGAACCAGACATCGTAGGCCTTATAGATTAGCACATCACGAACAAGAGATTGTTAGACTCAAAATTAATGAGCTATTAGAAGCAAGCATTATAAAAAATCCGAATCAGATTATGCTTCTCCTATTGTTTTAGTTAAGAAGAAGAACGGAGATAGTCGTTTATGTGTCGATTACACCGCAATGTACACCGCAAGGATATTACGGATTTAATAGGGTTCCTTTCGGTCTCGCTAACGCTCCCTCAGTGTTTATGCGTTTAATAAACAAAGTCGTAGATAGTTTAGAAAATTCTAAAGTAAATCACTTAGATAAAAATAACTCCAATAATTTCATCAAACGGTCGTCAGAGGTATTAGCATTCCTTGACGATTTCTTCCTACCGTCAGTCGATGTTCGAACAGGTTAAGACTTATTAGATAAAGTTCTTGAAAAATTGCAAACGGAGAATTTAAAATTAAATATGAGCAAATGTTCATTTTTACAAAATAGGATTTCTTATTTCGGTTATGAAATATCATGTGATGGCATTCAACCGGGTTAATTTAAGTTGGCAGCTGTATCTCAATTTTCGGTTCCGAGTAACGTACACGTAGTGAGTCAGTTTATTGGTCTGTGCAGTTATTTTAGGAAGTTCACCCCTAACTTTGCAATAATAGCTCGTCCGCTTACCGAACTAACAAAAAGTACGATGTGGGTATGGGGCGAGTCACAAAAATCTAGTTTTGAGAATTTAAAAAATAAATTATGTGATAAGCCGGTGTTGGCGATATACGATCTTAGCTTGCCTACAGAAATTCACACGGATGCATGCAAGTTAGTTATTGCAGGCATTCTTTTAAAAACAGGTTGACGGTAGTTTGCGCCCTTTTTTGTCTTGTCTTGTATTTTAGTCGCGTTACCAGTCGGGAAGAAAGTGTTTATCACAGTTATGAACTCGAGTCTCTTGCAGTGGTGGAATCGTTGCAAAGGTTACGTATATATGTGTTAGGTAAAAATGTCCGTGCAATTACGGACTGTACTGCAGTACGCAATACAATGACTAAACGTGATCTTATTTCACGCATTGCCCGCTAGTGGCTTTTAATTCAAGACTATGATATTACTATAAACTATAGACCGGGTGAGTGTATGAAGCATATAGACGCCTTAAGTAGGAATTCGATAGATGCCGTTATGTGTACTGTTTAGAAGTGAACGATTGGTTTAGTACAGTGCAATGTCAAGATGAAAAGTCGAAACGTATTATTGATTCACTGCAAGATGGATGCACAGATAGTGATATAGTGAATAATTATGTAATCGTTGATGGTAGGCTTTATCGTAAATTTCTTCATGGTGCCCGATTAGTTGTGCCAAACTTCGCGCGATGGAAAATATTACAAATGCATCATGATGATATTGGCCATGTAGGATTAAAACTGTGCTCAGAAATTATAAAAAACGATTTCTGGTTTCCAAAAATGTCCCGATTTGTACGGAAATATATGAAGTCATGTTTAAATTGTGCGTATGGTAAAGGAGAATATGGTTATTGGCAAATTACATCCAATTCCTAAACCTACTGAACCAATGAAAATGGTACATATCGATCATTTGGGCCCTTTTAGCAAAACTAAAAAAGGGCACCAGTACATGTTAGTATTGACAGATGCTTTCTCTAAATTTGTTATTTCTGAGCCTATGCGTACTGTCAATTCTGTGGAAACGATCAGATTTTTAAAACGCATATTAAGTTTATTCGGTTTCCCATATCACGTAGTTTCCGATCATGGTAAGGCCTTTAAGTGTAGATATTTCAAGAAGTTTGTAAGGGAAAAGCAGTTTAAACACACGTTAACGGCTATTTCGTGTCCTAGATCTAATGGGCAAGTAGAACACACTAATCGCACCATTCTCGATGCGTTGAGGGTCACGGAGCCTAGCGAAGCCTCTCATAATTAGGACAATAGTTTACCAAATGTAATATGGGGTATTAATAATACAACAGGGTATACGCCATACGATTTAATGTTTATGTAGGTCAGTATGTGATGTCTCCATCCCTGATCGGGTTTCTCAGCCAGTGCAATCTAGACGCGATAGGGCTACTAATCGGATTAGAATAGCTAGCAAGAAAATGAAACGTAACTTTGATAAAAGGCGTAAAAATAGTAAGATTTACAAAAAGGTGATTACGTGCTTTGGCGCCAGGCGCCGACTACTAGCGGCAATAAGGTTAACTCTAAGTTAGATGATCTGTATTCTGGTCCATATATGATAATTAAGGAGTTAGGTAATGACCGATATAAACTAAGAAGTATAAAAGGTCTTAGAGGATACAAAAAGTTTACAGGCCCAGTGTCCGCTGATTCCTTAAAACCATATCGTAGCGTTGCTTCTATGTCCGATAGCGCCAGTAGTGTGAATGAACAATTGGAAACCAAAGATTTCATAGATCTTCTTGAGAACTAGATCAAAGTTCATTTCCCCATAATTCAAGTTGTTTCTTGAGCTGACTTGTAATCATAGTTTTGTTGTTTCCATTGCGGGAGCAATTGTTACAGGATGGCCGAGTGTAATGCTAGATGTCGCTAGCCAACCGTTAAGCCGGCTGTCAAGCCCGCCACGCCTAGTCGCTGCGTCACTTCCCCCGCTACGTGAGCCTTGTCTCGCCAAATTCCGAGCCGGAGCAGGTGAATTTGCCGCCAGCCAGCCAGCGATGATTTTATGTATTCACTTTATAAAAATAATTGTAAAGAAAAACTCTGCCCGAATAAAAGTATATATCAACTCCTTTTTATTTTTACCACTGTCGTTATACAATGTAACAATTTGTTCCTTATTTTCGTTTGCATTTAACTCGCTTTCATGTATGTCTGTTCGGGTGGAATTTAGTAATTGATTTTAAACTAACTTCCGATGAGTTAGAGACTTGAAATGAAAAAAAAACGTTTTAATTCACTTGTTACACTTTTCATACAGTAATGTAAGTCAAAATGTTACCACCGTGTATTGTTAATGAACAATGTTTAATAAGCATGATACAACACATCCTGTTTTTGAGTTTACTAAGCCTTTGAAAAATTGCTTCATCAATTTAATGACGTGCCTCACCTGCAATCGTCGTGAAGCTCACATCTGCTTTACTAAGTAGTTTTAATTGGGATACGTATGTATTGGAAGTAATAAATTAGATGTCATAACATGCAATGCCTAATGAGGCAAGAGACGTACTGATTTAGTTTTTATATTTTACTTAAAATGACAAACGAGCAGACAGTCCACCTTATGGTAAGTGAATTTTGAGGCTCATGTACATCTACAACTTTTCTCTATTAAGAATAAAAATGTAGATGCGTTGTCCCCAGTGGATTAAAATAAAATGCCTCGTTTTCTGTAAAAAGGGTCACTGGTTCTTTACACTCACCATACGAAACACAGCTGCATTAAGCTGCTATTCTAGTATTCTGTGAGTACGTGGTCCTTCCCCGGTTGAGCCGACTTATTCCTAAATATTGAGTATTGAGTATTGGTACCATAGCTGTAGTACGGCTCTACCACGTACATGTGAAGATCTTCCTTCTTTTTATCTATCCGTGAAAGTCCACTGCTAGACATGGATATCCTTCGTTATAGGAAGGATTTACCTTTAACGTAAGTGAGATTATATTCCATCATCTTTCAGAACCAACGAGGTCTTTATAGCCTTTCCCAAAGCCGCCTCTTTACAACACCTACAAAAGGAAACAAGATGATAAGCTGTAGTAAGGCTGCCATCACAGAACATGTATAATAAATCTCGAAAGTATATAGCATAAAAGTAATTGTAAATAAAGTAGTTATTTTCTCAGGCGTAAATAAATTCTCACCTACGGATTTATAGGATAGTTTCCTGTGCTAAATAAATAATTTATGTCTTTTGTCCCTTAATCCTATTAACGATCGAACTGTGTCCTTAGAAAGGAAGCATTAGCTTGCCAATGGCCGATTAGTTTGTTTGTATTGTAGATATTGTATTTAGATAGAGATATTTTATTTATTGTAGATAGAGATATACATGTTGGTGCTCCGACAAGCCTTGTTCTGTCCTTATCGCTAGATATGTTACCGTTACCGTTACAGCCAATTATAGTCCACTGCCGAACATAGGCCTTCCCAATAGATTGCCTCATAGGGGGGATATTCGCCATAGCTGCAACCGCTTGTTTTATTTTATTTGTTATTAGACAGACGCCCATCTCCTGATTTATTTGCCATGATATGTATAAATATATTATGTTAAAACCTTGACCACAGTGCTTACTATCGGATCCAGGTGTTTTTTTTGGACACTATACCAACTTATATTAAGAAAATGAGTTACTTTGGACCTAAAATATATAATTAGTTAATAACTTGATTACCTATACTACATAATTATAGAAGGTTCTGTGGCGCAGTGGCTTAGCCCGCATGAAACAGGTATTTGTATGGCCTATAAAAGAATTGTTCCGTGTCTGGATGTTTGTCCTTGAAATTTATGTTTATAAACTGTCCCCACGATACAGGAAAAAATCCTAGTGTGGAGTCCTAGTGTGGATGTCATATAACAAAATTATGATAACCAAAATAATTATTTTCGAACTACGATTTTGTTTACGTTACTGTTACAGCCTATTAAAAGTACCACAGATTGTCTCATAGACATCTATATCTATGGGTGATATTTGTTATAGTTGCCACGCTTGCCGTTAGCGCAGTTTCTTATTTTAACTTGTTATTAGGAAGACGTTGCTGCCCATCTCCTGGTGTTTCCCTCTGTCGCCTCTTACGACACCCACGGGACAATATATGGTTGTGGATATTCTTACACCACCTCTATTCAGTTATTATGATTCATACAGCAATGAATCAAAATCTCGTTGATCTCATTTTCATTAAAATCTAGAAATAATAAAGCAAACGGGAATAATTAATTTAGCTTAATACTTGAAAACTCGCGTCTCTATATTTACTGTTTTCGCTTTTAAAACTTCCTTATCCAGTTAATGTTTTCCAACTACTTCCAGAAGATTATCTTAACTTTAAAATTTAAGTGAATTTCGTTACTCGTTCAGAGTTGTAAGTTACTTAAATAACACTCGCTTGAGATTATCGTCCGACCTAAAATGTTCAGAGCTAGAAAACAGTGTGTTGAGGTAACTAGTGCTACTAGAATTGTATTTTTTTATGGAATAATATCACAGTCCACCTGATGGTAAGTGGATGCTAAGGCATAGACATTTACTCGTACATCTATCCTCGATTAAAAATGAAAATACAAATGCGTTGCGACCTCTAAGGACTAAAATGGAATTCCTCGTTTCCAGTAAAAAAGGGTCTTCTGTTCTCTACACACACCATACGAAATACAACAGCATTGAGCTGCTATTTTACGCTGGTATTCTGTAAGACACTATTTTGACATAATTAATATATTAATCGATTTCAAAAAGACCAAGACAATTATTTTCACACACAACACATACAAACGAGCACACAGACAGTAAGTTGATGCTTGACTCAGAGACCTCCATCCATCCTCGATTAAGAATCAAATTGAAGATGACCCCTGAACACTATGATGAATTGCCTTGTTACCATTAATAAAGGTATCCGGCTATCACTCATTTCACGCAAAAACCTGTGAACGGATTTGGATGGGACTTTCACTGGCAGATAGCTGATGTTATAAGGAGCAACTTAAGCTACTTTTATTTTATGAAAATAATTAGGGTTCCAAAAAATTAAAACCCATGACATCCAATCTCAATAAATTCCACGCGGGCGAAGTCGCGGACAGTCGGGAACAGCTAGTTAATAATATGTTTGATGTTTTCATTATGATGTTTTATTGATAAATTTGAGACCCTTTTTCAAATTACACACAGCAATAGAATCGCAAATAAAGATATGAATGTATGTACATCATAAATTTACAGTATATTTGTTCATTACAAAAAATAAAAACACTGTTAGACATAGACCTCTCCACAGATTTCCCTATAAGCGGGTATTTGCCATCGTTGCCGCAGGCGAGTTGGCAACCGCAGTTTTTTTTTAATATCTAATTATTATTAATATATAATTAAGGAAGACGCTGTTGGTCATCTCCTACTTTGTTTCCCTCTGTCGTCTCTTACGCCACCTATGGGACGGTATTTATGGGGTAGTGGATATTCTTACACCGGTCATCATAATATACAGAATAGTAAACATCGTAATACATAATATATTGATGTGGTAATAAAGGTAAAATTAAACTCTAAATTTATGCTTTAGAAATTCAATAAACATTTAAAATTATGTTGCTGTTTTACGCAGTTATTCTTTGAAATCGTGGTGCTTTACCGGTCGTGTCGATTAGTTCATCCGAAATGGGAACACAATTTAAAGTACAAGCTTTTTGGGATTAAAATAAGTAAATACTGGCTGGTATAGCTATAGAAAAAATAAACTGATTATCTTTTGTTTTTAAAAATTGAAGTCATTTGTTTGCGGTTTGCTGTAGCGTGTGAAAATGGAAAAACGTTAATAGTTATCCGGGCCTGAAAAATTTCACTTCAGAACAAGTCAATCAAGATTTACGAGATACATTAGGGGTAAGTCCTCCGTCGTATTTCACAGTTGCACATTGATGCTCGAAGAATGACCAAAGATGACCCTCACTTTGGACGCCCTATAACAGCAGTGACCAAAGAAATAATTCAAAAAGTCGAAAATTTTTAAAGATATATATATTATGAATAATAAAATATTACATATATATGAACGCTTCGAAAGGAAAAAACTATTTATACTTTGGGTACCCTTGAGAATGTTAAACTAATAATTAGAAACAAACCAGACTGATTAATTTTCGAGGCTTTTTGTAAATGTTGCAACAAAATCCTGATTATTTTTGACTTGATTCATAACAATGGACGAAACATAGCTTCAGCATTACGATACCGAAATAAAATTACATACATCTTGGTAAAGACCTTAGGATGAAGAATAATTTGGGAAAGGAATTTTAAACTTTGAAAAAAGACATTCTATGTAAGAGTATTACAAGAAAATGTAATATATTACACGAAAAGGTAATATATAACAAAACTTACCTGTGTTATACCCATATTTTCATATAGTTATGAAAAGTAAAATTCATATTTTTGTAACTCAATTTTTGCATTTGCAACACTTTAAATCATTTAATAAAAATGAAAGTAAACACTCAATGCGTATAATATATTTATTGCATAAATATTTCGTTAAAATACTTTATGCTGACAAATAAAACACACATTTTAATCGTACAAACGCTTCGATTTCACCCACTGGTCCAGTAATTGATTTCCTTCATCTGTCGCTACTTGCGGACATGTTGATCCCCTCCATGCTGTTGTAGACACTTTTTATTTTGTACTTACGACCTAATTAAATTCCACGCTTATCGAAATTTGGTTAAGCAATATTATATTAATTTCTTTACTTTTCCTAATGTTGAATATGCACAAAAATTATACTTTATACTAAAACTACTACACATAATAAAATAAAAATCCTTTATTGCAGGCCATCTAGTCCGTAATTTGTTATAAATATAAAAGAAAGTCTTAAAATCTAGGTCAGCAAAAGTAGCTAATTATTTAAATGAACAGATATTACTTCATATATCTGAGGTGTCCGCGGCACAGGGTACATGGCCATGCACATGCACCCAGTGCCTCTGTCTTGTGTATCAGTGACGCAGTTCTTTTGCTAATACTAGTGCGAATATTATCTATGTGGGCGTCAACAAACATACCTGATGCGCTAAAGTAACATGGGAGCCCCGAAAACAACCTGAAAGCATAATACTGTACACGAAGAGTGTTGTATGCCCGCCATGTATGTATATCTGGTCAACGCCCAACTTTTTTTCGATGCTCCTAAAGTCACAACCAGACCACTTATTTTATAAAATTTTCGATTTGTCCGCGGAGTTTTTCAGATAAAATATAACATAGATCACTCCTGGCATTGCTCCTTATCTATTTGCGAATTTTTATTACAATCGGTTCAGCCATATCGAAGATTAGCCCCGACAGACAGAAAGGCAGATAGTCAAAAATTTTAAAAATGTTTTTTAATTTAAAAAAAATTACTGGCAGAATTTTCTTCTCCTATAACTCACCTCAAGCTCTTTAACTTCACTACTAACATCGGCAATGTACGGTACCAGTGCCATCTTCCAAACGCTCACTCTACTGGCAGGCTTTGTCTAATTTCACTCTAAAGTAATGTTAGGTTTTACAAATAAATAAATAGCTGTTATTTAAAAATAATACAATATTTGTATTATTAGTCAGTAAATATTCTTAAATGTGGAAAACATATCAAGAAGTTTTACTTATCATCGTTACAGCCCTTCATAAGTCCACAGCTGAACATAGTCCTCCCCCAAGGAATGCCACAAAGCACGGTCCCGAGCCACCTGCATCCATCGACTTCCTGCATGTCTTACCAGGTCGTCACTCCATCTAGTGGGGGAATGCCCTACACTTCGCCTACCGGTACGAGGCTCCCACTCGTGAATCTTTTTTCCCCATAGGTTGTCGGTTCTTCGAGCTATATGGCCGGCCCATTGCCACTTCAGCTTACCAATCCGTTGAGCTATGTCGGTCACTCTAGTTCTACTGCGGATATCCTCATTTCTAAGTTTATCACGCAGAGAAACTCCGAGCATAGCCCTCTCCATAGCTCGCTGAGCGACTTTGAGCGTCCTCATATGGCCAGCAGTGAAGGACCACGTCTCCGATCCATAAGTCATTACTGGCAACACGCACTATTTCTACAATCTCGATTTCAGGTTTTGAGGTATACCTGACGAGAAGATGTGTCGTAATTTCCCCAACGCTGCCCAGCCAAGTTAATCCGTCGATTAACCACTCGGTCGAAGTTGGACTTACCTAGTCGGACTATTTGTCCCAGGTAAACATACTCGTCAACAACTTCGAGCTTAGTGCTCCAAACAACTACCGGCATAGGTGTGACATGGACATTAAACATGATCTTTGTATTGTCCATGGTCATCTTAAGACCTATCCGTTAGGAGACACTATTGAGGTCATTGAGCATAGTGCTTAGGTCCTCCAGCGATTCTGCCATAAGGACTATATCGTCGGCAAATCGAAGGTAAGTTAATACCGTATCCTTTCCAGTCCAGTAGCTTGAGAACGTCTTCCAATGCAGCGGTGAAGAGTTTCGGGGATATAACATCACCCTGTCTTACACCTCTCTGCAGTTTGATAGGTTTCGTACTCTGATTACTGTACTCGGGCCATCGTAGCTCTACTGTACAAACACTTCAGCATTTCGATATACCGACAATCAATTTGGCACCGCTGAATGGACTGTAGCACCGCCCAAATTTCCACGGAATCAAAGGCTTTTTCATAGTCCACATACGCAAGGCAAAGTGGAAGATTGTACTTTTCGGTCTTCTGTACAATTTGGCGAAGGGTATGTATGTGGTCTACGGTACTAAAGCCTCGTCGAAAACCGGCTTGTTCGGAAGGCTGGAAGTCGTCGAGTCTGCGTGCGAGACGATTCGTAATGACTCTCGAAAATAGCACGTAGACGCTGCTCAGAAGGGAAATCGGTCTGTAGTTCTTCAAGAGAACCTTGTCGCCTTTTTTGATGAACAAGACCATCGCACTTCTGCTCCACGCCTCCGGAGTAGTCCTACCAAGGAAAACGAAATTAAAGAGCTTCTGAAGGACTTCAAGTACTGGTTTTCCACCCGCTTTCAGAAGCTCCGCTGTAATTCCATCTTCGCCTGAGGCCTTGCCGTTTTAAGGTGCTAGAGAGCCATTCTAATCTCGCTCAGACTGACGTCCGGGATATCATCGGAATAGTGTCGAATAAGACTTTCTCTTGGATCGTTACTCACACTTGCGTGTGGCTCCAACGATGATGTGTACAGCTGTCCATAGAACCTCTCAATCTAACTCAAAATCTCAGGTGTTGCGGAAACGATGCTGCCACACTCGGTCTTCAACTTTGATAGTTGGCTCTTTTTGGCAGACAGATTTCTGGCAGACTTTGTGTACTTGGTTCCGCTTGATTGCTTTTTCAATACAAACTGTATTGAAGTTGCGTAAGTCCTGCTGCATGCATTTGGAGATCTGTTTGTTCAGTTGCCTGTATGCCGTCAAATCTGTTGAAGACTGCAGCCTTATTTCCCGTCAAACAGCCATGAGATTAAGAGTATGACCGGAGAGTTTTTGTGTTCGTCTGCGGCGGGTCTTGCAGAACTTAGCTCCGACCGTATGGACAGTTGCCACGAGCTTGTCATTCATATCGTCCACTGTATTGTAGTCTTCTAGGCACTGAAAACGGTTTTGTAAATCGACCTGAAAGGTTTCGGGACTTTGGATTAGAGCACGAGTGGGACGGAGCGTTGACTTCATTAGACGAGACCTCTCCAACTTAACGTTTAGGTTCAGTGTGCCTCTAACCATTCGGTGATCGCTACCAGTTTTCACCCTCGCAATCACTGAGACATCACTAACAGTTGTCGTCTGGTCGTCATAATGAAGTCAATCTCATTTTTTGTCGAATCGTCGGGGCTCGACCAGGTCCACTTCCTGTGAGGTCGCTTCTGGAAGTTCATCATAAAGAGTCCCTCTTTCTCCATGAAGTCGGCCTGCTTTTGGCCCCTTGGGTTCCGTTGGCCTATTCCAAATTTCCCTACTTTCAGCTCACCGTTCTCTCTTGTGCCTAGATTTACGTTGAAGTCTCCCATTAACACCGTGTAGTGGGTTTTGGAGGAATGCATGGCTTTAGAGATATTCTCATACATTTCCTCCACCTCTCCTCATCAGGATGTGCCAAGCTTGGTGCGTAAACCTGTATGACCTTCAGCGAATAACGTTTAGTGAGTCTGAGTATAAGATACGCAACAAATAAGGTTGACACACTCCCAATCTTTACAACGTTGTTAGCGAGAGACTTGTGGACGATAAATCCGACACCTACTTGGGACTGACTGTCGCCCTCCCGGTGATAGAACAAGTTGCCGGATTCGAAGATTACCGTGTCCTCCCCCTCTCTTCGGTACTTTCTCTTCTTCTCGTCAGTCCTCAGGGTGCATGCGTTGTATGTTGCCAGGTCGAGTCGTATTTGGTGGCATCCGAACCTCCACCGGAGATTCTTAGCACCCCTGCTCCGCCGTTACCATGGTCGCCACCATTTCCAGGAATAGCGGGGCCGCCGGGGACTGGGGGCCGTCTCCTCGTAACTTTAATTTCATCGTGGGATATTTGCTATAGTTGCCACACTCGGCGAGCGGGTTGGCAACCGCAGTTTTTTTATTGTAATCTTGCTGTTATCAGGAAGATGTTGCTGCCCATTTCCTGCCTATTTCCCACTGTCGCCTCTTACGACACCCACGGAAGAGATATGGGGTAGTGGATATTCTTAACCGCCACTACAGGACAAGAAGTTTTAATTATATTGGTTAACTATTTGACAAAAAGTGCTTGAATTCCTAAGTATTAAGCTGTAGGATGTACATATGTATGCACTATATAGTCACATTTATTTTCTAGGCAATTTATATCTCTAAATAAAACTTAGTTTTAAACATACTATAAGATACGAAATTGTAAAAAAGAATTCTTACCTAAACCTTCAGCTTGGAAAAGAGTCATATGTTAGTGTCGTTAACCTGCTCCCACGTAGCGACCCACATTTTGAAGCAGATTTATTGCCCCGAACTCTTGTAAGCACTGAATGAGTTTGCCGGGTTCGAAACAAGAGTGGGGTACTCTCGTGCACAACATATTAAACAAACACAACAAACGAAAGCAGAAAGGTTTATTTCTCCTCGCAAATATTTACAAAACAAAACAATTTTTCAGCGAAAACACAGGGGCAATAAATGAAAATTAAATACATAAACATTGGAAAAAAAATCCAAAGTTGTTTCTAAATTTTAACCGAGTTTATAAAAACGAGAATGCAAGCTATATTCGACGAAATTGTTTTTTTCTACTTTTAAAGTAGTACTTGACTATAATCCCAATTGGTTTTATATCAATTACCTACCGTAAGTGGTGATAAAGCCCTAGATGAAAATAAATAAACCGCACTTTCTTAGCGTAACAATGGCCTATTGACTCTTGCTTTGAAGACGCTCAGATTGTAATCGGACATAAAGACAGACGCCGCCGGTATAGTTTTATTGTATGTTCACCGTTTTCTCGGAAACAGCTCAACCAATTTAAATGATTTATTTATTAATAAATAGATTAAACTTCAGGGGTAGTCCCATAAAAATTTAAAGAAAACATTCCATCCCTAAGGGTGCATAAATGAGGGATGAAGATTTTAATGTAACTATAAGGACAACATTCTAATTGTTATCTCTTGAAGTCAGTTTGTACTTTTATCAAAATATAAATTATTTTAATAACATTTTATATTGTAACATTTGTCTATTAAATTCCGGCAGCACTTGAAAAACATTATAATTATCTTTATTTTTATTCCAATTGCAGTCCTTTTTTTAAAGTTATATTTAAACGCATTTATTTTATTGAAGTAATGCTGACAAATGGCACACAGTATTCAAGCAGCAAAGTTTTAAATAGCGGAATAAAATTAGAGCTGTAATGCTTAGATTATTTATCAAAGAATTCTGTTAGCTTCTTGCGGGGAATCAAACAAATTCCGTCCATTCCATTTGAAGCAGACAGCGAAGAATGTTGAGCACGCTCGCTGTACGCGCGTGTATATAATTTGATTTACTTAATTTTTATGTTTGCTTTAAACAATTAATAATATCTAAAGCAAGTACGTAATTGTTCCGGTCCGTGAGCGTTGTAAAACATCTTATGATTTGCGATAGAAAGCGGTATAACTTCTTCATTTAGGCTAGACGTAAATTACTCAAACCAGTGCTGAAGATCAGTGTCGCAAGACCAATTTTCCTGCTTAGGAAGGCAATTAAGGCAAATATCCCTATAACAGGTGAAGCACAGAAGTAGACGTTACAGACTCGTGAAAATAATAGCCTCAAGAAGTAAGTCTTATTCATTGTTTTACAATCAACTTTAACTCTCAGTAGTGTGGTGAAGAAGGCTTAAGAGAATGCGTACCCCATACATCCCGAGTTTATTACGCAAACTTTTTTTACCGTGTAGTTGCCCAAACTCTGCTGCACGCTTAAACAGAACGCGCGTATGTCCTAAGATACTGGACCATGAAATAAACTTAAGGATGGAAAATATCCTTACACTAAATATACTAAATAAATACATCAACTCAATTCTCGATGACAGAACCTACATATTTTAAATTGCTATTTCAAGAGTTTTTTTTTAAATAACGCATCATTGATAAAAGAAAACGTTTTGTAATACGTGCCTAGTCTCCATTATTTTATGCATACTCGTTCTTTTATTATTACCTCCTTAAAAAAAAGCAATCGGATAACATTTACATGAAAATAAAACCAAGTTATGTCTGGGCGGCTAATAAATCATAAAGGTCTATCCTTTAAGAGTGACGCATGGGCAGGATCAACAAATACACAAAAATATTGCTGTTGTTATTTTATTATTTATTTATCATAGAAGAGGGGGCTAGCGAGCATGCGGCTCACCTGATTGTAAGTGACTGCCGCCGCCCATGAACAACTGCAATACCAGGAGAATTGCAGGCGCGTTGCCGGCCTTTTAGAAAGGAGTAAGCTCTTTTCTTGAAGGTCCCTAAGTCATATCGGTCCGGAAAGTTCACCAGTAGCAAACGATTCCACAAAAGGTCGTACGAGGAAGAAATCTAAAAATAAAATATTTTATATAATTGACTATGCGAGATAAAAGGGAGTCGATAAAAGAATCGATATCGATCTCGATATCGAATCGAATCGATAAAAGAAATTTCCATTTTCAGCACTTCTTGGCTTCGGTATTAATAAAAACCTTGGGCAACGTCACAAATCAATTCACTCAATCAATCAAGGTTTTCTGTCCCGCCACAGTGACTCAAACGAATAGGTACGTCTGTTTTCTTTCTCTTAGTACGATCGTCCTAGTAAATCACTGCGCTTTACCGTCCAGTTAACTGGAAAATTAGAAATTAGATGACATGTGATAAACTACCGCTTCTATACATTATCTTGTGATGCGAATTTTCGTTACAAAAACAACGAATGAATAAAAATCTATATGCAATACTTTTTTTATTTCTCACTGTTAAAATATGAGTCAATTACGACATATCTTTTGCACACCTTTGCCGTTTAGTTGCATTGGAATAGAATTCATTACCCCATATCGTTCTTTAAGTATCGTAAGAAGCGATTACCGGAAAAGTCAGAAAGATTTTAAGGTTCCGATACCCAAACCGGAGTAGAGTAGCGTAGGTGTAAGACGTCTGGTGCTGCAATTGTCAATCCGCCTGCTAAGCGTGTCAATTAAGGCAAATCTTTTCTGAAATTATATTATAAATTATATATATTTATACCGACGGACGAAGTGAAGGGCGTCCCCCACTAGATGGAGTGACGACCTGCTAAGACATGCAGGAAGTCGATGGATGCAGGTGGCTCAGGACCGTGCTTTGTGGCATTCCTTGGGGGAGGCCTATGTTCAGCAGTGGACTTGTAAAGATCTAAGCGCCGCTGTAAATTTCACAGTACGCAAGCAACTCCGCCGGCACCAATGAAGTTGTTAATTGCAATTTTAAGTGCTGATTTACCATGCTCGCCGGTGAAGGAGAAATAAGAAAAAAAATATTTCGAAGAAATGTGAAATTTGCCAATGCGCATTGGAGCAGCGCGGCGAATATTTCCTTGACCTTAAAGGTCAAGGAAATATCCGACGTATATAGGCTGTAACTTTAACTTTAACCGCAATATTATTTATATTACGGTTAAAGTTAAAGGTTAAGTTTAAAATTAAAAATTTTGTACAACTGACTTCAATATAAGTTATTAAGGATAACTCAAAACTCTATTAGTCACCTTGATCAATTTTACGTGGCCTTCAGTCAGGTTTTATATGGGCACATGAGAAGCAGCAGCTTTCAAATAAAAAATAATCATTGAAATCGGTTTACCTAGAAAAAAGTTATGAGGTATCACACATAAAAAAAGAACATACAGTCGAATTGAGTACCTCTTCCTTTTGAAGTCGGTAGAAAAGTAAATTCTGATGAAAGCTACTTTCACAAATGCGTTAATGAATACAATATAATTTAATTTCATGAATCATCAATAAAGTGGAGTGAGTTCAACTATTTCGTCTCAATATTTTAACTCCTTAATGGAATTATACTCAGTTGAACTACTAGGAACGATTAAACTAATTAGTCTAGCGCTATAAGGCTTTTTAATGAAATAGCAAAAAGGTTAGTCGACGTCACAGGAGACCGAAGAGCTGGCAGCTACTATAAAGAATTAGTCTAGCTATTCAAAGGGGGAACGCTGCCAGTATCTTCGGAACCTTGCCTAAAGGGACTCCATTTTAATAATATATTTTAGTTATTATAATATATTTTTTAAGGTTTTTAGTTTTAGGTTCATTGCTCTAGTATATATTTTATTTTATAAATTGTGTAATGTAACTTTTCTTTTTGTGAATATAAACTTAATATTGAATATATTTTTGTGATTTGGATTTATTACGTAGTAGAGCCATGCTGTAGCTATATTGTGGTTGCAGCAAGAATGGGTCGGACGACAAGTTTCGTATGGTGAGTTTAGAGAACCGGAGACCCTTTTTACTGGAAACAAGGCATTCCATCTCAGTCCTCAGAGGTAACGACGCATCTGCATTTTGATTCTTAATTGAGGATAAATGTAGATGTCTATGGACCAAAGCATCCACTTACCATCAGGTGGACGGAGTGCTCGTTTGTCACCCTTATTCCATAAAAAAAACACTTGTACTAGTTTCACAATATTTATAAGTACCTAAGTTCATTCAAATGTGATGATAAAATCAACAACTCATATTTATTGATGCTTTTAAACATAGTAATTGTAGTCAGTCGTATCAGTACTACTGAAAGGTAAGTCAAAGCAGTATCTGACGAAACACGTTTTTATACGCACTAGTCGTAACGACCGTCCCGGTAATGACCGTCCGTACTTTCTTCTTTAGTGCGGCGTCTAATCAGCTTTCCCTTCAGCCAATTTTTTTTAATTTCACGCATTAACTTCGTTTTTCGCACGCTAATAATTGTATCCTACTCAAGCATTACAGAGGCAACGAGTATATAAAGAAAATCCTTAATATAGATAAAATCCTTAATTTTAAATGTATTAACCAATCGGTGGTGGACTTAATAAATTTAGGGTAGTTGATAAATTTAGAGTGGCGGCATAAAAAAACCCATCAATCGTTTCATCTCGGTGATTTTTTTATAGAATAAGGGTGACGCGAGCACACATCCCACCTGATGGTAAGTAGATGTTGTGGCCTATAGACATCTACATTTACCCTCGATTAAAAATCAAAATACAGATGTGTTTTCACACCTGAAGACTAAGATAAAATCCCTCGTATCCTGTAAAAAGGGTCTCCGGTTCTCTACACTCACCATTCAAAACACAGCAGCATTGAGTTGCTATTTTACGCTGGTGTTCTGTGAGAGCGTGGTGCTTCCCCGGTCGAGTCGATAGGCTACAATATAATCGCCTATATTATGATTATAGCCAACCATAATATAGCTGCAGCATGGCTCTACCACTTATGTTTGGGAAATGCCAGGAGAGACCTTCATATGGCTTCTGGTGCAGTATAACAATCACCAGACGTAAAATACCGAGACGGAATATACCGTCATAGGTGGAGATTTTGAACTGAGGATTGCCATCGCGCTCAAAACGTAACAGTTGAGACAAATCCTCCTACAGCGGAAATGCCCAAGTCTAGGACCTTTACGGGCTAATATAATAGCCTAAAAGAAATCACAGCACTCACATATTTGACTAATATCATCGTAATCTTCCCATCATTATTTTTACTGTCACTGAGTTCGATCCATTTCAGTTTCAACAGCACATGTTTTTTTTTTTCAAAATGTTTTCATTGAAAATGTGATTAACAATTAAATATTTTTGCTTGTAAAAAAGGCGAGGTAACAACTCAATTTCTTAGTCAATTGTGAACCGATTTTGATGATTCTTTTTTTTTTTAATCAAATAGGTTATACTTTACGTCATACTTCAGGCAGCAAATTCCATCTCTAGTGGTGGCAAAATAGGGAACGAATTTTTTAATGGCACTATTTAGACGACAGTGAGATTGTGATATTCCTTAGTCTACTCAAAAGGGTAAAAAAATAACTTTTAATAAAAAGTAAAAGCCGACTTCAAACAACTTAAAAGAATACAATAATATAATATTAATGAGCACCATCACATCGGGACGTCAAACATCTCGGCCTCGTGACCATGGTTGCTAAAGCACCGAAACGTCGGGAATTAAAATAAGTAATTTAAACGCGACAAAATCCGTAAACATAGTTTTATTCGTGTAGTATTCATAAATATAAGAAATCATTAAAAGTAAAATAATTTCAGATTCTGGTTCAGCTTTAATTTCATAATATATCGTAGCACTACTTTTTATTTAAAGTTATCGTTTTAATTTGTTAACCATCTTTCTTTTTCTTATGTCATATCATAAAATATGGTAGCATAAGAATTACAATTCATTTAAGATTAAATCAGTAAGTAGAGAGTGACAACCGACCATCTGCGCTTCTATATCCCGTGATTGAACATGCTGTGATCCATCAGAGCACGTCTTTGACACATTCCTAGCATCGATTTGGCCGTACGTTGTTGTACCGTATGTGTTGTATTTCAAATTGATTCCGGCACCTGTTTGACGTAATAAACGTACGTGTAATATAATTTTGTTCTTTTAATTAAAAACGTGTGAGGAGCCGTGGTAATTTAGGGTCTAAGCGGTCGACGTAAATTTCATTCAACGCGAGCACCAGGGTTCGAACCCCGCCGGTGCAGTATATAGTATACTAGTGGCATATTGCTGCTGTATTTCCTATGGTGATTGCACAAAACCAGATACACTTTTTCTTGATAACGAGGCGTTCCAGTCCATCTTAGTCTCCAGGAGTGACAACGCATCTGCATTTTAATTGTTAATCGGGGATATACGTAGGTGTCTATTGGTCACACCATCCACTTAACATCAGTTGGACTGTATGCTTGTTTGTCACCTTTATTTTATTTAAAAAAATTTGTTGAATAACAAAATCGAACAATAAAAATCTGTAGGCATCACTGATAATGTCTATGTTATTACTCTAAGGCCAATGTCAAACACTTAATGGTCTGTAATCAAATAGTCGCACAGAATAGAAATTGTCGCCAAACAATTTTAAAATTTTACCGTTACCGTAACCGTTACAGTCTATTAAAGTCCACTGCTGAACATAGGCCACCCCCTAGATTGCTACATTTGCCATAATTACCTTGCTTGGCAAGCGGGTTGGCAACCGCAGTTTTGGAACGAAGTTCTTTATCGGACGGTACAGATTTGCGGATGGGGGCTAGGTGACAAAAAGTGTAAGATTTTTCCGTCACGACCCCTTCTGACGTAGTGTAGACGGCCTTGGCGGAGGAAGGAAGCGAGATGGAATAATATCCATCTCCCTCGCACTTTTTCTTATCTTGCAACGAAAGAAATATTATTTTGTTTTAAACGACGCTTCATTTTAAGAGACGCTAGTAATTCATTTATTTGTATTTGTTAATCAATAATATAAAACGTTTATATATAATAATATACTACGAAAGGAATTCGCTCCAACCGAGTGTTCCACGACACTCACGCCTGTTTTTTTATTTTTAGTCGTTATTAGGAAGATATATCTATATAGATCTGCGTGATTAACTTAGAAATGAGGATATCCGCAGTAGAATTAGAGTGACCGACATAGCTCAACGGATTAGTAAGCTGAAGTGGCAATGGGCCGGCCAAATAGCTCGAGGAACCGACAACCGATGGGAAAGAAAGGTTCTCGAGTGGCTACCTCGTACCGGTAGGCGAAGTGTAGTGCGACCCCCCACTAGATGGAGTGACGACATGGTAAGACATGAAGGAAGTCGATGGATGCAGGTGGCTCAGGACCGTGTTCAGCAGTGGACTAGTGAAGGGCTATAGTGACGATGATGATGATGATGATTAGGAAGATGCTATAAGCCCATCTCCTGATTTGTTTCCCTCTGTCGCCTCTTACGACACCCACGGGATGATATGGGGTAGTGGATATTCTTACACCGCCACTACACGATAGTGGCTGTGTATGAAAGTAGGTGTGTAGGCATCTGGTCAATGTTATTGATCAAGAACACAGCTTATCGAGCGACATAAACAATTTTCGAGTGTCGTAGCCGAGTAAATCTTTACACATCTTTAGTGCGGGCACTTTAATTTCTACAGCACACTATAGAGACATTCTTATTTTCTAAATACCTAAAACAAAGTAAATGTTATAGTCACACAAAAAGAAACTTAACTGGAATTCGTAAAACGAAAACTAATTAAAACTACAGTCTGTTAAATCGTGCCAAGTATTTAGAACTTCAACTTTGTTGCGGCACGCAAAGACTTTAAGAGTTCCCGTGAATAAATGTTTGATGAGAAGTTAAGGTGACTTTCTTATTTCTTTCTTATAAATTTATATATCTATACATATAAATAAAATTGAAGTGTCTGTACTACTACACTGACTGTATGTAATATTAAAATAACTGGCTTCTATTAAGCTCAGTGGGTTATTTGCACGCTATCAAGACATAAACACCATTCTTGAAATTTTTGTCTGTCTGTCTGTTTGGACTAATCTTCGAAATGGCTGAATCGATTGTGATGAAACTTTACCTTAGCTATATTTTATAAGAAAAAAATTAAGACTTTTTTTAAAATTGAGTTTGATTATCTTAAAACTAAATAACGCCACATTAATAGATCCTATTCAGGCGAAGCCGGGGCGGGTAGCTTGTCTATAATAGAACAAAGCAAGAAATTCAACTTTAATGTTAATGAGTAGACGACTCGACAGCACATTGGCCAAGCGTATAGCTGCGGCGCTGCGGGCTGCAAGCTTTAATCTTGCTCATTATTATCATCAACGTTACATCCCTTCACAAGTCCACTGCTGAACATAAGCCTCCCTCAAGGAATGCCTCAAAGCACTGTCCTGAGCCACCTGCATCTATCCAATCCCACACCGACAAATTTGTTTTTACTGCCTGTAAATAATTGCTCCGAATCTGGGATATGTGTCCACGTTCAATTTGCAGGAGAAAGTTTTCGGGTAGGTTAGGTACCACTCTGTTACCTATTTCTGCCACCATGTAGTAGCGCTTACACGGTCTGAAGTGTATAGAAAACCAGTATAATTAAATTCTGAGAACTATTCCTTCTTAGTCTTATCTTAGCGAAGGAAAACTTCGGAAACCTGCATGTCTGAGCAATAAAATATTTCGAGGACAAGTGAAGTCTACCGACAAGCATTGGAGTAACGCTGCATGCAATCACTGCAAAAAATGAGAGGAGGCATGTGCGAAACCTGCAGCACTTATTCAAGTTAAAACCATACTGTTTATTATAAACACAATTTATCTGAGGCCATAAAGACTTTCTGGTGGAATCACGCGACTAATTAGGTGTGATACATATAAAAAGTGATAAATATAAAAAAACGCCGTGTAGTGGCGGTTAAGAATATCCACTACCCCATATCTTCCCGTGGGTGTCGTAAGAGGCGACAGTGGGAAACAAGCAGGAGATGGGCAGCAGCATCTTCCTGTTAAAAGCAACATTACAATAAAAAAACTGCGGTTGCCAACCCGCTCGCAAAGCGTGGCAACTATGGCAATATACCCCTCAATGAAGAAAGTTACGAAGAGACGGCCCCCAGTCCCCGGCGGTACCGCTATTTCTGGCTACGGTGGCGATCATGGTAACGGCGGGGCAGGAGGTGCTAAGAATCTCCGGTGGAAGTTCGGTTGCCACCTACGATGACTCGACCTGGCAACGTATAACGCCCGCACCCTGAGGACTGACGAGAAGATCCTGGAGCTGGAAGAAGAGATAGACATTCGCTGAAGGTCATACAGGTTTACGCGCCAACCTCGGCACACCCCGATGAGGAGGTGGAGGAAATGTATGAGGACATCTCTATAGTCATGCATTCCTCCAAAACCCACTATACGGTGTTAATGGGAGACTTCAACGCAAAACTAGGCACAAGAGAGGACGGTGAGCTGAAAGTAGGGAAATTCGGAATAGGGCAACGGAAACCAAGGGGCCAGCAGCTGGCTGACTTCATGGAGAAAGAGGGATTCTTTATGATGAACTCTTTCTTCCAGAAGCGGCCCCACAGAAAGTGGACCTGGTCGAGCCCCGACGGTTCAACAAAAAATTAGATTAACTTCATTATGACGACCAGACGACAACTGTTCTGTGGGTGAAAACTGGTAGCGATCACCGAATGGTTCGAGGCACACTGAACCTAAACTTTAAGGTCTCATCTAATGAAGTCTACACTCCGTCCCCCTCGTGCTCTAGTCCAAAGTCCCGAAACCTTTCAGCTCCAGTTACAAAACCGTTTTCAGCGCCTAGAAGACTGCAATGAAGTGGACGATATGAATGATAAGCTCGTGAAAAATTTCCATGAGCTAAGTTTTGCAAGACCCACCGCAAAAGAACACAAAAACTCTTCGATCACACTCTTAATCTCATGGCTGTTAGACGGGAAATGAAACTGCAGTCTACAACAGATTTGATAGCACACAGGCAACTGAACAGACAGATCTCCAAATGCATGCGGCGAGACTTAAGCAACTTCAATACAGCTTGTATTGAAGAAGCGATCGAGCGGAACCAATGCTCCAAAATCTTTGCCAGAGATCTGTCTGCCAGAAAGAGCCAACTGTCAAAGCTGAAGAACGAGTGTGGCAGCATCGTTTCCGAGACACCTGAGATTTTGAGTGAGATTGAGAGTTCTATGGCAGCTGTACATGTCATCGTTGGAGCACACGCGTGAGTAACGATCCAAGAGTGAGTCTTATCCGACACTATTCGAAGATATCTCGGACGTTAGTCTGAGCGAGATTAGAATGGCTCTCCAGCACCTTAAAACGGCAAGACCCCAGGTGAGGATGGAATTACAGCGAGCTTTGAAAGGGTGGAAACCGGTACTTGAAGTCCTTCAGAAGCTCTTTAATTCCGTCTTCCATGGTGGCACTACTCGGAGGCGTGGAGCAGAGTGTGGTCTTGTTTTCAAGAAAGGCGATAACGCTCTTGAAGAACTATGACCGATTTCCTCTGAGTCGCGTCTACGTGCTGTTTTCGAGAGTCATTACGAATCGTCTCGCACGCAGACTGATGACTTCCAGCTTCCGAACAAGCCGGTTTCTGAAGAGGTTAGTTCCATAGACACACCCTTCGGCAAATTGTACAGAAAACAGAAGAGTACAATCTGCCACTTTGCCTTGCGTATGTGGACTATGAGAAAGCCTTTGATTCCGTCGAAATTTGGGCGGTGCTACAGTCCCTTCATCGGTGCCAAGTTGATTGTTGGTGTATCGAAGTGCTGAAGTGTTTTTACAGTAGGGCTACGATGGTAATCCGAGTACAGAGTCAGAGTACGAAACCTATCCAACTGCAGATAGGTGTAAGACAGGGTGATGTTATATCCCCGAAACTCTTCGCCGCTGCATTGGAAGATGTTCTCATGCTACTGGACTGAAAAGGATACGGTATTAACATCAATGGCGAGTACATCACTCACCTTCGATTTGTTGACGATAGTCTTTATGGCAGAATCGCTGGAGGACCAAGCACTATGCTCATGATCAATAGTGTCTCCCAACGATAGGTCTTAAGATGAACATGGACAAAACAAAGATCACGTTTAATGTCCATGTCACACCAATGCCGGTAGTTGTTGGAGCACTAAGCTCGAAGTTGTTGACGAGTATGTTTACTTGGGACAAATAGTCCGACTAGGTAAGTCCAACTTCGACCGAGAGGTCAATCGACGGATTCAACTCGGTTGGGCAGCGTTCGGGAAATTACGGCACATTTTCGTCAGGTATACCTCAAAACTTGAAAACGACTGTACAACCAGTGCGTGTTGCCAGTGATGACCTATGGAACTGAGACGTGGTCCTTCACTGCTGGCCGGATGAGGAAGCTCAGGTCGCCTCAGCGAGCTAGGAGAGGGCTATGCTCGGAGTTTCTCTGCGTGATAAACTTAGAAATGAGGATATCCGCAGAACCAGAGTGACCGACAGCCCAACGGATAAGTAAGCTGAAGTGGCAATGGGCCGGCCATATAGCTCGAAGAACCGACAACCGATGGGGAAAAAGGTTCTCAGTGGCGGCTTCCATACCGGCGGACGAAGTGTAGGGCGTCCCCCCATTAGATGGAGTGAAGACCTGGTAAGACATGCAGGAAGTCGATGGATGCAGGTGGCTTAGGACCGTGCTTTGTTGCATTCCTTGGGGGAGGCCTACGTTCGGCATTGGACTTGTGAGGGGCTGTAATGATGACGATGATGATGACATATAAAAAGTATTCTCGAATGGCCTTACATACTACATAGTCAAAAGCTAATTGTATGACATGAGAAATAGAAGTTATATCTTATGATGATGATAACAGGAGTTGGTATTTAAAAGTTGAAAAAAGTTAAAGTTACAGCCTATGTAAATCCCACTGCTGGGCACAGACCTCCTCTCCTTACTGAGATGATTTTAGGGCAAGGAAATGTCCGCCTCGCTGCCCCAATGCGTGTTGGCGAACTTCACATATCTTCCAAATATTTTTTTTTCTTATTTCTTAAACATGTAGGTTACCTCACGATGCTTTCCTTCACCGCCGAGCACGTGGTAAATCAGCATTTAAAATTGCACTTAACAATTTCATTGGTGCCGGCGGCTGTCAAATCCGGGTTGCTCCCGTACTGTGAAATTTACAGCGAGCGCTTAGCTCCTGAGCTTGAGTTGGTAGTGTTTTATAAGAAATATACAGCGTGTTCGGTGTCACGACAGAACTTAAGACCATTCCGAAGTAAATACATTTTTATTATCCCAAGTTGTACCTAAGGTATTAGTTTTTATGACACAATTATTTTAGCTTATTTTAATAATAATAATGTCTTCCAGACCGAATTTCGGTCACGGCGGCCAGCCTCAACGGAGACTAGCCATCGGCGCAGGACAGGATTATAGTGCCCAAGTGTATGCGCAAGCATAGGTGCACTCTCTATTCCCTCACTCTTATTCTATCTATATGACGGGATGGGATGGGATGGGACGGTAAGCCGACACGACCGGAGAGAGATCAGGCGCAGGACCAACGGCTTTACGTGGTTTCCGTGGCACGGGAGTGAGACACCGCCAACTTCCTGACTCCAGGCAGCTACTGAGAATTTCTTGATGGAAAAACTCAACAATTGATTTTTTTTGGCCCGACCCGGGATTCGAATCAGGGACCTCATGATCAGCAGTCGCACTACTACAACCACTAGACCAACGAGGCAGTCATTTATTACATTGTACGCCACGACCACAAATTAATGAATTCCATCGGTTTTTTATTCTATTAGCTTTTTTATGTTAACTGAGCTGATATCATATTATTGTGTTTTTTTAACAAAAATCACTTTTTTAGTTACAAACTTTATGTGACTATAAAATGGTTTAGGTATAAACACCAACACCATTCAATTTTTTTCATTAATGTGCACATAACCAAACAGTGTCGTTATTTAGCCATCCTTTCAGCCTAACCGTTCAGTTCGCCGGAAAATTGGTTAATACGATGGAGTGAACGATAAACTGCCAGAAAGGCTTTTATAATAAAAGTGTTATGCGCGTCATAATTTTTTAAACGGACGGAACGGAAACAAATTAATGGATTAATTTTTTTTTCTCTTTTATCAGCCTGTGTGACATAGGTCTTTAAAATATTAAATGTCTCGGAACCTTGACGCTACTCCCCTTATACGGTTATACTCATACCGCCATCTGTCGGAAACCATAAGATCCCTCTGGCTTTTCCCACACCTGACCTGTTATGTCACCCACGGGACATTTGGGGAGTAATGGATTCTTTTATGCCAGCATAATATGGTATAACATTAATATATTTATATTTGAGAGCAAAGTCAAAATGACCCAAGTTCGAGTCCCGCTGGAAGCAAACATTTATTTCGTGTACCATGCTTCGCAGTTAATCACACAAACAAGGAAAACCATGCAAGAGCCTACGGCACCCTTCGTTTTGGGGGCCTTTTAGACAATAAAAAGAAACATATTATTTGTAAACATCTCAGCGTATGAGTATTTTTAATATGTTTGCAACATTACAATTTAATTATGTATGTGGCAACACTATATAAAATTTGTCTATCTTGACAACAGTCCAAGTGGTTCGATTCTGCGCTAGGGCTTTGTAGACTCCGGACGTGTCGGTCGAGTTAACTCCCGTCACTCCACTCCTTAGACCATTCAAAATGGTCTAAGGGTTTTCGGCGGCATCTAAGAGTATTTGATGTTGATGTAATCACTGAATACAATATTTTCCACCCCAATATTATCGATTTTAGTGCAAAGTCGCTTTTGCAACGTTGCACTAAAATAAATAATCTTCAAACCCCCCTTCCCCCTGTTTTATATCTCGCGGCCTTTGAGGCCGCGAGCTCTGTGTCCGATGAAGCTGTAAGTAACTGTCCGATGTAACTTACTGTGTCTTGAAGTCTTGCAGTGATATGCTTGGGTTTAGTTTTAATTTTACTAATAACAGGATCCCAATCAGGTGCTAGTACCCAGCCTCCCTTTTTATTGAAATTAGGATGTTTTTTTTAATTTCAATAGTGTTTTTTTAATTTCGTCTGCTGACGCGTAACACCAACGTTCCGGGAGTCTACAGTTTGTGATCACATCCTAAACGGCCCCCGCCTTTACATTAGATTTGATAAACCACAATTTCTCGCGAAAGAACATCGATTCCTGCCAAGGATGATACGCGAGGCTATTGAAATTAAAAAAACATCCTAATTTCAATATAGAGGGAGGCTTGGTACTACCACCTGCTTGCAATCCTGTAATTAGTAAAATTAAAACTAAGCCCAAGCATACCACTGAAGACTAAGACAGTAAGTTCATTCTGGGTAGATCGGATCAAACCTAATAATATAAAAAGCTGGACGTACTCCGGGTTAACTCTGACATCGGGACGGCAATCACCTCAGTCCCCTGTGACCATGGGTGATGTAAAGCACCCGAAACGTCGGGAATTTAATAAAAATTAGTCCATAGAACTCCATAGAATCCATAAAAGTAGTTTTATTCAATGTGTTGTGTTCGCGTAAATATAAGAAATCATTATGAAAGTTATTAACTAAGATCCGCGTTGAATAAAACTGCTTTTACGGATTTTATCAAGCTTAGTTTAATTTGTTTTTACTCTACATGTTTCAAGTGCTTTGCACAATAGCGATAATGTTCAAAACAGTTGTTACATATATATCATATTCAATATGTATTACCTAATATAAGAAATCATATAAATTAAATTGTGTATCTTACTTAGATTTAAGAGCCCCTACCTCACTCCTACAATTGTTTGCCGCTGCTAAACTCAAACACACATTACACAAGGAAAAACACACCTCCGTCGACTATACGACACGTGTAATGGCTAACCGCTCGTCGCCATCGGAGAATTCTGTTTACTTTAGTTATTCTGTTAGAATTACACACTTTTATCAGTCAGGAGACGAGATCAATAATTAAAACTTCTCTGAGGCGACTGTACTGCTATAAATGAATTTAAAACCAATCTCCACAATTTTAGCTATACATATACAATACATAAATCAATGTCAACAAAATAACAAATTTAAAATTATAAATCCATTCAATTTAAATAATCAGTAATGTCAGTATATAAAATAATATAATAAAATAAAATAAAGTTAATACATAAATAACAGAATTAAACACACTTTTATCAGTCAGGAGACGAAATCAATAAAACTTTCTCAGAGGCAAATGTACTGCAATATGTCTGTCGCAGTAATACCGGAGCTACGAAACTCTTTAATCTCCTTTAGACTACGAATCTTGTAACGATCGTCAAGACCGTTATCGTTACAGCATATCAAAATCCACCGCTGAACTTAAGTCTCCCCCACAGACTGCCTCATAGAGGGTTATATTGAACTAGTTGCCTTGTATTAATTTTGCAGCCTTGAATCTTAGAAAGGCAGGTTTTTGTGGAAGCACATAAGCAAAATATATTAAAGCCGTTATGTACTAATGTTCATAATAGTAAAAATTAAAATACTAGCTATAAGTTCGCTGCTAACTCTTAGTCAGTCATTTACGAAGAAAGCTAAGTACGTAAGATGAGCGGCAAACAAAGAGAACATCGACAATTAGGTAGGTGCAGTCTTAAAACTTAGTAACTAGAAAACTGTGACTGACAGTTTTATCTTTACATGTATAGGCGATATATACATCTGTATGCCTTATATAAGTTATATTGCAGTCACTGAACCAGGTGAAAGAAGCGAAACAGCACAGACAGTAGCACTTCAGGAGCCGTTAAACTTGTGTTGTATTTTATTAATTACAGCATAAATAAGGCCACAGCTCACACGCCCCACCGCCGACACAAGTCTTCTTTTATCAACGAGCACTTAGTAAATCAGCACATGAGATTGCAGATTGATTGAGCCGCTCACGCACCGTGAATTCTACGGTGATTGTTCAGCCCTGGAGCTACCACGGCTTGATTACAGTGTCAGTAAGATGGAATAATATATAATAGCCAAGCTAATAAATATAAACTCACACAGAAATCATGTCGTTTATGAAAGTAAGGTAATAATAATACACTCGAGCATACACTCAAAAGGCAGAAACAGATGTGGAACAGACAGAAATTGGTGCAGAACAGACCCATACAGAACAGACCTGCACAGAACAGACCTGCACAGACCAGATCTGCACAGAACAGACCTGCACAGAACAGACCTGCACAGACCAGATCTGCACAGAACAGACCTGCACAGAACAGACCTACACAGAACAGACCTGCACAGAACAGACCTGCACAGAACAGACTTATACAGCACAGACAGAATTTGTAATACAGACATTGTTTTATATATTTAATCTGTCTGTGCTCAAGCCACAGACAGATTAAATATATAAAAACAATTACGCACCTTCATTTTATTTGCCTGTAGTCTCGCATTGTCGCAATCTTCCTCCCGCTTTTCCGCTGAAGCTTATTACATAGGTTCACACGGCACTCCTCGTGTAATTAAGTCACCATTTCCTCAACCTTTAAGGTGGCTCGGATGTCAGCGTCCAAGTGATCAGGATAGACTATGGAACATAAGTCAAGCCGGTAGTTATAACCCTACGTTGTCGTGTTGTTTACAACTTAGCTTCTTGGAGAACCAAAAGATTAGCGCATCGTGTGTATTTGCAATATACCTCAGTTTTATCAAACGGACTACGAAGAAAAACGCAAACTATATTACCTATAAAATAAGGTGCAGAATTTTTTTTTTCTTTTTTTGTGTCATAAATATCAACATGATTGTTTTACGATATCCAAAGCTGACCTGTGGTGGATCTCAGCCGTACTTATCAAAGTTAGGAGATGAAAATAATTTAACGGATAAACTTCAAGTCAAATCTAGAAATCGCACACAGTTTTTGATATGAACAACAGTTTTCGAAACGAAATGAGATCATTCCTTACGTGTTTTGCAAACATTCGAAAAGAAAATAAGGGCAAAATGCAACAAGATATGACAGAAATTAAGGAACAACCAAAGGATATTAAGGCATGAACAAATAGAGTGATCGAGGAACAGAATAAAATGAAAATTTAATTGCGACCACCTAAAAACTCTGTGTACTACAAACGAAAATAATATAAAACTTCTTGAAAATAATATAAACACTACTAGTAGAATGCCTACATCTTCGTTACAGTTACAAACGACATCTTTCACCTATGAAGAAATTATAAAAGAATGCCAGGAACGTAATCATAGACAAAATAACATAATTATCTTAGGAATACCTGAACTTACAAGCGAAAACAAATCTGAAAGATGAGCTTCGATATGAGCAAGTTCTTAAATTGATTAATATGATTGGCAAAAGTTTTAGGGGCTTTAAGGAATGAAATGACCACAGAAGAATCGCCCAATAAAGGCATGTTTCGAACCCGAACGAACAGCGATGAAGTTACTACGTAAAAGGGACAATATAAAAATAATATAAAAATATATACAGATCAAACTCATAACCAGCTGAACTACATGAAACGTCTGAAAGAGGAATTGGTGCGTCGTCAACAGAGTTGCGAAGAAAACCTTACTATCAAAGCACACCGAAAATAACCATGCAGCAGCCAAAAACTAAACTCAACAATGGGACAACAATGTTGATGTAAATAGACATGGCAATATTAAATATGCTACATTAGTCAATTATCAACAAATAGCTCCAAGTTTACATTCCTCTTTACCTATGCTAACGTACGAAGTATAGTTGCACCTGAAAATTTGATGCACTACAATGTATTATTAAATCTAATACAAAACTACATTTGATTTTTTTTATATAGAATAGGGTGACAAACGAGCACAGTCCAGTCCTGATGGTAAGTGGTTGCTGTGATCCAGACATCTACATCTATCCTCAATAAAAATCAAAATGCAGATGCGTTGTAACCCGTGAGGACTAAGGATGGAATGCCTCTTTTCCAGTAAAAAGGGTCTCCGGTACTCTACACTCACCATACGAAACACAGCAGTGTTAAGCTGCTATTTTACGCTGGTATTCTGTGAGAGCGTGGTCCTTCCCCGGTCGAGCCGACCTATTCGTGCTACAACTATACTACTAATATATATGCAATAATAGTAGCTACTCCTAACTGGAACGTGGATAAAGTCAGATAATGAAGCGAAGCTGTTACAATTGACTAGATGTCAGACTTACTAAGATCTGATACCTGTGATAAGAGCACACCATGACTGAAACACCATTTACCACACAGGCGGCAATAACTACCTCTGGATATTGCTCAACAAATTATCTCTTAATGTTGGACTTATATACAAACCGGGACGGACTAATTTTAAAGAATTTATTAATACATTTGAGAAACAACTTGAACAACACAATAGGTCTATTATATTTGGAGATTTCAATATAGATTAACTATTAATCGACCAACTATTACAATCTAAGAATAGAATAGAGGAGGCTGGGTATTGTATCATTAAAAAAATTGAAAAAACTACTCACTAGAGACAGCAAGTATAATAGTAAGTATATAAGATCCAGAAGTGTAAATCAGATCTGGATCCTTACACCAATTGAATTGAGGATCATTTTAATTTTTATTTACTAGACCCTGCAATGTCTGACCATCAATACAATTACCTGGAGTTGTTAGGAAAGGCCATGAAGGGCATATATTGAATATATTCACCCTAAAATTACTTCTCTAACAGGCGTTCTGTCTAAAGTAGTAAACTGTCTGCTTAAACAAGTCCGTTTCAATATATACAAGTCTAGAAAAGCCACATTTAAATTATTTAGTAGAAGTTTTGGGTAATGCAGCGACTCGACGTCCGAAAGGTCTTCAAACTTCACAATTTTTTTATAAAAGTCTTATTTCATTATAAATACCTAACACCGACTAAAACAATTATCTGTATTCCCAGAACCCAATATAGAAATAAAAATCTGATGTATGAAGGAGCTAAATTATATAATAAATTACCTAAGGCCATAAAAGATGTTAAATCTGACAATGATTAAAAAATAAATTTGAGTTATTTTTTTTAATTTAGTTTACCAACTTCAATAGCTTCAAATATTGAGTTGTTAATATGCATGCTCACTGCACAGCCTAATTGTAATAAATAGTAGTAATATAAGTGAAATTTTGTAATTTCTTTAGACAATAAATTTCTTTAAACCTAAATAAGCTTGGCTTTCAGGAATTTCTCTCAACCAAATAAAAAGTTAACCACCTGTTCCTACAAAACATTTTCTTTAAAGCAATGTTTAAGACAAACTTACTCATATATTAAATGGTGGACGACAGCAGCGGCAAATAATGTGTCGCGGCGTCTTATGTTGACAGCATACTTAAATTCGAGCGACCAGCAGAACACCACTTTCTACTAAACCCTCAGCATCTAACCCCAATCCTGTCGACCGCAGAATATTCGGTGCAAACTGTAACACTTATCAACATTAGAACATTAAATGGCTACTTTTTAAATTCATAGCACGTTAAAGTTAAACATTTTTTGTACATCGTCAAACATTTCGAACCCCAAATTGTAGCCCATGTAAATCGTACGAACTATCAAATTACAACATAGCTTGAGCAATTTAAATTTCCACTGAATGCAAAATCATAAGTCATCCAGAACACCAAAATTTCTTTCAACCTTTGTTAACATATTTGGGTACATTACGAATTAATAAAAGTACTTGTGTACCTCAATATAAATCGAACAAAAGATGTAACTTTGGAACTTTTTTTCACACTTTACTTTATACTTTACTCTACACTTTAATGGCACGTCCATGCCGTAAATGGGACAACAAATTACACTACGACATTTAAAATAAAACAAAGGCACCAAGTAAAGCGCATCCTAGTCTTTCACTTAATAACCTCACACTATTCGAAGATTATGTATGTGGACGTTAACAAGGAAGCGACTTTATCCCATTTTGTCCAGTGAGTATGGTAGCAGGTACCGCGAAGTATTTGTCATCTAGGTTATTGAATCTCGGTAAAGTACAAACATCAGAATCAGTAGTATTCCTCACAATCTTTACATCCACAATATGGATTCGTGTGGTTGAATTCAAACGTCTGCTGAGCTCGTTATTTTGTATTTTCTAGAAACTTCTTCCAACTACCCACTCGTCTTTTTTTTTAATGTCCTCTTCAAATTGTCGTGATAGGATGACACATGACTATTTATTTGATCTACTATATGTCACGTTCCAACAATTGTCGCGATATGTAAGTAGTGAAGTCATTATCCCTTTGTCAAAAATCATTAAAACATTCATATCATGCTCGGGGACTTTCTTTTAAACCGTATAATGATTTATTTAATTTATAAATTCTGTCATATTAGAGGTTTTCCTTTAGATCTTCAAATAATACGTCCAATAACCTTTTACAATTATTTATTTCTAATACAAACTTATACTCAGTTGTTACAATTATTGTGCAGGCGTGTGCTCGCCTCGACCGCTCGAGCCAGAATGACCAAAAGGCCCTAGTTTGCCTACTAATAACTATACAATGACCGACCGCACGCATCAATTGACGATCAAAAATCATATAAAATTATGACATTAATTAAATAAATGCATTAATAATTTTGGATCGCTAACAGGCAGCCATTCTGTTGTTACAGGAATGTCCCTATTCCTGGCATCTCAACCTTCTAATCAGGTATGACCTCATACTTATTAATGTATTATTAAAATATAAAATATAGGATATAAATTTAAATAGATAAAAACATGATTTTGTTTTGTTACTTATTTAGAATTAGAAATTACTTAATCACACAGAAAAAAAACTGTATCGATTGTATATACTTATAATGCTTTTATACATACAAAATTTGTTAATACATCAATCTGGCTCACTAACTATGGGTATTTTAACTTTATTATAACTTAATGTTTTCTTATATTTGCAAGACTACACATTAAATGAAACTAATTTTTACGGATTATATCGCGTTTAATTTCTTTTAATTCCCGGACGTTTCAGGTGCTTTACAGCACCCATGATCACAGGGGACTGAGGTGTTGACGTCCCAATATCATAGTTAGCCCTTTTAATCATAATAACTTTTGAGACCACTGCAAGTCAAGATCCATTGATTCCATTGTTGTCCAATAAGCGTTTGCCTCCGTTGTGACCTGTTGCATTTGCCTGTTGTAGAAATGATGTAGCTATCTATCGCTTGTCCTGCTTGAGGGACCTATTAACAACCTGTTGTGTAATAGGTGCAGCTAACTGCCATTTGACTCTATCGAGATACGGCCTGTTGCTCAACTGATTCTCCCAACTACCGTTTGCCGCCATCAGGACACGGCCTGTTGTTTGATTGATATGGTCAACTACCGCTTGCCACCATCGGACGCGGCCTGTTGCTCAACTGATACTCCCAACTACCGTTTGCCTTCATCAGGACACGGCCTGTTGCTCAACTGATACTCCCAACTACCGTTTGCTGCCATCAGGACACGGCCTGTTGTTAGATTGATATGGTCAACTACCGCACCCGCCATCAGGACGCGGCCTGTTGTTCTACTAATACTGCCAACTACCGTTTGCCTTCATCAGGACACGCCTTTTGCTCAACTGATACTGTCAACTACCATTTGCCTTCATTGGGACACAGCCTGTTGCTCAACTGATACTCCCAACTACCGTTTGCCACCATGGGGACACGGCCTGTTGTTAGATTGATATGATCAACTACCGCACCACCATCGGGACGCGGCCTGTTGTTCGACTAATACTGCCACCTACCATTTGCCTTCATCGGGACGTCCTGTTGCTCAACTGATACTCCCAACTACCATTTGCCTTCACAGGACATGGCCTGTTGCTCAACTGATACTCCCAACTACCGTTTGCCTTCATCGGGACGACCTGTTGCTCAACTGATACTCCCAACTACCGTTTGCCTTCATCAGGACACGGCCTGTTGTCTTATTGATAGTAGGAATCACTGTTTGCTGCTTTCGAATCACGGTATTTGATTGGCACCGGGAAATGCCAATGGCCTTCTTTCGATTATATATTCACGCATTCTTATCGTCAATTTGGATTCATCGGAATTGCTCCGCTAATTTGTAACGGTAAAGATCAGGACATTAGGATTAGGTAATACTTTTAAAACGTCATGCTAAACTTATGCCACTCTCATAATATAGCCATCTAGTCAGCTACGTTTGGCTCATCGCTTCTACTACCACTATCCAGATCTTAATTTGATCAGCTGGATATATATTTTTATACTTCTTTTGAGAATGGCCATCACTGTTTAAAACTTCATATCTATCATGGTGTATACAGATGTAAATTTAAAAGGACATGGATACTCCAGAGCTAGTTTCTTGCCATCCTCTTTAAAATTTTAGGAGAAACTCGCCTCTTAATAACATTCTCCTTCATTTTCTTTTGTATTTATTTAACCCTTTCCTTGTCCCATGAATCATATATGTACATTTCGATTGTGTGACTATAGTGTTTATATCTCGGACAGGGAAACTGTTAATATTGTTTTCCACAGTACTTGTTATCTCTTCTCGATTATTTTCATCTGGTTCTAATGCTGCCTTCAAGATGTTTCTGACTGTCAGACTGTTCTTTGACCAAAACTATTTCTGTGGTGCCACTTCCAGATTCCTTTATTCATGGTATTGTTCAAAGTCAGGTGTAATTTTCGTACATTTATGTCCTAGTCTATTTGTTCAAAGCCAATGATTTCAAGATTATCGAGAGATCGTTATATCTTTGTTTGTTCGTGATGTTGCTACTACATTGAGCATATATGCTTAGTTTCTAAAGTCTATGAATTTTCGGGACTCTGTAGAAGTGAAACTATTGCCTTTGATGTCTCGAAAAGACTTTCCCTTATTTTGTTGACATAAAATTCTAGGGACTTGTCCTTTTTCCATTTCCTATCGGGTAATACTCTAGCACGTGCAATGATCCTATTTTCAGAGAGTTTCAATGGCTGACCAGAACAATCAACCAGAACAACGCAGCCCTTTTCCATTAGTAATACATTTTAGTACATTATATATACATTATAGTAAGCCCATATACCCTTCGAGAGATAAAGTAATCATTATGTTCCTTTAAGCAAACATACCCGGGCCCCAATAGAAGACTTGTGTAGTCGGTATCGTTAGCGTATGGGTTAATGAGTTTAAGCCTTCTACAGATACATTTTCAGAACTGAGCACTTCTAGCCGGTTTAGCTTATTATAATCACAATATACCTATAAAGTCAGCTGTGTGCTTGTATATAGTGACCAATGGCAGCTCCGTGAGTGACTGTCCTATGAGAACATCTGTTTTTATAAATCGTCCCTGAACACATATGTTTAGACATCCGTTGATCTGTTGTAGTCATACCTAATAGGTACTTGTTATAGGGGTTTATTTGCCGATTCGGGTTCCATGTTCTATTCTTGTACTGTATCGCATTTTTTCGTGAAGTACTCTTCCAGTAACTCGGCTCTATTGCTTCTTCGGTGCAGCATTTCGTACAAACGATCGGCATAATTAATATCATCTGGGAAGGCATTAGTAAATCCTATTTATAACAACGTAGGTATTTATTGCGGTGAACATTCAATTCCGGTAATTACGGCAGGCTATCTTGTGTCTTTATTCGAGCTTTTTTTTGGGGAAAAATGTGATAAAGGCATAAAAAGTGTTTTGTCTTAAACGCTACAAAAGTAATATCATTTATATAACAATTTTCCCGAGTAAAAATTAATATTGTCTTTAAGTGAGTGCAACCTAAATAATTCAAACGTATAAAGAAACATCAAGATGAAAACAAATCGCTCTTGATTATAAAAATATATATTGCAACAAAACAATAGTGCGGGTAAACCCCACTATTGTTTTGTTTTTACTAAATTATATATTACTCTTTTTTTTTGTTTCTACTGAGTTAAAGTAACATTTTTTTATACAAGCAAACTGTATCGTATTATGCAATAAGATAGGTCGGATGAGATCGAATACTTAATTTTTATTTTTATTTATCATTTGCAAAATTTAAATTAAGTAATTAACAAATGAAACTTACCAGTCCGATGTATAATTTACTTATTAGAGAATTTTTACATACCAATGGGCTTTCTTCAACGTTCTTACCACTTCTGATATTAGAGGTTTTCCTTCAGATCTTCAAATAATACGTCGAATAACCTTTTACAATTATTTATTACTTACTTAACTTATTTATTAATTACTTAATTAGTTGTTACTATATACTATATATATATACTCTATATCCAGTGTCAGTATACCCAAGTAAAATTCCAACTTCTGCTTTCTTGTCCCATTTAGATTTTTACCTTTCTTCTGGAATTCTTACAAACACTTTACTTCCATACATTTTTAAATTTTTTACTGACGGCTTTCTTTTAAAAAAATATTTCATATGGTGTTTTTCTCTCAATAGTATTAGTCAGTGTCCTGTTTTTAAAATATTCAGCTGATTTAATTACTTCTGGCCAAAATATTCTCTCTACCTTTGCTTCTGATAAAAGATATCTGGCCATGTCCATTAGTGATCGATTGTATCTCTCTGCAGTTCCATTTAATTCATGAACATATGCTGGACAAGGTTTTATTACTATATCTTTTTCTTTTGCAAACTAAAAAACTCTTACATTCATGTATTCCTTCCCATTTTCACATTTCAGTTCCTTTATTATTTTTCCTGTTAAGTTTTGTATCTCATTTACATATTGCACTAAGTAATCATATACCTCATCTTTTTTCTTAATACAGTAAACTTTAACTAATTTGCTGTAGTCATCTATGATGCTCAAAAAGTATTTTTCTCCATAATTTCCTGTAGTCTGATGTGGCCCATTTAAATCTGTATGTACAATAATCTAATATCTTCTCTGCTCTTCTTCGATTATTATGAAATGGTAAGTTATGCATTTTGTTTTTGATACAGGTCGAGCACTTTAAATAATCAGGTTCAATCTCTTTAGGTAATCCTTCTAATGTCTCATTTTACATTAATTCCAATTTATTAAAATTAATATGTCCCAATGTGCGTTGTAGTTTTTCTTTTATAGTTATATTACTTTTACTCATGTTCACTTGCAATGTTTCTTGATTCATGTAGCTTTTCATCTTATAGAGTCTCCATCCTTAATTGCAATTGCTATAATCTTTCCATTTGTGTTGTAAATTTTTGACAAAGGTCCTCTTGAAACAATTGAATGTTTTTCTGTAATTTTTGAATAGCTCAGCAAGTTTGCATTCATTTCTTCTACATTAAAGACTCTTATCAACGTCACTTCAGATCTAAATCCATAAACCAGGAAACAAGTTGTAATATTACCAATTTTTGAAGCTTCTAATATTGTTCCATTACCAATTTTACTTTTATTGGCGTTTTTAATGTCTCGCAGGTATCAAAGTACCCATCAGTGTTAATAATATGATCCGTACATCCACTATCAAGTAGCCATCCTATTTGACCTTCACTAGGCTTATCATTTTCACTTTTTGTGTAAGCGTTATTTGCAATTACCTTGACTCTCATGACTAGTATGATGATAATTTCCTCGTCCTCTGTAAAAATTTCTGGCATAATATGATCCATGTCCACGATGACCATATAATCCACGACCTCGAACACGGTTTACATTTCGAAACGACAATCTCTTTTAATATGGCCAGACTGTTCACAGCCAAAACAATTTAAATTATTCTGATATAACGTCCTGGCCTTTGTTTGAAAAAAGCTCATACCCACACTTAAACCACACATTATATTAATTCACACACCCTCCTCACACTCTACGCATACATTAAATATACACACTACACTTACACTATACACACACTTCACACATACTTTATACACATACCCTTACTTAACATTTAATTATAATCAATGGGAAGAGCAGAATCACCCAAAACAAGCATTTTTACATGCTTTTAAAAAACCTGTGTATGTTTTACTTTATACGTACGCCATGCTGAAGCTTATTTATTTATTTATTCATTTATTGATAAAATATAAGCTTACAGTTTATACAACCAAGTCGCTTATATCTATACTAAACTTACAAAATAAAATAAAATACACAAAAAAAATCAACGATAATTAAATATTAACATACACAATATAAATTACAGACACAACAGTTTATAATGAGATCTTTTTACTTTATAATAAATAAAACTTAATTACCTAAACTTATACTATTCTTAAATTAAATTTAATTAAATGGGTTAGCTCGAACGAGAAATGAATATCAGCAAGAAATAGCAGCTAAATGCTGCTGCGTATCATATATGGTTAGTGTAGAGGACCGGAGACCTTTTTTACTGGTAACAGGCTTTCTTAGTTCTTAGAGGGGAGAACACATCTTTATTTTTATTCTGAATTGAGGAAGTTTAGGTGACAATGGGCTACAGATCCCACATACCAGGTGGACTGTGAGCTCGATTGTCACCTTATCTATAAAAATGTAACACAATCTTATTCTGATTCTGTTATAGACTAATTTCCGTTAATATTAAAATTCCCTCTTGGTCCTGGCGCCATTGAAACATATACATTTAAAGCAATCAATTTATCGCTGCCGTTGGGGCCTCAACCAATCTCTGTCAGTCTAATTAAGTCGACCAATCATTCAGTCTCGCCGGTCAATTTACTGGAATAATGGCAACTCAATGGAGTGAATTATAAAACGTCACGGCCCTTATGTGTTATTTCTTGAGGTCGCCTTCTGTTTCGTAGTTTTATTTCCAAATGATTAATTTCTGCTAATTAGCCGTATGCAGTTTAAGAGAATCCATCATCCAGATTCGTCCCGTGGATATCGTTAGATATGACTATATAAACCAAACGATTATATTATTTAAAAAAATAGATTATGAAAAAAGATTATTTATTTTGCGTTAGATTTTGGATGAGTAACTTTTGTCTTTGATTTGATTTTTTTAGCATGGAATAAACAATTTCTGTTGTAGTACATACCTATATCGTGATAATAGAGTACATTCCATAAAAAAAGAAGATTCTTGATACATAACCTATTTTAAAATTTAAGAAGGGGTCGAAAGGGTTCGGCTGGCGCGGCCATATTTAATTGCATTTTTCTCTAAAAATACAGTGCTACATTAAAAAAGAAAGAGGCACAAATTATCCAATGTACGCATTTGTACAATAAGTAAGTAGTAAGTAGGATAGCAACCGCAGTTTTATATTATTTTCACAGTGTTTCCACTCCCCTCGTTGTCGGCATACCGAGCATTCAAATTAAACGGGTGTCGTCATTCGTAATGTATACAGCAAAAAACTGAAGTAATTTACCAGCATCTGTCTTCCTTCAAATCACAATGTGATTTTCTACGGAAAGAGAGAATACGCTTTTTTTAAGCTAAATCGGAGCGCTTTACGAGTATCATCTTTTACCATCAAGTGAAATACTAGTCAAGCATCAGCTTATAATAATTAAACAAAGAAAAGGCCTAGTCAGCTTTTTCCTGCTTTTGAATCCAAGATTCGAAAAAGATGTTTCGAGTTAATTGAAACGAAAAGGAACAGTCACCAAAGAAACTGAGTGTAATTAGTCAACATCGTTCTATAGAGAGAAGTGGGTGAGTGGGCCGTTACTGTTTACCGTTACAGTATATCAAAACTCCACTGCTGAGCATAGACCTCCCCCACAAACTGCTTAATAGGAGCGGACATTTGTCATTTTTGCCACGCCTGGCAACCGATTCTAATATGGGGTGGTGGATATTCTTAAACCACCAGTAGGCTGTGCTCATCCAAAATTGTCTGGTGCCCACCCATGGATGTTAGGTTACCAATTCAAAATTAGAATTAATAAAAAGTTGGTATGATCAATTAATAATCATGTCATCAAAATCGTTTCACGAAAATGCTTTTATTTTATTTTATTTTCATGTAAAGCAATATTCCGAAAATCGATGGCGGTCAATACTTTACGTTGAAATTACTTTTGTTGCGTACATCTCAGACTTCATCGGCCATCCATTCCAGCCAGGGGCCACACGCCAATTTACCTACGTATATCAGTTCTCTTCAATATATAGAGAGACTGAGTCGAGCCTTGACGTAGTTCTCCCGCAAGTGATGAGAAAATTAATGAAAAATAATTGATCGTATTCTGTTTTATTAAACGATTTCGGATACTTCTTTCATGAAATAAACAACAAATTTACCGTTCAAGTACAAAATTCGCCTTGAAAGTAAAATAGAATGCCCTTTATTTCTTGATTCATTCATAGTCATACAATCAAACTTTGTTCGAAGGAAGAAATAACATAATCAAGAAATGAAATCTAAGAGATAACCAGGAAAAGTTTGTGTCATGAAATAATATTGTGTGTAGATAATTGGCGGATCAAAAGCAATTTATATGCTAATTCATCTAAAACGGCCTCTATTCCGGCGTTCAAATATAAATTACCAATCACGGGCTTAGTGGCATCAAGCAGTATGTAGAATTTCTTTATTTCTGTCTTCTAAGCCTAGCCACTCGGTCGGCTTAAGTCCTCAGTTCTTAGTCCTAGATTTGTAGGTTTGAATCTCAACCAATTTGTGAAGCTGTGTTTTAGATACAGAAGCTTACAAAGAAAAGGACAAACATAGATACAACATACAATATTCATATGAAAATAAAATTAAGTAAAATTTCTCAATACATATTTAATATTTTATGTTAATTACCTACAACACTTTCTCCGACTAAGTAAATTCAAGATCCAGAGGTCAATCGACGGATCCACCTCGGCTGGACAACTTTCAGATGCTTGCGAGACATCTTATTGTCAAGTATTCCTCAAAATCTAAAAACAAGAATGTACATCCAGTGTGTGTTGCCAGTGAAGACATATGGATCTGAGACGTAGACCTTCATTGCTGGTCGTTTGAGGACGTTCAAACCCTTATGGAATCCTGTCTGTCTGTCTGTAAAAGAGGTTTTTACAGGAGCAAGAGTTCTTCATTTATAATTTCAACCTCAGAATTAAATGTAGTGTAAATGTCAGTTAAACCTTTGAAATTCTCCTGGTGTTGCAATTTTTCATCGGCGGCGCGATTGACACTCACCATCAGGTCACAAATTTCATGTTATATAAAGAATCGAGTTGGATAAATAGCCAGGCTCTTGCCGTAAATGGTACACAGTTCACTCTTCCAAAAACACGGAAGTTAATGTATAGAGGGTCATAGTTAGACATCATATTTCAGAAACATCTAAATTCCTCAAGCCAGCACTAGAGCAATGTTCATAATAAAGCCTTTATTACCTTTTTTTCTTCTATATGGATGACGTGACCCCGCGATTAGAATAAAGCGTAAAGCTCCGCCTTGCGAATGTTATTCCAAGTCTGCGTTATTGCCTTATTCATAAAACGAGCGTTCTCGAAAATTATTTTTATCGATAAGACTAAGCCCGAGTCCTTTATGCTTTATACGCGGTAGAGCTATGCTGTAGTTATATTATGGTTGTAGCACGAATGGGTCGGCTCTACCGGGAAAGGACCACGCTTTACAGAATACCAGCGTGAAATAGCAGCTTAGTGTTCTAAAAAAAAATGTGTTATCAAATTAGTGTCTATTTCATTTTCAAGGGCCGGTACCCTATTACTAAGCCTCCGCTGTCCATCCATCTGTCAGCGGGTTATATCTCATGATCCGTAATAGGTGTGTCTGTCAGCGGGTTATATCTCATGATCCGTAATAGGTAGACAGTTGAAATTTTTACAGAATGTGTATTTCTGTTGCCGCTATAACAACAAATAATAAAAATAAAAATTTATTGAAAATTAAAGGGGACTGCTCCCCTACTAGAAACATGTTTTTTACCTACATAGTATTAAATCTTGTAGGATGGTAAGGAACCCTTCATGCGCGAGTCTAACTCGCACTTGGTCGATTTTTTTTAATAACGTTTAAACGCAAGGCAATATTAAAATTATTGTTCAGTAACCATGTAAATCAAGTATGTTCTTCTGGCCATGTTTGATTATGTCAAAATTCTGTAGAAAGCTCCCGCACAAGAAGTAATAATTTAAAACTTTATTGTGTTATTTTCACAATAATATAAAGTACGAAAGAACGTACTTAATGTCAGTTGGCATTACCGTGGGTGTGGTATGAGGCGACGGTAGGATACACCAGAAAAATCTTGTGGCTCCCGGTAGATGGTATCGGGTTTACGTGTCACGACAAATAGCCTAGCGACGGGATGCTGCGTCAAAGGTGCGAGACGCCTGGTACTGCGGCCATCAATCCGCCTGCCAAGCGAGACGATTAAGGCAAATCCTTGCTATAACGAGAGAGACCCAGGTCCAGCAGTGGACTTTTCCGGACTGAAGAAGAAAAAGATAGTAATGTAGATTAGACACATAGACTAACACATCAGTAAGATTAAGTGGTAATGGGCCGGCCATATAATGTTAAGAACCGACAACCGCTGGGGAAAAACGCTAGGGAAGTGGCAGCCTCTTACCGTTAAACGAGACTAGCCGCCGTGACCGAAATTCGTTCTTAAGGGCCACTCCTATTACTTTTACTAAAACTTCTACTATTATTAATGTAAAAATATGCATATTATATGAATTTGATATGATAGATCTTGAATTTAATCGAATTCTAATCCACACACACCGCACTTGAGAGAAACTTGTAAATCAGAATCGATTCATAGTAGAACCAAGTTTAATTACATTTTAAATTGGACGCCTTCCCAGAGCTTCTAAAATCTTACTAGATTGCTGCAACTTCTGGCTTATAACGGGTTTACATTGGTAAAGATAATTCAAGAAGATTATATTAAAACGGTAAACAGTAACACTTTTTCCTTTATAGTCCTATTTATTAATTGCGTTACTTTTTTATAGAATAAGGATAACAATCGCGCACTCAGTAATCGATTAAGAAACAAAATGCAAATACATTATCGCTTCTGAGGTCTAAGATGAAAGACTCTCTACAGTCATTATACTAAACACTGTGCACTAGCAGTGGTTCAGTGATTCTGCGCTTGGACTCTGTAGACTCCGAACGTGTCGGTCGAGTTCACTCCCGTCACTCCACTCTCTTAGCTCATGCGCAACAGTAACTATTATTATACACCGCCTTACTTGGTGCTCTGTGTTTGGTTGCTGCCTTGGTGTTCTTACTGTTTTGCGCGAAGCACGCTGTCCCGGGAGACAGAAGACTCATTGTGTTGTTGTGAAGTGTATCAGACGCTTGTTGTGGTGCAAGGTTTGTTTTGTGCGTAACTCTCCTTCCTGGCTTCCTGGTATTGGCAACCGTAAGAAAGGTAAATACACCCGCCGCCTCAGAGGCGGCCATCGTTTTTAATTTTTGTGTTGTTTTTGTATTAGGCAACAGCTAGGTACACACCCTAGCGTACCAACGCGCTAGGTGTATAGGTGTTCGTTTTAGGCACATTTCGGAAGAGCTTGGTACACATCTGTGCTTGTGTTAGCATGCGACAAAATGGCGTCGATTACGGTAGACGAACTCGTTGACTTTTTTAGTGGAGCCTAAAAAAGTCTCTGGGCTGTGTTTATTGCACAGCGCAACTCACGTCCCGCGCCCGAGCCCGCGCACGAACCTGCGCCTCTAGCCGGCCCCTCTACTCAGCATGTCTGGCCCCCTGCTGACCGTCCGACCGTGCGGATCGACGACCCTTTGTCGCCGAGCACCGGACCCACTACCCCTGTGTCCATAGACACAATTTATGACGATGGGTCCCCCACGCCTTCCGCGATATCCACCCGCGGCCTCTTTCCGGTTTTCTCAGATGCCGAATCAAGCTCCGACATGGAGACCCACACGCGTGCCCCACTTAAGCCCGAAGACGAAGGTTTTACCCTCGTGCAGGGCAAAAGCGCAAACGCGCAGCCCCTAAAAAGGCAGCCGGGCCTAACTCGAACCCCTCGTCCCCACCGCCACTCGGCAAAAAAGCCTGCCACGCGGCGCGCGCTCAACCCTCTGAGGCCGCGGCCAAGCCCGCAGCGAAAGGATCTCCTGCTGAACGTAGGGAAAAGCCGCCGCCACCCATCATTGTCCAAGATAAATCCAAATGGAGCAACCTATCGTACTGGTTGGACTCCAAAAAAAAATCTATTGCCCAAAGGTGCAAAACGCAGGTCAGGGCATACGCATGTTCGTGAACTCGACTGAGGAATTCAGCAGCGGCTTCGTTCTTCCACGAAACGCAGGACGTCTTCTCCCGACGTACTTTTGTCCAAACGGGAGATGTAGAGCTATATGGTTGGCTCCACAACACGCAGAGTTGTACTCGCGTTTATTTTGGCGGTCACACGCTGGTTACAAACGGGTCTCGACCGACGTCTCTTCTCAACAAGAGTAAACCCGTTCTTATCAGTCTTGTTTCGGGTCATCACTGGAACTGATTTTATTTCCACATTCTTTCGCTTTCGACCACAAGAGGGTGCCGGTTGTGAAGATTTTCGGGCAACATCTGCAAACGTCTTCTCTTGTTGTGAGGTTGCTTTCGGCGGAGGAGTACTCTTAGGTTCAGTCAAGGCCTGAGGTTGTGATGCAATGACGACTAAGGTCGCCCTAGTTTCTCGGTCATCAACCCTGTGAAAGACGGTATCGCGTGACGGAGTCGCAATCATCTGTGAAATATGACTACTATTACGGTTACCGCGTGTCGTATTTACATTCTGCGACGGCGGTGAATTCACAGATGTTGCAATTATGCTGCGCAACGTAGTGACTTCGTTCTTCAGCTCTGTTGCGGCTCGTTCCGCTTCTTCAAATTTGAAACGGATGTCGGTAACTTCGGCTTTCAACGTGGTGATGTCTTTCAAAAATCTGGTCACGTCTACGTGATGGAACGTCACGGGAGGCAGTTTGTTGAGATCACGTGTGTGAGCGCGACTAAAGTTGGGATGTCATTAAGGTCGATCTCTTTGAACAGTCTGAAGATGTTTTGCAGGTCTTTCTTACCGCGTCCATCTCTGTGACGTGTGATAAGACGGATTTGGGTCACGGCTGCTAACACCTCTTTCGCTTGGATGATCTCGTCCACGGTGAAGCTTGTCATCAGTATCTGCTCCAGAGACACTTGGTCCATGACGTCCAATTTTTGTTGAACAAAGGCCAGGAACTCGTGGACTACGACGGTTTCGGAGCGTTTAGGTTGACACGCCATTTCGAATTATTTTCGCGCAGTAGGTATGCTTACGCTACGAAAATATTGTAGGTTCGGCATTAGAGCCGTCACATCATTATGAAGCGACTGCACTGACCGGTAGTAGAATCGCGACTCAATTTTGCAATAAAAATTCGTTGCTAGTCGCCTCCACCCTCTAGTTAACAGCAAAAGCAAACTGTCCTTAAACACAAGCTCCATCTTTACAAAGCGTGCGTAAGACCTATCATGTCTTACGCAAGCGTAGTTTTCGCGCAAGCGAACCATAGTCATTTGTACGACCTCCAATTCATCCATGATAGATTCATTCGCATAGCCACCGGAGCTCGGTGGTACCAGTGAAATTCCGACTTACACAGAGAATGTCAACTTACGACTATTTCAAGGGTCTCGGCGCTATTTCCAGAGGCCGAGACACATCAAAACCGCTATCGCGAGATACGAGCTAGCCGTCAGAGCCGGAGCTGTCACCCCCTGTTCGGACTGCTGTTAGATAACTCATCCATGTTATGTTAATGTGACCACAGAACTGAACACATTATTATTCCCCCCAAGATTATCGATTTTAGTGCAACGTCGCCGCCGCAACGTTGCACTAAAATAAATAATCTCCCCCCTTTTTATAGCTCTGAATCCGATGAAGCTGTAAGAGCTGCATAGACTAACAGCATTAACATCACAGAAACTAGAAACTAGAAGAACTGTGCACTATGCTGCTATTTTACGCTGGTATTCTGTGGTAGCGTGGTCCTTCCCTGATCGTGTCGACCTGTTCGTACTACAACAATAATATAGCTTCAGCATGGCTCAAACACGTATTTATTACTTTATTTTAAATTAATAACTTAATAAATAAATATATAAAACAAACAAAAACCTAATGGTCGAAGGTACGGACTGCGAAACTAAAACGACGTTAGCTTAAATCCAATGTTTGATTACTCTCTACTAGGAGTAAACACAACATAAACGTAAGCAAAACACAAATAAGGAGTAAAAGCTTAGTTGAAGTGGTTAACCGGAAAATTAGTTGTGTTAATAGCAGTGCTAATAGGCATTCGTTTCAAGAAAATAACTATAACGTGCTAGAGCCACGCTGTAGCTGTATTATGGCTATAACACGAAGGAGTTGGCTTGACTAGAGATAGACCACACTATCACTAAACAGCAATATAAAATAGCAGCAGAATGCTGTATTTCGTATGTTGAGAAACGAGGACCGGCGAGAATCGGTGAGCCTTTTACTGGGAACAAGGCAATCCAACTAAGTCCTCAGGGGTGACAATGAATCCAAATTTTGGTTATTAATGAATGAAAGATGTAAGGATCTATTGGCCACAGTAATGTCCTCCAGATTGAACTCGGTCACGGAGTCTGCGCAGGATAGGATAAAGTGCACGAGTGTATGCGCAAGCACAAGTGCACTCTCTATTTCTTCACTCTCAAAGTGCGATGTGATGGGCAAACCGACACGAACGGAGAAAGATTAAGCTCAGGACCAACCACTTCACGTGTTTTCCGAGGCACGAGGGTGAAACACCGCCAACTTTCAACTTTCATACTTGGTAAAGTCATGCTGAAGCTATATTAGTAGTATAGCTGTAGCACGAATGGGTCAGCTCGACCGGGGAAGGATCACGCTCTCACAGAATACCAACGTAAAATAACAGCATAACTTTCCTGTGTTTCGTATGGTGAGTGTAGAGAACCGTAGACCCTTTTTACTGGAAAAAAGGCATTCCATCTTAGTCCTCACGGTTGCAACGCATTTTTATTTTTATTCTTTATTGAGGATAGATATAGGTGTCTATGAGTCGCAGCGGCCACTTACCATCAGGTGTTTGTCACCCTATTCTATAAAAAAAAACTTCCTGACTTCGGGCTGCTATTGAGAATTAAATGACAGAAAAACCCAATAATTGATTTTGGCCCGACCCTGGTTTCGAACCCGGGACCTCATGATCAGCAACCGCGTTCACGACCGCTAGACCAACGACGCAGTAGGACCACAGTATCCAGTTACCATCTCGTGGACTGCGTGTCCTGTCATTACATTACGATATTTTTGATTTTGTATTAGGATACACATTTCTGTTAAAAAATATAAAGTATGTGACAATAAATGATTGAAAATATAAGCGATTTCGAATAAATTAATTTCCTCTTATGAATCCCTTTGAGAAGATTGATCGAAAATTTTATATCACAACATACGAAGGTATTATAACAATATTTTCGATCAACTACAAAGTGGGCTTTACGTGCGTTAGGAACTCTTAAGTTGAAAATTCATATCCCGGAGCTTTCGAACGGCTGCTTCAATTACCTTGGAATATCGGGAAATTTCACATTTTAATATTAAGTTTATTTGTATGCCTTGCATTTAATTTAGTTCGTCGTATTGACAGAGAAAATAAATTAAAGCTCTGTAAATAGCTTAGCCAAATTAAGAGGAAATGCGGGCGGCAAAACATTTTTGAAGAATAGGATATTAATAGATCTATTGCTGTCGCACTGTGCCTCCCTGTATAGTGCGCGAGAGAGACAATTGCTGCTCGGACCGATTATACCTTTAATTAAACATTGACGAAATCATCATCTTTTATTCCCCTGTTTCCTCCTTAAAAACTAAATCGATGGTTCTTTTTTCAAGAACAATATAAGAGTGATTGTGGCTATGTCCAAATGTGTTTATTTTATTTTTATGTCATGCTCAAATCAATTTCAGCAGGAACCAACATGTGATATAACGATAAAGATACAATGGATATGTGAATAAAATTGAAATATCCTTACCGGGTTTACTTAGTCAATGGAATTAAATTTAAACTTCAATTCTCAAAAGTCGTTTTAGTTTGGTGATGTTCCGCGTGTCTCTGTTGCTGCATTCTATCCTGATTGCGATCTTATTGCATAGTCGTTACAACGATGATAGGTAGATTATTTTTCTTCTTCTTTTTCAGCAAGTTCATTGCTTGCCTTTCCTGTTGTTGGGAGGATTTGCCTATCAGGGTGACGATCGCAGTAACAAAAGACCCGCACCATTGAGGCTGCTTCCCGTCACCGGTCTGCATATTTTACATATCATATCGTAAACTGTCTTGTTATACCGCAATCGATCGGCAGCCATGAGGTCTTACCGGCATTTTTTAATAATAAAGGTGACAAACGAGCACACAGTTCACCTGATGGTAAGTGGGTGATGTGGCCGATAGACAGCTACATTTATATATTTATATGCCCCTGAGTAAAATGGGCTTCCGATTCTCTACACATACCATAAGAAACACAGCAGCATTAAGCTTCTATTTTACGCTGGTATTCTGTGAGAGCGTGGTCCTACCCCTGTTGAGCTTACCCATTCGTGCTATAACCATAATATAGCTGCAGCATGGCTCTGCCACGTATATAAAATTTCCCATAGTTACCTCTTATGACATTCAAAAGGTGAATTGCGGTAGTTAGGAATTGCTTTCAAAAAAATAACTTTCAAATTTATTTGAACCATACGCGCGCCAACTACTGTAAGTTAATTGTACGTTGCCTATAACCTTGGCGCAAGTACCAGCAATAAGTTGACAAAGTTTTACCGCAATCTGACGAACGGTATGGTTGCGCATAAAATACGAACAAACAAACATTAATTTTTATAATATTTTACCGTGTAGTGGCGGTGTAAGATCCACTACCCCATATCATCCCGTGAGTGTCGTAAGAGGCGACAGAGGGAAACAAATCAGGAGATGGCCAGCAGCGTCTTCCTAATAATGACTAAAATAAAAAACTGTGGTTACGAACCCGTTTGCCAAGCGTGGCCACTATGGCAAATATCCAACCTATGAGGCAATCTATGGGAAGACCAGTGTTCAGACTTTAATAGGCTGTAACGGTAACGGGGTATTTTCGGTGGTTTCGTAATCACCGGTCAGGGTCTGATGTTTATTGCGCTATAGGAGACCAGAAAACTTTCTTGATATTTAACTTTGTCGGTTCTTAATTCTAATTTAATAAGTAAAGAACACGCAGACACGATTGATAAGAATATAATAATTTTTTATTCAATTTAAATTACAAGTAATTCTTATTGAAAGTCATTTTAAAATCGAATTAAAATCCAATAAATTGTAAAGAAACAAATGCTTTATATCATTTGCATACTTTTATTTGCTTGACGGTCCAAGTGAGTATATGGAAGACAAACGTATGTCAAAGCAATAAGGGCACAAACATTACCCTTTTAAAATTGAATCTCGCACAATTTATCAAGAGGGCACGATAAAATACGAGACTTCGTGATGGATTTATAGTTGTCAGCATTCCCCCGTTCAATAAAAATGTTTCAGTAAAAATAAAATATATCTTGTGGTTTACGAATCTCAATGTCTAGAAGTGATTTTCATCAATACAACCCATCACAAACATACTGTTGAACTTTTGTCTTCCCCAAGGAGTGCCAACGTGGTTCTGAGCCACCTAAATCCAACTTCTTAAATGGCTTATCAGATCATCGCTCCATTTACTTTACCGTTAGCGTTCGTTAGCCTAATTCATTTCATTCATTCATTATAGCCCTTCACAGGTCCAATGCTGATCACAGGCCTTCCCCAAGGAACGCCACGAAGCACGGTCCTGAGCCATCTGTATCCATCGACTTCCTGCATGTCTTATCAGTTCGTCACTCCATCTAGTGGGGGGCCGCCCTACACTTCAATTAAAACTTTCTCTGAGGCAACTGTACTGCGATATGTCTGTCGCAGCAATGACGGATGATATGGCAGTATAACCGTTCCGCGATCATCGCCAGGACAGTTTTGGTGCTGGCCCGCACTCTGCGCACCAGGGACACGGCCCGCTTGCACATGGTGGCATGAAAGCAATCGGTGCGCGCATCCGCGAACATACCAGATGCGCTTCAAAATCGAAGTAGCCCCATCACCGCCCTAAACGGATTATTGTATTGGACGCGGAGGACGCTGTAACTCTTCCTACTGTAATTAGCCCATAAGCTGCACGAGTAGAGCGATGTACAGAACGCTCGAAAGAGCGTAACCTTAATCTCCTATGAACACTGCGCAAACCTACGAGCAATCATGTTTACTCTGACAGACAGCGCCCTCCACTTCCGATCCCTATCCGCGTGATCTTTCAGGTCGATGGTGAGTAAATTCCCCAGATATTTAAATTGTTCAACCCTTTCCAGGGGTACACCATTTTATTTCATTTGAGGTATATTAGCAGGCCTCAAAGATCATGTATTGACTTTTCCTGACATTATATAATAATCCGTGGCCACATGTATATTCCTCACAAATCCGTATGAGCATCTTCAGGCCGCAGACCGACGCACTCAGCAGCACCTTGTCGTCCTCTTAACTCAGATTATTGACACAAACAACCGTCAATGTGGCAGCCGACATGCTGACTACTAAGCGCTACGATCAGCCTATTGATATAAAGATTAAATAGGGTTGGTCATAATATGCCGCCCAGACTGATTCCACACTCATACTGATACGGATTCGACATTACCCTCGCCCACATGACACTATTGGACTGGTTGGCGTACCAATACTGGAGCATGCCGATAAGTTTTTGTAGCAAGCCTATGCTTCGCAGCTTGTCCCACAGCAGGTTATATGCCACCAGGACAAAGGCCTTGGATAAATCGAGAAGGTACACGTACACGGGCGTCTTGCGATCAGTGTAGTATTTGATGGCTTGCTTTAGACACAATATGGTGCTTTCAGTGGATAACCGAGGACGAAATCCGAACTGGTTTTCATGGAGTATTATATGTTTATTCAACTGTGTGTTGAGTAAGCCGTAAAACACCTTTGCAATTACGGTGGCAAGAGAAATAGGCCTATAGCTAATCTTGTCAGTCAAGTCACCCGTTTTATTATTTACTATAGGTACCACCACAGTTTTCATGAAATCCGCGGGCAGGTAGGAATGGGTCACACACAGGGAGTAGAACGTAGCCAAGACCCTAGTTATGTGAGGTCCGGCATGTTGCTAGTGCTCACCACTAAGTCCATCATGTCCTGGAGACTTGCCTCCTGACATATCTTTTATAGCTTTAGTTACATCTTTTTCCAGGAAAATAGTCTCCACTGGTTGTAAGTTCAAGTCAGTGCTGAACACTTCCACTACTGGATCCAACAGAGACTTTACAGCAAAAATTTTCTTGAAAAGATTTGCAATCTCCTTGGGATTGTTCATGCCATCGACGCTCACAGGAAGGCCAGGTCGTACATTTATTTTACTGGTGCCCGTCCAGAAGCCGCGAAAGTCTCGTTTTTGTGTTAAGAGCTTTCATATTTATTTGGTCTTCATGATTTTGGCACCATTTTAATCGGGACTTGAACACTCTTCTGCTATCATACATTTCTTTGTGAAGAAAACCTGACCTGATTCTACCGCATAGGTAATTGTAGTCATGTATTCGTTAGATGCGAAGTTAAAAATTACATTATAAATATGACTCTAGAGCCCAAATGGTCTTTTGAACGCATGTACTCCATTTGGTGCCATATTTTATCGTTGCCAGTTTGACAAGGATTTGTGGCATCAATGCGATATGAATTCCATTTCCAAACCTAAATTTGATTTGTTTGTTTGTTGTTGAATGTGTTTTTGTATTCAAGTTTAGCTTGTTACAAAAACTATTCGTTTGGAAAAATAAGTATCTGCAAATGGACGTAAAACTAAAAAGCAGAAAAAAAACTATGTTACACTGGGTATGATAAAGTTAAGGGAAAGATCTTTGTTTGCGATAATTAAAAAATATATTATAGATTTAAAAAGCTTTAGTTACAGCCTAAATATGCCCTGCTACTGGGCACGGCCCCTCTTATTTATTTTTAGGGAAAGGTAGTATTCGCCACTTCAATTTCTTGTTTTCCTGTCGTTCCAGGTGGAATTTAGAGTAACTTCCCGATGAGCTGGAAACTTGAAATTTTGAATATAGCTCAAAGGAGTCAGTCGTTTTTGGGCCCACTAGAAATTTTAATGACCCTTAATGGTATTACATACAAAAAAAAGTTACTAATTTATTATAATAAATGGCCTATAGATTTTATGAATATCTAAACGGAATCAAGAAATCTAAAAAAAATGAGTTGTATTGATATTCCGTGTTCTTTGTTTCTATTAAAAGAAAAATGTTTTTTTTTTTACAAAGATAACTTATTATATACATATTATACTTATTTGTATATTATATATTTATTACTAAAAAGGGATACCACTGAGATTTTTATCCTATTTCTAAAAGTGTTAGCTTATATCATATAACATGGTTCAAAGACACCGTGGAACGAAACGCTATTTTGTCATTGATTTCCGTACTGGGTAATAACCGACGGCCATATTATCATAATATAAGCATCATGTCTATGTCTGTGCCGGCGGCCGGGTATTACTTTACGGCATTGACATTCGTCACGCTGCTGTTTTTTGTACTTATTTGTGGATTTCATCGCACTGTGCGAAGACAATAACTAGCTGAGACAGGAGCAGATGTGCGCCAACTTTTATATTTGTGGATTTCTCAAGAGGTGAGTATCTTATCTTATGGAATGCGAAGAATTCAACTGTACAAAACCTACAATTGATTTAAAGTTTCAAACTTTAAATCAATTGTATGTTATTATGTGTTTTATATCTTATTTTTATCACTGTCGAAGTTCTAGTCCAAAAATATTATATTACGGAAACGAAAACTACTAATTTTCGTTTATAATGTATTACATTTTATTTTATTTTTACTGAATATTGAGATATGGTACGATTTTTTAGAAATAATAATAAACGACCCACACCCACACACTTAACGTTTTAGTACTTAATTATTTTAAGTTTGTAAATATACTAATAAATATCCCTTCATATTACTAACAAATTCATATGTCAATGTCTAATCAATGCAACAAGTGTTGGATTATATTATACAGGTTAATAAATATTCCACATTATGTATTTAATTCAATGACATTCGAAAATGAAAACTGACGAGTTTAATTAAAAGTATATGTGAGTGTATAATACAAGTTTACTTTTGCTCCTAGAATTTTGGAAGATCTATAATTTATGTTGAATTACCTAAAACAAATGACAAACACAATTCTTATTAGTATGTTAAAGGTTAAAAGTGTCAAGTATTGAAGTGTTATTTTTATATATATTAAATCTAATTTAATTAATAGATAAAATAAAATCACACAAAATATACACAAATCTATGTTAAAAGTGTCTGTCAGAGTAACTATATCCACAACCGTTACATCCTATCAAAAGCCCATTGCTGAACATAGACCTTACCTCAGATTTCCTCAAAGGAGGATACTTGCTATAGTTGCCATGCTTAGTAGACGAGTCGGCAACCACAGTTTTTTTATTGGTAGTTGTTAATAGGAAGACGCTGCTTAAATTCAGAAGGAATGTACACACATTCTTTCTGAATTTAACATTTATAGATATAGATAACATAAAAATAAATGGATGTTATTAGGGAATACATATTAGTGTTAATATTTGATTAAGTACATCTACTATTTATGTTTATTATATTTAAACTCCATCAGAGAAGCAAGAATTTTGTTTACATTATTTTTATTTTATTTTGTTGATTGTAGGTAATGTACATTCTTTCTGAATTTAATATTTCTTTACTTCTTTATTTTTTATTTGCATTCCCAATTTTTTCAGTTACACCTACTTGATGCAGTTTGTTGTAACTGCCTAAGAATATTGCAAGAAAGTATTGAAACTGCTCATTCCATTAGAAGATTTGTATTCCATGTGGATCTTCAATTTTAAGAGCACACCACACACGGGCTGTGCCAATTAACTCAGCAGAAAGAGATATTATTTTGCAGTGGATACCATCACACCAGGTACTTACTTTACTTTAACAGCCTGTAAGTGATCCCCTGCCTGAAATAGGCTTGCCCGGAGGAGTTGGCATAATCGCTTTGGCACACAGATTAATGTTTGTAGTATCATACACCTCGCACTACAAACAATTTGGCCATTCACCACCAGGTTATCTTTAACTTTACAGCCTATCAAAAGTCTACTGCTGAACATAGACCTCCCCCACAGATTGCCTTATAGGGGAGATATTCGATAACCACAGTTTTTTTCTTTAGTTGTTATTAGATAGATGCTACTTCTTCCTTACCTTACCCCATATTTGTATGCCTTTGTACTTAATACACAAGTAATATTTTTTACCTTAAATGAAATTAGTGTAAATAAAACGTCTAAGAACTTGTACTTAGTCAAATAATGTTATAATTTTAAAATAACTACTTCTGATTTGATGTATTTTTATTTCTTTTTACCTTAGTAGAATCTGGTTTACTACAAAAGTATTATGAAGGGAAACAAGTACATGCTATTTATATATAATTTAAGAGGCATTAAGACTGTTTATTAGTAATAAAGATTGAAATAACTAAAATATTAATAAATATTATTATTTAGGTGATAGACACTGTAAAACTATAGTCTGTTCGGTTAGTTCATGAAAAAAAACACTTTTCAGGTGTATTATTTAGAATGAGTCTGCAATCTTGTCGGACGAGAGCTTTTACAACTGTATGGAGACACAAGTGATAACAGGGATATGGAATTACAATCCATGAATATTGAAGACATCGGTAACATCCCACTACCACCTCTTATGCCTGTAACTGTAACTCCTGCCATTTCCAGAGCGGCATCAACAATTAATAATAATAATAATAATAATTATTATTATTATTATTATTCAGGATATTTATAAAGTATTCTCATTTGGTTGGGCTGAATAAATATATAAAAGAAATATAGTAATAAATATACATAAATATATATGTATATATTAAATATACTAACACAAATAATACATAAATAAATAAAAACCCAACAAATGGAAGCCCTCAGGAAAGGACCAAACAGCTGAGGTTAGAAAGAAGAAAGAAACAGGCGGACGATGCGGGTGGTGTCGAGGCACCACCTTCTGCATTGAGCACGGAACGGTCCTTCACGGTCCCAGTCGCCTCAGATGACCCGAGAGGCTGACCGGGATTAGCCCGTTCGCAGAAACGACCACAGGAATAATTTCGGTCGGCAGACCACACCACATGTCGGTCACCTCGTGAGCCAGGTCTAGATATTTTGTCAGCTTATCTGTTTCGGCTTTCACGAGGTTCTCGTCATAAGGAATGGTAATAACGACCAAAATATCCTTGACTGTGTCGGTCCATCAGCACAATATCAGGCTTATTCGCAAGAATAGTCCTGTCTGTGATGATGGCCGGTCCCAGTAAACCTGGCGCGGTCATTTCGAGCACGGCTTCGGCAAGTACTTATAATATGGCATTTCCTATCCACGAGACCGTATTTCAGAGCGAGCTCCTGGTGTAGAATCCTGGCTACTAGGTTGTGTCTGTGCAAATACTCAGTGTTAAAGCGCCGAACAACCGGAGATGACATGCCTAAGTGACTCGCCGGGATGGCGACAAGCTCGACAGATGTCGACGGCGCCATCCTTAGGATGTATCTCCGATAATTGTTGGTCTTAATAACCTGATCCTGTATCGCACAGACAAAACCCTCGGTTTCCCAAAGAGTCTCACCGAAACGTAGCCAGTGGAGGAGGCGACTGTGTCTACGAAGGCTCATGTAGAGCCTTGTAGAACCTCCCGTGGAGTTCCTTCTCCTTCCATACGGTCTCCGGTCGGAAATGCACTGTACTGTTGGGTCTTGCCATTGCTCGTTGGCTAAGGATAGAGGTAAGCCCTAACACACGAAATGACGTCCCTGTAGAATGGATCATCCGATCTCAGAGTAATTACGGAGGCTGCACACTTCGCGATTATGCATGGTGAGAGCGCTCAAAAACCGCGCCCACCATGTTTCCGCGCAAGTACAGCCTCATTACGGACGATCTCGGGTGATGCATCCTGTGTGGACGTCATAACAGTGCGGACTTTTCTATCCAGAGCGTTCAGTTCGGTCTGAGTCCACCTGAGCATGCCGAAGGTATTTATGAGGACAGGCATGACCCAACCGTTATATGCGTGTGTCTTATTCACCCGACAAAAGACTGTTGAGCACTTTTGTCAAGCGTGCATAAAACACATCGCAAACTGACTGTTTCATATCCGCCTCATCGATACCTATGTTCTGTGACATACCCAGGTATCGGTAGCAGCCTGCCTGGAAAGGGTCCTGAGGTATGGGCATAGATAAATCTATGCCCTCAGAGTTAGCAACCTTACCCCTTTCGACATGGAGGACCGCACACTTATCCGTCCCCAGCTCCATTTATTAGAATTGCAAATCACAAGTGATGTTTAGCAATTCCACGATGATGAGCGACTGGAGGCGAATAACTTGAGATCATCCATAGAAAAGGTGAGTCACTTTGTACCTCCTTTCCGAAGCTGAAATCCTCCCAGAACCCTCCAGTAAGGTACTGAGAGGGTTTAGAGAGAGGCAGAACCAGATTGGACTCAGACAATCGCCCTGGAAGATACCCTTCTTATCCTTATGTGGTTCTCCGTGCCGTCATCCGCTCGCCTAGATGACAAAGGATCGTATCACTGCTCCATACACTGCCTGAGGAAGTCTCTAACTGTACAGTCAATCTTGTACAGCTCGAGGACCCTCTTTCAGCCATGTATGAGGCACCGAATCGAATGCCTTTTGTAGTCTATCCAGGCGGCGGAGAGGTTCCGACGGTTGCGTTTAACCACCTGCCAATGACCGCGTCAATGAGGAGTGGTTCTTTGTTCCACGACCACGCCTCGACATCCATTTTGAGCGCGCGACATCACCTGATTTGCGTTCAGGTGACGAGTGATTTCGCGCTCAAAATGGATGTTAGTGTTCTGTATATGGTAGGACACGTTATGGGGCGGTATTTGCTCGGGTCTGTGGAATCCCGGTCTTTAGGAACCAAATGAGTGATCCAGTAGTGAAGAGGCTGGGAGTGATTTGGTCGAGAGCTCTTGAAACTGTCGGCGAGCACAGCGTGACACACCACGAACCCCCAGCCAGTAGTGATGCAGTCCGTCGAGTCCTGACTTTTCAGTTGGGCCCTACGGACCGCCTCAGCACGTCATCCGGCGTTATGATGACGGGGTCCATGGGCGTAACACTCACACTGACTCGCCACAACTTCCGTCCAAGGCCCTCGCTGTGTTTACGGGCTCTGACCACAGGCCGCGCCAGAATGCGATAGTGTCGGCCTGATTCGCTGAGCCCGTTCCACGTACCATCGGCCGCTCCAAAGATTCATAGAGCCTCTTGATCACTCTGGAAGAGACGATTCTGGTTGAACCGTGTCGACCTCTCGGTATATCGCCGAATCCGCTTCCCCAAGCAGCGATTCTCTGCTTCAGATCGTCTATGCGCTCCGTCAGTTTTGCAAAAGATCCGCTGGGACAAACTGATATTTGTCCCAGCAAACGCCATCCTGACGGTGCGCACAATTTCGGTCTATTATTACCCGACCTGAAGCTTGTCAGTCTGCCGATGAGGCTTCTTGCTTGCGATACGGTCCTCAATTTTTCTCCAGGCGGGATGGCGCTACTTTGTCAGTAGCGCGTCCAGTTGTAATTTGCGCCATAATACGGCAAACTGCCAGTGCGGCGCCAAAGAATTGAGTCCGTATCGCAGGTCCCGGCTGGCTTCAAACAGGTCACCAGCATTGTCGAGAGCCCTCACGACAGCCCGATTCCGCTTGCTTAAGGGTATGCGGGAAGTCGCGGTCGATTCGAGAGGCGTACCGCGCGTTTCAAATAGCTCTTCCAATATGCCTCATTTGCTCTAGCTTAGGAGATTATTTCATCATCGTCTGAATTAACCACAACCGGAATATCCACGGCGGTATCCACGTGCGCAGGTTGCTCTGCAATTGTGGCACCGCATTACCAGCTGTAGCATTTTCATCCGATGAGGGAACAGCCTCACGTCGTAGTCGTTCGAGTTCGGCGTCACCAAATATGTTGAGCGCAGGATGTACCGAACTCGGTCTGCCAGGTTTTGCTCCGTTACATGAACAGATGGCTCCAGCTCTGCGAAAAAGCGATGCATCCGAGCCCGATACGCCAATATTCCAGTTTCTTCCCTTGCCCTAAAATACGCTCGCAATGCGTTTGCGTTCATATTTTCGTCCAACGCATGCGACGTGTTCCACCAGCGGCGGGTGCCATTGCCGAGTCCGAGAGGACCCAGCCGACACCAAGCCTCTGGTGGGGATGATGGATGCGGCTACTAGGTGGTCTTGCAGCCTCGCGCTGGCTGGCGACCCGCATGCTGTCGCGTCCAGCGCCAGCTCCAGACGCGCCCTGGCGACCTCCAGGCAGCGGCCCTTGCGCACTCTTTTTTCCATCATCCATTTTTGGGCGTCAATTAACGGAGACGCCCAGGCCCGGCACCGTTTCATGGTTCGGCCATATGCACAAACGGACCTTGCACCTCAATTTTCGAGGCACGGCGCTCACACCTGGCAGGGCGTTGACTGACTGCACCGACGTAGCAGTTTTGTCACTTAATTACGTCAGCGGGCGATGGGGTCGTCACTTCACGCCTATATTATTATTATTCGGGATATTTATAAAGTATTCTCATTTGGTGGGCTGAATAAATATATAAAAGAAATATAGTAAATAAAATACATAAATATATATGTATATATATTAAATATACTAACACAATAATACATAACAAAAAACCCAACCAATGGAAGCCCTCGGCAGGGGAGACCAAACGGCTGAGGGTTAGGGGAAAGGAAAGAAACCGGCGGACGATGCGGGCGGTGTCGAGGAGCACCGCCTTCTGCATTTGAGCACGGAGCGGTCCGTCACGGAGTCCCAGTCGCCTCAGATGACCCGAGAGGCTGACCGGGATTAGCCGTTCGCAGAAACGACCACAGGAATAATTTCGGTCGGCAGACCACCCATATCGGTCACCTCGTGAGCCAGGTCTAGATATTTTGTCAGCTTATCTGTTTCGGCTTTCACGAGGTTCTCGTCATAAGAATGGTAATATCGACCAAAAATATCCTTGCTGTGCGGTCCATCAGCACAATATCAGGCTTATTCGCAAGAATAGTCCTGTCTGTGATGGCCCGTCCCAATGAAACCTGGCGCGGTCATTTTCGAGCACGGCTTCCGGCAATACTTATAATATGGCATTTTCCTATCCACGAGACCGTATTTCAGAGCGAGCTCTGGTGTAGAATCCTGGCTACTAGGTTGTGTCTGTGCAAATACTCAGTGTTAAGCGCCGAACAACCGGAGATGACATGCCTAAGTGACTCGCCGGGATGGCGACAAGCTCGACAGATGTCGACGGCGCCATCCTTAGATGTATCTCCGATAATTGTTGGTCTTAATAACCTGATCCTGTATCGCACAACAAAACCTCAGTTTCCCAAAGGTCACCGAAACGTAGCCAGTGGAGGAGGCGACTGTGTCTACGAAAGGCTCATGTAGAGCCTTGTAGAACCTCCGTGGAGCTCCTTCTCCTTCCATACGGTCTCCCGGTCGGAAATGCACTGTACTGCTGGGTCTTGCCATTGCTCGTTGGCTAAGGATAGAGGTAAGCCCTTTATCACACGAAATGACGTCCCTGTAGAATGGATCATCCGATCTCGCCAAAGTAATTACAGGCTGCACTTCGCGATTATGCATGAGAGCGCTCAAAAGCCGCGCCCACCATGTTTCCGCGGCAAGTACAGCCTCATTACTGACGATCTCGGGTGATGCATTCTGTGTGACGTCATAACAGTGCGGACTTTTCTATCCAGGCGTTCAGTTCGGTCTGGTCCACCTGAGCATGCCGAAGGTATATATGAGGACAGGCATGACCCAACCGTTATATGCGTGTGTCTTATTCACACCCGACAAAAGACTGTTGAGCACTTTTGTCAAGCGTGCATAAAACACATCGCAAACTGACTGTTCATATCCGCCTCATCGATACCTATGTTCTGTGACATACCCAGGTATCGGTATGTTTCAGCCTCGGAAAGGGTCCTTATGTTGATGGGCATAGATAAGTCTATGCCCTCAGGTTAACAACCCTACCCTTTCGACATGGAGGACCGCACACTTATCCGTCCCCAGCTCCATTCTTAGAATTGCTAAAATCACAAGTGATGTTTAGCAATTCCACAAGATAATGAGCGACTGGGGCGAATAACTTGAGATCATCCATATAGAAAGGTGGGTCACTTTTGCCTCCTTTCCGAGCTGAAATCCCCTCAGAACCCTCCAGTAAAGTACTGAGAGGTTAGAGAACAGAACCAGATTGGACTCAGACAATCGCCCTGGACCCTTCTTATCCTTATGTGGTTCTCCGCAGCCGTCATCCGCTCGCCTAGATGACAAAGATCGTACTCCTGCCCCATACACTGCCCGAGGAGTCTCGAACTGTACAGTCAGCACAGCTCGAGGACCCTCTTAAGCCATGTATGAGGCACCGAGTCGAATGCCTTTTGTAGTCTATCCAGGCGGCGGAGGTTCCGACGGTTGCGTTTAACCTTGCCAATGACCGCGTCAATGAGGTGGTTCCTTGGTTCCACGACCACCGCCCCGACATCCATTTTGAGCGCGCGACATCACCTGATTTGCGTTCAGGTGACAGTGATTCTCGCGCTCAAAATGGATGTTAATGTCTTATTATATGGTAGTAGACACGTTATGGGGCGGTATTTGGGTCTGTGGAATCCCGGTCTTTAGGAACCAAATGGTGATCCCAGTAGTGAAGACTCGGGAGCGACTTTTGGTCGAGCCTCTTGAAACTGTCAGGCAGCACAGCGTGACACACCACGAACCCCTTCAGCCAGTAGTGCAGTCCGTCGAGGCCCGGACTTTTCAGGGGCCCTACGGACCGCCTCAACTACGTCATCCGGCGTATGATGACGGGGTCCATGGGTAACACTCGCACACTGACTCGCCACACTTCCGTCAAGGGCCCTCGCTGTGGTTTACGGGCTCTGACCACAGGCCGCGCCAGAATGCGATAGTGTCGGCCTGATTCGGTGCTGAGCCCGTTCCACGTACCATTAGCCGCTCAATAATTTATAGAGCCTCTTCTGATCACTCTGGAAGAGACGATTCTGGTTGAACCGTGTCGACCTCTCGGTATATCGCCGATCCGCTTCCCCAAGCAGCGATTCTCTGCTTCAGGTCGTCTATGCGCTCCGTCAGTTTTGCGTTATATCCGGCTGGGACAAACTGATATTTGTCCCAGCAAACGCCATCCTGACGGTGCGCACAACTCGGCCTGTTGTTGCCCGACCTGAAGCTTATCAGTCTGCCGATGAGGGCCTTGCCTTTGCGATACGGTCCTCAATCCTTCTTCTCCAGGCTGGGATAGTGCTTTGCCCAGTAGCACGTCCAGACGTGGGAATTTAACAACAATGCGGCAAACTGCTAAAGCGGCGCCAAAGTATTGAGTCCATCGCAAGGTCCGGCTGGTTTCCAAAGGTTGCCAGCAGTGGGTTCAGGGCCGTCACGACATCCCGATTCCGCTTGCTGGGTTATGCGCGGGAGTCGCGGTCGATTTTCGAGGGCGTACAGCGCGTTCCACAATCGCCTCCTCAATTTACTCCTCATCTGCTCTAGTTCATGGGTGACCATTCCATCATCGCCTGAATCAACCAGAGCAGGAAGATCCATGGCGGCTTCCACACGTGGCTGCTGGTCTATGGCCTTGGAGCCGCATCCCCAGCTATAGCTGGTTCATTCGATGAGAATAGCCTCACGCCGTAGTCGTTCGAGTTCGGCATCATCAAATATTTTCGAGCGTAAGATGTACCGAACTCTGTCTGCCAGGTTTTGCTCTGTGACGGAACAGATGGCTCCAGCTCAGCAAAAAGCGATGCATCCGGGCCCGATACGCTATCCCTCCAGCTTCTTCCTTCGCCCTATAGTACGCCCGCAATGCGTTTGTGTTCATATTTTTGTCCAACGCATGCGGCGCACTGCCCACCAGCGGCGGTGCCGCTTGCCGAGTCCGAGAGGACCCGCCGACACCAAGCCATCTGGTGGGGATGATGGACGAGGCTGCTAGGTGGTCGCAGCACCTCGCGCTCGGCTGGCGGTCCGCATGCTGTCGCGTCCAGCGCCAGCTCCACGCGCCCCGGCGACCCGCATGCAGCGGCCCTATGCGCGTTCTATTTTCCATCATCCATTACGTGGGCGTCAATTAACGGGAGACGCCCAGACCCGGCACCGTTTCATGATGGCCGTAAGCACAAACGGGCCCAAATTAGCACCCCATTTCTGCCGAGGCACGGCGCTCACACCTCTTGGCAAGGCGTTGATCGACTGCGCCGACGTAGCAGTTTTCACTTAACTGTTACGTCAGCGGGCGATGGGGTCGTCACTTCCTACGCCTTATTATTATTATTACATATCACAGAACATCGGTATCGATGAGGCGGCAGAAGCAGCAGTTGCGATGTGTTTTATGCACGCTTTACAAAAGTGCTCAACAGTCTTTTGTCCGTGTGAACAAGACACACGCATATAACGGTTGGTCATGCCTGTTCTCATATACCTTGGCATACTTAGGACTCAACTGAACTTAACGCCCTGATAGAAAGGTTCATATTTATGACGTCCTGTAGATGCATCACCCGAGATCGCGTCGATGCGAGGCTGTACTTGCTGCGAAACATGGTGGGCGTGGCTTTTGCGCGCTTACCATGCATAATCGCGAAGTGTGCAGCCTCCGTAATTACTTTCGATTTGATCGATGATCCATAGGGACGTCATTTTGTGATAAAGGACTTACCCTCTATCCTTGGCCAACGAGCAATGGCAAGACCTGCAGTACAGAGCATTTCCGACCGATCTGTATGAAGAGAAGGAGTCCATGGGAGGTTCTAAGGCTCTACATGTGTTTTTCGTAGACACAGGTTTCTCCACTGGCTACGTTTTGGTGACCTCTTTGTAGAAACTGAGGTTTTGTCTGTGCGATACAGGATCAGGTTATTAAGACCAACAACTATCGGAGATACATCCTAAGGGATGGCACCGTCGTCATCTGTCGAGCTTGTCGCCATCTCGGTGAGTTTAGCACGTCATCTCCGGTTGTTCGGCGCTTTCTAACTCTAGTACTTGCACAGAACTGTAGTAGCCAGAATTCTACACCAGGAGCTCGCCTGAAATACGGTCTCGTGGACCGAAATCGCTGCATACAAGTACTTGCCGGAAGCCGTGCTCGAAAATGACCGCGCCAGGTTTACTGGGACCGGGCCATCACAGACAGGACTATTCTGCGAATAAGCCTGATATGGTGCTGATGGACCGGGCACAGTTAAGGATATTTTTGTCGACATCACCATTCCGTATGACGAGAACCTCGTTAAAGCCGAAACAGATAAGCGAACAAAATATCTGGACCTGGCTCACGAGGTGACCGACATGTGGGGTGGACTGCCGACCGAAATTATACCTGTAGTCGTCTCTGCGAACGGGTTAATCCCAGTCAGCCTGGGTCATCATCTGAGGCGACTGGGACTCCGTGACGGACCGCTCCAAGCTCAAATGCAGAAGGCGGTGTTCTCGATACCGCCCGCATCGTCCGCCGGTTTTCCCTTTCCCTAAACCTCGGCTGTTTGGTCTCCTGCTGAGGGTTTCATCTGGTTGGGTTTATTTATTTATGTATTATTTATTTATTTATGTTAGTATATTAAATATATATTTATGTTTATTTATTATTTTTAAAATATTTATTCAGCTCAACCAGATGAGAATACTATATAAATACCCCAAAATAATAATAATAATAATAATTTTTATTAGATATTAAGGCAAATTCAGTAACGACATAAATATGCACTTTGGATTATAAAATGTAAAATTTTAAATATAAAGAAGGGAAAAATTACAACCCGCCACCACTGTAAAGGAGGTTATTTCGTCCATGGAGTCAGATGAGGTATACAATACTTGAGGATATCAGCAATCCCAGCTATTAGACCACATACTATAATATTATGTACAATAATAATTTGTATTGTGGTGAGAAAATAAATTATTATATTATTATTATTATTACATTATCATTATATTGTCACAAAATTATAATATTATAAATATAAATACAATCTATATTAATAATATTATTATTTCGGTTATTATCCACCGCGGCGAGGAACTAAGCCATCGGTGAAGTTAGGCATCCAAAGATAGAACCTTCTTACTATTCGAGCTGTATTCAATAAGGCCGATTTTGAATCAATCCCTCAGCCACTTGCCCAAACCTAACTTGGACAGATAATCGTCCATATTTTACCGATGCCCATTGACTGATACAACTATTGGTACAATAATAGTAGAATCAACGTCCACATAGCGACAATCTCATGAGCTAAGTCGAAATATTTTTTATCATTCTCTGCTTTCACGAGATTCTCGTCATGAGGAACACTGATATCTATTATTATTGCTTGTGTGTAGTTCTGTCTACCACCACATCAGGCTTATTTGCCACTATAAACCTGTCTGTGATAATTGACCGATCCCAGTACAACGTGACACTTTATTTTCAGGACTGGCTTTGGTTCATACTTATAATATGGAACGTCCTGTTGAGTAAACCAAATTTAATGGCAAGCTGCTGGTGTATTATTCTAGCTACTTGTTATGTCTGTGCAAATACTCACCATTCGATAGTTGTGAACAACCGGAAATAACATGTCTGAGGGACTCCAGGGCGATGACATGCGCGACATACGTCAACCGTGCCGTCCTCAAAATGTACCTGGTAGTTGTTCGTTTTAATTACTGTCTTGTATTGCACAGATAAAACCTTCAGTTTCTGCAAAAAGGTCACCAAACTGTAACCAATGTACTGATGCAACCATGTTCACATAAGGATTAGTCAATGTTTTAAAAATCGACCATGCAGTTGCTTGTCATTCCAAACCTTTGCGTTCATCTATAGTCATAGTATGAGGCCTCTGCCAGTCCTTTGCCGACATATTAAGCGGGGTTAATGATTTGTCATTAATCACTACGTCACTATGGATACGTGATGTGTCTTTTTTTAAATAAAATAGTCTCTGAGGTTGTATACTTCACGGTTGTGTAGGTTTTAATGTTTAATAAACCCCGTCCACCATCTTTTCTTGGAAGATACAACCTCATGACAGATGATCGCGGTGGTATTCTGTGCGTAGTCATTAATGTACGGACTCGTCTATCCAAGGCATCCAATTCGTTTGAGACCATCTTGTAACACCAAAAGTATAAAGAAGGCTAGATTACCCAGGAGTTATATGCCTAATTTTGTTTGCCGGATAAATGACTTTTGATAACTTTTTAAATCTTGACATAAATTTTGCTTTTGAATTTTCTTTAATATTTTGTCATTAATTCCTAGCGCTTCCGCCATGCCCAAGTATTTATAGGTTTCTGTTTCAGAAAGAGAACTAAAATGTAAATCATTTGTAATTTCAAAATTATTGAATTTTTAATTTTGCCTCTATTTACATTAATGACAGCACATTTATCTATTCCAATTCCATTCTAATATCATTGTTGAAACTATGTGTTAATTTCAATAATAGTAGATCACTCTTTGATGTGAAAAGCTTGAGATCATCCATAAAGTAGATGTGAGATGGGTGAGTTTTTTCCGAAACCGAAACCCTAATCCGGATTCCTCAATAGCAGTGCTTAAAGGATTTAGGGCTAAACAAAACCAAATTGGGCTCAAACTATCGCCCTGGAATATACCCCGCTTAATATTTATAGAGTCTATCGAACTACTTTGCCACTCACCTGGTAGGTTTAGGACAGTGTTCCACTGACCCATTAATTTACTTAGAAACTTACAAATTTTGTCATCTATTTTATATATTTCCAAAACTCTTTTGCCATGAATGGAACAGAGTCATATGCCTTTTGTAATCCACCCAAGCGGCAGACATATTTTGCGATTACGAAAGACTTGTCGGCAAATAGCTGTGTCAATGAGAAGAAGTTCTTTACAACCACGTGACCCTTTCCGACATCCGTTCTGTGCAGTTGAAAAATGTTATTATTTTCCAAATGTTTATAGATCTTGTTATTTAAAATTGCAGTTATTAATTTGTATACAGTTGAAAGGCATGTTATAGGTCGGTAATTTTAGGTCCGTGGTGTTTCCATTTTTATATAGTAAGTGGGTAATACCAGTTGTAAGTAGTCTTGGGAGCTCACAGCACTCTATGGCTTCTTGAATCTGTGCAGCCAAACGCGCGTGGCTACTTGTTATCCATTTCAGCCAAAAGTTGTGTATACCATCTGGTCCAGGGATTTCAATTGTGTAATCTACGAGTAATTGAGTATACGTCTTAGCAGTAATTGAGATAGAACCCATGCTAGCCAAATTAGAATACGTACGTTCGGTTGCACGAATCCATTCTGCCTTCATCATGAGAAACTTCACTAGACCATATACTTTTCCAAAACTTGACATTCATTTAAGCTTGGCTGTCATGAGTACAACTGTTAGTTGTAGTGTTCTCCCAAGACCGATACATCCACTTTGGTTTTTCGAATGTGCGATTCTGGAAGTATCTTAGATCTTTCTGAATATCGTTCATCACGGTTAGCCCATGCTTTTAACTTTGTTTTAGCGTATCAATGTACTCAGTAATTTTATCCGGAAAATGGGGATCTAATTGGCTGATATTATTTTCATTGCGATTTGATTTACTAAAGCATATTTTTTTACGTCTGTTACCTGTTTGTAGCTTATTAGTTTTCCTATAATTTTATGAGTATTGTCAATTCGTGTTTGAATTTTGTTTCCATTTAGGTTCTGTATTATTTTTCTTAAAATTATGTACTGAAATGACAGGAATTTTCATTATCATACATACAACATGGGCACAACAATAAAGAAGAGACATACCAAAATTGAATTACTTTTTCAAAATAATCTTACATAGAATATTCATTGATGCTACTGTTAATATAGTTTTTTGTTGTTAGAAGTTTAAGTTTGGTCTATTTTCTATAGGTATATTTTTATATTCCAGAAGGAAACATCGAAAGTCCTTCTCATATATTCAAGTTCGGAACTCACATTATATCAAAACATTTGCTCTACTTTTCGTTGTCTAAGTTAGTAATATTTATATTATGTTTAATGTTATTAACATCTAAGTCATCATTCTCACCTGGAAGTGTTCGTTGGGAATTAGGAATTGAATTGATAGTAGATGTTGAGTACTCACTGCAAAGTTGTTCAAGTAATCTGTCGTCCAAAATCTTACGACTTAGAATGACACGTACTTGATCTGAAAGTCTTTGGGCAGTTAAATTTGTTAGGTTGGGCTGTAGCTGTTGGAATTATACAGCATTTTAGGCGATAAGATGTAAGATTGGTTCCTCCTTTGGTAGCCTTATAGTACGCGCGTAACACTTATATTTAATCTTTAGTCCAGCGCATGCGTCGTCGCACCACACCATCAGTAGCGGGTCCTTTGTAGGATAGTAATCTTCAGGTCCAAGCCAGCTGGTGGCGCTTCGTCCCCTCAAAGATGGTACGGGGGTTCTTCTTGCCTCTAGGATTACATTCCATGGATATGTCGTCCTCGTAGGCGATGTTACGTGCGAAAGTAGTATTGGCGGTATTTATTCGTATTTGTCGTCTCGTTCGATGCATAATGTAACGTTAAATTAAATATTTTATAAATCTGTTTGTAAAATTTCATAGATGACAGTTGTCAGTTTGAAATAAATAAATTTTTCTTGAAATTAGTTTCTTATGCATAGATTTTTAACGTTTTATTTATATAGATATCGTAAAATATATTTGCGTTGAAAATTTGTTATTTGGTAACTTGAAACATATGCTACAAAAATTTATTTTTAAGATTTTGTGCTGACTGCATTTACTTTTGACAACACCCGCCATTATTCTTATTTTATTATTATTATGGGATATTTATAAAGTATTCTCATTTGGTTGGGCTGAATAAATATATAAAAGAAATATAGTAAATAAAATACATAAATATATATGTATATATATTAAATATACTAACACAAATAATACATAAATAAATAAAAACCCAACCAAATGGAAGCCCTCGGCAGGGGAGACCAAACGGCCGAGGGTTAGGGGGAAAGGGAAAGAAACCGGCGGACGATGCGGGCGGTGTCGAGGAGCACCGCCTTCTGCATTTGAGCACGGAGCGGTCCGTCACGGAGTCCCAGTCGCCTCAGATGACCCGAGAGGCTGACCGGGATTAGCCCGTTCGCAGAAACGACCACAGGAATAATTTCGGTCGGCAGACCACCACATGTTCACCTCGTGAGCCAGGTCTAGATATTTTGTCAGCTTATCTGTTTGCCTCACGAGGTTCTCGTCATAGGAATGGTAATATCGACCGTAATATCTTGATTGTGCCCGGTCCATCAGCACAATATCAGGCTTATTCGCAAGAATAGTCCTGTTCTGATGATGCCCGGTCCCAGTAGAGCCTGGCGCGGTCTTTCGAGCACGGCTTCCGGCAAGTACTTATAATATGGCATTTTCCTATCCACGAGACCGTATTTCAGAGCGAGCTCCTGGTAGAATCCTGGCTACTAGGTTGTGTCTGTGCAAATACCAGTGTTAGAAAGCGCCGAACAACCGGAGATGACATGCCTATGACTCGCGGGATGGCGACAAGCTCGACAGATGTCGACGGCGCCATCCTTAGGATGTATCTCCGATAATTGTTGGTCTTAATAACCTGATCCTGTATCGCACAGACAAAACCCCGGTTTCCCAAAGAGGTCACCGAAACGTAGCCAGTGGAGGGAGGCGTGTAGAAAAGGCTCATGTAGAGTTTGTAGAACCTCCCGTGAGCTCCTTTCCTTCCATACGGCCTCCCGGTCGGAAATGCACTGTACTGCTGGTCTTGCCATTGCTCGTTAAGGATAGAGGAGTAAGTCTTTATCACACGAAATGACGTCCCAGAATGGATCATCCGATCTCGCCTGAAAGTAATTACGGAGGCCACACTTCGCGATTATGCATGGTGAGAGGCTCAGCCGCGCCCACCATGTTTCCGCGGCAAGTACAGCCTCATTACTGACGATCTCGGTGATGCATTCTGTGTGACGTCATAACAGTGCGGACTTTTCTATCCAGAGCGTTCAGTTCGGTCTGAGTCCACCTGAGCATGCCGAAGGTATATATGAGGACAGGCATGACCCATTGTTATATGCGTGTGTCTTATTCACACCCGACAAAAGACTGTTGAGCACTTTGTCAAGCGTGCATAAAACACATCGCAAACTGACTGTTTCATATCCCTCATCGATACCTATGTTCTGTGACATACCCAGGTATCGGTATGTTTCAGCCTCGGAAAGGGTCCTTATGTTGATGGGCATAGATAAGTCTATGCCCTCAGAGTTAGCAACCCTACCCTTTCGACATGGAGGACCGCACACTTATCCGTCCCCAGCCCTATTAGAATTGCTAAAATCACAAGTGATGTTTAGCAATTCCACAAGATGTGAGCGACTGGAGGCGAATAACTTGAGATCATCCATATAGAAAGGGTCACTTTGTACCTCCTTCCGAAGCTGAAATTCCTCCCAGAACCCTCCAGTAAGGTACTGAGAGGGTTCAGAGAGAGGCAGAACCAGATTGACTCAGACAATCGCCCTGGAAATACCTTATCCTATGTGGTTCTCCGCAGCCGTCAACCGCTCGCCCAGATGACAAAGGATCGCTCCACTGCCCCATACACTGCTCGAGGAAGTCTCGAACTGTACAGTCAACCTTGTACAGCCTCGAGGACCCTCTTAGCCATGTATGAGGCACCGAGTCGAATGCCTTTTGTAGTCTATCCAGGCGGCGGAGAGGTTCCGACGGTTGCGTTTAACCACCTTGCCAATGACCGCGTCAATGAGGAGTGGTTCCTTGTTCCACGACCACTGCCTCGACATCCATTTTGAGCGCGCGACATCACCTGATTTGCGTTCAGGTGACGAGTGATTTCGCGCTCAAAATGGATGTTAGTGTCTTGTATATGGTAGGTAGACACGTTATGGGGCGGTATTTGCTCGGGTCTGTGGAATCCCGGTCTTTAGGAACCAAATGAGTGATCCCAGTAGTGTAGAGGCTCGAGCGACTTTTGGTCGAGAGCCTCTGAAACTGTCGGGCGAGCACAGCGTGACACACCACGAACCCTTCAGCCAGTAGTGATGCAGTCCGTCGAGGCCCGGACTTTTCCAGTTCGGGGCCCTACGGACCGCCCAGCTACGTCATCCGGCGTTATCATGACGGGGTCCATGGGCGTAACACTCGCACACTGACTCGCCACAACTTCCGTCCAAGGCCCTCGCTGTGGTTTACGGGCTCTGACCACAGGCCGCGCCAGAATGCGATAGTGTCGGCCTGATTCGGTGCTGAGCCCGTTCCACGTACCATTGGCTCCATAATTTATAGAGCCTCTTCTGATCTCTGGAAGAGACGATTCTGGTTGAACCGTGTCGACCTCTCGGTATATCGCCGAATCCGCTTCCCCAGCAGCGATTCTCTGCTTCAGGTCGTCTATGCTCCGTCATTTTTTGTTATATCCGGCTGACAAACTGATATTTGTCCCAGCAAACGCCATCCTGACGGTGCGCACAACTCGGCCTGTTATTGCCCGACCTGAAGCTTATCAGTCTGCCGATGAGGGTTTGCCTTTGCGATACGGTCCTCAATCCTTCTTCTCCAGGCTGGGATAGTGCTACTTTGCCCAGTAGCACGTCCAGACGTGGGAGTTTGGCACCAACAATGCGGCAAACTGCCAAAGCGGCGCCAAAGAGTATTGAGTCCGTATCGCAAAGGTCCCGGCTGGTTTCCAAAAGGTTGCCAGCAGGTTCAGCCGTCACGACATCCTGATTCCGCTTGCTTAGGTTATGCGCGGGAGTCGCGGTCGATTTTCGAGAGGCGTACAGCGCGTTTCCCAATCGCCTCCTCCAATTTACTCCTCATCTGCTCTAGTTCATGGGTGACCATTCCATCATCGCCTGAATCAACCAGAGCGGAAGACCCATGGCGGCTTCCACACGTGGCTGCTGGTCTATGGCCTTAGAGCCGCATTCCCAACTATAGCTGGTTCATTCGATGAGGGAATAGCCTCACGCCGTAGTCGTTCGAGTTCGGCATCATCAAATATTTTCGAGCGTAAGATGTACCGAACTCTGTCTGCCAGGTTTTGCTCTGTGACGGAAACAGATGGCTCCAGCTCAGCAAAAAAGCGATGCATCCGGGCCCGATACGCTATCCCTCCAGTTTCTTCCTCCTTCGCCCTATAGTACGCCCGCAATGCGTTTGTGTTCATATTTTTTGTCCAACGCATGCGGCGCACTACTCCACCAGCGGCGGTGCCGCTTGCCGAGTCGAGAGGACCCTGCCGACACCAAGCCATCTGGTGGGGATGATGGATGCGAGGGCTGCTGGGGTCGTAGCACTCGCGCTCGGCTGGCGGCCCGCATGCTGTCGCGTCCAGCGCCAGCTCCAGACGCGGCGACCCTAGCAGCGGCCCTGGCGCGTTCTATTTTCTTCCATCATCCATTAAGCTAATAATAATAATAACAATAAAATTATTATTATTATTATTATTATTAGCTTAAAAAACGCATTATTAACAGAATACAAAAATAGAGTAAGCCGAATCTGTAAAACCCAACTAACATCAAAAGCCTCATTAAAGCTATTAATACTTATGCAATTCCGATATTAACATATTCATTTGGTATAATAAAATGGACAAAACAGACATAGTTAGCCTCGAAATAAAAACACGTACCATACTAACAAAATTTAATCATTTACATCCCAAGTCTGCAGTAGAAAGAATTTCAATAGGCAGAAATCATGGTGGAAGAGGTCTTATAGACATCCCAGCGCTCTGGACTAAGCAGCTCTCAACCCTTAGATCTTTCTTTCATAGAAAAATGACTACCAGTAAATTACACAATGCTATTGTTAGTATAGACGTGAACCTAACACCACTAAACCTTGCAAAAAAGCCACATATAACAGAAATAAATGATCAGCATACAAACAGAGAAGACTTCAAATTAGTACAATGGAAAAAGAAAGTTTTGCATGGCAGACATCCTTATGACTTAGATCAAGCACATGTAGATTCAGAGGCATCGAATAGGTGGCTTGTATGTGGTTACTTATTTCCTGAAACAGAAGGCTTCATGATAGCAATACGGGATCAAGTCATTAATACGAAAAATTATCAAAAATATATAATTAAAGACCCAACAATATCAGATGATAAATGTCGAAAATGTCACAAACAGCCTGAGACCATTCAGCATATTATAGGAGCTTGCCCATCACTCACGCAGACAGATTACACACACAGACACAACCAGATAGTAAATATAATACACCAAAAATTAGCAATCAAACACAAACTCATCCCAGATTTACATACACCATATTACAAATACACACCAACGGCCGTACTTGAAAATACAAATTATAAAATGTACTACGACCGTGCTATTCTTACAGACAAAACCATCCATCATAATAGATCGGATATAACACTCCAAGATAAAATAAATAAAACAGTATATATAATTGATATAGCCGTACCTAATACGCATAATTTAATTAAAACTATAACCGAAAAAATAAATAAATACACAGAACTGAAAGAAGAAATAACAAAAATGTGGAAGATGAAAAAAGTTTTTATAATACCTATAGTACTTTCTACCACCGGAATAATCCCGAAGCACTTACATCATAGTTTGAAAATGCTAGACATATCACCGAACTCATACATTAATTTACAAAAAGCAGCGATCTTAAATACATGTCGCATCGTTCGAAAATTCATGCAGGATAGTAATGTAGTTTATCCCCTATTACAATGACGGTTACTTGGTTTCAACCCGTAATCGCCATTTATTTACCAGCTTTCAGCTGAGAAAAAAAATTAAAATAATAATAATTGTTTTATTGTTTCTCAATACATTGTCATGCATTACAGAAATTGAGATAGCTCCAGTAAGTTATAAAATACTTGTGTTGGAACTATCTCGCTGCTTCCCTTAAAGCTACCTAATGCGCTACTATATGCGCTACTTAGCTAGTACTGATTAAGATAAGTTCAGTTTCCTCGTATGTAAGAGCTTTTAGCCACTCTATTAAGGCTTGTTTACAGGTATGGAGCAACATACGATATATATTTAATTTAAAGTTCAATTTATTATATATATATATATATATATATATATATATATATATATATATATATATATATATATATATATATATGATTATAATGGTATACTGACGTCTGGCAAAAACAGAATGGACCCTAGGGGTGTGCCACAATATCTTTGCGTCTATCCAAGTTAGCTGGAGTGTATGAGTGTCTTATGCAGGTGCAAGGTTATGTTTAAAATATATAGTTTTCTGACCGTGAGTAAATTACTAAAACTGTAAAGTTCTACTAGGGTACCTGTATGACTTAAAATACATTACTTTTAAAAGCGACCTTTGGGCTCTTTCTAAGTCTAAAATTTGGTTTTGTGGCACCTCCATACCGGTATACAATACGTTATAACAGATTGTGCCAGAGCAATGTATACCTTTCTTAATAGTTGATCTGGCATAACGTGGCAGATTTTTGAAAATCCAAATGAGTTTCTGACTCTAGTCATAATCATTTCAATGTGTAAAGTACGACAATCTGTGGTCCACTGTTACTCCAAGATATATTGTGGATTTGACTTGGTTTATACTCTGACAGTCACAGCTACCAACAAACGGTATGCCACACCTATGAATCCTGACCCTAAAGTTGTCCCCGGTTGTGATCTCTGATGGGGTAAAACAGATAAAGTTCGTTTTATCGGTATTGAGGGTTAAAGAGTTTGCGTTAAGCCAGCCAGCTATTTCAGCCAAACCATGTTCAGCAGCAGCAGGCGGCAGCCCAGAGACCCCAGTATAGACGGCGGCGGTGTCATCCGCATAAGAAAATTCGCCGCCACTGCTCCGAATGTTACAAAGATCATTTATGTATATCAGGAACAGTGTCGGAAGCACTTGCCTTGTGGAACTCCGAAAACTACCTCTCTTCCTCGCTAAGCAGATCATTTATTTTTACCTGCTGTGTCCTGTTCTGCAAGTAACTTTAAAAAGGGAGAGCTGTACCTCTTACACGATAGCTTCCAGCCTCTGCAGAAGGATGGGGATGGAAACGGTATCAAATGCTTTTTTTAGGTCTATAAATACTGTTAAGCACTTGACTCCTTTATCAACGTTGGTAATAATCTCAGTTGTCAGTGCTATAACAGCATCTTGTGTGGAAAGGCCTTTCCTAAATCCGAATTGAAAGTTAGATAAAATGTTATATTTATGTAAATATTTAATGAGTCTATTGTTTAATAATTTTTCTAAAATTTTTGAAATACTAGGTAGGACAGATATAGGACGGTAGTTATTAACATCGTTTACGTCTCCACCCTTGTGCACAGGGGTTATCACGGATCGCTTCAACGCAGCAGGAAATTTTCCTGTTTTGAAGCATAAATTAGCAAGCTGGCTTATATACGGAACAATAAAATCCCTTGAAATTTTTAAAAACTTAGTGGGTACACCGTCCCAACCAGGTGAACTCTCCGAGTCAAGACTCATCAGAATTCTGTCCACTTCCAGTGGGTCAGTATCAAGTAGCACAAACGAAGAAACTCGAGAGTGTGTAGTAACAATTTTATTTGTCGGACCGAAATTATTAATTATGTCTTCAGCTAATGTTATACCTATTTTTACAAAAAACTGATTTACACGATTCACTGAGTTAAGTGGATGCGGAGTGATGTTTAAAAGGCATGTGTTTGGAGATTTGGGAGTTTTAAATTGGGTAATTTCATTTATTTTTTGCCAAAGCTTCTTTGGGTTTTTTATCGAGTCAGCTATTTGGTTTCTCTGAAATTGTCTTTTTTATTTCTTAATTAGGTTTGAGCAGAAGTTACGAAATCTTCTAAATGTGACTTTAAGTATTATATTGTAAGGGTCTTTCCTTGATTGTAGTTGCATCCTATTCCGAAGTTTTATACATCGTAATGCCCCTAAGGACATCCACGGTTTCTTAACTCTCCTACAACCAGAGACCGGCCTAATTTGAGTGTTAGAAAGTAGTGCCAACTTGATCACATCTATTAGTTTGTATGCTAGATATTCTGGGTTTTGATTTGAATTGAAAAATGTCATGTCGGTATTTATCAAATCTTTATAAGCATTTTCAAAATTTATAATTTTGGTGTATTTAGTGCGATTCGTAACTATACCTTTACGAGTTATGTTTAATATTACCATAGCATGATCTGTGATAGATGTATTCAAGACTGCAACAAAGGCTGAAGAGTTACATTTATCGATCTTCAGAAGGGCATGATCGAGGCAATTTTGCCCTCTGGTAGGTAAACAATGTCCCGGGAGAAGACCGTGTCCAGCTAACATATTCAAATAATTCAACCTATTATTACGTTGCTGAATTATTTCTGTATCCCTAGAAATTAAGATGATGTTTATGTCACCCACCAATATTATATTTTTATGTGTTTTGATAGTATCAAGATGAAGATTTAAAGTGTTTACAAAATTATCAGCACATTCATTTGATGGAGAGCGGTATATGCCTATAATTGTATAGTCTGAGATAGATACCTGAATAGCAGATGCGTGTGTTAATTTTATCTCTGTAACCCGATGGAGATGGTTATTTTTGACGTATGCAACCACACCATCGTTTTGATTGAGCTGATTTATAGTGTAGTAAGAGGTATAATTACTTAGCAAAGGTAGTTGTTTATTAAAGTTTAATCTACACTCAGTTAGTATCAACACATCTACATCATGTTTTAAAAGCAAAAAATTTATCTGTAGGTCATCGAAGTTACTATATATACTTCTAATATTTTGTGTCAAAACGGTAAAGTTACAGTTATCCCGTAGTAGGAAATTGTGAAATTTTTCGATGTTAATTATAGCTGAGTTCGCAATTTCAGTGTTATCCAGTTCCAGTAAAGTATTTAGATTACTATCCATTATTATTTGTATATATTGTCATATGGTGTGGCTTGTAATTTACATTCGTGTATATTTGCTGCAAAGCCTTTACATAACTAAGTCCTATTGTACATATACAATACACTAACACAATTACTATAATAATATGCAGACTTTTTCTATCAAAAGGTTTAAATTATTTCTTAAGCAAAAATTCTCTAGTAAGGGTTATTATACTACTAGAGAGTACATGACTGATAATAACCCCTGGGAATGAGGTGATCGCTACCATGCTGTTTCTAAATGTTTTCAAAACAATTGTATAAAATATTATATTGTAAAATGTGCTTTTTTTTAAAAAAAAGTCTCGCTGGGTTTCTCTGGTTTTCCAGGACAGAGGTTTTTTTGCGAACCAGTGGTAAAAGTAAAAAATGACTTTTAATAAGTATTATGTATTGTAATCTATATTGAATAAAAATGATTATATTCTATTCTGTGGCTAGTTATAAGCGTGCTGCTTCTACTTCCCTTCACTGTATTTTTAAGTTATGTAATCATTTATCTAGATTCTTAATACCTAAACTACTAAAAGAGAGATTGCTGATTGATAACTCATTTTATGTGCCACTGTGCGCTCGTATTTGTGAATACCACTTAAATGAACCTCACAATGATTGGAATAATTTATACACAAGTAGTAATGATGTATTACTACTATATATATGTATTACTATATAAATATGCATCATTACTATATGGTAGTTTTTGCCACAGTTGCTACGATTGTGGCAACCAAAGCTTTTTGTGGTATTCTATAGGGAGATGTTGCTGCTCATCTCCTGGTATCTTTATTTTACTCTGTTACGACTTTTACCACACCATACGGGACGAAACGCGATGGCAGTTTACGGAAGGGCTATACAATATTTTACATTATATATTTAATTTAGGGAAGACTTATGTTCAGCAGTGAACTGTTGTAATGATGACGAATAATAATCAATAAAACTTGTAATTATTGTTGCCTACTTGACCTGTTTCTACTATGTGCCTTATTATAAATAAAGCGCCTAATTTATAAATAAACGCCGAGCAAGTTGAATAGATGCTCTGGTACCTTTTCGTATCTCTTTCAATTGACAATCTCCTTTTGGTTTTTTTTAATAGAATAAGTGTGACAAACGAGCACACGGTCCACCTGATGGTAAGTAGATGCTGTGGCTCATAGACATCTACATTTATCCTCGTTTAAGAATCAAAATGCAGATGCATTGTCACCCCTGAAGACTAAGACGGAGTACTTCGTTTCCAGTAAAAAAGGACTCCGGTTCTCTACACTCAGCATACGAAACACAGGAGCATTAAGCTACTATTTTACGCTGGTAGCGTTTTCCGTGAGAGCGTGTCCTACCCCGGTCGAGCCGTATCCGTACACAACTAGTTTAAAACTTCTCCATCATTACAGCCCTACACAAGTCCACTGCTGAAAATAGGCCTCCCCCAAGGAATTATACAAAGCACGGTCCTGAGCCACCTGCATCCATCGACTTTTTGAATGTCTTACCAGGTCGTCACTCCATCTAGAGGGTAGCCGCCCACTGAGCTTACCGGTACGAGACTTGTCCTCGAAATTTTACATTTAGCTTTTGTGGTTGGATGTAAACATGCTAATCAATCAACACATATTAAAAGAATGTCCTGGCACTGCACCTCGCGGCCTGTGATACTTATAATAGACTGCTTTAAGAATATGATGATTTTACAATAATAAACAATAAAATGCAGTGACAATACAGTGTTTCTTTTTCCTAACACAAATAGTTCAAAACACCTTACATGCTATTTATTTTCGAGGTTAATATAAAAATCGGATATGTTACTATCCAGTCATTTTGGTTTTAATGGTGCTTGGAATGTAAACATGTTATTCAATCAATACATATTAATAACAATGTCCTGACACTGCACCTGGTGGCATGTGTCACTTTTAATACTGCTTTAAGAATGTGATGATTTTACAATAACAAATACAGTGACAATACAGATTTTTTTTTATCCTAACACGACTAGTTCAAAACGTCTTACGTGCTTTTTATTTTCTCAATCGCTGTAGAGGTAAAACACGCAAAACACCCCTTAAAAGTTCACTGTTGGACGCACACATGCACTTATAACCGTGTTACTAGTTGCAAATGATATTAGATAAATAAGTACATGTGTGCTTGTTTTTAGAATTAGTTGAGCATAGTTTTGACTTACTTTTTGCTTCACTTGAATACATTTGTAATGTATTCTGTGCTTAGTATTCAATACTCCACAATAAATAATAAATACAGTTAAGAATCAATACATCACCGCGTCTGTTTATTCGTACTGTACTCCGGTACGACTAAAAAAAAAATTCCATCCACCAAGTAGTACTTAAGAATTCGAAGAACCTACATCTTTTTTATACTGTTTATTATTCACAGTGCACTATTATAACATAGGATTTCAATAAAAACCTAGGTATTAGACCGTCGCCCGTATGGCATTTTAGGTTATAATGAGATTGCCGTTTGATTGTTATTTTCTCAGTATTCCATTTATATATGGTACAATTAATATTACTATAGTAATCTAGAGATTATATGGAATAAATCTACATACATTTCATTACGGGTCATCACAGTTTTTGGTAGGCCCATTCTCCATACAAAAAGAAACTGTCTCCTTTGGGTGAAAATAATTTTAAAATAAAGGATTACATAATATCTGGAATAATTTTTATTTTGCACGGGTCAAATATCATTAACAAATTTATATTATAATACATATTCAACGAAGCTGTTAAAACGCCTAATATTAATATTAAAATTAATAATTTAATATTATCACCTATTACAAAATGTATTATATGTTTAAAATAAATGTATAAAATTATGTATGTAGTTAAGTCATCGAGCAACACGGGTCACCGGCAGATCGGATGGGAGTAGCCATACGCTGCCTGTGCACTACTCACTAGATTAAATCTAGCTGCGCGGCTGAATCGACGTACTACAAAAATGCCGAATTCTTAAATTTTTTGCACCAAAATGAGGTCTGCCACGTCAAATTTACATATAAGTGGCATTACCTTTCTTTCTAATTTTAATCACATTATTGCTATTTACTTCTTTTTAAACCTTAAATTTGATTAAAACAGGCCGCTCGCCTTCATACCATATGCAGATCGGTCGGACGACTGATCCGAATCTGTATCCAAGTTGTCGCTGTCACCGAGCGATACTGTTATAATATATCTATGTGTGTGTGAAATTGTTAGTTTATTGTTTTAATTGATGTGTGTGAGTTTCGTAGTGACATATGATCGTTTTTGTGTGCGCAGATTTTACCCTGCAAAAAACGACAGACAGTTATGTATCGGAAAAAATCATTATGGCTACTCCCCTTGGTTATGCCGGTGGATTGTGTTGCTCTATGAACTAAGTGTATGAAATGTATTTAATTCTTCGTTATTTCTTATAAATTAAGTAATTTTAATTTAACACACACACAGATACGTTATATAAAAATTCAATTTCAAAATGACACATTGCTTTTGTGGTATTTGATTATTTGTTGAAATCGTTCTCTATCGGCTGTAGAAACTTAGAACGTAATCGCATGCATTAGAAGGCCAATTTTCCGTGCGAGCGCGCATCGAATACCGAACGTCGCTCCCTCGACGACATCGGCCAAATTAACCCTACGCGGACGTTCTATAATAGTTCCAAATTTATTTACTGCCTTGTCATCTTCTTCATTCTGTCATTTGTCGATAGTGTGTTGGGCTTAAGCCTTTCTTCTCCTCTTTGCCTTTCACTTCATTTTTAGATATTGTTTTGTTTCGCAAGTCCGTAAAGATGACACCCAGCAATCTTAAATTCCTTCCGGTTTAGTTTCGAGTATAGTTAACATTTTTCATCATAATTGTTTTCAGTTAAATACTTTTCGTACCAGGTTAGTAAATAGCAAATTATTTGAATCATTAGATAGTTTTATCATTTCTTGTTATTTGTAGCAGCACTCCATAAACGTCCTTTTTAAGAACCAGCTCTATGATCCGCGTGCTGGCAACGCGTACGGCGAGCGTACAAGTAGCTACCTAATACCACGGCTTATCAATAACTTGCCATCGGAATTAGTGGACAATGTCGCAAAACTAAAAGGTTACGTCATTAACTTATTATAATGTCTCTCTCTCTCTCTCTCTCTCCTATCTCTCTCTCTCTCACTCTCTTTCTTTCTCTCTCTCTCTCTCTCTGGTTTACATTATTAGTTTTACATTGCTAGTTATAATCACCTACACATTAATAGTTATTTTTATGTTACGAGTACGAGCATTCTTACACACAGCAGAATTAAGCTGAATAAATATTTTATATAGGTAGTTGTTCTTCTTTACTATTATTTATTAACATGTAGGTAATATTAATCTCTTTTTACCTGATTTTAACGGAGCCCACAAGGGGAGTATTATTCTTGGCTGATGTGTATGTATGCTATCGGTTTATGTCTTGTTCGTTTCTATGTCAGCACATAACTTCAACAATCTAATCTCAGATTTGACAAATTAAATAAGAGTAATAAGAATATATATAGATTATATATATTATTAATATCGCGTATGGTATTACATGAAACGTATTGACGAGTAAGGGGCCTTTCTTATAATATCATTGATTATAGCTTGCCTAAATCGAGCATTAAAATATGTCTAAGCTTGTCTCTTTCTATTGTCATTTGGTAAAAAATGTGAGGGCAACTCATATTTCCAAAGTATATAAATTACGATATGATGTTCTATATATATCTATATATATATATATATATATATATATATATATATATATATATATATATATATTATATATAGTAGTTAGAATATTTCAGTCGGTTTTGATAGTAATACGATGATTTATTTGTTAAGTTTTCTTTCACTCAACTTACAGAATTAATTATATCCAATACAATTTTGTAAAAACTTTTGTTCTCGGTAGCCGTCGAAATTTTGACACCATTATAGCAAGTCCCTTAATAATCGTGCCAAATGCGTTAAACGGATTGTGAGGTCTACAAATCAAAATAAGATTGAGGATATTTCGATATTATGGTTATTGATCTATATATATTGAATATTTGCTACTTTGTTCTTGTAGTGTTAAAGAAAATTATATTTTAATATGTTCAGGGCAAAAGCCCTAAATATAAGCTTTCTAAATATAATTCCAGAAATATCTCGTGATTTTACAAAATAAACGTGAAAAATAACCACCATCAAGAAACAATCCATCGCCATATTGTGTATGGGACATAGTATAACAGATTTAATCACAAAGCTATAGAAAAGATAGGTTATAGACTTCGATAGATGGTGGTATAATCTTGTATTGTATGCAAGATGTAAAATCCAATAAAATATCCAAACTGTCAAGGGGAATAATTTTTTTTTATAGGATATGGGTGAAAAACGAGCGCACAGTCAACCTGATCGTAATTGGTTGCGGTGGCCCATAGACATCTACATCTATCCTCGATTACGGGTCAAAATGCAGATGCGTTGTCACCCGTCCAGACTAAGATGGAATGCCTCGTTTCCAGTAAAAAGGGTCTCCGGATCTCTACACTCACCATACAAAACACAGCAGCGTTAAGCTGCTATTTTACTTTGGTATTCTGTGAGAACGTGGTCCTTCCCCGGTCGAGCCGACCCATTCGTGCTACAACTATACCAGTAATATATATCCAGCATGGCTCTACCACGTAAACCACATAAAAATCAAATGTATTTAACATTCTCGTACTATGATCAGCACTCGCCTATGCCCAGCAATGGACTGTTACGAGCTGATAAGGAAGAAATCGGTATACGTGAACGTTTTTTACGTGGTAGAGCCATGCTGCAGCTATATTATTCGCATGGATGGAAAACTATAGTATGTGAGGGTAATATGGTGATCCGGTTAATATGGTCACTTTCTTAAAACTCAAAAACTAAATCCCTGTTTGCATAGATGGCTCTGTGATACGATATCTCTTCATCAGTTTTTTACATTTTTTAACGTGGTAGTGCCATGCTGCAGCTATATTAGTAGTATAGTTGTAGCACGAACGGATCGGCTCGACCGGGGAAGGACCACGCTCTCACAGAATAACAGCGTAAAATAGCAGATTAACACTGCTGTGTTTCGTATAGTGAGTGTAGAGAACCGGAGACCCTTTTTACTGGAAAAAAGGCATTCCATCTTAGTCCTCAGGGGTGACAACGCATCTACATTTTGATTCTTAATCGAGGATAATTTAGATGTCTATGGGCAAGAGAGATCCACTTACCATCAGGTGGACTGTGTGCTCGTTTGTCACCCTTATTCTATAAAAAAAATCTATAAAAAAAACGTAATACAAGCAGCTCGTGAAATAATAGAAATCTTATTGCTCCAAACAAGCAATTCATGTATTTTAATGTGCTATGTGATGGGCAGCAGAATATTTCTCATAACAATTCAAAATAATAAAAACTGCGGTTGCCATTCCGCCTGCCCAGCGTGACAACCATGGTAAATAGACAAACAAGATATTTAAATAAATCAATTTTTGCAGCAAGTAAATGTGTGAAGAAAAAACAAACTGTTAAAACCGTTCACATAAAATACTTAACATGTAACTGTGTTATTCAATAATTATAATATTCGTATTCATAAGAAAAAGTATATAATAAAATAATCAACACTCTATACATCAATATTTATTTATTTATTTAAACTTTATACAATATGATGTATAGGCGGACTTAATGCCTGAGGCATTCTCTACCAGTCAACCTTTGGGTGATGCAGAGATAAAAATATGAAGTGTGTGAAACGCTAAAAGACAAGAATATAAATTAAAGTATATAAATATAAAACAAAATAATACACATACACATACATAAACTTACACATCAAAAATTATTTAATACTCATGCATAGTATTATATATAAATTATGTATATAAAAATAATTAATTACATACATTATATAATTATATATTTATATAAATACATAAATAAATACTACTAATGAGATTATTCTGCCAGTTTATTTAAGTAATGTTCGCGAACTGTTTACTTGAATGCATAACGTTTATTATTAAATTAACAATATCTACTTCCTTAGCAGTTTTCCCAAAAAATACTTTCGTTTCGTTTCGTTTAACTTCTGTTGAATGTAAGTACGAAACAAAAAAATTATCTTTTAGTTTTCGCTAATAAGCTATTTAAATCGCATTTTAAGGTATTAAATGGCAACGGTCTTTGAAATATAACTCAAGGATTCTAAAGCGCCAGCACAGTTTGGTCGTAAATAAGGTTACCTAGCGCTGTACTAATAAGAAAATTTACAAGCAGTGAGCAAAATTGAATCATTTTCCACGTTTATATTTTGAATAGGCATGAAAGCTGTTACACGTTCAAACAAGCAATTCATGTATTTTAATGTGCTATGTGATGGACAGCAGAATATTTCTGGTAACAATTCAAAATAATCAAAAATACTGCGGTTGCCACTCCGCCTGCCTAGCGTGGCAACCATGGTAAATATCTCCCCTTTGAGCCAATTTATGAGAGAGGTCTATGTACAGCAGTGGATTTTTGATAGCGTGTAATAATGAATGATGTTAATGATAATAATGATGATATAAAGTTATAGACATTTGGTTTCTCCGAAACAATTCTGACAATTTGGATGGAATTTCGCATTAAGGTAATGTTTTATTTTCTAAGTCTATCTTGATAGACTTTATCTCCAAAAAATAATATTAGGCGAAGCTCTGTCACCCAGGTACTACCATAAAAAATTATGCCACACAAAGGATTTTAATGCGAGTTTCCTTTGCAGCCCACTCAATAGAGCCTCTGGCAATCAAAGCATTTAAATGATGGTATATAAACGCTAGGTATATGATAATGTTACGATTCAATTTTGCATGATGTGACTGACTATCAGGCTTCCAAGCCGGTGTGCTAAAATGTTTTGAGCCGATTAATTTGAAAAAACAAAACGATTAATAACTTAAAAAAAGATACCGGTCGAAATTTTATTTGAGATGATTACATAAGCGTTCCATTTTAAATAAAAAAGTTGTATAATTGTGAAACCCTCCCATTTCACAGATATTGTTATTCTATGTTTTACGTCTTGTTGGTTTTTCACATGTACTACACATATTGATTGTTGATTTCTAACACAAGATATATATATACCTAGTTTAAGCCTGCAGGAAAATTTTTAAGCCTACAGAAAATTTATTTTTTCTGGTCATAATTAACCTTATTATCATAATATAGTCGAGAATAAGTCTTGGGTGTTCGGAATAACTATGTAAATTTACGAAGTTCGTGCGATAATTTACCACGTTATGCTCGTCGGAATCAAAACAATTTATATGTTAATTGTGACAGCGAGACGCTGACTGAATTTTGCCATACAACCACTAATTAACACGAACTAGACCGAATAACAAACCCCAGATTTCATAATTAAATTATTTTTGATTCTCAAAGCGATAACGAGGTCTCGTATTGTTTTAACTTCAATATTTTGATTAGAATTTTAAATGTATGAATATTTGTATTTCTTATTAATTCCAGTTTATTAATAAATTAATGTAAAGACTGTCGGCGCTGTCACATCGCCAAAATGACGTAAGTGGAACGAACAACTAATGTAACCAAAATCGCACTATTGAGGTTTCTTACACAGAACGTTGGCTCCTCCTGGAGCTGAATACCCCGGTGGAATATCACCACTTTATCTTTGTCAGCCAAATTGGTGACCGCGACATTATGTAAACAACGCAACCGGAATCCTACAGAAACTCTATCCAATCAAGCCTGTTCTAATTTTCCTAAAAATTTAATTCGCTTCTCAGTAAATTTTATTTAATTTTAATCGATATATAAATACAAAATACAAGATACAAAAATAATTGAAAACCGACTTCAAAAACTAAAAAGAATAAAATAGTTTCCACATACATATATATTTTGGAGTTTAAAGTCCACATTTTGTTTTAGTATGTACTAAAAATTCTTCGAAACACTTTGTATTAGTATATACTATCTACAGTACAGTGGTAGCTCAGGGACTAAGCACTTGCTGTAAATTTCACAAGATGCGAGCAACCTGAGCTTAATCTCAACCGGCACAAATGGAATTGTTAAAGACGACTTTAAGTAATGATTTATCATGAGCTCGTTTTTATACATCGTGAGGAACCATGCAAGAATGAAGAATATATACATATATGTATGTGTATATATATAATTCGAAGTTATGTGATGTCTGCCAACATGCACTGGAGCCAATTAGCTGCTGGTGGGCTATTTACTTCATAACCCTCTCATACATGAGAGGAGGCCTGTGCCCAGTGGTAGTACGTATACAGGTTGTAGCTTTGACCTCATGTTGGCAACTAGAAAGTCGTAGTTGCGACCAACCTCGATGTGTAGTCTAATTAATAAAAAGAATCATTAAAATCGGAAGATATTATCACGTAACATACTCACAGAAATACAGTAAAATTCATAACTTCCTCTTTTTTAAGGTCGGTTAAAAATAAAATATTTTTTGGGATTTTCCAGATAAATGAAACACCTGTAGGCCATTGATATTTCGATAAACTGAACTTTGTTGCTGAAATCTTAGAATTATTTTCAAAGCCCATCTAAATGATAACCTACTTGAAATGAAAAGCCGACTAAAAGTTACATCTGTTTACTCATACTTAATATTACAGAGTAAAGGCGTATAAATATTTGATGATAAATTAATCAATAGAGCCTTCAATGATAGCTTCTTTGGTTAACCAAAAAGAAAAAGGCTTACTGGTGATTTGGTTAAACCCAATCTTATAAGCCTCGAGTAAAGTGAGGATTTCAGTATTCCTTAGGAATTTTGGAGAATGTGCTTATTACATGATTTAATTCCTCCCTCCCTCTTCCACCATTGAACTTCGCTTTATTGTCTACATACCACGGAATCGATCAAACATTGTTGCGTCGATCGTATTATGTAAAATAGTAGTGAAATAGTTTCTCGACGATCTTTCCATCCGATTACAACGTGACTGTCTTCAACTTTATTAAACTTGTTAAGCGTGATTAAAATATAAGGTTACATCACTTATTTTAGGGTTGAGATTTTAGTTAAGCACTAGCTTTTAATTTAAATTGTAATATAAAACTTGTGGTAAATTAATTAATTAAAGCAATTGCTCCCAAAAGGTAGGCTAATGCTTAACAGAGGTTAGTTCAAATTATGACAACGTTATAATTACACTAAAATAAAGGATGATAGAAAATCTGATATCTGCGATATAGAATGTGTAACGATGATATCAGCAGAACCAGAGTAACCAACATAACCTTAATTAATCAGTAGCAATGGAGCGGCCATTTAGATCGATAAATTGATAAACGATAAACCAACACGTGTGCGTGTGTTACAAATCTATATTTATATATACATATATAAGAGATTTCCACCTATGTACTGACTCATCACGATATCTCTGGAACCATAAGACCTAGAGACTTGAAATTTGGTAGGAATATTCCTTTCGCCAAGTAGAGGTCAGCTAAGAATTTATTTTTATTTTTACGAAATTCCATCCTCAAGGGGGTTGCGGGGGTTAATGTGATTTTGAAACGAAGTTCCTTATCGGACGGTACGAATTTGGCGGATGGGAGCTAGGCGAGCAAAAGTGTAAGCTTTTTCGGTCCCGACCCCTTCTGACGTAGTGTAGACGGCCTTGGCGGCTATAAGGAAGCGAGATGGAATAATATCCATCTCCCTCGCACTTTTCCTTATCTTGGCATGAAAGAAATATTATTTTATTTAAAATGACGCTTCATTTTAATAGACGCTAGTAATCAATTTATTTGTATTTGTTAATCAATTATATAATACGTTTATCAATAATAATATACTACGAAAGGAACTTCGTTCCAACCGACTGTTCCGCGACACTCACGCATGTTCTTTTTTAATTACCCCCCCGCAACCGCGGGTGGAATTTCGTAAAATCCGTGCTTAACTGACATTTACTCGGCGAAAGGAATATTTCTACCAAATTTCAAATCTCTAGGCCTTATGGTTCCAGAGATATCGTGATTAAAAAAAATCACATTTTCAAACTATAGCTCTTATAGGTATAAAACTTGGCCAGAATATTCTTTTTGGCATGTTCAAAATAGCAAAGAACGGATTTTATGAAATTCCACCCACAAAAGGCAGTGTGGGGACGTTAAATTTTTTTTTAACTTTTAATCTTATAGCTCCTTTAGTCTCGCTAAAACTCTAAAACGGCTGGATCGATTTTGATGAAATTTTTTGTGTGGATGATCTAACTGATTCACAATTGGACCTGGTAGATGGCGCTGTTGTCGAGATCCAGAAATTGTCCGTGCGAAGCCAGGACGAATCGCTAGTTTTAAATATAATAGGAGTATGCTGTGATAACCTTTAAGTGATTGTACATTTAGAAGTAAACCCACCATGAATTTTCTTTATTGATGTAATAATGTATCAATCTTTGGTGATTCTAATAAATAAAAAAGAAATTTTATTTAAACAAACAGTCCTACGGTGTAGGTACGGGATATAATTCAGAATTTTCATACAATTTCATATAAAATTCTGGTATTATATTTCACAAGGATTTTAATATAAACAAATCTGCTTTATAATGATATTGAACACTCTAACGGCGTGATGCATAAAATTCTCTAATATAATAAGATAATGGGCGTTGTTTGTATACGTTTTATGACTATAAGCCTAAGAATTCATGGAGAGATATTTACCTGCGCCCGCAGCGGTTGCAGGTGCGTGACTCGCGTAGAATATAAGAAATGTATGTATACGATATTAAATATAAGAAATGTACGTATAAGACTGATGACGCAATTAATGGCCGCGGCCGGTGCGGTTGTTTGCGGCTGCCGCTCTCTGCCTGAGAATGCACTCTGCGTTCATAAATCGCGGGAGGCGTAGGCCATTTTGCGACCTTGGGACTTAGATACCAAGACTCCAGCAATCGATCCATCGCAAATAATCCGCCTTGCGCCCGCCCGAATTGCGATCATCTCCCGCAAAGTTTGCGGGCGTTACCACCTCCGCGGTGGGCACGAATCCACACAAAACTGCTGTCTTGTGAGTTTTAAAATAGCAGTTTCGCTACCACTGCGGATGCGATTTATGAAAGTCTCAGACTACGTGCTAATCCGAGTAGTTAAGCCTTAGGTTACAGGTTCGCCTGCCGCACGGAACAAGTATTTGTACGTCCTGCAAATTATTGTCTCGGGTTCGGATGTTTGTGCATAGTTATACAATTTATCTTTGTGCTATTCTACATGATACAGGAGAAATTTCTAAAGTTCTTTTTACCTGTTTTTCGATCTGAAGAGTAAAAAGAGCCAGTATTATTACAGCCTGTGAGGGCATTTCATTTTAGTCCCCAGAGGTGATGCCGCATCTGTAGTCATCTTTGCATGAAATTTGCTGCAAGTGTCCATGGGATAAAGTAGTAAGTAATGCAGCCACTCCAAATAGCAGTGTCTGTACTGTTGTGCTCTGGTATGAAGGTTGAGGCATTCAATCTTAATCCTCAGAGGTGATAACGCATATGTAGTCTTCTTTATTTGAAGTTGATTACAGGTGTCTACAAGCTGCAGTAGCCACTTACTATACAGTCCACCTGCAAGTTCGTTTGTCACTACAGTTTTATAAACAATTTTTTTCTTTTTTTAGGGTTTCGTACCCAAAGGGTAACCAACGGGACCCTATTACTAAGCCTCCGCTGTTCGTCCGTCCGTCTGTCTGTTAGCGGGCTGTATCTTATGATCCGTAATAGGTAGACAGTTGAAATTTTAATAGAATCAGGCGTTACTTTGCGGAAATCCATTTTATTAAAGTTGGAAAAATTTACTTTGCCAATATCCGCTCAATAAAATAAAATGATGTGTCTTACCTAGTTGAAGAAACTCCGCCCTCCCTCAATTGCGTGCACTATCCCCGTCACCACTAATCCCAGCACCACTACTCTCACCACTACACTAGGAAAGACACACCACCGACGACCATACGACGTGTTTCGCCTCTACACGAGCATCTTCAGGTGTAGTAGACTCCGGTGGCTGACCGCTAAGTGAGCGGCGATCCAAAACACTGCTATTTATGGACTTGCCGACGTCGCTCCCCATAAGTACTGAGCGACCGCGTCATGCGATAAAACATGCGACCAATCACCACCTGACGTACGCAGCCGCCTGCTATTAAATTAATAACAAGCCGCTGTGAAACGCCCGCCTACCCTCCAACCACAACATCTTTAAACCTGCTCTCCAATAACGGACAGCCTCGCAATATGGTCGTTCGTTACCTTCACGGTGATTAGCGATTGGTTGCGTGGTTGGAGGGTAGGCGGGCGTTTCGCGACGAAGTACATACTGAATATCACCAATCTTTTCCCCGCGTTAAAAATCTTTCCGATGTCCAGTTTCCAAGGGATGAGTTGTGCCTTTTACATAAAGGCCTAAAGTATAATTTAACACCTTCGGTATCCCAAAACTCGTTAGAGACTGTTGCCGTTGACGCGGAGATGGCCGTTGTCATCGGGAAGAAAGATAACATCGTTAAGAGTTTGGTAGCTAAAGAAATTCGGGCTGTACCCGCATCTTCCCATTACAATCCTGAGTTCCCTATTTATAAATCACTGAAGCAGAGAATAAAGGACAATAACCTCATTGTTACTAAAGCCGGCGAAGGCAATACTGTTGTCATTATGGAGAATAGCGGGTACAGCCAGAAGGTTAACGATATTATTCAAGGAGATAACTTTGAGTTATTGGAGTCTGACCCAACCAAAAAGCTTACTTCAGATATTAAAGTATGTATACAACAATCATCATATGTTTTTCCCGATCACAACTTGTCTCGGAGCAATCTTGTTCCAATGAATCCTCAAGCACCCTTTTTATATGGGTTACCTAAAATACATAAAGAACATGTTCCTATTCGTCCAGTTATCTCATATATAGGTGCACCAGCTTATTTCCTTGCTAAAAAATTAACCTTCCTCCTTCGGTAGAAATCTGGTTTCAACCCACTTTACAGCCTTAAAAATAGTTTAGATCTCGTTTCCAAAATTAAAGATATTCGTATTCCTCCTAAATCCATGTTGTTATCATTAGACGTTGATAGTCTTTTCACATGTCCCATCCCTGACTGTTGCGTATACTCACAGATCTCTTAAATAAACGTCGTCTACATCCGGAAACAAATGATCTTCTTAATTTAACCTCTCTCTGTATGAAACAAAACTATTTTCGGTTTAATAACCGTTTCTATCTACAAAAAGAAGGGTTAGCTATAGGGTCCCTCTAAGTCCTCTTATGGCGGACATTTTCATGGATAATTTCGAAAAACAATATATTTTAATAAAATATCTTGTACTATTATAGATAATATGAACGACATAATTATTTGCTGGACTGGCACAAGGAGACTACTGGATGTTTTCCTTAATAAAATAAATAGACTCCACGATAAAATTAAATTTAGCTTAGGTGGAACAAGATTGTTCCTTATTTTTCCTCGACTTAACAATAACGAGAAAGGAGTCTTTGCATGTTTTCAAATTTACCGAAAACCAACTCATACCGACACGGTCATTCCGCGTCATCGTGTCATCCCTGGCAACATAAATTAGCCGCTTTTTATTGTTATATTAATCGTTTGTTTACTGTCACATTAAGTAAAAAATTATTTAAAAGAGCTTAATAATTTATCAAATTGCGGTCTCTAATGGTTTTCAAAAATCTCATTAACAATTTAATTAAAGAAAGAAAAGCATGCCGTCCGCAATTCTTTGTACGCGGTTCAACCTCAAAGTGTTCGTCGTATTGAGCAGTTTGATCTACTTAGGCTCCATATCTGAAAAATAGCTAATACTCTTCGACAGGCGGCGTGTACGTTGGGTTCAAAACAAACAATTCTCTTAGAAATATCTGTAATAATAAAGATAAGTTAGATATTCGTCAAAAGTCGGGTCTTTATAAACTTTGGGTGACGAATACTCCGTTTACGTGGGTCAGACTGGTCGCAACTTCGAGACACGTTACAAAGAGCATTTAGCCGCGTACAGGGTGCAATCCCGATAAACCCCATTTCGCTAAACATCTCTTGGACACTGGACACAACCTAACCAACGACCACTCCTTTAAAGTCTTACATACTTGTAATAAAGGGCTGCGACTGTGTGTGCTGGAACAGTTGGAGATAATAAAAAATAAAAATAGTAATGTTGCACTGCTGAATGAACAAACAAATGTTTCTAACTCACCTCTCTTAAACATCTTTAAACCTGCTCTCCAATAACGTTCGTCACCTTCACGGTGATTAGCGATCGGTTGCGTGGTTGGAGGTTAGACGGCTTGTTATTAATTTAATAGCAGGCGGCTGCGTACGTCAGGTGGTGATTGGTCGCATGTTTTATCGCATGACGCGGTCGCTCAGTGCCGTGGGGAGCGGTTGCGTCGGCGAGTCTCATAAATAGCAGCTGTTTTGGCTCGCCGCTCACTTAGCGGTCAGCCACCGTAGAGTCTACTACACCTGAAGATGCCTCGTGTAGAGGCGAAACACGTGTCGTATTGTCAATTGGCAATACGACACAGCAATTGAGGGAGGGCGGGAGGTGCTCTTCAAACTAGGTAAGTCACATCATTTTATTCTATTGAGCGGATAGGACGGATAGGAGCAAAGTAAAATTTTCCAACTTTAATAGTTGAAATTTTCACAAAACATGTATTTCTCTTGCCGCTATGACAAAAAATAATAAAAATAAAAATAAATTAAAAATTAAATCGCCTACTAAAAATCGCCTACTAAAAACGTGTATTACGGTGGTACGGAAGCCTTCATGCGCTACTCCGACTGGCACTTGGTTGGTTATTTTATTATCTTTTAGTAATTCTTACCTTGTTATTCTACAAATAATTTCTTACATACCTTCCAGGAACAACCGGCACCCCTTCCGAAATGAGAGGATAATGTAAGAGACGCACAAACCGCTACACGTTCTGTAAAAAAACACCCTGAACTTGTAGTGGTTTCCTCACTTCAGATCTTATCGTAAATGGATATTCAAATACCTAAATTTTGCAACATTTTTCGCATGGGTGGAAAACTATAGCATGTTAGGGTAATATGGTGATCCGGTTAATATGGTCACTTTCTTAAAACTCAAAAACTAAAGCCTTGTTTGCATAAATGGCTCTGTGATACGATAGCTCTTCATCAGTTTTTTACATTTTTTTACGTAGTAGAGCCATGCTGCAGCTATATTAGTAGTATAGTTGTAGCACGAACGGATCGGCTCGACCTGAGAAGGACCACGCTCTCACAGAATACCAGCGTAAAATAGCAGCTTAACACTGCTGTATTTCAAATAGTGAGTGTAGAGAACCGGAGAGAAAAGAGGCATTTCATCTTAGTCCTCAGGGGTGACAACGCATCTGCATTTTGAGCCTTTATTGAGGATAGATGTAGATGTCTATGGGTCACAGCAACCACTTACCATCAGGTGGACTGTGTGCTCGTTTGTCACCTATCCTATAAAAAAAAGTCAATCAAACAATAAAGGGTCAAAAAAGCGACATTATAGTAAATATTTTAGTCGATTTTAGTATTGTTTAGTATAGTTAGTTTATTTTAAGCAGATTTTTCGAAGTGTCCCGAATTATTTCCAAAGCTTGTTTGCAATTTTTTTTTTCGTAACATATTAGTTATTGTATACGACTTTGTATTTTTGTCTCTGTCCTCCTCCTAGTTTTGGTTATATTACCCTCACGTACCTTAATCTGGTATGTTAGCGTCCATGTTTATATACAAAGCAGCATCAGTAGCTATAATTATCGTAGGTAAGGAAAAACACAATGTTAAGAACTCGTCATACAAAGTTACATAACGTCAACAGGAGCAACAATCCGTCGACGGTCAAGTTCCTGCCAAAACTCTCGGTAAGTAAAGTAGTACTAAGTTTCATAGATTATAGTCATTTTAATACCACAGAGACATACTATACAAAATTACTTTTTTTTTAACATAATATGCAAATAAATATGGAAAAAGAAAAGCATATAGTATAAAGCCCCGGATACACTAGGGGATATTAAGATACTTGTCGACTGGAGATTCCTATGCTTCCTTGTCGTACACTTTTTGAGTGTCGAAACAACTCATCGGCAGAATAGTACCAGAAGTTTGTGGTTTGAAGTATCCCACAACAAAACATGACTCTGGAAAAGCTCAGGTTTCGTTTCCCCACACTATTGGCATGTTGCAAGTTTACGATGGTGTTGTAGATAAAATGATTTACGAGAAAAAATAAAAAATTTAAATATTAAAAAAAATATCGACTTATTATTAAAAATATATCTATATTTCAATATCATGTCCTATCTATTAATATATATATATATATATATATATATATATATATATATATGATATATATATATCATTTCCTATATATTAACACTTCAAAACATATTTTTATTCATTATGGTAAATTTTATTTATTTAATAAATGTGTATCTAATTGAGCACACTTCATGTTACATCTATAAAAATAAATAAAATTGAAGTGTCTGTTTGTTATGTCAAAATAACAGCTTTTTACTAAATGTATATGAAAGTATACGTATACGGTACTTATAACAAAAACATATATTTTTTAAATTTTTGTCTGTCTGTCTGCTTGTTCCGGCTAATCTCCGAAACAGCTGGACCGATTTCGGTGGGACTTTCACTAGCAGATAGCTGATTTTATAAGGATTATATTTTAGAAAAAGAATTAGGTTTCCGCCCAACATAATTAAAACCCTAAATTACACGCGGGCGAAGTCGCGGGGAACAGCTAGTTCTAAGATAAAGTTGAAGCACCCAAACGTCACGAATTAAAATAATTAAAAATAAGTTAAATTAAACAAAATAAAATCCGAAATATTTGTTTTATTAAATGTGTAGTATTCGTGTAATAAATCATTGAGTACAATATTGTTTCATTTACTAAATCTAAAAATCTTACTTCCAGTCAAAAATCATTGAATTCTAAATACTGAGTACAGGTAACTTGGTCATTTATAGGAATTGGTGTAGATGGTGTTTGTAGGTTTTCTTGAAGTACGCAGATATTTTCGTCTTCTGGTTGTAGTTGATTATGCTTTTTCCGTTCTGCCTTGTTTTTTATTGCCTGTAAAATATATGGCAGATTTCTAGTTTTGTACCTACTTGGGAGTTTTGCTGGTTTTCTTTTTTTTTTTTTTATAGGAGAGGGGGCAAACGAGCATGCGGCTCACCTGATGGTAAGTGACTACCACCGCCGCAGAACAACTGCACAACCAGAGGACCAGAGGAATTGCAGATGCGTTGCCGGCCTTTTAAAAGGTAGGCTCTTTTCTTGAAGGTGCCTAAGTCGTATCGGTCCGAAAAATCGCTGGTGGTAAACTATTCCACAAGGAAGTTGTGCGAGGAAGAAAACATCTTCTAAATCGCACAGTGGTGGACCGCCACTCATCCAGATGGTGTGGTCTAATTGCCTGAAATCATAATAAAGTGAGTAATAATACTCTTTTTACTATTACACAGTCTGGTAATAAGCCACAATCCACAATAAATCTGTAAGGGTATTTCAAGCTTCTTTTTCAAATCATGGCATATTTACTCTTTCATCTTAGTCTACTTGAGCCCTTTCAAATGAGTACAAACACGATGGTGTTTCGTAGTGGCATAACTGAGATCTTTTACCCCACCTCCTAAGTCCACTATCATGAAGGTAATATCATCACATTGACCTAGGTCTTTATAAGTCCTTTCAAATGAGTTCAAACACGATCGTTCTATCTAGTGCCGCCACTGAGATCCTATACCCACCTTCGGATTGCACCATCAGAAAGGTGAGGTCATAACAGTCACTTAGGCCTTTATGAGCCCTTTCTTATGAGTTCAAATACGATCGTTCTGTCTAGTGCCGTCACTGAGATCCTATACCCACCTTCGGATTGCACCATCAGAACGGTGAGGTCATAACAGTCACTTAGGCCTTTATGAGCCCTTTCTTATGAGTTCAAATACGATCGTTCTGTCTAGTGCCGTCACTGAGATCTTATACCCACCTTCTGTGTCCACCATAAGGAAGGTGACGTCATCACAGTCGCCTTGGTCTCCATCCTCCGTCAAACGAACTTCTCTAAATATATAAAATAAAATAAAATCCAAACAGCATAGAAATAATGTACTTACCAATAATTGAAACGAACTGAAGCCAGCGGAATACAGTGCGCCTGGAAAAATCCGTGGGTTGCCTTCAGTTAAAAGTTCCAACTTAAGATTTCACACTCACAATCAGTTTTTGGATGTATGTCAATTCAACTGAGCAGTTTAACTGACAGTACGCCCGAAAAAATTCGTAGGTTGCCGTCAGTTAAAATTTTCAACTTAAGATTTCACACTCACGGTCAGTTTTTTGATGTACGTCAGTTAAACTGATCAGTTTAACTGACCGTGTGTGGCGACTAATAGTCTGCCACGCTGCTTTAGTGCGGGCTGGCGGACTAAACATGCCCTTGAAATTTTTTATTTCTCAGACGTTTCCTCAAGTTGAATGATGTTTCCCTTCACTACCGATCACGTGGTAAATGAGTTTTTAAAACTGCAAATAAGAATTTCAATGGTACCGGTAAATATTGAAGTCAGGTCGCTCGCTTAATAATAAATTACGGAAAATACGGCAAGTGCTTACGATAGGAATTAGGTACCTTCAAGAAAAGAACCTACTCGTTCTTCTTTTTTAAAGGTAACGCACTTGCAATTTCCCTAGTGTTGCAGTTGTTAATGGGTAGCGAACTTACTATGTTCCCGAAAACGAGCCGCATGTTCGTTTGCCCCTCTTCTACAAAAAAAGCTTCTGAGCAACCACGGCAATTTATCGTTTTTTTTTTTTAATAACAGGAAATATTTTCAAAGAAATATGAATCATTTTTATCTATTTATTTATTTAAATGTGAAACAAAGAGGAATTTTAATAGAAAATAACTTTCCGGAAATTTATAAAGCATCTTCTGTTCTGAAAAATGTCGACTCTCGCATAGTCTGGTAGAGTGAACTCATCAAACTTGTGTCGTTTGTGAATTTTCCAACATAGAAAACATTGTAAGCTTTTGTGGAGGCAACGCGTACATTATTTATTTTCTTTAGTTTGCATTCCACTTTTTTACACAGTGCTTTAAATTAAAGTAGTAAGCTCGTGTATTGTTTTATATTTAAATGAATAACTGAGGAGCTACGATTCAATAACCATTCAATCAAATTACTTTTACATAAATCAAAAATAAACTACTTCTTTATTTAAAAGAACAATAAAGTTTGTAAAGTTACAAATTCTCATACAGCTGTGCACAGGTCTCCTCTCATTTCTGACAGGGTTTGAAGGCAATTGAATATCCGCCGCAGTGGCCCTATGTGTGTTGGGAGATTTGACATGTCTTCGACATATTTTTTTAACGGCACAGACATGTTATTTTCCCCACGATCTTGTCCTTAAAACCTTTAACAAATTTATTTGAGCCGGCGGAGATCGAACCCAATCCAGGCTCGCGTATTGTAAAATTTACAGCAAGCTCTTAGCCCCTAAGCCAGCCACCTTAGCTCTAACTTGCATTTGAACCACATCTTTATTAATTAGATCACTTAAATCGCGTTCTTTATTTTTCAATAAAAGTTATTCAATTTTACCTCAATTACGCAGAATTTTGACGATAGTTCCAAAAGACGGTCGCGAAACCGCTCTGCGAACGGTTGCGGTTATAATCGGTATATATAATCTGTATAATGCGGTCGCGCTGATTGGCTTATTGCGCATAAGTCACGCTGATTGGGTCGTGCGTATCGTTCGCACGCGCTGATTAAGAAATACAAAATATTCCAAAAACCAAATTCTATACATACTTGACCAAGTTAAGATATTATGATTATCTTTATAATCACAGATTTTTATTACAATATTTTGTTTCGCTAAAAGTACGTAGGATTTATATATAAATATACTTATACTTCTTGGACTTTATGGAGACCTGAAGGTGTACTTCGATATCTGCTACTGGAACTACTCAACGAGTAGAACTAGGTGTGCCGAGATTGTTCTCGTTATGTTAGTTAGACCTTACCTAGACCTTACCCCCGGACTTGATGGAGTGACTTGAAGGTCTACTTCGGTGAATGCTCCTAGAACTCCTCGAAGAGTAGTATTAGTAATAGGTGTGCTGATTTTGGGCTTGTTTTGTTAGTTATGATGAAACCTTACCTCCGGACAGTGGCGGATTATCCTTAAGGCAAATTAGGCACGTGCCTAGGGGCACAAGGTTAAAGGTGCGCGCGGAAGTTTTAAACGAAAGAAAAATCGTCGTATTTGATTACTCCTGAATCGCTCTTACTCTCTCATCACATTTTTTATTTATGCCCCCCTGTTAATGGTACTCGCATTCTAATTGTTTTGCAATTATTAAATTATATTATAAATTATAATATAGTTTATTTGCAAAGTGAGTAGATTTAATTTATAATAGATATAATATGGCCCCTATAGGGGCGCCGATGAGGTACTAGGCTAGCCTAGGGCGCAGTCAACATTTAATCCACCTCTGCCTCCGGACTTGATAGAATGATCTGAAGGTGTACTTTGATGACTGCTGCTGGAACTCCTCGACGAGTAGTAATAGGTGTACCGATTTTGGGCTCATTTTGTTAGTTATGATGAGACTTTACCTCCGGACTTGATAGAATGACTTGAAGGTGGACTTTGTTGACTGCTACTGGAACTCCTCGACGAGATCCTAAGAATCCTGATAGTATTATTGATACGTCACCTGATTCAGTCTATTCGCCATCAATAATAGAAAATTCAAGAGAATCCTCATCTATCGAGATACCTGTAAATGGACTTAAGACTAAGAGCATTATAACCCCATACCTTCACCAGCAATTTCGTTTTCTAGTCCAAATAGTTTTTTAAACTTTAGTTTTACTGTACCTGATAATCATACCAGCGATTGGTCTTACATAGAAGATACCGATTTTGCAGTAAGTACGCCTAATCAGCCAAGCGATCGACGCAAGCGAAGTTCAAATATTAAAAAGGACAAGAGTTGCTTAAGGGAGTAATTTAAGCAAGAATGGAAAGATAGCCAGAGAAAATACAAAATGAATAGAGGTATGGAGTACACCAGTAGAAATGGAAAAATACATCCTGCCCTGGTCCTAAATGCTGCCGTGAAAAATGTTATGATGGGATATTAGAAGAGAACCGAAAAATAATTTTTGAGATGTTTTGGAGGATTGGCAATCATTCACGACAATGGGATTTTATCACTAAGTACGTTATGAAAATACCAAAAGTGAGTTTTATTGTTTCTGAAAATTCGAAGCAGCTTTATACTATTTAATTTTATTTACCATGGTTGGAATTAAATGACAATGCAGAGATAAGAAGAATAGCTGTTTGTAAAACAAAATTTCTTAGAACCCTCTCGATAAGTTTCAACTTTGTTTATACCGCTCTAGAAAAATTTGATCGTAAAAAGTGTTTCTATAATCCGATCACCATCCAAAAACTATAACATTCAATATGGTGTACGTGGTGTGATTGATCATATTATTGAATCTCTCGCGCCTTTGAAGCTCATTACCCAAAAGATTCAAAGTAAGTATTTGGATGGCTCATTACCATTTCCCAAGATGTACAAGCATTATGAAGAGTGGTTTGATTCAAATATCTATTCTAAAAGCGTCTAATGTACGACAATATAGTGATATTGTAAACAAATATATAAATATTGCCTCGTAAGCCCAAAAGACGCTTGCGAAAATGTCACACATTTGGAAATAAAACACAGGCTACCGAAGAAGAAATAACAAAGAAATCATTTGAAAGAAAAGGAAACAGCTAGAAAATTTAAAAAAAACGACAAGGAATTAACAATGCAAATAAAATGTTTTAGCATGTACTTTTGATTTACAAAAATGTTAAATGTATATTCTATTGTAAAGAAAATATTCCATAAAATTTTACCATTTTGATATGGTATCTTAAAGGTTTGCTATTCTTGGAATCAACAGATAGCTAAAGGGGAGCTAATTAAATTGCAAGCTGTGTTTATAAATTTATTGAAATGACAATACCCAAAGGTATAAAAGAGTATCGTTTCTGGTCTGACAATTGTGGAGGCTAGAATTGAAACATAGTCGTATTTTTAATGTATATGTATGTATGTAACAAATTTAATATGTATTATTCATCGTCTCTTATCTTTGGTCATACCAGAAACGAAGGAACAACATGCATGCCTTGATTGAGAGACAGACTAAAGACAGGATTATTTATACCTCAGCTCTGAAACAGATGGCAAGCCCTATAATGTCATTGAAATGTAACAGGAGTTGATTCTTGATTTTAAAACACATTTCAAACACTGCAATAATTGGATAACTACTATGGAACTAAAATGTCATGAACAAGGTAAGCAAATTTAAAATACAAGGAAATGATCACTTTAAAATTATATTTAAGTACAACTATGAAGACGATGCTGTTAAATGGATTAACTGCATGAATAAATCAAAGAACACACGAAACAAAAAGAAAAGGTGGATCTGCTTCTAGTCAGTGCTTATGACAAACCTATGCCAATTGACAAAAATAAACACCTTATGGACCTTATGGATCTTGGTAAAAGTCACGTTAGATACCAAAAGAATATCACTTATTTTATAATAGTCTGATTACACGCAATATTAATAATGATGAGTCTGACTGTGATTACAAGGACCTGATTCATCTACTCAGATATTGTTTATATTTTATTGAATTTTACTAACAAAACGGATGTTTTGTTAGTGAAATTCAATAAAATATTGTACTGTGTTTATAAATTTATTGAAATGACAATACCCAAATGTATAAAAGAGTATCGTTTCTGGTCTGACAATTGTGGAGGCTAGAATTGAAACATAGTCGTATTTTTAATGTATATGTATGTATGTAACAAATTTAATATAAGTATTATTCATCGTTTCCTTATCTTTGGTCATACCAGAAACGAAGGGAATAGCATGCATGCCTTGATTGAGAGACAGACTAAAGACAGGATTATTTATACCTCAGCTCTGAAACAGATGGCAAGCCCTATAATGTCATTGAAATGTAACAGGGTTGATTCTTGATTTTAAAACACATTTCAAACACTGCAATAATTGGATAACTACTAGCTATGGAACTAAAATGTCATGAACAAGGTAAGCGAATTTAAAATATAAGGAAATGATCACTTTAAAATTATATTTAAGTACAACTATGAAGACGATGCTGTTAAATGGATTAACTGCATGAATAAATCAAAGAACACACGAAACAAAAAGAAAAGGTGGATCTGCTTCTAGTCAGTGCTTATGACAAACCTATGCCAATTGACAAAAATAAACACCTTATGGACCTTATGGATCTTGGTAAAAGTCACGTTAGATACCAAAAGAATATCACTTATTTTATAATAGTCTGATTACACGCAATATTAATTATGATGAGTCTGACTGTGATTACAAGAACCTGATTCATCTACTCAGATATTGTTTATATTTTATTGAATTTTACTAACAAAACAGATACTTCCAAAAAATTCATTGGATTAAGAAGAGGAATAAGAAGTTTTATTTTGTTAATTAGTTTTAATACTAAAAAGATTAAAATTTTGTTTTCTACCTTTATGTGTGGTGTATTAAGCAATGTTTTATGGAAGGTATACATACTTTAACCGCTTGATTATGAAATGAATAGGTTTTAATAAATAATAACTAACAAGAAATAAATTTATTTTCTTTTATATGAAAATAAACAAGCTAAAAGCTTGATTATTTTTGCAGATATATCAATTACTGCTACTCCATCAAACCGATTTTGGACATTAAAATCAGTGTATAATGAGTCAACTAATTTATTATTTATACTGTAGATACAATGTCAGTAAATTAATCCAAGAAAATGAAATACAATTCTGTATTTGTGTTTTTATAAACCTAATACTTTTTCCTCAAGATATGGTAAATATACAAATACATTGTAAACGAGTGTATGTGGCAGTTAGCTCATTATAGGCCATAGTTTATATGACGTATACTAAGTCAACTACATTATCTTGGAAACTTACTAAAATAGGTCTACTCTTTTATTATCTAAGGGTCTCAAATCATAAAATAGTACGAATTTAAAAAAATCAACATTCTAGGACCAAAACTGAAAAAGTTATAAACAATTAATCTTTGACAGGCGCTTCTGTAAAATTTGAATTATGTAGTTGACTCATTATACTTAGGAGGTATCGATATGAGCATTATGAGTCGTGCACTTTTGGATTTTCCAAACTTTTTTTTAATTAAAGTTTGATATAAAATTATCGGAAAATTGGAAGTATAGTTATAAGATTATTAGTAAAAACTTGTGTGTATTTAAACTACTTTAAAAAATTAGGTATAATCATGTTATACGTAATTTTTTTAATGCGCGTAAGGCATGCACAATTGTATTTACCAATAGTTTTTTAATATATTTTGGTTTTTGAATCTAAATGAACATATTATGTCTAATTTATGTATATGTATATAGATATTAACGTTAGCAGATTATATTTTACGAAGTATGGCTTGCAACTTTCTATTTTAGCAATAATTATTGCACATTTTTTTAATAATTAATAGATCACTTATGTCTGTACTGTTGCCCCATAGCATGATTCTGTATCGTAACTATTAATAAGCATATCATTATATACATATATTTATATATATTTTTTATTTCTTATTTCTTAAAAAAGAACGTAACCTCCACACTAGGATTTTCTCCTGTATCGTGGGGGCAGTTAACAAACATAAATTGTACAAGGAGAACCATCCACACCCTAAATAATTACTTGTAGGCCTAACAAATACTTGTTCCGTGCGGGATTCGAACCCGCGGCCCTTAGCGCTGCAACTCAATTGCTAAGCCCCTGCGCCACGGAGCCGTCGCCATTGTATAATTGCAAATCTCTATTTTAAAATGAAGACATACATTTTTTCCTCACCCGATTTTTGGTGTGTACAACCTAAAATAATAAGTATTGCATTTTCTTAGATGTTTCAATGATATTTAAACTCAAATCGTGTAAGAGTTGTTTTATATTTCGTAGAGAATTAAACCCAATACGAGGGGTGATCCAAAAGTAATGATAATGAAAATAAAACACGGTAATTAAAGTTAAAATAACTAAGCAATGCTTGCACGCTTTCGAGTTGCAAGAATAGATCCAGCACGATTCTTCACAACGTTACATTATATTTATTATTTACATAAAACTTCGCCGCTACCAACTTGGTGTTTCTATCATTCATGAATATCAGGCCGATTACGCAGGAGCAACAGTTTTCAACTGCTTGCATTGATAGATACAAAGAGATTTTCCCTTTATATCCCTCAATGGTACCTAGGTGGACTGTGTGCTCGTTTGTCGCAATTATTCTAATTAAGAAAAAAACGTTCGCATTTTCATAGATCAGACGCGACGACAGATGTGGCGCGTAAGCGAATTTTATTCAACAGATTATTAGCAAATCTATTGTACTGACACACGTGGCACATCTCGACTCACTCGTTATTCGACTCCACTCTTTCTGTGTGTGAAAATTCATACAAACAAGATATTTTGATAAATCAATTTTTGCAGCAAATAAATGCGTCAAAGAAAAATCAATCTGTTATAATTACACAAAAACCGTTCATATAAAATACATAACATGTATCTGTTTTATTCAATAATTATAATATTCGTATTCATAACAAAAAAGAATATAATAAAATAACCAACTATCTATACATAGGTATATAACTAGTTACTAAAATAAGCAGTTTCCAAAACTAGATACGCGTACCCATAAAATAATGCGTTTTACCCATTGATATGTATGTACTACGCACTAGATTTCGCATTCCGAACATTCACTATGTTCAACTGAACTGTACTGCAATCCGTACACCTTACTTTAGTGTCATTTAGTGTGGCTTCAATATTCATGCAGTGTGGAGCGGCGATAATAATACGAGATTTCAAATTAAAGTTTAAACCTTACGTAAATAACAATTCAGTAGTCAAGCAAGTAAAATTTTTTGTTGTTCAAGTGAATAAATAGGTAATAATATCGTAATATTTTATTATCTACCGCGCATGCGCGAAGACATAGAGTAGCGCACATTTTTTGTTTGGAAGAGCTTCTCTAGTACGTAGTACATATAACTCATTGGTTTTACCGATTAGGCCCAAAGACGCCATGACCCACGACTATAAATCACGCATTATGAACTAAAAAGATTTGAATTAAATTGAGCACATGAATACACTACATCCTGAATTACCGCACCGGGTATTTTTCATACAGGAAAATTAAAAGTTACCTGTTGAAAATAGGGACTAGCTTCTATTCAATATAAGTATTAAAATAAACACATGCGTGAGTGTCGTGGAACACTCGGTTGGAAAGAAGTTCCTTTCGTAGTATATTATTATTGATAAACGTATTATATTATTGATTGACACATACAAATAAATGAATTACTAGCGTCTATTAAAATGAAGCGTCTTTTAAAATTAAATAATATTCATTTCATGGCATGATAAGAAAAAGTGCGAGAGAGATGGATATTATTCCATCTCGCCTCCTTATAACCACCAAGCCAAGGCCGTCTACACTATGTCAGAAGGGGTCGTGACGGAAAAATCTTTTTTTTTGGGATTTTTGTCAAAATGACATGCCAATCCCATCATACCTTATAATAATTAACATTTTTGTCTTTCTTGTCTTGTCTTTTTTGTCAATTTTCTTTTAGTTACGCTTATAAGCGTTTTTTGTTTCTTCTGCATATCAATGATATGTTGCAAACCGGTAGCATTCATTGCTATGCGGATGACAGCACTGGTGATGCTCTATACACAGCCGTGCCAATATTTCTCAGGAAAACGTCGCCGAGTACCGGAACAAACTTGTTTCTGAAGTCAGTCTTTGCTGAACAAAGTCTCGGATTGGGACGACTAAATCTAGTCCAGTTTAATCCTCAGAAGACACAAGTTTGCGCGTTTACCGCTAAAAGAACCCCTTTGTCGTATCTCCTCAGTTCAAGGCACTCCTTGTTGCCTCAGCCAGTATCGGAATCCTCGGCGTCGACATATCAAGTGACGTGCAGTTTCGTGATCACTTGGAAGAAGGCCAAATTGGCCTCTAAAAGCTTGGAGTGCTCAGCAGAGCAGGACAGTATTTCATGCCGGCACAACGCCTGCAACTTTACAAGGCGCAGGTTCGGTCTCACATGGAATACTGTTCCCATCTCTGGGCTGGGGCTCCCCAGTGCCAGCTCCTTCCACTTGACCGCATCCAGCGCAGAGCGGCTCGAATCGTCGACGACCGAGTCCTTTCCGATCGGCTCGATTCATTGGCGCTGCGAAGAGATGTTGCATCTCTTTGCATTTTCTTTCGCATTTACCACGGGGAGTGCTCTGAGGAATTGTTCGGATTAATCCCAGCCGCCAAATTTCACGAACGCACATCGCGGCAGAACTCCCGATACCATCCACATCATCTGGATGATTGGCGGTCCACCACTGTGCGATTTAGAAGATGTTTTCTTCCTCGCACAACTTCCTTGTGGAATAGTTTACCACCAGCGATTTTTCCGGACCGATACGACTTAGGGACCTTCAAGAAAAGAGCCTACTCCTTTTTAAAAGGCCAGCAACGCATCTGCAATTCCTCTGGTTCCCTGGTGTTGCACCAACGAATGTTAAAAATCTGGGTACCAATGTGTTTTAAATGGGGAAGAACTGAGCCCTGTTGAATCCACTGTTTTCTTGGCATCACTCTCGACGCAAAGCTTCAGTGGGGCCCCATATATCCAAACTAGCAAGCAGACTAAGTTCTGCAGCCTATGCTGTAAAAGATTAGAGGTCTCACTAGTGTCAGAGACAGCTAGACTAGTTTATTTCAGTTATTTCCATAGCATAATGTCTTATGGGATTTGCTATGGGAAAATGCAACTGATTCAGAAACTATTTTTGTTTTACAGAAGAGGGCCATTAGAGCTATTTACAACCTAAAACCGAGAGAGTCTCTTAGAGATAAATTTAAAGAAATAAATATATTAACTTTGGCCTCTCAGTATATTTACGAAAATTTAATGTATGTTCACAAAACAAAGGTAGTTTTAGTAAAAAGTAATATACATTCTGTAAACACTAGGAACAAACACAAGCTAGTGATACCAGTTTCTCGACTCACAGAGTCAGTAATTCATTCTTGGGGCAATGTATACGCTATTACAACAAGGTCCCGGAAAGTGTACAGGCTCTCTCTATTACCAAGTTTAAATGTTTTATTAAGCTGAAACTGTATAAAAGGGTTATTATAGTACAAATGAATATATGATTGATAATAACCCTGGGAATGAGATGGTCGCTACCAAGCACTTTCTAAAATAAATTTTATACTTAAATAGTTTGTACAACCATTAATGTAAAATTTACTTTTAAAAAAAAAGTCCCGCTGGGTTTCTTGCTGGTTCTTCCCAGGACAGAGGTTTTTTCGAACCAGTGGTAAGTAAAATTACTTTCAATAAGAATTACATGTAATCTATATTGAATAAAAATTATTCTATTCTATTCTATTCTATTCCATGGGCGGCGGCAGTCACTAACCATCAGGTGAGCCGCATGCTCGTTTGCCCCCTCTCCTATAAAAAAAATAAGCTATTTAAGTCGCACGTTAAGGTATTAAAGGCAACGTTCTCTGAAATATAACTCGAGGCTTCTAAAGCGCCAACAAAGTTTGATTGTACATGAGGTTACCTAGCGCTGTACTCATTAGAAAATGTACAAGCAGTGAGCAACATTGAATCATTTTCCACTTTATGTTTTAAATGGGCATGAAAACTGTTACACGTTCATGAAATAGTTAAATATGAAAAGGCTTATAAATCATAATATTTTTGAAATATTTAATGGCGTGACTTAGCATAGCTGACTATTGAAGAGATACTAAGTCTGAATCCCAGATATATTTGTCAAAAAAGATAATTTTTTTCAATATACAGGGTTATTTTGCAATAACCGGCCAAATTTGCAGAGAAGGTTCAGAATAAGTAATATAGGCAAATGGTGAATAAAAATTAATTAAAAAAATCTCAAACATTGTGTCTTTTTTATCTTTTAAATTCAAAATGCATGGTAATGCATTATTTTAACTGATTTAACCTCGCACCACAGAATAAACAATGCTCGCACGCACACATTCGGTCGATTGGAGTAGGCAAAAACGTTGTTGCCCATAAATCACATTCAATTTAGGATCATTTCAAATAAAAGTAGAAGTCTTATTTACTCGTATTTTCAAAAACAGCACTAACGGTATATCATTATTTATACATTTGAACTTAAATTTAAAATTCTCTACTCCTCCTATGACGATCCTTTTGTCGTATAGGTCTGGAATAATCACCGATGGTAACCGATTCCACAAAGAGGTCGTGCAAGAACGTAAACTGCTCACAGTGGTGAACTGCAAAGCATAAATTTAACCTTGTAGCACGAATGGTTCGGTTCGACAGGAAAGGACTACGCTCTCACAGAATACCAGCGTGAAATAGCAGCTTAATGCTGCTGTGTTTCATATGGTGGATGTAGAGAGCCAGCAACAACGATATTAGTCATAGCAGAATCGCTAGAGAATCTCAACACTATGCTCAATGACCTCAATAGTGTCTCCCAGCAATTGGTCTCCCTACGTGTTAAAGCCATGTTGTAGATATATAGTTTCACAAATGGGTCAGCTCGACCGGGGTAGAACCACGCTTTCACAGAATACCAGCATAAAATATGAAAAGATGTGTTTTGTACGGTGAGTGACATCTACATCTATCTTTGATTAAGAATCAAAATACAGATTTCTATGGGCCAGAGCATCTACTTACCATCAGGTGGACTATGTGTTCATTTATTCCCATATGCTATTATAAAAAAAAATACAGATCGTGTAAACGATATCGCAAATACAAGAAATATTTTTTTGTAACTGCCTCTAATAATATAATCACAGAACAATGATAATCACGCATGGTGTGCGTATTGCCAAGCGCAAATAGATATTTCGTCTTGCTCTTCTAACGTCATGTTCGTGAAGCTATTAAATTAAATAAAAATATTATTATTTTAACAGAGAAAATGTTTGGGTACTAACATCTGCTTGGCGCCATAATTAATTAAATTAAATTAAAAACCAAGCGTACCACTGCGAAATTTCCAAACACAAAAGGTTTGCGTAGATCGGCCTAAAAGTTAATAATTAAAAGCTAAAGGTGGGGAGAATTAACTATGACATCAGGACATCAAACACATCAGTCCCCCTGTAACCATGATGAAATAAAACGCAATAAAATCTGTAAAATTAGTTTTACTCAATTGTATATAATGTGTTCGCGTAAATATAAGAAATCATTTTTTTTTTACAAACTACATTTTGTAATCATTGTTCTCCGGCCGGATAAGACATGGGAAAAGAAACGCCGCAGGTAATTCTTATTCGCAGGGGTTATTCAACATTCCAGTCCATCACAAGTGCACTGCTGAATATAGGCCTCTCTCAAGGAATGTCACACAGCACGGTCCCTAGCCACCTGCATTCATCAACTTCCTACATTAGGGGCTATTATCATCCATGTATTCCTTAATAAAATAACAACCTTTATTATACAATCTGAAACTGAAACAGGAGACAGTCCAAAATAATAAAAAAGCTGCGGTTGCCAACCGCCTGCCAGGCTCGACAACTATGGCAACTATCATGATGATGATGGTGGTGATGATACAATCTTTGTATAATTATCTTTTAGAACGATGCGATATAATTTGAATTGAATTATTGAATTTCATCATGACAACCATAACTCACTTTCTGTTCTACCCAAGGTTAGCTGGGAGAGAATTCCATATAGCTTTAAACTCGCCTTTTGTATAAAATCTTTGGTGCAATATTGAATAAAATAAATAAACTTTTTATGTTTTCTGGGATTTTATTATAAAAGCGTACACTTACATTGTTCCATGAATGAATTACTTTGTTTAGTATCCGCTAGTGGCAAACGCAGCCACCTACGCTCCGACTCCGAACGTTACGGAACTCTCCGGAGGCCCCGTAACGTTCTAATCGAACCCCCCGTTCCACTAGATTCCGACGGCCGAAATGACGTTGGCCAGTTACATACAAACACTACACAATCACCTAGTGCCACAAACACTGTTAGAATAACAACGGATGGGACGCAGCGAGTCCGCAGACGCGCGCGCCGCACACACCTCCACGCCGCGTACACACCAACACCCGCGTCCCTGGGCAGTTCTCACATAAATTCACCCCTTTTTAGCTCGCGCCCTGAAAGGCCGCGAAAAAAAAATCTCAAACATTCTGTCCTTTTTATCTTAAAAGATGAAACTGTAATAGCCAAAAAGGCTAACAGCATTAACATCATCAGAAACCAGAAACTTTGTTTAGTCCAGTTATGTCCTCCACAGAGCCGAGTTACAGATATCACTAGCTTGTCTCTGCTCCTAGTATTAAGATAATGTACATATATCACTTATTTTTTGGGTGGTTTATTCATTGTCTCAGATTATAACAATCAATAATTTCTTTTACCCAGAGTAGCAATAAACCATTTTTTGTAATAAGACCGCTTATTACTTCCTATTTTTACTACTATTGTTACCGGCTTATATTATAATCTGTCCCTTGCATTAATAACACAGCATGAGATACTTGGTCCGATCTTATCAAACAAGCATTACGTCTTAAAAAAAAACTTTGTAAAAAATCTTATAAGAACCCGCTGCCGAGCTTTGGTTTTGTCGAGAGAATTTACCGCAATCTCCTCACTTGGCAATATTTTCCGTTTGGTAGATTTATGATAAGGAAATGAAATATATTTATTTCTTTGACGTAATAAATTAAAATTAGGCTTAGAGTACATATGAATTTCGTTTGACAAATGCTTTTTTGCTCCAAATCAACCACCATTTCGAAGTTAGGTTCCTCTGACCGGAGAATGAACGGCGAAATAAACTGCGCAGGTATTAATGTGTTTGTCATTTTTAAGGATAACCATCACAAAGCAAAGTTTATAAGAAATGTAAAATTATAAATATATATAAATATATTGCATAGACCCATCGGTAACTGAAGCATGTCATAGACATACTATAGAAGGACGCTAATATTTGGAGCTTTATTTAATAAATAGGTTATACTTTAGGCCTGGTCCCATATAAATTTGGAGAAAAATTCCATCCCTAAGGGTGGCAAAATTGAGGATCAAGTTTTTAACTTTTAACAAAAATTAAAAACCAACTTTAAAGACCTAAAAATAATAAAATATTTCACATTCTGAAGTCGGGGCTTTAATTCTTCTATACACTATATCTTAGCACCCACTTTATGAATGTAAATTATTATATTCCTACCTTCCTTTTAAGCTGGATTAGGCCTCCCCCAACAACTTCCACAAAGCACAGTTGCAGATGGTTAAGGACTGTGCTTTATTGACTCATGATGACGATGACGTTACCGTGTAGTGGCGGTGTAAGAATATACACTACCCGATATCTTCCCGTGGGTGTCATAAGAGGCGACAGAGGGAAACAAATCAGGGGATGGGCAGCAGCGTCTTTCTAATAAAGACTAAAAATAAAAGACTGCGGTTGTCAACCCGCTCGCCAAGCGTGGCAACTAAGGCAAATATCCCCCCTATGAGGCAATCTAAGGGGCGGCCTATGTTCAGCAGTGGAATTTAATAGGCTGTAACGGTAATGGAAGACGGTGAATGCCTAATCAGGTCCTCACTCTATTAAGTGGGTCAGCCTGCTCTGTGCTTTCTAATATTATTTTCTTTTCTTCTTTCATCTTTATTTTAAAAACATTACCTCCACATCGTAGGGGCAGCTTACATACATAAATTTCACAAGGACAAACATCCAGACCCGGAACAATTATTTGTAGGCCTTACATATACTTATTCCGTGCGGGATTCGAACCCGCGGCCCTTAGCGCTGCTACTCATCGCTAAGCCGCTGCGCCACGGAGCCGTCAATGAATTATCATTTTCTTCATCAGTACCCTTTTAGGGAGGATTTGCCATAATTGCCACACGTGGCAGGTAAATCAGGGACCGCTAGACATATTATAACTGCGTTTTCTACAACGCTTTATTAAATACTAACTAGTATATTATATCTTAGCTAATCTAAATTTCGGACTATCAACTTTATTACTTTTTCTTATAGATAATGACAGTCAATAACGAAATCTATTAGGGCCATAAGATTTATCTGGCATAATATTTTCCCTTGTCCCTTGCGACACTCATGAGACGAAATGGGATGATGGGTTTTCTTAATTTCTTACACGCCGCGACTAATGGAATAGGTAATTTAAAAGTATTCATCATATTTATCAATATTTTACACAATAAACTCAAATTTTATCGTTATCGAAAACCTCAAACATTTTTTCGTGGAATAGTAAGTAGTAACGGCGGTGCAATTATAGAGATTGACTCACGCTAGCCTTTGCTTACCTGAATTGCCTAGATCGAGATTTGATTCCTCCTAACTAGACGTCACAATCCGTTTACCGCAGTTGGCGCGACTATTGAAAAACGTTCTAAAATGTCCACAGTTTTACGTTTTAATTTAAATTTTATTTACAATTACGGAAAAATTATTTATTTATTTTGAGTTTTACTGACTGAAAAGTATTATGTTGCAAAGTATTCCTTTGCGATTTAATGGATTATATAGCAAGCTCACATTACAACAGACAATATACAGTGGAGGTAATTAAAAGAATATACTTAGATACATTTATAAGCTTCAAAGAAAATTTTGCATTATATATTATTAACGACTATTTAAATTTATTATGATGTCAAAAAATCCTAATCGTGGCACAGCAATAAACCATCGTCTCGAGAAAACAAATTAAATCATGTGAATATGATCTCCGTTAAACCGTGTAGCGGCGCGGCAGTGTAAAAATATCCACTACCGGATATCATCCAGTGGGTGTCGCAAGAGGCGACAAAGGGAAACAAATCAGGAGATGGGCAGCAGCGTCTTCCTAAAAACGACTAAAAATAAAAACTGCAGTTGCCTACTATGAGGCAATCTACGGGGGAGGCCTATGTTCAGCAGTGGACTTTAGTAGGCCGTAACGGTAACGGTAACGGAATGTGATCTCAATTTGTCAAGTCATTCAGAAGTTACACGATCACTAACAGATGAAGATACTAACGGTGATAAACGAGTACACTGTCCACCTGATGTTAAAATACTGCAGCCAATAGCCACTCTACAATCTATCCTCGATTTAGAATCAAAATTTAGATACGTGGGCTCCCCTGAACTCTAAGATGTAATGCCTCGTTACCAGTAAAAAGGAAAACTTCGTGAATGGATATATTTTTTCTAAGAGTATGTCTGAAAGTGAATCCCACCAATACACACCAAAGAAGCGCGGCGGTCTAATTGCTCCATAAACCTCTCATAAATGAGGGGAGGCCTGTTTAGAGATGTATAAAGTCTGCAACTTTACTTTACTGTGGGGTGAAGAGTGACAATCGAGCTCACAGTCTATGTTGTCCTATGTTTTCAAATAAATTTAATTTCATTCATCCATCATTAAAATAAAACGTCTCGTTACCAGTAAAAACGGTCTCCGATTCTCGTCACTACCACTCGAAACATAGCATTATGTTGCTATTACACTGATATTTTCTGTGTGAGCGTGGTGCTTTCCCGATCGAGCCGACCGAGCTGACCAATTCGTGCTGCAACCATAATACGCTACAGTGTATCTCTAGCTCGAGTAAAAAAGTGTTAGCAAATCTTCTAAAGTATGATGGTTAGCAAATCTTAGTAAGGCATGAGCGCGGCGACTGTAGTGATAAATGATGGTGAAGTTCAAATACAGCAAATTAAATGGAAATTTATCATCCTTGTCGATTCACAGATTGCGTCCATTGTAGAACTACCTCAGAGGGTTAATTTGGCCGATATCATAGCGCGCGCCGCGCTCTGCGTCAGCTGGGCGCTCGCACGGAAAATTGGCTTTCCCTACCATACGGTTACGTTTCAAGTTCCCTTGCGTTATACAGAGCAAATTTTGATAAAAAATTAAATAGCACGAACGCGAAATATCGCTTTTAAATTGCTTTTCGATGTCATATGTCTACACGTGTATCATAACGTTATATCTTTGTAAGATATGGTTTTGTTACATTTTCGTTATAAGTTGTTAACTTTAAAATATAATGCGCAATTCTTGACATAAACGAATTCTAAGATTGAGAATACTGTTAATATATTTTGGCAAAAACAATTACTATATATGTACAATAGCAAATTTTAGATAATATTACAACTAGAGGGAAACCAACATTTTGTATGCTTCCCGATTGTAGATATTAACAAAGGTTTGGTAAAGCTCTGACGCAAGAGCACCCGACTTTTGTTGATCCGTCGTCTAACTAGTGAGTACATGCCATATATTATATACCCCAGATTTCAAAATTAAAAGACATAATAGGCAAAATATTTTGGTACAGGAGATAGCCATACTGCATGACCAAGCTCGTACTGCCTAAATGCCGATGTGAATTAGCAACAAAATACTGCCATGTTTCGTACGGTGAGCTACGACAGCCAGACACTCTGTTTACTGGTAACGTGACATTTTATTTTGATCCTCATTTCGACATTTCAGTTCAATATTGGGATACACGTATTTTTCTACGGGCTACAGAAACAACTTAATAATGCTGAGTTGGTCTAAGGTGGACTGTATGCTAATTTGTCACCATTACAAATGTTTAAAGTTTTAAATGGTAGAGTAATGCCAGGGAAAGCCAGGGACGTCAAAGAATACCAACGTGAAATAACAGCGTAATGTTTCTGTGTTTTGTACTTTGAGTTAGAGAAACGGAGGACCTTTTAATGAAAACGAGGCATACCATTTAGTCTACTGAGATGACAACGCATCTGCATTTTTTTAATAGAGGATAGATTTAAATGTCTCTGGACTACAGCTACAGCATTCATTTAACATCAGGTGGATTATGCGCCCTTATTCTATAAAAAAGTAAAGTATACCCTATATACGTCCCACGGCTGGATTAAGATATGAAACAATTAGTCTACTGTGCTACTCTAGTACGTATTGGTGGGCTTTATATGTCCTCGAAATATTTTATTGCTCGGACATGCAGGTTTCCTCACGATGGTTTCCTTCACCGCCGAGTACGTAGTAAATCATTATTTTAAATGACCGCTAATAATTGAATAAGTGCGGAGAGAATTCAAAACCGAGTTGCTCGCTTACTATGAAACTTAGTGTCTATTTTGATTATCTGACCTTGACTGTGCGGTAATATAAAAGAACAGCGCATCTTGCCAATGTATCAAGAAAAAAACTCATTTCTTTTGTTGAAAATTGTGCTTATATAATTTGAGGTTCTCATATCATGTAAATTTATATATGGAAGTGTGGGTGCGTATTAATGCCACGAATATTGAAGACCCAAAATAATAATTTAACATAATAATTTTAATACTAAATAGATAGTGATGTTGGCGTAAGAGAATCACGATTACGGCCCTTGTGTGTCGCAAGAGGCAACTAAGGGATGTGTCAAAAATGTTATGGCTGCCAATAGATGGCGGTATAACCACCTCGTTTAAGCCAGATCTAAAATACACAAACCGGCGACGGGCAACACCGCTAAAAGTGCGAAACGTCTGGTGCCACAATCACCTGCCAAACGTGACGATTATGGCAAATCATCCCTACGGCTGGAGAGCACCGTGCTAACTACCTACCTACCTACCCGTGCTAACGTAACTTTTGCATGCTAATGAAGAAAAAAATTATAAAGAAAATACCTAATGTACCTCGACATCGCCATAATTAATATTCACCGGAATTCCAAAATTAAGGAATCATCAAAATACCTTCAACAGTGAATGTGTAATAGATATTAGGTATGTACATATCGAACATTTGAGGAGTTTTAAGCATAATATGTTTAATACCCATACTAAAATTATAAAATATGATATCTGGTTGTGCTTCTTATTTATTATATTTATACTGAGACAAAAAAACAACAAATTAACACCTGATAACAACGATAAATGATACGAGCTTTGTATTCTTATCTTTTGAAATAATATTATTAAGCTCGTGGCTTTTACATAGCAAATGAACTTCGTATGATCGTGAAGGGTTTGTTCGGTACTCAGGCTTTGTAGATTGACCAAAACCAAGTATTCAGAAGTAATTCTACAGGGGCCTTAAATAAAATACTCGACCTGCACACGACACTGAAACTTAACAATAATCCTTATTTAGGTGGGTTCCGTAAATACTTACATATTATGTTTTAGAATTCTTCAGCCGAATTATAGCTGTAGTACGAATAAGTCCACGCCTTAGAGTATTTATAATAGCTTGCTTATAAATACTTTAAGGTCCACGCGTTCTGAGAAGGACCACGCTCTTTCAGAATACCGAAATGCGTGAAATAGCAGCATGTAGTGTTAGGTACGGTGAGTGTAGAGAATCGGAGACTCTTTTTACTGGTAACAAGGTATTTCATTTTAATTCTCAAGCACGGCAAAATTTTTTAGTTCTTAATCGAGGATAGATGTAGGTGTCTATGGACTACACCATCAACTTAACATTAGGTGGACTGTGAAAAAAAAACATAATGATGACGAATATGCTAATAAATTTTAAATTGGTCACTAGGATGTGAGGTACCTTTGGTTTTAGTAATCCCAGGTATCCCACGTAATAATATATATGATACTAGCTGCGCTCGCCATTTCATTCGCATAGAATTATTAATTTTGCTTTTAGTGTGATAGCCGATTATAATTTATTTATACTTTTAATCGAGAGGACCTTACTATGGATAAAAACATTCAGTTAGTCAGTCAATCAGATAAACTAACGAATGAAACAACAGACGAACCCAAAAACGAACTAATGGACGGAGCCACAAACGCACAAAGAAACGAATTTCCCAAAACCCGCCAAACTGGTGGCGTTGTAACATATCGTTGTAGAACGATATGCCGCAAGCGTATTGATAGCATTCGGGGCGTATTTCAGGAGTATTAGTGTTCTATGAGCTTGGACTATAATGTAATCCACAATTTTGGATTGTTATAACGTAATCCACAATTTGTTCCCGAATTTCTTTACACAACAATTGGTTCCCTAACTACAGACAGATTGCCCTAAATAAGCAAGCCATTAATAGCAACACCATATTGCTATTAATCTACCATGGCTTTAAGTAATAGGTATGTACGGGCCCGAAATCCTCTCAGAAATGAGGTGAGGCCTGTGCCCAGCCGTGGGATGTGTACACTTCTCTCGTCTACTTTACATCCATATACCTACGCATACATGCACGTCAGTTAAGGGTACTCTTAACCTGGCCCATCTTTACTATTTCGCCAATTTGGTCGATAAACTTTCATCTAGGGCGTCATTTCACGACTCTGCCGTTCACTTCTGCAACATAAAGGAGAATGCCCATTAATGTATGGAATCCCGTACCATGTTGCATCAAAATCAAACTTTGTTTTTTATAGACTACACTGATTATATTAACTCCTACAAAAGTTATTTTTTAAAACAAAACCCGGGTTATGGAGTTATTTTATAAAATCGAAAATAACCTAAAAACTACGTTTTATTTTTCGACGCTACCAACGACCTATTTTAAATAGACACATTAAATATGGACGAACATTATGGCTCTAAAAACAGCGTAATCCACTAATATTAGTAAGAATTACGAGTTACAGCAACATATAGCCGCGTCGCAGGATGCGTGACTGAAACTCGGAGATTTGCACGACCTTTATACATATTGCCAATACTGTGAGCGGGTAACGTATCTAAGGGTAATATATCATTGGACGCCACTGTGATCACACTACACACTAAAACCAATAAAACATTATCATAAGGGTGACCAGTCAGACCAAAAAAAAACGCTCGTTGAGTCTAGAGAGTCTTGTCAATAACCCTTTAATAATCTTAAGATACTATTCATGACAGACACTATTGCTCATGGTCATGTTGTTGTCGTGAATCGATTAGGTAGGTGATAGAAATATAAAACAAACAAGTCCATTTTTAATAATAGGTTTTAGGTTTTTAATAGCGATTAAAAGTCAAAAATATTTATTTAAAATACATTTATTTAAATCATTCATCATACTCTTGAAAAAAATCATCTAAAGCCATTGCCGGCGCAGTTACGTCATTACACCGTCCCCAGATCAAATACCACACTATCGTCATTATATTAGCACAGCAGCCCACTGTTCGATTAGATTGAAACCGATTTATCGATAAGTGTACGTTGCAGTTTACACTATTGAAATGCCCAGTAGTACCACGGAGGCTGAATTTGTGCTCGGTATGGCATAAGGCTCAACCCTATTACATGGGACGTATAACATAACTGAGTAAAACCGGCGACGAGGTTCGCCACCGTCACGTTCTGTCTCCCAGAGGGCGAAAAGTGGATTGCGGAGGCCCGTCTGGCTACGCTGAATGTATGTGGAGCAATGAATGATAAGATGGATGAAGTATGCGAAATGATGAATGATAGAGGAATAGATGTGTTATGTGTAAATGAGACGAAACGAAAGGGAAAGGATGCCACTGCACATGGCATGTATACCGCTTACTGGTCTGGTGTAGACGAGACCGAGCGGGCATGCCAGGGAGTCGGTGTCATCCTTTCAGAAAGAATGGGTCAATGTGTGAAAGAGTATGAATGTAAGCCCAAGGCTGCTATGGATACGAATGAAAGTGGGCTTAAGAAGTTGTTTGTGCTAGGGGTGTACGCCCCAGACATGTCTAAGCCCACTTATATCCGAGAGCAGTTTTGGGACATGGTAAGGATGGTGTTGAGGAAATGTAAGAGAAATGAAAATATTATTATGTTAGGAGATTTTAATGGAAGGGTTGGGGTGAAGAGGTCTGGTTATGAAAGGATATTAGGAACGTTCGGCGATGAAAGTGTAAATGAGAATGGTGAAGACCTCCTCGCCGTATGTGTGAAAAGAATCTTTTGTGACGAACACTTTTCGCCATAAAAGGATTCACATGTATACATGGGAAAGAGGTGATGATAGAAGCATGATAGATTTCATAATTGTGGATGAAAGAATGCGGAGCGCAGTGGTAGATACAAGGGTTTACCGGGGGTCCAACGTTGGGACGGATCATTACTTGGTCTTATGTCGAATTAATGGTCTATTCAAGCGTTGGCGGCATCGGACATCTGTGTCTACCACTGCGTTACAGCGTATAAGAATAGAGAGGTTACAAGATGAAGATGTGAAAGAGAAGTATAAATGTAGACTGAGAGAGAATATTAGTGGTTTGAATGAAATATGTATGAATGATTTAGACCTGAAGACTGTATGGAATAATGTTAAGAAAGTTTTAGTGGATGCAGCCACCGAAGTATGTGGTGTAAGTAAGAGAACGAATGAAAGGAAAAATAATACGTTGTGGTGGGATGATGAGGTACGGATGGAAGTTGAAGCAAAGAAGAGAGCATGGCTAGATTTACTGGCAACCAAAGCTGGTAATTCTGGCGGTATGAATGATGAGATTGAAAGAAAAAAGGCAGACTTTAGACTTATAAATAAGAGAGTAAAAGAAGTTGTTGAAAGGAAAAGCAAGAAAGAACGGATAAGAATGATAGAAGGATATCTGATAACTTCCAGGCAAATATTAAAATGTTCTGGAAACTCGTAAGAACTGCCAGGGGAAATTCGAAACAGCCTAGAATGAATGCTATACGAGACGAGAATGGCTGTATGCTGAATGATGAAGCTTCGAGTTTAAAGAGATGGAAGAATACTTTGAAAGCGTGTTTATGAGTGAAGAGTCGTCTGAATTAAGTGAAATAGAAATTTCGAAAGAAGTGGAGAGAGGTAGGGAGATAAGTGTAGATGAAATAATGAAAGCAATGAAAAGCATGAAAGCAGGTAAGGCAGGCGGATATGATGAGTATCACTCGAAATGCTAAGGGCTGGAGAGGGAGGTGGCAGGCCTGCTGTACACCTTGTTTAATTTATGTTGGGAACTGAAGCGGGTACCGGAAGACTGGTGCAAAGCCGTTATAGTCCCAATATATAAGGGAAAAGGGTCACAGCAGGACTGTAAAAACTACCGTGGTATCAGCTTGCTTAGCATTGTGGGTAAACTGTATGCTAAGGTGTTAATTGAAAGAGTTATGGAAGAAACTGATGGAAAAATTTGGGATGCAAGCTGGATTTAGAAAGGGGATGGGGTGTACGGATCAAGTCTTTCCATGCGCATGATTGCGGAGAAGTTTTGGCCAAAACCAGAAAGTTTTTGTGCGTTCATGGACTGGAAAAGGCTTATGACAGAGTGGACAGGAATATGTTATGGCAAACACTGAACTCATTTGGTTTGAGCGCTGGTTTGATACAGGCATTAAGTTCTCTTTATAGGGACTCTAGTGCTTGTGTTAGGATCAACGGGTCTACTCGGACTGGTTTGGCATCCAAAAAGGTGTCAGACAGGGCTGTGTAGCTTCCCCGTGGCTGTTTAACCTATTTATGGACAGTTGTTTGCAAACTTTGAAAGTTGAAGAATGTGGGTTGAGAATGGGTGAGTTAACCGTCAAATGCCTTTTGTACGCCGATGATTGTCATATTTGCATCGTCGGCGGCCGAGTTGCAAATGATGGTTACTTTAATGAACTGGTCATTAAAAGAAAGGGGTATGAAAGTGAACGCAAGTAAAACGAAAGTGATGGTTTTTGAAAGAGAAGAAAGTAAAACGTTATGTGAAATAAGAATAGAAGGGGAGTTGATTGAGCAAGTGGATGAGTTTGTATATTTGGGATGTTTATTTAGCAGGGATGGTAGATATGATAAGGATATAGAACGACGAGTGAACGCAGGAAATAGAGTGAATGGGGCTCTACACGCTATTGTGAGGAGTCAAATGTGTCAAAAAAGGCACGTTTGGCAATTCATAATGCTATGTTAGTCCCTACTTTAATGTATGGTAGTGAAAGTTGGGTGTGGCAGAAGAAGCATGAGAGTAGAATAAATGCTGTAGAAATGCGGTCATTAAGGAGTATGCTAGGGCTGAATCTGAATGACAGGGTGAGAAATAAGAGAAAAGTGTGGTTTGCAAGATGACGTTGTGACCAGGATTAAGAAAGGAATGCTTCGGTGGTTTGGTCATGTAGAAAGAATGAACGAAGAAAGAGTGACAAAGCAAATTTATGCTGCAGAAGTGAACGGCAGAGTCGGAAAGGGACGCCCTAGACGAAGGTTTATCGACCAAATTGGCGATATATTAAAATGGGCCAGATTAGGAGTACCCTAACCGACGTGCGTGTATGCGTAGATATATGGATGTAAAGGAGGCGAGAGAGGTGTGCCAGGATCGTGCCAAATGGAAGTCCGTAGTCTCTGCCTACCCTCTGGGTGACAGGCGTGAGTGTTTATGTTTATGTTTATAACATAACTGAAGCCTAGTGGGAGTACTACACACCTCTGCCTACTCCTTCGGGTAAATATAGGCGTGATGTTAAGTTTGTTAATTTAATGATATTTCTATCCAATCAGTTGTATTTAGTAAATTATCATCAATAATGTTCTGTGTCTATATTAGGAATGTTAGAAAATGTCGTGATTAATCGAAAATAGATCTTTTAATACTCGATTTAATCGAAAATCGATTCTAGCATGTTTGAATTGAATCGAAGATCGATTATTTTGAACTGAATCGACATGCCTACTATAAACGTCATATAAATAGGGAGTAAAACCATAGACATAGAGCATGGACTGAGCCTTCCCTAGCCAAATGTCAAATAAAATTGACTCAATATCCATACTTATAAACTTAAAAGTAAATTCCCTGTTCAAAAATCAAATCCCCCGACGCGTAATGTCCTAAAAAATTATGAAACTAATTACTATAAAATTTTGGTCTTGATGCGCGAGACTTCTTGGTACCACTTTTGGTCATTCTCCTTTGCTGTGTCACTCTTTCCTCGTTCATTCTTTCTACATAACCAAACCACCGAAGCATTCCTTTCTTAATGCTGGTCACAACATCATCTTCGAAACCACACTTTTCTCTTATCACACAATTTATCACCCTGTCATTCAGATTCAGCCCTAACATACTACTTAATGACCGCATTTCTACAGCATTTATTCTACTCTCGTGTTTTTTCTGTCACACCCAACTTTCACTACGATACATTAAGGTAGGAACTAACAGAGCATTGTGAATTGCCACTCTAGTATTAGAAAATTATATTACTTAAAACATTATAATATATTCTATGAAGGTCACAAAGCCATATAATCGTCTTTTAATTCGACACTAACGCGATTTAGCTGCATATTGCCATAATACTAACTTTTTGTGTAGTTTATAGTTTTGTGAGTTACGGTATTATAATTTTTTTTTTTCATTTACTTGTATTATTCATAATTATAACTACTTCGTTTTAAGGGTATCCGACCACCTTGCGTGTTGAAAAACCCTTTTTTATGCAAACTTTGTATCCTTGTCCTTAACACTTTAAGGTTAGATTTACGGAAAATTAAAAATACATATTTTTTTTATATTTTTTTATAGGAGAGTGACAAACGAGCACACAGTCCAACTGATGGTAAGTGGTTGCTGCGGCCCATAAAAATCTACATCTATCCTCGATTACAAATCAAAATGCAGATGCGTTTTCACCCGTGAGGACTAAGATGGAATGCCTCATTTCCAGTAAACAGGGTCTCCGGTTCTCTACACTCACCATACGAAACACAGGAGCGTTATGCTGCTATTTTACGCTGGTATTCTGTGAGAGCGTGGTCCTTGCCCGGTCGAGCCAACCCATTCGTGCTACAACTATACCACTAATATAGCTGCAGCATGGCTCTACCACGTAAAAATATAAAAGTATTTGTACTAAGTTACAAAAACTTTTAATAATTTTTCTCCATATAAATATGAAATCATCCCATAAAATAAAAAGTGACGTACAAACTGTAACACCCTAATTCACCCTCAAGGGGTTTGAATTTACCAAAATTCTTTCTATGTGGATGCCTTCAGGATGAAAGGAAACTATTGTCACAATTGCACGCTTCTACGTCCAGTGGTTTGGGTAGTGCGTCTAACCTACAATATTTTTCATACAAAACTTCCAACCTCGTTTTAAAAATTAAAAAATAATCAGTAAGTTTCGAGTCAAGTTCACCGTAAAATAAAAGTTCCATACAAACTTTAACACGCTACTTCACTCTCTGAGGGTTTGAATTTTCCAAACATCATTTCTCTCTATCTATGCGGCAATATTTGTGAAAGCATCATAAACGTATATGTTTGGTTTGAACACTGGACTTCTGATAGGTTGCAATGAATGAATGAAATGATGAGTACTGACATAATGTAACAAAAGCCTATTCACTATTGCGTTGAGACCGAAATTGCTGCACGCTGGCAAATTATTTCACTCCTTTGATGAACGCATTACAAACGACGAAACAAACAAAGACAATATAATGAGACTCGAAAACAATTTGCTTTTTACATAAACATAGGGTCCGGATGGGCGTCGCTGTTGGTCTGGTTATGTTATAAAATGAAAGAGGACCTGAAAAAACACGCAGGGAGTCAATAAGTAGTAAAGCTTTTCCGATCCTGCATGCAGGTGGTTTGGGAACGTACTTTGCTTTGTAGCGTGCTTTGTAACAATCTATTGGGAGGCCTGTGTTCAGCGTGGACTTGTGATAGGATATAACAATGATAATGATAATGATACGCGTCGCACCCTAGATACTGCTTTATGTCACCATTCCGAATAGTTAAGCCTAAAGAAATCCTTAGTGTTTTATTACGACCCATTTTACAATAGTATGCACTTACGAAACCGTTTAAAAAAAAACTATTCGTTCGGAAACTTATACTACAAATTAAAATAAAACAACTTGTAAAACAACAGGCGTTCAAGTTAAAAGTAAAAGGTTACACCTACAGCAGGATTTTCTCTTGTTTTGTTGAGGCTAAACATTCAGATGAAACAATCTAATATAAGAAAATTAATTTTTGTTTGTTCGTATTTTATGCGCTGCCATAACGTTCATCAGATTGCGGTAACACTTTGTCAACATAATATTGCATGCACTTCCGCGAAAGTTATAGGCATAGTACAATTAACTTACACTAGTTGGCGCGCGTATCGTGCCGAAAAAAATATTTGAAAATTATATATCATTCAAATTCAATTAATGTTTTATCATTCCCAATTAAACAATGTAACCATTCGAAATTTAAAAACGATATTTTCGCAATTATTTCTTCTGCGACGGGAACGCGCCGGGTACCAGCTAGTTACAAATAATTATTATACCATTGGCCATACAAACACTCGCTGGGACGACCCTCCGTGTTACCTCTGTGTAACTGGGCAACTGGGGCATTATTATGTCTCCTGTGCTTTAAGTTCCCGATTATTCGGAATCATTGCCTTAGTACAAAGGCCAGGGGAACATCAACCATAACATTCTTAGTCATCATCATTACAACCCTTCACATGTCTACTACTGAACATAGGTCTCCCTTAGGAATGCCACAAAACACGGTCCTGAGCCACCTGCATCCATCAACTTCGAAATTAAAAGAGATTAAAAATTCAAATGTAATAATAGGTTTGATTGGTAACTGACGCATGCTAGCTATACCATAATTAAAAACTAGACCTAAAGTTTTTAGAGATCACAAACCAGCATTCACAACCACACACTGAGATCACACCCAAAATAAAAAGAAATATTCGATATCAAGAAACTACATATTTCTTACGGAACCCTACGCAGTGAGCCCTTCGAGTTCGGACCTTCGTCACCTGTCGACCCACCGGTCCGCTGAGATCGCGCCGAAATTTAATTTGCCGCAACTTCGCGGATAGCTGGAATTTAATAAACGATTTAGTACTAAGTACCTCTCCAACAGTTATTCCAATCTCTTGAAACGGGAGGGTTATTTAAAAGATATATTATATGTCTGGAGTACTATATCTACACAGTATTATAATAAGGTTTGACTTCAGTGAAGCAGAAATAGAAATAGATTTTGTATTATATATTTTATAGTATATATTATAATAACTATTATATTTATTTCACTCAATATATTTAAATACTCAATTTCTTAATTCTATAGATATATATTATGATTGCATAGATAAATGTTATATAGATATATATTACATTAATATGAATGATTACTAGGTGGTAGGACTCCATTTCTTCCCAGGAGACCATTTGGGTAAGTACCACCCTCTTACCTATTTTCGTCGTCAAATAGTACACCTGTGTTCCGGTCTGTAGGGGATAGAGAGCCAGTATGATTATGGGCTGTACGGCATCCTATCTTAGTTCTCAGAGGTGACAACGCATTCCCTTGCCTTGCTTTAAGTTGGCTGCAGGTGTCCATATACTGAAGTAGCCACGTACCATCAGGTGAACTGTGAGAAATTCTCAGTAGCAGCCTGTTGTTTGAAGTTTGCTGCAGGTGTCCATGAACTGAAGTAGCCACTTACAATCCGGTGGACTGTAAGAAATTCTCAGTAGCGGCCTGTTGTTTGAAGTTTGCTGCAGGTGTCCATGGACTGAAGTAGCCACTTACAATCCGGTGGACTGTGAGAAATTCTCAGTAGCAGCCTGTTGTTTGAAGTTGGCTGCAGGTGTCCATGGACTGAAGTAGCCACTTACAATCTGGTGGACTATAAGAAATTCTCCGTAGCGGCCTGTTCTTTGAAGTTTGCTGCAGGTGTCCATGGACTGAAGTAGCCACTTACAATCCGGTGGACTGTAAGAAATTCTCCGTAGCGGCCTGTTGTTTGAAGTTGGCTGCAGGTGTCCATGGACTGAAGTAGCCACTTATAATCCGGTGGACTGTGAGAAATTCTCAGTAGCAGCTTGTTGTTTGAAGTTGGCTGCAGGTCTCCATGGACTGAAGTAGCCACTTACAATCTGGTGGACTATAAGAAATTCTCAGTAGCGGCCTGTTCTTTGAAGTTTGCTGCAGGTGTCCATGGACTGAAGTAGCCACTTACAATCCGGTGGACTGTGAGAAATTCTCAGTAGCAGCTTGTTGTTTGAAGTTGGCTGCAGGTGTCCATGGACTGAAGTAGCCACTTACAATCCGGTGAACTGCAAGAAATTCTCAGAAGCGGCCTGTTGTTTGAAGTTGGCTGCAGGTGTCCATGGACTGAAGTAGCCACTTACCATCCCGTGGACTGTAAGAAATTCTCAGTAGCAGCCTGTTGTTTGAAGTTGGCTGCAGGTGTCCATGGACTGAAGTAGCCACGTACCATCAGGTGGACTGTGAGAAATTTTCAGTAGCAGCCTGTTGTTAGAAGTTGGCTGCAGATGTCTATGGACTGAAGTAGCCACATACAATCCGGTGGACTGTAAGAAATTCTCAGTAGCGGCCTGTTGTTTGAAGTTTGCTGCAGGTGTCCATGGACTGAAGTAGCCACTTACAATCCGGTGGACTGAGAGAAATTCTCAGTAGCAGCCAGTTGTTTGAAGTTGGCTGCAGGTATCCATGGACTGAAGTAGCCACTTACAATCCGGTGGACTGTAAGAAATTCTCAGTAGCAGCCTGTTGTTTGAAGTTGGCTGCAGATGTCTATGGACTGAAGTAGCCACTTACAATCCGGTGGACTGTGAGAAATTTTTAGTAGCAGCCAGTTGTTTGAAGTTGGCTGCAGGTATTCATGGACTGAAGTAGCCACTTACAATCCGGTGGACTGTAAGAAATTCTCAGTAGCAGCCTGTTGTTTGAAGTTGGCTGCAGGTGTCCATGGACTGAAGTAGCCACTTACAATCCGGTGGACTGAGAGAAATTCTCAGTAGCAACCAGTTGTTTGAAGTTGGCTTCAGGTATCCATGGACTGAAGTAGCCACTTACAATCCGGTGGACTGTGAGAAATTTTTAGTAGCAGCCAGTTGTTTGAAGTTGGCTGCAGGTATTCATGGACTGAAGTAGCCACTTACAATCCGGTGGACTGTAAGAAATTCTCAGTAGCAGCCTGTTGTTTGAAGTTGACTGCAGGTGTCCATGGACTGAAGTAGCCACTTACAATCCGGTGGACTGTGAGAAATTCTCAGTAGCAGCTTGTTGTTTGAAGTTGGCTGCAGGTGTCCATGGACTGAAGTAGCCACTTACAATCTGGTGGACTATAAGAAATTCTCCGTAGCGGCCTGTTCTTTGAAGTTTGCTGCAGGTGTCCATGGATTGAAGTAGCCACTTACAATCCGGTGGACTGTAAGAAATTCTCAGTAGCGGCCTGTTGTTTGAAGTTTGGTGCAGGTGTCCATGGACTGAAGTAGCCACTTACAATCCGGTGGACTGTAATAAATTCTCAGTAGCGGCCTGTTGTTTGAAGTTGGCTGCAAGTGTCCATGGACTGAAGTAGCCACTTACAATCCGGTGGACTGTAAGATATTTTTAGTAGCGGCCTGTTGTTTGAAGTTGGCTGGAGGTGTCCATGGACTGAAGTTGCCACTACAATCCGGTGGACTGTAATAAATGTTTGAAGTTGGCTGCAGGTGTCCATGGACTGAAGTAGCCACTTACAATCCGGTGGACTGTAAGAAATTCTCAGTAGCGGCCTGTTGTTTGAAGTTTGCTGCAGGTGTCCATGGACTGAAGTAGCCACTTACAATCCGGTGGACTGTAAGAAATTCTCAGTAGCGGCCTGTTGTTTGAAGTTGGCTGCAGGTGTCCATGGACTGAAGTAGCCACTTACAATCCGGTGGACTGTAAGATATTTTCAGTAGCGCCTGTTGTTTGAAGTTTGCTGGAGGTGTCCATGGACTGAAGTTGCCACTTACCATCAGGTGGACTGTTAAAAATTCTCAGTAGCAGCCTGTTGTTTGAAGTTGGCTCCAAGTGTCCGTGGACTAAAGTAACCACTTACCATCAGATCGACTGTAAGAAATTCTCAGTAGTATAAGTAGCGGCGCGAAAGTCTAGCGGTGACGGTAGCGGTTGCGCATAAGTCGAAAATAAGGTATCATGGAGTAGTAAGCGGGGTGCGTCGTTCGCACGCGCTAATTGGCTCGTGCGTATCGTTTACACGCGCTGATTGGCTCTCCAGTCGCATTCGTGCAATTCAATTCGTGTGCGACAGTACCCATGCGCAGCTATTCCCTCCACGTTTCGTTCAGCGCTAGACTTACGTGCCGCGACTTGTAGCCTGTTGTTCAACGTTGACTGCAGGTAGGGTTGCTACCAGTAATTTATAATAAATTATTGTAAGTTATTTCGGGCAAACGTACTTTATATTTTATGAGACCATTAAAGTTCCAATATTTCTACGATTTTCAAGGTTTTATTTTAAAGTTTACTAAAAGGGCGAATTATATACATACGAATTATAAGAATATGTTATATGCTCATGGAAATAATATTGACAATTTTTCAGTTTTATCCAGTAATGATTTCTATTTAGTAATGACTTTATAAATTAATTCAAAATCGTGTCATGTCTGCTATCCATCCCGTTACTTTTCAGCGTTATTTACCGTTACAGACTATTAAAGTCCACTACCGCACATAGGTCTCCCTATAGATTGCCTCATAGGGGGATATTGGCCGTAGTTATATCTCCCTATATCAGCCATAGTTGCCACACTTGGCCAGTAGGTTAGCAACCGCAGTTTTTTATTTTTAGTAGTTACTAGGAAGAAACTGCTGCCCACATCCTCATTTTTTTCCTCTTTCGCCTCTTGCCACACCTACGGTATGATATGGGGTAGTGGATATTCTTACAAAATACAAAGTTTATTCTTTAATTAATTAATAAATGAAAGGAACAGATAGGAAAGATAAGATAACAATCTTAACTTAGACATAAAAAATACTATTTCAATATTTTTTAACTTAGAAAAGTATATATTACTTTATTTACTCAAAAAAGGTGGCAACACTAGCTGCAGGTGTCCATGGACTGAAGTACCTAGCCACTTACCATCAGGTGAACATAGAGTATGGTCCTTCCCCGGTCGAGCCGAGCCATTCATGCTACAACCATAATATAGCTGCAGCATGGCTCATCACGCATAAAACGGTGGGATTTTCAAAATATAAAATCTTACCGTCGGGTATCAAAAATATTTTCTCCTGTATCGTGGAGGCGGCTTACATACATAAATTGAAGAACGACACACACCCGGAACAATTATTTGTAAGTCATACGAACATTTACTTCGTGCGGGATTCGAACCCGCAGCCCCCCAGCGTCGAGGACTCTTAACTTGAACCACTGCGCTACGATGCCATCAACTTCAAATTCTATTCATTTAAAAATCTTTAAAAACAAAAATAACTATTGTTTTTAATTGATGGACAAAGATAAATAATAACCACATTAATTTCCATAATTTGTATGTAATCAATTTTCTTCAGAGTGTTTCTTGTGAGAATTTTAAAATAAAACATGAGACAAAGTAAACAAAAATATCAAATTATTATTACAAATCTCATTATGCCTACTCAAATAGTCAAACATTCGCCCTAAATAACAGGTATTTATGCAGTCAATTTTTGTTTCGTTGTGTAGGCATCGCTAAATTGTTTAGGTATTGTTTTTGCAAGAGCCCTGAGCCCTATCACCATTAAATTTTGTTTCTATAAATGAGGCCCGTGGGACAGCACAGCGGACTTCCCTACCCCAAAATCACTCTCTGCAATTAAAAAAGACTGGCAGCCGTAACTCATATGAGGACTATATTTTTTTTCTTCATTTTAACTTATTTTAATAATATGTACATGTAATCAACAAGCTGTATACACGCTGTATAGCTTATGTTTATACCGTAAAATATCAATTTAAATATTGTAAAATTATTATCAAATAAATAGAAAAAAAAAAAACGGAAAAAGTGGTTTTACCTTTTCAATCCATGTTATAATTTTGTTTGTTCATACATAGTTATGTTATTATGAAATTACTTGTTAGCGAGTAACCAAACGTGCTTCATGAAAATTAAACTAATATTACAAAAGCTGCTAAAGCGTTTTAGAAGTACTGATATGTTCGTGTTCATATTAAATTGCTAAATAATACCTGAAATGTTTTTAAACTTTCCAAATTTCCCTATTTAAAATCCTCGCAAAATTCTGTCTAAATTGTAGAAAGAAGAGATGAAAACGTGCAAAAAATGTAAAATAACCTATTTTATAAGTATATATGTACGTATAGACTCTAAGTAATAAATAGTTCCTAGTCAGGGTCATTTAAGAGGCCAGTCTCGTCTATATCTTCCTTAGTGCTCAAACTGACTCAAGCGAAAGTAGGATCGAGGCAGAGATTCGAGGCGCTTCTACGAGTATTGACTTGACTACGTTGTGATCTCACCTCGATTCCGTAGTAGGTATTTCCCCTTAAATTCTATTTGAAAATATTTCATTCCATTATGATTTCCTCAAACACACATCTTCCAAGGAGAATTTTAGTTTTCAAACCAAGCAGAAATTAAAATCGACCTCGCAAAGTAAATTAATCTTGAAACTCCGTAGAGAATGTGGTACAATACATCAACTTTAGCAAGTATGTTTATTTTTAATCTCAGATTTTTGAGTATTTGGCAAAATTAAACAAAAATTTGACAAAAATATTAATCTTTCATATAAATACGTAATACAGCGTAAATGAAAGTAATATTTTAAGTACATGTAAAGTCTGCCAACACGTACACAAATAGTGTAACACTTTACTGATATTAAGTGTGTGAAATATTTTATTTTCTTTTCAATAGGATTTTTCGTGTATAGTGGAGGCAGTTTACATACATAAATTGCACAAGGACAAGAATCCAGACCCGGAACAATTACTTGTAGGCCATACAAATACTTGTTCCGTGCGGGATTCGAACCCGCGGCCCTTACCGCCGTGACTCATTGCTAAGTCACTGTGCCATAGAGCCGTCAAAATATATGAGATAATATAAAAATATGTGAGGAAGCTTGCGTTCAGCACAAGAAAATGTATTTATATTAGAACAATATTTATACCACGATCTAAAGGAGATCATAACATATTCCTTGAATGTCTTCTGGTCTCATTTTATGACACCTACAAGACAAATTAGGATGACATTATTTTACAGTGCCACTACATGGCTATAACGCTACCACTGCCACGGAATTAATTTATATTCCTAGACTACTATCATATTTTAAAGTGTGCTTTCAAAGTTCAAATTTTCATGTCAGTTCGTGGTGGGTCGTGTTTCAAATTGGTAACCTTAACAATTATAATCAATGAATCATTTCAATAAACACATATTCCTGGAGGAATAAAAGAGAAAATTATAAACAACATCAGTTTGTTGCGAAGCGTCGTATCTGCGGTAGCTTGGCAAGCAAATCTATATATATAATAAATCTGTAGAAAAGTCGTGTCTGTAATTCTAATATATTCTTGAAAAAACAAGTCCAGGAGACTAATTAAAGGGTTCTGAAGCCAAATTAGTGGTTTTTAGAATTTTTGTCTGTCTGTCTGTCTGTGTATTCCGGATTCACGCAAAAACTACTGGACCGATTTACATTAAATTTTGTATATAGGTAGTTAGTAACTCGGGGCAACTTATAGGCTACTTTTTATCCGATTGCGGAACTTCAAAAAAGAAGGTTAAGTATTTTCCTTCCTTTAGATGTTAATTTTCTATTATATCTTATTTATAGGCGGGTTGACGGGTGTTTTTCAAATAAATACCATATTTTTATATAAAGTTTAAATTATAGTAATAAACTTGGTAAAATAATTTGAAACTACATCGATTTAGATATCAAAACAGCGCCATCTCTCATCAAATGGAAAAAGTAGTATATTTTGCCTTCAGTTACCAATAAATTAAATAATATAAATAACTTACATTTATAAGTTTAAATAATTAGATTTTTAAAATTATTTGAAAATTCTAACGTTTATTTTTTTAGTATTATTGTTATTTTATTTTAAAAGTGTAATAATTTCAATAGATGAGAGTGACATCTATCAAAAATATGAAAATTGATAAGGTTTTTATTTCAATTACTAATCTACGTGTAAACTGATTAAAACTGGTCTGTCTGCAATTATTGCAAAATTTTCATTAATCATTATAGTTTTATTAAAGAGATTTTTATATGATCATATATCATTTCGTGAAATGGTGTGGTCATTTCATGATATTTAACACTGTTTGTTGACCATATCATGATATAGCTTGACCAAATCAATGAATAGAAATCGTTTGAAGATATTAATAACTAAACACCACGTTGCTTTATCATGATATGGTCATATGACGATATCATTCAATCGTTTTTCAACGCTAGCGGTGCTGATAGCGTATTTTTTAACAGAAACAGAACTTTTAACAGAATTGACATCACTTTATGCCTTATTGATATCTATACATATAATAAATCTGTAGAAAAGTCGTGTCTGTAATTCTAATATACTCTTGAAAAAACATTGTAGTCCAGTGGACTAAATAGAGGGTACTGAAGCCAAATTAGTGGTTTTTAGAATTTTTGTCTGTCTGTCTGTGTATTAACGATTCATGCAAAAACTACTGGACCGATTTCCATTAAATTTTATATGCAGGTAGTTAGTAACCCGGGGCAACTTATAGGCTACTTTCTATCCGATTACGAAACTTAAAAAAGAAGGTTAAGTATATTTCTTCCTTTAGATGTAAATTTTTTACTATATATGATTATGTTAGTTAATAGACGGGATGACGGGTGTTTTTCAAATAAATATCATATTTGTAAATAAAGTGTTTAAAATTAGTTTTAACCTTTGCATAACAATTTGAAACTCCGCTGACGATATACATTTTAATTATCAAAACAGCGCCATCTATCATCAAATGAAAAAGCTTATATTTTGGCTTTAGTATCTAATAAATTAAATAATATAAATAACTTACATTTATATGTTTAAATAATTAGATTTATAAAATTATTTAAAAATCCTAACGTTTAATTTTTTAGTATTTTCGTTATTTTATTTTAAACGTGTAATAATTAAAATTTAAAAATAATAGATATTAGTGACATCTATCAAACGTATGAAAATTTATATTTTTTGAACTAATAAACATATCAATTTTCATACGTTTGATACTATATCTGTATGTAAACTGATTAAAACTGGTCTGCCTGCAATTATTGCAAAATTCTACCTGTTACCTATACTACTCTATAATACTCTGTTATCTATGGGAAATTTTAAGTGCTGACTTACCACGTATCCGGTGAAGTGGTGAAGAATAACTTTGTGGGCAAACCTAAATGTCTGAGTAGTTAAAAAGGTCGTGAAAATGTGAAAACCGTTAATACGCATTAAAGTATTGGGGCACACTCTTTTTTCCCCATAAAACACTATAGGTAATGAGGAGCCCTGTGCACAGTAGTGAGACGTATGTAAGCTGCTACTTTCGTTTTTATACCTTTAATGAGACTTATAAATCAGTTTGTCATTCAAGATTTTTGTATTTTTGTGTTTTCATATTATCAGACAAATCAAGATTTTTGTGACAGTCCTGGTTTAATAGCTCACACGAAATATGTAAATGTACAGGTTGTTGCCAAAAAATACTTTAAATATCAAAGATAGCAAGCAGATTTTACTTAAACAAAGGTTTATTTTATTTTACTTGTCAAATGCGGTAATCAAACTGATCCAAACGAAAATTTCATAGTACATAAGCATTAATATATATTTTACGTATAAGTTAATTGCAATTTGAAGTGTCGATTTACCACGTTCTCGGCGGTGAAAGAAAACTTGCATATCTGAGAAGTTCCACAGTTGAGGTGATCGCACGTTGCCACTTTTTTTGGGCAAAAGCTCTGTGGCCTGTGCCCAGTAGTGATATGTATGTAGGCTGCTACTTTTTTTAGTTTTAATGGTTCAGTTATGCTTTTTATATTTCATTCATATTTTCAGAGCTGTTACTTTTTTTTTCACACTACCGTAAATATTAGCGGTAGCAAAGATTCGAAAGAATAGAACTCATCATCGTTATCATTACAACCTATCAAAAGTCCACTGAACTGAACATAGGCCTCTCCCATAAATTGTCAAATAGGCTGGATATTTGCTATAGTTGCCACGCTTGGCAGGCGGGTTGGCAACCGCAACCTTTTTTATTTTGAACTGTTGTCAGGAAGATGATGTTGCCCATCTCCTGCTTGTCTTCCACTGTTGCCTCTTAGGACACACACGGAACGATATGAGGTGGCGGATTCTCTTTCGCCTGCTTCCGATCATGAGCATAGTTCTACTGCAATAAAAGTAATCTTAAGGATTTTATCGTGTTTAATTTTAACTTTTTTAACTTTTTGACACTTTGAAGAACCCATGGAGACGGGGAGACGGGGGCTAGGTGTTTGACGTCCTGATGTCATAGTTTACGAAGAGTACAATCAACTTTTAACTAATAATGTTTGGTCCGATCTACGCAGGACGAGCTTACAATATCTTGAAGTCTTGCAGTAGTATGCTTTGGTTTGGATTTAATTTTATTAATTATGGGATCCCAAGTAGATGGTAGCACCCAGCCATCTTCTCTATTGAAGTTAGGATGTTTTTAATTTCAATAGCCTTGCGAATCATCCATGGTAGGAATTGCTGTTCTATTGCGAGGATTTGTTATGCATCAGATCTGATATAATGGTTGCAGCGATACTGAACATGTTGACATACTTCACACTTCCCGGAGCGTCGGTACTTCACATCACAATATGTTCTTTTACGCAAATTTTTATGGAACTTTATTCTAAAGATGTGTGTGTTTTATACAACCCGCTTAAATAAAAGTTAATATGTAACGTGATTTATTAAAATTTGTTTTATTACATGTGTAGTATTCATCATTATAGAACTGCATTTATGAAATTTTGAAGTCTACTCGAACGTAGAAAAAATATCAGAATTTATTTTATGGTGCTAATCAATATTAAATGGGACCAATGATATGAATCAAATATCGCATATATGACCACGAAATCATCATTATTTTGTTAAAACTAAATTAACTTTAATTATGAATGAATGTAAAGAGTAAATAATAATAATAACTTTTGATTCCAAGACAATTTATCTTTCTCACGGATACATCGGAAGACACTTCCAATATAAAAATTGTAGATGTTTCTAGACATATGATATTAATGCAATTCTGAAAAACTTATTTATTCACGTGTTCCTGTAGCATATTATATATATGCCAAATATCAATCATCAAGGTCCAATAGTCTTTGGGAATTCAAAAAAATTCTTTGACAAATTGACATAGAAACACTGACACCAAAGTGACTCTAAAAGTGATCGAATTTTGCTAAATTTGGCACGGAATAGCATTTAATGATGTTTCTAAATTGAAAACTACGCGAGCGAAGCCGCGGGTAAAAAGCTAGTTTGATTACAACTTAAGTATATGAACGGCAATAACCATACTCACGACGATATTGGAATGCCTTTGCTCGCGCCGAATTGCTAACAATCTGCTTATATGTTATTGTTAATTCGGTAAAAAGTTAAAATAATAGTTTGATTGCCTCCACTGCGGCACAACAGTACCAGTATACGGCAAAAATGGAGTGTTTCTTTCGGTGGAGTACTCAAGTAAACAGTACAAAAAGTGCCCGAGTGTTGCTCATTGTTCGCATACAACTGCAAGTTCATGGTCTACATGTGGGTAATACGAGTACTGCGCTGCCCTGCGCAATTGCGCTAACTCAGTTCACTGCGCTGATGTGTGAACTCACTTCTTCAAAATGTGTTAGCGCACAGCGCAGGACCAGGAAATTAATATATAACGTATTTATTACATGTAATTAGTACATAACGTATCCGTTTAGTGGCACTGTAAAATAATGTCATCCTAATTCGTCTTGTAGGTGTCATAAAATGAGACCAAGGGAAATTCAAGGAATATGTTATGATCTCCTTTAGATCGTGGTATAAATATTGTTCTAATATAAATACATTTTCTTGTGCTGAACGCGAGCTTCCTCATATATTTTTTATATTATCTCATATATTTTGACGGCTCCGTGGCGCAGTGGCTTGGCAATGAGTTGCAGCGCTGGGGGCCGCGGGTTTGAATCCCGCACTGAACAAGTTTTTGTATGGCCTACAAGCAATTGTTCCGGGTCTGGATGTTTGTCCTTGTCCAATTTATATTTGTAAACTGCCTCTAAGGTACAGGAGAAAATCCTAATGTGGGGGTAACGTTTTTTAAAGAAAAAAAAAGAGGTAAGACTAATTTAAGGAAAAAGGTTTTATCGTTGAAATAGCAACTAGGCAGTTAACTTTTGACTTTATTGTCAAAAAATAAACCAGTAGCGCTTTAGCAGTATATTACAATTTTAAAAGCTATTTTACCAAGTAAAACTTTATCACTTGAACCCCAGTCAAATGGAAGTAGCTGCGGTGTAAATTTCTGCACTGGGATTCTCGTTAACCGAATGGAACTAGACCACATCTTTTTGAGAATGAGAAGTTTGTTGACATACGATTCTAATGTAAAAGTGCTTTAAAGAAGGCTATAAAATTTTTATTTGATATTAGTTATAAAAGTATGACTGGTAATAATAACGATGAGTAAAATATTTTATTATAGCTATTAAATTTTTCGTTATTTGCTAAATTTTAATGCGACTAAAAGAAGATGTTCGTCGGTGTTACGATGATAATTATTATACTTTTATTCATTTATTCATTACGGCGTATCTGAGCCTAAAGGTAGCACTCTATAAAGCAGAATGTAGGACTCTTACATATATTGCCTCAAAGGGAAATGTTTTCCAAAGTTGCAAAGCTTGGCAAGCGAGTTGGCAACCGATGTTTTTTATTGTTCCTCCTGTTTCATTTCCCAAGCTACATGGTGAATATTGTCAAACTAATTAGTTACACACACACGCTACTATATACAAATATCTCCCAAGAATTGCTACAAATCACGACACCGCCATCTAGTAAGCCAATCCGTCCACATCCTTCATTGACCTCGGTTTTTTTACCAGATTCATAAACTTGTTTCGGTATTTTTAAACACTTTGATAGGGACAATCCCGACAATGGGGCGATGTAGGAGAGCAAGTGGTCTAATATTTGTATTTTGTAGAGAGCGACTGATTTTAACTTCACTTTGATAGCTTCTATTATTTATTAACTGAGACTAATTAGTGCTGACTACTGAGCGGACTGTATGATAAAGAAAAGGTGGGATAATTAAAAGCACAATTTATTGACTATTTTACAATGCGGCAGTATTTACACTAGAGGGACTATTTCTTCTTTATTTCTTGAGTCTTCTTTCTTAAATATCTTCTTTTCCGCTTGGGAATCGAATGACTCCCGGCGGTTTTTTTTTTGCGGCCAAAGCAAGGCTACCCTCCGGGAGCGGGGGAGTGAGGTGGTGAATGCTCACAGCATACCACGCAGCCGGCTGCGTGGTTATGTGGGACTCACTATGAAGTGCCTACCCACTAAACACCACCTGTGGGACCCCCCTTAGGAAAGGGGGGCGCAGGGCACAACCGTACGGGGACGGGAGCACGGGTCAAACAACACAGCCGCACGGGGGCGGCGGTGCTAGAGGAGTGATGATGTGGAAGTCGCATGAGCGAGAATGCACTCACCGAACGGGACGGCGAGCACGGTCTGCTAACACAACCGCACGGGGGCGGCGGCGCTAGCGGAGGCGGGAAGGCACTCACCATACGGGGACGGTGAGCGCGGGCACCTAACACAACCGCATGGGGGCGGCGGCGCTAGCGGAGACGGGAAGGCACTCACCGTACGGGGACGGTGAGCGCGGGCACCTAACACAACCGCATGGGGGCGGCGGCGCTAGCGGAGACGGGAAGGCACTCACCGTACGGGGACGGTGAGCGCGGACAGCTAACACAACTGCACGGGGGCGGCGGCGCTAGCTGAGGCGGGAGGGCACTCAGCGTACGGGGACGATGAGCGTGGACAGCTAACACAACCGCATGGGGGCGGCGGCGCTAGCTGAGGCGGGACGGAACGGGACTGACGTTTTATTCCTTGACTGAACTGACTGAGGAATTCCCGTACGGGGACGGGTGCTCAATCAGCTATCACACCGCTCTGGGGTGGCGGCGCTAGCTCCCGGCGGCCCAATGCCCTTCCTCTTTCTTTGATGGTTTCTCCGTAGGACAATCCTGACAATAGGGCGATGTAGGAGAGCAAGTGGTCTAATATTTGTATTTTGTAGAGAGCGACTGATTTTAACTTCAATTTGGTAGCTTCTATTATTTATTAACTGAGACTAATTAGTGCTGACTACTGAGCGGACTGCATGATAAAGAAAAGGTGGGACAATTAAAAGCACAATTTATTGACTATTTTACAATACGGCAGTATTTACACTAGAGCGACTATTTCTTCTTAATTTATTGAGTCTTCTTTCTTGAATATCTTCTTTTCCGCTTGGGAATCGAATGACTCCCGGCGGTTTTTTTTTTGCGGCCAAAGCAAGGCTACCCTCCGGGAGCGGGGGAGTAAGGTGGTGAATGCTCACAGCATACCACGCAGCCGGCTGCGTGGTTATGTGGGACTCACTATGAAGTGCCTACCCACTAAACACCACCTGTGGGACCCCCCTTAGGAAAGGCTAACACTACTGCACAATTTTTTAATAAAATACGTTCATACTATTCTACTACGTAGAGGTACGTAGTACTATTTATTTATTCTCATGTCAGAAAATTATCTTCTATTTAATATTACTTATTAGGATTCGAAGACGAAGTAGTTAACCCTAACAAACGTTCTGGCGATCCTCATTATTCACAGCATTATAACTGCTAGAATTTTTATTAAAAAAGGACACTTTTTATTATATACTAGCGATTTGCCCCGGCTTCGCACGGGTGATATCTAGATTCTACAACAGCACCATCTACCGGGTCTATGCCTATAACCTTCGCGTAAGTGTAAGCAATAAGTTGACAAAGTTTCAGCGCAATCTGATGAACGGTATGGCAGCGCATAAAATACGAACAAACAAATATTAATATTTATATATTGGATTACATGTTACCGTTAGATTGCGGAATGCATTAATGTGCGCATTAGTTACATAATCTGCAGATTATCCGTGCGATCCGTTAATGTGCGAAATTGTACTTAAAGTAGCAAATATCTGCACTTTACCTAGTTAATCTGCATATTAACGGATGCTACACCGTTAAATCGCAGAAGACAGAGAGCTGATTGTATTGCAAATTTATAACTTTAATTACCATATCTTATGAATGATTGTTGTCTTTTACCGTCAGACTGTTTTAAGTTTAAAAGTGATTTTCACCAAGAACGTTTAACAAAACTACTTTTGACTTAACCTACTGTTACTGATATTGCGAGTTTTGATCGATAGTCTACACTTTAAATCATGCAAAGCACTTTTGACTAAGAACGTTGGTCAAAACCACTTTCGACTAAGAACGTTGGTCAAAACCAATTTTGACTAAGAACGTTGGTCAAAACCACTTTTGACTAAGAACGTTGGTCAAAACCACTTTTGACTACAAAAATCAATCTAAACTGTTTTGACTAGGCTATCGGTCAAAACCATTTTTGGGTTCCGTACCCAAAGGGTAAGCAACGGGACTCTATTATTAAGCCTCCGCTGTTCGTCCGTCTGTCCGTCCATCCGTCCGTCCATCCGTCCGTCCATCCGTTTGTACGTCCGTCCGTCCGTCTGTCTGTCAGTGTCTGTCAGGCTGTATCTCATAATCCGTAATAGGTAGACAGTTGAAATTTTCACAGGATGTGTATTTCTGTTGCCGCTATAACTACAAATAAAAATTAATAAATCAAAAATTAAATGGGGCTCCCCTACTAGAAAAGTGTATTACGATGGTACGGAACCCTCCATGCGCGAGTCCGACTCGCACTTGGCCGGTTGTTGCCTGATTTTTGCAGTCAAGTGGTTTTGACCGGTTATAAGTTTTGACTATGACATAAATACATACGACTGCACTACATAATTTTTTCAATTTCTTTTTTCGTTTTCTAAGGAGGTTTGACTAATTATATTATAACAATGAATTCGAATATTTTATTCAAGCAAAAAAAAAACATTTTATTCACTTAAACGAATACTCAGTCGTTATTGCGCAGATTACCTTGAAAGTAGTCGTTATTCTGCAGATTAACTAGTTAAAGTAAGAACTTAATAATTTTTTCGCATTTGAACGGATTCCGTCAATTAATCTTAGGAAAGACTAATAAACAAGAAAATACAATTACAAGTAAGGGGAAAAAACGCCTAAGGAAACAGAGAAGACTGTTGTGTAGAGGAAGGTATTACATGAGTCTGAGTCTGACGAAGAAAGTGTAGAAGATGACAATTTTTGTCTGATATGTTGTAAACCTATCAGGTAAAAATCATCATGCCGAGCCGTGGTAGCTCAGATGATTAGCGCTCGCTGTAAATTTCACAGTACGCGAGCAACCCGGGTTCGATCCCCGCCGGCACCAATGAAATTGTTAATTGCAATTTTAAGTGCTGATTTACCACGTGCTCGGCGGTGAAGGAAAACATCGTGAGGAAACCTGCATGTCTGAGAAATAAGAAAAAAATTCGAAGGCATGTGAAGTTCGCCAACACGCATTTGGGCTGCGCGGCGGACACTTCCTTGCCCTAAAACCCTCTCAGAAATGAGGGGAGGCCTGTGCCCAGCAGTGGGACGTATATAGGCTGTAACTTTAACTTTTGTAAACCATGCCGAGCTGGTGAGGAATGGGTACAGTGTGTTGCTTGTAAGAAATGGTCACACGGAAGATGTGCTAAGAGAATTGTTTTATCCTACATAATTATGTTTGAATTGCGAAAGGGATTGTTCAGACTATAGCCACTGAACTGTTTTTTTTACTTTTAGGGTCTGTTCATTTTTTAAATAGAGACCATATTTATTTTTTGTTTATGTCATGAACATACATAATGTATGTTTTATTCGCTTCGGAAGCCCTGGGATTAGGTAAAAATAAATTGCGCATTCTGGTAAGAGCCCTGACTGGTCTTAAAAAGCACATGTCCATCCTGGGACTAAGCAACTCAAGGATGTGCCGGTTTTATTCCCTAAAGAAAGAACACATCCTAATTGATTGCGGACCATTAATATGCCTCTCTGTCTATGATTTAATAATGCGCAAACGTAACACTCATCTGGGTAACTATGTACTCCGCCCAGACGAAGTGAAATTGCTCACAGCTCTCAGCGGCTTAGCAGTGAATTATAGACATAGCAGCGATCACAATAGATCTTTTAGGTCGCAGTGGTCTCTCTCTCTAGACCTGCATAGCTGCTCGCACATAATTAAAAAAAATGTGTGATTAAAATTTATAATTATCTTCTAGGTAGGAAGTTACCTAAATTTTATTTTTATGAGGCTTATGACATACCCAGATCTATACCCAGTAGGAAAATTTTACGGGCTGATGCAAAATAATTTTTTTTTATAGGAGAGGGGGCAAACGAACATGCGGCACACCTGATGGTAAGTGACTACCACCGCCCAAGAACAACTGCAACACCAGGGGAACCAGAGGAATTGCAGATGCGTTGCCGGCCTTTTAAAAAGGAGTAGGCTCTTTTCTTGAAGGTCCCTAAGTCGTATCGGTCCGGAAAAATCGCTGGTGGTAAACTATTCCACAAGGAAGTTGTGCGAGGAAGAAAACATCTTCTAAATCCAGATGGACCGCCAATCATCCAGATGGTGTGGATGGTATCGGGAGTTCTGCCGCGATGTGCGTTCGTGAAATTTGGCGGCTGGGATTAATCCGAACAATTCCTTAGAGCACTCCCCGTGGTAAATGCGAAAGAAAATGCAAAGAGATGCAACATCTCTTCGCAGCGCCAGTGTATCGAGCCGATCAGAAAGAACTCTGTCGTCGACGATTCGAACCGCTCTGCGCTGGATGCGGTCAAGTGGAAAGAGCTGGCACTGGGGAGCCCCAGCCCAGAGATGGGAACAGTATTCCATGTGAGGCCAAACCTGTGCCTTGTTAAGTTGCAGGCGTTGTGCCAGCATGAAATACCGTCCCAATTTGGCCTTCTTCCAAGTGACCACGAAACTGCACGCCACTCGATATGTCGACGCCGAGGATTCCGATACTGGCTGAGGCAACAAGGGAGTGCCTTAAAACTAAGGAAATACGACAAAGGGGTTCTTTTTAGCGGTAAACGCGCCAACTTGTGTCTTCTGAGGATTAAACTGGACTAGATTTAGTCGTTTCAATCCGAGACTTTGTTCAGCAAAGACTCGACTTCAGACACAAGTTTGTTCCGGTAATCGGCGACGTTTTCCCGAGAAATATTGGCACGGTCGGTGTACAGAACATCACCAGTGCTGTCATCCGCATAGCAATGAATGTTACCGGTTTGCAACATATCATTGATATGCAGAAGAAACAGCGTTGGTGATAGCACGCAGCCTTGTGGAAAACCAGCGTTAATAGGCTTGTAGTCGGAGCATGCACCATCTACAACGACCTTGATGCTCCGATCTGCAAGAAAGCTGGTGATCCAATTGCACAATTTCTCGGGAAGCCCATAGGAAGGAGCTTCGAAAGAAGCGCTTTGTGCCAAACCCGATCGAAAGCCTTCGCAATGTCCAAACTAACGGCCAATGCCTCCCCCTTAGACTCTACTGCCTCCGCCCATCTATGAGTCAGGTAGACCAGAAGATCACCAGCTGATCGACCCCGACGAAAACCGTATTGGCGGTCACTAATCAGCTGGTGATCCTCAAGGTACCGCATGAGCTGGCAGTTTATAACGGACTCCATTATTTTGGAGAACGAGAGCGGTCGCCTTTTTAAGGGATCGGTTGGACAAAAGCTGTCTTCCATGATTTCGGGACTACGCCTCCCTAGGCGTACTCCCCAGGTCCTACTCCCTAGTAGGAGTACCAGAAAAGACGCGTTAGAACCGGTGCCAACTCCAGAGCACACGTCCTCAGCACGATTGGGGATTCTTCAGGCCCACTCAACTTGTGGATGTCCAGGAGAGGAGTGTTATGAACCGAGCGCTGTGAGAACCGCACATCCGGCATGGAGCACTCACACCGCGGGATGGTCGGCGGTGTGTTCCCCGTCATCAAGAGTCGAGTGGGACGCAAAGGGAGCCTAAAGGTCGGCTTTCTCTTTTGCGGCCTGGGCCAGTGAGTCGTCCTCCCTGCAGAGATGGTAGTGATATTACAGAAATTCCATTGGACAGCCTTGGCGAGAGACCGGAATGCACGGGTTCCCGAAGGAAGGCGAACTAGTTTCTCGCCAATTCTGCCTCTGCTCTGACTTTGCCTTGGCAATAACTCTTTGAAGGACCTGAGGCGAAGTTATACTTCTTTTTAAGCATGCTGGTGTTTACATCCCGAGCCGCCGAAGCCTCAGTCCAGGCCTGATAGCACTCCTGCTTACTGCGTAATGCAGTTTACAGAGCGACCAAACCAAGCCTGAGATCTGCCTCCGATGGGTACCACAGATGATGGAATAAATAGTTCGATTCCCCAGCACCACATCAGTGACAGAGTCAGCAACAGCGCTGGGATCATCCGGCGAGAAGCAAACCCGGCCCCATGGGTAGGATTCAAAATAAGAATGCATTCCGTCCCAATCCGCCGACCTGTAATGCCAAACACGGCGGCAACCTGCAGAACGCAACCGCGAGGAGAGCGTGAGTGGCACCACACTGCGGATCAGACAATGGTCCGAGGAGCCGAGAGGGCATCGACGGAAACCTGATATCCGTCCGAATGAGAGGTCAGCAGAATGTCCAACAGGGAAGGTGTATGATCCTTCACATCTGGAATCCGCGTAGGCGAAGTAACCAGTAGTGTCAGACAACATGCCAAGGCAAAGTCATAAGCAGATCTCCCCGCATGATCGACTAAACGTGAACCGAGCCATTCGACGTGGTGGGCGTTAAAATCGCCAAGGATCATGATCTCTGCGGATGGGACCTGTTGTAGCAAGGAATCTGTAACCATTTGGACGTGGTCAATGAGTCAGTCTGTTTCAGCATTACCGCTATGGGACCTATAGAGGCACCCGTAGACGCGCGGATGGTCGTCGCTATGGACAGGATCTATGGACAGGTCTGAACCTTCAAGACTGCCGAGGCGTCGAGAACAGATGTTCTCTCTGACGTATACGCAAACTCTAGCCCGAGGCACAAAGGAGTGTTCCAATTTGTACCCCGGGTGGGAGAGATACGAACTATCAGCCAGAGAGGACACCTGCGTCTCGGTCAGAAAGAGTGTTGCTGGCCGCCGTCTCGAGATGGTAGTGGACGGTGTTTAGGTTCGTGTAAAGTCCCCTGATGTTGCAGAAATTCTCTGCGAATACGCGGGGCAGCCTGAGCACCCACGCTCAGGAGTGGAGTAGCATGGTTGTGGATGCTCAGCGAGGGATTCTCCAGGGATGCTGGTACCCTCCTGAGGTAGTCTATGATTTAATTCCGCTACCATGTTGATGGGGGAATTGGGCCTGGTCACCTGCACTCACCAGACGAAACGCAAAAGCAGAGCTTTCACTTCACGCCGGTATTCTGTGAGGTCGTGGTACTAACCCGGCTCGAGCCGGCCCATACGTACAACAGCAAAAGCTACTGCGTGGCTCTACCACCGTTAAAAAAATAATAGCGACAATAATACAATTTTACAAAAAAAAAATCAACAGCAATCAATTAGCTACCATACAATGTTCTTTTTTTTTTTAATAAACGTTACCTCCACACTAGGATTTTATCTTGTTTCGTGGGGTCAGTTTACGTACATAAATTTTACAAGGACTAACATCCAGACCCGGAACAATTATTTGTAGGCCATACAAATACTTATTCCGTACGGGATTCGAACCCGCGGCCCTTTAGCGCTGCAACTCATTGATAAGTCACCGCGCCACGGTGCCGTCAATAGTTGATAAAATCTGAATAATATACAATTTGTTAACCTATTACATTTTACGGCCGACTGTTCGCTTGTTTGTTGTTGCCAGGAACTTTTAATTGATAGCTTTGTTAGGGACAATAGAAATTAATTATCATCGTCAGTGGAAAGTTTTAAATCAAAGTTTATGAAATTTATATCAAAATTTCATTATAAAGTTGTTTCCTTTGATGAACTTACTGTGAGATATTTTAAGTTAATACTCTGTTTTTTCTTCTTTAATGCATTTTCTAATGAAGGATTAATGTCATTAAAAATAATAAATGCTATCCCATCGTACCTGCTGCCAATGATCAACATTATTAATTTTACCGCCAGTGCTCCTGTTATAATTTTGTTTTTAAGGTTCTCGACATTTATGAAACAACGGTTAACAAACAAAATACCCAACAAATATACTTAAATTATTAAATTTCTGAAATTAGTCGTCCATGAACTTACGGGACGAAATGGGGAGATGGATTTTTAATACAGTCACCACATGGCAATGAAGCAAAGATAAAATATAATACTTATTTTAAATTTTCTTAGTCTATTTAATGTATTATAAGGATTTGCGCAATTAATATTAGTACACTGAGATCCAGTCCGCACTAGCTGAATTAACATACAAATTGTTTTGAATCCAACGTCTACAACGCGTTAAATTATTTCGTGAACTTCGCAAATTTACATGGTAATAGCGAAAACTTGAGATTTGTAGTCGGGTCTGCAATTGTGCGGCAACACAAACCTGTTTGTTATTAACGACTTTGAAATTGAGAGTAGTTTTTTAAGAAATTTCTACGTTAGGTTTTCGTTTTCAGATTAATCATTTGGGTGGCTGGTTTAGTTGCCCCCTTTTGGACACATCCAGTTCTTTATGGTGTGACCTATAGCCGTATCGCATCTATATTATTAATCGATGTTAGGGTATTTTTTTTTCAAACCTAAAACTTTTCACTTTTAGCCACTTTACTTTTTCTCCATCAGGCCCAAGAGATCGATTCAACATTAATTTATTTCGTAAATACTTTAAGTCTAATTTTTTTTTTGCGCCCAAAAGCAAAATAAAGGTCTACCCTCCGGGAAGCGGGGGAGGGACGTGGTGAATGCTCTTAGCATACAACGCAGCCAGCTGCGTGGTTATGTGGGACTCACTATGAAAACCTAAGTGCCTACCCACTAAACACCACCTGGGACTGGCTTTGGCCTGGAGGGCTTGCTGATCGGAAGCGCCCCTGTGGTGCGGGGGCGCAGGTGGCGAGTAGCCGCTGAGAAGCGCGCCTAACTAAGGCAAATTATGAAATGGGAGAAGACTCTGCCTGAGCCGCCAGGAGGCAGTCCAGGACGGCTGAAAGCTTGTTGGGGGGTCCAGAGAGAGAGCTTCTCGGCCTGCAGAACTCGATAGCGAAAGGGAAGTGAGGCTGTATAGGAAGCTGCTTCACGAATAAGATGATTTGAGTGAGACTCTGAGGCTTTGAAGAAGTTCTCAGAGAGTGATTTTAGAAATTGTTGGATTGCGGGAGCCTAATTTCGGTGAAGGTCGGCGTTACGGACGAACCAGGTGCGTTCTGTAGCCCGACGATATAAAGAGTTTTGTACTACTTGAACTTCGTTTAGGATGCTAGGTTTAGCATGAGCAAAAATGGGGGCCGCGTATGTCATAACTGGTCGTATACAGACCTTATATAGGGTTCGCTTGTTGCAGAGAGACATTTTACTGTGTAGTAGTGGTAGAAGCGCGCGGTGCGAGATACATTCTTAACATGGGGCTCGAAAATGAGCCTCGTGTCAAGGGTGACACCTAAGTATTTGGTGGTCTTATGTCAGGACAGGGTTCTTAATATTCGGATTAGCGGAATAGTAGTGGAGCGGCGTCGTTTATGTTCAGCAAATGGCGGAGCTCTTCTCCGGGTTCACATTGATACGCCATTCTTGAAACCAAGCTCCTAAGTTACTAACTGACTGTTGGATTTTGTTCCGGATAGATAGTAGAGAGGTATCTTTATAATAAAGGGCTGTGTCATCAGCAAAAAGGGAGAGCTGAACACCATTCAACGGGATGGGAATGTCGGTGGTGAACAGTAAATATAAAAGAGGGACAAGCACGAAGCCCTGAGGGACACCAGCTTAGATGTGACGCGAAGAGGAGAGCGTGCCTTCGTGTCTGAAACGAAAGATACGATCCTTCAAGTAGGAGGCCACGAGACGGACAAGACGATCAGGGAGACCTAATTTGTATAGTTTGTAGATATATTTCACTATACGGTGAACTTGTTGGGGGCATGAGTGTTTCGCTCGGAAACCAAATTGATGGAGGATGACAAGAGGTTCGCCGTCTGTGGAAACAGATGGCGCCTCATGCGAGTGAGGATGACGCATTCGAAGAGTTCACCCATGGCCTTGAGGAGGCTGATGGGACGGTGACTGGAGGAGATGGTGAGGATTTCTGGCTTGGGGATGCCAATGACAGTTGCCTCTTTCCACGTGGTGGAAAGTAGCTGAGATCGAAGCAGGCGTTGAATATTATAGCCAATAAGGTGATCACCTGTTCAAGAAAATGTTTAAGGGCTTGATTGGAAATACCATCCGCACCCGGTGCCTTTTTGGACTTCTGTCCTTTGATGATGGATGAAATCTCGTCTTTGGACATATTGATAGGTCAGAGGCAGTGGGGGTGATTCCGGCGGCGGACCTCATCTCCACTGCCTGAATGGAGGGCCGGTGGGATATGAGCTGGGAGAGCATTGCGCGGCGATGCTGTCTGCAAAGCACTCAGCCTTTTCATCATCCCCGAAGGCAATAGTACCGTTGGGAGGAGAGAGGGGAGATGAGTGACAGCGTCATGCGGAGGGCTCTCGCCATCCGGTAGTACGCTGTATGTGAAGGGGAGATATTCTCCATGAGTTTACTCTTTTCGAGATCTCTTAGTTCAGAAAGGCGTGAACGGACTTCTCGTTGGGGACGATTGGCCGTACGCCTATAGTCAGGGGTGGGATAGAGTGTAGCTCTCCGAAGAGCAGCTTTCTTGGCTTTTATGAGGTTGTTAATATCTGGGGAAAGACTATTATTAGCAACCGGGACGACCCTTTCATTCTCCTTAAGGGATTTTATGAGGGTGGTGAGAGAATCGAACGCGGTGTCGATATTTTCCGTGCGGTCGAAGATGTCGGAAGAGAAGGTGATGGGGGAGTCCGGAGAGTCCATAGCTAAAGCTATGGACTCCCTGAAGCCCTTCCAGTTGGTGAAGGTTTTGGTAGAGGGAGTTAAAGGAGGTGGCTGATGGCCAAAGATTAGGGAGACAGGACGGTGGTCGGATCCTAGATCGTCGAGAGTCTTGATTGCTCTGAGGTTGAGGGAAACCCTTTACTTACGCAAATTCTAGCACGTCAGGAGCATGGTCGGTATTGTCAGGATAGTGACTGACAGCGAGGAACCAGACGATAAGGTCGAGAGACTGAGTGATATCAAGCAGTACCTTGCCACTGCGAGTAGTAGTAAGACAGGTCCATTCAGTATCCTTGGAGTTAAAATCTCCAAACATAATGACTGAATTGCCTAATGCGAGGATGGCCTCGAAATCGTTTAACTGGAGGCTATGATGATGGACTGATATCCAGTCAAAACTAGCCTACATACCGTGGCTTCCATATTGGTAAGCGGCGGAGTGGGGATGTGGGAGCAGTGAAGTGACTTCTTGTAGTATATGGCAGTACCGCCGCCTTTGCGGTCCGTTCTGTCGTCACGTAAAAGAGTATACTTTTTGATGGAGAGGTCTTTGAGATCCTTAGATTTGAGGTTGGTCTCCTGGAGGAGGAGGAGGTCGGCTTCGCGATCTTGAAGAAAGAGCTTAAGCTCAGGGAGCTTATTACGCAAACCGCTGATGTTAAAAGAGACAAGCGATAAACCCTTTGGCTTGATACGACCGTGAGATATGGTGGGAGCAGAAGGCTCTGACATTATATTAATTTATAGGGAACACAAAAGGTTGTAATGCTCAGCAAGAGCAAGGAGACGATCCTGAGGGGACTGAGCAGCGCGCATTTCGCGTGGGAAGATGGCAATCTTCCCTATATCAACGCTCCGAATAACAGAATAAACTGTTTTCAGGACATCAGCCAATGAGGATTGTGCCTGGTGTGAGGCGGTGGAAATCCGCGGTGGTCAACCTTTGGGGCCCCAGAGGATAACTGGGGCGGTGTGGGGAGAAAGGCCCTGAGGGGGCTGAGGAGAGCCCTGAGGGGCCGAGGAGGACCCTGACGGGGCATTTTAGATGGGAGAGCTGGGAATGAACTGTTATTAACTGGTGGTGGAGCTGGTTTGGCAGCTTTGGTAGGACGGGGGCGAGGAGCGCGAGGACAGCCTTTGTAGTTGGCCGGGTGGCCAGACTGTTGGCGGATTGGGATTCGGCATTACGGGGCCGAGGGCACTTTTAGGAGCTGTGCGGGTCAAGGCACTTAACGCATCTGGGGGGGGTGGAGCAGTTGGCCGCCGCATGCCCATAAAGTTGGCAGCGGTGGCACTGCGCCGGATGACCGCGCCTATGGGGAGGCTCAACCTTTACTCTCGACAGGCCGCACACGGTGCGTACCTGCCGGAATATGTCTTTTGCCTCCGGCACGTTTGTCAGGATGACAAGAGCAAGCGGGAACCTCTTGCCCTTGTTGCTGTGCATCTTGTGCACAGCCTCGACGGGGAAGCCCTGGGACTTAAGGTCCTCCAGGATATCCTCGTTGGAGAGTTCGAAGGGAACTCCGCGGAGGACAGCCCTGACCTTACGCTCTTCCGGAAGAGCGTACGTGTGGTAGGACACACGCTCGGCTGTGAAAAGCTTGGTGAGGCGACGAAAGTCGTCGATAGTTTGGGGGATGATCTTTATAGCTTCACCGAGGTTGGTGGCTTGGTCGTATTTGATGCCTGTGTCGTAACAGGTTTTGAGAGCCTGGTGAACTGGTCTTGTCTCTGAGGAAGATAGGGGCGGGACCTGTTTCTTGGCGAGGGTGGGGCGCAACGAGATGCTAGCTTGAAGTGGGGGATGTCCAGCAACATTAGGGGACAGCGGCAGCGGCAGGGACTGCGGGGTTAGAGGCAGCAGCGGGAGCTGCGGGTGTGCGTGCAGCGGTGAGGCTGGTGGGCGCGACCAGCAGCGGAGGCTGCGGAGTTCGAACGGCGGCAGGGGCTGCAGGACGGGGCGTATGCGAAGAGTTTCAGCGCGTTTCGGGCCACGCTTGGACTTCACTTTCGTGAAGGGGGTCGCGTCAGTAACTGTTCCATCGGAATCTGTCGAATCCGTGGAGCAGCTACTGGATGAATTGTCGGAAGTTTGGGCGGACCTCTTCCGGGAGGACGACTATTACCTAGTCGGACTATTTGTCCCAGGTAAACATACTGTCAACAACTCGAGCTTGGTGCTCCCTACAACTACTGGCATAGGTGTGACATGGACATTAAACATGATCTTTGTTTTGTCCATGATCATCTTAAGACCTATCCGTTGGGAGACACTATTGAGGTCATTGAGCATAGTGCTTAGGTCCTCCAGCGATTCTGCCATAGGACTATATCGTCGAAAATCGAAGGTGAGTGATGTACTCGCCATTGATGTTAATACGTATCCTTTCCAGTCCAGTAGCTTGAAAACATCTTCCAATGCAGCGGTGAAGAGTTTCGGGGATATTACGTCACCTGTCTTACACCTCTCTGCAGTTGGATAGGTTTCGTACTCTGGTTCTGTACTGGATAGCCATCGTAGCCCTACTGTACAAACACTTCAGCACTTCGATATACCGACAGTCAACTTGGCACCGCTGAAGGGACTGTAGCACCGCCCAAATTTCGACGGAATCAAAGGCTTTCTCATAGTCCACATACGCAGGTAAGTGGCAAATTGTACTCTTCTGTCTTCTGTACAATTTGCCGAAGGTGTATGTGGTCCATAGTACTAAAGGAAACCTTTTCGGAAACCGGCTTGTTCGGGAGGCTGAATGTCGTCGAGTCTGCGTGCGAGACGATTCGTAATGACTCTTGAAAACAGCACGTAGACCCGGCTCAGAAGGGAAATCGGTCTGTAGTTTTCAAGAGAGCGTTGTCGTCTTTCTTGACGAACAAGACCACTGCACTTCTGCTCCACACCTCCGGAGTAGTGCCACCATGGAGGAAGGAATTAAAGAGCCTGGAAGGACTTCAAGTACCGGTTTTCCACAGTAATTCCATCCTCACCTGGGGCCCTGCCATTTTAAGGTGCTGGAGCCATTCTAATCTCGCTCAGACTGACGTCCGGGATATCATCGGAATAGTGTCGGATAAGACTTGTTCTTGGATCGTTACTCACACTTGCGTGTGGCTCCAACGATGATGTGTACAGCTGCCCATAGAACCTCTCAATCTCACCAAAATCTCAGGTGTCCCGGAAACGATGCACTCGGTCTTCAGCTTTGACAGTTGGCTCTTTCTGGCAGACAGATATCTGGCAAAGACTCTGGAGATGAGATCTGTCTATTCAGTTGCCTGTATGCTGTCAAATCTGTAGAAGTCTGCAGCTTCATTTCCCGTCTAACAGTCATGAGATTAAGAGTGTGATCGGAGAGTTTTTGTGTTCTTCTGCGGCGGCTCTTGCAAAACTTAGCTATTACTATTAGCATGGACAGTTTCCACGAGCCTATCATTTATATCGTCCACTTCATTGCAGTCTTCTAGGCACTGAAAACGGTTTTGTAACTCGAACTGAAAGGTTTCGGGACTTTGGATTAGAGCACGAGGGGGACAGAGCGTTGACTTGATTAGACGAGACCTCTACAACTTAACGTTTAGGTTCAGTGTGCCTCTAACTATTAGGTGATCGCTGCCAGTTTTCACCCTTGCGATCACTTAGACATCACTGAACAGTTGTCGTCTGGTCGTCATAATGAAGTCAATCTCATTTTTGTCGAACTGTCGGGGCTCGACCAGTCCACTTCTTGTAGGGCCGCTTCTGAAAGAAAGAGTTCATCATAAAGAGTCCCTCTTTCTCCATGAAGTCGGCCAGCTGCTGGCCCTTGGATTCCGCTGTCTATTCCAAATATCCCCTTCAACCAAGGCTAATTATTCTAGCGGTATGAATGATGATATTGAAAGAAAAAAGGCAGTCTTTAGACATTTAAATAAGGGAGTAAAAGAAGTAGTTGAAAGGAAAAAGCAAGAAAGAACGGATAAGAATGACAGAAAAATATTGGATAACTTCCAGGCAAATATCAAAATGTTCTGAAAACTCATAAGGACTGCCAGGGGACATTCAAAACAGCCTAGAATGAATGCTATACGAGACCAGAATGGCTGTATTCTGAATGACGAAGTTTCGAGTTTAAGGAGATGGAAGTAAAACTTTGAAAGCGTGTTTATGAGTAATGAGACGCTTAAATTAAATGAAATAGACATTCCGAAAGGAAAGAAAAGAGATAGAGAGATAAATAAAGATGAAATAATGGAAAAGTATGAAAGCAGGTAAGGCAGCCGGATATGATAGAGTATCACTCGAGATGCTAAGGGCTGGAGAGGGAGTGGTGGCAGATCTGCTGTACATCTTGTTTAATTTGTGTTGGGAACTTAAGCGGGTACCGGGAGACTGGTGCAAAGCCGTGATAGTCCCACTATATAAAGGAAAAGGATCGCAGCAGGACTGTAAAAACTACCGTGGTATCAGCCTTCTTAGCATTGTGGGAAAACTGTATGCTAAGGTACTAATTGAAAGAGTTATGAAAGATACTGATTGAAAAATTTGGGATGTGCAAGCGGAATGTAGAAAGGGAATGGGATGTATGGATCAGGTCTTTTCCATGCGCATGATCGCGGAGAAGTTTTTGGCCAAAAACCAAAAGGTTTTTTGTGCGTTCGTGGACTTGGAAAAGGCTTATGACAGAGTGGACAGGGATGTGTTATGGCAAACACTGAACTCATTTGGGTTGAGCGCTGGGTTGATACAGGCATTGAAGTCTCTGTATGGGGACTCCAGTGCTTGTGTCAGGATCAACGGGGCCTACTCGGACTGGTTAGGCATCCATAAAGGGGTCAGACAGGGCTGTGTGGCTTCCCCGTGGCTGTTCAGCCTATTTATGGACATTTGTTTGGAAAACTTGAAAGTTGAAGAGTGCGGGTTAAGAATGGGTGAGTTAACCGTCAAATGCCTTTTGTACGCCGATGATCAAGTCATACTCGCGTCGTCGGCGACCGAGTTGCAAATGATGGTTACATTAATGAACAGTTCATTAAAAGAAAGGAGAATGAAAGTGAACGCAAGTAAGACGAAAGTTATGGTTTTTGAAAAAGAAGAATGTAAAACGATATGTGAAATAAGAATAGAAGGAGAATTGGTCGAGCAAGTATATGAGTTTGTGTATTTGGGATGTGTATTTAGCAGGGATGGTAGATGTGATAAGGATATAGAACGACAAGTAAACGCAGGAAATAAAGTAAATGGGGCTCTACACTCTGTTGTGGAAAGTCAGAATGTGTCCAAAAAGGCACGTATGGCAATTCACAATGCTATGTTAGTCCCTACTTTAACGTATGGTAGTGACAGTTAGGTGTAGCAGAAGAAGCACGAGAGTAGAATAAATGCTGTAGAAATGCGGTCATTAAGGAGTATGTTAGGGCAGAATCTGAATGACAGAGTGAGAAATTGTGTGATAAGAGAAGAGTGTGGTTTGCAAGATGATGTTGTGACCAGGATTAAGAAAGGAATGCTTCGTTGGTTTGGTCATGTAGAAAGAATGAATGAGGAAAAAGTGACAAAGCAAATTTATGTGGCACAGGTGAACGGCAGAGTCGGGAAGGGACGCCCTAGGCGAAAATTTATCGACCAAATTGGCGATATATTGAAAATGGGCCAAATTAAGAGTACCCTTAACCGACGAGCGTGTATGTGTAGGTATATGGATGTGGAGGAGGCGAGAGAGGTGTGTCAGGATCGTGCCAAATGGAAGTCCATAGTCTCTGCCTACCCCTCTGGGTGACAGGCGTGAGTGTTTATGTTTTTTTTTTACAAGATTACTGGAATATCTTCTGAATAGTTACAATAAAAACGTTATCCCCTATTTTTTCATTCTTAGGAGTGGAACTATTTATGTATTTTAAATTTATATGGCACCGCCCCAGAAATATATATTTTTATAATTAAAAAAAAACTTAAATCGGTTCACACATACAACATGAGAAATCTAAGGCCGGTACTGGAATGTTCACAAATGATGATAATCACAATTTATTTCCAAGCAAATTTTACAAGCTCTCAGTAATGTTATGCAACACATTCTTAAATTAAAACCCCAAATTTCTATACGAATCTTATGTTTAATGGATATTCCGAGTGTACGTATGCCATAACGCCCTAACTTATTTCATTTTCATCTAATTAAAATTTGCTTCGACGTTTTCGTTGCCCAAGAATTACATCATTATTTTTCAAAGGAATTAAAAAGTATAATTAACAATTTTAATACTAAACTTTATCATTTGAAATAAGGAAATAAAAGTAAAAATAACTTAAATTAAGAATAAAATAGTATGAGACCTATAAATTATATATAAGAAGCTAAAATGTAGCACACTTAAACGACTCTGCTCCAACACCGCTCCCACCCAACACCGCCTAAACTAAGACGACTGCTCACAGTCCACGCGGTGACAGCTAGCAGGCACCCAGCAGTCCACGCAGCGACAGCTAGCACACGGCCAGCTATACACCCGCCGACCGCTCTCGCTTTTCGCGATAGCCACAGTTCGTGATCGGTTTCCATTAAAGCAACTCGTATTTTTACTATGTCCCGATTCACAAAGCACGAACTAGCAATTATTGCTATTGCACTTGAGGATGAAGAGAAGCGCAAAAACTAACAGGCGAAGATTTTGGGTGCATAAAATGCTGAAAGCAAGACATGCAGAAGGAGAATTTTGGCAGATCCAGAGACACCTATTAGATGACGAAGAAAAATTCTACATTTACTTTCATATGGATCGGTACTTATTTGACTACATATTATCATTTATTGAAAAGACATAACAAAGAAGAATACGAAATTCAGACAAGCAATAACACCAATAGAAAAACTGCCGTCACGTTAAGGTAAGTAAAAGAGAAACTTTTCTTGTAAATTTGTACACATTTATTTGAAAAAATATATAGTACCAATCAGTCTCTAATTTCCATTACTTATCATCACTGATCGGAATAGGGTGAGTATATTTACCACAGTTTATGGAACAGAGACAAAATCGGAGACTTCCTTATAACAATTTTTTTTACTATTAAATTTACAGAACTTTAATTACATGAATTTAAACGTCTTATTTATTCAATAAAACATTTATTGCATTAATATTCTTCTGAGTTTTTTCACATGGTGCAACATTTTAATGACTTAAAAAGTTTTCAATTCGACTGTTTTTATTGAATTAATAAATGTTTTTATTGAATTAATAAGACGTTTAAATTGACGTAATTAAAGTTCTGTTAAATTTAATAGTAAAATTGTTTAATTATAAGGAAGACTCCGATTTTTGTCTCTGTTCTACAAACTGTAGGTAAATATACTCACCCTATTCCGATCACTGCTTATCACTTACAATGTTAACTCAAAATTAATAAGGAAACAGTTTTCTAGCACATTTTAATCTTAGGAATCATTTTTCTGTGTAGCATTAGCCAATTCACTGTTCAATATCGGTTCTTCTAAGACTGGAGGATTATTGCCTGAAAGCTGTGCATTGCGGGTATTATAGCCGGAAGGGCCTGCATTATGCATGTTATAATCCGAAGATCCGGCGGAAGGGCCTGCATTATGGAGGTTATAATCCGAAGATCCTATATTGTGGGTGTTACAACCCGAAGGTCCTGTATTGTAGGTTTTATAACCCGAAGGACTTTCGATATCAGTATTGTGTCGTGAAGAACCAGCATAGAAATTAGTTTGTTCCTGGATTTCTTGTAATTCAAATTCAGACACCATGTTAAATATTCTAGATTTCAGAACAGATTGGCTGTAACGATTTAGTTTTTTTACTGTTGTTGCAATGCTCGAAAAAAACTTGTCAATCTCGTCATCCTTATTTGTCTCTTTTTCTTTAAGTAAATATTGTAAAAGTTGAGCTGATGCTGAGGTACATTCTTGGGTCCCTTTGAATCGCTTTCTTTTAGGTATGTTCGGAAACAAAGGAGAGTTTGCTGACGTATTTGTTGAAGAAGATTCTGGTCGGTTGGTGATATTAAGTTCTGGGTCATTCGATGACATGGGAGAATCATCGTGATTTGACAACAATTCGTTAACTTAAAAATTATCGTCAACCTCACTATCATCTTAACCGTTAATGATGAAATTGTTTTTCTTTGTTTCATATGCGGCAACAAAAAGGACATCTCTTCTTCAAATTGCCATTTTTTTGATGAGGACCACTTTTTGTGCGTTTTTTAACAACTGCCCTTCTATAGCTTTCTCTTAAGTTTGCCCATGTTTTCTTGCACTCTGATTCTGAAAAAGAAAAAAATCGAAGTGAAGAGATGTCTGTGTGCTAAGGTGTGTTTATTTTTGTTTAGAAATATTAATAGAGAAAGTTTTGTTTCAGATACATGATCACGGGAAGTTCAGCAAGGACGTTGAGTTCAAGCTTTAGATTAGGCGAATCAACAATCCGATCAATTATACAAGAAGTATGTTACACAATCGTAAACAAATTAATGGGAATTTTCATTCCAACGCCAATTGAAGAGCGGTGGAAAAGTATAGCTCAAGGATTTCAAGACAGATGGAATTTTCCAAATTGCATCGGCGCTATAGATGGGAAGCATGTCAACATCATAGCCCCTACTAATAGTGGTTCGCTGTATTTTAATTATAAAAAGCACTTTTCTGTTGTCCTATTGGCTGTGGTTGATGATAAATATAGATTTATAATAGTTGATATAGATGCTTTTGGTAGAAATAGTGACGGTGGAATATTTGCATCTTCGAAATTAGCGAGACGTCTTGAAAGTAATTACATATTCCAAACGATAAACCACTACCTGGAAGTAACAGAGATATACCACATGTTTTCATAGGAGATGAGGCGTTTCCTCTAATGAAAAATTTAATGAGGCCATACCCTCGTTGTCGTGGCTTATCTGAGGCACAAACTATATTCAATGAACGTTTATCACGAGCACGCAAAGTTGTGGAAGATGCATTTGGAATATTGTACCAGAAATTTGGCATTTATAATAAAAGTATTAATGTGAACCCGATTCACGTTGACACATTGATACTAGCGACATGTATTTTACATAATATTATGCGAAGTTATGAAATAGAGTATCTAAATCAACATGAGATACAGCAACCAATACATCACAACGAGAATGGTTTCCTGCAACCAATACTAGAAAACGGAATGAACAGTGCCGAAAATGCTTTTAATATTCGAGACTTGTTTTCATCTTACTTTCAATCTCCTGAAGGTCAAGTTTCATGGCTGCATCAAAATATTTAATAACGAGGGAAAAAGTAAAAGCAACTTTCATGCTTCATTTAAAAAATATATTTTGTTTTATGAAAAATAAATATCTTATAGACTACAACAAAAGTTATTATTTCAACATGTACTTTAGTTTTATCAATTCTTCTCGAGTTATAAGCGGACAGACGGACAGAAAGAGACAGACAGATAAGTATTTCGAAATCAAAATTTTCGGTATCATAATTTTGAGGTTATGGAGCGAAAATATTTAAAAAAAATCAACCATAAAAAAATACATTTTTACCTCCACCACGTTTTAAATATAGTATGGATTGTACGTAGATAGGTACACCTGTTGCAGACAACGTTGTAGCAATAGATTTCCATGTTTGATCCCTTTTGACAGAATCTGCGTATTTTGCGTCACTGGCATCATACAGATAGGGATATCTTCGCACTTCTTCTATAAGTTTTTCTTTGTTCATAATGGGTACGTTCAATACCTGCGAAAACACTCGGAAAGAGATCGAGCGTGCGGATTGCTTGGTAGATACTGACCGACTGAGCGGCGACGGCGCCGACGGCGCGGCGACTGCTTGCAGTGAGCGCGCGGACACCGCACCGGCCGCTCGTCTACGACGTGCGGCCAGCGAGGCGTCAACTACCGAGCCGTCTGACGGCGGTAAGCTCGCTGACAGCGAGCTGTCTGCTAATTTATGATGCTAATGTAAAATATATCTAAAGAGCAATATTTAAAGCCCATATTTAAAGTATACTCTTTTTGCCGGGTGGGAGCAGAGTCGAGCAGAGCCCTATGTTGGGTCGAACCTGTGACCCAAACGCTAAGCCACTGCCTAACCCATCATTCATTCATTTATTCATTACAGTTTATCAAAGTTTTGAATATAGTTCTCCCACATAGATTGATTTATAGAGCGGGGTTGGCTAACGCAGTATTTAGTTATTGAGTTGTTATCAGGTAGTTGTTGCTGTCCAACTGCGGTTTCTTTCCCGCTTCCGCCTCTTACGAAATCCATGGGATGATATAGGTTAGTTGATTCTCTATCGTTGTCACTACATGACGTACCTACCCAGCGGTCATATTATATAGCAGTTAAAAACACGTAAAATATAACCATAATTCTGCTGTGTTTCGTATCGTGAGTGTAGAGAACCGGAGATCCTTTTCACTGGAAAGGAGACATTCCATTTTAGTAATCAGGTGTGTTTTTCAAAATGCATGTGCATTTTGATTCTTAATCGAGAAGACAAATAGATTTCTATGTATCCCAGCAACCACTTACCATCAAGTGGTATGTGTGCTCGTTTGCCACCCTTATTCTGTAGAAAAACGCCGAAAAAATTATAAGATTTGAACTTGTCTACTCACAGCGGGCAGACGGGTTAAAAAGTTGAAGAGATTGACATACTATTCTATCTTACGCCCCAGACACATGCAGACAAACACGGAACGGCGTCTTGCTGTGTAAAAGTAAAAGTATACTATTTTTTTAATTAATATGGAATATTACACATTCATCAACGGTCAACGAAAACGTCAAAATTAAATTAAATATAATATTATGACATGGATTTTTACAAGAATGTCTTAAAGTAAATAGGTACTGGTATATTTTTGGCAAACGAACAAACAATATTTTACTAATCTACAGCTGATGAAGTCATTTCAATCCTGTTCATATTTATACCGATTATTTACTTCATCATACATTTTGTTTCTCTGAGATAAAATCCCTATTTGATTATCATATTATTTTATTATTGTACTTAACTTGTTTCCGTGACTTTGCATACAAACAGTTTAGCAACGTGTTTTTTATATTTTGTGAATTTAAATATTGTCATATTACTATATGTATAAATAATGAATTGAATTAAATACGTAAAAGTGGTGCTATTTTGTGCTACATCTGAACTGTTAATGGAAACAATGAAACAAGTGCAATTGAATGGTGATATAAATCTAATTTTTTTTTTTTATAAGCTTAGCCGCCTTTAGAAGTTGAAATAAAATAAAATAAGCCTTTATTTTTCGACGTAAGAAATTAAAATTTCGTTTAACAAGCGTCAATGTGGTTTTAAATCTACTACCGTTTCAAAATAAGGGACCTCTGCCCGAAGGAGAAACTACGAAAGAAACTCCGTAGATATTTTTTTGCCATTTTTATAGGCGAATGATATTAAAGAGAAATAGACCCATATGTAATAAAAACATATACTTTAATAAAATTGTATGTACAACCAAATAAAAAAAAATGAAAACTAAAGCCAACAAATGTGTTGCAAGCCCGAGGAGATCAGTCCTTACAATCAGCAACTTTTAACAAGTAAATATGACACATGTGGAAACCATCACCCTCCTCAACCATTTGAAAGGGAATTGGACGACCTGTCACATGACGTCACTGCAATCAAAAACCTATAAGCAATCATAACATACCTGTTTAGAGTAATTAAATTAGTTAATTAATTGTTCAATGCCCAGAACTTTCCCAACATCGTAACCCCGATTCAGTTAGAAAATTGTCATATTGTATGTTACGATTATCTATATTTGAAAATTGTAAGCTATATGTATCTTTATTTATTAAGTTATTAATTTAAAATAAAGTAATAAACGTATGGTCGAGCCATGCTGAAGCTATATTATTATTGTTGTAGTACGAACAGAATCCCACAGAATAGCAGCGTAAAATAGCAGCATAGTGCTGCTGTGTTATATATGGTGAGTGTAGGGAACCCGCGACCTTTTTTACTGGAATCGAAGCGCTCCATATTAGTCCTCAGGGACGACAACGCATCTGCATTTTGATTCCTAATCGAGGATAGATGTAGATGTCTATGAGTCACAGCATCCACTTACTATCAGGTGGACTGTGTGCTCGTTTGTCATCCTTATTCTATAAAAAATTAACGCATTTATTAAATACGACTAAAAAGGAAAAAATTGTTACTGTTTACCATTTTAACATAATTTTCTTGAATCAAATTTACCAATGTAAACCCGTTATGAGCCAAATTTGCAGCAATCTAGATTTTAGAATGTCTGGGAAGGCGTCCAATTTAAAATGTAATTAAACTTGGTTCTACTATGAATCGATTCTGATTTACAAGTTTCTCTCAAGTGCGGTGTATGTGGATTAGAATTCGATTATATTCAAGGTCTATCATATTAAATTCATATAATATGCATATTTTTACATTAATAATAGTAGCAGTTTTAGAAAAAGTAATAGGAGTGGCCCTTAAGAACGAATTTCTCATCTCGTTTAACGGTAAGAGGCTGCCACTTCCCTAGCGTTCTTCCCGAGTGCTTGTCGGTTCTTAAAATTATATGGCCGGCCCATTACCACTTCATCTTACTGATCTGTTAGTCTATATGTTTAATCTACATTACTATCTTTTTCTTCTTCAGCCCGTAAAAGTGCACATGGGTCTATCTCGTAATAGGAAGTATTTGCCTTAATCGTCTCGCTTAGCAGGCGGATTGATGGCCGCAGTACTAGGCGTCTCGCAACTTTGACACGTAAACCAGATGGCTATTTCACCATCTATCGGGAGCCATAAGATATTTCTGGTATATCCTATCGTCGCCTCTTACGACACCCACGTTAATACCAACTGACATTAAGTACGTCCTTTCGTAGTTAATATTATTGTGAAAATAACACAATAATCATCTTTACACGTGGTAGAGCCATGCTGCAGCCATATTAATTGTATAGTTGTAGCACGAATGGGTCGGCTCGACCGGGGAAGGACCACGCTCTTGTACGAAACACAGCAGCATTAGGCTGCTATTTCACGCTGGTATTCTGTGAAGCGTGGTCCTTTTCGTAATACAACAATATTATAACTGCAGCATAGCTCTACCGCGTATAAAGCCTCAGCTTTTATCTAAAGGCTTAGTCTTATCGATTAAAATAATTTCCGAGAACGCTCGTTTTATGAATAAGGATATAACGGAGGCTTGGAATAACATTCGCAAGGCACAGTTTTACGCTTTATTCTAATCACGGGGTTACGTCATCTATATAAAAGAAAAAAGATAATAAAAGTTCTATTATGAACGTTGCGCTAGTGCTGGCTTGAGGAGTTTAGATGTTTCTAAAATATGATGTCTATGATCCTGTATACGTTAACGTCCGTGTTTTTTGAAGAATGAACTGTGAATCATTTTACGGCAAGAGCCTGGCTATTTATCCAACTCGTTTTTTTTTAAATATAACTAATTTTTACGGATTTTATCGCGTATATTAACTTATTTTATATTCCCGACGTTTCGAGCACTTTACAGCACCTATGGTCGCGGGGGATTGAGATGTTCGACGTCCCAATGTGATAGTTAACCACGGCTACCTCCATATTAAAATTACTAATTTTTCTTCTGATCTACGCACTATTAACTTATACTATCTTCAAGTCTTACCGTTGTATGCTTGGGTTGGGATTTTTATTAATTATAGGATCCCAAGCAGATGGTAGCACCCTGCCATCTTCTCTATTGAAATTAGGATGTTTTTTGATTTCAATAGCCTCACGAATCATCCTTGGAAGGAATCGGTGTTCTTTAGCGAGGATTTGTGGTCTATATATATATAGTTTTTATTGATCTTTGAGTTTGTCCTATGTAAGGGAGACCACATTCATAATCAATCTTGTACACTCCTTCATCTTGCAGAGGGACATTACACTTGACTGATGGTAAAAACTGACTAATCTTCTTCGGCGGCTTGAAGTATGTTTTAATGGAAGCACGCTTCAAGATGTAGCCAATCTTGTCAGTGACACCTCTGACATATGGCAGTACAGCAGGCACACGCTCGACTGTGGCCGGCTTCAATCGTTCACTGTAACGTAGGGGCGGGATCCGAAACTTGTTGTCGAGCAAAAATTGCTTGACGGTGTATGCCGCCATCCACATAGCTCGGCGGCCAGGTGTTCACTGTAAAAGATGTTTAAGAGAGCAGGAAAGATCTGTGGGTCATTATCCGGCGACTCATTATTTGATTGATTTCGGTGGCATTTGTTTATAAATTTAGGCCTTACTAACATGAAATATCTATTCTAGAGTTAATTTAAAACATATTAGTAGTAGAGGGAATCGTACAGACCGAATGGTTAAGAAGGTATTTAATTTAAAAATGGTGTCCAGCGAAATTAATATTTTGATCACCGAAATCAAATAAATATAAAATAATTTATATTTCAAAGAAAATTTTTTTAAGGTATATTTACTGCCTAAGTACTACTATGAACTTATGATCTGTTATGAAATGCAGGTTAATTTGACAATAAAACATTTTATTTTATCAAGACTTATGTGTACCATTTTTATTAAGTCTTGTGAAAACTTACAAAAATCAACTTTGGTGGGAAGCGTTAAATTATTATATTAAATGTCATTAAAAATAGTAGTCTTAAACTAACATTATAGGAACTTAAAAAAATTAGAATTCTTGGTCGAGATCTAGCTTAATCACAGACAATTTACTTATTGATAAAAAATTACTACACAAATCACTTAAAAATCAATCTTTTCAACAACATCAACAATTGTAGAAGGCACTTACATAACTAATAGTATTTGTATTTTTAATAAAAATATTACTTTGTCTTTTGATTTTAACACAATTAAATAGGCTTTAGGTACATTAAGCACCCAGCATTAAATTAACAATGTATTACATCTTATAAAAACTTTGTATTACAGTTTTCAATCCTTAATTAAAAAATGTTATATTCCTCGTCACTACTTTCTTGACAATTTACAATTTTGGAGACTACTTAATTCATTAATGTCGGGGCAATATTTTCACAATCTGTCGACACACGCGTCCAGAAGCTGTCACTTTCATGTAATCCAATGTCTGAAGTTAAGGTATGGGACAGGCGCTGCTTGGTTTCACAGAACTGAATTATTTTTACAGTCACCTTCGGTGCAACTAATTATTTTTCTCATCGATAGTTGGTTGGGCTCATTGGCGTTCCATACTGCCTGATGTACTTTCATAGTCCCTGCGAATTGCTTGAGATTGAATGGAATTATCAACTCTTTTTCATAAATATCGGAATCGTTAATAGTTTTCGTTATAATACCTTGAACAGATTTCAGATGAGTCATCAATGATGAAAAGCTTGTGATATCATTGCCTTGAGCAACTATTCGATCAGCTGTTCTTGTAGTAGTAGTGTTGCACCGACACCATCTGGGGCTCCTTTTCCATGGCCGCTTTCTGTATAATTCCATGTAATACTAGTCAAACTGGGAAGGTACCAGTGGAGTTTAGTGATGATATAAAACATTTTACGGTTTCGGTACTGACCCAACGGACTATCAGAAATGAAATGTAGTATACGAATATTGAGATTTTTATCCTCTATGAATTTTAAAATCGGAAGTAAATGCTCCCAAATTGCTGGTGCAGATAATGTAATGTATAGTGTGATAATGTACACATCGACTGAACTTTCAGAAGTCCATTTTTACGATAGTAAATGACCACGGTGTGCAGGGTTATTTGTTGTCGGTTTCCCCCGAAATGAATGGCTTGAATTTCACTAGCGTATTTTGTGCTGTAATTTTCACTAAATCCGCAGTGAATTATACACTCTTCATCAGTAAGATCGCTTTACATTTTTTTAATGAACTTGTTCTGTGCGATCATAACTCCACAGTGAGTCATGTATGGACGTCATTGCGTCTTTGTTTTTTTTTCTGGTAATGAACTCCTTCTTTCCAGAACACATACGGCTGTTTTCATCTTCTTCACGAAAAGTTTTGATGTCCTCTTCCACATTATTTTTAATTGTTTTTATAGCGTCTGATTCACTTTCTTTAATATCTTCAGTATTGTTTTTACTTATATGTTAATATTTTCTTAATTTAGCCCTTTGGTATTTTAATCTATATATCTGTTTTCGCTATCGTTCGTTGACAGCCTTCAATTCATCAATCTTCTCTTTCTGTAACTGATACATTTTGTTCATGCGGTATTTAAGTCTGCGTATGATATCTTTGGTATTCAGTTTCTTGTTAGCTTTTGGAGTTGGAGGAAACTCCTTTTCAATCACACGAACTGATGACCTAGTACATAGCTTTGAAATTGTACTTACGTCACTAAACGGACTCAATGGTGCTGACGAGTCTCGATAAGCCTTAACACGCTGAGGAAAAGAAAATGAAACGACCGATGAACTTGATGGTAGCAAATCAACAAGGAACTTGCTTCAGTTTGAAGCGGTCCTGATCGTTTTATTTGTGATCGTGAAGTGACCAAAGGATCGTCAGCTTTGTCGGTTACTTCTGGTACGATTATTAAATCCTCTTCAAGACAGCTCATCTCTTTACGCCTTTTTTTCAAATTGTGTTTGTTGGAAGACATTCTACTTCTCTCTCTAAAAATTCGTTGTTGGCGAGGATCTAATTCACTTACAGGTTTTATCTTTCCTTCATTCTTCCTTTTATAATACCGTTGTCTATCTTTCTCTTTGTGCACTGCGTAAAGCTCTGGATCACTCTTGATGCGAGCTTTTCGACGTCGTTCAGACAATCTCTTTTTAGCCAACCGATCTTCGTTTGAATCTGACATAATCTCAATACTGAAACAAGATAAGAGGTGGTAAGAAAGTTAAAGGAGACAGTTTCATTTGTATGGAGAATGGGCCCACCAAAAACTGTGATGACTTAGATTACTATAGTAATATTAGTTGTACCATATATAAAGCGAATACTGAGAAAATAACAATCAAACGGCAATCTCATTATAACCTAAAATCCCATACGGGCGACTGTCTAATAGTTTTTTATTGATATGCTATGTTATAATAGTGCACTGTGAATAATAAAAAGTATAAACAGGTTGTAGGTTCTTCGAATTCTTAAGTATTACTTGGTGGATGGATTTTTTTTTTAGTAGTACCGGAGTAAACAGTACGAATAAACAGACGCGGTGATGTATTGATTCTTAACTGTATTTATTATTTATTGTGGTGTATTGAATACTAAGCACAGAATACATTACAAATGTATTCAAGTGAAACAAAATAATAAAACTATGCTCAACTAATTCTAAAAACAAGCACACATGTACTTGTTTATCTAATATCATCTGCAACCAGTAACACGATTTTAGGTGCATGTGTGCGTCCAACAGTGAACTTTTAAGGGGTGTTTTGCGAGTTTTACCTCTACAACGATTGAGAAAATGAATAGCATGTAAGGTTTTTTGAACTATTTGTGTTAGGATAAAAAGAAACACTGAATTGTCACTGCATTTTTATTGTTTATTATTGTAAAATCATCATATTCTTAAAGCAGTCTATTATAAGTATCACAGGCCGCGAGGTGCAGTGCCAGGACATTCTTTTAATATGTGTTGATTGATTAGCATGTTTACATCCAACCACAATTGAAGCTAAAATGTAAAATTCTCGAGTAGCAGTCTCGTACCGGTAAGCTCAATGTGAGGCGGCTACCCTTTAAATGGAGTGACGACCTGGTAAGACATTCAAAAAGTCGATGGATGCAGGTGGATCAGGACCGTGCTTTGTATAATTCCTTGGGGGAGGCCTATGTTCAGCAGTGGACTTGTCTAGGGCTGTAATGATGAAGAAGTTTTAAACTAGTTGTGTACGGATACGGCTCGACCGGGGTAGGACACGCTCTCACGACGGAAAACGCTACCGGCGTAAAATAGTAGCTTAATGCTCCTGTGTTTCGTATGGTGAGTGTAGAGAACCGGAGTCCTTTTTTACTGGAAATAAAGCACTCCATCTTAGTCCTCAGGGGTGACAATTCATCTGCATTTTGATTCGTGATGTGGTTGTCTTGTTTTTAGATTTTGAGGAATACTTGACAAGAAATTGTGTCGTAATCATACGAAAGTTGTTCAGCCGAGTTGGATCCGTCGATTGACCTCTAGATCTTGAACTTACCCAGTCGGAGAATTTGTTGTGGGTAGGTAACATAAAATGTTAAATATGTATTGAGAAATTTTAATAAATTTTATTTTAATGTAAATATTGTATGTTGTATCTATGTTTGTCCTTTTCTTTGTCACCTTCTGTATCTAAAACACATCTTCACAAACTGGTTGAGATTCAAACCTAGGACTAAGAACTCAGGACTTAAGCCGACCGAGTGGCTAGGCTTAGAAGACAGAAATAAGAAATTCTACCTACTGCTTGAGTCCACAAAGCCCGTGATTGGTCATTTATATTTGAACGCCGGAATAGAGGCCGTATTAGATGAATTAGCATATAAATTGCTTTTGATCCGCCAATTACACACTATATTATTTCATGACACAAACTTTTCCTGGTTATCTCTTAGATTTCATTTCTTGATTATGTTATTTCTTCCTTCGAACAAAGTTTGATTGTATGACTATGAATGAATCAAGATATTAAGGGCATTATATTTTACTCTCAAGGCAAATTTTGTACTTGAACGGTAAATTAGTTTGTCACTCTATTGTTTATTCCATGGAAGAGGTATCTGAAATCATTTAATAAAACAGAATAAGATCAATTATTTTTCATTCATTTTCTGATCATTGATTGATTTTTGATGATTGTTTGCTGGAGAACTACGTCAGGCTCGACTCAGTCCTCTCCATATATTGTAGAGCACTGATTGAAGTAGGTAAATTGGCATGTAGCCCCTGGCTGGGATGGATGGCCGCTGAAGTCTGAGATGTACGCAATAAAAGTAATTTCAACTTAAAGTATTGACCGCCATCGATTTTTGGAATATTGCTTTACTTGAAAATAAAATAAAATAAAAGCATTTTCTAGCAGGCGGATTAACGATCGCAAGACTTGAAATTACGCACCTTTGTCACTGCGTATTATACATCTCGTGTGAACGAGATATAGTTATACCACAATCTATCGGAAGTAAGTAAAAAGTATGATCTTTCTAGCATATTATCCTATAGTACGTTCGTTTGCCTGATGGTAAGTGACTATTGCCACCCATGAAAAACTGCAATACCAAGGGATCGCAGGTACGTTATTGGTGCCAACCTTTAGCAGTGAATTTGTAATGGGCTGTTATAATGATGATGTTGATTAAAATTAATTAAAAATAGTTTATTTCCCTAACATTAATCAACAACAGTATTATGCCGTGGCCAGAACCACCCAGGAAGCATGTAAAAATGCTTGTTTTCGGTGATTCTGCTATTCCCATGGATTATAATTAAATGTTAAGTAAGGGTATGTGAATAAAGTATGTGTGAAGTGTGTGTATAGTGTAAGTGTAGTGTGTATGTTTAATGTGTGTAAAGTGTGAGGAGGGTGTGTGAATGAATATAATGTGTGGTTTATGTGTGGGTATGAGAGTTTTTTTTTGAGCGTCGATATAAATTATGGCAAATTATTTCTATTACACTGTAACAAGCTAGCCCTAAGAAATCAATTCTTGGGATCGGCTTAAGAACCACTAGAGCTATAAGTATAATCGGTGTGTGAAGGCAATATATAGAATACGTGTAGGTAAGAGTTTTTCGCGCGTTAGTTTAGTTGATGACATATAATCTTTATTACTATGTAACAATCTGGCCCTGCGATATCAAAGTCTTGGGATCTGGTAAAGAACTACTAGAGCGTACATTAGTGAAAGTTATAATCCTAACCTAGGAGTTAGAATTAATATACTTACTAAACTATGGTATAGTTTGTGTACAATTACAACTGGGATAGTGTATACTAGCCCTACGATATTATATCTAGGAATCAGTGAGTAACCATAGTTTACATGTTAGATAACCATGGGGCCTATATTTTATATGATATTTAGAACATACTTTCTCACTCTGACTGTATGAGCTAAGCTGTTATCAGAAGACTTCTATCTCTACGATGTAATATCTCATGTTTATAACGTAATATTCATATTTAAATAGTCAGTCCTCTGTGTTACAGTAACCAAGCGTCTCCAGTTCTTGAGTTATTGTTTTTTTACAGTTATAGAATTGAAGGTTATATGTAATATGCTTAATTTTATAATTGTCGTGAAGCTTATTATAAAGACAGGCAGGGTGAGTTTGTAATTGACACCTGGCAAAAAGAGTTCTACAGAGAGGAATAGGGACCACTTTACGCTGTCTTCTACCTATTTGAAATGGTAATAAAAAACATAGTAAATATGCTTTAGAAGGTCTTGGGAGGTGATGTGTCTTAACTTTTTAAAGACCCATATGAGCTTACGAATCCTATCATTTATAGCTTTAATTTGTAGGTGCCAGGATAGTCTGTGCTCCAAAACTACTCTTAACACACTCAGTCCAAAGGGGGAGGGGGTGTACGATTATTAATAGCAAAGCAAATGAAATTTGTTATAGCAATGTTTAAGGTAAGAAGGGTGGATTTTAGCCATTGGAGTTCCAGGAAGTACCATTAAATACGGTGGGTGTATCATCCGCGTATGATAATACATATCCCTTCTCAATCTCGAGAATAGTGAATTCGTTCAGGTATATCAAGAATAATGTAGGGCCTAAAACGCTGCCCTGGGTCGCACCGTTCTTAATCTTAGTGTCAGAACTCGTGTAACTATCGATTTTTACAGTTTGGGACCGGTCTTTCAAGTTAGGAGTTTTAGTGGTATTCCCCTAATGCCGATATTCTTCTTTTTTTTCTCAAGGGTGGGGATAGAAACAGTGTCGAAAATTTTTTTTAGATCCAAGAACATACTTTTTTCCGCGGTCTAAAAATGAGATACTAAGGAAGATAATCCTGAGATGGCGTCTTCTATCGATTTTGCTTTTCTGAACCCGAATTGTGAACTGGATAAAATATTAAATTTTTCGAGATAGGTAATAAACCGTGAGTTGATTAGTCTTTCAATACCTTTAGAGATGACTGACAAGACTGAAATAGGTCGATAATTATTAATATCTGTTTTGTCACCACCCTTATAGAAACGATAGATTTTTAACCAAGTTCGGGAAAATACCTTTCCTAAAACAAAGATTGGCGAAATGGCTAATAATGGGAACAACGAGGGGTTTCACCATTTTTATGAATTTAATCGGAATACCATCCCGGCCGGGAGTACTGTCAAATTTCAAATTTGAGATAATACTATCGACTTTCCTGGGGTTCGTATCCAGAAGATCAAAAGAAGATAGTTGTGTTTTTCAACATCAAAAATCAACTGACTGCGGAGGCCCACTGAGGATGTTTTCTGCGAGTCGCTTGCTGACGATGGCGAAAAAACTATTTACACTATTTACTGCCTCCATAGGGGTATAACTCTGAGTACTTAGCAAATTCACAGCTTCCAGTTTTAGCTGTTTTAATATGCGCTATTTCTTTGATAGATTTCCATCAAACTTGAGTCTTTTAACATTAGATTTTTTAGTTCAGATTCCTATTTACGTTTTTGTTTTTTAATCAAATTGTTACAGTAAGTACAGTGCCAAGTAAATGTTATTTTTAATATTGTATTATGCGGATAAGACCTTAATTTTAGTTGAATTATGTTTCTGTTCTTAATAGAGCGTTATATACCACTGGTGATTCAAGGCTTAATAATTCGTTGGTATTCGAGATCATTCGAGATTAGTCTTAACACTCTCATCTATGGACGATTTAAGTTTATTAATTAAATGTTCGATCACAATGTTAGGGTCGTCACTAAATAGCAAATTGGATAGACTTTTTATGAGTTTTTCTACAGCCTCTTCAAAGTCAATAAAGGTCAGTTGGGGAACGGTAGTTAGTGTTTCATTTAGATGCTTATGAAGGCCGAGGCAAAGTCAATTATAGTAGTATTTAGGACTGAAATATTAGCTGACAGCTTGGTTTTACCAATCTTTAAAATAAAATGGTCAAGACAGGTATTTTCTCGCGTGGGAATTATGTGACGAGGTAAAAGACCATGTGAGGTGAGACCATGATCAGGTGATGATGAGCTTAGTTTTGAATTCTAGCTAAACATTGACTCTATGCAAAAACATAATTATTGTCAAAGATTTGTAAATCGATTAGCTAAGATCCGCGGAAAAAAACGTATGTGAAAAACAAAACACCACACGTGTTTCGCCTCTGAAGGAGGTATTATCAGAAGAAATAGAATTCTGCGATGACAACGAGCGGTTAGCCATTACTCGTGTCGTATAATCGACGGAGGTGTGTTTTTCCTTGTGTAATGTGTGTTTGAGCTTAGCGGCGGCAAACAATTGTGGGAGTAAGGTAGGTGCTCTTTAATATAAGTAAGATACACCATTTAATTTATGATTTCTTATATTAGGTAATAAATATTGAATATGATATATAACTATATATCATATAAGCACTGTTACGAACTTTATCGCTATTGTGCAAAGTACTTGAAACATAGAAAGTTAAAAACAAGTAAAACTAAGCTTAATAAAATCCGTAAAAGCAGTTTTATTCAACGCGGATCTTAATTAATAACTTTCTATTGGCTTATTGCTGTATTTGAGGTCTGACTGTGTTGAAATGGGGAATCTATTGTCAGCATAGTGTCATGTCATCTATCAGCTTGCTTTCGATTTTGGTATGTGTTGGGTTAGTTACGTCGTGTTACCTTTATTCGTATGGCATCATAATATTTATATTGATAACTTCCGACAGTATTTAGAAATTGTTTCTTTCTTTTATTACTGGAAATGAGGCATTCCATCTTAGTCCTCAGAGGTGATAACGCATCTGCATTTTGTTTCTAATTCGAGGATAAATATAAATGTTTATAGGCCACATCATACGCTTACCATCAGCTAGACTGTGTGCTCGTTTGTCACCCTTATTCTATAAAAAAAATCCACAGCCGAACTAATAATAACCGAAATAGTCTAACCGATCAGTAAACTGAATTGGTAATATAACTCGAAGAACCTAAAACCAATGGGGGACGAAAAATTTCTCATGTGGCTGCTTCGTACTGTTAAGCAAAGTGTAGGTGAGCTGGTAAGACATGCAGCAAGTCGGTGGATACAGGTGGCTCAGGACCTTGTTGTATAGCCTAGATGGAGGCCTATTTTCAGTAGTGAACTTATGAAGGGCTGTAATAATGAAGATGTATTAAAAAATATCTTGTATGTTTGTTTTGTAGCGCTGTCGTGTACAAAGCTGTATTTAACTATTAGTAATTTAATAAATTATAGAAATAATAAAATTGAACTAACTTTATACGCTTGAAGTGCAGAATGTAAATACCTTTTTATTGGTTTCTATATTTTATTTCTGAGAGTTTGTATAATTTTTTTACACTTGGACGGTTCTCTAATTTCTGTGATATTAATGCTGTTAGCCTATGCGACTCTTACAGCTTCATCGGACACAGGGCTATAAAATAGGGGGGAGAGGGATGGGAAGAGTATTTATTCAATAGTGCAACGTTGCAAAAGCGACTTTGATCTCAAATATATTAATGTTATACCATATTATGCCGGCATAAGAGAATCCATTACCCCACAATGTCCCGTGGGTGACATAACAGGTCAGGTGTGGGAAAAGCCAGAGGGATCTTATGGTTTCCGACAGATGGCGGTATAACCGTATAAGGGGAATAGCATCAAGGTTCCGAGACGTTTAATATTTTAAGGGCCTATTTCACATAGGCTGATAAAACAGAAAAAATCTTATCCATTAATTCGTTTCCGTTCCGTCCGTTTAAAACATTATGACGCGCATAACACTTTTATTATAAAAGCCTTTCTGGCAGTTTATCGTTCACTCCATCGTATTAACCAATTTTCCGGTGAACTGAACGGTTAGGCTGAAAGGATGGCTAAATTACGACACTGTTTGGTTATGTGCACATTAAAGAAAAAAATCGAATGATGTTTATACATAAAACTTTTTATAGTCACATAAAGTTGTAACTAAAAAAGTGATTTTTGTATAAAAAAACACAATAAGATGACATTATTTATTGCTTATCTATCAGCTCAGTTAACATAAAAAAACTAATAGAATAAAAAACCGATGGAATTCATTAATTTGTGGTCGTGGTGTTCAATGTAAAATAAGCTTAAAAAATAGTGTAAAATAAACTAATACCTTAGGTACAACTTGGGATAAAAAAATGTATTATCTTCTGAATGGCCTTAAGTTCTGCCGTGACACCGGACTCGCTGTATATTTCTTATAAAACTATCAACTCAAGCTCAGGAGTTAAGCGCTCGCTGTAAATTTCACAGTATGGGAGCAACCCGGGTTTGATACCCGCCGGCACCAATGAAAGTGTTAATTGCAATTTAAGTGCTGATTTACCACGAGCTCGGCGGTGAAGGAAAACATCGTGAGGAAAACTGCATGTCTAAGAAATAAGAAAAAAAATATTTCAAAGACATATGAAGTTCGCCAACACGCATTGGGGCAGCGCGACGGACTTTCCCTTGCCCTAACACCATCTCAGTAATGAGAGGAGGTCTGTCCCCAGCAGTGGGATGTATAGAGGCTGTAACTTTAACTTTTTTCAACTTTTAACTACCAACTCCTGTTATCGTCATTATTAGATATAACTTCTATTTCTCATGTCATACAATTAGCTTTTGACTATGTAGTATGTAAGGTGATTCGAGAATACTTTTTATATGTATCACTTTTAAAAGAAATGGCCCCGAGTTCACGGCGCCCCTTTAATGGTCAGGGGTGCGAAGCGGCGACGAGGTTCGCCACCCGTCACGTTCTGTCTCCCAGAGGGGCGAAAAGTGGATTGCGGAAGTCCGTCTGGCTACGCTGAATGTATGTGGAGCAATGAATAATAAGATGGATGAAGTATGCGAAGTGATGAATGATAGAGGAATAGATGTGTTATGTGTGAATGAGACGAAACGAAAGGGAAAAGATGCCACTGCACATGGCATGTATACCGCGTACTGGTCTGGTGTAGACGAGACCGAGCGGGCATGCCATGAAGTCGGTATCATCCTTTCAGAAAGAATGGGTCATTGTGTGAAAGAGTATGAATGTGTAAGCCCGAGACTGCTATGGATACGAATGAAAGTGGGCTTAAAGAAGTTGTTTGTTCTAGGGGTATACGCCCCAGACATGTCTAAGCCCACTTATATCCGAGAGCAGTTTTGGGAGATGGTAAGGATGTGCTAATGAAATGCAAGGGTAATGAAAATATTGTTATATTAGGAGATTTTAATGGAAGGGTTGGCGTGAAGAGCCTTGGTTATGAAAGGATATTGGGAACGTTTGGTGATGAAAGTATAAATGAGAATGGTGAAAGCCTCTCATTTATACTTTATGTATGTGGAAAAGAATATTTTGTGACGAACACTTTCTTTTCATAAGAAGATTCACATGTATACATGGAAAGTGGTGATAAAAGCATGATAGGTTTCATAATTGTATGAAAGATTGAGGAGCGCAGTGGTAGATACAAGGGTTTACTGGGGTCCAAGGTATTTTGGTCTTATGCCGAATTAATGGTCTATTCAGACGTTGGCGGCATCGGACATCTGTGTCACCACTGCGTTACAGCGTATAAGAAAAGAGAGGTTACAAGATAAAGGTGCGAAAGAGAAGTTCAAATGTAGACTGAGAGAAAATATATGGTATATGAATTGTATATGAATGATTTAGACTTTGAGACTGTGTGGTATAATGTCAAAAAGTTTGGTGGATGCAGCTACCAAGTTTGTGGTGTAAGTAAGAACGAATGAAAGGAAAAATAACACTTTATGGTGGGATGATGAGTTACGGATGGAAGTTGAAGCAAAGAAGAGAGCATGGCTAGATTTACTAGCAACCAAGGCTAGTTATTCTAGCGGTATGAATGATGATATTGAAAGAAAAAGGGCAGTCTTTAGACATCTAAATAAGAGAGTAAAAGAAGTAGTTGAAAGGAAAGAGCAAGAAAGAACGGATAAGAATGATAGAAGAATATCGGATAACTTCCAGGCAAATATTAAAATGTTCTAGAAACTCGTAAGAACTGCCAGGGGACATTCAAAACAGCCTAGAATGAATGCTATACGAGACCAGAATGGCTGTATTTTGAATGACGAAGTTTCGAGTTTAAGGAGATGGAAGGAATACTTTGAAAGCATGTTTATGAGTGAAGAGACGTTTGAATTAAATGAAATAGAAATTCTGAAATAAGAGGAAAGAGATAGAGAGATTAGTATAGATAAAATAGTGAAAGCAATGAAAAGTATGAAAGCAGGTAAGGCAGCCGGATATGATAGAGTATCACCGAAATGCTAAGGGCTGAGAGGGAGGTGGCAGACCTGCTGTACACCTTGTTTAATTTGTGTTGGGAACTTAAGCGGGTACCGGAGACTGGGTGCTGATAGTTCCAATGTATAAGGAAAAGGATCGCAGCAGGACTGTAAAACTACCGTGGTATCAGCCTTCTTAGCATTGTGGGAAAACTGTATGCTAAGGTACTAATTGAAAGAGTTATGAAAGATACTAATGGAAAAATTTGGGATGCAAGGGATTTAGAAAGGAATGGGATGTACGGATCTCAGGTCTTCCATGCGCGTGATTGGTGGAGAAGTTTTGGCCAAAACCAAAAGGTTTTATGCGTTCGTGACTTTGAAAAGGCTTATGTCAGAGTGGACAGGGATGTGTTATGGAAAATATTGAACTCATTTGGTTGAGCGCTGTGTTGATACAGGCTTTGAAGTCTCTGTATAGGGACTCCAGTGTTGTGTCAAGATTAACGGAGCCTACTCGGACTGGTTTGGCATCCAGGTGTCAGAAAGGGCTGTGTGGCTTCCCGTGGCTGTTCGAACCTATTTATGGACAGTTGTTTGGAAAATTTGAAAGTCGAAGAATGCGGGTTAAGAATGGTTGAGTTAACCGTCAAATGCCTTTTGTACGCCGATGATCAAGTCATACTTGCGTCGTCGGCGTCCGAGTTGCAAATGATGGTTACATTAAGAACAGGTCATTAAAAGAAAGGGGAATGAAAGTGAACGCAAGTAAGACGAAAGTTATGGTTTTGAAAAGAATAAAGTAAAATGATATGTGAAATAAGAATAGAAGGGAATTGGTCGAGCAAGTAGATAAGTTTGTGTATTTGGGATGTGTATTTAGCAGGGATGGTAGATATGATAAGCATATAGAACGACGAGTGAACGCAGGAAATAGAGTAATGGGCTCTACACTCTATTGTGGAAAGTCAGAATGTGTCCAAAAGGCACATATGGCAATTCACAATGCTGTGGTAGTCCCTACTTTAATGTATGGTAGTGAAATTTGGGTGTGGCAGAAGAAGCACAAGAGTAGAATAAATGCTGTAGAAATGCGGTCATTAAGGAGTATGTTAGGGCTGAATCTGAATGACAAAGTGAGAAATTGTGTGATAAGAGACGAGTGTGGTTTGCAAGATGATGTTATGACCAGGATTAAGAAAGGAATGCTTCGTTGGTTTGGTCATGTAGAAAGAATGAATGAGGAAAGAGTCACAAAGCAAATTTATGTTGCAAAGATGAACGGCAGAGTCGGGAAGGGACGCCCTAGGCGAATGTATATGGACCAAATTGGCGATATATTGAAAATGGGCCAAATTAAGAGTACCCTTAACCGACGAAGGTGTATGCGTAGGTATATGAATGTGGAGGAGGCGAGAAAGATATGTCAGGATCGTGCCAAATGGAAGTCCATAGTCTCTGCCTACCCCTCTGGGTTACAGGCGTGAGTGTTTATGTATGTACTTTTAAAATATTAGAAAACTGTTGTGTGGTGGCGGCGAAAGAGAAACCGTCACCTAATTAGTCCGTGATTCCACCAGGAAGTCTTTATGGCCTCAGATAAATTGTGTTAATAATAAACAGTATGGTTATAACTTGAATAAGTGCTGCAGGCTTTGCACATGCCTCTTCTCATTTCTTTGCAGTGATTGCATGCAGCCTTACTTCAATGCTTGTCGGTAGACTTCACATGTCCTAAAATATTTTGTTACTCAGGCATGCATGTTGCCTTACGAAGTTCTCCTTCGCTAAGATAAGACTAAGAAGCAATAGTTTTCAGCATTTAATTATGCTGGTTCTCTATACACTTCAGGCCGTGTAAGCGCTGCTACATGGTGGCAGAAATAGGTAAAAGGGGTGGTACCTAACCTACCCGGAAACTTTCTCCTGCAAATTGAACGTAGACACATCCCAGATTCGGGGCAATTATTTATAGGGAGTAAAAACAAATTCTTCGGTGTGGGATTGGATAGATGCAGGTGCCTCAGGGCCGTGCTTTGTGGTATTCCTTGGGGGAGGCCTATGTTTAGTTGTGGACTTGTAAAGGACTGTAACGATGATGATAATGATGATGTTTAAGATTAAGCGTCGAGTGTCTATCAATTAATTTTAAAGTTGAATTTATAGACCATATCTTGCTTTGTTCTATTATAGACCAGCTTAAATGAATTGTAATTTTTTGCTGTCATATTTGATGATATGACATAAGAAAAAGGAAGATAGTTAATAAATTAAAACTATAACTTTTAATTTAAAGTAGTGCCACGATATGTGAAATGAAATAATTTAGCTTTTTTTAGTTCTTTGAAGTCGGCTTAAATCTTAAAGTTATTTTTTTAACCTTTTGAGTTGACTAAGAAATATTAAAACCTCAATGTCGTCTAAATAGTTCTACAATCATAATATAGCCGATCATATTGTAGCCTGTCGACTCGACCGGGGAAGCACCACGCTCTCACAGAACACCAGCGTAAAATGTCAGCTTAATGCTACTCGTGCTGCTCTGTTGTGTTAAGTATAATGAGTGTAGAGAACCGGAGAAGCATTTTACTGGAAACGAAGCATTACATCTTAGTCTTCAGGTGTGACAACATATCTACATTTTGATTCTTAATCGAGGATATATGTAGATGTCTATGGGCTACAGCATCCACTTACCATCAGGTGGGATGTGTGCTCGCTTGTCACTCTTATTCCATAAAAAAAATTACCGGGATGAAACGATTGATGGGTTTTCTTATGCCGCCGCTCTAAATTTATCAACTGCCCTAAATTTATTAAAACAACCAACGATTGGTTGTTGGTGTTGTTAATACATTTAAAATTAAGGGTTTTATCTTTCTTTATATACTCGTAGCCTCTGTAATGCTTGAGTAGGACAAAATTATTAGTGTGCGAAAAACGAAGTTAATGCGTGAAATAAAAAATGGGCTGAAGAGAAAAGCTGATTAGACGCCGCACTAAAAACAAGAAGAGTAATTACGGACGGTCATTACCGGGACGGTCGTTACGACTAGTGCGTATAAAAACGTCATTCGTCGGATACGTGCTTTGACTTACCTTTCAGTAGTACTGATAAATAAATGACTGCAACTACAAGTTTAATATCATCAATAAATATGTAAGTTATTGATTTTATCACTATTTTTTAAAGGAACTTCAGTACTAATGAATATTGTGAAACTAGTACAAGTGTTTATCCAAATCACAAAAATGAAGCTCGAGTTTCATCAAGTGAAAAAAATCGCAAGTATATATTAAAAACTTCGATACTGTTCACTTCAAACCGTGGTAGCTTAGTGTTCTCTTTAAAATTTCGTAATAGCCGCTAATTCCTATTAGTTCAACTAATTAGTTTAATCGTTCCTAGTAGTTCAACTGAATATAATTCCATTAAGGAGTTAAAATATTGAGACAAAATATTTAAACTCACTCCACCTTATTGATGATACATTAAATTAAATTATATTGTGTTGATTAACGTATTTATGAAAGTAGCTTTCGGTAGCTTTGGAATTAATTACCTTTTTAACATTACCGTTAAAGTTAAAGCAGGCCTCTGTCACTCTTACTACCTGCGTGAAATAATTACCTACAATAGCGAGCTGCCCCAGGGGTAGATCGCAGTCGGGGCTAGCGCGTTCTAGGCGATTGAATGTTAAAGTTTTTTTAACGCTGTTTACGTAAATATTGTTTGTAAATACTTAACTAATCATTTAACCAGAAGTAATACCTAAGTACTTTATTACAAAACTTAGTTGAAATTTACTTCACTACCCAAGTACCTACTTACATACCTATACTCGTATTTGTAATTAAAATATTTTAAGTTATAATAGCACAAAATACTGAAATTAAAACTTTGTTTACAAGATTTTCAACTAAGTAGATTACGATCATATTTCTGTTAGGAATCGTATTTCGGGTTTATTTGTTGTTTACGCTATCTACCTATACGAATTACGAACCAAGCATCGCGATTCCCGACGAATGGCCTTGCAAGTTGCATGCGTTGGGCATCACAGAACTCACATAGTAGATAATATGGTCGATTATAGTCAGCATAGGTACTTTACCTAAGTAACTTACCATTTCGCAATGTATTCTTTTACTCTTTATTAACAGCCCTTAGCAACCACGGAAAGTCCGTTGTGACGTAGTAAGGAGAAAAGATGCAAAGTAATACGAACACTCGCGCCCAGCGATAAAGTTTTATTTAGATTGCGTGCGCGATTTATCTGATTAATAATAACTATGTAGGCTATTAAAACGTCAGCAAGCAGTCAACATCAAAAGAGTGCAACTTTTGTACGTAGTACTATTATTTATTCTGTGGTTAAAGTTACAGGCTATAAACATCCCACTCCTGGGCACAGGCCTTTGCTCATTTCTGAGAGGGTTTTATGGCAAGGAAATGTCTGCCGCGCTGCCCTAATGCGCTTTGGCAAATTTCACATATCTTCGAAAAAAAATTTCTTATTCCTCAGACATGCAGATTTCCTCACGATGTTTTCCTTTACCGCTGAGCACGTGGTATCTCAGCACTTAAAATTGCAACTAACAACTTCACTAATGCCGGCGGGGATCGAACCCGGGCTGCTTGCGTACTGTGAAATTTACAGCGAGCGCATAGACCCTGAGCTACCACGGCTATATTACTGTGTTTTTTTTAATATAATTGTGGGTTAAGGTGCGGGCTGAATTTCAGAGAAGATTTGCCTTTATCGCCATGCCTAGCAGGCGGATTGACAATTGTAGCACCAGAAGTCTTACACCTGTGACGCTACTCCGGTTTGGGTATCGGAACCATAACATCTTTCTGACTTTTCCAGTAGTCGCTTCTTACGATACTTAAAGAACGATACGGGGTAATGAATTCTATTCCAACGCAACCAAACGGCAAAGGTGTGCAAAAGATATGTCTAAGTATGTATAAGTTTTCGTTTTCGTTTTTGTAACGAAAATTCACATCACACGATAATGTATAGAAGCGGTAGTTTATCACATGTCATCTAATTTCTAATTTTCCAGTTAACTGGATGGTAAAGCGCAGTGATTTACTAGGACGATCGTACTAAGAGAAAGAAAACAGACGTACCTATTTGTTTGAGTCACTGTGGCGGGACAGAAAAACCTTGACTGCTTGAGCGAATTGATTTGTGACGTTGCCCAAGGTTTTTGTTAATACCGAAGCCAAGAATTGCTGAAAATGTAAATTTCTTTCATCGATATTGTTCCTTTTATCCCGCATCTATTATATAAAATATTTTATTTTTAGATTTCTTCATCCTACGACCTCTTTGTGGAATCGTTTACAACGCGGCGATATGACTTAGGGACCTTCAAGAAAAAAACTTACTCCTTTCTAAAAGGCCGGCAAAGCACCTGCAATTCCCCTGGTGTTGCAGTTGTTCATGGGCGGCGTTATTCACTTACAATCAGGTCAACCGCATGCTCGTTTGCCCCCTCTTCTATCAATAAATAATAAAACAATACTATAGTGATATTTAAACTCTAGGGTATCGGACACAGTTTCTTGTTCACCTCTAGCGGGCTAACATTATTTTTATGTATTTGTTGATACTGCCCGTGCGTCATTCTAAAAGGACAGACCTAATGATTTACTAGCCGCCCAGACATTACTTTGTTTAATTTATATTTAAATATTATCTGATTGTTTACTAAAGGTAGTAGGTAGAAAGGAGGTATTAATAAAATAACGAGTATGAATAAAATAATGGAGACTATTTTCCAATGATGTGTTATTTAAAAAAAACGTTTGAAATAGCATATTAAATATTTAGGTTCTGTCATCGAGAACTGAGTTGATGTACTTATTTAGTATATTTTCTGTAACGATATTTTCCATCCATGAAGTTAATTTCATGACCCAGTATCGTAGGACATACGCGCTTTCTGTTTAAGCGTGCAGCAGTGAGTAGTTGATTATTTTAGGCAACTTCACGGCAAAAAAGTTTATGTAATAAACTCGGGATGTTTGGGGTACGCATTCTCTTAAGCCTTCACTACACTACTGAGAGTTCAAGGTAAAACAATGAATAAGACTTACTTCTTCATTGTTTTACATTTGCCTTGAACTCTATAGCCTTATCATTTTCACGAGTCTGTAACATCTACTTCTGTGCTTGTTGTACAGATAGGTACGCCACTCGAGAACTTTTTTTCCCAACGGTTGTCGGTTCTTCGCGCTATATGGCCGGCCCATTGCTACTTCAGCTTACTTATCCATTGGGCTATGTCGGTCACTCTGGTTCTACAGCGAATATCCTTATTTCTAAGTTCATCACGCAGAGAAACCTCAAGAAGAGCCCTCTCCATAGCTCGCTGACCGACCTTGAGCTTCCTCATACGGCCAGCAGTGAAGGACCACGTCTCAGTTCCATAGGTCATCACTGGCAACACGCACTAGTTGTACAGCGTTTAAAGATATAAGTTTAAAAAAGAATTTTTTTCAAGTGTTAACGGAATTTCATAGACAAATGTTACAATATAACATGTTACTAAAATAATTTACATTTTGATAAAACTACAAAGCGACTTCAAGAGAAAACATATAGAATGTTGTCCTAATAGTTACATTAAAATTTTCATCCCTCATTTATGCACCCTTAGGGTTGGAATGTTTTCTTTATACCCTTGAAGTATAATCTATTTATTAAAAAAAGAAATTATTAAATTGGTTGAGCTGTTTCCGAGAAAACGGTGAACATACAATAACAAGTGGTAAAATTAAAAAATTTGTAGAACCGACTTCAATATAAATAAAATGAGAACATCGTCAATGTAGTCGAAGTCAATTAAATACGCATTATTAAGGTTAACTCAAAAACTACCAGTCAGATCTTAATCAAATATTTGGTATCACATGAGAAGCACCAGCTTTCAAATAAAAAAAGAATCTCTTATATTTACGTGAACACCAAACATTGAATAAAACTACTTTTACGGATTTTATCCCGTTTAATTATACTTATTTTTAAATTCCAAACGTTTCCGCATAAAAGAACACATAGCTAACGTGAAACACCAACGTTCCGGGAAATCTGCAGTTTGTGATCATACTTAGACGGCCCCCGCCATTACATCAGATTTTATAGACCACAAATCCTCGCGAAAGAACATCGATTCCTGTCAAGGATGATACGTGAGGCTATTGAAATTAAAAAACATCCTAATTTCAATAGAGGAGGAGGTTGGTTACTAGCTGGCCTAGGATAATGTAATTAATAAAATTAAAACTAAGCAAACCCACTGCAAGACTTCAAGACACAGTAAGTTCATTCTGCGTAGATCGGACCAAAAGTAATAATTAAAAAGCTGAAGGTATTCTGGGTTAACTTTGACATCGGGACGTCAATTACCTCAACCCCCGTAACCATGGGTGCTGTAAAGTACCCGAAACGTCGGAAATTTAAAAATAAGTATAATTTAACGCGATAAAATCCATAAAAGTAGTTTTACTCAATAAAAAAAAGAATTATCGAAATCGGTTCACCTAGAAAAAAGTTCTGATATAACACACATAAAAAATAAAGTCGGATTGAGAACCTCCTCATTTTTTTGAAGTCGGTTGAAAAGTATACCGGCGCCTGTCTTTATGTCCGATTACAATCTGGGCGTCTTCAAGACAAGAGTGACTAGGCCATTGTTACTCTAAGAAAGTGCTATTTACCATCTAGGGCTTCAACACCATTTACCAGCAATTAGGATTATAGTCAAGCACTACTTTATGATAAGTAGAAAAAACAATTTCGTCGAATATAGCTTACATTCTCGTTTTTATAAACTCGGTTAAAATCTAGAAACTTCTTCGGATTTTTTTTCCAATGTTTATATATTTTATTTTCATTTATTGCCCCTGTGTTTTCGCTGAAAATTTGTTTTGTTTTGTAAATATTTGCGAGGAGAGATAAACCTTTCTGCTTTCGTTTGTTGTGTTTGTTTAATATGTTGTGCACGAGAGTACCCTACTCTTGTTTCGAACCCGGCAAACTCATTCAGTGCTTACAAGAGTTCGGGCAATAAATCTGCTTCAAAATGTGGGTCGCTACGTGGGAGCAGGTTAACGACACTAACATATGACTCTTTTCCAAGCTAAAGGTTTAGGTAAGAATTCTTTTTTTACAATTTCGTATGTTATAGTACGTTCAAAACTTAGTTTTATTTTGAGATATAAATTGCCTAGAAAATAAATGTGGCTTTATATAGTGCATATGCACATCCTACAGCATAATACCTAGGAGTTCAAGCACTTTTAGTCAAATAGTTAACCAATATAAGAAAAACTTCTTGTTACGGTTTCCTCATACAAGAATATTTACCGACTAATTATACAAATATTGTATTATATTTAAATAACAGCTATTTATTTATTTGTAAAACCTAACATTACTTTAGAGTGAAACTAGACAAATCCTGCCAGTAGGGTGAGCGTTTGGAAGATGGCACTGGTACCATATATTGCCGATGTTAGAAGTGAAGTTAAAAAGAGGTTAAGGTAAAGAGATATTGAGTTATAGGAGAAGACAATTCTGTCAGTAATCTATGCATATAAATAAAATTAAAATACCAAAATAATCTGTATGTAATATCAAAATAAATAGATTTTATTGAGCTTAGGGCTTTTAATTTGAATGCTATTAAGGCATGAACACAATGTCTAGTTTAGAAATTGTGTCTGTCTTTCTGTCTGTCTGTCCGGGCTAATCTTCGAAATGGGTGAACCGATTGTAATAAAATTTCGCAAACAGATAGATAGCAATGCCGGGAGTGATCTAGGCTATATTTTATCAGAAAACTCGAAGATTATTTGACCAATCGAAATTTTTTTGAAATAAATGAATGGTTTGTTTATGACTTTAGGAACATCGAAAGAGAAAGGTGGGCGCTGACTGTCCGCCGGTTCTCACGCTATACATCTAAGGTAAAAAAATATTTTATTCAAGGCCTTGCGCCTTATGGGTCAGATATACATGGCGGGCATACAATATCCTAAGTGTACTTTACTATAGCGCATCAGGTATGTTTGTAGACGCCCATATAGATAATTTTTCCACTAGTATTTGTAAAAGTTCGTGGGAGTGCCAACACTATTCTTAACGTAATTGACGAGAAACCCGAGAGTGTTTTTTGAGGCACTGGGTGCATGTGCATGTCCTTGTATTCTGCGCCTCGGACACCTCAGATTATATGAAGTAATTTATTTTATTTATTTATTTATTTCAGGCAGAGCCCATATGAGTTTTTAAGAAATTAAAACTTTAGCTAGGGTTATTAAAAATACATTAAAAAAAACAAAAAAAAACAAAAAAAAACACAGTTGTGAGATAGATCCACACAACAACATATACACTTTTATGTTGCTGTGTGGACCCGCACCTACGCTTGTAGAAGTGGCAAGTCCCACCGATCAATGAATATAAAATAGTAAAATCCGTTTATTTAAATAATTAGCTACTTTTGCTGACATAGATTTTAAGACTTTCTTTTTTATTTTTAACAAATTATGGACTACGTGGCCTGCAATAAAGGATTTTATTTTATTATTAATATATAAATAATTAGTAGAAGTGGTCCCTGGAAGTTTTAGTATAAACTATAATATTTGTACATATTCACCAATAGAAAAAATAATGCAATTATTGTAATATTACTTAACCAAATTTCAATAAGCGTCCCATTGCCTGTACTTGTGGAATTTAATTAGGTCGTAAGTACAAAATAAAAAGGGTCTACAACAGCATGGAGGGGACATGTGATCGGACTCTCCGTAAGTAGCGACAGACGAAGGAAATCAATTACTGGACCAGAGGGAAAAAATCGAAGCATTTGTACGATTCAAATGTGTCTCTTACGAGTATAAAGTATTGTAACGAAATTATGCAAATAATATGTTATACGCAATGAGTGTTTACGTTTATTTTTATTAAATGACTTAAAATGCAAATGCAAAAATTTAGTTACAAAAACATGAATTTACTTTTCGTAATTATATGAAAATATAAGTATGACGCAGGTAAGTTTTGTTATACCTATATTATCTTTTCGTGTAATATACTACCTTTCCTGTAATACTTACATAGTCTTTGAAAAAAGACTAGCTTAAGCTTAAAATTCCTATCCCAAATTATTCTTCATCCTAAGACAATGGTCTTTACGAAGTTGTCTGTAATATTGTTTCTGAATAGTAATGGTGAAGCTATGTTTCTTCCATTGTTATAAATCAAGTCAAAATAGTGAGGATTTTGTTGCAACGGTTCCAAAAAACCTCGGAAAATAATAAGTCTGGTTTGTTTCTGATTATTAGGTGAACATTCTCAAGTTTACCCAATGTGTAAATAGTTTTTTTTTCGTACTCAATCGTTATATAATGTTTCATGATCATAATTTTAAAACGTACTATGTCACGACGATCTTTATAATTTTTTCGACTATTTTAACAATTTCTTTGGTCACTTCTGTTGTAGGGCGTTCGAAGCGAGGACCATCTTTGGTCATTCTTCGAGCACCAACGTGCAATTGTAAAATACGACGGAGTACTTACCCCTAATGTATATCGTAAATCTTGATTGACTTTTTTTGAAGTGAAATTTTTCAGGTACGGATGACTAATAACCTTTTTCCGTTTTCACACGCTACAGCACACCGCAAACAAATGACTTAAATTTTTAAAGACAAAGGATATTCAGTTTATTTTTTAGGTTGTTTACAAATATTTCAGCTTTATCAGTCAGTATTGACTTTTTTTTAATTAAAAAGTTATTTTATAGTATAATTTAACCTTTTATACAACACCGTAACATTATGTAATACTATGCATATTATTCTGAATAATATTATCATGACCGGTGTAAGAGTATTCACTACCCTATAAATACCGTCCCATAGGTGTTGTAAGAGGCGACAAAGGAAACAAACCAGGAGATGGGCAACAGCGTCTCCCTTATAATAATTAAAAATTAATAAAAAATTGCGGTTGCCAACTCTCCTGCGGCAACGAGGGCAAATATCTCCCTTATGAGGCAATCTGTGGGGAGGTCTATGTTAAACAGTGTTTTTTTTTTTTTTTAATGAACAAAATATATACTGGGAATTTATAATGTACATACATTCATATCTTTATTTGCGATTCTTTTGCTGTGTATAATTTGAAAAAGGGTCTCAAATTTATCAATAAAACATCTTAATGAATTATTATTAATGTAAGTTGATCTTTTGTCTGTAAATTGTAGATAATATTTATATAAATAAATTAATAATGCAGTGTTGCGTAAGGTGAGTGATATCCGGATACCTTTATTAATGGTAACGAGGCAATTCATCCTAGCCCTCAGGGGTGGCAACCCACCTTCAATTTGATTCTTAATCGAGGATGGATGGAGGTCTCTGAGCCGAAGCATCAACTTACTGATAAGGTCTGTGTGCTCGTCTGTAATCCGAGCGTGTGTGAAAATAATTGTCTCGGTCTTTTTGAAATCGATTAAAATATTAATGATGTCGAAATACTGTCTCACAGAATAACAGCGTCAAATAGCAGCTCAATGCTGCTGTGTTTCGTATAGTGTGTGTAGATAGCTGGAGACCCTTTTTACGGAAACCGAGGCATTCGATATTAGTCCTTAGAGGTGGCAACGCATTTGCATTTTGATTTTTAATCAAGGATAGATGTACGAGTAGATGTCTATGCCTCAGCATCCACAAGTGGTTGATAACAAATTTATCAAGAACCATTTCGTACCTACACACTTTTCATGTATCGTGCCAGTACTGTTTTATTTAAACTGGAAAACTCACGACACGACGACGACTCATCCGGGAGGGGGAGGAAGAGTGGATAAAATGTAACTTCGCTCTATAACGTACCTGTGCCGATACATAAAAGTACTCCATTAATTTTACCAATTTTTAACTAAAATACACATATTAATATTTCGCTGAATGGCTTAATCAATTATACATACATAAACACTCACGCCTGTCACCCAGAGGGTAGGCAGAGACTACGGACTTCCACTTGGCACGATCCTGGCACACCTTTCTCGCCTCCTTTACATCCATATATCTACGCATACACGCTCGTCGGTTAAGGGTACCCTAATCTGGCTCATTTTCAATATATCGCCAATTTGGTCGATAAACCTTCGTCTAGGGCGTCCTTTCCGACTCTGCCGTTCACTTCTGCAGCATAAATTTGCTTTGTCACTCTTTCTTCGTTCATTCTTTCTACATGACCAAACCACCGAAGCATTCCTTTCTTAATCCTGGTCACAACGTCATCTTGCAAACCACACTTTTCTCTTATCACACTGAGACTTCAATGCCTGTATCAAACCAGCGCTCAAACCAAATGAGTTAAGTGTTTATAACACATTCCTGTCCACTCTGTCATAAGCCTTTTCCAAGTCCATGAAAGCACAAAAACTTTCTGGTTTTTGGCCAAAATTTCTCCGCAATCATGCGCATGGAAAATACTTGATCCGTACACCCCATTCCTTTCTAAATCCAGCTTGCACATCCCAAATTTTTCCACCAGTTTCTTCCATAACTCTTTCAATTAACACCTTAGCATGCAGTTTACCCACAATGCTAAGCAAGCTGATACCACGGTAGTTTTACAGTCCAGCTGTGACCCTTTTCCTTTATATATTGGGACTATAACGGCTTTGCACCAGTCTTCCGGTACCCGCTTCAGTTCCCAACATAAATTAAACAAGGTGCAGCAGGCCTGCCACCACCCTCTCCAGCCCTTAGCATTTCGAGGATACTCTCATCATATCCGGCTGCCTTACCTGCTTTCATGCTTTTCATTGCTTTCATTATTTCATCTACACTTATCTCCCTACCTCTCTCCACTTCTTTTCGAATTTCTTTTTCACTTAATTCAGACGACCTTCACTCATAAACACGCTTTCAAAGTATTCCTTCCATCTCTTTAAATTGAAACTTCATCATTCAGCATACAGCCATTCTCGTCTCGTATAGCATTCATTCTAGGCTGTTTTGAATTTCCCAGCAGTTCTTACGAGTTTCCAGAACATTTTAATATTTGCGGAAGTTATCAGATATCCTTCTATCATTCTTATCCATTCTTTCTTGCTTTTTCCTTTCAACAACTTCTTTTACTCTATTATTTATAAGTCTAAAGTCCGCCTTTTTCTTTCAATCTCTTCTTTCATACCGCCAGAATTACCAGCTTTGGTTGCTAGTAAATCTAGCTATGCTCTTCTTTGCTTCAACTTCCATCCGAATCTCATCATCCCACCACAACGTATTATTTTTCCTTTCATTCGTTCTCTTACTTACACACATACTTCGGTGGCTGCATCCACCAAAACTTTCTTAACATTATTCCATACAGTCTTCAGGTCTAAATCATTCATACATATTTCATTCAAACCATTTATATTCTCCTCAGTCTACATTTATACTTTTCACACCTTCATCTTGTAACCTCTCTGTTCTATGCTGTAACGCAGTGGTAGACAGATGTCCGATGCCGCCAACGCCTGAATAGACCATTAATTCGGCATAAGACCAAGTAATGATCCGTCCTACGTTGGACCCCGGTAAACTCTTGTATCTACCACTGCGCTCGCATTCTTTCATCCACAATTATGAAATCTATCATGCTTCTATCATCACCTCTTTCCCATGTATACATGTGAATCCTCTTATGGCGAAAGAAAGTATTCGTCACAAAAAGATTATTTTCCTCACATACGGCGAGGAGGTCTTCACCATTCTCATTTACACTTTCATCGCCAAACATTCCTAATATCCTTTCATAACCAGACCTCTTCACCCCAACCCTTTCATTAAAATCGCCTAACATAATGATATTTTCATTTCCTTACATTTCATCAACACCATCCTTACCATGTCCCAAAACTGTCTCGGATATAAGTGGGCTTAGACATGTCTGGGGCGTACACCCCTAGCACAAACAACTTCTTTAAGCCCACTTTCATTGTATCCATAGCAGCCTTGGGCTTTACATTCATACTCTTCACACATTGACCCATTCTTTCTGAAAGGATGACACCGACTCCCTGGCATGCCCGCTCGGTCTCGTCTACACCAGACCAGTAAGCGGTATACATGCCATGCAGTGGCATCCTTTCCTTTTTCGTCTCATTTACACATAACACATCTATTCCTCTATCATTCATCATTTCGCATATTTCATCCATCTTATCATTCATTGCTCCATACATTCAGCGTAGCCAGACGGGCCTCCGCAATCCACTTTTCGCCCTCCGAGACAGAACGTGACGGGTGGCGAACCTCGTCGCCGGTTTTACTCCCGGAGATTTTTGCACTGCCCCATTAAAGGGGCGCTGGGAACTCGGGGCCATTTTTTAATGTGATGGCTCATGGTGCGATCTAAGGTGGTAGATTTAACGCTACCATACGCGAGAGAGCCGAGTCTATCCTCGGCTTTGTCGCTCGTTTAGCACCACCGAGGGACACGTGTAGGTGGGCCTAGGGTTAGTGGTCGAAGCCTCACGGACGCGAGCGACTCATACCACTAATCAATTAAATTTTCAAAATAGCACAGCAACGTGAAATGAAAGAGTTTAGAAATAAATTATACCTCTTTTTAAAGAACGTATTCTATTCTTTACTTTAATTGTACATATCTTGGCGGTAAAGTGGGAAATTTCTGAGAAAACCAAAATTTGAACAAAAAAATCGATAAATGATAAAAAACTTTCATATTTCGTGGCAGATTACGCGGAAACTATAAGTGGTATCGCTTTTGTATGTATAAGAGGTTGATACCAAATTTATAAAGAATTATTTTGTACCTCCCACTTTTCATGTATCGTGTACGGTTTTCATTAAAACTGAACACTTTCTGGAGCCCGGGGGGTTGACTGTTGTCTGGAACCTGGGAGGGGGAATAAACTCTATAACGTACATATACCGATAGATGAAAATACACCATTAATTTTGCCAATTTTTTATCTAAAATAATTTGACTTCATTGCTAATTTCTCTCGGTTCTCACTGGGCGGCTAGGGATTATGCGTCGTTCGCGCGCCGAGCCGAGTGTTGAATTATTTTAATTTTCCATTATCTCTTAAACTATGCGTTCAGATAACATGCTCTAAAGAACAGTTTGTCTTGATGATGAAGTTACTTTCGTTCGTAAAAATGAATATGCAATACCTGATAATAACGCTCATAAATCACTTTTTAATTTTCAATAATTTTTTTATCTCAAAATACCTTATTGTTGTTAATGTATAAGAAATAGGCATATGGTATCGCAGGCTTTTTTTTCTGGAGTAAAGATATATTTTGTGGAACATTGTATTTACGTATCACTAACCATTACGCCAGCGCACGCAGATAAATCAAAGCGGGAGCGCTTTTTCTTTTGACTTCCTTGAAAAAAATCAATATTTTAGGCTAGCTGAGAGGTGTAGCCTAGTGCTAAATATCATATACTATTTCTCATGAATCTGGCTATAATATAAAAAAATAATTTTTCATATCGGACTAGTAGTTGCAGAGATTAGCGTATTTAAACAAACAAAAAAAACTCTTAATATAAATTTATACATATCCATGGAAACAAATCGGGAGATGGGCAGCAGCGTCTTCCTAATAACAACTAAAAATAAAAATAAACTGTGGTTGGCAACCACCCGCTTGCGAAGCGTGGAAGATATGGGAAATATCCCCTATGAGGCAATCTATGGGGAAGGCCTATGTTCAGCAGTGGACTTTATTTGACTGTAACGGTAACGGTAACATACCTAGCAATAAGGGCAGAACAAGGTTTGTCGGAGCACCAACAAGATTCATATAATGTATATCTCTATCTACAATAAATACAATATCTCTACCTAAGTATAATATCTACAATACAAACAAACTAATCGGCCATTGGCAAACTAACGCTCCCTTTCTAAAATTCGATCGTTAATAGGATTAAGGGACAAAAGACATAAATTATTTATTTAGCACAAGAAACTATGCTATAAATCTCTATAATCTATAAATCCCGTAGGTGAGAATTTATACTCGATGGCGATTAGGTTATCACATTTAATAACACAGTGGTATATACAAGTTCATGTATGTCTGTTAAAATAATAAAATAAACAATTCTACCAAAAATAAAAAAAAATATCTTTAAAACGAAATAGATAGCGTAAAAATTGACACGAAATAAATCACCTTGATAATATTAGTTTACTGACCTGAAGTGACATGTAAAAGCGGCAACGGTGCGGCAGGTGCGCAGTGCTCACGCGGCATCGACATAGGCATTTTATCTACACGTTCCCATTCATAGGTAATTAGGCAAAAAACGAAAAAAAGGGCTACCGCGACTAGAATGTTAATGGTTATATATTTTTTTAGTTGTGTATGTTCAAAGAACTTTATGTAGGATAAGTCTTTTCTTTTAATGTGATAACTTTATCGCCACCCCGTATACGCCTGAGAAAATAATTACTTTATTTACCATTACTTTTACGTTATATACTTTCGAGATTTATATCTATCAACTTGTTTTGTTTTGTAGGAGAAGAGCCGGCTTTGGGAAAGGCTATAAAGACCTCGTTGGTTCTGAACGATGATGGAATATAATCTCCCTTATGATAAAGGTAAATCATCCCTGCAACGAAAGTGATCCATGTCTAGCAGTGGACTTTCACGGATCGATAAAAAGAAGGAAGATCTTCACATATACGTGGTAGAGCCATACTACAGCTATATTATGGTTGTACCAATACTCAATAATCAATATTTACGAATGAGTCGGCTCAACCGGGGACCACGTACTCACAGAATACAGCAGCTTAATGCTGGTGTGTTTCATATGATGAGTGTAAAGAACTGGAGACCCTTTTTACTGAAAACGAGGTATTTTATTTTAGTCCTGTGGGAACAAAGTATCTGCATTTTTATTCTTAATAAAGAAAAGTTGTAGATGTGTATGAGCCTCAACATCCACTAACCATAAGGTGGACTGTGTGCTCGTATGTCATTTTAAGTAAAATATAAGGTCGGGGAATAAGTTGCTTCGTATTTTATATACAAATTTCAAGCCTTTCTTTTTTTAAGTATAATTACATTTAATGATTATATATTATACTAGCTTTTGCCTGCGACATCGTCCGCGTAGAAGAAAATGGTTCGAATGGGATTTTTAATTGGTTTTTTACGTTATTAATTTTGTTATGACATATAAATTATTATGTTAAAATGTTTAAATACAGCCCCGGATACACTAGGGGACATTTTGTCCCGCAACATGACGCGGAACACTCAATCTACGTGACGATGCAACGTTGCACAGTGACCCGCAACATGGCCCGCAACAGCAGTGACGCGGGACATGTTGCTTGTTCCTGCCTGAGAGCGAGAGCACCTGTCCCGCGTCAGTGTCGCGCCATTTGTTACCGAGTGTAGCTGTGCAACGTGCCATGATGTCAATAGTGTGGGGAAACGAAACCGTGCTTTTACTTCTTGAGATTTAGGTACCAGAATCATGTTTTGTTGTGGAATACTTCAAATCACAAACTTCTGGTACTATTCTATCGATCAGTTGTTTCGACACTCGAAAAGTGTACGACAAGGAATCATAAGAATCTCCAGTCGACAAGTATCTTAATGCTATGGCAAGTCTGATATGAAGGTCAACAGCGTTCCGTAGTATTGTATCATGTTTGGCTATGGAAGGTCCGATCATTTGTAATAAAGTTTCAAAATCAGATGTTGACATTCGAGTAAAATTCACAATAGATCCGTCAGACATTCGGAGATCACTTAAAATATTAATTCTTCTTTATTCTCGTTGTAGTAAGAAATTCCGCATCCACCACCTTCTCTTTCACTTACGTTTGACTCCCGAAGTAAGTACTATGTACGCAGCACAAACTCCTCGGGCGACATTTCTATAAACACTGACTAGTGTGGCCTGCAAAATGTTCCGCAACATATGTCTCGGGACATTCTACGTAGTTGTTGAGCGACATGCTGCGCAACATGCCGCTCATTTTGTCCCCAAGTGTATCCAAGGCTTACTTATTAAATATAACAATCTTTATTATAGTGTAGGGATTTAAAGGTTAAATAAACATGAAAATAAAATAAAATTTTGTTATATTTTATGAACACGAAGCTCGGCCTTTGATCTGGTGAAAGTGACACGGGGGTATTATCTTTTTACAACGAAATCGAAACACTACACCTACCGCAGTAATTCTTTGTAAACAATATTTATTTGTTTTTCCTTCGGGTGCTAGAATCACCAGGCTACTCTGTGCGCTTACTCTGGAACATGCCACATGCAACTGACCGTGGGAGAAGCAGCTTTCTCTCAAGTCTACTCCCGTTACCTTAAGAGTTTGACCTTGAGCTGTGTTTATGGATATGGCGAAGCGGACTTTGATAGGAAACTGCACTCTCTTGAATTCAAAGGGGTAATTTGATGGTTTTAGGGGAATCCTAGGAATAAATACATACTCCCTCGAGAACAACCTGTCAGTATAGTTGCCTCGATTACATTGCAATGCAATGTATTCACTTACAATCTCGTGCCATTGCATAATTTTGGTGGATTTATATTACGAAGTAACATAATTGGCGCGCCAACTCTTAATTTTAATATGTGAGTTGGTTGACCGGGAGGCTTCAGTGTATTCAGGAACTCGACCGGACAATGAATGGTATCATTGGTGTATAATACTGAGTCGACGGATTTATATTGATATTCGACCCCTTCGAATGATCTCAAAAGTATTTCATTTATGACTGAGACTTGTTCGTTTTTTAGTGTTAGGATGGTACGCTCGCATAACTATTCTGCAGGTTTATCGTGAATATTATTAATGTTTGGGTAAATTTTAGCTACAAGCTCTTCTACAGTGGAAACAATTGTACCTAACTCTGTATGGAGAATTATATTATTATCCAGTTCCGGGAAATCACATTTTCTATTTTAAGCAACAGGTCTCAGAACTGTCCATAACATCTCCACTAAGATGGACTCTCATATTTTTGGTAAGGCTCAGTTTTATCACTGAAGGCCACAAATGAGAACGCTTCACGCACGCTTTAACTTCGTCTGCTCGCGTTCCTCTGGGCACTACTGGTAAAGTCTGCCGGCAATCGCCTGCTAACAATACAGTAACTCCTCCTATTTGACAATTATTATTCCTTATATCTTGTAAAGATCTATTTAGGGCTTCTAAACCCCTTTTATGAGCCATAGTAATCTCATCCCAAACAATTAATTTCGTTTTGCGGAGTACTTCTGCCATATTACTTTGTTTGGGTATATTGCAGAGTGGGATTTCGTTTTGTATCAAATCGAGAGGAAGTTTAAACGCGAAGTGTGCAGTGTTACCTCCTTCCAGCAGAGTGGCAGCAATTCCAACGAAGCGACCGCGAAGGCCATATCACGATTGCTTCTCACTTTGGCCAACATTAAATTTAATAGAAAAGTCTTGCCTGTTCCACCAGGAGCATCCAAAAAAAGATATCACCTACACTTGGGTCGATACTGGAAAGTATTTTATAATAGATAGGTCTTTGTTCATTGGTTAGAGAGCCTTCACTACTTGACACCAGTTCTGCTAAGGAATTGACATCGTAACTTGTTTTCTTCAGGTAGTCCCGGTTATTGTGTAAGCCTTCAGACTTTTAAGGCTGCTATAGAAATTGTTATATAGAAGTTGTTATTGCTATAGAAATAAACATTTTTGTATTTTAATTTTTTGAGGCAACCCGCACTGCTGTAGGCTTTGTCCTCCTAATGCTAATACAGCTCCTCCTATTGTGACCAGACATTTATTGTAGATTTCATCTGCTAGATGTTCATGTATAATGCCAGAAAGCGTTTCCACCTGTCGTTTGTAGTCTTCTGATAGGCTATCCCTGTATTTTACACAAAGACTTAGTGCGTCTGTAATCTGACAGAATGCCAGCATTATAGAAAAAAGTTCATGCATTCTAAATGGCGACTCGCATAAGGATGCTTCCTCTAGGGTAGAATCTCAATGTTTGTCGTCCTCTAGCACGCCAAGTTTTATGCATGCTAATTGCAAAGTTGGTTAGAGTCGGTGAACCGTGTACACTCTACCTAGAGCGTATTCTTTCATTATTCCTGGCCAGCCATCTACGGGTTTTCCTCTTTTCCTTCTCACAAATTTATTTTTTTGCCATACAAAATATGAAGGCACTTCCGCATATAGAAGGGTTTTAGCAAAATCATATGTTTGGCATAAATCAAAAAATGTTAACAGTGTCGTTTTTGGTGAGCTATTAACTTTGTCGGCGAGATTGTCAGAATTAAAATAGAATCGTTGGCCATTTTCAAGGTGGACAGCTAAATGTATGTATGCGGGAAACCTTTCATGTATGGAAAACCCTAAAATCCTCCAAACTGTCTCCGAACTACTCAAATAACACCCACTTTCATATAATTTGACTAAGTCCTTTTTGTTTTCTAGCACGAAAGCCGCCTGATCACTGCCCTTATTAATGTACTTACAAATGTACTTTATCGATTTAACAAAATTGCAAAATTCTACATTAATATGTGCCTTAAATGTCCGTGACAGAACCTTATAATAGGAGACCACCCACCTATTGTCTACTTCAATGTCTTTTAATTTAAGTGTAAAGCCACCGTCAGCCGTAGATCGTCTTCTATACTGTGGGTAACCATGGTCACCTGTCTGTGTATCTCTCAAAAATTGTCTGGGATATTTTTTGCTACATTTATTATCTTTCATGCAGGGAGAATTATTTTATGAATTCGAGAATGAATTTAATTAAGGTTCCCACATGGACCGTGTATCATATTGTTTTTAATAATGTCGTATAAAATAGGATCTTCATTTGGATTTCGTATCTCAGCACATATAAGTTCATCCACCATCTCAGGCGAAATGCGGTTAACCATCCACAAGAATATGTTTATGTGAGGCAGACCTGTATCTGCCATTCGGTAGAGAACACGAAACAACGTACCTCCAAATATTTTTCCTTAAATGTTATCAAGATATCAAATAAATGTAATCAAGAGATCGGGACGACCGTAGTGGCGCACAAACGTCATGGCGTCTTGTGTTCACTCATGCATGTAGCGTGCCCCCAGTAAAAAGAAGAAGGCAGCACCACCTTTAGACCCAGCTGATCAGCATCAACGTCCTGTCTCCCTATCACATCTTGCAAGCTATATGTAACTGTCCGCTCTAAGCTGCGCCTGATTATTCCTAATATAACTCAACCTCTCCGTCTCGATTTTCGCAAACATGTCAACTAAAAACTGGCTTAACAGCGAACGAAAATATAGCAGATGATTATCTTCTCCTTTCTTAATCATTATACGGTAAGAATAAAAACTTGTAGCAGATACCATTTTTAAGCGGTTGTTTAGTCTTAGGATCGTACTGGGATATAGAAATGGAGTATCCATTCTCGCCGTAGCAAAACAAAAGTGGGTACTGTAATGCATCGTATGAGCGATTGATTTCACTTATTCGATGCAATGTGTTATCATGGCTCTCAATTACAATATTCCGCTTAGAAAATTGCAGTCCAACAATAACTAAAGCAACTTCATTTGGCGTAGGTTGATTATACCGTCCACTGTGGCCATTTGTAGGCTTTCTTTCAGCATTTATAACAACTTTAAATGTATTTAACGTAGCAGATACTTTATTCAGGGCTAGCTTTAACTCTTACGTATACATTATGGGTATGTAGCATTTCTTGTAACTGTCTTACCAAGACAGTTTTTACATAAAGAAAGTTATTGCATCTCAATTGAACTTCTCTATCGTCCTCACCAACAAAATATATCTGTATGAACTTAGTTAGTTATTTCTCTCTTAGTTTATTCTGGGGTGGCGGAAGCAAACTTCCAACCAAGTGATACATCTGGCCCTGCACTTGGAATGTAGGCATTAAACAATCCTGTAATATCTTTTTAGCTATAAATGAGGTCATTTGAAAACAACTATTTTTAAACGTGGTAGAGCCATGCTGCATCTATATTACTGGTATAGTTGTAGCACGATGTGTCGGCTCGACCGGGGAAGGACCACGCTCTCACAGAATACCAGTGTCAAATAGCAGCTTAATGTTGCTGTGTTTCGTATGGTGAGTTTAGAGAACCGGAGACCCTTTTTACTGGAAACGAGGCATTCCATCTTAGTCCTCACGGGTGACAACGTGTCTGCATTTTCATTCGTAATCGAGGATAGATGTAGATGTCTATGGGCCACAGCAACCTCTTACCATCACGTGGACTATGTGATCGTTTGTCACCCTTATCCGATAAAAAAACTATTATAATGCCGTATGCCAGCCATGAAGTGATCACGCTCAGGTTGGAGGTTTTTTATCAAACAGTAAAGAAGATCTGGAAGCTTTTGCAAAGGTTCGAGCTGGACCTTTTCTGAATCGCAGCACATTCCCACAGATTCATTCTTGTACTTGAGAGTTTCACACGACTTGCATTCGATGTTCATCGGTCCCAAAACAACAGTATTATCACTATCGTACGCTATGTTACTATCATAACTCAGTCCAGAAAAGGCTTTAGAATTCCAAGGTTGTAGACGTCTTTCAACTTGCTTTCCTTCATGATTTCGTTCATATTGTAACTGTGATACTCTGTACACTTCAATGTGCTTGCACTGATATTTACTTGTGGCATGCTTATGTACTTCAGGGTGTTCCCGCTGATAATCAACGACAGCCTGCCTGTGAACTTTAGGATGTTTTTTCTGATAATTAGCTGCATTTTTACGATGATTAGAAGGTTCATTTGGATTATATTTTTTCCTGCTTCCTTAAGTTGTAAATTTCTGACCACATTGGTAACCCTAGCCCTGCGTTTCTTCACCTTATTTTTTTGGGTTTAATGTGTCAAATTAATTTCATTTTGGACTGACTCTTGGGTAGTGAATGTTGGTGATTCTATGCAATTATTCGTGGACAAAGAAGAAATTAAATCTGACTCACATTCAGATTCAATAATTGTTTAAGTAGGCGAATGAAAGTCTTGCACAACATTAGAAATTGGTGAAGGTTGAGTAAACATCGGAGATACAGCCATTTCAATGCATCGTTTTTCGGCTATTGTAGGCTCATCAGTTTTATTATCTCCATCGGCATCAGCGTAGGCATCAAAGTGACCATTAGAAAGATCTTGGGAAAAACGTAACCTTTTGGTGGGTTGGTCTTCTGTACTAAATTTGGCATACAGGTTGCCATTTCAATACACTTCAAATACAAAGGGGTATATTTGACCGGCTGCAACTAAATCGCAGAAACCGCCATATGTAGAGTGTTATAACATATCTTATTTAAACTCTTCTTTTGTCCCATGATTTTTGCCAAGACGGTCATGAGACATAACAGCAAATTCATCCCAATTGTTTGTCACATGATGCACAATTTCTTTACGAATATCCATTGAGCGTTCTTGTGTGGCGTACAAAAATAAGAAAGCGTACGGAAAAGACATGCGTCATCCCCACTATTGGTACAATAGTAAGGTTTATTAGTTTCCCATTGATGTTAACCAACTCTGTTCCCATTTTTAAAAATAGACACAGACAAATTCATAAATATAAGAAAATTGCGAAAAACAATCCACACTAAATTAAACTTCTAAGACAAACTACTTCCTACTTAAATATCTATATTAAAACAAAAAGAAAACTATATTATTATACACAACAAATCAAACACAGATATTCTTACAATTAAAATTAAAAACCTATATTATACACAAACAAATCAAACTTAAAGAATCTTATTTAATTATTATAACAACAAAAGATAAAAAGAATCTTATTAAAAAGAAATTAAATTAACTATACTCAAAATATTCTAATAAAATAGTGAAAATAAACTTTCAAACAAATTATACAGCAATCGCAAATATTCGCTAAGTAGGTAATCTAAGAAATTTACAAGGAATTTTCGAAGGGAAATCAAGGTATAAGGTGAGTTTTTCATTCAAATAATCCAAGAAGAAATAAAATTAAAATTTCGAATTCTAATCCGATTTAAATATTATTTTATATTTGACATTCAAATTTTAAAGAGTATTGCATTGCATTGCACCAAGCTTTTATGCTCTAATATATATATACAGTAATCTATGCTTTTGCAAACATGTTTCAAAATAAAATGTAGTATAAATCAAAAGCACTAAGGAGTATTGATATCAACTTCGATGCAAATTACCCCCAAAATAACTTTCTACTCCTTTTTAACCCCGTTAGGCGATAAGTTTCAATAAAATACGAATCACGTCTTCCATCAATTCTGTTAAAGAATGTTTATGTAAAATTTGAAGTAGATTGGACCAAGGAATCACGTTGTCCCATACAAACTATGCCCCAGTTTTCCATCCCCTTAGGGGTAGAATTTCGAAAATCCTTTCATATCAGATGCCTACGTCATACAAAGAACAAAGCCTCCAAGTTTCAGGTCTCTACGATCAGCGGTTTGTGCTGTGCGTTGTACCGTCAGCCAGTCATTCAGGACAAAGCATTTTATATGTATAGATGTGCCATTTTGTTCGATAACTTGTTGCCATCTTGTAGGTAGTGACATAATCTCTATGCTGTATAAATCTTGTAATTTTTTTTGACGGTCCTCTCTTGATGTTAACCTAACACTACCCAAAGAATTCTGAAGAGACCGAAACAGGTGAAAATCTGAGAGTGCAAAGTCAGGACTATATGGTGGATGCATTAACACTTCCTCAATTTTTGCTGAGTGGCCAAAGATGTGTGTGGTCTGGCGTTATCATGATGAAAGACCACCTTTTCTGTTGATCGATTCCGGCCGATTTTTCTCAATTTCTTGCTTGAGTCTCATTAGTTGTTGGCAGTAGATATCCGAATAGATGGGTTGGCCCGGCGATAAAAGCTCATAATAAACGATGCCCTTTCAATCCCACTTTCAATCCCAACTTATAGCGTGTTAATCCGGGTTTCGCTACAGTCTGTGGATTTTGACTAACCTTTGACCATGATCTTTTTCGCACGTTCTCGTCGTAGGTGATCCACTTTTCACACGCTTACACGATTCATATTAGGTTTCTTTCAGTGTGCTCGTGTGGTACCCAAATATCGAGCTTTTTTGTATAGCCAGACTTTTTCAAATGGCTCCTCAACTGTTTTGTAGTCAATCCTCAATTTTTTGGCTATGTCGTAAGTAATATGCCGATCTTGCTCCATTTTGCAAAAATGGCATCGACTTTACCCGTATGAGGGTGGCCAGAGCGAGTTGCATCTTTGACATCAAAATTCTCGGACTGAAAACGCTTGAACCAACTTTGTGCTACTCTTACTGACACCGCATTAGGTCCATAAACGTCACAAATTATTTTCGCGGCTTGAGTCGCATCTTTCCCTTTTGAGTCGCATCTTTCCCTTTGTTGTAATAAAACTTCAGAATATATCTAATTTCTTCGTTAGATTTACTCATTTTGGCGGACAAAAAACAATTAAAAAATGGGGGGAAAGTGTTTTTTTATTTTATTTTTTCCTTTATCTTAATGTCTTCTATGTACTGATATTAAAACCAGCCAGATACAAACAGTACAACCAAAGAGTCTGTTCAATTTTATACAAACAAGATACGAAGAAACTTTTTCCCCGACCTATTATTAAAACTAAATCAGTACGTCTCTTACCTCATTAGGTATTGCATGTTATGACAGTTAATTCGATACTTCCAAGACATACGTATCCCAATTAAAACCACTTAATCAAGCAGATGTGAATTTCACGACGATTGCAGGTGAGGCACGTCGTTAAATTGACAAAGCAATATGTCAAAGGCTTAGTAAACTCGAAGACAGGATGTGTCGTATCTTGCTTATTAAACATTGTTCATTAACAATACACGTCGGTAACATTTTGACTTACATTACTGTATGAAAAGTGTAACAAGTGAATTAAAATGTTTTTATTCAAAATTTCAAGTCTCTAACTCACCGAGAAATTCGTTTAAAATCAATTACTAAATTCCACCTGAACACACATACACGAAAGTGAGTTAATAAAAAAAACAAGTGAAAAGGGGCATAATTATTATATTGAAAGCATTTTCTTGTACTTTTGTGGATTTCTTTTAGAGGTTCAAAATTTAATCTATACATATTATAAATCTGTAGAAAAGTCGTGTCTGTAATTCTAATATACTCTTGAAAAAAGAAGTTCAGGGGACTAAATAAAGGGCACTGAAGCCAAATTAGTGATTTTTAGAATTTTTTCTGTCTGTCTGTCTGTCTGTGTATTACCGATTCACGCCAAAACTACTGGACCGATTTCCATTAAATTTTATATGCAGTAGCAACTTATATGCTACTTTTTACCCGATTACGGAACTTAAAAAAGAAGGTTAAGTATTTTTCATCCTTTAGATGTTAATTTTCTATTATACGAGTATATGATTATGTTAGTTAATAGGCGGGATGACAAATGTTTTTTTTTTTCAAATAAATATCATATTTGTAAATTAAGCTTAAAATTAGTTTTAACCTTTGCATAACAATTTTAAACTCCACTGACGACATAAGTATCAATTATCAAAACAGCGCCATCTATCGTCAAATGAAAAAAGCCTATATTTTGCCTTTAGTAACTAATAAATTTAATAATATTAATACTCACACTTATATGTTTAAATAATTCGATTTATAAAATTATTTAAAAATTCTAACGCTTATTTTTTTAGGATTTTCGTTATTTCATTTTAGAAGTGTAATAATTAAAATTTAAAAAATAATAAATAATAGTGGCATCTATCAAACGTATGAATATTTTTTTTTGAACTAAAAACGTATCAATTTTTATACGTTTGATACTATAATTGTATGTAAACTGATTAAGACCAGTCTTAATATAATAAATTCTCATTAAATCATTATTTCGTGAAATGGTGTCATTTCATGATATTTATCACTGTTTGTTGACTATGTCATGATATAGCTTAGCCAAATCAATGAAAAGAGATCGTTTAACGATATTAATAACTAAACACAACATTGCTATTTCGTGATAATATGGTCATATCGTCAAATATTTTTTCACCGCTAGCGGCGCTGATAGCGTGTTTTCTAACAGATACAGATTTTTAACAGAATCATCATCACTTTATGTCTTTTTATGTAATAAATAAATGTACGCGGCTTTGGGGTGGCTTTTGAGCCAGTCGCACCCCAACCTTCTATAGATTATATTACTAGATAGTAGTTTTGACTTTCATAGTTTTAATGTAATATAGCGCCATCTACTTTCTGCTAAATAAACTAATGATAAGTAACTGATAAAATTAAATTTTAGAATGCTACTGAATACTTATTCTTGCAGCATGAAAAAATTGTCACACATAATAATATCTACACTGGTGGCCATTATCGGGATGATTTACCACAATTACCACTCGTTCTCGGCGGTGAAAAAAGAACCTGCAAATCTGAGAAGTTCCCAGTTAAGGTGATCGCGTGTTGGCACTTTTTTTGGCCAAAAGCTCTGTTGCCTGTGTCCAGTAGTGACATATATGTAGGCTGCTACTTTTTTAGTTTTAATGGGACAATTATGCTGTTTTTATTTTATTCATATTTTCAGTGATGTTACTTTTTTGTTTTTACACTACCGTAAATATTAACGATAGCAAAGATTCTAAAGAATAGAATTCATCATCGTTATCATTAGAACCTATCAAAAGTCTACTGAACTGAAAATAAATGCGGAGTGCCGCAAGGAAGTATACTAGGGCCTCTATTATTCATAATATACATAAACGATCTTTCCAATATAACTACACACAAATGTGTGCTGTATGCTGATGACATTACCATTAATATTGAAAATAACAATAAAACTTTTGACTACGAATACGAAATAAATAGTACTTTAGAAAAAATAATAGATTGTTTAAGGCATAATAATTTGCAAGTTAACATCGGAAAAACTAAAATGATAAGATTTCAGACATATAATAGTAAACAAGCACCACTTAAAATCGAATATGGGAAAAACGTCATCGAAGAAGTTGACCATACCAACTTTTTAGGTATAACAATAGACAAGTTCTGTAATTGGAAGACACATATTGATAACCTATGTAGAAAGTTAGATAAATTTGTCTTTGTTCTATATCGTTTAAGACGAGTGGCTAACATAGAGGCCGTACTTTCTGCCTATCATGGATGTTTCTTCGATCCTACGTTACGGCTTAATAATTTGGGGTAATTCTGTCGATTTAATTAGAGCTTTTCGCGGACAGAAAAAATGTGTAAGGTCTTTATGCAGAGCACACCAATTAGATAGTTGTTTTCCCCTTTTTCGCAAACATAAAATATTGCCGCTTCCAGCATTATACATTTACGAAATCTGTGTCTTTGTTCACAAAAATAGTAATTTATTTGAAAAACAAAACGACTTTATAATTAGGACTAGTAGAAACATACATAAATTGTCTGTACCAAAGCAAATAATACAACTATACTCAAAAAATGTATATTGTATGGCAATACATGTTTACAACAAATTGCCTGTTTGTTTCAAAAAAATGAATATAGGAATCTTTAAAAGTAAATTATTTCAATTTCTTTTAAATAAATGTTATTACTCTATAAATGACTTCTTAAATGATAAATTTGACTTGAATTGTAATTATTGAAATTAATCTCGACTTACTTTATTGTTATGTTTTAACTAAAAAATATTATGAATCAATTGATTGACATTTTTGTTTTTATATAGATGCTTATTATAGGCCTCCCACATAAATTGTCAAATAGGCTGGATATTTGCTATAGTTGCCATGCTTGGCAGGTGGGTTGGCAACCGCAGCCTTTATTAGTTGGAACTGTTGTCAGGAAGATGATGTTGCCCATCTCCTGTTTGTTTTCCTCTGTCGCCTCTTAGGACACACACGGGACTATATGCGGTGGCGGATTCTCTTTCGCCGCCACAACAAGGCGAACATTTTTCTGCTTCCGATCATGAGTGTAGTTCTACCCACGTTCACTGCGAATAGAACTTCATTTGCAATGAATCTTAAGGATTTTATCGTGTTTAATTTTAACTTATTTCATTCCTGACGTTTCGGGCACTTTAAAGAACCCATGGAGATGGGGGGGGGGCTGAGTTGTTTGAAGTCCTGATGTCATAGTTTACGAAGACTACAATCAACTTTTAACTAATAATGTTTGGTCCGATCTACGTAGGACGAGCTTACAGTACCTTGAAGTCTTGCAGTAGTATGCTTGGGTTTGAATTTAATTTTATTAATTATGGGATCCCAAGTCATCTTCACTATTGAAGTTAGGATATTTTTAATTTCAATAGCTTCTCGAATCATCCTTGGTCGGAATCTGTGTTCTATTGCGAGGATTTGTTGTCTCTCAGATCTGATATAATGGTCGGGACGATACTGAACATGTTGACATACTTCAGACTTCCCGGAGCGTCGGTGTTTCACATCAGCAATATGTTCTTTTACATAAATTTTTATGGAACTTTCTTCCAAAGATGTGTTTTGTACAACCAGCTTAAATAAAAGTTAAAATATAACGTGATTTATTAAAATTTGTTTTATTACATGTGTAGTATTTATTCATCATTATAGAACTGCATTTATAAAATTTTGAAGTCTACTCGAACGTAGAAAAAATATCAGAATCTAATTTATGGTGCCAATCAATATTAAATGGGACCAATGATATGAATCAAATATCCGCATATAAGACCATGAAATCATCATTATTTTGTTAAAACTAAATTAACTTTAATTATGAATGAATGTAAAGAGTAAATAATAATAATAAATTTTGATTCCAAGAAAATTTATCTTTCTTATGAATATATCGGAAGACGCGCCCAATATAAAAAATTTTAGATGTTTCTAGACATATGATATTAATGCAATTCTGAAAAACTTATTTATTCACGTGTTCCTGTAACTTGTTATATATGTGCAAAATATCAATAATCTAGGTCCAATAGTCTTTGGGAATTCAAAAAAATTCTTTGACAAACTGACATAGAGACACAGACACCGAAGTGACTCTAAAAGTGATCAAATTTTCCTAAATTTGGCACGGAATAAAATTTAATGATGTTTCTAAATTAAAGATCACGCGAGTGAAGCCGCGGGTAAAAAGCTAGTTTAATATAAAGCGTTTTATTTAGGACTGCTTCATTGGTCTAGTGGTCATTAGAACAACTGCTGATCATAAGGTTGCGGTTTTCAATCTCGATTATTTGTTAATATGATATCAGAAAATGTTGTTAGACACCATGAAGAGAAACTTATTCACAGCATAGAATACATCATAAAAGTAAAAATTACAGTTTGTGAATAAAATTGCAAAACTGTTTCACTTTTATATTCATTGAGGCTTATAATTTAGGTAATGGATAACTTTTATCTGACTACTGAAAAAACAGCCCTTAGTAAGTCAAATAATACTTGTCGTTATTTATCTTTGGCTTCTCAATTATTTCTATAACGAAATCTTGCATAAGTCTCTTTAATTATGTAAATTTAAATTTTCTATATGTATTTAGTAGTGTTATATCTTATGTCTTGATCGATTTTCTATTTTAATTTAAATTAAATTGTTAGTGTTTACACACATGGTAATATGGTTATTAGACTAATAAAATAAGAGAAGGGCAACAGCATCTTCCAGATAACAACAGAAAACAATAATAAAAAAACTTCGTTTTCAACCCGCCAGCTAAGCATGGCAACCGTGATAAAATCCCCCTATAAGACAATCTATGGGTGAGGTATATATATATATATATATATATATATATATATACCTCACCCATAGATACTCACTAATATATATATATATATCATTATATAATATATCATATCATAATATTAAATGGAGGGATATAACAATCTACTGCTCGATATTAGTCTCTCCAATATTATGGAGGAATCTTTAAATATCGTGTTTGGTAGAAGGATTGTTGATCACAGTCACGTGTCGCTCAAGTATTAGCTTTTATGTTTAAAAAAAACTCATCCCTACTAATATTTTCTTATGTATCGTGGAGGCGTTTGACATATAAGCAATTTTCCGCCGCACTGCTCCAATGCGTGTGCGGACTTTACATGTCTTCAAAACATTTTTATTCCTCAGATATTTAGGTTCCTTCACGATGTTTTCTTTAATTGCCGCGTACGTGGTAAATTATTATTTAAAATTATTTTCGTTATTAACCTTTCTATACATATTTATATTTGTTCTTATATCGTAAATGCTGGCAGTTTGTATTTTATGTTAGCTGCATGATTCGTTACTAACTTCAGCTTTGTGTGGAAAATGCCTTCGCAAAAGTAGCACAACATGTGGTTGTATTTAGCGCAAATCAGTCTGTGGGACGTCGCGGATATAGATGCAACTTTTCGTGTAAGTAATGACTATTGCTTTGTTTTTTAGTTTTTGTATGATACGGCATAGTTCAAATTTTTTATTTTTAGTTTACAATTTGCGTAAAGATAGATGAAAATCGAATTAGATTGATGTTAAAAGAATAGTATTCGTTTTCCATATATTTGAAGATGCAAATGATGATAATGTTACAAAATTTGGCATGGGTATAGGAAAGTAACCAATTTCATTGGTGCCTGTGGAGAATGAACGTGGGTAGCTCGCAAACTTTGTGTTGGAAGATTCGCCGTGGGCGTTGTAAGAGGCAACTATGGGATATGCAAAATTTTTATAGTCAAGGTTAAAATTACAGCTTATATACGTTTCACTGCTGGGCACAGGCCTCCCTTCATTTCTGAGAAGGTTTTAGGGCAAGGAAGTGCTCGCCGCGCTGCTCCAATGCGTGTTGGCGAACTTCACATGTCTTCGAAAACTTTTTTTTCTTATTTCTCAGATATACCGGTTTCCTCATGAAGTTATCCTACACCGCCGAGCACGTGGTAAATCAGCACTTAAAATAACAATTACAATTTCATAGGTGCCGGCGGGGATTGAACCCGGGTTGCTCGAGTACTGTGAAATTTAGAGCGAGCATAGCCAAGGTTAATCAGGTATAAAATTACCCAGACCTGCAAAGAAGAGCGACGATTGACAATTCGCCTTAAAAGCACTTTGATTAAGGAAAATCGACCCATTAGAGGCTCATGACTAGACAATGGACTGAAGCGGTTTGAAGAAAAAGAAAAATTATTTTGTAGTAGTTGACAAAGAACACGCATTCTTCCTAATGGTAAGTGAATGCTGTTGCCCATAGACATCTACATCTATCCTCCATTACGAATCAAAATGCAGATTTTGTTGCTAATAATTAAGATAGAATAAAAAAAACATGTGTGCATTTCCATCGCGGTAAAAGTGAAATCTACAAATGAAATTAAATATAAATTAAAAATATTTCACGACAAATAATTTATTTAACGTGATAATTTTTAACCAAGTGCGGCATAAAATATAAGGTAAAAGTTTAATTTTATAGTAAATAAATGTTACTTATAATAATTCTTATTTTTAGACTAAATTTTACTGTAATAAATCTAAAGAATATTTTTAATAAAAACGAGGTGTTAGGACTCCTTTTCTGCCTAACAGTTCATCTAGGTAGGTACCCCCTTCCCCCTGAACGGGTTCCCGCCTTGTCATGGCGGGGGGGCTTAGTAGCCGTGGCTTGGTCACCCGCGGTGAACAAATAGGAACCCCTTGGCTGGCCCGTGCAGCCCACTTCACGGTGGGCTGCGGCAAGAGGGGTGCCCTCCCCCTACCGCTGCAGGAGCCGAGGTGGAGTCGCGGGGGAAGAGGAGTGTTGGTATGGCGATTCACCACTCGCCCTAACCTACGCGACTCTGACGGGGCCGCGCCGTTAATTGATGCGGCGGTGGTGGGGCTGCGGGGGGAGAGAATTGTTGGTATTGCGAGGTGCCGCTCTCCCTACCCTCCGCAGTCGAATCTTGGTTGGCGGCGGAGCCATAGACCAGATTCGCCGCTGGGGTCGGGAAGGCTGGTGCTTCTGAGTGCTAGTTTTTACTGGCCCCATGGCCTTTGCGCATCGCACACGGGGGCGTCCGTTGCGCATGTGAAGTTGGAGGCCGCGGAGGAGGGCGCGCCATGTGTTCTGGTGCCCCTTACCTGAGAAGGAGATGGGGAGGAGTAGTCCTCTCCCGAGGAGGGGCCACCATGGGGCGGCTAGCGCTGGTGGGCCGCGGATGTGTGCGAAAGCGTTCCCGTGGCCCTGCCAATATGCGACGAAAGTGGAACACCATGGGGTTTTAGTCGGTGCGAGTCCGACATAACCCGTCCTTGCCCCAGCGAGGCGAGTATGTGTAGGCATTTCCCCAAAAAAAAAAGGTGGGTACCCCTTTACCTATTTCTGCTTGTTTTCTTTTTTCCACCATAAAGCAATGCTTGCACTGCTGTGTTTCGGTCTGAAGGGTATAGAGAACCAGTATAATAAGAGGCTGTGAGACATTCCATATTAGTCCTCAGAGGCGACAACGCATCTATTAGTCTTCTTTTTTTGAAGTTGGTTGCAGCTGTCCAAGGACTGTAGTAGTCACTTACGATCACATAGATTGTAAGTTCGTTTGCCACTTTCGTTTATAAAAAAAAAAACACTGAAAGGATATGTGAAAACTGTAACACGCAATATGAGCAACGCGGCAGAGTCTTCTATGCCCGGAAATTCTTTCAAGAATGAGATGAGACCTGTAACTCCCATTTTAAGGTGCTTAAGAAATTAAGATTGGGCTCCTCAGCTTTGTAAATAAGGACATAAAATTTTATCATCCTAAGAATAAAATTATTCAGTGGAATTAAAGAGGCAAAAAAGGTAAAGAAACATAGTAAGTGAGAAATAGAATTAAAGTTTTGCACATTCAACAATTGATCTTATATGATACTACTTTTAACAATAAGGGTAGTCATCTGTTAGCGTTGTTGACCGGCTCCCACGTATTGACCTGCGTTTTGAAGCAGATTTATTGCCCCAAATTCTCACAAGTACCAAATGAGATTACCGTGTTTGGAATGTGAGAGAAATGCTTGCGTGAACTATAACAAAATAATATGTTATTGATCGTTGCAGTAATATTAAAAATATTTCTTTTATTCTTATATTCTTCTAGTTTTATTAAAAGAAGGACGTATTTAAAATATTGCTAATTTCATTTTCTAAAAAAAGAAATGTTACTTTATGCAAAAAAGAAATCACAATAATTATAACTTTTAACAAAAAGTAAAAACCAACTTCAAATTGCTGACAAAGAAGTTATTTATTTGTTACCCTTAGGAGTAGAATTTGTCCTCCAAATTTATACGGGACCACTCTTGAAGTATAACCTATTTAATAAAAAAAGAATCCTTAAAATTGGTAACATACATACAAAAAAAATATACACTCGAATTGAGAAACTTCTCCTTTTTGAAGTCGGTTAAAAAGATGCTTATAAAAGTGTTTGTAATTTTATTAAGCCTGGAGATATCTTTATAATCTTACGATACTATAGTTGCTTTAAATTGCTTGTTTTATATTTATTTTATTTTAAGAGCGTTCTATATCAGGAAGTTATTGAACATTAATTAGTTCAAGTTAGTCCCCACAAAGTTTATTTACATCTGGCGTATCCTTGGTACTAATTCTTGTTGTCCGAATAAGCACAAATACGTAGAAGGAAAATTATTAAAATCCTGTAGAAACATTTTATGTATGTCCTGTTTTACGATTAATTTCCTATTTATTTATGAGAGAACTTAAAATAACGAATCTTTATTTTGTTTTAGTTGCTACGCTTTATTTTAAACTCTTTTTATCCACTTTAAAATGATGTTCCTTTAAAAACAAGTTGTTTATTACTACCTTATTAAATTTTCATCAATCAAGATCAAATTATATCGCGTAGACATTTTACGTACATAAATTGCTCATGGGAAAAACATTACACTTGCTCACTACACATCAAAAGCTTGACCGTTGCACCGAGCCACCTAGTCTATTTAAATATATTATAATTAATAGTATGCACAAAATATCCTAATATGATGTGCTCTTCATATCTTCAATTACTATACTTGTATGTAAATTAAAAACATTTTTTTAAATTGTGTTTTTATACAATTAAGTTCACCCTTAACGAACACACAATCCACCCGGTAGTAATTGAAGGCTGTGGTTCGTCATCTACATCTATCCTCGTGTTACCGCCACTTCTCAAATTGAAATATTCCGCGTTTTTTGGTCAATCTTATTGACGAATCAGATTCCTCTATAATACCTTTCATTCATTCCATTCGTTCGACAACCGGGTAGAAGGAATCTAAGTAAAAACACGCCCGCACGCTGAAGCATATTGTGTCCCGCTCGATATATCAATTTAATTATCATACACTTAAAATCACGGCCGTGAATTGTGTCAATTAAGTGTAAATTGCGCAAGAAAACTAGGAGTGTACCACGCGAGTGTCAACCTCGAGTACGAAGAGAAGCTGCTGGCGTTCTCCAGGTGCGTACCTTCAGTTTTATGTGTCGGTTGCAAATTTCAACAAAATCCAATTCCAACTACCTATTACAGTCCACTTTATACCAATTTTAAACCACGCATTACCATTTTGGTTACTTCGCCCGGATTAGAACCATATTCTCTGGTCCATTAGACCGTATTAAAATATTTCGATAACCATATTTTTGCCACTTGGTTGGAATATCTCCATGCACAATAGGCATGATATATAGCCGTATGTGACCCACATATTTATATACCATTGAGATAACCTATATCATTTCACGACGTGATTTTCTCATAAACTCGTCATATTTCTTCCACGGGATTATATTAATTATATAGTAATAATTTTTATTATATAGTATTTTATTATATAGTTATTATATAGTAATATTAGTATATTAATAATATACAATGTGTCCGGTTACCGGTGTCGGAGCTTTTAATGCTATAAAATATAATCAATTTCATCGACAAATCATGTCTCAAATCTCATTTAGACCTAGCTGTATTTAAATGGCAGCCATTAAAATTTTTCAGTGTCACCACCTCGACCCCGCGCATTAAAATTACAATATTCACCGATGTGGAAGTCCTACATTCTTAAAAGATGTCTCATTGGATAGATAAAGATACGCGTAATAAAATAAAAGCAAACTTTAACTGCAAAATTGTATTTAGATCCTAAAAGACTAAAAAGAAAAAAATGTAAAAAATTCGGTTATTTTTTCACATTTTCGACTTTAATGAAAAAGTAAGTCATTTACCTAATGATTTTTACATTAATCAGATAGATCAGAATATTTCCTAACCAAAACATAAAATCTTAATTATAACCAAAAAAAATCAGTATTATAACTGTTTGAATATGACCTTTGAAAAATTTGTCTCCCTGGTTGCAGACAAACAAAGTGAATTGATGAGAAGAATGAAACACAACATTTCAAAATGCACGTAACTAAAAAGTTATTTATAAAAACTGCAAAATGTGCAGGTGCACCGTCAAGTTGGAGAATCATCCTTGCTCTGTGAGTTAATGGAAGCTCCATTAATTCTTCCAAAAACTGTGTTTGCAAAACTCTAAAATCTTGGGCCATTCATAGTTTCTGGTAAAATTATCGACCCAATTAAAATATCGTCTTTATTCCAGCCCAAACGTTCACTCCAATTTCATGTTGGAAAGTACTTTCTAACAGCATGAGGGTTTTCTTAAACCACAGATGCTCGTTACGGTGATTTGTATAACCCGATCTCGTGAAAGTGGCTTCGTCAGTCCACAAAATTCTTTTAAAAATCTGCATCTTGTATTGTTCTTCTTGATCCACGAACAAAAACTGCCTTATAGCATAATCAGGTTCGAATGTCTTGTACCGCCGAAAATGGTAAGGATGCAAACCTTCCTCTTTAAAACTCTCCACACTGACCATTTTGTTAAATTAAGCATATTGCTTATTCGTCTTACACTGAGTCTGGGATCTTGTGTAATTAAACGTAATATCTCTTCTTCCTCCTCAGGTGCCACAAGCCGAAATCTTTCTTTAGCGTGTGTTCTGATCCCAAGTTCAGCTATCCGCAAATGTATCCTTACAAAAGTGCGAGCATTAGAACATTAGAACATCAAACAATGGGCTTTGGGTTTTTCTACCTGCTCTTGAACTATCATAAATGATCCTGCACGTGCAGCTTGCGCTTTTAAGAGGTCGTGTTTGATAAAGTACAATTCTTAAACTATTTAATTTACAATTAAGATTTTAACGTTTATGTTAAGGAAATAGTTTGCTCTATCTAATAAATGTACAAAATTGATAGGTAAATGACCTACTTTTTTCATTAAAGTCGAAAATGTGAAAAAATAACCGATTTTTTTTTACATTTTTTTCTTTTAGTCTTTTAGGATCTAAATACATTTGCAGTTAAAACTTTTATTTTATTACGCGTATCTTTATCTATCCAATGAGACATCTTTTAAGAATGTAGGACCTCCACATCGGTGAATATTGTAATTTTAATGCGCGGGGTCGAGGTGGTGACACTGAAAAATTTTAATGGCTGCCATTTAAATACAGCTACATGCTGTCGCTGATATCCACTTTGTGTATGGATTGTGCAACGACAACGCAAACAGAGCTGTCACAGAGTACGCCAGAATGTTTCCCAACAGGCCTACACCAAATGCTCGCACTTTTGTAAGGATACATTTGCGGATAGCTGAACTTGGGATCAGAACACACGCTAAAGAAAGATTTCGGCTTGTGGCACCTGAGGAGGAAGAAGAGATATTACGTTTAATTACACAAGATCCCAGACTCAGTGTAAGACGAATAAGCAGCTTAATTTAACAAAATGGTCAGTGTGGAGAGTTTTAAAGAGGAAGGTTTGCATCCTTACCATTTTCGGCGGGTACAAGACATTCGCGAACCTGATTATGCTATAAGGGCAGTTTTTTGTTCGTGGATCAATAGAAGAACAAGACAAGATGCAGATTTTTAAAAGAATTTTGTGGACTGACGAGCCACTTTCACGAGATCGGGTTATACAAATCACCGTAACGAGCATCTGTGGCTTCAAGAAAACCCTCATGCTGTTAGAGAAAGTACTTTCCAACATGAAATTCGAATGAACGTTTGGGCTGGAATAAAAGACGATATTTTAATTGGGCCGATAATTTTACCAGAAACTATGAATGGCCCAAGATTTTTAGAGTTTTTGCAAACACAGTTTTTGGAAGAATTAATGGAGCTTCCATTAACTCACAGAGCAAGGATGATTCTCCAACTTGACGGTGCACCTGCACATTTTGCAGTAAATGTGAAATTATTTAAATGAGCGCTATTCGCCGTGGATTGGTCGCGGTGGAGGGATCGCTTGGCCTCCGCGTTCACCGGATTTAACTCCCTTAGACTTTTTTCTATGGGGCACTATGAAGCAAAGAGTTTATGCGAACGTGCCAAACTCACGAGAAGAGTTGATTAATAAAATAATCGAAGTTGGAAATGAATTGCGACAAGATCGGGAGATGATCAGACGTGTAACTCAACATGTGGCAATAAGGGCTACAACATGTCTCCAACATCGCGGAGGTCATTTCGAACAGTTTTTATAAATAACTTTTTAGTTACGTGCATTTTGAAATGTTCTGTTTCATTCTTCTCATCAATTCACTTTGTCTGTCTGCAACCAGGGCGACAAATTTTTCAAAGGTCATATTCAAACCGTTATAATACTGATTTTTTTTGGTTACAATTAAGATTTTTATGTTTTTGGTTAGGAAATGTTCTGATCTATCTGATTAATGTAAAAAATCACTAGGTAAATGACTTACTTTTTTCATTAAAGTCGAAAATGTGAAAAAAATAAACGATTTTTTTTTTACATTTTTTTTCTTTTCTTAGTCTTTTTAGGATCTAAATACAACTTTGCAGTTAAAAGTTTGCTTTTATTTTATTACGCGTATCTTTATCTATCCAATGAGACATCTTTTAAGAATGTAGGACTTCTTCATCGGTGAATATTGTAATTTTAATGCGCGGGGTCGAGGTGGTGACACTGAAAAATTTAAATGGCTGCCATTTAAATACTGCTAGGTCTAAATGAGATTTGAGACATGATTTGTCGATGAAATTGATTATATTTTATAGCATTAAAAGCTCCGACACCGGTAACCGGACATTGTATACATATATATATATATATATATATATATATATATATATATATATATATATATATATATATATGGTATTTTAAAACGCACAGATGATAGTACTAAGGATACCTATGATGATGGGTCACAAAAAAATTCGATCCCGAGGGAAAAAAATCATCTTTTCACAACGTTTTATTAACTTTATTCACGCTCGATCATGTTACTACAGTTAATTGAAACGATATTTCACTAAAAAAATCATAAAAATTCTGAAACATAAAACCAGTAGTGGAATTACTGAATTACAATCAGCTAACTAGGGGTCAATGTACGCGCGAACGTCGAATTCGCGCGGCCCGCAACTAGCGATGGTACCACAATACTACTACGCTTTAATAAATTGTGTATTTGTTCATCGCCTTATAACCTTAATATTATACGATATTTTTATATTTTTTATTAAAATGTCGAAAACTAGCACGTCAAAAACGAATGAAACTAGGGCTGAATCTCCAGACTCCAAATTAATGATGTTACTGAATATAGCTATAGCTAGGCGCGATTCCTTATTTAACCGCTTACAAACAATTTATGATCACTCTCAACAAGTAGATAGTGAAGTGGACAGGGAAGAGTTCCTTTCTGGCGCGATTTCGATTGATGCATTACGAAATGATTTCGAAAAGGTATTAACCGAGTACAATTTAAATAATATGCAAGTCTACCCAGGAGCAAAGGTGGAAGATCAGTCATGGGTCGCGTTCGACGAATTATACTGTCATATAAAACGTGTAATGTCTCGTCTTACAAGTCGAATAACAAATGAATGTCCGAAATCGGCCATAATATCGCGACCATCTTCACCGCCTATAGAGCTAGCGTCGATTGATGGTGATATCCGCTCATAGTCATTATTTTATGCAAGTTTCAAATCCACTGTGCATGATAATCCGTCCCTATCAGACGCCGATAAATTGTATTACCTGCTACGTAAATTAACAATGAAAACGCATTCTGTGTTCGCCGGTATTACTCCTTGTGCTGAGAATTATGAACTTATTTTGAACGCGCTCATAGAGAAGTACGATGATAAACGCATGCGAGCTAAATTTACGACTTTAAACCAATTTCTAACTCTTCTGCTCGAAACTTAGAATTATTTTAAATACATTACATTTGGACTAAAGTCCAGCCCGTACCACGCGCTCCGTTTCATTCAGCAACTCATTGCGGATGATGGAGATTCATTTCGGCTAGCAAAGATTGCTTCTCGCTATATCTATATGGACGATATAGTTTTTAGCGTTATGTGGGAGGAAGAAGCTACATCAGCTGCTAATGAGCTGATTGAGTTATTTAAACGTGCGCAGTTCGATTTATTAAAATGGACATGTAATTCCGACTCCGTCTTAAGCGCTCTGCCTTCGTCATATAAGATGTCTGAGCCTCTTGGATTTGAAAAAACCGCTCAGTTAAAAATTTTGGGCTTGAGTTGGGATAAATTTCGCGATTGTTATGAATTTAAAGTAACCACACCTGACGAAAAGTGTTCAAAACGAATCATTTTAGCAACTTTAGCTAGAATTTTTGATAAAATGGGCTTCGTAGCGCCTGTTGTTCTCTTCACTAAACTTATTCGGATGATTATCCACCCTAGCATATAGTTGAAACCTGGAAAATGTTTAATGTTTTAATAGTATAGTGCTAGACAACGTACCGGAAGAGAAAATAACCGCACACCCCATTACAACGTCAGATCCAGAAATGTATCTAGTTCAGGATCTTAATAAACACATCTCCTCATGGAGTAGGCTCACGCGTATCCTTGTTTATGTCTGCAGATTTATAAATAAACTTCCTCGTTCCGGTTCGATAGCAGTTAACGCGTTCTATATATGCGCCGCCGAGCATATGATAATAGGCGATATTCAAAAAGAACATTTTCGACATTCGACAGCTAGGAGCCGGTAATAATTGCTCTCCTGCGCTAATGAAGCTCAAACCATTTTTATGTCATGGCCTTATCCACGTTGGTGGCCGCCTTACCAACTCCGCTGAAAGTTCAGAATACAAATATCCAATTATTTTACCACGTCTCGACGCTCTTGTAGAGTCGTTGATCGACTACTATCATAAAAAATATTTACATGCAGGCCCAGAGCTGCTCATGTGTTTGTTAAGGCAAAGATTTTGGATCTTGTCTGCTAGGCGAATTATTCGGTCTAGAATTAATAAGTGTAACGTTTGCTTTAAATTAAAACCGCGCCCGCAATTTCCTTTAATGGCTACGCTACCGGGATATTGAGTCACGCAAGCAGAGAAAGCTTTCGCTCATACTGGCTGTGATTATTGCGGCCCTATATCGTATACGCCCATACGAGCTCGCGGTGTTAAAACTCGCAAGGCTTACTTATGTATATTTACTTGCCTTACTACGCGCGCACTCCACATCGAAGTAGCCACGGATCTTTCCACTGTGAGTTTTATCGCAGCTTTAAAGCACTTCCTATTGCGACGGGGTCCCGTGAAATGCCTCTCTGATAGTGGAACAAATTTTGTAGGCACACGATCTTATCTACAAGACTTATACATATAATTTTATCACAAAGGAATACCACCCGCGTTTAGAAGAAGAATTGGCCGAAAGTCGCATTGAATTCAAGTTCATAGCGCCTGCCGCCCCACATTTGGTGGTTGTTGGGAGAGTAAGGTAAAATGTGTAAAGAACCATCTTCTTAAGGTTATTGGACAGCAGATTCTTGCGTATGAGGAGTTAATCACAGTCCTTGCTTAAATAGAATGTTTACTAAACTCTCGTCCTCTCACTGTGCTTAGCTCCGATCCAGCTGAACCGACGGCTTTAACACCCGCACATTTTTTGAATACGTTACCATTACACTCTCTACCTGCACCTGATGTGGAATTTTCGCCAATTAATTTACTGCAACGACACGCACTCTTAGAGAAATTGATCCAATCCTGTTGGCGTCGTTGGAGAACTGAATATCTGCATCAACTGCAGGCGCAGCAGAAATGGACTCAATCCTCGGTCGCCGTAAAGGTGGGCACAGTTGTCATAATTATAAATGATAGCTCACCGACCCTCCCCTGGCCTTTGGGAGTGATCGTAATGGTTCACCCGTCTAAGAACGGTGTAGTTCGTGTCGCTACAGTAAAAACGGCAAGGGGTGCACTCGTGTGACCAGTGGTGCGCTTGTGTCCGTTGCCTACGCAATAATAAACTCTACATCGCTTACATCTTCTTTACATCTATGTATTATAATATGTATTTATTATTATGTATTATAATATATATTCGCTTAGCTTTAGTTAGCATTAATTGTATTTATCGCATCACATTATTATTATCCTTTTAAAGGCGACCCTTTAAGGGCGGGGGAAATGTTACCGCCACTTCTCAAATTGAAATATTCCGCGTTTTTTGGTCAATCTTATTGACGAATCAGATTCCTCTATAATACCTTTCATTCATTCCATTCGTTCCTTCTTGCGACCGACAACCGGGTAGAAGAAGGAGTCTCAGTAAAAACACGCCCGTACGCTGAAGCATATTGTGTCACGCTCGATATATCAATTTAATTATCATACACTTAAAATCACGGCCGTGAATTGTGTCAATTAAGTGTACATCGCGCAAGAAAACTAGGAGTGTACCACGCGAGTGTCAATCTCAAGTACGAAGAGAAGCTGCTGGCGTTCTCCAGGTGCGTACCTTCAGTTCAGTTATGTGTCGGTTGCAAATTTCAACAAAATCCAATTCCGACTACCTATTACAGTCCACTTTATACCAATTTTAAACCAAGCATTGAGTTGTCACTTTGGGACTAGATGAATTCAGTCTCTGGTTTTTGTCACTAACCATATGAAACACAGAAGCATTATACTGCAATTTCTAGCTGGTATTTCGGTGAGAGCTTGATCCTTCCCCGAACAAGTCGTCCCATTCCTGTTGCAGTCATAATACACTGCAGCGTGGCTCTACCACATACATAATGGAGTAGAAACGGAGAAGAAGAAAAAAAAAGAGATATTTGAATAGATTTTCTGCCAATTTGGCACTTCTACCTTACAATAAAAATGATTTAATCTCTTCCCATTATTAATGTTCTCTATTTGATTGCAACCTAAAGTTTCATGAAAGAATTTTATGTCACCGAGACTAATTGGATGAATTCCGCCTTCCTCCAACAACAAACGTTTGTTGGAAATTTACCAGACTTACCTAATTAAAATGGCCGTGCCTTTGAATTTTATACTATTACTTTCTTATAACTGCTATCTTGGACCTAGCACAGATATGTACATTACAAATTTTTGCAAAATATCAACACTAAAGCTCTCTACAAAACACAAATGTAAAGCAGTTCTTGTTGAAGTATATGGTCAGTCATATGGTATTCGTATTCACATAATGTGAAATAATAAATACAGATTTATACTCGATATCAATAAGATAATATCATGTAGTCAGTTGAAACAGACGGCTAACTTTGACATAAACTAATCCAATCATTTTTTTATACGCCTTTACTATGTTGGGCAGGCGAGTCGGTGGGCGAAGAGCTGACACATCATTTATCGGTACTAAGCTAATCAACGAATCTTTCAAATTTTGAATTCCAAATGTCGCATTCTTGAACAGAATGGAAGAACGGAGACTAATCATCTGAGCAGTACAATATTATAGTGCACAAGTGTGTGCGCAAGCACAGGTGCACTCTCTATTCCCTCACTCTCATAGTCAGTTGCAACGGCAATCTGACACGGCCGGAGAAGAGAGACTAGACGCCGGATGAATGGACGAACTTTCCGAGGCACGGTGGTGAAACACCATGACCTTTCTGACTCTTGGCTGCCACTGAGTATTTCTTATACAGTAACTGTTTTTTGGCCGACCTGAGATTTGGACCCGGGACAACACGATGCAGTCAAATCCTGTGGATTAAAGGTACTAAAAGTATAGAGTACATGACTGATAATAGCCCCTGGGAATGAGGTGATCGCTACCATTCTGTTTCTAAATGTTTTCATAGCAATTGTATAAAATATTATATTGTAAATTGTGCTTTTCAAAAAAAAGTCCCACTGGGTTTCTTGCTGGTTCTTCCCAGGACAAAGGTTTTTTTGCGAACCAGTGGTAAAAGTAAAAAAATTACTTTCAATAAGTATTATATGGTATTATTTGTTATATGGCAGCGAAACCTGTATGCCAGAAGAAGCATAAAAGCAAGTTGAATGCAGTGGAATGCGATCTTCGTAAAATGTGCGGCGTTACCATGGCTGATGAAAGCGAAACGAAGAGATTCGCAATATGGCAGGTTTGAAAGATGACCTTATCACAAAATTGATAAGGGCGTGCTTCGATGGTTTGGGCGTTGAGCGAATTGAAGACCGAATGGTGAAGAAAATATATAGCGCGAAAGTTAATATTAAAGGTGTCGAGGTAGACGAGACTAACTCGAACCATGAGCAAACTGCTCGAAGAGGGAAGGTCAAGAGTACTGGATACCTAGACGTGCATGCATGAAGAAGATTATGAATCTGAAAGAAGCGAAAGAGATATGTAAGGATCGTGACACTTGGCGATCTGTTCTCTCTATACCCGTCAGGGATTGTGCGTGAAGATAAGTAAGTAAGTATTATGTACTGTAATCTATATTGAATAAAAATTATTCTATTCTATTCTATGTAATCATCCATACTGTTAATAAGTTGTACGCTCATAGATAAGTAATAATGGACAACAGAATATTAACATACATAACTATTGCGCATTCTTTCCTTATACATATTTTTATGCAAATATAAGGCTTACCTTAAAATTAAAGATATTATTGCGACGTGGAGTATGTTTAACATTTTAATACTCGTATGAATGCTGTATTTAAAGTGTCGGCTTGTTCAAAATATTTAATAAAGGTGTCCCATAAAGTAAGTGATATTGAAGATATTAAAATTCATGACAAACTTTTTTTGATTTTGAATGTTAACTTGCGATATTGTGTGGTGGTTAGAACGTAGAAATAATAAATGAGGAAGGAGAGGCAAAATGCTCCAGAAGTATGTGTTAGAGCAGAGTCGGCAAAGGGTGACCTAGACAGAAGTTTATCAAATAAATTGGCGATATATTGAAGATGGGCCAAATTAAGTACCTTAACCGACAAGCATGTATGCGTGAATGTGAGAGAATGGAGATAGGTCGATCGATAGGCGTAGTCGCTGCCTACTCCATTGGGTAAAAGGCATGAGAGTTTATTTACGTATATGTATGTTTTTCCAAATTCCTCAAAAGTTACGTAAGATTTATTTCTTTACGTAAGTATCTAGAAATTAGCTTGAATATTTGCGAAGAAGTTAACAAATTTTGAATTTAAATCTTTTAACCCTAAAGACTAATGAATTTGTATACTGCTAAGACTACAATGGGTGTAAAACACCGGATTTATTTATTAGAAAAATTATATGAATGAATAAATATATTATTGTTTTTTAATATTCTTAAATTATGGATAATGTTCTTGGATTTATTCATTCATAGGTTTATTTTTTTAAATAACAACAATTTAAATTGCATGTTCAAAATCTTAAAAACATAGTTTCAGGGGTTTGAAAAATAATTGAAAAAAAACAGTACAGTTTTAATCAGTTTTATATTTTTAATATCATAAATAAGCCTTGAATTTGGTATATTATTTATCTAGTATATAAAATAAAACATATGAAATTTTCAAATCAAAATGATAACTAGATAATTTTTGTTTTAAATGCTTGTAACACAAAATAAATATAATGTAACCTTCTTTTACTAATTATAAACAAAAATAATGAAAACTAACAATTACTTCTAAATGCGTTATTCTTTGGTTAACAAAATATTACTACTACAGTTAACGCACACCAAACTACGGTGTAGTTTACAAATAAATACTGAACAATTAGAGCATTTAGCTGTGAACTTTTATCTCCTTTCGGTTTACAAATTCCATCTGCCTTGTTTAGCTTTCGTGGCCCTCTCTTGTGAACCTTCTTCATTATCAATTCGTGAATCTCTCAAGGACTCTGTATTATCAACTCTTCGAATGCTGGTACCCGACAGAGTACCTTGATTATCAGAGTGTAGCTTTCGGTGTTCACTGATTACGCTTTCGATTTTGTCTCTAATCTTGTGCCGTAAGTTTGGAATTTTGAGTCTGTCTTTTATGTGTGGTAACTTTAGATCCAGTGACAACTTGTATAGGAATTCGGCTCGAGATTCCTGGCTTTTGCCATTCCTATTATTGTTGTTATTGAGAATCGTGTGAGAATTTATTCCTGCTACATCCAACATGTTGTAAAAATAGCCAACGGCCATCTTTTGTTCGTCTCGAACAACTGTAGCTATGACACATCTGATCAACAGCATCCACTCCTGCTTTAGTAGAATTATAGTATTCAATAACCTCTGGCTTCCTTGTTTCTGATATTGCTGATTCATGGTGCATATTCGACAAAAGTATCACAATCTTATTTTTTTGGACAATACGTAGAGAGTTGAAGTTTATCATGTGTATTGTATAGAAACACTGAACTTCCTATGGGACGATTCTTCGTTACGATGGTGTCGGTATCTCTACTTTGTTCTTGCGCATGGTACCAACCGTTGTTAGTTTGTATTTATTTTGCATATTATTTGCCATAGGTACAGATGTGAACCAGTTGTCACAGGTAATGTTTATATTTGTACCATGAACAGATTTAGTCAAATTTTCAACATAATACTCTGCAAGAGGTTTGCTTCCATTTGGCGTCCCTTTTACTGGAAACGAGGCATTCCATCTTAGTCCTCAGGGGTGACAACGTATCGGTATTTTGATCCTTAATCGAAGATAAATGTTGATGTCTACGGGCCACCGCATCCATTTACCATCAAGTGGACTGTGGGCTCGTTTGTCTCCCTTATTCTATAAAAAAGTCAACACATGGACTTTTAATGTATGTATGACTTAGCAGGCGGATTAATGATCGAGCTCCAGACATTTTGCACCTTTTATGCTGCTTTTTCGTCACCTATTTGAGTTTCTTACGCCTAGCGTTAACGAGATTGTTAAACCACTACCTTTCAGAAGCCATAAGATCTTTTTGGCATATCTCATAATCGCCTCTTACAACACCCGAATTACAACAAAATGGATTGGATTTTTTTGGCTATGCGATATATTACTTCCTAGTGACTTAGTGAATATGGTGGCGGTAAAACAGGCTGGCGGCCATCTAAAAGAAATAACTCATTCACGAGCAGAAAAAGACGGACGTATTGAATTTTGGGTAAATTTATACAGTCCACCTATTAAGAACACCCGCTTAGAACTATCTATTGACCTCCGTCACAGACAAGAACCAGTTATCTATAGATAACCATTTCTTTAATCAACTTTATAAAACTTAAACTTATTTCACTTTATTGACACGGAAAATAATGATTTACAGTTTGTATAATTAAACCCATTAAGTGTTTACAAGGACATAAGCGGAATCTCCGAAACGACTAAATAAAAAAAATGCGATTTCACTGGTAACATTTATTTGTTCAAAATAATTAAAAGCTTAACTGCAGCGTTCCAAAATCATTTACTGTTGAGAGTTTTACGAAAGAATTCGTCAAGTTCCAAAGACTAATTGAACGAATTCCGCTAAGCTACGACTACTGGGGCTTGCTTGGAACTTATCACACTCAGCTAATTAAAATTGTCACATCCGTAAGTTGTATTTCGGTTAAATTTTATATATTTGATATAGAGTAAAATCAGATTTTATTAAATATTAATAATTGTTATTTTACTTAAATTATTTTTAAAATAATGATTTTAAAAAAATGTGATTTTTTTTTTGTAGTTGTGTTTTTTACTAAAACTCACTCACACAAAAAATCACTCTTTGACATCCCTGTAAAACGTCACTTTGTCGAAGTACAAGTGCTACGTGTCTGCTTGATTATTTATGTGATATCACAATTTAAAAAAATATATGTTTGTAAATAATTGTAAGTAGTAGTAGTTAGTAGTTTGAGTTTGTTTAAAAACTACTTCACAATATGTTGATGAGTCACATTGCAAAGTTTTTGAAAGATTTTGACGGCAGCTTGAACCAGCAGATAGTCGATGACGATAGTATTCCAAGGCGCCTATGCAAACACATTATATTGAGATTCATAACACCATCGGAGCATTTGTTTCATAGTTTTAATATTGTGAATCAATGTAATGTTTTAAATAAGATAGGTATATTTATTAGACTACAGAACTGATTTTGTTAAATTATTTTATTATGTATAATTATCATATTATTCTTGTTTGTATGTAATTAGTGTGTTATTTCTTGTTTCTTACTCATTGTGAATTATTGCCCATACACTTAAATATTAAGAGAATTAAAACATAAATATAAACTGTTTCCCTGATAAAGAAGTTTTTGTCATAATTTGACCTTGAGTTTAGAGGATTTTGTCGTAATCGCCATGCTTTACAAGTGTTTTGGCGACTATCGAACTAAATTTCTTGTTTTGATGCTGCTTCCGGACGTAGTCATCTAGCTGTATAGTATATAATTTGCATATGTATAAAGCCCGAGAGAGTCACAGGATATGTAAAATATATTGTGGAGCGCGGTTGTATGAAAAATTTTTTTTTTATTATTTTAAATTCTAATAGCGCGGGATTAGTGCCTTATGCTTAAAGTCAATTTAGTTTTTTTTCCAGCTCAATTTAATAACATCTTCTGCCTCCGCAAGGCCTCAATCTTTAATGTTTTACTAAAAAAATTAGTATGTTTGGGCTAAGATAAATAATTGATCAGAGTTAACTAGAGATTTTAAATTAAACTTAATAATATAATTAGAATACTTGTAATATAATTTAATAAAAAAGTGAAACAAAATTCAATCATATGTATTAAAAAACAAATCGTCAATTTGCCTTAAAATCTCTCTTCGTGTCGAATTTTGTCATTTTCTTACGGGATTCGAATTTTGCGTTTATGACCACTAATCGTGATGAATCCTTACATTGAGAAATGGCTGCTTCTGTCATCAACTTCACAGCTCGCTCAACAGCCTGAATATGACATGGGAGACGTAAAAACAAAAGTTCACCCTCACCACCAGATTAGCCTATTTGCTGAATTTCTTGGTCACTTAAGTGTTTCAATATCGGTTCAGTAATGGTGAGTTACTAATTTATCATATCAATGTAGGTTGTCGCGCTAAAATTAATATCAGGCATCTCGAATAGCCTTGATGCAAGGGATTGCGATATACTGCGTGCTTTTAATATACGCCGGGCTGCCAATTCACGAATGCGCTTTCTATCAGTAATCGTTGCAAGTAGTAAATTTTCAGGATGTGCGAAGTAGTTATTGCGTTAAATGACGGGATCAATTACTTCTTTCAAGGATTTTGGCAGATACCTGCAGGCTAATATAATTTTAAATAGATGTCGAGCTCCATCTTTACATGATGGTTTATTCTTAATCGAGAACCAAGCTGGGGCATAAACTTTTACGACAAATGTAGCCAGAGCAATCAAATTCTCTTTTGCTACATACAAATGTAGGATTTAATTAGCACATGTGAGCCAACGAGCATGAGATTGTTTACCTGGAAACCTGTTTGCTAGATCTTCTGGAAAAGAACTTGGTTGTACCGCAGAGACGATTTGTGCAAGTACTTTTGATCTGTGCTCAAATCTGGGGCCATTTCTGGGAGTGATTCTGCTTTTTTATTTGATTTTTAATCGGTATTTGTTCACAAGTTTCCAGTATCTTTCCCAACTGACCAGTGTAAGACTTGGTCCCGAAGTGCCTGCGTCAATATGTAAAAACAAATGCCTTAATGGCAGCTCGTTCATATGCAGTAATCAAATAATCCGTTGGAGGGTTTCAATATCCCTTCCTTTGTAGCCTTTTTTCAAGGAGTCTTATAATACCACCGTACTTTTCAGAATTTACATTAGTCCCATCACAACTTATTGCCACAAGATGTTATAGGGAAATGCCTTCCTCTGCCAAGAACCCTGTGATTGCTGATTTTACTGCTTTCGTCGAACCAGTGCTAGGTAATACATAACCCATGAAGATAGAAACATAGAAACGTCTATTTCTGAATCAATTGAAGTAGAACTAACTTTTGAGGGTGTACCCGACCGATTTTTCCGATCTAGTTTCCTCTGTAGGGTCTTTTGTAGGTTCTTCTTAGTAGTAATGTCGACTCCGCCTATTATCATTTTGCGAAAAGTTCAGATCAATCAAAAGTGAATGTTCTCGTTTGGGAACCTTTTTATCGGTCGAGCAGGTGCAATTCGTGAGTTTCTTGCATTTGCATGCTGAAATATCAAATAGCCAAAGAAAACTATCCAATTTTTCTGAAGAGAGCTTCTTAATAGACTTGAGTAAATTTTTACATTTTAGGTGGTAGGGTTTTTAACATTTGTATAACTCATGTTCTAGTCACGTGTTCTAGTCACGATTGGAATAGACGCAGTTTGCCAAATATTTTCAACTCTAGGTGCCACAATATCTGCTATTTGTGAAAATGTTGGCTCTTTATCTGTTTCCTGTTGCAATTTTAGTTGATTTCTGGTCCACTCGTAGTACTTCATCACATCTTCATACGTAGGTAAAGTGTTCTCTTTAATATCTTGGATATCACCAAAAAGCGAACACTTGAATGCACTACGAGTTCTCTCCATGCTTCAAACTACTAACAAATATTGTGAAATAGATAAAAGCGCGACCTTTCACATTGAAAAGCAATAGCATACTAGCAGTGAGACAACAAGTGCGCGACAAATTACCTCCCGCGCGTGCGCCAAAATTACTTCCCGCGCGCCATCATGACCTTGATTTGAAGTAAGTTTACGAAAAAACTTGGTTTTTTATTGACTTTCATTGAAAATTAACTATATTTTTAATTAAAAAATAAAACAAAATGTTACAATTTATTTAATAATAGCATATTTACATAGCGTCAATCCTGGGTCGAAAATCATATTTTTATAAAATTTCAAAGACCTGGCGGAGGCAGTTACTCTGAATCAATCCAAATAATATTTAGAATGAGTTAATTTGATTCCTAAAGGCACCTTTTGCGCACTATTAAATTATCATAAGGTGAAAAAAAAATTTTCGCTCCAACCTAATGTACATATTACATCTTAAGACATCTCGCACGGAGCAGGTATTGTAATATAAACTTCATCTGCTCAGTTTGATCTGCAGGCACATACTCTAGCTACTAGATAGGGTTTTTAGTTTTTAAAATTGATTATTAAAATGATTAAAATATTGAAGTATATTATTTCAAAGGCTGTAGTGGATGGATGGATGATAACCCACAAAATAAACTTTATCAGGTAGTTTTGTCTGATATCGAGCATTTTAAAGCTGTATACGATCCTTTGTATAGGCTCACGCTCCGAGCATAACTCACATCGGCAAAAGTTTCCTGAAAGAATTTCACCTTGCCTCACTAGCAAATTGTTTCTCGACGTTCTTGGAAAGAATATAGATCTACGTGACTATTGGAACAAGTGCTTTAAATTTAAAGACTTAAGTAAAATATAAATGTAGTTCTTTGCGATTAAAATTATTAAAAGTATTATAATAAGTAAGTCATTAATGTCGTATGACTTTCCATTTTATCTCATTATCATCAGCTCGTTAAAGTCCACTACTGGACATGGCCTCTCCCATTGCAAGAAAGGTTTGACTTAATAGTCACGCTAGACACACGGATCGATTATTGCAGTACCGATTTGTCACCATCCATCATAAATTTCATGTGCGCCCTACACTTCGTCTACCGAGCTACGGAGAGGGCTATGCTTGATATTATCGAATGTAGAATTGACTTATTGAAATGTACAAAAATTTGTCAATAAATAAGTTTAAATGTTTTATTAAAGAAAAATTGTACAAAAAGGGTTATTATAATATCAAAGAATATATAAGTGAAAAAAAACCCTGGGAATGAGGTGATCGCCACCATGCTGGTTCTATTAAAACTTATTTAGAATTTGTACAAACAAAAAAATAAAATTGTTGTAAAGTGAAATATGTTTCAAAAAAAATCCCGCTGGGTTTCTTGCTGGTTCTTCCCAGGACAGAGGTATTTTCCGAACCAGTGGTAAATAAAAAAATGACTTTCAATAAGTATTATGTAATAATCTATATTGAATAAAAAATATTCTATTCTATTCTATTCTATTCTTGGGGTTTCTCTGTTTGAAAGACTTAAAAATGAGGATATCCACATTAGGACCAGATTAACCGACATAGCCCAACGGATTAATAAGCAGAAGTGGCAATGGACCGGCCATATAGCTCGAAGAAACGACAACCGATGGGGGAGAAAAGTTATCGAGTGGCAGCCTCATACCGGTAGAAGAAAGATGCAAATGATTCAGTAAATCATTTGCATCTCTTAACTTTGAAGGCGGCATGAGATAGTCACTCAATTTCATTGAGTGTTAGCTTATATTATGATATATTTTTTTACTAGAAACGGATCTTAGATACTGTAATAAGATTTCTTAGGCGTAAGAGGATCGACTACCCTATACCATCCCTGACTGAAACTAAGGCAATAGATGGGCAGAAGCATCTTCTTCATAACAATTCAAAATATAAAAAAACTGCGGTTGCCAACTAGCCTGCGAAACGTGGCATTTAAGGCCAATGTTTAGAGCTGTAATGATGATGTCGCATATGATGCTAAATCGGTGCACGTATCTTGGTAAAGCATTATTTATTCAGGCAAACATAAATTCTAGAATCCCAAAAGGATTCGTAAAATTATGGTTCCGTGGTCAAAGGTAATTTAGTGTTAGTGTCGTAGTTGTCCTTTTATCAAGAAAAAGCTTATTTAATAATATATTTTATTACACAGAAAGCAGAAGAAAGTGCTATATTTTTTTGAGTTTCTAAACAATTCAGCAATCTGATAAAACATGGCAAATTTATAACTTAAAATGAAGTCGAAAATAAAAATATAAATTTTTCTATGACCATAGTAAAAAGTATTTTTTTTTGAAAAGGAGGAATTGTATTTTTGCTGTTATTATGTTAAAAGCTTTCAACGATTTGAGAGTTATGTGCTTGTGATTCGTCTTTTTGGATTGAACAGATTGGCTTTGATTCCCGAGTTATTGTAACTAATCTGCGAAGCGGTTTCTTAGGACAAATTTCTTTATTTCTAGTAGTTACTGATTCTTCCATACCAATTGTCCTCAATATCCGACTAAGATGTTTTTTTTTTTGTTATTTTAAACTTATTATAATCGATTGCAATATGTAGTCATAATATGCAAAACATATATTCTACTTATACAAACTCTCTGAGGCACACTCGCGAGGCGCTTCTTTCGCTCCTCCTCTATAAATTTCTAGGTTCGAGACCAATCACTGGAAATTCACACCACCAATCTAGAGTACGTGCCGTAATAAGGTATTGGTGTTATTTCACATCTCTCTATACAATAATTGGCTGCGGGGCATGTCGAAAAAGAACTAGTTTCGTGAAAATCACGTAACGACCTACGACAGCTAAGCGTCCGTAGTCTCTACATACTATAAAACAAAGTCGCATCACGTTGTCTGTACGCTTAGAAACGTATTCAGATACAACAGCAAAAGGATGTTGATCCGATATAACAAACAGAAAAGCAGGTAGAAAGTACAACGTAGGAGCCTTAGTTCGTGATGGTCAATCGCAAAAATTAGTAATTAAATACCAGGGCCCGTATCGTATCATTAAAGCGCTCCCATGATAGGTTTATAGTTGAAGACACACCGTTGTCACGTAAAAATGGCCGTAGGTACGAAGAAACAGTGGCTTTGGATAAAATTCAGCCATGGATGAGCTTTGATAGGAACTATGATAATAGTTTGAATAGTACAAGTGATGCTGATGATGATACTGGCGATAATGGACGTGTTAATGAAATATAATATTGAACCAAAATAATACTACAAATGTAAAGGAACTCACGAAATATGAGTTTGTACTAATAATAGAATTAGTTAAGTCGCTATTTTCTTTTCCTCTTTCCTTTATATGCTTGTGATTATGTTCAGTTATTCAAGTTATGTATAATTATAAGGCATAATTCTTTTAAAGTTGTAAATATTTACTTTGCAAATATCCGCTTAGTAAAATAAAATGATGTGTCTTACCTAGTTTGAAGAGCACCTCCCGCCCTCCCTCAATTGCGTGCACTATCCCCGTCACCACTAATCCCAGCACCACTACTCCCACCACCACTACACTAGGAAAGACACACCACCGATGACAATACGACACGTGTTTCGCCTCTACACGAGGCATCATCAGGTGTAGTAGACTCTACGGTGGCTGACCGCTAAGTGAGCGGCGAGCCAAAAACAGCTGCTATTTATAAGACTTGCCGACGCAACCGCTCCCCACTTAAGTAGTGAGCGACCGCGTCATGCGATAGAACATGCAACCAATCACCACCTGACGTACGCAGCCGCCTGCTATTAAATTAACAACAAGCCGCTGCGAAACGCCCGCCTACCCTCCAACCACGCAACCAATCGCTAATCACCGTGATGGTGACGAACGACCATATCGCGAGGCTGTCCGCTATTGGAGAGCAGGTTTAAAGATGTTTAAGAGAGGTGAGTTAGAAACATTTGTTTGTTCATTCAGCAGTGCAACATTACTATTTTTATTTTTTAATATCTCCAACTGTTCCAGCACACACAGTCGCAGCCCTTTGTTACAAGTATGTAAAACTTTAAAGGAGTGGTCGTTGGTTAGGTTGTGTCCAGTGTCCAAGAGATGTTTAGCGAAATGGGATTTATCGGGATTGCAATTCCTGTACGCGGCTAAATGCTCTTTGTAACGTGTCTCGAAGTTGCGACCAGTCTGACCCACGTAAACGGCGTGGCATTCGTCACAAACAAGTTTATAAACACCCGACTTTTGACGAATATCTAACTTATCTTTATTATTACAGATATTCCTAAGAGAATTGTTTGTTTTGAACGCAACGTACACGCCGCTCTGTCGAAGAGTATTAGCTATTTTTTCAGATATGGAGCCTAAGTAGGTCAAACTGCTCACATATCGACGAACACTTTGAGGTTGAACCGCGTACAGAGAATTGCGGACGGCATGCTTTTCTTTCTTTTTAATTAAATTGTTAATGAGATTTTTTGAAAAACCATTAGAGACCGCGATTTGATAAATTACGTTAAGCTCTTTTAAATAATTTTCTTCACTTAATGGGACAGCAAACAAACAATTAATATAACAATAAAAAGCGGCTAATTTATGTTGCCAGGGATGACACGATGACGCGGGGATGACCGTGTCGGTATGAGTTGGCTTTCGGTAAATTTGGAAAACATGCAACGACTCCTTTCTCGTTATTGTTAAATCGAGGAAATTAAGGGAACAGTCTTGTTCCAATTCAAGCTTAAATTTAATTTTATCGTGGACTCTATTTATTTTATTAAGGAAAACATCCAGTTGTCTCCTTGTGCCAGTCCAGCAAATAATTATGTCGTCTACATATCTATAATAGTACAAGATATTTTGATTGACAACTATATGTTGTTTTTCGAAATTATCCATGAAAATGTCCGCCATAAGAGGACTTAGAGGGGACCCCATAGCTAACCCTTCTTTTTGTAGATAGAAACGGTTATTAAACCGAAAATAGTTTTGTTTCATACAGAGAGAGGTTAAATTAAGAAGATCATTTGTTTCCCCGGGATGTAGACGACGTTTATTTAAGAGATCTGCGAGTATACGCAAACAATCAGCGGATGGGACATTTGTGAAAAGACTATCAACGTCTAAAGATAACAAAATGAATTTAGGAGGAATACGAATATCTTTAATTTTGGAAACGAGTTCTAAACTATTTTTAAGGCTGTAAGTTGGGTTGAAACCAGATTTCTCCCGAAGGAGGAAGTTTAATTTTTTAGCAAGGAAATAAGCTGGTGCACCTATATATGAGACAACTGGACGAATAGGAACATGTTCTTTATGTATTTTAGGTAACCCATATAAAATGGGTGCTTGAGGATTTATTGGAACAAGATTGCTCCGAGACAAGTTGTGATCGGGAAAAACATATGATGACTGTTGTATACATACTTTAATATCTGAAGTAAACTTTTTGGTTGGGTCAGACTCCAATAACTCAAAGTCATCTCCTTGGATAACATCGTTAACCTTCTGGCTGTACCCGCTATTCTCCATAATGACAACAGTATTGCCTTTGTCTGCTTTAGTAACAATGAGGTTATTACCACGTCTACCACGTATACCACGTCCACGATAAAATTAAATTTAAGCTTGAATTGGAACAAGACTGTTCCCTTAATTTCCTCGATTTAACAATAACGAGAAAGGAGTCGTTGCATGTTTTCCAAATTTACCGAAAGCCAACTCATACCGACACGGTCATCCCCGCGTCATCGTGTCATCCCTGGCAACATAAATTAGCCGCTTTTTATTGTTATATTAATTGTTTGTTTGCTGTCCCATTAAGTGAAGAAAATTATTTAAAAGAGCTTAACGTAATTTATCAAATCGCGGTCTCTAATGGTTTTTCAAAAAATCTCATTAACAATTTAATTAAAAAGAAAGAAAAGCATGCCGTCCGCAATTCTCTGTACGCGGTTCAACCTCAAAGTGTTCGTCGATATGTGAGCAGTTTGACCTACTTAGGCTCCATATCTGAAAAAATAGCTAATACTCTTCGACAGAGCGGCGTGTACGTTGCGTTCAAAACAAACAATTCTCTTAGGAATATCTGTAATAATAAAGATAAGTTAGATATTCGTCAAAAGTCGGGTGTTTATAAACTTGTTTGTGACGAATGCCACGCCGTTTACGTGGGTCAGACTGGTCGCAACTTCGAGACACGTTACAAAGAGCATTTAGCCGCGTACAGGAATTGCAATCCCGATAAATCCCATTTCGCTAAACATCTCTTGGACACTGGACACAACCTAACCAACGACCACTCCTTTAAAGTTTTACATACTTGTAACAAAGGGCTGCGACTGTGTGTGCTGGAACAGTTGGAGATATTAAAAAATAAAAATAGTAATGTTGCACTGCTGAATGAACAAACAAATGTTTCTAACTCACCTCTCTTAAACATCTTTAAACCTGCTCTCCAATAGCGGACAGCCTCGCGATATGGTCGTTCGTCACCATCACGGTGATTAGCGATTGGTTGCGTGGTTGGAGGGTAGGCGGGCGTTTCGCAGCGGCTTGTTGTTAATTTAATAGCAGGCGGCTGCGTACGTCAGGTGGTGATTGGTTGCATGTTCTATCGCATGACGCGGTCGCTCACTACTTAAGTGGGGAGCGGTTGCGTCGGCAAGTCTTATAAATAGCAGCTGTTTTTGGCTCGCCGCTCACTTAGCGGTCAGCCACCGTAGAGTCTACTACACCTGATGATGCCTCGTGTAGAGGCGAAACACGTGTCGTATTGTCATCGGTGGTGTGTCTTTCCTAGTGTAGTGGTGGTGGGAGTAGTGGTGCTGGGATTAGTGGTGACGGGGATAGTGCACGCAATTGAGGGAGGGCGGGAGGTGCTCTTCAAACTAGGTAAGACACATCATTTTATTTTACTAAGCGGATATTTGCAAAGTAAATATTTACAACTTTAATATAATGGATTTCCGCAAAGTAACGCCTGATTCTATTAATTAACATAATTCTTTTTTTATATACTAAACGTGTATCTATGTTAGTTTTAACACTTTTATGAACAAATCTAAATTGTAATTAAGTTTTCAGTAAATGAAAATGTTCTCTGTACTTCAATTTAATTTTAAGAAGATTGTGATAAAAAATCTTGTTATGTGTATTTCGAGATTATACCGCGAATGGTCTCGCGCTATACAGGATGGTCGAGCTGTTAGGGAATACCTTATTCTAAATACAAATTACCACTTCCGATGGTTAATTAATCTCAGGCTATTGATTTTATTCAAAATTTTAATCACTATAAATAAAATTACTTAAAATCCATCTATAATTAAGCTAATATGATTTTTGTGAAATTTAATACAACTTTTGTAAAATAAGAAAACATTGTAGACTACATCCGGTCTGTATGTATTTACCGTTTCCAGCTATGCGGAAAGATAAAGACACGACTTGTAGAACGATACCGGGTCGTAGTCAGTCGATCGTCGGCATTCAACAGTGGAGGACGCCTAAGTAGGACGTTACGCCAAAATTGATCGATAATTATATTGTTAGATTGTTCGATAATAAAGTGTAAGCGGAAGAGCTAATAAATTTGATGAAGAAAATCCAAATCGTTGTATGAATTTTTATTAACTCCAATAATAGATACCTATTCCTTTAAAAATTAATACGCAAATGTGTTCTCACCTTTGAGAACTAAGATGGAATCCTCTTTATCAAAACGGGTAATTTCGTTTTTTTGTCTACATCATAGTCATCTGTAATTTACTCCACCTCTTACCTATTTCTGACGCCAAGCAACAGTGATGGCACTGCTGTGTTCCGGTCTGAGGGGTATAGATATTTAGTATTATGCAGTACATGGGCTGCAGTAGCCACTAAACATCAATTTGACTCTTAGTTCGCTTTGTCACTTCAATTTTATATAAATATAGGATTTTTGTAAGAGTAATTTATTTAAAATTTCTTATAGGTGTTATTTCATATCTTATGAGAAAAAAATGACTTAAAAAAATTAAAAATAATGTTTGTAAGTACATCAAATACAAATTAAAAAGCTGAAATATATACAGATGTTCCATCGCAGTATTTAACCAATATCAGATATTAAAAGGAACGGAGGAGAATTAGTATTTATTGAATACCGAGACATAAACCCCGATTCTTTGGTTGAAGCTGGTGCGGTATTAAATTGAATTATTTACGTTTATTGCCATTAACTTCGTTGTAAGTATGGAAGCTTTTAAAGCGTGACATAATGCCTTCGTACGCCAAATGTAGTACTTCCATTATTAATCAAAATATCGCTCTTGGGGCTTAAACGAATTTATTGAATACTAGCAATCCGCCTCGGCTTCGCCTGAGATGGATCTATTAATATGCCGTTATTTAGATTTAAGAGAAACAATTTTTAGATTTCTCAAAAAAAAAAAATATTTTTATAAATATATTTTTCGGATAAAATATAGCCTAAGTCACTCCTGGCATTGCTCTTTACCTGTTCGTCAAGTTTCATTACAATCGGTTCAGCCATTCCGAAGATTAGCCTTAACATAGAGACAGGCAGACAGACAAACAGATAACAAAAAGAAAGACGGATAGATAAAAGTTTTAAAAATGATTATTCATCTCTGAATGGCATGTAAATAACCCCTAATCTTAGTAGAAGCCAATTATGTATTTTGATATTAGAGACAGACACTACAATTTTATTTATATGTATTATATAAAGAGTTGTTAGTTTAATATGGATGTGCAAATTAAACTTATGCCATACTATAAAAAATGGAAAACAGAGTATTTGTGTACAAACATTAAAAATAAAATAATATAGTATATCAGTGTTGTATAATTTATATATTAATAACCGGATTTCGCACCGTGGGTGTGGTAAATGCTAAAGCGATTTCATGGCTACTGACAGACGGTAGTACAAACATTTCGATTATCCCAGACTTAATAATTTAATACACAGTTAATAATTTGCATTTAAATGGCACTAAAACTAATTTGAAATATCAAACATCAAAATAATAATATGATTTTAAATGTTAGTTTTAAGTCTTCTTGATATCACAATTTTTCTTGGAATCACTCTAGACGCAAAGCTTCAATAGGGCACCCATATATCTGAAGTGGCGGTCATGGCAACGGTGGGGTAGGGGTGCAAAGAATCCCCGGGAGAGGACAGGTTACCACCAAAAACTGGACTTGGCGACGTATAATGGACGGACTATGCGGCAAGGCGGAAACATTTACAAACTGGAATCTGAGCTGGAAAATATAAGATAGCATATTGTAGGGTTAAGTGAAGTCCAAAGAGAGGGGGAGAACACATTTACCCTGCAATCGGGCCATCTGCTCTACTTTCGGGAGGGCGAGGGCCTTTTCCAAGGCGGAGTAGGTTTCATCGTTCACAGGATCCTCACTAACAACATTGTAAAATCTCCAGTGTATCGACACGGGTAGCATACCTTGTACTGAAGTTATCAAAGAGATACTCTCTGAAGATTGTACAAGTTTATGCCCCGACCTCGGCACATTCGAATGACTTATGAAGACATTTCAAGGGCCTCACCAAGGTTGTCACCTCTACGACAGACATAACCAGCCCATTGGAACTTCAGTTTACAAACCCGGAAGGCTATGTCAATGATCTTGGTTCTCCAGCGGATTTCTTTATTACGAATTTCATCTATCAGAGAAACTCCGAGCATAGCTCTTTCCATCGCTCGCTGAGCGACTTTGAGCTTGTGGAGTAGCCGTAGTCAGTGTCCATGTTTTGGCACTATAAGTGAGTACGGTCAGAACGCACTAGTTGAAGACTTTTGTTTTCAGACTTTGCGGTATGGGCGACGAGAAAACCCGACGGAGCTTTTTAAATGCTGGCCAGCCTAACTAAATCCTCTGATTAGCTTCCTTCCCGTAGTAATTCTTACCTAGTTGCAATATCTGCCCGTGGTAGGTATATTCTTGGACAACTTCGAAAACTTCACCATCGACAGTAATTGGAACTGGGATGATGTGATCGTTGAACATAATTTTGCCTTGTGCAGATTCATACACAGACCAACACGTCGGGAGAATTCATTCAGTCTGTTCAACATGTCCTGAACTTATTGCAGCAATTCTGCCTGACGACGATATCATCAGCAAAGCGTAAGTGTGAGATGTACTCACCTTTTACGTTAAAGTCGCGTCTTTCCAGTTTAGCGTCTTAAAAACATCTTCCAGTGCATTTATAAACAGTTTAGGGGATATAAAATCCCCCTGTTTCATTCCGCGATACAACTGGATTGGTTTTGTTTGACTGCTCTGTACTTGGGCGGACATGTTTTGTAAAGGCATCTCAGCACTTCGCTGTGCCGCCAGTCTATTTGGCAACACTGCAAAGAATTCAGAACAGCCCAAGTTCCGATGGAGTCAAAGGCTTTCTCATAGTCCACAAATGCAAGATACAGGGGCTGATTATACTCTTTTGTTTTCTGTATTCTTTGCCGCTGTGTTTGAACGTGGTCTATAGTGCGAAATCTTTCTTGAAATCCAGCCAGTTTCGAGGCTAAAAGTCGTCGAGTCTTCGCACGAGTCAATTTGTGCTGACCCTCGCAAACAACTTATAGACGTGGCTCAAAAGCGAGACGGGTCGATAATTTATCAGCATATTCTTGTCACCTTTCTTGTAAAACAAGACTGTAATGCTTCTGCTCCACGCCTTTGTCGTAATCCTATCTCGTAAGACGCAGTTAAAAACTCGGCAGAGCTCTTTTAGCAATGGTTGTCTCCCAGCCTTTCAGAGCTCTATTGTAACTCCATTTTCTCCAGGGGCTTTTTCATTTTTAAGTTGGCCTAGGATCAGCTCAATCTGCCCAAGGCAGATGTCTGGCAGCTCTGGGATCATCGCATTTAGAGTCAGGATGTGGTTTATCTGAGGCATATAGTTTGCCATAATGGTCTTTGATCTCAGAGAGAACATCAGGCTTTGGCGTGAGGACTTTGGCATCATGTGTCTGCAGTTTTGCGATGTGACTTCTCACAAGCTTCTGAGCAAAGACTTTGGATCCCTTGTTTCGCTTATATTGCCACTTGTATCGCAATTGCATTAGAGAGACGCAGATCCCGCCTCCCAGCTTTCCTCACAAGCTTGGTTAGTGTCACCTGTTCCGATGGCGTTGCTGTTGTTAGCTCACGCCTTCTATTCATAAGCTGAAGTGTCTAATTTGAGAACTTCAACTTTCGGCCCATATATTGCTTGCCACAAAATCTGTTGCCCTCATCCCTTAAGATCTTTATCACGCTGATAAGGTCCTCGTCAATATTCAACTTGGGTCTCAGGGCATTGAATAGGTTTTTAAGTTCCAGCTGGAAGCGTTGGGAGCCAGTTACGGTTTGAAGCAGATTTGGTCAAAGCGTGGACCAAGTTCATCGATCGGGACTTTTCAAGCGTAAAATCGATATTCAGAGTGCCTCGGACAAGTCGGTAATCGCTTTCGGTATTGAATTTGTTGATCACTGAGACATCTCAGAATATGTGCCTTTTGTCCGTCATGGTGAAGTCAATCTCGTTTTTTGCAATGTTATCGGGACTGCGCCAGGTACACTTCCTTTGGGGCTTCTTCTCCAAAACGAATTCATCAGATATATCCTCTACCTCGAGGAAGTTGACCAGTATTTCCCCCTGTGATTTCTATATCCATAAAAAAATGTGATGTCACCGCTAAGAACTACGAATACTTCATGTTCCACCCGATGGCAACTGGCTACCGCAACCATGGTCACACGCCACCAACTTCAAACAAGGAAGGTCACAGTTGCGCTATCACCTCTGAGGATTAAGATGGAATGCCTTATAGCCTGTAATTATATTGGCTCTCCAAACCCTTCAGACCGGAACACAGCAGTGCAAGCACATCTTCTATATCGCGGCAGAAATAGGAAAGAAGGTGGTACCTACTCAGACAGACTCTAAGGCAGAATAGGACCATAGCTAGTTATACTATTACTAATTTAAAAACGACTGAAGAAAACCAAATGCAGCCTTATATTTCAAAAAATACGAATTTGTAATTTTATCTTCGCCAGTCACAGAACTCTTTTTATATGAAAGATTATTTTTTTTGCATAAAAACCAGTCAGCACCATTGTTCCTATGCTCGTAGTGTTTTATTCTTTTTTTAAAGCTATTGTTGTTTTGAAAATTTGTCACTGGAGGTGCCACCTACTATATCTTGCTGGTAATATATCATGTTCTTAATTCAAAATGTTAAATGGCGTACGAGTCAAGTCAAAAATTTCATCATGATGTGTCAAAAGTAAGTGATTTAAAAGGTCGCTGAAAGAAGTAAGAAAGCTTATTTATTAAGTAGCCTGAAACAGAAATATTTGGGCTGCACATTATCATAGAGTCAGTTAAAGATGATAAGATTATTAAGCTAAGATTCGCGTTAGTTTGAAGAGCACCTCTCGCCCTGTTTCAATTGCGTGCACTATCTCCATCACCACTAATCTCAACACCACTACTCCCAACACCACTACACCGAGAAAGACCACCATCGATAATACAACACGTGTTTCGCCTCTAAGCGAGGCATCATCAGGAGAAATAAGCTTGGCGATGGTTGACCGCTAAGAGTTATTTTATTAGTTACTGACTCTGTACTTACTTATATGTATACTATACTTAAGTGCATAAAAATTAAATATAATACGCTATATTATAAATAAATAATCTTGCGAATGGGCTTCCTTTTATTTTCAAATCTAATGATCCCTTTTATATTACCAACCATAATAGCATTTACTAATTAAATTCCCGACGTGGCTTATGAAGGAACAATTGTATGAAGTACTTATACATATGTATCTCTCGGGTAAATAATCAATTAACTTCGTACAAGGAGGATCGGACTGGGATGTCGAGACCGGCCCACCTTTATTAAAGCGGCTATTCTATCCCCTTTTCTGTAATACCCGAGATCAATTGAGAATTAAAAATGTTACTTATAAATTTGAGCAGTGTGGTTATTATAAGATAATTATGTACTACTTGAACAAATATTTTTTTTAAAGAAATAATCATTATTCTAATTTTTTGCGTAAAGCTTTAATGCGTAGTAGAGCCATATTGCAGCTATGTTATGGCAGCTATTTATGCTGCTGTGTTTCGTATGGAGAATGTAGAAATCTGTTGACTCTTTTTACTGGAAAGAAGGCATTCCATCTTAGCCCTCAGAGGTGACAACAGTGATTCTTAATTGAGGATGTCTATGGGCTACTGCATACAGTTATCATCAAGTGGATTGATGTTGTGCTCGTATGTCACCCTTATTCTATTAAAATAAATTACCCGGCAATGCCATTATAGTAATTACGAGAAAGGTTTGTCTCCATTATAAAGAAAAATATAATGACAAACAGTAGTGATTCCATATAGCGAATGAAAGTAAGAAATTACAAGCGTTAGTGTGAAAATCAGTTACAAAAACGTTTAAAGAAGCGTAAGAAGCCATGTAAGTTAGCCTTTGAAAGAGGTACTTTTTGTGCACTTTTTTTTTGTTAAAATAAGGTCCGCAATGAAAAAATCAAAATTGAGGATGAAGGTTATTGACGTAGCTCAACTTGTTTGTAATAAAAATGGTTATGATCACCTTCACTCCGAAGTGATTACTGTCGAAGAAAACTTGTCGTAGAGTGGAGTCTTGGGTAATATATATAATATATACATAGGAAACTGAAGCAGAAGATGGGCAACAGCATCTTTCTGATAACAGCAAAATAAGAATATAAAACTGCGGTTGCTAACCCGCTCATCAAGCGTGGCAACTATGCATATACTCGTATATATTAGAGCCGAAAACCCTCCTATGATGCAATCTATGTACAGCAGTGGACTTTTATAGGCTGTAAAGGATGGATGGATGGATGGATGGATACGCAAAATCATGTCAGATGATTTTTTATGAAATTTGTATTAGGATCCATTAAATTAATTCTAATAAGTTCTTTGAATACAATTTTGATTTTTATAAGAATATTTTTTTAAACGTTTACCTCATACGTAAACAGCCCTCCAGATACATAACTTTTTAAACTCTTGCATTAAAAGGGAGAAATAAAATAACCGCCAGGCTTAGCGACCACAGTAACATCTCTTGCAATTTTAAATTCAATTAACTTGTTATAAACGATACTTTCCCCGTGTAATGGCACGTAAGAATACCCATTACCCCATATCTTCCCGTGGGTGTCGCAAGAAGCGACAGAGGGATACTGAGACAGAAGATGGGCAGCAGCATCGTTCTGATAACAGCGAATTACAATAAAAAACTGCGATTGCCAACCCGCTCATCAAGCGTGGCAACTATGGCAATATAACCCCATGACGAGAGTTACAAAAAGACAGCCCCCAGTCCCCGGTGACCCCGCTATTCCTGGCTACGGTGGTGACCATGGTAACGGCGGGGCAGGGGGTGCTAAGAATCTCCGGTGGTGGTTCGGCGGCCACCTAAGACGACTCGACCTGGCAACATACAACGCTAGCACCCTGAGGACTGACGAGAAGATGGTGGAGCTGGAAGAAGAGATAGACAAGTTGCGCTGGGATATTATAGGATTATCTGAGGTCCGAAGAGAGAGGGAGGACACGGTCAGGTATGGTCTACCTGACTCATAGATAGGCGGAGGAAGTAGAGTCCAAGGGGGAGGCATTGGCCGTTAGTTTGGACATAGCGAAGGCCTTCGATCGGGTCTGGCACAAAGCGCTTCTTTCGAAGCTCCCTTCCTATGGGCTTCCCGAGAAATTGTGCAATTGGATCACCAGTTTCCTTGCTGATCGGAGCATCAAGGTCGTAGTAGACGGTGCATGCTCTGATTACAAGCTTATCAACGCTGGTGTTCCACAAGGCTGCGTGCTATCGACAACGCTGTTTCTCCTGCATATCAATGATATGTTGCAAACTGGTAACATTCATTGCTATGCAGACGACAGCACTGGTGATGCCTTATATACCGGCCGTGCAAATACTTCTCGGGAAAACGTCGCCGAGTACCGGGACAAACTTGTGTCTGAAGTCGAGTCTTTGCTGAACAAAGTCTCGGATTGGGGGCGACTAAATCTAGTCCAGTTCAATCCCCAGAAGACACAAGTTTGCGCGTTTACCGCTAAAAAGAACCCCTTTGTCGTATGTCCTCAGTTTCAAGGCACTCCCCTCGTTGCTTCAGCCAGTATTGGAATCCTCGGTGTCGACATATCGAGTGATGTGCAGTTTCGTGGTCATTTGGAAGAGAAGGCCAAATTGGCCTCTAAGAAGCTTGGCGTGCTCAGCAGAGCGGGACAGTATTTCATGCCAGTACACCGCTTGCAACTTTACAAGGCGCAGCTTCGGCCCCACATGGAATACTGTTCCCATCTCTAGGCAGGGGCTCCCCAGTGCCAGCTCCTTTCACTTGACCGCATCCAGCGCAGAGCGGTTCGAATCGTCGACGACCGAGTTCTTTCCGATTGGCTTGACTCACTACTACTGCGTAGAGATGTTGCATCTTTTTGCGTATTTTATCGCATGTACCACGGGGAGTGCTCTGAGGAATTGTTCGGACTAATTCCAGCCGCTCAATTTCACCATCGCACATTGCGACAAAACTCACGATACCATCCATATTACCTGGATGATTAGCGGTCCACCACTGTGCGATTTAGAAGAAGTTTTCTTCCTCGGACAACTTCCCTGTGGAATCGATTACCACCAGCGATTTTTCCGGACCGATACGACTTAGGGACCTTCAAGAAAAGAGCCTACTCCTTTCTAAAAGGCCGGCAATGCATCTGCAACTCCCCTGGTGTTGCGGTTGTTCATGGGCGGCGGTAGTCACTTACCATCAGGTGAGCCGCATGCTCGTTTGCCCCCTCTCCTATAAAAGTAATCCTCGAATCCGGCAACTTGTTTTATCACCGGGAGGGCGATCATCCGTCCCAAGGAAGTGTCGGATTTATCGTCCACAAGTCTCTCGTTAACAACGTAGTAAAGATCGTGAGCGTGTCGAAGAGGATTGTGTACCTTATACTCAGAATCACCAAACGGTATTCGTTGAAGGTCATACAGGTTTACACACCAACCTCGGCACATCCCTATGAGGAGGTGCAGGAAATATATGAGGATATCTCAAAAGCCATGCATTCCTTCAAAACCCACTATACGGTGTTAATGGGAGACTTACACGCAAAACTAGGCACAAGAGAGAACGGCGAGCTGAAGGTAGGGAAATTCGGAATAGGGCAACGGAACTCAAGGGGCCAGCAGCTGGCCGAATTCATGGAGAAAGGGGGACTCTTTATGATGAACTCTTTCTCCCAGAAGCAGTCTCACAGGAAGTGGACCTGGTCAAGTGTCGATGGTTCGACAAAAATGAGATTGACTTCATTATGACGACTAGACGGCAACTGTTCAGTGACGTCTCAGTGATCGCGAGGGTGAAAACTAGTAGCGATTACCGAATGGCGAGAAGCACACTGAACCTAAACGTTAAGTTGGAGTGGTGTCATCTAATGAAGGCAACGCTCCATCCCCTTCGTGTTCTAATCTAAAGTCCCGAAACTTCAGCTCGAGTTACAAAACCGTTTTCAGTACCTAGAAGATTGCAATGCAGTGGATGATATGAATGACAAGCTCGTGGAAACTGTCCATGCGGTCGGAGCTAAGTTTTGCAAGACCCGCCGCAGAAGAACACAAAAACTCTCCGATCACACTCTTAATCTCATGCCTGTTAGATGGGAAATGAAGCTGCAGTTTTCAGCAGATTTGACTGCATACAGGCAACTGAACAGACAGATCTTCAAACTCATGCGGCGGGACTTACGCAACTTTTATACTGCTCGTATTGAATAAGCAATCGAGCGGAACAAGGGCTCCAAAGTTTTTGCCAGAGATCTGTCTGCCAGAAAGAGTCAACTGTCGAAGCTGAAAATCTAATGTGGTAGCATCGTTTCCGGAACACCTGAGATTTTGAGTGAGATTGAGAGGTCAGTTTTGAGTGAGAGGTTCTATGGGCAGCTGTACACGTCATCGTTGGAGCCACACGCAAGTGTGAGTAACGATCCAAGAGCAAGTCTTATCCGACAATATTCTGATAATATCCCGGACGTCAGTCTGAGCGAAATTAGAATGGCTCTCCAGCACCTTAAAAACGGCAAGTCCCCGGGCGAGTTTGGAATTACAGCGGAGCTTCTGAAAGCGGGTGGAAAGTCGGTACTTGAAGTCCTTCAGAAACTCTTTAATTCTGTCCTCCATGTTGGCACTACTGCGGAGGCGTGGAGCAGAAGTGCGGTGGTCTTGCTCTTTAAGAAAGGCGACAATTCTCTCTTGAAGAACTACAGACCGATTTTCCTTCTGAGCCGCGTCCACATGCTGTTTTCGAGAGTCATTACGAATCGTCTCGCACGCAGATTTCAACGAGTTCCAGCCTCCCGAACAAGCCGGATTCCGAAAGGGCTTTAGCACCATAGACCGCAAACATACCCTTGGGCAAATTGTACAGAAGACCGAAGAGTACAATCTGCCACTTGGTCTTGCATTTGTGGACTGTGAGAAAGCCTTTGATTCCATTGAAATTTGGGCGGTTCTGCAGTCCTTTCAGCGGTGCCAAGTTGACTGTCGGTATATCAAAGTGCTGAAAGGTTTGTACAGTAGCTACGATGGCTATCCGAGTACAGAACCAGAGTACGAAACCTATCCAACTGCAGAGAGGTGTAACACAGGCTGATGTTATATCCCCGAAACTCTTCACCGCTACATTTGAAGACGTTTTCAAGCTACTGGACTGGAATGGATACGGTATTAATGTCAATTGTGAGTACACACTCACTTTCGATTTGCCGACGATATAGTTCTTATGGCAGAATCGCTGGAGGACCTAAGCACTATGCTCAATGACCTCAATAGTGTCTCCCAACGGATAGGTCTTAGGATGAACATGGACAAAAAAAATCATATGTAATATCCATGTCACACCTATGCCGTTAGTAGTTGGGAGCACTAAGCTCGAAGTTGTTGACGAGTATTACCTGGGACAAATAGTCCGACTAGGTAAATATAACTTCGACCGAGAGGTCAATCGACAGATTCAACTCGGCTGGGCAGCGTTGGGGAGATTACGACATCTTCTCGTCAGGCATACCTCAAAACAAGATTGTACAACCAGTGCGTGTTTCCAGTAATGACCTATGGATCTGAGACGTGGTCTTTCACTGCTGGCCGTATGATAAAGCTCAAGGTCACTCAGCGAGCTATGGAAAGGGCTATACTCGGAGTTTCTCTGCGTGACAGACTTAAAAACGAGGATATCCGCAATAGAACCACAGTAGCCGACATAGCCCAAGGAACTAGTAAGCTGAAATGGCAATGAGTCGGCCATATAGCTGGAAGAACCGACAACCGATGGGGAAGAAAGGTTGTTATTAAAAGTGGCAGCCTAGTACCGGCAGGCGAAGTGTAGGGCGTCCCCCCACTAGATGGAGTGACGACCTGGTAAGACATGCAGGAAGTCAATGGATGCAGGTGCCTCGGGACTGTGCTTTGTGGCATTCCTTGGGGGAGGCCTATGTTCAGCAGTGGACTTGTGAAGGGCTGTAATGATGATAATGATTAAACGATACTTTAAACTGACAAATTCATTTTTAAGGTTATTAAGTTTCCTTGTTAATATTAATATCTGAATTAGTTCAGAACTGGATACCACCATCGCCATCATTAGAGCCCATAAATATTGCACTGCTAAACATAGGCGTCATTGGGGGGATATTTACCATAGCTGCCCCGCTTAAGAGGCGGATTAGCAAACGCAGATTTTATTATTTTGAATTGTAATCAGAAAGATACTGCTGCCCATCTCATGTTTCATTACCCTCTGTAGATGTGTGGGTTGATATGGGTTAGTTGATTCTATTACGCCGTCACTACACGGTGACAGCTAGGAAGAGGCTTTTCCTATGAAAGATTTACCAATACTTACGGTTCCGGACAAAGACACAGCCCTCACACTGCAATAGTGTTCGCCATTACTCTTCTTCTTCTTTTTAATCAGCCAGTAAAAGTCCACTGTTGGATATAAGCTATTTTCACGGCAATAAATTGACGGCTCGGTATCGATATGGCTAAGCAATTTGGCTACGGCGTTACAAGACAGCGGGTTCGATTCAAAAAATTGAACACAGGTGGAAAATAATTATATTCAAACTTTTTCTATGAAATTAAACACTTCGGTTGCATTTATAAAAGTTTTTTTTTATACAATAGGTGATAAACGAGCTCAGATTCCACCGGGTGGTAAGTGGATGCTGTGGCCCATAGACATCTACATTTATCCTCAATTACGAATCAAACTGTAGATGCGTTATCTCCTCTGAGGACTAAGATGGAATGCCTCATTTCCAGTAAAAAGGGTCTCCAGCTCTCTACACTCACCATACGAAACAAATCATTAAGCTGCTATTTTACGGTTATTCTGTGAGAGCGTGGTCTTAGCACGGTCGAGCCGGCCCGTTCGTGCTACAACCATAATATAGCTGCCGCGTGGCTCTACCACGTATAAAACGTAACTTCTTAATCATTTTTCATTATAATTTTTATTTTCTATCTATCTGTTGTCTCGGTCGGTTATCGGTCTATTGACCACAGCATAACTATGAGGTGGATTGTGTCCTGGTTTGCCACAGTTCTTTCCATAAAAATGTCATATTTACAATGATATTGTATAATTTTATCTTTATACTGCTTTTTGAATAGTGTCACTGTAACGAGAAAACAGAAAAGCAGATTTTCTTTCATTGTTTCACTCTGAAAACGGATCACAACGGTCTGTCGAACTGTGCAGTTTGAATAATGATCTGCGTCGACGATTTTGAGATAAAAATATATTTCTTTCATTGTGGTTTTAATATTAATGAAAATATTTGAAAGGAAGCAAAAAAGGCAGGATTTTTATAAATACCGAATAGAATAGAATAATTTTTTAATCAATATGAATTATAAATAAATATCATTGACCGTTATACAATTTATTTATTTTTCATATTCATTACATGCTATTAAAAGTCCACAGCTTAACACAGGCTTCCCACATAAATTGCACCATCAACCGCAGCTTTTATCCAACTTGATTTTGTCGCTCCTGTAATCATACGTACATCACGCTATAATCATATGAAGTGCTAACAGGCCTATGCTGACGCAGCGACGTCCCGGGATGTAAACACCAGCGCTCTTAAAAAGAAGTATAATTCTGCCTCCAGATCCTACAAAAGTATTTAACTGAACCTAGGTACTGAACTGAGAAACGTTGAGGGCCACCAACTGATTAGTGAGGTACGGTCTCTGTCAGAGACGATTAGCTGCTGCTCTTTTCGTTTACCTAACTCATAGATGGGCGGTGGGAATAAATTGCAAGGGCGGAGGCCATCTCCTGTATTTGCAGTTGTTCATGGGCAGCTGTCGACACTTACCACCAGGTGAGCCGCATACTCGTTTGCTACAAAAAGTTATTTCTGTTTCTAGTACTGTAATCGCCAATTTGCCTGCCAAGCGTGTTGTCTATGCCTTCATTGAAAGATAATCATATCTAGAAGTAAACTGCTACGGATAAAGTGGCAAACATTGGTAAAACTTTGGTCCAAATATGCGTATAATATCCTCAGATATGATATATACAACGGTTTGTATTTTCAGATTGCAAGCACATTGGCAGGAAATGAAACCATAACAACACTCGTATATAATTATTATTTCCTTATCCTCCGATAATTAAAGACTTTCTGCTTAATTAACTAAATGAAAAAAGTGCAAAATATCAGTTTAATACGTGTTACTTCGAATACTCCACATCGTATGTCACTATATAAGACAAAAGAAATAATGAGACTTTAAAACCATCCTTCATTAAGAGCATCCTGTCGCATTGTCTGCTAGGTTTAAAAAAATAATAGCAACTCAGCGTTCTACTCACTTGTTTTCTGAAAGATATGTATATGTTTAAAATAAGCGTCGAATCGATAAAGATACTTTCTCTTTCTCTACTTTATTAGCCCGTAAAAGTTCACTCTTGGACGTGAGCTTCTCCCACCTTTGCTAGGATTTGCCTTAACCCCCACGCTTAGCTAGCGAGTTTTTGATCGCAGAAAAGTCGTCTCGCATTTTTGACGCAACTTCCTGTCATCGGCCTGGGTATTTTACGTTTGGCTTTAAAGAGATAGTTTCACCACTATCTGTCGAAAGACATGAGATCCGTCTGGCATATCCCATAGTCGTGCCTCATATGACACCCACGAGACGAAATAGGGTGATGGATTCATAAAAAAATATTTATAACTGACGTAATGATAACTTTATAAAAATCAGCTTTTAATATCCATCATTCCGTCCTTTCATTACAGCCTTTAAAAGTCCACTGCTGACTGTCTCATAGGAGGGATTTTGCTATCGTTGCTACGCTTAAAAGCTATTGGACAAACGCAGTTTCCTATTATTTTGATCTGCTATCAGGAAGATGCTGCTGCCCATCTCGTGTTTCAATTTATTTTTCTTTTTGTCGCCTCTTACGACACCCACGGGACAGTATAGGGTAGTAAATATACTTACAATACTTATAATACTTTTTTGTATACAAGTGTGTAAAATTCAAGATTGAGAGTTCTGTTATTGCGATTCCAATCAACATACTACATGTGATTAATCGAATTGACAAATATTTTAGTAGAGACCTGCCTCCAGTAATGCACAGTTGGCTAAATTAGCAAGCAAACTTAGTTCTGCAGCATATGCTGTAAGAAAGATTAGAAGTCTCACCAATATTAACACAACTAGATTAGTTTATTTTAGTTACTGTTTAATTCCCTGCCCAACCCCAACGATTGGGCAGGAGCACGATAAGGAACTCACAATGCCAATAATCCCACGGCCCTTAAGCAAACCGGCTGTATCAAACAACATCGCGTCACAAATAACGCCCAACGCCATCTGTTGGCGACAATGCAAGCTAAATCAATCCGAACATACCGCCCCCAAAGGACAATAGTGGCGATTGTCTTTATTTTATTGACATACGGTCGCAAACAAAACAAGAGTAACAAAAAGTTCCTAAGCACACAATCAACGAAGAATATATGACGATCTAATAACTACCAACAACGTTCATAATTGTCATCGGGTACAGGTACATATTGCAACAGTTGCTCAGCCTCCCCGGTTAAATAACTTTTCAAATAATTTAATTCTTTTACATTTTCCATATGCTGACTTTTATGGATTAGAGACGTAAATAAATCCTTGAATGTTACCCATTCAATATATTTACCGGAAAAGGAAGGTATACTAATTTTTGGTAATTTGATCACATTATTACTTTGATTAGCTACATGACTAATCTGTATAAGTTTTTCTTCGTTGAATTCCGTGATTTTAGTTTTCAGTATACATTTACAATTTATATACGCCTCCTCCGTAATATTCATACAGTTCCTTTTGAACATATGATGTACTTTCTAATATTTTTGGTTCTACAGTTTTTAACAATTCCCTGTGCCCTCCTAAAAATTCATCCCATAATATTTCTAAAGATTCTAATCGGCTAATACAATATTCTTTTGTGATACGATCTTTCGGCGATTTTTTTAATTAACATACGTTTTAGATATTCTGTTAGCCGAATCATTTTGAAAATTAATTAATGATTCCATTTTAACAAAAAACTAAAACAAAAAATACCTGACAAATCACTTATACATAAAAACTAAGAAAAAAACAGCCTGTCACAACTTAATCCCGAACACTAAATTACTTTATGTTAAAAACTTATTATTACTTATTATTACTTAACGTTATTTTTTACGTGGTAGAGCCATGCTGCAGCTATATTAGTAGTATAGTTGTAGTACGAATGGGTCGGCTCGACCGGGAAGGACCACGCTCTCACAGAATACCAGCGTAAAATAGCAGCTTAACACTGCTGTGTTTCGTATGGTGAGTGTAGAGAACCGGAGACCCTTTTACTGGAAAAGAGGTATTCCATCTTAGTCCTCACGGGTGACAACGCATCTGCATTTTGATTCTTTATTAAAGACAGATGTAGATGTCTATGGGTCACAGCAACCACTTACCATCAGGTGGACTGTGTGCTCGTTTGTCACCCTATCCTAAAAAAAAAAAAACACTGCAAAATTTTTGCAACTTTAATTTAAAAATATCTTAAAAAACTATTCTAAGCTCACTATCGGATACATTAAATTTACTAAGTTAAAGTTCTCTTTCTAATAAAGTCCAAATTTCTATATCTCCTTTTTTTGATATTATGAAGTAAGTAAAAGTACTCACAGTTTTCCGTCACTAACTTCAAACCACTACCTCCACTGATAGTCCTCTTCCCTCTGACAGTGACACTTGACAACTCACTGTCCGTTTCACACTTCCTGTCCTTTGACGTCTGCTGTCAACTTTACACCCGCTGCCGGTTCGCCGGTTTGGCTGTCAGATTGACGTTATCTGTCAATCACCGTTGACAGCTGTCACCTCCTGTCTTCGAGCTTGTGACGTCAGCATGTTGACCTCATGGCCCCCTGCTGCTTCCTGGTGACGTCGGCACGTAGATGTCTTCTTATCTTCGAGGTCGTGACGTCGGCACGATGATCTCACGGCCCCTCAGCTTCCTCCGCTCCCCGCGGCCTCCTGGTGACGTCGGCACGTTGACGTCCCCCTATCTTTGGGAACGTGACGTCGGCACGTTGACCTCACGGCCCCTTAGCTTCCTCCGCTTCCCGCGGCCTCCTGGTGACGTCGGCACGTTGACGTCCTAATATCTTTGGGCTAGTGACGGTGCACTTTGACCTCACGGCCCCTCTGCTTCCTCCGCTCCCCGCGGCCTCCTGTCTTCGGGTTCGTGACGTCGGCACGTTGACCTCACGGCCCCCGTGCTTCCTCTGCTCCCCACGGTCTCCTGAAGACGTCCTCTTTCACCGGGTCCGGTTCACTTCCGGTACAGGAAGGGGTATGTCCGCCCTCCAATCCTTTTCACCTTAACACCTCGAAGGACCATGTTTGATTCCCTGCCCAACCCCAAGGATTGGGCAAATGTGCCAAAACTGGAAATACCAAACTGTTGCGAGTTTGTTTCCTTCAATATTTCAAGTTTTCTACAACGTTGCATATGACATGATTTTAAAGCATATATTCGAATGAAACATATATTCGAAAAAAACTAAAATGAACTCAACAAGTAAGTACATTACAGTTTAAAAGTATAGAAAATATAGAATAGACCACAACACCTCTTATCATAAATCCTAGCATAGCTATGAACCATCATATTGAAAATACACATTTTATATATGCATTAATATGACCTCAATCGGTCGGGTCGTTTAGAAGTTATACGATCACTAACAGACGTACTGATGATTATATGTATAAAGATTACATCACCGATGAGATGGCATTATGGATTTTCAATTTTTTTTCAATTCGCAAGCTCATGGCAATTTTTAAGATACCCGAAAGTGTTGATTTCATCAGTTAGGAATAGGGGTGTGTTTATAGGCTTGTAGGCAGCTTAAACGGTTCATTGTATTATTATAATACTTTTAATAATCTTTGTATTTTACTTTAGGAATGCATTTGCCGTTCATAATATTTATATTTTTACTAGCTTACCTATACGTTTGATATTTGAACCGTAATATCAAACTACTGATAAGTTTTATTAATGTTTTGCGAAGCCAACTAAATTATAACCACTTACCTCATTCCGTAGGTGGAAGGCAATCGAATTTTCGTTTGAGCAGCAAATATGTAGAAAAATCATCCATCCATAAATATGAATTATTGAATGCTCGCGACTAAGCGTTACGTTTTTAAATATTAGGTCAACGTTCAATAATTCAAAGAACTCATTTGTATGTTATGTACACGAATGGCTATCAGCTTAAAATAGCGCATACTGCTGCTGTATTTCGTATGGTGAGTGGAGAGAACCGAATACCATTTTAAAGGTAAAAAGGCATCCAACCATGTGCCAACGCATTTGAATTTTCATTCTTATTCGAGGACAAATTTGGATGTCTATGGGCCACCACATCCATTTACAATCAGGTGGCTTGATTGTCACCTTACTTGTATGAAAAATCTTAAACACTCTGGAAATCTCACTATATATGGGTTAAAACTAAGTCTGGTAGCAGGCTCTTTACGTGCCGATGTTGATGGGAAGTCGCGGTAGGAGAAGTTTTCCAAATTTGTAGAGCGGTTTGCAGATGGGATTTTTTTTTATAGAAGAGGGGGCAAGCTAGCATGCAGCTCACCTGATGGTAAATGACTACCGCCGCCCATGAAGAACTGCAACACTTTTTGATATGATTTTTTTTTAGTGGCCAAGTTTGACATGCATATGTTAAGCAAGGAGTCAGACAAATTTTCATTGCCTTTGTTTTTAGTTTCGTTGGTAGAGACCCCTTAAATATTTCCTTCATAGACCAGTATTTGTTCCACGTACTTTTTTGTGCAGGAATTGAATATAAGATGCCCGAGATAAATATATTCTTCGACGTAGTCAATGGGTACTGCCTATATTGATATAGGTTCTTTGTCTCTGTTCGTCATAATCTTCGTTTTGTCCCTGTTTATTTGTAGTCCGACTATTTCGCTATGGTAGCTGAGTATCTCTAGCATGTATTCTAGTTATTTTGGGTTTTCGGAGAGTAGAGCGATGTCGTCTGCGAATCGGAGGTGTGATGCCCATATCTTTCCAATTGAGGTTTCTGAAGATGGATTCTAATACGGCGATGAATAATTTTGGTGAAAGCGGGTCTCCCTGTTTTACACCTCGTTCTACACGGCACATCGGTCCTTTGCTATCCAAACGTACTCTTGTCATACTTTTAGCATAGATGGTTTTAATCAGCTCAACATAATCTTTTTCCATTCCTTGCTCGTTTAATGCATGGCAAATAGAGTTATGTGTTATGGAATTGAAGGCTTTTAAATAATCTATGAAGGCTATATATAGAGGTAAGTCATGCTCTATATTTTTTTCTATAATAAGTTTGAGTGTATGTATGTGATCTGTCGTGAAATACTTTTTCATAAAGCCGGTCTGCTCGATTGATTGGTTTTCATCGATTGTTTTTGTTATGCATGTGTGTAATAGAGTTGATGCGAATACTTTGTATAGAGAGGATATCAGGCTAATGGGTCTATAATTTTTGAGTTGTTTTGAGTCCCCTTTTTTGTAAAGTAGAGTTATTCTGAGCAAGTCCAAGATACTGGTAATTAATTTTTGTAAAGAATAGTTTTGTAAGTGGTTGCTGTGACCCATAGATATCTACATCTATCTTCAATAAAGAATCAAAATGCAGATGCGTTGTCACCCGTGAGGACTAAGATGGAATGCCTCTTTTCCAGTAAAAAGGGTCTCCGGTTCTCTACACTCACCATACGAAACACAGCAGTGTTAAGCTGCTATTTTACGCTGGTATTCTGTGAGAGCGTGGTCCTTCCCCGGTCGAGCCGACCCATTCGTACTACAACTATACTACTAATATAGCTGCAGAGTGGCTCTACCACGTATTGTTTCCTTTTCTTGTTTGGTTTTATTTTTCGTATTTTTAAGTATATATTTTTCTGTCTTCCATTGTTTTATTTCTTGTGTTATGATTTCTTCATTTTTATTTTATGTGCCGTTTTTCGTAGAGCATTTAATAGAGTTTTCTATAGTTTGTCATTTATTTTTTTGTATGTCATCTTCGCAGTCAGACATTGAGGGTGATTCTTCATCTGTGTTGTTTAGCTCAGTGTTCATTGCCTTGCTGTAGTGGGCTCGGGATTTTTTGCTATTTTGTACGCTCATAGTAATTCTTATCATTCGGTGGTCAATGGGATGATGTAGGTTACTTATCACGTTAAGGTTTCGTAAGTTTTTTGATATATTTGTAGCTATGAAGTCTATCTCACTTTGTGACTTTCCATTCGGAGTTTTCCAGGTCCACCTAAACCCATTTCGAATTTGACTTTGGCTGGCTAAACATAGTATTTGCTATTTTCAACGTTCAACGTGAACGCAAAAATAGGATATCAAGAACTAAGCGAACAATTAGTAATGGGAAACTTTGGCTATGGCAGAACAAATAAAAGGGGGGGAAATGTTTTGTCTGCAACACAGATTGAAGATAGTCTCCCATGAATATTATATTTTGTGTGCATTGACTCATTGCCCTGCTTAAATCAGTATACATATTTTATATGACGAATTTGTTAGCTGCGGTGGCGGGTGCATATGCTTGAATTAGGCTAAATGTCTTTCCATGTATTTTTACTTGACTTGTAGTAGAGCCACTCTTTCCGATATTGCGATAATTTCTTGTATATCTAAGTCATGCTGCTTTTTCACAAGAAATCCGACACCTTTGTCTCTATTTGTTTTTCCGTTGTAGTAAAGTAAACAGAATAGAATAGAATAATTTTATTCAATATAGATCACATGTGTAATTCTTATTGAAAGTTTTTTTTCTTTACCACTGGTTCGAAAAAAACCCTCTGTCCTGAGAAGAACCAGCAAGAAACCCAACAGGATTTTTTAAGTAAATTTTACATTAATGGTTGTACACTATTTACAAAATTTATTTTAGAAACAGCTTGGAAGCGACCACCTCATTCCCAGGGGTTATTATCAACCATGTATACATTTATATTATAATAACCCTTTTTATACAGTTTTATTTTAATAAAATATTTAAGCTTGGTAATAGAGAGAGCTTACATATTTTCTGGGACTTTGTTATAATAGCGTATACATTGCCTCAAAAATGAATTACTGACTCTGTGGAGTCGCGAAACTGGTATCACTAGCTTGTGTTTGTTCCTAGTGTTTAAAAAGTGTATATCACTTTTTTTACTAAAACTACCTTTGTTTTTGTGAACATACATTAAATTTTCGCAAATATACCGAGAGGCTAAAGTTAATATATTTATTTCCTTAAATTTTTCTTTAAGAAACTATCTCGGTTTTAGTAAAAAAAAGTGATATACACTCTGTATATCACTTTTTTTACTAAAATTATCTTTGTTTTTGTGAACATACATTAAATTTTCGTAAATATACTAAGTTAATATATTTATTTCTTTAAATTTTTCTTTAAGTAACTCTCTCGGTTTTAGGTTGTAAATAGCTCTAATGGCCCTCTTCTGTAAAACAAAAATAGTTTCTAAATCAGCCGCATTTCCCCATAGCAAAATCCCATAAGATATATTATGCTATGGAAATAACTAAAATAAACTAATCTAGCTCTCTCGACGTTTGTGAGATCTCTAATCTTTTTTACAGCATAGGCTGCAGAACTTAGTCCGCTTGCTAGTTTGGATATATGGGGGCTCCACTGAATCTTTGCGTCGAGACTGATTCAACAGTGGATTCAACAGGGCTCAGTTCTTCCCCATTTAAAAACACATTGGTATTCAGATTTTTAATATTTGATGTTGTAAATTTAATACATTTAATTTTCTTTCCGTTTAAATGTAGATTATTAACGTTAAACCAATGTACTCGTACTAATTTTGATATAGCCTTATTCACTTCGTCACATTTAAATGATTGACGTTTACGTTTAAAAATCAAGGAAGCATCATCAGCAAATAATACTATATCATGATTATCCCCTACAAGGGAAGGTAAGTCATTAATATACACTAAAAATAGGAATAGGCCGAGAATGGAGCCCTGAGGGACACCCATTAATACAGGTGACCTGGAAGAACTTTTACCATTGATAATAACTTTCTGCGTTCTATTACTTAAATATGAAATAATAAGTTTAAGCGGTGTGTTCTTAGCACTATAGTACTGTAGCGTCCTGATTAATGTCTCATGGTAAACACAGTCGAAGGCCTTGGAAAGGTCACAAAATATACCCAAAGCATCCTCTGAATTCTCCCATGCACAAAAATATGTTTAGTACGCTCAACTCCAGCGTCAATTGTCGAGCGACCCCTTGAAAAACTAATAATAGTTACCCCTATCTTCTATTTTGTATCCTTCTCTTCTTACCTCAGCTAAGCCAACAATATACCTACCATTTAATTTTGGATATTGCGAACTCTAATTCCACTATTCTTGTTTCATTAACTAATGGTCTGATATTAAATGTTGCATTGTAATATTTTTTGAGGTTTGGAGGGTGGTCGTCTACAACTCCCGCGGTGACGTGCCATTCTGGGGAAGTTTTATTGAGTTTCTCCTGTTATTTGTTGTATTTGTGGGCGCAGCGCATTTGAGATTTTTAGAGGGGCTTTCCTATGTGTTATCCATCTGAATTTGAATTTTCAGAGGACAAGGAAGTCCTTTTGGATTCTGAAGCTTCTGTTATGCTTTGTGCCCTGAGGGACACCCATTAGTAGAGGTGACCCGGAAGAACTTAAACTTCTCTTTAGTGCTTGTTGGTGTATTTGTGTTTGTCTATTAAGATTTTCTTTTTGGTTTGGTGGTGTTATTTCTATTACCCTTTTTTGTTTCTATTGCCATTTTGTCCTTCTTCATCAGTTTCGCTTTTCTTCTTTATTGATGGTTCTCGGACTATTAATTTATTGTTACGTAGAACCTTCTTTCCCAGCTTCTTTCTCTTTTAAATAAAACTAGTTTTCCGGATTTTATCGCTTATATTAACTTATTTTATATTCCCGTGCTCTCTGAAACAAAACTGAGGGATCTGTGACAGTAAACACCTGGCCCCCGACCTCCAACACGTCAAGCAAGTTTTGCACGATAATAAGCTTCGGGTCCCGCACCCACGTCACAGTGAACGAGTGATCCAGCCACAGTCGAGCGAGTGCCTGCTGTACTGCCATATGTCAGAGATGTCACTGACAAGATTGGCTACATCTTGAAGCGTGCTTCCATTAAAACATATTTCAAGCCGCCGAAGAAGATTAGTCAGTTTTTTGAATTAATTAATTGTGAATGTGGTCTCTCTTATATAGGACAAACTAAAAGATCCATAAAAACCCGCGTTAAAGAACACATAGCTGACGTGAAGAATCGACGCTCCGGGAAGTTTGCAGTCTGTGAACACGTACAGGATCGCACCCGTCACTACATTAGATTTGATAGACCACAAATCCTCGCTAAAGAACACCGATTCCTTCCAAGGATGATTCGCGAGGCTATTGAAATCAAAAAACATCCTAATTTCAATAGAAAAGATGGCTCGGTGCTACCATTTGCTTGGGATCCCATAATTAATAAAATTATTAAATCCCAACCCAAGCATATCAAGATACTGTAAGTTCATACTGCGTAGATCGGAACAAAAATTAATAATTTTTAATCTGGAGGTAGCCGTGGTTAACTATGACATTGGGACGTCATACACCTCAGTCCCCCCCGTGGCCATGGGTGCTGTAAAGTACTTGAAACGTCGGGAATATAAAATATGTTAATATACGCGATAAAATCCGTAAAACTAGTTTTATTTAAATGTGTAGTGTTCGCGTAATAAGAAATCATGATTCTTTCTCTTTTTAAGTTGTACCAGCAATGTTTTCCTTGTCTTCAGGATTTACGGTGAATAATCTTCTTTAAAATAAGTTTTTTATTTTTCAGTATTGTAATTCTTCGGCCATAGGTAGTTAAAGTTACGACAATAGGTCTTACTTTGTTTTCATTGTACTTGCCCATTCCACGAACCATATTTAATTATTTTCCATCGCATTCTATATTTAATTCATCTTTTATTATTTGCAGAATTTTCCGTTCTAACTCTTCGTAGTATTTTTGTTCTTCTTTTACGCTAAAAATATAATATTTCTTTGTCTGGTATATTTTTCTATACTAGAAATCCTTTTTTCTTGTTCTGTGCTGGTTTCTTTAATTTTTTTTAGTTCTTCGTGTATGAAATCGAATTTTTATCAATTGTTTCATTAATTTTATTCGTAGCTCTATTTTCCAGCTTTTGCAGCGATTCTTCGGAGTCTTATTTTATGTCGGCTCTCAATTGCTTTAGTAGTTTCTCTATTTCTGACATTTTAGCGTCTTATATAATAGAACCGAAGTGCTGGTATGTAACTGTATAAACAGATCAACACAACCGTTCTGCAACGTTCGTACAGGTAATGCCCTCTGCGGAAACTCCACAGTACGAATACATTTCTCCACTAACTCAGTAACTTTGTGCTGGTCGTACGAAGAATCGATCGATGTCTTTTAGCTTTTGAAGTGGTTCTGACTATTGAAAATAGATGTCACGACTATTGCGCAGACACGGGTCTTGATGGATGACAAGGCAAAAACAACTTTGTTATTATAGGTTATAAATATGTGGTCTTTTCTCACTAAAAATATTTTAAATCCATTCAATGACTGGTACTATATCTATACATATATTGTTCCCCAGATTCTAATTAGTACTAAATTGAGTACTAACACTTTTTATTTATTCGACATAGCCAACACTGTACTGCACTTTTTTTTAATGTTTCATTATTGTTATGGTATTGTAATCAATTATTATTATTAGGGATAATAGTATTCACTAAACATTGTTCGATCCTTGCATTGTTCGTTCAATTTTTTCGTTCGTTTACACTTTTTATACTACTTATTTGTAATATAAAGAACAAAGTTTTGTAAATTTTCCATAATATAAATAAATAATTTATGTTTATTATGTTTGGGGAGTGGCGCCATATGCTGAAATACAGGTTTTGGCCTAGTTCGGCAATGGATGCTATTTTTCATGTTATAAGATAAAATATTCCTTTATAGTTTATAAATAGACATATTGTTAACTGATATATATGGAAAATAAAGATTATTATTATTATTAATTAATTAATTAATACCGTAAATTCACATTCTCCACTTAAAATTGAAGAGGAAAACAGATTCAATGTTTACGTCGTCGCGTCCCGTACGTAAACGAAAAAACAAAGACAAGAGATGTAGTCAAAAAAATCCTGACGCTAAAATGTAGATGGTCACAAACAGTAACGAATTGGTACCCATTATATAACAAAAAAAAGACGAGGTAGACCATCAAAAAGGTGAAGTGATGACATCGTCGAAGTAGCTGGTACACTATGGCTAAGATTAGCGCAAGACAGAATCACTTGGAGTAATTTGGAGGAGGCTTTCACCGCAAAAGGCGGCCCTTGCAACTAACACAATACTAACAAAAATTAAATATGAAGACATACTAGCACTACTAACAAATAAAATAAAAGCAATAAATACTAGCTTTAAAATAGTATACACTTAATAATATTTATCTAAGGATAAATAAAGCTAAATAAATAAATAAATAAACTTGTTAATGGGCTTGTTGTAATTATAACGAACTAAGCCTGCACAAAACGAAACCAAGAGAATTTACCTTAATTATTTCATAAATCACGTAAATAAAAATTCAAGGCATTGACGTGACGTGAATAAAATTCCAAAATGTTTTGTAATAATTTTCTTTTTTATTGTGTTTAATTTAATATATAAAAATTAATGTTTATTTGTTCGTATTTTATGCGCTGCCATACCGTTCATCAGATTGCGCTAAAACTTTGTAAACTTATTGCTTGCACTTGCGAAGGTTATAGGCATAGTACAATTAACTTACAGTAGGTTGTGCGCGTATCGTACCAACATATTTATTTGAGAGTCATATAACATTCAAATTCAATGAATATACCTAATTAACATTCCTAATTAAACAATGTAACCCTTCCAAGTATAATAAGATATTTCCACAATTATTCTTCTACGGCAGCAATGCGACGGGTATGCTAGTAGTTTATATTTTAGACCAAATACGAGTATATTACTCGTTTTTTTTACTGGAAGTGCCTGTGACTATATAAAATGCCTGAGATTTTTTAACAAAAACTGTTCTTTGTGCACTTTCGTTTTTTTTTCTGAGTAAATTGCCCACTACGTTGTTCACGTAAATACTGTACTAATTGCCAGCGACATTGTACCACTTAATTGCTCATGTCTGCGCAAACTGTTACAAATGCTGAAAATGGTACCAACGTATTAAAAATAAGTTGCAGTTATCAAATAATTTAGATCAGATGCTTTTAAAGCATGTTATCTATTGGAATTAATGCGTATACACAACTCTATCGTAAGCATTCGAGTGATGTGTAAAGGATTATATCCCTTTTGAAACGACTTCTGAATATTTACAATTAATACACGTAACAAATATATGAAGTGTTTCTTGTCTATTCTTTGTAATATGAAATATGAAGTAGAATCTTAGATGGCGAATAGTATAATAAATAAATATACGACTTTGTTATCAAAATTCTTTTTAGAAAAATAAATACATTTATACAATTACATTTGTTTTCCAGATAATCTTACGATCCATTTTCAGTAATTGATACTGTTAATAAAACTTTCAATTTGCAAATTCTCTTAAAATTCATTCTGTGTTGGTTAGAAAGAATATATAAGTACGAGTTTGCTCTTTGAATGTTCGGTAGATATCGCAAATATAATTATAACTATAGATTTTTGGTTTTTGGCAACTTTTCAATTTTATATTATTTACAAATTAAATCTCTTATTATCTCCATAGCATTAAACCTTTTTTATTACTTCTGTTCTCTTGTAAAATCTTCTAAAATAAGCGCAGTGCCGAAGAAATTACTGAAACACTATAAAGTGAAATAAGTTAAATAAAGCATCATCTATCTATTCCGTTATAAGTGTTTCAATTTATAGATTTTTGAAATACAATGTTCGACAAGTAAACGGCCAATTTAACCTTCTTATTGAAACTATCGAATTTGATCTTATGTTTTAGCTGGCTTGTTTTTGTTTTAGATAAGTGAAAGCAACACAGTAGCATCGTCTTTTTTGATAAAACACTGAAACATTTTACAATGTCGCATTTTGTATCAGTATGCTTCTCAATAATAAAAGATCTAATCCGCTTTCCAGATGTCATACTCTTTTATACAATCAAACAATAGCAAAAAAAATCAACCGTCGCTTTTGCCGTAAAGAGGTACCGATTTTTTGGTTAAAATTGTAAATTATTTTTGAGTACGTTGCTCTGATGTAAGATTGTGGTCTTCATGTGTTTCCGATAATGTAATTTCTTCTTTGCGATCTATACCTCTGCTACTAGCTGCGTTTGATTTAAAACGCGTATCCCTTATATTTTTGGTACCAGGGAAACGTCCTTAAATCCATCAAGTCCGGGATTTTATCCAGTCAAGCAGACCAGGGGATAATCGGTACGCTTGACAGCTCTTTTGTCATAATTTCATACGCTTGTAAACTTTTATAAGAGAGTGATAATAGCTGAATATCTCTGGTTTGAGCCAACCTCAGATGTCTGTTGGAGGATGTGGCGTGGCGTGAAGTGCTTGTAGTGTTGGATGATAAAATAAACAAACACTTACTTAACTACACAACGTTTATTTTTGCCACACACAATGTTTTTATTTCGTTAATGCAAGTCCACAAACACAAGCAAGTCTTACAGCATGAGATACTAGCACAAGACAGAATTATACAGCAAGAAAGTCAATAGAATAAGAAGAAAAAATTTTGCGGAACTACAGTACAGCGTAATATATTTTTGAAGCGCAAGCAACACGGATTCACTGCGGTCAACTGATAGACGGCTGGGGCTGTACAGTTTATATGGTGGTGGAGGGGTCGCGGCGGGAGAGGAGTGTGTGAAGCTCTCCCGTGGCTCTGCCATTATGCGAAGAAGGTGGGGTTATGTCACGCAATATAATAAAATATTTTATTTACTTTAAAAAAAATCTCACCAGATCGAAACTGGCCGAATATGTTTCGTCGTCGATTTAGCTTAAACATAATAAAATCAAGAATATTTGTAACATAAGATACTGCATCTAAATAATATTTCAATGTCTATCTATCAGTTGATATCTATAAGATTTTGTAACATTACATTACATTCAAACACTCCTAATTTTTTACAGTGCTACATAGATTAACTTTTGTTTCTTCATTGTTTTTAGGAATGGTTCTTATTTCTATTCCTGAACATCTAGACTTTCATTCCATATTTACTATTTTCTCTTGTAGTTGTTGTATAGTATATCTATCCTGCTTTTTCTCTGCCTTTAGAACGAATATCCGTGATAGAAACTCACCTTACTTGCTTGACATAATATCAACTCTCTTTTTTAAATTAATCGTTGTTATTTTAAACTAGAAATTATAGTTTGTAAATCTTTAAAAAACTTTGCTTGTTCATTTATATAAACTGAAAACATTTCACTCATATAAGACATGATATTAGTGATTAGTATATATAATATTATATTACTTTTTTTACGCTCGGTAACATTTAACGTAAGCGATGGAATATCAGGCGCAGATTCACAGTGAAGTAGCGTCCGTTACATCGGGTCGATTGCGCGCGTCTGCGGTGTATCATCGGAGCTCATAGGCACGGGCAAGTAGGGCGGCGGTGTGCGGTTGATCGGCATTGTATAACCGGTTTTGAAATAAATGACGCCTCAACGTTTAATTACCAGGGCAATGTGAGTTAGGAAGTGTGAACACAATGGGTTTGCGAACTCGTACCCGTAATGCAACAGTACAAAAAATATAACCGTCTCTTTTCTTATTGTGTTGCAAACTTGTGGTGTCCTTATGCTGTGTCCTATTTATTTGTTGATTGTAAATGTGAGGGTTTTACTCACACGTATAATTTATTCTGTTGAATAGGAACCACTGCCGTAGATGTCACTAGTACTCCATAAACTGCCTCGGGCTTTATGCACTCCTAATATTTTATCATTATTTTTTCACAACATTTATTAGAAAATACAAGTAATAAAATAAACTGTAAACACGTTTTTACTCTTTGGAAGTCTGGGGGGAAGGGATTGTATACTGATACAAGTGCAAAATTATTTAAAAGGAATTCATAAACTAAAAAAAATATTTCAGTTGCTTAGTACAATCTCTTTACTTGGCTTATTTTTGGTAAAATTTTATTTACCTTAAAAAGTGGTAGTTTGCAGTTTCAAATTACGTTCTAATTTTTCATATGTTTTGCGTGTAGGTTATATACTTGCCTCTGAAATTAATAAAGGTTAACGTGTTAATATTGTTTTTGGAAATTTTATTAACAAATATTCGTTAAAAATCATTTAAACCACTCTAGAACGTACTGAAGTATACAACGTGAATTGTTTCTATTAGAGCAAGTGAAAATATGAACAAACGGTTTTTCTAACAAATCTAAAATTAATTGACCTCTCGAACGCTTCATTACTTTTAATTGTTATCACTGTTACTTAAGATAAACAAAAAAATCTTATAAACACAATAAATTTAACAAACTAAACACTTTAGGGAGGGACTAACAGTTTAGGGAGGTTCACATTGCATTGCTGCGTTACGCATATTGGTGTAACGCTATTGTCTATAGCACGAGGGACGCTATTGTCTATAGTCGTGCAAGTAACTTACGTCAGTGTAGACAGTCACTTGGCTTAAAATGATGTCACTTGCATCAGTGTACAAGTTTCTATCTTCAAAATTATTTGATATTTTACAACATTTTTTTTACAAAAGTTATCTTAAGGCATTTGATGTAAAAAACGGTTTTTGCCGATTTGCGGGTTGCACCAGTTTACGTAGGACCCGTCGATGGTCTTTGATTAACGCCACATTAGATTATTAATAGATCCTACCCAGGTTAAACTGGGGTGGGTCGATAGTCTGTAACATAATCTCATATGTTTACGCTGCTATTATAAATTTAAAAAAAATAGAATTTCTATATTTAAATTAACAAGTAAAATAGTAAAGTAAATTTACTGTCTATATACGTATCACTGCTCTGCCGGGCACAGGCTTCCTTTCATTTATGGCAAGCCCTAGGGCAAGGAAATGTCCGCCGCGATGCTCCAATAAGTGATGGCGGACTTAACATGAGTTCGAAATCTTATATTTTTATTTTCTATACTTGCAAGTTTCCTCGCGGAGGAAAACCCTCCAACGCAGAGCACGTGATAAACCGGCACTTTAAATTGCAATAAACAATTTCATTGTTGCCGGCGGGGATCAAAGCCGTGTTGTTCGGAAACTGTGTAAATTACGGCAAGCGCTTAGCTACCACAGGTACTTCATCATTATTTATATATTTGATTTTTCTCAATTAAAAATTGAAAAGAACAACATTTTAAAACTATGGAAATTATTGAAATAAAAATGCATAAATACCTAGATATATCAGTACATCAAAATCAAAACACTGGTTTAAGAACGAAAGATTTCTTTTCCTAATCTATCTGTCTGTAAATAGCAATGCACGATTGCTATGATTCTGCTGGTGCCAATCTTTTCCCAGTGGGAATCACTCCGCAACATCGTTACGTTTTATTTCTAACGATTAAATATTTTTAACCTAAAAGAAGATATTAAAATAAAAAAGACGTCGGCTTATAATTGATTGGTCAAACGTACATAAAAACCAAGTCAAGTTTTTTTTTATTAAATTAAAATGACAAGCAAACTAACAGTCCATGATATTAAATGGCTAAGGAAGCCCATGGACACATGTAACCAGCCTAAACCAAGAAAATCTACAGATGCGTTGTCATCTCAGAGAATCAAGATGGAATGCCTTACAACCTGTTATTACACCCTTTGCTCTTCAGACCGGAACAGAGCAGTGTAAAAGAAAGTCTAGCACCCAGATGGTCATTTTTAAGTCTATAGATGACAGTTTGTACTGTCATCTATCGACTTCCGTATTTTGTACATGCCAGATTTAAAATTCTATGTCGCGACGAGTAGCCGAATGTACAAGACCCAATACCCTTGATGACCAATCCACATTTCGAGAATGGCGAAAGGACTATTGTAGAAGCTCCAAAAATTCAGTAACTAAGCCACGTACAGTGCAAGCAATATCTTCTTATAACATTTTCTCTAGCTAAAGAGCTAATAACGAAGAAGAAAATGTTAAAATAAATCACAAGTCAAGTCAACATTATTAGTTTTTAACAGAAATCTATTTTCATAGTTCAATACATGTGACTTACACGCGTCATAGTGTTTATAATGGTGGAAATATACGTGGTGGAGTTAACGACACAAAGAAATTTGTTTCGTCTATAGTAGAAAACTCAACATAAAAAAACAATTATAAATCTTTGTAAACGGTGTTTTGTATAGAATTAGAACATAAAATAGAAGGAATAAAATTGTTTACTTCATAAAAGAAATATGAATTGTACATAAACTTTTAAGGTGATTGTACTTTGGTGAAAGAAACTCTGACATTGTCCCAACCGCTTACAAGTTGTTTATTGTTAAAATCTTTGTAAAATCCCTTATAATATTTTATATTTACTAAGTCAGTCAAAAAACCTTTTTTTAAGTATTTATACAATACAATTGTTATATAAGCCGAGCAAATTATTATTGTTAGAAAATAAATATCTGTATAACATAAATTTCCATTTTAGATTTATTTTTATTTTGTGTATTCTTTAGGTAATATTGGGTACGTAATGTTTTCTTTTCAAAGTTTTTTGTTAATTATTAAAATAACATTTATTTTAAAGTAAACACGACAGTTTTTTTTTTATTTTTAATCCTAAGTCAAAGAAATAAGAACGGTTATGTACTGACGGTAACTCATCACGACCTTTATCTCGAGGACGAGATATTTTAAAGAAAAGGTTAGAAAAATCCATTAGTCAGATTACTGGATTTTTCTGACAAAAATGTAGACGGAGGCCATAGTTTAGGAAGAGAGATGACTGACACTACAATAACCAAATCATCTGCCAAGTGGGTTGACAATGGAAAGATCATTCAGCTTGGGATCATCTCTAGCGAGTTAAAGAGAGTGGGATTACCTATCAATTAAACTGGATTGAACAAATAGTTAAGGAAAGTTCACATTGTTTTGGGTAGACTAAATACGATTACTACGATGAAAAGAAAAGGTTTTAATCAAAATTTAAAAACAAGGTAATTTATTTATCCATATTATTAGCATCTTTATTTAGACACTTTATTTATTATACGTACACATAGGTCAAGAAGGTCCGAATTAAGTAATCTCGTAAGTCGAGCCTATAATGGTGGCCAGGAAACAGACGAATTAGCTTACTAGCTTTTTAATTATCTATTATCAATATTTATCTTTACAATATTGATGATTTAAAAGTTATGTTTTAACCTTCATTAATTATAACTAAGATTACTCGTGACTTCCTATGTGTTTGGGAGAAGCAGCTCTAACTGTTAATGAAATAACTATGATGTCATGTGGAATTTTAAATCACAAAATATAAGAAGAAATTAATATTTGTCGGCACGTCTATAAAATACAGGTTGTATCGAGAGTGAGCGAGAGGTTGCGTCACTCTAGCGGAGCGTCATCTCGATGGTGGCGAGGTGGAACTGAGGGTATACCGAGATACCCCCCACTCGTTTATAAAGTATAAAATTCACTGTAGGTGTTTTAACGTAGTAGAGCCATGCTGCAGTTGTATTAATTGTATAGTTGTAGCACGAATGAGTCGGCTCGACCGGGGAAGGACCACGCTCTCACAGAATACCAGCGTAAAATAGCAACTTAATGCTGCTGTGTTTCGTATAGTGAGTGTAGAGAACCTGAGACCCTTTTTACTGGAAAAGAGGCATTCCATCTTAGTCCTCACGGCTGACAACGCATCTGCATTTTGATTCGCAAACGAGGATAGATGTAGATGTCTATGGGCCACAGCGTGTCACCCTTATCCTATAAAAAAAGGCGGCGTGCGCGGGGTATTTTGCTTAAGTCATTCTACGAGTGCTAAACCAGTATCGTGGTTCTGTCCGCTGTGATGGTTCTTCTGATGCAGGCAAGGAGGATGGTGTTGCTGAGAGGCTGCTCTGTTTTACAATGATATGGGTAGTGTTGCTGTTGGTTTGCATACTTTGGTGTTATCATGTAATAACGTCCCTCACGTTACACTACTGTGTAATTGTGATGGGGACATATTACGGTATGGTCGAACTATAATTGCTCTATACTGAATGTAGGTATAGTGCATTACGCTGTTTTATAGCTAATAATGATTAATTGCGCAAGCAGGAGAGCAAGTTGAACATCCGCTCTCACACTTTTATTATTTTTTAACAATTAACCTTCTGATGTATTCCCAATATTTCCGAGATATTTTTAAAAACCATAATATTTATGCCTTGATATAAAATTGTCGCAAGTAAATTATTATTAAAACAAAATATAATTTATTTTATAAAAAAATTATAAATACTTGGAGTGTATTCACTAATACCGTTCGTGTGCCTACCGTACCCAATATATTTATTATTTTTTAGTTTCTTTCACAGTCATATTAGTTATATTTATTTTATTATTTACATCAAACAGATTATGCTTTGTTACCCGCGCAATTATGACATGCAATGACATAACTGAGATACCATTTGCTATTAGAAAAGTACTCTAGAAGTTACTAACGTTCATAGAAACATATATATATATATATACAACATACAAACAACATATTAGCCAAAAACTATTCTTACAAATATTTAAAACTTGCATATTCTGGGTTATCTATACATATAATAAATCTGTAGAAAATTCGTGTCTATAATTCTAATATACTCTTGAAAACACAAGTCCAGGGGACTAAATAAAGGGCGCTGAAGCCTAATTAGTGGTTTTTAGAATTTTTGTCTGTCTGTCTGTCTGTCTGTGTATTACCGATTCACGCCAAAACTACTGGACCGATTTCTGTTAAATTTTATATGTGAGTAGTTAGTAAACCTGGGCAACTTATAGGCTACTTTTTACCCAACTACGGAACTTAAAAAAGAAGGTTAAGTATTTTTCTTCCTTTAGATGTTAATTTTCTATTATATATGATTATGTTAGTTAATAGGCGGGATGACAGGTGTTTTTTTTTTTCAAATAAATATAATATTTGTAAATTAAGTTTAAAATTAGTTTTAAACTTTGCCTAACAATTTTAAACTCCGCTGACGATATACGTTTCAATTATCAAAACAGCGCCATCTGTCGTCAAATGAAAAAAGCCTATATTTTGCCTTTAGTAACTAATAAATTAAATAATATAAATAACTCACACTTATGTGTTTAAATAATTAGATTTATAAAATTATTTAAAAATCCTAACGCTTATTTTTTTAGGATTTTCGTTATTTCATTTTAAAAGTGTAATAATTAAAATTTAAAAAATAATAGATAATAGTGGCATCTATCAAACGTATGAAAATTGATTTTTTTTTTACTAAAAACATATCAATTTTCATACGTTTGATACTATAATTGTATGTAAACTGATTAAAACTGGTCTGCCTGCAATTTTTACAAGATTCTCATTAAATAATTATTTCGTGAAATTATGTCATTTCATGATATTTATCACTGTTTGTTGACTATGTCAAGCCAAATCAATGAATAGAGATCGTTTAACGATATTAATAACTAAACACAACATTGCTATTTCGTGATAACATGGTCATATCGTCAAATATTTTTTCACCGCTAGCGGCGCTGATAGCGTGTTTTCTGACAGAAACAGATTTTTAACAGAATCAAGATCACTTATATATCATTCATTCATTCATCACACAAGATCATTTATATATAAATAAATGTACGCAGCTTTGCGGTGACTTTTAAGCCAGTCGCACCCCAACCTTATATAGCTGATATTACTAGATATTACTAGTATAGTTTTGACCTTCATAGTTTTAATGTAATATAGCGCCATCTAATTTCTGCTAAATAAACTGATAAAATTAAATTTTAGAATGCTGCTGAATACTTATTCTTGCAGCATCAAAAATTGTCACACTTAATAATATCTAGACCGGTGGCCATTATCGGAATGATTTACCACAATTACCACTCGTTCTCGGCGGTGAAAAAATAACCTGCAAATCTGAGAAGTTCCCCAGTTAAGGTGATCGCGCGTTGGCACTTTTCTTGGCCAAAAACTCTGTTGCCTGTATCCAGTAGTGACATATGTGTAGGCTGCTACTTTTTTATTTTTAATGGGGCAATTATGCTGTTTTAATTTTATTCATATTTTCAGTGATGTTACTTTTTTGTTTTCACACTACCGTAAATATTAACGTTAGCAAAGATTCGAAAGAATAGAATTCATCATCGTTATCATTACAACCTATCAAAAGTCCACTGAACTGAACATAGGCCTCCCACATAAATTGTCAAATAGGCTGGATATTTGCTATAGTTGCCACGCTTGGGAGGCGGGTTGGCAACCGAAGCCTTTATTATTTTGAACTGTTGTCAGGAAGATGATATTCCCCATCTCCTGTTTGTTTTCCTCTGTCGCCTCTTAGGACACACACGGGACGATATGCGGTGGCGGATTCTCTTTCGCCGCCACAACAAGGCGAACATTTTTCTGCTTCCGATCATGAGTGTAGTTCTATCCACGTTCACTGCAAATAGAACTTCATTTGCAATAAAAGTAATTCAAGAATTTTATCGTATTTAATTTTAACTTTTTCATTCCTGACGTTTCGGCACTTTAAAGAACCCATGGAGACTTGGGCTGAGTTGTTTGACGTCCTGATGTCATAGTTTACGAAGACTACAGTCAACTTTAACTAATAATGTTTGGTCCGATCTACGCAGGACGAGCTTACAGTACCTTGAAGTCTTGCAGTAGTATGCTTGGGTTTGGATTTAATTTTATTAATTATGGGATCCCAAGTAGATGGTAGCACCCAGTCATCTTCTCTATTGAATTTAGGATATTTTTAATTTCAATAGCCTCGCGAATCATCCTTGGTCGGAATCTGTGTTCTATTGCGAGGATTTGTTGTCTATCAGATCTGATATAATGGTTGGGACGATACTGAACATGTTGACATACTTCAGAAATCTCGGAGCGTCGGTGCTTCACATCAGCAATATGTTCTTTTACGCAAATTTTTATGTAACTTTCTTCCAAAGATGTGTTTTGTACAACCCGCTTAAATAAAAGTTAAAATATAACGTGATTTATTAAAATTTGTTTTATTACATGTAGTATTTATTCATCATTATAGAACTGCATTTACGAAATTTTGAAGTCTACTCGAACGTAGAAAAATATCAGAATCTATTTTATGGTGCCAATCAATATTAAATGGGACCAATGATATGAATCAAATATCCGCATATAAGACCTTCAAGAAGAATCATCATTATTTTGTTAAAACTAAATTAACTTTAATTATGAATGAATATAAAGAGTAAATAATAATAATATATTTTGATTCCAAGACAATTTATCTTTCTTATGAATATATCGGAAGACACGCCCAATATTATTTATTCACGTGTTCCTGTAGCTTGTTATATATGTGCAAAATATCAATAATCTAGGTCCAATAGTCTTTGGAAATTCAAAAAAATTCTTTGACAAACTGACATAGAGACACAGACACCGAAGTGACTCTAAAAGTGATCAAATTTTCCTAAAGTTGACACGGAATAAATAATGTTTCCAAATTGAAGACCACGCGAGCGAAGCCGCGGGTACAAAGCTATGTAGTATATTTCTATTAATGTTAGAGTTAATGCATTGCAAATCCAAATTTTCTCTAAATAAGAAAACAGTTTCATAGCCCCAAACGGATGCGATAAAAGTCATCCTAAGTCTACTTAGACCTCCATCATGTAATGTAGTCCCAGGCTTGATTAATTTTACCGTACTTTGGTATCTACGATCAACTGCTGTCAACTATGCGGCTATGTAAAAGGACGGCTTCATTAATTTGATTTTCACTACCTTCTAACTTTGAGAAAATTAATATTTCCTTGTTTAAAACGAAGGAGAAAGCTTAATTTCAAATGAAAATAGGCGACAGCCGGTCCAATGCGAAAATAGTGATTAAAAAACTAAGTGGATCCATTAGCAAATCTGCGATAAAGAAATTTGGTACGAGTACATGGTCACTTATGTAGACTCCTTTCTTTACAAATAAGTATCTTTTACTTAATAGAATCCTTATAATAATTTGATGATATTTAATTTAAATAAATTCACGAATACAATGAACAAATTCTAATAGTCTTGGTCAAATGGATATTATATGCATATAGAGCAAAATTAATACAACACTAGTAATTTATAGATTTGGTTGTGTCAGGATTCTCGTGTTTATAATTTAAGATATCTAATGATAAATCAGGATAGTCAGGTTTTTCTGATTAATAGTATTTTACTTTTTACCATTACACTAGAATAGCACTAAAGATTAAATAATAAAAAATGATTTAATAAAATATATTTATACGATATAAATAAATGATTTCTAACAGTTTACTTCACTTTTTCAAAGTCTGTGTCCACTGTAACTTTTTTAGCACCCATGAATATGTTTTGGTCAATTCACAGTCGTCGATCGACTCAATTAGATAACGGTCTACGTGCTGGTGTAAAGATTTGTATGGCTTGTTCTTTGTCTAGTTGAAAATATGTAATTTGCAGATTTTTTCCATTTATATGAAACGGTAGGAAGCAAGCTTATGAGCTGAATCATAATATAACATTAAAAAGAGAAAAAATTGAAATACCTTTGTTTGATTATATTTTTGACAAAAACAGAATTTAGATTTTTAATTTTAATTTAATCACATTTTATATAAACCTATATGCCTATAAAACATGTTTTAGATTTTTAAAAATAAAGAAATTAATTGGTTAAATTATAATTATAAACCAGTCTTATCTATATACAATATACATATTAATTTACTACCGCGGTTAAATTTAACTTCGTGGTACAATTCGCTTCCTACGTTTAAGTATGTGAAATTAGGTTTCCGTAAAATCGTTCGTTGCATGTTACAGAAAAAAACGCTGTGTTGTTGGCAGACATAAAAAAGATTAACAAAGTTCATTGTTAACTCTGTAATTACGTAAAGCGAAAAATTTAAAGCAACGACGGAAAAGCGTTAATATGTTAGATAGTTTTGGTAGATAGTTTTTGACTATTAATAACACGGAGGAAAAGAGTAATAATTGCTACTATTCTATTAATTGTGGAATATTTGTATTTTGAATATACAATATTAAAAACTATAATAAAAAAAAACTAAAACTAGTAACTTAATTATCATACAGTCCTAATCCCCGCGGTATCGTGCCAAGAACGCTGACTGCGTTTCCCCGCTGAATGGCTATACTTAGCCTTTGAGCGAGAAAAGAACCAGCCCTCTTATCAAAATAAAAAGCAATAATCTAAAAATCTTCTAGCTACATTATATAGAATAAGCGTAAGAACGAACTGATAGTAAGTGGATACTGTGGCCCATAAACACCTGTGTTTATTCTCGATTAAGAATCGAAATGCTGAAGAAACTGTCGTGAAGAATCAAAAATATAAAATCTTGCGACACAATTTTTCATTCTTCGAGGAAATTTCATCACAATCACATAATAAAGTTTCCTAAGAATCTTGCATTATTAACACAATTCTTGGAATTAAGATTATTTACATATTAAAAGAGAAGCGTTTTCTAAAGATTCCGTCGATTTTATTAATTTTTTCATTTATCTTCTTATTAGTTATTATTAGCTTTGTGACTGCTTTACAATTAAAAAACAAGGCGGAAATGTACGGTTGATTTCATATTCACGCGCTTTGGGCGCGAACAAAGAATTCATTTCATCGTTTCTGGTGCGCACGGCAAGACTTTGGAGTTATTTACATACGTCAGTGTTGTAAGACCACTACAACATGTGTCTCTTTCTGACTAGAGTGAAGAGGGTTTTAAGGGTAACTGTGTTTGCGGATGGTAAATCTTATTATTACGTAACATCTTTTTATATTCTATAATAATATAAGAAATCTTTATCTTTATATTTATATATAATATACGAAATGACAAACGAGCTAGCATTTCACAAGATGCTGATGGCCTTTTAAGGCACCCACGGTATGATTATATGGTATAATAGATTTTCTTACGCCGCCATTTCACGGATTCGTGTTAGGCTAGGTATTAGGTAGTAAGTGCAATAGCAAACTTTTGACACCTGCAACCACCAGAAACAAAAGTACACTTGTCATGAATAAAAATCACAATTACGATGAGTGTTTTCTTAGCCTAATTTGCATTTGCATGAACACAGCAGAATAAGAATGCCATTTTACTCTGGTAGTCTTAACGATTATAGTTCTTTCCCGATATGGCCGATCTATTTGTGCTGCAAGTATATAATACACTGCATGTATCGAGTCTCAACCACCTATAATAAAATGTTTAAGTGTTTTGAAATAAAATTGCCTTTTTTGATACTTAAGTTGAAAATTCAAGCAAGATCTTACACAGATGAAATGTTTACTACAGAATACAACAATATATTTTGCGATGTTGATCATAAACGACCACAAAAATATAAAAGCCTATGATTTACCGCTCCCGAAAATTAAGTTCTGTTTAGTAATAAGATGCCTTGTTTCGTTTTTATGTCGATACCTCAAATACTGTTATAAAAAGTAAACCTTTTTCCTACGGCAAAATGTTTGTCGATAATAACAAGGAAAACTTTCGGACTTTATTTTTGATTTCAAAAAGAAAATATGTAGTTTAGTTTTTAAAGAAATAAAATAAATATTTTGGTTCTTACGCTATTATGGACAATAACGTGGGATACGTTATCTATACAAATAAATAAAATTGAAGTGTCTGTTAGTAACTTCAAAATTACAGCTTTTTACTCAATGCATATGAAAGGATATACAGTCAGTTTGTTCCAGCAAATCTCCGAAACGGCTGGACCGATTTTGACAGACAACTGATCTCATAAGTTACTCCAACATAGGCTACTTTTATTTTAGAAAAATAATTAGGGTTCCTCGCAAAAAAATTAAAACCCTAAATTACACGCGGGGGAAGTCGGGGAACAGCTATTGTTGTAAAAAACACGAAATTGGTTTAGTATAAAAGTTAGTATTTGGGTATCCCTACCATCTATGATGAAGACGATGATCACTTACCTGATAGTAAGTGATCATCATAGATGATAAAACGAATTGCATTTACGTTGAACAAAAGTCTATATACTCTTTACTTTGAAGAACATTGTATTAATTTTCGGAATACGTGACACGAACCATTTAATTTTCACACGCGGATTTTAGCAACTTAACATTCAAATTTTTTATTTGGATGAATTACTTAGAGAGATTTGGTAAGTAATGATTTAGTTTAATTAATTACCCCGTGCTTATTAATAACATAAATTAAATAGTTTACTAAAAATGCGAAACTAATTACAACACCGCCAACTACTCGTAACTGTGATATCAATCGCAAACAACCAAGAAATTGTGCTTATATACATTTTGTTTGATCTGGGATTCGAATTCTGGATATTCGTATATAGTGTAGAAACCAAAGTCCTCTGACCAGGCGGCCCGGCCAAGCGGTAGTATACAAGACGAATATTAAGTGATGAAATTATTTAGCAATGTGCATCGAACTATGTCGTCCCCTCGTATGTAGCTCAATATTTCTAGGATTTTGACATGGCAAGTCTTTTTCCTTGGAAACGTTGACAAGGCCGCTAGTGCAAAAGCTTTTTCATGCTAGCTTCTAACGTCAAACAATGTCATTTACAACTAATGAAAAAAAGATAAAAAATTACTTTAATTATGATATTTTTTTTAACCATATCTAGAAAGTCATCCCGAAATTTTTACTTAAACGTGGTTTTGCTAGTGGGATGTCCTAACTTTTGGCAGACCATTACAAACGCCCGTGGCTTGGATAGCAAACACTGAGGAAGGGACTCGAGAGTAAAAATAAAATGAAAGGATAGAGGCAGCCCCTGAATAATGGAGATGAGATTTAAAAACAAGTGGTAAAATTAAAAATTTTGTACAACCGACTTCAATATAAATAAATTGAGAACATCACCAATTTAGTCGAAGTTAATTAAATACGCATTATTAAGGATAACTCAAAAACTACTGGTCAGATCTTGATCAAATTTATGTGGGATCACATGAAAAGCACCAGCTTACAAACATAAAAGCCAGCCAAGTGCGAGACGGACTCGCGCATGAAGGGTTCCGTACCATCGTAAAACACGTTTCTATTAGTTTTAATTAGCAGCAATAGAAATACACATGCTGTGAAAATTTCAACTGTCTACCTATTACGGATCATGAAATACAGCCCGCTGACAGACAGACGGACGGACGGACAGCGGAGGCTTAGTAATAGGGTCCCGTTGGTTACCCTTTGGGTACGGAACCCTAAAAAACTATCAAAATCGGTTCACCTAGAAAAAAGTTCTAAGGTAACACACATTAAAAAAATATTCGAACTCAGTACCTCCTCCTTTTTTGAAGTCGGTTGAAAAATAGATTAAACGAGATAAAATCAGTATAATTGAGTTCATTTAAGGTTCATTCAATGTGTAGTTTACACGTTGACATATGAAAAGAAAGTATATGGATGATGTGTTTAATATTCTTATATCATAAGAAACTGTCTCTTTTTATATCTACAATAATCCTAAGTTAGTTTTTGATTCTTTGTTTTAATTTTTGATTATTAGTTCAATACTACTATTTAAAGTGAGCTTCTTTAAAGGTAAACACATCTCACGTGGTAGAATCATGCTGCAGCTGTATTGTCTGCAGTAGAATGGGTTGACGAAAAACCACGCTCTCACAAAATACCAGCGTGAAATAGCAGCTTTATGCTGCTTTATTTCGTATGGTGAGAGTTAAAAACCAGAGAACCTTTTTAACTGGTATTGAGGCATTCCATCTTAGTCCTCAGGGGTCACAAACTCATTTTGTGTTTTGATTCTCGCGAGTCAAGAGAATTTTCAAATCAAATCAAATATTTTTATTCATGCTCACCTTAAGCAATGCACATATGAACGACAGCAAATTATAATAATTATTACTTAAGCTTCAGATATACTCGTACAGAAAAAACCGCTAAGACAAACTACGTCTTTGGCGAATTTATATTCAGTATAATATATTTTTCCAGCTTGTGAATGAGATTACATGCGCTAAACTGGAAGACAGTTACACCAAGCATCTTTATCTGTTAGTCATTGACTGTGCACCTAATATGCTTTTTCAAAGCTTTTATTTTACTTGCAATGCTTGTTTGTTAGGGTCAAATCTTGCAACTGAATTTTAAAGCAGTTATTCTCAACCAATTGAGCTGAAATTTTGCATACGTGTTTAGTTTGGACGACAATGCATGGTTACGTCATACTAAATCCAATATCGCGGACGGCTCAAGATGGTGGTCTAGTTATTGTTTATAGACTCCCAGATATGAGTATCAAATGAAACGGTTTGCTGAGAAGAATACGAAAATAAAATGAAGTCACTATTAATCCAATATGGTGGACACCCAAAGATAGCGGACTATGTTTCTTTTATGCACCCCCATTATGTGGATGTCAAATGAAAGAGTTTATGAAAGCGTAGTGTTGGTAAGATAGCGTGGTCAATACAACCTAACGCTTTGGATAAATCGCAAAAAAACACGTATCGCGTTCTGTTAATTCTCCCATGCATCGAAGTTAGTTGATTCAACATTGTTTTTTTTTTCAAATTTTTTACGGAAAACATGTACTCGTAAATCTGTAACCGGTCTAAAGTTTAGAGTGTCCTTTTATTCCCTGCTTTGAATGAACGTACTATTTTGCTACATTTTATTAAATCTGGAAAAACTCCTTGTTCAATACATCTATTGAAAATATAAGCGAGGAAGAACAGGGGTAACATCTTTAATAATAATCTTTAGTAGAGCTTAATATTTTCACTAAATATCAAAGTCCTTAGTTTTCATCATATTTAAAGATTTAAATAAATGAATAGTAAAGAAACATTTTTCAAGCAAGTTTTTCTTTAAATGCTCTAAAAAGAAAATAAAATAGTCTGACATATTGGATTTCAAATGACGTTACTTAGCTAACCATGCATTGTATGAAAAATTTCAGCTCAATTGGTTGAGTAACTGCTTTAAAATTCAGTTGCAAGATTTGACCCTAACAAACATACAAACATTGTAAATTAAATAAAACTAAATGCCCGAATATTTTTTGTGACATATTACATATGTTTGCAGTATTTGTATAACATCTGAACAAGATGATTTTAGTGGTTCTGTTGTAGCGATGGGAATATTATCATAGAAATAACTAAATGCATTTGCTACATCAAAGTTCGATGAAAATTAAGCGATCATTAATCTTCAAACAATATTTCTTTTTTAGTTTTGTTTTACCTGTTTTGATGCTTATGATATGCCATGTTGATTTTATTATGTTATAAGAATTTTTAATTATTTTACTAATGTATTGGGATTTTGCCATGTGACAAACATTTTTAAATAATTTTGAGCATTTTTTTAAGTTGATTGTGAAATTGTCACTTTCGTTAAAATTTAATAAAAGTGACAATTTCATTTAATGTTGTTTTGATTTTTTGATGATTGATGTGTCTATGGCCCACAGCATATTCTTACTATAATGTGGACTGTGTAACCTAAAAAAATTTAGATGGTACGACTCTTTTCTAAGAGTCCGTCAGTGTCGGTATCACCCTCTTACTTATTTGTTATCGCCAAGCAGCAGTTCATGTGCTGCTGTGTTCCGGTCTCAAGGGTACAGAGAGACGGTATAATTACAGGCTGTAGTCATTCCATTTTCCCCCCCAAACGGGTTCCCGGCTTATCGTGGCGGGGGTGGGGGGACTTAGTAGCCGTGGCCTGGTCACCCGCGGTGAACAAAGAGGAACTCCGAGGCTGGCCCGTGGTGTAGTGCCGGCCTGAGGTGGCCACTCCGAGTGGGCTTGGCGGGCCAACTTCGGATGTGTGTCGGTGGGCTGCGGTGAGAGGGGTGTCCTGTCCCCCTACGGCTGTAGCCGAGGTGGAGTCACGGAGTAAGAGGAGTGTTGGTATGGCGATGTGCCACTCGCCCTATCCTCCGCAACTCTGACGGGGCCGCACCGTTGATGCGTTGGTGGTTGGGCCCCGGGGGGAGAGAGTGTCGGTATTGCGAGGTGCTGCTCTCTCTACCCTCCTTGACCGAAACTTGGTTAGCGGCGGAGCCAGAAACCAGATCCGCCGCTGGGGTCGGGAAAGCGCTACCGAGCGCTCGATTTTCCTGACCCCATGGCCTCCGCGTATCGGGCTCGGGGGGGCCCGTTACGCAGGTAGAGTTGAAGGCCGTGGAGGGGGGCGTGCCTTGTGTTCCTGGTTCTCCTTGCCTGAGGAGGAGAATTGCCATGGAGCGGCCGGCGCTGGTGGGGCGGCGGATGTGTGCGAAAGCGTTTCCGTGGCCCTGCCAAATGCAGCGAAGGTGGATCACCATGCAGTTTTAGTCGGTACGAGTCCGTTTTAACCCGTCCTTGCCCCCGCGAGGCGGGTATGTGTAGGCATTTCCCCATGTAAAAACTACTCTTAATACTCAGAAATAACAGCGCATCTGTAGCGCAAGTTGGTTGCAGGTGTCCATGGGCTGCACTAGCCACTTACCATCAAATGGACTGTAATTTCGTTTGTCACTGTCTTGCGTTAGGAATTAGTTGAGTATGGCTACGCCATCTATGGGCCAACGCCGGTAGTTCTTCACTTCTATCAAGAAAATCTACCTTCTTGTACCGTACAATCAACGTAGTGTATTTTCTTTTATAATTTTATTATTTTTTAAAAACTTTTATTAATTATATTCAAGATTAATGTCATTCTATATTATTCTGTCTGCACTTTAATAAAAAATCAAATAAAAATTATGTTTTGTTTATTTATTTGTTTGTCTTTGATGCCTTCTTTTGTCATTTCTTCGATTACGAAAATTCAGTTCAGTCAGATTTTATTTCACAATTTTGTGGGCGTGATTAATATCTATAGTTATGCCAAATTACAGATTTGTAGCACCTAGGGTTTCTGAACAAAACCGCGGACGAACGGATGGCCGGACGGACGGACATGGTGAAACTATAAAGCATGTTCTAGATGGATGTAGTCCAGCGTCCCAACAGAAGTGACCTTGCTTGTTGCCATCCATCTAGACCAGTGGTTCCCAGCCAGTGGTCCGCGGACCACCAGTCGTCCGCAAGAACTTAAATATGGTCCGCGAAATAATTTAAATAGTTCACCTACCTAATCGTTTTAAATAACACATTTATTATTTTTTCGTCACGCGGGCAGTGCAACACCGCGCGTCACGTTAGTAAGTACCTACTTTTACAATAAATACACAAATAATACTGTTAATGAAATACTTCTTTTCAGTTTATTATATAGTTATGTTAAAAGTTGTGATTATAATTTATTGTTAGATTAACACAGTTTTTTCTTTCACCTAGTGGTCCCTGCTAACCACAAAAATCAAAGTGGTCCCTGGTCAAAAAAAGGTTGGGAAACCCTGATCTAGACGGCAGATGTAATCCAAATTTTTATTTGACCTTCAACGTCCTTGGAGGATGGACGCGAGCTCTAATCCGCAGTTGGAGCGCGTGGATTACATCCGTTTATCCGGCGGATTACATCTTACAAAATTTGTGCTGCGATAGGCAGCGGCGCGGGTGTACACGTGTGCGTGTGTTCACGGACCAGCAAAGCGAACGCAAAATTATAAGTGAATTAATCGATCTCTATAGAGATTTTCCATGCTTATGGGTTTGAAATTTGGACAAATTAGGAGCCATTTCTACAACTTAATTCTACGCGAGCGCGATTCACAGTGAAGCTCGACCGTGTTGGCGCTTGGTTATGATCCGTGTAGCCGAAACAGAATCCGCGAATGGAAACCAAGCTTCCACCAAGGTCACCTCCGTTGGGACGCTGGATTACATCCGTCTGGGACATGCTTAAGGGTTCCTTGTTGTTTAACTACGGAACCCCAAAATGGGTGTGTGAGTCGGTCTGCTCCATATAGTATTCTATGGTCTGTTCTCACCTGATCCCTTCACATTTGGTGACTAAGTGTAAGTTTTATTTTTAATAAAAAAGAAAATAGTAACAATTTGAATAAAAATTTATAAGGCTGATCGTCATTTATTATTGGTAATATTTCACGCAGCCTTCTGGTGTAAAGATTTAGATTCAGGAGGTTGAAATTCGACCTCAATTCGATCAAACATATGTAGGATATCCTCAAAGAATTCGTAAGATCGGTACAACCAGCTCCACGAGTCATCAGATTGATTGCCATGAAGTAGGAGAGCATTCCTGAAGAATAAAACAAAAAAAAAGGAAAGTGGAAGCCATATAAAATCGCATTTTTTCTTCGTGCATCGTGGAGGCAGTATACATACATAAATTACACAAAGACAAACATACAGACCGGGAACATTAATTGTAGGCCATATATGCTTGTTCCGTGCCGGATTCAAACCAACGGCCCTCAGGGTCGTAACTCAATGCTAAGCCTACGCTAATGTGTTACGGAGCCGTCAAACATTAAATTTCCATTTAGTTAGTATTAGTAGTGTAGTTTATAAAAGACTGGTTATTTTGTTTTAATCACGTTAACAAACAACTAATATATTGATTTATTTAGATTGTAAAAAATGAAAAACAGCTATAAATATGTTTTCATTGATTTGCAAAAAAGTGCATGTTCAAAATAATATTAATTTAATAATAAAGTACAAATAAGCTAAGCTGTATTAGAGTTTCGAAAACTGTTTTAATACTGTAAAATAGAATCAGCATTCCTTTCACATTTCAGCAATCGCCCGCGGGGCCACCGCAGACAATGTGCGGCGACGTTGTCGAGGGCAACCGCTGGAATTGTGTCTCAACACAAATTGATGTTATTATTAGTTTATTTAAGTTACAGCAAAATAATATTAAAACGTTAAATGTAAATCAAAATCAATTTAGACCGTAGCAATAATTTCATCCAGTGTTTGCCGTAAATCTTAAGAGGCGACTATGGGAAATACCAGAGAAATCTTACAGCTTCCGATAGATGGCGGTATAACCATCTTTTTAAGCCAGACGTAAAATTCCGAGCACGGCGGTGGGGAGCAGTGCCTAAGGTGCAAGACGTCTCGTACTGCGATCCGTCTGTCAATATATATAAATGTATTCGCTGTTATTTAAAAACAAAGTCCCGCTGGGTTTCGTGCTGGTTCTTCCCAGGACAGAGGTTTTTTCGAACCAGTGGTAATTAAACAAAAGAGTGACTTTCAATAAGTATTATTTATAATCTATATTGAATAAAAAAGTTTCTGTTCTGTCTGTTCTGTTTAACCAAGCGTGACGATTAAGTCAAATCTTCTATTAAACGGTATGATAATGAAGAAGAAGAATAAAAAATCAAACAATGTAGAAAGTTCAACACAATCAACACAACGAATCCGCGAAGACTGAGCTTCTCTCTGATCGTAAACCTGCCTATGCCTGATGCAAGCCTATTACTGACTGGAGGCAAGCTAAGATAATATATAGAGATACCAAATCTGCAACTAGTCCCAAATATAATTTGTGTGTTTTCATAAATAATGGCTCCGCCTAGGGTTCGATTCCAGGAGCTCCTAAGTTGCCAGATATTCCGACCAGTTGATGCTGTTGTACTTGGCCGGTACGAGTCGTTTGTGTACATATAAAAGACATTAATATGGTCAAACCGCCAGATTCGGTCGTATGATTCTATATTTAGTTGACTCTCAAAACATGCTGGTTTCCAGACAAGAGACGCAACTACAAAATGTCATGTGAAAGGTTTTTTTTGTTGAATTGTAGTGATTTACGAACTTATAGTCTACCACTATGGTAAGTGACTACTGCAGCTCTTGCACGCAACCTCAAACGAAGAAGGCTACAGATGTGATGTCATCTCCGAGGACCAGGGTGGATGCCTCACAACCTGTAATTTGTATAACTCTCACTATCCTTCAGACCTTTCATCCCACAGCAATGCACACAATGCTGATTGGCGGCAGAAATAAGTGACACGGTACCCCCCCCCCGGACTTCTACGCAGAAAAGTAATCCTACCGCCTGGATTGGTTAAGGCTTTTTCCCGCCCAAAAGTCCGTGTGAGTAATATTGTATAACTCTCTTCTTATCCTTTTTTGTCTGCCAACTACTTGGCTCTGCTGGTATTGCGTCACAATCCATTACAAACTTTTAGGTATTCCACCTTAGTCCTCAGGGTGACAATGCTCGGGGCTGCGGGCTGTTCGAAAGAGATACCGCGGCTCCGGAACGTAAGGGCACTGAAGGAACACGGATGGTTTTAGTCAGTAAAGTTCGACACCTTCCGCTCCACCCACAGCGAAAGGCGTCATTAGATGATTTTCCATCCGCAAAAAAAAAAAAAAGGGTGACGATACTGTTGTGGCCTTCGTTGCTTGGGGTTGGTTGCCGATGTACATGGGTTTTAATTTTCGCGAAATATCATTTTTATGTTCCATTTTCATGCTAATATTTTTATAACAATAACCCCCTAAAAAGACTAGTATCCATTACAAAAACTATAAATTATTTTTTCATAATCATATTATTTAATTAAATTTATGTACAAACATATTAAGTCGATTAATATAGTCATAATTGTGCCTAATGAAATTAATCAAATTCGATGAATGCTTTAATTACGTACTCGTACCTAACGAGACAGCTATTATTATGACGTCTATTATCCCAGAAAATTAACAGACCATTAACGAAATGATTCTATCATTAAGATATGAGACACACTTTACATGCTGTTACATCTGGTTTAATGGTTTGTAGAGAACAATATTACTATTTGCATTTAAATACTTAAATTTAAAATATTTCAATTGATTATTTCTTATATTTACACAAAAATTGTAGGATTATTATCTATCCGCTCCGGCTTTGCCTGGGTGGAATCTCTTAAGGCTGCGTGTTCCAAGTGCATTACGTATTTACAAACGGTCGTCGCAAAGATTGAGTCGGGCCGCGGATATGATCATAATTTTTACAAAATAATCACAATAATATTGTTTTAAAGTTATAAACAAATACTTACACAATGAGAAATAAACACACAAACAAAAGCTTAACTATAGTCTATATAAGTTCTATAAAACTATAGTTATTTAGAATTTATTTTATTCCATAAATATTATTTACATAGCAGAAGAGAAGTGCGCGCGCAAAAATTTGGCACAGGTCTCACCTCGCACGTCGCTTGCCTGACTGGCAATGGATCGCAAGTGGATCGAAAATTACTTGAATAATCGATATGAGTAATAATGTTTTTAATAAATGTAATGAAAAAAAAAACGATCTGGTGGAATTGATTTCAAAATAAATTACCTATAAATTGATATTTTTTATAGAAAAAAAGGAGTATTAGTACTTGTTTAAAATGAAATTTGTTTGTAAAAAACTGCAAATCGAACGAGAAAGAATATATCTAAAAGATTATTTTTTTTCAGATTCTATATGTAATAATTTGGCTATCAAAAACCAATTTTAAAACGGACAAAAACAGGAACACGCAGCCTTAATGTGTTCATTTAGATTTAAGATACTTATCAAAGACAAGTTTTTATCAATATAACACATCAATATTTCGATTTCACAAAAAAAATCCAAGTTTTGCGTATAAAATAATATAGCCTAGATCACTCCTGGCATTGCTCTCCTGTTTCTGAAGTTTCATCTTAATCGGCAGTCATGAGAATTCACAATCGGTTTAGCCTTTTTAATTTAAAAAAAGATTATTTATGTCTTATTTCGATATTACAGACAGACACAATTTTTTTTATAATAATAGGTTACTGTTACTTACAAGCAGTGTTTCTATTTTGTTCTATGGATATTAATTTCTAAATAATTCCTTCTTTTTCCCTCCATCCAATAAAATGACATGCCACATGACACATAAAATGACAAGCAAGGAATGGCCACTCCCGTTGCAATGTAAATGGGTACTCCTTGTCGACGGATTAGCGATCACAGCATCACACGTGCACGTGTCGCATCTTTGACGCTTCTCTCCAACGCCGCTCCGAGTGTTTTACGACGGGCATGAAGAAATAACGGAAGCCAGACAATATTTCTGGCGTTAACCATTTAGAACGAAATAGGGGTATTTAATTCCTAAAAAAAAAATTGTTGCCTTTCAAATTTTTTTATTTTTTCAAGAGTTTTATTTCTTAGTAATTATATTCCCCCTTGCACGGGAGAGTTTCTTGTCCATCATGATCCAGCAGTGATCTTTGAAGGCTGAAGAAGTAAATTTTATTCCCAGATATGTAGGTTCCAGTGGGTGTCGTACGAGGCGACGATTGATACAAGCTAGGAGATGGGCATCAGCGTTTTCCTAATAACAACTAAAAAATCAAAAACTACAGTTGCCAACCCGCCTGCCAAGTGTAGCAACTATGGCAAATTATAAACTATTTAGGCTGTAACGGTAACGATACCGGTATCTTTCCTTACGACGTTGCCTTTACCGCCGAACCCGACGTATGTAAATCTTAATTTAAAATCAAACTTAATATTTGAAAAGCACCAGCGGAGATCGAATTTGGTTTGCCTGAATACTCTGAAAATTTTAAGGCAGCGTTTTGGTCCTTTAAACACCACTTTCCAAATCATATACATTATTTACTACTAGTGTTCGCCTAGTGGTCAAATTCGATCGTAAATCATTAAATTTTTGGTTTGTATATTAAGCAGTATTTTACTTTCAACTGCACATTGATATACAACACACAGATATCTAATAATATACAGAATGTTGTGCTTGTACTTAATCTGAGACATTGGTAGTATGAACGTCAATAAACGTCATAATTTGTCCAAGTTACAATTATGTGTTTGACATTAGGAGCATGAACGTAAACAATGCATGTTTTATTTTATTTTATTTAGTGTATTAAGACGCTTTTATTAGCTTCGCGCGTATAGTCTATCTATGTAATGGAATCTTTTAATGAAAAATGCCTATTGGGCGCCCCATCGGTTGTCGGTTCTTCGAGCTATATGGCCGGCGCATTGCCACTTCAGTTAACTAATCCGTTGGGCTACGTCAGTTTCTCTGGTTCTACTGCGGATATTCTCGTTTTTAAGTCTATCACGCATAGAAACCCCGAGCATAGCCCTTTCCATAGCTCGCTGAGCGACCTTAAGATTCCTCATACGGCAAACAGTGAAGGATCACGTCTCAGATCCATAAGTCATCACTGGCAACACTCTCGTCTTCAAGTTTTGAGGTACACCTCACGAGAAGATGTGTAGTAATCTCCCGAACGCTGCCGAAAGTACGTAGTACGAAGATATGGGGTAGTGGATTTATTACGCGGTAGAGCCATACTGCAGCTATATTAATTGTATAATTGTAGTACGAATGGGTCAGCTCGAACTGGGAAGGACCACGCTCTCACAGAATACCAGCGTAAAATAGCAACTTAATATTGCTGTGTTTCGTATGGTGAGTGTAGAGAACTGGAGACCTCTTTTACTGGAAAAGAGATATTCCATCTTAGTCCTCACGGCTAACAACGCATCTCTATTTTGATTCGCAAACGATGATAGATGTAGAGGTCTATGAGCTACAGGTACCACTTTCCATCAGGTGGACTGTGTGCTCGATTGTCACCTTTATCCTATAAAAAAAATTTATTACCGCCACTACACTGCATATCGCTTCAGCTATTAATTGTGATAATCTTTTAGACTATGTAGATGGGCACTTAAATAACTTCTTTATTGCATTGATAAATAAAAGTATTTTTCAATATACGATTTCGTAATGATTTCTTGTATTTACGCGAACACTACACATTGAATAGAACTACTTTTACGGATTATATCGCGTTTAATTAACTTATTTTTATTAATTCTGCGTAGATCGGACCAAAATTAATAATTAAAAAGCTGAAGGTACTCCGGATTAACTCTGACATCGGGACGTCAATGACCTCAGTCCCCCGTGACCATGGGTGCTGTAAATAATAAATAATAATAATAATAAATTGTTTATTGTTTCTCAATACATTGTCATGCATTACAAAAATTGAGATAGCTCCAGTAAGTTATAAAATATTTGTGTTGGAACTACCTCGCTGCTTCCCTTAAAGCTACACAATACAGTATTGAGACCAATCCATACAAAAAAAGAAACAGAAAAATAAAATTCAAAAGCGTAAAAGAGAAAGTGGACAGCTAAAAAGTGTGTGTGTGTGTGTGTGTGTGTGTGTATGTGTGTGTGTGTGTGTGTGTGTGTGTGTGTGTGTGTGTGTGTGTGTGTGTGTGTGTGCGTGCGTGTGTGTGTGTGTGCGCGCGCGCGCGCGCGTGTGTATGCGCTACTTAGCTAGTACTGATTAAGATAAGTTCAGTTTCCTTAAAGCTGTAAAGCACCCGAAACGTCGGGAATTAATAAAAATAAGTTAATTAAACGCGATATAATCCGTAGAAGTAGTTTTATTATTATTATATTGCAGGATGTGTTTGAGAGGAGCGAGTTGTAAGCTGAGGCTGTGTTAGGATAATCTGAAAGAACTTGTACGGTACGGTTTCTTTACTCATGTAGCGATGGAGCGGAACTGTCACTTTATTTTATATTGTGATCATAAAGCTAATCACGAGTCAGTCAGTTGCCGTACTTTAGTCTGGTTTTGAATACTTTTTATGTAATCGATTGTTAAATGCTTGTTAAACATTATTTTAATGAATGTCCATCATACGTGTGATATTAGATATTTTGATATATTTCATTGATCTACTCGTATTTATAAATATTATAAATAGATATGTATGTCGCAGATTCAACAAAGGATCCCAATTTTGATCTCGGAAATACATCAGGATAGCGTTAATTGTTGAAAATAGTAAAAGTGTGAGAGCGGATGTTCAACTTGCTCTCTTGCTTACGCAATTAATCATTATCAGTAATAAGACAGCGTAACGCCCTATACATTCAGTATAGAGAAATTACAGTTCGACCACACCGTAACACGTCCCCGCCACGATCACACACCAGTGTAACGTGAGGTACGTAATTACATGATAATACCAAAACTACAGATAAGTAGTGTAACACAGGCTGCCCTGTGTTACACTACTTATCTCAGTGTAACACAGGGCAGCCTCTCAGCAACACCATCCTCCTTGCCTGCACCAGAAGAATTACTAAAATGAACAGAACCATAACACTGTCTTAATTATCAACACTGTATTAATAATAATAATTTTAGTACTCGTAGCATGACTTCACTCGTAAAATGACTCAAGCGGAATCTCTCGCGCACAGCGCCTACAGTGAACTTTATACTGCACAAATAAGTGGGGAGTTTCTCGATATACCCTCAATTCCACCTCGTTACCATCGACATGACGTTCCGCTAGAGTGACGTAACCTCTCGCTCACTCGATTCAACTGGTATTTTTTAGACGCTCCGACATGTATATTACCAATATATTTTTGTAATCCTCATTTGCTAATTAGGATTACAAAAAATCATTACAGACTATCTAAGACCGTTGCTGAACATAGGACTCCCCACAGATTGATTTTGGCAGGTAGGTGGGCAACTGCAATTTCAATTATTTTTAAATTGTCATAAAGACTGATGACCTGTTTCAGTTTCCATCTGTCGTCTCTTACGATACCCACGGGATGATAATGACGTAGTGAATTTTCTTACGCCATCACTACACGGCTATAATATTTTAGTATATTCTTATAATATTATTTAAAAACCCCTCAGTAATAAGACTAGGACAGCGCAAAGCAGTACGATCTATACTATTATATTTTCTATTATTTTACTGTCTTTTTTCTGTAAACGCTGTAATTTTTTACCTTATACATATAATGTCCATAATTCCATCTATACAGAATGAAAGGTTCAATAAAGAATACCTAAATAAATGTTAAGTTAAAGTGGTCAAGCGTTTAATTGCAGCGCTGTGGAACCGTGTGTATGTGCGATTGTAATTTACTGTCGTTACGCCAGGCCCCAGACACCAGGTGCAAGACGTCTGGTATTGCGTTCGTCAAAACGACGGACGTTGACGGCTCCGTGGCGCAGTGGCTTAGCAATGAATTTCAGCTCAAAGGGCCGCGGGTTCGAATCCCGCACGGAACAAGTATTTGTATGGCCTACAAATAATTGTACCGGGTCTGGATGTCTGTCCTTGTGAAATTTATGTATGTAAACTGCCCCCACGATTCAGGAATTATTTTACAAGTTTAATCGAATTTTGTATACCATAAAACTACTTTTACCAAATCTCAAAGAAATGAGTCCAAAAATATTCTTCCAACCTCATTGATTTAATTTAAGAAAGTATATCAAGCAATCTCATCCCGCGAGAATTTTGTATTATAACAATTTTTACAGCTAATTTTAGATTTCATTGTTTTATAATGAAAAAAAAAGGTTTATAGAAAATGATAAATTAGGATTATACATACAATAGGTAACACGTATATTTTAATCTTATAAAGTTTTAAAATGCTGTTTAATTTAGAAAATTATTCTTTGAATTGATTAAATAAAAGATTTAAAAAAAAGTTTGACAAATTTGTTTTTAATTTCCTACGTCGAGAAATACAAGCATTTGACATTATTTTAATATTCATTCGCGTTCGATATCGGCTCCGCTTTCAAGCAAATCAACACACGAGAGGGGCTTGAAACAGTTTTCTTGAGTTTCTCTCACTTTGCCCATTCCTCTTGGGACATGTTTTGGTGATATATCATCGGAAATGTGTTAAGTGGTTTCAACGATTTCGTTGCGAAACAGGTAATGTGATAATGCAATAACAAAATATTACATTAGTTTAAGTACAGTTAAACACTCTTTGTACCTATTAGTGTATATTTCTTATGTGTTACGCGCATCTCCTTTCTTTTTGTATTCTCGGCATAAAAGAATCCAATATCATCCCAAGTTCGTCATAAGGGTAATGACATAGGTGATGGGCACATAGCATGTTCCTGATAACATTCAAAATTAATAAAAAACAGCGGTTGCTAAAAGACTTGCCCTTCTGAAAACTGTAGCAACCATGGCAAATATGTTTTTTCTTTATTTCTATTTAAAAAAGTTACTTCCACACTAGGGTTTTCTCCTGTATCCTGGGGGCAGTTTACATACATAAATTTCACAAGGACAAACATCCAGATCCGTAACAATTATTTGTAGGCCATACAAATACTTGTTTCGTGCGGGATTCGAACCCGCGGCCCTTAGCGCTGCAACTCATTGCTAAGCCACTGCGCCACGGAGCCGAGCGGGGATATATGAGGCAATCTATAGGGAAGGTCTATGTTCAACAGTGGTCTTTGAAAGGCTGTAATGATGATGATGATGATGATGATGATGAAAAACAAGCTCTCTTACATATTTTGAGAGAATTAATTAGTATCAGAGAAATTGTGCAATGTTGTAAACAATGCATATATTATTATTTCATTGTCACCATCAACGGCCCGAGAAGTCCTCTGCTAAACATATGAGCCTTTCCCGTTTTAGGTCGGATTCGCCTTAATCGTTACGCTTGGCAGGCAGATTGGCGATTGCAGAACCAGAAGTCTTGAACCTGTGGCGTTGCTTCCCGTCGCCGGTCGGAATGTTTTACACCTGGCGTAAACTCTATGGTTATACCACCAACAATCAGACGCCATGAGATCTTTTTGGCATTTCCCATGTTTGCCTCTCATGACACTCACGGGAAGAAATGGGAGTGATAAATTATCATGCACCACCACCACACGGGATTATACACAATTTCATCATTTATTGTAGGCATGATGTTTTCTAGAATTTCCTTTAGTTTCGATGACACCCAGGGACGAGATGGGGTGATTGTTTGGTTCTTGTACACTGCTACTATATCGTAGTAATAAGTTTCAAATTAAGAACTTACTTTACTTTTTTAAAACAAGCTATTTTGTGTTATTTTTGCCTCCATGACCACTTTGCAGAATATGGGATCGGAACTTTAGAATTTATGTACTGCGTTTTGTAGGGCGTCAAATCTTTGCTCGTTAACTAGTCGTGCCATTTAGGATGCACTAACTGACTTGACACTGGCAAAATTCTATCAAGAGAAGCCATAATTTAAAAGAAGAAGAAGGATGCACTATGCAGTTTTTATTGTAAGAAAAAATTACTTAAGGTAATTTTCATTAAATTATTCGGAGTGAAACTCATAGCGCCACCTATCTGAAAAGGTATAACAACGTCTGTCAAGTCAGTTATTTGTGTAAAAAAATACACAAGCTTAAAGCTCTTTCTGTTTCTGTTAGATGCAAAGCATTTTTTTTCTTTACAAGCCTATAAAAGTCCACAGCTGAACATAGATTTCGCCATAGATTACCTCATAAGAGAGATTCTTTGCCTTAGTTGGCGCGCTTGGCAGTCGGGTTGGCCACAGCATTTTATTTATTTTATAGTTGTTGTCAAGACGCTGCAGCCCATCTTCTGGTTTATTTCCCTCTGTTGCCTCTTGCGACACCCTCGAGACAATATGGGGTAGTGGAAATACTTATACCGCCACTACACGGTCACGCGAAATGTTTAAGAAGTTAAAAAAAATGTCTTCAACTCTACAATATATCACAGAATAAATAATATGTTACTACGCTCAAACGCACACAATTTAATTCATCAAAATCGTTTCTAGCCGTTGTCGAGTTTTAGCGAACCTAACGAACAGCAATTCATTTTATATATAGAGATATAAAGTTAAAATTTTAATATAGGCAAGGCAACTATTTATTATAATCTAGCAACCCGCCCTGGCTTCGCCTGGGTAAGATCATTAAATTTGGCGTTATTTAGATTTGAGATAGTCAAAGACCATTTATTTATTGACTATTTTTCGTTTCTTTCTTCAACAAAATCTCCAAGTTTTTCGGACAAAATATTATCTAAATCACTCCTGGAATTACTCTCTATCGATTCGTGAATTTTCATTACAATCAGTTTAGCCATTCCGAAGATTAGCCTGGACAGTCAGACAGACAAAAATTTTAAAAATGGTTATTCATGTCTTAATGGCATGCAAATAACCTCCTCAGCTCAATATAAATCAGTTATTTCCATATTTCAGACACACACTTCAGTTTTAGTTATATTTATGTATAGATTCCTAAACACTATAAAATATTTAGGTAAGTTAATTGTAATATGTTTCCTGACAAAGTTTCTTTACCTTTTACTACGTAGTACTATTATTTATTATGTGCTTTTATTCCGTTAAAGGATTAATCGATCTTAGAAAATTAACAACAATTTTTTGATTATCAGATAATATACTAAACAAGATTTGATTTTGATTATTTCGCAACAATTTTGAAATTGAAATTAATTTCATTAACAGACCGGCGGCAGGAACACATCAGTGTCTCATGCAGATGAGTCGTACATCATTCCTTTTAAATAAGTCGTCTGGTGAACCTCGGTGATTGACTATATATTCTTTTATGACAAATTCTTTTATGATAATCTCAAATATTAAACAGAAGTACTATTCACCCAAGTGGGCATCCCTAGTCCAGGGCAGCGACTTACTTAAGTATTTCTTTCAAAGTTTTTGACTTAATGTAATAAGGTTAAGGATTAACGTTAATACTCTTGACATTACGTGATTAAAATTAATTATTTGAAAAGATAATCCATAAAGCTGGCTATACATGTTGGCCGAAGGTTAGGAGACAATTTATGGGGGAGGCCTTTGTTCAGCATTGGATTTTTATAGGCTGTAAAGATATGAAATAAGGCTAACGTTCTGCAGGATGTCAATATTGAATTTTTAAATAACCTTGCTGATTTCAAAAAACTTTTGACGGCTCCGTGGCGCAGTGGCTTAGCAATGAGTTGTTGCGCTGGGGGCCGCGGGTTCGAATCCCGCACGGAACAGGTATTTGTATGGCCTACAAATAATTGTTCCGGGTCTGGATGTTTGTCCTCGTGCAATTTATGTTTGTAAACTGATACACGATACAGGAGAAAATCCTAGTGTGGGGGTAACGTATTTAAAAAAAAAGTGTCTTTCCGTGTAGTTCAGGTGTTAACGAGAATCCACTACTCTACGAGGGGTGATCCAAAAGTAATGATAATGAAAATAAAACACGGTAATTAAAGTTAAAAAATAATTTATTTTTCTACATAGTCTCCTAACAAATCAATACATTTAGTCCATCTTTTTTCTAAACCCAGGATTCCCTTTGAAAAAAATTCTTTGTCTTGACCCTCCCAAAACGCTTCAACAGCGGCCATTACTTCGCTATCGTCTTCGAATTTCTTGCCTCGGAGGCGTTCCTTGAGCCGAGGAAAGAGATAGAAATCACTAGGAGCTAGATCTGGCGAATAGGAAGGGTGTTCGAGCAGTTCGAATCCCGTTTCTTGAATGGCAGCCATCGCAACTGCGGCTTTGTGAGCCGGTGCGTTGTCTTGGTGAAACAGCACTCCAGCTCACAGTTTGCCGCGTCTTTTTTCCTTATTGGCCTCCCGTAATCTTCTTATTTGGTCTGCGTAATAAGAGCCCGTAATAGTGGCTCCCTTTTCCAAATATTCCATCATAATTATGCCTTGAGCGTCCCAAAAAACAGATGCCATGACCTTTCCCGCCGAACTTGAAACTTTGAATTTCTCTCTCTCGTATATCATGCCATAGTGTCGTAAGAGGTTCCCGAAAATAAATTAATAATTAAATACTGCGGTTTTCAACCTGTTCGTACGTGATTATGGCAAATCTATACGTAATGGTAGAGATCAATATCCAGCTGTAGTCTGTTAAACATGAAAATAATATACGAGATGGCTATATCATCATTTATCATATTGGCTCTTCTGAAAATAATCGTTTACCCTTACCCACGGGACGAAATATTATGGTGATGTATTTTCTTGAGCCTCAGGGCAAATTATATAAAGTAATCTATTGTTCGGGCTCAGGAGAAATTCTTTCTTTGTGGCAATTTCATACAGACCAACTGATGGTAAGTCGATATTATAGCTCATTGTTCGATAAGAATCAATACGTGCTACTTTAAGAACTAAGATAGAACGAATGCCTCTTTATAAGAAAGATTAATTTCTTTATCTTTGTTTTGTTTAAATAATATAATGTCATCTGTAATTTACTGTATGGTAGAACCTTAAATTACAGAGAATGTGATATCTGCTACGCTGAATGTATATGGAGCAATGAATGATAAAAAGGATGAATTATGCAAAATGATGTATGATAAAGGAATTGATGTGTTATGTGTAAATGAGACGAAACGAAAAGGAAAGAATACCCTTGCACATGGCATGTATACCGCGTACTGGTCTGATGTAGATGATACCGAGCGGGCATGCCAGGTCATCCTTTCAGAAAGAATGGGTCAATGTATGAAGGAGTATGAATGTGTAAGCCCGAGGCTGCTATGGATACGAATGAAAGTGGGCTTAAAGAATTTGTTTGTGCTAGGGGTGTACGCCCCAGATATGTCTAAGCCTACTTATATCCGAGAGCAGTTTTATGACATGGTAATGATGGTGTTAATGAAATGAAAATATTATTATGTTAGGAGATTTTAATGGAAGTGTTGGGGTGAAGAGCTTTGGTTATGAAAGGATATTGGAAAGTTTGGTGATGAAAGTATAAATGAGAATGGTGAAGGCCTCCTCACCGTATGTGTGAAAAAGAATATTTTTGTGACGAACACTTTCTTTCGTCATAAGAAGATTCACACGTATACATGGGAAAGAAGTGATGATAGAAGCATGATAAATTTCATAATTGTGGATGAAAGAATGAGGAGCTCAATGGTGGATAAAAGGATTTACCGGTAGTCTAACGTAGGGACGGATGATTACATGGTCTTATGCCAAATTAATGGTCTATTCAGACGTTGGTGGCATCGGACAGAAACAGAAACAGAAGCAGAAACAGAAACTTTTTTATTCAATATAGATTATAAATAATACTTATTGAAAGTCACTTACATCTGTGTCTACCACTACGTTACAGCATATAAGAATAGAAAGGTTACAAGATGAAAGTGTGAAAGAGATGATGTAGTTGAAAGAAAAAAGCAATAAAGAACGGATAATTATGATAGAATGATATCTGATAACTTCCAGACAAATATTAAAATGTTCTGAAAACTCGTAAGAACTGCCAAGGTGCCGAGGGAAATTCAAAACAGCCTAAAATTAATAATATATACGTATATAATTTTTGTAATATATAAAGAAATCGATATATAAAGGATTACTTCTCCAGGCCGAAAGGTTAAAATTAATCGCGACTCGAAATGACCAGCTATGGACAAAATTATTTATTTATGTGCAGAGTTGAAATCATCCTTTTAGATTTTACGTAAATTAATGAATTGTATGTTGCGAATTTACTATTTCATGATACTGCAAATGCCCCTAAATTCAGGCTACAGAAAGGATGTGAAGGAATGCATGTGCGCTCACCTGGACTTCTGCTAATCTGCCTCGTGTCTCAAGGGCTGCGGCCACGATGGTTGGATGCCGGCTGTCTTCATACATATAAACTTCACATATTATCGCGAAATATAGCGTTATAGCAAATGTCTGTATACTTTACTATATTTTTGTATAGTATAATATCAAAATTACACAACTGCGGGAGCGATGACGCGAAATATAGGCAATGCGGTTGGTTGCGTGACTTTGAGCTTCCTTTAGATAAAATAATGAAAGCAATGAAAAGCATGAAAGCAGTTAAGGGAGTCGGATATGATAGAGTATCACTCGAAATGCTATGGGCTGGAGAGGGAGTGGTGGCAAGCTTGCTGTACACCTTGTTTAGTTTATGTTTGGAATTAACTTCGAAAGAGTCATTGCCAAGGCAAGGTCTGAGCACATCGGCAGAATTGGCGAGAAGCTAGTTCACCGTCCTTCGGGAACCCGCGCATTCTGATCTCTCGCCAAGGCTATCCAAGGGAACTTCTGTCAGCCATCTCTTTCATCTCTGCACAGAGGGGACGACTCACTGGCCCATGCCGAAAAGGAGAAAGCCGATCTGTTAGGCTCTCTCTTTGCGTCCAATTCGACTCTGGATGACGGGGGGAACACATCGCCGACAATCCCGCGGTGTGAGTGCTCCATGCCGGATGTGCGGTTTACATAGCGCTCGGTTCGCAAAGCACTCCACTCCCTGGACGTCAGCAAGTCGAGTGGGCCTGATGGAGTCCCTCCCATTGTGCTCGTGTGCTCCGAAGTTGTCACCGGTTTTAACGCGTCTTTTCCGGTACTTCTACTCCCAAGGCGTAGTCCCGAATTCATGGAAGACAGCTTTGGTCCACCCGATCCCTAAAAAAGGCGACCGCGCAGACCCGTCTAACTACAGGCCTATCGCCATCACCTCCTTGTTCTCCAAAATAATGGAGTCCATTATAAACTGCCAGCTCATGAGGTACCTTGAGGATCACCAGCTGATTAGTGACCACCAATACGGTTTTCATCGGGGTCGATCAGCTGGTGATCTTCTGGTCTACCTGACTCATAGATGGGCAGAGGCAGTAGAGTCCAAGTGGGAGGCACTGGCCGTTAGTTTGGACATTGCGAAGGCCTTCGATCGAGTTTGGCACAAAGCGCTTTTTTCGAAGCTCCATTCCTATGGGCTTCCCGAGAAATTGTGCAATTGGATCACCAGCTTTCTTGCAGATCGGAGCATCAAGGTCGTTGTAGACGGTGCATGCTCCGACTACAAGCCTATTAACGCTGGTGTTCCACAAGGCTGCGTGCTGTCACCAACGCTGTTTCTTCTGCATATCAATGATATGTTGCGAAACGGTAACATTCATTGCTATGCGGATGACAGCACTGGTGATGCCTTATACACCGGCCGTGCCAATATTTCTCGGGAAAACATCGCCGAGTACCGGGACAAACTTGTGTCTGAAGTCGAGTCTTTGCTGAACAAAGTCTCGGATTGGGGGCGACTAAATCTAGTCCAGTTCAATCCCCAGAAGACACAAGTTTGCGCGTTTACCGCTAAAAAGAACCCCTTTGTCGTATCTCCTCAGTTTCAAGGCACTCCCCTTGCTGCCTCAGCTAGTATCGGAATCCTCGGCGTCGACATATCGAATAGTGTGCAGTTTCGTGGTCACTTGGAAGGGAAGGCCAAATTGGCCTCTAAAAAGCTTGGCATGCTCAGCAGAGCGGTTCGAATCGTCGATAACCGAGTTCTTTCTGATCGGCTAGATTCACTGGCGCTGCGTAGGGATGTTGCATTTGCATTTTCTATCGAATCTACCACGGGTAGTGTTCTGAGGAATTGTTCGGATTAATTCCAGCCGCCAAATTTCACGAACGCACATAGTCTCAAAATTCACGATACCATCCTCACCATCTGGATGCTTGGCGGTCCACCACTGTGCGTTTTACTAGGAGTTTTCTTCCGTACAACTTCTCTGCGGAATTGTTTACCACCGGCGATTTTTCCGTTCCGATACGACTAAGGGACTTTCAAGAAAAGAGCTTACACCTAGAAAGGTGTAAGGTCTAAAAGGCCGGCAACGCACAACGTTGCGGTTGTTCATGGGCGGCGATAGTCACTTACCATCAGGTGAGCCGCATGCTCGTGTGCCCCCTCTTCTATAAAAAAAACTGAAGCGGGTACCGGAAGAGTGGTGCAAAGTCATTATAGTCCCAATATATTAGGGAAAAGGGTCACAGCAGGACTGTAAAAACTACCTGCTTAGCATTGTGGGTAAACTGTATGCTAAGGTGTTAATTAAAAGAGTTATGAAAGAAACCGACGAGAAAGAAAACGAAAAAGTGACATTAAAAAGAGACAAACATATACATCTATATGATTTATCCTGCGATAGAATGAGATAGAATCTATAATAATATAATAAAGCGGAGAAGGTTTTTTTATTTGTTTAAACACGCTAATCTCTGGAACTATCAGTCCGATTTGATTAATTATTTTTGTAGGTATATGATAGCCAGATTCATAAAAAATAATATAGGCTGTCTAGCATTAGGCTACACCTCTCGGCTAGCCTTAAATATTGATTTTTGTTAAGCAAGTCGGAAGAAAAAGCGCTCAAGAACTGCTTTATCTGCAAGCGCTGGCGTGGAATGGTTAGTGATACGTAAATACAATGTTCTACAAAAACATAGATCTTTCCTCCATCTAAAAAAATTCTGCAATACCATTTCTTATACATAAGCTACAGTTACGTATTTTCTACCGACTTCAAAAAGGAGGAGGTCCTCAATTCATCTGTATGTTTTTTTATTTGTGTTACCTCATAACTCTTTTTTTGGTCATCCGATTTAGATGATTCTTTTTTTATTTTAAAGATGGCGCTTCTCATGTAGTCTCGTATAAATTTGATTGAGGTCTGACCGGTAGTTTTTGAGTTATTATAATTTATATTGAAGTCGGTTGTACAAAATTTTTAATTTTCCCACTTCTGTGACAAATAAATGTTGAAATTTAAAAAGTGATTTATGGGTGTTATTATTAGGCATGGCATATTAGTCCTTACGAACGAAAGTAACTTCATCAACAAGACAAATCAAGAGTTTATGAAGATAAACTTTGCTCTTTATAGCATGTGATTTGGACGCATAGTTTAAGAGATTATGAAAATTTACAATAATTCAACACTCAGATCGGCGTGTGATCGATGCCTAGCCACCCGGTGTTTATAAGCCTCTAAGCGAGTAAGTCGGACGCGTGATGTACGTGTGTGAAACTGCGAGGCACAGCTAGTACAGTATAAAGTGTAAAAAATAAATACATAGTTATGGAGAATATTAAACTTATTCCTGGTGAAATGATTAAAATGATCCCTTTGTTTGATGGCGACAAACGCCACTTAAATCTATTTTTAAGAAAGTGTGAATATGTTATAACTAAATTTAATGGCTCGACGGAACAGAATTTGTACGTGATGAAAAAAATTTATTAAATATATAATAAAAAAATATTAGACGGTGTGAGTAAAAATTGTCACTTCACTTCACCTTCAAAAGGAAAGGGTCAGTAGTTCAATATAAGTCTTCGCTAATCCGCGCCCGCTGTTGCACCGCTGTTGTGCTCTTACCGTATTATTAATTTAATTAGTTTTAAAGTTTATAATTGCTAGTGTTTTTCAGCTATACACTGTCATAGACACACAGTAACACCTACAACATTACACACTACAATATTTAGAATTAACGCCGATTAGTGATTGTGAGTACGAGCTTCTCGATAAGTAAATTTAATTTCTCTAAGTTAAGATACATATATTCTCTTGCGCAATCAAGTATTTAACGGCCACAAGGTAATAGCTCGTGTCCGGCTTCATTATTTTTCTGGTGCCTCCTGTAAGGACTTCGATTTCTTACCGAAATTTAAAATTTCTCACATAGCGTCGGTTAATTTCTTCGCTTACCACCCGCCATTGTTTTTTATTTCCCGCAATTACTATTCATGTATTCTGGATGACGTTGATAATTTTATAGTGTGTGTGACTTGTTAAAATATTGCATTTATTATTATTTGAACCGTTATTTGTGCGGATACTGATATAAATACTTTGTATGTTTTGTAATTTTACATCAGTAATATGCACTTCGTTTTCATTAGTTCGAAAATATGGCAGCCACTCGCTAAACTCTGACTAAGGAATTACTTGTTAAGAAAACATGTCGTGTTGGTTATTTTACTCGCATGCAACGTATTTTCGATCTTACAAAAGCAATAAACGATGCCGCTATTCAGGATATGTTTATATCACAGTGCGAAACCATTGATGATATCAGGAGTGAATATCACAAGTGCATCCATGACATTAATTCTATAAATATGGAACTGGATCCCGAATTTATTCCTGAGTTCAACGCCTGGTGTAGCTTTGAAGACCTGTACTGCCATGTTAGACGTATTAAGAACAAAATATGCAAACCGCAAACGATGAATTCTCCCAAGCCTAAGATCGCATTTCCGAAGTTACCTCCCAATGAAATTCCGGAGTTCCACGTAGACCCTTCCAAATGGAGCCTCTTTTATGAAACATTTAGTGCGATGATTAATTCTAATACGCCCGCGCTCTCCCGCTCGAGCTCAACAGCCAGAGCTTAAGGATTCATCCGGTGGTGTAGCCTTTCTGTCAGCTGGCATCGCAGACAACAAACTATGTCTTATTTTAAAGCCACGAAATATTAACACATCATTAGGTACTGCGCAAGTTAATGTGCTAGACCGCCATAATAACAGGTAACTTGTAGGTGCATCATCGATCCAGGTTCGCAAAATAATTTTATCACGACCGCATGTTGCCGCAAATTAGAGCTGAATATTAGACAATTAAATAGCAAAACTATCATAAAAGGATTAGACGATCATTCGAGTCTTGCAAAGGGAAAGGTGAACATCAACTTATTTAGCCCAATAAATCCCTCCAAAGCATCATACGCTATTGAAAGTTTGGTTTTAAATCAAATTACGGATAATTTACCTACCGCGCCCATTGATACCACGTCGCTAGATTATCTTAAATGCCTACCGTAGGCTAATGAAGAATTCTCTAAGCCGTCAGAAGTCGAGATACTTCTAGGGTCAAAATTATTTATTCAGCTGTTGCTGCCCGGTAAAGTAACGGGACCCTCGCAATAACCCTCTACGGTTTTTACGACATTAGGCTACGTAGTGATGGGTGACGCGCAGGTTGATGTCAACGACTCCATTTACGTATCTTACTCTTATCTGTCCAGCGTTTCCTCCCTGCATTCAATTCATGGCCAGTTAAGCAAGTTTTTTGAGATAGAGGACCTCAGCGATGCCCCGATTCTCTCTGAACAGGACAGATATTGCGAGGAGTTTTATTCTGCTACTATCAACGTGAGGAGACTGGGCGCTTTGTTGTAGGTTTACCTTTCAAGGACGAAACTATCATTTTAGGAGATTCGTTACAAACGGCTCGTAAACGATTCCTTCATTTAGAACGCAAATTTTATAAAAAATACCGCATTTAAATCGCAATATGATGAAGTCATCCGTGAATACCTATCTAAGGGTTATCTTAAAGAAATTCTGGAACCACAAAATTATAGCAAGGGTTATGTTATACCGCATCATGAGGTGATCCGCAAGGATAAGCTCACTTCCAAACTGCGCATTGTCCTTGACGCAAGCACTCACACCGACTCTGGAGTATCGTTAAATGATATTTTACACGTCGGACCGCCGCTACAGTGTAATTTATTTGAAATCTTATTAAACTTTCGCCTTTTCGAAATCGCCGCAACTGCTGATATACGTCAAATGTATTTACAGATTGTAATTCGCGAGGAAGATCGACCTTACCAGCAAATAATATATCGCTTTGATAATACGGTTTTGATAATAATTGACGGCTCCGTGGCGCATTGGCTTAGCAAGGAGTTGCTGCGCTAAGGGCCGCGTGTTCGAATCCCGCACGGAATAAGTATTTGTATGGCCTACAAATAATTGTTCCTGGTCTGGATGTTTGTCCTTGTGAAATTTATGTATGTAAACTGCCCTCACGATACAGGAGAAAATCCTAGTGTGTAGGTAAAGTTATATTCAAAATAAAAAAATAAAGACCCTCTAAGATATTTCGCTGTCCAACGCGTATGCTTTCGTTTACGATCTAGTCCCTTCATAGCCATCCGAACCATTCGTGAATTAGCCAAACGCGAGGAAACTAATTTTCCTCTCGCTGCGCAACTCGCTACTACCCAACTGTACATTGACGATATCGCCTGCTCTTTTCCCAACAAAGATGTTGCGCTAGACGCATTACAACAGCCCATCAAAATGTTCACATCGGGTGGTTTCGAATTGGTAAAGTGGTCCAGTAACTCCCATGAGTTACTAGAAAAGGTCCCCGAATCGCATCGGTTAGCTAAACAAAACGATCTTACAAAAGATGAGTCTCTTAAAATTCTTGGCATGCAATGGTTGCCGGCTTGCGATAAATTTTCGTTTACGTAAAATAGTAGTATCCGACCGCACTTGCACGAAACGCAATATGTTATCAACAGTGGCTCGCTTGTGGGGATATACTTGGGCTAGTAGTACCGGTTATCACATACGCCAAACTCCTTATCAAGGAAGTTTGCTTAATAAAGTTAGATTGAGATGATACCCCTCCCGACAATCTTGTTAGTGCATGGACTCAGTTTCAATCAGAGTTATCGCTTATTGTAGATTTAAAAATACCGCGTTATTTTAAGGTGTTCGAGAATACCAATATCACCCTTTTAGGTTTTTGTGACGCAAGCGAACGTGCATACGGAGCCGCTGTATATTTACATGCGAACAACCACGGCAAGCGAACGACTACCTTAGTTTGCGCAAAATCCAAAGTATTACAGATTACTGTATACATATATGTAAAGATATTATTACGAGTTATTACGACGCCGCGACTCGAACTTATGGCTGTCTTACTATTTGCAACGCTACTACGCGCGGTGTCAGATAGCTTTTAATCGCGTTGTAACATTAACCGCATTTATGCATTTTCTGACTCCACCGTAGCACTACACCGGATTAACACGTCTCCACATCGCCTGCAGGTTTTTGTCGCTAACAGGGTTTCCAAAATTCAGCATCTCTTACCCGCGAAACCTTTTTATCATATTCCTGGGTGTGACAACCCCAGCGACTGTTTATCCCGCGGGTTACGAAGTACTGATTGCACGTGAGAGACTGATTGGCCCGTAACATGTTTTAATCTGGAACCTTCTTACGTCGTTCCAGAACTGAAATCGGTTTCTCTCACCACAACCACCGAAGATATCCCATTATTGTGTCAGATCGCTTCTCGACATTCTAAATGGACCAAACTTTTGAACACAATTGTGTATATTTATAGATTTCCTAAATATTTACCGCGCAGTAATTTTATTTCCGCTTCCGATTTAGAGTTTGCTGAAAGTAAACTTCTTATCGCTGTGCAAATAACCCATTTCCGCGAAGAATTTAAGCGATTAAAATCGGGCAATAAATGCCAGAAACATATACAGAAATTAAATCCGTTTCTTCACAACGGGCTTATCCGCGTTGGGGGAAGATTAAGTAACGCTAAATTAACCTTCGACCATCGGCATCCTATTTTGTTACCTAGGAAAGATCATGTAGTGAACCTCATTGTAGATCATTATCATCGCATGCATTGCCATACCGGTCCTAATTTATTAGATAGTTTATTAAGACAGAGGTATTGGATTATTACCGCTAGACGAACGATCCGATCGATAATAGATAAATGCAATCATTGTTTTCGCACATCACCCAAATCGATTTGTCCGCTTATGGCAGATCTGCCCCGGTACGAACTCAAGTTGTACCCAAAGCGTTTGTTCAAATGGGTTGCGATTACGGAGACCCGCTGTTCATTACTCCACGACGTGACCGTGGCGTTCGTAGACAGAAGTCGTACATATGCCTATTTGTATGTTTGACAACTCGCGCGATTCACATTGAACTCACCACCGACTTGAGTACTCCTGCTTTCATGTCTGCCTTCAAACGATTTATATCGCGCCGAGGACCTGTGTCGGTGATGCATTCTGACAACGCCAGTAATTTCCGGGGTGCAAAATCATACCTTGACGAGCTTTTAAATTCATAACGTCATCGCAATATCGCTCTGCTTTAGCTTAATGAGTATAAAATAGAATGGAAAAACACACCGCCTAGTGCACCTCACTTTGGATCATGGGAACCATTAATTAAATCAGTCAAATCGCATCTTTACAGATCTATTGGCTCGCAGATATTAACTTACGAAGAAATGAACACAGTTTTATGTCAAATTGAAAATGTAGTCAACTCGCGTCCGCTTTGTACAACGTTGAGCCAAGATCCAAGTGAGCCGCTAGCTATAACTCCCTCTCATTTTTGACCTTAACATCGCTTAAGTATTTACCCGCCGCCCCGGTGGAAGACCGAGCGATACATTTGTTAGAACGCTATCAGCTGTTAGACAAACTAGTACAGTCGTTCTGGGACCGATGGTCACTCGAATATCTAAGCACACTACAGGCGCGCGTCAAATGGAACGTTCCATCCATCCATGGGATTGCACGAGTAGCTACTTTCAAAACTAGCCGCGGTATCTATAAAAGACCTGTAGTACGCTTGTGTCCACTACCTACACAATAATGATGATTAAAAATAGATATTAATATATATAAGAAAATATATATAATATAATATATACGAGTATATATTTTCTTTCACTGATGTGATTAATAATAAGTTACTCTTAAAATATTTTGAAAGGAACTTTTCAAAGACCGGGAGTATAGTCGCGCCGAACATGCGCTCGAATTAATCTCCCAGTATTTACCATACATGGCGGTGGTGTGAGTAAAATTGTCACTTCACTTCACCTTCAAAAGGAAAGGGTCAGTAGTTCAATATAAGTCTTCGCTTATCTGCGCCCGCTGTTGCACCGCTGTTGTGCTCTTACCGCATCATTATTTTAATTAATTTTAAAGTTTATATACGCTAAATACAATAACAAGCCGCCTTATCGGTAATGCTGCTGAGTTTACGCAATTATTAATTCAGCATTTCGGAGATTCATGAAGCGAGTGTTTAAAAATCGAACTAGGGACCTTAAGAATTAAACCCGAGAAAGCTATTTAGATTTTGTTGAATTTTTAATGAACCCTTCGAGGTTATCAGTACAACACATGCTACAAGTAGCCATAATCAGGTCATAGTTATTCCGCTACCACCCACATTTAAAAGCCCCGAATATCACAAGTTCTATTCGAAGCCGCGAATCTACATTATATTATATGATGTAGATTTGCGTTATGATGGCCTCATAGGTAATGACCTATTAAAACAATTAGAGGCTGTCATCGATTTAAAGCGTTAAATACATTCGACAAAATTTACAAATTTTCCTATTGTACATAATTTTGAAAACCACAGTTTTATTTTACCACCTAGATCGGAATTACGTGTTAAATTACCAACCGATGTACATTCTGGCGAAGCCATACTAAATTATAAGCATTTTTGTGAAGGTGTTAGAATGCCAAGTGCTATTGTGACTTGCAATAACGGATATGCTTTAACCGTTATCCAAAATACTCTCGAACAAGAAATGACCGTGACAGTGGTACGATCTATCCAACCTGAGACTATTATAGACAGTGAGAAAACCCTAGTTAATGCTCTTGTAGATAAAACTGATATCGACATTGACCAACTCCTGTTGCAAAATTTAGGTAAACTAAGACTAGAACACATGAATGAGGAAGAGCCTAAAACCATTTTAGCACTTTGTACCGAATACAAAGACATTTTTTACTGTGACGAATTGCCCTTGACGTTCACTAATCAAGTGAAACATTTCATACGTACCGTTAATGAATACCCAATTTAAACTAAAGCGTGCAGACAACCACCCACTCAAGCTCAAGAAATAAAGAGGCAAGTAAAGAAACTCTTGGAAGACAACGTCATTCAAGAATCTTTCTCTCCTTGGAGCGCCCCAGTTCATTTGGTACCTAAAAAGCTTGACACGTCTGGGGAACGTAAATTCCGTATGGTGATCGATTACAGTCGACTCAATGAAGTGACTGTAGGAGACAAATACCCCCTACCAAAAATAATTAATAAATTATCATATAAACTACAATTGATAAATTAGGCAAATGTACATACTTCTCGACCTTAGATCTTGCAAGCGGTTAGCATCAAATCGAAGTCAACGAAAGTGACGTTTAGTACCGAGTTCGGCCATTACGAGTTCTTAAGGATGCCGTTCGGCTTAAAAACAGCGCCGGTAACCTTTAAACGCGCAATGGACAACATTCTAAGAGGACTGCAAGGTATCCTCTGTTTAGTCTACTAAGACGACATAATTGTGGCATCTCAAAGTCTTCAAGAACATATTGAAAAATTGCGTATGATTTTAGACAGACTAACAGGTGCAACTAGATAAATCTGAGTTTTTGCGGAAATAAGTCCTCTATCTAGGTTAAAGTATTACCAAAGATGGACTGAAACCTAACGACGATAAAGTAAAGGCAATAATTAATTACCCACTTCCGAAAAATACCACCGAAATAAAAAGTTTCTTGAGACTTATAGGTTATTACCGCCGTTTCATTAGGGATTTCGCAAGAACAACCCAACCCTACATACTTACAACAGATGCGTCCTCTGTCGCATTAGGCGCCGTGTTATCAACAAGAGGCAATTGGTTCCGAAAAACCAGTCGCCTATGCCAGCCGTGAAACAAAATATAGCACTATCGAACGTGAACTGTTAGCTATTATAAGGGCAGTTAAATATTTCAGACCTTATCTGTACGGACAAAAATTTTACGTATATACGGATCACCGACCACTTGCTTGGCTTTATGCACTCAAAGAACCCAATAGTAAATTAACGAGATGGCGGCTACGTTTACAAAAAATTGATTTTGAGGTAGTCTACAAAAATGGAAAACAGAATACTAACGCTGGTGCACTATCCCGTATCAAACTGAACGCATTAGGTTCTGACGATGACACAAATTCGATGCAAGTGAACGTAGACGATAAAGACAAAAACCTCAAAAACTATGTAGACAGCTTGACAGAGGAAATTTATCGTATAGCAAAGCTTAATAAATCAAATGAGAACTCCAATACAATAACTGTGTCTGACCTATCAGCTACTCTTTCAGCTTCTGATCCAATAGATAACAGAACAAACCTATCACGTCCCATCTATTAGCACAGAAACAGTACACTCAGCGTTAGAATTAGAATCTACAGGTATATCTATATTAAGGGAAGCTGTAGATATTAAACCTAATCAGATACTAATATTCACTTGGTTTAGGAACGAAATGCAAGTCAAAGATATTTCAAATAATAGGCACAAAATTTTTGAAGTATTTTTACCTATCAATAATGAAAACTTAATTAAACAATTTTTAAAAGAATATGTAAAACCAAAGATTAAATATTTTATTTATTTTGAGGACATATAAATAGAAAAGAATTTTCCAACATTATCATAGAACTTTTTAAAAAAGGGACTGTAGAATTCTTCGAGTGTACTGAACGTGTCGTATACGTTGAAGAAGAGGCTGAACAGAGGGACATTATTCTAAAACATCACAAGGGTAAAACTTACCACCGTGGTATAAGGGAAACCATGGTATGCATACGTAGGAACTATTTTTGGGATAAAATGCAGGAAACAGTGTCGGCTGTAATTAATAATTGTCATACCTGACCATCAAAGACCATCAAAAACACACTAAATATTTATACAAGTACATTTCCGATCGAATGAATGAACAAAAAGAAAAGGCTAGGGAAAGGAAAGGAGGAGAAGCAAATATAGTACTTAACGAATGGCAAATAGCGTACGTAAAGGACAGCAATATTAGGAAAAGGCCTTTTAAAATAGGTGAACGGAGACAAAGGTTCCTATTAAAAATTTCAAACGACCTCCACAGGTGGTGCGTGGCCATCCTGATTATGGCTCATATACTTTGGACCCGCAGTCTTCAACTTCAAAAAATTGACAGCAACCCGGGCGTGCTTCCTGTAAAAGAAGGCCAAGCTTTTAAGCAAACAAACAGGTGGCTTATAGTTAAAGAAGTAAACTTATTAGGAATTAAGGAAAATTTTGATTTGAATATTATTAAGTTTAAAGATTTTTGTAGGTTAGTTGATATAAATAAAACTTATGTTTATGAATTCAAGCCATGAAAACCAAGCCGATTATTCTTGATTTAACTATTGAAAACTTAAACAACTTGTACCATCCAATAGATTTAAAAGAGTTCTCATAGATCCCTAGGATCAGTCATTAAAGCTATCACCGGCAATTTGGATAACGAAGATGCTCTAGATACGATTCCGTTATATCTAAATTAAAGAACAATCAATTGAGTGTTGATAGTAAAATCACCGTTGTTTCTAAAATGCTGAATAGCTTGGCGAATAGTACAGAAAGTTCACATGAAAATGAACTAATATTAAATGAACACCTAAAAAGAATTGAACGAATAGTAAAATACATAGCTACCAAAGAAAATAATTCAATTTATAATACATACCGGGTGTTTGTGAAACGCTCCCGAAAATAAAGACAGACGATTGTACTAATAATACCTTTGATGATGGGTCATAAAGAAAATCGATCCCGAGGAAAAAACATCTTTTCACAACGTTTTATTAGCTTTATTCACGCTCCATCATGTTACCACAGCTAAATGAAACGATAATTTCATTAAGAAAAAATATGAAAATACTTAAACATAAAACCAGCAGTGAAACTTAAAATAAAATCAGCTGACAATAGGGTTAATATTCTCGCGAACGCCGAACTCTTATCTAGCTCGTTACGAAACAATGCATTAGGTATTACTACTCACTCTACCCTTCCCTTTCACACGCGCCGCCGCCAGCCGCCACCCAGCCGACTCGTGTCGCCTCGCGCTGTGGAATTTACACATGTCAACGTTAACATGTGGGAATTCTATCAGGGAAATTTAGAGTTGGTTGGGGATTTTATGGGGATTGGTATTATGCGGGAAAATGTGATTTTGAAAATCGATAGCCAGGGCCAAGTCAGAACCTTTTTCCAGAAATCTAAATACTTATCTTAACATTTTTTAGGCTACTTATGAATATCGAATGACTCCTTTTAATTATCTTCATTGCACTACATTTAATTTTCGGATTTATTTCGGCAACTTTTATTTTTAATTTTAAAGAAAACAATGTTACTTAAAAGTAAATCTTATAAAACTTGTTGAAAATTGTTTCATTTCTTAAATAAAATTGAGGGAAAATGAGGAATCTGTTGAAGTTTTGTCCTTAAATTGGGGAATTTGACATGAATTTTCGGGAATTTGACAAAGTGGTGTTGGCAACGCTGCCATGTTGCACCGAAATTTACCTACTAATATTTGTTTGCCGGCGACATAAGAATTAGAGGCGGCAATCACTATAAACTTGCAAGTAATTTTAATAGTTTTGACGTACCTCTTTAGGTCATCTTTAAGGCCAGGTCAAGAGTACCCTAAACCGAAGAGCATGTATGAAGGAATAATGAAAGTGGACGAAGGAAACAAGTATGTAAGGATCGTAGCAAGTGAAAGAAGTGGTCTCGCCTTTACGGAAAGAGGCGTGATTATATGTATGTATGTATGTATGACGTACCTCTTTTAAATTAAAAGTATTGGTCGGATTAAATACGGAAAGTCAATTAAAATAAAGTAAAAGAATTATTTTTAGATTAATTCTGATATATTAACTGTCGATCATATTAACTGTCGATCATAATTGCAATTGATTTTAATATTAAATTATTCAGTACCATTTCATTTCTATTTTCTTGTACAAAATCAAAGATAACGATGAAATAGTGTAACTGAGTACTGAGTACCCAATTAGGTACGTTTATTAATTTTAATATCATTTTGTAGTAAATAACTGCTTGTTGCGTCAGGTACAATTCATTGTGTAATTGTATTAAAAATGATAACCATAACTTCTAAATTCCATTTGTACTTATAAATAAAATAAACGTTGGCAATGTTGTAACGGTTTAACGATCTGTGGAAATGATCAAAGTACTACGACGCACGAGGCATTTGTTTTGGTGGGATTGATTATTGATTTTAGTTTTTGAGACGTTCCGTGTTGACTATCACGTGCGCGTGAGCGACAGTTCAATCGTTTTGTTTATTAAATTCTTGTTTTTATTACTTGTTGTTACTAATCTTTTATTACCTTTTGTGTTTCTTGTTTTGTTTTAATAATGCCTAACGCGTAGGTGCGTTTACAGTGCTCGTGAATACGGTAACATGTTAATGTGCCTTGGAGAATCTCATAAGGTCACGGAGGATTTAGATCGGTAAGCTGTTTCATACCTAATTTTTTTTAAATATCTTAGTACTGAACTGATCTGAATAAGTACATAACAGAATACATCAGAATAATAAACATACCTACACGATGGATAAAAAAGCATGACTCTATCCTTGTTAACATTTCATTTAAGTATTTTTTCATTAAGGGAATCGAACCAGGTATCTGGTTTATTTAACCTGTGAATTGAATTAAAGTAGCTAGGTGGAGACAAGCACAGTGGCAAAATAGTAGGTTAAGTAGATAAATTAGTTATTTAGACAAGTGTTGTAAATTATTAGGTATTGTGGTACGATCGCTAGCTGCGGGCCTCGCGAATTCGGTGGCGGCGTATATTGACCCCTAGTCAGCTGATTGTAATTCCACTGCTGGTTTTATGTTTAAGTATTTTCATGATTTTTTAATGAAATTATCGTTTCATGTAGCTGTACTAACATGATCGAACGTGAACTGTTAGCTATTTTATGGGCAGTTAAATATTTCAGACCTTATCTGTACGGACAAAATTTTACGTACATACGAATCACCGACCACTTGCTTGGCTTTATGCACTCAAAGAACCCAATAGTAAATTAACGAGATGGCGGCTACGTTTACAAAAAATTGATTTTGAGGTAGTCTACAAAAATGGAAAACAGAATACTAACGCTGGTGCACTATCCCGTATCAAACTGAACGCATTAGGTTCTGACGATGACACAAATTCGATGCAAGTGAACGTAGACGATAAAGACAAAAACCTCAAAAACTATGTAGACAGCTTGACAGAGGAAATTTATCGTATAGCAAAGCTTAATAAATCAAATGAGAACTCCAATACAATAACTGTGTCTGACCTATCAGCTACTCTTTCAGCTTCTGATCCAATAGATATAATAGAACAAGCCTATCCCGCCCCATTTATTAGCACAGAAACAGTACACTCAGCGTTAGAATTAGAATCTACAGGTATATCTATATTAAGGGAAGCTGTAGATATTAAACCTAATCAGATACTAATATTCACTTGGTTTAGGAACGAAATGCAAGTCAAAGATATTTCAAATAATAGGCACAAAATTTTTGAAGTATTTTTACCTATCAATAATGAAAACTTAATTAAACAATTTTTAAAAGAATATGTAAAACCAAAGATTAAATATTTTATTTATTTTGAGGACATATAAATAGAAAAGAATTTTCCAAAATTATCATAGAACTTTTTAAAAGGGACTGTAGAATTCTTCGAGGTACTGAACGTATCGTATACGTTGAAGAAGAGGCCGATTAGAGGACATTATTCTAAAACATCACGAGGTAAAACTTGCCACCGTGGCATACCTGACCATCAAAGACCATCAAAAACGCACTAAATATTTATACAAGTACATTTCCGATCGAATGAATGAACAAAAAGAAAAGGCTAGGGAAAGGAAAGGAGGAGAAGCAAATATAGTACTTAACGAATGGCAAATAGCGTACGTAAAGGACAGCAATATTAGGAAAAGGCCTTTTAAAATAGTTGAACGGAGACAAAGGTTCCTATTAAAAATTTCAAACGACCTCCACAGGTGGTGCGTGGCCATCCTGATTATGGCTCATATACTTTGGACCCGCAGTCTTCAACTTCAAAAAATTGACAGCAACCCGGGCGTGCTTCCTGTAAAAGATGGCCAAGCTTTTAAGCAAACAAACAGTTGGCTTATAGTTAAAGTAAACTTATTAGGAATTAAGGAAAATTTTGATTTGAATATTATTAAGTTTAAAGATTTTGTAGGTTAGTTGATATAAATTAACCTTATGTTTATGAATTCCAAGCCATGAAAACTCAAGCCGATTATTCTTGCGATTTAACTATTGAAAATTTAAACAACTTGTACCATCCAATAGATTTAAAAGAGTTCTCACAGATCCCTAGGATCAGTCATTAAAGCTATCACCGGCAATTTGGATAACGAAGATGCTCTTAGATATATCTAAATTAAAGAACAATCAATTGAGTGTTGATAGTAAAATCACCGTTGTTTCTAAAATGCTGAATAGCTTATGAATAGTACAGAAAGTTCACATGAAAATGAACTAATATTAAATGAACACCTAAAAAGAATTGAACGAATAGTAAAATACATAGCTACCAAAGAAAATAATTCAATTTATAATACATACCGGGTGTTTGTGAAACGCTCCCGAAAATAAAGACAGGCGATTGTACTAACAATACCTTTGATGATGGGTCAGAAAGAAAATCGATATAATTATAATTAGAAATAAATAGATATTAAATACCTAGTTTTAAAAAATCATTTTACGTTCCTGTAAACTTGACTCGGTTGACAATAAATGCGTTGCGGAATTGTTTTTATTTTTTTTCTATTTACCTACTCCAGTTGAATATTTCCAGTACTAATTGAATATTTAAGCCCCGCGAAGAACCAACATACCTAATGGTGGAACCCAAAACAAAATCCATTCTGTAGTTATGAATAAAAACGTAGATAGACCAATGCAGCGTCGATCTTGGTTTTATAGAGGTACCTATAAAGTTTGCGTCTAAGACGTAGGTATTAATTGATACTTACATTTTTATTTATTGTATGTCATTATACAGTGTGTCCGGTCACGGACTAGCGATATTCTAGGTACTTATATAACAACTATTTTAATACACAAATACACTATACACTGAGGTCTAATCCCTTCCCTCTATGTGACAGCCATTTTGTTTTTTCTTGAGATATTCTCTACGTGTAAAAAAAAAATCATATCTCTCAAAGTTTTGGTCTTACTGAGATAAAATATGCTTATTCGGAGGACATCATCATCATCAATCGTTTACATTATTTATTTGGACTTAAATATTTTTTAAGTTACGATTATGTGAACCCATTTTTCGTAATGTTAACGATGTACAATATTGTTGCCTATTTTTATCACAGTAAGACCAAAACTTTGAGAGATATGATTTTTTGTACACACGTAGAGAATATCTCAAGAAAAACAAAATGGCTGTCAGATAGAGGAAGGATTTTAATATGATTCATAAACAGAATGGACGTTACAGGTAGGCCTGGGCATAGAATTTTTATCTATATATTTTGTCACACTGTTTTATGTCTATTATTTAAACGTAGTGATTATATTATTTTCTTTGATTAGTAACGTGGACGCTCATTTCTGCAGTCAGCGCCAAAATGGCGAAAATCAAATCGCCTTAGTGTCACGGTGTAAATCCAGTCCATATAATATAAAGGTCAGTTGTGTAAAGTGTACTACTAGCGCCACAGCGGACGCCTATATGAAACTTTTATCGGGAATTTCAAACCTTTGTATTCTGTAACTTAAACTTTTTATTGAAAGCAATTGAGTAATTTCGGTTCAAGCCTCACAAACCTATTTCTTGAATTCCCATACGTTTGAAAGGTTGCACCAAATTTACTCGAATTTACTTTCGAGGAGCATATGGGAGAAAATAAAACTATAAATAGGTATAATTATGTAAGTTTATTTTCTGTAAGACTGATTATTTTATAAACTGTACGTTATTATTGATCTTTTTATTGCTTTTTCACATAATATTTACACGCATGTTATTGATATAAAATATAATATGTTATTATCAGAGAGTTATTGTTCACAGAATATTAACATAACGAAATTCTTATGGTGAAAACTTAGCTGAGCCTAAATACTTTATCTGAAATAGATAAAATTGAGTCAATAAAGTAATAATTCCTACAAATAACCGTCAATAAATTTAAAACGTTTATAGACTTACCACAATATTTTCAACATGAAAGAAGTTGACAAAAATATCATTTTACTTCTTTCAATTCATGGGTTCTCTTGATAAAATTCGGCTAATATTTAATCATTTAATTTCAAACAATTATTAGGTCAACTAATTGTGCAAACCTCAGTGTAATATGTATGTAATTACTTTAAGGTGCAAAGTGCAAACCAATAAAATTATAGTACAAAATTAACATTTTCGGTTTCTTCCGACATAATTATGTATTTTTGTATCTAATTATTAAAATGGAAATCTAAAACAACGTGAAGGAAAGACACAGCGATGCCTTTTTTTCGCTTTAATTTTAGTTGCCCAACACACACATAGACAAAATTATGATTGTGTGCAAACTTCTCAAATTTTATACAAAGATTGATTCCCTGGTATTCATAAATTTGAACCAAAAATATACGCGTTATAATAGTAAGGACGTCTTGAGAATTTAACTGTGAAATGAGCAATTATCAGGATTCTTTCTATTATTGACACCGCAGTCACTTACAGAACATGTAACCATTGTTGAAGACAATTGCTTACTAAAATAACCACTAACTCAAAAATATCCAAAATACCTAAAAGCTCATTCCTTCTTCTTCTTCCTTTATGGCAGTTACGATGAATTCGCCAATGACATGTTACATGAGAAAAGGTTTAATTGGGACACAAACTCTGCTTAAAAAGGAAATTGATAATACAAAAATGGTAACAACGAATATTATGTGAATGGTTTTGGTCAACTTATCTGTTGAATTACCTAAAACAAAAGACAGACAATGTTGTTAGAACAATACTAATGTGTTATTACATGACAAACAGATTATAGTTTAATGTTGTTAGAGTTAATAAAATCACATAAAGTATATACAAAGAGGTATTTGTGAAGATTAGAAGGGAGTTAAAGTCTATGGGACGAGTGATGTCAGGGGGCAGATAATCGTAAAGAGATGATGACAATTTGGTGCAGTTAAAAAAAATATGGTTAGTGTTTCCCTCATCTAAACCACATTCACACAAAGAACTATCCTAATCCTGAGTTTAGCTAGGTGAACATATGTACAGGCATGTCCAATTCTCAACCGGCAGACAATAGAAGTAGCACGTTTGTTTGCTTTATTAAATATGAAAAACCAAGGTCTTGATGGAATATTATCTTGTATAGCAGCATAGTGCTTGCCTCTTAGTATTCGTGATGTTGCGTGCCGACTTGTACCAACCTGTCATTCAAAATCAGTCTCAGAGTCGTGAGATTTGCTATCCTTTTCTATCTTACTATATTGCCATAAGGAATTTTCTTTTCCATTGCACACTATGGCCGTCTATTATGGTCAGTGTTTAAAATAAATAAAGAAAAATATAAAATAAAAACATTTATTGTGTCATTAATTAAACACAAGGTCTTCGGCCAAAAGGAATAGATGAAACATTGTATTTGTTAAGATTTAAAACATACAGGTTTTATATTTTAAGTTAGTTTTAACTTTTAAATAAACAATATAAGAAAAATTTATAGAAGTTTTATTGGAGTTTACTCCTTAAGAATGGATTTTCATATATAAGCCCGGAGTATGAAAATTTAGGAGGTGTAAAATCAAACGTTACGTCATGCGTTACGTTATGTATTCATGTTTCCATGACTACGCAATGTGTGTATGTCGTGCAACTTATCTTGCGCAGCCCCAGCACAGAGTACTCTCAGCTGTATTACTTATTATAAACAAATAATCGTTCTTTTTTTTATAGAAACGTGATAATCGAGAAACGTGATAAGATAGTTTACAAACATAAATTGCACAAGGACAAACATCCAGACCCGAAACAATTATTTGTAGGCCATACAAATACTTTTTCCGTGCGGGATTCGAACCCGCGGCCCCCCGCGCGGCAACTCATTGCTCATCGCACGCGCCACGGAGCCGTCAAAATTATAAACTTGTTATTAAAATATCTCCACAATATGTTTATGATTATTTTAATTGTGATTACCATGATTTAAATATATTAAATAATTTAAATCATGGTAATCACAATTACGAAAATCAGATTACCTTTTCAATAAAACTTAATATTATTTATTTTAAAAACATAATTTTAATTCTTCACATTATTTCAAATATCAATAAATAATATTAAAACAATTAGAAGTAATTACTAACTCAGCTATGCTAAAAGTTGGTTGAATTGTCTAAGGCTAAAAGCCTTGAATCTATTGCTTACTATTTGTTAGCGTCAAGCGCTAGACTATGCGTCTGTTTTAAATTTGACGGTTACAAGTCGAATTCAAACGTAATTCAAACTTTTAAGACTGTTTACAACTACTATACGCGATTCAATACAAAATATTATACGTGTTTGGCTTGTTTCTTTCATAATAGTGCATGTGAAACAAAAACTAAAACAAATGCTGTGTATTTGATGTGATACATTAACCAAAGCTTGAAATGGTGTTGAAGAAAATGGTTAAAATGGATAAACCTTCGAGTAGACCTAAAGGGGCTGCCACCGCCGCTCCCTCGAGAAGTGGCTCAACACAAAGTATGTCGTCTGCAAATGTTAAAGTTGTTGTGAGGGTACGGCCCTTGAACGAAAGGGAATTGGAGAAGAATAGTCGAATTGTAGTTGATGTAGTTGACGATAAAATGCTAGTGTTTGATCCCAAGGAAGAGATGCGACCCTTTTTCTACCACGGTGTACAGCAGCCTAATAAAAATTTCCTGAAACGAGCAAACAAGGAACTCAAATTTGTATTTGATCATGTCTGTGGACAAAATTCAACTAATACGGATGTTTTTGAAACTACAACTAAAGAAATACTTGTCTCTCTAATGGAAGGCTACAATTGTTCCGTGTTTGCGTATGGTGCAACAGGGGCGGGGAAGACGTTTACCATGATTGGAAATGAGGAACATCCGGGAATAACTTATCTCACTATGGAACATTTGTTTTATACTATTAATTCATTTGAGAAAGACAGGGAATTTGATATTGGTGTTTCATATATAGAAGTAAGTATGATCTCTTTCATTCATTCCTTAAAACCTATCAAAAAGCCACTGTTGAACATAGGCCTGCCCCATAGATTGTCTCATAGAGGAGATATTTTCCATAGTTGCTAAGCTAGGCGGGCAAGTTGCCAACTGCATTTTATTATTATTTTCAGTTGTTATCAGGAAGATGCTGTTGCCCAACTCCTGTTTCAACCCAGCACACGGTTCTGCGGCGGAACGGTGTGCGGGGTACAGGGGGCGAAATATAATATGAAAATATTGCTCGGTCGATGGAAATAATATTTATAGTTTGAGATGTAATATATATTATAGCTCAGTGTAAACGGTTCCATTTAAAAGTATGATGAATATAATCAAAAATTTGTTAAAGAAATAGTAAATGTTTAATTGAAAGTTCATATCAGTTTTTAACCAAAATATTGTAACTGTCCCAATTTCCCAATTGTTTGAAACTAAATTATTATCACTAAATTGATATAACAATTACAGTAAAGTTAGTATTTTAATTACTTATTTTTCTGCTATTTTAATAATTTTATTAAATATTGTTCAATTATATTTTCAGGTTTATAATGAAAATGTTTATGACTTGTTAAAACCATCGAAGACTCCACTACAACTCCGGGAGGACTCCAAATACGGAGTCATGGTAGCCGGGCTAACGTTATACAATATTAAAACTGCTAGAGAGCTTTTAAACATGCTTGAGAATGGAAATAAGAATAGGACACAACATCCCACTGATGCAAATGCTGAGAGTTCCAGGAGCCATGCTGTCTTTCAGGTATTTGCTTCTTCATATAGAAATTATTCCACCAGTCACATTCCAGTGGAATAATTTGCCGTCTGGCTATCTTTCCGTTCAAATACAATTCAAAGCCACGCTGCAGCTATATTATGTATTGTATGGTTGTAAGCACAAATAGGTTGGCTCGAGCATGGTAGGACCACACTCGCAGAATGTCAGTGTAAAATAACAGCTTAATGCTGCTGTGTTTCCTATGATGAGTGTAGAGAACTGGAGATCTTTTTACTGGAAATGAGACAATAGAATCAGGCGTTACTTTGTGGAAATCCATTATATTAAAGTTGGTTGGTTGGTTCAAACTAGGTAATACACATCATTTTATTTCATTAAGCGGATATAAGCAAGGTAATTTTTACCAATTTCAATAAAGAAATGAGGCATTCCATCTTAGTCCTCATGAGTGACAATGTATCTGCATTTTGATTCTTGATCGAGGATAATGTAGATGTATCCACTTAATGTAGATGTATCCACTTACCATCAGGTGGACTGTGTGCTTGTTTGTCATCATTATACTAAAAAAAAATTGTCATGATGCTGATCAATGCTGCTCTTTACCAATCTAACTAACTATAACTACAGTAAACAAGGTTGTTAAATTGCCATCAATCATAACCTATGAGACCTTTCTGAGGTTTCCTATAGTTGCTACTTACGACACCTATGGGGAGATGGATTGGAGTAATAAATAATATCACAAATTGATTAAAAAATTACCTAACATGAAATAAATATACATTCTTCTCTATATATAGCAGGCCGGGTGGGGACCACAAACTCAAAAGGTTGTGGGTTTGAATCCACTGTTTGGCTACTTTTGTGAACTAATTCTATCACAAGTATTTTAAGCTTATCAGGAGTGGTTAAAGGGTATATTGGTAATGTTAGTAAATAGTATTGCTAGTATTTTACAAAAAAATAAATAAAATAATTAAATTAGTCTCGCTAAAACTTGAATAAATAGCTAGACTGATTTTGATAATATTTTTTGTGTGTGTTTGAGTAGGTCCCTGGATAGTTTAGATTCACAATTGCCAACCGGTAGGTGGTGCTGTTGTCGAGATCCAGAAATCATGCTAAGCTGGGGTGGATAACTAGTTAATGTACAAATTACTTAAAAACCTTTTTTTTTATAGATTATGGGTGACAAGCACACAGTTCACCTGATGGTAAGTGGATGCTGTAGCCCATAGACATCTACATTTATCCTCGATTAAGAATCAAAATGCATCTACATTTATCCTCGATTAAGAATCAAAATGCAGATGCATTGTCATATGTTTTCCTCTTATTATGAACTTTTTCAAAAATAAAATTCTGTTTATGTGAATTGATTTGTGTGGTTTTGCCAATTCTACTGCCACTTATGAAAGCCACTTAAAAATTAAATACTGAATTATTAGGTCAACTGGTTGTTAATTAAGGAAATTAGAAGCCGCATAATTTAAGAGAGCTTAAAATTACCAAATAATATATTATTATCTATCTCTGTGTAAAAAAGGTTAATGTTATTTTTAAATCATATGTAGTATATATTAACACTTCTTCTTACTTCCTATGGCACATTCCTGACACACCTCTCTCGCCTCCTTTACTCTTATTCTTAATTTGGCCCATCTTCAATATATTGGTAATTTGGTAGATAAACTTCCATCTAGGGCATCCTTTGCCAAATTTGCCATTCACTTCTGCAGCATAAATATGATTTATCACTCTTTCCTCATCATTCTTTGTACATGATCAAACCACTAAAGCATTCTTTTCTTAATCCTGGTCACAACATCATCTTACAAATCATACTTCACACAATTTTTCATCCTGTCATTCCGATTTAGACTTAATGACCTACAGCATTTATTCTACTCTCGTGCTTCTTCTGCCACACAGCATTGTGAATTGCCATAATATGTGCCTTCTTTGACATTTCTGACTTCCCACAATAGAATGAAGGAAATGATAACCTTAATAATTTTTATTTTTCAACAGGTATATGTAAAAATGAGATATAGAACCAGCAGTCAACTACGTATTGTCAAATTGTCCATGATAGATTTAGCAGGAAGTGAACGTGCCTCCGCTACTGGATGTATCGGTGACCGTTTCAAAGAAGGGGCTAATATAAACAAGAGTCTGCTGTCTCTTGGGAATTGTATAAATAAATTGGCAGATGGTAGCAGTTATATACCCTACAGGTGAGAATTTTTTTGTAGAGATTATGGCCATAAGAGTCGTCAGACGGGAATGAAACTACTGTTTCATTCATCACCATCAGAAACCTAGAGATGATACCTACAGGATATTCCATATCAATTAAGAAAATGTATTTATTTCATATCTTTTCTTAAAGGGTATCGTCTTACAAAGAGCAAATTCCTAATTAATCCCAATGTTTTCTGCTTTGGTGTCGTAATTGACATATAAACTATTTTTTTTAAATAACAAGAGATGATGGTGATTAAAATGTATTGCATAATAATTATTGTAGAAATTCTTCCTACATTGATAAAATCATAAGGTTTATTTTTTACAGAGACTCAAAACTAACCCGTCTTTTAAAAGATAGCCTCGGTGGCAACTGTAAGACCGTTATGATTGCAAATATATCACCATCAAATGAAAGTTACGAGGACACATACAATACACTCAAGTACGCAGCTCGGGCGAACAAAATACAGCTGAATATAAAGAAAAACATAGTTGATGGTGACTTAAGACTATCTCAGTATGTAAAGATAAATGAGGAGCTAAAGAAGAAGGTAAAAGAATTGGAAGCAAAGTTATCATTGTCCAATGTTAAGCCTGCAGTTAAAGAGATTGATTCAGTTAATGAAAAGTGTAAGTAATAATTTTATGACCAATTTATAAGGGTAATTTTCTTGTCACTGTCAATTGGCATAGCCCAATAAATATAGTAAGCTGAAGTGGCAATGGGACGGCCATATAACTCTAAGAACCAACGACCGATAGGGAAGAAAGGTAGGTAAACGGTAGGCAAAGTGTGTGGCGGCCCCCCACTAGATGGAGTGGCAATCTGGTAAGATATGCAGGAAGTTGATGGATGTAGGTGGCTCAGGACCGTGCTTTGTGGCATTCCTAGGGGAAGTCCTATGTTCAGCAGTGGACTTGTCCCGGGCTGTAATGATGATGATGATGTCAATGAGGGCATCCACGACTTTTTCTGCCACCAGGGCGGCGCCACTAGAAAGTGAAATATAATATTTGACAGATTTCATAGCTGGGGAAGTTAATTTGTTCGGAAAATGTGAAAGTTATTGTTTCTTTCTGTACTATTAGATATATTTATATTAACAACATTAAAAATAAATAAACCAAACCGCAGATATTCATAAAAGTAGATTTTTAAAAGAACAAACCACTGACGCATTGTTTTGTGTATTAATATAATACTCTAGAAACTGATATTTTTAGTAAAACAACTTCTCTATTAAATTACATTGTGTAACAAAAAACTTTACCTCAGTGTCAACTAGCGACATCTGGTGAGCAGAAAATTATTAGCCCTCATTGCGTGTCGTTTTATTGCCTCATATTCAAGACAAGTGATTTATCTACATCAGCCATCTGTGCAAGAACCTCACTTTCATAGTCAGATGGGATGGCAAATCGACTCCATCGGAGCGAGATTAGGCAGTCAACTGTCAAATGGCTGCTACTGAGAATTTCCCCAATAACTGATTTTAGCCCATCATGATCAACAGTCGCGCTTACGACCATTATACCAACAAGCAGTCGTAAGTGTAACCCCATCTTAAGTAGAATGATAAGATAAATATGAGTACAATGGCCCTAACAAAATGTTATATTACAGTGAAACTTGAGTGGCGACGGCGCATAACTGAAGCGGACGCAGTTCACAGCACCCTGGAAAATGAACTACTGGGGTTAATGGCGAGGCAGCGAGTGTTAGCCTTACGTCACCGCTTGCGTACGCGTGCCTTCAATCACGTTACCGATTTGGCTCATAGGTCATCCTCTGAAGCTATGGAACAGGTATGGCGTATTTTATGTACTAGGAGAGAAAGTTCTCAAGACCTCAGTAGAAGGTAGACTAGACAATTTCATCTATACAATATTATCTGATATGGTATATGTGAAATTAGCTATATTATATATATATTATCTGATATATGTATATTAGGTTGGGGAAAAAGTTTCTTCGTGTTTTGTTTGTATAAAATTGAAGAAAAATCTCTTTGGTTGTACTGTTTGTATCTGGCTGGTTTTAATATCAATACATATAGGACATTATGAAAAAGAAAAATAAAAAGTTAAAAACACATTCCCGCCATTTTTCAATTTTTCTGTTCGCTAAATGAGTGAATCGAATGAAGAAATTCGATACATTCTCAAGTTTTATTACAAAAAAAGGAAAAAGCCGCGAAAAAAATTTGTGACGTTTATGGACCTAATATAATGTCAGTAAGCATAGTACAAAGTTGGTTCAAGTGTTTTCGGTCTGGGAATTTTGATGTCAAAGATGCAGCTCGCTCTGGTTGCCCTCATATGGATAAAGTCGATGCCATTTTTGAAAAAGTGGAGCTATATTGGTATATTAATAGTTACGACATAGCCGAGGAATCGAGGATTGACCACAAAACAGTTTTGACACATTTAAAAATGTCTGGCTATACAAAAAAGCTCGATATTTGGGTACCACACGAGCTCACTGAAAGAAACTTAATGAATTGTGTACTCATTTGCGATTCTCTATTGAAACGTAATAAAACCCAACCTTTTTTGACAACATTGAGCACTGGAGAAAACCTGTACATATACTAGCATCGATAAGTCAGTTTTAGAATATCCAAAATTAAATTAATCTATAATTAATAATAATTATATAATATATATATATATATATATATATATATATATATTAGTAAATACCTATATATAAAGGAAATACCTATTTATTAGCAATGAGAAGTCAAAGTTTTAGAATATCTAAAATTAAATTTCATAATAAAAATAAAATTTATTCACACTTCAGACCAACAAAGAAATATAGAGGCACATTTCATTTGATGCTGAAACCATGCTCAACTTCTTGACACACACTCACTCACACATCTTTCTTCATTCTTTTTTTAATTGCCCATAAATGTTCACTACTAGAGACACGTATGTGCACCTAGAATAATGATAGTTTATTAATAATAACATTTTTTTAAATAGAATATGTGTGACAAATGAGCACACAGTCCACCCGATGGTAAGTGGATGCTGTGGCCCATACATCTACATCTATCCTTGATTAAGAAACAAAATGCAGATGCATTGCCATCCCTGAGGACTAAGATAGAATGCCTCGTATTCAGTAAAAAGGGTCTAAAAAAAATTAATATAAAATATGTTTAAAAAAAATTTGTCCGATCCGTGAGGGTACTATTAGGTACCGTCATATGATTCTGTTCATGCAATGGGCGCTTGTCCATTCACCGGCACGGCACCGGCACGACACGCACCTGCATTTTGATTCTTAATTGAGGATAAATGTAGTCTAAAAAAGTATTTTTTTAAAGCTGCGCGCGCATCAGTATACAATTTCATGATTTTTGTTATGAATATAATCCAACTGCTGCGACTTATCTAAGTGTGATGATTAGTGCATGCAAGTCTTCTCAACTGTATCAGAGCCCCGTGTCTAGGTGTGGAGTGGTTAGGGACATGTATATAAAATAGATTAGAATACAAACATTTTTTCTTCTAGATGTGTACAGAAGAGATTCCTCGCCAAGAAAGAGCGGCAGAGAACTACGTTGTAAAATCTGTGCACTTGGATACTAAAATCAAAGTCTCATGGACTAAATGGGATGAAAGTCGACAGAAAATGCAGATTATATTCAATCAGGCCCTTACTGAATGCCCTGAGCTGCTGGACTTTGTTGAAAAAGTGCAACTACAAAGCGAAATGAGACTTGTCAGAGCAAGAGATAACCTTAGACACAAACTATTGTGTATAGAGAATGAAGAAATCAATGTCTTCACAGAATATGTGAGTGATATGTCAGGTATGCTCAAGAAACTATATATGACGCTTAAAGGATACGATAAAGCCACTCCTGGATTAACAGCGGAGTATTTAGAGATAATGAAAAAGGCTAAATCGGCCAAAGGTATCACTTGGTCAGACAAAGACAGGGAGAGCGATGCGCATTTCAAATTCGTTTCTACTTTAGACCTCGAAAAACCTACGACAACCGTTGACTTCAATACTACAATAAAGAAAGAAATTAACACGACTATCGACATTGCGACCGACAGTGAAGACTTGACAGACATCGAGAACCGCGATCCCTTACAATCTATGGCCAAAAAACGTAAAGGAACACCGATAAAACTTGCAAATAACGAGACAATAATAATCAATGACTCTTTAGAACTGTTAGACACAACCAGAAATTTGAACTCCGCGAAGAAAATCAAGAAGGAATATGACACGGGGCTTGACATTGAGAATTATGGGTCTGCAATTGATCCCAAAAACTTAAATTCGACTTTCGTTCTTACTGAAAAAATTGAATCATTGAAGAAACAGCCAATCAGGACTGAGAATATGAAGATTGATGTAAACCTACCAGTGAAAAAAGGACTCGTCGACAGGACTAATACAATACAGAGGACTCTAAATTTTAATGATAAAGGTGAGATTCTTTAAACTTATTTTTAATTGTATTATAATCCGAGCGCGTATTGTGAACGCTGGGATTTATATTTTTATACATACATAACATATATAAACACTCACGCCTGTCACACACTTCTCTCGCCTCCTTTACATCCATATATCTACGCATACACGCTCGTCGGTTAAGGGTACTCCTAATCTTATATTTTATTTTTATATTTTTTAATTAGGGATGCGATCTTTTGGAATTGAGGCACACGCTGGCCGCCCGCCAGCTTTAGTGTCGCGAGACGATAGACGTTATTTGACGTGGATTTTCGCTCGTGTTTAGTATGATTATTTTCTTTCATTGTTCATTTTGCAGACTGTACATAATAATAAGTAGAAAAAAGGGTAAAATTATGAAAATTTAAACGCGCGAAATAATTCTGGCAGTTGACAGACATTTCGAACAAGAACGAAATCGGTTTTCTTACGCAATAACAGTTGTTTAAGGAATCTAGTGATCCGTTCAAATAAATAAATCTAAGAAATCTAATGGTCCATATAAATAAATAAATGTTTAATATTTAGAACTTTTTTTGCTACCACTACTTCGCTTAGAACGATCATTTTCAATTAACTTTGACAAGATTCCATCCTATTCAAAACGCGCGCGGATTATATTATTCTGTTCTTTTGATTAAGGGATGCCCTTCTACATGATTTCGACTTCATTAACAACTTTGAAACACTTTGTGGCTATCAATTGTGCAGAAGATATTATAGAGTCATAAGTGTTTGTGCTATCACTGAGACATTTACTTTTTACCTCTCTATATGCAGAGGATATCTGGGCAGCAAGAAATTTGAAGAATATGTTTTAATGGTTTATTGTTGACACTGTGCCTGAACAACTGAGCAAACAACATATGAAAAATTTATGAAACAATCCTGTATTCCTGTTTCCTCCTTCAAAACTGAATCAACCGTTTTTTTCAAGAATAGTATAAGAATAATTGTGGTAACTTTGTTTCTGTGTTATTGGAACGAAGTTCTTTATCGGACGGTACGAATTTGTACGGATGGGGGCTAGGCGAGAAAAAGTGTAAAAATTTTCCGTCACGACCCCTTCTGACGTAGTGTAGACGGCCTCGGCGGCTATAAGGAAGCGAGATGGAATAATATCCATCTCCCTCGCACTTTTTCTTATCATGAAATAAATATTATTTTATTTTAAATGACGCTTCATTTTAATAGATGCTAGTAATTCATTTATTTGTATTTTTTAATCAATAATATTATACGTTTATCAATAATAATATACTACGAAAGGAATTTCGTTCCAACCGAGTGTTCCACGACACTCACGCATGTTTTATATGTTCATTATATTTGTTTTCTGGATATCTAATAACGGCGATATAACTGGGCATTTTTAATAACTTAAGAATTTTCCTAGTTTTTAATATAATCAATTTATGAAGAAAAAAAAAACAGGAGCATGGTAGTGATAGATGTAGACTGTATTGTAAAAAATATTTACTCTAGTACCATTATTCAGGGAGAAAACATAGAATTGCGTTGGTTTGGATTAAACACTGCACCACACTTCTATATCTTCTTTAAAAGTTCAGCTACGGTCTGTTCTCCCCTGGTCATATCCTCTAAGGCACTTACCTAAATCACAGAATACTTAATAATACAAGGTAGAGAAAGATCACTCCGTAAAAACATTTCATTAAATAATGACTCTTTATACAACGCGATAAAGTGCAATTCAGTTCGAACAGCACTGAGTGTCTAATATTATTTTCCTAGCCTCTCTTTCTGTGGTATAACTTGTCTCTCTGACCACGTTAGGGTTGTAATCTTAAGACTTGAGACGGCGCGACGCGTGAGTAACTGGTTTACGTGCATTACGGACGGTTTGTGGCAACCCACTGAATGTACCGGCGTTGTAACTTCGTATGTAAACATTTGGAAGGATTAATATGTCTATAAAAAATAACTTTTTTTTAAAATTGCCACAGCGGCTAAAATCGTCAAGCCTGTAGTGGGTAAAGCTTTACCGTTGCGCCGCGTTCCTCCAAGCATGAATGGAAACCGACCAGCGCCAGGCTTCGGCTCTAGTCTATCGAGGGATGGCACTCCACTGCAAAGGAATGTGCAAGGTAATTATACAATGTAATCATGTGGTGATTGATTTACTTGTCTGGTTGTGTACTGGTGTGGGTAGATAATTTTTTTTTAATTTGATATGTTTAGTGGTACAGCCACGCATTAGTATCTAGATAGTAAATCACGTACAACTCAAATGACGAGAGATAGTACAAACTCATAGAAAGAATCATGGCAGAATTTAATGGGGACAATAGAGCCGTGTTTGCTCAGGTGCTAAGCGCAAATCACTGTAAATTTCATAGTACGCGAGCAACCTCGATCCCTGACACCAATGAAATTGTTGATTGCAATTTTAAGTGCTGATTTACCACGTGCTCGGCGGTGAAGAAAACATCGCGGGGAAACCTTCATGTCTGAGAAATAAGAGAAAAAAATATATTTCTAAAACATGTGAAGTTCGCCAACACGCATTGGGGCAGCGCGGCGGATATTTTCTTGCCCTAAAAACCCTCACAGAAATGAGAGGCCTGTAACTTTTTAACAACAGAGACTGAAGCCGAAGTAGCTAGTTCATGGACACCAGCAGACAACTTCAAACAAAGATAGCTACAGATGTGTGGTCACATCTGAAGACTTAGGCTGGCTTTTCACTGTGGGATATAATATATATTATATCCCGTATTTCACACTGTGAGATATATATCTTTTAACCAGTGTGTGTTCGTCATTGGATTACCCCCTGTACCCCGCACACGGTTCTGCGGTGGTGAGGAACGTGTGCGGGCACAGGGGCGAAATATAATATGAAAATATCGCTCGGTCGATCGAAAAAATATTTATAGTTTGAGATTTAATATATATTATAGCTCAGTGTAAACGGTTCCATTTAAAAGTATGGTGAGCGATATTAATTTATATCTCGAGGTGTAATATATATTATATTATATCCCATAGTGAAAAGCGGGCTTTAAGGTGGAATGGCTCACAGCCAGTTATTATCTCTCTATACCCATTAGCGGTGTATATATCCACAGTGGTACAAACACTGCTACTTGGTGACAGCAATAGGTAGTATCTACCCAGATAGACTTCTAGGCAGAAAAGGGGTCCTACCACTTCATAAAAGAATTGTTGCCACCCAGTATACAATCCTTTTACCTAATTTAAATTGTTAACATAATATATATTCATATTGGATCCAAACCAATAGTTTTTATTAATAAGATAATATAAATATGTAAGATGGATGTTGTCATGTAGAAAGATTAGTCTTAAAACAATTTAATTGTCAGTTGTTACCGTTTAATTAATGTTATATTTGTATTAAACGTCTTATACACGGTCCATCTTGACGTACGTCCTGCCAATGTCATGCACGGTGCACGATGCAAAACGACAATGAATTGGCTTGACGTACGTCATTGCTGTACGTCAAGCCTAGTCATTGTCGTTTTGCATCGTGCATCGTGCATAAACTTGGCGGGACGTACGTCAAGATGGACCGTGTATAAAACGTTTTAATGTAGTCTTAAAGTGTTGTTTATGTACTGTGTATATGTGTAGAGTGTTTAAATAGAGGGGATAGTTAATACATTTATTTGGTTATTGGAAGGAAATAATAAAGTATATCATATACTCATAAATATATATACCTTACTATTTTAATATTGACATTGTAAATTGGGTATTTGACATTAATAGTCATAGACCATAGGATCAGAGTAACCAACATAGCCCAATGAATCAGTAAGCTGAAGTGACAGTGGGCTGGCCATATAGCTCGATATATAAAACAATGTGTTTAAACTTAACAAGATTGGGCATATATAATCTTTATTTTGCTCACTTTTGTAATTATTATTGAAGAGAAAACATCTTTAGAATTGTTGTGATTTGAAACTCGATGAAACGAAAAAGCGACATTAAAAAGAGACAAACATACATCTATAAAAGATACTCTGCATTCGTCTCATTCTCTCGAAATTTAGTTTTCTTAGGGTTCTACTTCTATAGTTGCCGGCGTCTAACTTGGCAAGATTCGTTAGATGCGCAAAAGTCGTTTTTGAGATCTCTTTGGTTATCAAGCGGGGGGCGCAGGGAACGACGTAGCATCGTTCCGACTTCCGAGCGCACGATTGTTTGGCCAGACGACCCTTGCCTCCCGCAACGTGTCCACGTCCCGTTGTACATACGCAAACTTTCCCCTACTACGCCAAAACCTTGCCAAGTTAATTGCCGTATACAGGGTATTTTTGAAACGCTCCCGAAAACGAAGACAGATGATAGTACTAAGGATATCTATGATGATGGGTCACAAAAAAATTCGATCCCGAGGAAAAAAAAATCATCTTTTCACAGCGTTTTATTAACTTTATTCACGCTCCATCATGTTATTACAGTTATTTGAAACGATATATCACAAAAAATCATGAAAATACTGAAACATAAAACCAGCAGTGGAATTACTGAATTACAATCAGCTGACTAGGTCAATGTACGCGCGAACGCCGAATTGCGCGGCCCGCAACTAGCGATGGTACCACAATACCTAATAATTTACAACACTTGTCAAATACCTAACTTATCTACTTAACCTACTATTTAGCCACTGTGCTTGTCTCCACGTAGCCACTTTAATTGAATTCACAGGTTAAATAAACCAAATAACTGGTTCGATTCCTGCTAGTGAAAAAATACTTAAATAAAATGTTAACAAGTTATTTAAAAAAATTAGGTTAAATAAACCAAATAACTGGTTCGATTCCCGCTAGTGAAAAAATACTTAAATAAAATGTTAACAAGTTATTTAAAAAAATTAGGTTAAATAAACCAAATAACTGGTTCGATTCCCGCTAGTGAAAAATACTTAAATAAAATGTTAACAAGGTTAGAGTCATGCTTTGTTATCCATTGTAGGTATGTTTATTATTCTGATGTATTCAGTTATGTACCTATTCAGATCAGTTCAGTACTAAGTTATTTAAAAAAATTAGGTATGAAACAGCTTACCGATCCTTCGTGGCCTTATGAGATTCTTCAAGGCACATTAACATGTTGCCGTATTCACGAGCACTATAAACGTACCTACGCGTTAGGCATTATTAACCTTTACGGCGCTGAATAGCAGATCTGCATCATACCAGTCGAACCCGCAAAGTAGTTTAAAGAAACGAAAATACACATTATAACGCAGCATTGCATATCTGCAGCAAAGCATTCTATCGAAATAAGTACCAAAATTTGTGATAGATGGCACTATTTGTAACTTTTGACCATCGAAGTGATCAGTCTACGAGAACCTGTGTAGTTAGCGTGACTTTCGTTGTTGTTTTTGAATAGTTATATTGAAAATATTGAAGTGAAATTGCTACGGAGTAACGGTAAGTTATTGTTTTTCAATAATAACATATAATTCAAACGATTTATATTGTTTTTACAGAGACAGTTTTGATTTTTGTTTTGATGCAGTAATGCATCATTGCGCTAAACGGTTATAATTTATTTATTTTTTGCTCATATGAATATTTTCTTATTTCAGGACCAATATGAGTTCGAGGATTCCACCTTCTGGTTCTAGACTTCCGAATTTGTCGTCCCACGACTTGGAAAGCATTTTAGAACAATGGCAAGATAGTGAGGATGGCTTAGATTTCTCAGACGACGATGATGTAGCTGATCCATCGTACGTATTAGAGGTGAATGAACAAAATTTACGTCAAGACTCAGATGAGGAGCCAGAAGTTCCCTACCCAGAAGATCAGGACGACAACATCTTGATAACGAACTCTGCGACTAATACCAGCGCTTCAGCTCAACAATGTGAGACACCGGCTGCCGTTCCACTACCCAGTATCAGCTCCGAAATTGGAACCACACCATGAAGCACACGTGTTCCTAAAACAAGTATCATATGTAAATAAACCAAATAATTGGTTCGATTCTCAGTGAAAAAAAATAGTTGAACAAAATGTTAATAAGTTAGTTTAAAAAATTAGTTAAATAAACAAAATAACTGGTTCGATTCCCCTGCTAGTGAAAAAAATAATGTAGTCAAAATGTTACAAGGTTAGAGTCATGCTTAACATTGTGTAGGCATATGTTTGGCCATTCTGATGTATTCAGTTTGTACCTATTCAGACTGAAGTCTGTACTAAGTTATTATTAGGTATGAAATAGAAATACCTCTTCTGGCCTTATGAGATTTCTGTATTAACATGTTGTATTATTGTTAATTATAAACGTACTACGTTAGGATTACAAAACAAAACAAAAACACAAAACGTAACAACAAGAACAACATCATTAATTAATAAATAACAAGTAATAACGACATAATCTAATAAACAAAACAATTGAACTATCGCTCGTGATAGTCAACATGGCACTGTCTCAAAACTAAAATTATTAATCAAACTCACAAACCCGCCATTGTAACGTCCTTGAAGCATGTAAATTCCATAGCGCGAGGCGACATGAAGCAGCGTGTGTAGGGAAGGGTAGAGGAGGCAGTAGTTAATAACATTGTTTCGTATTGATCAGGTAAGAGTTCAGAGCTGCGAGGATATTGACCCTATTGTCAGCTGATTCTTCTTTTAAGTCACTGCTGGTTTTATGTTTCAGTATTTTCATTTTTTTTGTTGTGAAATATCGTTTCAATTAATTGTAACAACATGATGGAGCGTAAAGTTAATAAAACGTTGTGAAAAGATGATTTTTTCCTCGATGAATTTCTTTGACCCATCATCAGGTATCCTTAGTACCATCATCATCTGTCTTCGTTTTCGGAGCGTTTCAAAAATACCCTGTATACCGCGTGTGAACTGCACACATGTTCTTTTATTTATTAAACAATTAACTTACACTAATACCCAATTTACTCATAATTTTATGTGGACTAACTACTAATACGTCTATTACATGTGCGTGTCCCGTCGACTAACAAACTAACAGACGTGAACTCACGCATGAAAGGAAGCGACACTCAAAAATCAGTTGGTTACAAAGCGGTGCGAGCGCGCGAACGAGTCCAGTCGCACCCGTACTCCAGGCCTGTCGCCCTTGCTGTCCGGAGACAATGACACAAACAACGACGCAAAGATTTTGGAACAAAAGCAACAAAAGATTAAAATATATAGTGGCTTAAAATTGGAATATAAAGTGACACTCGATTGAAACACAGCGGTGTGAGATTGGAACTTAAGGAAGCACAATATTGGAACATAAAATGGAAACGAACGAAACTCATCTGGAATGACGTCGATTACAATATTTATTGTTATCTCTATTCTGACTGATATTTAAATTTCAAACCCTATTACTTGAGATTAAATCACATTAAAAGAGAAGATATAATATTCTTATATTTTCTTGTACTTGTTAACTTACTTTAATAAATAGTGTCTTTTGTGATTATACAATTCTATATTAGAATTTTGGCCAAATTAGCTTTCATTAGTCATTTTTTTAATTTTCTTTCATGATAATTTATCGACCTGTCAAAACATAGTATTTTTACCAATGTAACTTTCAATTGGTTTGTTCTTCTTTATTGACAATTAAAATTATCAAACTAGGATAATAGAAATGTGTGTGAGATTATTAATAAATAAAATTAGTTTTGTAGAAAAATAGCCACTAAAATTGTAAAGTAAATTTTAATTCTAAATTTGTCTTGTATATTTTTATCTAAGCTTACAAAATATGTACTAAAGGAAACATTAACACTAAGATTTATTACTGAAATATATTACCAAATTGATCTTATAAATAATATATGTTAATTAAGATATACGGGTGAAAAGCATTTACCATTTTATATTTATCATTATTATAGCCATATAGCCTTAATTACCATAATAATTCTGTTTCTCAAAGAAATTAATATTCTTTTCGGTTGTTTGGTCACTAATAAAAAAGATATGACGGAAGTATAATGTATTAGATTTTATTATATGACGGCGATTATATTTTATGTTTCCATTAAGGCATGTCAATTTGTTTTGTGTAGCTTTATTTTGGAATTTGATATAGCAAATTTCATTCATATTCTGTAAAGTTTCTTGCCTACTATTTTGACTCGCGTTTCTTCTGTACCTACATGTTCTGCGACTAAAGATAAATTTAAAATAATGTAAATTATATTGTTTATATATTTTTTTTCTAATTCCCTAATTTTTTTGTTGCACAAGATTACAAAAAAAATTAGAGAGACAGTTCGTTCGATATTTTATTGTTTTCAGTAAAAAATCGATACAAAAATATAAGAAAAATAAGTTCTACTATCAAAAACGTTTTCGTACGCGCTGCGTATGATATATCGTGTTTTGAATGTGACTTTTAAAATTTCTTTACATTCATTTTATTTTGCCTTATCTTTGAATTGCAATAGGTATTTAAATGCACAACTACATAATTAATATATAATATAATATTATTTAAAAACCCAATGTATATTGTGTTTTTTTTTAAATAATATTATAGTTACATAAAATTTAAAACAAGGGAACATTTTACTGGTATCACACTGCTGCTGTCATGAAAATTGTAAAAATATTTAGCTTCGTCTATTTAGTACTAAATTGTAAAAACCGCTGTCCAGTTTAGAATTGCTTTACTTATATGCTTAAGAATTATAAATATAAAGTTAAGGTTTGTCAGCTTTAATTTCATAATTTAAGACAAAATAGTAATATTGTCTTACGAAAGGCAAGTAGATTGTATTTATTTTTCTACGGAGGTAAGTCGTGTTTTTATATTTTATAGTCTATGTTTAATTTGATTTTTAATCGATTTTAGTAAGATTGTTATTGATTTAGCTTTGATACTTGGTGTGTATTCAAAGTATTTTTAGGCATTAATTTACTATAATACTGTTCCATTTTTGCGATTATGAATAATTTATAATTTTTTCTACATGTTTATGCGATGGAAATTAATTTAGAGAAAAACATTACGCTCTTTAGATTTTTAAATATATAAACGCCTAATGTGACTTTGTAAGTATTGTTAATTGACTTATTTTAAGTTTTGTCGATATAATTGCTAATTCTTATTATTTGTGTTTGCGAATTATTGATTAAAATGGTTTTGTATCATACATATGTGTAAGCGTTTTATTTTAATATACTTTGTCATTATCATCATTTATTTTACAACCCTTCACAAGTCCACTGCTGAACATAGGCCGCCTCCCCAATGAATGCCACAAAGCACGGTTCTGAGCCACCTGCATGCATCGAATTTCTGCATCTCTAAACAGGTCATCACTTCATCTAGGGAAGTTCCGCCTTACACATTGCTTACTGGTACGAGCCTGCCACTCAAGAATCTTTCTTTCCCACTGGTTGTCGGTTCTTCGCGCTATATGGCCAGCCTATTGCCACTACAACTTACTGATCCATTGGGCAACGTTTATTGTTTACTGATCTGTTGCGCGACACGACTGCGATTCTTACGGCGCCACGATTTGAAGGCGGATTCGCACAGATCTCGATGAGATACGCCGAAAAGTAAGAATAAAATTTTTCGGTTTCCGACATATCGATACTCAACAATTACTTTTTTTACACATTAATATTGACCCGATGTTACTTCTGCAACGGCTTCGGCGCTGCGGGAAGTGCAGCGCCTTCGCCCTTGCGTCGTAAATCGCAGGCACCCATTCTCATCTCCGCAGTTTTGGCTTATTGGTCCATCTTCAGTCGCTACTGCTCGCACAGGTGCCTGCTATTTGCTACAGGGGGCGGGGGCTGCTCTCCCTCCGCGCATACGGCTTTACAAAAACACAAGGGGTTGGGCAGACAAGACTACGTGGAGTCGGGGTGTGCTGATTCTGTTTTAGTATTCGATTTTTGAGTATCGATATCTCTGAAACAAAGCGAGATATCGAAAAATTTTATTCTTACTTTTCGGCGTACCTCATGAGATCTATGCGAATCCGCTTTCAAATAGTGGCGTTGTAGGAACCGTAGAAGCCCTTGTTGCGCTATGTCGTTTACTCTGGTTCTACTGCGGATATTCTCATTACGAAGTCTAACGCGCAGAGAAATTCCGAGCATAGTTCCTCATACGGACAGCAGTGAAGGACCACATCTCGGATGCATACCTATGTCTTTACTGGCAACAGGCTTTGATTACACTCTTGTTTTAAAGTTTTGAGGTATATGTGTCGATATGTGATCTCTCGTTCGAAGTTGGACTTCCTAGTCGGATAATTTGTTCTGGTAAAGGAAAAATACTGTTTTTTTTTTAAATTTCGACTAATTTTTCTGTAATAATTCGCGAACGCACTCTGTTTGAAGTATCTATAAATCGGTTATTTTCGGAAAAAATGGATTTTGTAGTATTGGTGGAGAACTTATACGTTCCTTCAATAACTCAACAGATTTTTGACAATTGTTATCCCAAATAAAAGCAACACTTTTACGCAATAAATAATTTAAAGATAATACCATATTCACAAAATTTCGAATAAGTTTTCTGTAATAATTCGCGATCGCACTTGTAAGTATTGGGCAATTTAGTTGCATCAAGTCTTTGGGGGTCAGCCAACACACCTTCGATCGTTTTGCATTTTTTTGGGTTAAGTTTTAGGTTTACTTTACGTAATCTTTTAAAAACTTCCAATAAATTTTGATTATGATTTTATAAATACAATAAGATCACCTAAATATATAAGGCATATTTCGTATTTTAAGCCTGACATGACCATAGTCATCATTTCCGAAAACGAATTTGGGCTAGTTTTGAGACCTATAGGAAGCTTCATTTGGAACTGCCCCGTACAAAATGCAGTGTATTTCCTACTGTTAACATTAAGTTTATATTGAAAATACAGTAGTCTCACTAATCCGGCACTTCATTACATCTGCACGTCCATTAGTCCGGCACCCTACTCTACTTCTTCTCTTCTTTCTTCCGCCGCTCCCTGCCTAATCAGTATGAGCGATAGCTTGAGCTCATAACGTCACCTTTATGGTAAAATTGCGAATGTGCACAACCAAAGATTTTACAAGACAGCAAGAAAACCCATTTTTTTAATGGTTCCCTTTGACTGGTATTAGATTAAAAAGGTTTTTTAGTTACAAAATGTTAATCATAACATTACGATCTAAATAATGACGTAATATTTTAGCGCATTAGCCAATTCGCGACTCAGAAAAATATTTTTTTGGCCCAAAGTAAATTTACATAAGTGGCATATTCGTAATTATACAATAATTATTTGCGAATGGAATAGAAAACTGTATTCTATTTTTAGTTAGATAAAATATTTTAATTATTCAAATTGAATTGCAGTGGCAAGTTTAACCCTGTAATCGTCTATATTTTTAAATGTGTAACATTATGCATTATTTTATGGAATCGTCAATGATATGAAATGAAAAACTGTTCATACTGTGAAAAAATTATTCTCCTTTTAATAAACTTTCAAATAAATCTTGATCTTTTTATAATTATTAACTTGTCTCACAATAATAAGTCATTTATAAAAAATAATAACATCTAGGATTAAAATATAAATTATTGTATTAATGTTTTTAACATATTAAAAATATAATTTAAAATATAAACAAAAAATAAGACTGTCAAAAATAAAAAAATCTTCAATGTGAGGTTCTGGTAAACGATCCGCTACTGTTTCAGATACTAGCAAGTTCTTATATTATTGATGATAGCTCCTTGGTTTTAGGACATCCTGGCGCAATTTTACTAAATCTGTCTTTTTCGCCTTCGAAATAGGCATCGGTCACTGTAAGCAGATTTAAGTAAGTCTTATACAGTTACTTTTCCCTTTCTTTACCTTCAGTTTTAGTCTTTCAGTTTTAACTCAGTGAACCCTTCGCTATTGTAATCAGTTTCTATAAAAATTGATTTCGAGTTTTTATGTCAACCTTGAAACTTTGGAACTTCAAGAAGGGTTTGCTGCATTGAGTTATATGTACTACGTACTAGAGAAGCTATTCCAAACAAAAAATGTGCGCTACTCTATGTCTTCGCGCATGCGCGGTAGATAGTAAAATATTACGATATTATTAGGTACCTATTTATTCACTTGAACAACAAAAAATTTTACTTACTTGACTACTGAATTGTTATTTACTTCCAGGTTTACACTTTAATTTGAAATCTCGTATTATTAGCGCCGCTCCATACTGCATGAATATTGAAGCCACATTAAATGACACTAAAGTAAGGTTTGCAGTACAGTTCAGTTGAACATAGTGAATGTTCGGAATGCCAAATCTAGTGCGTAGTACATATATATCGATGATTTGCCTACTTTTTTGTATTCTTTTTATTTCTGTTGTAAACTGAAAAGCGTAAGAGCTGAAATTTTAAAAAATCATCATTTCTTATACAGGGTATTTTTGAAACGCTCCCGAAAACGAAGACAGACGACAGTACTAACTATATCTTAGATGATGGGTGAAATATAAAATCGATCCTGATGAAAAAAAAATCATCTTTTCACAACGTTTTATTAGCTTTATTCACGCTCCATCGTGTTAGTATAGTTAAATAAAACGTTAATTTCATTAAAATAAAACATGAAAATACTTAAACATTAAACCAGCAGTGGAATTTAAAATAAATAAATCATAAAATCAGCTGACTAGGGTCAATATCCGCGTCGAAGCCAAACTCTTTTATCTAGCTCGGTACAGGTCCCGTCACGTAAAAAGAACGCTGAGCGATAGTGGAGGGGGTGTGTCTGCGCATGGGTACAGTCGCGTTCTAAAGTACTACATGGTACTAGGCTGTTGTTTTATAATATTATAATAGTAATTAATGGTTTTATTGTAGAATCATAATAGGTACTTTACTAGCTACTTAGAACTTTGGAAGAGGTTGAAATTCAAAATGGATAATGTTTGCTTGAGCATTATTTTTTATTTCTATCGTAAAATAAAGTAGTTTCTAACAAGAAAACTTAAACTATGGGTGACACGCCGTCCATTATACCGTTGGAACATGGAACATGAAGCCAGATGTCGATGGTGTGTTGGTGTTACTGGATGCTACTTCATCATCACTCATCAGAATCATCATCATCAATGCGAATGATAAATTTTTCCGTCATTAGGTTGACCACATGGTAATTTTTCGGTATTCTTCCTCAATACATTTAACTTTACTGCACAATTTTCCCTTTCACCTTCTATTTACCTTTTCGTTCACTAGTTCAGTCATAAAACAATAGATATAAATAATTTTTCTTTCCTTCCTTTTAAAACCATCGTCGCGCGTCGTGCAAAGAAAGCTGTGTGTGCGACTGTATATTGGGAAACAACTCAGTTTACGCGTATTCGGAACGCCTAGTCCATACCTGCAGCTACGCGTTCACTCTTAGGGTACGCGTACCGCGCGAGCCAACTCGCAGCGCGAGCCATCGTCAGTCGGTTTTTGGTCGCGCGTCAAAGAGGACGCACGCGGCCGGCTACGCTATATTTGGACGGCAAAATGAATAAACACGCGTGTTCTTCGAGTTTCAATAATGAAAATATTATCAGATTGATTCAACTTTATGAATTTCACCGAGTCTTGTGGGATAGCACACTAACTGATTATCGAAATAACGATTTACGCCAAGATGCATGGAAGGCAATTTCAAATGAACTGAAAATTCCAATAGGTGAATTAAAAAAAAAGATGACAACTTTATTAGCAACTAATAGAAAAGAAAGGAGCAAAATCAAAAAAAGTTTAGTAACAGGATCAGGTAAGTTTTTAAATTGTTTATTTACGCATTGTCTTAGATTATTTACTCTCTAGATAGAGTAACGGCGGCTCAAAAGCGTCGAAAAAATATCAGCTAACTATTAGCCTCTAATGCGCTCCCCGCTCCTCAGTGTCAATTGTAACGCTAAGAGATATGCACGCACGGCTCATTTTTGTGTTAGATTATTTTGGTGAAAATGACAAGTTGCGCGATCAAAATCTGAAGAAATTACAAAGGACGTTTACAAACAACTAATAAAATCTCCTACCATCGCTAAGTAACTCAAAACTAATAGTAATTTACGAAAACAAAACTAATAAATTTATAATTTTATTTACAAAATCAACGCGTCGTTTTGGTGTTACCAGTCTTGGATTGCGAATTTCCGTATAGTTGTCTTAAAAGCTGGTGTATGTTCATTGTTCTATTAGCGCACGGGATGAAGGCGGATTGATTTATGCTTCAAGGATGTATATTCTATATGTAAGACTTCGGAGAAAGTAATCAGAAAGTTTCTTAGACAAAATTTTATAATGACTAGGCCAACTTACACAAAATTTTATCTTGTATATTAAAACAATTTATTGGTGATATAAATACTTATTTTAAAGTTGAAACTGAACACGCGTGTGGTTCTCTTCACCAAGTGAACTTAATAAGACTGGTCGCCGAAAATATTTCACCATACGCTGTTATCATAAAGCTAAATTAGATAATGTAAAAGTGATGCAACCTCAAAACGCAAATTATTTAAAAAACAAATTCAAAGAGAGGGCCATTAAATTAGTAGTTACAAACATTTAACGGTAAATAATGATAGGTTCAATATAGAAGAGACTACTGTGTTCCTGGGGGTAACCTTAGATGCAAAGCTTCAATGGGGCACCCATATATCAACTCTTGCTGGCACAACAATGTAGGACGGAATAATTCTTCTTAAAAGGATCTATTAAACTGTAGAAACGCTATGGGATAAAATATTACGGTAAAGGGTACCTGCGGGATAAATTATTTAACTATGACGCAGGCGAAGCCGCCGGCCAACCTCTAGTTTAAAGTATGGCTTAGGGCTATTTTATATTTTTAGGGATTTAGGGTAATTTGGGGTAAAATGGAATAGTTAAAGGAATGTAAAGGTGGTTATACTATTTTAACATAGACTTCGCGTTCCGAAGTTCCCAACACATTATTAAACGACAAATTACTTATAAGTAAATGAGTTGATTGATTTTTTGTCAATGGGTGTCTCAGAATTTAGCTTTGTTGTTTTAACTTTTTTATTTTGTAACTTTATATTCTCATTTCTAACTGCTTGAACTTTGTGAAAGACAGAACTATAGAAATTAAATTAAATAAAGATTTCGTGGTGCCTTGTCAATTTTTGAGTGCTAAGCTAACGTATTGAAAAACTGGTAGACATGGAAAAGAATGATGACAAATCACCGACATCTTCTTACAAAGACAAAGGACCATCAATTAAAGGAAAAATACGTGCAAAAATTTAATAGTTCATGGTTGGAGAATCCAGATTTCAAGAATTGGCTGAAACGATCAGAGAAAAGTGAAACTAAAGCCTGTTGTAATCTCTGCAATTGTCACCTTATTTGTGGTATGTCTGAATTATTGAGTCATCAAAAAGGGCCCAACACGTTAAACAGATGGCCATTATATCAAAATGTGGTAATAAGTCATCGTTCTTAAGTAGACATCTAAGCCATACTAATAAGGTTTTAGAAATAAACAGAAACAGAAACTTTTTATTCAATATAGATTATAAATAATACTTATTGAAAGTCACTCTTTTGTCTAATTACCACTGGTTCGAAAAAAACCTCTGTCCTGGGAAGAACCAGCAAGAAATCCAGCGGGACTTTTTTTAAATAAAAGCTTACAATCATGTATATTACACAATTAACCACAAAACAAATTAGAAACAGCCTGGCAGCGAACACCTCATTCCAGGGTTATTATCATCCATAAATTCCTTAACATTATAATAACCCTTTTATACAAACTATGTTTAATAAAGTTTTGAATTTTGAGCAGGTCGAATTTTGTATATTTTCTGGGATTTTGTTGGAACTAAAGGTATGGTTTTCCGGTACCGTCTACTTCTTCTCTTGATTAATTGCTTACTACCTAAGTAATAAGCTATTTATAGTCGTAGAAAATTGCTCTATTAAGATAAAAATGATGTTTTTGTTTTATTTCTAACTCTTTATATTTTACGCTCTAAATCACACGGCTTCAAGGCAAAAATCAACTGATATCCCAGCTCTACGCTCATGTATCATCCTTCAATGCAAGCTGACACTTTTCAGATCGCAATTGAATTCTGAAATTACAATCATTTTCCGAATTATAAGAAAATGGCTGAAAAATTCAACTAAACTGTGATTAATTTCAGTTATGTAGAAAAGCTAGATATTTTGATTCAATCTTTTCAAGACAGATTTTCGGAGTTTAAAAAGTGAAACCTCTGTTGGACATATTCAGCAATCCTTTTACGATTTCAGTTGAAAATGCGCCAAGTCAATGCAGTTAGAAATTATCGACATTCAAAACGACCAAGATTTACGCAAGAAATTCAACGAAGGAGACTTGCTGAACTTTTACCGCTGCATTGATAAAAATACGTACAAAGAGTTGCGCATAAACGCTCTGAAATATGCCAGCTTATTTGGTTCTACCTATATATGTGAACAAACCTTTTCAATACTAAATAATAATAAAACAAAAATCGATACCGCCGTGCAAATGAAAGTTTGGAAGCAGTTTTACGTGTTGCTACAAGTAAATTTGAGCCAAATATAAAAAATATTGTAAGCACTATGCAGTGCCACGCTTCAAATTAATAAATTCTTTTTCAATTTTAATACATTATTATCAATTCTTTATTGTCTTTTATTACCTATACTTCTGGCGGCCCGCCATCAGTTCATAATTTGCCCGAGTGGCCATAGTCTTAATAAGTCTGTGCATCACTGCTCTAGTATTTTTATAAGTCGACACCATACATTAAATAATAAAACATATTTTGTAAATGCGTAATTGATTTTTATTTGATTATATTTTTCTTTATAAAAAAATTTGATTCTAACTCAACAGACAACTAAACACACAATTGAAAGCACCGTATTAAAATAATATAATTTATGATTTTATTAACATGACATAATTTTACAGTTTTTCCCCATTTTATCGGGATAGATTCATTAGCTGGTATCTCCCAGATACAAATGACGCTGGTGTAAGCGATAGTTATTTATACTGTCGCCATAGCAACCGCTAAGCGTGTGTGCGTGCCTCACGCACACGCGCTTGTAAAACTGCCTGTTTTTGTTGCGTCGCTCATTGCGTGACGCGTTATCTAGAAGTAAATAATCTAAGCGCATTGTATTGTCGCATTGTAAATTGACATATTTATAATAGCCTATATACGTTTATATCTTTTTTTTACAGGAGCTAATGATGTATATATATCAAGTGGTTTGCATCTGAATATTTTACCTTTCTTAATGATAAGCACAAACCTCTGCCAACAACGGAGACTACTGTAAGTAATTACGATTAGTTATTAACGTTATTATATTTATACTGGTGTCTGAGAAAATGGACCAGCTGCTTTATGAGGCTTTTTCAATTTTATTATACATATTGTAGTCTACGTTAATCCGTGTAGGTAGTACACGTTCTATTTAATATATATGTTACATTAAAACTTAGTGATTATTTTGCCACTCAAGGGGGACATTATTAACAAAGTGTTCCGCCAGATGTAAACGTATATGAGTAGGAGTATTGGGCGATCTCCTAGGTACACTGTCTAAAGGAAAAAAAGAAGTTAATTGCTGTTGGTCTTGTCGCCATGCACCTGGAACAAGCTCTCCTCGCTGTTCAGAATCAAATGCATTGGTCTGTGCGTAAATATTTGATAGTCTGCTTTTTCGTAAAAAATTGTGTAAATAAACAGTTGCCAATACAATTTTTGTAGCTTTTTCCGGTTCCAAAAGCATTGGTTTTCGTAGTACTCGAAACACCGAACTCAGTATTCCAAATGCATTCTCAACTACCTCCTTGCTCTTGATAGACGATAATTGAATATTCTTTCAATAGATCCTCTTTCTGGATTACCCGAAAAGGGTTTCATGGTATATTCACTGAGGGCAAATGCTTTATCACACAGAATTATATACGGTACCTTCACATTGTAAGGAGTTTGTAATATTTCAGGATTCGGTAAATTTAGGCTTTTGTTTTCAAGGTTCCTGTACAAGGAAGTGTTTTTAAAAACACCTCCATCTGATATGCGTCCTTGACATCCAACATTTACGTACATAAAATTGTAGTCAGCGTCAACTAATGCTAACAATACAATGCTAGAATATTGTTTATATTGTAAAATTCCGTTCCACTATTTAATGGTGCTTGAAGGCAAACATGTTTGCCGTCCATTGCCTATTGCATGAGGAAGTTCCACTTTTCTTCAAATTCTTTTGCAACGGCCATCCATTGATTTTCAGTCTCGGGTAGCTGTAACAAATTATTTCATCTAAGTTAACGTTTTTCTTATTTTATTTTTCAGATAACTACCAGCAACAACACACAGAATGTGAATGAATCTATATCAAATGATGAACAATTAGCCAGTGATTCTGCCTCAACCACACAACAAGTACCTAGTGATTTGACTTCATCTACACAACAAGCACCCAGTAATGCATCATCATCCACACAACAAGCACCCAGTAATTCTTCATCGTCCATACAACAAACACCAAGGAATTCTGCCTCATCCACACAACAAGTACCTAGTGATTTGACTTCATCCACACAACAAGCGCTCAGTAATGCATCATCATCCACACAACAAGCGCTCAGTAATTCTTCATCGTCCATACAACAAACACCAAGGAATTCTGCCTCATCCACACAACAACAGCACAACACATCATTCAGAACTAAAGGCGCCGTAATAACGATGACACTGCTACATTAACAGAAGCAGTGGGATTACTCAAGCACAGTGTACAATATTTATCCAAGGAAGAAGACTGTTACACTTCTTTTGGGACCCACATTGCGTATGAATTAAAAAAATACGACTCGCGAACATTTACACTAGTAAAACATGCTATAAATAATATTATATTTCAAGCTGATATGGGCCAATTACCAGGTCAGTGTGGGTATTATACCGGTGCCTATTCAACTGATTTATCCAACTCTACTTCACGCCAAAGCTATTACAGCGACACGCCAATTCCAGCACAAACTGCACCTACATCAAAACCGGCACCTCCAAGGGAAGCGGAGGATAATCAAAATAAAATTTCTGAAATATTACGTTACGTTCAAGAACAAGAAGAATAATTCAGAAATTTTAATTATAATTTAATAAAACTTTAAGTACTTAAATTATAATTTTCTAAAATTTAATTAACATATTAAATGAGCAGATAAACATAAACGTTTTTATTCATTAACTCACCTTCACATGATCCTTGAGAGCCTTGATAATTGCATCACATACTTCAATAATAATAGTAGATATGGACTGTTTAGATATGCGAAACAGATATTGTAAACTTGTATATGAGTCCCTGTACAAAACCTTAACGTCACGGATAGCCTTTCTCTGGCTGTGATAGCTTCTCGAAAATTAGTATTCATTTTTTTTATTTCAGGTTCAACCTTTTCAAGAATTATTTCAAAATCTTGCAAACTCATTCTCACAAAATTTTTGTCCCCACTTTCTTCATAATTTATATCTTCCATTAGCCTATTTCCACACTGTAATCTTTCACGATACAATTTTTTCATCCACCATCTAGGTTTCCGTTTGTTTCTCTTTTTTTTATTTAAAATGTGTTGAATAATGACTAACGCCGCAGCAGTGGTGGTGCACGCAACCGCTAAGTTTGTCGGAGTCATGGCGAATGACTGGGGCTCGCGGAGCGCTCTGGATCGATTGACCTCGCGTACAGGTTCGCGGCGGTCCGTACAGGAGCTGTACGCGTATCCAATGTACGCGTGGACAGTGTTTCCCAACTACGCGTAACACAGGAACGCGCTATCCGTACGCAGCTATACTGGCGAGCATTCCCCGTCGCGCCCCTTCGTACCACGCGCTGCCGCCGCCCGTCCGACTGTGTCACCTCGCCAACGTTGTCAGCGTTGCCAACATATGGGGAATTCCCCAAATTTACCTACTAAGATTTGTTTGCAAGCGACATAAGAATTAGAGGCGGCAATTACAATAAAACTTGCAAGTAATTTTTAATAGTTTTGACGTACCTCTTTTCAAATCAAAGTATTGGATGGATTAAAAACGGAAAGTCAATAAAAGTAAAGTAAAATAATTATTTTTTAGATTAATTAACTGTCGATCATAATTGCAATTGATTTTAACTATTAAATTATTCAATACCATTTTATTTCTATTTTCTTGTACAAAATCAAAGATAACCAAACCCAAGTAAGTACGTTTATTAATTTCATTATCATTTTGTAGTAACGAACTGCTTATCTCGTCAGGGTACAATTGATTGTCTAATTGTATTAAAAATTACAACTATAACTTCTAAATTCCATATGAAAGACTAGTCGTAGGATCATATGGAAACTAAACTTATAAAATAAAAGTTGGCAATGTCATAACATTTGACGGTCTGTGGGAATGTTCAAAGTGTAGGCTTCAGTTTTGGCGGGATTAATTATTAATTTTAGTTTTTGAGACAGTTCCGTGTTGACTTTGGACACGCATGCGCGAGCGACAGTTCAATTGTTTTTTTATTAAATTCTTATTTTTGTTACTTGGTATTACCTACTTGTTATTACGTGTTATTCTTGTTGTTACGTTTTGTGTTTCTTTTTTGTTTTAATAATGCCTAACGCGTACGTTTATAGTGCTCGTGAATACGGCAACATGTTAATGTGCCTTGGAGAAGCTTGGCCACCTCGCTCACCAGATCTGACCCCGTTAGACTTCTTTCTGTGGGGGTATGTGAAAGAAAGGGTTTTTAATCGTGAGTGTGATAGTGCTGACGAAATGCGCCAAAGGATCGTGGATGTTTTCGACAAACTACGTGCGGACTGTGTCGAAGACCACACGATGATGCCCCGCCTGCATGAGGAGACGCAACACCGAGCCCACATCTGCCTCGAAATGAATGGAGCACAATTTGAGCCGCATCTCATAAGACCACGGAGGATTTAGAGCGGTAAGCTGTTTCATACCTATTTTTTTTAAATAACTTGGTACTGAACTGATCTGAATAGGTACATAACTGAATAATAAACATACCTACACGATGAATAAAACGCATAACTCTAACCTTGTTAACATTTCATTTAAGTATTTTTCATTAGCGGGGAATCGAACCAGTTATTTTGGTTTACTTAACCAGTGAATTTGAATTAAAGTGGCTACGTGGAGACAAGCACAGTGGCAAAATAGTAGGTTAAGTAGATAAGTTAGGTATTTAGACAAGTGTTGTAAATTATTAGGTATTGTGGTACCATCGCTAGTTACGGGCCGCGCGAATTCGGCGTTCGCGCGTTCATTGACCCTTTTGTGATTGTAATTCAGTAATTCTACTGCTGGTTTTATGTTTAAGTATTTTCATGTTTTATTTTAATGAAATTAACGTTTTATTTAATTATACTAACACGATGGAGCGTGAATAAAGCTAATAAAACGTTGTGAAAAGATGATTTTTTTTCATCAGGATCGATTTTATATTTCACCCATCATCTAAGATATAGTTAGTACTGTCGTCTGTCTTCGTTTTCGGGAGCGTTTCAAAAATACCCTGGAAAATATATATCCTATATATATTTTCTATATATATAAGGATGGCAAGAACTAACCTTCGCCCTTTTGATATCGTAACATTATTGCATGATGATTTTTTAAATTTCAGCCCTTACGCTTTTCAGTTTACAACAGAAATAAAAAGAACACAAAAAAGTCAGCAAACCCTTCTTGAAGTTCCACAGTTTCAAGGTTGACATAAAAACTCGAAATCAATTTTTATAGAAACTGATTACAATAGCGAAGGGTTCACTGAGTTAAAACTGAAAGACTAAAACTGAAGGTAAAGAAACAAGTAACAGTATATATATATATATATATATGTATACTTACAGTACAAAATTATAAATATAAAACATCACCTATATCTACTTATAAAATACACAATACACGTAGAAATAAATATGGTTTTTTATTCCGATAAGAAAATTAAACTAGTTAGTTTCAACTGTAAATCTGTCATGAGGTCAGTGGAAGGGATAAGAGAGTTATAAGTCTGCACACGTGATTGCTTTGCAAGAGACTTGGCTCTTGCCCCATGATGTCACATTTATCGGCACCATTGACGAAAATTATGAATTCACAAGCAAATCTGCGGTAGACACTTCGGCTGGTATTCTGCGCGGGCGTCCGTACGGCGGCGTCGCAGTAATGTGGAGGAAGGGTGTATTCTCGTCTGTAGAGATTGTCCCATGTAAAAGTGTGAGGCTTGCGGCGATTAAATTGAGTGTAGAAGATCGATGTTCACTAGTGTTTTCTGTGTATATGCCGGTAGATAGTATGGATAATTTGAGTGAGTTTACGGAGGTTTTGGGTGAAATTGATGCCGTGATTGAAAGTAGTGAAATAGAATCTGTTTTCATTCTCGGTGATTTTAATGCTCATCCAAAAGAACAGTTTTTCACGGAACTAATGAACTTTTGTGAAGAGCGAAGTTGGCTCTGTGCAGACGTGATCAAGTTGGAATTAACTTCAAATACTCACACTTATGTTAGTGAAGCGCATAAATGTACGCGATGGCTTGATCATTGTCTTACTACTGAGGGAGCTTGGCAATGTGTAAATGAAGTAAAGGTTAATTATGACGTATACTGGTCGGATCATCTTCAATTAGAAGTATATTGTGAGCTATCTAGGTTGCCTCCTAAAATGAAATGTAATAAAAATACTTGTAATATGATAAGATGGGGGAGAGGAACAGCGAACAAATAAATCATTATCACGATATTTGTAACAATAAATTAAAAACTATCGATCTCCCAGATGTATTTAGATGTTGCGCTGATCAAATATGTAGTAATGTGGAGCATAAAGCACATATTGATATTTTATATAGCTCTATTGTTAACATATTAAGGGAAGCTGCAGTAGATAGTTATAAAGTACGTTGTTGTAATAAAAGAAAAAATATAGCGGGGTGGAACAGGCATGTAAGGGAAATACATAATGAAGCTCGAATTTGTTACCAGATGTGGATTCTACATGGCAAACCTACATCTGGCGTTTTGTATGAAAATATGTGTGAGACCAGAAAGCGTTTTAAGTCTCGACTTAAGGTGTCAAGATAATGAGACACAAATCAAACAGGACATTTTGGTCAAACATCATAAGTCGAAAGACTTCAGGGCATTCTGGAAACACACAAAAAAGTTTAATACTGAGTTATGTGTCCCAGCTAGCGTCCAGGGTCAACATGAGACAGGTAAGATAGCTGAATTATTTAAAGATATTTTTAAGGTTAAGTCCTCAATGTTTCGACGCAGCAAGTGCTCAATGCCGAACAAGAATTAAGTAGAACATATCACAGAGTTAAAACTGAGGATATAGCTAGTGTAATAAATGGGATGACTAGGTAATCCCTGGTCACGATGACCTCAGCATTGAGCACTTGCAGCATGCGGGTGCATTTGCCGGGGTGTTAACTCTATTGTTTAACCTATATCTAGGTCATACGTACTTACCTGGAGAGCTTATAAAACCATAGTTGTACCAATATTAAAAATAAGACTAGTGATGCTCCGTTGGGTCCAATTATCGCCCAATATCTTTGGCTACTGTAATTGCAAAGGTGCTGGACGGTTTGCTTGACCAGCAACTCAGCCAATACATTGACCTACATGAGGCTCAGTTTGGTTTCAGGCCAGGGCTTAAAACTGAAACTGCCATACTGCGACTTAAGCATACTGTCCAGTATTACACTACGCGAAAATGCCGGTTTATGCGTGTTTTTGGACTTGTCGAAGGCGTTTGACCTGGTTTCGTGCAACTTTTATGGGATAAGCAACCAGGAAACTAGCACACCCAAGGAAGTGATTAACCTTTTCAAATATTGGTATCACAACCAAACCAACTGTGTGAAGTGGGCTGGCTCATATTCGTCGGAGTACAGGTTGGAGTGCGGAGTGAGGCAGGGCGGTCTTAGCTCCCCTCAACTCTTCAACCTGTACGTCAACGGTCTGATCGTTGAGCTCAGTGATGCCGGAGTCGGCTGCTCAATCGACGGTCATTTTGTTAATAATATAAGCTATGCCGACGACATGGTTTTGCTCAATACGCTAGTGGGTATCTGTGAAAGGTACGCGGCGGCTCATGGTCTCAGATATAATTCTAAAAAGAGCGAACAACTCGTTTTTAAGGGTGGAAATAAAAAACTAAGTCTGTTCCTCATGTTAGACTTGGAGGAGTTACACTGAGTAGAGTCACCAAATTCAGATATCTGGGACACTGAGTCGCCGAGGATCTCTCTGACGATTATGATGTTGAACGGGAACGTAGAGCGTTGGCAGTGAGGTGTAATATGCTTGCCCGCAGGTTTGCTAGGTGTACGAATGAAGTGAAGATAACATTATTCAAAGCTTACTGTCAGACATTCTACACCTGCAGCCTGTGGACGAAGTGTACTCGCCGAACTCTCAATGCGCTGCGTATTCAATACAACATTGGATTCATGATGTTGTTGGGGCTGCCACGCTTTTGCAGCGCATCACGTATGTTTGCCGAGACACGCGTGGACAGCTTTGCATCAATGTTACGCAAAAGAATAACCTCCCTGATGCGTCGCGTGCGAGACAGCACTAACAGACTCCTGGCTTCCATATATGGAAGGCAAGATTGCCCTGTGATGAAGCACTGGATTACAGTGCATATGGGTTCCAGGCCCAATATGTTTAATAATAAATGATAATTTTGGTAATGTAATTTGGTGTTGTAATTTGTATTCTGTAAATTTACTAACCCCTAGTTTTAAGGCCCGTATTAATAAACATTACTCAACGACGAACTCAAGTGCGTAATCATTTGATACGCCCTCATTACGAAATCAGCATCTCAAGATCGTTGCTAATTAATAAACACATAAAACAGTATCTCAAAACGCTGTACTTAGGAATACTGTTCTGTGACTTGCACTCAAGTATACACTTGAGGGTCGAGTTTAGTTTATTAATCAGTGTGGCACTCAGCTGATATCGTAAACCTAAACCGCATCTTGAGATATGTTTATTATTGATCATAATCTCAAGGTTGTACTCAAGTGCGTGTACTTGAGCTGAGTAACGTTTATTAATACGGGCCTTAGTGTACTAACAAAGGGTGTATTACCTGAACAATGAATAAATTACTTACTTATAACCCATCCATCCGGTGTATAAACAGAAGTGTTTTTTTTTTAAATTTATTTTAGAATGAATAGAATCGCATTCTATATGGCTATGTACTGATTCAAAAAACACGTAGTCAGTAATTTTTATTGTTGGGTGCTTCATATCTAAAGTTGATTTTTTTTTTATGTCTACCGCAATTGTCCGACATCATTCTCACGCGTGTATCAGATTGATTAATAGTATATTTATACACAGATGTTGCGATTTCAACGCTTCCTCGCTTGCCTTTCGTCTCTTCACAGGCATATAGCAATCGACATTTTGGTTTCCCAAGTTATACAATGTAGTATACTGCAAGCTTACGTACATAAATATATTTTTATGTACTTAACGTGTACGTGTTATGTATCTGCTTGTAGATCAAAATTAAATACCAAAATATTAATATCGCGTTTAATATTCACTTTTTGTTTAATTTCCGACTTCGGGTAATTTCCAGCACCCATGGTCATGGGGGGACTGACTACTTTCAACTTTTAATTATTAACGAAGTTAGCCTTCATTAACTATGACATCGGGACGTCGAACACCTCAGTCTCCCATGGTGCTGAAAAGTGCCCGAAACGTCGGGAATGAAAAAAGTTAAAATTAAATGCGTAAAATCCATAAAACTAGTTTTATTCCTCGCGTAAGGCTACAAATTTTTTACACATCCTTATTCGGGACATGTAACTTTAATTTATAAGACTTTTTCACATCCCACTGGATATTTTTCTTTTTTTATCTTTTATTCTATTTGTAACTAATAATAGTGCTACTATTATCAGTAACTATTAATAGTCAACTAATAAAGAATTGTTATTTCACCGTGGACAAATCAATTCTTAGAACATAAGTTGTGCCATACCTAGCAATAATGCGAATGTGACACATAGGTTAATTGACCATAGGTCATCAGATACTTTGTAGTGAAAATGATACCATTATTAACCCTTTCACTGTCCCATGCACTACATGTAGGTCATTGCTATTGTCTTACTATTGTGTCTGAAAACCGGACAGTGAAAGTGTTAACTCACGAATATGGCACTTAGGCAAGTTGACCATGGTCAATTATGTGCATAAGAACATTAAAATACTTGGGTAAAACACGAATAGACTCAATATTCGCATGTTTACAACCGCCTTTGAGGACTACATAAATAATTATCCCTTGGTAGAATATCTTATCTGTACTTTGTAAAGGAGACAATTTCTTTTTGTATGGAGTATGGGCCCACTACAAATTTTAGGGATACTTAATGAAATGTATGTCGATTTATTTCTTATAATCTATCGATTGCAAAATTAATATTAGTTTTATCGCATCTAAAGGAATTCAGAGAAATTAAAATATGAATATCACAATAACCTAAAAGAAACTAAACGCTATTTTTTTAATCTGGCTTTACGGCTCTGGGTTCTAGCCTTCTGAGCCTAAACTAAAAGTTGTTTTCTATTAGTATTGTGAGTTAGAATAGTGTATATAGAATAGAATAGGACAGCTAAATAATTAATAGCATAAAACAAAGTTGCAGGTACATTTAACATTTATAGGTACTTTTAGACTGATGGAAAATCCTTTTAGTAGTTCCGGCAAAAATAATACACTGACCAAGAAACATGGTGTGGAGGCTATTTTTACATGTATTGATTGATTAGTGAATATACATCACAAATACCATTACAGTAACTAAATAAATATGATTAAAGCTAAAATGAATAAAAGATAATATTTTCATTTATAATATCACCTTTACATGCTATATAGTAAGAAAGATGTTTTAATCTGGTTGTAAAAGGATAAAAACACAAAGTAAAATACCACTGTATTTATTACTGTAATCATTACAAAAGTAGTCTATTAATAGTGGAACAGACAGACAGGCGCGGTGTTAAGACTTTATTTTGATATATCTTTGTTGGTTAGTAAAGGTGCAGTGTGTAAACTTTGCTTTAAAATATATTAACTGATTAGTTATTATACCCTAAACACCATTAAAGCCAAAATGACTTGGTAATATCATGTTTATTTATGTTGATAAATATGAAGTGAGATGTTTTAAACTAGTTGTGTAAGGATTACAAAACACATGTATAATTTAATTGTATTTATTATTGTCAGTCATTATCATTCCAAAAGATTTTTTCAAAATAACTTGATAATAACATGTCCATTTATGAAATTGTTAGGAATCATAAGGATATTTTATGTGATATAAGACTGTTGTCTTCAATACCCATATACATTTTTGTCTCTGCTTACGAGCAGCTCTGCAAGATTTCAGCCTACAAGACATACACATTTATTCTAAGCAACCCACCTAAAAAAGTTAATGAATATTGAAACAAGCACACGTGTACTTATTTATCTAATATCATTTGCAACCAGTAACACGGTTTTAGGTGCATGTGTGCGTCCAACAGTGAACTATTAAGGGGTGTTTAGCGAGTTTTACCTCTACAGCGATTGACAAAATAAATAGCACGTAAGATGTTTTAAACTGGTCGTGTTAGGATAAAAAACTCTGTATTGTCACTGTATTTGTTATTGTAAAATCACCACATTCTTAAAGCAGTATTAAAAGTGACACATGCCACCAGGTGCAGTGTCAGGACATTATTAATTTGTATTGATTGAATAACATGTTTACATTCCAAGCACCAATAAAACCAAAATGACTGGATAGTAACATATCCGATTTTGATATTAACCACGAAAATAAATAGCATGTAAGGTGTTTTGAACTATTTGTGTTAGGATAAAAGAAACACTGTATTGTCACTGCATTTTTATTGTTTATTATTGTAAAATCATCATATTCTTAAAGCAGTCTATTATAAGTATCACAGGCCGCGAGGTGCAGTTCCAGGACATTCTTTTAATATGTGTTCATTGATTAGCATGTTTACATCCAACTGCAATTAAAGCTAAATGTTAAATTCTCGGTAGCAGTCTCGTACCGGTAAGCTCAGTGTGGGACGGCTACCTCTAGTTGGAGTGACGACCTGGTAAGATATTCAAAAAGTCTATGGATGCAGGTGGCTCAGGACCGTGCTTTATGTATTTTTAGGGGGCCTATGTTCAGCAGTGGACTTGTCACTGCTGAACATAAACCTAAAACTATAGGCTGTAATGATGAACTAACTTTTAAACTAGTTGTGTACGGATACGGCTCGACCGGGGTAGGACACGCTCTCTGAAAAACGCTACCAGCGTAAAATAGTAACAATGCTCCTGTGTTTCGTATGGTGAGTGTAGAGAACCAGAGTCCTTTTACTGGAAACGAAGCACTCCATCTTAGTCCTCAGGGGTGACAATGCATCTGCATTTTGATTCTTAAACGAGGATAAATGTAGATATCTATGAGCCACAGCATCTACTTACCATCAGTTGGACCGTGCGCTCGTTTGTTACACTTATTCTATAAAAAAACAAAAGGAAATTGTCAATTGAAAGAGATACGAAAAGGTACCAGAGCATCTATTCAACTTGCTCGGCGTTTATTTAAAAATTAAGCGCTTTATTTATAATAAGGCACATAGTAGAAACAGGTCAAGTAAGCAACAATAATTACAAGTTTTATTGATTATTATTCGTCATCATTACAACAATTCGCTGCTGAACATAGGTCTTCCTAAATTAAATATATAATGTAAAATATTGTATAGCCCTTCCATCAACTGCCATCGCGTTTCGTCCTGTATGGTGTCGTAAAAGTCGTAACAGAGTAAAATAAAGATACCAGGAGATGAGCAGCAACATCTCCCTATAGAATACCACAAAGCTTTGTTGCCACAAGCGTAGCAACTGTGGCAAAACTACCATATAGTAATGATGCATATTTATATTACTATATAAATATGCATCATTACTACTTGTGTATAAATTATTCCAATCATTGTGGGGTTCATTTAAGTGGTATTCACAAATACGAGCGCACAGTGGAACATAAAATGAGTTATCAATCAGCAATCTCTTTTAGGTTAGTAGTTCTTTTTAGTTTAGGTATTAAGAATCTAGATAAATGATTACATAACTTAAAAATACAGTGTCGGGAAGTAGAAGCAGCACACTTATAACTAGCCACAGAATAGAATAGAATCATTTTTATTCAATATAGATTACAATACATAATACTTATTAAAAGTCATTTTTACTTTTACCACTGGTTCGCAAAAACCTCTGTCCTGGGAAGAATCAGCAAGAAACCAGCGAGACTTTTTTTTAAAAAAACAGCACATTTTACAATATAATTTTTTATACAATTGTTTTGAAAACATTTAGAAACAGCATGGTAGCGATCACCTCATTCCCAGGGGTTATTATCAGTCATTTACTCTCTAGTAGTATAATAACCCTTACTAGACAATTTTTGCTTAAGAAATAATTTAAACCATTGGTAGAAAAGGTCTGCATATTATAGTAATTGTTGATGCCGCTTTGGAAATGGCAGGAGTAACAGTTACAGGCATAAGGGGTGTTTGTTGGATGTTACCGATGTCTTCAATATTCATGAATTGTAATTCCATATCCCTGTTATCATTTGTGTCTCCATACAGTTGTAGAAGCTCTCGGCCGACAAGATTGCAGACTCATTCTAAATGATCCACCTGAAAAGTGTTTTTTTTTTCATCAACTAACCGAACAGACTATAGTTTTACAGTGTCTTCCACCTAAATAATGATATTTATTAATATTTTATTTATTTCAATCTTTATTACTAATAAACAGTCTTAATGTCTCTTAAATTATATATAAATAGCATGTACTCGTTTCCCTTCATAATACTTTTGTAGTAAACCAGATTCCACTAAGGTAAAAAGAAATAAAAATACATCAAATCAGAAAGGTAAACAATTGAAGTAGTTATTTTAGAATTATAACATTATTTGACTAAGTACAAGTTCCTAGACGTTTTACATTTACACTAATTTCATTTAAGGTAAAAATATTACTTGTGTATTAAGTACAAAGGCAGACAAATATGGGGTAAGGTATGGAAGAAGTAGCAACTAAAGAAAAAACTGTGGTTATCGAATATCTCCCTATAAGGCAATCAGTGGGGAGAGGTCTATGTTCAGCAGTAGACTTTTGATAGGCTGTAAAGTTAAAGATAACCTGGTGGTGAATAGCCAAATTGTTTGTAGTGCGAGGTGTATGATACTACAAACATCAATCTGTGTGCCAAAGCGATTATGCCAACTCCTCCGGGCAAGCCTATTTCAGGCAGGGGATCACTTACAGGCTGTTAAAGTAAAGTAAGTACCTGGTGTGATGGTATCCACTGCAAAATAATATCTCTTTCTGCTGAGTTCTTAAAATGAGCTCTTAAAATTGAAGATCCACATGGAATACAAATCTTCTAATGGAATGCGCAGTTTCTATATTTTCTTGCAATATTCTTAGGCAGTTACAACAAACTGCATCAAGTAGATGTAACTGAAAAAATTGGGAATGCAAATAAAAAATAAAGAAGTAAAAAAATATTAAATTCAGAAAGAATGTACATTACCTACAATCAACAAAATAACATAAAAATAATGTAAACAAAATTCTTGCTTCCCTGATGGAGTTTAAATATAATAAACATAAATAGTAGATGTATTTAATTAAATATTAACACTAATATGTATTCCCTAATAACATCCATTTATTTTTATGTTATCTATATCTATAATATTAAATTCAGAAGGAATGTGTACATTCCTTCTGAATTTAAGCAGCGTCTTCCTATTAACAACTACCAATAAAAACTGTGGTTGCTGACTCGTTTACTAAGCATGGCAACTATAGCAAGTATCCTCCTTGAGGAAATCTGAGGTCTATGTTCAGCAATGGGCTTTTGATAGGATGTAACGGTTGTGGATATAGTTACTCTGACAGACACTTTTAACATAGATTTGTATATTTTGTGTGATTTTATTTTCTCTATTAATTAAATTAGATTTTACCAATAACATAACACTTCAATACTTTGACACTTTTAACATACTAATAAGAATTGTGTTTGTCATATGTTTTAGGTAATTCAACATAAATTATAGATTTTCCAAAATTCTAGGAGCAAAAGTAAACTTGTATTATACACTCACATTTACTTTAATTAAACTCGTCAGTTTTCATTTTCGAATGTCATTATGAATTAAATACATAATGTGGAATATTTGGCTAACCTGTATAATATAATCCAACACTTGTTGCATTGATTAGACATTGACATATTCATTTGTTAGTAATATGAAGGATATTTATTAGTATTTTTACAAACTTAAAATAATTAAGTACTAAAACATGTATAGATCGTTATGTCTGTGGGTATGGTTCGTTTATTTTTATTTCTAAAAATCGTACCATATCTCAATATTCAGTAAAATAAAATAAAATGTAATACATTATAAACGAAACTTAGTAGTTTTCGTTTCCGTAGTATAATACTTTTGGACTAGAACTTCGAGAGTGACAAAAATAATATATATTTCACATAAAAGTTTGAAACTTTAAATCAATTGTAGGTTTTGTACAGTTGAATTCTTCGCATTCCATAAGATAAGATACTCACCTCTTGAGAAATCCACAAATATAAAAGTTGGCGCACATCTGCTCCTGTCTCGGCTAGTTATTGTCTTCGCACAGTGCGTTGAAATCCACAAATATTATTTAATTGTTTTCAGTGTATGCTGATCTTCCTGATAAGTAAGTAAGTACAAAAAACAGCAGCCTGACGAATATCAATGCCGTAAAGTAATACCCGGCCGCCGGCCGGCACAGACATAGATATGAAGCTTATATTATGATAATATGGCCGTCGGTTTTTACCCAGCACGGAAGTCAATGACAAAATAGCGTTTCGTTCCACGGTGTCTTTGAACCATGTTATATGATATAAGCTAACACTTTTAGAAATAGGATTAAAATCTCAGTGGTATCCCTTTTAGTAATAAATATATAATAAACAAATAAGTACAAATATAATATGTATATAATAAGTTATCTTGGTAAAAATACATTTTTCTTTTAATAGAAACTGCAAAATGATTCATTACACGCATTTTTCCCCATGTTACATTAACCAGAACACGGAATATCAAAACCACTCATTTTTTTAGATTTCTTGATTCCGTTTAGATATTCATAAAATGTATAGGCCATTTATTATAATAAATTGGTAACTTTTTGTATGTAATACCATTAAGGGTCGTTAAAATTTCTAGGCCCAAAACGACTGACCTTTAACATGGTGATTGATTTATATTAACTGTGATTCGCACATTTACTGTTATAATATATCGAAACCTATAATAGATACAGATTTGAAACTTTGCCACAGTATGTATTAAGTACTACATTGGGGCGGATAACGCCAATAAACAGTTTTAAGCGAAAATAACAGATACGCAAGTTTGCCATAGACGTGACGATATGGTAGTATGCGCACTGTCGCTTAAACACGTACCTGTTGCTGCGCGAGTAGTGATTTGTCATTAAAATAGCGAAGATCAAGATGTTGAGCAAACAGAAACATAAGACTTGAGATTTAGCATTTAAACAGAAAATGGAGATTTAAAAAGTTAGTAAAGAAAACATGTGCAAACTAGCGAAACAGTATGGAGTTGGGCATGCTACTGTGCACGATCTTAAGAAAAACAGACAGAAGATAGAGGAACGCGTGAAGACACAGAAATATTTTTAACAAAAACTACAAGTTGCAAAAAAACAGACCTTTTATTAATGACTATTTTAATATAAATTAGTTAGGTAAGATAAACATTGTCATAAAGAAATATGTACATACATACATATGTATGTAATGCTTTATTTACCTTGAATTTCCCTATACAATCCAGTAATCCGAACATTTCAATAATCCGTTACCCCTGGTCTTTTATAGTGCCGGATTAGTGAGACTACTTATCTTCTTAAAATAGACACATCCTAAGAGGAATCCAAAATTATTACATTAATTATTGTAGTTAGTTTCCACGCCACTTTTTTTTTCTCCAGAACTATTAGTTTTCTTAGGTACCATCAAAATTGTTAGACCATTCACTTGTACATTTTCAATTAGATATGGCTTCTTACAACATTTGTCGTAATTGGTTTTGTATTTTTTGTGAGTGTGGTAATCTATATGGCTTTGTCTAAACTGGTTCCATATTACGTTGTAAATAAAAACTACGTCTGTAAATGTCAGTTGTATTTAATGTCTCCCCAGGCAAAAAAATATCTGACTTTTTTCTTATTATTAGGATCTTGTATATAATCATATATACGAAAATATTTTACCATATCTGCATCTAGAGATTCGCATTTATCAATACAATATAGTATATCAAAGTCACTTTTTATAGAGTAAGGTGTGACAAACGAGCACACAGTCCACCTGATGGTAAGTGACAGATTTGAAACTTTGCCACAGTATGTATTAAGTACTACATTGGGGCGGATAACGCCAATAAACAGTTTTAAGCGAAATGACAGATTCGCAAGTTTGCCATAGACGTGACGATAAGGTAGTATGCACTGTCGCTTAAACACGTACCTGTTGCTGCGCGAGTAGTGATTTGTCATTAAAGTAACGAAGATCAAGATGTCGAGCAAACAGAAACATAAGACTTTAACATTTAAACAGAAAATGAGAATTAAAAAGTTAGATAGTGAGAAAACATGTGCAAACTGGCGAAACAGTATGGAGTTGGGCATGCTACTGTGCACGATCTTAAGAAAACAGACAGAAGATAGAGGAACGCGTGAAGACACAGAAATATTTTTAGCAAAAACTACAAGTTGCAAAAAAAAACAGACCTTTTATTAAGGACTATTTTAATATAAATCAGTTAGGTAAGATAAACATTGCCACAAAGAAATATGTACATACATACATATGTATGTATGCTTTATTTACCTTGAATTTCCTATTCAATCCAGTAATCCGAACATTTCAATAATCCGTCACCCTGGTGTTTTAAAGTGCCGGATTAGTGAGACTACTTATTTTCTTAAAATAGACACATCCTAATAGGAAATCCAAAATTATTACATTAATTATTGTAGTTAGTTTCAAGTCACTTTTTTTCTCCAGAACTATTAGTTTTCTTATATACCATTAAAATTGGGTTAGACCATTCACTTGTACATTTTCAATTAGATATGGCTTCACAACATTTGTCGTAATTGGTTTTGTATTTTTGTGAGTGGTAATCTATATGGCTTTGTCTAAACTGGTTCCGTATTACGTTGTAAATAAAACTATGTCTGTAAATGTCAGTTGTATTTAATGTGTCCCTAGGCAAAAAAATAATATCTGTTTTTTTTCTATTTATTAGCATATTTTTACCATATCTCCATCTAGAGATTCGCATTTATCAAAACAATATAATATATCAAAGTCACTTTTTATAGAGTAAGGTGTGACAAACGAGCACACAGTCCACCTGATGGTAAGTTTATGCTAAAGCCCTTAGACATCTACATTTATCCTCGATTAAGAATCAAAATGCAGATGCGTTTTCACCCATGAGGATTAAGATGAAATGCCTCGTTTCCAGTAAAAAGGGTATCCAGATCTCTACACTCATCATACGAAACACAACTATTAAGTTGCTAGTTTTCGCTTGTATTCTGTGAGCGTGGTTCTACCCTGGTGCAACCGGCCCATTCATACTACAACCATAATATAGCTGCACTTAGTTTGCTTAAATTACAAGAAATTATATCAAGTGTGATGTCATTATCAATCGTATTTAGAATTTGTATTGGTACAAGAGTAATAATAGTTCGCCCTTTTAACGGTCTTCCGTTAAAGGGCGAACTATCGTACTGAAGATATCAGAGTCCTCAGTCAAGTCTTTACATAAAGCAAAAAAAACTTGTGAAATTAAAGTTAAGTAAAATTTTAATACGGCTTTATGCGCAAGAAAGTTTTTCCTAATGATGGAATCATTTTTTCACAAAAAATTATTATTCGTGAAAATATGTTTTTCATTTCTACAAGTTAAATCATTAAAGACAAAACTTATGATAAAAACATAATCAGTCGTCAGGGTATACTACCGAACGTATGATTGTGGACCGCAGTTTTCATAAAGCCTATTTAGACAGTTTTCGTTAGAATGGAATTTCAAACATATCTATAACCTCATCGCCACGATATCCACAATGTAATGGACAAATTGAGCAAATGGTACAAACTGTAAAACACATAATACTTAAAAGTAAAGAAGATGATTATCGATTGGCGTTACTGGAGTATCTTAACACACCTTTAGAAAATGATATCTCACCACTGGCTTAGCTATTGCAAAGTAGATCACACTTTAAAACCAAAATTACAAAAAACTGTACATAAAAAATTTGTCAGTAGGCAAAATAATAAAAAATACTACTACGATCAGCATACGATAAATCTAGACCAATTAAGTAACGGACAAAAAGTAAGGGTACTAGGTACTACTTAGATGTAAACAAAAGAGAATGGTTGTCAGGGACAATATTAGTATGTCAGCTGCGATATCGTTCATATAAAATAAAATTAGCACACGGGAGCATTATGATGTCATAGGAGGTTATTTCGCAATTTGAGAGTCTGCTTTTTAGGACAAACGAAATAAGGTTAGGTTTTGACTGTGAGTTTAATACAGAAACGTAACATTTAGTACTATCAATAAGCTGTTCGCACAGCCTCTTTGTTGTTCATCACTGGCAACAAAGTAAGGGTAACCTTTAAGTCAAAAGTCTCCATATTTGAGTATTTTTTGTTACACTCTTAGACGATACTTTCAAACTTGTATTATAATTTATAATTGTTATTATAAGATTTTGAACAAAATTCCTCAGTAAACGAAAACAATTCCATAATACTATCACAATATTATATGACCTCAAATAATTTTCCCCGTGATTTCCTTTCTATTTGATCACTTAACCTATTTCTAATAGAAAGAAATTCCGCATAGAAGGACGAAGCTTCCTGCAGTTTTTCTAAATTATTTCTGGTGTCTTTCTATCATAGCTTAGTTTAAATAAATTTTCTTTTAGTGACTTAAGTTTAAAGTGAATGTTACTTAATTCACTAGATATTTCAAGCTAAAAAACATAAAACTTTCATTACTGTTGTCATAATACATCTAATTATAAAATTCTAAACGCATAATTGATTACATACATAATTATAAACTATAATACAACAAATTAGGAAACTTACGAAAGATCACACCAGCTTAATTAAATAGATAAAGTTATTAACTGCATAACTAAACCCATTATAACGTACTTGATTGTCTCTTGAAATTATTTTAAAACGAAACTAAGTTCTCATTTTATTTGAAATATTTTATTTGCATTTTTACTATGTCTGGATAACGCGACTGACATTGAAACCATAATTGTTTTGCAAAAGAGTACCTCAGAGAAAATTAAGGCGCTGCTCCTAGCGAACAACCTTGAACGTTCGGTCCGCCGACTCTCGCTACAATATATCGCCTGTGAAATCTGCAAGACGCCACCTACTGTACGAACGTCGTATTATTTTTTCAACATCAATAAACTATTTTATGGAAATAGAGACGGTAGACAATGATAAATGTATTTTCATTGTCTTTATTCGGTATATTAGTTGCATTATATTAGAATTATTTTTGTCAGTCGATACTGTATTTAGATTTTACTTCTAGATTAAGAATAATAAGATATTGTCAATGTCAAGTTATAATGTAACAAGCTTTATTTATTGTTGAAAAGTGTTATAATTAATAAGTGACCAGCGTTGCTGAGTTCACAATAATAAAAATGTTTAGTAATTATATTAGATAAGTTAATAATTGTGAACTTGTTTGTGGTCCTAAGTTTAATAAATTAAAAAAAAAAAATTATGTATTCTCATATATTATCTAATTAATAAAAATGACACCATTCATTTCGAACGCCCGAGAAGGTACCTATCTAACATGAGAAAATGAAGCATTGAAAATAGTGAGTTTAAAAGATACCTACTCACTATAGGTAAATAGGCAGGTAGGTAGGTAGGTATATTCTATTTAGTAGATGTTCCGCAGATGTGTTTTTGATTATTGTTAATTTTACGTGTCACGTATTGAAAGTAACATACCTACCTCCTAATTTTGAACTGAGCACCTTGTAACATAGCCTGCTTATTACTTATGTTGGCTGACATTATCCTCACCCCAATGGTTGATGAGGATGAAAAAAAAATGTTTTTTTTATTTTTATTCAATTTTATTTCTACATACGTAACTATATTTATTTATACATCAGGGTTATAATAAAGGTATAATACAAAATCAACAAGAAGTATGAGGGTTATAGGGGTTTTTGGGTTGTAATTAAATGATGCCTGGTAGGTATTGACCTACTTAGTAAAAGTAGGTAACTATTTAGATAAGTACCTTTTATCTAATCATAATACCTACATAGGTACCTATTATGATTAGTTATACTGGGTAGGTATATTAATACCTACTTAGATACTTTTTACCTAATTACTATACCGACTAAGATATTGTGGTTAGGTAATAGAATTATTTTTAACTACTCGTCCAGGAGTTCCAGTAGTAGCAATTCCAGCAGTTCAAGTCCGGGGTAAGATCTAATCATAACTAACAAAACGAGCCCAAACTCGGCACACCTAGTTCTACTCGTCCAGGAATTCCAGCAGTTGTCACCGAAGTACACCATCAAGTCTCTCCGTCAAGCCTGGAGGTAAGGTGTCATAATAACTAACAAAACGAGCCCAAACTCGGCACACCTAGTTCTACTCGTCCAGGAGATCCAGTAGTAGTCACCAAAGTACACCATCAGATCTCTCCATCAAGCCCGGAGGTTAGGTCTCACCATAACTAACAAAATGAGCCCAAACTCGGCACACCTAGTTCTACTTGTCCAGGAATTTCAACAGTTGTCACCGAAGTACACCATCAGGTCACCCATCAAGCCCGGAGGTTAGATCTCATAACTAACAAAACGAGCCTAAACTCGGCACACCTAGTTCTACTCGTCCAGGAGTTCTAGTAGTAGTCACCAGTACACCATCAGGTCTCTTCATCAAGCCCGGAGGTTAAGTCTCACCATAACTAACAAAAGAGCCCAAACTCGGCACACCTAGTTCTACTCGTCCAGGAGTTCCAGTAGTAGTCACCAAAGTACACCGTCAGATCTCCATCAAGCCCGGAGGTTAAGTCTCACCATAACTAACAAAAGAGCCCAAACTCGGCACACCTAGTTCTACTCGTCCACGAATTCCAGCAGTTGTCACCAAAGTACACCATCAGGTCACTCCATCAAGCCCGGAGGTTAGGTCTCATAATAACTAACAAAACGAGCCCAAACTCGGCACACCTAGTTCTACTCGTCCAGGAGTTCTAGTAGTAGTCACCAAAGTACACCATCAGGTCTCTCCATCAAGCCCGGAGGTTAGGTATCATCGTAACTAACAAAACGAGCCCAAACTCGTCACACCTAGTACTACTCGTCGAGGAGTTCCAGTAGCTGTTACCGAAGTATACCTTCAAGTCACTTCACCAAGTCCGGAGCTAAAGTCTTATCATAACTAACACTAACCAGCCCAAAGTCCGCAGCCACCATCTAACTGCTAGTAGTGGCTTCTAGTGCCTAGCAGTCTCTGGAGCAGCTATTCGTATTTCGTATGTAATATATTTTTGTAGGTATAAGAAATGAGAAAAAAAAATCAATCTTTCAAATTATCAAAATGTTAATATCAAAATGAAAACTTGATTACGATTCCCGCACCCGCAGCTAACCGTGCGTACCCTTGTGTGTGTGACCCGTGTCAATGTAATAGTTCGATTCTATACCTATCAATTTTGCAAACGCGTCCTTAAAATAATGCATTACCACGCATTTTGAATTTAAAAGATAAAAAGTACAGAATGTTTGATATTATGAAGCATCTCTGCAAATTTAGCCGGTTATTGCAAATTAACCCTGTAACATTAAAAATATCACCGCCTTTTTCACCCTGGAGTAATTAGAGGTGGATTTTTTTTCAGATTTAAACGGGAACGCCCTTCTGCCATACCCTATTTAAAAAAAAGAATTATTAAAATCGGTTTACAATTTGTGACGATTTCGCGTAATATAAAATAAAGTCCAATTGTTAATTCTCCCTTTTTGAAGTCTATCCTAAATGAAACAGTAATAAAGTGCACAATGACAACGCCAATAGAATTCATAAGGATGTTGAATAAGTACCTAATCATTTTTAATGCTCCATTCGCCTACCATTAATGTAATGGCTTTAACAGCCTTTTTAACCACTCAAAAAGGTTCAGATTACTTTTTAACGAAGATCGAATTCGACAAAGAACAAATAGGAGGTATCATGTTCATTAAATTGTATTTCAGTGTTAGGTGGTAACTGAGGCAATTTGACGTGAATTATTAAATCTAAGCTATAACATGGCTATCATAAAATAATACAAATATTTTATGTAATTGTGAATCGTTGTTTCTTAAGGTTTAGCAGATTCAATAATTGAATAGAAATGAAGTGTGTATTATTAATATGACTTTTAGAAGAGTTTGACCGGGAACTTGACCGCGGGCAGCATAATATTACTCCTGTAGAATTAGTTTGAAGTTTTAGAGTATACATAAGCAAGCTACTTATGTATAGGTACTCTAAGTTTGAAATGGATTATCATACGAAAAATTGGTGCGATTTTATATATTAAATGCCCATGGACGTAAATTAGTACTGGACATGATGAAAGAAGTTTCTGATGATGTTAGTGCTGTTAGCCTTTTGGCTCTTACAGCGTCTTAGGTCTCACGGCTCGCTAGAGGTGGGTCGTTGACGTTGTTTACCGTCTATGATAAACTAGTTTAAAAACAGTTTATTTTTCGATTAGTTTATATTGTCGACAAACCAGTGCAAATATTTTGTTGTGTAGTACATCCGCCGATTGATAAACGACCAGATTATGATTATGACATTTAGATAGACCTGTTTTGTCGTTTACCATTCTACGGGTCAACAAATTTAAGTTGCGAATTAAAATAAACTTCCCGTCATATTTTGACATTGACCAGGATTGATAAATTAAACTTGAAGGCTTGAGACTTGCTTGAGATGCTATCGTCATGGACTATCGGCTGGCTTATGCTGTCATAAAAATCTCTCAAAAACTCCGCAATGTGACGCATCAGCATATTGTGAAGGAGTTTTTAAACAAATTATTTTATAGATTTTTTTCATACGTGACATTTGCATAAATACAATGTGCGAGTTAAATAATCAAAGAAAAAAAATAACACCTCACGTCACCTTTATATTAATTTTAACAAAGAATATCTAGTATGGAAATTAAACGTGAACGGTGCGTTATAATAACCGAGCAACAACTGCATTTCTTGGTCTCTTAATTTGTTTTTTAATGTCATAAAAATAACATTTTTGAACCGTACAAGCGAGTCATGGTCTTATAATTTTAAGCTTTTTATTTTATGCATAATAATAGCTTAGATGCTTTCGAGGGAAACATGCAACTAATATTATAACCCTATTACTTTTTTAAAACTCGAGTCCAAAATAATGGTAGTGTTTAAAATATGTCTAAGTACCTATTAAAAAAAAGTTAAGTATATCTATCTTTACAAATGAGAAAATGTATATGAAGTATTTAGTGTTTAAATGCTAATAATTAGATCTTTGCAATAAAAATAAAACTATCTAATAACAAAGGAGAGAACAATTATTACCTACCCTATAAAACGCCTCATGTGGAATACGTGCTCGGAGTTGCAGGTAGCAGTGTGCTGCTGCTGCTAGCAAATTAGTTTCTCTTTAATTAATTAAACGGTTACACGGTAAAATAAAAATAGAGTTCTGCTTAAACTGTGCAACTCCTTTTTAGTAGTTATCACAGGAGTCAAATTTCTTTTAATTAAAACAAACAATAGAAATTTCGCCGGTATTGTATAGGAGCTTTACACATCCATATTTTTCTCATTCCTCGTTTGAATGTGAAAAATAAGGATGTACGGTTCATGCACAAGACAAATATTCAAATGAGGATCAATCATAAGTAGGTTCATAGAAATAGTAGTTCCATGCGGAATTCGAATCTGCAGCCATTGTAAACACTGCAGTATAGATCTATGGGACCGTCAATTATCTCATACAAAAATAGAGAAGAAATAATAATATTTTTATTTCAGATCAAGGTTTTTTCTGGTTTATATGAGTTGAAAATAAACTATGAGCATTTCTTTTAACGCTTTGATCCAGCAATATAAGGAATCAGCGCAGTTGATAGTTTTTCGTAATGTCGTTGTCGATGAAAAAAAATAATGTCCATTATTAGCTCTCATATAAAAACATATTTCAGCTATCGGAACGCCAGAGCGCAAATTGAGTGAGAGTAGATGTCAAATGAGTTAGAAAGCCTTCTTAGTCGCTACGAGTATCGATGGAGCACTACGTCTATCCAATAAGGCGTATGATGCCTTTGTTCTCGAAGTAACATTCATCTTGAATATAGCTTATAACATTGTGCATCGGCTTGGCGTATTAAATAAAAATGTTATTTTTACAAACTATGCAGCTATTGACTACTACCTACCGATATAACGTAATAGACCGGTATTCAGAGATAATCTCGACTTTAACAAATTGACAAATATATTACGCCATACTATTTGCATAAATGACATTGTGAAGTTTAAGTTTAAGGGCCAATTAGGTTATTTTTTTAATTCTTTCTTTTTTAAATAGTCCTCGCATACCGGACTAAGACTGTGGTAGTGAATGGCGTTAGAGAAATCATTGTCTGTTTTATCCCGTAAGATGCGTTTTGGGGAAAGGCCGGGAAGTAAACGGCTGTGTATTCATCTTTAATTTATTATAGGTTTCTTCCTATAACGGGAGAGGTTGCCCGTGCCAAACACGTGAGTAAAGAGTAACTACTTTTGGTCTGTCACTTGCAACGGCTGCAAATGCAACTAATGTATTATCTCACAGTTACAGCTGCGTTTGGAAAAGTGTATTCCTGTAAATATCGTATTCATTATCATCATCATCATCATCATCATTACAGCCCTTCGTAAGGCCACTGCTGAACATAGCCCCTCCCCAAAAGTAATGCCACAAAGCACGGGTTTGAGCCACCTGCCTTCACTCCATCTAGTGGGGTACGCGACTGCCACTCGAGAACCTTTCTGCCCCATCGGTTGTCGGTTCTTCGAGCTAGTCCGCCCATTTCTACTTCAGTTTACAATATCTTATTATTTTATACTGAAAATAATCAACCCATGTGCAGCTGTGGACATTACGCACTGACGAAGAATAAATAAAAGATTTTTACTAGGTATAAAATTCCCAGACGCGGCAAGTTACGGCGATGGATGGACCACACCAACGCTGCTTGCGTTGCGTTGGTGCGAGAAGTCTAATACTGAGTTGTGTATCTCCTGTTAATCATGTAAATATATATCTAATATTTAACAAAAGAAAATAAGAGAATCTAACTACAGACTGGTGAAGAAGAAGTGAAATGTAAACCCATTTCGTCATTGTAAATTTATGAAAAATTTATTGTATTTATTTCCAGATACGCTTTGTACCTTAGCTTAGCTTGATTATTATTCGTTTCGTGTAATTTTTTAAGGAAATTATCAATGATATTCACTAGAAGAGATGGGTCCTCTTAGGCGACCAATACACGGTACATTATTTTGTGAAATTTAAAAAAATCGATACTACAAAGTAATTTGAAGCGAATATCAGTTTTCCACTTAACGAGTCCTTCCCGCACGAGTTGTTCCAGAGCTAATTTGTAGTTGGTCTTAAATATAGCGCTAAAGTTACACACGATCTGTATAAAGTATTTTATAATTGAAATTCTTTCCGGAAATATCTTCAATGTTAATACGTGAGGAGAAAACTACAAGCAAAAATTTATATATAAAACTAGCTTGCCAGGCAGCAGACATGTTGTGTCTTTCATTAATTTTTAGTGACCCGATCATTCAAGTGTCGCCGTATAGTGGCGGGTAAGTATACCTACTGCCCCATATCTTCTCGTGGTTGTCGTAAGAGGCGACAGAGGGAAACTGAGACAGAAGATGGGCAGCAACATCTTTCTGATAACAGCAAATTACAATAAAAAAAACTGCGGTTGCCAACCCGCTCGCCAAGCGTGGCAACTATGGCAATATACCCCCCATGACAAAAGTTACAAAAAGACGGTCCCCAGTCCCTGGCGGCCCCGCTATTCCTGGCAACGGTGGTGACCATGGTAACGGCGGGGCAGAGGGTGCTAAGAATCTCCGGTGGAGGTTCGGTTGCTACCTAAGACGACTCGACCTGGCAACATACAACGCACGCACCCTGAGGACTGACCCGAAGATCCTGCAGCTGGAAGAAGAGATAGACAAGTTGCGCGGGGATATTATAGGATTATCTGAGGTCCGAAGAGTGGGAGGACTCGGTTATCCTCGAATCCGCCAACTTGTTCTATTACCGGGAGGGCGACCATCGGTCCCAAGGAGGTGTCGGATTTACCGTCCACAAGTCTCTCGTTAACAACGTAGTAAAGATTGTGAGTGTGTAGACGAGGGTTGCGTACCTTATACTCAGAATATTCGTTGAAGGTCATACAGGTTTACGCACAACCTCGGCACATCCCGATGAGGAGTTGGACGAAATGTATGAGGATATAACTAGAGCCATTCATTTCTCAAAACCCACTATACGGTATTAATGGGAGACTTCAACGCAAAACTATGCACATGAGAGAACGATGAGCTGAAGGTAGGTAAATTCGGGATAGGGCAAGGCAACCCATGTGGCCAGCAGCTGGCCGACTTCATGTAAAAGTGAGACTATTTATGATAAAATTTTCTTTCAGAAGCGGCCTCACAGAAAGTGGACCTGGTCAGTGGAAAAAATTAATTTCATTACGACGACTAGACGGCAACTGTTCAGTGATGACTGAGTGATTGCGAGGGTGAAAAATGGCAGCGGTTACCGAATGGTGAGAGGCACACTGAACCTAAACAGTAAGCTGGAGGGGTCACGTCTAATGAAGCCAATGCTCCGTCCCCCTCGTGCTCTAATCCAAAGCCCCGAAACTTTCAGCTTGAGTTACAAAATCGTTTTAAGTGCCTAGAAGACTGCAATACAGTGAACGATATAAATGAAAAGCTCGTGGAAACTGTCCGATGCGGTCGGAGATAAGTTTTGCAAGACCCGTCACAGAAGAACACAAAAAATCTCCGATTACACTCTTAATCACATGGCTGTTAGACGGAAATGATGCTGTAGTCTTCGGCAGATTTGACAGCATACAGGCAATTGAAAAGACAGATCTTCAAATGCTTGCGGCGGGACTTACGCAACATCAATACAGCTCGTATTGATTTGCGGAACCAGGGCTCCAAAGTCTTTGTCAGAGATCTGTCTGCCAGAAAGAGCCAATTGTCGAAGCTGAAGACCGAATGTAGCAGCATCGTTTCCGGGATACCTGTACACGTCATCGTTGGAGACACACGCAAGTGTGAACAACGATCCAAGATCAAGTCTTATCCGACACTGTTCCGATAACATCCCGGACGTCAGTCTGAGCGAAATTATAATGGCTCTCCAGCACCTTAAAAACGGCAAGTCCCGAGCAAGGATGGAATTTCAACGGAGCTTCTGAAAGCGGGTAGAAAACCGGTACTTGAAGTCCTTCAGAAGCTCCTTAATTCAATTCTACATGATGGCACTACTCCGGAGGCGTGAAGCAGAAATGCGGTGGTTTTGTTCTTCAAGATAGGCGACATCGTTCTCTTGAAGAACTACAGACTAGAAAAGGCTTTAGCACCATAGACCACATACATACCTTCGGCAAATTGTACAGAAGACCGAGGAGTACAATTTGCCACTATGTCTTGCGAATGTGGACTATAAGAAAGCCTTCGGTTCCGTCGAAATTTGAGCGGTGCTTCAGTCCTTCAGCGGTGCCAAGTTGACTGTCGGTATATCGAAGTTTTTTTATAGGATAAGGTGACAAACGAGCACACAGTCCACCTGATGGTAAGTAGTTGCTGTGACCCATATACATCTACATCTATCCTCAATAAAGAATCAAAATGCAGATTCGTAGTCACCCGTGAGGGCTAAGATGGCATGCATGCCGCTTGTCCAGTAAAAGGGTCTCCGGTTCTCTACACTCACCATGCGAAACACAGCAGTGTTATGCTGATATTTTACGCTGGTATTCTGTGAGAGCGTGATCCTTCCCCGGTCGAGCCGACCCATTCATGCTACAACTATACTACTAATATAGCTGTTGCACGGCCTACTACGTATAAAGTGCTGAAGTGTTTGTACAGTAGGGCTACGATGGCTATCTGAGTACAGAACCAGAGTACGAAACCTATCCAACTGCAGAGAGGTGTAAAACAGGGTGACGTTATATCCCCGAAACTCTTCACCGCTGCATTGGAAGACGTTTTCAAGCTACTGGACTGAAAGGATACACTCACCTTCGATTTGCCGACGATATAGTCCTTATGGCAGAATCGCTGAAGCACCCAAGCACTATGCTCAATGACCTCAATAGTGCCTCCCAACGGGTAGGTCTTAAGATGAACATGGACAAAACAAAGATCATGTATAACGACCATGTCACACCTGTGCCGGTAGTTGTTGGGAGCACTAAGCTCGAAGTTGTGATGAATACCTGCGACAAATAGTCCGACTAGGTAAGTCCAACTTCGACCGAGAGATCAATCGACGGATTCAACTCGGCTGGGCAGCGTTCGGGAAATTACGACACATCTTCTCGTCAGGTATACCTCAAAACTTGAAAACGAGACTGTACAACCAGTGCGTGTTGCCAGTGATGACTTATGGAACTGAGACGTGGTCCTTCACTGCTGGCCGTATGAGGAAGCTCAAGGTCGCTCTATAAGGAGAGGGCTATGCTCGGGGTTTCTCTGCGTGATAAACTTAAAATGAGGATATCCGCAGTAGAACCAGACTGACCGACATAGCCCAACGGATTAGTAAGCTGAAGTGGCAATGGGCTGGCCATATAGCTCGAAGAACCAAAACCGATGGGGAAAAATGTTCTCGAGTGGCAGCTTCATACCGGTAGGCGAAGTGTAGGGCGACCCCCTAGATGGAGTGACGACCTGGTAAGACATGTAGGAAGTCGATGGATGCAGGTGGCTCATGACCGTGCTTTGTGGCATTCCTTGGGGTGGCCTATGTTCAGCAGTGGACTTGTGAAGGGCTGTAATGATGATGATGATGATGATCATTCAAGTATTGATTAGACTTACGAACCTGGTCATTCGGGTCGATCATTCAAATGGATAATTTTGAGTTTCAGTACTCTGTGATCTATGCGACCCGCTCGGCAATGTCAGTGGTCGGACATAACTATAGCTTTTGGTCGTAGGTCCTGTCAATCGTTTGATCCGGAACGTTCAAAATGTAATTGCAATCATCAATACTTTGATGTGACCCGGATTAAATGAACGAATCATTCACGATAGGCACATGTCTACCAGGCAGACGTTGTTCTGCCCTTTTCGACGACCCTTTGTCCTCTTATCGGGATAAAACTATCCTATCTCAAGTTGGACCAAACTGCACACAGTGTGCAAAATTTCATTAAAATCAATTCAGTATAGTTTGGGATTTCAACGCGGACAAACATTGTTACACGTAATTTTTATATATAAAGTCGTATTACAAATATACTTTAAATTAAATAAAACATTCATTGTTTACGTTCATACTATTACATACACATAATAGTCTGCGGTCAAACAATCGCACAGCGTAGTGATTGTCGCCAATACCAAACATGAAAATTTATGTCGGTTTCTATATTTCAAAACGCTTCGTTTTCTTTGCCGAGCCGTTTTGCAGTAAATTAAGTGCATGAAAACCCCTTTTAAAACAAAATACCAGTTCCACTATTTATGAATCGTTAAAAAAATTAAGTCATCCTGAACGTTGTTAAATGAATAGTTTGTAATATAAACATTTTTACATGCACCTCTTATGTAATAAAATGGATCGTTACGGAGAACGAAATGTTTCTTGATAATATAAGAATTAGGCATAAGGCAAAGTCTTCGTACGACGGAGAGGCCCATGTCCAGAATTTTACAGGCTGGTGATGAAGCAAAAGGCATTTGTAAATAAATATTGCTTAAAATAACAGCTCAGGGTATACCCTCTCTCCCTAAAAATTTCACAGTAGCAAATTACAGAGCAGATTTAGTTATTGTCGCGTCGCAGTGGTGAATGAAATTGTCAAGAATTACGTTCTCGACGAGGAAAGAAAATTTTCAAGAAACCTTGATTGTCTGAAAACTATACATATTTCGAGTCGCACAATGGGGCAGCGCGACGGACTATTGCTGTTTCAAAACTTTTAAAAGCCTGTACCCAGATATGTGTCGTGTAAATATGTCATTATCATCATCATTACAGCCCATCATACATCCACTGCTGTACATATCCGTTCGCCGGCCTCACCCAAGGAATGTCACAAAGCACGATCCTAAGTCCCTGCATCCATCGACTTCCGTGAGAGTAAATATGTATGTATGTATCTAGACCTTTTTTTAACACTGAAGTCACAAACGAAGTTACAGTTCACCTGATGTTAAGTGGCTACTGCTGTCCATTGACTCCTGCAGACAATTGTGAACAAAGAAGGCTACAGATGCGTTGTCACCACTGAGATCTAAGATAGAGTGCTTCACAGCCTGTAACTTTTCGTGTACCGCGCTCCCTAAAACAAAAAATGGCCCTATGTACCGGGGGCACTTGAAATAATCACGGCGCGCGGCACTTGAGTCAACCTTTTTTTTGTCACTTTTGTTTGTTTACATTTAAGAAGTTTGAGTTACAGTTCTTGAAAGCCGATAAGATTGTAGATGAATAGAAACAATAACAATGACATTTAGATGTTTATTTAGTTTTGTATAGCTCTTTGTTTCTAAGGGACCATGAAAAAGTGTATTTACTGCCAATAAATTTGATTTTATGAATGAAAAAGTGTAAGTTTTTATTTTATTTTTATGATCTCATAATCTATATAACATGCTCTTCCTAAAATGAACCGAAATTATGCATGTAATATTATAATAGAATTATTTTTACTTTTTCACTCGCAAAAGTTTGCTAAAAGTTCAACCATAAACAGTTTAGACGCGCGTTTTTTAACCTCATTTTCAAAAAATTTTTGTAAAAATATTCTAGCGTCTTCCTTTATTTTTTTATACAATCATATAGATATAACATTTAGAAATGATATTTTTTATGAATATACATACATGCAATAAACTATCTATAAAAAGCTAAATATCTCAAGTTAGATCTTATTTAAAATCTTATTTGAAATCTTGACCGTTATAAATTGTTCGCGTAGAGGTGTTTTGTTTTCCTTTTTTATCAATTGAAACACAAAAATTTACTGTTGTTGTAACTTAAATCATTCAAAAACATTATCTAGTAAAGATCATTAACATTTCTTACCAGTTTTTGAGAGAAAATCCAACAAAAATCACAAACACAAAAAGAAAACAATTACGCAACTAACAGCACCAACTACCCGAAAGTGACTGTCTGTTATTTTTTAATTTGTCTCTGTAAACGAGTGAGTATAATACTTGGGAATACTCTTTAGTTCGTTCAGAATCGAATGAAATAGTATTTGATTGAAAATATATGTAATATAAAAATATTAATTAAGACGAAAATAGCAGCACGTAATGCGAACATGAATTCATGTCCGCGGTACTCAACGGTCACGTAATTGCGGACATGAATTCATGTTACCGGCTCGATTTTTAGTATTTCGTGCGAAATTCAATGAACACAGCATAGATTCACCTCTACAAATCTCGATTATCTATAGGTATAGATAATTTATTTCAATGAAATTACATACATGTGCTTTCAGAATGATATTTAACAATACGTATTCACAAAAAGAAAAGTTACATTACACAATTTATAAAATAAAATATATACTAGAACAATGAATAGTAATTTAACATGACATTTTTAGATCAAGATTGATGATGAAATGTTGTCTTATTTAAATATATTAAATATTATTGATGATTTAAACTTAAAATTTAAATAAACTATGAGTGGCACCACAGTCATAACGCTAATATAAATTGCTAGTAAAACACCTTTTAATATCACTTGTAAATTATAAATGTGAACAATACCTACTTGTGGTATACAATACCTAATTATATTGGTTTAGATGGGATAAAATATATAGATAGACCCTTTTTACTGGAAAGGAGGCATTCCATCTTAGTCCTCACGGGTGACAACGCATCTGCATTTGATTCTTAATCGAAGATAAATGTTGTTACCATCAGGTGGACTGTGTGCTCGTTTGTCACCCTGATTCTATAAAAAAAAGATCATGTGACGTAATCTAGAATCGAAAGTAATTTCCTAACACTTACCTTACACCTACACTACTTACCACTCCATCAAACATATTTTAATCAAATGAAAATCGATAGTCACGAGTAAATTGCAATTAGAACTTTAGCAACCGAAATCGATTAGACAAGATGTAAGTTTGATTTGATTCAGCGTAGAGTGGATGAGATACGATGTCTGAATATGTTCTGCGTCATATTGAGAGTATGAAGCAGTTTCAGTCGATTGTGAAGTTTATATGTGTTGAATAATTTCTGTATTCGCGTTTAAAATATTAGTATCTGGATGACCGAGCTTTGCTCGTTTTTTTTTTGTAAATCGTGTTTTTTGTAAATTATATTTATATACGAATTACATACTGATGAAATATGAATAATATTTTTCGATGTTACCTACCGTATTCTGTTTTTTAAAGCTCGGTCATTTTTTTTCGTGTTTTAAAAAAAAATATACTTAGATACAAATTGGATGCGTTGACAAAGGGCTCCCAATAATAGTTTTTCTCACAAAAGAAGGAACTTAAAAAAAAGGTAAAAAAACAATTGGACTGGAGACATCTGGACTCGAACCGGGATCATCTGTTTTCGGGAACGCCCAATTTCCCAATTGAGCTATTATAAACTTGTTGATGCAGGCGAAATTTACCTTCGTATTCTAATTATATTGTAGCAGTTTTTCATTGCCTGAAAACACGGATAAAACGACATTTTCTAAAAATGAATTCTAGCTAGATCGATTTATCGCCCCCGAAAACCCCTGCATACTAAATTTCATGAAAATCGTTGGAGTCGTTTCCGAGATTCCGATTATATATATACAAGAATTGCTCGTTTAATGGTATTAGATAGAAATTTCATACCAACGTCTTTTCAAATGTTGACACGTTTGAAAAAATTGTATGATAAAATTAAACTTTTAATAAAAAGTAAAAGGTGACTTAAAAAAACATAGAAGAATAAAATAATTTGCACGGAATAGCTGCTAAAGTCGGTGCTAAGTCGTAGTGTATAGAAGATGGATGGTAGAGCCACGCTGCAGCTAAATTATGGTTGCAGCACGACTGAGTCAGCTCGACCGTGGAAGGACCACGCTCTTACAGAATACAGCGTAAAATAGCAGCTTTATGCTGCTGTGTTTCGTATGGTGAGTGTAGAGAACCGGAGTCCCTTTTTACTGGCATTCCGTCGTAGTCCTCAGGGGTGACAACGCATCTGCATTTTGATTCTTAATCGAAGATAAATGTAAATGTCTATGGGCCACAGCATCCACTTACCATCAGGTGGACTGTATGATCGTTTGTCAACCCCACTCTATAAAAAAAATTAAAGCCCCGACTTCAGAAGCGTTTATTATGCGGAAATTATTTTCTTCTTTTAAGTTTTTGAATTCTTTTACTTTTTGTTGAACGTTTAATTTTACGATAATTAATTTTAAAAATATTAGATTCATTTTTTACCATCTTGAGTGGACTAAAAAATATCACAAGCGCAACAACTGGCATGTCATATAAATACCATCCCATTTTCCATTTTATATGGGACCACCCCTGAAGTACAATCTATTTAATTAAAAAGAATCATTAAAAATCGGTCACAATAGGCGAAAATATACAGTCGAACACAATTATATGGCTTAATTCCTCCCTCCCTTTTATACCGTTCAACAACCAGGCGGTCGAGGGAATTCAGCCCTTTGTTGTCGATAACAATCCACGCAATTCTATTCTAGTCTATTTAGTTATTCTAGCGGTTTGCTTGGTCTTTCACAATGCGTACTCTGACAAAATATTATATATACAGGGTTATTTTTCAAAGAGTAGCCAAATTTTAAATTTAAGTTTAAATATATAACTCAATTATATATAAAATCGGTACTCAATTCGACTGTATGCCTTTACTTTTTTTTACCTCATAACTTTTTTCTGGGTGAACCAATTTAGATGATTCTTTTTTATTTGAAATTTTTTATTTTTAAGTTATTCTTAATAATTTATATTGAAGTCGATTGTACAAAATTTATGCGCTATGCTCGGGGCTTCTCCTCGAGCATAGCCCTCTCCATAGCTCACTGAGCGACCTTGAGCTTCCTCATACGGCCAGCAGTGAAGGACCACGTCTCAGTTCCATAGGTCATCACAGGCAACACGCACTGATTGTACAGTATCATTTTCAAGTTTTGAGGTATACCTGACCAGAAAATGTGCCGTAGTTTCCCGAACGCTGCCCAGCCGAGTTGAATCCGTCGATAAACCACAGATTAATTAACCCTTACTTCGAACATGATGTCATTGACATGTTTTGTCCAGTTTATTATTTGAAAATCTTTTTTATTGATGATTGTAAATGAAATTATTTTATCTCAGCGTTGTAAGTAGTAGCTTTCCCGTGCATTATTTGCGTGGAATAGTATAAAAATAAAAATCATTTTTTTTTTATAGTATAAGGGTGACAAAGGAGCATACAGTCCACCTGATGCTGTGACCAGATACTGTGGTCCATAGACATCTACATCTATCCTCGATTACGAATCAAAATGCAGATGCGTTGTCAGCCGTGAGGACTAAGATGGAATGCCTCGTTTCCAGTAAAAGGGGTCTCCGGTTCTCTACACTCACCATACGAAACGTAGCAACGTTAAGCTGCTATTTTACGCTGATATTCTGTGAGAGCGTGGTCCTTCCCCGGTCGAGCCGACCCATTCGTGCTACAACTATACCAGATATAGATGCAGCATGACTCTACCACGTATAAAAATTATTTTATACTTATTATTGTAAAAACATTTTGATGCGATAATTAATTTGGATTTTTTGGACAACTATCGACACCCATACAAAAAGACTAAAAAAAAGAGAATTTCAACCCTATGATATCGGTATGAAATTTATATTCCAAAAGTGTTCCAAATTTTTTAATACTTTGGCTGCTTGTATATCATTGGCGTTCAGTTTGTTACTATAATTTTGAACGGTTTAAATGAACTCATACATTAGATGTTGTACGTGTTTCGATATATTTGAGAAAGATTGTTCTCAATAATTTGGCTACTATGTATGGTTGAATATTAATGATCACTTTGGCTGTTTCAAAATATTTAAACACCTTGACGGCTCCCTTATATCTAACGCTGACTGTATTAACTAGATAGCTATACTGCCACCTATCGGAAGTCATATTTTTTTTTATTTTTCCATTTCCCGCTGTCACCTCTTATTACACCCGTGCGACGAAATGGGGGCGGCAACTCTAGATGCTGCAATCATGTTCATAGTACATTTCCAGTTCTGAATTTTTAGTTCAATATTTTTAAACATTCGTACAAATAAAATGGTTTCCATCCGCTGTTATTTTTCTTGCTCGCTGACTCGATGGAGTTTATGGCGAAACGCCGTGTTTCTGTGCCGTAAGGACACAAACATTACCCTTTTAAATTGAATCTCGAGCAATTTATCAAGAGCTCCGCATAAAACATTGTGTCCAACCCAGCCCATATTTAACGATACCCCTTCAGTCCTTCGGTAATGAAACCTGAGCAGAAGCATTTGGTTATTTATCGACAGTTTTATTTCCACAGACAAAAAATATTTAAAAGACAATTTCGTTTCTATACGATAGATAATTTTCGAGGTAATTACTTCATGCTTCAGGTAAATAAAGTAATAGAAAATAATTTTAGTCAGGATGAAATAGTATCGAAATTTATATAGATTTAAGCTAATGTAATCAATACAATATCAGTAAAATAAATATCTAGACTTGCACCTTTGTCACTGCTCCGGCGACAATCAATTCGCCTGCGAAGCGTGACCTTCCGACAAAGTGAGAGGCCCATATTCTGTAGTAGATTTTTAGGGACTGATAAAAAAAGGTGTCAGGAATGAGGGTAAAAAAATAAAATGAAATACGAACAAATGAAGGTATAACGGTAATCTCCCACTTGTTCTAGCAGTATAAAGTATCGCGTAGGCGACTAAAGAGGATCAGTCTGTAATTCAACGAGTCCCACTGTGGTTACTATGCCCGTTGCGGTATTCTACTAATAATACTACTAATATAAGGGAGGCCTATGTTCTACTAAATCTTTCTTGGCGAATACACCGACCGCCTTAGTTGGTGGGGTTGAGATATCATCCCCAACAACTATGGGGGTTCATTGACTCAAGGCCAAAGCAGCTGCAAGGAACCTAGAAGTCCTTGCAAAGGTGCGACGATACTTCACGCTGGGGCAGCTGCTTACTTTATATAAAGCGCAAGTCCGGTCGTGCATGGAGTATTGCTGCCAGAAGGTGCTGCAAAATGCCACCTAGCAGCTTTGGACTCAAAGAGACTCAAGAGGCCAGCCTCGAACAAAGGCGCGAAATAGACAGCCTTTCGGTTATCTACGGATGCATTTCGTAGATTGTGCGGCAGGAATTGCATAATTTAATTCCTCCCTCTCCTTCCACCATCGGACAACCAGACGTTCGTTGTTGACTCACCACGCATTCGAACCAAACTGTTTGCTACATCGTTCATCATGCGTACAGCAAAGGAGTGGAATAAGTTGCCAGCATCTGTCTTTCCATCTGATTACAATGTGGGTTTCTTCTACTATATATTTATACTGTGGTTTCTTGCTGGTTCTTCTCAGGACAGAGGTATTTTCCGAACCAGTGGTAAAAAAATGACTCAATAATTATTATGTAATAATCTATATTGAATGAAAATTATTCTATTCTATTCTATCCTGAGGTCGCCCGCGTAAAACAAGTGTGACGAATGAAACTGTATGAGGCTATATGATTGTATGAATACTTTGAATGAGGCCTACAATAATTACCAACTAAAAAATAAGTGAAAGTAGTAAATAAGTAAGAGAGATCCTCCCTGCCTATCCCGCAAATGAAAAAGTAAAGCTATAGTATAGATACGACTTAAGGACCTTCAAGAAAAGAACTTACTCCTTTCTAAAAGGCCGGCAACGCACCAGCGATTCCCTGGTGTTGCAGTTGGCTCACTTACCATCGGGTGAGGATGCTCGTTTGCTCCCTCTTCTATAAAAAATAGTAGTAATGCATATAAGTCGTTTTCTTCATAAAATGTTTATTTTTAACAGTTTACTATAACATTACAAAGTTATAATGCAGCTAGTTTTAGGTCATTTTATATGGAGTTGTAACGAAATTTTTACTAATCCAAGTGCATTTTATAAGTTGGTCGACTATTACTCGTTAACTTGTAAATTCTACTTAGCTGTGATAGTTTTCCCTTTAACTTCATTATTTATACTACTATCTTGTGTACTTTTCACATTTCCAAAAACAGCGGTTTAGTTGGTAGAGGGGGGGAGGGGGCACATGACTCTAATGAAAAATACCACTGAACCTCTCTACCTCTGAATCGAAAAGATGTTGTTCCCCCAGTGTTTTTGGAAGACCTATCCAACGTACCCCACATGACGGAATAGACGGGTAAAAAAAAAATCATCCTCCATTTACTTGTATGGGAAGAAGGGAAAATAAAAATGTTTTTTTAAGATTTTATTTCACAGTTTTCTACGCGTGATTAATATCTATAACTATGCCAAATTACAGATTTATAGCACCTAGAATCTTTGAGCAAAACCGCGGACGGACGGACGGACATGGCATAACTATAAGGGTTCCTTATTGTGTAACTACGGAACCCTAAAAAGTGAGGGCACAACTCTAAACTCACAAACTCGTTCAAACAATATTAAGTAGTGCGCAGACAAATAAGTCGGTCATTTTTACGAGTCCTAATCGTTGTCGTTATTTTGTCCGTCGTGGTCTCTTTAAGGACGCGTTTGCAAAATTGATAGGTATAGAATCGAACTATTACATTGACACGGGTCACACACACAAGTGTACGCACGGTTAGCTGCGGGTGTGGGAATCGTAATCAAGTAAAAACATTTTGATAATTTGAAAGATTGATTTTTTCTCATTTCTTATACCTACAAAATATATTACATACGAAATACGAATAGCTGCTCCAGAGACTGCTAGGCACAGAAAGCCCACTACTAGCAGTGACATGGTGGCTGTGGACTTTGGGCTGGTTTTGTTAGTTATGATAAGACTTTAGCTTCGGACTTGGTGAAGTGACTTGAAGGTATACTTCGGTGACAGCTACTGGAACTCCTCGACGAGTAGTACTAGATGTGCCGAGTTTGGGCTCGTTTTGTTAGTCATGATGAGAGCTTACCGGACTTGATAGAGTGACCCGATGGTGTACTTCGGTGACTACTGCTGGAATTCCTGGACGAGTAGAACTAGGTGTGCCGAGTTTGGGCTCGTTTTGTTAGTTATGATTAGACCTAACCTCCGGGCTTGATGGAGAGACCTGATGGTGTACTTTGGTGACTACTGCTGGAATTCCTGGACGAGTAGAACTTGGTGTGCCGAGTTTGGGCTCGTTTTGTTAGTCATAATGAGAGCTTAACTCCGGACTTGATAGTGACCTGATGGTGTACTTCAGTGACTACTACTGGAACTCCTGGACGTGTAGAACCAGATGTGCCGAGTTTGGGCTCGTTTTGTTAGTTATTATGAGACCTAACGTCCAGGATTGATGGAGGGACTTGATGGTGTACTTCGGTGACTACTGCTGGAATTCCTGGGCGAGTAGAACTTGGTGTGCCGAGTTTGGGCTCGTTTTGTTAGTCATAATGAGAGCTTACCTCCGGACTTGATAGAGTGACCTGATGGTGTACTTCGGTGGCAACTGCTGGAATTCCTGGACGAGTAGAACTAGGTGTGCCGAGTTTGGGCTCGTTTTGTTAGTTATTATGATACCTAACCTCCAGGCTTGATGGAGAGACTTGATGGTGTACTTAGGTGCTTACTGCTGGAACTCCTGGACGAGTAGAACTGTGTGTGCCGAGTTTGGCTCGTTTTGTTAGTTATGATAAGAACTTACCCCCGGACTTGATGGAGTGACAGACACACCTAGTTCTACTCGTCCAGGAGTTCCAGAAGTAGTCACCAAAGTATACCATCAGGTCTGTCCATCGTGCCCGGAGGTTAGGTTTCATCATAACTAACAAAACAAGGCGAACTCGGCACACCTAGTTCTACTCGTCCAGGAATTCCAGTAATGGTCACCGAAGTACACCATCAGGTCTCTCCATCAAGTCCAGAGGTAAAGTCTCATCATAACTAACAAAACGAGCCCAAACTTGGCACACCTAGTTCTACTCGTCCAGGAGTTCCAAGATGAATAGGCATTTATATAATTATTTATATATATAAATCCCACTTACTTTCAGCGAAACAAAATATTATAACAAAAATGTGTGATTATAAAAATAATAATATTATTTTGCCTTGTTAAGTACCTATGTATCAAATTCGAATATTTTGTGTATGTACAGCGATCTTTTTCGGCTGCTGCAATCAGGTAGGCGATACAGTATCCACTCATGACGGCGACCGAGCGTGGACTGAGGTTTCATCGAAATTTTTGTACAATAAATCAAAACAGGCACCAAAAATAAAATAACCCTTATTGCAATCCATTATGATTCATCCGTATTAGCAAAATATGTGAAAAAAAAGCCACCAGTTTTTTTTTACGACTATTTGTGACATTTTGATAAAAAGTAAACACCACTATTTTTTATTGAATATGTCTGCCTACTTATAGTATTTTTAGAAATCTTAATATATGTTGATAATAGAACAAAAATGTACCTAAACATGAGCCGGTATCGTTAATTTTGTAGAAAAGGCTAGGGAAGATCGTATTTACAATATAAAAAACGATTATTTTCAACAAAAAAGTCACCACCATTTGAAGATGAAGAACCATTCTATACGTGGTAGCAATTAGCTATGTTTGATTTGGTTTAGTTTTGTCACAAAATTTACCGAAAAACAGCATAATTTCGCCCGATTTGCAAACGCACCCTTAAGAGGGGAAATGTTGTCGAGAGGCTGCCCTGTACCGCATTGTGACAGGTGTTGCTGTTGGTTTGCTTAATTCGTTTATTTTGGTGATTTACTTCTAACTGCTTTTCTATAAAAGTCATCATCATCTTCATCTTCATTATCATTACCAGAGCATCAATAATATAGTTCTGTGTCCGATAAAGCTGTAAAATCCAACTGGCCGTGTGTAAATTAGCTAATTTTATAATGATGTTTGCCGATTAAAACTTTTAAAACATTAGTTTATTAGTCATTTGTGTAACAACGTAAGTACATATCCTTATCAAATTAAATATAATCGCTTTATGCATTGTGTATATATATATTAAATCTTTAAAGTAACTATAGGCCTCTGTGAGAAATGAGTATCAAAAACATTTAAATGTGAATCAAATGTAGGAGCGCTACTTACGAATAGCAGAACGGTATTAAATAAAGTTACCACTGTACCCCCGGGTCACTATGCTGGAAATACACTACCCGTGCGGAACTATAGCGGGTCAATAGTGTTCGAATAAATGAACATACAATGTTACAAGTCCTATGGTATAATGAATTACGCAGGTATTATACCAAAGTAGTAACAAAGATAAATTATGTGTAATTTTATAATATCCTAAGAGAAAATTACAACCTTAGAATATACATATAAGTGCTTATGTATACACTAAGATTACAACCATCCATTAGTACTTCGTATTCTCTTCTAACAATCTATGAAGAGGCCTTTGCTCAGCAGTGGACTTTAATAAGCTGTAACGGTACAATGGTATTGTCTATCACCTGTGGATTTCCTGTGGCTTACAACGAGATCGATGTGCTGAGTGCAGGCGTGCTCCCCCGCTTCCCCCACCGCACCGCCGTCATCGCTACCTGTGTATTTGTTCTCCAACAGTATTAATTTGTAAACGTTTGCGAAGGGTCAAGGCAGGTAATGCTCTTTTACCTATTTCTTCGGTGAATTAGAAGTGAACCTACTGTTATTTCACAGTTCCGGCTTGAAGGGTGAGTGAACCAGTATACAGGTTGTAAGATATCCCCACAATACTATCTTAATCCTCAGGGATGTTAAAGCAGTTGTGGCCTACTTTGTTCAAAGCTGATTGCAGGTATCTACTGACTACAGTAGCCACTTACGAACAGGCAGGAACATATCTCTTAGCTCGTTTTTATACTGCGTTAAAATATTTTAAAGTCAAAGAAAACCTCGAGCCAGTCTGGATCAAATCCAGTCCGAAAGAGAAGCTATGGTAGAGCGTGTGCATCTCACACTACAGGCAGTCGCCAAATGGGGCGATGCCAATCTTGTGAAATTCAACGCCTCCAAAACACAAGCGTGTCTCTTCACTGCAAAAAGGAGCTAGGTCATCTTGGCTCTTTCATTGCGAATCAAGAAATCTTTCTTCAAGAAATATTTCTTGGCGAATACACCGACCGCCTTAGTTGTTGGGGGTTGAGATATCATCCCCCAACAACTATGGGGGTTCATTGAGTCCAAGGCCAAAGCAGCTGCAAGGAAGCTAGGAGTCCTTGTAAAGGTGCGGCGATACTTCACGCTGGGACAGCTGCTTACTTTATATAAAGCGCAAGTCCGGTCGTGCATGGAGTATTGCTGCCAGCAGGTGCTGCAAAATGCCACCTAGCAGCTTTGGACTCAAAGAGACTCAAGAGGCTTATGGGTGACCCGAATTTGGTTAAAACCAATCTTACCAGCCTAGAACACAGGCGCAAAATAGCCAGACTTTCGGTTTTCTACAGGATGCATTTCGTAGATTGTGCGCAGGAATTGCATAATTTAATTTCTCCCTCTCCCTTCCACCATCAGACAACCAGACGTTCGGCCAGTCTCCACCCTTTCGTTGTTGACTTACCACGCATTCGAACCAAACGTTTTGCTACATCGTTCATCATGCGTACAGCAAAGGAGTGGAATAAGTTGCCAGCATCTGTCTTTCCATCTGATTACAATGTGGGTGTCTTCAAGGCAAGAGTGAATAGGCTTTTGCTAAGTCAGTGCGCTTCACCATCTTAGGCTACATCACTACTTACCATCAGGTGGGATTGTAACTAAGCGCTGGCTTAGAATTATATAAAAAAAGTCATGATGGGTTAAAATTGAAATGAAAAGGGAAATTGGAACGTTGTGTATAGTCTATGAATTTATTGCACATGAAACGGTGCCACTGTGGCACATACTTAGGGTTTAAAGTTGTTTTCCCAGATCATTGAATCTCGTCAAGTTTAATCATCATAATATCGATAAGTTAAATCTCGCGTCAAGTTAACGCGCGCGACATGCCTATCATTTTTCATAAATATATCGATCGTATTTTTTTGTAACTTGACAGTTTTTTTGAAACTTAAATGAGATTTTGATAAACTAGCACACGCCCCGGCTTTATCTGGGTAGTATTTATTAATGCGGCGTGAAAGACCATTTATTTAATTAAGTTTTTCGGATAAAATATTTATTTATTTTATTTTTTATTTATTTATGTAATATAGGCTATATCAGTCATGGAATTGCTTTCCATACGTTCGCCAAGTTTCATTACAATCGTCTTAGCCATTTCGAAGGTTAGTCTGAACAGACAGACAGACATACATAGAAACCAAAATTTTAAAAATAGTTTTTCATGCTTTATTTGCAAACAAATAACCCTCTCAGCTTAATAAAGGCAGATAATTCGATATTATAGACAGACAGTTAGATTAGACTTAGATGTATAATGTTTGGATTTTTTTTTACAAACAAAATGAAAAACATCATGTTTGTGCAACGTATCATGGCTGGTTTTTATGCCTGTCCTAATATTTTAGGATGGATTTTTTGTATCACAGTACCAGACGTTTTTTCGTCTACTTTGCTAAAGTAATAATATGTAACCTAAGTCAACTACCTGTTAGTAGAAGGTGACCATCGCGCTGTTCTAGTGCGCGCTGACAAGTATCAGAGACTGCCGCAGAAAGAACGTACGTAAATTTTTGTAATTCCTGATAGAAAATAAAGAACTAAATAACCTACAGTCGGACGCTGGTCTCCTCTCATTTGATGAAACATTAAATCTGATATACTCGTAGCAAAATTATTAAACAAAATTTGGTATTAAATCGATCTAGCTAGATCTTTAAAGTAAAGATAAGGCTCTGTGAGAAATAAGTGTCGAAAACATCTAAATGTGAATCAATTGTAGGAGCACTACTTACGAATAGTGGAACGGTATTACATAAAGTTACCACTGTACTCCCGGGTTACCACGGGTCACCCGGCTGGAGATACACTACCCGTGCGGAACTATGGCGGGTCGATAGTGTTCGAATAGATGAACATACAATCTTACAAGTCCTATGGTATAATGAATTACGCACGTATTATACAAAAGCAGTAACAAAGATAAATTATGTGTAATTTTATAACATTCTGAGAGAAAATTACAACCTTAGAATATACATATAAGTGCTTATGTATACTCTAGATTACAACCATCCATTAAGTATTACTTCGTATTCTATTCTAACGACTCTAAGCTCTCTTGTTTCCAGGTTAAACCTTGTGTGATACTTTATCCAAGGGTTAAATAAACGAGATTTTCAGTGTTTAACTCTTGGACAAAAAATATCATACTTTACTATATAAGAGGTGTCAAAATTTCATTTTCTATATGATGTGTTCCTGATGTAAAATGGTGAGACACTTTATTTTATTTTATTTTACTCAACTAGGTGAGACACATGATTTTATTTTATTGCGCGTAATTGAGCAAATGAATTTTTGACACCTCTAATATAATAGATTTCTGCAAAGTAACGCCCGATTCCATTAATTATACTTTACTATAATTTCATGTACTTGGCATTTCTCTTCATTCTTGGCATACGTGGCATTTCGTCACACACAGGCTTTTGTTTGTTAAGCACGCCGAACGCTCCGCCCCGCAACAAACGCTTCACTGGTCGTTTAAACTAAGATCGTGGCCACATGGTTCGTTGATTTCGTTACGGCAACGGTACGGCACGGCGTTTTACTCCATACTATCGCCTTTAGTGCTGGATTTAGTGCTTCATTATTTACAGCGCGTTTTCGCACCGTGTAGCGTTCCATTTAATCCATTTTAATATAAATATTTTAATGAATAATAATTAACGTCAAGTTAAAATATTATTTTACCAATTTTACACATCAAACTCAAACATTGTTTTAATTGATTTGATTGAAAATTCTTTTTAAATTATTAAATATCTATTTATATATAGTTACTAGCAATCCGCCCCGGCTTCGGATGGGTGATTTCTGGATCTCGACAACAGCGCCATCTACCTGGTCCAAATGTGAATCTAAATCATCTAGGAACCCATTCAAACACAAACATTTGGGAATTTGATGAGACTAACGGACAGCAATTTATTTTTATTTAAAGAGATTAATAAATACATTGTTAATATTTTCTTGATGTTGTTTTTACAACAAATCAACAAGCTCTTTCTCTGTGGCATCATGTTCTTCAGCTTGATGTTCACCGACCTCGCTACGTTGGACAAGCTTTTGGCGAATATCCAACGTCAAATCTCAAAAATGTAATAAACTATAGCTAGTGTTTCAATTTCAAAGTCAATCACTTTGTAAAACAAGGTATTTCAATAAAATAAAGGCTTCGTTTGTCAGGCACAAAGTTGTTTCTAATATAAAAACTGGTACATTACTGAAGAACTTTAAAGTAGAGCACTAAAAGTTAAAATAATATTTGTATTTTATTTTCTTTTATAGAATATGGGTGACAAGCGAGCACAAAGTCCACCTGATGTTAAGTGGATGCTATGGCACATAGACATATTTATCCTCGATAAAGAATCAAAATGCAGATGCGTTGTCACCCCTGAGGACTAAGATGGAATGCCTTTTTTCTAGTAAAAGGGTCTCCGGTTCTCTACACTCACAATACGAAACACAGCTGCATTAAGCTGCTATTTTACGCTGGTATTTTGTGTGAGCGTGGTCCTACCCCGATCAAGCCAACCCATTCGTGCTACAACCATAATATAGCTGCAGGTGGCTTTACCACGTTTAATAATTTTGCTACGAGTATATCAGATCTCTAATTTTTCATCAAATGAGAGGAGACCAGCGTCCGACTGTAAGTTATTTAGTTCTTCATTTTCTATTACAAAAATTACAAAAATTTACGTACGTTCTTTCTGCGGCAGTCTCTGATACTTGTCAGCGCGCACCAGAGCAGCGCGATGGTCACCTTCTACTTACAGGTAGTTGACTTAGGTTACATATTATTACTTTAGCTAAGTAGACGAAAAAACGTCTGATACTGTGATACAAAAAATCCATCCTAAAATATTAGAACAGGCATAAAAACCAGCCATGATACGTTGCACAAACATGTTTCTCATTTTGTTTGTAAAAACATCCAAACATAATACATCTAAGTATACAGATAAAGATAAAATTGAACTTTTTTGTCTATAATATCGAATTATCTGCCTTTATTAAGCTGAGAGGGTTATTTGTTTGCAAATAAAGCATGAAAAACTATTTTTAAAATTTTGGTTTCTATGTATGTCTGTCTGTCTGTTCAAACTAACCTTCGAAATGGCTAAGACGATTGTAATGAAACTTGGCGAACGTATGGAAAGCAATCCATGACTGATATAGCCTATATTACATAAATAAATAAAAAATAAAATAAATATTTTATACGAAAAACTTAATTAAATAAATGGTCTTTCACGCCGCATTAATAAATATTACCCAGATAAAGCCGGGGCGTGTGCTAGTTCATCAAAATCTCATTTAAGTTTCAAAAAGACTGTCAAGTTACAAAAAAATACGATCGATATATTTATGAAAAATGACAGGCATCTTGCGCGCGCTAACTTGACGCGAGATTTGACTTATCGATATTGTGATGAATAAACTTGACTAGATTTAACGATCTGGGAAAACAACTTTAAACCCTAAGTATGTGCCACAGTAGAAACGTTTCATGTGCAATAAATTAATAGACTATACACAAGGTCCAATTTTCCTTTTCATTTGTATTTTAACCCATCATGACTTTTTTTTATATAATTCTAAGCCAGCGCTTAACTACAATCCCACTTGATGGTAAGTGGTGATGTATCCTAAGATGGTGAAGCGCACTGACTTAGCAAAAGCCTATTCACTCTTGCCTTGAAAACACCCACATTGTAATCGGATGGAAAGACAGATGCTGGCAACTTATTCCACTCCTTTGCTGTACGCATGATGAAGGATGTAGCAAACCGTTTGGTTCGAATGCGTGGTAAGTCAACAACGAAAGGGTGGAGACTGGCCGAACGTCTGGTTGTCCGATGGTGGAAGGGAGAGGGAGGAATTAAATTATGCAATTCCTGCGCACAATCTACGAAATGCATCCTGTAGAAAACCGAAAGGCTGGCTATTTTGCGCCTGTGTTCGAGGCTGGTAAGATTGGTTTTAACCAAATTCGGGTGACCCATAAGCCTTTTGAGTCTCTTCGAGTCCAAAACTGCTAGGTGGCATTTTGCAGCACCTGCTGGCAGCAATACTCCATGCACGACCGGACTTGCGCTTTATATAAAGTAAGCAGCTGTCCCAGCGTGAAGTATCGCCGCACCTTTGCTAGGACTCCTAGCTTCCTTGCAGCTGCTTTGGCCTTGGACTCAATGAACCCCCATAGTTGTTGGGGGATGATATCTCAACCCCCAACAACTAAGGCGGTCGGTGTATTCGCCAAGAAATATTTCTTGAAGAAAGATTTCTTGATTTACATTGAAAGAGCCAAGATGAGCTATCTCCTTTTTACAGTGAAGAGACACGCTTGTGTTTTGGAGGCGTTGAATTTCACAAGATTGGCATCGCCCCATTTGGAGACTGCTTGTAGTGTGAGATGCACACGCTCTACCATAGCTTCTCTTACGGACTGGATTTGATCCCGACTGGCTCGAGGTTTTCTTTGACTTTAAAAAGAGATGTGATGCGTGGATACTATGTTTCTCAACTAGGCAACAAAGCATCGGTACGAATTAAAAAAGTCATTGATTATGTATTTATATACATTGATACATTAATGATTGTATTCTTGATGTAGTAGTTGATCGATACTGAAGGATAATCTTTTTTCATTCTTTTTTTCATTTATACTGGTTCACTCACCCTTTAAGCCGGAACTGTGAAATAACAATAGGTTCACTTCTAATTCACCGAAGAAATAGGTAAAAGAGCATTACCTGCCTTGGCCCTTTGCAAACGTTTACTAATTAATACTGTTGGAGAACAAATACACAGGTAGCAATGGCGGCGGTGCGATGGGGAAGGAGGGGAACGCGGCTGCACTCAGCACATCGATCTCGTTGTAAACCACAGGAAACCGACAGGTGATAGACAATACCATTGTACCGTTACAGCCTATTAAAGTCCACTGCTGAACAAAGGCCTCCCCATAGATTGCGTTATAGGGCAGATATTTGCCATAGTTGCCACGCTTGGCAAGCGGGTTGGCAACCACAGTTTTTTATTTTTAGTCGTTATTAGAAATAATTTGTTTCCCTTTATCGCTTCTTACGACACCCACGGGATGATATGGGGCAGTGGATATTCTTACACCGCCACTACACGTTAAATACCATACCGTTGTGCAATACCAACAAACTCGTTATGTTGTAAACAGTCTCTTCTTTTATATAAGTAAGCAAGTGCCTTAGGACCCTAACAATACCGTCGCGTATTATTGCTAACGCGCACTAACGTCAAAGCGGGCTGCTGTGAATTCAATTCAGTCACGCGGTTATTACGTGTTAACATTTGCAATGTACATGAAGCCATAAGCAATTATGGCACATATCCCTCTTATAATTGTAATTTTTGGGGAAGGCCTATGTTCAGTAATGGACTTTTGATAGTAGAAGACTGAAGTAATTTAAGGTTACGTTCAAAATATATCTTCTTACTTTTTTAATCACAAGCTACTAGGAGTACCTAGTAGCCCTTTTTCTTTTTAGATTAGAAGCGAACTTGAAACGATTTAAACCAAACATTGGTAATGATTCGGACGTTCACGATGACCAAGCATTTGAATATCCACCATCTGATGCCTTCCGGGACATAAAACCAGTCCGGGTTTTGTCTGCGATCTGCGAAGAAGCCTAAAGATTTTGAACTATGTACATAATTGTACACTTACTCTGTGTAGAAAAAGTATTAATTTCTTGTCTTAGTCAGCATTTTTACTCACCCTGCACGAACCTTAACCTTAAAGAACGTTACAATCAAGACTTCTAAAAAACTTTACTTAGACCAAAGAACATTTACTTTCGTCGTAATAATCGTCAGGCTTGCAATGCATTCAACACAGCCTCGAAGAGGCCGAGCCTTTGAATAATTGAATTCGCGATGCTTTCTCCCACGCTTTTCTTCGCTCTCAAAAGATTTAAAATCTATAGTAAATAAAAGAGTCCCTTTACTCTCGTAATTTAAAGCGTAACACTGAGTCATTATTATAGATATGTGATAGAGCTATACTGCAGTTATATTATAGTTGTAGCACGAACGGGTCGGCTCGACCGGGGAAGGACCATGCCCTCACAGAAGAACAAATTTTCAAAGAATCGTTAAGTGTCTGGATGTGTGCTTGTGCAATTTATGTATTTAAACTGCCTCCACGATGCGGGACAAAATCTTATTGTACTTAGGTAACATTTTTACAAAAATGTATTTTACCAGCAATGTTTACTTGCAAAACTGTATGGGATTTGACAGATTGACACGAAGTCATGGCCCAATCGATTATGCGAGCTCTGTCGAGTGAGAAAGGTAGTTTTCCTCCATATTTAACGAATACCTACATAATACAGTATCGCGTGTAACACTCGTCTGTAATTTACAGCGCTGTTGCGGCGCGATTTTAAAACGCTCATTTAATGCGGTTGGTAAAGTCGTCATGTATCCTAAGATTACCTTTTAGTAAACTGATCAACTTGTATCCCATATAAAAGTATGAAAATCTTTATCGTAATAATTTTTACAATATTCCAAAGTGCGAAGTCTTCAAGTTAAATTCAATCTTGCTAAAACGCCAAAGTTACTGCAAAGTATATGCAAAACTTTCAAACTCTGTTCGAGCTAGTTTCCTTTTCATATTTTGAAGAACATGAGATATACGGAAGAGAGTTCCCGTGCTGTCAGCTTATATTCATTTAAATTTTATATATAAATTTACTCTTTTTATCGATTTTATTCAAGCTGCGGTTCGCTTCAAGGGTAAAAGGGCTCCCTCTCCCACACATACACAGACAGTAGGAATTTCTCCGATGTTGTGGCGTTGATCCGGACTCTGAACAATTAAATCATACCATGGGTGTCGTAAGAGGCAAGTAAGGGAATTAAAATCTTATGACTTCCGGTAGATTTGTGTATATTATGGTATCGTTCAGACGTAGGGAAGCAACGTCGAAGGTGCGAGACGTTTGGCACTGCGATCGTCAATCTGCCTACCATGGTTCAGCCAATTCCTCTCTTTAACGGAATAGAAATACGTCCATGAGTGAAATTTTATGAGCTGATGAAGAAGAAGGAGACATACTACTTATACGGTACGGAAAGTAAACACGCGACTGCTCAAGTCTGTCAACTGTCAAGCACTTGGAAAGACAAAAACGGCAGTTAGCCTTTAATTCGTATGGGTTTGTGGGTTATTTTACAGTGTCGCGGCAGTGTAAGGATCTCCACTACACGATATCATCCCGTGGGCGTCATAAGAGACGACGGAGGGAAACAAGTCGGGAGATGGGCAGCAGCGTCTTCCTAATAACGACTAAAAATAAAAACTGCTGTTGCCAACCCGCTTGCCAGCCGCAGTTTTTAACCCTCGACGTGTGTCTGTCTGTGGCATTATAGCTCTTGAACGGATGAACCGATTTCGATTAAGTTCTTTTTGTTGAAAAAGTGTCTTAATCGAGAGTGTGAATTCTCTTAAAACATAACAAAGAAGCTATGTTTTAAGAAAATCTATTCAGCCGTTTGAAGATCAACAGTTCTTTTTGTTCCGGAGTTTTTTTTTTAATTTTTAATTTAAGTTATTGATAATTTTGATCAGAAAGATTCTGAAACCCATCTCTTGCTTCAATTTACCTCAATCGCCTCTTACGGCATCCACGGGACGATATAGAGGTAATGGATATTCTTACACTGCCACTACAAGGTTAAGATTCCATCATAGGGGGATATTTTCCATTGTTTCCTCGCTGGGCAACCGGATTGGCAACTGCAATTCTTTATTATTTTGAGTTGTTAACAGAAAGATGCTGCTGCACATCTCCTGTTTCATTTTCCTCTGTCGCCTTATACGAGACCCACGTAACGTAATGGGATAGTGAGTACACCGTAACTACACTTCACGATTTTAATATTATATCCATTTAATAACGTTTATGCATGGCAATAGGCATTACATGGCCCAGTTACCGAATGGCACCACCGAACTTCATAGCTGTCCAAATACCGAGTGTTGGTGGGTTCGTTAAAGAGCCGGTATCATACTCAATAAACAATGTTTTTAATGCCAGCATAAACTTATAATAATAATTAATTCCCATTGACATAGACAATAGACTTTAATGTTTGAACATGGCAACACACATATTAATAATGTGATACACACAAGCTAAATTGCGTTTGCGATGCCCGTAATTCACCAATGATTGATGATTCAAGTTAATTAAACGATAATTGCAAGCACTATAGAGCAATGTTTACACTAATGATTGCTGATAGCCAATAAATAGATCAGAGTGTTCAATATTCATTATTATTAGGTATCCCTTTATTAATACAATCCATTATCCATTACCATTCTTTTACAGCCTATAAAAATCCACTGCTGAACATAGGCCTTTTCCTTATATTGCCTCATAGGGAGGATTTTACCATAGATGCCACGCTTGGCAGGTGTGTTGGCAACTGTAGTTTTTTTATTATTTTGATTTGTTATCAGGAAGATGCTGCTGCCCACCTGTCTTATTTTCCCTCTATCACCTCTTACGACAGCCACGTGACGATATGGAGTAGTGGATATACTTACACTTACAAAAGCTTAGCTTTATACTGCGTGTTACAAAACTACCCGAAAAGCCGAAAGGAGGTTAAATGGGGCCTTATAACGAGTCCATTCACAATATTTAAGAACCGTAGTAACGCTGTATAACATACCCCAAAAAAAATAAAAAAATATTATAGTAGAAAGCATCGTTATTTTGCAAAAAATGTTGGAAAAAAACTCGAAACATTTGTAGGATATCGATTAGAAGATTTGAAATTGACTACATTTTTTTTCCAACTTGACATTTTTTGAAGCCGGTACTTGAGTTTAATGACATCCTTGTATTGAGGTTGCAAACATTTATGAATGAAAAATAGAAAAACTATTAAAATAGACAATTATTAGGTAAAATAGGTACGTAGGCCTTTCTGTTAAATAATCTGGTTCCCTGACATGACGGCTTACTAGGGTTGACAAAATTTTTGACTTTGATAATTAATTACATTTTTTACGGGGTGTTTTGTAACACGTTGTATAGACGGAGTTTTATTTAAGAATAAATATAAAGGTATAAGACAAAGTAATTATCATAGCCCAGTGGATCAGTAGGCTGATGTAGCAATAGGCCGACCATATAACACGATGAACCAACAACCAATTGGAAAAGGTTCTCGAGTGGCAATCTTGTATTTGCTGGACTAGATGGAGTGACGACCTAATGAAACATACTGGTAGTCGATGGATGCAGGTAGATCAGAACCTTACTTTGTGGCAATCTACGGGGAGACCTATGTTCAGCTGTGGACTTATAGGCTGTAGTGATAGGTTTTTTAAACACGCTTTTATTAGCTTCGTGTGTATCTAGCTATCTATCTATGTAACGGAAACTTTTAATTTAATTTTCACCGACTTATAGATGGCCAAGTGACTTGAAAATTTGCAACAATAATTAAATAACTTTATTCTAGTATCCTGATCAGGATTACCAGGATAAAATAAAATAATGAGCTTAGGATCGATGCATGTTGTTTAGGTTTTTCAAAGTCTAATATTATTTTATTCAATACAGTCCAACTGATGGCGTACTATGTCTACTACAGCCCATGCAACCTGCAACCAACTTCAAACAAAGTAGGCTATGGATGCGTCATCACCTCTGAGGACTAAGGTGGAATGCCTCACAGTCGGTAATTATACTGGTTCTTTGCACATTTTAAATCAGATCACAGCAATGCACGAGTAAAGAGCATTGACTCTTTAGCGGAAGTAGTTCAGCTCCGAAACAGAAACCAAATCGTATCAACTAAAAATGATTGTAATAAAGGTAGCTCAGTGGATGGGCGCTTAATTTTACAGTACGAGAGAAAACCAAGTGCGATTCCGCAAGCACCACTGAAAATGGTAATTACAATTTTAAGTGCTGATTTGCCACGTGCTTGGCAGTGACGGAAAACATTGTGAGAAAGACTGCATATCTGAGGAATAAAAATATTTCTAGGACATCTGAAATCCATAAATTTGTAACGGAACAGCGTGTTGGAACATTTATGTTCCGTAACTCTGCTAGAAACAAAAAGCCGTGCCTAGCAGTTGGAAATACCGAGTGTGGCCATAAATTCTGTTACACATTAAAATATCAGCTTAATGCCGGTGTATTTTTTATGGTCAGTGTAGAGAACCGGAGACCCTTTGTATTGGAAACGAAGCATTCCATCTTTGTCCTCAGAGGTGACAAGGATCTACATTTTTATTCTTAATCGAAGATAGATGTAATCGTAGATGTCTATGGGCCACAGCATCCACTTACCATCAGGTAAACTGTGTGCTCGTTTGTCACCCATAATCTATAAAAAAAATCCATATAGTATTATCTACAGAACACAAGCGTATAAAATGCCACTTTCAAACACAGTAAAGCTACAATGTACGCCAGACGAAAATTATCGGATCGAACAGCTTAAAAGGTGCAGCAAGACTAAGGATAGCGTGGCGAATAAGGCTAATTCTACCTATGGGCGAAATGCATATCCAGCAGTGGTCTTTTGTGGGCTGATGCGGGAAAAGAAATAGTAGATTTAATTACAACAAGTATTATTTCGTGATATATGTTGAATCATATAAAAATTAATGTTTCTCTGTTTGTTGTTTTTCCATAATTATGTGTTTCTACACCACGTGTCCGATTATTAATTGACTTAAGTGAATATTTGTTTGAATATAATAATATAGCATAATTTTTATTTAATGTAGATTACAAGAATACCTATCGAAATTCATTAAAGCTTTACCAGTGGTTCGGAGAAAGCATCTGTCCTGGGAAGAACCAGCAAGAAACCCAGCGCGACTATTCTTAAATATTAATTTACATTTATATAATATTTTATAACAATTAAATATGAAAACATTTAGAAACAGCATGAGCATGAGGGTTATTCGGGGTTTGATTATTCGTCTTCTATGCATTCCTATACCATTCATCCGATTACGACGAAACTTTAGTGAGTTGTTGAGTGCATGCGTGCGAAGGTTTCAAATATGTAAAAATTAATAATTGTTTGTGTGTTCGTCTTCTAAGCGTTTCTATACCACTCTTTACTACGATGACACTAACTACACTACACGACTTACTTCATTACGATGAAACAGTTGAATTGTTGTGTGCACACTTGTAAAGGTTTTTGTGTGCGCGCCGTTAGTTTTCTGACAAAAAGAAGGCATTGCAACGGATGTCTGGCACAGCTAGTGTTGAATAAATTTTATCTTATATCTTTATTATATTATATCGTATTCTATAAGAAACGAAAAGCGTAAGCTAGCGTATTACACAACGCTCGCTGAGCATTGACTTATATATTACTAGCGTAGTAATCATTGTCGTTGAGAGATAACGAAGGTCGGAGCGAGTGAATCAACCTGGATGTAATGCTTTTGACGGAATCAGTTTATCGCAAATTGATAACGTAGTTACAGATGAAGAGACACGTATCTTTCTACATCCACAGTTATTAAATCTATATGACCAGGTAAACTAACACAGTTTTATATTAATACGTGAAGGGAACACTTTATACACCATTTCAAGCGTATTACTCGCACGGAGGAGTGCGAGATTTGGCGTAGTCAAATATTATATGGAAAGGGAGTGCAGAAAGCTAAATGTTATATATAATATGCGTTACAAATACATTAAATTATATTAAATAAAACATACATAGTGTCAATGTCAAATTGGTCAAACACTTGAGAGTAATGGTAATAAAGTTCTGTACACATATTTATTGTCGCTGGACAAATTATGTCGTTTGTTGACATAGAGCATAGAGCAACACAGGAGTACCGGCGGCCCGTGTTGCTTTATGCTTGTTAACGATTGACGTTCATACTGTCAATGTTTCAGAGTAAATATAAGCATTATATCCATTGACCTCTATATATACTATATCAGTGATAAAAAAAGTTACAGCTTTATATACGACCCACTGCTGGGCACAGACCTCCTCTCATTTCTGAGAGGGTTTTAGGGCAAGGAAATGTCCGCCGCGCTGCCCCAATGCGTGTTGGCGAACTTCACATGTCTTCGAAATATTTTTTTTTGATTTCTCAGACATGCAGGTTTCCTCACGATGTTTTCCTTCACCGCCGAGCAGGTGGTAAATCAGCACTTAAAATTGCAATTAACAATTTCATTGATGCCGGCGGGGATCGAACCCGGTTTGCTCGCGTACTGTGAAAGTTACAGCGAGCGCTAACCATCTGAGCTACCACGGCTCTTAGAGTAATAATATATCAGTGATAATGCCTATGTTATTACTCTAAGGCCAATGTCAAACACTTAATGGTCTGTATTCAAACAGTCGCACAGAATAGAAATTGTCGCCAAACAATTTTAAAAATTTTACCGTTACCGTTACCGTTACAGCCTATTAAAGTCCACTGGTGAACATAGGCCACTACCATAGATTGCCCGATAGGGGGGATATTTTCCATAGTTGCCACGCTTCGCAAGCGGGATGGCAACCGCAGTTTTATATTTTTAGTCGTTATTAGAAAGACACTGCTGCTCATCTCCTGATTTGTTTCCCTCTGTCGCCGCTCACGACACCCACGGGATGATATGGAGTAGTGGATATTCTTATTTGAATTTTGTGTAATTTTCAAATGTTCCTTTAACAATAGTGTGTAGAGGCAAAAAAACATGTTTATTTTATATTTTGTACAGCTTGTCGAATTTCAACCACTGAATGATCACTTGTACGGTCTTATTACAAAAACTGGTTTGTAATAGTCTTGGGCTTAAAATAAGGTTTAAAAAGAATCTTTACACTGAATAAATCCTTTAGCCGCGACGCCAGTCTTTGCAAATGTTGACATATAAGTAAAGTAGGAAGATCCAAAATAATTTAAACTTAATCTTAGTATTTAAAAGTTTTTTTTGTCCACCTGATGCCTGTCCACACAATGCATCATCGATTAAGAATGAAAATAGCGTTACCATCCCTGAGTTCTAAGACGGAATGCCTCCACCCATTCATCCATTACAACCTATAAAAGTCTACTGCTGAACATAGGCCTCCCCCATAGATTGCCTCATAGGTGGCATTTTGCTATAGTTGACACGCCTGGCGAGCGGGTTGTCAACCGCAGTTTTTTATTATTATTATTTTTTTTTTAAATTATTTTGAGTTGTTATCAGGAAGATGCTGCTGCCCATCTCCTGTTTCAGTTTCCCTCTGTCGCCTCTTACGTCACACACGGGAAGATATGGGGTAGTGGATATTCTTACACCGCCACTACACGGCATACCTCGTTACCAGTAAAAAGGATCTCCGGTTCTCTACACTCACCATACGAAACACAGCAGCGGCTGTAATTTCACGCTGGTTTTCTGTGAGCGCGTATTCCTTCCCCGGTCGAGTCGACCCATTCGCTACAGCCATGTTGCGATATTTAATAAATCTATACAAATAAATAAAATTGAAGTGTCTGTTTGTAACGTCAAAATAACAGCTTTTTACTAAATGCATATGAAAGTATATACGGTACTTATCACAAAAACACAATTTTTAAAATTTTGTCTGTCTGTCGGTCTGTCTGTCTGTCTGTCTGTCTGTCTGTTTGTTCCGGCTAATCTCCGAAATGGCTGGACCGATTTTGACGGGACTTTCACTTGCAGATAGCTGATGTTATAAGGAGTAACTTAGGCTACTTTTTTTAGAAAAATAATTACGGTTCCGCGGGGAAAAAAATAAAATTACCCGCGGGCGAAGTCGCGGGGAACAGCTAGTATTTAAATATATCTAGACTATGCAAATTCCGCAACATAAAGTTTAGAGCAGCCTGGAAGACTAAAATTGCTATGAAGTATTAGGATTAGTCGACGTCGATCGAGCTCCTTGATTATTCGAGAACCCGCCCCGCTCCACCGACCGCTCCCTATTGTCCTCTTATGAATACATTTTGAAAGATACTGATGATGAGCCCACAAATACATCGATTGATAGTCGATCGACGGCGATCGATTATTGAACAACATTTTATCGACCAGTATCCGTCGATCAGCTAACTACCACACCAATCGATCGACATCGATCGACGTCGATCAATGGCGATTGGTGTAGTAACATACTAATACTCTCAGAAATTTTTATACGTGGTAGAGCCATGCCGCAGCTATATTAATAGTATAGTTGTAGCACGAATGGGTCGGCTCGACCGGGGAAAGACCACGCTCTCACAGAATACCAGCGTAAAATAGCAGCTTAATGCTGCTGTGCTTCGTATGGTGAGTGTAGAGAACCGGAGACCCTTTTTACTGGAAATGAGGCATTCTATCATAATCGTCGCGGCTGACAACGCATCTGCATTTAAATGCGCAAACGAAGATAGATGTAGATGTCTATGGAGATGTCTATGGGCCACAGCAACCACTTACCATCAGGTGGACTGTGTGCTCGTTTGTCACCCTTATTCTATAAAAAAAAATTAGAGAGTATATGTGTCATAGTAGCTCATAGGCTAGGCGTACATGTAAGCATATACGATAAGCGTTATATGTGACTCAATCATTACTTATCATTTTATCACACTTAAAATAGATATAACAAAATCTTTAAAAGAATCGTCCAAAATTTCGGAGCGTCCAAATTTTCTTTCGTCGAGTGACCGCAGAGATGAAGGTTGTATTGTTCAATCTCATCTTAGTTTGTGCAGTATGGGGCTCACCGAGGTTGGACCCGTTAGTTCAAACGAAGAAGGGCCTGATCCGGGGTCTGCAGGCGTCCGATGGGGACTACTCCATGTTCTTGGGCATACCCTACGCGAGAGTTAACGGGAGCAATCCGTTCGGGGTAAGTTAATGCACAGACGTCTTTCAATTTATAGTTACAAATTATAATTGTTTATCGCATGTCACATTGTAAATGAAATGGTACACATTACACTATAATTGGTAGGTATATGACGCCCTGCGAGAGCATAGCGACATCGGGGGTCTAACTATCATCATACTTACTCTGTGTGTAATGACTGTGTATAATGACTGTATAATAAAATTAGCCTCGTATCAAGTAATAACTAAAATTAAAAAAATTCAATACCCCCGAAACAAAAAGAGCTTATGATCTTCAAACGGCTTAACAAATTTTCTTGAAACATAGCTAAGAACACTCTCGATTAAGGCACCTTTTAAACAATAAAAATATAATCAAAATCAGTTCATCCGTTCAGGAGCTATGATGCCACAGACAGACATACAGATACACAGTACAAACATATAACACCTCTCTGTTTTCGTCAGGTGAAAAAGGGTCTCCGGTTCTCTACACTCACCACACGAAATAAAGCAACATTAAACTGCTATAACACTGGTATTCTGTGAGAACGTAGTCCTTCGTCGAGCTGACCCATTCGTGCTACAACTGTCATAGATAGAGGGGTATGAAACAGGATAGATAGCAGCACCATTCTAGTAACAACCATATATAGTAACAAACCGAAGTTGCCAACCCACTTGGCAAGCGTGGCAACTATAGCCAAATCCTACCTATGAAACAATTCATAAGGGAGGCCTGTGTTTTGATAGACTGTAATGAATTAATGAATAGCTTTTGAAGTCGCTGGTAAGGTATAGAGCATAGAAAAATTAAAGCGCCGACTCCAGAAGTTCTTATGTAGAAATTACCGTTACCACAGCAGCCTATTAAAGTCGCTGCTGACATAAGCCTTCGCAATAGATTGCCTCATAGGGGGATATTAGCAATAGTTACGACGGGTTGGCAACCACAGTATTTTATTTTTAATCGTTTTAAGAAGATGCTGCTGCCCACCTCTTGATTTGTTTCCCTCTGTCGCCTCTTACGACACCCATGGGATGATATGGGGTAGTAGATATTCTTACACCGCCTCTATTCGGTACGATTATGTAGAAATTATTTTATTATTTTTAATTTTAATGTCGGCTTTTACCTTTTATTAAAAGTTTAATTTTTGACCATTTTGAATGGTCAAGAATGTTGTAAAAATTGTTAAAATAAAACTTCATCTTCTATTTTTTACCCATTGTTACTTAGACGTCAGCGATGACTAAAAAGAATTTAAATGAAATAATTTGACTGCTCCGTGGCGCAGTAGCTTAGCAATGAGTTGCGCCACGAATTCGAATCCCGCACGGAATATGTTATTTGTATGACTTACAAATAATTATTCCGGGTCTGGATGTTTGTCCTTGTGAAATTATGTATTTGTATACAGCCCCCACGATACAGGACCAAGAGGATCAGTGTGTGGAGATAACGTTTTTTAAAGAAAAAAAAACTATCTAAATTCTATTTTTCGTTTTCTACTTGCGTTTCGAAATTATGTTCCTCTGGCCGAACAAAAGAAACAAACTGCGAAAGAAACTCCGCAGATATTCTATTCTCTTAGTGATTTTAAACTGTCAATCGTTATAAATAATAATTAACCCATCGGTACAGGTGATGCAACTTTGTATGAAAGCAATCATGGTTTTGTTAAGTTTTGTGTTGGGCTTGTTATAAAAATAAAGCGAGAAAAAAAATATCGGGGTTTCTTTCCTTCATGTTGTTTTAGATTGCCATTTTAAAAATGAGATACAAAAATTCGTATTATGTAGGATGAATCTAAAAATATTAATTCTGTGTTAAACTTTTTTTGGTTTGCTCTTTAAAGTATAATTACATACATATTACTCTGAGATTTGCACAATTAATTTACCTATTAATTGATTAAAATTAAATTATTTAATATTAGCAGAATTCTACCAAAAGAAGCCATGAATTAATAGAAGAAAAAATGACATTTGTTTGTCAACGTCTTTCATATTGAAAATAATTTCTGAAATTTATTCAAATTTATTTCATAGGTTTAGATTTTAATATTTATTATTGATTTTTGCTTAAATTCAGTTATTATGGGCTCAGAATACTTCACTTTCGTTTGTAGGCGAATACACAGTCATAATATCGTCGTGAATATACAGTAAAGATTTTTTGTGAGATGTTAACTATGTATAAGATATTGACTATAAATGAATTCATTATTTCAAAATTTTATGCACGATGTGTGATCATCATCGAAAGTAAGTTAAGTGTTGTGCAAATAAAAGCACAAAATCATCTGATCACTTTCTGCAGGTTTCTATAATAGGAAAAGAAAAACTTATAAGTAAGTCTTAAACATTTTGAATTGATTGACCGTTATTTGCAGGGATTATTACTATATTGACTCGAATTGTATCTACTTCAGATCACGTATTTGGGCTGAGTTAAGTTTTCACCATGAGAATTTTGATTTAAATTTACGTTAATGTTCTGTGAAGAATAACTCTCTGACAATAACATGTGTTATATATCAGTAACAAGCGTGGAAATATTATGTGCAAAAGCAATAAAAACATCAATAATAATGTATAGTTCATAAAACAATCTGTCTTCCAGAAAATAAAATGACAACTATACTTATTTATAGTTTTATTTTATCCCACATACTAATCTAAAGTATATTCGAGTAATTTTGGTGCAACCTCTCAAATGTATGGGAATTTACCCCATAGGTTTGTGAGGCTTGAGCCAAAATTACTCGAATATACCTTAAATAAAAAGTTCAAAGTTACAGAATACAAAGGTTTGAAATTCCTGCTAAAAGAGTTTTATATGGGCGCCCACCGTAGCGCTTGTAGTGTACACTCATAAACACGTGTTTCCGTTTTTTAGTATGAAGTTGGCGTTCTTCTCTTGGTAGGGAGTAATTGTGTTCTGTGCATCGGTGTAACCAAATCATGTTCTATGATAAAACAAAAAATAAACTAATATGTTTTTAATGAATGTTTCATGTGCAGCCGTCACTGCCGTACCCTGATTTCGACGAAGTCTTCGAGGCCTACGACGACTCTGCAATATGTCCGCAAGTAAGAATGTCTCAAAACCAAATAATAGGCACACTAGACTGCCTACATCTCAACATATACGCCCCCAACAAGGCTACAAGCAGTAACCGCCTTCCTGTCCTCGTTTGGATATACGGCGGCGGTTTTAGGACTGGTTTCGCCACACGCTTGTTATACGGGCCTAAGTATTTAGTTAGAAACGACGTAATTTTGGTCACCCTCAACTACCGCCTGGGTCCATACGGTTTTATGTGTCTGGATACACCAGAAATACCAGGCAATCAAGGCCTGAAAGACCAACTGAGAGCTTTGCGATGGGTGAATGAAAATATCGAAGCATTCGGAGGTGACGTCAACAAGGTGACGATATCTGGTTCGAGTGCTGGAGGAGCTTCCGTTGATTTCCATCTCCAATCAGCGCAGGAGAAATTGTTCGATAAAGTTATAATGGAGAGCGGAACAACTCTGTGCCCGTGGGTTATGCAAGCGACCAACCCAAACGCTCCCATGCATATCGCTGAGCACCTTGGCTTTGAAGCTAAAGACAACGCTGATGCCGTGACTTTTCTATCAACAGTCGAACCGAAACTAGTTATAGCAGCGGTGTCAGAGCTCTCGCTAACGTTCAATCCATGTGTTGAAAAAGACTTCGATGGTGTGGAGAAATTTGTGGGGGAACATCCTATCAATAGACAAATACCAAAAACCAAAGATATCAAAATTCTCGCCGGCTACAATAACCGGGAGATGCTTCATATTTACGGAAGCAAACCATTAGATAGTGAAGAAGGTTTCCATGTGTTCAAGAAACATTTGGAGAAGAGTTTCGATTTGAGGGACGATGAAGATGACCTAGTGGCACTGATAAGTCAGTTCTACGTCGGCGATGAGGACTTCAGCGAGGATTTAAAATGGGATCTGATGGACTTTGAATCTGACTTTAGATTTAACCATCCAGTACACAGAAGCATACAGAAGTATCTAGAAAATGCTGCAACGGTCTACAACTATTTATTCTCTTACTCAGGTGGCAGAAATTTGAACAAGTATGTAAACAACATAACCGAAGACGGTGCAGCCCATTCTGATATAATTGGCTATCTCTTCGATGTATCGATATTGCTGGAAACTCCAACGGAGGATGACCAGCTTGTCATCGACAGAATCACAACGTTGTGGACTAATTTCGTAAAGTATGGGTACGTAATTTTTTTTAATATAAGAAACACTTGCCACCAACTCAATAACCAACATCACCTCTTACATACACATCTCGATTACCACAATCGCTTGTAGACTTACATAATGTGACTTTACGTGCCGTCGCTGTTACCAGTGAAAGGTCACCCAAACTCACCGTTTCCAGTAGGCTGCCATTTGTGAACGCTTTTGCCTATCAATTGGCGTTTCTTTGAGCTATATGGCCGAACAAAAAAAGTAAAATAGTAAAATCAAAATTATCCAAGTTCACTTACGCCCTTTTTGAATTTGCGACAGAGTTATCTGCGTACTATGCCTCTACTTACTCATGGTTACGATACGGAATCATGCTATGGGGCAATAGTACAAACATAAATGACTGATGATGAATTTGTTCTTGCGGCGGCAGTTTTCCATCACAGGAATATAATCTTCTGGAGTATATAAACTAAGCTGTGATTTTAAGGCACATTCAACATCCCCGAACTCCGAGTCATTCGGAAGCTAAGTATGTCCCGGTTGAAGGTATCTCATAGTTATTTTTTGTAACGTTGCATGACAGTGTAAAATGAGTAGAAGTATCAGCATTTTGATGTTTCTGTTTTGTCCGCCACATGAATCAGCCCAAAGTATCAGCTGAGTTACGTCAGGTTTTAAATGCGCGTTAAAAAACTTTTTTAAACAAGATCCCACCTCTCGGGTACCACGCCCAGCTTCGAGCTCTAGACAAATATGGAAATATCCTTTTCCATTAGTACCACAATGTATGCCAAAGTTGTGAAGGTTCAGTTGGCGTTTATAATAAGCAATACTTGTCGGTAATCGCGGTAAACAGTGCGTCTTTTCCAGATCAAAGGTCAGCGTTTCTATTGAAGCATTGGTTTTAGCAGCAGCCAAGTCCTTTTTCATTTGATCTCTTAATTTGTAGGCATGATCCAAATTATCTTTATGTTTTTTTTCCAATAAAGATAATTGGTCACCAGTAGCAACAATTTTGATTGCTTTATGCAAGTCGCAGCGTAAGCACGTATCTTTTTGTGGCTTTTTAAATCTGAGATTAAAATCTTTCTAGAAAGAAAGCCTGAATCTAGAAAAACTTGCATGATTCTCGTATTTTTCTTTATAAAGATCATAAATGATGGTCAAGTTCAAATTTGGAGCCAAATATATTATATATTGCTGATGTGCTATCTCTGCAATAATGAGAAGAATACTCAGGCAAACTCTCTATAAATTGCTATATTTGTAGTAATTTTTCGCCATCAAATGCGTTTCTGCCCCCAGATTTAACAACCCTTTTGTCACTAATAGAAGCTTGCTCTTTGAATTTGTTAAGAGCGACGTCGATTCTTGATTGACTAATTTTCTGTACATTTTAAAGGGCATCTACAATCGCTACTGTTAAACTCGCACTGTTACACTGAAGTAATCTTGATTGGTGTTTGCTTTTTCTTTCTTATACTGCTGTTCTGGTCTATGTATTTCCTCTTGCGTCCTTTTTTAGGTCTACCATTGTATTTTAATGACGGCTCACCAGAATCATCGTCGTTCGTTTCGGGTATATTCAAGGTCTTCAATGTTGTTACGATTCTGAGCAACGGAATTTAAAATATTAACAGTGGCTTTTAAAATTGGTTGACATTTATCGTCGTCACCAGCGTTGGAACCAATTTCTCCATTAAAATGAGTAACTATCTCCGTTTGTTGATCCGTATTATAATTTGGTTCATCATTTACAAACTTCAATTTCTTTTCTTCAATGGACGGTAACAAAAGGTTAATTGTATCTAAAGAGATTGAGGGAATCATCTTCATATCATTAGGCTCTGGTACAATATTTATTTCTGAATGGTCGAATAACTCAATTGTTGGTGAAATACTATCTATTGTAATATTATCCGGTAATGTATAAGCAAACAGTAGAATAATCTAAATCTCGATCAGTTCTAACATTAGGTACAGATATATCTTGAGATTTATTTGAGTTGTATTTATTTGATATGTTCAGTATTTTTATTAAAATCTTTTGTATTGAATTTCGCAAGATTGACTTGATTTTGGCGGTGACATCTTTCAACAACAAAATAAAGTTAGTAGTATAGGTGGAGGTCTATGAAAATAATACCTAAACAACTTGATATATCTCAAGCATGACACTTTTTTGTTTTGTATGGGGATTATCAGATCCTTAAATAATAGTGATTTTTCCAATATAATTTCAAGGTACTTAAAATATAAATTATCTCTCGTAATAAACTAACTTACATTCAGCAATAATATGTTAAGTACTGTAAACTGCGCTATAGTTTTACTCAAAAGTCCTTATTTGTTTAGCAATAATGTGTTATGCTTCATTGTACGGTACACATTATTGTTTTGTATTTAGCAATAATCAATCAAGTGGGTTATCATAGCTATTTATTACAAAACTTACAATAAGCCAATCTGATAGGACCAAATTACATTATTTTAATATAAGAAAAAGCTTTACCTTTGAAATGTAACTATACAATTATTTAATTTATTAGTTTTCTAATTTATATCGGCAACCTAACCTATAGAAAAACCTATGAAAATCTTATTAAAACAGAATAATTACTGACTTACCTTGATAACCCCAGCGTGGATTGCATAATACCCGAAAAGGGTAGTTAAGTTGTAAGATGCATCATATTATTTTAAATTTACACCAAATGCGCAAAGGAGCAGACGGCTTCGTGCCGTAGTGGCTTAGCAATGAGTTGCAGCGCTGGGGGCCGCGCGTTCGAATCCCGCACGGGTACACGGTACAGTATTTGTATTGCCAACAAATAATTGTTCCGGGTCTGGATGTTTGTCCTTATGCAATTTATGTTTGTCAACTGCCTCCACGGTACAGGAGAAAATCCTAGGGTGGGGGTAATTTTAAAAAAAATGTAACACAATAAATATTTTGGATTTGAATTTAAACCGTTGTCCTAAAGTACAAAACTTTGCATAAAGCAAGATAAAATTAGATGGTAATCCGAGCCGATCCATTTGCATTATAGAGAATAAATCATCTCTAAATATAATATTAAGGTTTTTAAGCAATTCCTGTCAATTTTCACAGAGACCCCACTCCTCAAACAACGGAACTATTGCGGGTGAAATGGTCGCCAGTAGAGAAAGACGTCTTAAATTACCTAAACATAGACAAAGAACTGACTATCAAGAAGAGACCATTCCACGACCAGATGGCTTTCTGGGACCTGTTCTATAAGATGAACAATAAGTTGTTGATCGGGTATGACGGAGAAGATTAAAAATAGAGATGAACAGTTTTGTATATTACCATTAAATAATATGTATTATAATATTTGGTGTTTTTGATTGTGACCACAGAAACAGACGATCCATAATAACGTGTAGCCAACTTTTTTTAAATATTTTTTTTAATAAAATAAGGGTGACAAACGAGCACACAGTCCACCTGATGGTAGGTGGATGCTACGGCCAATAGACATCTACATCTATCCTCGATTAAGAATCAAAATACAGATGCGTTGTCACCCCTGAGGATTATTATATAGGAATATTTTGTCACCGTAGTGTTGTAGTTTCATGATTAATGTCTCATGATGAACACAATCGAAAGCCTTGGAAAGATCACAAAAAATAACTAAGTCATCTTGTGAACTCCCAGGCATTAAAAATATATTTCATAAGCTGAACACCGGCGTCAGTCTTCGAGCAACCCCTTGTAAAACCAAATTGATTTTTATGGATTAATTTTTTTGTATTAAAAAAAATAACAACTTTACTATGTTTCATTAAATCAGGAAACACACCAGAATCGATACAAGTATTAAAAATAATAGCAAGATGAGGTGCAATTAAATCTATTATGGATGCAATAACTATAACGGAAATACCCCATAAATCTGCGGATTTCTTTACATCAAGGGTTTTGAAATATTTTACAATATCTAGCGGTAATACTTTTTCAAATCTTAATTCTTTTAAACAGGTATTAACATACTGTTTGAGTAACGACTCGGCGACAATTGGAGAAGTATTCAATGACTCTGTTGTCAATATACGAATATCAGTAAAATATTTTTCAAACCCCGCTGCGACTTCTTGATTTGATTTAGTAAATTCATCGTTAATTTTCAATTGATAGTTTTAGTTACGAGGTTTGTCTTTACCAGTTTCGCTGTTAATTATACTCCACGTTATTTTAATCATATTCTTAGCTGTCTTAATTTTGTTGCTAATATGTAAAGATTTGACTATGGAGCAAACTCTTTTAAACATTTTAGAATAATTTTTGGCATATTCTCTAAAAGTATCGGAAATATTATATGATCTTTCATGATAAAGTTCATATAATCTTCGTCTGCTCTTATGAATTCTTCTGTCGCCCACTCATTTTGCGACTGTTTCTGGAGAATGTTTTATAAGTAAATGTTTTATTAAATTCATTGCATACAAGGGTAAATAATACTCCATATAAATAGTCTGCATTGTTCTTATAAGAAAGCGATGGAAGGTTTTTTATCATATTACAATTACCTGTTTTTTGTGCATATAAGGTAATGAAACCAGTTGTCCACAGTGATCTGAACTAAGTTTTTGAATTATTAATTTGTTAATTGGTACAACACCTGTAAAAATAGTATCAATACAAGTTGCACTACACCCTGCAATACGTGTAGCTTCAAAGAATAAATTATCAAGATTGTAGGATTTGAACAATGAGCAAAATTTTATACTGATGAAAGAAGCTTCCAGGAGATTGGTATTAAAGTCTCCACATACCACAAGAGATTTATTCTGTTTATTAAGCTTAACTAAAACTTCTTCCACAATTTTTTCAATGGTATCATAACTTGAACATGGGAACTGTAACACTGGAACTGGAACATGTAAACACTGACAACAATGAGGTGCTCAAGCTCAACACATGCCACTTCTACGGTACGCTCAACAGAGAGGCTCACAATATCTTTACGTTCTTTACATGATAAGGATTTATTAGCTAATATTAATGAGCCACCACTTAATTTAGTATTTCTATTGAACGAACTAACAACATGGTGATTACGGAAATTAAATATGGAGTTCTAATCTTTCAACCAATGTTCAGTAATAATAGGTCGGGGAAAAAGTTTCTTCGTATTTTGTTTGTATAAAATTAAAGAAAAATCTCTTTGCTTGTACTATTTTTATCTGGCTGGTTCTAATATCAATACATAAAGGACATTAAGAAAAAGAAAAATAAAAAGTAAAAAACTATTTCCCTCCATTTTTCAATTATTTTTCTGTCCGCCAAAATGAGTGAATCTAACGAAGAAATTCGATACATTCTGAAGTTTTATTACAAAAAAGGGATAAATGCGACTCAAGCCGCGAAAAAAATTTGTGACGTTTATGGACCTAATGCAGTTTCAGTAAGAGTAGCACAAAGTTGGTTCAAGCGTTTTCAGTCCGAGAATTTTGATGTCAAAGATGCAGCTCGCTCTGGTCGCCCTCATACGGATAAAGTCGATGCCATTTTTGAAAAAGTGGAGTTAGTTACGACATAGCGGAGGAATTGAGGCCACAAAACAGTTTTGACCCATTTGAAAAGTCTGCCTATACAAAAAGCTCGATATTTGGGTACCACACGAGCTCACTGAAAAAAAACTAATGAATCGTTTACTTGTTTGGGATTCTCTATTGAAACGTAATGAAACCGAATCATTTTTGGAAAGATTGATGACTTGATGAAAAAATGTGGATCACCTACAACAAGAACGTGTGAAAAAGATCATGGTCAAAGAATAGTTAAGCTCCACAGACTGTAGCAAAACCCAGATTAACACGCAATAAGGTTATGCTGTGTGCATGGTGGGATTGGAAGGGCAAGTTAAGTACGCGTTGACATATTTCTATGTTTTGCTTTATAAATTAACATATGAGTACCCACTTGACATTGTTTTAGAGGAATACAAGTGCTTTTGTGGGTATTTGTAACATATTAAGCGCACTGATAAAATTGTCGACTTGTGTATAGAGTGCAAGGTTAGTTTATTTCGGACTTTTAACGCGTAATATTCTTGGTTCTGTGCATCGTAGTGACTTAATCTTTTAATTCTTTGTTGGAGCAGACATATCGTTATATGATACCACTGAATCAGAAGCCGCTCAAGTGGTACCTCTTGAAGGGGTAAGTCAGCGAAATGTGGCAAGGAGATTAAATTTGAGTCGATCAGCAGTGCGTAGAGTTTATAAACGATACTTAGAGACGGAGAGTACCGCCGGAGACCAGGGTCTGGAAGAGAACGTCTCACAAACCCGACGGATGACCGTTTTATTGCCTTGACTTCTTTGCGAAATCGGCATCTTTCTGCTGTTGATGTTCAGGGTAGGCTGAGGGAAACTCGTGGAGTGTCTGTAAGTGAAAATACGGTGAGAAGAAGACTTCGGGAGCAAAACCTGACACCACACAAGCCAGCGATGGGACCAAAACTCACTACATCTCATCGGCAAGCAAGGTTAGAATTTGCTAGGCAACACGTGCAATGGAATCTTGGTCAATGGGAGACAGTTTTCTTCAGCGATAAAAGCCGAATGACCCTTGTAGGCTCTGATGGACGTCGTAAAGTTATGCGAAGACCAGGAAAACGTTATGCTCAGTGTTTCATAAGAGAAACAGTCCGGTTTGGTGGAGGCTCTACAATTTTTTGGGGTGGCATATCTTTAAAGGACATTTTGCAACCTCATGTGATGCCTTACGCTGGGTATATTGGGGACAATTTTCAACTCATGCATGATAACACAAGACCGCACGTCGCTAGAATTGTAACTGGATATCTTCAGGAGGTCGGAATTCCAGTTATGCAGTGGCCAGCTAATAGTCCGGACTCCCATCGAGCATCTCTGAGACCAGATAAAAAGAAAAGTTAGATCAACTGGACGAAGACATAAAAAAGCTGATCCGTTCCCTTAATAGGCGTATGCAGGCGGTGATAAAAGCAAGAGGAGGAAACACCCCATTAGAGTAAGGTTAACATTTTTTAAATGTCAGATAATATAAATATCGATCTTCACAGTAAAATCGTAAATTTTGTAAAATGTTATGGTTTCAATGTCTCATCACATTTGTATGTAAAATATCCGTTTCACGCTCCGTTTTTAGTTTTTACAACCCTATAATTGCATTATTACATTATCAAGATAAAAAATATCTATCGATTGTGGTAAAAACGTATAGGACACTTTTTTGCGAAAAAACGTAGGTGGGTCGATTTTTGGAAGCCCAAGATTTCTACAGCAACGAGATTATGTCAATCAAAAATTATCGAAGAAAATGGCGCATTTATACTATAATTAAATATAATTAAACTTTGAAAAAGGAAGAAACCTTATCCCTGACCCTATACATAAAATATGTATATTGTTACTATTTAAAAATAATTCAATTTCTAATTCTTTGCCTAACATATTCTTAATCACCACGGCACACATTTACATTTATATTATAATTAAATGTAATTAAACTTTGAAAAAAAAAATGTCTTGAATTTGTATATAAAATACGAAGAAATTTTATCCCCGACCCTATACATAAAACATGTATATTGTAACCCCGTGACCATGGGTGCTGTAAAGCACCCGAAACGTCGGGAATTTAAAAATAAGTTAATTAAACGCGATAGTAAATGAAATTTATCATTATTACAATTATATGTCAGTTTTACATTATTATTGCATATTAAATTATTCATTTGTATATTTAAGTCACGTCTTAATTTATTTTCTTGTGGCAAACCCCATAAGTAAGGCAATGTAAACAAAACAATCTTGTGAACATTTAAATTATTTAATTTCAATATATTCCAATAATTTTATTCACATTGCCTCTTCTCCCAAAAAAAATATCAATATACTATTAGGACTATGGCTACTTATTAGAATTTTATTCATAATTTGGCTAAATGTTGTTCCAGGCATACAATAATTAGTAATCTGTTGTTACTTTAGAGAGTTATTTAATACTAAACCTAAATGATGACACTGAGCATTCCATAAATTGACCTAATGGCAAAGGGCTTCCGTCACATGGACCCAATTCGATGAACGGATTTTTTCTTAATTACAAGAAAACATCATAATATAATAGAAAGTTTCATATCAATTTCTCCCAATTACGAGTATGTATAGGTATGTGGTAAAGCCATTCTGTAGCTATATTATGGTACCTTTATTTTTATTTTCGTCAGACGTGCCTTGTGTCTGTATTTATCGTCAAATAGCGAGACTAAACTTTTAGCGCGTTCAGAAGGAATCCATTTATTTAACATAAAGATATTAAGTTCACAGCTAACTTAAAATTTACCCTCGTTCCGCTCACAACACAAACGTTAAACTCTGCACAGCAACTGCGTCACAAACTAAAACTAAATTAGTTTGCTTTATATTAATTCTCTTTTGTATCTATCGACACAAACTTGAATGACAAAGAAATTGTAGTGAGAGCCACTCTAATAAATGATTTCATGTCTTTTGTGGTCTTTGCGTTATAGCATGGTGCGGGTGACAGCTCACGCCTGTGAAGTTTCGTATTTTTTTAGATAAACTGTCATACAGACATTGTTGTACTTCGTGGATGGGTACCGCCCACGACAGTGATGTGCCACGCTAAACTATGCCATGCCATAACGAACAACCACAGACTATCAAAAATCGAATATATAAAAATCACGTAAATATGTATTGGAATTGGAACTAATCGTTCAACAAAGTCTGATTTACGGAAACAAACCTCACATAGACGAATATGCAGTGTTTCCGATACATGGACGATAAATTATTCGTTGGTCAGCTCAGGCAAAAAAAATATTATAAAGCAAATTACGCATTGTGTCAAAAAGACTTTATCATAACTCATGGCGGCCAAAATGTCTACAAAAAAACTATTTTTTTATTTCATTAGATTTATAAACCAAATTCACGATTAATTTTACCTTCCGCCCCGATATTTGGCCCATTGGACCTGGCAAAACTAATACACATATAGCAAAAGGCGCTAGCACTCGTACCTTGAAAAGCTGCCGGTGCAGTCTACGCCGTACTGAAAATTACAGATGCTGGCAGCCATTTTATTTGTTTAAATGTCAATATGAATGTTGCAATGAACATGAAATAGAAGATGATTTTTATTTTCAAATTAATACATAGTATAATCTATACACTGAAGTGTCTGTTTGTAATATCAAAATAACAGCCTTTTACTAAATACATATGAAAGTATATACGGTATTTATAACAAAAACATAAATTCAATTTCTACTGTCTGTTTGTTCCGGCTTATAGCTGGCACTAACATATAGCTGATGTTATGAGTAACACAGGCTAATTTTATTTTAGAAAAAAAATTAGGATTCTGCGCAAAAAAATTAAAACCCATGAAATCCAATCGTAATAAATACCAAGCGGGTGAGGTCCGGAAACAGCTATTATGTAACTATTATGTCATAATTTGTATTAAACTTTAACTTAATTTTACATGCATTGTAGTTTATAAAGAAATATATGTTTCGGTTTTAATTTTTATATCGATAGCTAATCGATAATTTTTGCTTTGCTTTGGGTATCGTTAATCGCCTTTTTTAAATCGATTTAACAATGTTCCATCTCTAGATACGCCAAAAGTGTAAGCTGTCACCCGCACCATGCTATAACGCAAAGACTATAGTTGGACAATTTGTTCTATTTGTACTCGGCAACAAATCCGAGCGTAATCATCATAACAGCCTACCAAAGTCCATTGTTGAGCATGATTACTGACATAGGTGTGACATGGAAATTACACATAATCTCCATGTCCACGTTTGTCTTAAAACCTATCAATTGGGAAACACTATTGAGGTCATTGAGCATAGTGTTAAGTTGTCTTCCGCTTGTGGACTATGGAAAAGCCTTAGATTCAATCGAAAATTTGGCGGTGCTATAACGCCCATATAATAAAACGACAGTAGCCTAATGGTAGGGTGCGGACCGCGTACTCAAAAGGTCGAGGGTTCGAATCCGTCATTCGATTCCTGTTGTGAACTACTCCTAACACAAGCATTTTAAGCTTACCAGGAGTGGTTAAAGGGAATATTAGCAATGTTAATAGCATTGCTAGTATAAAAAAAGTGCTGAAGTGTTTGAACAGTAGAGCTACAGCTACAATGGCTATGAATATAAAGCCTTTGATTCGATCTAACATTGGGCGGTGCTACAGTCCCTTGGAATCTGCCAGTTTGACTGATGGTATATCAAAGTGCTGAAGTGTTTGAACATTATGGCTACAATGGCTATCTGAAAGATAGGGTGACGTCATAATTCGCGAAACTCTTCACTGGTTCATTGGAGGACGGTTTCAAGCTACTAGACTGGAAAAAATATCACTCGACTTCGTTTTACCGACGATGGAAGAATTGCCATAATGACTGTAAGGCCACAGTAGAGATCATTTGGCGGAGCGTGCTGCATGACGTCATGATTATTATGTTGCGGTGTTCTCAGTTCGTTAAGGCTTAATATTTAAATTATAATAACACTATGAATTACGAAACATGAGCATTTCCATGGCTTGCATAAGTCATTTACATTTTCTAGTTCATTTTATAAAACACTATTTACATTGAACTTAGTTATTAAATAAAGAAAGCTTACTAAAGCAGGCTATTCAACATTACGAGTTAAACTCATTGACCGAGGAATAGACCAACGCTGTGAAGACGGCCCTCAAGTTACATTGAATAGATTCCATGTTGATTTTTAATCTAGACCTTGCAATAAATGCGGGCTTTTGCAAAGGTTCTCAAATTATGGTTTGAGGACCCTTGATTTTTTTAATTATCTGTTTTTCGTTCGTAAACTAAAGATACTAAAGAATACTCATTTTTATATTTTTTATTTATAAAGTTTAAATGTTACATCTTAAAGTTAAGTTAAAGGTACATAGGGCGGACTTAATTCCATTTGGCATTCTCTGTCACTCTGCCAGTCAACCCTAAAGACAATTTTTGGCAGGTGCAAAACATAATACTCCGAGATCAACTCAAGTGGCTCCCAATTCGCCTTCGCCGGAATGGTAATACTTTCTTTACTTTTTTGTGTGATGTTTGAAACGAAATCTCCAAGGTACCCTAAGGAACAATTTTATTATTGATATGAATTTCATGACCGTAATTTGCGTTCAGTGCACAGCTTGGCTTTGAATAACTTAATACACAGAACAGAGTAAATTAATTTTATTATAAGTCATTCACTTCACAAGCAACCCGACTTTGGAATTTATTACCACTTAACATTCAGCAAGCACAATCTGTACAGCTTTTAAAAAACAACACAAGGAGTTTTATTTGAACTTTCCGTCATAATAATAAATTATATATAAGGTACGTGAGGGTAATATGGTCACCTTAAGCTTTGCCGCCCTATAAAACCAAAACTAGGAGGAGGACAGAGACAAAAACACAAAATCGTATACTATAACTAATATATTAAGAAATAAAAATAAATAAGCTTTGGGAATAATTAGGAACACTTCGAAAAATCAACTTAAAAAAATAACTACACTACACAATACTAAAATCAACTAAAATATTTACTATATATATATTTTCAACTGTCAAAATGGCATCGATAAAGCAGCGCCCTTTTGACTCTTTATTATTTTATTGACTGATGAAGAGCTATCGTATCAATGAGTCATCTATGCAAACAAGGCTGTAGTTTTTGAGTTATAAGAAAGTGACCATATTAACCGGATGACCATATTACCCTTATGTAATATATTTGTTGTTTTTAATTAATACTTGATTTTTGTTCAATTTTCTCTGCAGTTTTTTTCATGGAATGAGGGTGACAAACGAGCACACAGTCCACCTGATGGTCAACATTTAATTTCGATTACGAATCAAAATACAGATGCGTTGTCACCCGTGAGGGCTAAGATGGAATGCCTCGTTTCCAGACAAAAGGTCTCCGGTTCTATACACTCACCATATGAAATACAGTAATTTACGCTGGTATTCAATTTATGTATGTATATGTGAATATATATATAAATAGTTTTTTGTTTATTTTATGTTGCACCTATGCGTCAAAATATAAAATTACAATGTCCTTTGCGTTCGTTTTGTCAGGTAGAAATCGCTTAAAGCGATATGACCACCGTTTGTAGTACATAAGTTTTCCGTTATTGTAACAACTTTATGTTTAAATGCAATAAAGAATTATCTATATATCTACATATATACATACATACCTACATATATATACATATGTATATACAATGTGTATACGTGCTTATCAACTTAATAAATCGTATCATAGATCTTAATATATTTGTAAAATTTTATAGTAATTTAAAGTACAAATTTACACAAACAATTTTAACATTTAACATGCACTCTCTACTTAATACGAAACGTTTCGCATAAGTGATAAAAGTCATGTTATGTGATGTGCTTAGCGAAGGTATTCACTACTCGGATATTCGCTTAATTATGAGACAGAAGGAGTACTCGAAATCGTAGACTAGAATATTCCGAATGCAATCTATGTGCAATCGAGCGAAGATTTTAATTAAAATTAAATTTATTTATTATAAATTGTTCACGATATGAAAATAAATTTCAAATTAACTATGGAGACATCAATGCGCTGCCACATTTCTCCAAATTTCAACTGTGATCGTGTCAATTTGCGTCAAGCGGTGAACGGAAAATTTGTTTTAATTATTTGCGTTTACTGGCGTCAAGGCTTAAATTCAATTTATCGACAAACATTTGAACCCTAAAAATCAAAATACATATTACTGATAAAATTAGACTTTGTTGGTGGTACGAATACACAATTTATGATGTAGTTCACACAAAGTTTGAGCACCAACACGCACTGGAGCAGCGCGGGGACTATTTTTCTTTATATTAAGAAATAAAATGCACATAAGCATGCTAGCTTATGTATACTGAACTCTAAGTTCATAACCCTTGACGCAATCAGGAGGGCACTGGTACATGATCAGGTGTCCCCTACCTGCAAGGTATTATCGGGGACTACTTGCGCGACAGGTACATTATGTACATGGGGCAAGTTGTTAGAACACCGGAGGAGATAAACGGGGGTTCCACAGGGCTCCGTTCTAGGTCCACTACTGTGGAACCTCGCGTACGATGCGGTCCTGCGAGTCGACCTTCCCGCTGGCGTAAATATCGTGTGCTGTGCCGATGACACGTTGGTGATTGCCAAAGGATAACTTTCGAGAGGGCTAACGAGCTCGCCGAGCTTGGGGCGGAAGTCGTCGTCGCCAAAATGGATTAGAAATAGCGCCTAACAATACCGAGGCCCTATGGTTCCATAAATTACCACGGGCAGGAAACCGTCCGCGTGGGTGGGTCAGAATTCAGAGGAGGAGGTACATGAAGTACCTAGGCCTCCACCAGTCGCTGGGGCTTCGAAGAACATTTCGAGTGCCTAGCCCCGGATCGAAAGAGTGGTGACATGGCGCGCTCGACTCGAGGAGCGCTAAGAACGCAAACGCGTCATTGGAGCAATCCTACCAGTCTTCGAAGCCTAGAAAGACTCGCCCACAGACTTACACAGATAATTACCGGACACGGGTGCTTCGGTGATTATCTATGTAAGATCGGACGCGAGGCGACGGCGAATTGCTTCCACTGTGGTGGACGGGACCAGAACTCCGCTTCCCATACGCTCGCGGTATGTCCAGCGTGGGAACAGGAGTGGACAATACTAGTGAACCGGATCGGACGGAACCTCTCCCTGCCAGCAGTTGTGTCGGCGATGCTGAGTTGGGATTCGGCGTGGATGGCTGTAGCCACCTTCTGTGAATCCGTTATGATTCAGAAGGAGGCTTCTGAGCGGGATCAGGAGAGGGTGGATCCCGCTCGGAGACGACATCGCTGAGGCATTTGTCACGGCCCTCCTCTTGAAAATTGTGTTCCTCTACCAGAAACGAGGCCTCTGGGGTGGCAGACGCCCAGGACGGGGCCTCGAACGCCTAGTTTTATAACCCCCGAGGAGGACGATGACTCAGAAGTGGTCTCGAGACATCGTGGTAGCACTGCGTGGGTGCTGGGGGTAGCAAGTACTGCCCCGGACGTGCTATTAGCAAAGCGATGGAGGGCTCCGGTTGCGTTCCCAACGGAGATTTCGTGACCTCGTATACGCCGATGGTGACCACCGTGGGGTTTTAGACGGCAGAAGTCCGGCATAACCTTCTCGATGCCCCGCATCGAAAGGTATCCATGAGTATTTCCCCACGAAAAAAAGTTCATAATGCTCACAGAAGTCTGGGGAGCAGCCATCGCTCCGTGCTTGGTGTATGTAGCTTCTATATTTATAGCAGAGTCGTTGAGAAAATTCGATAGCGTGATTTAAACTCTTCGGTTATTGCTAGCTGCGTATGCATTACAATGGCGCAGTGACAGCACCACGTATGGTGTTTTGGGCAGAGCTGGTAAACCAATTCCAAATTTCGATACGGCTTTTAATTTAGGTTCCCCCAAAGGTTCTACTTTTAGGTACGGTTCTGGTTTTGGTTCAGATTAAGGTATCGGTTTAAGATGCCGATTCCAAAATACCCATTTTTTGTCAGGTTCCAAGTCAAAAAGGGAAGCCTTCGTAGTATTGTTAAAGTTAAAAGTTAAAGTTACAGTCTATATACGTCCCACTGCTGGACACAGGCCTCCCCTCATTTCTGAGAGGGTTTTAGGGCAAGGAAATGTCCGCCGCGCTGCCCCAATGCGTGTTGGCGAACTTCATATGTCTTCGAATTTTTTTTCTTATTTCTCAGACATGCAGATTTCCTCACGATGTTTCCCTTCACCGCCGAGCACGTGGTAAATCAGCACTTAAAATTGCAATTAACAATTTCATTGGTGCCGGCGGGGATCGAACCCGGGTTGCTCGCGTACTGTGAAATTTACAGCGAGCGCTAATCATCTGAGCCATCACGGCTCGTATTATTTTAGTTTAACTTTATTTTTATGTTTATTACTATACGATCGTAACACAAAACAATCAAATTTATTAGTTTGATAGCTTTTCTACCAAAAATATTAAGTTATGATGGTCCCCATCTAGCAAGTTATTCGGTACCTACTTGGTTCGCTCGTTATCGGTAAAATAAAGTGCCTGATGGTTTCGCTTTAGGTCCTGGTTTGGGTCCTGGTTCTAGTATCTATACTAGTATTTTCAAGACCTAGTCAATCTTTTTTAGTTGGATTGTTTTTGACGTAAGAGAGAAAATAGCTTTTTGCTCATTCATACAAATCTAACTTCACTTGACCTTGGTACATCCTGCTAATTGACGGACAAGACTCTAACGATAGATTTCAGAGATTAGTGATGTGAAACAAAATTATCGAGGTTATCGATTATGTGTAATGTAATTGAAGAGTTCCGTTTCCGAAATAGCATATATTATTTCAACCGAATTCAACCAAAGAAGGCCACAGATACATTATCATCCCTGAGGTCTAAGATAGAACAGCCTAAAATTACCTGATTATATTAGAATAACACAGCAGTGGGTGCTATGCTCGGGTGGATGGTATGCTGCTTGGCGGCAGAAATAGGCAAAAACGTGGTACCAACCCATGAACACGGACGATCTCCTAAAGGGAAATGGAGCATTATGGCCCAGTAAATTAAATATAAATTTATTATATTATAAAATTTATTAATAAAAATGTATGAAAATTATATTATGTATTATGTTTACTACGCCATTATATTCTAAGTCTATGTGTTTACACTATGAAGCTTATATTATAATATGTATTTATAATATATTACGCGTAATTTTGTTTTTTTATACTTAAGTATGGGTACGTTTTTACTGTAATTCTTTTAAGTCATTATTTAATATGTGGTCACGGTTGTTTCATGTAATTACTCTAAGCTTCAATGTAGATATGTACCATTTTAATTTTATTTTTATATTTTTTTAAAGTTTTTAACCCATCTATGTATTACGAAAGTCATTGTTGTTAAAAATAATTTTAAAAAGAATGATGAAGGAATTTTTTACGAAAGTCTAATTAATTAAAACTAAATATTCTCTGAGCCTCTCGAAACTTTGGCATTAATTAGAGAATAATTTACAAAATATCTATATATAATAATACTTTAGGACTAATTAAAAGCCAGTACGCTGCGCAGTAATCGAATATATTTTCCAACACAACAAACAACAAGTGGTAAAATTAAAAATTTGCACAACCGACTTCAACATAAATAAAATAAGAACATCATCAATGTAGTCGAAGTCAATTAAGTACGCATTATTAAGGATAACTCACAAACTACTGGTTAGATCTTGATCAAATTTATATGGGACCACGTAAGAAGCACCAGCGTTCAAATAAAAAGAATCATTAAAATCGGTTCACCTAGAAAAAACAATTCTGAGGTAACACACATAAAAAACTACAGTTGAATTGAGAACCTCCTCCTTTTTTTGAAGTCGGTTGAAAATATACTGCGGTACCAATTATTGCCAATCGATTTTAGGACAAACTAGTTAAATAAATAAAATTGAAGTGTCTGTTTGTAATGTTAAAATAACAGCTTTTTACTAAATGCATATGAAAGTATATACGGTACTAATAACAAAAAAACAATTTTTAAATGTTTTGTCTGTCTGTCTGTCTGTGTGTCAGTCTGTCTGTTTGTTCCGGCTAATCTCCGAAACGGCTGGACCGATTTTGACGGGACTTTCACTGGCCGATAGCTGATGTTATAATGAGTAACATAGGCTACTTTTATTTTAGAAAAATAATTAGGGTTACTCGAATGAAATCCAATCGTAATAAATTCCACGCGGGCGAAGTTGCATGGGACAGTTAGTGTTTTAATAAAAATGCAGGATCATCCTACATTGTAAATATATCGACAAATGACAGGCTTCCGATAGATAGTACGAGTATATATTCTCATACCGTTTACGCCAAACATAAGATACTCAGACCGATGACTGTCACTGCGATTGCCTAAGCGTGGCGATCCTAAATCCTTATTGTAACGGGAGAGGCTCATGTACAGCCAGCTTTTACGGGCAGATATGGAAGAAGAAGAAAATTTGATATTATGAGTATTATAATGTCCTTTAGAAACAGAAACAGAAACTTTTTTATTCAATATAGATTATAAATAATGCTTTTTGAAAGTCACTTGAAAGTTACAAAGTTACAATTCCGTTTATTCCTATTTGTTTATGTTTATATAGCATACATAAATAAGTTTTAGACAATAGTAATATTGTTAGTAATGTAGTTTTTTTTATAGGATAAGGGTGACAAGCGAGCACACAGTCCACCTGGTGGGAAGTAGTTTGCGAATCAAAATGCATATGCGTTGTCAGTCGTGAGGACTAAGATGGAATGCCTCTTATCCAGTAAAAAGGGTCTCCGGTTCTTTACACTTAAAACTTCTTTACGGAAACACAGCAGCATTAAGTTACTATTTTACGCTGGTATTCTGTGACAGTGTGGTTCTTCCCCGGTCGAGCCTACCCATTCGTGCTACAACTATACAATTAATATAGCTGCAGCATGGCTCTACCAAGTAAGTAAGAGTATTGACTTAAAACTACGAGTATGTTAGTATTATTAGTAATTACATATCATTTCAATCCTATGACTACGCCCACCCAGTGATTCGAGATGGGACATCTTACAGATATGACTGTCTAGAATATGTCCGAAGGATGCTGTTATTGCTGCAAAAGTGGGGCTGTTTTCTTGCGAATAATCTCTTGCGCAAATACATACTAGAAGCACAGCAGTGCCATGGCAGCCGCAACAACTTCCTGAAAGCGTTGTTATACTGTACGCTTAGAGTAAATGTACTCAGGCCACTAGAGTAAAATTATCGACATAATTCTTTGATAAGCTGTTATTTTAACTGTATATGTAAAAATGTGAACCTGCGAGCGAGCATATTGGTCTCTCGCCGTCAACGCCCTGCGCTCCCTTTCTATGTCTTCGTCATCCCGGAGATCTTCTGTCACAATATGTCCCAAATATTTAAAATTGTTCACCATCTTTAGGGGCACCCCATCGAGGACCACTGGAAACACATGGGAGGGCTGATGTTTACTAAGAAGTTGACTTTTATTGCCGTTATATTTTAGCCCATGTGCTACCGCATATTATGTCTCACGTATTGAAAATAGAGTTCTCATTGCATTGATTGTGGGAATCAGTTCCATGTCGTCAGCATAGCTTACATTAATAAAGCAAATATCGTCAATATGAAAGCCGACATGAGTAGGTACTACTGAGTCGCTCAATAAGCTGATTGACATACAGATTAAACAATAGAGGTGAGTTTAACTTACGCCACATTGCAATTTGTACTAATCCATCCCACCAATCTACATCGCACATTTAATAAACAATAACGATAATTGAATTAAAAATTAATCATTAGTTTCTCTTTTTTTTTTGCTGAGAATACGAGTATAAAGGTGAATCTGTACTGTTTCCATGCTCATCTATTATACCGTATGCGCAGGCTTTTGTTTCGTTGTGATTTAATGTTCGCTCATTAACTTACAATAAAGCTGAAATCCGGCCTTACTTTATATTTTCCATACGTTATCGAACAATCATGAAAAAAGCTCATTCATTGCACTTCATATGCACGGTATAATGGATACATTATAATGATAATTTATAATAAAAGATACAATTTAAAAGTAAACTGTAACGTTGATCTCATCTTTCATATTGTTAATTTAATGTGAAATTCGTTCCAGTGTGTGTGGATAGATTACTATCATACTATTGCTTTTTTATTATATTTTTACGTACGTACGAAAGTTTACGTGATAGAGCCAAGCTGCAGCTTTATTATGGTTGTAGCACGAATGGTTCGGCTCGACAGGGGTAGGACCACGCTCTCACAAAATACCAGCTTAATGTGCTGTGTTTTGTATGGTGAGTGTAGAGAACCAGAGACCCTTTTTACTGCAAACGAGGCATTTCATCTTAGTTCTCCGGGATGACAAAGCGTCTGCATTTTGATTCTTAATCGAGGATAAATATAGATGACTTTGGGCCACAGCATTTACTTACCATCAGGTAGACAAACCAGCATACAGCTCGTTTGTCACACTTATTCTGTAAAAAATATATTCTGTTCTTAAAAATCCACTGCTAGATTGGACCTCTCGTGTGTATTTTGTGTATTTATAAACAGTTTATTTATATCTCTTGACTGTATAGAAGTTACAGTTTTTCATAAATCTCTTTAAACTTTGGTCATTTTTTAAAATTTTATAATCTAGAAGTCTCTTTCTGTGGAATAAAACAACTGTCTTTGTAGTCCGTTCACTAAGATAGTGTTGGTACACCCGGAGGCGCACTTATTATTTTGCTTTTATTTTATAATTTTTTATTGTGTTTGTTAAATAAATGTTTTTCTATTCCAGGAATAAAATAGAATACTATTTTATTCTTATGGTTATTGTAATAAAATACGAATATAAATGATAAATACAAGTTAGGTAGTAAAAGAACCTATCACTATGGCGCGGTGCTTAGTTTTAAAATGCCCAATTCTCCTGCCGGTGTACGTCGCATGCGGTGACCTTTGATGTCGCGGCGGCGCATTTGATAATATGTCTAAGCCATCAGACTTTAACAGAAAATTTTGGACACTGTGAATTAGAACTAGGTGTTTCCATATATTGGTGTTTTGAATGTTTTTAATATGCGTGCGTGACTTGCATACTTCTTTAGAACAAACAAAACGTTTCCTTACCCCGCTACTTGTTATAGGGCATTTGGTTTAATCGTCACGCTTGGTAGACGAAATGATAATAGCAGTATCAGCCGGCTCGCAATACTAGCCGTCGCCGGTCTGGATATATTACTTCTAAGGCCGGGTCTACATTTTTGATCATCTTGGGGTATCATGATCAGGCGAATTAATATATCTTAAATATGGACACCAATTTTATCACTAGCCTCATCTTGTCAAAACAACAAACAAACAAAGCCCTAGAGACTACAATTTCTTTCTCCAATACTTTTATCCTTTCCACGTATAAACTTTCGAAAACCGTGTTGCTGCGTATAATATCTATCCCCTTTGATATTCGGGGGAAAAACCCGAATAGAGATGGGTCACGCTGTATCAGGTATCACATCATAATGTCTTTTCATGATACAGTATCCAAATACGTCCATCAGTGTATCTGATACGAGGTGTATCAAATACGTTGTTTTGTACTGTACTGAACGGGAAGTATCAGATACGGTATCACAATGGCGTATCATATGATCGCGTATAATTTTGTCGTAACTAGCGATCATGATACCCATTTGCGCCACGCGATGTAGATACGATACACAAAAATGATCAAATGTGAACGCGGCCTTGCGTAAGCGAGATGGCTATAACGCCATCTGTCGGCAATCCATAAGTTTTTGCTTCTTACTACACCCACAGGTCGAAATGGGGTTAAGTATTTTCTTACACCGTCGCCACATGTAGCGCCTTGAAAATATACCGCAATATTGCGGTATATTTTCAATACCGCAATATTGCGGTATCGGAACTTGTAATATCGCAAAATTTGCGATATTGCGAAATTAAAAAATTCTTTAATGGCGGTTTAACTAAAACAATAACATGAGTAAAAAAATCTTTAATGGGGGTTAAATTAAAACACTAACATGAGATAACTACAATTAATCACACATACAACCCTAATCTTAATTTTTACCTTGAAAATGTTTATGTAAAAAGCAAAGCATATCCACTGTCTCATCATTTAAAGAACTTCTAATTTTATTACATATGTATCCAGCAGCCGAAAATGCTCTCTCAGCTTCTACGCTCGTTGTTGGAATGCTTAGCAGATAGTTATACACAGTCTCCAGAAATTTACCTATTGTTCCTCCGGTTTCATACCGGGTTCGTTTTTAATACCGCGAAATTAGCATCTGTAATCTCGCTTTTGCGGTACTGAAATACAGCGCGAAATTCGCGAAATTGCGATAACGATATAACGGTATTGAATGCTCTAGCCACATGGCAGTAACTAAATAATATTACTATTTATCAGCGTGTAAAATGTAAATAATATCTTGTTATTTTTGTTATCCTGTTTGTTTCCTTTCAGTTAAAAAAAAACGTTACCCCCATACTAACATTTTCTCTTGTATCGTGGAGGCGTTTTATATACATACTAGATAGGATTCCTTTTGTGCCTGAGAGTTCGCCTGGATAGATACCCTCTTAACTAATTCTACTGCCATAGCAGTGCTTGCACTACTGTTTTCCTATTATAGTTAAGGATACCTTAGTAGTCAGTGGTGACCACGCCTTTTTTGTTTCAAGTTGGCGACTGCAGTATCCACATACCATCACGTGGACTATAAGTTCATTTCTCACATCATTTAAAAAAAGGCAATGTTCATATAACAAATTTGATTTTTTGTTATCACTCCCATGACTGACTTGACATTGGCAGAATTATATTAAGGTGCTACTACTAACGAACGACCTTGAGCTTTCGGTCCGCCTCTGCCTCGCCACACCGCGCTCTCTAGCTACAATATATCGCATAATAAATCTGCTAAGACGCCACCTACTGTACGAACGTAGTATTATTTTGTCAACATCAATAAGCTATTTTATGGGAATAAATTAGATAAATAATATTATCTATTATAACAGAAATATAATACCTTACATTTCAACACATTTGACGTTTTTCATTTGTGAAACAAAGCAGGAAACATGTTATGAATATAATGTTAAGGTAAAATCTATTTTAGTTTTATTCAAAGAGAATTGAATGTAGTTGAAACGTTGAAATACACTGACAGCAGCTAACTTTGTGGAAGCAACGAACTATCCTGCCGTGTGTCGGACTTATCCAACTTCGTCGGTTGCACTGATACCGGAGATTTCCTGAAATAAGAAATCAAACACAAGCCGTATTTCAGCTCCTATTTTACAAAATGTCAGACCACTGATCCAGTTGTTTTCTAAACTGCTAAAATAATTAAGTAGTAGTCTATATGCCCATTGCTGCGCACAGGCCTCACTCATTCCTTATAACACATTGGCGAAAATACTCAAAAAGTACAATTGCCTATAAACACTATCTACTAACTCTGGAAAAACCACTGCTGCAAAAAATGAAAGGAATATTTTAAAATTTAATTCAATAATGTAATTTATATAATGTGCGTCATTTCCGTTTGTGGAACTAAATGAGCACTAAATTTTAAGCATAAAGTTTTGAGCTTCTCTTATATATCATACATTTACGTATCGTATTGATGCTTTCATTTTGAAATATATTCAATGCTCAAATTTAGTGCCACAAAGAGATATTACGCCCATTATATAAATGTAAATTGGTTTGAATAACTGTACTGAACAGGTCGAGGTGAATTTTTGTAAAAAGATCCTACTTTAAAATAGACTAATATATTGAGATCAATGTGTGGAAATAACTATTACTCTGTAATGCAAATCCCCTGGCTAACCTGGCTACTGGTATTATTTTGCTGAAACTGACGTATATAAAAAATATATAGTTTTTGACATGGCATTCGTTTTAATATAAGTTGTAATTGTAAATGAAGTTATAACATGATATAAAAAAATAAAAGAACCCAGAGTCTCTTGTAGTTCTCTAAGGTCTTGTTTTTGCAACCCGGTTTGTGCAAATTTTCATAAGATTTTTTATAAAAGCTCTAAACAAATCTAAATCGTATATAACGTTTTCATTTTGACTTTTATTTGGAATAATCATATTACACATAAATTAACAACGGTAACTTATTATTATGCTAGCATTATATCGATTTCAATAAAAAATAAAAATAATTTTTTATTTTTTATTTTAAGCGACTTTGTATACAGAAATAAACCGCCATAATATTTTGTCACACCACGCGATGACTGTCAGAGAATGTCATTAGGCATTGCGTTCGTCCTTTTTTACCTTATTTATAAGGTGATAGAATGTGCAAAACTTCCAAAATCAAATGAAATACCAGGAGATGGGCAGCAGCTAATAACAACTATAAAGTAAAAACTGCGGTTGCCAACCCGCCTGCCAAGTCTGGCAACTATGGCAAATATCTCTCGTAAGAGGTAATTTTTGGGAAGACCTATGCATATATTCAGCAATAGACATTTATAGACTGCAATGAGTTATGAAATTAGATAGAAGAAATATTTTCTATTTTACATTAAATTCCGCTTTTAGTCACGTTTTAACAATATTGGTTCAAAAAGTTATCTATAGTAAAATCCCAAATGCCAGAAAGAAGATTAAATTATATTTTATTCAAAAAAGGCTTCAAAATATGTAAAGCTTATTTTAGTGTCACAAAGACACTACAATGATTTGACGAAGTTAATTTTTCAACTTGTTTTATTTCTGACAAACTAGCTGTAACCCGGCGGCGTCACGTCCTTCAGGTCGACGTGCGCTACGCCCGACACGCTGTTGGCAATTTTCCAATGTCAAAGCGTAGAAAAATAACAATAAAAACAAAACCTTACATTAAAAGTATTAAATTTTTGGAGTAAGTTTTGACCGTCGAAAGAAAACGGGAGATCTCCGCAAACAAGATATGCAGACCGAAGAGCAGATAACGCACAGTTGAACACAAAAGATATGTTACTTAAGTAATTAATTAGTATATTAAAAAGTGTTTTGTAACCCAAGACTAGATTACTAATATCATAATATATATATAAGATCAGAAGCCGTTTATGAATCATTTCTCTTAAGTCTCAATTAATTAAAATGACTTAATTAATAGGTAGGTTTTTCTTCACCATGTAAAGAAAAGGTCTCACTTTAAAAGGAGGTCAAGAAGGACGCTATATTATAATTTATATAGGCACAAATAAACTTAAATCACTTAACCATCTTTGGCTGCATCACCACTTACCATCAGGTGGGATAGTAATCAAGCTCTTGCTCTCCTTGCCCTAACATCTGATGTTTTAAGGAAGTCATAAATACAGATAGGAGAGATTCTTTAAATGCGTTAGTACGTAATAAATAGACAGATCTCTTGTGTTACCAATTAATACCTGCGCAAAATTGCAAATGAAAATCCGTAGTCTCAGCCTACCCCTCTAGGTGACAGACGTGGGAGTTTATGAATGCTGAAGACTGTGGCTTTGATCAAAATTGCTTCCACCTACTATTACATTGTTAACCCAAAATATCCTTGAATAATAACATGAGTTACGCCAAGGATTATTCATTAACTTAGCTGTTAAATTAAATAATAATTTAATTATAAGCATGGCTGCGTGGGTACTTAATTTTCGTCTATATGAGATCTCGTGATTATGAAAATTTGAAAACGAACTCGAAAAATGAAGCTAAGCATTGATAAATTTTTCGATGAAAGCTCATATATCTGGGTACAGTTACACACAGCCATAACAACAGTGTTGTAGCTAAGTGTACTGTAGTGACAACTAAACAAACAAATATAATATAAAATGCTCTTTCTAATGTTTTCTTATCAATTGTATAAATAAAATATTGTAAGTTATGCTTTAAAAAAAGTCCCGCTGGGTTTCTTGCTGGTTCTTCCCAGGACAGAGGTTTTTTTCCGAACCAATGGTAAAGTTAAAAATGACTTTCAATAAGAATTACATGTAATCAATATTGAATAAAATGATTCTATTCTATTCTAATGTCCTCCAGACCATATTTCGGTCGCAGCGACCAGTATATATGGAGACTTCTGCACAGGACAAGATTATAGTTCCGGAGTGCATGCGCAAACACAGGTGCACTCTCTATTCCCTCACTCTCATAGTCCGATGGGACGGTAATTCAACACGACCGGAAAGAGATCAAGCGCAGAACCCACGGCTTCCCGAGTTTCCCGAGGCACGGTAGAGAACACAGCCAACATCCTGACTCCGAGCTGCTACTGAGAACAGAAAAATAGAGAGACAGGAAAACCCAATAACTGGACCGGTGAATCGAACCCACATGATCAGCAGTTGCGTTTACGACCTCCAGACCAACGAGACAGTCAGATAAATATAATTTGCTGCTGTGAGACTTTTTTAACTTATTATAAGCCAGTGCTTGACTATAATAGCAGACGTGAAGCACCGACGCTCCGGGAAGTCTGCTGTATATCAACATGTTCAGGGCCGTCCCAACCATTACATCAGTTTTGATAGACCACAAATTATCTTCTTTCGTTTTGATAAACCAAAAAATCTTTCACGTATTCTCAAAGTTTTGGATTGAATGTAAATGTTTCAATTATTCTTTATCATAAAATCGTTACCTAGTATACCGTCTGCTTTAATGTTAAGGGAGACGACATGGAAACGATATTTAGGTAAATAATCTAGAGATATGTCGGTGGTGCCTGAGGTTATAATTGAATTTTGGCTACCGGAAATGCCTACGATTGACACGATGTTTAATTTATTTAAGGGTGAAGAACCTATTTTATCCTTTTTTATAACCGAGATCCCTGCTCCGGTGTCTATGAGAAATGTGACTGGTTTGCCTTCTATATGAAAAGTGCAGTGTAAGAGGTGATTCCTACCAAGGATAATTCGCGTGGCTATTAAAATAAAATAAAAACATCCTAATTTAAACTGCATCCACATGCTATTTTAGCTATTTTGATTTATTATTGATGATTACAATGATCAAATAATACACCCTACGTTTTTATTTTTAACACGCTTTTATTGGTTTAATCAATATCCAATATGTATTTTTTTACATAGAATAAGGGTGCCAAACAAGCACACAGTCCACCTGATGGTAAGTGGATGCTTCTATACTCGATTACGAATCTAAATGCAGATGCGTTGTCATGCGTGAGGACAAAGATGGAATGCCTCGTTTTCAGTAAAAAGGGTATCCGGTTCTCTACACTCACCATACGAAACACAGCAACTTTAAGCTGCTATTTTACGCTTGTATTCTGTGAGAGCGTGGTCCTACCCCGGTCGAGCCGACCCATTCGTGCTAAACCATAATATAGCTGCAGCATGGCTCTACCACGTCTAATGTATGTACGTATCAGATTCAATTTTCCTATTGATAATTCTTTCCAGCACTTTGCCCGCTGTATCTACCATACAAAGTTGACGGTATGATGACAGTTAGTTCGGTCACTTCTTTTTCTGTTTTCTCCTTTGGAAGGAGTACCAGTCGCTGTAGTTTACACGTGTTCGAAAATACCCCCTCTTGAAGACCGGTATGATGAAGATCCACAAAGAGGTCTGAAACTGCGCTCAACTTTCAACTCAAACTCGCTTTCAGGACTGTGGTACTTTGCATCATTTTTCAACCTATATTCTTCAATTGGCAGACTGAGTAGAGTAACGCATCTGTAGCCTCTGTTTGAAATTAATTGCAGATTTCCATGGGATGCAGTAGCCAGTTATCATCAGGTCGACTGTACATTCGTTTGTCACATCGGTTTTATACAAAAATCACTTCCTTACGTTTAAATCAAATTAAATTCTGCAGATGTATTTAAAACCGATAATAATTCAATAACTTTATGATCTACGATTCTTACTAGGATTATCACAGTTCATGATCAGTGTTGTTTAAGTTTTTTTTGAACTCTAACAGTATTATTTCTCAGAGTATGAGGTCGATCTCTTTATTGAAAGGTTAAACACAACAACGTTATACTCTTTAAACAAAAATCGCTTTGGAAAATGTTTTCCGCTACTGAACTGGAAAGGATAATCCTCGTCCCCGGGACCATAGGTAAAGCAAAGCACTCGAAACTTCGGTATATAAACATATATGTTTAAAGCTTTGTAGTTATATCGAGAGGCATATGCGCTTTAACTCGTAAATGTGTTCGTAACATGTTTGAAATCTAAAACGTACAGTTAGTCCGCACTAAACATAATTAATGCTTTTCGTCAATTGATTTTAACTCGCAGTGCCGCTAGTGATATGGTTATCCTTGTTTAATTTAACGAGTTAAAAAAGGTATATATTATTTTTTAATTATATTGCGCCAATGTTTGACTACGTCTAATTCTTAAACGCAAAAACTAAAATAAAGTAAAGATTTCATTCATTTCATTTCATTCATACTGCTTTAAAAAAAAAATTTTGGATTTACTTTTTATACTACTATGTAATGATTACAAGTCCAAGACTTAATTCAATGTAGAATCAAATACAATGTATCTAAACATTATATGTAATATTTATAAATTATTCTAATAACGCAACCAGGCACGATACCGCGTGGAGTAGGACTGTTTGATAATTAAATTACTAGTTTTATTTTATTTTTTTATTTTTATAATTTTTAATATTGTATATAAAACCAATTAATTTGTAAAAAAATTTAGAGTTTCTAATATTATAAATAATATCAATGAAGAAATATTTGACTTCTATTCTTATCTTAGAACAATCCGAGAACAATTCGTAGAAATCCAGTTACAAGCAGCGAGAGAAGAAAGGAAATTTTTTAAAATCGAAGATCAAAAGTGATGGTAAGAAAATTAAAGAAAAGAGTCATATATACAGACAATTGCATAATTTATAAGCTCTATACCTACGCATTCTTTTTACAAAACACGTATACAGAAGAGTAACATTCCCAGGAGGTGACATTATGATTATGATATGTGTATGAATAAAATCCAGACATTTCCTTCAAAGTTTATTATAAAATGCAAAAATTAAACACGCTTGATGAAATCATAGACGATCGACATGAAATAGCACCAGTTCCTTTTATTTATCAGATTATGTTTATCTTTCCTTTTCAAACTATTCCCGTATAATTAAAACGCGGAGCACCATTCAAACTCCTGACGGTGAATATAATGAGTCGGATGCTCGAGCGCCATTCTACACAGCTCTACCGACTAGCGTAATTAATGGAAAGCTATTCCTATTTTTGGTCATTCAATTAATGTAATGATTTGTTTAGATTTTAAACCGTTTTAAAAAGAAGGAGATGATCGATTAGACTTTAGATATGTATATAATAAAATACATTCGAGACTAATTGAAGAATTATAACAATTTATTGTCACTAAAAAGCTATATTTTTAGACCTGCATCATATCATCACCAAGCTGCGGTCTCTCTCACCGCACTCGCATCTCGCCAACGCTTAATATCATGCTACTAAATTTCGTATGACGAGGTCCGAAGACAACGAAATTTAGTAGTCTCGAAATCAAGTAACTCCTCAAGGGTTTTATCAGCATTTTCATTCTTATTCGGCGATAGATGTCTTATATGGGCAACAGTATTAACTTACTATCAGGTGGACTGTGTGCTCGTTGTCATCCTTACTATGATTACTTACTATGACTATCCATACTATGATTGTAAAAACTTACCGTGTACTAAAGATAGTTTTCATGAGGAAATGTAAATTAAATTAGCAAACGGTTTGCGCACTTTGTTTTTAATAATGTATGTCTATATAGAATCTATACAGATACTATATTATGCAGGGCGGTGAGTCTGGAGTACTACGAGTATACTGGTTGTAAACCTGAGCAAAAATTTGGGAAAAATCTCTAACGATTAATTAATTCTGGTAATGTTGGGAATGTTTACTTTTTAAGTACTTTACGTGGTACGCTTAAAAAATCTTTAAAACACATTAATTATGAGCCGTGATGATCCTAATAAGAATACTAGGCCATAGTCATACATCATAGTCAGATCATAGACATTAGTGTATTGTTATCGGTTAATAACCGGTAATAACGATTACTAAATTTCAGATCATTCAGAGTGGTTGAAAAATGAATTATAAAATTCCATTATTTTCATACATAAATACATACATACTAATTTAGGAGTACACTATGAGATGAGATTTTGTAGGACCAGTTTCGGAGTTTAGTTGAGTTGGTAGACTGGAGGAAACAGGTGTGCAGAGCACCGATCTCCAAGTTCACTTCATTCGAGGTAAAATATAGGTTTTGTTATAATGATGCACTCACCCTCCGCGCCCGAAACGTTATCAATGATGCCATTTATAACAACGACCACTATAATAAGGGTCAGTTCACAGAGAGACGCTACGTGATGCGACGATGCTAGAAGAGGCCAGTGGTTTCGCACCGCGTAGCGCGCCGCCGCGAAACGCATCGCGAAGTCGCGAGGCGCATCGTGAAGTCGCGAGGCGCATCGTGAAGTCGCTGGCAGCGCACTGCTCTTACACGCTGCGTCTGTTGATGCATGTGCCGCTGCGTCGCGGGGTCGCGCCGCTGATATTACGTATTATCTCAATAAAATGTGTATCTTTTTGTGTAGTAAATAAAATTATATTTTGTATCACTATCTTAAAATCGTCGCGTCGCGTCACATCTCGGTGTGAACTGACCCTAAAAGACCAGGTAAACATCGTGAAAAACGTCTTAGTAAAATGCTCGTAAGATGTAATGGTTTTCAATAGATGGCAATATAACAATCTCCAATTAATATACCACATATAAAAAAAACAGATCTGCTACAGGAAGCAGTAAATAATCGCCAATAGACCGGCCACGCATGGTGAATATGGATAAGAAAATAGCCAATGTGCAGACTGTTTATGTGATCATAAGTAGGGGTCCATAAAAGTCCACAGCTAGACATAGATCTCTCCGGTCACAGGGAAAATTAGCTATAATCGCCACGCTTGGCGGGCGGATGGCAATCACAGAACCTGAGGTCTCGCACTTTTGACGGTATGTTTATCCGCATCGGAACACAGTTGTCTCTTACGACACAGATACAGGAGAAAATTTCTTTTAATTTTTTATTTTTGTAAACGTTACCCCCTGTCCAGGATTTCCCCTGTATCGTGGGGGAAATTTACATACATAAATTTCACAAGGACAAACATCCAAACCCGGAACAATTATTTGTAGGTCATACAAATACTTGTTCCGTGCGGGATTCAAACCCGCGGGCTCAGCGCCGCGACTCAATGCAAAGCCACTGCGCGATGGAGCCTTCTGTAATCCTAGTAGGATAGTAGGATTTTTTAATTTTCAAAACGTAACAAAATTAACTGTAGGTATAATATAATAAAATTACACGGATTAATCATAGCAGTAAGTAATTATATCAGACAGCATACATAATTAATGTTTCAAATGGAATGCAAAATTTAGTGTGCATTTCCAACGAATAGTGTTGGATGCTACAACGATCTAGTATAAAATTAAAAGCCTGCACCAAATTCACAACAAACTGAGTCTTTTTAAAATTTGCGTCATAATGATGTTCCAAAGGAATCATGTCAAGCAAGCTTTATCTCTATAAAGCTATAGAATTAGCTATCACTGTAAATTAACTGCCGCGAAAATCCCACTCTTGACACTCGCGAGGTGAGGCTTTTAACGTCAGCTTTTCGAAAAAGAAACGCTAGTCAAGTTATGTTTTCAATAGAGCATTTAGTAAGTTTTAAAAAATACAAAATCGGAATGTGTGAAATGGTATCATTGCTTTGGCGCCATTTCATTAGTATCTTTGCTACCATATCCGTCAGGGATTTCTATCACCCTACGAAGCAATTTAATTGTAAAGAAAAGTTTCAAAATGTAAATTTTATTTTGACTACCTCTATCCATATTTCTGAAACTATTTTGAACATTCTTGAGTATCTATGTCAAGAAGTACATCGGATAAAATTATATCTGCGGTTAATACTTACATCCTATAAGGTTTTCACCTTTTCCTGTATATCTAGTGCGGCGAGAAAGGATGTTACAATTTTAAAAGTTCTTATTTTTCTGAATTCACATTTAAAATGCATTTATCATGCTAGAAACTTTCCGCCATTACACATTTAATTAGCACATCCGATGATGCGACATAACCCGTCCTTGCCCCCGCAGTATATAACCAGGGCCATGGAAAACCCTTCGCACACAACCGAACCTCATCATAGCCCGCCACACTTTGGTGGTCCCTCCTTGGAAAGCTCGTCTCCCTATTCTGCTCCTCAGGTAAGACGTGCCATTACACAGACGCGCCTTTCTACCTGGCCTCTGTTTGTAAATATCTTATCCTAATCTTTCCGTGCCCGAACTGACAGATGTTGACTACGACGCAATTTCTTTTTTAAGTATAGAAGTACGGCTGTGGTCAAAGACATACTTTTATTAATAATCTATCGATATTTTTTTTATGTATTTGGGTGACTAACGAGCACACAGTCCACCTGATGGTAAGTGGATGCTGTGGCCCATAGACATCTACATCTATCCTCAAGAAAGAATCAAAATGCAGATGCGTTGTCACCCCTGAGGACTAAGATGGAATGCCTCGTTTCTAGTAAAAGGGGTTTCCGATTCTCTACACTCACCATACGAAACACAGTTGCATTAAGCTGCTATTTTACGCTGGTATTCTGTGAGATCGTGGTCCTTCCCCGGTTGAGCCGACCCATTCGTGCCACAACTATAATGTACCTGCAGCATGGCTCTACCACGTAAAAAATGGCTCTACCTCGATTAAGAATCAAAATACAAATGTGTTTTCATCGCTGAAAACTAAGATGGATTACGTCATTACCGTTGTCCTTTTAATTCCGTGAACTTTTAATCTTGAATTGAAAATATGTGGTGGAGTGGGCGTGACAGAATCCACCACACTATTTCGGCTCACGAGTGTTGTTATAACGCCATCTACTGGAAGCCATAAGATTATTCTGGCATTGTTCGTTAGCGTTAATTGTTCCTATGGTCCCTTCTTACATCTCGTTTACGCCAGACAAAGTACCCGGAGGGGGTAACCAAGTTGACTATCTACAGTCGTCAACGCTAATAGAAAACTATAAAAATTAATGGGAGTGACATTTCCAACGCTAAGTCACGTGACTGTCATGAAGAAAGTCAACTTGGCTAAACCGCCAGACCATCGAAGGGCATCAGTGTCAAAGGTTGCCTGGTGCGATCTTCAATACGCCGGCCAATCGTGAACATTAAGGCGAATCCAGCAAAAACTTTTACGGGTTAGTGAAGAAGAACGAGATTATGCAAAGGTGAATAAACAGTTAGGTCTATCATATGCGAGAGCTGCGCTCGTGTGGAGTTTGAGGTTAAACATCCTTAAGTACAGTACATACCTTAAGTAGTCCGTTGAGACTCAAATGAAAATCTGTTGTATTGAAGCCGTGAAAAGTGATAAATACAAAATTACACTCAATAGATATAGATAATTTAAATCGTATTGTGTAATTTTTAACAAACAAACATTATTTTTTCAGCGTATCTTATTACTATTAAATTATTTCGATACTTTTTATTTTATATATTACAGACGGTCTTGTCTACTATCTTATATTATAAATATTAAAATAAAAATTAATTTTGAAAAAGTAGACAATACCGACTGACTTTTTACTATCGGGAAAAAATACGGTATAAATACAATAGGTAAATGCAGTAAAAACCTGTGGCATAGTTATTTTTCTAATTTATATTTTGAACTAAACTTTATAATTTAAAAAAAGAACAATTAAAAAATAATTGGGAAAATCCAAAAGTACACACTGCGAACGGTCATGAAATGTTTTAAATAACCAATTTACTTTTATTAATTACTGAAACACGTACTTCGTTTAAAGCTACAAAAAATTGTTTCTGTTTAATTAACACGAATTTTTTTGACTGCTTGATACCGGTGATTCGTATTTTGTTACCGAAAAATTCAAATAATTAATAAAATAAACAAAGAAAATATTAATGAAATATTAATGGGCTTACAATAGTGAAATTCAAAAGGCTTCCTGAGGATTAAAATCTAAAGCTAAAAAAAAATCAAAGTGATAAGTTCAGTTTTTCGAAAGATATCTTGTTCACATCCATACCAACCAACTGACGTCCAAGTGAAATTATTTTCAATCAACTTTTTTTTAATAATAATCGAAATAAATAATCTTATAACTACGTCAGAAGTATTAATGAGGGCTAATATTCTTCCGCTCACCAGATGTCGCTAGTTGACACTGAGATGAAGTTTTTTGTCGCACAATGTATTTTAATTGAGAAGTTAGTTTAAAAATAAAGGTTTATCAGTTTCTAAAGTATTATATTAATACACAAAACAATGCCTCAGTGGTTTGCCCTTTAATTTTTTGCACATTTGTAACTCTTTTTATTTTATTATGCTATTTCATGAATATTCATAATCTGTGGTTTGGTTTATTTATTTTTAATCTAATTGATATAAAATTTAACTAATAGTACAGAAAGAAACGTTGACTTTCACATTTTTGAAAGCTATGAAATTTGTCAAATATTACCTCATTTTTAAGTGGCGCCACTTAAAAATGAGGTAATATTTGACAAATTCTAATTGATTAATATTTGTCCGCTGCCTCCGAAGACTTCTATGCAACCTTTACAAATTTCTGAAAAAGACACTTTAGAAGCAATTATGTCATTTTCGAATGGCTCTGACGGAATTACGCCTCAACATCTTAAAGATCTTGTAAGTGCTTCTGCCGGTGTTGCCCTGGTGGCAGAAAAAGTCGTGGATGCTCTCATTGAAATCTCCTCTTGCTATTGTTGTAGTTTTTTTTATTATATAAGTGTAATATAAAGCTGGTGGAAGTGATTTAAGTTGAGTGGATCGCGATTTTTTGATTTGGTGACAACAGAGCACTACATCTCCGCTTCGCGTTCGATGTGTGCAATATCGAAATAGAAATCATATGTACCCTAAGCTTAATTTATTTGTAAAACTTGGTACTTCAAATTAGTAGTATTCATTGATTGGTCATATTATTTATTTATTGAAGTGAAAACTTCTTTAGATTTATTGTGATTTGAAACTCTGTGAAACGAAAAAGCGACACTAAAAAGAGACAAACATATACATCTATAAGATTTAGCCTGCGAGAGAATGAGGTAGAATACAATATACAATGTTTCCTATTATCTCGGTCTCCTCGTATATTAACTATGGTCTGCTCTTTGTGAGGTGCTTCGTAGCGTCGCCACTCTTGTCTACTTTTCTGAAGGTTTCACTTCTACCGCGTGTGAACTGCAACAACTGTTTTTTTATTTATTTACTTTTTTTTGTCTAACGGTAAGAAACTCAGCCGATAATAACACACAGATATAGTTAGATCCAAGCAGTCGTTGTTAAATACAATATCATGCGATATCAAACTTCCGAAGTTAAGGTAACTCGCAGTGTTGCAAGTTGAATAAAGTTCAACTGACGGAACTTTTGTGCGAGACGTCGACGGCGCGAGTTCGCGAGTGCTTGCCGTGTTCCGGTTTGCATAAACGAAGTTTACGGCGTCTTTGTTATGATCAAAAATTTACAAAAATTTAAATGCGTCGAAAATTATTAAAAAGGTAATTTAGATTTTTTTGTTAAAGAAAAATAAAGAAAAGATGAAATAACTAATGTAATGTTATTACAAAAATATTTTAGTAGTGATTTGGTATTATTGCTAAACTAACTGGATTCCCAATATTTTTAGTTATTCAAAAAACATGTTTGTTTATATATATGTGAGTAAATTCTACAAATAAGCGTTCTAACATCATCATAGAGCTTGAAAACTTGTAACAAATATTTAATAATGCATTAACCGGAGATTCTGCTTCGTTTATATACTTAACAGCGTCCTCCTCCAGCTAAATCTTTAAGGTCAGCCATACACGATCCAGTTTACCGTCAAGTTTGCAGCGCGCTTAAAACGGCGTCCAGTTTGCAGTGCATCCATATAGACCACTCACGTTCAAGTTCGCCGTCTAGTTTGCATTGCATGATGCCACACACTAGTTGAAATCATAGCGTCACCAGTGAAGGACAACGACGCGTTAGCCATCCTAGGCTTATTGCTCCGACTAACGTCATGCATACATGACCGCTCATTCACACGTTCAAGTTTACATGACGCTGCAATCTTGATCAAGTAGGCACAATTGAAATTCAATTTTTGCTTCAAGTAGACTTGTCATGCACACTGTACACCGTCAAGTTTACCGGGCGCCGCTTCAAGCGCGCTGCAAACTTGACGGTAAACTGCATCGTGTATGACATCCATAACGTGTTCAGCTTCAGTTCAGCAGGTTAGCCAAGTTTACTTTCTACTATCGTTATCTTTAACAATAGATAACTATAAAATTAAACTTTTAATAAAAAGTAAAAGCTGGTTTTACACAGAACTAAAAAGAATTAAATAAATTCAACATCATAGCCTCTTCATTCAATCGAAGTTGATGCTGAGCTAAACTAAGGAATATCACAAGTTTAAAGTTACATTAAAAATTTCAACCCCCCTTTTCTACACTTTGAGGTAAGCATCTTAAATAAAACTCATTCACTTTAAAATCGGTTCATATGTGACGAAGATATCGCGTTCCATACCAGCACAAAAAGGAGAGAGAAAAATACATTTGAATTAAGAACCTCCTCCTTTTTTTTTAAGTCTGCTAAAAGTCATCGCAAAATCACGCGATTTAACGTTGAGATATATCATTCCCATTCATTGGCTAACCTCGCAGCCCGGCAGGGGTAATTAATTATTTTACACAAATCCATAATTGAGGTATATAAGTGTTATGTGGCGGCATAAAATTATCAAGTTTTGTAGATGCATTGAGCACGAAGGAAAAGGTAAATTGAGTGAATAGCCACTTACCTACTTGATTTAATTTCATTTTTCTGTGGTTAGTTAGTTGACACTCTATGACAAGTCTTTTGCAAGTGAAACAATTACAATTCCAACTAGTATCTAAAACGAAAATACTTTGCGAAATGTATAGAATAAAACATTTCAACAAAAATGTTGTCATATAAATGGCAACAAGATTATTATGAAATATAGTTTCTAATTTTTTTTAAATATTCCGACATGAACAGCGAAACTGGATCAGAATACAATGCACGTCTTAAAGTTCAGACTACAGGTAACTTGCCGAAGTCGAAGAAGTTCGACACTAGTCGATGTGAGCGACGCCTTACACGACAAAGCCCGTATGACTTTTAATAAAGTGGGTTGCAGTTACGATCATGTTACTATTGTGTCTTGTGTAGATAATTATAGAACATTAAAAATCCATTCCAATAGATTGCAAAATAAGGGATTTATAATGCAACTATTTAGACAACATTCTAGTTGTTAACTTGAATTTGTGATATTTTTATAGGACAAGGGCGACGAACGAGCTCACAGTCCACCTGATGGTAAGTGGTTGCCGCGGCCCATAGACATCTACATCTATTCTCGATTACGAATAAAAATGCAGATGCGTTGTCACCTGTGAGGACTAAGATGGAAAGCCTCATTTGCATTAAAAAGGTTCTCTACACTCACTATACGAAACATAGCAGCGTTAAGTTGCTATTTTACGTTGGTATTCTGTGAGAGCGTGGTTCTTCCCCGGTCGAGCCGACCCATTCGTGCTACAAATTAATATAGCTGCAGCATGGCTCTACCACGTATAAAATATTCTTTGATCTAGTCAAAAGTGTCAAAAATTAAAGCTTTGATAAAAAGTAAAAGCCATTTACGTACATTTGATTAAACCTTTAATTAATGCCGCGACTTCAGAAGCTTTTTTGTGGATATTATATTATTCTTTTTAGTTTTAAAGTTGGTTTTACCTTTTATTAAAACTTTATTCGTTTACCCTTTTGAGTGGTCTAAGGTACCCACGAAATTATTTAATACTCGTAGTGAGATTTCATACGCTGTCACTACATGATATAATTATTATTTTAATTAATTTATTTATTTATTTAGGACCAAAAACCCTTTGTTAAAAATTATAAAAAAGAGAACACACTGCAAATGGTATTTATTATTAAACAATATCATATTTGCTTTTTTGACTGCCTCCTTGATCTCAGTTGAACAACAATCGCCTAATGGCAAAAACCTAGTGGTCGGTAGCGTGACTGCTGATCATGGGGCCCTGTGTTCGAGGCTTTTCTGTCAAGAATGCATGCACGCAATGCACGCCTCGGAAAGCACGTAAAAACGTTGGTCCTGCGCCTGATCTCTGGCCGCTCGTGTCGGATTGCTGTCAGAGTACATCGGATACACTCGAACACTATAATCCTATCCTACGCAGATGGCTAGAACCCGTTGAAACTAGCCGCCGTGGCCGAAATTCGGTCTGAAGGACATTATTATATTATGTTTACTGCATTATATAATCTATAAGTATATATGCATGTTTATTCATATAGCATAGTATATTTTTTAGAATAGAATAGAATCATTTTTATTCAATATAGATTACAATACATAATAGTTACTGTAAGTCATTTTTTTACTTTTACCACTGGTTTGCAAAAAAACCTCTGTGCTGGGAAGAACCAGCAGGAAACCCAGCGGGACTTTTTAAAAAAAAGCACAATTTACAATATAATATTTTATAAAATTGTTATGAAAACATTTAGAAACAGCATGGTAGCATCACCTCATTCCCAGGGGTTATTATCAGTCATGTACTCTTTAGTAGTATAATAACCCTTACTAGACAATTTTTGCTTAATAAATAATGATAATTGATAGAAAAGGTCTGCATATTTTAGTAGTCTACATTGCCCCATGAAGGAGTTACTGACGCTTTGGAGTAGAGTAACTGGTATAAATGACTTGTGCTTGTTCCTAGTATTCACAGAATGTACATCACTATTTTTAATAAAACTATTGTTGTTTTTGTTTACATACATTAAATTCTCGTAAATATATTGAGAGGCCAAAGTTAATTTATTTATTTCTTTAAATTTTTCTCTAAGGGATTCCTTTGGAACTAGGCTATAATTTGCTCTTATGGCTCTCTTTTGCAAAACAAAGATAGTTTCAATATCAGTCGCATTACCCCATAGCAAGATTCCATATGACATTATGCTATGGAAATAACTAAAATAAACTAATCTAGCTATTTCAACACATGTAAGGCATCTAATCTTTTTTACAGCATATTATGCTGCAGAACTAAGTTTGCTAGCTAGTTTAGATATATAAGGGCCCCATTGAAACTTCGCGTCAAATGTAATTCCGAGAAAAACAGTGGATTCAACAAGGCCCAGCTCCTCCCCATTTAAAAGCACTGTGGTATTCACCTGCTTAACATTAGGTGTGGTGAATTTAATACATTTCGTTTTATTTGCACAGATATAGCCACTAAGTTGAATTTTTAAAAAGATCTCATAAATGTACCGTCCATTATAAACATAAAAGAGTAAACATCAATTCCTGATAACTTTCAGCTAAAAAGCTCCACCGGTCTTTAATGAGGAAACTGCCTGTAAACATTCAATTTCCTGTGGGATATTCCCTGCTAACCTTTACAATATCATTCAGTGTTCTATCAATTACGAGGTCGACGTTGTTTGAAAACCAACGTTATGCACTCTGAGTTTACAACTCATGACTTTTTAAAATGACTTCTTAATTTTTGTTTTAATTATTAACCGATACAATAAACAATATTCTACCAAAAAGAGTTCATAAGAATTAAATTGCGCCATTCCATCACCGCATTTTTCCTTGAAGGTTTTGAAAAAGGAGACTATGGAAAATTGAAAAAAGTCAGAAAGATGTATCCTTAGTAAGGAACGACGGCGGTTTGATTGATCATATATTTTTCCATTATACAATATTTATTCATTTATAACTTATTAATTAACACTTAAAGGTACATATGTAAGTTACAAGGTAAGCCTATTAAAAGTTTTCACAAATGGGTAATCGGGTAGGTAAATACAGTAACATTTTAAATAGATACTAACCTTAACTTCTTCTAAAGCACGGTCGCGGAGCAGGAATTTTTTTATTGCTTTGCATTTTTAAACTTAATTCCCATCATAAAAGTTTTATTGCAACTAAGATAGTTTTAGGACCTTTTGAACAGTATTTGTGATTCAAAAACCGAGTTTATTCTCAAGTTATTAAAGTTCACATTTGTATGAATTGCAATAATTTGAAATTCTAATCAGTGTCTTTACGGACATTTCTTGTAAATGTCCGTAAAGACACTGATTATTATGGCGTGTTACATGTTTAGAGGAGTAGCAGCAAAGACTCCACAAGAGTCTTAGTCTTCAGAGGTGACAACACATCTGAAGCTTTCTTTGTTTGAAGTTGGTTGCAGTAGCCACTCACTATCAGGTGGACTGTAAGTTTGTCACTTATAGAAAAAAGTGTCAGTCGTAGGACTGCAAGTCAGAAGTGAAAACATCTAGCTTCACAAACTTGTAATCATTATTTTTGAGTTGTTAAGAAATATCTTTTTAGGAAGTATTTTTTATTAGAAATTATTTTTATTAACGTATTAATACAGTAATAAAATTTTCATTAATTGCGCAGTTTTACATGAAAAAGAATGTTTATTATCTATATAATACAAACAAATTTATAAATACATATCAATTTTATAAAACTGGATTTTATCATTACTTTTATCAATTTTATGTATCTGAGCGTGACGGTCACGCAAGTTCAGTGCTTTTCCCCATCCCAAAAGTGCCCAAAGTGCCTAAAGATTTTTTCACATCAAAAAAAAAGCTTGTGCGTGTAATTGTGTACACACGTACAGAATGAAACTTCTTAACGACAAATAATTCTTCTTTTATTTTGTATTTTACTTATGTAAAAGAAGAATTTTTGTTTTTTAATACCGTACTAAATTTCTCCACTACGTCGATAAAGAAGTTTCACTTCAAAAATAAATGTCTGTGTACTGCGGTCGCCAATCCTTCTACCAATTGTGACAATTTTATTATTTATTTTCAAGATGGTAGCAGACCTTTTGTGCCTACGAGTCCATTTGGGTAGGTACTACCATCTTACGTATTTCAATTTCAACAAATAGCAGTACTTGCACTGTGTTCCTGTCTAAAGGTATAATGATAATGTCCTTAACACCGAATTTCGGTCATGGTGGCCAGTCTCAACCAAGACTAGCCATCCGCGCATTACAGGATTATCGTGCACGTGTGTACGCTAACACAGGTGCACTCTCTATTCTCCCACTCTCATAGTCCGATGGCCCGGCAATCCGACACGACCAGGCGCAGAACCAAGGGCTTTACATGCTTTCCGAGGTACGGAGCTTAAGCACCGTCAATTTTTTGAATTTGTTGACAGAAAAACCCAATAACTAATAATAGATTTTTTTTTAAATTTTTGTTCGCCATTTGCCTATATTACTTATTCTGAACCTTCTCTGCAAATTTGGCCGGTTATTGCAAAATAGCCACAGGGCTGGAGGATTTTTAATTTTTTTCTGACTATACACTAGTCCAAGCATGCCTGTGAGTATTCCGTCTCTAATCGAAAAACTTATATTAAAAGGATACTGCTGGGGCTACACCACTATTATAGTGCGTCATGGATGTTTACTGAAGTGAGAACAGATGAAATTATGCCATTAGATTCAAAAAGTAGCCTCCCTGTACAACAGATAGGATACAAAGACACACATAACTTGGTGTCGCGCCAATAGTCATCCATCCATCCATTACAGCCTAACAAAATCCACTGCTGAACATGAGCCTCCTTCATAAATTTCCTCATAGGGATCCCCCTATTATTGCCATAAATGTTAATAGTATCCTTGGGTTTTGTGTGCTAAGTACGACTCTCCAATATTGCAACACTGGCTGGGTGTCGTACTTGTTAAATTATCGTAATTTATTTTAGTCGCTTGTCAAATTACTGTAATTTATTTTGATCTCTTATTTAAATGTTTGCTTTTTTATCAGTGATGTTAGGCTCAAACACTAATTAAGTTTTTGGAGCCGAACACTAATTAAGTTTAAGTTAAATAGAGCTGTGATAGCTCAGAAGCTAAACGCTCGCTATAAATTTCACAGTACGCGAGTAACCGGGGTTTCATCCCCGCCGAATGAATGTTTTAATCGCAATTTTAAGTGCAGATTTACCACGTATTTAAGCCTCTATAAGTGATAAAAATTCTAGGTCCTTGAGATCCCAGATAACCAGGTTTCACTGTACTATTTTTCATCATCATCATCATCATCATCATTACAGCCCTTCACAAGTCCACTGCTGAACATAGACCTCCCCCAACGAAAGCTACAAATCATGGTCTTAAGCCACCTACATCCATTAACTTTCTGCATCACTTACTAGGTTGTCACTCCATCTAGTGGAGGGCGCCTTACACGCTTACCGGTACCGGGCTGGCACTCAAGAACCTTTTTATTCCGTTTCGATGATAAAATTCATATTATAGTCACAGCAAGATCACACCGACCGTTACGTCCTTCACGAGGACATGCACCTTGCGAGACACGCTCCGGGCGATCTTCCAACAACGAGATCTTATGAATAGAAATAACAAACTTTAACCAACTTTCAAAACATTAAGTTCAGGAGGGATTACGGACAACAGTAATTCATATAATTTTGTATTGAAATAACGTTTCGTTCTGCAAACTCTGAAAGTCGTAGGTTCGAATCCGCCATTCGACGTAAATCGGTACTTACCCTAACACAAGTAATTTAAGCTTACTTTTTAAGGGTAACAAGCGAGTAATATTTCACCTTATAGTAAGTGGATGCTATGGCCCATAGATATCTACATCTATCATCGATTAAGAATCAAAATGCATATGCATTGTCACCTCTGAAGACTAAGATGGGATGCACCATTACCAGTAAAAAGGGTTTCCGACTCTACCACATACAGCTACGCTGGATACACGTGTGTATTTCTTCGGTTCCACAGGCCGTTTCTGGTAAATGTCGACTCGTCCGTCGAGATGACGTGCTCAATGAAACCAGGCACACGTTGTTGCTGGTCTAATAACCAACGGCAGAAAACTCGCCGGCGGTCGTGATCGCCGGGAACTAAAGCTTGCACTTTGTACACTTTGTATGGGCGCATTCGGTTACGCTTTAACACCTTGTGATTTGTTGTATTAAGATATGTGTTTTATTATATAGATTAACCGTGTAGTGGCTGTGTAAGAATATCCACTACCCCCATATCGTCACGTGGGTATCGTTAGAGGTGACAGAGGAAAATAAACCAGGAGATGGGCAGCAGCGTCTTCCTAATAACAACTAAAAGTAAAAACTGCAGTTGCCAACCCGCGAGGTATTCTATGGAGAAGGCATAGGTATCCAGTAGCAGTCCTTCAGCAGTGAACTTTTTATAGGCTATGACGGTAACGGTAACGGATAACAGTAATTATTATAGACACCTTATGATTGTTATAGGTTAAGTCCCTTACTGGACATGGGCTCTGCCGTTGGATTTGCCTAAATCAACACGCCTTGTCAGGTGGATTGATGATCGCAGTATCATACGTCTCGCACTTTTGGTCTTGCGCCTTCACAGGTGTCTGTTACTGGTCTGGTTTACAATACGTCTGGCGTAACCGAAATGGTTTACATCTATGAGAGCCATGAGATCTTTCTGACATTTCCCACAGTCAGTTACAAAAGTAAGTGATTTACATAAATTATATTCCCGTTAACCCTTCCGCGTAAGCTTGTGTTAAGAGTTATTGAGGGCCCCGTGGAGTTGCCAGTCCTCCCATCGGGCGCGTCCCAGGTGGCGGATAGGGGAACGCCACCCAGATATGGGTGGTAGCGGGAAACCGCCGCGGACCAAAACTGGCCGGGATTTGGCGTACCGAGGTTCCATTAGGACTAGAAACGCCCGGGGCTTAATGCCCAAGAGATGGGCCTTCACAGGCTTGTCGTTGCTCCGGTATCGCTCTTTGATTAGAGCGGACAGGATGCAACACGCGGCGATTTGCCAAGCGCAACAATGCTGGGTGACCCGCGGTGATGTGCAAGCGCACCGATACCGGGCGATCTGTGCGGCGATGTGCCAAGTGCACCAATGCCGGACAACCCGTAAGCCCGTAACCTGGGCACGGGGCCACGCAGGCCGTGAGGAAGAAAACCTCTTCAAAAATAACCCCAATCCTAAGGTCTAAGGTGCCGAGGGGATGAATGGCTGGGGGGGAGCCCAGTCCCAAGCCTTGGGGGGAAGGGGTTCAGGGACCGCACCCTGTAAAAAAAGGAACCAAAAAAATGCAGGTGACAAAAATCTATTCCCCAGGGTGGTCCCGCCAAAAGCGGGGAGTCCACCCCCAGCAGCCTTAATAGGCTCTGTGGCAGCCCCATCGTATCTGGGGGGGGGGCAATCCACTGCATCGCGGGGATGCACAAGCGTCAACCGCGGGTCCCACAACACCTAAGGGGCAAAGTAATAAGGAAGGAGCCGTGTCGGGTGGTACAGCGGTGCCGACACGAGATAAGCGTGGGCGCTTTAAGCGCCCCAATAATACGCCAGCAAATCAGGCGATTGAGAGCGATGGAGGCGCGTCCGATGGTTCGGCCATATCACTTAAATCGGCCCCATCGGAAGGGGAAGAAAGGGCGCTGCCCAAGTGCTGCGGTTGTGGCTGCTAAATTTGCGGCAGTGTCAGCCACAGCCTCTGAAGAAGAGGCCGCCACAGGCATGGAAACAGAGGAGGATCTTTTCGACCCCTCCGTAACGCCCACGAACACCAGGGCGAAAAAAAGCCTGCCCGACCTAGAGGAGTTGGCCCGCGAAATGTCGACGCATAGTGACAGTGAGCTTGGCCAACAAATCGAAATAAATCTCCAGGCCGTTGAAAAGGTAGCAGATCGCTCTCGCAACCTAAAAGGCAATTTCGTGAGGGGTATAAGGCTAGCTGTGCGTAATATAAAGGCGGCGACTGAAGAACTTGCGCGAAGGACCAAGACAAGCGAAAACATCAAAAGGCTTGAAAAGGAGAACGAGGAATTGCGATCACAGCTGGCCAGCCTTGCGGCTAAAACGGAAAAACTAACGGAGGAGATTTATCTGCTCCGCAAGCAGGAAACACAAAAGGCCCATCCACCGAACACAGCAGCCACGTCCAATCGACCGGTGCTAGCACACCACAAGGCCAAGCATGGAGAGGGGGACCTCATGGAGCGTATTGGGTCCCTAATCGAAGAAAAATTGGCTATATTTGAGGCCAAGATGTTTCCCGATAGGGTGATCCGACCTCCATTGGCAGGTACGAGTCGAGGTGAGTTACCACAACGGCTATCACCACCTTTACAATCGGCTCCATCGTCGCAGCCACAGAAGACGAAAAGGCAAAGGTCGAAGAGGAAAAAGAAGCCTGCCTACCCACCGCTGGTCGATCTTCCCCCTGTGGCTGCGTCGGTATCGAATGACCCGGTACCGCCCAATGCCAGTTCATGGGTAGAAGTGGCTAAAAAGCCCAAAAAATCAAGGGCCACTGAAAAGCGAATCGCCACGATGGCGTCACCTTCCGGTACAGCGAAAGAGAGGCGGAAAAACAAAAAAGTATTGCTTGCCCCAACATCTGCGGCCGTAACAGTTACGGTGTCGGAAAGCTCCACTGTTACTTATGCCAAAGTAATGGAGGAGGCAAAGGCCAAAATACACTTGGCAGATTTTGGCATCGAAACAGTCCGCCAGAAGCGGGCGGTAACCGGAGGACTCCTGCTGAAATTAAGGGTCCAGATTGCGGCGCGAAGGCGGACAAGCTGGCGGCCAAAATGCGTGAGGTTCTCTCAGACCTAAACGTGCGAATCAATCGGCCAGTTAAAACAAGCGACGTTCGACTGAGGGACCTCGACGACGCCGTTAGCACTTTGGAGGTTGCGGCGGCTATGGCTGAGGCAGGAAATTGTTCGGTGGATGACATAAAAGTCGGGAAATCCACCGAAATCCCACTAGCATGGGGACATGCTGGGTGCGGTGCCCAGTCACGGCAGTCCGCAAGATTGCGGCTGTTGGGCGAGTGCGTGGGTTGGGGTCTGCTCGAGTTGAATTACTGGAGCCCAGGCCCATGCATTTTTCGGTGCCTAGAAAGGGGCACGCTGCCAGCAGGTGCTCCAGTGAAACAAACAGAGGCGCACGTTGTTATGCTTGTGGAGAGCAAGGACACAGGGCGAAACAGTGCACTGCGTCGGCACTAAATGTCCCCTGTGTTCCGATCTCGGCATTCTGCTGGCCACAGATTAGGGAAGAAGTGCATCCCACCTCCCAAAAAAGGGAAAGAAGAATGGTGAGATATCTTCACCCACCAGCAAGGCGGCCACAACGACTTCTGTCGCTGCACCGAGTATTAGCTCGGCTATGGAGGTGGCTGAGTTATAAATTCGCGCCCTGAAAGTCCTCCAGGGCAATCTGAACCACTGCCGCAATGCGCAGCATCTGCTTATGCAAACCATTGCGGAGTGGCGGGTTGCCCTTGCAGTAGTAGCGGAGCCCTATGCCGTCCCCGACCATCCTCGCTGGTTCGGTGACGAATCGGGCTCCGTCGCCATCTACTGGGGGGGTGGAGAGGGTGCCCCACCCTGCACTCTATTGAGAAGAGGGCAGGGCTTTGTTGCAGTGCAATGGGGCCCCTGGCCGCAGTGGGCTGCTATGTCTCTCTAATAGGTCCCTTGCCGACTACGAGGCGTACCTGGACGAGGTGGCGAATTGTGTTCGCGAATATCAAACTCGTCCGTTGATCGCTCTGGGAGATTTTAACGCCCACACAAGGGCTTGGGGCAACCCCAGAGACGATCCCAAGGGAGAGACAGTGATGGTATGGGCGGCTGGGCTGGACCTCCGATTAATTAATCAGGGGTCCGTAAGCACATGTGTACGGTGGCAGGGGGAGTCCATCGTGGATCTTACGTGGGCAACTCCTCCTGCAATGCAAATGCTGTCGGGCTGGCGAGTGGCGGAGGAGGCGGTCACTTTGTCTGACCACCGCCACATCGTATTCGATGTCGCACTTCGACAGCCCGACAGTAACCCCAGTCGCCGAGAGAGCAGCCCACCGCGGCGTTGGTGTCTCAAGCGGCTCGACCGAGACAAGCTCGAAGCCGCCGCCATCGTCGCGTCCTGGCCAGAAAACGCCGAAGAGGTTCAGTCCAATCCTGAAGTGGAAGCGAACTGGTTTCGGGGTACGATGGCGCAAATTTGCGACCTGTCGATGCCCAGAACCAGTCGCCCCAAGCGCAAAACAGTGTACTGGTGGTCAGCAGAAATCGCACGGCTCCGTGCACTCTGCTTGCGGTGTCGGCGCCAGTACACTAGAGCCCGAAGGAGAAGACGGCGAGCTCCGCCTGAGGAGATAGCCAGACTCTATGGGGCATACCGAGCGGCTAAAGGCGTTGCAAATTGCCATCACCAACGCCAGGTCTCGGTCCTGGAAAGAGCTTCTGAGGGACTCAACAAGATCCCTGGGGCGCCCATACAGGTTGGTGCTGGGTAGCTCGGCCCTGGTCGCCCTTTGACGGAGACTCGATCCGGATCTACTGGGAAGGGTCATCAGCACGCTCAGCTCCGGTCAGGTCCCGAAGGTCACCTGCCGTCTTCATGGGAGTGGCGAGATGAGATGGGGGTGACCGTTGAGGAGTTGGACCGAGCCGTTAGCCGCTTAAAAGCCCGGAACACAGCACCGGGGCCCGACGGAATCCCGGCCGGGCCCTAGTGCTGAGTCTGGCGTTCTGGGAACAGGCTCAGACAGCTGTTTACCAGCTGTTTGCGGTGTGCCAAGTTTCCCACAGCCTGGAAAGAGGCAAGGCTGGTCCTCTTGAAGAAAGAGGGCAGGGCCGCTGATTCTCCTCTGCGTAGCGCCCCATATGCCTGTTGGACGAGATTGGCAAATTGTTCGAGAGGATAGTTGCCACTCGGCTCAGCGGGCATCTGTCGCGCGTCGGTCCCGATTTGGCTGACAGCCAGTTTGGGTTCCGGCGGGAGCGTTCCACTGTAGATGCGATTATGCGCGTCCGCTCCCTGTCGGAACAAACAGTATCACAGGGTGGCGTGGCGTTGGCGATAAGTCTTGATATCGTCAACGCCTTTAACTCTCTACCCTGGGACGCAATCAGGAGGGCACTGATACATCATCAGGTGCCCCCCTGCCTGCAAGGTATTATTGGGGACTACTTGCGCGACAGGTACATTCTGTACGTGGGGCAAGATGGTAGAAAGATCCGGAGGGAGATCAAACGTGGGGTTCCACAGGGCTCGGTGCTGGGTCCACTACTGTGGAACCTCGCGTACGATGCGGTTCTGCGAGTCGACCTTCCCGCTGGCGTAAATGTCGTGTGCTATGCCGACGACACCTTGGTGATCGCCAGCGGGATAACTTTCGAGAGGGCCAAGGAGCTCGCCGAGCTTGGGGTGGAAGTCGTCGTCTCCAAAATCCACGAGTTGGGCTAGAAATAGCGCCTCACAAGACCGAGGCCCTATGGTTCCATAAATTACCATGGGGCAAGGAACCACCGACTCGTGCGTCCGCGTGGGTGGGTCCGAAGTCAGAGTGGGGAGGTACATGAAGTACCTAGGCCTCCACCTGGACAGTCGCTGGGGCTTCGAAGAACATTTCGAGCGCCTAGTCCCCCGAATCGAAAGGGTGGCGGGTGCTATGCATAGACTGCTGCCCAATCTAGGGGGACCGACGGAGGAAGTACGTCGCCCTATGCGGGAGTTATACGGTCCGTAGCTCTGTATGGAGCGCCTGTATAAAAGGCTAGCCATCCGACGCTGTAGAATTAAAATATACAGTGTCCAGCGGAGGATGGCCATACGGATCGTACGAGGATACCGCACTATATCCTTTGAGGCGGCGACAATCCTGGCTCGCTTTCCACCACTAGATATACTGGCGGAAATGGACGCGAGGGTGTACGACCGAATCCGTGCCCTCCGCCAGAGTGGTGGTAGTGAGCCAGAAGAGGCGCTCGAATCAATTAAACGGCAGGAACGACGAAACGCCCTGGCGACATGGCGCACTCGACTTGAGGAGCGCTATGAACGCAAACGTGTCATTGGAGCAATCCTGCCGGTCTTCGAAGCCTGGATGCAGCGACGAACAGGAAGACTTACCTACAGACTTACACAGATAATTACCGGGCATGGGTGCTTCGGTGATTATCTGTAAGATCGACGCGAGACGACGGCGAACTGCTTCCACTGTGGTGGACGGGAACAGACTCCGCTTCCCATACGCTCGCAGTATGCCCAGCGTGGGAACGGGAGCGGACAATCCTGGTGAACTGCATTGACGGAACCTCTCCCTGCCAGCAGTCGTGTCGGCGATGCTGAGCGGGGATTCGGCGTGGAGGGCCGTAGCCACCTTCTGTGAATCTGTTATGATTCAGAAGGAGGCTTCTGAGCGGGATCGGGAGAGGGCAGATCCCGCGCGGAGACGACGTCGTCAAGGCGCTCGTCACGGCCCTCCTCTTGAAAACGGTGTTCCCCTACCAGAAACGGGGCCTCCGGGGTTGCAGACACTCGGGCCGGGGGCCTCTAGCGCCTAGTTATGTAACCCCCGAGGAGGACGATGACTCGGAAGTGGTCTCGAGACATCGTGGTAGCACTGCGAGGGTGCTGGGGGTAGCATGTACTGCCCCCGGGACGTGCTATTAGTGTAGCAAAGCGATGGAGGGGCCCCGGTTGCGTTCCGAACGGAGATCCCGGGCCTCGTATACGCTGATGGTGACCACCGTGGGGTTTTAGCCGGTAGGAGTCCGGCATAACCTTTTCGTTGCCCCCGCAGCGGAAGGTATCCATGAGGATTTCCCCACGAAAAAAAAAAAAAAAAAAAGAAGTGATTGAGGGCATTAGTCGAATTGCGGATTTTAAATTAACACAACGACATTTTTAATTTGCTGTCCGTACCTCCACCAATTGTCGCTAATTTATACATATATAAATAAAATTGAAGTGTCTATCTGTAATATCGAAATAACTGACCCTTATTGAGCTGAGGGGGTTATTTATATGCCACTAAGATATGAATAACCATTTTTAATTTTTTTTCTGTCTGTCTGTCTGTCTGTTCGAGTTGCGATAAGATAAATTTTCCTTATATTAAATCTAAATAACGTCATATTGATAGATCCCATCCAAGCCAGGCCGGTGTAGGTTGCTAGTACATTATGAGTCACGACGTAATAGAATCTATCACCCTATTTCCAGCCGTGGGAGTCGTAAGAGGTCACTATCGTAGGTGCCAAAAAGATCTGTATAGATAGTTCACAATTTGAGTGTATATTTTTGCATGTATGTTTTTTTTATATCTACGATCGTATCAAGCGATTACAGTTTTTTTAATAATGATGAACTTCAAAACAGAACCTTTAAAATGTGAATATTTGTTTTGAGAGTGCAATTATTGACCGATTAAAATTAGAATGTACAAAAACTCTGCTTGCGTCCCTTTTTACAGTGTAAAACATGTTAATCAATTTCGGCGGGAACATCGAGTGACAGATGTTGGAGGTCGGAATGAAATTTCCCCCTGGAAATTGAATGTTCGTGAGCAACTTCCTTATTAACGTTGACAGCGCCAAAGCTCCGGGATTTTGATTATGGGCAGCAAACACCGGTGAGTGATTTAGTCGCAACATTCATATGAAAGATGAATCAAATGAAATTGAAAATTGTTAAAACACCTTTTCGATAACACGCAACATGGATACGTAAGAGAATTTCTGGAGGGTTTTCTTATTACGCAACACATTTTATTTAGTTATAACACCATATTTGGTATAAAAATGTTGACATCCTCAGCTGCAAGATTGTGGAATCGATTACCCTTCAAGAAACCTTCAAGAAAAGAGCCTACTCCTTCTTAAAAGGCCGACAACGCATCTGCAATTCCCCTGGTGTTGCAGTTGTTCATGGGCGGCGGTAGTCATTTACCATCAGGTGAGCCGCATGCTCGTTTGCCCTCTCTCGTATAAAAAAAAACACAACTAAAGCATAGACCTTTTTTCGAAGTGAGAGTTCGAGTGTGAATATCCATTTGACTATGTCCTCTACTTACTGGCTTAAGTCTCACAAAACTTAATGTCGTTTTTTAAATTGCTGCCACTATTATGAAAATCTCCCATTTAAAATAAAAGCACACTAGTATTTACCTGTTTAACATTTGGTGGTGAAAATTTAACACATTTCGTTTTATTTCGTTTTTTTCGTTTTATTACCGTTTTAAATCATATTATTGACGTTAAACCAGTGTACTATTCTTGATATAGCATTATTCACTTCGTCATATTTTAATAATTGCCTTTTAATTCGGAAAATCAAAGAAGTGTCATCAGCAAATAGAACTATATCATGGTTTTTTCCCTACCAAGTAAGGTATGTGCTAACCATCTGAGCCGTGGTAGCTCAGATGGTTAGCGCTCACTGTAAGCTTCACAGTACGCGAGCAACCCGGGTTCGATCCCCGCCGGCAACAATGAAATTGTTAATTGCAATTTTAAGTGCTGATTTACCACGTGCTTGGCGGTGAAGGAAAACATCGTGAGGAAACCTGCATGTCTGAGAAATCAAAATAAAAAAATATTTCGAAGACATGTGAAGTTCATCAACACGCATTAGGCAGCGCGGCGGACATTCCTTGCCCTAAAACCCTCTCAGAAATGAGAGGAGGCCTGTGCCCAGCAGTGGGACGTATATAGGCTGTAACTTTACTTTTTTACTTTACTTTAAGTAAGGTATGTCATTAATATAAACTAAGAACAGGAAGGGGCCAAGAATTGAACCCCGAGGAACACCCATAGATACTACCAATCCGGAAGAACTGCTCCCATTTATAACAACTATTTTCGTTCTATTATTTAGATATGATGTAGTAAGTTTGAGTGCTGTTTTTTTTTACACTATAATGTTGTAGCTTCCTGATTAATGTATCATGGTGAACGCTGTCGAAAGCCTTGGTAAGATCACAAAATATACACAAAGCATCCTCTGAATTCTCCCAGGTACAGAAAAAATGTTTAATCAGCTCAACACCAGCATTAGTCTCACAAAACTTAATCTCCGCAAAACAAAACTAAATCAGTTCCGCGCGGTGCGTCGTAGCGAGCGTGCGTACCTTCGTAAATAACATTTGCAATGGAGGATTCAACGACCTCTAAAATGTTAAAGTGCGCGAATTTTAATTTAGTTATAAACGAGGTTCTGGCGTTTATACAGAACAAGTGTGATGTGATGGACGAAGATTCAATGATCAGACTGTGTATTACGGCATTTAAACCGAAAGATATTAGTGCAGCTAAAAATCTCGTGTTTACATCAGTTAAGACATCGGGAAGACAGATTAAGCGCAAAAGGGAAGGTAAAACCCAACGAAACCTAGAGGACATAATAGCTCTGATAAAACAGAAAGACCCTGAAGAATTGCCAATTTTTGTCGTTCGACCTACAAAAATTATCCCCGGTCACTTTTGACCATATAGACGTGATAATATTGCTGAAGGACATTATTATCCTCAAACATGAAATTGAAACTATCAGGGAGACGTATATACCTATAGACCAGTCTTCAAAATTAAAAAATGAAGTCATCAACCTACAACAAACATCGATAGTCTACAATCTCCAGCGGGATAACTCTTTTAATACAAAGCGAGGTACAAACCGCATATTGAATGGCTCCGAATATAACTGTGATAGCGGCCCTACAGGATTTTTACACTTTACTCAAGAGACAGTAAAGAACAATAACAATTTGACCGTTACTGACAAAGCGGTAGGAGGACGAACTGCGTAAGCGCATCTCTCACTGTGCCTGTCGCACTTAATGTCCGCAGGCAATCTATCTGTTGCACGGAGGCCAGCTGGCATGCGCACGGTACAAATGCATGGCGCCTCAGCTACCGCGGTGACTAATACCTCTGTAGGTGTTGGTGCAGTGAACGATCAGCTGATACTATCGCCGCAATCGTAAAGCGCTTTGAATAGGCGGGATGAAGATTGGCAAATTGTACAAAGGAAAAAGCTTCAAAACAGATTTTTAGGTAGAAAAGGAACGTGCACCGTTATTGAAATTAATTTTAAGGCTGCGAATATCAGTGTTCCTATCTTCATAAATATTGTACACCAAGAAAAATGTGAAGAAGACATAGTATCCTACATAAAAAGTAAAACGAATGTGGAGGTGACCCTTCATAAGATCAAATTCAAGCAACAGAGAGAATACAACTCATAAAAAAAATATATGTACTTAAACATAATTTAAGTTTGTTCTTGGACTGTAACTTGTGGCCCAATGGTATAACATTCCGTCGTTTTATTGAATTTAGCAAGAGACATTCAAACAGACAAGAGAAATCTGATACTGGCGCAAAAATAATGAACTTAAATGGATAATACGACTAATAACATTTTCGCTATACGGGGCCACACCTACCGAGACTCTGAGGGCTGCTGTTCACGCTTTGCATTAGGCATTCCTATCTGCCAAATGAGCTAATGAAGACGGTGATAGTGCCTATTATTCAAAATAAAACTGGTGATACTGCCGACAAGTGCAACTTCCGCCCGATGTCATTAGCTACAACCACATCTGAGGTGCTTGACGGCCTGCTTGAGAGACAACTTAAAGAGCATCTCCATCTACATGACGCTCAGTTCGGCTTCAGACCAGGACTTTCGACTGAATGCGCAATTATGTCTCTCAAGCAGACTGTTAGGTACTACACGGATAGGAATACGCCTGTGTATGCAGCCGTTCTTGATCTCAGTAAGGCATTTAACCTGGTTAGATATGATATTATTTGGCGTTAATTAAAAGAGACAGGTATGCCGGGTCGGTTGATAAATATTTTCAAATATTGGTATGAACACCAAACAAACCAGATCAGATGGCTTGGTGAGCTTTCTGATGAGTACAGGTTAGAGTGTGGAGTGAGACAGGGGGGGCTAACATCTCGTTCTCTCTTCAACTTATATGTGAATCGGTTGATTGACACAGGGGTCGACAGCTCGATTGATGGTCACTGCATCAACAGTATCATGCAGATGACATGGTGTTGCTCAGCCCATCAATCGCTGGTCTCAGAAAACTAATAGGTGTATGTGAGAAGTACGCTTTGTCACACGGTCTCCTGTACAATCTTAAAAAGAGTGAGCTCTTAATCTTTCAAGCTAGGGGTAGTAAGCTGGGAGATGTGCCGCGTGTGCTGCTAAATGACGTCGCTCTAGGCAGGGTGAAAGAGTTTAAATATCTCGGCCATATGGTTACCGAGGATTTAAAAGACGATACTGACATCGAAAGGGAAAGGAGGGCGATGACGGTCCGCTGTAATATGCTGGCACGCAGATTCGCGCGGTGTAGCTTTGGAGTAAAGATAACTCTCTTTAAAGCCTTTTGCCAAACTCTATACACTTGCAGTCTGTGGGTCAACTACACGCAGCGGGCAATCAACGCTCTCCGAGTACAATATAATAACGCATTCAGGGTGCTGGTGGCGCTCCCGCGCTACTGTAGTGCGTCTGCGATGTTTGTGCACGCGCACACGGAGGGCTTCCACACCATTCTGCGGCGCCGCATCGCCTCGCTGATGCTCCGTACGCGGGGGAGCGCCAACACCATCCTGAACGTGCTCAGCGACAAGCCTGACTGCCCCTTTCTGCGGCACTGGGTACAAGCACAAATGCATGTGTCCGGTGCCCCAGAGGGTGGCAGATACTTGAATTAAATTGTAGATTAATATTATTGAAGTAATTAATATTAAGTAGTCTTTATCTTAAACAATTTAATTAAGTTAAATTGTACTGAATTAAATTGAATAAGATTAAATTAAATTAAACTAAATTAGATAGATAGATTAGATTGAATAGAATTGAATTAAATTAAATTAAATTAGATGAGATTAAATTTATTATAATGTAATGTTTTTTTCTTATGTCACTTGTATGGACTCTGTCTGAAAAAATTGTTTTTTTTATTAGTTGTGAAGCGACCCCTTGTAAAACCAAACTGATTTTTATGGACTTAACATTTGATGTAGAATAATTTTGCAAAAATTTTACTGAGCGGTGGCAGTACAGTAGGGTTTAATGTACAACCAGATTTAAATAAAGGTAATAATAATAATTTTAATTAATTGTTGGGTTGCGATTGCATTTATTATAGACGCAAGAACTTTAACTGAGATCCCCATAGATCTGCTCTTTTTTTAATAACAATAGTTTTGAAATGTTTTACAATATCTTCTGATAATATTTTATGAAATGCAAATCTTTTTTTACAGACATTTTCATTTTGTTTGAGTAATGACTCGGCAACAGCATGGGAGGATGTTGGTGTTGATCTGATTGAACATATTTTCAATGCATGGTAGAGTTCACAGGATCATCGTCATTATTACAGCCCGTCACAAGTCCACTGATAAATATAGGCCTCCCCCAAGGAATGCCGCAAAGCTCTTTCCTGAGCCAGCTGCATTTATCTATTACACTTCGCTTACCGGTAAGCGGCTGGCACTCGATAACCTTTCTTCCCTTGTAGCTGCCGGTTTTTTGAGTTATGTTCCAGCCCTATTGCCACTTCGGCTTACTGATCTGTTGGGCTACATTCTTTTCTCTGGTTCTAATGCGGGTGTCGTAACCTTAAGCTTCATCATATGGCCAGCAGTGAAGGACGACGTCTCACATAATGCTTTGGGTGTATTTTGTGTCCTATCCAAAGCTTTTGACTGTGTTCACCAGGATTCTTCTTACTTTGATTTCTTGCTCTTAGGTTCACTATTGGTGTGAGAAGTTTTCTCTTGAAACTTATTATTTCATAGCTAAGTAACAAAACTCACAAAGTTTTACCTAAGAGTTTTTCCGGATCGATAGTACAAATGAGCGTTTCTCGGGGTTCAATTTTTGGTCCCCTTTTGTTTCTTTTGCTATATTAACAAAATAACGACTTATCTAAAATAATACATTGCTGAAACGTTAACAATTTGATAAAAATTCATGACTCCAAATGTTAATCTTAATTAATATAATGTTAAATGGGGACGAATTGAGATTTATTGATACTTTTTTTAAATAACTCTAGACGCGAAGCTTTATGGGGATGGGGATATATGAGGGTATATATGCCAGCAAGCAAACTTAGTTCTACAGCGTATGCTGTGAAAATGATTAGAAACGTCACCAGCATTGAAACAGCTAGACTAGTTTGTTGCTGTTTGTATCCATAGCATAATGTCGTATGGTATTTTGCAATGAGTGAACGCGACTGAAACTAAAAACTTGTTTCGCAAAAGAGGGCTGTAAAAGCAGTCTGCAATTTAATACCCAAAGAGTCCCTAAGACAAACATTAAAGAAATTAATGTATACTTTAGCCTCACAATACAGTTACGAAAATATGTTTAATATATGTACACAAAAACTGCAATAAAGCAATTCAAAATAATTTAAAATTAAAAATTTTGTACAACCGACTTCAATATAAATGATCAATTATGATTATATTTATATGGAACCACATGAGAAGCACCAGCTTTCAAATAAAAAAAGAATCATCGAAATTGGTTCACGCAGAAAAAAGTTATGAGGTAACACACATAAAAAAGGAACATACAGTCGAATTGAGTACATCCTCCTTTTTGAAGACGGTAGAAAAGTGATATTCGTTCTCTAAATACTAAGCACAGACAAGTTAGTTCTACCAATTGCTTGACTCCTCAGAGTTAGAAATTCATTCCTGGGGCAATGTATACTCGTACATACGCTTTTACAACAAAATCCGAGATACAAAATGTGTCCACCGAGGAGTTCAAATACTTTATTAAACAAAAATTATATAAAAATGGTTGTTAATACAATAAGACATTTATGGATGACTAGCTGGTACCCGGCGCCTTGTGCCACAGAAGAAATAACTGTGGAAATATCGTTTTAAATTGGAAGAGTTATATTGTTTAAAAATGAATGATAATAATACATTCATTAAAATTGAATGATATATAACTTGCAAATAAATTTGTCAGTACGATACGCACGCCACCTACTGTAAGTTAATTGTACTATGCCTATAACCTTCGCGGAAGTGCAAGCAATATGTTGACAAAGTTTTACCGCAATCTGATGAACGGTATGGCAACGCAAAAAATACGAACAAACAAATTTTTTTTTTAATATTAGGATTTGTATAGTTATATATAGAAAATATTAGACTAAGAACCCGTGATTGCCAGTCCTTCCTTATTTTATAAAAACTGAAAATTTCTCAGCGCATGCTCCCAACATAGGTAGGAACGATGGGCTACTATGAAGTTTGGATCATCGTGGCTTTGGCAGGTAACAGGTAGGAAAGGTTTTTAATTTGTCAAAGTATAAAGCGTAATTTTCTCATATTTTCTTCGGAATAATATTAGAGATTACGTCATCTGTTTCCAAACACTTAGTATCGTGGCAACCCCTCGCCAGACACACTTAAACTTTAATAAACTGTACTTACGTTATAGTATAAAAGCTGAATTTTATATATGTTACTTGGGTAACTATTAGAAGATGTTTACTCAGTAGCCAGACGGTTTCGACAGTTCTAACACCTGGCCAGACAAACATAATATTATAGGGCAGCTGTTGCGAGCGCAAGGTAATATATATCTTAGTGGATGCGAGTGAGATAGTGAGTTAGGTTACTACTTTTGCGACGCTTCGCTGCGCATCCTTCGTTAACCAGACGCCGTTAACGTAAGCCAGACGGTTTCGGCAGTTCTAACACCTGGCCAGACAAACATATTATTATAGGGTAGCTGTAGTTGCGAGCGCGAGGCAATATAATATGTAAATACGACTGAGATAGTCATTTGGATTGATCGATAATTTTAACATGTTTATAACTAAAAATTCAATTTTTAAAAATTATTGACTATAATTTCATTTTGATAATTGAGTAAAATTACAGTGTGTAAAGTAAGTTGACTCACCTTTGTAGGTAACAGATATGTTTGTATAATTTTCTTTTAAATACATTTTTGGCGGTCATTATTCGCAGATCAACAGGAAGTTTGATCCAGAGAGAGATGGAAGTAACTGTAAAATAATTTTACAAATAACACAAATTGTCTCGTCGTCGTCTCTCATGATGATACTATATTAAAATTGAATCACATTTATTTTATAAGCTGCACAAGCAAATACTAAAACGTATACTGTGCGTATATACATATGACCATAGATAATATACTATATATGGCACATATGACTGAGTTAACGAAGGATGCGCAGCGAAGCGTCGCAAAAGACCTAACTCGCTATCTCACTCGCATCCACTAAGATACTCGTATATATTACCTTGCGCTCGAACCAACAGCTGCCCTATAATATTATGTTTGTCTGGCCAGGTGTTAGAACTGTCGAAACTATCTGGCTACTGAGGAAACATCTTCTTATATTTACCCAAGTAACATATACAGGATGTCCGGTAAGTAATGGATAACCCCGCAGGTACTAGTGGGGTAACTTTGGCCACATAAAAAATAAAATAAAAAATATATCTGCAGCAGTTATGAAAAAATTACTTTTTTAAATTATGAAATTTAATACCTCCGTTCACGTTATTGAATACTATGGCTAAAAATTTATTAATAACCAATAATTGATTTTCTCTGGGAATAACCGTGGATGTTTGGCCTTGCCATCGCGCATTACAAAATATTTCTAGCTGTAACTGTTTTATTTTTTTGAATACTTAAAAACAAAAATTTGAATTTTCGATTTTATAATGACGAAGTTTGAGCACCTGTGGTATAAAAAAAACGTATGGTGACTAAAACATGTTTCGTTGGGTGTTTTGTTGCTTCATACAGGACAGAGGTATTTTATGAACAAGTGGTAAATAAAATATAAGAATGACTTTCAATTAGTATTATTTATAATCTATATTGAATAAGTATAATCTTTTTCAATTTCTATTCTATTTTTTTTTCCGGTTTTATATCCCGGGTCTTACCAAAATCATTTATTGGATTTTTCTGTCAAGAAATTCTCAGTAGTAGAACGGAGTCAGGACGGTGTTTGAACCTTTGCCTCGGAAATAACGTAAAGACGTTGATTATGCGCCTGATCTCTCTTCGGTCGTAACGTACTCACGGTCGTACTAACGGATTGGTTTGCACGTGATAGTGAAATTCGCCTGGAGGATAGTATGTATGTTTAATAATTGCGAGAAAATTTACGAACAAAAACTTTCACCACAAAAATATTAAAAGTCGAAGTCTCTTAGTATTTCTATTTTTTAAGTGTGGGGGTGACTAACGAGCACACAGTCCACCTGATGGTGAGTGGATGCTGTGACCCATAGACATCTACATTTATCTTCGATTAAGAATCAAAACGCAGATGCGTTGTCACCCCAGAGGATTACGATGGAATGCCTCGTTTCCAGTAAAAAGGGTCTCCAGTTCTCACAATACGAAAGTATGCTGGAGAGATATATACTGGAGACATGCTGGTATTGACTGTGAGAGCGGAGTCCTTCCCCGGTCGAGCCGACCCATTCGTGCTGCAACCATAATATAGGTGCAGCGTGGCTCTACCACTACCACGTAAGTAAGTTCATAGCTATAATCTATGAATATACAATTTGCTGGGAAAATTAAAAATTTGTTTCAGCTTAACTAAACTGGTTAATTGAAATTTTTGGAATAGATACATCTATTCAAAAGTAAACTGTATTATGCTCATAATCATTCAGCTTACGAATTTTCACGTTACCTAAATCACTCACCGATCGTTATCAAAGCCCCGACGCTATAAAGCGTCACGGTTATTCGCCAAATTAACGCAAACGTTCAATTTGCAACGAGGAGTTTACTCGAAACGTTCCCGGTTTCCCGGTAATTGGCTGCTCCACTCAAACAGCTTACTATTTTTATTAAATCGCAAAAGTACAAAAATCTAGCCGATTAAATCAATATGAAGTGGTCGATGGTATATATTAAACATTTATTTTTGTTTATGTTATGTTGCATTCCCTTTCATCATCATCATCATTACAGCCCTTCACAAGTCCACTGCTGAACATAGGTCTTCCCCAAAGAATGCCACAAAGCACGGTCCTGAGCCACCTGCATCCGTCGACTTCCTGCATGTCTTACCAGGTCGTCACTCCATCTAGTGGGGGGATGCCCTACACTTCGTCCGCCGGTACGAGGCCGCCACTCGAAAACCTTTTTTCCCCATCGGTTGTCGGTTCTTCGAGCTATATGACCGGCTCATTGCCACTTCAGCTTACTAATCCTTTGGGCTATGTCGGTAACTCTGGTTCTGCTGCGGATATCCTCATTTCTAAGTTTATCACGCAGAGAAACCCCGAGCATAGCCCTCTTCATAGCTCGCTGAGCGACCTTGAGCTTCCTCTTACGGCCAGCATTGAAGGACCACGTTTCAGTTCCATAGGTCATCACTGGCAACACGCACTGGTTGTACAGTCTAGTTTTTAGGTTTTGAGATATACCTGACGAGAAGATGTGCCGTAATTTCCCGAACGCTGCCCAGCCGAGTTGAATCCGCCGATTGACCTCTCGGTCGAAGTTGGACTTACCTTGTCGGACTATTTGTTCCAGGTAAACATACTCGTCAACAACTTCGAGCTTAGTGTCCCCAACAACTACCAGCATAGGTGTGACATGGACATTACACATTGACTTTTGTTTTGTCCATGTTGACCTATCCGTTGGGAGACACTATTGAGGTCATTGAGCATAGTGCTTAGGTCCTCCAGCGATTCTGCCATAAGGACTATACCGTCGGCAAATCGAAGGTGAGTGATGTACTCGCCATTTACATTAATACCATATCTTTTTCAGTCCAGCTTAAAAACGTATCCTTTCCAGTCTAGTAGCTTGAAAACGTCTTCCAATGCAGCGGTGAATAGTCAGACGGATGACAACGATGATGAGCAGTATTCTATGTTCAGCAGTGGACTTGTAATGGACTGTAATGATGATGATAATGATGATACTATTACGTCCATTTAATAATAAATGTAATCTTTGTTATAATGATTATCACCATGTGACTATTACGACGTTTTTAAGTACTTTTTGGGTGCTTTCCTGATCCTAAAGTCATCGGGCAAGATGGTCCTAAGGAAGTGTAGCCTATACGGTTAAAGAGTTACCATAGAACCCAGTGAAGTGACAATAAATACAAATTTTGTTATTATAATAAGGTCCTAAGAACCCTATCATGTGATGATGAGAGATTTTTGAGATTAGAAAGCGAAGATAGGCCATTTAAAATTATTGATAAAAATAATGCATAAAATTTTAAATGGAGAAAAGAAAAAATAGTATTCTGGAATGTCGCCTCTGGAGACTAGTAAGCTTGTTAATCTTGGACCTGTATTGCAAAATACGGTCATACTTACATTACGTAAAGCGAAAATAAATCGTTAGATAGGAAAGTAATTGAAAAGTCGTTCCAACTTTTTTTTACAATAGTATATAATTTAGATTATAGCTAAGTCTTTTTTATTCAATTATCTTAAGTAAGTAGATGAAAAAGGGATCTCCCCTCTTCAATTTCTGCCGTGCAAGATGTTCAGCCCGGAAAGCGGCCAACGCTCTGTGTAGGAGTCAATAATTGTAAACTTCGATAGTGTGGTTTAGATTTTGGTTGTTGTTCGGTTCGTTTATGGGCCATAAGTTTTTGCTCTTTTGAAATTACCGTGAAAAAAAACTATACATTGTATTCAAATAAATGTTTATTTAAAATAAAGAATATTAAAGGGAAAATTAATTCTTACAAATAATATCGTCCAGGTGGCCGCCATCTCGTCGCTGGCAATCCTGAAACCTGGCCGTTAAATTTTCGAAAACTCTTCGACACGCTGGATATGTTACCAATTTCTCGACGAATATTAAATTTCCTTTAAGTGGAGTCTTGGTTTATTCACGTAGACACGACTTTTGAGATAACTCCATAGAAAGGAATCAGCTGGAGTGAGGTCTGGGCTGTGGGGAGGCCATGGAATGTCACCTCTGGGCTAGATCAGTTTGTTAGGAACAGTTCTTCAACCACGGGTAAACTTTCGTTGGATGTATGGCAGGTAGCGTCATCTTGCATCCCTGTCCCACTGTTGTAACCCTCAAAATGCTGTAACTGTAATAAAAAAAAATCTAGTAGCATTTTTACATATTATTCTGCAAAGTTAACAGTCACATAATATCGGTCCCAGTCGCCCAATCCACCTGCCTGGATAAGCTTCATCTAAGTGGTCTTACTCCCCGGCCATAATGAGCAGGGCACCATCATTTGAAGCCACATCACCTCTCTTAGATCACTCGGAACATTTTCAAGGAGCGTGGGTAGGGTTTCTCGTAAAACTCCAAGTAATTATTGGCATTTAATGTAGGTGGAAGCTCGACAGGACCCACAATCTGGCCATTAAAATCACACCATAAATTTATTTTGAATTGGTACTGGGACCTGTCTTCTCTTAACACATACGGATTTTCTAATTGCCAACTATGTAAATTATGCAAATTCAAGTAGCCGTCCTTTCTGCAGGCTGACTCATCACTCCATAACACCTTATTAAAAAAGTTTGGGTCCTCCGATGCATTTCAAGCATGCGGCGTCAGAATTGAACTCTCGGCAGGTAGTCTCTAGTTAAAAGAGTTTGCACGCGTCGTACGTGAAATGGATGGTATCCATACCTCTTAAGTACTGAATGAACAGTGGACTTCGGTATCCCTGTGCGCCGTTGTATCCCTAACCGAAGTTGTCGGGTCTTGTTCTCGTTCCTGAAGCACTATGTCTTCGTCAACAACTTGAGGCCGTCCACCGCCACGTTGACCAGGAGTCTGCCTTCCATGTAGGGTTATGCACTCTGGTAAACATTTCATGGTGTGATGTCTCCTATCGAAACCTTTCCTGTAGAGGTGGCAGCAGCTCAGGAACTTTGGCCAGCTTCTCCGTAAATAGGTGCATCTCAGCATACTGTCGCTGCGTATAACCAGGAAAAACGCGGCGGTTGGCCATGTTATAAAACACAAAAGTCCAGGTGGTCGCCAAGTCGTCGTAGTGATCACAATAAAAAATCCAAATTGTAAGGCAAACAGAGTCCGGGGTCCAAGGCACAAAACAGTCGTCAGTACGAAACAATAATTTGTGAACACAGAGATGCGTTGCGCACGGTTTAAGGTAGCGTACTGACAAGTGTCGCAAATAAGGTTGAGAGTGAGACACAAAATCACAATGCAAGAAAGAGCGGGATAGCACATGTGCTTCTTTTGTTAGACAGTAACCGGTCGGGTCGGGTCGGTCGGCGAGCAGGTAAAAACCTTTAGTCATTACGCGTGCATGTCGCATTTTACGTGTCACAACTAGTTTTATAATAATTCGCGTAAATGAGCAGCTATTACTTATTCTCATAGTGGTTTTGTCAAAATTACGTTAATTACATTTTCAACAAAATCAGCTTCTCTGGAACTAAAATAGCATTTTTTGTATTTTTAATGAAAATGCACTAGTATTGCATCTTTCCTAAATCACCATTAAACAAGCTATTTTTAAGTTTGTTGTACAAAACTGCCACATACATTTTTTTCACCAATGTAGGTTAAACTTAAGTGATAAGAAAATAGTTCTGTGCAAATTTAAACAAAAATAGTATTTCTTGAAAACATTCTTGTCTTTGATAGAAAAATGACTTATCAATGAGTAAAGTAACTATTCACGAATAATTTGATGTAAAAAAGTACTAGAAAAGTTTTTCATTACGAGATGCTTAAAATCTGTTTCAAGGTAGAGATTTTCAGTATTTCGGAAAATTTTGTAAAACTGTAAATCCGTAAGATTTTGCTGAACATATATTGTGTTTTATTGATAGGTAGTGACCCTAGCTATCACCCCCTGCAGTATGTCGTGCTATTTACTGGACAACATGTATACACGGCTGGCAACAATCCTCTCTGTAGAGGTGATTGGCGGTAAGTTGCCAACTGCCGTTGAGTTTCCGACTACACGGCTACACGGAGGCGGCGTAATAGAATGGACTGCTTGATAACACAAATTCACAGTATTACTGTCTCGAAGATTAAAAAACTTTTTACAATTTCTTTTGTTTTGACAGATCTGTGACCTAAACACTGTCATGGCCAACTCGTCATGAACGATGCAAGACACAGTGTTGGCGATATTCCAAACAATGAAGCTATGAACAGTTTTCAGTTTTGCAAATATTAAACTAAGGCCCGTATTAATAAACGTTACTCAGCTCAAGTACGTGCACTTGAGTACAATCTTGAGGTTATGCTCTTATTAATAAACATATCTCAAAATGAGGTTTAGGTTTACGATATCAGCTGAGTGCCACACTGATTAATAAACGAAACTCGACTCTCAAGTGTGTATACTTGAGTGCAAGTCACAGAATAGTATTCCTAAGTACAGCGTTTTGAGATACTGTTTTTATGTGTTTATTAATTAGCAACGATCTTGAGATGCTGATTTTGTAATGAGGGCGTATCAAATGATTACGCACTTGAGTTCGTCGTTGAGTAAGGTTTATTAATACGGGCCTAAGACTTTCCTGTTAAAAAAAATTATGTCGTGGAAAAATGATTATAAAAAAACCTTACCTAATTTAAACAGGTATGTACTAGCTGTACATTACCCCATAGATTGCCACATGTCACAGTGTTGAGCCACCAACGTTCTCTACCTACGTCCATGAACTCTCTGCATGTTTCATCAAGTCGTCACTCCATTTAGTGGAGGGAACACTACGCTTGACAGTACGAATTTGTCACTTATGAATAATTATTTCCTATCGCTTATTTGGCCTTATTATTATACGTGGTAGAGCCATGCTGCAGCTATATTAGTAGTATAGTTTTAGTACGAATGGGTCGGCTCGACCGGGGAAGGACTACGCTCTCACAGAATACCAGCGTAAAATAGCAGCTTAACACTGCTGTGTTTCGTATGGTGAGTGTAGAGAACCGGAGACCCTTTTTACTGGAAAAGAGGCATTCCATCTTAGTCCTCACGGGTGACAACGCATCTGCATTTTGATTATTTATTGAAGATAGATGTAGATGTCTATGGGTCACAGCAACCACTTACCATCAGGTGGACTGTGTGCTCGTTTGTCACCCTATCCTATAAAAAAAAAAGTTGTTATCAGGAAGATATCGTTGCCCATTGCCTTTTTCAGTTTTTCTCTGTCACCTCTTACGGCACCCACGGGATGATATGGGGTAGCGGATTATTCTGCAAAAAAAAAAACACTTCTAAACTACGTAATTGTTTATACATATTTACGCGGATACCCTACAATTAATTCATCCAATTTTAAGGGTTTTATCCCCACCTTTCGAACCCCTCGTCACGGAAGAACTGACATGTGTGAGTAAACGTCCTGATGTCATAATTGCCTAAATAGTAATACCAATAGCAATTGCTCATAGGCTGAGTTTACGTAGTATGTATTAGTTAACGGCCAAGTGCTGAGCTTATCCCGGGCTACATTTTTAAATATTAATTTTTGGTCCGATCTATACTGATCAAACTTGCAGTCTATGCTTGGATTTTAATTTCACAACTACCCTGTCCGCGAAAAATACACAGGAGTTAAACAATAGAATTGTTCATTGTTGGACTTGGACAGTGAAATGGTTAATTTTATCAATTACGAAACAAATGTTACGTATTCGAGGGCATTGATTATACTTCAAAGATAATTGACATATGTCAAAGCTCAAGTTGCGAGAGTTCCGAATTTCCGGTTCCCGTGGAATTGCTCCAGTATCAATTAAAATTAACGAGTTTGACGTTTTCACCGAGATAAATTCCGAAAGGTTGTTTTGCGCCTCTTAAATAAATATGCTCCTGTATTGGGTCAAAGTAATGAAAGCCTATTATTTGTTTTGACTGTATTTATTCTCTGCTTCTTTATTACTGTGATATGAAAAATAAAATAGGTGTAGGTGAAATTCGGTCTATTCCAAGGAAAAGGACATTTGAAAATTGAAATTTATTTTATTACGTAGTGATGAAGGATTTATTAATGTAGCGTTATTTAGGCTTAAAATAATCAAAGACTAATTTTATTTTTCGTTTTAAAAAAAAATCTTTTATTCAATTTTTTAGGATAAAATATAGCCTAGATCACTCCTGACATTGTTTTCTATCTGTTTGTGACTTTACATCGCAATCGGTTCAGTCATTTCTAAGATTAGACCGGAAGACAGCCAGACAAAAAATTTAAAAATGGTTATTGATGTCTTTATAGATTGTAAATAACACACTCAGGATGTAATAATATAATTAATATAAGATATATAAATAATTGTAAGAAAATAAGTAATAAAAGAAGTTAGCTATTTCTAATTACAGACAGACACTGCAATTTTATTTACATAATGCATACATACTATAATTATATCGTAATCACAATAATTTCCAAATGGCAAAATAAAAAAAAATCAATTGACATAATATTACAGCCCATAAAAGCCCACTGCTGAACATAGGCCTCTCCCATAGATGCCCCATAGAGAGGATTTAGCCATAGTTTCCACGCTTGGCAGGAGGGTTGGCAACCGCAATTTTTTTATTATTTTTAGTTTTCAGGAAGATGCTACTGCCTATCTTCTGTTTTAGTTTCCCTCTGCCACCTCTTACGACACCCGCGGGACGATATATTTATTTATTTATTTATTATTTATTGCATTCCTTAAAACAAAAGAATACAAAGGGCGGACTTAATGCCTTGAGGCATTCTCTACGAGTCAACCCATGGAGTGGTGAGAATTTGACGTAGGTGTATCAATATCGAATAAAAAAACAAAATGAAAATGATAATTAACTAATACAAATATAACCTATACATACATATATACAACTATATACATACCGACCACGCTGGGAGAGAGGCGTGGAATTTTGCCTTGCCGCTGGGACTCTCCCAGATGGTACAACAAGCGACTAGGGTACCCGATGTGGATGGACACACAACCGACTGCCTCCACCTTCTGCTGACTACCGATCCGGACAGATACGATGTGTAGGCTACCTCTCACCCTTGGGAACTTCTGACCACTGTCTGGTGAAGTCTGTGTCGTTATATTCCCCACCTAACTACGATTTCCAAGGTGTACGGCGAATGTGGTGATACAAGTCAGCAGATTGGCATGGGATGCGGCATTTCTTTGCATCTTATCCTTGGCGGCAAGTCTGTTTCTAGTCTAAAGATCCGTCGAGCTGCGTGAATGCCATTACCGATGTGATACGTCAAGCGATGGAGTATTTCATCCACTTGGCTGACGTGCCCATTGGTGGTACGAGTGCGCTCGTGCTGAAAAGCATAAGCATATGGCGTACTTATCCTGGGTCGATGCTTGAGACCGCAAAGCTCCGGCTGTTAGCTATAAGAAGAGAACCTTTAACCAAGCCACCAAGTCCTGCAAATAAGCATTATGGCAAGCCAGTTTCGACCGCATTAAACGCATCGGTGCAAAGCTCTCTGTCAAACAATGGTTTGATGAAAAAAAGATCTGCTGCCTAATGAGGCAGTAGATCTTTTTGGTCTCTCGCCAAAACGGTCGACACAAATTTCGGCCGGTTTACATTGCCTCCGCTGGTAAAACCAGAAGGCTAAGGAGAAAGCGGACTTATTTGCTTCTCTTTTTGCTTGCAATTCGCGTCTGGATAATAGCAACAGCGTACCACCTCAATTACCTCACTGCAGTACCTTTATGTCAGAGATCCGTATCACCAACAAGGAGGTTCTTAAAACCTTGCGAAGTCTAGACGTGAACAATGCTAGTGGAACTGATGGTATATCAGCTATAGTTCTAAAGGTCTGTGCGCCTGTGTTGTCTCCTGTATCGACGGGCTTGTTCCGCCTCTCATTCAGGACTGGAATAGTGCTCAAATCTTGGAAGCTAGTCAAAGTGCGTCCAGTGCCTAAAAAGGGCATCCGTGCCGACCCTGCCAACTATCGGCCAATTTCAATTTACCTCCATACTCTGCAAGATTATGGAGCATATATCGGGTACCTGCAACTACAGATGCGTTTTCACCTTTGAGAACTAAGATGGAATGCCTTACAGCCTGTAATTACACTGGTTCTCTATACTCTTCCAATTGGATCATAGCTGAGACACTGTTATTTGGCGGTAATAATAGGTTAGAAGGTGACACCTATCACCTACCTAGTCGAATTCCTAGACATACAAGGATTACTTCCATTTCTAAAAAAAAAAAACAATTACTTTTGCTAAACGACAAGTAACAAACAAACATACATAAGTACTGATTTATCTCTTGCAGAGCAACTTAACGCCTCTAAAAGCGTTCAATATCGCTGCACAAGACACATTCAAGACCCTTTTAAATCAAATTCCGCGCAATATATCACGCGGGACCAAATAAAACACCGTATCCTCTTACACACCCCATATTTTACAGCATCCCTCTATACGTTCACTGAAAAATTCAATCTAAATGGTTTTAGATATCTACAATTGTAAAATGATATATTAATAAATAATTGAATGAAACAAATTTTTATGGACATTATCGCTTTTAATTTAAAAAAAAATTAAAGTTAGAGCCTATCTACGTACCACTGCTGGGCATAGGCCTACCCTCATTTCTGAGAGGGTTTTAGGGCAAGTGTCCGCCACGCTGCCCCAATGCGTGTTGCGAACTTCACATTTCTTCGAAAAAAATTTTTCTTATTTCTCAGGCATGCAGGTTTCCTCAAGATGTTTTCCTTCAACGCCGAGCACGTGGTAAATCAGCACTTAAAATTGCAATTAACAATTTCATTGGTGCCGGCAGGGATCGAACCCGGTTTGCTCACGTACTGTGAAATTTACACCGAGCGCTAACCATCTGAGCTACCACGGCTCTTGCTTTTAATTAATTAATTTATTTTTATATTCAAGTTTTGAGTATTGGGAGGCCTACGTTCAGAATTGGTCTTATAATAGGCTGTAATTATGATGATGATGATGTTGCTTGACTCCTAGTTCGATAGCATTGAAATTAATATGATGTCCATATTATTGAAATTAATATTTACATTATACTAGCGATCCACCCCGGCTTCATACGAGTGATTTCTGGATCTCGACACCTACAGGGTCCAATTGTGAATCTAAACCATCCAGGGACGCACTCAAACACACACAAAAAATTTCATCAAAATCCGTCCATCCATTGTCCAGTTTTCGCGAGACTAACGGACAGCAACTGATTTTTCTTTATAGAAAATGTGCTGGACGATGCATGTTATCAAATATTTTTTTGGTGCTTCACTGGAATTAGTACTACGAGTGCAATCAGGTGTTACTGAGACAACGAATACTTCCACTACTCAGAGCTCTAATAAAAGAAAAAGGTGTAGTGTATGTCCATCTTCAAAAGATGTAAAAACTTCAAAAATCTGTATAAAATGTAAGAAACATATATGTCCGAAACATTCTGAAATTGTATGCCTTTTGTGTTGCCAAGAAAATGAGTAATATACAAATATAGTCGTTTATTGTATCCTTATTTTTATTAAATAAATGTGTTTTAGAAATAATTAGATTTTGTATTTAATTTAAAACAATTGCTTCATATTTTGAAATCGGGTCAACATGACCCGAAGGCCTCACGTGTAAATAGTATTTAAAGAACCGAGGAAGGTTAACCCGGTCATACTGAGTACAACACCTGCAAATATAAATATGACTGTTTATCGTTACAGGTTATCAAAGTAAAAAAATAAGGGTTGTTATCAGAAAGATGCTGCTGCCCATCCCCTGTTTCAGTTTCCTCCTGTCGCCATCCACATCCACGGGACGTTATGTAGTAGTGGATATTCTTACACCGCCAATACTCGGTTACTTACTGTATGTCTTTATTTAAAAAAAAAAATGTTATATGTCTTTTAAATTATTATGTATAATTTGTGAGGAAATAAATACCTTTATCCTTATTAATAACATGACCGCATTACATCCCTACAAAGAAACATAGATTTTAGAAAATTCGGTTCCCAAGCGAGCCCAATCAAGCCCTGGTAAAAGCAAAAAAATAGATTTGGTTCCATTTCATAAAGCGTTTATAAAGCACGGTTCAAAGCTCTCACGTAGTAATTGCATAGATCGCGTCTCCATCAGGCCGTAACAAGCAATCGCGTTTCGTTTCACGGAAATTTCGTCACTTTCATGTATACTGTAAATAGAGCTGGTAGCTCTGGGGCTGTTGCCTATACTATAAACAAATAGCTATAAACAAATAGCCCTTAGATCGTAAGTTCCATTTTGCCCTAAATTTCCCAAAAACCCTGTCAAAGTAAAATAAAGCCCTACCCATACATAATACATACACACATATTATAAATCGTTTAAGATTGAAGTCCCTAAAGGAGAAACACTGCCGTCCTCGCACATGAACGGCGGGGCCACCTATTTTTTTTAAATAGAATATGTTTTACTAACGAGCACAGTCCACCTGATGGTAAGTGGATGCTGTGGCCTTAGACATCTATATTTATTATCCATTAAGAATCAAAATGCAGATGCGTTGTCACCCCTGGGGACTAAATAGTATGCCTAGTTTCCAGTAAAAGTCCGCTCTGTCTGAAGTCGGCTAGGACGTCTTAAGCCCGGTGCCATGGACGTCAGTCTTAAGTACGGCACGTCAAGGTATTTTTTTAGATGTCGAATAGTAATATAACTTAATTTTGTGACATTATAATTGAAATTATAAGATAATGGTCGTAACCACAAAGAAACTGCCGAGGCAACACTCCGTAAGCCGAGGCAGGTACGGCCACTTTGGATCTTTGCTTTCAAGGGTTATTCACCCAAAATCATTTCTTTTGTTGAATATTGTGAAAAAGAACAATAGAATTGTTTATGGCTTCCCGCCTTGTACTCTTTGATTTTCTACACTTACTGGTTGCTCTAATTTGTTTATAACCAAGATGTATTATAAAATTAACTCTGTGTTCAAATTCTAATCAATATGTTAGCCAATCTCTCACCACTACCTACTATTTTAATTACCACCAGACCAGTAGAATCGCTCACGCTCACAAATATAAAAGGACACCCCGGCATAGTTGCTGTCAGTGTGCGCTTGCATGTGGGGATGTCGAAGGATCCCTTGGCGTTTCGTCGGGCCAGTGAACGCTGGGCCTTAGTCAGTGTCCATCTTAGTCTTCACGGGTGACAACGCATCTGCATTTTGATTCTTTATTGAAGATAGATGTAGATGTCTATGGGTCACAGCAACCACTTACCATCAGGTGGACTGTGTGCTCGCTTGTCACCCTATCCTATAAAAAAAAAGTTGTTATCAGGAAGATATCGTTGCCCATTGCCTTTTTCAGTTTTTCTCTGTCACCTCTTACGGCACCCACGGGATGATATGGGGTAGTGGATTCTTCTGCAAAAGAAAAACACTTCTAAACTACGTAATTATTTATACATATTTACGCGGATACCATACAATTAATTCATCCAATTTTAAGGGTTTTATCCCCACCTTTCGAACCCCTCGTCACGGAAGAACTGACATGTGTGAGTAAACGTCCTTATGTCATAATTGCCTAAATAGTAATACCAATAGCAATTCCTCATAGGCTGAGATTACGTATTATGAATTAGTTATTAGTTAATGGCCAAGTGTTGAGCTTATCCCGGGCTACATTTTTAAATATTATTTTTTGGTCCGATCTATACTGATCAAACTTGCAGTCTATGCTTGGATTTTAATTTCACAACCACCCTGTCCGCGAAAAAGACACAGTAGTTAAACAATAGAAATGTTAATTGTTGGACATGGACAGTGAAATGGTTAATTTTATCAATTACGAAACAAATGTTACGTATTCGAGGGTATTGATTATACTTCAAAGATAATTGGCATATGTCAAAGCTCAAGTTGCGAGAGTTCCGAATTTCCGGTTCCCGTGGAATTGCTCCAGTATCAATTAAAATTAACGAGTTTGACGTTTTCACCGAGATAAATTCCGAAAGGTTGTTTTCCGCCTCTTAAATAAATATGCTCCTGTATTGGGTCAAAGTAATGAAAGCCTATTATTTGTTTTGACTGTATTTATTCTCTGCTTCTTTATTACTGTGATATGAAAAATAAAATGGGTGTAGGTGAAATTCGATCTATTCCAAGTAAAAGGACATTTGAAAATTGAAATTTATTTTATTGCGTAGTGATGAAGGATTTATTAATCTAGCGTTATTTAAGCTTAAAATAATCAAAGACTAATTTTATTTTTTCGTTTTAAAAAAATCTTTTATTCAATGATGCTACTGCCTATCTTCTGTTTTAGTTTCCCTCTGCCACCTCTTACGACACCCGCGGGACGATATATTTATTTATTTATTTATTCTTTATTGCATTCCTTAAAAAAAAGAATACAAAGGGCGGACTTAATGCCTTGAGGCATTCCTCTACGAGTCAACCCATGGAGTGGTGAGAATTTGACGTAGGTGTATCAATATCGAATAAAAAACAAAATGAAAATGATAGTTAACTAACACAAATATAACCTATACATACATATATACAACTATATACATACCGACCACGCTGGGAGAGAGGCGTGGAATTTTGCCTTGCCGCTGGGACTCTCCCAGATTGTACAACAAGCGACTAGGGTATCCGATGTGGATGGACACACAACCGACTGCCTCCACCTTCTGCTGACTACCGATCCGGACAGATACGATGTGTAGGCTACCTCTCACCCATGGGAACTTCTGACCACTGTCTGGTGAAGTCTGTGTCGTTATATTCCCCACCTATCTACGATTTCCAAGGTGTACGACGAATGTGGTGATACAAGTCAGAAGATTGGGATGAGATGCGGCATTTCTTTGCATCTTATCCTTGGCGGCAAGTCTGTTTCTAGTCTGAAGATCCGTCGAGCTGCGTGGATGCCATTACCGATGCGATGGAGTATTTCATCCACTTGGCTGACGTGCCCATTGGTGGTACGAGTGCGCTCGTGCTGAAAAGCATAAGCATATGGCGTACTTATCCTGGGTCGATGCTTGAGACCGCAAAGCTCCGGCTGTTAGCTATAAGAAGAGAGCCTTTAACCAAGCCACCAAGTCCTGCAATAGGCATTATGGCAAGCCAGTTTCGACATCACTAAACGCATCGGTGCAAAGCTCTCTGTCAAACAATGGTTTGATGAAAGATCTGCTGCCTAATGAGGCAGTAGATCTTTGTCTCTAAAACGGTCGAGACAAATTTCGGTCGGTTTACATTGCCTCCGCTGGTAAAACCAGAAGGCTCATTGGCACATGCATGCACATGCACATGGTAAAACAGATGGCTAAGGAGAAAACGGACTTATTTGCTTCTCTTTTTGCTTGCAATTCGCGTCTGGACAATAGCAACAGCGTACCACCTCAATTACCTCACTGCGGTACCTCTATGTCAGAGGTCCGTATCACCAACAAGAAGGTTCTTAAAACCTTGCGAAGTCTAGACGTGAACAATGCTAGTGGAACTGATGGTATATCAGCTATAGTTCTAAAGGTCTGTGCGCCTGTGTTGTCTCCTGTGTCGACCCGCTAGTTCCGCCTCTCATTCAGGACTGGAATAGTGCCCGAATCTTGGAAGCTAGTCAAAGTGCGACCTGTGCCTAAAAAGGGCATCCGTGCCGACCCTGCCAACTATCGGCCAATTTCAATTGCCTCCATAATCTGCAAGATTATGGAGCATATATCGGGTACCTGCAACTACAGATGCGTTTTCACCTTTGAGAACTAAGTGTAATGCCTTACAGCCTGTAATTACACTGGTTCTCTATACTCTTCAATTGGATCATAGCTGAGACACTGTTATTTGGCGGTAATAATAGGTTGAAGGTGACACCTATCACCTACCTAGTCGAATTCCTAGACATACAAGGATTACTTCCATTTCTAAAAGAAAACAATTACCTTTGCTAAACGACAAGTAACAAACAAACATACATAAGTACTGATTTATCTCTTGCAGAGCAACAACGCCTCTAAAAGCGTTCAATATCGCTGCACAAGACACATTCAAGACCCTTTTAAATCAAATTCCGCGCAATATATCACGCGGGACCAAATAAAACACTGTCCTCTTACACCCCATATTTTACAGCATCCTCTATACGTTCACTGAAAATTCAATCTAAATGGTTTTAGATATCTACAATTGTAAAATGATATATTAATAAATAATTGAATGAAACAAATTTTTGGACATTATCGCTTTTAATTTAAAAAAAATTAAAGTCAGAGCCTATCTACGTACCACTGCTGGGCATAGGCCTACCCTCATTTCTGAGGGTTTTAGGGCAAGTGTCCGCCACGCTGCCCCAATGCGTGTTGCGAACTTCACATTTCTTCGAAAAAAATTTTTCTTATTTCTCAGGCATGCAGGTTTCCTCAAGATGTTTTCCTTCAACGCCGAGCACGTGGTAAATCAGCACTTAAAATTGCAATTAACAATTTCATTGGTGCCGGCAGGGATCGAACCCGGTTTGCTCACGTACTGTGAAATTTACACCGAGCGCTAACCATCTGAGCTACCACGGCTCTTGCTTTTAATTAATTAATTTATTTTTATATTCCAGAAGTTTTGAGTATTGGGGAGGCCTACGTTCAGAATTGGTCTTATAATAGGCTGTAATTATGATGATGATGATGTTGCTTGACTCCTAGTTCGATAGCATTGAAATTAATATGATGTCCATATTATTGAAATTAATATTTACATTATACTAGCGATCCACCCCGGCTTCATACGAGTGATTTCTGGATCTCGACACCTACAGGGTCCAATTGTGAATCTAAACCATCCAGGGACGCACTCAAACACACACAAAAAATTTCATCAAAATCCGTCCATCCATTGTCCAGTTTTCGCGAGACTAACGGACAGCAACTGATTTTTCTTTATAGAAAATGTGCTGGACGATGCATGTTATCAAATATTTTTTTGGTGCTTCACTGGAATTAGTACTACGAGTGCAATCAGGTGTTACTGAGACAACGAATACTTCCACTACTCAGAGCTCTAATAAAAGAAAAAGGTGTAGTGTATGTCCATCTTCAAAAGATGTAAAAACTTCAAAAATCTGTATAAAATGTAAAACATATATGTCCGAAACATTCTGAAATTTTATGCCTTTTGTGTTACCAAGAAAATGAGTAATATACAAATATAGTCGTTTATTGTATCCTTATTTTTATTAAATAAATGTGTTTTAGAAATAATTAGATTTTGTATTTAATTTAAAACAATTGCTTCATATTTTGAAATCGGGTCAACATGACCCGAAGGCCTCACGTAAATAGTATTTAAAGAACCGAGGAAGGTTAACCGGTCATACTGGGTACAACACCTGCAAATATAAATATGACTGTTTATCGTTACAGGCTGTCAAAGTAAAAAATAAGAGTTGTTATCAGAAAGATGCTGCTGCCCATCTCCTGTTTCAGTTTCCCCTGTGCCATCCACACCACGGACGTTATGTAGTAGTGGATATTCTTACACCGCCAATACTCAGTTACTTACTGTGTCTTTATTTAAAAAAAATGTTATATGTCTTTTAAATTATTATGTATAATTTGTGAGGAAATAAATACCTTTATCCTTATTAATAACATGACCGCATTACATCCCTACAAAGAAACATAGATTTTAGAAAATTCGGTTCCCAAGCGAGCCCAATCAAGCCCTGGTAAAAGCAAAAAAATAGATTTGGTTCCATTTCATAAAGCGTTTATAAAGCACGGTTCAAAGCTCTCACGTAGTAATTGCATAGATCGCGTCTCCATCAGGCCGTAACAAGCAATCGCGTTTCGTTTCACGGAAATTTCACGTCACTTTCATGTATACTGTAAATAGAGCCGCGGTAGCTCTGGGGCTGTTGCCTATATTATAAACAAATAGCTATAAACAAATAGCCCTTAGATCGTAAGTTCCATTTTGCCCTAAATTTCCCAAAAACCCTGTCAAAGTAAAATAAAGCCCTACCCATACATAATACATACACACATATTATAAATCGTTTAAGATTGAAGTCCCTAAAAGGAGAAACACTGCCGTCACCTCGCACATGAACGGCGGGGCCACCTATTTTTTTTTAAATAGAATATGTTTTACTAACGAGCACACAGTCCACCTGATGGTAAGTGGATGCTGTGGCCCTTAGAAATCTATATTTATTATCCATTAAGAATCAAAATGCAGATGCGTTGTCACCCCTGGGGACTAAATAGTATGCCTAGTTTCCAGTAAAAGTCCGCTCTGTCTGAAGTCGGCTAGGACGTCTTAAGCCCGGTGCCATGGACGTCAGTCTTAAGTACGGCACGTCAAGGTATTTTTTTAGATGTCGAATAGTAATATAACTTAATTTTGTGACATTATAATTGAAATTATAAGATAATGGTCGTAACCACAAAGAAACTGCCGAGGCAACACTCCGTAAGCCGAGGCAGGTACGGCCACTTTGGATCTTTGCTTTCAAGGGTTATTCACCCAAAATCATTTCTTTTGTTGAATATTGTGAAAAGAACAATAGAATTGTTTATGGCTTCCCGCCTTGTACTCTTTGATTTTCTACACTTACTGGTTGCTCTAATTTGTTTATAATCAAGATGTATTATAAAATTAACTCTGTGTTCAAATTCTAATCAATATGTTAGCCAATCTCTCACCACTACCTACTATTTTAATTACCACCAGACCAGTAGAATCGCTCACGCTCACAAATATATAAGGACACCCCGGCATAGTTGCTGTCAGTGTGCGCTTGCATGTAGGGATGTCGAAGGATCCCTTGGCGTTTCGTCGGGCCAGTGAACGCTGGGCCTTATTCAGTGTCCCACTCGTCTCCGAATGGCGTGACTCATCATTATCGGCCATATAGCTCGAAAAACCGACAACTGATGGTTCCGAAAGGTTCTCGAATAGCAACCCTGTATCGGTAAGCGAAGTGTAGGGCGGCCCCCCATTAAATGGAGTGAAGCCTGGTAATATATGAAGGAAGTCGATGGATGCAGGTGGCTCCCGACCGTGCTTTGTGGCGTTCCTTGAGGGAGGCCTATGTTCAGCAGTGGACTTGTGAATAGCGTGACTATCCTTAACTAAATGTCGTTGCCTGTTAACATATAATCTTTGGAATTGATACTGTTTAAGGTCAAACCCCCTATCTGTCAACGTATTACTTTATTACTACAATTTAATCACTGCTAAGATTAACACGCTTAGCACAAAATTACGACAGTAATAGACTATAGAATCGATAGCTCCAGGCCAGACAGTTACAAATATAATCAATCTCACGTATCTCGCAGTAAGATCTTGTACGGTTTTGTTCATTGCATGCATTCATTAATCTGGGAGGATATTTTGTAGCAAGTGCATTTAAAACACTATTGTCTCAATAACTAATAATTCAATTACGCAATCATAGTGACAAAAATACAGCCATCGGTTTACGTTAAGTAACGCTTTTGTGGTTAAGTATCGTAGTTATTATTACACCACGTTCTCTACCCCCATATTATAGGACCACTAACGCCGCTGATAGGATATGATATAACGTGTTATTATCTATAATATATTAGACACTCATCAATTGAAATAATTTTTATGAGATGGTCTAGGCACAAGGCGGTGTGTCAGCCAAGTTTGGGAAAGAAAAAACAACGCACCGGCAGTGTGTATTTCGAGCTACTAAATGAAACGAATACGATACACTTGTAATAATTTATGTCATGTCTAATGAGAACCTTTTTTTTCTTTGGTCATGGAGTTGTATAATTATAATATATTTGCTAGTGTCAAGTAATAAGAAATTATCCAATGTACTCGTAATATTAATAATAATAAAATATTCTGATGCGTCACATTACGAAGTTTTTGGGGAATTTTGATGACAGCTCAGCCTAGCGGACAGTCGATGACAACAGTACTCAAGTTCTTAAGGCGTCTAGGCGAACAAAATAACTTGAGGTTTATATCAACATCGAAGCACTTGTTTCGTCGTTTCATACACTTAATACACAATATCGCATCACTCTTGGGTATCAATATTCACTTCAAACCATTATTTAAACGATAAAGCAGAGCAACAATCCGTCGAAGGTCAAGTTCCCGCCAAAACTCCAATGACGACCATATTAGGTATGCAAAATTACTACTACGCTTAAATATGTGATTATAAACCTATGAAAGTTCTTCTGATAAGTGTCATTTTTATCACTTACTCATCAAAAACCGAAACCACTTTCACGAGGTGACTTAATAAATAGAACTTTGGAATCCAGGTAGATCGTTAGGCGTAATTATACGATGGACAAAGTTATTGAAGCGGTTAATTTACAATAACAAGTACTGTAACTTAGAACTAACTGAACTTTGAATTAACGGACTAAATAACTTTGCCCACATTTAAATTAATATATACTTTATAGATTAATTTAAATGTGGGCATATATCATGTACTTTAAATTAAAAAAGGGCGAGCGTAAACGCAAAAAACTACGTTTATTTATTTAGATTTACAAAAGAATAAAAGTTTTAAAAATTTAATTATCCCATTAAAACCAGAAGGGTGAAAAGGTTGAAACAAAAGAATTTAGATCTGAACGGGTCAACGATCTTCAAGAAAATTTGTTACTTTCTTTGATATTGAATTTATAACTTGGCAAGAAAACAATTTAACAGACAACAAATTACGTTGAACGCGATGGACACAACCTTTAATTTTTTTAGTTGTTCTATTTTATCGACATCATTATCATCATCATTACAACCCATCATAAGTCCACTGCTAATACTTGACCTCCCCCATAGAATGTTAAACTACAATTTATTTGAATTCGATACTATAACACTTAAATTCAAAAAAAGTAAATGTTAAAACGATTAAAGTAATATATAGCCAAACAAATTTTCTAGAATCTGTATTTCAGTAATAATTAGTGATGGGCCGAAAGTGGTTTTAACCAAATACAAAATTCGGTCCAACTTCGGTTTATTTTCGCCCATATAGTTCCCTAACATTAGTTATTTGGCTCGAATATTTTTGTAGTCTCTTGGAAGCTCGGTATATTCTGAGCGACTTTTCTCAGAGTCAGGAAACGTATACGAACAAAAACGTAATAGGCTTCTTCCAGATAACGCCGAGCCATTTGGTGTTTTTACGTCATAACCTCTAGTAAATTTCGAATACTTGTAGATAAAAATAAGATTTAATTGAATCTTTTTTTAACACCTGATACATATAACACCCGAAATTCGATTAAACCGAATGTAAAACGAATTTGGGTCTATCCCTAGTAATAATACATTTTAATATCTGGGTGTACATTTTTAAACTTTACTACTAAGAAGACAACAGAAACATTTAAATAAAGGAAGTTGTGTTGTTGGAATTACTCTTATTCAATTTAAGACGAGCCAATGGGATTCCCGTTAGTGTGGAAGCTTCAGCCACGTCCCGGCGGAATAGCAAAGCCCTTCTTACGCGCGATAACATCGAGTGCGGAAATTAGCGGAAATGGTATTTGTTACTTGTCTTTTGTTTACTTAATACAAAGAAGCCGTAATCCCCGACCTGATGGTAAGTTAATACTGTGGCCCATAGACACGTAAATTTATTCTCAATTAAGAACTATATTATATATTAGGTCCTTACATATGAAATTAGCGTTTTGTCGTACTGACCACTTTGATCTGAAATATCTCCTCTTTGGTTAAGAATTCCAAATTCAAATTTATAAATTCATTTAGCTGGTACATTTGAGTTTTGAAAACAGTCATTCATTTGTTTTTTCCTCATTATTTTTTTTCTTTGGTGTCGCTTATTACCGCACAATGGAAAACATGAAATATCGGTATATTTACGAGTACGAGTTCTAGCGTGGCACTAGTGCTGCAGAAAGAGCTCGAAGGATTAATGATGTGTACGGCGCTGGTGTCACAAAAGAAAGCACGGTACGTTTTTGGTTTCAACGTTTTCGTTCTGGAAATTTCGACCTTCAGAACCAACCCCGTGGACAGCTGGAGACCAAAGTGGAAAATGAAGAATTAAAGGCTATTGTGGAAGCGGATATGGATCCGCTTCTACAATAGCCTGCTTCCAAAAGAGTCTCCGGTTCTCTGTGCTCACCATACGAAACACAGCAGCATTGAGCTGCTATTTTACGCTGGTATACTTGGAGAGCTTGGTCCTTTTCGGGTCGTGGTGACCTGTTCGTGCTACATCCATAATAATGCTGTAGTATGGCTCTACCACGTAATACACGTCATAGTTACCAGTAAAATCGTCATAATTAATAATATATTAGCAATCCGTGATCGAAACACATTTCTCCAGATCCCAACTTACAAACGCCGACCTCACCTGCACGTGGTGCACCTTGCTGAATGACGGACGATAGTTACAACCGGGGTAGGACCACGCTCTCACAGTATACCAGCGTAAAATAAGAGCCTAATGCTGCTATGTTTCGTATAGTGGGTGAGAACCGAAGACTCTTTTGACTGGAAACGAGGCGAAGTATCTGCATTTTGATTCTTAATCGAGGATAAAGGTGCCTGTGCCTATGGGCTACACTTACCATCAGGTGGACTGTGTACTCGTTCGTCAATCTTATTCTATTAAAATTAAAAGCCAACTCCACAGCTGAGCACAGGAGAGGTTTATGGAGCAATTACTTTGCCGCGCTTGTTGCTGTTGCAGTTTAGGTGGCCGTACTTTACATGTCCTCGAAATGTTTTATTCTTTAGAGCTTTACACTTACAAGTTTTCTTACAATGGAATCTAACCCCTATAGGGCAAGTAGGAATTCAGCATTTATAATTAATAATTTCATTGGTACTGGCGAGAATACCAAGAACCCACTATATGGAGTGACGACCTGGTAAGACATGCAGGAGGTCGATGGATGCAAGTGGCTCGGGACCGTGCTGTGTGGCATTCCTTGGGGGAGGCCTATATTCAGCAGTGGATTTCTGAAGGGATGTAATGACGATGATTATGATGGCGAGAGTCCGAACCAGGTTGCTTGAATAGTGTAAAATTTAAAGCAGGCCCTTAGCTGCTTGGTAGCCACACGCAGTGCACTGATGACGAAAAATTTATCCAAAAAATTTGAACCCAAATTCCACAAATTGGACTGGACTGGAAAGAGAATACAGAGGAATTGTTCGGATTAGTTCACACCACCAAATACCACCATTGCTATGTGGTCTTGTTATACCACACATCCTTTACTTGATCTGATGATGTATGATTTAAACACAATCTTCAGAAAAAAACAAAGATTTATTGAGATTTCACAATGTACGTAACTTGGTAAAAATATAAGGTTGAGTCACACGACCGTATTGGTAGGCAAACACAAAAGCACTAAAAATGTAGAATATTACTAAATAAGGTCAGTCGCGGATAGTGTTTAATTACTAAAATACCGACGCGGGAGAATGCACGGTTCTGCACCGTACAATTGCATATAGCGACAAAATTCACAATACCATCCACACCATCTGGATGCTTGGGTCTGCCACTATGTGATTTATTTTATTTTTTTATAGGATAAGGGTAACAAGGGAGTACACAGTCCACCTGATGGTAAGTGGTTGCTGTGGCCCATAGACATCTACATCTCTCCTCGTTTGCGAATCAAAATGCAGACGCGTTGTCAGCCGTGAGGACTAAGATGGAATGCCTATTTTCCAGTAAAAAGGGTCTCCGGTTCTCTACACTCACCATACGAAACACATCAGCATTAAGCTGCTATTTTACGCTGGTATTCTGTGAGAGCGTGGTCCTTCCCTGGTCGAGGCGACCCATTCGTGCTACAACTATACAATTAATATAGCTGCAGCATGGCTCTACCATGTCTATTACGATTTACCAGAGGTTTTCTTCTGTGCACAATTACTTTGTGGAATCTCCCAGCACCAGCGATTTTTTCGAACCGATACAACTAAGGGACCAAGAAAAGAACCTTCTCCTCTTTAAAAGACCGGCAACCCACCTCAATAGCACCGCAGTCACTTATCATTAGCTGCAAGCTCGATTGCCGCCTCTCCTAAAAAAAAGTGATAAGCTCTAAGTTCACCAACTCGCCTACTCTCCGTGGTTAGTGTATAAAAATCTTCAAAGTTTTCATGCCAACTAGCGCGTTTTTGGAACGGCTTAAGGAAAACGTTACGTGGTAGACACAGACTTAGAGATTATGGCAGCAGGAATGGGTCAGCTCGACCGGAAAAGGACAACGCACTCACAGTATACCAGCGTAAAATAGTAGCATAAATTCGTATGGTAAGCGTAAAGAACCGAAGGCCCTTTTTACTGGTAACTAGGCTTTCCCATCTGAGACCTCAAGTTGAACAAATCTGCATTTATAGTTACAGATGTCCACAGGCTACAGCATCCACTAATCATCAGCCTGGACACAAACATGAAATGCGTGCTCGTTTGTAATCCTGAATTGTATACAAAAATACACTAGTATCTGCATTATCCCCATGTAGGTATCGTATATATCATATATTTGTAGACATATGTCTATGCGAGACAAAATTTACATTCCACATGTACCTAACTAATGTATCAACTATCAAATAGGTTAATATAAAATTCATTACCGAAACCTCAAGCACATTATTAAATCGCGACAGATTCCAGTTCTCTTTGAAATTCACACATCAAATAGATAAGTTATAAATATGTAATGTGCGCAACACAGTGTGGCATGCTAATACTGCTGATATGAAAATGTCCATGTCCAAATGGCCCAGTGGCTAAGCAATAAGTTGCGGTGCTAAGGGCCGCGGATTCAAATCTCGCATGTAACAAATATTTGTATGGTCTACAAATACTTGTTCCGGATCTGGATGTTTATCCTTATGAAGTTTATGTTTGTAAACTGTCTCTACGTTACTCAAGAAAATCATAGTGTGGGGTAACGCTTTACTAAACAGAGAATTTAATAAAAATGTTTCAATTTTTAGAAGATTCTAGAAACCAGTCTCTGGGTCCGTCTTCGATTTTTAGGTTTTACTAGCCTTTGGTATCATAAAGATTAAAACACTACAACAGCATAGTTTGAGTCATGAAATTGGTGGTGTTTAGTCCGGTGCCTCAGAAAGCACGTAAAGCCGTTGGTACATGCATGATCTCTCTCCGGTAATGTCGGATTGCCGTCCCATCGGACTATGAGAGTGATAGAGTGCACCAGTCTTTGCACACACACTCGTAAGCCATAATCCTCTTTGTATTTTTTTGTTTTAAGGAATGCAGTAAAGTACCGTACCTGTACCGCACTGATGACTAGTAGCTAATTCGCTCTGGAGGACGTTATTATGTGAATAATCGTCAAATTTGTTTTGTACTACGTAGAAATTATCCAGTACATTTATTTCGGATTTTTCCGGTAATGAATATTAAATGCTGATAAACCTGTTTGTTGAATCTCTGAAATTTAGAATATTTCGAGGCCACGTGGAAGACGCAAACACGCACTGATGCAAAGCGATGATCTCTTTACCGCCCAGCAGTGGAATGTATAAAGTTAAAAAAAAGTTAAAGTTACAGCCTATATACGTCCCACTGCTGGGCGCAGGCCTTCTCTCACTTCAGCACGGCTAGCATAGGCTGGAGACAAAAAAATTATCCCCCGATTATATCCACTGACATGAGATAAAATTATCTTGTCCTTATGCACGCACGGCAACGGAGAGAAGTATATCCCCGTTTGACATAACGAGTAGACATATATCCCCTGTCCGTAGCATGGAGCCAAATGAAAAATAAAAAATTATGCTTTTTTGACATTTGAAAGTTACAATTTTATCCTAGTTCATTGGACGTGGGTTTAAGTTTATATTCATACAAAAAACTATCTAAGTCTAAGTCTATCTCCCATTTTATCTACTGTGCATGTTATATCCACCGGTGTGCCCATGGTCGAAGGGTGGATAAAACTAAGCGAGGGAATAAACATTTTCTCTTTTCCCCGGGGATAAAATTGTCTCCTGCCCATGCTAGCCCTGCTGAAAGGGTTTTAGGGAAAAGAAGTGTCCGGCCACTGCTCCAATGCGTGTTAGCGGAATTCACTTCTTTTTTGGAATGTATGTATGGATATAATTACACTACTTTACTTTAAAAAAAAGACATAATATGTTATTTATTTGTAAGGCTATACTTGAAACTATCAAATATGATTTATTTCGTATCTATACTGCAAATCTTAAATTTTAATCCTGCGCGGCATTTGGCGCAGTTCCTAGCGCCTGTCAACGTGTCGATGAAGACTGGCGCTCTAGTAGGAACGTTGATGTATTGAAATTCAACATTAAAATTATTTTGGCAAGGATTTTTATGATAATTTTGCAGGGGCGGATCTATATATGGGCTTTTTGGGCTGCAGCCCAGGGCCCCGTGGATGTAAACGGCCCCAAGTCATTGAAGACAATGGCTATCAAAGCTATAAAAAATATTATGATGTATGAAAATTTCATGAGTTTTAGTGAAAAAGAAAATAAGAAAGTTAATTTTCGAAAATAGATACATCAGTGTACATCAATAAAGAAAATAGTTTTTTTGACAAAATGGCCATTAGTTTGAGTAATTAGGTAGGCCCCCAAGTAGTATTAGCCCAGGGCCCCACTAATTCGTGGTCCGCCCCTGTAATTTTGAAATTCGAGGATACTAAGCAATTTTCCATTTACATTAACGTGTGCGTCATGAATGAACCCAGTTTGAGAAAACAATTACTAAGAAATTTTATCTATACTTACTGCTTTTGTACCTACTACTTAAAACCTATGTTCTCGCTCGCCAATAGTACTATACATCATCATCATCATTACAGCCCATCACAAGTCCACTGCTGAACATAGGCCTCCCCCAAGTAATGCCACAAAGAACGGTCCTGAGCCACCTGCATCCATCGACTTCCTGCATGTCTTACCAGGTCGTCACTCCATTTAGTGTGGGGACGCCCTACACTTCGTCCGCCGGTACGAGGCCGCCACTCGAGAACCTTTTTTTTCTGTATAGTACTTAAATGAAAGTACTATACATAATACTTTAGAATAACAACTCAAACTCCAACTGCCTTAGGAATAGTTTACAATGCAAGCACGTACCAAAAGAGTGTTAAAATAACGTATAACGTATTAAAATACGTTTTTCAATAGATCCTACATCTACATCTATACTCGATTAATAATCAAAATTCAAATGCGTTGTCACCCCTGACTAAGATGGAATACCTCGTTACCAGTGAAAAGGGTCTCCGGTTCTCTTCACTCACCATACAGAACGCAGCGTTATACTGGTGTTTGACGCTTATATTCTGCGAGAGTGTAGCCCATCCTCGGTCGAGCCGCCCCATTCGTGCTACAACCATAATATAGCGTGACTCTACCACGTACAAAAAGGTTTGCAGATTTATTTTTATTCTACTTACGGCACTGACACATATACACATATACAGGAAACAGCAGTCACAATTTCTGTGTCAAGACATCAAGAGTCTATTAGGCGGCTTTATTTCAATTTCAAAGTTAAGAAACGCACGTACACACGGGCGCAGGCACACATGCAAACACACACGTACGCACGTACGTTAAGGTGTGTTGAAGTTTTGACGTTGAAATTAATTCATAATGTTGCAAAATTAAACTTTTGATAAAATGTAAAGGCCGACTTCAAAGAACTAGACTAAAATAAATTTAAAATTTAACAGCTTATAAAGTCGGTGTAAGTTTTATTTTTAAACCTTTTGACTGGAGTAAGGAATATCACAAGCTGAAGTGGCACAATGTCGTCTAAATAGTTACATTAAAAACTTCATCTGCATTTACCATTCTTAGAAGTGAATTTTTTTCTCCAATTTTATTTGGATTCACCCCTGAAGTATATCCTATTTTATTGAAAAAATATACATTAATAACGATTCACCATTGACGAAGATATCAAGTAAAAATATAATAAGTATATACATACAAAAAACAAACAATTGGGAACCTTCTCCTTTTTTAATTTTTATTTATTATTCATGGAATAAGCTTTCCGCATGAATTTAACTGAGTATGTAGAAATATAGAACTGATTAATCTAGTACCTACAGTGAAAACATTATTTCGATCCGACTAAAAATGACGAAGTTACTGCGATTTTAGTGGAGCGGTTTCTACAAACTTATTTAAAATAGCGCGCCATTCGCGTGACGTCATTATTCACTTCGTTCCTACTCGCGGCCAGCCACAGCCCACTGTTCGGTATCTTAATCTTTTAATAATCGAAACATTTCATACAAAATTCATTTAGTAAATAAGTACATGTTTACTACCTATAAAATGAAATAAGTATCGTAATAAGTACCTATTTAATATATTGTTGGGAATGAGGGTAAAATAATAAAAAGAAATACGAACAAATGAAGGTAGAATGGTAATCTCCCACTTGTTTTAGCAGTATAAAGTATCGCACAGGCGACTAAGAGGCATTAGTCTATAATTCTAAGAGTCCCACTGTCGTTACTATACCCGTTGGGGTATTCTACTAGTGTAGGCAAGGAAGGTCGTGTTGCTGAGAGGCTGCCCTGTGTTACATTGAGATGGGTAGTGATGCTGTGGGTTTGCATACTTTGGTGTTATCACGTAATTGGAATCCTGATAGTGTTCGAGTAGTGTTCTTTTATTTAAATACTTTTGAGAATAATTTCTAACATCAGAAGTGGAATAGTTTCTTACAATATATTCTTACCTATTTATTTTGTTTCCACGTATTTCTGCACTGGAATAATTAGCATTATTTCTGTGAAATTCGTCCACCATAAAAGCATCAATCTTTGGAAGATTGTCATATTGAGCTTTAACAAATCCGGATTCCATGTTATTTTAAAATTACCTTAATAATATAAATAACCTTACAAAATACATTTAATTTCAAAACAGGTAGGTAGTTTACAACCGCAAACAGTGAATTTTATTACGATTGAATGCGGTAAGAAGAGTGTTCAGTTCATCGCGAACAGGGCGAGAGTGAATGATGACGTCATCGCTCGTGGCGGCCGGCGGGCGCCGAGTTTTAAATTAAGCGTTTAGAAAACTTGTAATAATTTAATAATTTCTGGACCGATTTGTGTCATTTAAAACTATGATCATCTACAAAGCATAATACACGTAACTAGATAGGATAAAGTCCAGAATTCTGTTATGTGCGGAAAACTGAAAACCAGATGGGCAGCAGCATCGTCCTAATAAGAAGTAGAAAATAAAATACAAGCCGGCCGAGTGTGAGCCAGACTCGCGCAAGAAGAGTATTTTACGATGGCATGGAACATCGTAAAATACGTTTCTAGTAGGGGAGCCCCGTTTAATTTTTAGTTTATTTTTATTATTTGTTAATACAGCCGCAAATACAAATTTTGTGAAAATTTCAACTGTCTTTTCAAACTATTACGGATCATGAGATACAGCCCGCTGACAAACAGACGGACGGACAGCGAAGGCTTAGAAATAGAGTCCCGTTGGTTACCCTTTGGGTACCCTAAAAACTGTGCTTGCCAACTTACCTGCGAAGCGTGGCAACTATAGCAAGTATGAGGCCCTTATGAGGCAATCTATGAGAATGCCTATGTTCAGTAGTGGACTTTGATAGGCTGTAATGAATGAATTCCTGAAATTAGTTATACTTACTCGAGACATATTTTTAACAATGCATTTCGGCACTTACACCTCGTTTACGCCGCTAAATATTGTGACACGTGCATCGTTTTGAGATATGCTACAAATGGAAACATTTGCGGTAATACTAATGCTGAACCTACAATATTATCATATCGTAAGTAGGTATACTGCTCGTAAATAAAAAAAGGACAAGGTCATCTAACAGAAGAAGGTCTTAGCAGATTCGGCGGTAACCAAAGTCCATCTCACGATGAACACGGTAAGAAAGACTTGCAAACACCTTCAGGCTGTTCAATACGACCGACTCTGATGACATCCCAACTTTCGTCGCACGCAATCTCAACAAAGTGCCTCCCGTGACGTTCGATCACGGGGACGTGACCAGATTATTGAAAGTCATCACCACGTTGAAAGTCGAAGTCACCGACATCTATTTCAAACGGGAAGAATCGGAACGAGCCGTAACAGAACTGAGGAAAGAGGTCATTATGTTGCGCAACATAAACGCAATATGTGCAAAATCGCCGCCGTCGCAGAATCTAAATATATGATGCGCGGTAATCATAGTAGTGGTCATATTATTTCACCGACAATTGCGACTCCGTCACCTGATACCGTTTGTCACCGATAAGCTACTAACACTCGCACAGAACACCAGCGATGAAACAGCTGAATAATGCTGTGTTTTGTATGGTGAGTGTAGAGAACCGGGAACCTTTTTTTACTGGTAACAAGTCATTCTAACTTAGTCCTCCAGGGTGACAACGCATCTGTTACTCCTTATTCTATAAAAATAACTCTCTCGAAAAAATTTAAAAGTTATTCTTACTGTATACTTTTGATTGAAATTTTATAAACACTGTAGCATGTACGCAAATAAGTTCTGAAAATAGAGCTAATATGACATACACAAACACTTGACAAGGGTAGGGTTTTTAATATATTTTAAGTTACTTGCTAAAAGGAGAGGATGAGGGCGGAGGGGTGGCATTTTGACTCTAGTAGCCGCGGCCGAGAGCAACCCATGATATGGTACTGCTAATTCGCCTCTTATAACATTTAAAAAAGAGACGAGACTCGCAATGCTTTTACGCGGCTTTTGTTGGTGACGTAATTATTTTCATGTAAGACAGTTAATTGAATTCAACTAACGTCCACTCTATTAAGATCTGATCGCTTCTCTCTACGACCAGTAAAAAGTTGTTGCACGCTCTAGAGCTCACGTTTTCTACAGAAGATATTGACAGAGGAAATTAAAGGAAATTATACTTGTTACTTGCAAACGATGTCAGCGCTATAAGGCCAGATGGAAACTGATCCCATTCTAAAATAAAATAATTTCGACTATATTAAAATCTTATAACTAACTTCTATTTAATTCACATGCATTTTTATTAATAGATTCCGAAATTATTTATTCCATCTATAGTTGATAAGACTGTAAAACATTTTACGGGATCATTTTCTCTAAGTGCTAACCTCATTTGCAATGGGAGCACCATGTGGGTATCTATTATTATATCTATACTTTATTGTACACCATAAAATACGAGAAATAACCGGCGAAGTGCGAGTCGGACTCGCGCATGAAGGGTTTCTTACCATCATAATACACGTTTCTAGTAGGGGAGCCCCCTTTCATTTTTAATTTATTTTAATTTTTATTATTTGTTGTTACAGCGGCAACAGAAATACACATTCTGTGAAAATTTCAACTGTCTACCTATTACGGATCATGAGATACAGGCCGCTGACAGACAGACGGACGGACAGCGGAGGCTTAGTAATAGGGTCCCGTTGGATACCCTTTGGGTACAGAACCCTAAAAAGGAAAAAAGTGGAGATAGGTAGAATAAAGTACATGTACAGCAGCGCTATTTTAGGAGCAGAGGAAGATGAAGAAGAACCTCATCTGCACGTGTCATCTGAACCTGTTCGTTTATTAACCTTGCCTCTATATAAAAAACATGTGAGCAGGTCACACGCGGTAGAAGGGAAACCTTCAGAAAACTAAACTTCGAGAGAATGAGACGAATGACTCTGCATTCGTCTCATTCTCTCGAAGTCATCAGGAGTAGGATAATTGTAGGATTTATTTATTATAATATTGTGACCAAGTTTAAAAATTATATTATACGTTATATAGAGCCGTGGTAGATGGTTAGCGCTCGCTGTAAGCCATGCTGCAGCTATATTAGTAGTATAGTTGTAGTACGAATGGGTCGGCTCGACCGGCGAAGGACCACGCTCTCACAGAATACCAGCGTAAAATAGCAGCTTAACACTGCTGTGTTTCGTATGGTCAGTGTAGAGAACCGGAGACCCTTTTTACTGGAAAAGAGGCATTCCATCTTAGTCCTCACGGGTGACAACGCATCTGCATTTTGATTCTTTATTGAAGATAGATGTAGATGTCTATGGGTCACAGCAACCACTTACCATCAGGTGGACTGTGTGCTCGTTTGTCACCCTATCCTATAAAAAATAAATTCACAGTACGCGAGCAACCCAGGTTCGATCCCAGCCGGCACCATTTTTAAGTGCTGGTTTACCACGTGCTCGGCGGCGAAGGAAAACATCGTGATGATACCTGCATGTCTGAGAAATAAGAAACAAAATATTTCGAAGACATGTGAAGTTCGCCAACACGCATTGGGGCAGCGCGGCGGACATTACCTTGGCCTAAAAGGCTTGTGCCCAGCAGTGGGACGTATATAGGCTGAAAATTTAACTTTTTAACTTTTAACATTATATATTATATTATAGATAATAGGAAACACTGTATACCATTTCGAGGTGGGGTATACCTTACTTGTTGCCTCAGTACAAAGAATTATCACATCGAGAGCTCGCAACTTTTTGATTTCGAAACTAGTAGGTATTGCTCTACCAGCCCTCTGCGGAGGGCGTATTCAGAGTTTCGGAGTCCGAGTTTAGATACTACTAGTCGATGATCGGTCCAACAGTTAGCTCCAAGTATGACTCGAGTCACTTTCTCGAGTCTCGAGTCTCGACCTTGAATGCTAATGTTAATGTTTCGACCTTGAATGCATCCAGGTGGTTTTGCGCTTAGCTGGGAGACAACAAGTGTTAAAATTAAAAATGTTGTACAACCGACTTCAATATAAATAAAATGAGAACATCATCAATGTAGACGAAGTCAATTAAATACGCATTATTAAGGATAACTCTAAAACTAGTGGTCAGATCTTGATCAAATGGGACCACATGAGAAGCAACAGCTTTCAAATAAAAAAGGATCATCAAAATCGGTTCACCTAACAATAAGTTCTGAGATAACACACATAAAAAAATAAACAAATACAGTCGAATTGAGAACCTCCTCATTTTTTTGAAGTTGGTTGAAATATAGTGTTTGTTATAGTCAGTTCAAACTGAGCACTCAGACTTACCAGCAGTTGACCATTACAGATCTTGCTACCGACACCATGTCTACCTAGTACCTTTGGGCAAGCATCACAGTCACGGCCAACGCGCGCATTGATGTCTCCGAGTAGTGAGATTTCTAGCAAATCTTACCATCTGCTAGGCATCCTATAATTACAACTGCAATACTTCGAGATACTATAAGCTCATTCTGCGTAGATCGGACCAAAAAGGTAGACATTGTTAACTATGACATTTGGACGTCGAACACCTCAGTCTTCCCCGTGATCATGGGTTCTGTAAAGTACTCGAAACGTCAGGGATTTAAAATAAGTTAATGTACACGCTAAAATCCATAAAAATTAGTTTCATTTAAATGTGTGTTCTCGTAAACATAAGAAATCAATTTACATAACTTATAATTTGAATACAGTATCGTATTCAGATATTGCAATAATTAAGCCCAGCGGTGAACATGAGAGAATATAACTGTCATCATAAGTTTGAGAGTTAGCAAATCCCAATCTCAGACACACTTGCTGTAACTCGATTAAGATTGCATATCGTCTTGAATCGATACCGGTCTAGTTAATCTAAATTACTACTAGATTTGGAATCTGCACTTTGTTTCAGTTTTACACTTAAATTATCAATTATTTGTAGAGATAAATAATACTTTGAAACGATTTACACATACATACTAGATAGGGAACACAGCATTGTGAATTACCATACCTTTTTTGACATATTATGACCTCCTACAATAGAATAGTACTATCGAAATAATACCACTGAAAAAATTATTAAGAGCGAAGTTTCAAATTTAAAAAAAATATACAAAGATCTCGACTGTGACATCTGATGGTACATTTAAAAAAACTTACTCAGCCATCTAGCCAACTAAAACAAAACTTATCTAACCCTCAGGGATTAACATACAAATTCATGAAGTTAGCGAAACATTTTAACATGCAACTGAGGGCGAATTCTAAACAATTTATATGTTAATTTTGACGGCAACTGGGTGACAAAAAGTCGCATAAAATTTTAAAATTCTTGTGCACAACCCAACTTCAATCAAAATTGTCAATATTTTTGATAGCGTTTAAGCACATGTACTCATGTGGGTTAAGTAATCTTCAATAAAACTTTTCAATTTTGGCATAAAGGTTGGTAAAACGTATATATATATATATTATATATATATAACTACTAAAAACAACGTGAAGAGGCAAGAACCCTATTTAAACTGACTTTTAGTAGTCGTTAATCAAACAGAATATTTATATGCCTAACCAATGCGCCCTTTGTATTTGTTGACAGCGAATTGGAACTTAAGTACGAGTATAATAAGAGAATGGAATGGTTCCTTGTCGCCCCTAACAGGACGATAAAGATGACAGAGGTGGACACTGTTTAATATAATAAATGAGTATAGCAACAATTGCACAATTGCGGTCCGTTAGTCTCGCAAAAACTAAAAAAAGGAAGTTGGCGGTGTTGTACCTCATTGCCTGGGAAAATACGTAAAACCGTTGATCCTGCGCCTGATTTAAGTGCGATGACGTCGAATCGCCGCGTCTATGAGAGTAAGTCTCTGTTCCCTCACTCTCATAGACGCGGCGATTCAGTGCACCTGTGTTTGTGCACACACTCGCGCATTATATAAAACTTACCGCAGTGACCGAAATTTGGTCTGGAATATTGACAGAAATGACAGACAATGAAATGAACCAACATAAAGAGGTCAATGTATCAAATAACGTTTTCGTTTATTCAACCGTAAGTAACAGACGTGCAACAAATTAACATTTAGACAGTAACCCATTCGAAGTGCTATCTGAACACCATTTAACTCTCTCAAAGTTTATGAATCTGCTAGTTCTCAGCTACTCAACGCTCATTGGAGTTAAGCTCGTATTTTCTCGATAATCGATTTTGACTCGAGCTCTCAATTGCAAAGCAGTTGCAAATTCGAGTTAGAGATTTAAGATAGCGGTGAATGATCCGTACCCTAGAAACTTTGATTTAAATTAGGTTTATTTTGAATCATCGTAAATTGAATTGATGCATGCAACGAACTGGCCATGAGATAAAAAATAAAAGCTCGGTTTTATAGCTTTTGTATTTATAACAAACTCAAGTTTAATATTTTTCAGTTAATATTAATTCATTTCGTTTCGTCCATATCCATCTTGTTCTGCCCCGTGGTAGTCTTTCTCTCATGCTAACTTGTTGAAAAATTTAAAAATCTCCCAAATGATTTCACTACTTACACACAATAAAATAAAATAGTCTACTTATCAACATGAGCATGCACCATTGTAACTTATGGAAGATTTACTTTAATGTGTGATCAATATGATCATACCGCCATCGATATCGGTGTTCATTAGATTATTCTGGCACCTCCCATTTTTTTTATATAGGATAACGGTGACAAGCGAGCACACAGCCCACCTGATGGTAAGTGGTTGCTGTGGTCCATAGACATCTACACCTATCCTCAATTACGAATTAAAATGCAGATGCGTTGTCACCCGTGAGGACTAAGGTGGAATGCCCCGTTTCCAGTAAAAAGGGTCTCCGGCTCTCTACACTCACCATACGAAACACAGCAGCGTTAAGCTGCTATTTTACGCTAGTATTCTGTGAGATATATATATATATATAATAAGGAAGAAAAATGAACACATAATCCACTTGATGGTAAGTCGATGCTGACGCTCATAGATATCTACATTTATCCTTGATAAAAAAATCAAAATGCAGAAGCGTTGTCACCCCTGAGGACTAAGATTGAACGCCTCTTTTCCAGTGAACCCTTTCACAATAATGTCAAGGTCTCTACAAAAACGGAAACAGTGTTACTGTCAAATTAAAACTTATTTCTCTGCGGACTCCCCCTAGAAATATTTCCTTTATTACTCAAGATCCAGACTATAATGTTTGAATTAGCATACAAATTGTTTTAACCCGATCTCTACGGCGCGTTAAATTATTTCGTGAACTTCACAAATTTACATTACAATTTAATTTACATTACAGCTTTTGTAATTACCAATCCAACTCGGGATTTCGCGAGCGCTTGTGCTATTTTGTGATTGAAAATGTAGTTTTATAAAGTAAGTTTTTTAAAAACGTTACCTCAACATTGGGGGATTCCCCGTATCAAAGAGTCGTTAAAATCTTCACCCATTTGTTGAAGACTGAGTCTGATTAAAATTGTAGATTGTAGATACCTAGTACATCTTTTCTATAGAATTAAGGTTGACTCAAACTCAAAGCCACTCTGCTAACTATGGAACCGGCTTTGCTCGGAATTTCTCCGCATAATGAAATCTGTAACTTGGATATTAGCAAAAGAGAGAAACTGAAATAGTTCAGCGGATAATTAAGGTGAAGTGGCAATGAGTCAGTCATATACTGGTTGATCAATAAGTTTTTGGAAACGCAATGTAACACTAGAATATGTAAATTGTATTACACGCCTCATAACGCGAAGCGTTATTAGGTAGTGTATTACTCTCGACACGTCAAGGTCAAGCAATTTTGTGGTCTTAAAATGCCTCTATCATAAACATATTGCACTTATACGATAATATGAGTAGCCGTATATCAAGAAAACACAATTAATCAATCTTATATTTTCTAAAAAAAAATATTATATTGCTACTTTGTTAAAAACCGGTATGAAAAAAAATTTTTTCATCAAAATTAAATGAAACGCTCGTGAGGCGTGCACTTTTGGATTTTCAAAACTATTTATTTATTTTTAATGTTATCTTCTTTTAAGCTAATACACCGTTTTGCATGTTGGTTAATTCCCTTGAAAAAAAGGCTTGATCCTGGGACTTGAAAGGCCTCTACAGAATATATCACCTCATCGTCGCCGTCAAATTTTATACCACGCAAGTGCTTTTTTAGTTGAATAAAAAGATGAAAATCACTCGGAGCTTGGTCCATAATAAATAAGAATATGGTGGGTGCTGCAAGCATCTTAAACCCAGCAGTTCGGGTGGAAGTGTCTGCCACATCAGATCGATGTTCATGATAATGCCTATCATGATGAAAAAGCACTCCAGCACGCAATTTTCCTCGACGTTTATTATTTAGTTCTTCGCGTAGTTTTTTTTATTTATGATACGTAACTGTCCGGTTATTGTCTCTCCTTTACTTTAATAGTCGATCATTATTATACCTTCCGCATCCCAGAAGGCAGAGGCCATTATTTATGAAGCGGACGCAGCCACCTTGAATCTCTTGGGTGGGAGGGAAGACGGTCTTTTAACGTTTTCTTGCGCAGCGGCCGTTGTTGGCCGCCCGGAGCGAGTATCGTCATAGCAGGCGGTTCGGCCGCGTTTAAATTCAGCGCAGCAGTAAGACGGAGCATTGTCTGCTAAAGTAGACTGCAATTCTTCAAAAACACTTTTTGTAGAAAAAATTTCAGGCAGAAATATTTTTCTCCATTTTGTATACAATTAACCGCACGAAGCTTGAGTTTCTCCATTTTAGATACGAATCAAATTCCCACCAAATGGGAATTTTGAAAAAAAAATTGGGTATAGTTTTTAATTTAATTTTTTCTGGCTTTGGCTACTAACGAATTTAAGATTTGAAAAAAATAGAACGCATTTCTATAACTCATTCATAAGTGTCGTATTCCGAAAACTTATTGATCAAACTAGTAACTAGGAAAAGAAAAAGGTTTTCGAGTGGCAGTCTTGTACTGGCAAGTGCAGTGTTGGATAAAAATAGCTGCGATAGTTTTGTGACTACGCCGACATTAAAGTTTTCGATAAAACTTTATCACTGTCCTGTTCATTCACTAACATATTAATGAAAATTTGAAAATTTTCTATGAAAATATACGAAATTATAGGGTAATACCCTATGAATTAACTTTTGTTAGGGTTGCTAAGCCAGAGAAGTAAGTAAGTAGTTTAGTAATACTCAGGACTTTTGGAAAGAAGCTGAAATAAAAGTGATCTTAATATCATGATCTACATTAGTATCTGAATTAATTATCGTCTAAACTTTAACGTGAAATCGATAATTTTTAACAAATTGTGATATTTCAATGACAATAAACAATTGCAAATTTATTGTTTTTTATTATTTTCCTTGTTTCCATTTCATAAATGATAATTTAGCTAACAATCAATAAATTTCCATTAAAGAAAATTAATTATATGCCGGCTATATGAATTAAGGGGATATACGTAATACATCAAGAAAATTTCCAATAAAATTTGCAATTTTACTCATTTTATCATATTTTTTTTCAATTCTGTTTCTTCAGTCAATACATTTCATATACATGATAATAATCATATACTGAATATCGATATAAGCCAGATCACTTTCAGGGAGAGTAACTACATCACTAACATCATTCACGTAGCAGTATAGGTTAGGTAGGGCAATATCAACGATATATCTTTTGTCATTGTGTCTATAATAGTATGAATTTATTATTGCGACATCTAACGTTAAGAAGCTTAATTTGCTCATTAATTCTAGAAACTTCTTTGGTGAAAAGTAATATGATCTCTATTTTGTATGGTTCGTATTCAAGTGAATGTTGAGTAACATAATGCCTTTCTCTTTTATTTTTTAATAGCCAATCACACAAAAATTATTGAAATGGTACACAATTGTCGGTACACATTTATTTCTTGCGTATGTGTGAGTTTGGCGACAGTGGTTCTGCTACAAATTATGCGTTTTGCTGCTTCCTCTTGTTTTTTATATTCCGTGATTTTTACCAAAAAAAAAATTATGGTAAATAAATACATAACTCGTATAAAGATTTCTAAAAAAAAATATAATCTACCACATAATATGCAATTTCCCTATTTTAATTTTTGTTATTTTTACATTTTTAAATATGCAAATTGAGCCAGGATTTAAGTCCCAATCACAAACCGCTCGTTGTCTATGAAACACGGTAAATTCATTTATCGTTAAATTTAGCAAGAATTGCTACACTAAAGATTTTTTTTAAATTATTTATACCTAGATACTACGTCGTAACCAACATTATTTGTTCAATAAATAGCAGTAATTTACATTTGTTTTTAAAACCGTTAATTGTTGTAAGGCTACGTAAAGAAGGCGGCAGGTTGTTCCAACACTTTGTTGCATTGTATTTAAAACTTCCTCTGAATGCAGCAGAGCGGCTGAAAGGATATACTAAATTTTGATCAACTGATCTGAGATTATGTGTATTATTATAATCTTTGGCCCAATCAAGCTTATTGTAAAGATATACTGGGTCTTTGTTTTGACTATACCGAACAAAAGAGTGGCAAAGTGTAGTCGTCTGCAGAAGTCCATTTTTAATATATTGGCTTTGTTATAGAACGGTGTTACAAGTGTACGTGGTGGTATATTAAAATAAAGCGCGCGCTGGCGTTCTGCACTCGTTGTATTTTTTTTTGATGCCTGCTAGAAGACACGGCCCTATGAGAAAATTAGCATAGTTAAATTTTGAAAGAACGAGGGACTCGCATGTGTTTACACGAAGAGTCAGGCTTAGGTAATTGCGAATTCGAAATAGCAATTTAGCCTAAAGAAGCAATTACGTGCAATCTCGCAAAATATACTTCTCGAATCGCAGCTTCTCATCCATCACTACACCAAGCTTTTTCGCTTCAGGGACTCTTTCAATTGTACCCTTATTTATGACAACCGCGGGACATTTTGAGGTTATCTTCCGTACCTGTGGTGTTCCGAGAATCATGTATTTTTTTTATTCGGATTCAGAACTAGTGTATTACGCTGAGATCATATAGATTTGCGATTCAGGCCGGCGTTAAGCTTCGCCAATGCTATATCAGTATCGCAGAGCTTAAAAGAAATATATACCTATAAGTCGTCTGCATACATGTGTAACTTACAATGCTCTATATTATTAACAAAATCCACGCTGTAAAGTATAAAAAGCAGTGGTCCTAAAATAGAACCCTGCGGAACTCCCAGTTCAACCCGTCGATTATCGGAAGTAATGCTGGTGTTGTCGTTCGTTATTAATTCGACTCGCTGGGAACGGTTCTTAAAAAAGCTATCGAACTACTTAATAGCATTTCTACTTAATCCATAGTATGATAATTTGGAAAGTAGTAAGGAAACATTAATGGTATCGAATGCGCGTGAGAAATCCAGCAATGTTTGACATTCTTCTTTCATAGTGCCCTCTCCGTTGGCCTTTTTTTTATCGTGGGGAAATCCTCATGCATACCTTGCGGGTCGGGCTATACGCTGCGGGGGCAACAGAAAGGTTATGCCGGACTCCTACCGGCCAAAACCCCACAGTGGTCACCATCAGCGTATATGAGGGGAAATATTTCGAAAATCAACTCTTTTGTACGTTACTTAGAGTTCAAATTGTATGACATGACCGTCGCTCGCAATCTATGACGTTATTTTCAACGTAAGTTTTTTAATTTGCTCAGTTCGTTGCGTTTGCGTTCTCGATTATTAAACGAGACGCACGAGTTAAATTCATAAACGTCGTTGACGAATTCAACTAGTTGATTCATAAACAGTTAACGTTAATACGTTGACAGGAGATCAACGGTTGATTCAACTAGTTCGTTGATTCAACACTCATCGCTACTTCGCAATGCTATCACGGTGCGCGAGACGACTTTCGATTCACTATCCTCCTCAGGTGTTACATCACTAGACGCTCGGGGCCGCGGACAGAGAGCATAACGTGGCAATGACTTTACGACTCACTTCTCAAACCTAAGTTCTCCAATTCAGGGTGCTGTCGATGTGTAGGCCAAGATTTTTAACAGAATTACTGAACGGAATTATAATATTATCATAATAAATAGGAGGTACGTCTGCAAGATTAATCTAAGCCAGCATCCTTGAGCTACCCACCAGTATAGCTTGGCATTTCAAAGGATTGACCAAAACCCCGTAACGAGTAGATCAATCTTTGATAGCTTTGATGAAAGGATTATTTCATTATCAACTGTGTTGAAAGCATTTGAGAAATCAACTATTACCACTACTGTTATCTTTTTTTCTTCCATACCTTGTCTAATATTATCAGTAACATTAATTAAAGCAGTAGTGGTACTATGACCAGGGCGAAACCCAGACTGAAATAAACTCAGTAGGTTATGTTTCGAAATAAAAGTAGAAATTTGCTTATAAACACTGAATTCTAAAATGATTGGAAAGAATGGTAGTAGGAACCTCTGGGAGAGGTTTTATAAAAGCCCTCTTCCAAAGATTAGGGTACTGACCTGAATCAAGGGAAAAATTGATAATATGGGAAATTGCCGGAAGAAGGTGCTCTAGTATAAATACTACCATATGTCTACTAATCTCATCATAGCCCACCGCCTTGAACTGGATTGCTAAAATAGACTTTTTGACATGATCCTGAGAAACAGGAGAAAAATTAAAGGTAGGAATGTTAGGAGTTTGTACAGAAGCAATGGAAGTCATAGTTTGGGAGCGAATTGTAGGCTCCAATGCTTTTACAGAAGCGAAATGTTGGTTGATTTCATCGAGTGACAGAGAAGGACCACAATCCAATTTAGCTGGCCTACAAAGACCAAAAGATCTTAAAAATTTCCACACTACAGCTGGAGTTATTAATACAATTATGGAAATATCGGCGTTTAGCTGCGCGTATCATCTGATTACACCAATTCCTGACTTCTTTAAAAGATAACCAATTTTCTTCATTACGCTCTATATTGAAACTAAGAAAAGCATGATTTCGTCTAGACATTGCCGACCTTACCCCTCTATCATCCATGGGGCAGGGGGGGGATCTTTTGGAATGTTAAATTCACATAGAACTACGGCATGACTACTCAAGTTACTAATATAGTCTACTTTTAAGTAAGATACCGGTGCGTAAGTACGTACAACATCTATGAGAGTCTGACTACTTTCGGTAAAATGCGTTGGTACTTCAACATGTTGTGTAAGATTACAACAATTTAGAAAGTCAGAGAACATTTTAGTACTTGCGCTGTGTCTATTTAAGAGGTCAATATTAAAATCACCAAAACAGAACTGAACAAAATCACTGAACGAAAGCTGATTATGAAGCCATACAATAACGGCTAAAATTACAATTTTAAATTGTACAAGAAGACTGCTTAAAACGAATAACATAAAAACTATTGATAAAAAACGGAAATGGATAATTACCAACGAGACTCTATTATTACTTGGCACGCTGCAACACAGGTGTGGGCAAGCATAAGACCAAAGAAATAACGTAATTATATCTGAAACAATAAAACAATAATTTAACATAAATTTATCTAAAACAATAAAAGAACTTAAATTTATCTAAAACAAAAAAAAAAAACAATAAAAAAAAACTCAAATTTATCTTAAACAATATTTGTACTTCTTTTTAAAAATATAATATTCATATAAAAGGGAGAGAGTATTTTCCATTTCCATCTACTACTTTTTAAACAATAAAGATAGTAATTAAAGTTAATTATGCGTGAAAACTTAAGGTTAATAGAGTAAAAATAAATCCAATAAACATTAGCTAAACTACTTTTAAAGCTAAATATTAATAAACAGATTAATATGCGCTTCCAACGTATTACGCTCCAAAAGTCTTTAATAGTTCAAGATCAGTGCGAATTCGGTGACGAGATGTGTTCGAATCGCGACGTGCGAAAATGCATCCATCCCGCGTTCATACATACCGCCAGCTCTTGCACCGCCCTTCCTCTCGTACCCTATAGAATAACTGCTTATTAGTAGGAGCATTTACATAAAATCGGCTCGTCTCAACACCTATGTTTAGATTTAGTCCGGCGGTATCGGTGCCTCGTCGCACACGCGTATCAGTTGGTTTCGAATCGCTCGCCGAGTAAGTCGCACAACCAAAGCATATGTGTAATAAATACTAATTAATACACATAGTATGACTAAAGGACGTGGTCAGGGCTTATCGACGCCGCTTTCGTCTTCGCGACGAATGCCTCCTACTTCTACACGCCTCACGCTCACTACATCGCGCTCGTCCAGCTCGAATGTAACGACGTGCAGGGAATTTTCGTCCTTAAGTTCTGCTACTCCAGATATTTCTACGTCATTGAGTAATAAATCTTGATCATGTTCATTTGAGTTCAGTTAATGTGTCTTCCATTTTGGAGTCTGCCGGCTGAGCTTGCGTGTCCGCCGCACGCTGTTTAAGATGTATAACCCTTTTTTCAATATCGTCAACTCTATTGTTTAGCTCATTTACATTAGAACTAATTTTTGATATTTCTTGCCGAAATAACACTATCTCACGGGCGATAGTAGTAAGCTGATCGCGTATTAATTTTATTTCACTTGCCAAATTTATGTTATTATCACAGCACCCTCTGTCGGTAGTACCCAGTACTGCGTCGCCGAGCTCAGAATCCGTGCCACCAGCGCTAAGCGAGCCAGGCGTAGAGCTCACTTGGGCTCTTCGTCTTGCATCCACGACATTGCCATTTATCTAATATACGGGCGTCGCTTTTAAGATTTACGCATTGCCGGTGGAACATATTCATACAATTAGAGCATTTTACCAGTCCATTGTGGAGGTAAATCTTCCGCAGACACCACACTTATTCGCCATTCTTATCTATAGTTATCGGTCAGTGTAAACAATTCTAAATATTAATACTAAGAGATGGCGCTATAACTAGTTTTAAATAATAATAAACTAACAATTTTACATAAATACATTTTAACACTATCGCTCAGTGACAGCGACAAATCGGGTACAGACTCGGATCAGTTGCTCGACCGATCCGCATGTTGTATGAGGGCGAGCGGCTAGTGTTAGTTAGCAAATCTGAAACAACACGACCGTTTTTATTATTGTAATTTTTAAGATTAAAAAGAAGTAAATAGCCGTAACGTGATTAAAAATTACTAATATATGAAAGGGAACGCTATCTTTTTGTAAATTTGTTGTGGTAGATCTATTTTGCAGTAAAAACTGAACAATTCAGCATTTTTGTAGGACGTCAATTCAGCCGCGCAACTAAATTTAATCTACTGAGCAGTGGGGCTGCAATTAGTTTTATTGTACGCACAGGACTCCGTGAACTTATACTTTGACAACTTTGGGGAATGCCTGTGTATGGCTACTCCCCTCCGATTAACTGGTGGCCCGTGTTGCTCTATGGTACTAAGTGTAATACAATTTATTTTAATTAATAGAATCAGGCGTTACTTTGCGGAAATCCATTATATTAAAGGGGTAAATATTTACTTTGTAAACATCCGCTTAATAAAATAAAATTATGTGTCTTACCTAGTTTGAAGAGCACCTCCCGCTCTCCCTCAATTGCGTGCACTATCCCCGTCACCACTAATCCCAGCACCACTACTCCCACCACAACAACACTAGGAAAGACACACCACCGATGACTATACGATACGTGTTTCGCCTCTACTCCCACTTAAGTAGCGAGCGACCGCGTCATGCGATAAAACATGCGACCAATCACCACCTGACGTACGCAGCCGCCTGCTATTAAATCAATTACAAAACGGCTGCAAAACGCCCGCCTATCCATCCAACCACGCAACCAATCGCTGATCACCGTGAAGGTGACGAACGACCATATTGCGACGCTGTCTGTTATTAGAGCAGGTTTAAAGATGTTTAAGAGAGGTGAGTTAGAAACATTTGTTTGTTCATTCAGCAGTGCAACATTACTATTTTTATTTTTTAATATCTCCAACTGTTCCCGCACACAGAGTTGCAGCCCTTTATTACAAGTATGTAAGACTTTAAAGGAGGGGTCGTTGGTTTGGTTGTGTCCAGTGTCCAAGAGATGTTTAGCGAAATGGGATTTATTGGGATTGCAATTCCTGTACGCGGTTAAATGCTCTTTGTAACGTGTCTCGACGTTGCGACCAGTCTGACCCACGTAAACGGCGTGGCATTCGTCACAAACAAGTTTATAAACACCCGACTTCTGACGAATATCTAACTTATCTTTATTATTACAGATATTTCTAAGAGAACTGTTTGTTTTGAACGCAACGTAAACGCCGCTCTGTGGAAGAGTATTAGCTATTTTTTCAGACTAATCACTTTGAGGTTGAACCGCGTACAGAGAATTGCGAACGGCATGCTTTTCTTTCTTTTTAATTAAATTGTTAATGAGATTTTTTCAAAAACCATTAGAGACCGCAATTTGATAAATTACGTAAAGCTCTTTTAAATAATTTTCTTTACTTAATGGGACAGTAAACAAACGATTAATATAACAATAAAAAGCGGCTAATTTATGTTGCCAAGGATGACACGATGACGCGGGGATGACCGTGTCGGTATGAGTTGGCTTTCGGTAAATTTGGAAAACATGCAACGACTCTTTTCTTGTTATTGTTAAGTCGAGGAAATTAAGGAACAAGATTGTTCTTGTTCCTTAATTAATTGGAACAAGATCGTATCTGTGATATATCGTATTTGTGATCGTGGTTGCGGACTTGATAAATCCACACCATAAGTCACTTAAATCCCCTTTTTTATGTAAAAATAGCAATTAATCGATTTAAAAAAAAAATTAATACGTTCAACAGTCATTTATCTTGCTGACAATGTGCTTTTTATATCACTTATATGTACAATATGATTGCTAGATACGATTTCATGCGACAAAACGTTGAAATCTTAATTTTTTAGGCCCTAGTAGAGCATACCTGCGCGCTAGCGCTTACGGCATGCAATAAGTATAACTACCTATATCGATTGTTGTTAATATTAAAGTCTTGTCTTGTGAAATAACGTCACACTTTTTACTACTGCATATAGACAACATTTTTCTAGTTATAAAATGTAAAATACGAATGTAACTTTCTCTTATTCTCTTAAAGGAGTAAATAGTATAAAAAGACCAAAGATGATCACTTGCCAATTTAACCTACACGCAAGAATTACATGCAACATCTTTAAATTTTTTGCCTATTTATGCAGAATTAATTTTGCAGAGATTATATGCATACAGATGTATGTTTATTGCCCTAAAGATTATGCAAGTAAAATAAAGACAGACAATAAAATATTTAATATACTAAGAATTTTACGAAGTTATGAAATGAAATGTTAACGGCTTGTTTCTAAACGCCTCCCGTCAAAATTGCAAATCAGAACATTGTCATCAGTGACATTTAGTGCCAAGTTGTCAAAAAATGTCAGCCAACAAGGAAAGTAACCTTGTTCAGGGATATATTGAATTAAATAAATTTTGCCAAAGTGGTGACTATGATAGAGCATTAAAAGCAGCGGGTAAAAGTAAGTTAGACATTTTTCTGTAATAATATCAAAAATTATAGTGTATTTTCTACATTTAACAAAGTATCTTTTCAAACAGTAGTAAGGGAACTGGGGCCCTTTTAAGTAGCAGCTTAAGCCCTTTATCATTCTCCTCTGACTAAATTCTTGAATTAAAATTATTTAAAAACCCTCTGATTTTAATAAGTTTGAAAATTCTTCAAAAACACTCGATCTAAAACGTTACATATTGTATTTTTGCTGCTTGTAACTAAATATAATTTATTTCTTAGTCCTGCAGATTGCCCCAACAGAACAAAAAGCCTTCCATTGCAAAATTATTTGCTTCATTCAGCTCCACAACTTCAAGGAGGCATTGGCAGTGCTGAGCAATCCCAAAAATGCTGCTCTGGCTGGAGATTTGCACTTTGAAAAGGCATATGTGCAATATCGCCTTAACTGCCCTAAAGATGCATTACAAACTGTGGACAACGCTCCTGAGATGACACTGGCTTTAAAGGAACTAAGGTAATCAATAGTTTAATTTATTTTTGCAGTTATGGTAAAAAGAAAAACCAATTATCTGAAAGATTTGGAGATTGATGTGATGGTCATATAAAGTAATTCAGTATGTCACACAGACTAACTATACTTCCTGGTATCTATTTATTTCAAAAAATCTTGCAAATTAAAGCTACAATCATCGCTATAATTTATACTATAAGTGTCTATTGTTTTATACCTATTCCATGTTATTATTACTATTTCAATATAAACTTACTATTTCTTGTAACTAACATTATTTAAAAACAAAAAAATGAAAGATTTTCTTTATTTTTAAGGGCTCAAATACTGTACCGTCTAGAACAATACCAAGATTGTTACAATTTGTACCGTGACATTGTCAAGAATACTACTGATGAGTATGAAGATGAGAGGAAAGCTAATATGTCAGCTGTTGTGGCCAACCTAGCAGCCTTGAATCCTGTAAGTTGGTTCCCACTTTTGTGTGAGGCAATGTGTGGATGTTTACATATTATTAACACATACAAGACACATCTTATACGTGGTAGAGCCACGCTGTAGCTGTATTATGGTTGTAACACAAAAGGGTCGGTGGTAGAGTACTATGCTCTCACAGAATACCAAAGCGTAAAATAGCAGCTTAATGCTGCTGTGTTTCGTATGGTGAGTGTAGAGAACCGGAGACCCTTTTTACTGGAAACGAGACATTCCATCTCCGTCCTCAAGGGTGACAATGCATCTGCATTTTATTTCACACACAATGCATCTGCATTTTATTTGACCACAGCATCCACTTACCATCAGGTGAACTGTGTGCTTGTTTGTAACCCCTATTCTATAAGAAAAAAAAATACAAGAGGTGCTTGTGAAGTCTATAAATCTATACACAAAATGCTCACTAGGTGGTAGGACACTTTTCTTTCCTAGGAGACCATCTGTCTGTAGGTACCACCCTCTCACCTGTTTCTGCCATCAACTAGCAGTGCTGCACTGCTGTATTACAAAGCCAGTATATTTTTTTATAGAATAAGGCTCGCAAACAAGCACTCAGTCCAGCTGATGGTAAGTGAATGCAGTGGTCCATAGACATCTACATTTATCCCTAATTGAGAATCAAAATGCAGATGCGTTGTCACCCCTGAGGACTGAGATGGAATGCCTCGTTTCCAGTACAAAGGGTCTCTAGTTCTCTACACTAACCATACGAAGTACATCAGCATTAAGCTGCTAGTTTACGCTGGTATTCTGTGAGATATCTCTGTGAAATTACAGGCTTTGAGACATTCCATCTTAGTCCTCAGAGGCAATAGCACATCTGTAGCCTTCTTTGCTTGAAGTTGGCTGCAATTGTCCAAGGACTGCAGTTGCCACTTACCATCAGGTGGACTGTAATTTTGTATGCCCCTTTAGGGATATAAAAAAACTGATATTAGACGAAATAATTATTGCATATTAAAAATCTATAATTTTTTTAATTTTTCAGTCTTCAGATCTTCCTCAATTTGAAGAGACTACATATGAACTATCATATAATGCAGGCAGTACATTAGCTATGCGTGGGAAGTATAATGAAGCACTTCCAGTGTTGAAGCGAGCTGAACAAGCATGTTCTGAGAGTGTTATCGAAGATGGGGGCACTGAAGAGGAGGCTAAAGAAGAGGCTGCTATTATAAGGTATTTAATAGAAAGACTGTTGAAGTCCTAAAAATGTTGCTTTACATTATTACTATCATTTTATTGTTAACTACTTTATTAGTATAGTGGTTAAAATCTTGACCGTTGATCAAAAATGATCCCAGGTACAAATCCTGAGTCTGGCCCGTGGCTACTGATCATGTGTCCCCAGTTTCAAATTCCGGGTAGAGCCAAAATCAGTTATTGAGTTTTTCTGTCAAGAAATTCTCAATAGCAGCCTGAAGCTAGAATGTCTTTCGTGTTTCACCATGTAAAATGTTTTACCTATGTACCATGTGTAAAACCTTTAGTCCTGTGCTTGATCTCTTTCTGGTCACATCAGATTGCTGTCCCATTGGATAACACCATGTAAAATGTTTTACCTATGTACCTGAGAAAATGTGTAAAACCTGTTTAGTCCTGTGTCTGATCTCTCTCTGGTCACATCAGATTGCCTTCCCATTGGACTATGAGAGGGAAGGAAAAGAGAGTGCACCTGTGCTTATGCACACACTTGTCATGCACTATAATCCTGTCATTTGGATGCCTGACCTGCATACAACATAATAAATAAATAAATGTAACATTTTTGATTCCTCAAGGGGTAGACTTAGTTAGGGACCAAAATACCAAATGCACCTACATTTCACCAATAGTAATTTGGTCCCACTTCCATGTCTATTGCATTATTCTAAATGTTATTTCTTTATTTATTTTTTTAAATGTTAGTATTTAGTACACAGTAAGATTTTCACCTGTACCGTGGACTTACTTTGCCTTCTTGTTTTACAAATAGAATATTTTATTTAACACAATTTTATAATACTACTTTACTTTACCCAGCACGTTGCTGCCGCAGGAAAAATAATTGTGAAAATATTGTTTTAAATTTGGAAGATTTATATTGTTTAATTAGGAATGATAATAATGATGATATATAACTTTCAAATAAGTTAATTGTACTATGCCTATAGCCTTCGCGCAAGTGCAAGCAATAAGTTGACAAAGTTTTACCGCAATCTGATGAATGGTATGGTAGCACATAAAATACGAACAAACAAACATTTAATTTTGTTATTTTCATCTAATATGTTACTTCCGCCCTTATGTCTCCAGATTTTTTTTATTGTGAGAACATTACTTCCCTTGTTGCAGGGTTCAACATGCATACTGTCTCCAACAGATGGGACGTGAGAAGGAAGCAGCAAATATATACCATAATGTTTTGAAAGAAAAGCCAAGTGACCAAGCCCTTATTGCCATAGCTAGCAACAACCTTGTTGTTATTAATAGGTAAGTCTTAATTTTTTTTTATTGTTGTTACTAACCTCATATTTTCCGTCCAACTGGCTGTTTTCTCTGGACAGATATTTTATAAACCGTCAGTTCTGAATTATGTTAATAATCTATACTGTGTATAAAATATTTTAATGATTTCTTATATTTACGCGAATGCTATACATTAAATGCTTTACGGATTGCATAGTGTAAAATTTTAACTTTTTAATTCCAAACGTTTCGGATTGTGTTGGGAAGTGTTTGATGTCCCAATATCGTATTAGCCCGACTACCTCCAGCTTTAATAGATCACAAATCCTTGTACAAGAACACTGATTCCTACCAAGAATGATTCACGAGGCTATTGAAATTAAAATACATCCTAATTTCAATAGAGAAGATGGATGGGTGCTACCATCTACTTGGGATCTTATAATTAATAAAATTAAATCCAAACCCAAGCATACCACTGCAAGGCTTCAAGATACTGTAAGCTCGTTCTACGTAGATTGGACTAAAAATTAATATTCAAAAGGTGATGGTAGTCGAGCTAACTATGACATCGGGACGTCAAATACTTCAGTCTCCCCTGTGACCATGGGTGCTGCAAAGCACCGAAACGTCGGGAATTAAAAAGTTAAAATTAAACGCGATAAAATCCGTAAAATTTGTTTCATTTAATTCAATATTTTTTTCTATTTACTTGATAAACCAATCAAACTTGAGGCCAAAATTGTAATAATCTACTATTTCTTTTCTTGCTATCCTTATTGCCTTGCTTAGCTTAGAACCAGGTCATTGCCATTTGTTACTGTATAGTTATGTATTATGTATGATTTATGGCATTTTGATTAAATACTCCATTAATAAGTATTAAAAGTCACTAGAATATATTTACGAAACAAGATATTATGATCTGCTTACTAGTGAGAAGCTTTATTGTAGCACTCTTCACTTCAGAGCTTGGAAATCCCTTATTTTACTAAAAAATAATCTATTAATATAACCAAAAATGTTTGTTAATTTCTCTTACAAATTAAAAGGAAACATAGAATACAGTTTAATATTAATATCCTACAATCAATTGGTAGAAGACTGGTAAATACTAGGATTCCTTGTATTAAATTATTATTTTAGCCTTTTTTATTTATTATAAGGCATAAATACCAATGCTAAATCGGTTTGGAAAGAGTGACAGTATGGATTTCAAATAATTGTTGCATACCAAAAGTAATATCGAAAAATGTTAAGCATGCTTTCTCAATTTTTCTTTTTTTAAAACGAATTCGCGAAATAAATTTGTGTTTCGAAGGGACGCAAACGTATTCGATTCCCGCAAACGCATGAAGGCTGCTACTGCCGAGGGTCTAGAACACAAGCTGAACTCGCGCCAACGCGCTGCCATTGTATACAACCAGGCCATACTAGCTATTTACTCTAATCAGGTATGTATTTATTAAAATTTTCTTGTATAATACAATATTATAACAATCTCAAGACAAAAATTTACTGCCGCTCATGTCTGATTCGGACCCAGCAACAGCTTCTGAATACCATTACAGCCTATCAAAAGCCTACTGCTGAACATAGCCCTCCTCCCCCTTAGATTGCCTCATAGGGGGAATATTTGCCATGTTGCCACACTTGGCAGGCGAGTTGGCAACTGCAGATTTTTATTTTTAGTTATTATTAAGATGACGCTTTTGCCCATCTCTTGGTTTGTTTTACTCAATCGTCTCTTACAACAACGGCGGGACGATATGGGGTAGTGGATATTCTTACGCCGCCGCTACACCGTTTAGCTTCTGAATGTTATAAAGTATCTATACAACGAAAAATATTTTTGTAATATTATATTATGTAAATTATGCTAAATAAACTAATTTTTTTGTTTTTCTTTCTATATTGATTTCACGTAAGAAAACAACATTCAAATTTTTTTTAGAAAATATGGACGAAGTTTTTACAATTACGTAATGTATTTTGACGACATTCTAGTTGAAAAAGTAAAATAATTACTTCAAAGAAATAAACATTTCCATGTAATAACTTCTTAAATCAAAACTTAATTTTTTTTATACACTAATAAATTCGTCTTAGCACCATTCAGATTCAGTCGATAAGATGTGTTATAAAATACTTCAAATTTCTTTTAGCCAGACTTCTGTAAGCAATGTTGCGTTAAATTGACGCGGGAGTTAAACCAAGAGCGCCGAGCGGCACTGGTGGAAGCATCTTCAATGGTAAAGGAGGGCAAACGAGCTCAGGCTGTAGCATTGTTGCTGAAACATGGCGGTTTACTAACCCTAGCAGCTGCTCAAGTGCTGTTGGCGCAGGTAATGACAGAATTTAAATAAATATAATATTTGTAATTTGCTTTGAAACAAATGTACTCTAAAGTGACAACAATTATATTATGGTTTAGGAGGATTTTGGCGGGAACTTGACCGCCGGCGGATTGTTATTACTCCTATTTTATATTGTTTAAGGAATAGTTTGAAGTGGATTTTGATATGTAAAAGTGGTGCTAATTTGAGTTTGTGGAATAACCATTAGTGGAAACGATGTAATAAGTGCTTTGATGGTGATTCAAATCTCAAGCGCCTTTATACTATCGTCATCAACTGTCCGCTGGGTTAAGCTATCGTTATCGCAAGCTATAGTTTGAAATTTTGTAAACAAGATATACGTCAGACTAGACTGTATGGTCAAAGACCTTTGCCTGTCTTCTTTTTTAAATTTTCTATTTAACTCTCGTAATTCAGGTGTTCATGATTTTCTTAGAATAATTCTTAAATTATATTAACTTATTAATAGGAAAGCTTAAACTTATTACAAAGACACATACTAAATTCAATCAACCTCGAACATGGTTTTATTTAAAAAAAGGATCAAGGAATTTTGAGCTCATTATAGAATTTTAATTTTTTAAATTTTTAATGAAGGCATCCTGAACTTATAGTACAATACTCGGCCGTAAATAGCTTTAAGAAAATGACAGCACGACTGCATACAGTTTTTTTAAATACGCCTCCCGCTTCTACAAAGTTGATCAGATATGCCTCAATTTTGTATATTTATCTTGCAGGGTGATCGCAAAGCAGCAATAAAACTTCTTGAAGAGAGCGAGTTCAAGTTCCGCCCTGGTGTGATCGGTGTTCTTTGTACACTGCTGTGTGCAGACAACGATTTTGAAAAAGCGTCACAAATGTTTACCGAAGTCTACGAGCACTATAAGAACGACGAGGTATTTCTGTCAGACTTACCTAGTCGGACTATTTGTCCCAGGTAAACATATTCGTCAACAACTTCGAGCTTAGTGCTCTAACAACTACCGGCATAGGTGTGACATGGACATTAAACATGATCTTTGTTTTGTCCATGTTTATCTTAAGACCTATCCGTTGGGAGGCACTATTGAGGTCATGAGCATAGTGTAGGTCCTCAGCGATTCTGCCATAAGGACTATATCATCGGCAAATCGAAGGTGAGTGATGTACTCGCCATTGATGTTAATGCCGTATCCTTTCCAGTCAGAAGCTTGAAAACGTCTTCCAATGCAGCGGTGAAGAGTTTCGGGATATAACGTCACCCTGTCTTACACCTCTCTGCAGTTGGATGGGTTTTGTACTCTGGTTCTGTACTCGGATAGCCATCGTGGCCCTACTGTACAAGCACTTCAGCACTTCGATATACCGACAGTCAACTTGGCACCGCTGAAGGGACTGCAGCACCGCCCAAATTTCGACGGAATCAAAACTTTCTCGCAGTCACATACGCCAGACATAGTGGCAAATTGTACTCCTCGGACTTCTGTACAATTTGCCGAAGAGGTGTATGTGGTCTATGCTGCTAAAACCTTTCGGAAACCAGCTTGTTCGGGAGGCTGGAAGTCGTCGAGTCTGCGTGCGAGACGATTCGTAATGACTCTCGAAAACAGCACGTAGACGCGGCTCAGAAGGAAATCGGTCTGTAGTTCTTCAAGAGAGCGTTGTCGCCTTTCTTGAAGAACAAGACCACCACCACTTCTGCTCCACGCCTCCGGTGTAGTGCCACCATGTAGGACGGAATTAAGAGCTGAAGGACTTCAAGTACCGGTTTTCCACCCGCTTTCAAAGCTCCGCTGTAATTCCATCCTCGCCTGGGGCCTTGCCGTTTTAAGGTGCTGGAGAGCCATTCTAATCTCGCTCAGACTGACGTCCGGGATATCATCGGAATAGTGTCGGATAAGACTCGCTCTTGGATCGTTACTCACACTTGCGTGTGGCTCAACGATGATGTGTACAGCTGCCCATAGAACCTCTCAATCTCACTCAAAATCTCAGGTGTCCAGAGCGGCGCTGCCACTCGGTCTTCAGCTTCGACAGTTGGCTCTTTCTGGCAGACAGATCTCTGGCAAAGACTTTGGAGCCCTGGTTCCGCTCGATCGCTTCTTCAATACAGGCTGTATTGAAGTTGCGCGTCCCGCCGCATGCATTTGGAGATCTGTCTGTTCAGTTGCCTGTATGCTATCAAATCTACTGAAGATTGCAGCTTCATTTCCCGTCTAACAGCCATGAGATTAAGAGTGTGATCGGAGAGTTTTTGTGTTCTTCTGCGGCGGGTCTTACAAAACTTAGCTCCGACCGCATGGACAGTTTCCACGAGCTTGTCATTCATATCGTCACTGCATTGCAATCTTCTAGGCACTGAAAACGGTTTTGTAACTCGAGCTGAAAGGTTTCAGGACTTTGGATTAGAGCACGAGGGGACGGGCGTTGACTTCATTAGACGACACCTCCAACTTAACGTTTAGGTTCAGTGTGCCTCTAACCATTCGGTGATCGCTACCAGTTTCACCCTCGCGATCACTGAGACATCACTGAACAGTTGGCGTCTAGTCGTCATAATGAAGTCAATCTCATTTTGTCGAACCGTCGGGGCTCGACCAGGTCCACTTCCTGTGGGGCCGCTTCTGGAAGAAAGAGTTCATCATAAAGTCCCTCTTTCTCCATGAAGTCGGCCAGCTGCTTCAACCTTGGGTTCCGTTGCCCTAATCCGAATTTCCCTACTTTCAGCTCACCGTTCTCTCTTGTGCCTAGCTTTGCGTTGAAGTCTCCCATTAACACCGTATAGTGGGTTTTAGAGAATGCATGGCTCTAGAGATATCCTCATACATTTCCTCCACCTCCTCATCGGGTGTGCCGAGTTGGTGCGTAAACCTGTATGACCTTCAGCGAATACCGTTTGGTGATTCTGAGTATAAGTACGCAACCCTCGTCGACACCTCCCAATTTCTAACGTTGTTAACGAGACTTGTGGACGATAAATCCGACACCTCCTTGGGACAGATGGTCGCCCTCCGGTGATAGAACAAGTTGCCGGATTCGAGGATTACCTTGTCCTCCCCTCTCTTCGGACCTCGGATAATCCTATAATATTCCAGCGCAACTTGTCTATCTCTTCTTCCAGCTCAGGATCTTCTCATCAGTCCTCAGGTGCGTGCGTTATAAGTTGCCAGGTCAGTCGTCGTGGGTGGCAACAGACCTCCACCGGAATTCTAGCACCCCTGCCCCGCCGTTACCATGGTCGCCACCGTAGCCAGGAATAGCGGGGCCGCCGGGGACTGGGGGCCGTTTAAATAATGTACTCTAATGTGACAGCAATTATATTATGGTTTAGGAGGATTTTTGCGGGAACTTGACCGCCGGCGGATTGTTATTACTCCTATTTTATATTGTTTAAGGAATAGTTTGAAGTGGATTTTGATATGTAAAAGTGGTGCGAATTTGCTAGTTTGTGGAATAACCATTAGTGGAAACGATGTAATAAGTACTTTGATGGTGATTCAAATCTCAAGCGCCTTTATACTATCGTCATCAACTGACCGCTGGGTTAAGCTATCGTTATCGCAAGCTATATTTTGAAATTTTGTAAACAAAATATACGTCAGACTAGACTGTATGGTCAAAGACCTTTGCCTGTCTTCTTTTTTAAATTTTCTATTTAACTCTCGTAATTCAGGTGTTCATGCTTTGCTTAGAATAATTCTTAAATTATATTAACTTATTAATAGGAAAGCTTAAACTTATTACAAAGAACATTCATCTTACAATAATAAATTAAAAATGGCGAAATAGAAAATGCTTTTTACTACAAGCAGCATGCTAAATTCAATCAACCTCGAACATGGTTTTATTTAAAAAAAGGATCAAGGAATTTTGAGCTCATTATTGAATTTTAATTTTTTTAATTTTTAATGAAGGCATCCTGAACTTATAGTACAATACTCGGCCGTAAATAGCTTTAAGAAAATGACAGCACGACTGCATACAGTTTTTTTAAATACGCCTCCCGCTTCTACAAAGTTGATCAGATATGTCTCAATTTTGTATATTTGTCTTGCAGGGTGATCGCAAAGCCGCAATAAAACTTCTTGAAGAGCGAGTTCAAGTTCCGCCCTGGTGTGATCGGTGTTCTTTGTACACTGCTGTGTGCAGACAACGATTTTGAAAAAGCGTCACAAATGTTTACCGAAGTCTACGAGCACTATAAGAACGACGAGGTATTTCTGTCAGACTTTTTCTTGTGTTATAATTTTTTTATAACTGAATATTTTTTTCTTTGAACACATACTATGTAAACTAAGGTGATGGTAATGCAAATACGAAAATCACTATATTAAACCATTTGGCGGCATGCAAGTATTAAGATGGGAATATAATATATTTTTTTTAAATATATAATATACTCTACCATCATAAGATTGATGTGAAATGGTAAAGTCACGCTGCTGTTGTTTAATGCAGCTGTGTTTTGTATGATGAGCGAAATGAACAGGAGGCTTTTTTTACTGTCAATGAGGCTATCCATCTTAGTCCTCAGAGTTAGCGACACAGATGGATTTTGATTCTTAATTGAGGTACTGGCTACAAGGCTTTTAGTCAAAAATAAATTCTTTTTTTTTTTATTCTTTTTAAGAACGTTACATGATGGGTCAGAAAGAAAATCGATCCCGAGAAAAAAAAAACATTTTTCCACAACATTTTATTAGCTTTATTCACGCTCCATTATGTTAGTACAGCTAAATGAAACGATAATTTCATAAAAAAATCATGAAAATACTTAAACATAAAACCAGCAGTGTAATTTAAATCAGCTGACTAGGGTCAATAATCGCGCGGACGCCGAATGCGCATGCCCCGCAGCTAGCGATCGTACCAATACCTAATAATTTACAACACTTGTCTAAATACCTAACTTATCTACTTAACCTACTATTTTGCCACTGTGCTTGTCTCCACCTTGTCACTTTAATTCGAATTCACAGGTTAAATAAACCAAATACCTGGTTCGATTCCCCGCTAATGGAAAATTTACTTAAATGAAATGTTGACAAGGATTGAGTCATGCTTTTTTATCCATCGTGTAGGTATGTTTATTATTCTGATGTGTTTTGTTATGTACCTATTCAGATCAGTTCAGTACTAAGTTATTTAAAAAAAATTGGTATGAATCAGCTTACCGATCTAAATCCTCCGTGGCCTTATGAGATTCTCCAAGGCACATTAACATGTCGCCGTATTCACGAGCACTATAAACGTACGCGTTAGGCATTATTAAAACTAAACAAGAAACACAAAACGTAACAACAAGAATAATAACAATTAACAACAAGAATTTAATAAACAAAACGACGGTCGCTCACGCGCACGTGGAAGTCAACACGGAACTGGCTCAAAAACTAAAATTAATAACCAATCCCGCCACAACAAAATGCCTACCGCTAAGTGCGTGCGTCCTAACGTCCTTGCGGTAAGCACTTTGATCGTTTCCACAGATCGTTAAACCGTTACGACATTGCCAACTTTATAAGTTTAGTTATCCCTACGACTAGTCTTCATATGGAATTTAGAAGTTATAGTTGTCATTTATTAATACATTTAGACAATCAATTGTAGCCTGACACAACAAGCAGTTCGTTACTACAAAAATGATATTGAAAGTAATAAACGTACCTAATTGGTTTCGCACTTACACAATTATAAACACTATTTTATCATTATCTTTGATTTTGTACAAGAAAATAGAAATGAAATGGTACTGAATAATTTAATAATTAAAATCAATTGCAATTATGATCGACAGTTAATTAATCTATCAGAATTAATCTAAAAAATATTTTTTTTACTTTATTTTAATTGTCTTTCCGTTATTAATCCGTCCAATACTTTGAATTTAAAAAGAGGTACGTCAAACTATTAAAAATTACTTGCAAATTTTATTGTGATTGCCGCCTCTAATTCTTATATCTCCTGCAATCTTAGTAGGTAAATTTCGGTGCAACATGGCAGCGTTGCCAACACCAATTTGTCAAATTCTCCGAAAATCCATGTCAAATTCCCCAATTTAAGGACAAAACTTCAACAGATGCTCCACAAATTCCCCTCAATTTTATTTTAAGAAATGAAACAGTTTTCAACTAATTTTATAAGATTTGTTATTTTTTTTTACCGAAAATTTTTTTTCACGCTTTCCATATTTTTGTAACAAGCATTTTACTCCATGGAGTTTTTAATTCCTTCCCTTGTTGCCATTAAAAAGTACCACAGTATCTGCAGTTCTGCGGTTCTCTGCTTTAAAATTAAAAAATAAAGAAATGAAAAGCATTAAATGATACACAAAAGTTGCCGAAATAAATCCGAAAATTAAATGTGGTGCAATGAAGATAACTAAAAAATGGGATTCATTCGATATTCATAAGTAACCTAACAAAAATGTTAAGATAAGTATTTAGATTTCATGAAAAAAGGTTCTGACTTGGCCCGGGCTATCGATTTTCATAATCCCCGCGTTTTCCCCGCATAATACCAATCCCCATAAAATCCCCAACCAACTTAAAATTCCCCGCAATTTGGGGAATTCCCGACATGTTGGCAACGTTGAAATGTGTGCGCTGCCACCGAGTCGACCGGGCGGCGGCAGCGCGTGTGTGAAAGGGAAGGGTAGAGTGAGGAGTAATACCTAATGCATTGTTTCGTTTCCGTACCGAGGTACCGAATATTGACCCTAGTCAGCTGATTTAAATTACACTGCTGGTATTATGTTTAAGTATTTTCATGATTTTTTTTTATGAAGTTATCGTTTCATTTAGCTGAACTAACATGATGGAGCGTGAATAAAGCTAATAAAACGTTGTGAAAATATTTTTTTTTTCCTCGGTACCGATTTCCTTTCTGACCCATCATCAAAGGTACCGTTAGTACTATCGTCTGTCTTCGTTTTTGGGAGCGTTTCACTAACAACCTGTATGTTGGAAACGTTCCTTCGAATTTATAAGGGAAGTAAGTGATGTCGTAAAACTTGGGTTTTATACTCTAAATGTTTAAAAACTTTATTTTGAAATATATATATGTATACCCGTGCCGTGTAATGGCGGTAAAGAATATCAACTGCACCATATCTTCCCGTGGGTGTCGTAATAGGCGAGGCGAAACTGAGGCAGGAGATGGGCAGCAGCATCTTTCTGATAACAACAAAATAACTGCGGTTGCCAACCCGCTTGCCACTCCATGGTTAAAGTTACAAAGAGACGGCCCCCAGTCCCCGGCGGCCCCGCTTTTACTTGCTACGGTGGCGTCCATGGTAACGGCGGGGCAGGGGATGCTAAGAATTACCGGTGGAGGTTCGGTTGCCACCTAAGACGACTCGACCTGGCAACATATAACGCACGCACCCTGAGGACTGACGAGAAGATCCTGGAGCTGGAAGAAGATATAGACAAGTTGCGCTAGGATATTATAGGATTATCTGCGGTCTGAAGAGAGAGGAAGGTCACGGTAATCCTCGAATCAGGCAACTTGTTCTATCACCGGGAGGGTGACCATCTGTCCCAAGGAGGTGTAGGATTTATCGTCACGAGTCTCTTGTTAGCAACGTTGTAAAGATTGGGAGTGTATCGACGAGGGTTGCGTACCTTATACTCGAGAGTCACCAAACGGTATTCGCTAAAGGTCATATAAATTTACGCACCAACCTTGGTACATCCTGATGAGGAGGTGGAGGAAAATGTATGAGAATATCTCTAGAGCCATGGATTTCTCCAAAACCCACTATATGGTGTTAATGGGAGATTTCAACGCAAAACTAGGCACAAGAGAGAACGGTGCTCTAATCCAAAGCCCCGAAAACTTTCAGCTCGAGTTACAAAATCGTTTCCATTGCGTAGAAGACTTTAATGCAGTGGACGATATTAATGACAAGCTCGTGAAAAATGTCCATGCGGTCGGAGCTAAGTTCTGCAAGACCCGTCGCAGAAGAACCCAAAATCTCTCCGATCACACTCTTAATCTCATGGCTGTTAGACGGGAAATAAAGCTGCAGTTTTAACGCTAGGCTGCGAAGTAGCAAAAAATATGGTAACGCTAGCGAGCCTTGGACAGTCAATTCAGTGGTGAGCAAGGTTGGCCCCGGTTTTGCTCGCGTGGTGATTTACAGGCATCATAACCCCTTCGAAAGGTCAAATGGACTAATCTGTTTTCTATGGCGAAGCGGTGTGATCCTGAAGACGCCTCCGGCCGGAGGTTATCTGCTGCTATCCTCGCAATGTTCTTTACAATGGTGGTTATAAACCTCAAATATGTTTGTATGTACACAATATAACCGAATGTTCTGTATATTAGAACAAGATCTTCCGAATAACCATTTATAATTTAATTATAACCGCGTGGGTCGCACACTCCTTGCCCACATTGCAGTGCCCACAGACAATCCGAAGTAAATATAATGCCCGAACAGCAGTCTTCAGCAAATATGACATCATACAGGCAACTGAACAGACAGATCTCCAAATTCATGTGGCGGGACTTACGCAACTTCAATACAGCTCGTATTGAAGAAGCGATCATGCGAAACCAAGGCTCCAAAGTCTTTGCCAGAGATCTTTCTGCCAGAAAGACCGAACTGCTGAAGACCGAATGTGGTAGCATCGTTTTCGGGACACCTGAGATTTTGAGTGAGATTGAGAGATTCTACCGGCAGCTGTTCACGTTATTGTTGGAGCCACACGCAAGGTGAGTTACGATCCAAGAGCAAGTCTTATCCAACATAATTCCGATGATATTCCGGACGTCAGTCTGAGCGTGATTAGAATGGCTCTCCATCACCTTAAAAACGGCAAGGCCCCAGCCGAGGATGGAATTACAGCGGAGCTTCTGAAAGCGGGTGGAAAAGCAGTACTTAAAGTCCTTCGGAAGCTCTTTAATTCCGTTCTCCATGGTGACACTACTCCGGAGGCGTGGAGCAGAAGTGCGGTGGTCTTGTTCTTCAAGAAAGGCGACAATGCTCTCTTGAAGAACTACAGACCGATTTCCCTTCTGAGCCGCGTCTACGTGCTGTTTTCGATAGTCATTATGAATCGTCTCGCACACAGACTTGACGACTTCTAGCCTCCTGAACAAGTTGGAAGACGTTTTCAAGCTACTGGACTGGAAAGGATACGGTATTAACATCAATGGCGAGTACATTACTCATCTTAGATTTGCCGACGATATAGTCCTTATGGCAGAATCGCTTGAGGACTTATGCAAGACCTATGCTCAATGACCTTAATAGTGTCTCCCAACGGATAGGTCTTAAGATGAACATGCAAAAAAAGTCATATGTAACGTCCATGTCACACCTATGCCGGTAGTTGTTGGTAGCACTAAGCTCGAAGTCGTTGAAGAGTATATTTACCTGGGACAAATAGTCCGACTAGCTAAGTCCAACTTCGACCGAGAGGTCAATCGACGAACTCAACTCGGCTGGGCAGCGTTTGGAAGATTACGACACATCTTCTCGTCAGGCATACCTCAAAACTTCAAAACAATATTGTACAACCAGTGCGTGTTGCCAGTGATGACCTATGGATATGCTGTATGAGGAAGCTCAAGGTCGCTCAGCGAGCTATGGAGAGGGCTAGGCTCGGGGTTTCTCTGCGTGATAGACTTAAAAACGAGGATATCCGCAGTAGAACCAGAGTAACCAACATAGCCCAACAGATTAGTAAGCTGAAGTGGCAATGGGCCGGCCTTATAGCTTGAAGAACCTACAACCTATGGGAAAGAACGGCTCTCGAGTGGTAGCCTCGTACCGGCAGACGAAGTGTAGGGTGTTCCTCCACTAGATGAAATGACGACCTGGTAAAACGTGCAGGATGTCGATAGATGCTGGTGGCTTAGGACCGTGTTTTGTGGTATTCCTTGGGGGAGGCCTATGTTGCATAGCCGCTACGTGTCCTCTACTCGGTTGAAGCTAACCTGACGGATGTAGCGGACCCTTGAGTATATGATACCGAAGGTTATCTTTAAAATGATTGTTGTGGTAGCGGTTCGAGTCGCTGCGTGGCGTGTGGCGCGCTGCGGTGGAGGTTCACCAGCGGGCGGGTGCGCCGGCTCACGCGGCCGCAGCGCTCGAGGCGCTGGCGCGCGCCGCGCCCGCCGACTGCCGCAGCCGCGCGCGCCTCGTCAAGTTGCTGGCGGGCAGCGACCCCGCGCGCGCGCGCAGCCTCGCCGCGCTCCTGCCGCCCCTGCACCGCCAGGTGCGTGTGTGTGTGTGTGTGTGTAGACACGCGCCGGCCCGCCGACTGCCGCAGCCGCGCGCGCCTCGTCAAGTTGCTGGCGGGCAGCGACCCCGCGCGCGCGCGCAGCCTCGCCGCGCTCCTGCCGCCCCTGCACCGCCAGTGTGTGTGTGTGTGTGTGTGTGTGTGTGTGTGTGTGTGTAGACACGCGCCGGCCCGCCGACTGCCGCAGCCGCGCGCGCCTCGTCAAGTTGCTGGCGGGCAGCGACCCCGCGCGCGCGCGCAGCCTCGCCGCGCTCCTGCCGCCCCTGCACCGCCAGGTGCGTGCGTGTGTGTGTGTGTGTGTGTGTGTGTGTGTGACACGCGCCGGCCGCCGACTGCCGCAGCCGCGCGCGCCTCGTCAGTTGCTGGCGGCAGCGACCCGCGCGCGCAGCCTCGCCGCGCTCCTGCCGCCTGCACCGCCAGGTGTGTGTGTGTGTGTGTGTGTGTGTAGACACGCGCCGGCCCGCCGACTGCCGCAGCCGCGCGCCTCGTCAAGTTGCTCACTGGCACGCCTACAGGTGAATATGGGCGTGTGTGTTGTGTGTGGTCCTCAGAGTTGACTTTTAATGCCGCTGTGTTTCGTATGGTGAGTGTAGAGAACCGGAAACTCTTTTTACTGGAAATAAGGCATTTCATCTAAGTCCTCAGGGGTGACAACGCATCTGCATTTTGATTCTTTATCGAGGATAAATGTAGATGTCTATGGGCCACAGCATCCACTTACCATCAGGTGGACTGTGTGCTCGTTTGTCATCCACATTCTATAAAAAAAAAAAAAAAAGACAATGCATCTGTAGCCTTCTTTATTCGAAGTTGGTTGCAGGTATCGACCGACGGACTGCAATAACCACTTGCCATCAAGTAAACTATAACTTATGAGTCACTTCAATTTAGAAAAACAACAAATATACACCGTGTACTAGAGGGGTGGATCATCGACGGCTGGGTGGAGGACCTCAATACCCATCGATTCAACCCTCTGTATGTTTTGCGATATTCAGTGGTTCAAAATTTATTTGGACTTTGGCAAAACTTTTGTCTAAATCAGATTTTAGCCTAAACTTCGCAATTGCAGCCAAACTATTAGGTCTGCGACCGTGATTTTTTTTAAACAAGGTAAACAGTGGGCGTTTTTTGCCACTTTTGAACCACTGAATATCGCAGAACATACAGAGGGTTTAAATCGATAGGTGCTAAGGTCCTCTAACACCCACCCACTGATGATCCACCACTCTAGTTACTCCGGGTATTATTTTAAACCGTAGTACAATGCCATTACGGGTTACTTACAACAGTCTATTGTTACTTTATATAACTACAACTATAAAACTCAAATTTAAAAAAGCTTATTGGCGACTCGGTAACATAGTGTACATATTATACGTGGTAGAGCCATGCTGCAGCTATATTAGTAGTATAGTTGTAGCACGAATGGGTCGGGGAAGGACCACGCTCTCACAGAATACCTGCGTAAAATAGCAGCTTAACGCTGCTGTGGTGAGTGTAGAGAACCGGAGACCCTTTTTACTGGAAAAGAGGCATTCCATCTTAGTCCTCCCGGGTGACAACGCATCTGCATTTTGATTCTTTATTGAGGATAGATGTAGATGTCTATGGGTCACAGCAACCACTTACCATATGGACTGTGTGCTCGTTTGTCACCCTATCCTATTAAAAAGATAGTGGCTAAGCACTTGACGACCACGCTACGGGTCACGGGTTAGAATCCCTCATAGAAAAAGTATTTAAATGGCCTTGACAGTAAAAATTATTTAAAATTGTTCCGAGTCTGGTTGTTGAATCAAATTGATGAATGTTGTTGACATTCGTCAAAAAAATTTATTCCAATTCGAAAAAAATCAGTCAAATAGGTGAAAAATAGGACTTACTCACTATCATATGGTTTTCCAATCTACCTCTAGCTAGTCAGTGCTAAACCAAAATAGTGAGCGCGCCTATTTTGCAGTCAGTGTGCCCTCGTAGACTGATTGCTTGCAAATTTCTTGAATAAATGTAAATCAACGCAGATCTAATCACTGACAAATAAATGACGCTGATTAACTATTATGGTTTATTACTCAACCAATGTAGTTCAGTTTTGTCTGTATTTAACGCCTTAATATTAAATTAAATAACAGGGTAAAATCGATGTCGAGGCGCTGGAGTCGTCGAAATGGATGATGGGCGCGAAGGTTGTAAAGAAAACAGTCCAGAGCAAACAAGAACAATCGCCAGGGTAAACTTTATACATTAATATAAAACCATAAAGAGTTTGTCGCCATGCTTAATCATTTCCTTTATTTTTATCAGAACTCCCGGTTCGGAATTAGGGCAAAAGATGAAACCGAAAAGGAAACGCAAGACCAAACTGCCACCCAATGCCGACCTCTCCAAGCCTCCGGATCCAGAAAGGTGACAATTGTCCTACATTTTTCGTGAATAAGATGGCTATTTTAACTTTCCAGGAAGTTTCTGAAGCCTGCTAATGTTGGCGTTTAAACTATATCTTATTTACTCTAGACTGCCATGAGCAGCCAAAACTCCAAACAAGCAAAGAACGTTAAAATTTCGTTGCTAAAAAGTCTGTGCCCGAAGTGGATTCTTTATCGATTGCTGTGACTTAAAACATTATCAATCCAAATACTTTCAAATGTAGTTCGATCATTATTTCTTTAACAGCGTCATTACTGTTGGATATTCTTATGTAGGTATACTGACTCGTTGGTCTAGTGGTCGTAAACGTGGTTACTGATCAAGAGGCCCTGGGTTCGAATCCCAGGTCGGGCCAAAATCAGTAATTAGGTTTTTTTGTCCAGAAATTCTCAATAGCAGCCCAGTCAGGAATTTGGCGGTGTTTCTCCCCCGTGCCTTGGAAAGCACGTAAAACCGTTGATCCTGCGCCTGATCTCTCTCCGGTCGTGTCGGATAACCGTCCCATCAGACTATGAGAGTGAGGGAATAAAGAGTGTACTTGTATTTGCGCATAAACTCGGGCACTAGAATCCTGTCCCGCGCAGATAGCTAGTCTCCGTTGAGATTGGCCGCCGTAACCGAAACTTGGTCTGGAGGACATTGTGTAGGTATTTATACATTTAATATTATTATTATTACTAGCCTGAAATGTCCCACTACATGGGAAAGGCCTCCCTACTCTCTTTCCACTTCACTCTCTCCAGAACCACCAGAGACCAGTCCTTCATGAAGGTGTCCAGTTCATCCCGCCATCTCCGCCTGAGTTTGCCTCGCTGACGTTTGCCTTTTATAGGGACCCATTGCGTTGTCACTTTGGCTCATAGGTCATTTGACATTCGGCAGATGTGTTCAGCCCAATCCCATTTTAGCGCAGTAGCTTTTCGTGTGACGTCAGCAATTTTCGATCTTGAACGGATTTCAGTATTCTTTATTCGGTCTACAAGTCAAATGCCCAGAATATTCCGTTCCATTGCTCTTTGACAAACCTCAAATGTTGACCTCTGTTAGACCGTCAAAGACCATGTCTGAGCACCATGGGTGAGGATGGGAAATATGCACACGTCCATGAGTCTCCTTTACAGGGACAGAGGAAGATCACCCTTCATAACGAAACGGAGATAGGATAATCTCACATGTCCAACTTCAATGCCCCTATCCGCCCAGATAGCTGCCAGCGTTCTAAAGACCTCTTCTAATACGGTGGTAAATCGTTTTTGAGATCTTGATTTGAGCGGGTCTCCTTGCTTCACACCTTTACTTATGCAATAATTTAAAATTTAAAATTTTGTACAATCGGTCAGACCTTGATCAAATTTATATGGGACCACATGAGAAGCACCAGCTTTCAAATAAAAAAAAGAATCATCGAAATCGGTTCACCCAGAAAAAAGTTATGAGGTAACACACATCGAATTGAGTACCTCCTCTTTTTGAAATCGGTAGAAAAGATGAGCCTGTCGTAGAACTGATCTTAATGCATGCAGTGCTATTCTTGTAGATGTTTAGTAAGAGTTGGATGTATGTGGTGTCTATATCTTGATTCTGTAAAGCTTTGAAAATTGAGTTATGTTTGATACTATCATATATTTACACATTGAATACTTTAAAAATGTAAAAAAAATTAGATTGTAGCATAAATTATAATATTATGTTTGCAGATGGCTACCGAAGTATGAGCGCTCCGCCTATCGCAAGCGGCGCGGTGTGCGGCGTGACGTCATCAAGGGCAGCCAGGGCATGACCACCACCGCCGTGGAGCAGTAGTACGTATACAGCTCAGCACAAAACTCTTACTCTTCACGTCATACAACGTCATTTATTCATTTCACTACACCTCATTATTCCACACTACATACGCCTCGCCACTCCATACTACACCTCACCATTCAACGCTACATGTCACCATTCCACTCTACATACATTTCACCATTTCACTCTATATTTCACCACTATACACTACACCGCACCATTCAACACTACATCTCACCATTCTACACTACATTTCATCATTCCATACTACAGCTCACCATTTCACACTATAATTTACCATTTCACTCTATATTTCACCATCCCACACTATACCTCACCATACCACAGTACACCTAACTATTTCACATTATATTTCATACTAATCCTCACTATTCTACTCTATATTTCACCGTTTCATACTACAGCTCACCATACCAAATTACACCTCACCATTCCACACTATACCTCACTATTCCTCACTACACCTCATTATTCCACATTACACCTCACCATTCCACACTATACCTCACTATTCCACACTACACCTCACTATTCCACATTATACCTCACCATTCTACACTACATCTCACAATTCCACACTACGCCTCACCATTCATCACTACATCTCACCGTTCCACTCTATATCTCACCATTCCACACTAATTATTATTTTGGAGATCTAAATATCTATATAACTGACGACATACCCTTACATCTTTTTTTTGTAAAAGGACGGGATGGAATTAGGTTTATCGCCCTCTAGTGTGATGATTAATGCATGTTAAATTAGATAGAAATTAAAATTACTTACTTACTTACTTACTTATCTTCACGCACAGTCCTGACGGGTAGCCAGAGAGAACAGATCGCCAAGTGTCACGATCCTTACATACCTCTTTCGCTTCTTTCAGATTCATAATCTTCTTCATACATGCACGTCTAGGTATCCGAGTACTCTTGACCTCCCTCTTCGAGCAGTTTGCTCACATGGTCTTCGAAAGTTAGTCTCGGTCTACCTCGACACCTTTAATATTAACTTTCGCGCTATATATTTTCTTCACCATTCGGTCTTCACTCATTCGCTCAACGTTACCCAAACCATCGAAGTACGCCCTTATTAATTTTTGTGATAAGGTCATCTTTCAACCTGCCATATTGCGAATCTCTTCGTTTCGCTTTCGGTCGGCCATGGTAACGCCGCATTTTACAGAGATCGCATCTCCACTGCATTCAACTTGCTTTTATGCTTCTTCTGGCATACCCAGGTTTCGCTGCCATATAACAAAGTCGGTACCAACACTGCGTTATGTATTGCAAGGCGTGCACTCTTCACTACGCCTTGCCTTTTGACTAACGCAGTCAAGGCACCATTGACTTTGTTCCCGGCAGCGACACGCCTATCCACATCTAAATCACATCTTCCATCCCGGCTAAAAGCACTCCCCAAGTATACAATTTCATTTACCTGTTCTAGACATTCCTGATTTACCCATATTTCACATTTCGTTCTCTCTTCGTCCCTTTCAAATACCAGAACCTTAGTTTTATTGGCATTCAAACGGAGACCTTTAATTTCACATTCCTCTTTCATACACGTGACTAATGCCTGCAGTTCTGCCTCTGATGGTGCAATAAGCACTGCATCATCAGCATACAGCAGACAATTTACTTTATGTCACCCAATTTCACCAGACAGCTATCTTTTAGCTTCTGTAAACAGTTGTCGAGATATAGTATGAACAGCCAGGAAGACATGACACAACCCTGTTTTACGCCCGTTTGGACGCTAAACATGGGTGACAGGTCATGCCTACTCACACAGGCTTTACAGTCACAGTAAAGTGCTTGTACAGCCCTTAGCAATCGACCATCCACACCGTACCCCGGCAACAATTCCACATTTTCTTCCTTACAACCTTATCAAATGCTTTCTCAAGATCCACAAAGCACAGAAAATCCTCTGGTTAGCAGCCAGAAGCTTCTCCGTGATCATGCGGAGAGAAACACTTGATCCGTGCATCCTCTTCCAGGTCTAAATCCAATTAAAATTACATTCTATGAAAAGAAATAAAAGTAGAGATCGTTTCGATTACTTTGACTTACGCAATATTTTCTTAAATTTAGCGACATGAGCAAGCAAACTCCAAGTGCTACTGCGGCGACGGCGGCAAAAAGCCCGCGCGTCGAGCATAAAGTAGGTGACAGTGCCTGGCAAAGAAAACAGCAGCAAAAAAAGAAAGGCAAAGGTCGCAAATGGTAGAAATCAATAAAATATTTTTTATCTGTGCACTGACGTTTTATTTATCTATCCAGAGTTTTGGCGGGAACTTGACCGGTGGCCGATTGCTGCTCCTGTATTATTGTTTAAATATTTGGATATAGGATTTGAAGTGGATTTTTTATATGTAACAGTGGTGCGATTTTGTGTATTAAATGTCTGCACATGTAAACTATTAGTGGAAACGGTGAAACAAGTGTTCCGATGGTGATAAGAATCTCAAGATCTACAAGTTTGTCTGCTTAGGCGCCTTGAGATACTATCGCCAACTGTCTACTGGCTCAAGTTGCCGTCTAAATCTCACAAAAACTACGCAATGTGACGCATCAACATGTTGTGAAGTAGTGTACTATAAGGCCCGCCATATACATACGGAATTCCGAACAGGTCGGCCACACACATACGGAATCCCGTTATGTCCGCAAAATTTCGAACGTAAAACTACGTGTGTGACAGATCATAGATTTTATATGGACTTGCTGCGATCGGGATTCCGAATCGGAATTCCGTATGTATGTGGCGGGCCTAAAGGATTATTATCACTTGATACTGAGATAAATGAAAACATAACATAAAGAACAAGCATCCAAGCCAAAAATCTAAATAAAAATAATATTTATTAAAAATATATTGCGAGTAAATATGTATTATAATCAGAGATCGATTATTTTTAAGTGTTCTTTTTTTAAACTCAAAAGTGAATTCCCTATTCAAAAATCAAATGCCCCGACGCGTAATGTAAAAAATTATGAAACTAATTACTATAAAATCATTCTCCTTTCATCAACGCACATCTCGACAAAACTTACGTTACCATCCACATCATCTGGATGCTTGGTGGTCCACTGCTGCGCGATTTACTAGTTTTCTTCCTCGCACGAATACTTTGTGGAATCTTTTACCATCGGCAATTTTTCCGGACCGATACGATTTAGACCTTCAAGAAACGCTTACTCCATTTTAAAAGGCCGGCAAAGCACCTGCAATTCACCTGGTGTTGCAGTATTGTGTTAAAGTATTTAAAACGAAGGCAATCTTGTTTTCATTTCAATCTAAAACACTAAAAGCGACTGGCCGAAAGCGTAAGAAGTTTTACGTTAAAACCAACGGCCGTGTGCCCCGACACAGCCCCACCCTTTTTTCTTTCATCTTTAACACTTGGTAAAAAGCTTTTTCTTAAGTAAGTCCCACCAATGCCAGCCAAATGAAATATAGACCCTTGAACCACCGTAGTAATTATAGAAATATAGGAATTAAAAATTAAAACAATATTTTGAATATCTTTATTAGAAAATTTTTAGTAATTATCTTTTTGAATTCTTCCTCTTCGACTTTCCTGGTCTCTGGTTCTTCTTCTTACTATTAGGCTTAAATGACTTGCTTTTAAAGTTGAATGGTTTCTTTTTAGCTGAACTATTAAAACCTTCCAATTGATTTGTCGACTCTCGTGTGTTCAGTTTGGAGCCTTTCTTTTTGCCACCAAAACCGAACTTTTTGTCTTTATTTGCCCGTTTTCTGGAGATTTTATTTTTGGGATCCTTACTGTTATTTCCTTTGCTATTTTTACCCTTGTTATCTTCTAAGAAGTCTAAATCTGTTGATTTGCCTTTCCTGACCCGTTTTAACTGCTCTAGCATGTGTTTCTTCTCAGCGGCTTGTTTTAGTTTTGTATCAATCTAAAATTAAGAAAAAGTTGTATTATTTTATTACAGTGTTTTAATTGTGACCATCACAGCATCTTACCCTGGAGTGTCGTGAGAGGCGATTTATTTCGACAGATGGCGGAATACCCCTCGCAAGACCTTAGTTTAAATCTACCTATGTATGACAAATAAACTATTCTGTTTCTGATAATAACATCTACCAAGTCAAGCGATAAAAGTGTGAGACGTCCAATACTGCGATTGTCAATTCAACCATCTAGTGCGATTAATATAAAAACCTAAATGAATAAATAAAAATATGGGACAAGCCAAGATCAGTAATAGATTCAATAGTTTATGGGCTTATGTTAAGTGTATTGATTACTAAATATTTAATAAAAACCAAACCAACCAAATGTTTTTATTCAAATTTTGCCACTAATTATTTTGATCACTAAGCCAGGCGGCCTAACCCAATATAAAGTAATAATCTCAACAATGTAACAAATTATTACCTGCACGCGTTTGGCGATTTTCTTTTGTTCCCTGAGTTGTCGCACTTTCTCAGTACGCGCCTGTGCCGCCTGCTTGGCCATCAAGTTCTTACGGACTTTTTGCATATGTTCATCGGATTTTGCCATTTCAGCAAAGAAATCATCAGGCCTGAAAAATATATGTCTGTATCATGATGATTCTAATAAAATTATTAATGACAATTTTAAGTGCTGATTCAACATGCGCTTGGCGATGAAGAGAAATATCTTAAAGAAACCAGCATGTCTATAAAAATTAAACATTTTAAGGGCATGTCCGCCGACATGAGTTTGGACAGCGGGGCAAACTCTTCCTTGCTGTGAAACCCAATCAAAAATGAAAGAAGACTTGTGCCAGCGCCAAGCAGTGGAATTAATGTAGGCTGTTACTTTTTGTTTTTCTATCTCAAATTTTTACTTGATGGATAAGCAAATGTTTCATATCCAATGTGTTTGACGGTAAGTAATGCTTTGGTGCAAAAAAATCAAGATGGTGATCACTTCAGCTGACAATAGTATCAATTGCCTTAAAAAGCCCAAAATTGCATTGGCGTACGTCGAATCGAAATTTAACCCACTGGACCTGGCAACACTAGGGGCACACGTCCGTTGCTTTTAACGTTTTATTTTTTTATTTATTTATTTAATGACACATAAAACATATTACAACAGTGCATAGTTACTATACAGCACCGTTAAACCGCAAAACGGTTTTTATTGGTGCTGGCAGACGTCTATACGCATAAATATATTATTATTAATAACAACCATCGTAAAATTGGTAAAATTAAAGATGATAACAACTAACAACCTATTCATTGTATTAACGATATGACGACAAACAGGTTTCGCTAGTTTACCGCGATGAGCGTGTACGGTATACTATTCCTAAGATAAATAGGTGCGTGCGTGCGTTTCATATACATATACAGGCTGATTTTTATAGCAATATTTTTTCATTGTTTTTAAATAATTATTTAATAAACTAATTTTATCTTGTTTTTAATCTCTACTAAGTTTTAATATCATTTGAGAATTTATTAAGGAAAAACTTAAAATAAAAATAAAATTTATATTTTAAGTTTTTTTCTGTCAATTCGTTCTTGAAATTTTCTGGAAGATCGTTTAGAATAGAAGCTAATATATTGAGAGTTCGCCTGTCTCCATAAAAGTTATTTGATTTTATTTTTGCTACAGTTTTTTTATTACTTTGTCGTCAAACGTCTATGTCAGCCAGTGCAACCAGTACAACCAGTCAACAAGATAGCCTTCTTTTTAAATATTTTAATACAATTCTACAACACCAGGAGAATTGAAGATGCGTTGCCGGCCTTTTAAAAGGAATAAGGTCGTTTCTTGAAGGTCCCTAAGTCCTATCGGTCCGTAAATATTGCCGATGGTAAACGATTCCAAAAAATATTCGTGCGAGGAAGAAAACTTCTAATAAATCGCACGGTAGTGGACTGCCAAGCATCTAAATGATGTGGATGGTAACGTAAGTTTTGTCGCGATGTGCGTTGGTGATTTAGTGGCTGGAATTGATCCGAACAATTCCTCAGAGCACTCCCAGTGGTAAATACGATAGAAAATGCAAAGGGATGCAACATCTCTACGCAACGCCAGTGAATCGAGCCAATCAAAGAGAACTCAGTCGTCGACGATTCGAGTCGCTCTGCGTTCTATGCGGTCAAGTGGAAGAAACTTGCACTGGGGAGCCCCGGCCCAGAGATTATAACAGTATTCCATATGAGGCCGAACCTGCACCTTGTAGAGTTGCAAACGGTGTGCAGGCATGAAATACTGTCCCGCTCTACTGAGTACGCCAAGCTTTTTAGAAGGCAATTTAGCTTTCTCTTCAAGTGACCACGACACTGCAGGTCATTCGATATGTCTGAAATTGAGGAGATACGACAAAGGGGTACTTTTTAGCGGTAAACGCGCAAACTTGTGCATGATTTGTATAATGATTTATCGTGTAACGACTTTTAAATTTAGTGCTTTCCTAAAATATGTTAGATTTAAAATGTATTTTTGTAAAAAGAACGAATTTCAAAAACATGGAGGCGCTCTCTTATTGGATTTGACGTTTCTCGATGTGCCTTCGACGCCGACCAATCATATGCTATTATTATAGCGTCTAATGTACCGAGTGACGTCAACCAAGATTCTACCAATGTGACTGCTGTTTGAATTGATTCTTAGCTATTGGAAATTAAATATTTTATTTCATGACACTAAAATGACGTAAAAAGTTTATATGATTTTTTTTGGTGTGATGGGAGTCATAATAAATAGATTGATCATCATCATCATCATTACAGCCCACTGCTGAACATAGGCCTCCCCCAAGCAATGCCACAAAGCACGGTCCTGAGCCACGTGCATCCATCGACTTCCTGCATGTCTTACCAGATCGTCAGTCTCTCTAGTGCGGGTCGCCCTACACTTCGCCTACCGGTACGAGGCTGCCACTTGAGAACCTTTTTTCCCCATCGGTTGTTGGTTCTCCGAGCTATATGGCCGGCCCACTGCCACTTCAGCTTCAGCACTCTTATGTCTGCTATGTCGTTCGGTTATGTCGGTCACTCTGATTCTACTGCGGATATCCTCATTTTTAAGTTTATCACGCAGAGAAACCCCGAGCATAGCCCTCTCCATAGCTCGCTGAGCGATCTTGAGCGTCCTAATACGGCCAGGAATGAAGGACCACGTCTCAGATCCATAAGTCATGACTGGCAACACGCATTCGTTGTACAGTCTCGTTTTCAAGTTTTGAGGTATACCTGACGAGAAGATGTGTCGTAATTTCCCGAACGCTGCCCAGCCAAGTTGAATCCCTCGATTGACCTCTCGGTCGAAGTTGGACTTACCTAGTCGGGCTATTTGTCCCAGGTAAACATACACGTCAACAACTTCGAGCTTAGTGCTCCCAACAACTACCGGCATAGGTGTGACAAGGACGTTATACATAATCTTTATTATGTCCATGTTCATCTTAAGACCTATCCGTTATGAGGCACTATTGAGGTCATTGAGCATAGTGCTTAAGTCCTCCAGCGATTCTGCCATAAGGACTATATCGTCGGCAAATCGAAGGTGAGTGATGTACTTGCCATTGATGTTAATACCGTATCCTTTCCAGTCCAGTAGTTTGAAAACGTCTTCCAACGCAGCGGTGAAGAGTTTTGGGGATATTACGTCACCCTGTCTTACACCTCTCTGCAGTTGGATAGGTTTCGTACTCTGGTTCTGTACTCGGATAGCCATCGTAGCCCTACTGTACAAACACTTCAGCACCTCGATATACCGACAGTCCACTTGGCACCGCTGAAGGGACTGCAGCACCGCCCAAATTTCAACGGAATCAAAGGCTTTCTCATAGTCCACATACGCAAGAGATAGTGGCAAATTGTACTCCTCGGTCTTCTGTAGAATTTGCCGAAGGGTATGTATGTGGTCTATGGTACTAGCCTTTTCGGAAACCGGCTTGTTCGGGAGGCTGGAAATCGTCGAGTCTGCGTGCGACACGATTCGTAATGACTCCCGAAAATAGCACGTAGACGCGGCTCGGAAGGGAAATCGGTCTGTAGTTCTTCAAGAGAGCATTGTCGCCTTTCTTGAAGAACAAGACCACCGCACTTCTGCTCCACGCCTCCGGAGTAGTGCCACCATGGAGGACGGAATTAAAGGGCTTCTGAAGGACTTCAAGTATAGGTTTTCCACCCGCTTTCAGAAGCTCCGCTGTAATTCCATCCTCGCACGGGGACTTGCCGTTTTTAAGGTGCTGGAGAGCCATTCTAATCTCGCTCAGACTGATGTCCGGGATATCACCGGAATAGTGTCGGATAAGACTTGCTCTTGGATCGTTACTCACACTTGCGTGTGGCTTCAACGATGATGTGTACAGCTGTCCATATAACTTCTCAATCTCACTCAAAATCTCAGGTGTCCCGGAAACAATGCTGCCACATTCGGTCTTCAGCTTCGACAGTTGGCTCTTTCTGGCAGACAGATCTCTGGCAAAGACTTTGGAGCCCTGGTTCCGCTCGCTCGCTTCTTCAATACGAGCAGTATTAAAGTTACGTAAATCCCGCCGCATGCATTTGGAGATCTGTCTGTTCAGTTGCCTGTATTCTGTCAAATCCACTGAAGCTGCAGCTTCATTCCGCGTCTAACAGCTATGAGATTAAGAGTGTGATCGCAGAGTTTTTGTGTTCTTCTGCAGCGGGTCTTGCAAAATTTAGCTCCGACCGCATGGACAGTTTCCACGAGCTTGTCATTGATATCGTACACTTCATTGCAATCTTCTAGGCACTGAAAACGGTTTAGTAATTCGAGCTGAAAGGTTTCTGGACTCTGGATTAGACGAGGGGGACGGAGCGTTGACTTCATTAGACAACACCTCTCCAACTAAACGTTTGGGTTCAGTGTGCCTCTAACCATTCGGTGATCGCTACCAGTTTTCACCCTCGCGATCACTGAGACATCACTGAACAGTTGTCGTCTGGTCGTCATAATGAAGTCAATCAAATTTTTTGTTGATCTGTCGGGGCTCGACCAGGTCCACTACTTCCTGAGGGGCCGCTTCTGGAAGAAAGAGTTCATCATAAAGAGTCCCTCTTTCTCCATGAAATCGGCCAGCTGCTGAACCCTTGGCTTCCGTTGCCCTATTCCAAATTTCCCCACCCTCAGCTCGACGTTCTCTATTGTGCCCAGTTTTGCGTTGAAGTCTCCCATTAATACCGTATTAGGTTTTGGAGGAATGCACGGCTTTAGAGATATCCTCATTTCCTCCACCTCCTCATCGGGATGTGCCGAGGTTGGTGCGTAAACCTATATGACCTTCAACGAATACAGTATGGTGATTCTGAGTATAAGGTACGCAACACTCGTCAACACACTCAATTTTTACAACGTTGTTAATGAGAGACTTGTGGACGATAAATCCGACACCTCCTTGGGACAGATAGTCGCCTTCCCGGTGATAGAACAAGTTTCCGGATTCGAGGATTACCGTGTTCTCCACCTCTCTTCGGACCTCGGATAATCCTATTATATTCCAGCGCAACTTGTCTATCTCTTCTTCCAGCTTAAGGATCTTCTCGTCAGTCCTCAGGGTGCGTGCGTTATATGTTGCCAGGTCGAGTCGTCTTAGGTGGCAACCGAACCTCCACCGGTAATACTTAGCACCCCCTGCCCCGCCGTTACCATGGTCGCCACCGTAGTCTGAAATAGCGTAACTCATTATGTAACTTTCGTCATGGGGGATATATTGCCATAGTTGCCACGCTTGGCGAGCAGGTTAGCAACCGCAGTTTTTTTTATTATAATTTGCTGTTATCAGAAAGATGCTGCTGCTCATCTTCTGTCTCAGTTTCCCCCTGTCGCCTCTTACGTCACCCACGGGAATATATGGGGTAGTGGGTATTCTTACCCGCCACTACATGGGGTAGTAAATAGATTTATACAATAAAATAATCATGCATATTCCCTATTATTATATCGTTAAGCATTTCAAACTTAACAACATTATCGATACTTTGATGTCGAAACGGTAACATTCCTAAAACGGGTTTTACCTTATATTTATTAGCGTCACCTATTGGGGAATAGCTTAAATGTTTTCCTAACAAATTTTCAGCGTAGTTTTGCTATGTTTAGCTACAGGGCGTCACACACGCGCGAGCTTAAAGTTTTTGTATGCAAATCAACGTCATTTAAGTAGTAGTAATAGACCGGACATCAGCAACAAAATGGTCACCTCTTACTTATGTTCTATAAGATATATTTCGGACTTGTGTCATTTAGTCTTATTGACATCGTCAAAAGCTGAAGACTAATTCGTTTCCTAAATTTAAAAAATATTTTTAAAGAAAATATGCCCGATTGTAAAAAGTTAAAAGTTTACAATCGGGCATATTTTCTTTAAAAATATTTTTTAAATTTATTTTTAAAGAAAATTGCCCGATTGTGCATTAAGGTATTGTAAGTCCCGATATGTAGCAAAAACTGAATGTGATTTCGGTTTATTATCGCAAGTATAATGTATATTTACCCCATAATTTTTAAATTTTATTATTTCTGGTAGATTGTTCTAGAACATTTATCATTATTGTAATAAGCGCCCTCTGTTATCCAGTAACGTCACCAAATGAGTTAGTGATTGACAACGTTTATCGATTGGTGCTATCGATAAAAAATATTATACAGGATGCAGATTTAATCATCTACAATATTTAAGGAGGTGAAACAGTAAACGATACTGTACCCATACCAATAAAGAAATCAGGTGGGCCTGTGTCGGGGCACACGGCCGTTGGTTTTAACGTGAAACGTCTATGTCAGCCAGTACAACCAGTCAATAAGATAGCCTTATTTTTTTAAATTTTATATTATAATTCTACAACACCAGGAGAATTGCAGATGCGTTGCCGGCCTTTTAAAAGGAGTAAGCTCGTTCGTTTCTTGAAGGCCCTAAGTCGTATCGGTCCATAAAAATCGCCAATGGTAAACGATTCCTAAGAAAACTCCTAATAAATCGCACGGTAGTGGACCGCCAAGCATCCAAATAATGTGGATGGTAACGTAAATTTTGTCGCGATGTATGTTGGTGAAATTTGATTGCGTGGAATTAATCCTAACAATTCCTATGAGCACTCCCCGTGGTAAATACGATAGAAAATTCAAAGGGATGCAACATCTCTACGCAACGCCAGTGAATCGAGCCAATGAAAGAGAACTCGGTCATCGACGATTCGAGCCGCTCTACTCTCTCTATGCGGTCAAGTGGAAGGAGCTCGCACTGGGGAGCCCCGGCCCAGAGATGAGAACAGTATTCCATGTGAGGCCGAACCTGCGCTTGTAAAGTTTCAAACGGTGTGCGGGCATGAAATACTGTCCCGCTCTACTGAGTACGCCAAGCTTTTTAGAAGCCAATTTAGCTTTCTCTTCAAGTGACCATGCTACTGCAGATCATTCGATATGTCGACGCCGAAGATTCCGCTACTGGCTGCGGCAACAAGGAAAGTGCTCTGAAATTGAGTAGAAACGACAAAGGTGTTCTTTGTAGCGGTAAACGCGCAAACTTGTGAATTGATAATGACTTTTAAGTTCAGTGCTTTCCTAAAATATGTAGATTTAAAGTGTATTTTTGTAAAAGAAACGAATTTGAAAAACATGGAGGCGCTCTCTTATTGGATTTGACGTTTCACGATCGATGTGCCTTCGACGCCGACTGACCAATCATATGCTATTATTATAGCGTCTAATAGACCTAGTGACGTCATCAAGATGCCACCAATGTGAATTGATTCTTAGTTATTGAAATTACATATTTTATTTCATGACATTTCATTTCATTCATGACGTTATTCATGACTTAAAAAGTTTATATGATTTTATGGTGTGATGGAAGTCATAACAAATAGATTTATACAATAAAAGCATGCATATTCCTATTATTATATCGTTAAGCATTTCAAACTTAACAACATTATCGATACTTTGATGTCGAAACGGTAACATTCCTAAAACGGGTTTTACCTTATATTTATTAGCGTCACCTATTGGGGAATAGCTTAAATGTTTTCCTAACAAATTTTCAGCGTAGTTTTGCTATGTTTAGCTACAGGGCGTCACACACGCGCGAGCTTAAAGTTTTTGTATGCAAATCAACGTCATTTAAGTAGTAGTAATAGACCGGACATCAGCAACAAAATGGTCACCTCTTACTTATGTTCTATAAGATATATTTCGGACTTGTGTCATTTAGTCTTATTGACATCGTCAAAAGCTGAAGACTAATTCGTTTCCTAAATTTAAAAAATATTTTTAAAGAAAATATGCCCGATTGTAAAAAGTTAAAAGTTTACAATCGGGCATATTTTCTTTAAAAATATTTTTTAAATTTATTTTTAAAGAAAATTGCCCGATTGTGCATTAAGGTATTGTAAGTCCCGATATGTAGCAAAAACTGAATGTGATTTCGGTTTATTATCGCAAGTATAATGTATATTTACCCCATAATTTTTAAATTTTATTATTTCTGGTAGATTGTTCTAGAACATTTATCATTATTGTAATAAGCGCCCTCTGTTATCCAGTAACGTCACCAAATGAGTTAGTGATTGACAACGTTTATCGATTGGTGCTATCGATAAAAAATATTATACAGGATGCAGATTTAATCATCTACAATATTTAAGGAGGTGAAACAGTAAACGATACTGTACCCATACCAATAAAGAAATCAGGTGGGCCTGTGTCGGGGCACACGGCCGTTGGTTTTAACGTGAAACGTCTATGTCAGCCAGTACAACCAGTCAATAAGATAGCCTTATTTTTTTAAATTTTATATTATAATTCTACAACACCAGGAGAATTGCAGATGCGTTGCCGGCCTTTTAAAAGGAGTAAGCTCGTTCGTTTCTTGAAGGCCCTAAGTCGTATCGGTCCATAAAAATCGCCAATGGTAAACGATTCCTAAGAAAACTCCTAATAAATCGCACGGTAGTGGACCGCCAAGCATCCAAATAATGTGGATGGTAACGTAAATTTTGTCGCGATGTATGTTGGTGAAATTTGATTGCGTGGAATTAATCCTAACAATTCCTATGAGCACTCCCCGTGGTAAATACGATAGAAAATTCAAAGGGATGCAACATCTCTACGCAACGCCAGTGAATCGAGCCAATGAAAGAGAACTCGGTCATCGACGATTCGAGCCGCTCTACTCTCTATGCGGTCAAGTGGAAGGAGCTCGCACTGGGGAGCCCCGGCCCAGAGATGAGAACAGTATTCCATGTGAGGCCGAACCTGCGCTTGTAAAGTTTCAAACGGTGTGCGGGCATGAAATACTGTCCCGCTCTACTGAGTACGCCAAGCTTTTTAGAAGCCAATTTAGCTTTCTCTTCCAAGTGACCATGCTACTGCAGATCATTCGATATGTCGACGCCGAAGATTCCGCTACTGGCTGCGGCAACAAGGAAAGTGCTCTGAAATTGAGTAGAAACGACAAAGGTGTTCTTTGTAGCGGTAAACGCGCAAACTTGTGAATTTGATAATGACTTTTAAGTTCAGTGCTTTCCTAAAATATGTAGATTTAAAGTGTATTTTTGTAAAAGAAACGAATTTGAAAAACATGGAGGCGCTCTCTTATTGGATTTGACGTTTCACGATCGATGTGCCTTCGACGCCGACCGACCAATCATATGCTATTATTATAGCGTCTAATAGACCTAGTGACGTCATCCAAGATGCCACCAATGTGAATTGATTCTTAGTTATTGGAAATTAAATATTTTATTTCATGACATTTCATTTCATTCATGACGTTATTCATGACTTAAAAAGTTTATATGATTTTATGGTGTGATGGAAGTCATAACAAATAGATTTATACAATAAAAAAGCATGCATATTCCCTATTATTATATCGTAAAGCATTACAAACTTAGTAACCTTCAACAACATTATCGATACTTTGATGTTGAAACGGTAACATTCCTAAAACGGGTTTTACCTTACATTTATTAGCGTCACCTACTGGGGAATAGCTGAAATGTTTTCCTAATAAATATTCAGCGTAGTTTTGCTAGAGGGCGTCACACACGCGCGAGCTCAAAGTTTTTGTATGCAAATGTTCCCTATGTCCGCTCTATGGTATATATATACATATATAATATAAACATAATAAAAATTACAGTTACCTATATACATAAATTAGTATAAGGTTTTCACTTTTATATTCAGTCAGGTTATGATTTATTGTATGGATAACTTTTAACTGACAATTGAAAAATCTTAATTCATATACTTTTTATTTTATTTATAGCTAAATATTAATCGACAACTAAAAAACCAGCCTTTCTACCAAACCTAATTGCTTCTCAAATGCATAAGCACTATCGTTTTCTATCACCTGTCGCTACTTCTTTTGCTGGCAAAAAAAAGTCAATGCTTTTTTTGCCAGCAAAAAAAAGTCAATGTTTTTAATTTTTTAGGCATTTGATTAAAGACTGTAGGTAGTACGACTAAAATGTAATATGATTTTTTTTTAATCTTCTAAGTACTGAGGGCACAATATCTGGGGAATACGGTGATGAGTGAGGACGGCCCAGTCAAGTGAAAGTATTTTTCATGAGTCCCTCTTGCTATTTGAAGTTGGGCATTATCTTGTGATTTTATACTTCATTAAGATTTGTGTGAATAAATACACTGGCCTCCAAAAAAATCGACCCACCTACGTTTTTTCGCAAAAAAGTGTCCTATGGGTTTTTACCACAATCAATAGATATTTTTTATCTTGATAATGTAATAATGCAATTATAGGGTTGTAAAAAACTAAAAAACGGCGCGTGAAACGGGATATTTTACATACAAATGTGATGAGACATTGAAACCATAACATTTAAAAAAAATTACCATTTTACTGTGAAGATCGATATTTACATTTTTTGCCATTTTTCTGAAATGTAAACCTTACTCTAAAATGGGGTGTTTCCTCCTCTTGGTTTTATCACCGCCTGCATATGCCTATTAAGGGAACGGATCAGCTTTTTTATGTCTTCTTGGGGTTCTCATTCTTCTGTTAAGGCGGCTTCCAGTTGATCCAGTCTCGGGTACTGGATTTCGGGCTCCAACCTTTCTTTTTATCTGATCCCAGAGATGCTCGATGGGATTTAAGTCTGGACTATTAGCTGGCCACTGCATAACTGGAATTCCGACCTCCTGAAGATATCCAGTTACAATTCTAGCGACGTGCGGTCTTGCGTTATGATGCATGAGTTGAAAATTGTCCCCAATATACCCAGCGTCACATGAGGTTGCAAAATGTCCGTAATGTAACTTTCAGCATTAACCGCACGATTGTGAAAGAAAACCAACTCAGTACATCCGGTTAAAGATATGCCACCCCAAAACATTGTAGAGCCTCCACCAAACCGGACTGTTTCTCTTAGGCAACACTAAGCATAACATTCTCCTGGTTACGCATAACGTTACGACGTCCATCAGAGCCTACAAGGGTCATTCGGCTTTCATCGCTGAAGAGAACTGTCTCCCATTGACCAAGATTCCATTGCACGTGTTGCCCAGCAAATTAACCTTGCTTGCCGATGAGATGCAGTGAGTTTTGGTCCCGTCGCTGGCTTGTGTGGTGTCAGGTTTTGCTCCTGAAGTCTTCTTCTCACTGTATTCTCACTTACAGACACTCCACGAGTTTCCTTCAGCCTACCCTGAACATCAACAGCAGAAAGATGCCGATTTCGCACAGAAGTCAAGGTAATAAAATGGTCATCCGTCGGGTTTGTGAGACGTCCTCTTCCAGACCCTGGTCTCCGGCGGTACTCTCCCATCTCTAAGTATCGTTTATAAATTCTACGCACTGCTGATCGACTCAAATTTAATCTCCTTGCCACATTTCGCTGACTTAGCCCTTCACAAACGAGAGCTACCACTTGAGCCGCTTCTGCTTCAGTGGTATCCATATTTTATGGTTAAAAGTAACAATAAGTCTGCTCCAACAAAGAATTAAAAGATTAAGTTACTACGATGCACAGAACCAAGAATATTACGCGTCAAAAGTTCGAAATAAACTAACCTTGCACTCTATGCACAAGTCGACAATTTTTATCAGTGCACTTAAAATGTTACAAATACTCACAATAGCACTTATTCTTTTTTTTCCTCTAAAATAATGTCAAGTGGGTACTCAGATGTTAATTTATAACGCATATGCAAAAACATACAAATATGTCAACCCATACTTAAGAAAACAACTTTGTTACTCAAAATTAATGGGTGGGTCGATTTTTTTGGAGGCCAATGTATTTTCCGTCATGGTAGTGTTTATTCTTCACTACACACTCAAGAACTTTTCGCCTCAATAATTACAATATGCCTGTTTCTCAAACTCCCAAGCTCCCAACCACAGGTGCTTACGTCAAAAATTTACGTACATAACACACTCTCATCTCCCGTAATAACATCCCGCAGCCACTGTTTGTAAGATTTTTTGTAATTGTAAGAGGTCATCCTGTATGAGGTTCATCAGACATCATTATTTCCAACCTTAAATCTCCTAAACCAATGTTTGGTTGTATGATAAGAGAGCATGCCTTCGCCCAATGATGCATATAACAACATGTGCACTACTTCAGCTGCTTTTTGAACTAAGCAAAATTCGTGGAGAAATAGCAGTCGAAGTTCTCAATGACTTTATTGATACAGTACTCAAAGAAATTCTAGATTCTTCTGTATAATTCTAAATACCGATTGGAAAAAGTGACAGGTTTATTAGTTGACATCCTAATATTTAACTGAATTTCTCTTTTTTCAAAGGCTTCAAATTTGTCTTTGCTCAAAGGCTGATTAATATACTTTTTAATTTCTTTATTTATCTTTCAATCAATTAATTATTTATTTATTTAAACCAAGTTTCCTGTCAATTAGCACATAAAAATAATATAGTACAAAATTTGCATAGCTCGACCTTAGCCAAAGTTACAATGAAAGCCAAACAATCTGCTTTGACTCTGGCCAAAAACTGACCTTCGGTTGTTCACTAAAAACCTCTCTATATTTTTTAAAATATCTTACCTCTTAGTCGGCACATTAAGCTCCTTCAGTCTTTTAATACCATCAATTACTGCAGCCTGTGCCTGCCGATGAATTAGATTCTCTCGTTTGAACTCATTTAGAACTGGATCTTGAGTAGGATCGTACAACTGATTACCTTTTGTGTTTTCTTTTATATTTCTGTAGGTTTGTGAAAGATGTAATTAAAAATTTTGTACGCATATAAAATCATAGGTAACATAAGAATTAAACATTACTTGATGGGGAAAGCTTGCGCATCGCCATAGGAATGCAACTAGGAGCGGCGATTTGTCAACTCCATCAGTCCCCCTGTGGTAGCAGGGTCGACAAGTTTGGGCTCCACGGACTATCATGTAAGAAAAGTGCTGGTAGGTTTTCACGGCACGGTTCTTTGAATGATGTCATCCGAAGGAATCTTGTCTCTATAAATGTTCCCTCGGTTTTAGAGCCTTGTGGAATATTTAGAGACGATGGCAAGAGACCCGACGGTATGACATTGGTCCCTTGGGAGATGTAAAGCCCTAGTGTGGGATGCTACTTGCGTAGACACTTTGGCGGCCTCTCATCTCAGGGGTACCTCGTTTAGAGCTGGGGCGGGGCATCAGAGGCAGCTGAACTGAGTAAGTGTCGCAAATATGAGTCTCTGAGAGATTTTTTTTTTTTTTTTATAGTATCGGATGACAAACGAGCACACAGTCCACCTGATGGTAAGTGGTTGCTGTGACCCATAGACATCTACATCTATCCTTAATAGACTCAAAATGCAGATGCGTCGTCACCCGTGAGGACTAAGATGGAATGCCTCTTTTCCAGTAAAAAGGGTCTCCGGTTCTCTACACTCACCATACGAAACACAGCAGTGTTAAGCTGCTATTTTACGCTGGTATTCTGTGAGAGCGTGGTCCTTCCCCGGTCGAGCCGACCCATTCGTGCTACAACTATACTACTAATATAGCTGCAGCATGGCTCTACCACGTATAAATGACGATGACTACATATTTGTGCCATTTGCTGTAGAGACTATCGGTCCGTGGGGACCACGTGCGGTGAAGTTCCTAAAGGAACTCCATCCGCGGCTGGTCATTGCTGCTGGTGATAAGTATATCGATAATTGGTAAAATAATGGTTCTTTTCTCGCTCAAAGGCTAAGTATAGCCATTCAGTGGGGAACGCAGCCAGCGTTCTTGGCACGATACAGCGGGGGAGGAGGACTGTATGATAGTTAAGTTACTAGTTTGTCTTTTTTTTTATTATAGTTTTTAATATTGTATATAATAAAATATTGTATATTATGTTATGTAAATAAATGTATTACATTAAACATTATATTATATTCAAATAAAATAGTCACTTAACACTTTCAATAACTCTTTCCAATGGATTACATAAGTTTCCTAGGTGGTGGGACTCCTTTTCTACCCAGTAGTCCTTCTGAGTAGATTCCACACTTTCTTATTTTGGCCGCCAATTAGCAATGCATGCAATGCATCATTTCAGTCTCAAAGGTAAAAACAGCTACAATTACAAGCTGTGAGGCATTACTACATATCTTAGTCCTTAGAGGCCATTGGAGGTGACATTTTTTATTAGAAGTTGATAGTAGGTGTCCACTTACCATCAGGCGGACTGTAAATTACCAAGCTATGCAGATTATGCTACTAACTACTCTGAAATATTTAGGCATACCACATATACCATTGCAACTTGCCAAAGCCTGCCTGCTTTCCGATCCCCACACTGATCTCTCGCCATCATATGTCAGTACTGCCAGCTATCCACTCACATTACAGCCCATAAACATCTACATTTATCCTCAATTAAAAAATCAAAATGCAGATTTATTAAATTATACAAAGATCGTTTCAAGAATTGACAATAAAAGAAATTTCTTAAAAACATGCTACGTACAAAAATATGGAAAAAGTAGCTTTATACCAACTTTCTTCTCTGAGCTGTCTCTTCCATTTGCAGAGCAACATCAGGGGCCATTGGGGCTACTGTTGTAACCAAATCTAATTTTTCTATCCATGGTAGTTTGAGTTCAATTTCCTTTAGTTTTGCCTTTAAATCCGCAACATTATTAACATATTTTTTTATAGTTTTCTCTATTTCCTCATTTAGGCCCGGCTTAAGAATACCCTTGGCAAAAGCCTCTTGTAACTATGAATGTAAAAATATTTATGTGTTAAAAACAGTGTTCAAGTAATTTAAAATTTAATTTTACTTTAATTCTTTGCCTCCCATAAAAATAAAACGACGTGCGTAGCAACATTAACAAAAAAAATTCGAAGGCCTGGACAACTTCATCGGACATTAATTATAGTAACTAAAAGAAATATACCTCTTCATCGGAATCGATGTCTGTTTCGCTATCGTTTAAAACAAAGTCATTCATTATAATATGTTTTGTGTCGATAAATTTAAATCTAAATTTAACATAACCGTATTAATAATGTGATATAACCTCTTGAAATTAGAAAATAAAAAATTGAGAAAACGTGTATAATCCGTAGATAGACCATAGATAAATAAATATGTAGCAAGCTACAGATATGACAGTGAATTTTAGTCAAGTTTTTTTGGCGCTGCAGTCGCCTATTTTGACAGATGACTTTACAAATTCAGTATAACTATGGATAACTTAGTGATTGCAAGCACACATCCTTCAAATCATCGATATCGATATTTAGTGATGTTCTTATTTTATTGATATCGATGTAAGGGTGCATTATACAGTTATATGAAAATATTACTTAATGAAACAATTATAGTACATAGAAATTTATTTTTTATTCAAGCACACCAATATCATACACACGTAATTTTTAAATTAAATTAAAGGTACATTAGGTTATATTAAAAATGTACATAACATTGTATATAGGTACAATTTGACGAAAACACAGCAATATTTATTGTTCATTAAATAAAGCAAATAGCAAATTAAAGAAATTAAACCACAGGAATCATATTTAATCATAGTGCTCAATATTTTACTTTACAAGTTACTTTTTATATAAATTTTAAAACAGCTATAATTCAAATAGTTATGAATTAAGTGAGTACCTTCCCTGTATAAGATAAGGAACTTTTCGCTAGGGTATGCTAAATTATTATTTCGTCTATATAACATTTGTTAGTTAGGCAAGACAAATTTTTTTCTAAAAGTTTATAGTGTTTGGAGTTTTGTTTCATTAGTAGAAATCCTATTAATTTTTCATCTAGGGTAGACCTGACAATTTTGTTTTTTTAAATTATTTTAATTACATTTTGATTTTTTTATATTATTTATATTTTGACAGAGATTGGACATAAAGCAAGCCTTTGTGAGGCTTAGTCACCTAAAGGTTCAGTTACAGTCTTTGTCAAAATTTTAATATTTTTAATTTTTCATGAATATCAATATTTTACTATTTATGTTGCAGCAATTTTGCCCATGTAACCTAATTAAAATATTGATGAAAAAGTTTTTTTTACAATTAAGGCATGCTTATTACAACCTAGCCAGGAAAAACTCAAAGTGCTCAATATTTTACTTTTCAAATTACTTTTTACATTACTTCCAATACAGCTATAATTCAAATACTTATGAATAAAGTGAGTACCATCCCTGTACAAGATAAGTAATTTTTCGTAAGGGTATGCCAAATTATTATTTTTCAACAATTTATACTCTCTAGATTTTATGTAAGAGTGAATATTTGTCTCTGTACTGCTAATATAATATGTTTTGATGCAATTTTTACAACGAATACCTTTCGAAATTTTCTAAAAAATGTAACCAGCAGTGTAAGCTGAGCAGGGGTCTTTAATTTTTTCCATGACTACATCACCCACCAGCAACTTTTCTCTTAAACTTGCTTGTGAAGAGGATAGGTTTTCAGAGTAATTTTCTTTATTATTATAAACATTTTTGAAAAGAACACTAACATTTAATAATGTGTCTCCATAATCCTCTGCGCAATTAGAGAATTTTTAATGTGGACTAACCATGTTAGATAATATCACATATTTAAAGGCATATATAAATATGTTTGCATCTAGGTCAACATTTTTATAATTTATAGCTATTATACATCCAAAAATAAATTTCTAAAGGGTCTTGATTAATATTTTTTGGATAATAATATTCTACATTATACTGTAAAATTATAATTTGGAGACCCTTATAAAACTTTCAAGTTATCCATCCTTGTAGGGAAGACACTTGCACAAGTCGAGATTTTCCTACTTGTATAGCATATTTGCTACTATATAGCATGGTGTCTACAAAAACCATTTTTTAAAATTTTATTAATGGCTTCAATCCAAAAAGTGTGATGTTGTGAATTTTGTTTAACCACTCGTCTTTTAACTTTCCTCTTTGCATACCACCCGGGTAGCCATTGACGCTGTCAGTGTGTCGAAAAATTCAACAACTTCAGCTGTTGAGGTCATTGTTGCGTCAGAGTTTGCATAATGAAAATAATCTGAAGAAAAGTTATTTTTAATTTAATTACTTTTACAGTTATTGCACCTGCAAGTCTTTCGCTAAAAGACACTTCTTATTTGCTTACAATAACAGACTTTGTTAACCTTTATACAATTGTAGTCTGACTCACGGTATCCACTAATGTAATACCAATTATAAATTTAATGCAGTAATAAACAGGACTTGGAGGATACTACGCATGGTATAAACGTGATTATGATTTGACCATATATTACTGTAGATCATAGATAATAGAAAGCTACTGTAGATTTGACGATTGACGTAAATGGTTTTAAACATAGACTTAGAATATACTGGCGTATAGACCAACATAGTGTGCAAGGGAGAAGAAAATTCCTTATGGCAAAAATGCAAGATAGAAAAGGATACCAAATTTCATGACTCTGTAACCGATTTTGAATGACAGGTCGGCACAAGTCGGTACGCAAGAAATAAGCTCCTAGATATTTTGTAATTTTTTAGAGTGTAATAGTGGTTATTTCTAGTAAGTAACTTTTTTCCAAAATGCTTACTTGTTCTGTGAGTGTGACTGTGGTGTTAATAATAGAAATAATCCTGATAATTGCACATTTCACACGTAAATTCTCAAGACGTCAATGTTATGAAGCGTTTATTTTTGGTTAAAATTTATGTTATATACTGTTTAAAGTATAGAATGTTTTCAATTATTTTGGTAATTTTGATATTTTGCAAAGAAAAAAGTCACGTTGTTGATAATTTGCATGAATTTGGTAAATACATTTTTATTCAAAATATTTTACATGTACGCTAAGGATCGACTCAACTATATCAAAATTAATGTCAATATTTATCTTGAATGTTTATAATGAATCGATAGACTTGCACAGACAACAAGAAAATAAATCCTTGGTTTGCGTTCTAAAATGTAATTTTATTTTGCCGTTTGTCAAACAGATTCCTTCCGGATTCTATAATTAGAAAAAATAGTTAAGGTTAATTGGACGGGTTGGTTGGAATGTAAAGAAGAACTCAACAATTTGCAGCAAACATTTTCTTCATCATTACAGCCCTTCACAAGTCCACTGCTGAACATAGCCCTCCCCCAAAAAATGCCACAAAGCACGGTCCTGAGCCACCTGCATCCATCGACTTCCTGCATGTCTTACCAGGTCGTCACTCCATCTAGTGGGGGGACGCCCTACACTTCGTCCGCCGGTACGAGGCCGCCACTCGAGAACCTTTTTTCCCCATCGGTTGTCGGTTCTTCGAGCTATATGGCCGGCCCATTGCCACTTCAGCTTACTAATCCGTTGGGCTATGTCGGTCACGATGGTTCTACTGCGGATAACCTCATTTCTAAGTTTATCACGCAGTGAGACCCCGAGCATAGCCCTCTCCATAGCTCGCTGAGCGACCTTGAGCTTCCTCATCCGGCCAGCAGTGAAGGACCACGTTTCAGTTCCGTATGTCATCACTGGCAACACGCACTGGTTGTACAGCCTCGTTTTCAAGTTTTGAGGTATACCTGACGAGAAGATGTGCCGTAATTTCCCGAACGCTGCCCAGCCGAGTTGAATCCGTCGATTGACCTCTCGGTCGAAGTTGGACTTACCTAGTCGGACTATTTGTCCCAGGTAAACATACTCGTCAACAACTGAGCTTAGTGCTCCCAACAACTACCGGCATAGGTGTGACATGGACATTAAACATGATCTTTGTTTTGTCCATGTTCATCTTAAGACCTATCCGTTGGGAGGCACTATTGAGGTCATTGAGCATAGTGCTTAGGTCCTCCAGCGATTCTGCCATAGGACTATATCGTCGGCAAATCGAAGGTGAGTGATGTACTCGCCATTGATGTTAATACCGTATCCTTTCCAGTCCAGAAGCTTGAAAACGTCCTCCAATGCAGCGGTGAAGAGTTTCGGGGATATAACGTCACCCTGTCTTACACCTCTCTGCAGTTGGATAGGTTTCGTACTCCTGTTCTGTACTCGGATAGCCATCGTAGCCCTACTGTACAAGCACTTCAGCACTTCGATATACCGACAGTCAACTTGGCACCGCTGAAGGGACTGCAGCACCGCCCAAATTTCAACGGAATCAAAGGCTTTCTCATAGTCCACATACGCCAGACATAGTGGCAAATTGTACTCCTCGGTCTTCTGTAGAATTTGCCGAAGGGTATGTATGTGGTCTATGGTACTAGCCTTTTCGGAAACCGGCTTGTTTGGGAGGCTGGAAGTCGTCGAGTCTGCGTGCGAGACGATTCGTAATGACTCTCGAAAACAGCACGTAGACGCGGCTCAGAAGGGAAATCGGTCTGTAGTTCTTCAAGAGAGCGTTGTCGCCTTTCTTGAAGAATAAGACCACCGCACTTCTGCTCCACGCCTCCGGTGTAATGCCACCATGTAGGACGGAATTAAAGAGCTTCTGAAGGACTTCAAGTACCGGTTTTCCACCCGCTTTCAGAAGCTCCGCTGTAATTCCATCCTCGCCTGGGGCCTTGCCGTTTTTAAGGTGCTGGAGAGCCATTCTAATCTCGCTCAGACTGACGTCCGGGATATCATCGGAATAGTGTCGGATAAGACTCGCTCTTGGATCGTTACTCACACTTGCGTGTGGCTCCAACGATGATGTGTACAGCTGCCCATAGAACCTCTCAATCTCACTCAAAATCTCAGGTGTCCGGAAACGACGCTGCCACACTCGGTCTTCAGCTTCGACAGTTGGCTCTTTCTGGCAGACAGATCTCTAGCAAAGACTTTGGAGCCCTGGTTCCGCTCGATCCCTTCTTCAATACGAGCTGTATTGAAGTTGCGCAAGTCCCGCCGCATGCATTTGGAGATCTGTCTGTTCAGTTGCCTGTATTCTGTCATATCTACTGAAGACTGCAGCTTCATATCCCGTCTAACAGCCATGAGATTAAGAGTGTGATCGGAGAGTTTTTGTGTTCTTCTGCGGCGGGTCTTGCAAAACTTAGCTCCGACCGCATGGACAGTTTCCACGAGCTTGTCATTCATATCGTCCACTGCATTGCAATCTTCTAGGCACTGAAAACGGTTTCATTTTCTTAAGAAAACATTTTCTTAAGAAGTATAAAAGAAAAAGTAGAATAAAAACAATTTTATTAAAAGGAGTCATTTCTACATTATTTGTACCAATAAATAAAATATTGTTATAATAAGACTTCAAAAATTTAACTTTCAAAACTTTACATAAATATAGAGACAGATTTTTATACATTATAAAACTGTAGTACATTAAAGATAAAAAAAATCTTGAGATCGTCCTCCTTAATGAACCCAACTAAGTACCTATTTATCAACCAAAATAAATGTTTAACCTTACTTATACGTGTTAGAGCCATGCTGCAGCTATATTAGTAGTATAGTTGTAGCACGAATGGGTCGGCTCGACCGGGGAAGGACCACGCTCTCAAAGAATACCGGCGTAAAATAGCAGCTTAACACTGCTGTGTTTCGTATGGTGAGTGTAGAGAAACGGAGACCCTTTTTACTAGAAAGGAGGCATTCCATGTTAGTCCTCACAGGTGACAACGCATTTGCATTTTGATTCGTAATCGAGGATAGATGTAGATGTCTATGGGCCACAGCAACCACTTACCATAAGGTGGACTGTGTGCTCGTTTGTCACCATTATTCTTTAAAAAAACTTAACTAACCGCACAGGCTCACGGTCACACTAGTACAATATAGCATCACGCTATTTTCCCCAAGGGGTTGAGCGGAGCTTCGGAACTTCGGATTATATTCACAAGTCACAATGACAAAACTTTTAGCGTAGTTAGGTATAGATATTTAATAATGCTCCTGAAGCACCACTAGACGCACACGCATGAGACGCGATAGTATAAATTCCATATTATATAATACTTACAACGCTCGATGCCCGATTCATGCTTGATAGCCGACGACATTGTGCCGCGGGCTTAAATAGCTTGGTTCATCCCCTACAGCGTTAGTCGTAGAGAAAAGGAACTCGTGGTTAAGTAATAGCTGCGCGGATCAATATATCTACGAGATTAAGTTGCACTTGCCGCGGCCAGGCCATGAATGAGTGACCATTTTCTTAACATACTGAGATTGAGAGAATAGAGAGTGCATCTGTATCCTCAGACACTTGGTGCACTTTACTCTGTTAAGATCATTATGTTTTTAAAATTCATGCAGCTAAAATGATAATAGGTTTATTATTACTTTATATTTTTCAGGGACAGATGAAAGAATATAACCATGAAGCATGATGAAGCCTCATAAACATATTGGCCTTTATACAGAGCAATCTTATTTAACAGATTCCTACAAGTTTCCTTACTTAAATTATTAAGTTTACATTCATATTTAAGTCGAATGTTAAAATAAACATCTATAATGTATTTAATAATTAATTATTAAATGTTTGTAATTATCAAAAGTAATACTTATATGAAAAATAAAGCAATCATTATGTACTCCATGTCCCCGTTTTTTATTTCCCCATTAAAATATTTTATAAAATATATAATATATAAATAGGTATATACTTAGTTAAGTATCTACGTATTTATATTAACAATATGTCAAAAAAGAAATTCCGGGGAAACTGCCCACGGCAGTAAATATTTTTCTCCAAAGATGATAGCTCGAAAATACAATTTTTCGATCTGATTCTTGGGGATTTTTTAAGTCTATCGGTAAAGTCGACTGGGATTTTATACGAATATTTTGTATGAATATTTTTTAATTATTTTAGAACTATCATGGTAAAATTCAGTTAATTTTTGAAGTTATTCAATTTAGTGCCCTAAACAATTTTTTTAAATCTTTTTACCGCTTCCTTAACAATCATTTTTCGATAGTCCTTGTAAGTAAAATGTACATCACTAGCTAACGCATACATGACAAATCAAAATTGGTCACGCGTTTTCGGGCTGTCAGGTCGTCTTTACGCCAGTATATTCTAAGTCTATGGTTTTAAATAGGATTCATAGACTTAGAATATTACGCCAGTATATTCTAAGGCTCACTTTACATTGCCGCGGAACGGAATGGAAGCGAATTTTTGTAACGAAATTGTACATAGTAAAATGAATTTTATATTAATTGTATAACGTGCAAACTAGATATGAGCCAAAAAAAAAGTCACGCGTCTTCCGTGGAATTCTCGCGCATTTTCGAGAATTCCCGTAGCTACTGTCGGCGCAGTCTGTGGAATCCGCGGGAATTGACGCGTAGGGTGACGTTTTCATTTCTTTCATAAATCATGAACCCATATATTTCTTTTCCTTTTTCTGATATTCTTCCTTTTCTTATCAATTTCTTTTTCTGCTTCATAAATAAGAAATATGAAAATAATATCCAATCAACCATTCTTGTTAAAGAAAAGAGCGCAGTCGCGGGAATGCTCGAGCATTCTGCGCTCGCCAGTCAGCTGCAAATTAAAAATATATTAATTTCCTTTTCTTCAGATTCTGAAATCATCTATTTTCTCGAAAAATGTCCTGGAAGAAATAGAAATATTCTGTATTCAAAGCAGAAAAACCGAGATTTAAAATAATTTTTGCTTTTTGCACACGCATTTGCTGGCTGCGACAAAACAAGCGCTATTTTTAAAAAAGGGAAAAAAATCATCATCTCTTTATTAAAGAAGAAATCGGAGCTACAGCAATTAATAATAGTATTTTACGAACAAAATAGCTCAGTTAATACATAATATGAGGTTGCAGAAAGAATAATATTACATCTGCACGGCCATGATGATGCTGATAATTTAAAGATTGGTTATTTAAGATACAATTTATTTACAGCATCAGCAGCTGCATTTAAAAAAGAAGTTGTACCAGCTTCTCTACCACCAACAGAATCATCATTGCGTGAACACACAAAAGGTGTAGATTATCAGATTCAAATATTGTTGGGCAATACTTTGAACCCTGAAGAATGGGGATTGAGAAAGACATTACTTATGATGCTGCCTATTATGTCAACTTCAGATCCAGCACCACAGGAACTTATTGAAAAAGTATGTACACTTAGGTTAATACTTATTACTTTTCTTTGTTATTCCGTTAATAATTGCATGTTCTGATATGAATTAATTTTTAGGTGTTATGTGGTTGCAAAACTAACTGCACATCAGCTAGATGTAGCTGTAAGAAAAGCGGTTTAAAATGTAACCAATTTTGCAAAAGTTGCCATGGCCAAATTTGCGAAAACGCATTAACAACGCAAAAAGTTTTAGAAGATTATAATCCATTGAATGATAATGATGATGATGAAAGGGAATATTATCGTGAAGAAAAAGAAATAAGGAGTGGAAATTATACATTTTCTGAACTAGATGAATCAACCGAGGGATTCATTGAATCCACCTAATGAAACAGAAATGGGATTTTAACAAATTCCATTTCTGTTATTAAAAACAATGAACATGCTCATGTTGCTAACATTGTAAATGTCGAAAATATATTTTTGCATATATTTTACTTTTGGTTATTAATGAATAAACTTTTTTACTATTTCTTTTATGCACATTCTAAAAGCGACAAATTCTGCTAGTCTACTTTTACAGTTCCCATAATTTGTAAACTTTCAAATTAATATATATTTATTTATTTTCTTTTATCTTGGTATAAATTAAATAATAACATTAATAGCTTTCACAAAAATATATTATTTTTAAATAATACAAGGAAAATTTTACTATAACACCCTTTAAAAATTTAAATTAAATCAGGATTTTGAATTTATTCAATTCAAGAAAACTTTGAAGAATAAAATAGAATTCAAAAAACCAACTGTTTTTTTTTAATAATTTGTAAACCAAATGTTTATAAAAAAATGTTGTTTCAAAATCAAACCCAACATGTCAAGTTATTTTTTACGAATCATGAAATTTAGAACTGATATAATATATTTACTCTCGTCGGGACACTTAAAAAAATCTTCAACATATTTTGAAGAAATAATAATGTTAAAAAAAATGTTTAAAAAAAATTACTTCCTGGTTTCCGATGATGCCTTCTCACTCTTACTCGGACCTCCTCGTATAGTAGTATACGAGTAAGCTATAATCCTCTCTTTTTAACTCGGTACTTAATACAACGGCGTAGGATTTAAAAAAGATTTTATATCTGTATAAATTCACACCTGCCGAAATATACTAAGAAAAATATTTTTCAATCGTAAATTTAGGAAATTTTACGAGTAATCTAAATATGGCAAAAAATAAATAATTCATTTATTTTTAAGCATTGAAATTTCAATTTGAAAATTTCAAATTGTTATATTTTTTTTAACAATAAAAAAAGGTGTATCTCTAAAAATTTAATTACTAAATTTAAAATCTAACCTTTAGGTTAGATTGTTTAAGTAATTTTAAAAAAAATCGCTTATTTTTCTTCTCCCTACGATTTTTTAAAATTTACTTTCATACCTTAAACTTAAAACCTCTCTAACTCGGTTAAATTTGACCGAAGGAGTTCTACACATTGTTGAAAGAACTTTTATGTCTAATTTTTACCGTTTTCGAGTAATTGCGAAAAATCACTTTTAACAGTTTTTTTAAACTTTGCCGGGGGTTCCGGACACGAAAACCTTTGCACATTGGTTTTGTATCATTAATACTACATTATATCAAAAATGCAAAGTTGAGTGTCAACATTTTGATTTCAGACCTTATTTGACTGGACTACTAGATGAATTTTTTATAAATGTTACTATAATATAAACTTTTTAATAAATTTTATTATTCTGTAAAAACTATTTTTTTTTCGTTGCAACGAATACAGAAGTAATGCTAAATAGACCAATAATAATTTTTAGTTATTTTTGTATTCGTTGCAACGAATTGCAATTTGTGGATGTTAGCCTAGCCTTTTTAATGTTTCTATTCTATCTAAATACCAAATTTAATATCTTCAAAATCGGTTGGGTGAATTACCATTTCCCTTCACAGCCTTTTTCCCACGTTCGCAGTTTAACGGCTAATAACGACCAAATTTGTAAAGCCTACTCAGCTGTGATATTTTACCTTTTTAACTTAACCAGACATCAAACTATCTCAATTTTATCAAAATCAGTTCAGAAGTTGAGTAATGAAAGCTGGACACATTTTCGCATTAAAATAGAAAAATATGGATTTCTCATACACATGATTCTGAAAAACTCTATTTTTATTTATCTACAATATATTTTGGCAGCGGATTATGTCTTTGTCTTATATTTTCTGAAGTAAAATTTAAAATTTATAACATTAAACAATAGATAACGATATGTTTAGTAATTATATATAGATATAATTACTAAACATGTTCGGCGGACACTTCATTGCCCGAAAACCATCTCAGAAATGAGAGGAAGACTGTGCCTAGTAGTAGGCCGTATATAGGCTGTAACTTTAATTTTTTATAATTTTAAACCACAATAGATAACATGTTTAATAATAATATATAGGTAAATTTTGAACCTAATTTGGGAAAGTAAAATAATCGAAATATTTACTTTTCTATTTTATGTTTTAAGGTGCTGTCGACTCTTAAAATATAAAATAGTAAATATTATTAAAATATTTCAAAATATATTGGTGGTTACCGGTCACCGGTAAATCACTAAACAAGACTACATCCCTAGCTGTGATACCATAATATACTACAGCATAGACTTAGAATATACTGGCGTGAAGAACCTCCAAAGCCTACGAATTTTGAGTATATATATAAAAAAAATACTGACAGACGTATTTCTAATAGCACATCTCAAAAATATTAATTATTTAAACTGCACCCATGTAGTTTAGAAATAAAAAATAGTTAAAGATCGCTCACCTTATAACGTCGATATTACTTCAAATAATTAGAATTAGGTACTTTTTGCTATATAAAAAAACTGCACCTTGCTTGAATATAATTGCACCATCGTTAAAAATGCATAAAATGCAATATTAAGTGCAAAAAGTTAATAAAACCAAATTTGTTAAATGTCGTTTGCACCCCCCCGTACCCCAGCCTACGAATTTGGAGTATTTATATATAAAAAAGTGACATACTTATTTCTAATAGCACATGTCAAAAATATTAATTATTTGAACTGCACCCATTTAGTTTATAAATAAAAAAAAGGTAAAATCGCTCACTTTATAATATCGATATAACTAAATAATTAGATTTGGGTACTATGCAATATGAAAAAACTGCACTCTGCTTGAATACACCGTTAAAAATGCATAAAATGCAATATCAAGTGCAAAAGTTAATATAAGATAATACAAAAATATTTTATTATATACAATATTAAAAACTATAATAAAAAAAAACTAAAACTAGTAATTTAATTATCAAACAGTCCTACTCAACGCGGTATCGTGCCAAGAACGCTGGCTGCGTTTCCCCGCTGAATGGCTATACTTAGCCTTTGAGCGAGAAAAGAGCCAGCCCTCTTATCACCAGCAGCAACGACCAGCCGCGGATGGAGTTCCTTTAAGAACTTCACCGCACGTGGACCCCATGGACCGATAGTCTCTACAGCAAATGGCACAAATATGTAGTCATCTCTCAGAGACTCATATTTGCGCCACTTACTCAGTTCAGCTGCCTCTGATGCCGCCCGGCTCTAAACGAGGTACCCTGAGATGAGAGGCCGCCAAAGTGTCTACGCAAGTAGCATCCCACACTAGGGCTTTACCTTTCTCCCAAGGGACCAATGTCATACCATCGGGTCTCCTGCCATCGTCTCTAAATATTCCACAAGGCTCTAAAATCGAGGGAACATTTATAGAGACAAGAGCCCTTCGGATGACATCGTTCAAAGAACCGTACCGTGAAAACTTACCAGCACTTTTCTTACAAGAAAGTCCGTGGAGCCCAAACTTGTCGACGCTGCTACAACAGGGGCACTGATGGGGTTGACAAATCGCCGCTCCTAGTAGGATTCCTACAGCGATGCGCAAGCTTTCCCCATCAAGTAATGTGCCGAGATTACTTGATAGTAAAGCGTGTAACCAGTAACTAGATTCCTTAGTCGAAACAGTTAGAAGGCGTGGCTTATCTTGGTCACTCTTTCTGCACCCTCTGTACCTACGGAATATCCCACTGTTTTTGTTGGTTAACTTCCAGTGGAACATTTTCGCCGGGACAGAGCGTTTGCCATGTCTGCCCTCCGTAGCAAAGCACAGGTCTACTTTATTATTTAAAATTATGTTACATAAATTACTGACACTATGCACGGAAGCAAGGAAAGCAGGCAATGCAACGCTAGAAAGATTTCTCACACCAATACCACCAAATTTTATAGGTAAAGTAGCTTGAGTCCAGGCTGTTGTATTTAAAGTTAAATTTAGATTTTTTTCTATAGCTATTTTAAGATTATTGTCAATATCTTTTAAAATATCCGAACATTTCCAGACTGGACTCGAGCGGAGTAAGTATGTAAATCTAGGTACAAGGAGACAATATTTTAAGATAGTAAGCGCAATGTGGGGGCTTAATTTATATAATTTATCAACGTGGTTTAAAAACTGATCAAAATATATAATTAAGATGCTGGGAGGGTGCCAAACACAATTAAGTATATAAAATAATTATCGCCAACTATTGGACAAATTGATGAAAAAAAAATTAACATAAAAGCTAATTCATGGAATTGGTGAATTCTGGAACGCAAAATATTTTAGTCAACTTTTCCTAATAATAATGGGAATGTACGTGGTAGAGCCATGCTGCAGCTATATTAGTAGTATAGTTGTAGCACGAATGGGTCGGCTCGACCGGGGAAGGACCACGCTCTCACAGAATACCAGCGTAAAATAGCAGTTTAACACTGCTGTGTTTCGTATGGTGAGTGTAGAGAACCGGAGACCCTTTTTACTGGAAAAGAGGCATTCCATCTTAGTCCTCACGGGTGACAACGCATTTGCATTTTATTCGTAATCAAGGATAGATGTAGATGTCTATGGGTCACAGCAACCACTTACCATCAGGTGGACTGTGTGCTCGTTTGTCACCCTATCCTATAAAAAAAAAATATTATTATTGTTTCATATTAATATGTGTATTATTAAATTTTAATATCTCGATAAATGTTAAGGACTAGGGTAAGAGCGAAACACCCCAACACGACTATATTAAATTACTCTCTGGGGTTGTTTCACCACTAATTTATTAAAAGTTTATTGAGAAATAAATGTATTTTTATTATATTTATTTATTCTATAAAGCTATATTTCTTTTTTTTCAGGTCTTTATTTAACTTTGACGAAATTTAAATCCATATTAAAGCAGCTGAAGAAGTGTAAAAATAATTAGTTGGCTTTTAAAAGAAAATATATTCTTGCAATAAAATGACAAGAACCATATGCATTTGAAATTGTGTCATCAAAATTGTCAGCTGCTACAAAAATATGCAAGCCTCCAAGATAAAATTTTGGCATTACAACGGCAATGCCAAAATTGCAAAAAAATGCAAAGCAACTTGTGCGTTTTACTGAGCAAAAAGACACTGATAAATTTATTGCACAATTAAATAATTTTATACACACAAATAAATAATTTTAAAGGCGTCCCGCTCTGTGAAAAAAATAAATGGTCACACTATGTATACATCGAATTATTTTAACGTACTTGCCCATTTGGCAAATATAGCCAATAACAAATACGGCTTACCGATCGTCTGTCGGTTTTTCAAGGCTCATCAAAGGAGACAAATAGGCAAACACGCAAATATACTGGCCACACATGGTCGGGCTCATAAGCGCGCGAACTGTCAACCAGTATGAACGGACCTGTTTATAACCTCTTAATAAGTGATTATTTAGGTACCTACGGAAAATGAATTGGGACAAAGAAACCGTTGTAAGGTTTCTAGAACTTTACCAAATGAACCCATGCATTTGGGACCCTGGAAACGAGGGGCATAAAAGCCGGCAACTAGTAAACGACGCCTCCAATACCATTAAAAACATTTTTACGCATAACATATAATAGTAATAACAATAACATATATAATTATCTCAACAGCATCTTAACACATTGGATCGTCTCCTCAATAACTGCATCAGATGCATTTATGGTCTTCGTAAATATGACCATGTATCATCTTTTCGTACTCAGCTTAACTGGCTACCTATCCGTCAGCGCAGATATGTTAAAATACTCTGCACTCTTTTCACTATCCTGAACGATCCTTGTGCTCCTGAGTACTTGAAATTTAGATTTCAGTACCTAGGAGATACTCATAATTGTTTCCTCCGTTCTTCGGATAATCTAAAGTAGCTAACGCCTTTACACCGTACTGGTTATATGTCCCACTCTTTCGCTCTTACGGCTACAAGACTCTGGAACGAAATACCTCTTGACATTAAAAAAGCTTCCAACAAGTTTCTTTCTAAAAACAAAGTTCTTGAACATTTTAGTAAAGCATTGCAAGTGTGAATTAACGCTTTTTCCTAAAAAATGATTCTATCGACACATATTTTCCTTATTATATATTTGTATATATATGTATATAATATAATGTATTTAAGTAGATTTATATAGGTGTGTACGTCTGTATTAATATATTTACATTTTATGATATATGTATAGAATACGTTATATATTCTGGTTTATTCGAACTTCATTACCTTTTTTTTCTCATGATTAGTTTACTTTTGCTGCACTACCTCCCATATGTTTATCTCTGCTTAGCCTAATGGTTGACTGGAAGAGAATGCCTTAAGGCATTAAGTCCGCCATATGCACGATTTTTCTTTTGTGCATTACAGTTTAAATAAATAAATAAATAGTAACATGCGTTCAAATAATAAAATCCAGTTGCTAATGCATTGTTCATTTTGTAGGTACAACTACTTTCTGCTAGCATACATGTTAAATTTTTTGGTATATAGCTTCATGTGTAGACGGTTGTATCGCTTATTTGCCCGTACGTCGAATTTTTTGCCTAATACGGCAAACATGCAATTACAAATATAAATAACCATGTGAAGTGCCACCCTTAAACGTATTAGTTTTGGGTATTTGACAACTGGCACTTCGTGCCGTTAATTAAAAAAGGGAAAGTTTGTAGTTTGCGTCTGACGAACGTCATGTCTAACGAATCTACACAGTAAAAGTAAAAACTCTTGAAATGACGTAGAAATATATTTCGAAACGTGTTAGTGGCTTAATGGTTGAGTGATCATCTTTCCACTAATTGAAACTTAATTCCACTGAAAAAACACTAGTATACTCCACGCCACGGTTCGGTCTAAACCACTAGTTTTGGTGGCAAAATCCACTAAGTTGGCAACAATACTGTGCTATATAAAGTTAAAGGGATTTTCTCAGTCAGCGACAAAGCAACCAGAGTCTCAGAGACAAAATTGTAACCATAGACAAAACAAAATTTTATATAAGAATGTTAAATAGGCCATTTTATAAAAAAAAAAGAAATATGTGTGTAACTAAAGCGACAAATTTTCTTTTTGTCAAAAAAATTGAAGTTATCTAAAATAACAGCCAAGTCACCAGAAAAGACGCTAAAAATTTGAGTAGCTAAATTGCTCCCTTGTAATTTCTGGCGACAGAGTCGCTAAGCTGGCAGCACTGGTCAGCATAAACAGTTGTGACCATAGTAATTAATTCTAACGTCTTTTGTTATAACCCTGCAGTGGTCGCGCCGTACAAATTCACGTAAGTGGTCGTGTGGATTGCATATTATGTAGTCCAATTTAAAATAAGAAGAAAACTGTAAAATATCAAATAAATAGTACTTTTACTTTAAATAAAACAGGGTAACACTGTAATCATATTTAATAAACAAAAAACAGCTATACCTCCATCTTTATTGAAAAGATATAATGAAAAAAAATGTTTATACATGAAAATGGCATATTAATTAGAGATCACAAACCAGTTTACATATTTATTACTAATCTAATCATTAAACAATAGGAACGTAATATGTACTAGGAATTATCTGGACTAACGAATTTACCACGGTCGGTGCGTACTTTTATTGCGCGATCTTCCGCAGCCGTAGCAGCGACCCACTCTAATAGTTTGCGATGATGCTGAGGTACATGGCTGTAGGTTTCATCAATGCCAAATAGAGGGAAATATGAAAGTCGCGGCAAATTATTTTTTCAAAATCTTTGTTTTCTGTGTAATAAACATAATGCATACAATGCCCTCCTTTAGATCCAGGAGACGCAAAAACAATATTGTGTCCGCGAGGCCTTCCTCTATTCGTTGATAGAGACCAGCGAGTATTATTAACACCAGCATGATATTCGTTACAATGGTGTTCCAAAGTTTTATCCTTTGCTAATGTGGATTTAAATACCTCATTTGGAACTTATTCGTCATGCTTTAATTTACATTGATGGTCCTATTCCTCAAGAATGTCTTTTTCATCGTTTGAGCTTGTATCATCTTTAAAAATTTCGTCATTGTCGCCTTCTTCGTAAAGCCAAGCTTCGATTTAAACCGTACTTCTTTCATCCATGTTTTATCTGAAAATATACTTACATATATTAATGAAAAGTTATTATTTAAAGAAGAAACCATAAATAAATGAATCTGAGGCGCTAATCTTTATTAAAAATAAATTATATGTAATAGCTAAAAATAAAGAAAACAATAAAATATTTTTAAATTTTTTCAATATCTCAAGATTTCTCGCCATGCGCTGCAACGCCGCGTTTCTGGCATCTTTGTTCTTGTATTCTTTGAGCCTCACGTCCCAAAGAACTACTTCTGCCTTTGTGAGTATACCGCTCACTCCACTTTCTTTTATTGCGAGATGCCATTGTTTTTACATTTGACGCCATTTTGTTTCGTTTTTTGACATCAAAGTTGGCTTGAAAAGTAGAACACAGTCCAAGTCCACTTTGATTAACACCCACATCAAAGTGCGCTTTGATTGCTCGTTTACACGATCAAAGTAGCGTCAAAGAAGTCATCAAAACCACTTTGTCAAAGCAGACTTTGATCGTATCAACGCGGCTTTAAGTAATATGTAATGTACTATGAAACCACAGAGTATATTTATATATACTGAAATATGTAACCACTGACCTCTATATATACATAACCAAATGTGCAATTAAATTATGGCACTGAGTACTTTTCATAGACTTAGGATATACTACTAGTATATTCTAAGTCTATGGTACTTTTTATTAACCGGAAGTTTGTGGGCAACTGGGAAATGAATAAAGAGTATTAATAATAAGTTTGTTATGTTAGTATGATTACATATTTACCTATTGTATAATTACCAATGTATATGGAGGGTAAAGGTACCTTTACTTACCTTCCATAGATTGTATAAGTATCTTTTGTCTATAATAAATAATAAAATTGAGATTTCCGTATTACTCTTTGCTGGTTTTCTATTTTAAGTTAATAAGTGAGACGTTTATAGGTTAACTTCTTACACATCTATCTATATAAATAAAATGATGGAGGTTTGCAGTTGTGCGGGCATTACGAAAAAACTACTGGATAGATTTTAATTAGTATTTCTAAGTTTTATTTCTTAGACACGACCCTTACCTAAAAAAATATTGCGATATCTTCATTTAATATAAAGTTATTAAAGTTTTAAGAACCCGGACGAAGTCGTGGGTATCAGCTAGTTTTCAAATGAAAAAATGATCTGCGTAAACTTGCTACTAATGAGGCCAATAAAGAAAACCTCGGAAGATAAAAACCCTATACTATACATTTCTACGCCGCGCATGCGCCAATGCCCCGAGTGCATTCGACACTTATCATTTTATTAACTATTTGCACTTAATATTTTAAGCATTTATAACAGTGGTAGTTATATTTAAGCAGGGTACAGTTTTATTCGTATCGTAAAAAGTACCCAATTATCATTATTTGAAGTAATATCGACGTTATAAGGTGAGCGATCTTTAACTATTTTTTATTTGTAAACTACATGGGTGCAGTTTAAATAATTAATATTTTTGATTTGAACTACGTCTGTCAGTATTTTTTTTTATATATTTATATACTCAAAATTCGTAGGCTGGGGTAGGGGGTGGTGCGTTCGACACTTAACAAATTTGGTTTTATTGACTTTTTACACTTAATATTGCATTTTATGCATTTTTAACGATGGTGCAATTATATTCAATCAAGGTGCAGTTTTTTTATATAGCAAAAGTACCCAATTCTAATTATTTGAAGAAATATCGACGTTATAAGGTGAGCGATCTTTAACTATTTTTTATTTATAAACTACATGGGTGCAGTTTAAATAATCAATATTTTTGAGATGTGCTATTTGAACTACGTCTGTCAGTATTTTTTTTTTTATATATATACTCAAAATTCGTAGGCTGGGGTGGGGGATGGGAGGTGCGTAAAGACGACCTGACAGCCCGAAAACGCGTGACCAATTTTGATTTGTCATTGTGTGCGTTAGCTAGTGATGTACATTTTACTTACAAGGACTGTCGAAAAATGATTGTTTAGGAACACGGAGTATATAATAATTGCTTTATTTTTCATATAAGTATTACTTTTGATAATTACAAACATTTAATAATTAATAATTAAATACATTATAGAAGTTTATTTTAACATTCGACTTAAATATGAATGTAAACTTAATAATTTAAGTAAGGAAACTTGTAGGAATCAGTTAAATAAGATTTCTCTGTTTAAAGGCCAATATGTTTATGAAGTTTCATCATGCTTCATGTTTATATTCTTTCATCTGTCCCTGTAAAGTATAAAGTAATAATAAACTTATTATCATTTTAGCTGCATGAATTTAAAATCATAATGATCTTAACAGAATAAAGTGCACCAAGTGTCTGAGGATATGGATGCACTCACTATTCTCTCAATCTCGGTATGTTAAGCAAAAGGTCACCCATTCATGGACTGACTACGGCAAGTGCAATTAAATTTCGCAGATCTATTGATTTGCGCAGCTATTACTTAACCACGAATTCCTCTTCTCTACGACTAACGCTGTTGGGGATGAACCAAGCTATTTAAGCCCTCGGCACAATATCGTCGACCATCAAGCATGAATTGGGCATCGAGCGTTGTGAGTATCAAATACTATGGAATTTATACTATCGCGTCACATGCGCGGCCGTCTAGTGGCGCTTCAGGAGCATTAATAAATATCTATACCTAACTACGCTAAAAGTTTTATCATTGTGACTTGGGAATATAATCCGAAGTTCCGAAGCTCCGCTCAACCCCTTGGATAAAACAGCGTGATGCTATGAATATTGTACTAGTATGACCGTGAGGCTGTGCGGTTGGTTAATTAAGATTATACATTTATTTTGGTTGATAAATAGATACATAGTTGGGTTCATAATGGCTTAAATAGAATAATCTCAAGATTTTTTTATCTTTAATGTACTACAGTTTTATAATGTATAAAAGCCTGTCTCTATATTTATCTAAAGTTTTGAAAGTTTGTTTGCTGCAAATTGTTGAGTTTTTCTTTGGATTCCAAGCAACCCGTCCAATTAACCTTAATCAATTTTTATAATTAATGAATCCGGAGGGAATCTGTTTGGACAACATAAATAATAAATAAAATAATAATAAAAAATATCAAAATTAACAAAGTAATTGAAAACATTATATATTTTAAACAGTATATAACATAAATTTTAACCGAAAATAAACGCTTCATAACGTTGACCACGTTTTGAGATTTTACCTGTGAAATATGCAATTATCAGAATTATTTCTATTATAACACCACAATCACTCACAGAACAAGTAACCATTTTGGAAAAAAGTTACTTACTAAAAATAACCACTATTACACTCTAAAAAATTACAAAATATCTAGGAGCTATTTCTTGCGTGCCGACTTGTGCCGACCTGTCATTCAAAATCGGTTACAGAGTCATGAGATTTAGTATCCTTTTCTATCTTGCATTTTTGCCATAAGGAATTTTCTTCTCCCTTGCACACTATGTTGGTCTATACGCCAGTATATTCTAAGTCTATGATACTACAGTTTGCTACGCATCTTATACGTGTTCAACAACTTTTTATTTACAATAACAAAAAAATAATACTTTGTATTTGCAATTAGTTTGCACACTATTTACAAATAAATATGTTTTAAAATTAAACGATTTTTTTTTTGATGATCGTGAACATCGATCAAAAGTGTAAAATGTGCTTTGCTCAGTCTGTCAACACAGTTATTCCTTTTCTTTCTTTTCAGAAAGAGACAGTCTGTAAAGATTCGTTGTGAATCCGTTGTTGTTGCCTTGGAATAAAGTTTGATTTTGTATAATACTAGCTGTTCCCCGCGATTTCGCCCGTTTGGATTTTTTTTGCGCGGAACCCTAAAATAAAAGTAGCCTAAGTTACTTCTTATAACATCAGCTATCTGCCAGTGAAAGTCCCATGCAAATCGGTTCACAGGTTTTTGCGTGATGCGTGTTCACGCCAAAGTAGCTGGCAGATGACAGATTTTTTTCAGACTTACTTAACATTTATCGTTATATTTTTGCCAATTTACACAATATTTTTATGAATTATAGTTTATGTGTTATTCTGGTGTATGAGAGAGAGAGAAAATCCATTCAGTAGTTTTTGCGTGAAAGAGTAACAAACATCTATACATCCTCTCTATATTTTAAACTTTTAAACGAAAAAATTAAAATATTTTGTGTAGTTAAATTATGTTTGATTTTATATATAATAAGAATTATTTTTAGTAATAATGAGTATACGTAATTTGTAAAACTCATTATCAAAAGGAAAGTGGGTTAATATTCCACAAGTAAGTGAATATAAAAAATTAAAACTATTTGATAATATAGGTACTTAAAAATTTGTTACTAAACTTAATATCGTACTTACCAACATGTTTGGTTTATCATCACATTCACATTTAACATCAACGCCGAGTACATCACTCACCTTCGATTTACCGACGATATAGTCCTTATGGCAGAATCGCTGGTGGACTTCAGCACTATGCTCAATGACCTCAATAGTGCCTCCCAACGGATAGGTCTTAAGATGAACATGGACAAAACAAAGATCATGTATAACGTCCATGTCACACCTATGTCGGTAGTTGTTGGGAGCACTAAGCTCGAAGTTGTTGACGAGTATGTTTACCTAGGACAAATAGTCCGACTAGGTAAGTCCAACTTCGACCGAGAGGTCAATCGACGGATTCAACTCGGCTGGGCAGCGTTCGGGAAATTACGGCACATCTTCTAGTCAGTTATACCTCAAAACTTGAAAACGAGACTGTACAAACAGTGCGTGTTGCCAGTGATGACCTATGGAACTGAGACGTGGTCCTTCACTGCTGGCCGTATGAGGAAGCTCAAGGTTGCTCAGCGAGCTATGGAGAGGGCTATGTTCGGGGTTTCTCTGCGTGATAAACTTAGAAATGAGGATGTCCACAGTAGAACCAGAGTGACCGACATAACCCAACGGATTAGTAAGTTGAAGGGGCAATGGGACGGCCATATAGCTCGAAGAACCGACAACCGATGGGGAAAAAAGTTTCTCGAGTGGCGGCCTCGTACCGGCGGACCAAGTGTAGGACGTCCTGGGAATGACGACCTGGTAAGACATGCAGGAATTCTTTGGATGCAGGTGGCTCAGAACCGTGCTTTGCGGCACTCCTTGGAGGCCTATGTTCAGTAGTGGACTTGTGAAGGGCTGTAATGATTGGCTTTATATTACTAAGTTTTGATAAACAATAAAATTCATTAGGGTTACATTATTTATAATACTAATCGATGTTCTTTTCTACCTATATCTGTTAACAACCAAAGTTACCGACAGCAGATAATTATTAAATGTTTATAAATCAACAGGTTTCCAACTAACCCTAAACTGAAACTATGGATAAAAATCATAAAAATTATGAATTGGCGTCCGAAACAAAATGATTATCTTTGTTCAAAACATTTCACAGACGACTGTTTTATTAGACATGAGAAACGAACCACTTTGAAAAAGTGCAGTATACCCACAATATGTTCTGGTAGTACTATATGTGTAGTAAAGGCTGTCTCGACGTCAAGTCGCTAAAAATATGCAAAAGTTATCACAAAAAAAATCCTTAAATAATAATATCATAACATTATATTTTGCCAGTATTCCTTGTAATAATTTATTTTTATATACAAAGATACAAACTAATTACTACTTTACAAAAGTACTTGCGTTCCGCAGCTCCACCTGATTCGTCTTGATGGAATTAAAGGCTTGTGCTGGTAGGCACCTACCTAATTTTACTATATTTTACCTATATAGCAGTATCTCAGATATTCCGCTAAAAATATTTGATAGGATTATTTTTATATTTGATTGATTGAACAGAATAAATAAAACAGGTTAAAATTATACGTCGGTTCTGTTTATTCAACCGCCTCGTTACAGATGTGCAACCGACAAATATTTACGACATTTATTATTGTTTTTTTTTAATTGTCTGTTGTTGAATTAAATGATATAATGAATTCTCATCCTTACATATAATTCAATTAAAAATCGAGATGAAAGCAATCACATGGTTATTAGAATTCAATACTAATATATATTATTATTCAAATACTTAAAGCATCATATAATCTTTCCCAATATTTCCAAATAATATCAAGTAATATCATGTGTCTGAGTGAACAGCAAAAGCGTGCAACTGATTCCGTGTACGTGACACTCCTAAACAGCCGTAACGGTACGCTAGTGAAGCCAACCGGTACTACGGCAGACGTCGAGGGCAGGGGGGGACTCCGCTCTCCTTCATACCGCGCCCCATCGTTGCTCTGTCTAGTCGCCGAGTTGACTCACTATTAATATTTATTACACAAATGGTAGTACCAGTACCAGTAACCAGTAAGTATAAAAGTATTAGATTATTATTTCCAATGTTTTTTATTTCTTCACTCCAGTAGCTTATTCTTTGCCAAATTATGTTTTTATTTTTATATAAGGTATAAAGCTTGCGTCTTAGGCCTAGGTATTAATTGATACATTTATTTATTGTATGGATTAATATGATAGTATTATTAGTTCAGCGCCAAAATGATGAAAATCAAATCGCCTCACTATGTCACGGTGTATAGCCAGTCCATATATTGAGGTCAGTGTAATGCACACATTAACAATCTACACACACATATACAATCAGTTTTTGGTCTCGTTACAGTCCATCTAATGGTAAGATGCTACTGCAGTCTATGGACTCATGCAGCCGACTTCAAACAAAGAAGATATGCGTTGTCACCTCTAAGGAGTAAGATGGAATACCTCACAGCCTCTTATTGCAATGTAATTATGCAAGTATTGCTATTTAACGGCAGAAATAGAAAAAAAGGATGGCATCAACCCAAATGGACGCCTTAAAAACGCTTTTGCGAAAATAATTACAGGAAAAACTTTTATAACGAATTTCAGGCGACCGGGGAATTTATGTCGTTATAAAGAGTTTTCAGTAAAAGGAATGAGTAGAAAATAACAAACAAATATTAACAAAATATTTTTATAGCAAATTTTTGATGATTAAATTACAATAGGAAATACATATTACAAAAATTAAGGCTTAATAGGTATTAGTAATTAATATATTATTCGGTTATATGTACTCCATTACTTTCCTTTGCACTTTTTTGCTATTCCAATATTCAGATTACACTGTGCCACGTATTTTTGACATCCATTCAAAAGATCGTCTTCATGAAACAATACGAATCTATTAAGCAGTTTGGCCGCAATCAGTGCTTGTTTAGTACTGGGTTGTTCGGGCTCATCGGATTTTTCCTCCTAAGTGTTGATTCGTTGCCCCTTCTCATCTTTCATGTCAGCTCTGAGGATTTCTTCGTCAGTCAGCTCCACGGTTGACAAAAGGCCTCCCAAGGAATGCCACAAAGCACGGTCTTAAGCCACCTGCATCCATCGACTTCCCGCATCTCTTATTCCACTCACTCCATCTAATGGGGGGCTACCCTACACTTTGCTTGCCGGTTTTCCAAGCTGTATGGCTGGCATATTACCATTTCAACTTACTGATCCATAGGGCTATGTCGGAGACTCTGGTTCAATGGCAAATATCTTCATTTCTAAGTCTATCACACTGAGAAACTTCAAACATATCCCTCTCCATAACTTGCTGAGCGTCCTTCAACTTCATCATACGTCGGGAGTGAAGGATCACATCTCAGATCCACCTGTCATCACTGGCTTTTTTTTTTGGTTGTATAGTCTTGTTTTTAAGTTTTAAAGTATACGTGATGAGAAGAGTGTCGTAATCTCCTGAACTCTGCTCAGCCGAGTTGAATCCATCGGTTAACCTCTCGGTCGAATTTGGACTTACCTAGTCGGGCTATAATATGTCCTAGGTATTAGATGGAGACATACTCGACGACAACTTCGAGCGTAGATGTATAATTATCATCCACCTTTAGGCTTTAAGATTCAAATTCGTTTGCGTTTTTAAGTTCGGGCGAAGAGCAAACGCTTAGAGGATTAATTTCAGCTTGAAACGTAATTTATGAACGCATTCGTAACTTCAAGAAATTAAAAGTAAGAACTGATTTCTTTTTGGGTACAAATAGAAGTCTATGACATATCCATAAGCAAACATACATAGACAATAATACATTTTTGTGTATGCTAATTATGGCTCATAATAAATACTTTTAACTTGTAAAAGTAATTTTGTACTTCAGCTTATCAAAATATTTGCGAAAATATATAAATTAGATTTTTTTACAGCTATATCGTTCTAAATTTTTAACGTTTAGTACGTATTTTAAATAAAAGAAAGTAATATATTCTAATGTACCGGAAGTACTCGGTATTTAGACATGTTCCGTGAAACCCCCCGTTGTTTTGTATCAAGAAAATGCAATGGCCGCCATCTTCGACTCTCGTGAATGTTTTGGTCGTAGTTTTAGACTTTGAGGCCTATTTCATACGTGATATGCAATTATTGGATGGCAACAGTTTCGCTACTTCATAGGTGTTATTAATTCATTAACGCAGAGGTTAGTACTTGTTTCCATTACTATTTTGTCTTGCAAAGTGTTTACATCTAGATTTTATGGCGAATTTATCATGATATTGTTATTTTGCGTTAATATTAGCATTATTTTTGTCATGTTTCCTACTTATTTAACTAAACTTTCAATATTTAATTCAACATTGTTTTACAGACATAATATTACACGAGCCACATTCTAGTATGTGCTTATAATTTTCATTTGTTTGATACTAATCGGAGTTAGATTTTCATTTTAAGACTATTTGCGACAACTTTGACATTTTTCTTTGGATTTATTGTAATTTTCAGTTCTAGGTTAGTGTTTACTTTTTGATGTTTAGAGACATTCAGTTTTCGTGCCACAATAATGGCGGCAGTGAATTTTAACCTATCTATTTATTTGACTCATTTTAGACGATCTAGCGCCTATTTTACTATTTATTTTGGTGTTATGCTTTATATTTTCCCGTAGGAAACGAAATAAAGTGACTTTTGGCTAATTTCTGGAACAATGACCTCGACTGTCTTTATATTATTTGTGGACTAAAAATATTTTGCTATGAACGTAAAGATATTCAATGCGCTTATTCGCGAAGCTAACGAAGATTTGTGGGTAAAAGTCGATTTTCGATTGCAGTAACACAAATAAGTTTGGAGGGCCTGAGCCACTCCAACGCGTCATCTGGGGCTCGACCCAAGATGATATTCTCATCATGTCTGCAACATCAGAATATGAATCAGTGGCCCGGCAAGTAAGTATAACTTGTATTAAGTTCATATTTGACTTTTTGACACCCTGCTGTATGACCTGCAACACCAAGTCATTTAAACAAAATATTCATTTTAAAATATTCGTTTGAAAATGCTTTTATCATTAATTGTTCTATTATTAATAAGTATTTGATTATTTCAGTCATTATAATTCTATTAATAGTATTTATTGTCTTTTCAAAGAAATAAGTTAAAAGAGAAGTTGTTAACAATAAAGATTTGCTAATAAAATTTGTGTTTATCTATACCTTGTTTTGTTTGTACTCTTATATCTTTTATTTTTTCAACTAAATGGTGGTGAGTAACTATGGTTCATACACAATTTCATTATTTACATAAATCCGGTCCTAAAGTGTAATTTTATCAATACTATGGCTGAATGAGGGCATTTGATATGGTTGTCAGTCTAAATGTTTTTGTACTTACAATATTAAGTTGATTGTATGATAATGCATTCACGAAATAAAGGACATTTGAAGGCAGTGCGAAGTAAAATTGAACTACATGTTAAATATAACAATAGGAAATAATTCTTATATATTGAATATTTTACATAATAAACTATTTTATAACAATAATAATTCAATTTCAGTAAAATGCTATATTGATGTACAGTTTGGATGCATAAATCAATTTATTTGAAGGATATTTTACTGATTTATAAAAAATATTGTTACAGGATTATGGGCCGGCCGCCTCCAGTGAAAATATATATGAACATGTTTTGGAGCAAAAATTAACAGATAATATGAATGTACCTAGTATAAGAACTCCTGTTTTAAGGGCTGTGCCTTTATCACCTTCTGAAGGTGACCCTGAACCTGATTCTACTAATCCAGAGAGTATTATCCAGTCTATACACAAAGTGGATAAAGAAGTAGAATTTCATATTGGTGATAAGCATTGCGACACTGAAATGTCTGTTGAGTCTTTATCTAGAATTGTGAGAATTGAAGAAACCACAATTGATGATGTGGGTCGCATAGCATACCCCATATTGCAAGAAACAGATGATTCCGGAGATGGAAACTTTGTAGAGAATGCTACTACATTAATCCAGGCTCCTATAAATACAGCTATTGTGCAAAATGTAACTAAACTCCCACAAAACTTTACAATTAATGTAGATGCTGCAGTAGGTAATATTACTGCTATTCAAAATGTTTCACAAGATGCCTCAGGCAATCCAACATTGTGGTTGCCTACCATACTCGCAACTAGTGCTGCACCTGATAATAAAACTGATGATGAACATTCACCAGGAAGTGTATCTCAAATAATAATCACCAGTGAAAGTTATGTTAATGATACTAATCAAGCAGGCAGAAGAACTAACATAATAACAGAAACCAACTATATAAGTCGTCCCAAGACATCCAAAGTTCAGATTCTAAGTAATATTTCTCTTCCAAAGAATACAAATTACTCTCAGCAATACATATCACAAGGAAAAGAGATAACATCTCCTGTATATGGAACACAGAATCATGTCTATAAATTAAGTGCCAATGTTGTATCCCAGAAGCACTTGAACAACTCAGTCTTAAACATAAAGCCTCCAAAAAATCAATCTCTTATAGGATGCTCATCCCTTTCATCAACAATAATAAATAATAGTCCTATTAAAAATGTATCTTATAGCCATACATACACAAAAAGCACTAACTTAAACAAGTCATTGAATAAGGTTAATAATGGTGCTAATTTAAATACTATGGTAGCAGCCTCATCCGGCAATACGCAGTGCCATATTTTATCTCGTGTTGTATCTGGGCCCAACAAGATGTCTGTCCATTCAGGTAGAAAGGCAGGAAATGCATTTAAGAGTTTAAAAGGTTCAGGTCAAGGATCTGGACAGAAAGATCAGTCTAGAGCAATTAAAATTATACAACAAGCTGGTGCATCTCACAAATCTGAAGGGAAGTCATGGCCTGTTGCAAGCATCACATACAAGAGTCAACAACAAAGTTATGGAGTGATGGATTCTAATGCTTCTAAAATTATACAGAAAATTGGGAGTCCAACACACAAAACTCAGTCAATGTCATTACAAAAAGTTTCAAAAGGTGATCGATTGGTGCTTCAGTCTCCTTGTGGCCCTGTCTTACTTTCTACAGCACCATTAAATATGAACTTGCCCCAAGGTCCCCATTATGTACAGTCTGGATCAACACCAAATCTGCGATATGTACAGACCTATGCCTCAACAGACAATCAACTGTCCACGGTGTCTCAAGTCTCCGCCAATCAGCAACTTACGGAACAAATACTACAGTCACTTGCTCAACCTAAACTTATGTTACAGCAAAGCCCAATAAGAATGAATCATACTGTATTACCGACATCAATTGTAGAAGAGCCTGTTGACATAAAACCTGTTAATCAAAAAAGGATTGTGTTGTAAGTATATATTGACACTTACAAATTATTACCAGAGTACCTTTTAACATGTTTGTTAAGTATTAACTTATGTTTTTTTTACAGTGGTGACAAATCTACACTATTGATGGCAGATGACATAATTGGAATGGAGGAGCGACCCAATTTGACTGAAGAACTTCGTCGTTATTCTTACCAATCTTTGGCGTTTATTATGTTAGATCACACATATGCCTTGCCAGCGCAAAAGCAACCTACTGTTTCTACACCTACTACACCTGTTTCAACATCTGCACCAACTATTGTTTCCCCATCACCGACAACATCACCAATGAGCCCATTAAAGAGAAATTCTCCCATTATAATGTCAACTGCATCTTATGATTTACCAGTTACAGTATCAACTAGTGTAACAGGAGCTACGACACCAGTGACATCTATACCAATAGGTGCTGTAACTTATAAACCAACCCCATCTTCAGTGGCTCAAGATGATGATGCTGCCTCAGTAATATCTTCTATGGATGGAGACAGAAGACCGGCTGTCCCAGGGGACAGTGACACTGAAACGGCTCCTGAAGGTGAAGAGGAAGGAAAGACTAGGTGCATATGTGATTTCACTCATGACGATGGTTATATGATATGTTGTGATCGATGTGGTGAGTGGCAGCATGTAGATTGTATGGGCATAGATAGGCAAAATATACCAGATGCCTATATGTGTGAGGTCTGCCAGCCTCGACCTATCGATAGACGTCACGCCCGTGCCATTCAATTGAGAAAGAGAGAGGAATTAAGTGCCCTTGGCGCTTCAGATTCAGATTCATCAGAAAGCATTCGCAATCCTGGACAAAGACGTAAAAGATTACTAACTGTAACAACTTACACTAATACAAGTGGGTCTTGTGTTACCACATACAATTCAAACATCCCAGTTCTACCACCATTGCCTCAGCCAAGTTTATCGTTACCTAAACGTGGTCCAAAACGGCCTAAAAAGGCTGAAATGGCAAGGAAAGTTGTTAAAAGGAAACTTGCTGAAAAAAGAGTTAAACGTAAAAAAGACATATTTAATAGAAGCAAATACAACACTGGCCTTGCAAATCAATCACACTGGCAGGATTCTTATGAAGCGGCAATGACTAATCACTACAGCCCTGAATTGAGAGCTAAAATTATGAAATACAGCAGCAAGTTAGGAAACACTCCAAGCATGGCTTCTGCCATAACAGCACACTTATGTACAACAGTACCACATGCAGGTGGTAAAATACTTATAGCAACAAAAGACCTTAAAGAAAGTACTCCTGTAATAGAATTACGTGGCAAATATATGTTATCAAACCAACATAGGCCACAGGTACAAAATACAGCTAGAGCAGGAAGCCAAAAGCCAGGACCATTTGTCTTTTTCTACAGGCTTCCTAAGGATAATACCCAGATATGTATCGACACAAGAACATATGGAAATGAAGCAAGGTTTGTAAGACGCTCATGTAAACCTAACGCAGAATTACAGCATTGCATTGTGAAGGGTGCTTTACATGTCTACTTAGTAACAATTGGAGTTGTCCAATCAAATACAGAAATAACAGTAGGACATGATACTAATGGTAGCAAACAACCTTGTGCATGTGGCAATCCAAAACATTGCAAAGTTAATGGATTAAATCCAGTAGTTACCAGAAAGAGTGTTGATTACCCTCAAAGAGAAAAGAGAAGTAGAAATAGATGCTACAGTTCATCTTCACCTGTATCACCGCCTCTTGTACCAATGCCTATAACACCAATTAAAGAGAGCCCTCCTCCAATTATGCAAATAAAAACTGAAAAGAAATCGCCTATTAAACACGAATTTCCACCCATGTCACCAATCAAAAGTACATTATTAAATTTAAGTTTTGATGACCCAATTAAATCTGAAACTTTTGACGATGAAGATGATATAAAACAGGAAATAGATTTAACGGCTAAAGAAGAAATGAAGCCAGAAATGGATGAGCCAGATTTTGTTAAATTTGAGCCGAAAATCGAAGAACATGATGAACCCACACTTCCTGAACCCGAACCTGAACCTGAACCAGAACCTGAACCTGAACCAGAACCAGTACCAGTGATAGAAGAACCACCTAAAGAAATCATAAAAGAAGTTAAAGAAGAAACGCCATTAAAAATTGAGAATGTCATATCAGAAGCAATTAAGGAAGAAATAGTAGAAGATAAAAAACCAAAGGAAGTACCTAAAGTTGAGGAAGAAAAACCTGTACCTAACAAAGAAGTAACAGCTAAATCAGCATGTCATGATAGATCTGCGCGGTCAAGTAGAACTACTTGCACTAATCAAGACTCCTTGGATGATAAAACAGATGACTCACAAGACAAAATACCAATTGCCACAAGTAGTCAAAAAGACAAGAAAAAAATGGTTGGTATATTCTTACTAGTTCTATGGTTATAGTTTGTAATTAACATTCAGCCATAAAATCTTTGCTTTTAAATTATAGACTCGCGAGGAGCGCAAAATGGAGGCTATAATGAAGGCTTTTGAACGGATGGAAAAAGCAGAACAGCGTAAACAGGAGGTAAAAGAGCGCCAAAAAAGAAGAGAATCGGATCCTCATCCCAATTGTGCTGAAAGAGAAGATGAAGAAGAAATACATGTTAATTCCAGAAAGAGGAAGAAGTATGCTTTAAACATTAGCACAGTAATTTAATAATTCTTTTAAAAAATTGTCTACCCTAGTAATAAATTTTTTGATTTATTTAGGCGCAAAGGACGAGCTCGTACAACATCGCAATCCAACCGGCGACGCTTGAATTCTGCAGACAGCGACATGGTGACTTCAGGAGATGAGGCGCAGCCTCCGTCTTCGCCGAGGGCCCCACCCCCAATGGAATTACAGCCTCCTACAACAGAAGAACGGCCGCAAGAAGCCGTAAATGAAGTATGTAAAAATGATCCCCATGTAATGTATTTTTTTTATTTAATAGTAGTAGTACAAAGGCACTAGTTATTCCATCATAACGGGAATATGGAGAATAATATAAGAATAATAACCGGAGACCCTTTTTACTGGAAAAGAGGCATTCTATCTTAGTCCTCACGGCTGACAACGCCATCTGCATTTAAATTCACAAACGAAGATAGATGTAGATGTCTATGGGCCACAGCAACCACTTACCATCAGGTGGACTGTGTGCTCGTTTGTCACCCTTATTCTATATAAAAAAAAAATTGTGTATAATCTGAAAACTTATTGTGTACATTTATAAAACATAAAATAGTACTTACTTAACAATATTAGTATAATATTTATAATCTAATACAGACTATGGAAAGAGCGGGAGTCTGACACAAGTGCCTTAAGGTGCTTAAAAGACGACGCTCCCTTCCTTATGCAAACTATATTAATAATGAAATAAAATGATTATTATAATAATAATAGAAAGAGTAGTGTTCTCTTATACATTTCATAAATATTAAGAGTTCAGAGTTATTTCTTTTTATAGGAAAAGTATGAACATGATGCAAGCAGATTTTTATATGTTGTAGTTCTATGTTCTTTTCGTATTAGTATAAATAACTATCTTGCATTCCCAGGATCTTGGCTTAAGTTCAGCGTGTCTACTAGTAGAAGCAGCTGTTGGTTCAGTTGAATCTGCTTTCAAGTTGCCAAAAACAAAGAAAACTATGGCTACAGAATGGATCGGACGTTCCCCAGAGCGCACACCATCACCATACAACTCACCATACAGACCACCTTTGGTCTCCGCACCATCGTTAGAAAGTCTAGTCAGAGTTGCATCAACTATAATTGGTGATCTTAGTGGAGGACATGATATAGAACATGAAGAGGAAACTGCTGCAACTTCACCTCCCAGAACCCCAGGGCGAGAAAGAAACAGGCCACCAAAAAAAGCTAAGCGAATTACTCGCAGCACTCCTACTGAAGTTGCAGAAGTAATTCCAGCAGTATTACCATTGCCTCAGCATAGTGCTAAGAAGCGTTGGTTGAGACAAGCTATAAGTGAGGAAAGCGACTCCCCTGTTACCGGTTTGCATCAATATGCTTTTTATATTATTTGTTTACAGATAAAATAACTTGATAATTGCACAAACAAAATCACAATTGTTAATTGTATTTTAACATAAAAAAAGGTATTTTTCACTAATACTGATGAGGTTCTATAAATTTACTTTAAAATTTTGTCTGTAAGCAAAAGTACTATTGAATATAGTAAAAAAAATTGTCACTATGTTAAATGTAGATGTTTTTGTTGCAGAATCACCTCCAAATGAAATGGTGACGCCTTTAAAGAAAAGAAGGGTAGCAAGAGAATCATTAAGTTGTGATCAAAACCCTATAACACCTGTAAGCTCACCCATTTACTTTTTACTTGTTCTATATTTCACTAGTTTTTATCTAATTGCCCCACAAGAAGGGTAAGGCTTTTCAAATGTATGTACACTGCCGGCCAAAAGTTTAAGACCACCTGAATTAAAGTAGGAAAATTAAACAAAACTCAAATAAAATATTAAATGTTTAATTAAACTGTTAAATCATCCAATAAAACACTTTTTGACAATCAATATACTTGAAAAACGTAAAGAAATATTAACAGTCCATGCTAAAAAAGGCTATAGTTAGCTAAACTTATTTTTTATCAAAAAATCCTCTGCATTCTATGACTTTTTTCACAAGTCTCGGCATACGGGCAATCAATTTGTTGATAGTGGATAGTGTCTTGTGATATATTGCTCCAAATTTCGCACAAAGCATGGAGGATGGACCACAATTATGGACGTTCCTATCAAGCTCTTCCCACAAAAGTTCAATGGGATTGAGATCCGGGCTCTGAGGAGACCAAACCATGTTTTTTAACACCCTTTGTGCCTCTTTCTCTTCCAAATATCCTCTGCATAATTTTGAGCTATGCTTAGGATCATTGTCCTAATGGAATATTAATCCATCTCCAATTAATCGCAACCCCGAAGGAACGACATTTTGTTCTAAAATTTTTTTTGTACTCTTCCTTTTTCGTAATTCCGTCAATTTTGATGAAATCGCCAGTTCCTTGGCTAGAAAAGCAACCCCAGACCATAATTGAGCCACCACCATGCTTGATTGTTGGGACTACCCAGTCTGGCATAATCTTTTCTTGGTCACTGCGTCGAACGTAAATTCTTCGTTTTGAACCGAATAGCTCAAACTTGGATTCATCGGTCCAAAGAACTTTCAGTCCAATCTCGATGGGCAAGGGCCCATTGCATCCGTTTTTTCTTGTTTTCGAACGGCGACACGACCATACAATTTCGCATCTCTCAGTCGCCGTTTTATTGTAGTCAATGATAAAAGTTTAACTCGGGTGTTGTTTACTTTAACTCGGATTTCCGGTGCTGTTAAGCGTCTATTTCGCTTGCTGGTAACAACAATGAAATGATCTTCACTTAACGTGGTAGCCCTCAGCCTTCCCGAGCGTGATCAATCTTGAAAAGTGCCTGTCTCCCTGTATCGAGTTATTGTGCCATGAACACAAGTCTTCGATAGCTTCAATTGTAAAGCAATCTCACCTTCGGATTTGCCTTCATTATGTAAAACAACGATGGCAAAACGCTCTTCACTGCTAATTTCGCGTGCTTTTCCCATTTTAAGACGTCTTCACTGTAGAAACCACAAATTTAGACTAATTGAGATTGTTTGTGAACAAAACTATGTAAACTCAGGTAATAATAAGTCGGAAACACGTGTTTTTAGAAGCTAAATAATCCTAATTATTGACCAATGGGGAACAAAAGCAAAGCAATTAGTTATTAGCCCATCATAAAATATTATTACGACTCTACCACCTGGCTCTAAGGCAACGTTTGTCCGTGTTTGAAAACAATACATGTTTATTGTCCAATAACTTGAAAGTAAATAAAAGAATGACTTCTTTAGATATTCGATATTAACAATAGATTATGCAGGTGTACATTTCTTTTATTCATCTTATGGGATTTCGTTACAATTTATAGATAATTATGTTGTTTAAGTGCGGTCTTAAACTTTTGGCCGGCAGTGTATGTATGTATATTTCTTTGGCACTCTCTGAAGCCTAAATGGCTTGATAGATTTTAACATTATCAGATTCGTCTTAATTGTGGGAGTAATATTATATTATAATCCTATATTAAAAAAATAGTCTATGCTGTTCTATTCTAATCATTGGGTTGTTATTATAGTAATGAAATTATTTTTCTCTAGTGCATGGACGATACATCGCCAATCCTGACGTCTGAGGATTCTCCAATCAAAGACGATCCGCAATCAATAACACGACTGTACAAGAGAAATATCATGGACAGTATGTATAGCAGAGACAGAACCAGGTCAGATAGTGGGCAAGGTTCGGATGACCAGTGTAATAATGACCATGATATTTTAAATGTCAACCTTAGAGTACCACATGATAGTGAAAATATAAGGAGGATTATCGGCGTTCCAACGCCGGAAGAAGAATATCCACCAGAAATAACAAAAACTGAAGATATCAATACTAATAATAATAATTTAGAAATGGAAGATAATAAAGTTGTACCAATGGAGATAGATACAACAATAATAACTCAAGCAAAGATTCAGGAGTCTAATGAAAACAACAACTGTGAACTAAAGGGCATAGAGAGCCCTAATGATAAAGTTAACAGCTCTCAATCGGCCGATACTAGTGGTAATTCGTCGCCGCAACGAGATGAAATGGATGACATTCAAAAGAAAATTCATTCTTTCCACACTGAGAATATTCTTATACTGAAAAGCAGAAATAAGAAGCCACCAAAAGAGAAGCGGAAGAAAGTAAATCTCAATTTTGATCTCAACATGGTTGATGATCAAATCAGTATTCAGTTACGTACAGAAAATGATACAAACTCAAAATCTTCTGAAATCAATGGAGATGTTCATGAAGAATTCAGCAATTCCATTCAAAATGATGCAAAAATTCATGTTTCTCCAGAGGATATACCATTACCTCCTGTGGAAACAATACCTCTTCCCGCATCAGAAAATATTCTTCTACCGGCTCCTGAAAATATACCTCTTCCTGAAGAACCAAGTCCGATGCCTATTATACCTTCACCAGAAAGAATACCATTACCTGAAGAGCCTATGAAGCCTATAAAGCTTGTTAGTGGTGCATCACCTCTTTCCTCATCTGAGGAAGACAAATCTGAAGAGAAGGAGGTTATTTCGACAGATAGACCATCTGTACTAGATTCTACGCTTCCATTTTCGTCGCGTTTTAGTTCAACAGGACTCTTCTCGGGTATATTCAGTAATATGTCACATTCATTCAAGTTGGATAGCCCAATTAATGAGAACATACCAAATATGTCCATAATAAAGAGTGCAATAGATAGGACTACAAGTTTAGACAATAGTTTGTTTGATAAAGACAGTATAACTCCAGTGGACGAATTGAAAAGTGTGCAAGAGATATTGACTCGTGTGAATAACATGGACTCGAACAATAGTGTTTTATTGTCAGGTGTGCTTAAGAACTCAAACAAGAGCCTGTTGCCATCCCCATCACATTCGCCTAAGCCTGCTAGTAAACCGTACTGTCCTCGCAGCAATGATCCCCGATTAAACCCTCCTCCAGTTGAGAAACCCAAACCAGTTAGAAGAAAGGTGAGTACATTATATTTTACTATCTGTATAAGTAGTATTTTAAACGATAACTGAGAACTATTCTAATTATTGGCATGTTACTCTTTAAGCTACTTTTCTGAACAGGGCTCAAACTAGATGTGTTAACTTATTCTTATTTACAAACATAGGTATGCACTTATCTTCTCATAATATGTAGTCTACCCACTAATCAACAATTTATATATATAGACCACTTCACCAATATTAGTGGGAAAGTGTAATTTTTCTTATTTGAATTATCACTAATCAAAAATAAGGTTCTTACATAGTAACCCCATGATGAAGTTAAATAACAATTTCATAATTGCTCTTTATGGTAATCATTTATATAAAATACATATCTTAAATTACAGCGTGTTATGTTATTGTTGTGTCATGAATATATATTGTTATGAATCATACTATGTGCATTTAAACAATTATTAAGTGCTCTGCAAATCATAATTATACATGAGTTGTTCTTGCTGCGAAATTATATTATAGCAATTGCTTCATAATGTTTTTCAGGAGCAAACTGCTGCCCCCACAATGTATTATTTTTCATCTATAATTTACATGAAACAATATATAGAGATAGCGTTAACCAAACTTCTTTGTGCCTACAACTTATAATAATAATAATATATATATATATATATATATATATGTATGTATGTATGTATGTATGTATATACATATATATATATATATATGTACAGTGTAAACTCTATATAATGACACTCAGGGGACTGTGCATATTTTGACATTATAGATAGTTGTCGTTAAATGGAACGAAGAAAAATCTGTATTAGAAAAAAAAAGTTTATTTCAGACCAGTGATAGTAATTACACAAAAACAATTGTTATTTGAATGCTATTTATTGTTATAATCTGTTATTTTCATCTGACGTCTTTTGCTGCACCAGTAATTGTGTTGTATTTTTTTACTTATTTTATTCATATTCAACAGTCTACACATGCAAGCAGTCCCAATTTGTAAACAAAACAACGGATTTCTTAGAGTTTGGTATGTATTATGACCACAGTCGAGTTTATTACGGGCTAGGATAATAAAGCGACAAAAGAACAAAAGAACGTAGACAGCTGTGCAGTTTTTACTAATTTTTGCAACTTAAAAGTACTTTTTATTATTTAATTGTTGTCCTTATTGAGAGTGGGCGTAATGCTATATAGAGTGTATCATTGTATGAAGACAAGCTAAACCAACCAAAGCCGAATGATTTCGACGCTTTAGGGAGTTTGTTCTTAATCGAGTGACGTTACATGGAGTACACTGTATATATATATATATATATACATTTTATTATTTAATTGTTGTCCTTATTGAGAGTGGGTGTAATGCTATATAGAGTGTATCATTGTATGAAGACAAGCTAAACCAACCAAAGCTGAGTGATTTCGACGCTTTAGGGAGTTTGTTGTTAATCGAGTGACGTTACATGGAGTACACTGTATGTATGTATGTATATATATATAGATTTAACTTCTTTTGTAATATCAAAACATAGTGCAATAATTTTTAAGTCACTTTTTTTTATGTTTTATTTATAAAATGGCAATGTAAGTATAAAAAGTTTTAAAAATGACTGATGTTGAGATTTTTTTTAGATGGTCATGATAATTAATTTGTCTTGTTTTCTATGGCGTGAATATGTGAAGCTATTAGCAAATTGTTCATTGTTATCTTACATTATTAATTATACACTGGTCTCCAAAAAAATCGACCCACCTACGTTTTTTCGCAAATAAGTGTCCTATGGGTTTTACCACAATCGATAAATATTTTTTATCTTGATAATGTAATAATGCAATTATAGGGTTGTAAAAAACTAAAAAACCATTCTACTTAATGCGGCTTCCATTTGATTCAACGTCTCGGCAACTGGATTTCGGGCTCTAACCCTTCTTTTTATCTGGTCCCGGAGATGCTCGATGGGATTTAAGTCCGGACTATTAGCTGGCCACTGCATAACTGGAATTCCGACCTCCTGAAGATATCCAGTTACAATTCTAGCGACGTGCGGTCTTGTGTTATCATGCACGAGTTGAAAATTGTCCCCAATATACCCAGCGTAAGGCATCACATGAGGTTGCAAAATGTCCGTAATGTAACTTTCAGCATTAACCGCACGATTGCGAAAGAAAACCAAATCAGTACATCCGGTTAAAGATATGCCACCCCAAAACATTGTAGAGCCTCCACCAAACCGGACTGTTTCTCTTAGGCAACACTAAGCATAACATTCTCCTGGTCTTCGCATAATGTTACGACGTCTATCAGAGCCTACAAGGGTCATTCGGCTTTCATCGCTGGAGAGAACTGTCTCCCATTGACCAAGATTCCATTGCACGTGTTGCCTAGCAAATTCTAACCTTGCTTGCCGATGAGATGCAGTGAGTTTTGGTCCCGTCGCTGGTTTGTGTGGTGTCAGGTTTTGCTCCCGAAGTCTTCTTCTCACCGTATTCTCACTTACAGACACACCATGAGTTTCCCTCAACCTACCCTGAACATCAACAGCAGAAAGATGCCGATTTCGCAAAGAAGTCAAGGCAATAAAACGGTCATCCGTCGGGTTTGTGAGACGTCCTCTTCCAGACCCTGGTCTCCGGAGGTACTCTCCCGTCTCTAAGTATCGTTTATAAACTCTACGCACTGCTGATCGACTCAAATTTAATCTCCTTGCCACATTTTGCTGACTTAGCCCTTCACGAACGAGAGCTACCACTTGAGCGGCTTCTGCTTCAGTGGTATCCATATTCTATGGTTAAAAGTAACGATGTCTGCTCCAACAAAGAATTATTCGTCACTACGATGCACAGAACCAAGAATATTACGCGTCAAAAGTCCGAAATAAACTAACCTTGCACTCAATGCACAAGTCGACAATTTTTATCAGTGCGCTTAAAATGTTACAAATACCCACAATAGCACTTTTATTCCTCTAAAACAATGTCAAGTGGGTACTCAGATGTTAATTTATAACGCATAAGCAAAAACATACAAATATGTCAATGCATACTTAAGATAACAACTTTGTTACTCAAAATTAACAGGTGGGTCGATTTTTTGGAGGCTTTTTGGAGGATTTATCTTTTATCATATTACTTATGGTCTCAAAATATAAGTGTCAAATTCATTGTAAATTTCTATAATTACAATATTGGAATATGAATCATGCATATTATCTTGTTTAAAAAGTGAGAGTTTTGACATAAAACAATAGACAAAGTGTGATTTGCAGTTTCCCTGATTGATCGATATATTAAATTGATATTACGAAATAATTCTTAAATATAATCTAAACTCAGAATTATGTATTAAACTGCTATTGATATTTCGGGCCTAAGAGAAATAGACTCACTGATTTTATCATGCATCATTTGCACTCTTGCATTGTTTACAACTGAACATGATAAAAAATATCCATTCTCAATTTCTCGACACACACTCATATGCATCTAAATCCATGTTAGTTGCAAATTATTTTAGATGCTTAGATGTGTTATAGAGGCATGTATTTTGACGTCGCACGGAATGTATGCAGCACACTGTCTATCTTTCTTTGTTGTTCTCAGTGTATTTTGTAAAATTAATTTGAAATTACAAATGAGATTGGTAATTGTAATCTTAAAATTGTTAGTTTAAAAACAATTGGATTTTAAAGTTTAAATAGAGGTTAAAATCCTGTGTGTATATATTGTGAAATGTTGTAATTCATTGCAATTTTTATTTCTTCAAATGTACTACAATTAGCTTAGAAAAGGTTAAGGATAATTTATAAAAATCAACTGTTTTGTTCGACATTTAAAGACAATAATATTGTTCAGTATAACATGGGTAAGAGATTTTTTAAAAACTGAAATAATTTGAAGCAAAAAGTTAATGGATCATTTTGTAATTTAATATTTTCTTACAACGTAAAACAGTAGTAAGGAGCAAATGCTAATTCTGCCAATTCATGGTACTCGTATAACATATATTGAAATTTTTAATGTGACTAGCTGTGGCCAGCGTGTGTTTTATTGCCTATTTTTGTGTCACTAATTTTCGCAGGCAAGTGCCCAACAACTCACCAAAGTTTTACCATTATTGAATTAATGGTTATAGCATATGAGACAAACAAAGAAGCTTTCATTTTTATAAAATAAAGTTGGCGGTATATACACAGCTTCTTTTTATACATATAAAAAGAAGCTGTCATTTAAAAAGAACTGTAGCTTACAGGCTAAATCTACCAATATGCATTGGATTAGCGCAGTTGACATTTCTCTGCCTCAAAATCCTCTCAAAATTGAGAGGAGGCCTGTGCCCAAGGAGTGGGTTGTATATATACCGCCTCACACATAGTCACAAACTACCAGATGATACTTAGGCCCACAGAGACCTACATCTATTCTCGGTTAAGAATATAAAATGCAGATGCGTTGTCACTCCTGAGGACTAAGATGGAATGCCTCGTCACTAGTAAAAAGGGTCTGTTCCTTACATTCACGATTCGAAACAGCAGCATCGTGCTATTATTTCACGCTGCTATTCTGTGCCAGCATGGTCAAGTCACCATAATACGCAGCAACGTGACTACCATGTAACAGACTACATACATTTAATATTCGATACTGATCATTATCCGACCATTATCTGACGCAGTATAAAATCTAATTCTTTCTATCTAACAGCTCTCTATAACGGAATACCGCAAACGGCACAAGTGCGCCGCTAGCGACTCCGGCTCGCCCGCTTCTGGGGAGGCTCACGAAGGGGGCGAAGCGTGCTCGGGGGGCAGAGGGACGTGCACTGGGGGTGAAACTGGGACGTGTCCGGGGGGCGAAGTGGGAGCGGAGTGGTCCTCGGAGTCTTCGGGCGGGGCGTCGCTGTCGCCGCAAAGGCTGGAAGCCGCCGCCGCAGCCGCCGTCGACGAACTCGAGCAGCGATTGCATAGGGACCTCGCCGCTTCGCACACACCCAAAGGTGAGTTTAGCTCTGCACTTGCCTCTCTTTTTGTTCTTCATAAAATCTAAACGTAATTTAAAACAGTTTTAAAATGAAAACCATCAGTAAATTTTTTTTCAGTACCATAATATATGTACGCGCTAAGAAAGGTGATCACTTGGTGTTAGGGTTGCCAATTTTTTTTATCTCATATATCCATCATTCTTCAACTGCTTGAAAATAGTATTTTCGAGCAGTCGATGGATGCAGGTGGCTCAAGATCGTGTTTTGTAGCTTTTATTGTTAAGATATAGTAGAGTTGGTAACCCTACTTCGTGCTGATCTTTTATTTAATTAAAAATAAATCGGAGGCAGGCTAGAATACAGTGCATATACAGGGACTACCTAAACACATAAAGACCTCAAAAACCAACATTTTGTATCATTTCATCGGTTCGCAAATAGTGCACTGCTGGACACAGGCCTCTTCAAGTGGGGAAGGGTTTGCACAAAGTGGCAATTGCAGTTTCACAGTTTTTGCCTTTTGAAGCTGCTACTCATCAATGTCGGTCCGCCTTACTCTCAAATACAAGATTATATCTTTTTTTTCTAGCGACTTCAAAAAGGAGGAGGTACTCAATTCGACTGTATGTTTTTTTCTGGGTGAACCGATTTCAATGATTCTTTTTTTATTTAAAAGCTGGTGCTTCTCATGTGGTGGTCCCATATAAATTTGGCCAAGGTCTGACCAATAGTTTTTGAGTTATTCTTAATAAATAAATTATTGAAGTCGGTTGTACAATTTTTAATTATTTAAAGAAGAGTGACTAACGAGTACACAGTCCACCTGATGGTGAATGCTGTGGCCCAAAGACGTCCAAATCTATCCTAAATTAAGAATCGAAATGCAGATGCGTTGTCGCCGCTGAAAACTATAATGGAATGCCTATTTACTACTAACAGGGGTGTCCGATTCTTGTCACTCGCTATGAGAAAAACACAGCATTGTGGTGATATTTCACGCTGGTATTCTGTGTGAGTGTGGTCTTTCCTCGGTCGGGCCGACTCATTCGTGTTGCAGCCATATTTCGCTGCAGCGTTGCTCTGCCACGTACGAAGTTCTAGCTAACATCTAATATCTTTAGTTTTATCGTATAGCACATTGCGTAGCACCTGCCTTTATCTCCTTCTGCCTGCCTTACAGGAGAAATTATATTTACTATAATGTTTTTTTTTTTTAAATATTACGAATAATACGAACACTCGACATTGAATAAAACTAATTTTACGGATTTTGTCGCGTTTAAATAAGATAAAAATTAAATAAGAAAAATTGAACGCGATAAAATCCGTAAAATTAGTTTTATTAAATTTACTAGTTTAGTTTAACGTAACTGAATTACACAACTGTGTAGAATGAGCATACATACATGCATACATAATCACGCGTGTTAATCAGAAGGGTAGACTAAGGACTTCTATGTGACACGATTCTCCTCACCCCCATCGCTTAGTTCACATCCATAATATACCTTCACATACATGCACGTCGATTAAGGGTACTCTTAATTTGGCTCATCTTCAATATATATCGCCATTTTGGTCGATAAACTTCCGTCTAGGGCGTTCCTTGCCGACCCTTAATTCTTTCTACATGTCCAAACCACCACAACATTTCTTTCATAATCCTGGTCACAACATTGCACACCACACTTATCCCTCCTATAGCATATCACACAATTTCTTGTCCTTATAATTCAGGTGGATTGAGAATAGTTTGAGAATAAATGCAAAATGTATTATGTTGTTTCTATATTCATAGAATTATGTATTGTGGAAAACAAGCGCAAGGTCAACATTGTCGATACGATATCGAGCATCGATTTATCGATGAAAGTTCATGACGCTATCGACGTGTTAATAAACGTGATGGCGTGTAGCAAGTGAAACAAAACCATCCGTTCAAGCAACTAACCAATAGAATCATTTTTCCGGCTATCCACTTTCACCAACCTGGTGTTCTATATGTGTTAAAATTACAAGAACATATTATCCACAATCGGATAGTAAATAATTTGTGTACTGCGAAAAATTTGCCTTCAACTGCGTTCAATATATTTATTTTATTGGGAGTCCAGAATTATTAATGATTCTATTAGAAAGTAATCATGAAAATTTCATACTATATAAAATCCAAAAAACAGATATCTTTATGGGCTTTTTGTTTGTAAGAAAAACAAGCATTTTGTTATTTTTATCGTAAATTATGCCGAGTTGAATAAACAGTACGCTATTTTCTATTGCTCAGACAACGGCGCCGTGGCTTAGTTGGTTAAAGCGCCTGTCTAGTAAACAGGAGATCGCGAGTTCGAATCTCGCCGGGGCCTATGATGAAATTAACTTTTTTTTAATATAATATTTCTAATTTTTTTTTTTGATGTTCTCAATCAACTTTAAATTAAATACTACTTACTACATTTACAGGAAAGTTGTTGGTTTCTGTAAAATTTCCTCGAAGTTTTTTGTAATGTAGGTCATTTAATTCTATTATGTACTCATCTTATAAAACTTCATATTTATAAGCGGAGCGTTGTTTTACCGCCGCCGTACTTACTAACACGGTCTCGGTTACATTGTTCAAGAATTTGTCAGTTTTGCATAACTGGCACGAAGCCAATGTTATTTGTGGATTGCAATAAATAAAATACACGATCCGTTGCTATTTAAACAAACGTTTACCAACATAGTGCAGTGTGAGCTATTAGCACAGTTTAAACAGCATAACACACACAGTTTGGAAACGCCTTTGATATCAGCCGATGCCGCCCGTGTAGGTATTTACTATTTACGCCGTCCTGCGCAAATATGCTAGGTGTTGTCACGAAATTGGAAATAAAATTTGGATTTTATTATACTCATTATCGTTTTACAGTTACTAAGTGTTTACTATGTGTGTTGACGGATTTTACATTCCCTGGAATATGTTTGATTTCTCAGACAGGTTTCCTCACATCACAGGTATTCGTTCACCGCTGAGTTCACGCATTTAAAGTTGCGTGCCGACAGAGTTAGAACTTATTGTACGCCGGCGCCCAGCCTTTGAGCTACCACGGCTCTAAGTATGTTAAAATTTTTTTTTTAAATTGCTCTTAAAAGCACAGACTACCGGCTGTTTTTTTCTTCGAAAAATACAGTTTTTATACGTATCTACCTTTTTAGTTCCGAAGTTTCAAAGCGTTGTGCTCGATCATATATTATACTATGTCAGACCTACGATGTTAGATCTGTCGATTTTTGCCTTACATATTATAAGCTAGTGCTTGACTGTACCCCACCCTATTAAGTGACGATCTAAGCCATATATGCTAAAGCATACAGAATAGACTTAACTTGCTTTAAATAAAGACAAACATGCATAAAGCTCGGAATCGCCGCGTCGAAATTTTCCGTTTTCCGTGCTCTGTGGACCCACGTAATTGGATAGAAAAACAACGTACATGAAATTTTTTCTGGCGTTTAATATAACGCTCCATGGGGTTAAGTTGGTGTCATTGATTGTATTGCGCGGCCAACTCACCGCAAACTTTACGGAGGTTAAAATATGCACTCCAAAGCTGGCGTTATCTGCAAGGTTATTATGCAAAATAATAACCTTGCAGATAACGCCAGGTATATTTATCTCCTTATCTTAACAAAATGTATATAGATAATGTGTTGTTGTGGGTAATAAAAATTAAAACATTTAAATCGCTCCTTGTGCTTACAAAAATTAATTTATCTTAAACTTATTGTTTTATTTATATTTGTATTATTGTTCGGTGGTTTTGGGGGAGCAGTGGTAGCTCAGGGGCTTAGCGCTCGCTGTAAATTTTACAGTACGCGTGCAACCCGGTTTCGATTCCCGTCGGCACCAATAAAATTGTTAATTGCAATTTGCTCGGCGGTGAAGGAAAACATCGTGAGGAAGCCTGTATGTTAAAGTCCGACGCCCTACCCCAATGCGTGTTGCCCTAAAATCCTCCCACTTCCCCCCACTTCCTTGCCCTAAAACCCTTTCAGTTCTTCTTCCAATAGAATAGTAAAATCCGACTTCAAAGTATTCCCGTATGTCGTGCAGATGCCTTTGCAAATTGAAGACTTGGATGATTTTCTTAAGGATCCTATTATCAGATCTTTTATATGGGATCGCCCTTGAAAACAGCACATGGCAAAATTATTATAAATACATAAAATGTCTATTTCATGTTGTTATGGTAAAGCGTCACGACTGTAATCCCCGGGGCAGAGTGCAAAAACCAACGAGAGTTAAGATGGAAAATTGTGAAAGAACTAATAGGTGGCTAGCCCATCGACTACACAATCACAAACCCAATATTCCATTAGTCGCTGATTACGACATGCCAGGCAAGTGACACAGTTCGCACATTCTTTTTTTTTTGTAATGAGTCTCTCAAAAACATGGCACCAAACAATTTAGGAATCTAATGAGTTGTAAGTTTGCATTAAATTTAATTATCAACCAAATCAACCGTATATATAAAAATCAATTACTGTCCGTTAGTTTCGCATAAACTCGACAATGGATCGACTAATTTTGATGAAATATTTTGTGTGTGTTTGAGTGCGTCCATGGATTCACCCGTGCGAAATCGGGCCGGATCGCTAGTGGTATAAAAAATAGACGTGAAAATTTTCAGCAATGTGCTATGTATTCGTGTCGAAATGATATGTTAAAGTTATTTATATGGGTCTAAGGAAGTTTCGAGTTGGTCATATTCTGGGAGCGTCATCGCTGTATCTTCTTTCTCGTTAAACAACATACAATGCACATCGTGTACTGTCAATGCCATCTGTACCACGACGCGTTTTTAACGGACGTATTGTGGATTATCTCATTGCTATGGCATCCGGTGCCTAGCGTTTTACATATGTAGTCGGGGGTGGATAGAAAAATATCTAAGTATGGATTATTAAAAAAAATTCGTTGCATACTGATGTTGAGCGATTGCGTGGCTGTGGTCAATGTCTATCGTGGCAGTTACCGTTACCGTTACAGTCTATTAAAGTCCACTGCTGAACATAGGCCTCCTCCCATAGATCTTTGGGGGTATATTTACCATAGTTGCCACGCTTGGCAAGCGGGTTGAACCGTAGTTTTTTTTATTATTTTGAGTTATTATCAAGAAAATGCTACTGCCCATCTGATTTTTTTTTCGTGTGGTAGTAGGCAATTTTTATTTATATAATTTATGTACACACTGTGGCGGCGCTGTCGTCGCGCCACAAGCGAAATACATCGTAGGCCTAAATCGCGCTATCAAAGTTCCGAAGCAAAAACAGTATATATACAATAGCTCTTTGATTTACCACCGGCCACAACACAAAGTAACATTACAATGTAAAAACAAAAAGATATTTTGTATTAAGGCACTGCTTATTTCATATTAAAATTTCTCCCATTAGGACCGATACCCGACAGATTCAAAGAGAAGCAGATTTAGTGCGCACTCTAATAATAATTATTATATTATTAAAATATAAAATAAAAGATAATAAATACATAAACATACATCAATATATATTCCCTTATGCTTGTGAGGAGTGGTTCACGACAGTAGTCGAATGGCGGATTTAAACCCACGAACTTTTGAGTTCGCGATCCGCACCCTGTTAGGCTACTGTCGCTTAAATCTGTCAATGTCTGTCGTAGCAGTGGTTTTGCTAGTGGAGATTCATAGTATCAACTTATGCTGCAAAAGTGAGTATCAGAGTCGGCAATGCACTCTCTAAACAGAAGTTTATCGAACAAAATGACGATATTTTGAAGATGGGCTAAATTAGTAGGTGGTAGTAATTAGAGAGGTGCGCTAGGATCGTACCAAATCCGTAGAAGTCCGTAGTCTCTACCTACCCCTGTGGGTGACAGGGGTGAGTATTTATGTATGCGATAAGTATCTGCTTTTGTATTTTAATCCCACTAACTAAATAAGAACAACACACACTTTGACGGCTCTGTGGCGCAGTCGCTTAGCAATTAGTTGCAACGCTAAGAGCCGCGGGTTCGAATCCCGCATGGAACAAGTATTTGTATGGCCTACAAATAATTTTTCTGAGTCTGGATGTTTGTCCCTGCGAAATTCATGTATGTAAACTGCCCCCACGATACAGGAGAAAATCCTAGTGTGGAAGTTACGTTTTATAAAGAAGAAGAAAAAAACAACTTCCTATTTACGTCCAAATTGTAGTCTCTTATCGTTGTCATAGTATTCGGACCCTCCTTTGATCTTTTCTTAGTGTAGTGTATCTTAGGTAACTGACATCTAAAATGCAACGAATGGTTTCATGTTTCCTTGTTTATCCTTTACCCGTATGCGTCTCTATACCATTTATCCGACTACGATATGAAACTTGAATGTTTCTGACCAAAGGTCATTGAATCGATGCCGGGCACAGCTAGTATAATAAATATTCTGCGCAATTGACAGTTGTTGGTTATGACAGTAGATATTATCAACTTTGAGAACAACATTTTATAAAAGGTCGGGGAAAAAGATGTGTGTGGTCTGGCGTTATCATAATGAAAGACCACTCCTTTTCTGTTAATCAATTCCGGCCGTTTTTTTCTCAATTTCTTGCTTGAGTCTCATTAGTCATTGGCAGTAGAGATCCAATCCCACCATACACACAGCATCACCTTATTGTGTTATTCCGGGTTTTGCTACAGTCTGTGGAGCTTTGATCATGACCTCCCTTGATCACCCTTTGACCATGATCGTTTTCGCACGTTCTTGTCGTAGGTGATCCACTTTTCATCACCAGTGATCAATCTTTTCAAAAATGGTTCGGTTTCCATAATGATTTCTTATATTTACGCGAAAATTTTTAATTACCCACGTTTCGGGTCCTTTACAGCACCCGAAACGCCGGGAATTAAAAAGTTAAATTAAAACGCGATAGAATCCGTAAAAATTTGTTTCATTTAATGGTTCGGTTTCATTACGTTTAAATAGAGAATCGCAAATGAGTACACGATTCATTATGTTTCTTTCAGTGAGCTCGTGTGGTACGTAAATATCGTTTTCAAATAAGTCAAAACTGTTTGTGTTCAATCCTCAATTCCTCGGCTATGTCGTAACTACTAATATGCCAGCTGACCAGAGCGAGCTGCATCTTTGACATCAAAATTCCCGGACTGAAAACGCTTGAACCAACTTTGTGCTACTCTTACTGACACTGCATTAGGTCCACATAAACGTCACAATTTTTTTTCGCGGCTTGAGTCGCATTTTTCCCTTTTTTTTTGTAATAAAACTTCAGAATGTATCGAATTTCTTCGTTAGATTCACTCATTTTGGCGGACAGAAAAATAATTGAAAAATGGCGGGAGTGTTTTTTACTTTTTATTTTTCTTAATATCCTATATGTATTGATATTAAAACCAGCCAGATACAAACAGTACAACCAAAGAGATTTTTCTTCAATTTTATACAAACAAAATACGAAGAAACTTTTTCCCGACCTTATATGTTATTTTTAGTATGAAATTGTAATGTTTTTCAATTTATGGATGCTTAAACGCAGATTCTGAAAAGTCATCTTTTTGTTTGTATGCCCTTAGAAAAATAACATTAATTTTCATCTTAATAAATTCCAGTTTTCCTACTTATGAATGCAAAAAACACTTAACATTATTTAAATGTCTATTTGCAATTCTAGTCTAACCATAGACTTGGAATATACTCCAGTATATTCTAAGTCTATGAGTCTAACTATACGCTTCTTGATGTATATACAAGGTTATTTTTCAAAGAGTAGTCTAATTTTAAAGTTAAGTTCAAATATATAAATAGTGATATATATATTTGAACTTATATTTTTGAAAATACGAGTAAATAAGGCTTCTACTTTTATTTGAAATTATCCCAAATTGAATGTGATTTATTGGCAACAACTACGCGTAAGCGCGCTCCTCTGTGTGCGATTCAATTCACGTCTTTGTCGACGAATCGACCTTTTTTTTTTTTTTGCGGATGGAAAATCATCTAATGACGCCTTTCGCTGTGGGTGGAGCGGAAGGAGGTCAGACTTTACTGACTAAAACCATCCGTGTTCCTTCAGTGCCCTTACGTTCCGGAGCCGCGGTATCTCTTTCGAACAGCCCGCAGCCCCGGCAGGCGTCGGCCCTTGCGGGCCCTTCACGCTGCTGACAGCTCTTGAGGCGCGCGTGAACAAAACGCGCCGTCGACACGGCCTGTCGTCGTTAGACGGACGGACGGCGAGCTACCCATTGCTCGCCGTCCACAGGTCCGCGCTTACGGTGGTCAGGGGCCACGACGTAGCCCCCGACGCCCGGGCGTCTCCGCGGCGGCCGGGAAGGAAAGCTGTTGCTCTTCCTTCTCCTGCCCGCCACCTCCTTCGCTAGCATCACTGCTTCGCAGAAGGTGGTGACGGCATCCATTCCGTCTCGCTCCGGACCATGGCTTCGACCAGGCCGGACGCGAGAGGTCGCCGCCGCCTATCGCCGCTACGAGTACACGGCGGTGCTCCGCCCAAGCAGGGCACACCTCCACGGTGTGCTCCACCGTGTCCTCCGGTCGATCCTCGCAGTGGGAGCACCTGGCGTTTCCTCCGCCCGATTCGGTGCAGGAACCTCCGAACACACCGTGTCCGGTGAGGACCTGCGTCAGGCGGAAGGTGAGACACCGTGGCGTCTCTCGCCACTCCTCAAAGAGGGTCTTATCGCCGCTATAGTGGCGTGCCCAGCACGGGTTGCGACAGTCGCTTCCATGTCGCCATGAGATCATGCCGGAAGTCTGTCGCTGCGCGACAACTTGCCGCGGCAGCGGGTTTCCGGCATAGTGCCTCCGCGCGCCATTCGTGCAGGCGCGCGAGGACTATCGCCCAGATCCCATGGCGGCAATCCAGCAAGGAGGCTCGCCGCCTCGAGGGAGATCGTGCGGTAGCCGCGAACCATCTTTACGGCAACCACCCTTTGGGGCGCGTTTAGGTGGTGGACGGCAAGCCGCGCCAAACCACGCGCCCACACCGGGGCCCCGTAAAGGCCATGGACCTCACGATCCCGCGTAGAGCCTCCGAGAGGCGTTTGGCCCCCCCAGGTTCGGCAGGAGCCGCCTGAAGGCAGCCCCGGTCCGTTCCAGTTTGGGAGCCAAACGTCGGAAGTGCTCAACGAAGTTCCATCGGCCGTCGAGGACGAGTCCTAGGTGCTTCAACGTCGACTCGACGCCGATGGATACCCCTCCCACCATCACTGAGGATCCCAGTGGTGACGAATCGACCTTACGAATGGAATGTGTGCGTGCGTAGTAAATTATTAGACAATCAGTTAAAATAATGTATTAACATGCATTTTGAATTTATAAGATAAAAAGGACAGAATGTTTGAGATTTTTTTTAATTAATTTTTCTTCACCATTTGCCTATATTACTTATTCTGAACATTCTGTGCAAATTTGGCCGGTTATTGCAAAATAACCCTTTCTGTTCCTCATTAAGTGCGAGTATTTACTACCTACCCTTCATAATCACACCCTATCACTACAGGCTATCACAAGGCCACTGCTCAACATAGGTCTTCACGATATACTGCCACAAAGTACGGTTCTGAGCTTCAGAGCCACTTGCATCCATCGACTACCTGCTTGTTTCATCAAGTCGTCACCCTTTATATACATTATATTACAATAACAAAGTAAAGTAAGTAATGTTTTATTAACATGTGATTGCTGGGCACAGGCCTTTTCTCATTATTGAGAGGGTAATGGAGCGCCAGGAAAGTCCGTCTTCTTCTGATTTCTTTATCTGCAACAGACTAGTTTAAAACTGAGACTAATTTTTAACTACTTGATGTGATAAGTACATTTTATTTAGCATATTTTCCACATGACTTCTTTATTGAAACAGATTTTAATTTACACCTGAGATTTATTTTCAAACGACTTCAAAAAAGGAGTAGGTTCTCAATTCCTCGGAATTTTTTTTTATGTATGTTCACCCCTTACTCAAAGACGCCTGAATCGATTTGGAAATTTCAAAGGCTATACTTCCCAGGTGGTCCCATTTAAATTTTATCGAAATCGGTCGAGGGGTTTAAAAAAAATCAACAATAAATTATATTCATACTGAAGTAGTTTGTACAAAATTTTAAATTTACCAATTGTTAACTACTTTAGTAAAAAGACGGTTGGGTTTCATCGGCCGTCGTTTTTCAGGGACCAAGTGTCCCTTTGTAAAATAAACCTTGATACGCCAACCAATATTGATTTTACTCGTGTCTCTGTCACACTGTATTACGAATATACCTTGTTTTCGGTTAGATTGTTTAAATCTATCTAAGTGTAAATCAAACACGAATAGGTTGACGAAACACGAGTGGGTGTCTACATTAGTGCACACGCTTCTATACGTTAACGATAGCATCTGACAATATTCGGAAGATATCGCCGCGGTTAAAATACAAGAGAGGACATCATGAGCATGAGAGTTCTATTTTTTCTTTTCTTTTGATAATATGTTTCAATGTGGTATAGCCATTCTGCAGCTATATTATGGTTGTAGCACGAATGAGTCGGTTCGACAAGTAAGAATTACACTCTCACTGAATACCAGCGTAAAAAAGCAGCTTAATGCTGCTGTGTTTCGTATAGTAAGTGTAGAGAACCGGAAACTCTTTTTGGAAACGAGACATTCCATTTTAGTCCTCAGGGGTGACAACGCATCTGTATTTTAATTCTAATTCGAGAATAGATGTAGATGTCTATAGGCCACAGCATCCACTTAACATTCAGGTGGACTGTCTGCTCTTTTGTCACCCTTATTCTAGAAATAAAAATATATAATTTGACAAGAGATAGTACAAAAGCAATATTTGCGACTTATGTTTGCGTACAGCACAATCGTGCGATTAACGAGCTTGCAAACAAACGTCATGAACCACGTCTGTTTGGTCAGGTGTGTTCGACGCGCAGCCGACGGCGTCGGAGCGTCAGCGGGAGAACCTAAGTTCGCGACTGCGGCGCGAATTCGGGCTCGCGCTCCCCGACGACGACGATGCGCGCTCGCCCCACTGTGGTGAGTGTGTGCCCTTACATTACCATTACAGCCCATCGAATGTCCACAGCTGAACATTAGAGCTCCCCCGTAGATAACACCTAGGATTACCCTCTGTCGCCTCCTACGACACGCACGGGATGATATGGGGAAGTAGATATTCATGCGCCGCTACTACACGGACTCGTGTACGTGCCATTACACATGGTTGCTATCTCTTAAAACTGAAACCTTATGGGAAATGCATTACTTAATATATTATTTTATAATACAACTTATTCATAAAAATGCTAAAAATAGATTTAAAAATCACATTTGTAGTTATATAGTATCTTTATTTATTAATTTTGAGTGTTCAGAATGTCATAACATAATTCTTACATTAAATAGTACGAATAATATTTATTAGCATGATATTCTTCAACGAAAATTTCCATTCCATTTCCAAATTACTTTGTGCTGTATTATTTTACTAATTTTTTTTCTATGCGGGATAACAAAGCAAATGCTTTTACAAGACTGTCCAGCACAATTTGGGACAGTTGGCTACCTTACTATTTAAAATTAATGGACATTTTTAAAGCTAAACGGTCTTACTCATATAATTCGAAATCAATTTAAGAAATGCTTATACCTGCGCTTTCTCTCTCGCGATCTCTCTTTTTACTTAATGACAATAAAAGAGACTTTTATAGGGAAATTAATACTTAATTTAACTAAGCGATAATCAACGATTTTAAGTAAGTTAATGTTTTATATAATTATGAAAAAGATCTTTAGCTTTATTATTTTTACTGGGTTACGACTTGATCTGTATCTGTCAAATATTTGGTGCAAATTTATCATATATTCGCTATCTGTATCCTCCTTCATCCTGACCACTTGAAACCATCATACAGCACGCTGGTGTTCTTGTAAAAATGTTAATAATTACAACCACAGATAAAGGAGGAAATAGGAAACAAAAAGTGACTAATTTGTACGCAAGCTTGCAGAAGTGCGTTGCAAGTTGCAAACGACATTTTTTTGGTCTAACTGGGACGACCACAGATGAATGTACCTGTACTTGATTTAGCAGTACATATACTGAAATAAGGTCAATGTAGTACCTTTTTTCAGAATCTTTGATTCTGGCTTATATAAATCATCATAAAAATTGACTATAGTGTCCACCATGTACGGTCTAACCACTACATGCGATGCAAACCAATACCAATATGAGGGCGACACTGAAAGTTTTTAGAACTGGCCACTTGTAAACAATATAATAAAAAAATAAGTTCAAATTTTGAAACTGGAACTCTGCCAATATTATTGTGTATGTATTTTATTAATTTGTCATTTGTTTACAATTTGGCGGCAAATTGAAAATTGTCTTTGTCACGTCAGCATGAATTTAACGCGAGAAAATTTTCGTACAATGATTTTTATGACTTTCGATGTCATTTAAGTCAATAAGAAAGTTATGATAGACTTCGATTGGCCTTTCACGATGAAGCCCCATCTCGTGCCGCTGTTTACAACTAGTTTAATGAGTTTAAACGTGGTCGCACTAATCTCACCGATGATCTGCGTGAGGGACGGGCCTTCTACGGCGACGACTGAAGATAACATCAGTGTTGTGCGGCGTATGATAGAGACTGACAAAAGAGTGACTTATCAGCAGATTCGGACAAGCTTAGGCATCGGTATGAGTCAAGTGCACAAAATCCTCCATGAACATTTAGCGGTCAGGAAGCTTTGTGCCCGGTGGATACCTCATAATTTGACAGAGGCCCAAAAACTCTGTCGTGTTGATTGGTGTCGTGAAATGGTTCAAAGATTTAACGGAGGTGACTCAAATGCTGTGTTCGACATACTTAAGGTGACGAAAGCTGAATTTATTGTTACGATCCTGAAACTAAGAGATAGTCTGCTGTCTGGGTGTTTCCTTCCGAGGAGTTGCCAACTAAAGTGAAGAGAGGTCGAAGCGTGGGAAAAAAGATGGTGGCCTCGTTCTTCGGAAGGACAGGTCATTACGCAACAATTGTTTTAGAGGATCGAAAAACAGTTACTGCAGAGTGGTACACTAACAATTGTTTGCCACTTGTCTTGGAAAAATTCGGGAGAAACGACCTCGCAGTAGGATCCTCCTTCACTACGACAACGCCTGGTCGCACACCGCCAAGCAAACTATCGACTACTTGGCGACGTCAGACGTGGAATTACTGGGTCACCCGACCTATAGCACCGACCTTGCGATTTTTATTTATTTCCGAAAATAAAAGAAAAACTTCGAGGAAAACGTTTTATGGACGCCGATGAAGCAGTGGCTGCGTTTCAAAATGCCGTCGAAGAGACCCCTAAGGACGAGTGGGCAAAGTGCTTTTCTCAGTGGTTTTATCAGATGCAGCGATGTATTGATGTAAATGGACACTATTTTGAAAAGATATAATAAAACTAATAACTTGCTAGTTTGTTCAGTTTTTGATTTTCTAAGAACTTTCAGTGTCACCCTCGTACATATTATATTGATGTTAGACGACTTGCAACGAATAGTATTTTTATTTTATAGTATAGGGGGACAAACGAGCACACAGTCCACCTGATGGTAAGTGGTTGCTGTGACCCATAGACATCTACATCTATATCAATCCTCAATAAAGAATCAAAATGCAGATGCGTTGTCACCCGTGAGGACTAAGATGGAATGCCTGTTTTCCAGTAAAAAGTGTCTCCGGTTCTCTACACTCACCATACGAAACACAGCAGCGTTAATCTGCTATTTTACGCTGGTATTCTGTGAGAGCGTGGTCCTTCCCCGGTCGAGCCGACCTATTCGTGCTACAACTATATTACATATTGTATATATAATGTATATTCAGCCACACGCCGAGTAGCCGTATTCCGGAAGGAAGTAGTGTTTAATGACTATTTTAGTGATTACAAGAAAATAAATTATAAAATAAATAAATATTTTCATTTTACCAATTATCTGACTATAATAAAAGCTCTTATTGAATAAAACTATTTTTACGGATTTTATCGCGTTTAATTTACTATTTTAATTCCCGACGTTTCGGTGCTTTACAGTACCCATGGTCACGGGGGGGACCGTGGGTGTTAAAAATCCGTAAAAATAATTTTATTCAATGTGTAGTGTTCGCGTAAATATAAGAAATCATTATAAAAGCTCTTCCTTAAGTATTCGGTATTCGACCAAATAGGATAAAATTAGCCGAATACCGAATAATAGCCGAATATTCGTTGCAAGTCTAATTGATATATTTATTGTGTAATTACGAAGTTTAATCAATGAAATGAATAATGACTGTGTGTTTTGTCCACAGATGGCGCGGTGGTTCCAAAGCGGTGCGACAGGTAGTCTGTGGGTGGCCGTATGTACATATAAATAAGACATATTTTTGTAAATCTCACGTCGGCGCCGGCCCGTCGCTTGTTATATATTATATATTATTAATATATAACTTTTATATGAACTGCGTGTAAAGCAGCAATCTGTGTATATTTCCGTTTTTCACATCTACTATTAATTTTGTTTAATTTTCACGGTTTTTCTGCAAGTACAAATTGTTTTATTTTTATTTCTCTCTGTACATATTGTACATACGTGATTTTAGGTAGGATATATTAAATATGTGGTACGTATGTATAAGGGCATATAAAGTTTTTTTATAACTATGTATCTTTATATATTTATTTATTACTGGGGGTTGTCGGCTCGGAGTTTTTGTACGCATAATCCATAAGTAAATTATATTTGTTTTATGCTCACTTTTTAACTTTAAATAGATGTGAGCCATTTAAATACCTAGGTATTTTAGTGTTAGACGAATCAGATGTAAGTTTAGCGATGTGTCGATACGTCGATTTAGCAGTTTTTATTAGGGGTTAAAACAGTTACATTTTAAGAGATAGATTTGCCCGACCATCTTAAGGCTATAGTTGAGGCAGCTGGACGCCTACTGGCTTATTATCTCATTGGTCTTACTTCCAACTAGTCGGTATGTTTCGTATTCTGCTAATTCAAACCGCAATATATGTATATTATGACATATCACGTGGCTATTATCACAATCACATCGCGATACGCTAAAGTAACAGCGGTGATGAAAAATGATAGCATTATGGAGTTCCTATTTATTAAAAAATATTTGTTGTTATTTATAGAAATTTGGTAAGAAAAATTAAGGTGTTGTGAAGAACAATTCTTTTCACGATGTGATTGTAATAATGGTTTGTATATTTATTGCAAATTTAATTTTTAAATTGGAAATTATATATCCACCTCCGTATAGTATAATATCGGCGCATTGCAGCTTACAATATTAGATTATTATCATTGAATACCTGATTTTATTTTAGAAGCACCATGTTTACGATTGAGAATCGATTTCTGTTTTGCCAATAATAGAAATAAGAATATACACTTCAACAGGCATATTACACACATATTTCTAAATAAATACCACATTAAAGAGGAATAGACTTTGTTAATACTCCGAAGAAAAGCTGCAGACATGAAAGTCACAATGGATGTTATTACCTTAAAGCCGGTAAAACGATTTGGCAGGGCCGAAATCTTTATTTTTATTAACAGTGCCCTTAGCACAAATTTTGACACTAACGTTTTCGTATCGTCATCGACTAAAAATGTTATGGTAAAATGAACAGCACCCTTGGCGGGATGTAAATTGTACTATTTTCTGTAATTAATGGCCAAATACTTAAACGCTACTCAATTTTAAGATGTCGTTAAGTCTCGTGGTGTCACAGTCACTTTGACTTAAAGTGATAGAGACGAGACAGCACGAGACTTAACGGCATCTTAAAATTGAGCAGCGTTTGAGTATTTCGGCAACAGTCTCTCGATTGCGATACGAATTCGATACGATAGAAAAATCATGCTCAGGGTGCAGTATAGAAATCAATATGCTTTGTGGACGAAGATGTTGTAAGCTATTTTAAAAATACTTACAACATCCATTAATTATGTGAATCATTCTGTCAGCAATTTAAACGCCTTAAATACTAAAAACTGTTCCTTGTCACATTCTGCTGCAAGCTGACATTCAATCGATTTTTAATCGGCCAAGTGCCAGTAGTATTTATACTTCGCTCTATCTATGCCATAGGAATATCAACGTTATTCCATAAATATAAGAGCGATTACAGCGCACATTAAATGACGGGCGACCGTACCTGATTTATTTAAGACAACAACGAATGAAAGGAATAACCTCGGGCTAAGTAGAGCACCCACGGATAATCCCAGTCTTGAGTTCGGCGTTTGATCTTGCAAAATATTCTATTAGTTATATTTATGTTGTTAGTGTTTTAGTTAGATTTCGGATCTCGCGACAACTGAGTTTTGCTTTTTTTAGTTTCGCTAAACTATAATAGTGTTTTTGACGTTTTTTATAGAAGGCGTATTGTATGCGGCCTAATATATGTCAGTTGCGTTATTATAAATAAATTAATATAAATCAGAAGCGTATTTCTTAATATTAATTTTTGTTGTAAAAATTTTAATGGATTGAAATAGATTTTTTATATGTAAGCATCAAAAAATTTTAAAGTAAAAATAATACCTGCGAAACTATTCGCCTGTATTTTACATTTTAATAAACTTATTTCGTCAAAATGTATTCAAAATTTTTTGTATGAGGCATTTATTTTTATGAGATATTTCCGTTTTTAATGACACATCACCGTTGAGTTAACAAATAATCACATAATTTACTGTATAAATACCGTAGCTATACTTGACTAACCCCAGTGACCCTCCGTATCCGCCGATGCTCAAAATTAAAAGTACTTTTTCATAGTGTCGATACATTTTTCAATCATTCGTTCTGTCATTCGTGAAAATAAAATATTTGCGCCTCGCTAGTTCTATGGGCGGTATTGAGACTGAAAATTCTAAAGTTCGATTTTTAAATCGATAATTGTAATTAATATTTGGCGTGTGTTTATTTTCGGAAAATTATCCATATTTTTAGCCCAGTGTCATGTTTGATTTAAATCTCTTTTTTTACATGTATTAAGGGTGAGGCTTTAAAGTGCCTGTAGTTAACCGCCTAATGTATTTATATTTCTTAAAACCAGGCAGAGCAATAGATTTACAAACTTGTGTTTAATACCGATGCTTGATTTTAGTTCGTTTTGGTAGAGAATTCAGCCCAGATATCACATGGTGATGTCATTTTTTCCCAAATCCGCAGCTAATACATGAAAGCAATAAGTAAGTAAGCTTACGTGTGATTGCTATCAGCAGGTAGCATTGTGTTCATTATATTTATATTGGGCTCGCTTTACTGTCAATTTGTATTGACTTTATAATTGTAAAAAATTAACTTGCGTAATTGTCGTCCTCTGGTGACTTTATAAAACTGCTTAAAATAAATTTAGCCTTTAATTAATTTAAAAAGAAATAGAATTACCATTTTTTACATATTTAACTTCCCATTTGGTGGAACAAATGTGTTAAAATCCAAATTTCAACATAAAATCATACATTTGAGGTTGCTAGAGTCCGATTCTAACGTATTAAAAAAGATTTGGGCTGTGTACTTACGTACAAACCTTTTTAGAACGTAAAAATGTACGTTCACTCGCACATACATATTCATCGTATACAAATTTATTCGACGTGCAATTGCATAATGAACAAGTGCAGTTTCAGTAAATTCGATTCAACATTTTTTTTAAACTTACTAATGGTCACCAACCTATTTGTTGGCGGAGTAAAAGCATCCATTAACCCAATTCGTCCCGTGGCGTGGGTGTCGTAAGAGGCATATATGGGATATGCTAAAAAGATCTGGCTTCTGATAGATGCTGGTATCTCTTTTATAATAAGCGTAAGACAACCAGACCGGCTAAGGGAAGAAGCAGCATCGAAGGTGCGAAATGTCTGACACGTCCGTCCGTATGCCAAAAGTGGACGATTAATGCTCGATTCCTATATTCAAGAAACGTTTCGTTCTTAGTAACGATACGTTTTATTATATACGAGGTGCATGAAAGAGTTTATATTACAAACTACTCATTCTGCAACTTAGGATGAAAAGAAAAATGATTTAAACGGTTCATACATAGTTGATCCTGTATTTTGTTTTCAAAAAGGGCTCTTAAAAGAAAACGAAGTGTTTTAAATATAGAAATCTGTTATAAGGCAAAACAATAGGACAGACCTATGTCCTGCTCTGGACTTTTATGGGCCGATAAAAAAGTCACCAAATGGGAAGTTGATAGTTTGGTCACACCCCACTTTTTATTTAAAAGCGTGGGCTTAAATTCTGTCTTCTGTGGCATTTTTGTCTTTCTACTTAAAACCTCAAATTTTTACGCATAATCATAAAGAAATCTTAGATTTTAGTCAAACTGTTGCAATAAATAACGCCTAAAGGCATGAGTTTTAGTATAAAGAAAAGTTATATACACGCGAAATGATATTTTAGCCGCATTTGTAATTTAATGTCATAATTTTATTGTATTTTTGTATTGTAAAAGCGATTGTACATTATTTTTGTTTTTTTATCCTGTTTATTTGATGTAGTAATAGAGGCGGGAATGTCGGTAATCGAGTGTGAAGATGGATTTGTACATATTTCAATCTGGTTGTCGAGAATAGAATGTTAATTTAACGCTTATGTCCAATTCTTAAAGCGCATTGTGCTGTGATAATGAAATTTGATAATTGCAATACCTATTCGTAAATTGGATGTAGTTTTGCCGCTGTATAATAATGTTTCACTGATTTATTTATACAAATGAATTCGATTTAAAAATAAAATCAATACGTAAGCGTTTAATTTCAGATTGGTCACAGCATTGTGCACTTTAAAACAAAATGTCTGTGTAGAAATTAGAAGAAAATCTTTGTGATAAAAAAGCTTCTTTAATATCTTGCTGTAGGGAAACTAATGTAAATATAATATTAATTATTGAGTAAGCAAACAGCTACATATATTTTGTTAATTAACAGTGAAACAAGGATGCACTATATTTTAACTATATTTTGCCTATTGAACCATAGTTTTGTGACTTTGCGTTCAAAGCCCCACCTTGACCCAATTCCCCCTCCTAATGTTTTACTTTGTAAGGTATTCGATGTAACAATGGAATATTTTGCAATATAATAATTTTATGTCTGTAAGTGAATCAATATAGTAGAACTGTATATTATCCAGATGTTAAATATTATTTCTTTCTTAATGTTTGAACTAAGCATGTAAAATTTAAATAATAATATAGAATAAAAGATGTTATGATAATTAATTACATAAAAACTTTGTTTTGAATTTCGCCTTTCCTTTGATCCTTTTTATTTCACTGAACACTGAAATGAATTTAAAAAAATGTTTTGCAACCACTACAGTATTAACGCCATCTGTTGAATGTTTAACATACTATCATATATATTTATATTACAATTAGGTACCTTTTAGACAATAGTGATTACCTGATGGTAAGTGACTACAACTGCAACACCAGAGGAATTGCAGGTGCGTTGCCGGCCTTTTAAAAAAGAGTAGGCTCTTTTCTCGAAGGTCCCTAAGTCGTATCGGTCCGGAAAAATCGCTGATGGTAGTCGATACCACAAGGAAGTTGTGCTTCTGGTAAATCGCACAGTTGTGAATCATCCAGATGGTATGGATGGTATCGCGAAGTGCGGTGGTGAAACTTAGCGGCTGGAATTAGTCCGAACAATTATTCCTCTGAGCACTCCCTGTGGTAGATTCGATAGAATATTATTATTTTACTACCAAAGTACACATTACATACTTTATTTTTTATGGTAAAATTATGTACTGAAAGCAGTGTTACCAAGTCTACCAACTTTTAGTATCTTAACTCCTGTTTACTAACATGCAAAAAATGACCAACTTCGAATTTCTGAAAATTTTTAGTTCTATATCCGCAAAAATGATACTAATATCTTCAACTTTTTTCATCAATCTATCTTTCTATTTACCTAATCCCTCAACGGGTTCATTGAATATAATAAAGAATAGAGAGAGGACATTATGCTCTGACCAAATAGAATATAATCACTGTTTAAGAGGCATTACTTCCTTAGTAAAAGTAATGTATGTATTTCGCAACTCAAACTATTTTTATTATAGAATAAAAATCCTCTCAAAGTTATTGTTTTGAAGATTTTACATTAATGAGGGCTAATAATTTTCTGCTCACCAGATGTCGCTAGGTAACGTTTTTTGTTACACAATGTAATTTAATTGAGTTGTTTTTTAATAAAATTTTATCAGTTTCTAGAGAATTATATTAATACACAAAACTATGCGTCAATGGTTTGCTCTTTAATTTTTTTGCACATTTTTAACTTTTTTTTTAATTTTTCTACGTTTATGAATATCTGTGGTTTGGTTTATTTATTTTTAATGTTATTAATATAAAATATAGCTAATGGTACAGAAAGAAACAATAACTTTTACATTTTCCGAACAAATTAACTTCCCCGCTATGAAATCTCTCAAATATTATACCTCACCTTTCTGGGAGTGGGAGTGGGCCTCATTTTTCTTATGGTTTATGATCATTGAGGTATATGTACTGCGTCTAGTACGTTAGTAATTCATTTATGGGGCAATGTATGCTTTTACAACAAAATCCCAGAAAATGTACAAAATTTGTCAATAAATAAGTTTAAATGTTTTATTAAAGAAAAATTGTACAAAAAGGGTTATTATAATATCAAAGAATACATAAGTGAAAAAAACCCCTGGGAATGAGGTGATCGCCACCATGCTGGTTCTATTAAAACTCATTTAAAATTTGTACAAACAAAAAAAAACAAAATTATTGTAAAGTGACATATCGATACCGGAAATTTCAATTGTCGTAAAGGACATTTTACCGAAAATGAGTTTATATATATATATTTGGAATCAGCGTGGCGAGCTCTATCGATTGGTATATTTAAAATAATCCTATCTTTTAAAAAAAGCGCCTTACGACCGGGATTTTTAACAGTTCTAGCTCGATTTTTTTAACTACATATTTGGGATGTATCGTAAAAATAATTTTCAATAGGGAGCGTAAAGTCATGTTTTAATTATTTATGAGGTAATCTCATTTTTGCATTGAACTTTTTATACGACATTATAAACAATATTATTATTACAAATCAGAAGGTCATAAACATATTATTCAATAATCCAAACCCTTACGACCTAATTTATGCTTTGCTTTATCTTACGTAATTAGGGCGTGAAGGTCGTTTCAAAGAAGTTAACGACGATAAAAAAGGTGTAAAGATCGTTTCAAAGAAGTGTACAACCTCAGGTGTACACTTCTTTGAAAACAGTGGTCTTTGAGCATGAACCTAAGGATATAGAAGAGAATAAGGGTTCTCCATCGTTTATCAATTTTTTGATGTATCTTTTTTTTGATCCAATAACTGACACCAGTGATCATGATATGAATTCTGAACACCTTATATCTAGTAAGAAATTTCGTACTAAGATTTTAAGATCCTAAGATAATGAACGTATTATCTTTCTGATAATGAAGACTTTTTATCAGGTAGTTCCCATCTTTGGAGCATGAATGAGTCCGAGAGTTCAATTAATAGTGAGAATAAAAAGAGAAAGCGTACTAACAAGAAACAAAAATTAATAGTTAAGAACGGCAGAAGAAAAATAAAAGGGAGCCGATACCATAGAAAACTTAATTAAAGACAAAACCAAAAAGGAAAACAAAAGAAAATATGTATATACGCGATAAAATCCGTAAAACTAGTTTTTATTTAAACAAAAGTAAGCTTAGGAAAGAACAAAAAAACGCTGGCAAGTCGTATGAAACAAGATCAGGAAGTATAATAGACGATAAGCCAATGAAAAATATCCCATGCTTACCTGGCGTATGTGCTAGAAAATGTTACGAAGTATCAGAGGATAGAAGAATGAGCCTTTTTAAATATTTCTGGACTCTAGATGTTCAAAGTAGAAAAGACTGGATCGTAAGATGTGCACAACCGATTCCAATCAAAGAAAAAAACTAAATGTGTAGAAAGCAGATGAGACCAATCATTTGAATACGTTACAAACGAAGGTGAAGGATCTAGACCAGTTTGTCAAAAGTTTTTGATTAACACATTAGATATCACCCAAAAGTTTATTTTATATATAGTAAAAAATGCACACGAAAATATGGCAAGCATAGAAAAGAGAACATGTCATGCAAAGAAGTATAGTGATGAAGATAAAGATACGCAAAAGCTTTTATCGAAAGCCTTCCAGCAGTTCCTTCGCATTATTGTCGTAATTCATAATTCATAATTCAAAAGTATATAGCAAAAAGAGTTCATGTCTGTATTTACCTCAAGAATTTAAAAATGCTACAAATTTATGTAGGATTTATCTCAAACACTGCCAAAATAATTCTAAATTACACCTAAGTGAAAAAGTATTTATAAAAATATTTAATGATGATTACAATATTCGATTCCATACCCCAAAAAGGACAAATGTGTAATCTGTACAAAAGCTGAAAATACAGAATTATTTCAGAAAAAGAAATCAAGGACATATCTGTTCATCTCGAGGAAAAACTACTTTTATACTTCTAGTATTGGTTTACCAACACTTTATGACAAACCTAACCCTATACCAGGCGCTAAGTATAACGATTTAAAGCGTTTATTTTCTAACGGAACTATACCAAAGCGTTTTTATAAGGAATATTTCGATCTACCGTCTTTAGCAACTGTTAAAGACATTCTTCCTGAAACTAACGAGGAAAACGATATCGACACAATTGATCTTTAATATTATACTTTTAAAATGTTTATAAAATGTTCCCAGCGGGATACGAATCTATAAACCCGCTGGGAGCATTGAATCCATACTAATATTATAAATGCGAAAGTGTGTTTGTTTGTTTGTCCTTCTTTCACGTCGCAACAGAGCGTCGGCATGGCATGATTATTTGTATGGGGATAGTTCGGTGGCTGTAGAGTGACATAGGCTACTTTTTTTCAGCGGAAAAACATAATTCCCGTGGGAAAATCGAATATGTTGCAAAATTAAATTCAGCTAGGTGGCGCCACCGTGATTCTACAAGACGGACGACGGTACGATGGACGAACACAGAAGGTCAGAATATCTGGATTATTATGTCTTTTTACCAAAATTAAGATAAAAAATGTATGGATCTGTATTTTTCCACACAGGACCGGGAATAGAGCGATCAAAAACATAAAATTCACCAGCTGATTTTCTTCAAACGTTTTGGTGCATCGTAATTCACAGAATAGGCGATAACCTCGCAGACGATATTAAGTAATCCGTTGATGCTCTGCCTACCCCGCAAGGGTTACAGGCGTGATTATAAGTATGGATCAGAAATACTATCACCACCTGTCACGCTTTCACCCTTAACTATTACTTAACAATGGTAGAAACAGTTCTTAGTAAGCCTTATTAATAAGCCTTAGTAATATTTATTGAACGGAAATGAATACAGTTCTTATATGTGGTTATGAATGAATCGGTATTACAATAATAAAAATTGTACAAAATTACAAGAAAAATATTTTTTGAGAGTTCTTATTAACTAACGTATACATAGTTTAAATTGATTCCGCTAGATGTCGTTACTAGGTTTTAAAACGCGGTAACGAAATGTTTCTGACATGTACTTAACTCCCGCCGTTGAGCCGCGCGTCAACTTATAGTGCATACGGTAACTATACGCTTAAATTGTTTCTATTTCGTAGCTTATTCGACTACCTGCTTTCGATTTCGGTTGTTTGTTATTTGCTTTGTGATTTGGTTAAGGTTGAATGGATTTATATTGGCTTTCATTTTCGGATTTGTGTATATTCTTGGATCGGTTTTGTTGATTTGGTTGGTATTTCTTTATACATATTTAGACTCTGGCTTTGATTTTGGATTTTGTTTATTCAGAATCGTGAATTGGTTTTCGTTGTTTTAGGTTGTTTAACAATATTTCAAAGGAATATTAATAGTATAGATAGTGTATACGGTACCTATACACTTACTTCTTTTTTCCTTGGTTATATTTATGTTGACTACTGCTTTCGATTTCGGTTTTCTGCGATTTGTTTTGTGATTTGGTTTAAGTTGATTCGATTTTTTTGGCTATCGTTTTCGGATTCGTGTTGTGTCTTGAATTGGTTTTGTTGTTTTGATTTTAAAAAATATTTAAAAGGAATATTTATTCCTTTTAGATATTTTGGATTTGCTTTTAAAAAAAATATTTAAAAGGAAATTTAATTCCTTTTAGGTATTTTAACGTTTTTTTATAAATAGGTTTTTTCTTACTTCATAATGCCTCGCAAATGTAAGTCCAGCCTTTCAAGAATATCTTCTCAAAGACAAGCGAAAAGATTAGCTCGATCGCTAGAATCTTTAGAAGATGCTGAACTGAGAAGGCAAGAACAAGCAGAGCGTCAGGCTGCTTTTAGAGCATCTGAGACACGTTCTCAACGTTAGCAAAGGCGTCTTGAACAGACAGAGCGTCAGGCTGCTTTAAGAGCTTCCGAAACACCTTCTCAAAGTCAGGAAAGGCGTCTTGAACAGGCAGAACGTCAAGCTACTTTAAGAGTTTCTGAAACACCTTCTCAAAGTCAGCGAAGGCGTCTTGAACAGGCAGAGCGTCAAGCTACTTTAAGAGCTACTGAAACACCTGCTCAAAGTCAGCAAAGGCTATTCGAACAAGCGGAACGTCAGGCCGCCTTAAGAGCCGCGGAAACACCTGATGAAACTCAACACAGACTCATTGAGCAAGCTGAACGTTAACAAAATTTAAGGGCATCTGAAACACCAGAACAGACACAGGCGCGAAGAGATGCAAATGCACAGCTCCAAGCTGAACGTCGACAAAATTTTCAAAGAAACAATTGGTCGGTTTTTAATGACGCAGCATTCAATTATGATCCGTTGATTGATTATAAAAATCACAGGTTAGTTGTTATCGGACTGATGGACAAGGCGTGTCGATTTTGCAGCGCTTTAAAATGGAAAGATGAGACCGCAGGCATGTGCTGTCCCAATGGCAAAGTGTCTCTTCCGTTACTTGGGGAACCAGAAGAACCTTTGAAAACTCTCTTTTATATGATGCTAATGAGTCACGGCGCTTTTAAACAGGATCCGGAAATATAACTCATGCTTTCAAATGACGTCCTTCGGAGTTGACCGGGAAATAATAATGCCGGGATTTTCGCCACATTTACGGTGCAAGGGCAAATTTATCATAGAATAGGTTCACTTTTTCCAGCTGAAAACGAACAGCATAAATTTTACAAGTATATTTTATGGGTGACGAAGAAATTGAGGTAGACCGTCGCTGCCAATTTATCCAGGAGTTGAGAGAGACAGTGTTCAAAATTCAAAGATTCTTGCATGAACGTAACATTTTAGTCAAAACATTTAAAACTGCTTTAGAAAACCTACCTGAAGAGGATTATAAAGTCGTCATTCACGCAGATCGGACCCTCGAGGAGAGCATGAAAGGCGCTACAATGCACCTTTGATAAACGAAATAGCAGCCGTAATTAGTGGTGATCAATTTTCTTCACGAGACATTGTCTTGCGAGCACGTGATGATACGTTGCAACGGGTAGCCGATACACACAAGTTTTATGACGCTCTGCAATACCCATTGATTTATTGCAAAGGACAAGAGGGTTATCATTTTCAAATTCCACTCATTAACCCGGTCACAAAGGAGCCTACTCCGAACAAAAAAGTATCATGTATGGATTTTTATGCGTATCATATGATGTTGTGAGAAAATGATTTTAACATCTTAGCCCGGTGTAGACAATTATTTCATCAATTTTTGGTAGACATGTATGTGAAGGTAGAAAGTGAACGTCTCCGTTATATATCTTTAAATCAAAAAAAAGCTGCGCGTTGAGAATTATATACATTTACAAGATGCAGTTTCTAGCGACGCTAATGTAAACCCCAGAGATTTAGGTAAAATTGTAATTCTGCCCTCATCATTCGTTAACAGTCCCCGCTACCTACATGAGTACACACAAGACGCATTCGCCTATGTACGAACTTACGGAAGACCTGATCTTTTTGTTACTTTTACTTTCAATCCCACATGGAAAGAAATAACCGAGGAGCTAATGCCGCGCCAAAAAGTACTGACAGACACGATTTAGTTGCAAGAGTATTTAGATTAAAAGTACAAAATTAATGTATGTAATTAACAAAGGGAAAATTTTCGGAGAGGTGCAGTGCTTCATGTATTCAATTGAATGGCAAAAAAGAGGATTACCGCATGCCCACATTCTAATATGGCTTAAAGAGAAGTTGCGGCCCAGCCAAATAGACGACATAATAAGCGCCGAGATTCCGGATCCTGAGCAAGATAAAGAATTGTATGATACCATCGTCCGAAATATGATTCACGGTCCATGTGGAGCACGAAATTCAATATCGCCATGTATGAAAGAAGGAAAATGTACAAAGAAATTCCCTAAACAGCTATTAAAAGAAACAGTGCACAATGATTGTCATTGTGCACTGTTTCTTTTAATAGCTGGCTACCCTTTATACAGACGCAGAGCTCCCGAAGATGGTGGCAGGAAAGTTACAATCAAATCTCGCTCTGGAGTGTTCGAAAACTTAGATAACAGCTGGATTGTCCCGTATTCGCCCATTCTATGTAAAATGTTTAATGCCCACATTAATGTAGAAGCATGTAGCTCTGTCCGCGCAATCAAGTATATCTGTAAGTACATAAATAAAGGAAGCGACCAAGCAATATTTAATCTCAGGAGTGAAGGTGAGGCAAATCCCGTTAATGAAGTACAGACCTTTCAAGCAGGGCGTTATGTCAGCAGTAACGAGGCAGCGTGGCGTCTCCTTGGCTTCCCCTTTACACGAAAGGCACCCAACAGTTACTCACCTTGCTGTGCACTTAGAAAATGGAAAGCGTGTATATTTCACCGAAAGAAATTTCCAAGAAAGAATTGCATCACCGCCAAAAACTACACTAACAGCCTTCTTTCAACTTTGTCAAACCGACCCCTTTGCAAAAACGTTGTTATATTCTGAAGTCCCCCGCTATTATACTTGGAACACATCTAGGAAGGAGTGGAAACGCCATATTCAAGGCGCGCCTGTTGCAAATTGGCCCGGTGTAAAGTCATCAGATGCCCTTGGTCGTGTGTATACCGTCCATGTAACTAATTTTGAATGTTTCTGTTTACGATTGCTGCTGCACCATGTTCGGGGTCCTACAGGATATAAAGACCTTAAAACTGTCAACGGTCAGGAATGCGCAACTTATAGAGAAGCATGTGAAGCTCTGCATCTTTTAGAAAACGATAATCACTGGGATGAAACCATGGAGGAAGCTGTGCAGTGCCAGTCACCAGCCAAAATTAGGGATCTTTATGCAACTCTCATATCATCTTGCGGGCTATCTAATGCACATAAATTGTGGGACAAATATAAAGAGTACATGGCGGAAGATATTTTGCAAAGGTTACAGCAGACACACGCGAACATGACATACAATGAACACATTTATAATGAAGCACTTGGAAAAATTGAAGATAAAGTAATGGCAATGGTAGGCAAAAAATTAAGCGACTTTGGAATGATAAGCCCTCAGCGAACAACCGAAAATGAACTAAGTGATGAAATTATACGTGAAACTACGATATACCAGCTTTGCAGCAGCAAGTAGCCGAATTTGTACCCCGCTTGCTTCCCGAACAAAAACGAGTTTTTGACAAAGTATTAGGACAAATTGAATCTGGAAATGGTGCACTTTTCTTTTTAGATGCCCCTGGAGGAACTGGGAAGACATTTTTGTTAAATTTATTATTAGCGCTAGTACGGAAAGATAAAAATATTGCTGTGGCCGTAACTTCCTCCGGTATAGCCGCCACGCTGCTAAGCGGGGGCCGCACTGCACATTCTGTTTTAAAACTCCCTCTAAATCTAGCCCAGGAAGAATCGCCGATCTGCAACTTTAGCAAAAATAGTGCACGAGGTATAATGCTACGACAATGCAAACTTTTAGTGTGGGACGAAAGTACAATGTCGCATAAAAAAGCTGTAGAAGCACAAAATCGAACGCTCCAGGATTTGCGCAGCAATACCGATGTAATGGGAGGAATGGTGGTTTTACTGGCTGGTGACTTTCGCCAAACTTTACCTGTCATTCAAAAGGTCACACCTGCAGATGAAATTAAAGCATGCCTCAAGTCGTCTATTTTATGGAACAAGGTGACAAAATTCAGTTTAACTACGAATATGAGAGTGCATTTGTATAATGATATCAATGCTGGTAACTATGCTGACACACTATTAAAAATTGGCGATGGGCGGTTGGAAACGGATGCTGAGGCTGCGTTAAATTGACGAGATTTTTGTAATTTAGTACAGAGTCATTCCGAATTAATTGCGAGCGTTTATTCAGATTTAACGAACAACATGCATGAAGACAAATGGTTATGTGAAAGGGCGATTCTTGCACCAAAAATGAGAGCGTTAACAAAATAAATTCAGATATATTAAGCGAAGTAGCATGAGAAATAACAGAGTATTTGTCAGTAGACACAGTTATGGACACAGAACAGAGCACTTCATATCCCGTAGAGTTTCTAAATTCTCTAGAGTTGTCAGGTGTGCCTCACATAAGCTTCAATTAAAATTAGGCGTCCCAGTCATGCTAATGCGAAATTTAGATGCTCCTCGGTTATGTAACGGGACAAGGCTGCGTGTGACACATCTTGGACGGAACATAATCGGTGCTACAATTTCGACAGGCGTAGGAAAAGGTGAAAATGTTATTATACCACGGATCCCTATAATTCCCACAGATCTTCCTTTTCAATTCAAAAGGTTGCAGTTCCCTATTAAGCTCAGGTTTGCAATGACAATTAATAAAGCGCAAGGGCAAACGTTACAAGTAGCGGGGGTCAACTTAGAAAAACCGTGCTTCTCTCATGGTCAGCTGTATGTAGCATGTTCGCGTGTGTGAAATGCCCAGAATCTCCACATTATTTCCCGAATGGAAAAACATATAACATTGTGTACAGTAGCGTCTTAAAATAGTGTTCAGTTAGTTTTTTTTCCAAAATTCCCACAATCAATTAATCAGAATTCCCACAGATCTTCCCTTTCAATTCAAAATTTCCTATTTAGCTCAGTTTCTTTTCAATTCCAAATGCTGCACCTCTGACGGACCTATTAAGCTCAGTTTCCTTTCAACTCAAAAGGCTGCATCTCTGACGGATCTTTTATTTGGCTCAGTTTCCTTTCAATTCAGAAAACTGCATCTCTGACGAATCAATTTAGCTTAGTTTCTTTTCAAAAGTCTGCATCCCTGACGGATAATTATGCTCAGTTTCCTTTAATTAAAAAAATATCCCATTTCCATTTGGAATAAACAGGCTATTTTCATGCTTTCCTATACGCTGCGTTTCAAAACATTTAAATAGGCTGACGAATCAATTTTGCTCAGTTTCCTTTTAATGGCTGCATCTGTGACAAATCTATAAAACTCAGTTTTCTTTCAATTCAAAAAGCAATGGATAGTTCATTTCCCAGTGACCATGCGGGCGAAGCCGCGGGTAACAGCTAGTTTTGGAATAAAAATTATTATTTCAATACTTTATTTAGTGGTTATTTTAATTTTATTATTATAAAAGACCACTGAGTAATTATCAAAACAAATGTACATGCGTAAAAAAATAAGGTGTCGTTAATTTGGAAACTTATTAAGGTGATAAATATGTCTTCTTTTTTGCCAGTTACCAGGTTGAATCTGATGGTAATATACTTTATCGTTTGGAAACAAAACCAACAAGTTATTATTCCTCTTTAATAACATCGAAATATTACTTTTTACCGGCGATATTTTTTCTTATACAAAAATCAAAATGTCACAACCAGGCATCCATATTGGGATTACTTAAAAAACTTCATAACTATACATTTTTACCACTTTTTCTTCATAATCTACTTATGATATAGTCGAATATACATAATACATATTTATTTTATATACTCCTCTTGAAAAAATTAAGACAAAATAATGAATAAACTTTCTCGCAAGAATTTACCTTTTCGTAACATGAAGTTTCGTTACCACCATTTTTACAAATTTATTAGCATTTCTGAACGCAACCATACGCTTTAGTGTTGGTAGCACTGAGCTGTTTGTGATTGGCTGTAAGAAAGCTGTCATGGCGACGTGATTTATATTTTTTCACTTCAGTTTCACTTTCCTGTATAGGACAGTTACTATACTCTTTGGTTACTATACTCTGGTTACTATACTCTTTGGTTTCACTTCAGTGCTCCTTGAAAACAAGTTCGTACGCGCATCAAAAGACCATTTTTTCGGTAAGTAACATAAATAAGCTTGTCTAATTATAATAATGTTGTAGATTAAGAAATTAACTTGTAAGGTACATAATGTTTTTACCCAATAAATGTAATTAAGTTAGGGCAAACCAATTTTAAAATGTTTTTTTCCATATATTTTAGTTACTTTTCGTTGCGTAACGAAAATGTTAACTTACAATTTAGTTACTTTTCGTTACGTTACGAAAACGTTTGACATAAAGACGCGTACACGTACGTGAATATTTTATTGAACACGGTATTAAATAGTTATGTACATTATTACATTATTTAATAGACATTGTGAAATAGAGAGGTTGATCTTATTAATGTTGATCTTATTAATATACACAGGGTATTTTTGAAACGCTCCCGAAAACGAAGACACAGATGATAGTACTAAGGATACCTATGATGATGGGTCACAAAAAAATTCGATCCCGAGGAAAAAAAAATCATCTTTTCACAACGTATTATTAACTTTATTCACGATCCATCATGTTACTACAGTTAATTGAAACGATATTTCACTAAAAAAATCATGAAAATACTTAAACATAAAACCAGCAGTGGAATTACTGAATTACAATCAGCTGACTAGGGGTCAATGTACGCGCGAACGCCGAATTCGCGCGGCCCGCAACTAGCGATGGTACCACAATACCTAATAATTTACAACACTTGTCTAAATACCTAACTTATCTACTTAACCTACTATTTGCCACTGTGCTTGTCTCCACGTAGCCACTTTAATTCGAATTCACAGGTTAAATAAACCAAATAACTGGTTCGATTCCCCGCTAATGAAAAAAATACTTAAATAAAATGTTAACAAGGTTAGAGTCATGCTTTTTTATCCATTGTAGGTATGTTTATTATTCTGATGTATTCAGTTATGTACCTATTCAGATCAGTTCAGTACTAAGTTATTTAAAAAAAAATTGGTATGAAACAGCTTACCGATCCTCCGTGGTCTTATGAGATTCTCCATTAACATGTTGCCGTATTCACGAGCACTATAAACGTACCTACGCGTTAGGCATTATTAAAACAAAACAAAAAACACAAAACGTAACAATATCATTAATTAATAAATAACAAGTAATAACGACAATAATTTAATAAACAAAACAATTGAACTATCGCTCGTGATAGTCAACATGGAACTGTCTCAAAAACTAAAATTTTTAATAAATCCCGCCAAAACAAATGCGCACGTTATAACGTCCTTGAAGCATGTGTAAATTCCACAGCGCGAGGCGACACGAGGCAGTGTGTGTGTGAAAGGGAAGGGTAGAGTGAGTAGTATACCTAATGCATTGTTTCGTACCGATCTAGATAAGAGTTCGGCGCCCGCGAGTATATTGACCCTATTGTCAGCTATATATATATATGCTTAGTGAGTTTATCTGTTTTTGCGTTGAGTTAAAGTATCAATCTAATCAATCGAATTTCTCGAATCAATTTAATTTCTGTGATTTACGTCGGCTATTCTATACTGCTAGAAAATATTAAAACTCACAAAAAGAAATAAAAATGTTTTAACGGTATCTTCATATTTCAGATATGCCGTTAACTAGTGCTGAAAGACAGAAAAAATACCGAGAACGTTTAAAAGTCGGACAACCAGAAAAATGTGAAGCTCTTAGAAAAAACACCTCGAAAAGTTAAAACAAAATGTAAAAAAAATTCATGAAATGACAGAGGCTGAAAAAAATATACAACGACAAAAATGGAAAAAAGCAAATGATAAAAGAAGCTTCATAAAAAAAGGTACTGCTGATTTGATATTTAGGCCAACTAATGAAAATAATAAAATTCAGATTCAGAAAAAAGAAATGAATAATAAAACAGAAGCCATTAAAATGCAAAACACAATAATAAAAGCAGAAAATGAAGAATTGAAGAGGATTAATAGAAATTTGAAATGAAAATTGTATCGCTATAAAGCTGAAGTAACAAATCTTAGAAAGAAATTAATGGAAAAATTGTCACTAGATAACACAACAATGGGAGAAGAGTCCCCGTCATCTATACAACCACAAATACTTGAAAATTCTGTAATTGAACAGACTCAGCTAGATGCAACTCCATTAACCAAGACAAAAGAGTTTTTAAAAGAACTGCCATCAATAAGTAATGAAGAGAAAGAGAAAGTAAAAAAGAAGATTTTATTACTAAATACTTTGACAGGTTCTATAAAAGAATCGTATAATAAAGCTGATACATCAGAAAAGAAATCTATTTTGAAAAATATTGTTCTGAATAACACAGCAAGTAAGTATAATATGAAAACAACATTGACAAGTACTCTGGGACTTAAAGGTAGAATACGGGCAGTTAATAACAAATTTTTATGCAGAAAAAAATACCTACGAGAGATACATAATTTTTATAATAGAGACGACATAAGTCGAGCGACTGCAGGCAAACAAGAATGTATAACAAAAAATAAACAGAAAAAGCAAAAAATATACCTGCAAGACACCATGCAAAAGCTCCATGCAAAATACATTTCTGAAGGTGGAAAAGCATCCTATACAACTTTTGCGGTATAGACCGTTTTACGTCATAGCACCTAGATAGGATAGGAATACATGTGGTTGTATAAAACACTCCAACATTGGCTTTAAAGCAACAACTTTAAAACAACTAGAAGTAACACAAACCTCAGATAAGACACATTGATTAAAAATATTACATGCAAGGAATTTGTTGATTGCATGTATTCTAAATGTAGTGATTGCATTAACAAAATCAAAGACATTGTTGAAATTAATTCAAATATCAACAAAGAGGCTTTAGTGCAGTGGTCCGAGTGGCAGCTAAAGAATCATGAATATACTAAAATAACTAAAGGAAAAGAAGAGACCAAAATAATAAAGAAATATATAAAGGTGATAGTGAAAGGAACTGTCGCTAAACTTACTGAAGAATAAAGAATTCTTAAAAGAATTGAGTACATTTAAAATTCATTACTATAACATGATATATCAATACAAGGCTTACAGAAAATATATTGATGATCTGGACGATGAAGAAGTTGTACTAGTCTGTGATTTCTCGGAAAACTACACTTGTAAACTCTCCGAAGAAATACAAGCATGCCACTTTCAAGCAGAACAAATAACGTTACACACATGTGTGTTTACCAAAAAAAATAAAAACCTAAATCTATTTTTTCTTTAAAGATCAAGTTTTTTATTAGACTAGAAAAAATCATATATTTTTGTCTACATATAATATATTATGATGAACTAACAGAGTGACGTGCCGTGTGAATGACCGACCTTGCTACTACATATTATTCTAACTCCAAGCAACGACCGTTTTGCCGATCCACCGTCATCTCGGCAATAACACTACATTAACAAAGGTTTTCTCTTACGCATCAAGACGAAGACGATCGCCGATACGACGATTTACGTCGTATCGGCGATCGCCTTGTGAGTAAATAAAATATACAACTACTTCTCATACAATACATATTTATAAATAATAAAATAAAAAAATAAAACTCTCAAACTAAATCATCATACGACGCTCGCCCCCTAATGCTCCGGCATCACCCTGCTATACTTCTGAACTGAATTTAACATCCTGCTCTAATAATGAAAATTTAAACATAACGCAAAGGAAAAGAAAACGTGGGTCGGATGAATTAGGACGTATGGAAAAAAATGATGATAGAGATGAAAACCATGTTTGAGGAGCTCGTATCGATCCAAACTCAACAAAACAATAAAATGGATACCCTACAAACGGCACTCGAAGATATTCGAACTCACAATGTAAAAATTAGTATTCAAAACTAAGAAATCCGTGCCCAAAACGAAGAAATCCAAAAGACTGTCATTATTGTCGGAAAAATATGATGAAGCGGTGCTTGAGATTAATAATTTAAAAGCAGAGTGTAACAAAAATTAGCAGATTATAAAAACATTAGAAAATAAGGTAAACTTTTTGGAAAAAAATTTGAGAGCAGCGTCACTTGAAATAAAAAATATACCATTAAAATGTCCTGAAAACCGTGAAACCCTAATTAGCACAGTCCAAAAACTCGGCAGTATTATTAATCATTCCGTACTGGAAACGGATATTACAAATATTTTTCGTTTGAAGAGTAAGACCGAATCAGTGGGTACAGTTATTGTGGAGTTCTCATCAGCGGCGGTAAAGGAACAGTTTTTGAAGTCAACTAAAAACTATAATAAACAGAACAAGGAAAACCGTCTCAACACAACCCACTTGCAAGAAAAAGGACCTAAACATTTCCTATACGTATCAGAAGTCCTCACCGCCATGACAAAGCGACTTTACTACCTTGCAAGAGAGTTTATTAAGACTAGTGAATACGAACAATGTTGGACAGCTAATGGTAATTTATACATACGCAGAAAAGAAGGGATGCCCAGTCGACTTATCAAATAAGAAGATGATCTAGCACAACTACGAAGACAAAAGTGACTAGATTGCGTTATTTTATCTTTAGAAATATTTTTCAAAATTATCATATTATTCTTGTTGCAAGTTTATAGCATTAAATTTAAAAAACTGTATTAATAATCAATATAATTACATATACATACAATATCCTACAAAACACACAAATACTACACTAACAAATACATACACACACTACATACAACTAATATTATTAACTAAAAACACACATGCTGTGTGCAATACGGGAATGTATATTATACACTATAAGTTTCCTCTCTGTACCACTTTTGGCGACCAATTAATTTTCATTATCAACTTAGTTGTATTAAATGTCACTTACAAAAATGTAACTATGAAAAATAAACTTTATAAAAATAGATAATACACTAAATAACACATACAACATAGATTCTGTCTCAGTGTCGGATTCATCTACCTGTGATTTAGACAACTGTATCCCATCTAATTTCAACCCCAAGCAATCACTCAAAACACTTAATCAAAACATTATACTATTTCAAAAAATATGATAGGTTTCTATACCATACTCGATAGGACTAAAGCCGATTGGGACATCATCACATTAACTGAATGTTGGCTTCCCAATACACATAATATTCCTGACCTAACAGGTTATAAATACTTTAAAACTGCTAACAATCTTACACAAAACGAGGGAGTAGTTGTATACATACGTGCCTACAGGTTTTTGTAGAGGAATCCTCATTTTTAGATGCAAATTGTCTCTGTCGGCTATCCATCCATCTATCTGTTAATTCAGTCAATGATTTTTTCGCTAATATAGGCAAAAATCTCGCCGAAAAGATACCGGGTGGACTTACAGAGTCAACAAAAAAAGCTTTTAACAACAACAACTCGCAGTCCATGGTATTGTTACCAACGGATGAGGACGAGGTTGCAAAATTAATAATATCTCTTCGTAATGACTGTGCTGTGGGTTGGGATGGAATATCCTCTAATCTCCTTAAAAGGCATATTAATGTAGTTGTCCCACCCCTGACATATATCTGCAATCTGGCTCTCACAACCGGAAAATTCCCTAAAGCTTTTAAAAAATCGATTATACACCCGATTTATAAGGGTGGGGACAGAGACCGTGTCAATAATTGTAGACCTATATCTGTGCTGCCTGCCTTGTCCAAAATACTCGAACGCATAATAAACAACAGGCTTGTAAATTACTTGGAAAAAAATAACTTACTTTCACCCTCACAATATGGTTTTAGGTCAGGTAAATCTACATCCGATGCGATTCATGACCTTACTAATTATATTGTTACAAACTTGGAGAATGGGCATAAAGTTCTTGGCATATTTCTAGATCTCGCCAAAGCTTTCGACACGGTTTCTGTACCCATACTTTTACGTAGTATGGAGAGTATGGGAATTAGAGGTATACAACTGCAACTTTTTGAAGACTACTTGAGTGGACGTACTCAGTGCGTTCAGGTGGATAAATTCATCAGTGCTGAACGCACAATTACTTATGGTACGCCTCAGGGCAGTGTACTCTCTCCCACTCTCTTTCTTATATATATTAATGAACTGAGTATGCTCACTCTTCCTAAAGGGCGGATCATAAGTTTTGCAGATGATACCGTCCTCCTATTTAGCGCAGGCTCATGGCAAGATATCTATACGTACGTCCAGTTGGGCTACAATACAGTCTCAAACTGGCTTCAAAGTAATGTTCTGACACTGAACATAGATAAAACATGTTATGTCACATTTAGATTAAAAAATAACACATTAACCACATCATCACTACCATATACCATCGTAAGTCACTCATATTCCAACCCACTTAATAACGCAGATACCTGCATAAAACTATGTCAAACTGACAAAGTAAAATATCTAGGAGTTATAATTGATAGCACTCTACGTTTTCATGAACACATTAATACCCTTAATAACAGGTTGCGTAAACTTATATATGTATTTAAAACTTTGAGAGACGTGGCTGACGAAAAACTAAAGAAATCCGTCTACTACGCCTTGGCCCAATCTCTGTTAACATATGGTATAACCTCCTGGGGCGGTGCTCCAAAATCTAAAATGCTTCAATTGGAGAGAACGCAGAGAGCCATCTTAAAGGTCTCTTTCTCACTGCCGTATCGCTATCCTACTGAGCTCCTATATAAAGAGTTGAAAATATTAACTGTGAGACAACTGTTTATACAAAGAACCTTACTAAAGCAACATGCTCTACTAAAATACAATCCCTCACTCTCCCGAGGTAAAAGGCGTTTTAACCCCGTGGATCGCTGTCATATAACTCTATCCACCAAATTATCTAAACGTTTCTTTTGTCACCTTGGGGGTTTTTTATACAATAAAGTCAATAAGATTATTCCTATATTTAACGTTAATAAGACTATATGCAAAAAGAAAAAACTATCTGGCTCCAAGTATTAAATTATTATGACACTGAAAAGCTACTTACTAATCCTACCTAATTAACCAAATCAAATGTAATTACTAACCCAGTCACAAACTAAGAAACAAAACGCGCACACACACACACACACAAACGCGCACGCGCGCGCACACACACACGCACACACACACACACACGCGCGCGCGCGCACACACATACACACACACGCGCGCGCGCGCTCGCACACGCATACACACACACGCACACACACACACACACCACTTATTAATATATCTAAAATCCTAGTTAGGTGAAAGAAGATATTATGTAAATTATAAATATGATACATGTACGAGTGCATAATAAAATTATTGTAATTACAACCATAGGGCGGAGATCTGGCGTCCTGAAATACAGGCGTAAAGCCTAGCTTAGGCACCAGTCTCCCACAGTATAATATTGAGGCTATACTATAATATTATGTACAATAATTCTGTATTGTGGTGAGAAAATAAATTATTATTATTATTATTATCTGCACCATTTGTCCTGTATGTGAACATGGTCCAGGTGCTATATGGGCACATCTGGATCCAATTTTAGCAAAAGTGGCTGCAATTGAGCCTAATGTGAAAAAATCATGTATTTAGTGACGGACCGACAACCCAGTATCGGCAGAAAAATAACTTTTACCTTTTCACAAAAAGCCTTTCCGATTACGGATTTCAAGCAGGAACATGGAATTTCTTTGAAGCTGCACATGGCAAAGGAGCAGCTGATGGTGTTGGTGCGGCAGTTAAAAGAAAACTGGATCAATGTGTTGCTCATGGGAAAGATATTACAAGCGCTGAAGAAGCCTTTACTTATTTAAGTAATAATATCAATGTCGAAGTACACTTTGTAAGTGCAAAGGATATTGAAGAAATTTCTGCTATCATTCCCAGTAATGTTGCCCCTTTAAAAGGCACTATGAAGCTTCATCAGATAATATACAACAATCATAACAAACAAACAATTACCTACAGGACATTGAGTTGCATTTGTAAGGAAACAGGGAACTGCACATGTGAAGGTGAGACTGGGTATCATGAATTACTACGACTAAAAGATTCAAACCAACAAGAAAATATTACAAACGAATCTGCAAAGACCATTCATGAAAACCAAGAAAATATACCAGTACATAATTCAAAACAAGAGACAAATAAACTATCACAGAGCCATGAAAAAATAACTATATTATCTTCAGTAAGACTGAAGCCTGAAAATCGATGCTTTGTAGGTGCAAAAATGTTACCATTACAATTAAAACACATCCATAACAATATTCACATATCAACCGGCCATGAAAAATATATTACACTCAATAAAATAACTCAAAAACGCACACATACGAACTACAGCACTGGCAAAAAAAAACAAGATATCCAAACATGCAAAAAGATCAAGGAATTTATCATGCGATTCTACATCTACAGAGAATGATTTCAGTGTGTACGATGATGATTAAATACTAGAGTTACCAAGTGATGATCACAGTTCCGATGAACATTTAGAATCAAACCAAATAATCACAAAAGCACAAGTATATAACATACCACGAAATACAAACCATATAAGCAAAAACAGAGAAAATTACGAAGGAATTCAAGGAACTGTAAATATCGAACGGAGAAAATATGAACGAAATACTGAAAAAAGCGAGATTATTGAAAAACAAAGCAACATAAGTGTGGTGAAGAAACTAAAATGAAAAAGTATCAAATGTTCAATTACATAATACATTATTACATAAGAATGTAGATGACTTAGATTTAAATGAGAAAATTGATAAAAATACCATGAGTCTGGAGAAAAGTCTGAATTGAAAAAAATGTGAATATAAACTATATACATTACGTGATGAGATTGACGAAGAATTATCTATCAGTGAGAAATTTCATAAACAACACTACGAGCCTGGAAAAGAGCCTGAAAATAAAAAACCATGTGATTATAAACTTTGTACACTACCTAATGAGATTAGAAGGGTTAGCCTCAAGCGAGAGGTTTGATAAAGAATACCGTGAGTTTGGAAAATATCCTGAAAAAAAGACATTTAATTATAAACTATATACACTACCTGATGAGATTGGAGAAGAATCAACTTTTAGCGAGAAATTTAATAAAGAACGCTACGAGTCTAAAAAAGAGACAGAAAATAATAATACATGTACGTACACTTCCTGATGAGATTAGAGAAAAACTAACTTTCAGCGAGAGATTTGATAGAGAACACCAAGAATCTAAAAGAGAGATAGAAATTGAGAAAAAGTCTGATTATAAACTAAATAATGCTGCTTTATTGGAGAAGATTGAAGAAAACGTGATCAAAAATTTTACTGTAGGTGACACTGTATTAATTAGATACTTTACGAAACTATCCTGGAAGTATTATGTTTTTACCGTTACAGAGATCGACTTAAAATCAAAAATCATCATTATCTTTTTTAAAACAAAAGGCAAAAATGATGACCTAAAATTCATCCTTCCAAAACGAGATGATCTAGACGTAGTTCCTTATATTTCATTAGTAAAGACAATAGAATTGCTTCAGATTTCTGAAAAGCCTAAAGAGTATGTATTGATCAACGACGAGATCTTATATACTTTAATTAATAATACTTAACCTATTTTGTTCCTAATAATATAAAATTTGATCAAATAATTAGTAGGTTTAAGAATTTTGTTCCTAACAATATGTTACTCCTCCTAACAAACTAGTGTGTTCATAGATAACTTTCTTATATTGCATTGTTTTATTCGTTTTAAATAAAATAAACCTGTTTGTTCAAATAATGAATATGTGTAATGAGTATGTATAAGGATTTTGTTCCTAAGAATACGTAGATGTTTCTTGTAATCGTTTCCTATTTCTTTTGTAAAACTTATTTTAAATAAAAGACTTTATTTTTTCCAAATTTTATTTCAAACGAATCCCTTTTCCAACAATATCAGAAGTGTTTTTTAAAAAGGAAACATACCGGGTGTTTGTGAAACGCTCCCGAAAACGAAGACAGATGATAGTACTAAGGATACCTATGATGATGGGTCACAAAGAAATTCGATCCCGAATAATCATGAAAATACTTAAACATAAAACCAGCACTGAAACTTAAAAAAGAAAATCAGCTGACAATAGGGTCAATATCCTCGCGGGCGCCGAACTCTTATCTAGATCGGTACGAAACAACGCATTAGGTATACTACTCACTCTACCCTTCCCTTTCACACACACACGCTGCCTCGTGTCGCCTCGCGCTGTAGAATTTACACATGCTTCAAGGACGTTACCTCATGCGCATTTGTTTTGGCGGGATTGATTAATAATTTTAGTTTTTAAGACAGTTCCACTATAACGAGCGATAGTTCAATTGTTTTGTTTATTAAATTATTGTAGTTATTATTTGATATTTATTAATTAATGATATTGTTCTTGTTGTTACGTTTTGTGTTTTTTGTTTTGTTTTAATAATGCCTAACGCGTAGGTACGTTTATAGTGTTCGTGAATACGGCAACATGTTAATGTGCCTTGGAGAATCTCATAAGGCCACGGAGGATCGGTAAGCTGTTTCATACCTAATTTTGTTTAAATAACTTAGTACTGAATTGATCTGAATAGGTACATAACTGAATACATCAGAATAATAAACATACCTACACAATGGATAAAAAAGCATGACTCTAACCTTGTTAACATTTTATTTAAGTATTTTTTTCATTAGCGGGGAATCGAACCAGTTATTTGGTTTATTTAACCTGTGAATTCGAATTAAAGTGGCTACGTGGAGACAAGCACAGTGGCAAAATAGTAGGTTAAGTAGATAAGTTAGGTATTTAGACAAGTGTTGTAAATTATTAGGTATTTTGGTACCCTCGCTAGTTGCGGGCCGCGCGAATTCGTCGTTCGCGCGTACATTGACCCCTAGTCAGCTGATTGTAATTCAGTAATTCCACTGCTGGTTTTATGTTTAAGTATTTTCATTATTTTTTTTACTGAAATTAATGTTTTATTTAACTATACTAACACGATGGAGCATGAATAAAGCTAATAAAACGTTGTGAAAAGATGATTTTTTTTTTCATCAGGATCGATTTTATATTTCACCCATCATCAAAGATATAGTTAGTACTGTCGTCTGTCTTCGTTTTCGGGAGCGTTTCAAAAATACCCTGTATATATAAAATCATATATTTTCATTATTTCTTCCACCACTTGCATGAGTCAATGTACACACAAAACAGAAAGAATAGAATAGAATAGAATAGAATAGAATAGAAATTTCGTTGTAACAATTTAGTTATAACATTTTATAATGATTTCTTATGTTTACGCGAACACTACACATTGAATAAAATTATTTTTACGGATTTTCATCCGCTGAGATCGTGATCCTTGGCGATTTTAACGCCCACCACGCCGAATGCCTCGGTTCACGTTTAACCGATCATGCGGGGAGATCTGTTTATGACTTTTCCTTGGCATATGGTCTGACACAACTGGTTACTTCGCCTACGCGGATTCCATATGTGAAGGATCATACACCTTCCCTGTTGGACCTTCTGCTGACCTCTCATCCGGACGGATATCAGGTTTCCGTCGATGCCCCTCTCGGCTCTTCGGACCATTGTCTGATCCGGAGTGTGGTGCCACTCACGCTCCCCTCGCGGTTGCGTTCTGCAGGTTGCCGCCGTGTTTGGAATTACAGGTCGGCGGATTGGGACGGAATGCGGTCTTTCTTTGCATCCTAACCATGGGGGCGGGTTTGCTTCTCGCCGGATGATCCCAGCGCTGTTGCTGACTCTGTCACTGATGTGGTGCTACAGGGAATGGAACTATTTATTCCATTATCTGTGGTACCCATCGGAGGCAGATCTCAGCCTTGGTTTGGTCGCTCCTGTAAGTCTGCATTACGCAGTAAGCAGGAGTGCTATTAGGCCTGGGCTGAGGCTTCGACGGCTCGGGATGTAAACACGAGCATGCTTAAAAAGAAGTATAACTTCGCCTCCAAGTCCTTCAATAGAGTTATTGCCAAGGCAAAGTCAGAGCACATAGGCAGAATTGGCGAGAAACTAGTTCGCCTTCCTTCGGGAACCCGTGCATTCTGGTCTCTCGCCAAGGCTGTCCAAGGGAATTTCTGCAAGCCATCACTACCATCTCTGCACAGGGAGGACGACTGGCCCACGCCGCAAAAAAGAAAGCCGACCTTTTAGGCTCCCTTTTTGCGTCCAACTCGACTCTTGATGACGGGGGGAACACACCGCTGACCATCCCGCGGTGTGAGTGCTCCATGCCGGATGTGCGGTTCTCACAGCGCTCAGTTCGCAAAGCACTCCTCTCTCCCTGGACATCCACAAGTCGAGCGGGCCTGACGGAATCCCCCCAATTGTGCTGAGGACGTGTGCTTCCGGAGTTGGCACCGGTTCTAACGCGTCTTTTTCCGGTACTCCTACTCCCTAGGCGTAGTCCCGAAATCATGGAAGACAGCTTTTGTCCAACCGATCCCTAAAAAAGGCGACCGCTCAGACCCGTCCAACTACAGGCCTATCGCTATCACCCCCTTGTTCTCCAAAATAATGGAGTCCGTTATAAACTGCCAGCTCATGCGGTACCTTGAGAATCACCAGCTGATTAGTGACCGCCAATACGGTTTTCGTCGGGGTCGATCAGATGGTGATCTTCTGGTCTACCTGACTCATAGAGGGGCGGAGGCAGTAGAGTCCAAGGGGGAGGCATTGGCCGTTAGTTTGGACGTAGCGAAGGCTTTCGATCGTGTTTGGCACAAAGCGCTTCTTTCGAAGCTCCCTTCCTATGGGCTTCCCGAGAAATTGTGCAATTGGATCACCAGCTTTCTTGCAGATCGGAGCATCAAGGTCGTTGTAGACCGTGCATGCCCCGACTACAAGCCTATTAACGCTGGTGTTCCACAAGGCTGCGTGCTATCACCAACGCTGTTTCTTCTGCATTTCAATGATATGTTGCAAACCGGTAGCATTCATTGCTATGCGGATGACAGCACTGGTGATACACCGGCCGTGCCAATATTTCTCGGGAAAACGTCGCCGAGTACCGGAACAAACTTGTGTCTGAAGTCGAGTCTTTGCTGAATAAAGTCTCGGATTGGGGGCGACTAAATCTAGTCCAGTTTAATCCTCAGAAGACACAAGTTTGCGCGTTTACCGCTAAAAAGAACCCCTGTGTCGTATCTCCTCAGTTTCAAGGCACTCCCCTTGTTGCCTCAGCCAGTATCGGAATCCTCGGCGTCGACATATCGAGTGGCGTGCAGTTTCGTGGTCACTTGGAAGAGAAGGCCAAATTGGCCTCTAAAAAGCTTGGCGTGCTCAGTAGAGCGGGACAGTATTTCATGCCGGCACAACGCCTACAACTTTACAAGGCGCAGGTTCGGCCTCACATGGAATACTGTTCCCATCTCTGGGCTGGAGCTCCCCAGTGCCAGCTCCTTCCACTTGACCGCATCCAGCGCAGAGCGGCTCGAATCGTCGACGACCGAGTCCTTTCCGATCGGCTCGATTCATTGGCGCTGCGAAGAGATGTTGCATCTCTTTGCATTTTCTTTCGCATTTACCACGGGGAGTGCTCTGAGGAATTATTCGGATTAATCCCAGCCGCCAAATTTCACGAACGCACATCGCGGCAGAACTCCCGATACCATCCACACCATCTGGATGATTGGCGGTCCACCACTGTGCGATTTAGAAGATGTTTTCTTCCTCGCACAACTTCCTTGTGGAATAGTTTACCACCAGCGATTTTTCCGGACCGATACAACTTGGGGACCTTCAAGAAAAGAGCCTACTCCATTTTAAAAGGCCGGCAACGCATCTGCAATTCCTCTGGTTCCCCTGGTGTTGCAGGTGTTCATGGGCGGCGGTAGTCACTTACCATCAGGTGAGCCGCATGCTCGTTTGCCCCCTCTCCTATAAAAAAAAAATGTTACGTACATTTATTTTGATAATTACTCCACTATGTTTTGAAAAAATATGTTTAAGTTTCATCTATATACTTATAATAAATCTGTAGAGAGTTCAATTCTGTACATGAAATATATTTCCAAAATAACTATCAGGGGGTGATTAGTGATCGATACTGATGCCAAAACTGCAAACAGTAAATTTTTTGTCTGTCTGTCTGTATGTTCGTTATAGAAACAAAAACTACTCGACGGATTTTAACGAAACTTGGTACAATCATTCTTTATACTCCTGGGCAGGTTATAGTATACTTTTCATCACGCTACGATCAATAGGAGCAGAGCAGTGAAGGTAATTGTTGGGGAAACGGGAGAAATTACTCTATTTTTTAAGCTTCCGTCGCGTGTGCAGCCTTAATGGTTAAAGCTACACAGAAATCATGTATAACGGAAATGTTCTCCTTAAAATTATATAAAAAATATCCCACGACAGCATATGTCTATCTTTTATGGTTGACTCACAATAACACGTGTAACTCCCGATAGCTTAGCAGTTTGGAGCTTTCTGATTATATTTGTCTACTCTTACGTTTATAACACTCTCACTCATCCCTAATTAAAAAAAGTTAACATTATTATCTATTCAATAAAAAAGAATCATAGAAATCGGTATAGAAACACCAAAGTTATACATGAAATGCGCTAATAAGCCATCGCGCGTGAATACTGAATCATGCTATAAGGATTATTTTTGTGTAACGGTCGCCGCGCTCGACGCAGCTCGCGGCGGGAGGTATAAAAAGGCGGGGGGTCCGGGTGCGAGCTTCATACAATATTTGGCTGTTGATGCGAATAGACGTTCAGAGTGTTCGACCTTATTGACAGACAATAATTGATTTTAACAAACCGTGCTTATCAGCGCGACTTTTAGTCTACTCTTACGTTTAATCATTTATTTTTAGATTTCTTTGGTTGTTATTTTATAAAATAGGTATTAGTTATTTTGGTAGTGATTAAAGTAGTATTAGTATTATAGTGTTTAGTATTAGCTTAATTATAAATTAAACTTTTTATTTTATTTAGCTGTAGTTTTAAATAGGTACCTAGGTATCAAATAGGTTATTTCATTCTATTAGACGTAGTTTGGGTACCTACTTACGAGTATATATTTTTAAGAATTTAATTTTGGATTTAAGGATTTATTTAGGATCCGTTTTATTATTTAAGTAGGCATTTAGATTTTTTTAAGTGTATGGTAGCTATAGTTAGGACCTCTAACGTAGATTATTTTGTTAGGTAACTGAATGCCGTCGATTAAAAATAAAATACACAATGCCACCTAAAAACGATTATCTTTATCTCGAAATTCGAGAGATGCTAAGAGAATGAGAAATGTGCGTTCTCAAGAATCGGCAGAGGAAAGAGCACATCGGTTAAACTCTATGAGAGTTAGTGCCTCAACTTCTCGAGCCAATGAAAGCTCTCCAGAAAGAGAGATGCGACAGAGCGAGATGAGCTACATCACGGGCGTCTCAAAGTTCTTCTCAACGAGAGCTAAGGCTTACCATTGACCGAGAACAACATGTGTTATCCCGAGAAGCTGAAACTGCTTCACAACGAGAATTGCGGCTCACAGCTGACCGCGAACGGCATACATTATCTCGCGAGTCCGAGGAATGTGGTAGGCGTGATATCGTTATTCGTTCCAGAGACAATCGTTTGCAACGTATTTACGAAACCCACAGGGCTTACGACAGTTTGCAATATCCTTTGATATACTCTCGAGGGGAAGATGGTTATAATTTCGCTTTATACCAAACTGATCCGCGTACAGGCGCACCTAATTATAATAAAAAGATGTCATGCCTTCAATTTTATTGTTACCACTTGCAAGTGAGACGGAATAGATTTGTATACTTTCAACGTTTTCGTGGCTTATTCAATCAGTTTATTATTGACATGTACGCAAAAATTGAAACCGAAAGATTAGTTTATATACGATCTAATCAAAGGCAGCTGCGCGCTGAAGAATACGTGCACCTTCGCGACGCCATGCAGCAAGATAATGATACGGTGAATATGGGCCGTTTAGTTATTTTACCCTCTTCTTATACTGGTGGTCCACGCTACATGCACGAACGTACTCAAGATGCTTTTTGTTACGTAAGAAAATATGGACGCCCCGACTTATTTATTACTGTAACTACCGATCCCAAGTGGGATGAAATCACTCGGGAGCTTATTGAGGGTCAAGCACCGCATGGCCGCCATGATATTATCGCAAGAGTTTTTCATTTAAAATTAAAATCAATGATAGATCTACTTACCAAAGATAACATTTTTGGAGATGTATTGTGTTATATGTATAGTGTTGAGTGGCAAAAACGCGGCTTACCTCACGCACATATCCTGCTTTGGTTAAAAGATAAGGTTCGACCTAATGATGTAGACAGTTCAATCAGTGCTGAAATTCCAGATCCGATTGCAGATCCCGTGTTATACGACATTGTTAAAACTCATATGATACATGGTCCATGTGGTGCATTTAACGGAATGCTCATTGCATGCAAGACGGTCGTTGCACTAAAAGATATCCAAAAGCATTAGTGGATAAAACTGTAACAGGACATGATGGATACCCATTATATCGTCGCCGTTCAAGAGACAATGGTGGTTTTACTGTTGAAAAGCGAGTGTCTGGACAACAGGTTACTTTAGATAATAGGTGGGTCGTTCCGTATTCGCCTGTGATGTCTAGAGCATTTCAAGCTCACATAAATGTTGAAATGTGTAATAGTGTAGAGTCAGTAAAATATATTTGTAAGTATATTAACAAGGGCAGTGACCAAGCTACATTTGCGTTGAGAAATGAACATGATGAAGTTACTAGATTTCAGTCAGGCAGATATATCAGCTCTTCAGAAGCTGTGAGGCGGATCTTAAGTTTCAACATTCACGAAAGATATCCACCTGTGACTCATCTGGATGTTCATCTTGAAGGCGGTCAACCAATATATTTCAACGCCGAAAATGTTACAGAACGATTAGAGAACCCTAGACAAACAACTTTATTAGCATTCTTTCGACTTTGCCAAACTGATAATTTTGCAAAATCTCTTTTGTATGAGGAAGTTCCATCGTATTATACCTACGATAAGCAACGAGGTGTCTTTAATCGTAGACGCCGTGGCAGGCCTGTAGATGGCGAGTCAGGTATTTTCAAAGAACATGTTCTTGGTAGAGTGTATACCGTTCATCCTAACAACGCTGAGTGTTTCTATTTGCGATTATTATTACATACAGTGCGAGGATCAACATCATTTATAGATTTGAGAAAAGTAGACGATGTTGTTTATCCAACTTATCATGCAGCTTGCCAAGCGCGTCGTTTGCTTGAAAATGATCAGCATTGGGATGACGCTTTAGCAGAATCCTGTGTTAGTGATAATCCGACGGTTACGCCATTTATTTGTAACATTACTCACATTTTGTAATTTGTCAGATGCTGTACAATTATGGGAAAAATATAAAGAAAATTTGCAGAAGACTTTCTTCGGAATATATCTCACTATGATGAAGGCGCAACTAATGATAATTTCCGTGATCTTGCCATAAATCTGTGCTTATTAGCTCTTCAGGAAGACTTAACAGCAGTAGGCGGTAAATCACTCTGTGAATATGGTTTGCCAACACCAACCTCAGTCGGAGAGGTTACCAATAGGAATATTCTGCAGAGATTGGTTACAACTCAATGGAACTGCTGGCAACATTAGAAAACGGTGTCCCAATGATGACTGCAGAACAACGTTCAGTCTATGATCGCGTGTGCGAGTGTTCAGAATAATTTGGGAACAATATGGTTTTAGATGCACCTGGAGGAACTGGGAAAACCTTTTGACTAAATTAATATTAGCTTATGTTCGAAATCAGCGTAAAATTGCTCTTGCCGTGGCTTCATCAGGTATAGCTGCAACATTGCTACCAGGAGGTAAAACTGCTCACACTATGTTTAAAATACCAATTGATTTAGATCGCACGGAAAGTCCAACCTGTAGTATTTCAAGAAATAGCGACAAAGCTAAGGTATTACGAGTGTAATTTAATCATATGGGATGAATGTACGATGGCCCACCGAAAAGGAGTAGAAGCGGTAGACAGAACTTTAAGGGATATAAGATAAAATGATCGACCAATGGGCGGTATCACGGTTTTATTTTGTGGTGATTTCCGACAAACCTTACCGGTAATACCACGGGGAAACCGAGCTGATGAGGTTAGGGCTTGCCTAAAAAGCTCTTATTTGTGGCGTGATATACAATCGGTACATTTGACTATATACATGCGAGTGAGAACTGGAGATAACCCGGATGATCGTCAATTTTCTGATAAATTATTAAAGATTGGGGAAGGTACCTATCCACAACTACACCAAGGAAAACTTATTCTGACGCCTGAGTTATGTTGTATAGTGCAATCCCAACCACATCTTATATCGTCGGTTTACGGTGAGTAACAATTATATTAAATAGGGACAATTTTTGGCTATGCGAAAGATCCATTTTAACTCCTCGCAATGAATATGCCCGGACTTCCTTCTCATGAAATTTGTTTAAAAATTGGCATTCCGATTATTCTGCTCTGAAATTTAAGACCACCACAACTTTGCAATGGAACTCGGCTAAAAGTAACCCAGTTGCAACAAAATATAATCGAGGCTCAAATTTTAACAGGTTGCGGTGCAGGAGAAACCGTCTTTATTCCCAGAATTCCCATAATACCAAATAATTTTCCATTCCAATTTAAAAGAACGCAATTCCCAGTATCATTGTGTTATGCAATGACAATTAATAAGGCTCAAGGGCAGACTTTTCGTGTTGCTGGAGTAGATCTCGGTGTCAGTCAGTTTCTCGCATGGTCAGTTGTACGTCGCTCTTTCCCGGGTTAGCAGTTCTAGAAATCTTTATGTTCACGTGCCGGACGGGTCAACTTTCAACATAGTTTACCCCGAAGCTTTGCGCTGAAGTATTTTTGTTCTATAAGTACTTAAGCCTCATGTGAACGTGATCTAAACAATATTACCAATATATTAACTTAATAACACACAAGGAGTTACACTCCATCCAAAGCCCAGCGACACTATAACATATATAGGAACGACGTCTTAGCAAAACTTGTTTAGTCTGATGGGCATTTCCTGTTGACTTACAAAAATGAAAGATCTAGAACATGTAATTTTGAGTTATTATCAGAAGGGTGCTCTCTTCTCTTACGCCAATGCACGGTGAGAATCTGGTACTTATTAGCTGCATTTTCAAACCGACAACCGGTACAATCTGCTCGTAACCTCTCAGAAATTCGTAGGTAATTGTCGAATACTATACTTACTGCATCAAATCGTGATCGCTGCGAGACACACGTTATTATTGATGTGGCTATCGAAGAAGTCATGCTCCGAGATTTGTTTGTTGATGCGACCGACAGTACCAGATGTTTATATTTGCGTCATGGGCTATCCCAGACAGAAATCGGTCTGGCGAATTTTGAGAAATGAAGGATTACGCATTATAGCATACTCTTTGACTTGGGTGACACTATGAACCTGCTGGAGAATATCAGAAGTTCTTCTGTTTCGCCAAACATTATTTATACGTGGTAGAGTCACGCTGCAGCTATATTACGGTTGTAGCACGATTGGGTCGGCTTGACCGGGGTAGGACCACGCTCTCACAGAATACCAGCGTAAAATAGCAGCTTAATGCTGCTGTGTTTCGAATGGTGAGTGTAGAGAACCGGAGACCCTTTTACTAAATACGAGGCATTACACCTTAGTCCTCGGCTGACAACGCGTCTGTATTATGATTCTTATTCGAAGAATCATAATACAGACGCGTGGAAGAATCATAATACAGACATTATGGGCCATAGCATCCACTTACCATCAGGTGGGCTGTATGCCCGTTGGTTACCCTTATTCTACAAAATACGTGGGGTATCTTTAAAAAGCCAGTAACTTATTATATTAGTCATAGCAACGCATATGAAGTCGTCTTTGTTTGTAGTCGGTTACAGGCGGCCATGGCCTGCTGAAGCCAATTACTTGATGACAGTAGGCTACAACCTAGCTGTTAGCTTAATATTTCAAAAAAGCTATAGATCGTATTATCAATCATATTCATCCACTCATTCACCTTATCGTTTAAAGAAAAAAATAAAATAGCATCATATCATAAAACATTAAATGTTTATTTGTTAAGACATCTCTATTTACAAAACTTATTAACATTTACGATATATTATACCAAATATACATATTTAACATATATAATACACACTTCCAGGTGCGACGAATCATTTGAACTAAAGAAAACCAGCTTCTATAAAATGACTACTCAAACAATTGTGTCCGTCTGGAATTAGGAAACATTGTTGTATCAGCAATAGAAAATATTATATACATTATTATACTTACTTAACTTATATGTAAGTTTTATTACCGTGCAGGCTCAAACGCTTTTAACTACAATAACAATAGAATTAAATTCAAATTTTCCGCTTGCACATCTTTGAGGTAAGTACAGACTTATCGAGTTTATGAGGCTTTAAAACAATCTCCAAGTACAATCGTAAAACGACGTAACTATTTTATCAAAAAAGGACTAATTATTAGGCACGCTAGATGTGATATTAATGTGTGTCGTAGGCCAATGGTCTATCCAGCCCGTTAATTAAGTCCTATAACAATGACACAACATGTCACTAGTTGATGTTATGTTATTTAACCTCCACTACTTTAAATAACTGGAGTAACATACTTTGAAGGCCCTTTCGTTAAATGTAAATTTAAATGAATTGGTAAAGCTTTTGGATAAACGACTAGCCAATTAAACATCGGACAGCGACATGTTGATAAACTAAAAAGCTAATAATTATCTAGGTATTATTTACAATATGCATAGTTAATACATAATCAAAATGATAAATACATAAATATAATTATACGTTTCAAAAACATCAGAGCATAACGTGAATTTAACTCATTTGTCTAAAGGATAACTTCTCACTTTTTCGTGACTTTGAATTGTTGTGCACAACTAAGGTGACATAATAGCGACAACAATCGTGCGAACCTCAATTTTTTTTAAAATTACAGGAGAGCAAGAAATCATTCATTAGTAGTAATCGGGGAATAATAAATGTTTTCTTGCTCTCCTGTAATTTAAAAAAAAATTGAGGTTTGCCCTTTTGCGGCGTCAACGACGAAATATTCAAAGAATCTTTTTATTTCTCTTTCATAGGCCTAATGCATTTACGCGTTACGTTTAATACACCATCAGCACAAAATAAAGCACATAGTGTTAACTGTGTGTAGTAAAAATAACTTAACTAAAACATCTAAATGCAATTGCGTTGCTATAACAACGGAAGAAGTCACCGAGAAATTTGTCTGGAAAAAACGTTAAGGCTCAATTTACATTGCGGCGGAATGGAAGCGAATTTTTGTAACGAAATTGTACATAGTAAAATGAATGTTCCGCGGCAGTGTAAATTGGGCCTAACAGCGACGAAAACTTCTCGATATTTTAATAAATAAAAAAATCAACGACATAGCGGGAAATTTTAAATTTTGTTTAACAAACTAAACCTAAAATAATATTAATCTTTTATACAGATACTCAGTATTGTCAAGCATCAAGTCACGAACTTGACTAGGTACATTCTTGTATCACAGCCGTAACCAAGAACCATAGCATAATATACAATGTACTCTGTGAACCATAGGAACACTGAACATTGTCTACGCAGTCTTGTGCAGTCTTCCTGACAGTTCACCTCATTTTTAATTAAGATTTTAGGCTTGGATGCTTGCCCTTTAAGCCATGTCTTCATTTTTTATCTCTGTATCAAGTGATAATAATCCTTTATAGTACACTGCTTCACAATATGTTGATGCTTCACATTGCGTAGTTTTTGACGGCAACTTGAGCCAGCAGACAGTTGGCGATAATATCTCAAGGCGCCTAAGCAGACAGACACCTTATCTTGAGATTCACATCACCATCAGAATACTTGTTTCACCGTTTCTACTAATAGTTCACATGCGCAGACATTTAATACACAAAATTGCAGACATTTAATACACAAAATTGCACCACTTTTACATATCAAAATCAACTTTAAACCATTATTTAAACAATAATACAGGAGCAGCAATCGGCCGCCGGTCAAGTTCCCGCCAAAACTCTATTCTCCTCATTCCAACGGTAAAATACAGATTAAACAAGGCAATTAATTGAGAGAGACAATGGTAAGTACAGGCAGGTCTGATTTGTGTTGACTGTTATAACGGTGTTTATTACACCTTGATAAAAATTTTTTTTACTGTGTACTATTTCGGAATTTTAACTAAATATGAACCGACAAAACATCGATCGGAACGAAATTTACAACTATTCCATGATTAAATGATATGATATGAGATTACTACAAACACGGTGAATCCTTAACAATATACAAATCGTTATTAAACATAAATAAATTTTAGAATTAATACAAAATCAATAATAATAGATAGTTCCATTCCCAAACAACAATGATTGTGTACAGTTGTACAATTAGAGCTTTACCTTTAATATATCAAATATATTAAAATAATCTAAAATAATTTTAGAAATTAAAATTGAATCTTTTTAAAGCATGAAAACAACAAAGAACTGTAATGTTTTCACAAACATTCATACTTAATTATTATAACCGTATGTTAAAATCACATTATAATTTGGTATTACGTCTTTTATGGCCAAATATACTATTTTACATTACACAGATTTAACAAACACTATATATTATAGTACCTACTTATACTAGAATTATTTTGTCCGTGCAGTTTGGGTCATAAATCATCGAAGTATTTCGCTCTCTCTCCCACTCACGGGCCTTAGGGGCGAGCATAGTGATGCGCATTATTGTTGTCGATAAGCGTTATCGATAGTGTATTTAGTTTTGTCATTATGTGGGTTAGTGATAAAAATGAAAAAAAAATAGATAAAACAACATATTTATTAAAATAAGAATAATAATGACTTAAAATAAATTATTAATTAGGTATCTATGTATTAAAAAAACTATAAGTACAAATGTTTGGAATGTAACAAGTTATATTAAAAATATATATGTACTAAATTATCGATTATCGATAATGGCGTTGCGCCCGCGCAACATGCTCACCGCCCTAGCCGGGCTGAGGCCGAGCTATGATTTATGACCCCAACTGCACGGACAAAATAATTTTACTATAGTTCAGGTTAAAGTCTATGTACAGATGGAAAATAATTTTTTATAGTTTTTAAAACTATATTGATCAAAGCAATTCTGTTAAATTCAATTAAAATGCCCTATTAAAAAGAAGAAAACACTTCGGTTTATTATTTTGAATGTACAACCACATATTGAGGTTTATAAGCTTACAAAAGTTATCAATTATTTGCATTATATTTCGTAACTTAGACTGTTATTAAAAAATAAGAGGAGATAACTTTATTGGCACAAGGGATAGAAGAAAGCCGTAAACAAAAAGGACCAGATAAAATGAATCAATCAATCTCAATGTAGCTAAAAAGCGAAAGACATATTAATGAAGGACATATTATGGGGTTTGACGTGGTAGTTTAGGCAGGGCGTGAAGATTAGGTGGATGGTGACGGGGTGTAGAGGTGTGTCTAAACGGGGCGCCAGTTGCAGTCGGGGACGCGCTTGAAGTGGTAGTTTAGGCAGGGCGTGAATTTGAAGTTGACGTGGATGGTGACGGGCTGTAGAGGTGTAGAGGTGTGTCTAGACGGGGCGCTAGTCGCGGTCGGGGTCGCGCTTAACGTGGTAGTTGAGGCAGGGCGTGAAGTTGACGTGGATGGTGACGGGGTGTAGAGGTGTAGAGGTGTGTCTAGACTCTAGACAGGGCGCCAGTCGCGGTCGGGGTCGCGCTTGACGTGGTAGTTGAGGCAGGGCGTGAAGTTGACGTGGATGGTGAAGGGGTGTAGAGGTGTAGAGGTGTGTCTAGACGGAGCGCCAGTTCACGGTCGCGCTTGACGTGGTATTTGAGGCAGGGCGTGAAGTTGACGTGGATGGTGACGGGGTGTAGAGGTGTAGAGGTGTGTCTAGACGGGGCGCCAGTCGCAGTCGGGGTCGCGCTTGACGTGGTAGTTGAGGCAGGGCGTGAAGTTGACGTGGATGGTGACGGGGTGCAGCGCGGCGAGCGGTGCGCGCGCGTCCAGCGCGTCACACGCGCGTAGCTGCCGCGACACGCACGCGTACTCCACGCTCAGCGGCACGTAGTACTTTCCTAGACGGTAAAACATTGTTATTACACACCTCACCCCAACAAAAAACAGAACACTACGTCGATTTCAAGTAAATAGGTTTACTAGATGGTAGGATTTGTTTTCTGCCTAGGAGTCCGTCTGGTCTTTTACCTATTTCTGCCGCCAAATAGTAGTGCTTGCAATGTCTGAAGTGTAAAATTACAGGCTGTGGCGCATTCCATCTTAGCCTTCAGAAGTGACAAAGTGTATGAAGATATTTTTGCCAGAAGCTGCAGGTGACCATGAACTGCAGTAGCCATTGAACATCGGCTGGACAGTAAGTTCATTTTCCACTTCATATTTATAAAACAAAGTGACTTCGAAACCGTCATCAACGTAATGTGAAAACATCGAAATCGTTTTTTTTTAACTTCATAAATGAATATCCTTTAATAATGAGCTATCCTCAGAAAAAAGAACTATCTCAGACATTTTAAAACCATATTTAGAAGATAATTTATGGAGACCAAGATCATAAAAGGGTATTGATCCTTCAGGTACACCCAGTTTTATAACACGTCCCGGTGACACTACACCGTTAATTGTAACATTTACTCCCGGTTTGAGAGATATGCTAGTAAAAGATCAAGTGCGACATCACAAATGCCATAGAATTTAAGTTTATTAACAAAACTTTTATGATTCACACTATCAAATGCTCTTCCTTTCACAAATCAAGGCCTATCCAAAGATATTCTGCTATTCAAAGTATGCGGATATCCGTCTTATATAATATCCAGATATCATTAGATTTACCATCCGGATGAAACAAATAATACGGATAGTTACTTTTTATTATGGCACATATCATATTTAAAGTTTTATTTTATCAAAATCACTAACATAACACATTTCACAATGTATACACAATAAAACTGGTATTAGCAATCGTAACATTGTGACGACGTTGTTTATCATTATTGGTTTACGTAAACTAAGTTCAATTTCGATCGATCAAGAATGGGTAGGCTCAACCGGGGAAGGACCACGCTCTCACAGAATACCAGAATAAAATAGTAGTTGCTCAATGCTGTTGTGCTTCCGTGCTTCGTATGGTTAGTGTAGAGAACCGGAGAACCTTTTTACTGGAAACGAGGCATTTTATCTTAGTCCTCAGGGGTGGCAACGCATTTGCATTTTGATTCTTAATCGAGGATTGATGTAGACGTCTGTCTATGAGCCACAGCATCCACTTAATGTCAGGTGGACTGTGTGCTCGTTTGACATATATTTCTATAAAAAAAATGGATATGAGGCGTGGTCCTGAAATGAACTTCTGGACGGACTCAATGAAGATCCATGATGGGGGCGTTGATACAGGATAGTGCTGGGTAAACTCTGGCCGGCCTTGGTCACCCCCTTTGACGGAGAATCTCGATCCGAACCTGCTGGGATGGGTGATCAGCATGCTTTTCCCTGAGGACCGGTCTAGTCCCTCAGGTCACACACTGCCATCATGAAAGAGGCAAAATGAGAAGCGGGTGACTGTGGAGAAGTTGGACCGAGCCATTAGCCGCTTAAGAGCCAGGAACACCGCACCAGGGCCCGACGGAATCCCAGGTTGGATCCTGGTGCTTAGCCTGGCTGTTCTGGGGGACATGCTTAGGCAGCTGTTTTCCAGCTGTCTACACTAGGAGTGTCAAGATCCCCACAGCATGAAAAGAGGCAAGATTAGTCCTCTTGAAGAAGGAAGACAGGGCTGCAGATTCTCCCTCTGCGTACCGTCCTATATGCCTGTCAGAACAAGCAGTATCCCAGGGTGGCGTGGCTTTGGCAATAATTCGCGATATACGCGATATAATACGCGTCAACGCCTTTAACTCTCTACCCTGGGACGCAATCACGAGGGCACTGGCATATCATTGCAGGTACCTGCAAGGTATCATCGGAGACTACCTGCGCGGCAGGTAAATTCTGTACATGGAGTAGCAAGTTTCGGAGGGTGATAAAACATGGCGGTTCCACAGAGCTCGATTCTAGGTTACTGTGGAACCTCACGTATAATGCGATTCGGATTCGACCTACCCGATGGCGTAAATATCGTGTGCTATGCAGACAATACACTGGTGGTCGCCAGCTGGGTCAAGAGAGGAGCTTCGCCTCATAGCGCCTTATAAGGCTTTATGGTTTCAAAAATTACCACGGAGGAGAGAACCAACCGCCTCGCGCTCCTAGGGCTCCACCTGGATAGGTGCTGGGTAGTAGGAGTAATACAGTCTAACGGACGGACTGTACGGTACACCTTTATGAGTCAAAAGACTGGCCATCCGATGCCGCAGAAATAAAAGCTATAGTGTTGAGCGGAGGATGGCCATACGAATCGTGCTCGTCACGATCCCCCACTTCGAAGCTGTCTCGAGACACCGAGATATCACTGCGAGGGTGCTACCCTTGTATATGCTGATGGTGACGACCGTGGATTTTTAGCCGGTAAGAGTCCGGTATAACTTTTCCATCGTCTACGCAACGAAAGATATAAAGCGTTGAGGATTACCCCATGATAAAAAAGGACAAATTGTCCGACTAGGTAAGTCCAACTTTGATAGAGAGGTCAATCGACGGATCCAACTTGGCTTAGCAGCATTCGGGAGCAGCACTTTTTCGTCATGTATGTATTAAAATTTGAAAATAAGAGTATACAACAAGTGCGTGTTGCCATTAATGACTTATATCTGAGTGGTCCTTAAATGCTGGTCGTATCAAGAACCTTTAGACTGTTGAGTGAGCTGGTGAGAGGGAGTGGACCTGTATAATGATAACGATGATGAAGAAGTTTTGAAGTTCACACCAACCTCACACTTACTAGTTAAATTGTGTGGAGTGGACATGTAACCAACACATTGTCAAGAACATTTTGGAATTTTATCGTTATGATTACACCCTATCAGAGTCCACAGCTAAACATGGGCCTCTTCTATAGATTGCTTTTTGCTACATAAGGGGGGATATTTGTCGTAGGTGCCAAGTTTAACAAGCGGTTTGGCAACGGCAGTTTTGTATTATTTTAAATTGTTATCAGGAAGACGCTGCTTCTTGCTGCTTGCCCATCTTTCGTTTCAGTTACTCTCTGTCGCCTCTTACGGCACCCACGGGATGATATTGGGCAGTGGGTTCTCTTAAAGATGTTTCAACCATAGACTTAGAATATACTGGCGTATAGACCAACATAGTGTGCAAGGGAGAAGAAAATTCTTTATGGCAAAAATGCAAGATAGAAAAGGATAGGTACCAAATCTCATGACTCTGTAACCAATTTTGAATGACAGGTCGGCACAAATCGGCACGCAAGAAATAAGCTCCTAGATATTTTGTAATTTTTTAGAGTGTAATAGTGGTTATTTCTAGTAAGTAACTTTTTTCCAAAATGCTTACTTGTTCTGTGAGTGTGACTGTGGTGTTAATAATAGAAATAATCCTGATAATTGCACATTTCACAGATAAATTTTCAATACGTCGTCAATGTTATGACGCGTTTATTTTTGGTTAAAATTTATGTTATAATATAATTTTTTGTTAATTTTGATATTTTGCAAAGAAAAGAGTCACGTTGTTTTTGTTGAATTTGGTAAATACATTTTTATACAAAATATTTTACATGTACGCTAGGGATTGACTCAACTATATCAAAATTAATGTCGATATTTATCTTGAATGTTTATATTGAATCGATAGACTTGTCCACACAACAAGAAAATAAATCTCGGTTTGCGTTCTATAAATGTAATTTTATTTTGCCGTTTGTCAAACAGATTCCCTCCGGATTCTATAATTAGAAAAAATGGTTAAGGTTAATTTGCAGCAAACATTTACTTGAGAAGTATAATAGAAAAAGTAGAATAAAAACAATTTTATTAAAAGGAGCCATTTCTACATTATTTGTACCAGTAAGTATAATATTGTTATAATAAGACTTCAAAAATTTAACTTTCAAAACTTTAGATAAAAATAGAGACAGATTTTTGTACATTATAAAAAAATCTAGAGATTATCCTATTTAAGCTATTATGAACCCAACTAAGTATCTATTTATCAGCCAAAAAATGTATAACCTTACTTCACCACCCGCACCTCACGGTCACACTAGTGCAATATTCATAGTATCACACTATTTTCCCCAAGGGGTTGCGCGGAGCTTCGGATTATATTCCCAAGTCACAATGATAAAAGTTTTAGCGTAGTTAGATATAATATATTTAGTAATGCTCTTGAAGCGACACTAGATGCCCGCGCATGAGACGCGCGGTTCAATATGCCAGGATAGTATAAATTCCATAGTATTTGATACTCACAACGCTCGATGCCCGATTCATGCTTGATGGCCGACGACATTGTGCCGAGGGCTTAAATAGCGTGGTTCATCGCCTACAGCGTTAGTCGTAGAGAAAAGGAACTCGTTGTTAAGTAATAGCTGCGCGGATCAATAGATCTGCGAGATTAAGTTGCACATGCCGTGGTTAGTCCATGAATGAGCAACCATTTTCTTAACATACCGAGATTGAGGGAATAGAGAGTGCATCTGTATCCTCAGACACTTGGTGCACTTTATTCTGTTATGATCATTATGTTTTTAAAATTCATGCAGCTAAAATGATAATAAGTTTATTATTACTTTATATTTTTCATGCTGGGGCTACACCTAACGAGAAACGTCAATGCCCATAAACGCAACAATTATTGCCTTAATTTTAACGCGATAAAGTGAGTGGCCACACTTGGACGGTCAACGTCATTTCAATTTCAATGCCGTTGAACGGCGTTAAAGTTGGCATTAATGTAAACTGACCATTTATTTTTTAACTCAAAACGGGACATGGGTTTATTTATACTCCCCAGTTAGCAGGTTAACAATAAAAAAAATATTATGTTATTTATTTAAAAAGCTGTAACTTTATACAATTAATGTTCACTATATATAGGAACAAATTTGCTTTAATAAAGTTGGTGATGATTTTAAATAAGAATAAAATTCTGGGCAAGTTTTTTTACATTGACCATTTTACATTGTTATCAACATCGCGTTGGAACCTGTAAGTGATTTTTTTCAGACGTCCACAATTTATTCATAATAGAAAAATAGTTTTTCTACTGGAGCATTTGTACCAGGTAGACATAAAATATATTCGATTAAAATGCAAAAGAATTTATGTTGAAGTGTTTGAATACTTCCACCCAACGAGTTTCTGCGAAAACTTTTAAATTATCTCATTCGGTTATTTTTTTGGTCGGTCCCGCTCTCGCACCGTTCGTGTCTGACGAACTTCATAGTTTAAAATTTTCGCGCGGTTCAGGAAAATGGGACTATTTTACGTCCCGGAGCTTTGTTTGGGGACAACGGGACAGGTGACCGAGAAAAGGGACAGTTCCGTTAAAAACGGGACGTGTGGTCACTTTACGTTAATATTCCTTGAATTTCAAAGAATATTAACGTAAACTCTATATTTGATGAGTGTAAATGTTTATTATATGAATATATTTCAACGGCTTTCGAGGAATTTTTTACAGACATTCCGATCTTGACTACAAAGAACACTGAATTCCTCCCCTCGCCGAGTCATTACTCAAACAAAATGTAAATGTCTGTACAAAAAAATTTGTATTTCATTAAATATTATCGCGAGACATTGTAAAATATTTCAAAACAATTAATGTTAAGAAATCCGCAGATCTATGGGGGATTTCCGTTTATTGTGTCTATAATATATGCAATCGCTCCTCAACTTGCTATTATTTTTAATACAAGTTCGAATTTGGTGTTTCGTGATTTGATGAAATATAGTAAAGTTATACCTTTATTTAAATCTATTAGTACATTGGACCTCACTAATTTCAGATCTATTTCTGTACTGTCAATGCTCAGTTAAATTTTTGGAAAAATTATTGTAGATCAAATGTTATTTTTAATGTAAAGAAATTGCTGTACAAAAATCAGTTTGGTATTACAAGGGGTCATATTTTCTGTGCATGGGAGAATTCAGAGGATGCTTTAGTATATTTAGTGACCTTTCCAAGGCTTTTGACTGTGTTCACCATGAGACATTAATTAGGAAGCTATATCATTATGATGTAAAAAAACATAGCACTTACACTTATTACATCATATTTAAGTAAAAGAACACAAACTGTTGTAATTAATAGGATTAGTTCTTCCGGGTCGGTAGTATCTATGGATGTTCTTCAGGGCTCAATTCTTGGCTCCTTCCTGTTCTTAGTTTATATTATTATAATATATCGAAGTGCATAATGCTACATCGAAAGTAGTACACTGGTTTAATATAAACAATTTGCTTTAAAACGGCAATAAAACTATATATATATATATCATGGAGTTCTATGTACTACGTACTAGAGAAGCTATTCCAAACAAAAAATGTGCACTAATCTGTTTTCGCGCATGCGCGGGAGATAGTAGATTTTAGTCTATGATTGTAGATAGCGTGGCATATAAATGAAGAAATTTATTTTTCTATTGTAATATTATTACCTATTTATTCACTTGAACAACAAATAATTTTACTTATTTGACTATTGAATTATTAATTACGTTCAGGTTTAAACTTTAATTTGAAATCTCGTATTATTAGCGCAGCTCCACACTATGAATATTGAAGCCACACTAAATGACACTAAAGGTGTACGGATTGCAGTACAGTTCATTTGAACATAGTGAATGTTCGGAATGCCAAATCTAGTACGTAGTACATATATATTGATGATATATATATATATATATATATATATATATATAGTACATTGGAACATAAAACCAGCAGTGGAATTACTGAATTACAATCAGCTGACTAGGGGTCAATGTACGCGCGAACGCCGAATTCGCGCGGCCCGCAACTAGCGATGGTACCACAATACCTAATAATTTACAACACTTGTCTAAATACCTAACTTATCTACTTAACCTACTATTTTGCCACTGTGCTTGTCTCCACGTAGCCACTTTAATTCAATTCACAGGTTAAATAAACCAAATAACTGGTTCGATTCCCGCTAATGAAAAAATACTTAAATAAAATGTTAACAAGGTTAGAGTCATGCTTTTTTATCCATTGTGTAGGTATGTTTATTATGCTGATGTATTCAGTTATGTACCTATTCAGATCAGTTCAGTACTAAGTTATTTAAAAAAAAATTAGGTATGAAACAGCTTACCGATTCTTCGTGGCCTTATGAGATTCTTCAAGGCACATTAACATGTTGCCGTATTCACGAGCACTATAAACGTACCTACGCGTTAGGCATTATTAAAACAAAACAAAAAACACAAAACGTAACAACAAGAACAACATCATTAATTAATAAATAACAAGTAATAACGACAATAATTTAATAAACAAAACAATTGAACTATCGCTCGTGATAGTCAACATGGCACTGTCTCAAAAACTGAAATTTTTAATCAAACCCGCCATTGTAACGTCCTTTAAGCATGTGTAAACTCCACAGCGCGAGGCGACACGAAGCAGCGTGTGTGTGAAAGGGAAGGGTAGAGTGAGTAAGTAGTATACCTAATGCATTGTTTCGTACCGATCTAGGTAAGAGTTCGGCGCCCGCGAGGATATTGACCCTATTGTCAGCTGATTTTCTTTTTTAAGTTTCACTGCTGGTTTTATGTTTCAGTATTTTCATTTTTTTTTTGTGAAATATCGTTTCAATTAACTGTAAAAACATGATGGAGCGTGAATAAAGTTAATAAAACGTTTTGAAAAGATGATTTTTTTTTTCCTCGGGATCGAATTTCTTTGTGACCCATCATCATAGGTATCCTTAGTACTATCATCTGTCTTCGTTTTCGGGAGCGTTTCAAAAATACCCTGTATAAACAATCGTAGTTATATTTCATTATAGAACTTTTGCCACAGGTTAGAAAGGGAGCGATCGTCTTCTCGAAAGCCCGGTAAAAGCCCACGCGTGTGAGAGAGACGACTAATTTTTATGACAACCTAATCGCGCAGTTTTGCCGCGTGTTGACGTTATAAGGCCTGTATATATACAGTAATCTATGGCCTGTGTAGAACAGGTCAGCGACAGCGACAGAAAAGCGCGCGGGAAATTTGAAATAGTTTGAAACAGTTTACGAATTATTTTATTAGTTGATGTTATTGATTGAGCAGTTTGATAGAGCAAGCCTGGCCTCTCGGCTTCTATGGAGGCTTCGCTATCGCAATTATCCTTATCCCGAAACTGTTTTATTTCATCACACATTTGAAGAATTTTATATATGTATTTGTGACTACAAGATACTAACCAAGTGCGTTGAGCGCGAAAACTGGAACGTACTGCGTAGGCGGATGTTTTTCATACTGGTCGTATTGATGGTGGTGGGGTGAATCGCTTGACGTGTCCTGCGAATAAACCAACTTAAGTAAGTGGTCAGAAATGCGGGTGCAATAATATCTTATCATTAATCTACATTTCTTTATTGATTTATTTAGTTTTTGACACCTACATTATAATCGGATGGAAAGACGATGGATTTATATAACATTCAATTCAAATATAACGTGTGCTTGTGGTGGAGCCGTAAGAGAATTCATCACCCATTGTATCCCAAGGGTGTAGAGGACGCGACTATGGGAAAAGCCAGCATGATCACTTGGCTTCCGACTAATGGCGGTAAAACCATCTTCTTTATGAGTAAAATAATCTGCGACGAGGAGCAGCGTAAAATGGTCAAGACGTCTAATGCTGAGATCGTCCATGTACTCGCGAAGCGTGGCGCGTGTCCGGTAGTGCATTTACGGCTGATAAAGAAGAGAGAAGAAACAGTTACAGCGTGTAGAGTCAATAGGCAGATACAGGGCGTAGGTGTTGTAAAAATAGCAGGTGTATAGTTGTGCAATTATGCAGGGAGTGTAGAACTGAAAGCACGTGCGTGCGTGCGTGCGTGCGTGCGTGTGTGTGTGTGTGTGTGTGTGTGTGTGTGTGTGTGTGTATGTGTGTACTTGCGGCGATATGTCGTGTGCGTGCAGCGTACGGTGCAGTATGCGTGTGTGTGTGTGCAAGTAATTGCGTACCTGCGGCAATGCGTCGTGTGCGTGTGCATGTGTGTGTGTATCTGTGGCGATGTGTCGTGTGCGTGCAATGACAACGCAGTATGCGTGTATACCTGCGGCAATGTGTCGTGTGCGTACAACAACAACGCAGTGTGCGTGTGTGTGTGTGTGTGTACCTGCGGCGAAGTATCTTGCGCATCCTCTGTGGAGGCGGAGGCGGAGGTGGAAACGGCGGGGCGCGCGGCGCGGCGCCGCTTGTGCGAGTAGAGCTTGCCGTGCGGCGCGCGCACTTGCGACTCCACTGCCTGGCTAATTGTATCATCTTTACTCTTCATATTCATTGTATAATTGTCAATGAAATTACGCTAGCGTAGTAGAAAATGGAACTAAAACAAAACGTGAAACTAAAAAGTAGAGGACTCAAATCCGCAATTCCATTGATTTAAGGTATTAAGGATAGATGTAGATGTCTATAGACCACAGCATCCACTTACCATCAGGTGGACTTATTCAATATTAAAAAAAATCCATTAACCAATTTCGTCCCGTGGATGTCCTCATCCATCCATCTATCCATTACAGCCTATAAAAGTCCACTGCTGAACATAGGCCACACCCATAAATTGCCTCATCGGGAGGATTTGGCCATAGTTGCCACGCTGGGCAGGCGGTTTGGGAACCGCAGTTTTTTATTATGTTGAATTGTTATCATCAAAAAGATGCTGCTGCCCATCTTCTGTTTTAATTTACCGCTGTCGCCTCTTACGACACCCACGGGACGATATGGGGTAGTGGATATTATTACACCGCCACTACACAGTGGATATCCTAAGATATTAGAAACACCTAATGGCTTCCAATATATGTTATATATGGCGGTATAACGCAAACGTTGGTTAATGTGATCCATCACTGATTCCATCACTGTTCAAAAGTATGTATGGGCTCCAAATAATTGTTCCGAATCCGTTTTCTAAGTTCGCAAAGCGACTTCATGATACATGAGCAATTTTTAATGCGGGCTAAATTTATTTTAAGTGTTAAATAATTAAAACAAAATTACAAAGTTATAAGTAGATGTATTTAGGTGGTGGTTGTAGGTATTCTTTTTCTACTAAGGAGGTGGTCTGGGTGTGTGTCTACCCCTTACTTATATCTGCCGTCAAGCACCAGTGTGTGGGGAGTTCGTTCTAAGGGTATAGAGAGCCAATATAGTTACAGGCTGTGAGGCATTACATTGTAGTGTTTCTTTATTTGATGTTGGTTGGAAGTGACCATGGGTAGCTCAAGTAGACACTTACCATTAGGTGGACTGTAAGATCGTTTATCACTTCAATTTTAAAAAAAATACTATTACAAATGCTGTTATACAGAATGGTTAAAAAATCGTGGATCAAACGAAACAGGTCGATAGTTGGGGTTATTTGCAGTAAAAAATATCTCTGTGCAGAGCTCTCACTTCATCCTCTTAAAAGTTATGACCATTTGAGTGTTTTTTTGAAGAAAATACCAAAATTTGTAATAAATAGGCAATTACAGTAAAATGGGTACCTATTTTAAAACAATAAATGGTGTTTAGTTGCTTCTAGGAAATGTATCATCACTACAGAAGTGCTTTTATGACTGTGGGTATCATGATTTATGAGTATTGGAATTTTTTTCAATATCTTTTAAGTCTCACGAAAAATTATGTTATTATTTTTTATGTGAACATAATAAAATAATTTTTCGTGGAACTTAAAAGATTCTCCAAAAAACACTCAAATAGTCATAACTTTTAAGGAGATCAAGTGAGAGCTCAGCCACAGATATTTTTACCGCAAATAACCCCAACTATCGCCCTGTTTCGTTTGATCCACGATTTTTAACCCATCCTGTGAATACATGGAACGGACTAAACGGAAGTGAATGAAAACAAGAATGTTTGATAGTGGAACAAGAGTGTGAACAAACTGAATGTATGTGTTGTTGAAAACATGTGAGAGTATAAGTTAAGGTTAAAATGTGATTTGTGCTGTGTTCTAACCATACATACTCTACAACGAGTATACTCGCCTCCGTATCCTGCGACCTGGAGAACCGCCTCTCGATGGAGTTCTTGAATTTGTAGGAGTGCAAGTAGTCGTCGAGGTCGGGCTTGTGCAGCTTGCGCAGCGCCGCGTCGCGCTCGCGCTGGTGGCGCGCGTCCGTCGGCTCCGCGCCCCGCACCTCCCCCTCCCCCTCGCCCCCACCCGCCGCCGCCCCCACACACATCCCCACCGACCCTCCCCCGGGCACGCACTGCACCGCCGCCACTGAACATCAAACACAAAACATCTTCAAGTTACTCAATGCCGGTGAGGATTCGGCCGTCAGTTGTGGTTCGCGGCTTTTACCATGATATAAGTGTTATCAGAGAGAGATATTTATTTGGCCATTTCTTAACAAATTTTGGTGGGCACTGGCAACTCAATATAACATTATATAAGCTTATAACTAAACTTAAATTATACACTAAGGAAGGAAAACTAAATCGTTTTGAAAAAATGCAGATAGATACAAAATATATAAAAAAGCGAATAGCCAACCTTACAAACTTGTTTGATGTGTAACGGTACAAATAGAACTGCCACTCAGGATATACTAAGTTGTGTAATCATCCCAACCCTGATTTTCAGTGGCAACCTCATTATAATAAATTTGAAACATAAAACACATTACATACACATTACATATACATTACACTATAATTAATTGTTTCAAAATTGTAGATCATCATTATCATCATTATCAGACCGTAAAAATCCGCTGATGGGCCTCTCCCATTGTAGAAAGAGTTACCATAATCGTCACGCTAGGCAGGCGGATTGACAATCACCGAACCTAACAGCATCTCCACATTCCCACGCGATTCGCTGCACGATTCACACCGTGAATCACGGCGTGAATCGCGGCAAGTACATTTATCAGATGCCATCCTAGTGCTGTAGGAGTATTGTTTTGTAAAAATAAGATGTAAAGAAGAATAGCTTTTTGGTTGAAACGACAATACTTTTCTGGACTCCATACCTCGATCACATTCCAAAGGGTACGACTGGTCTGGCGCCGGCTCGTAGTGGTCGGGTGGGTAGGCGTGCGGACCGAGTGGCGGTTGGATGACACCCGGCTTCACCGTGTAGCTCAGCGAACTACTGGATGAACTGGCGGTTTCCGAGGATGAGCCAAACGATCGACTATTGTGCCGGGGGGCTTCGCCTGAGAAGTTACGTCGTTTATATAATATGTAAGTAAGTTAGTGTGGGCTTGACTTTGCTACTGCTTGTAAATAATAACGAGACTGACGTTTTTATAATTACGATCAGTTTAGTTTCGAAAATATATAATAATTTACCGCGTACGAGTGGTGCATCCCAAAATTTGTATACGAATACCTAATATTTTAAATGACAACAAAATGACTGCTTACACAAAAGTGTATACCTCTCGTAGAGATAGATAGTTTGAAATTACCGAAAACAACAGCTATTTTGTTCCATAACATCTATGCTCATAAATTATTGTCTCATATCTAATTTATAAAATATAATTTTTGTTTGTTCGTATTTTATGCGTTGCCATACCGTTCATCAGATTGCGCTACAACTTTATCATCTTATTGCTTGCACTTCGTAGGTATAGTACAATTAACTTACAGTAGGTGGCACGCGTGTCGTACCGATAAATTTATTTGAACGTTCATAACATACGTAATATATCATTCAACTTCAATGAATGTATTCCTCATTAAACAATATTAAAACGATATTTCCGTAATTATTTCTTCTGCGGCAGCAACGCGCCGGGTAGCAGCTAGTATTATATAAAAATATTTTTGAAATGTTTACTAACCTTTTGTGATAATCTCGCAATGCCTATTAAGGTGAGAGGCGAGCTGTGCGCAAATGCCGTCGGCGGGAAAGCCTTGAGTTTCTGCCAGGTACCGTAGCGCTTCTCCCACCGCTTCTTGATAACCGGCGCGGAAATGTTCTTCCCTCGCCTGCTTTTCGCTCGCTGAAATGATCCACAATATGTTTCAGGGTATTTTAGTTATATACAAAGGTCGCGTTTTGTGTGTGCAATTAAGGGTTATTGATTAAATTTTTTGAGAGTTGGAAAATACAAGGTGCATTATTAAGACCAAAGGGAGACTTTTGTAAGTAATAATCATTTAGAATAATAAAAAGAAATAACCGGTGCATTTTAAATATTTTACAATATTTTTAATATCAGGTTTGCTATTCTTCCTTCATGATTAGAAGTTTCTTCAATTTATTCTTTCATCAATACGTGTTGTTAAAATCTAGATCTAGATATTCACCGTAGGAGTATCAAGTACAAGTAAACTGGGTTGTGCGTGATTTATTGATATAGATATATAATATATAAATATATATACCAGCCTATAATATTAATGTTAACTAATAATTTATCTTCCAGGTAGCGAAAACTTGATGACAGATGGCAGGATCCAGAAAGATCAAAATTAATTACCTACTAAATTTAAATTTGTTGGTTTTGTTTGGATGCATTGTGATCTATGATGATTCTTTTTTTTACAAATGCACGCCTACCTCCGATCTCATGGGCATTATAATGTAAACAAAAGTTTGGAGAATAGTTATTACTGTGTTTAATATTAACAACAAAATTGTGACAACACACGAAATCGAAATAATCAAATAGAGAGAAGAATTAAACTTCGTAAAAGAACTTGGTCTTACAAACCATTGATTCGCTCCTGCAAGTACTTTAGATGTCGTATAGCCATTTCTATGATCTCGGTTTTCTCCACTCTTCCCCGGCCCTTCTTGAGGTACTCTGGCGGAATAAGGCGAGAGAGGTCGGCTAGGCAATTATTCATCCTGTCTCGGCGTCTCTTCTCTATTATCCGGTGGGACATTGGGTCTTGCTGTAAATATAAGATAAATTATTAAGTTTGCTTTCAGTAGCTAATATAAATAATAAAAAGTATAATATTCAACTAAATTTATTACACCTACTGAAGAGTTGTAAACAGTGTAAAGTAACGCTTTTCTATTTATGGAAAAAATTTATGGTACATTTACGCTGTAGCTATAATTTGACTCAGCAGAAATGAGTTGACTCAACGGGGAAAGGACTGCGCTCTCACAGTATACCAGCTTAAAACAGAACCATCTGTTGTGTTTTATATGATAAGTGGCGAGTACTGAAGAACCTTTTGTTAACTAAGCATTCCACTTTAGTCCTCAGGGATTAAAACGAATTTGCACCTTGATTTTTAATCGAGAATATAAAATATATAAAATGTACCATTGATTGGACTGTATGTTCTTGAGCCCTTAATCTATAAAAAATGAGAACTGAATCCAAGTTTAATTAATCAATTCGAACTGATCTATAATCCATTAACATAAGATGAAGTCCAATACGATGGGAGAGTTTTAAACATACATATCTTTAGTAGACAATTTATTATTTAAATTTGTTGTATTATTGTTGTATTTGTGTTGCGAGTAGATAATTTATTATTTACATTTGTAGATTGAAGCTTCTCAAGTACGAGTATGCACCAAGTGTCAATGTGGCATAATCACTGTTCAATCAAAACAGTTAACTGCTGGATATAAACCTTTTCTAAAGTCACCACGCCATCGGCATCGCCTGGCAGGCGTATTGAGGATAGCATTATTATATTACGTACCTTAGACGTTGCTATCCGTTACCTGTCCGGGGTATGTATTTTATTTACATATTATAAATAAAATACATGCCATCTGTCGGAAGCCATGGAGTGTTGCTGGCATTTGCCTAAGACGCCTCTTTCAATACCCATGGGACAAGGCGGAGTGATAGATTCTCCTATGTCACCGCCCACCACAAGATGGCTTTTCTTTCTTTGTTTTATACGTACATTGAACCTAGAGATCAGTGGGCTTCGGTACTCGGTGAAGTATGACGCTGAAGCGGCAATACTAGTTCCACTAAACACATCCAGTGCTATAACAGCGTTTTGTCTCGCTCTACAGTGTAGTTTAGCGCCTAGTACCCAGTGGCGAAACCAAAATCATTCCAATGTGCTCCGTGTGACTTTGCTTTAAATTAAATCATACCGATTTCAGTAAAACTTTTTAGACACTGTCATTTACATTGGTCAATCTAACTTTTAAAAAAAATAAAAAAGTGGCAATTGCACAAAGAACCAACAACCGATGGGGAACAAAGGTTCTCGAGTGACCTTTCTTTACTATTTCTGCCGCCAAATAGCAGTGCTTTGCACTGCACACACAGAGATGACAACACACCTGAAGCCTTCTATGTTTGAAGTTGGCTGCAGGTGTCCATGAACTGCAGTAGCCACTTACCATCTGGTGAACTGAAGAAGTGTAGGACGGCCCCCACTCAATGGAGGCAGGTTGCTCAGGACCGTATTTTATGTTATTCTTTGATGGAGGCCTATGTTCGGCAGTAGACTTGTGATGGGTTGCAATAATGATGATGTTAGTGTATATTATAAAATAACATTTAATAAGAGATGTATAAATCGGGCATATTCAGTGTGACTTGCCCTCGAGACCTTCCCCTTCTTCATATAGGCGCCGGGTGGGTACTCTGCCTCGTCTTCGGACGGCACGGTGAAGTTAAGCTGCTCGCCTGCAGTCCTCCCGAAACCATCGTTCGAACTGTAGCTGAAACAAATATTTACGTTAAATTGTAAGTATATTTTAATAGGTGGTAGATCCACGCTGCAGCTATGTTATAATTTTAGTACGAATGGGTCAGCTCGACCGGGGTAGGACAACGCTCTCACAGAATACCAGCGTAAGATAGCAGCTTAATGCTGCTGTGTTTCGTATGGTGAGTGTAGGTAACCGGAGACCTTTTTTAGTGGATACGAAGCATGCCATCTTAGTCCTCAAGAGTGATACCGCATCTGCATATAGATTCTTAATCGAGGATAAATTGCATTATTGTTGTATAGTAGTTAAGTTAGAGTTGGAATGAAGTATTGGAAGTCCGAGTCACTTATTATGCAAAACATTCAAATAATATATTTTTAAACATTCAAAAAAATAATTTATGTCGAACTAACATGGGACGAAGGTCCTCTTTATCACGTATGATGCACTCGTACAATGAGAATTTTAATGATATCGATATTAATGCCACTAAACGAGGTAATTATAAGAAGATTGTCACTGAGAAATTTAAACAAGTACTCATTGACTAGATAATGGAATATATACACGAACATTACAAAAAAAAACTGATAAGCAGTGGTCATATTTCCTATCATAACCCTACAATATTTGTCAGTCGATACTGTATTTAGATTTTTACTTCTAGATTAAGAATAATAAGATATTGTCAATGTCAAGTTATAATGTAACAAGCTTTATTTATTGTTGAAAAGTGTTATAATTAAGTAAGTGACCAGCGTTGCTGAGTTCACAATAATAAAAATGTTTAGTAATTATATTAGATAAGTTAATAATTGTGAACTTGTTTGTGGTCCTAAGTTTAATAAATTAAAAAAAAAAAAAAAAAAGTTTTCAAATTGGATGTTTTTTGTCATTGGTCACGATGTCTCGACGACCATCAGGTTCAGGTGAGATAGTGGTGAGACGCGAGCGTGTGCCTAATAAAAAAGTTTTGTTAGGTATAGGCTCGCTAAGATGTCGTTATGACATCTTAAATTGAACAATGACAATGACTATGACAATGACGATGACAATGACAATGACAATGACGATGACAATGACGATGACAATGACGTTGACGATGACAAACGATAACAATGACGACGACTGACTATGACGATGTGTGACGGTGACGAATGACAATAGCGATGACAATGATGAAGACAATGATTTTGACAATGACGATGACAATGACGATGACGATGATAATGAAGATGACGATGACGATGTTATAATCGTATGTGTAGAGTGTGTGACGACGACAGTGGCTATGACAATGACGATGACGATGACAATGACGACGACGATGACAATGACGATGACGATGATATTGACGATGTCAATAAACTCAATTCACAAAAACTATGCATTAGCAATGAATCGATCGATCTTCGATCGATTAAATTTATCGATTATCCTCTAAAATCCCTTATTTGATCTCAGACTGCCATCCATATAGCGAAAGCACGCGGCACAACAGCACAATGAACATCATTGAGTTATAAGTACCTACGTAGTACGTATTAGAAGCTATTCTAAACAAAAAACTTGTCACATCTTGATGACCGCTGTGATGGCCTGTGCGGACGATCGCACCGTGAAATGTAGTCGAAGTCAATTAAATACACATTATTATGGATAACTCAAAAACTACGGGTCAGATCTTGATTAAATTTATATGGGACCACACGAGAAGCACCAGCTTTCAAATAAAAAAAGAATCATAAGATAAATATAAATAATAAAAAAGTTCACATTAAAAAAATACAATCGAATTGAGTAACTCCTTTTTTGAAGTCAGTTGAAAATTGCGTCTTGCATAATAAAATTGATTATCAATTGCAATGTACCAATCAACGTATCAATTTATAATTAAATATAATTGTTTTTTTTTTTATAATAATAAATTCATACCATTTTGAATGTATAAAATCGTGTCTACGGACACGTGGCGTTCGAGATCAACGTGTTGTAAACAAAATGGTGCGCTTCGTTTCTTTTCTTACAATTTGTCCGAAAATATTTATTTTCAACGTGTCCTTGAAATTTGAATTGTGTATTTACTGATTTTATTAACATTTTTGTGGTAGCTAATGTCACTTGTTCTTCATTAAATCACACGGTTCTAATTATGTACCTAACTTTTGTTTATTAAACGTGCCCCTTTATATATCCTATCACTTATGACGAAGTCCACAGGACTGGTTTCCCACTACCAGTTTGTAAATTTTGAGTTTAGCATTTTTGGATAGATTTACTTACGGCCAATCGGTTGTCTAAGCCTCATCAGCAGGCAACAGCCGGATCTCCCCGCAGGGTTGAGCCGCACACATGTGAGTTTTTTTATGGAATAGCGTGACAAAAACAGTCCACCTGATGGTAAGTGGATGCTGTGGCCCACAGACATCTACATTTATCCTCAATTAAGACTCAAAATGCTGATGCGTTATCATCCCTGAGGACTAAGATGAAATGCCTCGTTTCCAGTAAAAAGGGTCTCCGGTTCTCTACACTCACCATACGAAACACAGCAGCATTAAGCAGCTATTTTACGCTGGTATTCTGTGAGAACGTGGTCCTTACCCGGTCGAGCCGACCCATTCGTGCTAAAACCATAATATAGCTGCAACGTAGCTCAACCACGTAAAAAAGGTTTGGCATATGAAGAAAAAATTTTTTTTTCTTTTTTTTACAAACAAACATAAATTGCACTAGCACAAACATCAGACCCGGAACAATTATTTGTAGGCCATACAAATACTTGTTCCATGCGGGATTCGAACCCAATTCGATTGCGGCCCTTTAGCGCTGCAACTCAATTGCTAAGCCTCTGCGCTACGGAGGCGTCATTGGCATTATATTCCTCCTTACATCTAAAAATTGAATAAATAACGGTGGAATTTCGTACACTAGGCCACCACTACTTAGTCTCTATAATATTATCCCTGTAATCTATAATATATAAAAACCAATTGCTGTCCGTTAGTCTCGATAAAACTCAAAAACGTCTCGACCGATTTTGATGAAGTTTTTTCTGTATATTTGAATGGGTCCCTAGATGGTTTAAATTCAATATTTTAACTCGGTAGGTGGCGCTGTTGTCGAGATACAGAAATCACCCGAGCGAAGCAGGGGCGGATCGCTAGTAACCTATAATTTATGCAATTACAATTTAAAAGTTAAGCTTAAAGTTTAATTTTAGCGAGCTATCCAAACGATGGTACGCGAAGAATTTTTATTTTACGTAGTAGATTAGTAGGAGCTGTGGTAGCTCAGGGCTAAGCACTCACTGTAAATTTCACAGTACACACAATAACCTGGGTTCGATCCCCGCGACACCAATGAAATTGCTGATTTACCACGTGCTCGGCGGTGAAGAAAACATCGTGAGGAAATCTGCATGTTTGAGAAATAAGAAAAAAATATTTCGAAGGCATGTGAAGTTTGCCAACACGCATTGGGGCAGCGCGGCGGACATTTCCTTACCCTAAAACCCTCTTAGAAATGAGGTAACCTGTGCTCAGCAGTGGGATGTATATAGGCTTTACAGCATTTACTTTTAAATTAAAATTTCTAACAATATACAATAAGAAAGATATTTATTTTATAGACCTTTACGCATAGAAGAGATATTTGCTCAGAAAATATATCAGACTAATCCTATCCTATCTATCTATAGCAGTGATTCCCAACCAGTGGTTCGCGGACCACAAGTGGTCCCAAAGAACTTAAATATGGTCTGCGAAAGATTTAAATATTTTACCTACCTAATTGTTTTAAATAACACATTTATTATTTTTTCGTCACGCGGGCAGTGCAACACCGCGCGTCACGTTAGTAAGTACCTGCTAGCTTTTACAATAAATACACAAATAATACTGTCAATGAATGATGCTTTTCAGTTTATTATATAATTATGTTAAAAGTTGTGATTATAATTTATTGTTAGATTAACACAGTTATTTCTTTCATCTTGTGGTCCCTACTAACTACGAAAAAATCAAAGTGTTCTCTGGTCTAAAAAAGGTTGGGAAACCCTGATCTATAGAAAGCCTATCGCTAATAATCAAGTACTCTTCTATTAAACCAGTTTTTTTTAATCTAAAAAGTAGAATGTTAGAGTTGTGCAACACATAGGCATACGGGCGCGGGCTTCTGACCTGCAAGTTTCGCAATAAATTATTTCGTTATAAAAAAACGTTAACCCCACAACAGGATTTTCTCCTGTATCGTGGAGGCAGTTTACATAGATAAACTGCACAAGGACAACGGACCCGAAACAATTACTTGTAGGCCATACAAATACTTGTTCCGTGCGGGATTCGAACCATCGGCCTTCAGCGCCGTAACTCATTGCTAAGCCACTGCGCCACGGAGCCGTCAAATGTTTCGATGTTCCTTATTCCACTATAAAGTCCACAATGGCCATATTTTTTATTCCACCTATTGAATGTCCTTACGTGTTATTGAAGAATCTGAAAAATTTATAAAGGTTGAACGATAATAGTAATGTCTATGAGGTCGGTTCAAGTCGCGGCGATAAAAACCACCACGTGAGCGGCGGCATGTGATGGACGGTGTTTCGTTTTCACGTGTCTGATACGTCCAAGTTTTTATTGGATCAATAGGAACGAAACACGCAAAACCATCACTTATTCTAAGTACGGTTGAAACCATTTTCGCGTCAAACTGGCGGAATCCTGTTGCAATTTTTTTTACCTCAACGTTATTTTAGTAAAACCTGATTTCACAAAGTTCTAGGTAACATAAAAATAAATACAAGAAATAAAGTAGCAAAATATTAAATACAACATACTTTTTGTATTTTCTATTATACAATAAAAATTTAACTATAATAACTGTGTTAATTCATTGATTAATCAGTCTGGTTATAGCAGTGAGCAGACCTACTGGTAATACAGTAATTAATTCATTATAATCTATGTATCTGCGAATCTTGTATGATTATTAATTATCTGTGCAAACCACGACTTTGACCAAGGAGTCTAACCCACTATTAATCCAAGTTTCCAAATTCTAAGACTGCAAAGTATTAATCGTCTATTTCGCTTGCAGTGTAAATAAGATGATCCTGACTAATACGAAAGATTTTACCTATAAAAAAAGTTTTAAAACCAAAAAATTTAAGTTTTATATCACCCAGCACTAAGGTACACTCATTTCCATTATCTCTAACCTCTACAACCGTCGATAATACGACACGTGCTCCGCTCTTAAACGAGACATCATCAGGAGAACTGGACACTGCGATGGCTAAGCGGGCTAAGCGTCGTTCCAAGTTAGCAAATTTTTCACATCTTTAATACTTATATTACAGTTCAATGTAGTTTGTATATTATCATCATTATTAAAAATCTACTCCGTACTACTATCCTAATTGAAAGATTTAAGTGACAATAAAAGTACACAAAAACCTTAAACGAGACAATCGTTTTTGGGCCCACTAGAAATTTTAACGACCCTCAATGTTATAATACACAAAAAAAAGATACAAATTTATTATTGTAAATAGCATAAAGATTTTATGAAAATCTAAACGGAATCAAAAAATCTGAAAAAAAAAGAGTTGTTTTGATATTTGGTCATTGGTTCTGATAATGTAATATTAAAAAAAATGTAGTAGAGATGTGCCAACTCTGAAGAAACTCGATTCGAGTTTACTTGAGTTGAAATTCACGTAACTCGAATAGTACTCGAGTTACGCAACTCGAATTGGCGGAACGAAGCTGTGTCAGTTTGTTACAAATTACTTTTATATTTGTTCTTCCATCCAATACAATTACTATTACTAAACTTAATAGGTAGTTATATATTTTTGGTTTGCGTATAGACAATCTTCATAAAATAATATCACTCTAACTTTATGACGTAGCTATTAATGTTATTAATAATTTAACTATCAGCTATCACAAATTATACTTAATCAGTTTATTGATATTACATAATACGACTATATCAATAAATTGCTCGAATTAGTAAGTAGAGTTCATCACTAGATTGTAGATAGACACTGCATTGACCGTAAGATAAAGATGCGACTTGAGTAGAATTTTGTGACTCTAGTCACTCGGGTTAATTTATCATGTCGTACTCGAGTTTTTGAGTTATTCGAATTAACTATTTATCACTCGAGTTGAGAATAGTGATTACCTTAGTTAAATCATTTTAAATAGGTACCTTTATTAAATAAGTAATATGTGGCAATATTAAATAAAATACAAATATTTATTATTTATTTATTTGTAGTTTTTTCATGTCTGTAGTATTTCAAAATCTATAAACTGCTTTTACATATCTTACAAATCGCTTTCATCTTGATTTTTTTTCAATATAATGCCACACTGACGATTTTTGTTTTGTTGTTTCATTGTTATCACTCATACTTTAAACAAAAAAGTATATTTCAATCACCTTTTATGTTATGCATTACTTATACAAAGTAACAAAAAAAACATGCGTGAGTGTCGTGGAACACTCGGTTGGAACGAAGTTCCTTTCATAGTATATTATTATTGATAAACGTATTACATTATTGATTAACAAATACAAATAAATGAATTACTAGCGTCTATTAAAATGAAGCGTCATTTAAAATAATATTTTCATGGCAAGATAAGAAAAGTGCGAGAGAGATGGATATTATTCCATCTCGCTTCCTTATAGCCGCCAAGGCCCTCTACACTACGTTAAAAGGGGTCGTGACAGAAAAATCTTACACTTTTTGTCGCCTAGCCCCCATCCATAACATAAAACATAAACACTCACGCCTGTCACCCAGAGGGGTAGGCAGAGACTATGGACTTCCATTTGGCACGATCATGACACACTTCTCTCGCCTAGTTTACATCCATATATCTACGCATACACGCTCGTCGGTTAAGGGTACTCTAATCTGTTTCTCTCATTTTCAATATATCGCCAATTTGGTCAATAAACCTTCGTCTAGGGCGTCCCTTCCCGACTCTTCCGTTCACTTCTGCACCATAAATTTGCATTGCGACTCTTTCCTCGTTCATTCTTTCTACATGATCAAACCACCGAAGCATTCCTTTCTTAATCCTGGTCACAATGTCATCTTGCAAACCACACTTTTCTCTTATCACACTATTTCTCACCCTGTCATTCAGATTCAGCCCAGCATACTCCTTAATGACCGCATTTCTACAACATTTATTCCACTCTCATGCTTCTTCTGCCAGACCCAACTTTCACTACCATACATTAAAGTAGGGACTAACACAGCATTATGAATTGCCATACGTGCCTTTTGACACATTCTGACTTTTCATAATAGCGTGTAGAGCCCCATTCCTCTATTTCCTGCGTTCACTCGTCGTTCTATATTCTTATCATATCTACCATCCTCTAAATAAACATCCCAAATTTACAAACTCATCCACTTGCTCAATCATCTCCCCTTCTATTCTTATTTCACATAACGTTTTACTTACTTCTCTTCCAAAAACCATCACTTTCGTCTTACTTGCGTTCACTTTCATACCCCTTTCTTTTAATGACCAGTTCATTAAAGTAACCATCATTTGCAACTCGGCCGCCGACGATGCAAATATGACTTGATCATCGGCGTACAAAAGGCATTTGACTCACCCATTCTCAACCCACATTCTTCAACTTTCAAAGTTTGCAAACAACTGTCCATAAATAGGTTAAACAGCCACGGGAAGCTACAGCCCTGTCTGACACCTTTTGAATGCCAAACCAGTCCGAGTAGACCATTGATCCTGACACAGGCACTAGAGTCCCTATAAAGAGACCTTAATGCCTGTATCAAACCAGCGCTCAAACTAAATGAGTTAAGTGTTTGCCATAACACATTCCTGTCCACTCTATCATAAGCCTTTCCAAGTCCGTGAACGCACAAAAACTTTCTGGTTTTGGCCAAAACTTCTCCGCAATCATGCGCATGGAAAAGACTTGATCCGTACACCCCATCCCTTTCTAAATCCAGCTTGCACATCCCAAATTTTTCTATCAGTTTCTTCCATAACTCTTTCAATTAACACCTTAGCATACGGAATTACGGAAATGTTAGAAGAAGAGATATTTAAAAGTTTTTGTTGTTGACGTCATTACAATGCCATCAGCGACATTGAAATGCCGCAGTCGTTTGAATTGAGTTAATATCACTGGCACGGGTGGCGGAGGGCCGACTGACTTTAAAATATTCAAGCAGGAATATTGAAGTCAGCACTGGCGCGAAAGTGTTGTACTGACTCCAAATCAATTTACATTATGCCAGTAGCGGGTCAGCACTGACTTGCCTCGAATTTGGAGCCAGTTATTGTCCCTGTGTAAATCATCCATTAGTGAACTGACATCTATCCAGCGCTCTCCGAATCTACACGGTGCACCGAGTTGACTCGGTAACTCGAGTGCAAGCGGAGTCGAGTAAAATTTATTTTCACTCGAGTACCGAATTATACAAATTCACTCGATTTAATCGAATGAAAACAGAGTTCGAGTTGCATCACTACTGTAAGAATAAAGTCTGTGCAGTGGATAAATTATAATTATACTTTAAAAGAATTTTTGGTAGCAAAATTAGATAATAGCAAAAAACAAAAAAGTTTATGCTTAATAATAATAATAATAATTTTTTTTATGGATGATGGAAAATAATAGAAAGCGCATAGGGCCGCTGCCTGGGGGTCGCCGGGGCGCGTCTGGAGCTGGCGCTGGACGCGACAGCATGCGGGCCGCCAGCCGAGCGCGAGGTACTGCAAGACCACCTAGCAGTCCCTCGCATCCATCATCCCCACCAGATGGCTTGGTGTCGGCAGGGTCCTCTCGGACTCGGCAAGCGGCACCCGCCGCTGGTGGAGTACGCCGCATGCGTTGGACAAAATATATGAACATAAACGCATTGCGGGCGTACTATAGCGCGAAAGGGAAGAAACTGAAGGAACAGCGTATCGGGCTCGTATGCCGCTTTTGCTGAGCTGGGCCGTCTGTTCCCGTCACAGAGCAAAACCTGGCAGACCGAGTTCGGTACATCATACGCTCGAAAATATTTGATGATGCCGAACTCGAACGACTACGGCGTGAGGCTATTCCCTCATCGAATGAACCAGCTATAGCTGGGGATGCGGCTCCTAAGGCCATAGACCAGCAGCCATATGTGGAAGCCGCCATGGATCTTCCTGCTTTGGTTGATTCAGGCGATGATGGAATGGTCACCCAAGAACTAGAGCAGATGAGGAGTAAATTGGAGGAGGCGATTGTGGAAACGCGCTGTACGCCTCTCGAAAATCGACCGCGACTCCCACGCATAACCCTAAGCAAGCGGAATCGGGATGTCGTGACGGCCCTGAACCCATTGCTGGCAACCTTTTGGAAACCAGCCGGGACCTTTGCGATACGGACTCAATACTCTTTGGCGCCGCATTGGCAGTTTGCCGTATTGTTGGTGCCAAACTTCCACGTCTGGACGTGCTACTGGGCAAAGTAGCGCTATCCCAGCCTGGCGAAGACGGATTGAGGACCGTATCGCAAAACGAAACCCTCATCGGCAGACTGATAAGCTTCAGGTCGGGCAATAATAGGCCGAGATGTGCGCACCGTCAGGATGGCGTTTGCTGGGACAAATATCAGTTTGTCTCAGCCGGATATAACGCAAAAACTGACGGAGCGCATAGACGACCTGAAGCGAGAATCGCTGCTTGGGGAAGCGGATTCGGCGATATACCGAGAGGTCGACACGGTTCAACCAGAATCGTCTCTTCCAGAGTGATCAGAAGAGGCTCTATGAATCATGGAGCGGCCGATGGTACGTGGAACGGGCTCAGCACCAAATCAGGCCGACACTATCGCATTCTGGCGCGGCCTGTGGTCGAAGCCCGTAAACCACAGCGAGGGCCCTTGGACGGAAGTTGTGGCGAGTCATGTGCGAGTGTTACGCCCATGGACCCCGTCATCATAACGCCAGATGACGTAGCTGAGGCGGTCCGTAGGGCCCCGAACTGGAAAAGTCCGGGACTTGACGGACTGCATCACTACTGGCTGAAGGGTTCGTGGTGTGTCACGCTGTGCTCGCCGACAGTTTCAAGAGGCTCTCGACCAAGTCACTCCCGAGCCTTTTCACTACTGGGATCACTCATTTGGTTCCTAAAGACCGGGATTCCACAGACCGAGCAAATACCGCCCCAACGTGTCTACTACCATTAAGACTAACATCCGTTTTGAGCGCGAGAATCACTCGTCACCTGAACGCAAATCAGGTGATGTCGCGCGCTCAAAACGGATGTCGGGCAATGGTCGTGGAACCAGAACCACTCCTCATTGACGCGGTCATTGGCAAGGTGGTTAAACGTAACCGTCGGAACCTCTCCGCCGCCTGGATAGACTACAAAAGGCATTCGACTCGGTGCCTCACACATGGCTTAGGAGGGTCCTCGAGCTGCACACAGGTTGACTGTACAGTTCGAGACTTCCTCAGGCAGTGTATGGGGCAATGGAACGATCCTTTGTCATCTAGGCGAGCGGATGACGGCTGCGGAGAACCACATAAGGATAAGAAGGGGTATCTTCAGGGCGATTGTTTGAGTCCAATCTGGTTTTGCCTCTCCTGAACCCTCTCAGTACCTTACTGGAGGACTTCGGGAGGATTTCAGCTTCGGAAAGGAGGTACAAAAGTGACCCACCTTTTCTATGGATGATCTCAAATTATTCGCCTCCAGTCGCTCTATCTTATGGAATTGCTAAACATCACTTGTGATTTTAGTAATTCTATTAGAATGGAGCTGGGGACGGATAAGTGTGCGGTCCTCCATGTTGAAAGGGAGGGTTACTAACTCTGAGGGCATAGACTTATCTATGCCCATCAACATAGGACCCTTTCTGAGGCTGAAACATACCGATACCTGGGTATGTCACAGAACATCGGTATCGATGAGGCGGGTATGAAGCAGTCAGTTTGCGATATGTTTTATGCACGCTTGACCAAAGTGCTTAACAGCCTTTGTCCGGTGTGAATAAGACACGCATATAACGGTTGGGTCATGCCTGTTCTCATATATACCTTGGCATACTTAGGTGGACTCAAACTGAACTTAACGCCCTGATAGAAAAGTCCGCACTACTATGACGTCCATAGGATGCATCACCCGAGATCGTCGATTATGAGGCTGTACTTGCCGCGGAAACATGGTGGGCGTGGCTTTTGCCGCGCTACCATGCATAATCGTGAAGTGCAGCCTCCGTAATTACTTTCTGACGAGATCGGATGATCCATTCTATAGGGACGTCATTTCTTGTGATAAAGGACTTACCCTCTATCCTTGGCCAACGAGCAATGGCAAGACCCGGCAGTACAGAGCATTTCCGACCGGAGACCGTATGGAAGGAGAAGGAGCTCCACGGGAGGTTCTACAAGGCTCTACATGTGCCTTTCGTAGACACAGTTGCCTCCTCCACTGGCTATGTTTTACCTCTTTGGGGAAACCGAGGGTTTTGTCTGTGCGATACAGGATCAGGTTATTAAGACCAACAACTATCGGAGATACATCCTAAGGGATGGCACCGTCGACATCTGTCGAGCTTGTCGCCATCCCGGTGAGTCACTTAGCATGTCATCTCCGGTTGTTCGGCGCTTTCTAACTCTGAGTACTTGCACAGGCACAACTTAGTAGCCAGAATTCTACACCAGGAGCTCGTTTGAAATGCGGTCTCGTGGACCGGAAATTGCCGTATTACAAGTACTTGCCGGAAGCCGTGCTCGAAAATGACCGCGCCAGGCTCTACTGGGACCGGGCCATCATCACAGACAGGACTATTCTTGCGAATAAGCCTGATATTGTGCTGATGGACGGGCACAGTCAAGGATATTTTTGGTCGACATCACCATTCCGTGGCGACGAGAACCTCGTGAAAGCCGAAACAGATAAGCGAACAAAATATCTGGACCTGGCTCACGAGGTGACCGACATGTGGGTGGACTGCCGACCGAAATTATACCTGTAGTCGTCTCTGCGAACGGGTTAATCCCAGTCAGCCTCGGGTCATCTGAGGCGACTGGGACCTGTGACGGACCGCTCCAAGCTCAAATGCAGAAGGCGGTGCTCTCGATACCGCCTGCATTGTCCGCCGGTTTCTCTCCTTCCTTCTAACCTCGGCTGTTTGGTCTCCTGCTGAGGGTTTCCATCTGGTTGGGTTTTTATTTATTTATGTATTATTAATTTATTTATGTTAGTATATTATATTTATGTTTATTTATTATTTCCTTTAAAATATTTATTCAGCCCAACCAGATGAGAATACTATATAAATACCCCAAGATAATAATAATCTGTCTGAAATGCGGTCTCGTGGACCGAAATTGCCAGGAGCTCGTTTGAAATGCGGTCTCGTGGACCGGAAATTGCATTACAAGTACTTGCCGGAAGCCGTGCTCGAAAATGACCGCGCCAGGCTCTACTGGGACCGCCATCGTCACAGACAGGACTATTCTGCGAATAAGCCTGATATTGTGCTGATGGACCGGGCACAGTCAAGGATATTTTTGGTCGACATCACCATTCCGTATGACGAGAACCTCGTGAAAGCCGAAATGATAGCGAACAAAATATCTGACCTGGCTCACGGTGACCGACATGGGGTGGACTGCCGACCGAAATTATACCTGTAGTCGTCTCTGCGAACGGGTTAATCCCAGTCAGCCTCTCGGGTCATCTGAGGCGACTGGGACTCGTGACGGACCGCTCCAAGCTCAAATGCAGAAGGCGGTGCTCCTCGATACCGCCTGCATCGTCCGCCGGTTTCTCTCCTTTCCCTAACCTCGGCTGTTTGGTCTCCCTGCCGAGGTTTCCATCTGTTGGGTTTATTTATTTATGTATTATTTATTTATTTATGTTAGTATATTAAATATATATTTATGTTTATTTATTATTTCCTTTAAAATATTTATTCAGCCCAACCAGATGAGAATACTATATAATACTCCCACAATAATAATAATCTTTATTGACAATTGTACAGTGAATATGTGAAGTCTCTGATTGCTGAACTAGGAATTATACCTGTATCTCTGCAATCAGCGCCCTCTCCTGATTTTATGACCTAATAAATTAACAATAAAGGTTCAAAATAACAACAATGTTTCAAACAGTACATACTACTTAATTCAAACAGTACATATAATTACGCGTGGTAAGAAGGATCAGCATACAACGCGGTGTGTGTGTGTGTGTGATCAAGCGTATGTTTGCTGACACATACACACACACATAACATAATTCTATAAATATATGAAAATAACGACAAACACTCCTATGATGATAGTAAATGTATCTATATGAGTTGATTAAAAAATATATAAATTTTAGATAAATGTTCATCTAGCGGATTAGATTATAACATTAAACAAGTCCTCCGTTTCTTCATAATTTAATGATAAAAGCCATTTTTCTAACTTGTTTTTAAATTTGTAAAGTGAAAGTGGATAAATGTTAAGAATTTTATTAAAATACTTGTTTGTTTACAAGACAATAAAATAAATATCGTCTCATCGATGTGCAAGTGTTTAACATAATTTGGATAATATCATGCAGGTTAGCCAAATATTAATATTCTACATTATCTACTTTTCGTTTTAATTTTTTGTGGTCGCATGGTAAAATTGCCAATGACATCTGAAATTGGAAATGAAAGCTAATGAGTTTAGTTAATTAATATAAGAGTATGTATCACAGAACACAATTACTCTCTAAGGTATGTATGTAATACAAGAGTTTACTTTACATCTAGAATTTTGGAAAATCTAAATAAGATCTATAATTTATGATGAATTACCTAAAACAAATGACAAACACAGGTCTGAGAACCTTATTAGTACCTATGTTAAAAGTGACAAAGTATTGAAGTTTTATGTTATTAGTAAAATATAAATTGAATAATAGATAGAATAAATACACAAAAGAAGTTTTTGTGTACGTTAAAAGAAAATTAGAATCAATGGTCGAGGGATTTAAGAAAGCTTCTCTATTTGATGTAGCTTCATCGGCTTTGAATAGCGATTCATTTAACTGCATTTAGGTATAAATACAAAGACATTTAAGTAGTAGTAGTATACCTATATATTTAAATCTCTTTGTATAAATACCTTTTTTTATTATGTACGAGCAGCTATGCAGGTCTTTAAGAGACCAGTATCACTGCGACTTAAAAGATCTATTGTGATCTATAAATACCTTATGGATTCAGCAAGTTGCTCCATAAACTTGACAATACCTACCAAATGGCATCAAACATGGATCCTGAATTTATGCCAACCATAGTAGATAGTACAGATAGTACATATATTTATGTGTAAAAAGTTAGTAATTGCTTGTACCAGAAGCAAATATACAGTTTGCATAAGTATTGTAACTTAGTTAAGCCATTTTTACTTGTGTAATGGTTATATCCTTGTCGATCAGATGATTATGCTTAGACTGCTGTGTTGTTAACTCTGCAGAAAGGAATATCACTTTGTCATTTACTATCAGATAATTAGTTTAAAAATAATATCCTTTTCCCCTACATGAAACCAGTGAAAATAAGAAGTCAGACAACTTTTACACAGTCAAATATTGTTGATGTAAATTCATAATTACTACTTCAGTATTTGATCATCTGGAGCTGATTAATGGTTTATATTTTATAATAATTTCTTGTTTATTTAACATACAGGCAGAGACAACAAAATACTGACAGAAATATGGAAATATAGTTTATTGACATTGAAGTATAGTATATTATATATAGTCTTATCTTATATCTCTTATCTTATATCTCTTATTATTGAAAATGTCCTGATTCCTATTAATAACATATGTGGACGTGTTTTTTTGGCTTTATAGTGTTTGAAAAGTAAATTAATATAAAAATCAACATGGACCCCACACGCTATTTAGATTGATATAGAATAAATATAAAAATTATAGAAAAAATATAGAAAAAATTATATATTGATAAGAATTATTTATTATTTAGTATAGACACTCTTTACAATATTCATTAACTTTTTTCAGGTGGATTGTTTAGAATAAATGTGTATGTTTTGTAGGCTGAAATCTTGCAGAGCTGCTCGTAGGTAGAGACAAAAAAGTATATTATGGATATTGAAGATAACGGTCTTATATCATATCTAATAACATTGAAAATATCCTTCTGATTCCGAACAATATCATAAATGTACATGTTATTATCAAGTTATTTTGAAAAAATCTTTTGAAATTATAATGACTGACAATAATAAATACAATTAAATTATACATGTGTTTTTGTTATCCTTACACAACCAGTTTAAAACATCTTACTTCATATTTATCAGTGTGTAATAACATAGCTAAACATGATATTACCTAGTCATTTTGGCTTTAATGGTGTTTGGAGTATGATTAAACTGACCATTTATTTTTTAACTCAAAACGGGACATGGGTTTATTTATACTCTAAAAACTATAAATGTATACAATTAGTGTTCACTATAATTATATTCACATTAATTATAATTATTTTTATTATAACAAATTTTGAAAAATCAAAATCAATCACCATTTCACCAGCTTCATTAAAGCAAAGTCCCTCAGACAGTAATTATTAAATGCAACATATTTTTAAAATTATTATTTACTTTTGTCAGTGGAACAAATTTGGTGATGATTTTAAATAAGAATAAAATTCTGGGCATGTTTTTTTATATTGACCTTTGTTAGGAACATCGCCTTTAGAACTGGAAGTTATTTTTTTTTCAGATGTCCACAATTTATTCATTATAGAAAAATACTTTTTCTACTGGACTATATTTTATGTCTACCTGGTACAAATACCAGGTAGACATAAAATATATTCGATTAAAATGGAAAAATAATTATGTTGAAGATTGTTGGTGCGAAAGTGTTTGAATACTTCCACCCAACGTGTTTTGCGGAAATTTCGGTCGGTCTCGCGCTCGCACCGTTCGTGTCTGACAAACTTCATAGTTTTAATTTTTCGCGTTATTTCGAAAAACGGGACTATTTTGCGTCTCGGAACTTTGTTTGGGGACAACGGGACCCGTTCAAAACGGGACGAATGGTGACTTTACGTATGATGTATATTTTAAAACAAAGTTTGTCTGTGCACTATTTTTTGCCGGAACTACTAAAAGGATTTTCCATCAATCTTAAAGTACCTATAAATGCTGAATGTACCTACAACTTTGTTTTATACTATTAATTATTAAGCTATTCTATTCTATAATATACACTATTCTAACTCATAATATCTGTGAAAACTACTAGAAAATCGCTTTTAGTTTGTTTTTAGGTTATTGTGATATTCATATTTTTATTTTTTATTTCTCAGTATTCCCATTAGATGCGGTAAAACTAGTATTAATTTTGTAATCTATAGATTATAAGGAATAAATCGACATACATTTCATTAAGTTTCCCTAAAATTTGTGGTGGGCCATTCTCCATACAAAAATAAATTGTCTTCTTTATCTTAATCAACAATCGGTCTTAGTTTTGATCTTAGTTCTTAGTGCTCCGTGATAAATTTAGCAAATTGGAACGAATTGGAGTTATCCTCAAAGAGATGTCGGTCACAGAGGTTTTTCTCTCAGAGTATTTCACATATGATTAAAATTTGGCATAAGTATAAAATGCAATTACTTAAATATTTAGATGAAGTCTTAGAGTATCAGACCAACAGAGAAAGAAAAACGGAGCGCTGCGTAAATTTCAATTGACGCAAAAAGCAAGCTAAAACCATGCTCAACTTATAGTACGTAGTACTATTATTTGTTCTGTGCTTATAGTCAGAACAAACACTCACCTGTGTGAATTCAGCAATGAACTTTTACTGGCTGGTAAAGAAAGAAAGAAGAAAGATGTGTGAATGCGTGCCAAGAAGTTGAGCATTGTTTTTGCGTTACTTGATATGAACTCAGAACAATAACTAAAGATCAACGGAATTTAAATAATACTAAAGTCTACGTTAGTACCTAGTATATAAATTCCTTGCGTAAGACGCAGCGCTCAGCATCTATCATTCTTTTTGATCTGAGTGCGAATTTGAAGTTAAAACTTTCAATCAGTGACCGACACCGACAAAAACTAAAGCTAATTTTGTCTAAATCACCAGAAATCTCGAAATATTGACTAATTCAGTAATAACAATAAGTATGTATAATATACCTTTAATTCTATTTTTTTTTATCTACCAAGAAATTCTACAACATAATAATATAAATCCTGAAACCTAAGAACGCGACGTTAATAATATTATATGAAATGATGAAATGGAATTAGCAACTCATAAAATATAAATAAAAACATCATTATGTGAATATAACATGATATGTCTATAAATAGACTATATAGTAGATGGAAAGAAAGCGGAAAACAACAGGAAGTTAACGCTGAAGACGTAATTCAAATGGAATGCTATTTCCTTATTGTGCAACGCATAGACAATAAGACATTCGATACTAGAAAGATAATAACGTCTGGATAAGTATCTATTACGGCATTGAAAAATATGCTGTATTACTTTGATATAAATTTCAATTTTAATTTTTAACATAGATGGATGATGTTGATTGTACCGTAATAAAGCACCGATCGACACCGATCCACGATCGGTCCTTGACATCGCTGGAAAACATCACGCGATACAACTCTCATTGCGGTGTGACTACATTTTATTGAGTCACGTGTCTTTTACGACTGAGGCTGAGGTTATTTTATTTAGAATTTCATTACGTAATCTTTACCTAGACATAACTCTCCCACCATGCGTTATATAAATATATACTCTCTAAACCTCTTAAAAAACGTTTTTACACGTATTATATAATAAGGGTAATGAAGTCATTTTCACAGTAATCGAGTTAGGAAGAAACCACCTAGTAGCTTAACTTAGGAGACTAGATTTTTTATATAAATTTTAATTCACCGCCACTTGCTAGGTGCAATGCAGTGTAGGTAGGTATATAATCATCTTAGATTATTTACTCTCTAGATAACGCGTCACGCAATGAGCGATGCAACAAAAACTGGCCAGTTTTTACAAACGTGTGTGCGTGCGGCACGCAAACACGCTTAGCGGTTGCTATGGCCACAGTATAAATAACTATGGCTTACACCAGCGTCATTTGTATCTGGGAGATACCAGCTAATGAATCTATCCCGATAAAATGGGGAAAAACTGTAAAATTATGTCATGTTAAAAAAATCATAAATTATAATATTTTAATACGGTGCTTTTAATTGTGTGTTTAGTTGTCTGTTGAGTTAGAATCTAATTTTTTTTGTAAAGAAAAATATAATCAAATAAAAATCAATTACGCATTTACAAAATATGTTTTGTTATTTAATGTGTGGTGTCGACTTATAAAAATACTAGAGGTTGGCCGGCGGCTTCGCCTGATCATAGTTAAATAATTTATCCCGCAGGTACCCTTTACCGTAATATTTTATCCCATAGCGTTTCTACAGTTTAATAGATCCTTTTAAGAAGAATTATTCCGTACTGCATTGTTGTGCCAGCAAGAGTTGATATATGGGTGCCCCATTGAAGCTTTGCATCTAAGGTCACCCCCAGGAACACAGTAGTCTCTTCTATTTTGAACCTATCATTATTTACCATTAAATGCTTGTAACTACTAATTTAATGGCCCTCTCTTTAATTTGTTTTTAAATAATTTGCGTTTTGAGGTTGCATCACTTTTACATTATCTAATTTAGCTACATGATAATAGCGTATGGTCAAATATTTTTCAGCGATTTTACGCGTGTTCAGTTTCAACTTTAAAATAAGTATTTATATGACCAATAAATTGTTTTAATATACAAGATAAAATTTTTGTGTAATTTGGCCTAGTCATTATAAAATTTTGTCTAAGAAACTTTCTGATTATTTTCTCCGAAGTCTTACATATAGATTATACATCCCTTGAAGCATAAATCAATCCGCCTTCATCTCGTGCGCTCATAGAATAATGAACATACATCAGCTTTTAAGACAACTATACGGGGAAATCCGCAATCCAAGACTGGCAACACCAAAAAACGACGCATTGATTTTGTAAATAAAATTATAAATTTATTAGTTTTGTTTTCGTAAATTACTATTAGTTTTGAATTACTTAGCGATGGTAGGAGATTTTGTTAGTTGTTTTTAAACGTCCTTTGTAATTTCTGCAGATTTTGATCAGGCAACTTGTCATTTTCACCAAAATAATCTAACACAAAAAATGAGCCGTGCGTGCGTATCTCTTGACGTTACAATTGACATTGAGGAGCGGGGAGCGCTTTAGAGGCTAACAGTTAGCTGATATTTTTTCGACGCTTTTGAGCCGCCGTTACTCTATCTAGAGCGTAGATGCACAGACCGCGGCCGCAGGCGCATGCGGCCCGCCGGTCGAATACTGGTGGCCCGCCGACAGCAAAAATAATACTCTCGTACATTCGAAAATATTGAATTATATTCCAGAATAAAACCAAAAAAAATATGTTCGAAAAGTAATTTGAATCTCGCGCGCGCGCTCTTAAGTGCGCTTATCGGTGCGCCGTGCATGCGTCGGTAACAGCGATCGGTAATGTTCGTGCTGATCTCGGTTAAATTCGTTTTCTTGAGGATCCGCCGCGGCCGGCGGCGCGGCGACGACGGCTGCGCGGTGGCGGCTTATCCACGGGTTATATTGTTAGAGCAAGCGAGATAGCAATAGTCCCGAATTCCCGATTGCTTGCGTAGGTAGATAGACGAAGCTTCCAGAGTCGGTTTCGTGATTTCTCCAGACAGTTTTCGACTCTATACGCGCGGTATAAAAGCCACGCTAACCGCAGCGACCGACAGTTCGGTTTTAATTTGGTGAAGTGTCAATAGTTCTGGTGTAGATTTTAACTCGACTAGCCGGTGTCATATATTTTGATCCACATTCAACGTAGATTTCCCGTCAAGTGCCGTGTATAATTGTGTTGTGAAATCGTAAGTAAAACTCTGTTATTAATAAGTGTTCCCTACCTATTTAATCAATTTTTGGTAATTTAAAAAGGATGGGTAATTTAAGTAGGTACTGTAATTGTTTTAGGTGCTGTGTTAATCCTAGCCAGGATTAGAAACGCAACATGGACAAGCCAGGACCTAGTAAAAATGTAAGTTAAAGATGAAAATCGGCAATTTCAAGAAATTTGGACTGAAATACTTTTGTATGGTCGCATAACAAAGTCGTTTGTTTAATTTTCAAAATTCTGTTGCGATTGCAAAGGAATATAATGTAAAGGGACTATGAAACGCAGCATCCTACTTTTACCAAGTTTACAGGCGAATTAAGGAAGCAAAAATGTTGTCTTTAAAACAGGAGCTTATTGGTCAGCAAGCTATGTTTAAAAACCCATTCAAGATTCAGAAACAGCTACAGAAGTTAGTTATGAAATTTCTCGAATGATAGCAAAGCAAGTCGCCCCTTCAATGATGGAATTTTGTAAAAGAATGCATAAAAAGTTTCAGAAAATTCAACTGAATCATATGACTATCCAAAGACGAATTATGTCTTTGTCAGGTAATATTGCGGAACAATTAAATGAAAAAACTAAGATCATTGAATTTTTTTCATTAGCACTCGACGAATCCACTGATATTAGTTCCACAGCTCAACTTCTGATATTCATACGAGGTGTTACTCAAGATTTTGAAGTCTTAGAAGAGTTATTAGGAATGTGTTCATTGAAAGGTCAAACCAGAGTTGATATACTCAATGTACTTTTGGATGAGTGTTCAAAACTGATTTGGACTTATCAAAATTATCGGGAGTTGCGACTGACGGTGCTCCTTCGATGATTGGTGTCAATTCTGGGCTAGTTACTTTGCTGAAAAAGCATCTGCAAGAAAAAAACATAAACGCTGAAGATCTCATGCAGTTTCACTGCATTATACACCAAGAAGCCCTCTGTTCTAAAAATTGAATTTCAAAATGTCATGAAAGTGGTAGTTTCGACTGTAAATTTCATAAAATCACGAGGAATCAATCACAGGCAATTCAAACAATTCCTTGATGACATCGAAAGCGAATATGGAGTTACTGTACTATACAAAAGTAAGGTGGCTAAGTCATGGATTGACACTGGAACGATTTCTAAATTTAATAGAAGAAATTGGAATATTTCTGGCGGAAAAGCAAAGGGATGTCCCGGAACTTAAAATCCTGATTGGTTGTGTGATTTGGCTTTTTAGTTGATATTACAAATCATTTGAATGTCTTGAACACGGCTTCAAGGCAAAAATCAACTAATATCCCAGCTCTACGCTCATGTATCATCCTTTCAATGCAAGCTGACACTTTTCAGATCGCAATTGAATTCTGGAAATTACAATCATTTTCGAATTATAAGAAAATGGCTGAAAAATTCAACAAAACTGCGATTAATTTCAGTTATGTAGAAAAGCTAGATATTTTGATTGAATCTTTTCAAGACAGATTTTCGGAGTTTTAAAAGTGAAACCTCTGTTGGACATATTCAGCAATCCTTTCACGATTTCTGTTGAAAATGCGCCAGAGTCAATGCAGTTAGAAATTATCGACATTCAAAACGACCAAGATTTGCAACAAATTCAACGAAGGAGACTTGCTGAACTTTACTGCTGCATTGATAAAAATACGTACAAGAGTTGCGCATAAACGCTCTGAAATGTGCCAGCTTATTTGATTCTACCTATATATGTGAACAAACCTTTTCAATACTAAATAATAATAAAACAAAAATCGAAACCGCCTTGCAAATGAAAGTTTGGATGCAGTTTTACGTGCTGCTACAAGTAAATTTGAGCCAAATATAAAAAGATTGTAAGCACTATGCAGTGCCACGCTTCAAATTAATAAATTCTTTTCAATTTTAATACATTATTATCAATTCTTTATGGTCTTTATTACCTATACTTCTGGCGGCCCGCCATCAGTTCATAATTTGCCCAGTGGCCCCTAGTCTTAATAAGTCTGTGCATCTCTGATCTAGAGTAAATAATCTAAGATAATCATATAAGGATATAAGGATATGATTTCCTCATGATGCCGTGAGGCGAAACCGGTCAGATTTTATAGTTAATAAATGAAAACTAATATTAGTAGAACGAGTACATTTGTAAATCCAAATCACCTTACGTAATTATGTTTACATAATGGAGACCCCCTTATCGTTTACACGATAAAATCACAGGAATGCTAAGGAGACACTGGTTAATATTCGAAGCCGGGACCAAGTCGATAGTAAGTTGCTAGTAAGTAGATAAATTTAAATTACATTACATTACATACAAAATTTTGAGAGAGCCGTGGTAGCTCAGATGGTTAGCGCTCGCTGTAAGTTTCACAGTACGCGAGCAACCCGGGTTCGATCCCCGCCGGCACCAATGAAATTGTTAATTGAAATTTTAAGTGATTTACCACGTGCTCGGCGGTGAAGGAAAACATCGTGAGGAAACCTGCATGTCTGAGATATCAAAAAAAAATATTTCGAAGACATGTCAAGTTCGCCAACACAGTTCCCAGAAATGAGAGGAGGCCTGTGCCCAGCAGTGGGACGTATATAGGCTGTAACTTTTAACTTTTACATACAAAATTTTAACCCATGAGGTATGAACTATTTCTTAAAAGATTATTCATTAAAATCGGTTTATCCATTTCCGCGAAATCTGTGTACATTAAAAAACATACGCGTCGAATATAGAACCTTCTCGTGTTTGGAACTCAGTTAATAACAGAAATAATGAACCTACCGACGAATGTGCACAAGTGTGTTCACGTCACGTGTCCCGACGGCGATCACGTTCGCAAACAAGTTAAAAATAATTCGTTGTCATGAGTGAGTCACTTCTGCGCGCTGGCATACAGGGGTTATATACTTATATATCTATACTGTTGTTGTGTTGTATGTTGAAATTACAAATTTACCTCGATACTAGGATTTTCTCCTGTATCGTGGAGGCAGTTTACATATATAAATTGCACAAGGACACACATTCAGATCCGGCACAATTATTTGGAGGCTATACGAATACTTGTTCCGTTCAAGACACGAACCCGCGGCCCTCAATGCTAAACCACTGCGCTACGGAGCCGTCAAATGTATTATATTATAACAATTATACAAAAATAAACAAAGAAACATTAAAATCGGTTCACAATTGACGAAGAAATCGCATCGCAAATCATACAAAAAAGGGGAAAAAAATCTGTCGAATTTTCATGAAAACCTCTTTCTTTTTTGAGGTTTGTTAAAAAGACGAGGAATTAGACTAAGTAACAATGGCTCAAAATTAATTTATAAATATAAGAGCCAACCAAAAAGTTCCAGTTATAAAGTTGACTAACCCGCATATTGTTTACAACTGTAAAATCTAGCACAATGTTCATCGATAAATTGTCAGGTTAATGTGTTTACTATACTTACACAAGTGTGATACAAAAAGAAATTATAAAACAACAATTTTCTTTTATTTAAGCCTGAAAAATTTTGTACAGTATTTAATATGTCTTTTTTTTTTATAGAATAAGGGTGACAAACGGGCACACAGTCCACCTGATGGTAAGTGGTTGCTGTGGCCCATAGACATCTGCATCTATCTTCGTTTGCGAATTTAAATGCAGATGCGTTGTCCGCCGTGAGGACTAAGATAGAATGCCTCTTTTCCAGTAAAAAGGGTCTCCGGTTCTCTACACTCACCATACGAAACACAGCAGCATTAAGCTGCTATTTTACGCTGGTATTCTGTGAGAGCGTGGTCCTTCCCCGGTCGAGCCGACCCATTCGTGCTACAACTATACTATTAATATAGATGCAGCATGGCTCTACCACGTAATGTCTTGTCATGTCTTTTAAGTTAACTAAAACGGGATGCTTTTTTATTCTTGAAATCTTTGGGATTTGTTATTTCTGCGTGGAGATGGACCAGTAGCACGAGTTTGGTTAATTGTCATTCTGATAATATTTGAATACTACGAGTATATTTGAATAATGATTTAAATTTCAATTGGAACAATTTAGACTCGGCAAATTGAATCATTGCATCCTCTCAAAACGAAGAGGCATATGCCTAGAAGAGTAGTAGAAGAAAGTAAAATCATCACTCATCAGCTTAGTATATATAGGCCAATGACTTTACTTTTTATATTTGAATTAGAAAAAATACAATAGTTATCTAATTAGAAATTGCAATTTGTATAATAATTCAGTACATGAATTTACAGAGTACACAAACATGATAACATCGAACACACTAACAAAAAGATTATAAATAATCAAAGAAGTTCTTAAAATAGGTACACTAATGATTTCTTATATTTACGCGAATGCTAAACATTAAATAAAACTATATTTACGGATTTTATCGCGTTTAATTTACTTATTTTAATTCCCGACGTTTCAGAACATATAGCTGACGTGAGGCACCGACGCTCTGGGAAGTCTGCAGTCTGTGAACATGTTCAAGATCGTCCCCGCCATTACATCAGATTTGATAGACCAGAAATCCTCGCAAAAGAACACCGATTCCTACCAAGGATGAAACGCGAGGCCATAGAAATTAAAAAACATCTTAATTTCAATAAAGAAGATGGATGGGTGCTGCCATCTGCTTGGGATCCTATAATTAACAAAATTAAACCCAAACCCAAGCATACCACTGCAAGACTTCAAGATACTGTAAGCTCATTCTGCGTAGATCGAACCAAAAATTAATATTCAAAAACTGAAGGTAGCCAGGCTAACTATGACATCGGGACGTCAAACATCTCATTCCCCCGTGACCATGGGTACGCGATAAAATCCGTAAATATAGTTTTATTCAATAGGTACACTATATTTACACATTATTCGAAGCGAATCGTACATATTAAAATTTCCATTGCTATAATATCATAGTTACTACTTTAAACAAAAACGTTATCCCCACAGTAGGATTTCTCCTGTATAGTAGTGGAGGCGGTTTACATACATTATTTTGCATATATATTTTATTTCAATACATTTTTGCATGTCTTGTGTTGTTGTGTGTCCTCCATCAAGACCCGTAAAAATTATTTGTAGTCCATTTTTTTTCATTTTTTTTTATAGGATAGGGTGACAAACGAGCACACAGTCCACCTGATGGTAAGTGGTGGCTGTGACCCATAGACATCTACATCTATCTTCAATAAAGAATCAAAATGCAGATGCGTTGTCACCCGTGATGACTAAGATAGAATGCCTCTTTTTCAGTAAAAAGGGTCTCCGGTTCTCTACACTCACCATACGAAACACAGCAGTGTTAAGCTGCTATTTTACGCTGGTATTCTGTGAGAGCGTGGTCCTTCCCCGGTCGAGCTGACCCATTCGTACTACAACTATACTACTAATATAGCTGCAGCATGGCTCTACCACGTATAAATACAAACACTAGTTCCGTGCGGGATTCAAACCCGCAGCCTTCCAGCGCCACGACTTAAATTAGCCACTGCGCTACGGAGCCGTCTATATTCGGATGTTTTAAATCTAAATTATGACATTGGAAACTTTGGGAGCTAATTAATTATTTAAAGGCTAACCACTAACTTTAAACAAAGAAGGCCATCAGATTCGTTATTAACATCCTCGAGGCTGTATTATACCATTCAAATCGAAACACAGCAGTGAATTGCGATTAAATTAAATCCTCCCAACTTGACTGAAGCTTATATCGATTATAGATTTTCAACTGGCGGATAATGATGAACTTTTTTTATAGAAGTATGGATGGTAAGTGAATGCCGCTGTAGCCCATAGATCTATGAAGAATCAAAATGCAGATGCGATGTCATCTCTGATATCATGATAACTATAATTTAAAATTTAAATTTTTGTACAACCGACTTCAATACAAATTATTAAGAATAACTCAAAAACTATTGGTCAGACCTTGATCAAATTTATATGGGACCACATGAGAAGCACCAGCTTTCAAATGAAAAACGAATCATCGAAATCGGTTCACCCAGAAAAAAGTTATGAGGTGACACACATAAAAAAACAACATACAGTCGAATTGAGTACCTCGTCCGTTTTGAAGTCGGTAGAAAATGGAATGCCTACTTTCAAATACAATGGGTCTTCGTTTCTTGTCTCGCAGTCGCACACCATCGAAATACGGCAACATTATGATATTATTTTACTTACGCTGACATTCTGTAAGTGCGTGATCTCTCCCGGACGAGCCGACTCATTCATGCTGCTATAATACTAACTATTTCATTATAATCTATCCATCTATTGCAGCCTATAAAAGTCCACTGATGAACATAGGCCTCATAGGGAATTTTTGCCATAGTTGCCACGCTTGGCAGGCGGATTGGCAACCGCAGTTTTTTTATTTTTATTCTGCTGTTATCAGGAAGATGCTGCTGCCCATCTTCTGTTTTAGTTTCCCTCTGACGCCTCTTGCGACACCCGCGACGATATGGGGTAGTGGGTATTCTTACACCGCCACTACACGGTTAATTTTATTATAATAAAACTTATTAATTTCTTTGAAGCTTAAAACAATTTTTAGTTTTAACGTTAAAAATAAGTTTATGAGATAGTTTTACATATTCACATATTAAAATCCTTTTAATGCGATATAAATAACCTTCGTAACAATCTTTTCTATTTTCGGCGTTGTCGCCTTATTAGAAAATGAGATCAGGCATCGTCATTGACGGTGACATAATTTGTAAACGCTCGCTACTTTAGGCCGGGTCCACATTTGATCATCTTGGCGTATCAAGTCTTAGTTGTGTGGCACCGACATGTACCTGTCAAGCGATCAAGACCGTTAGTTATGATGTGATACGCCGCTGTAACATCGTATCTGATACGTCCCGTTTTGCAGAAGTCCTCGTATCTGATACACCTGGTACATTGCTCACAGCTAATTACATTTAAATGAAAAACTCACTTATAAATTATACTATAAGTAATAAAAGTTACATTTACATTCTTTTTTTTTTATATAATAAGGGTGACAAACGAGCACACAGTCCACCTGATGGTAAGTGGTTGCTGTGGCCCATAGACATCTAAATCTATCTTCGTTTGCGAATTAAAATGCAGATGCGTTGTCAGCCGTGACTGTGAGGACCTCTTTTCCAGTAAAAAGGGTCTCCAGTTCTACACTCACCATACGAAACACAGCAGCATTAAGCTGCTATTTTACGCTAGTATTCTGTGAGATTCGTAAAAATATCGGTATTCGCAAAAATAGAAACGTCAGTATAAAAACTGATTGTATTCTAATTTTGACGATAATATTATTTAAAAAGGATACAATGGCCACATGAATATAGTCTCGCGACATATTTATAAGTTTGTCAATTTAATTGGAAGAGAGCCGTCGCGATAGTAGTTACATAATTGCCACGAAAGAATTTGAAAAACCGGCCAAGTACGCGTCGGAATTCGCTGTATTAGGGTTCCGTTTAGTGAAAGCAAATATGCTGTATTTGCGTTCACTGTTTTCAGCGTTGTTCCGTACATAATATTATGACCAATTAAATATATCGTTTCCAAACAAGACATCACAACAATCCGTAAAAGCTCTAAAAAAATTTCGTTTTGTCAAAAGGGATGAATATTCCGTTTTCAGATATTTGTTTTTTACCAACTAGAAAGATGAAAAGAGATAAATATTTTTTTTTTTCTAATACCAAGCAATGCTTGGTCGCTCAGTTGCAAAAAATATAAAGACCATCATCCGGGTTGTATACAATAAAATACTATCCGGCATTATGCAAGAAAAGAACAGACACCCTACTGACAAAACAGCGTGGTGCCAGTGGTGCGTCACGTGCAGCCGATTCACGCTTCACGTTGCCGAGCACGTGTCGGAGTCACGTCGCGTCGCGGTACAACATTGGTGCAGAGTGACGTAGCCTGTGCGGGGTGCGGATAACGGCGACGAGATAACACGCGACGGGAAAGTGGGCTCAATCTATTTGAGCCACAGAATAAATAATAGTTTGCGCCCACTTTCCCGTCGCATTATTTATTTGAACCAAAGAATATCTTTATATTAATACGCGGAGGGAAAACCTATATATCTTTTTTAAAGAAATAGCGTGCACGGAGGAGTGCTAGATTTGGCATTTTGTAAAGTTGTGAAGAAAAAGCGTGGAGAAGGAGTGCAGAAAACCTAAATTTATATATAATATGTTTTACAAATACATTAAATTAATGAAAATAAAACATAAATTGTTTACGTTAAACTGACAATGTCTCAGAGTAAGTACAAGCACAATATGTGTAGGCACAGAATAAATAATATTACTATCTAACATAGACTTAGAATATACTGGCGTAGTATATTCTAAGTTTATGCTATCTAAGGCCAATGCAAAACACTTAATAGTCTGTGGTCAAACAGTCGCACAGAGTAGAGATTATCGCCAAAGAATTTTAAAATGTTGTTACTGACAGATTGACTGAATAACCTGTGAATTTAATGCAATTTCAAATGTTCCTTTTTTTAATAGTAGGTACCTATGTAGAGTGCATGTCAAGGTAAAAAATCGTTCATTTTATATTTTGTATATTAAATAGCTGTGTTTTATATATTAATGTGCAGTTTAAAGTTCAATATAGCTTGCTTAATATACAAACCTAAAATTTAATGAATTACGATCGAACTTCGACCACTAGGCGACCCCAGTAGTAAAAATTCATACACTGAGAGTTTTGTCATTGATGATAACTACGAATGTTACTAAAATATTTGTACAGATACAGAATAACACTTTGATTGCGAAGCGTATTTTAGTATCGCGACTCATAATGTTGGAAAATAAAATAGTATTTATATCTAATAATTTATATCTGGCAAGGATTGTGTTTACGATTGCAACAATTTGCGTAATCGTTTGAATTTGGCCCACTTGCAATAAATATGCGTTTTTGTTTTTGTAACAAATAGTGACTGACAATGTTACGATGCACATTCGGTTTTATCAATATTATATATGAGAACAATATCAGTGTTTTCACTGCTTTATAATACATGAGACAGAAACCTCATTCAGTCATACTAAACTATTAAAAATTTTAAAGTGAATTCTGACCGTAGATTATTATTAATAAAACAGTTAAAATTTTTTTACATCAGACAACAGTCGCACAAATTACCATAATATGTTTACTTAGACAATACAAAACACTCTAGCAATAATTTACACAGTGACTCTAGGTTATGTATAGTACTACGTTTATTATATACTATAATATTTAATTGTCATGGTCAGATCCAGCGTTCTCTAGAACTGACTGACAAAAGTAGTATCCGCAATAAAGTAGTATCTGGAATGACGTATAATAATATAATATAAATGACGTAAAATAATTTGTTTAATAATTCGCCCCATATCTGACAACTTCAATAACATTATAATAATTCATGGGCGGCGGTAGTCACTCACCATCAGGTGAGCCGCATGCTCGTTTGCCCCCTCTCGTATAAAAAAAATAATTAATTAACACATACACTGCCGTCAGTCATCCTTTAAATGCAGTACTCCGTGCAAAGTGACTGACACGGCAGCATAAGGGTTAATATCACCGAGAAGAAAATATTTTAGCTCAAAGACGTCTTTTTCGGCAACCAATTTTAAATTGTCCCACATACTGTATCTACAGGTGGCGCAAAAGTAATGTCATAATGTGAATGGGCTGCCATTTTGTTAGAAATGAAAACATTGGGCTCTGTTTTCACGAAAAGCTTTTTGAAGGTGTAAAATTTATGACATTAAGTTTAAAAAATAATATCGGTCAAATAAACACCTCCTGAGTTAACGCACATTTGTGCTCGTTTTATGACGTTTTCAATTGTTGCTCGCAAAACATCTGGCTCAAAATTGCCGATTTCTTCTTCAATGTTAAATTTCAATACTTGCAAGGTTTGTGGTTTGTTTTGGTTAACGCTAGATTAAAAAAAAAACAAAAGAAGAAGCCTGGCGCCGTCAGATCTGGCGATCTGGTTGGTCAATTCGAATCACCAAAACGTGAGATTACGCGGCCCAAAAATTGGTTTCTCAAAATATCCATCGTTGACCGATCTAAGTGAGCGGTTTCCCCGTTCTGCTAGAATCAACAATGCTCGAGACCCAATTCAGCAACTTCCGGCCAAAAAATCTTGTTCAAGATCTGCAATGCGCTCACCAGTTACGGTAACGGAGGTGCCGTCGGCGTCCTCAAAAAAATAAGGGCCAATCACTTTTTCACTGCAAATGCCGCACCAAACAGTAACTTTGAGAGGATGCAATAGTAAATTTTGTTTATTCACACTAAACCTTTCACTACGGCGTTTCGTTTTAAAATGCCAAATTTTCCTGCGGGTGTACGATATCGCCCTCTGATATCGGGGCGGTGGCATTTTGATTCTTAATTGAGGATAAGTGTAGATGTCTATGGGCCACAGTATCCACTTACCATCAGGTGGACTGTGTGCTCGTTTGTCACCCTATGCTATAAAAAAAATGCAAAGTCAATTTTAGCAAACACTGGAGTATTAACGTAAAAATAAAGCGTTTCAACGCGGACAACTCGGCACCGCAGTGGCAATGGGTTTGAGATCTGTGCTAAGAGGCCACGGGTTCGAAGGAACAATCGTTTGTATGGGCTACATACAAACTTACATGTGTGAGTGAAGAAAATGAAGAAAAATTTACGTATGTGTGTGATTGGAGAAACAAATAAATGCTTTATCTATCTAAGTATCTATCTATCAAATTTTTTCCGGGTCTTAATGTCTTGCCAATGTGCAATTAATATATATAAAACACCTCCCCGATACAGGAGAAAATCCTAGTGGGGTAACGTAAAACTGGAGAGGAAAGTATTAATAATCGCGGGCACATAACGATTAAAAATGTCATTCCGTTGGAAGTCTAAAACCGTTTCTTTGCACAATACTATCTCCTTTGTATAGTTATCTTACATCTAACTTAGTCTATTAACATCATTATATACATCGTATTGATCAACGCTTTGCGGAATAAACAAGTAACGAAATTTTCCACTGCACTGCCCTAAATATTGCTGGTATGAAAAATAATGATACGCTAGTCTCACTGTATCAGCGCAAAATGTGTTATAACTTTTTCACATAAGGTTGATGGTTGAACGTAGCTTTTTGGCCTATAGACGGATATTTCAATACAATAGAGACAAACCATCAAATAATTATTTGGATGCAATCAATAATATAAAGCAAATTATAATAATTTAAGTGCTTTAAATTAAAGGGTACATAGGCCGAAATAATTTCTGTTGAATATTAGCCGATTGGTCAAGATATATTATTATTATTATTAATTATAACTTATAATGTTGTACATATTATATCATTACAATCGTGTAGTGGCGGTGTAACAATATCCACTATCCCATATCATCCCGTGGGTGTCGTAAGAACGACAGAGGGAAGCAAATCGGGATGGGCAGCAGCGTCTTCTTAATAACGACTAAAAATAAAAAACTGCGGTTGTCAACCCACTTGCCAAGCGTGGCAACCCTATGACGCAATCTATGGGGTAAACCTATGTTCAGCAGTGGGCTTTGATAGGCTGCAATGAATGAATGAATGAAGGACTACACTAATTGAAATAAATTTTACACTATATGCGGTAAATGCAGTATTTCATTAATGGGACAACTTTTAGGCCTATACAAAAAAATTGTAACAATAATTAACCCTTATGCTGCCGTGTCAGTCACTTTGCACGGAGTACCTACTGCATTTATAGGATGACTGACGGCAGTGTATGTGTTAATAATTAAATTCATTTATTTCTTAAAATATGTAAAATTACAATGAAAAAAGAAAAACCCAACTCCTACACTCGGCTAATCTCTCCTGTGGGAGAAGGGAGCTATGATTCCTATAAATACGCATACATATACATATACATATATATATATATATATATATATATATATATATATATATATATATATATATATATATATATATATATATATATTTTTATTATACCGAATGTTACTCGTATTTATATTGTACAGTGCTTGTCGTACTTTAAACATTGAAATAATTTTACAAAATTTATACAAAAAGCCCCTGATGGTAAGTGATCGCCGTCGCCCATACACATACGCTACACCAAGGGAATAGCAGGAATTTTATGACGTATAGGGTCACCCGGATGGTTCTTGGCTATAGTTGGACCCAGAAAGTGGCGCTGTTGTCGAGATTCCGAAATCAACCGTGCGAAGCTGAGGCGGATAATCACAGAATAAATAATCTAGATAATCAGTAACTAAGTACCTAATATATAATAATCTACCTATATATAATAATCTACCTATAAATAATAATATCTTACCTTTCGATATCCTTAAGAACAGTAAAGAATGAAAAGTCGACATTCCTATTGTTATTACCTACCTTTTGGTTTTTTGAGAGGCCATACTTGAATAAAAACTCTAAAATAAATCTCAAAAGTGGCTAAATACTTATAAGAGAAAAAACATTTCTTGTTAACGTAAGGCGCGCGTCAGCTCGAGCACGTGCGTGACAACCTCACGCAATTAGCCGCTTGTAGGGGACCACGCAGCGCAGGTAATTTTCATGCTAAATCGCGGAGTAAGACAGGCCAGGTGCCGCTTGCTCGTTTGCCTCCTCTACAATAAAAAAAAAACTTTTGACGGGCTGTCATTCAACGAGGGAACGCAGCCAGCTTTCTTGGCACGATACCACGAGGACTGTATGATCATTTAAGTTATTAGTTTTAGTTTTTTTTATTATAGTTTTTTAATATTGTATATATTTCAATGTTATGTAAACAATAAAGTTAAATAAATAAAGTAAAATAGACTTTAATGACACTAAAATAAGTTTAACGTTATCGTCCGTTCGGTATATAGATATTTTGAAGTTAGAATTTTACGTAAAGAATTTAGGTAAATTCCTTTGAGCAAGTGTTATCGCCCCACGCACTAATCAATGAGTGAACACGTGACACATACGTCTTTCCATTCATAAATTTTAAACAAGTTACAAGTTATTTCCGTAACCGGAAATAAATTGTAACTTGTTCTCACTTAGTTTTGATTTTATTCTATATTGTTATTACCTTGGGTGTAACATGTGCTTTACCATCTTCGGTTGGATCACCACTTACCATCAGGTGGGATAGTAGTCAAGTACTGGCTTATAATAATTAAAAAAAATACGAATAATTTTTCCATATGGGAATCGTGCCCGCGGTCCTGCAGTGTCGCAGCCAAACGCTTAGTAGCCACAGCCACAGCGCAACCGAATCATCAAAAAATTATTACCTGCTCTAACCACGTTCAGAGCTTCAGAGTAGGTTATTAATTTTAAACGAATACAACAAACATAATATTACATCTGTTATTGTCATAGTAGGTTAACGCTTCACAAATATTTAAGTATCACATTTACTTACATTTTATCACACATATCATCATCATCATTATCATCATCGTTACAGCTATTCATAAGTCCACTGCTGAACATGGGTCTTTTTACGTGGTAGAGTCATGCTGCAACTATAATGACTGGGGAAAACCACGCTCTCACAGAATGCCAGCGTAAAATAACAGCTTAATGCTGCTGCGTTTTGTATGGTGAGTGTAGAGAACCGGAGACCTATTTTACAAGAAACGAGGCATTACATCTTAGTCCTCCCGGGTGACAACTGACAACGCATCTGCATTTTGATTTTAATCGAGGATAGATGTAGATGTCTATGGGCTACAGCTATCACTAACCGTCAGGTGGACTGTGTGCACGTTTGTTACCCTTATCCTATAAAAAAAATGGCACGGAGGAATGCCACAAAACAAGGGCTAGAGCCACCTGTATCCAGCGACTTTTGCTTGACTTATCTTACTGTTTGTTACCATATCTAGTATATGTATTCCGTAGCCGGAAATAAATTGTAACTTGTTCTTACTTAGTTTTGATTTTATTCTATATTGTTATTATTACCTTGGGTGTTACAATGAGTGGATTTGACGCCTTGAGGCATTCTCTGCCAGTCATGGTCAACCCTGACTAAATTTATTCATTGGGGAAAAAAAACAAATTTATAAAAAGCCTAATAATACTATAATGTGCGACACAAATTTCTAAATTGGTAATGCTTCTGGCCAATTTATAGAACATTAGACAATTACGTCTAAATACAGTGCCAAATGCGCGCATATAGAAAACTCACTCGTTCTAAACTCGATGTTTAATATCGGAGACATACTTATGAGAGTCACAATGCAGATAGAAAATGTTAGCTCCGGCTACAACTTTGACTCTGGGTCGTTTTCGACCACTGAATCATACGGATGTCAATTCACACTTTCCATATTATTCCAAGGTTGGGGGCTAAAACGATTAGAAATTTGGTGTAAGCAAACAGTTGTTTGTTTACAATATTGACCAATCGAAGTTTCAGTTTTGGTTTTGGCCAGTTTCGGCCATAAATGCTGGCTCGACGGCAGTTTTAAGGCTATATTAGTAGTATAGTTGTAGCACGAATGGGTCGGCTCGACCGGGGAAGGACCACGCTCTTACAGAATACCAGCGTAAAATAGCAGCTTAACACTGCTGTGTATCGTATGGTGAGTGTAGGGAACCGGAGACCCTTTTTACTTGAAAAGAGGCATTCCATCTTAGTCCTCACGGGTGACAACGCGTCTGCATTTTGATTCTTTATTGAGGATAGATGTAGATGTCTATGGGTCACAGCAACCTCTTACCATTAGGTGGACTGTGTGCTCGTTTGTCACCCTATCCTAAAAAAAAGTTTTAGTTTAGCCTTCATGACCTATCTGATATATTCGGATCATAGCTATACCATTTTAGCTTAAGTTTGTCGTCAAATTTGGCGACAATGTGGCAAAACTTCTTTTCTTTGATTACAGTATATAAGACTTTTAATTATGATTATTCACCAACTTACAGGGAAACATTTCCAGGTGTCCCTCTCCTATTCTGACGATTCTGGGATATATTTTTCTTTGTTGACATCTAAGAGGCATGTATACTAGATGGATCGCACATGTATGATAGCAGGTCTAGATGATAGGATTCCAACTAGGTATTTGGACTCCTGTTCTGCCTAGTAGTCCGTCTGGATTTCCTCTTGTATAAATAAAACTTTTAGTAAGTACTTTTTGATTATGATAGATATGTACGTAAAGACTAAATAATTAAAAATTAAAAATTTTGTACATCCGACTTCAATATAAATTATTAAGAATAACTCAAAAACTATTGGTCAAAGCTTGATCAAATTTATATGGGATCACATGAGATGCACCAGCTATCAAATAAAAAAAGTAACACATAAAAAAAGAACATACAGTCGGATCGAGTACCGTCTCCTTTTTGAAGTCGGTAGAAAATTGATATAATTTGAGGTTTTATGGGTTTCTATCTATATTACTTTTAACTGGGTAAGTTCCGACAATAAGAAAAAGTATTGATGTGAATCGTACACAACATGTAAAATGTGAACGGTGCGTTAAATATCTCACTAGATTTTTCACTCGTTACAAGAATGAAAGTCGGTTTTTTTATTTTTCTTATTTGAGACAGCACCAGGCTTAAAACAAAAATGTATTATCTAGATCACAAATCACATCATATTAAGTCAGACGGAGAGCTATCCACGGTTTTATTATGAAGAAAAACAAAGCAATTTTTATTACATTCTAGCGATCCACCCCGGCTTTGCAGCGGTGATTTCTGGATCTCGACAACAACGCCACCTACCTGGTCCAATTCAGTTTTTAAACCATCGCACGAACAGATAGACTATACCTGACAGCAATTGATTTTTAAATAAATGCTTTTAATTTGTTTTTACTTTATTCCTTTCGTATTAATGTAGAGACACATCTACGCAGGATCTTTTAAGCAATAAAAATACTTAAATACTTATAAAATAAATTACATTCGGCTCCAGATATGACGCAAAAGATGAAATAATTATCTTTTAGTATTACGTATAATTTTTTTCATAAAACTCGACAAATAACTTACATATTAATACTAAATTTCCTTAGAACTTGGAACATTCCAAACTCAACTCATTGAGAGCCCGCTTTCATGCACAATTTGACCATTTCTCTCACTCACGTACGCAGATGAACTTTGCTCTATCTCTGTCACACAGCGTAGAATTGTTCCTCGTTATGTTGGTTACACACGCATCGTACTGTCAGTACTGTTCTACTGCTTATGCTAAAAATGCTAATTAAAGATTTTTATTCTTCGATAGCTGTAATATTTTATATTCACTGGAGAAATATTTGGCAATGTTGTCAGCAGATTGACTCACGCATATAATTGTTTCTACGTAACCAGTAATCACGAACATGTAGATACCTACCTAGTAACCTAGTATACGTAACCGTGATTTAGCGTTAGCGCACATGAATAGGTCTTCGAATATGCATTCGTAGTAGTCCGTCAGAATTATTCGGAGACTCAAGGACGTGCCGATTCTGTTCCTTAACGGATCTGTACATTCCAACTGATTCATCTGGGAAACTATGTACTTAGACCAGAAGAAGTGAAAATGCTCACAGCTAAGCAAATCCCTCAATTCATTGGGGTTTACCAGTGTAGAACTGGCCATACCAGCGATCACAATAGACTTACTGGTCGCAGTGATACTGGTCTCATTAAACCTGCATAGCTGCTCGCACAAAAAAAAGTCATATTTTATAATTGCATTTTGTCCTATACGTCATACATACCCAATAACGTTCTTACTAAAAAAAAATATTAGATGTAGGAACCTATATTTTATTTCCCTATATATAGTTATAATAATGAGCGTGATATGCGTGATAAGAAAAGTGCAGGGCGCCCTCCTAGATAAAGTGACAAACAGTAAGATAAGACAAGCAAGAAGTCGCTGGATGCAGGTAGCTCAGACGTGTGTTTTGTGGCATTCCTTGGGGAGGCCTTTGTTCAGCAATGAACTCGTGAACCGCTGTAATGGTAAGTGTGATAAATGCACATGAAGCGTTATCCTTAGATATCGTTAATATAAAGATATCTAAGGATAACGCCCCAACATACTATGACACATAACAGATATGTATTCGTTTAATAACTTACTCTGAAGCTCTCAACATGGTTAGAGCAGGTAATAATTTTTTGATGATTCGTTTGCGCTGTGACTACTAAGCGTTTGGCTGCGATACTGCAGGACCGTGGGCACGAATCCCATACGGATCAAGTATTTGTATTTTTATTTAATTATTATAAGCCAGTGCTTGACTACTATCCCACCTGATGGTAAGTGGTGATGCAGCCGAAGATGGTAAAGCGCATGTTTTAAAATTATTTGTAGGCCTTCAGAAATAAACGGAACGAAAAGACATTGTGGTATTTTCTGTGGAACGTGTTATAGAATTATCCTGTGTGGAACTTGAGCAACATATTATTGTTTGCGTATACAGACCGCCATCTAGTGACTTTGAAACATTTGAAGCAAAAATGGAAGAAGTTCTTAGACATATATGTACATACAAAAAATTTGTAGTTGTTTGAGGCGATTTCAATATTAATTTACTGGAATTTAAACTTTAAGAAACAGGCGTATTAACTTATTTTATTATTTTGATTTAAGTACGACATTTATTTCATGAACCTACTAGAATAACAGAAACAACTTCTACATGTTTGGATAATGTGTTTTCAAATTGTGAGGTAATAGAAAAGTCTATCATAAGCAAATTAACATCTGATCATTATGGACAAATAGTTGCATTAAAAGATAATAGAATTAAAAAAACTCAAAAGGTTGCACGAGTTTGTCGTCCAGTAACATCATCACGTTTGAGACAATTCAATAACAATATTAAATTACTAGTGCCTCTTCTTGACGTCATCCAATCATCAACAATCATCCAAACTTATTATATACTGGTTCTCTCTTTAAATTTAATCTTTCTCTTTCAAATTTTAGAGATTGAGTTTAACAAAATTTTTAAAACAAAAATTATAGGTAGTTACAAACAGATGAAGTTTAGTGATTGGGCCCCTGTGGGTATACATAGGAGTAGAAAAATGTTATATAGCCCATATAGTATTAAAAAATATAATCATAATAAAGAATTTATACAATATGTAAGATCCTATTCTAAAACATTCAGAATAGTTTGTAATAAAGCGAAAGCATTACATTTTCGACAAACAATTAAATCTTCGGGGAACAAACCTAAAACTACTTGGAAAATTATCAATAAAGAAAATGGAAATAATAAAATAAGAGAATCTGAAATTCATTTAAAAATTAACAATCAACTCATTTGTAATGATATAGATGTAGCAAATACTTTTGAATCTTATTTTACTAAAATTCCTTTAGTTACTACTGCACCCTTAAAATCTTCATTAGATGATTCCAAAGTTTTCTTAAAAAATAATAAACCTGAGTGTACACTCTATTAAAATTTGAACACACAAATGCATTAAATATTGTTAGAACATTTAAAACTATTAAAGTAAAGAATACCATGGATGTGTGGGGAATGTCGGTAAAGATCATACATAGTATTATAGACAGTATTGCCCCTTATTTGGCATTGATATTTAATAAATGTGTTGACAAAGGTATTTTTCCTGATCTTATGAAATACAGTAAAGTCATACCCTTGTACAAAACTGGTGAAAAAAGTGATCCAAGCAATTACAGACCTGTTTCTGTATTACCAGTACTAAGCAAAATTTATGAAAAATATTCTGAAACAGCTTGAAAAACATTTTGAATTAAATGACTTATTCCATGTTGAACAATACGGGTTCACAAAGAAACAATCTACAACTGATGCAGGGGTTGCATTGTTAAGACACATTTATGAAGCTTGGGAAAATAATAAAAACGCTTTTGGCATTTTCTGTGATCTCTCCAAAGCGTTTGACTGTGTTGATCACGATATCCTCCTGTGTAAGCTGTCTCACTACGGAATAAAGGATACATCTCTTAAAATTATTAGATCATATTTAACGGATCGCATACAAAGGGTTGTAATAAATGGAGTTAAATCAGTCGGGTCATTTGTTCAAATGGGTGTACCACAAGGTTCTATTCTTGGTCGTTTTCTATTTTTGACATATATTAACGATTTGCCGTTCTTTGTATCCAAATTTTGCAAAATAGTGTTTGCAAAATTTGGATACAAAGGACGGCAGATGACACTTCTCTTATATTCGGTGTAGATAGAAACAAAACTAACTTTCACGATGTAAATGTTGCTCTTTCGCAAATACAGCGGTGGTTTACGGTTAATAATCTTCTATTGAATGCGAAAAAGACTAAATTCATTGAATTTACTCTGTCTAACGTAAAAAAATGTAACCATGAATATAAATATTGGTGAGGAACCGTTGAACATGGTTAGCTCAACAGTATTTTTAAGAATTACATTGGATTCTAAGCTTCAGTGGAGCGCTCATATCTCTACTCTTGCAAAAAATTAAGTTCTGCTGCATTTGCAGTACGTAGGATTAGACAGTTAACTGATGTAGAAACTGCTCGCTTAGTGTATTTCAGTTGTGTCCATAGTGTTATGTCCTTTAGTATCTTACTATGGGGCATGGCAGCGGACATCAATATGATATTTGTTTTGCAAAAGAGAGCGGTTCGTTCCATTTATAACTTGGGTAAACAAGTGTCTCTAAAGGAACGATTTAAAGATTTCGGCATATTAACTGTTGCTTCTCAATACATATACTCTAATATACTATTTGTTAGGAAAAATATACATACACATAATAAATATAGTGACATACATGACCTTAATACTATCAATGCTTGACTTGCCTTTACATAAATTTAAAAAGTATGTAAAAACACTTTGATTAGAAAAGCATATTATACAATTGACAATTACATTAATGACATAAACCCATGGTCATTTGAAAGTCAATCAAGTTCCATACAGAATAATCTCAACAGAATAACTTAAACAAATTAGTGTTATTTTGTATTATATTCAATTATTGTTCTTTTTTATGACTATAAATTATATATAATTATATAATGTTGACATTGATAGAAACTGTTATCTGTTAAAATTAGTTGATTTGTTAAAATGTATTTTTTTTGTTTCTCTTATATTTCTTCTTTCGCTTGACCATTCATAAGAGCTTAGATATGAGCCTATATGAATAAAACCAATAAATTTAAAAAAAAAATAACTTACATAAAACGCCAAAAAGCGCCGACAAAAATATTTAAAGTAAAAAAAGTTATGAGACGATGAAACCAATATAATATGGTCCTAAAAATTACGGCAGTAAACAATTAAGCGGAAAAACTTCCAGACTAACACTTTTTAACTTTCAATAGATTATACAAACAAGATAAGTGTGCACCTGTGTGCACCTTAAAATATACATAAGCAAGCTATGCTTATGTATACTCTAAGGTGGGCACACTTCGTATACGACAGACCACGTCACGTCGGCGTCGCACATTCCACAACACAGCTTCCTTAGGGTTATGAGCGTTATTATTCTATCTGGCAGCTACGTTTCCAAAATAAATAATATGCATATAGGTACATAATATGTACTTGGCAACCTATAAGTAACAAGGATACCAATCGTACGTACGTATAACTTTTTTATTTAAATATTGTACGAAGAGTGGATGATTAGAAAGCCAGCCTTGTCTTTCTTGTACGTACATCACCGGAATCGAATCCCCGTTAGCACGTTACCCGTAAAACCATCCTAGTACTGCTAGTACGCAGAACCAGAAGCTACTACTACTTCTTGTATTATTATTTTATTCTGTGCTACTACCTAAATAACGAATTGTTATACCTAGTTCATGCTTGTGTGTACATACTACATTTCTTTTAGATTGTAATTTGAGGAAACAGAAGAACTACTATTATCTACTTTAATTAAAATATTTTATCCAGTTAAGAGAACTGTCTCCGGTGTCAATTTTATGGATGACCATGAAACACACCATTCATCTAACTTAGTAATAAATAACATGCTTTACTTTTTAGTTTTAATTTAACTGTTTACCGTTACTTAAATAAATCAACATTAAAAACAATAATTTCTTTGTATAAACAAGTTTGATAAAACGGGTAAATTTCCACAGGCAAAACGCAAACAAAAAATCCAGTGCAGTATACGGCGCGGGATGTCAGGCGATACGCGTACGTGATCATATTGTGTTGGTGTGAGTGAGTTGTGTGAGGGTATAGCAATGTGCCTGTGTGCGCGTTGTCACGTTTCTCGTAGTGCGGCGTGTGGAGGCCGAGGCCCGGCGCGTGTGGCGTCCTTCCCCCTTGCTAGTCACGTGTTACGGCGCTATTTTCGCCGGGCTTTCGCCACGCTCTACAAATTCGGATCGTGCGAATATTTCATTAGACACTTTTGTTGTTTGAGATCATGTCATGACCTTCAGAAGTTAACATTGTGTTTTACAAAAACCTTTTATTTTTCAAACAGCCGTTGCCTTTGAGATTTTTAATTTTAACAGATTTGCCAATATATAATAAATATGTTTAATATACATGTGAGTGTCAGGCATCCATCTTAGTTCTCAGAAGTGACAACGCTTCTGTAGCCTTTCTTGTTTGAAATTGGCTGGAGGTATCCAAACTGCAGTAACCAGTAACCACTATAAGTTCTTTCATCACTTTAATTTATTATATTTTTAATACATTACATTTTTTCGTTTTTTTTAATCCTTACGAATACATGACGACCATTATGATTCTAGACATTATGTACGCCTTCATCATCGCATAATAAGTATTTAAAAATCTTAAAAAATCAATAACTCAATTTTAAGTTTTAAAAATATTTTCTTGTAAGTATATATATGTATAAATACTTAAAAATAATAATATTTATGTATATATAGGCAGGTTATTTATTAAAAATAGATTACCTGTTATTTTATTTTTCTTTTATCAGTAATAATTTTCGTCATCATCATTGATAAATTTAAACATGACTGTTTTGAATGATTGATAAAGTTTTATTTTAGTTCCTTTGGTTATCATTCGAGTCAGAGTCACGTTCGGTACCTACTTACTGCACCTGTCAATTTATTTATCTGTACTAATATTATAAAGAGGTAAAGTTTTTTGGCCTAAAGGTCTAAATACCAGGCCATAAACTCCAAAAAAAAAAGAGGTAAAGTTTGTAAGTTTGTGAGTTTGTTGGTAGGAAGTAATCTCTGGAACTACTGAACCGATTTTAAAAATTCTTTCACCAGTAGAAAGCTACATTATTCCTGAGTGACATAGGCTATATTTGATTGTGATCAATAATATTTTTAATGTGAAATAACAATATTTGTCAATCAATTCCGAAAATAAATCCTAAACACTCAGTACTAAGAACCACACAAGATAATTTCATCACAAGTTTAAATGTTTGACGTCCAGCAAAGTAGGCATGGGTCAGCTAGTTCGATAGAAAGTCCGAATAGCTGTCCAAATAGGCTTAGCCAAAATTACTTTCTACAATCAGTAACTCAAATAGAAAACTAAAACTGAATGGGAATGACATAAGTATCTTAACGTTATAGTCATGTGAGCTAATTTTTTCTCTTAGCGTTGTCTATTGTAGAAAGAGTGTATCTAATTCTGAATTTATCATAATATTAATTCTATTTCATAACTTTAATCCCAGCTTTAATATATTTTCTACCGCCAAATAGCAGTGCGTTGACTGCTCTTTTCCGGTTTCAAGGTAAAGAGAGCGAGTATATTTACAGGCATTCCATCAAAGTCACAGGTGACAACGTATCTGTGGCCTTTCTTGTTTGAAGTCGGCTGCAGTTGTCCAAGTACTGCAGAAACCACTTCAAGCAGGTAGACTGTAAGTTCGTTTGTCACTTTAGTTTAAAAAAAAACTCCTCACTATGTTATCTGTAGTGAAAATAAATATTTAAGTGAACCGCAACATTTATCAGGAAACTGTGGTTGAAATGCATGATATGGACGAGCAGGATTACCAAAGCGGGGATATTGGCACTACGCTCACCAACTCACTCGCAATTTTTGCTTCATCATCAGCCCACCGCTGGATTTAGGCCTCTTCCTTTATCGGCTAGATTTGCCTTAATCGTCATGTTTGGCACCTTTGACGCTGCTGTCCTTCGCCAGCCTGGGTATTTTACACCAGGCATAGAAAATACCAATTTTTTTGGCATTTACCATAGTCGCCTCTTACGACACCCACGCTACGGGACGAGATGGGGTTGGAATAGATTATCTTACGCTGCCACCTCAATGCACCACTCACCTATATAATCGCGACATATATTCGGAATTCCGTTTCGGGATTCCGTCTCGGAATTCCTATTCGGGATTCCGAACGCAGCTAATCCATGTAAAATCAAGGACCTATCACATACGTACAGTAGTTTTCCGTTCGAAATTTTGCGAGAAACACGGGATTCCGAATGTATGTGGCCGGCCTAAGTGGCCCCGACAGAATATCAGCGCTGCTGTAACTCTGTTAGTTTAGCATTATGCTGCATCGGTGGCCTTTTTGTATCGCCATCAATTTTTTTTAATATTTAGTTAAGTTTTTTTTTGTAAAATTGATGTTTTGCAAGTTGTAGCAATAAATGTTCTTTGTTTCTTTCTTTCTGTATTCATTTCTTGCATTGGGCATATCTACCAAGCGACCCATTCCAGCAGTAATAAATTCGAAAAACACTAGTGATAATGACAATGGAAATTAACTGAGAGTTCTATTTGAGCTCAGAGGCTTGGAGATCAACTGCAATTTCTGCTTCTAAAGGAAGTGAGATATTTCGGTACGTCCATGTCGTCATTCTGATTTTACACCGATCTGTACACGTGCGGAGATCGTCTAATTTAAAACTGCACGCGTTTCCCTTGTATTTTTGGCAGATTTTATCATTATTAACATGCCAAAAATAATCAAAATGATACAATCTACTTAAAAAAACGTAGTAGAGCCACGCTTACTTACGCCATTATGGTTGTAGCACAAATGAGTCGGCGCGACCGGGGAAGGATCATCTCACAGAATACCAACGTAAAATAGCAGCTCAATGCTGCTGTGTTTCGCATGGTGAGTGTAGAGAATCGGAGGCCCGTTTTACTTAAAATGCCTCAGTTTCCAATAAAACGGGCCTTCATCGTAGTCCTCAGGGGTGACCTCGCATCTGTATTTTCATTCTTAATCGAGGATAGATGAGATGTCTATGGGTCACATCCACTTACCATCAGGTGGACTGTGTGCACGTTTATTTACCCTTATGCTGTAAAAAAGGCGCTCAGATTTAGAATTTTTGATACCTATAATATGCTAAATTAATTTCACAAAATCTGCCAAAATACAAGAGATACGAGTGCAGTTTTAAATTAGACCATCTCTACACGTGTACGTGCAACTATATAACTAACTATATCCGCGAGAGTAAATAATCTAAGATATGAGCTAAGATAATCGCATATGAGAACATGTCAACATTCGACAATTTCACTTTCGTAACGTAACGCGAGCGTAGAACATGCGTCATCAAAAGGAATTTCATGTTTTCATATGCTATCGGCCTTATAAAAATTCTTTAAGTTTATGACATTTAAAATCTATATCGCTCATTAGGGCCATAAATTAGGCCTATTAACTTTTTAAATTTTTTAGTCAAATCGTTTGTTACCAAAATATTAATTTCAATAAGTAAATGTTCATTAATTATTTTATATTAATTTTTAGGTATTTTGTGTTTAAAAATGCATAATCCTGTAAAATTCAGTTTTCGAAAAAATTTAAATGCTCAGGCATATTAGGCACTTTTTAGGTACATTACTTAAATAATACTATAGTAATAATATATGCAAAAACGAAACTGAAAAATCAAAATCTTAAATCCTTGGTCGCAACAAAAAATGACTGCAGTATACTGCCGGTTTTAGCAGAAATGTTTTGTATTATTTAAAACAGGAAGGAGTACAGACGTGTTTTCGTAAAGAAACAACTTTGCATATTAATTTTGTCGTTCTCGAAATACATAAATAAGGGTTATGGGTCACAAACTATTTTTAAAACAGACTAACGGACGATGACTATAAAATTAAATATTGGATTTTTATAATAAACACTCAATAGAAGCGTTCAACAGAAAACTATTGGTGTGCTTTTTAGGGTTCCGTACCCAAAGGGTAACCAACGGGACCCTATTAAGCCTCCGCTGTCCGTCCGTCTGTCTGTCAGCGGGCTGTACCTCATGATCCGTAATAGGTAGACAGTTGAAATTTTCACAGAATGTGTATTTTTGTTGTCGCTATAACAACAAATAATAAAAATAAAAATAAATTAAAAATTAAAGCGGGCTCTCCTACTAGAAACGTGTTTTACGATGGTACGGAACCCTTCATGCGCGAGTCCGACTCGCACTTAGCCGGTTATTATTTTCATCACGTGTAAGTGCGATATAAAATTATTTAACCCGATTTAATGAGTCGGGTGACCTTGACAGGTCGACAGTAAAAGTGTAACCCAAAGTAATAACAAAAGTTATTAAAACGTATAAATACATGGTAGAACTATGCTACAGCTATGCTATAGCTAGACCGGGGAAGAATTACGCTCTCACAGTCACAGCATACCAGCGTAAAATAGCATCCTAATGCTGCTGTATTTCGTATGGTGAGTGTAGAGAACCGGAGACCATTTTTTACTGGAAACGATTTATTCCATCTTCATCCTTAGGGGTGACAACGCATTTACATTTTGATTCGTAATCGAGGATAGATGTAGTATGTCTATGGGCCACAGAAACCACTTCGTCCATCAGGTGGACTATTTCTTTTGTCATCCTTACTCTAAAAAAAATGTGGCCTTCTATATACACCGATATACACTGTGATTACAGTATATTGTGTATTTTATAGTATTTCACAGTATACTGTGAAGTCGTTCCTTTTTAGTTTGCTATACTGGTTACTGTTTAGAACGGAACGCAGTCTAATATACTGTCATCCCCCTTTTCCGACACTGTTTTCAAATTAAAATATTTATCATATACACGTTTTCTGTTCAACAAGAAAAAATATTATTTGAATGTTGTTGCTTTTAAAACTTAATGTCCGAGTTTATTTGAATAACAATATTAATTAATAATAATAACAATCATTCGTGTAAGCTGTTAAATCTCTAGGCGCTGTTGTTTTTTGATAACGTGATCAAAATACTGAGAGCACCTTACCTCGAAAGCGCCAGTGCTCACAGTACAAAAATGGCGGCGATTTATGACAGTCCATAACGGAACGAATTTCTCACCAGTGCATTGAGAGCACTGAGCAGTGCTCGCAGTGTATATTAGAACATACCCAATAGATCAGCCATTCTAGTAAGGATTTCAAAGACAATCTTGTCCTAGATTAAATAATTATGCAATAAATATTAATATTATTTTATAAGGAGTATTAAGTATGCTCATTATCGATCGATCTAAATGAAACTAATAAATTACAAAATTTACAACAACATATTTTAAGTAAAGTAAAAAAAAATCAAGTTTTAGCCTTTATACGCCCCATTGTAGGACACAGACCTATAGACGTGGAAAATATATTTTTTATTAATTTCTCAGACATGCAAGTTTTCTTAGGATGTTTTTATCACCACCGAGCATGTGGTAAATCAGTACTTAAAATTACAATTAACAATTTTATTGTTGCCGACGGGAATCGAACCCGGGTCGATAGCGTATTATGGTATGTACATTAAGTTAGGCAATTAAGTAAGTTAAAAGTTTAAACGGAGTAATAATTTTATAATATGAAATTATAAAAATTATATTCTCTAGAATTTAGATTTTAGATGGTAGGGCTCCTTTTGTGCCTAGGCTTCCGTCTGGGTAGTGCCACCCTTTTACCTACATATTTCTGACGCCAAGACGCTTGCGTTGCTTTGTTCCGACCTGAAGGGTATAGAGAGCCAACATAATTACAGGCCGTGTGTGTGAGGTATCCCATCTTAGTACTCAGATTCTTTGTATGAAGTTAACTGCAGGTGTCCATGGATTGCAGCAGCCAATTACTACAATCGGGTGGTCTGTAAGTTCGTTTATCACTCCAGTTTTATTAAAAAAATAACAAAGTAATATTTAATAACAAAATTAGGTATTATTGTCAATATTATGATATCATGTAATTGTAATTTCAATAAAGTAAAATTTTCATAATGCTGGTCACCCTACATTTTTCAAGAGTAATTTTAAACTTTTAATTTCATTCTCAATTCACTGCGGCCACCTGTCAGCTGGACATCAGCTGTCTCGGAATCAGGTGCTATAACACATTCACATGAGCATGTGGTTGTAATTTACGCGGTTAGTTCCGGAGCGCTTAAATGATACTTACCTACATTATTTTATTCTTTAATAATATTATTTAGGTATATGGTAGAGCCATTTTACTGCCTAGGAATCAGTCTGTATAGATATCACGTACTCACTCCGTATACTACCATATTAATACCACAGTCTATAAATCCATATTTTATTATACTGTGCTCATAGAATTATTACGACTGTGCTAATACTATCCCTCATGGGTGACAGCGCATCTGTCCTCAATTTGTTGTTTGATTAATTGCAGGTGGCCATGAAATTCAGTAGCTAACAAGATAAGTGCCATAATTTATAAAACGATTTTTCCTACTTTTTTTCTACGTAAAAATATAACGATGCCATAAATAAATTATTGGTAAGGACTCTTGCATACAGATATATTTCGTGCTTATTTGCATAAAAACATGTAACTCCTTTTTCGCAGTTCTAAAAAAACACTTTAATTATAGGTTGATTGTAGGTAAACACATAAAAAATCGTCATAAAATTTCGGTATCATAAACACGATTACATATTATAAACTTAAAACCAATTATACGTTACATACACTATCAGATATCACTATGAGAAATACCCCAATATTTGTAAATAAAAACAACTTACTTTTCATACTTCACGGCATGTCCGTTCTCCTCCCAAAAATGACGAGTTTCCATATTCAAAATTATGTCACAAGACAAAACAAACAAATGATCACTATGTCACCACTATACACTCACGAATTAATCATAAAACACAGATCACTCTTGTGTCACATTTTTTTCTTTGCCACTATTTTACACTATCATAATATGTCACTGAAATCCATTCTAGTTGAATTAACACAGTACTAAATTTTGCGTATTCATCAATGAGCTAACCAACATTTACGTCATAACCTCGAAACGTTCACAACGCGTCTACGTCCGCGAGCTGCGAGACTGCGAGTCATGCGAGTGTGCGATCTGCGTATGTGAGTGAGAGTAGTAGAGTTGGGTCGAGCAAACGCCGCGCCGGCCGGCTTGAGTCATGTGACATGTGACTACGACCGGCTGTCGTCAAAATAAGGCACGGGTATTGGAATGTGCAAACCCACTTTAGGGTTACCTATCACTTTTAACTATTATTTATTCTGTGATATCACGAGATTTTATCTCTTATAAACGAGATTTTAAAATAATGTTCCTTGAATCAGTAACTAAGAAAATAATAATATTTTCTTAGTTACTGATTATACTATACATTAATAGTGGTAGAGCCACGCGGCAGCTTTTGCTGTCGCAAGGATGGGCCGGCTCGAACTGGGGTGGTACCACAACCTCACAGAATACCAGCGTGAAGTAGAAGTTTACTTCTGCGTTTCGCTTGGTTAGTGCAGGTTGCCGGTGGCTCAATCCCCCCATTAACATGGTAGCGGAGTTAAATAAAACAATACTCCAGGAGGGTACCGGCACCACTGGTGACGGCGAATCCCTCGCGGAGAATCCACGCCCAAGCTACCCTACTCTTCCTGACAGTGGGGGCTCAGGCTGACCCGCGTATTCTGGGAGGGCCGAAATTGCGCTCAAGACTAAAACTGCTCGGGGCAAGCGGAGCAATAAAACAAAGGCGACCCCTGCCACGCTATCCGTGATTTTCTGCAACATCAGCGGATTTCATTCAAACCTTAACGCCGTCCACTACCATCTGGAGATGACGAAGCCGGCCTTGCCCTTTCTAACCGAGACACAGGTGTACTCTCTGGCTGATACTTTATATATCTCCTACCCGGGGTACAAATTAGAACACTCCTTTGTGCCCCGGGCTGGAGTTTGCGTACACGTCAGAGAGGATATCTGTTTTCGACGCCTCGGCAGCCTTGATGGTACGGACCTGTCCATCCTATCGCTGGGCGTAGACAGCGACGACCATCCCCGCGTCAACGGGTGCCTCTATAGGTCCTATAGCGGTAATGCCGACACAGACCGACTCATTGACCACATCCAAATGGCTGCAGACTCCATGCTACAACAGCTCCCATCCGCAGAGATCGTGATGCTCGGTGATTTTACCGCTCGCCCACCACGCTGAATGGCTCGGTTCACGTTTAACTGATCATGCGGGGAGATCTGTTCATGACTTTGCCTTGGCATATGGTCTGACACAACTGGTTACTTCGCCTACGTGGATCCCAGATGTGGAGGATCATGTACCTTCCCTGTTGGACCTTCTGCTGACCTCTCATCCGGACGGATATCAGGTGTCCGGCGATGCCCTCTTGTCTCTTCGGACCATTGTCTGATCCGGAATACGGTAACACTAACGCAGTCCTCATCGGCTGACGGTGGGTCGACGGATTCTCAAAAATAAGGTTTTGGCATGCTCTGTGTAAATAACAGCTTAGATTTAAGACATTATTGTGTAAAATAATAGCCTTTAATCCATTCTATGTAGTTATTTAAGTTTTAGTCTTATAAATCCTATAATTGTCTAGTACGTAAGCTTATTAATGTTCTTATTGTTGTTTAATTAAAACCTTGTATGCCTATAAAGAATTCTTGTATGTATGTAAAGAATTGTTATATATGTCTATTAAGTATTGCTGTATTCCTATAAACTATGTGTTAAATGTATGTTTGGAAAAATAAATGCTGCTTTAAACATAATTACACACAACACACACCCCGCACTCCTCCCCTCCTATCCCGCTCATTGGTCGAACGCATGATGTGTGTCTTATGCACGCCCACGCAAGTTGTGCTACTAAAAGCACGAAATAAAAGACGTGCTGTAGCCGACCTCTGACAAAAAAAATCATTCCGCTTGCGCCACCGCTCTCGAGCGGTCGTGTTAAGTAGTTAGCGCTCTCGTCTCCGTACGTTGAGTGCCTCTCGCTCTCGCGCCTCCGCTATCCTGCTCACGCTGTGCAGCGCTGTCGCTTGGTGATTTCGCTTGCCTTTACCTACCGTTCTTGCCCCCCTGCCGCCTGGCAGGGAGGTTTTGAGCGCTTATTTTGTTACTGCTGTTACTTGTTATTTGTTATTGTTATTTGTTATTTTCTGTTATTTTTTCTGTTATTGTTTGTTATACTGTGTATTACTGTTTCTGGAAAGTCACGTCACTTGTTCTTTTGAGAACAGGGATATTCCCTCCCTTACTGTTTTAGGATAGAAAGTCATCCCCCAACATGTCCACACAGGACCTTATAAGGTCAATAGTCGCCGCCCTGAACCAATCTCTTGGTCTTGGCATTAACCTGGACGAGACGGCGCTCGCCGCAGTCCAAGCCTCCCTTGCCCCTCAGGCATGCACCCCCCCGGCCCCCGTCGCCCCCACGGCTGCCCCGCAGACCGACTTACCCGCGTCCCACGACGCCATTTCAACGGAGAGCTCGTGCTCCGACTCCTCCGCGTCCTCCCGGAAGAGGTCCGCCACCCCAACCGAATATACATCCAGTAGTAGTTCCGCGGACTCCGACGGAACTATGACTGAAGAGACCCCGTTCACAGTAGTGAAATCGAAACGCGGCCCAAAGCGCGCCGCTAAAAACCGCTCCCCCGTCCCGGCAGCTCCTGCCGCCACCTCCACAGCCCCCGCCGCTGCACTCACCCCCGCAGCTCCCACCGCTGCCTCCACCTCCGCAGCCCCCGCCGCTGCCGCAGTACCCCTACTGCCGCTCAACCTCCCCCCGCCCTCCAAGCCAGCAGCTCGCTGCGCCCCGACCCTCGCCAAGAAACAGGTCCCGCCCCCTGTCTTCCTCAGAGACAAGGCACAATATACTAGACTGTCGAAAATCTGTTACGGCAGTAAAATCAGTTTCGATCAGGCCACTAACTACAGTGAAGCCATAAAAATATACCCGTCATCAATAGATGACCTTCGTCGCCTAACAAGGCTATTCACAGCAGAGCGTGTGTCTTACCACACGTTCGCTCTCCCCGAAGAGCGAAAAGTCAAGGCTGTCATCCGGGGAGTTCCGTTCGAACTCTCCAACGAAGAAATCCTGGAGGACCTTAAGTCCCAAGGCTTCCCCGTCGAAGCAGTGCATAAGATGCACAGTAACAAGTGCAAGAGGTTCCCGCTTGCCCTTGTTACTGTGCATCCTTACAAACGTGCCGGAGGCAAAGACCATCTTCCGGCAGGTACGCACCATGTGCGGCCTGTCGAGACTGAGGGTCGAGCCCCCACATAGTCGCGGTTTTCCGGCGCAGTGCCACCGCTGCCAGCTTTACGGGAATGCGGCGGCCAACTGCTCAGCCCCCCCCAGGTGCGTTAAGTGCCTAGACCCCCATCACTCGAAAGAGTGCCCTCGGCCCACTGACGCCGAATCCCCCCCTGCTTGCGTCCTGTGCGAGCAATCTGGTCACCCGGCCAATTACAAGGGATGCCCTCGCGCTCCTCGTCCCCGTCTCAACAAACCAGCTCCGCCGCCGGTTAATCTCTTCTCTAATTAAAACTCATTCCCGGCGCTCCCGTCAAGAATGCCCCGTCAGGGCCCTTCCCAGCCCCCTCAGGGCCCCTACTGGCCCTCTCAGGGCCCCCCTAGGCCCTTATGGGCCCCTAGGCCCTTATGGGCCCCTAGGCCCTTATGGGCCCCATCCAGCCCCTCCGGGCTTTTCTCGGCCCACGCAGCCACCAATTCTCCTGGGGCCCCAAAGGCCGACCCCCGCGGACTTCCTCCGCTCCTCAACAGGCGCAACCCTCAATGGTTGATGACCTGAATACGGTTTATGCCGCTATTCAGAGCATCGACATTGGCGAGATCGCCATACTAGCGCGTAAACTGCGTGCTGCTAGGTCCCCTCAGGACCGTCTCCTCGCTCTAGCGGAGCACCACAATCTTCTGAGTTCGTTGTAAGTTAAGTTAATTTAACTTAACACTATGACAGATCACTCTGCCCTCCCAAAGTCCCACGGACGTATTAAGCCTAAGGGCTTATCGCTTGTTTCATTCAATGCTCGCGGTTTGCGAAATAACCTCCCCGAGCTTAAGCTCTTTCTTCGAGATCGTGAAGCCGACCTCCTCCTCCTACAGGAGACCCACCTCAGACCCCAGAACCTCAAAGGTTTCTCCATCAAAAAGTATTCTCTTCTTCGTAATGACAGACCTGACCGCAAAGGCGGCGGTACTGCCATTTACTACAAGAAGATACTACATTGCTCTCACATTCCCACTCCGCCGCTTACCAATATGGAAGCCACGGTATGCAGGCTGGCCTTGACTGGACATCCGTCCATCGTCATAGCCTCCTGCTATATCCCTAGTGGAACTCTACCCCTCAAAAAAGATTTTGAGGCCATCCTTGCTTTAGGCAATTCAGTTATTATGTTTGGAGATTTCAACTCCAAGCATGCTGATTGGACTTGTCTTACTACTAGTCAGAGTGGCAAGAAACTGCTTGATATCACGCAGTCTCTCGACCTCACTGTTCTCAGTCCCCTCGGTGTCACTCACTATCCCGAAAACACCGACCACGCTCCTGACGTATTAGACTTTGCAATAGCAATAGAAGTCTCCCTCAACCTCAGGTCAATCGAGACCCTTGACGATCTTGGATCCGACCACCGCCCTGTCTCCCTCATACTTGGCCATCAGCCACCTCCCCCATCCCCCTCCACGAAAACCTTCACTAACTGGAAGGGCTTCAAGAAGTCCCTAGCCACAGCTTTGGACTCTCCGGACTCCCCTATCCCCCTTTCTTCGGACTTATTCGACAGTACCGAAAAAATCGACACCGCGATTGATTCACTCTCCACCCTTATAACATCCTCCCTTAAGGAGAATGAAAGGGTCGTCCCGGTTGCTAATAATAACGGTCTTCCCTTACATATTAGCAACCTAATAAAAGCCAAGAGAGCTGCTCTCCGGAGAGCAGCACTCTATCCAACCCCCGAATATAGACGTACGGCCAATCGTCTTCAACGAGAAGTCCGTTCACGCCTTTCCGAATTTCGAGACCTCGAAAAGAGTAATCTCATGGAGAATATCTCTCCCTCTCATACAGCGTACTATCAGATGGCAAGAGCCCTTCACATAGACGCTATCACTCATACGCCTCCTCTCTCTCGCCCCGACGGTACTATTGCCTTCGAGGACGAGGAAAAAGCTGAGTGCTTTGCAGACAGCATCGCTGCTCAATGCTCTCCCAGCTCTCAACCCACAGACCCCTCCCACATCCAGACAGTGGAGGATGAGGTCCGCCGCCGGAACTCACTCCCCACAGTCTCTGACACTATCACTGTGTCCAACGATGAGTACTCATCCCACATCAAATGACTGAAGCCTAAAAAGGCTCCGGGCGCGGATGGCATCTCCAACCAAGCCCTTAAACATTTTCCTGAGCAGGTGTTAACCCTTTTAGCTATTATCTTCAACGCCTGCTTCAACCTTAGTTACTTTCCCACCACGTGGAAAGAGGCAACTGTCATTGGTATCCCCAAGCCAGGAAAGCCTCACAATCTCCCCTCCAGTTATCGTCCCATCAGCCTCCTCAAGGCCATGGGCAAACTATTCGAACGAGTTATCCTCACTCGCATGAGGCGCCATCTGTTTCCACAGATGGTGACCTCTTGTCATCCTCACCAATTTGGTTTCCGAGCGAAACACTCTTGTCCCAAACAAGTTCACCGTATTGTGGAATACATCCTCAGCGGTTTTTATCCTCGCCGTCATAAGACCATCGCGGTCTTCTTGGACATAGCGAAAGCGTTTGATAGAGTCTGGCACGAAAGCCTTATCTACAAACTACACAATATAGGTCTCCCTGATCGTCTTGTTCGTCTCGTGGCCTCCTACTTGAAAGACCGTACCTTTCGTTACAGACACGAAGGCACGCTCTCCTCTTCGCGTCCAATCATAGCCGGTGTCCCTCAGGGCTCGGTACTTGCCCCTCTTCTATATATCCTGTACACCGTAGATGCACAGACCGCGGCCCGCCGGTCGAATACTGGTGGCCCGCCGACAGCAAAAATAATACTCTCTTACATTCGAAAAATATTGAATTATATTCCAGAATAAAACCAAAAAAAATATGTTCGAAATGTAATTTGAATCTCGCGCGCGCGCTCTTAAGTGCGCTTATCGGTGCGCCGTGCATGCGTCGGTAACAGCGGTCAGTATTGTTCGTGCTGATCTCGGTTAAATTCGTTTTCTTGAGGAACCGCCGCGGCCGGCGGTGCGGCGACGACGGCAGCGCGGTGGCGGCTTATCCACGGGTTATATTGTTAGAGCAAGCGAGATAGCAATAGTCCCGAATTCCCGATTGCTCGCGTAGGTAGATACACGAAGCTTCCAGAGTCGGTTTCGTGATTTCTCCAGACAGTTTTCGACTCTATACGCGCGGTATAAAAGCCACGCTAACCGCAGCGACCGACAGTTCGGTTTTAATTTGAGTGAAGTGTCAATAGTTCTAGTGTAGATTTTAACTCGACTAGCCGGTGTCATATATTTTGATCCACGTTCAACGTAGATTTCCCGTCAAGTGCCGTGTATAATTGTGTTGTGAAATCGTAAGTAAAACTCTGTTATTAATAAGTGTTTCCCTACCTATTTAATCAATTATTTTTGGTAATTTAAAAAAGTATGGGTAATTTAAGTAGGTACTGTAATTGTTTTTAGGTGCTGTGTTAATCCTAGCCAGGATTAGAACGCAACATGGACAAGCCAGGACCTAGTAAAAAACGTAAGGTTAAAGATGAAAATCGGCTGTTTCAAGAAATTTGGACTGAGAAATACTTTTTTGTATGGTCGCATAACAAAGACGTTTGTTTAATTTGCAAGAATTCTGTTGCGATTGCAAAGGAATATAATGTAAAAAGGCACTATGAAACGCAGCATCCTACTTTTACCAAGTTTACAGGCGAATTAAGGAAGCAAAAAATGTTGTCTTTAAAACGGGAGCTTATTGGTCAGCAAGCTATTTTTACAAAAGCCATTCAAAATTCAGAAACAGCTACAGAAGTTAGTTATGAAATTTCTCGAATGATAGCAAAGCGAAGTCGCCCCTTCAATGATGGGAATTTTGTAAAAGAATGCATAGAAATTGCTGCTAAGAAAATGTGTCCAGAAGCAGCAAAAAAATTTGAGAAAATTCAACTGAATCGTATGACTATCCAAAGACGAATTATGTCTTTGTCAGGTAATATTGCGGAACAATTAAATGAAAAAACTAAGATCATTGAATTTTTTTCATTAGCACTCGACGAATCCACTGATATTAGTTTCACAGCTCAACTTCTGATATTCATACGAGGTGTTACTCAAGATTTTGAAGTCTTAGAAGAGTTATTAGGAATGTGTTCATTGAAAGGTCAAACCAGAGGAGTTGATATACTCAATGTACTTTTGGATGAGTGTTCAAAAACTGATTTGGACTTATCAAAATTATCGGGAGTTGCGACTGACGGTGCTCCTTCGATGATTGGTGTCAATTCTGGGCTAGTTACTTTGCTGAAAAAGTATCTGCAAGAAAAAAACATAAACGCTGAAGATCTCATGCAGTTTCACTGCATTATACACCAAGAAGCCCCCTGTTCTAAAAAAATTGAATTTCAAAATGTCATGAAAGTGGTAGTTTCGACTGTAAATTTCATAAAATCACGAGGACTCAATCACAGGCAATTCAAACAATTCCTTGATGACATCGAAAGCGAATATGGAGATTTACTGTATTATACAGAAGTAAGGTGGCTAAGTCGTGGATTGACACTGGAACGATTTCTAAATTTAATAGAAGAAATTGGAATAATTCTGGCGGAAAAGCAAAGGGATGTCCCGGAACTTAAAAATCCTGATTGGTTGTGTGATTTGGCTTTTTAGTTGATATTACAAATCATTTGAATGTCTTGAACACACGGCTTCAAGGCAAAAATCAACTGATATCCCAGCTCTACACTCATGTATCATCCTTTCAATGCAAGCTGACACTTTTCAGATCGCAATTGAATTCTGGAAATTACAATCATTTTCCGAATTATAAGAAAATGGCTGAAAAATTCAACAAAACTGCGATTAATTTCAGTTATGTAGTAAAGCTAGATATTATGATTCAATCTTTTCAATACAGATTTTCGGAGTTTAAAAAAGTGAAACCTCTGTTGGACATATTCAGCAATCCTTTCACGATTTCAGTTGAAAATGCGCCAGAGTCAATGCAGTTAGAAATTATCGACATTCAAAACGACCAAGATTTACGCAACAAATTCAACGAAGGAGACTTGCTGAACTTTACCGCTGCATATAGCTCGAAGAACCGATAACCGATGGGGAAAAAGGTTCTCGGTGGCGGCCTGTACCGGTGGTCGAAGTGTAGGGCGTCCCCAACTAGATGGAGTGACGACTTGGTAAGACATGCAGGAAGTCGATGGATGTAGGTGGCTCAGGACCGTTCTTTGTGGCATTCCTTGGGGGAGGCCTATGTTCAGCAGTGGACTTGTGAAGGGCTGTAATGATGATAATGATGGGTTCGGGAACAACGAGGTGGACGTGACCCCCGAGAAGGAATGCCACACAAGGACGTCTGTTGCCCTTTCTGAAAAGAAAGGTTAGACGACTAAGATTACGGGTCCTCTTGGAGAGGTCCCGGTCTTGACGTCACTTAGCGTACTGTATTCATAGGTGGTGGAAGATGCTTTTGGAAATAAAACAGCGATTTATTTCGAAATTTCCCCATAAGAGTGCAATGTTGAATTTTACTACTTTCCTGTCACTTCCCTGTGCTTTCTTTCTTGCTTTAATTATAAACTGGTAGCTGGTCCCGAACGAATTTCCGTGTACGTTGTCGTCTGCAGGTGTAAACACCTGGCAGGTTTCGGGTCTCGGGGATGTCCCCCCATTACCCGGACTTTCCTCACGGCCCACTACTATGGGCCGGTCCTGGGCGCCTTCTTGGCGTTATCATAAAAATAGGAGCGATCTCGGGTTCGATTCCCCGGTCGCTCCGATGGTCTCAAAATAAATTGCTATGTATGTCTTTGTTGGTCATTCTGTGACTTTGTGGGTTGTTACTCAACTCCCTAATCTATGTAGGGAGGAGTTCTCTTGGTCCAGGTCGCCCGTCCGGGGGGCGGGCGTGTAGCGGCGCGAAGTTATTCAGGTGTGTGGCCCGTTGTCGGCGCGGTTAAATGACAACCGGACCACATATTCTTCAATGGATTCGGTCTTAAGGTAGGCCGCTATGACGTCATTCCGGACGTAGCGACCTGCACCTACAATGGTTAGTAACGATATGTTCTGCTGGGCCTGCAGTCATCGCCTCTGTCAATCGCTCAGAAGCACGTACCAAGCTGGCGCGGCGTACGTTATTCTGGGTCTTATATACAGCTTGTAAAGTTTGGTTTTAGTTTTTATCGGTAGTTTGGATGCCAGGACGGGACGAAGCGCCGCCCGCGCACCTCTTGCGTTGCGGACGACGAGATCGACGTGCGCGGTCATGCGCAACATCCTATCGATGCGGCATCCAAGATACGTCACGGTTTTTTCGTATGTGATGTTCTGGCCTCTGAGCGTCAGTGGTGGTGGCAGGTTTCTGAGACGGCGAGTGAGCAGAGCGGTCGTCTTACCAACATTGACGGCCATCCTCCTCTCATCCAACCATGGTGGCAACAGGTCCAGCAGTCGTTGCATCCTGGCAGTGGCGATGTGGGCTCTTCTGGACGAGGTGAAATAGGCGCTATCGTCCGCGTATAGCGCCAGCTCAACGTCGTCCTCCCACTCGCGCAGGTGTCCTGCCAGTGTTGGGATGTCGTTGGTATAAGCCGCGTACAGGACTAGAGACAGACAGCTGTCCTGTGGCACGCCGACTCTGATGCGTCTTGCTAAGACACGGCGTCCTCTACACAGACGTAGAACCTCCTGTCTGCGAGAAACGACGCTACTAGCCGCAACATAGCAGGAGGGATACTGGTTTGTTCTTCTAGTTTATAGAGTAATCTCTGGATTACTCTATAAACTACTCTGTAAACGAGTGCCACACCCTGTCGAACGCCTTCTCTATGTCGAGAAAGATGCCCAACGATGCTTGGCCGCAAGGTAGTGCAGCACTCTAGAGTGATCCCTCCTGAATCCGTGCTGCTCCGCCCGAAGTTGGATGCACGGGCGGAGGCGTCTTAGCAACAGTCTTTCAAGCAGTTTAGCTATGTGCGGTAGTAGCGTAATCGGCCTATAACTGGCGGCTCTACGCCTGTCCTTCCCGGGTTTTGGCAGTATGATGATTTTGCCAATCTGCCAGTCCTCCGGGAAGTGAGATGTCCGCAGTATACCATTGTAGAGTCGACCCACCTCTACAAGTACTCTTTGGGCAGCTGTCGGAGCGCAGCGTTGGTAATCCCGTCGTGCCCCGGCGCCTTCCTCGGTTGCAGGCGGGTTACTGTCCTCCGCAGTTCGGCGGGGGAGATGAAACACTCTCCTGCAAGCGGTGGCGCGGGCGACGACAGGAACTCCTGTAAGCAGCTCTCCTTTCGGGCAGAAGGTCCACGAACTCCGCACTTGCTGGGTTCGGCATAAATTGCTCCTCGAAGTGAACGAATTTCCATATTACCAGTTTACTATCCTGCTAGCGAGCTATACTCGAAAGAGAACCGCGCACCGCGCGCCATTTCGCAATATCACCCTTTCCCGTTACCATTGCACCCTTCTATTTCACCCTATATCTTTATTTCTACAAAACATATGGTTACATAATTTTATACATAAGAATCACACACAAAGTCTCATTATTATGACGTACATTACATTGTTATCACACAAAAACATATTAAGTTATTCAACAAAATATACCTAATTTACAGAACATTTTCAAAGTTAGAAATCTTAAATATCTAACACACAAGGTTAAAACAACAATCTTTATTAATAAACATGAATAACTTAACTAATACAATAGTTTAATTCACAATTTTACAAGTATTTTTCATTATTAAACGACTTTAATTTTCTTATATAAATATATTATTATAATATTTCACTAAGTATATTTAGCACAAATGTTAACATTTTTAACGCAAAACTACTATTTTTAGCATGCACAATAATCCTGAAACATTTATTACTTATTTTTATATACATTACTGACATTTTCACAAATTAATAAAGTTTATTTTTCGTATTTATTTTACATCAATTTGCACTCGGTTTACATCTCACACAACATAAACAACTAATTTCTACACGACCTTAATCACATCGGTCGGTAGGAGGCTAGTGCCTTCCTTGTCTAAATTACATCTATCTCTGTTCATTATGAAACATTATTGTTTACATATGCTATCCTTATCCGCCATAATGTTTCTTATCTGTTATCACAAGAACCAAAATAATCTCAAAGCCAAAATATTTTTTTATCTAAAATAAGTATCTAATTTAATATAATACTTCTATTCATATTGCATAGCTGATTACTATGAAACACATGACTCTAAATTAGTCTAAAAACAAACTTTTATGAAATTAACGCTCGACCGGGGAATCGAACCCCGAACTTTCGTTCGACATTATATTGAATCTATTTACTTTTAACATAGATTACTTCCTTGTATAAAGTGCCTTGAACAATTTAATAGCAATGTCTTTGAACGTAAGATTATTTATTTTTTGTAAGGAATGAAATAATAATCTATTTTTTAAGCGCGTCGCCAACAGTTTCAGAATCAACATTGTTTGTATTTTTTTACATACTGAATTGAATGTTTGAAGTCACAAACTATTAAGAAATACTAGCGCATTTGAAGTTAATATGAAATTGGGTTAGTTATTTTTAGATGAAAAATTGATATCTGTGTAAATTAATGATTGCGTCTAGCTGTCAGTAAGTCTATTTATCTCAATTTCTCAAATAAAAATCTCATACTTAATATTTTGTTGTGAATTTATGTCATATATCATATATAACTGAAATTTTTAAGAAATCAAGAGTATTATGTATCGTTCTTGTGTTAAGTGTGTTAGAAGTACTAGCGTAGATCAATAATAAAAATGAGCGAGAATGGACGAAACAAAATGGAATTGTACGAATGAATTAAGATTTTTTATAGAATGCGCAAAATGTGTCTATTTAGCAAATTTTGCATTCCATCAAATTACAAAATTTTGCTAAATGTCTCGAGAATAGAGTTCAAAATATGTTAAAGAACTGAGATTTCTATACTTATTTTTTATTTTATTAAAGATTTCGTAGGGAATGTATAATTATAATAAATCTTAAGTTAAAAGTTAACGTTTTTGCAATAATGTTATAAAAATATAAAATGTTTTTTTGTACAAGTCGCGGCACGTAAGTCTAGCGCTGAACGAAAGTGGAGGGAATAGCTGCGCATGGGTACTGTCGCGCACGCAATACAATTATTACATTAATTAATTAATTGTAATTAGCTATTAATTAATTAAAGTAATGATTGTTAATGATAATGATACTATATTATTGTAGTGTGTGCGTGCGTGCATGCGTGCGTGCCTGAGTGAGTGCGTGCGTGCGTGCGTGCGTGCGTGCGTGTGTGTGTGTGTGTGTGTCTGTGAGTGCGTGTATAAGTGTGAGTGTATGTGTTTGTAATTATTATAGTTTATAGTTCCAAATTCCAAAAATTTCATGTTATCTAGGATATAACTTTTAACAAGTTTATGGGAGTAGAAAAATAAAAACATTCACGAATTTTAAACTTTCATTTTAGATATAAAAAACTAGTTTCTGAATTAGAGATGCGCAAAATGACAATCACACACATTTACACAACCTATGCTGCCCTTTTCCTAGTCTGAATCAGATAATGGTATCACACCTTCAATGGTATCTCGACAGGGCCTTTTGCTCGTTGACGGCCCGGGCTCAGGGCTACTTCGGTCGTCGGCACTAGCAGCATCATCGTCATCTGACTCACCAAAGTTATCCTCTGAACTATCATCATCAACGCGAATAGTGAATTCTTCTGTTACCAAATCCACGACATGGTCCCTCTTTGCATATTACTCTTCTATATCCTTCATCTTTTTGCATAACTTTTGCCAATCCCATGCACCCTCAAGAATAAGCTCTGTACATTTAGTAACACTCCATTTCACATTTTTGCTACTACGACTGCTGTCCTTTTTTGGATTTTCCCTAAGTCACTGATTATACCATTTAATTTCATATTTCCTGCCTCAATAATTTCTGCAGTTTGTTTTATCTGAATTAAATTTACAGTGCTGCAGTCGGAATGACTGAGTAAAATACTCGTAGCTTCGCCAGTGTCACTTTGATTTGTTTTAAAGAATCAATTAATTCATTAGATTCTCTTTTCAAAAAACAATGCACGTCATACACCATTTTCCGTGCCTGTCTTCTCAAAAACGTATTTCTTCTAGACATATTCACTGTTTAAAGTCTCAAACAAACTTAATTAATTAATAAAGAACAAATTAACAAACTCAAACTTAACAAAAAACAACAACAAAAATTAACAGCAATAACAATACAATTCAGAACGCGACTGTACACTGGAAGTGCGCGGGGCGTCGTATATTAATACGGGGCGGGGGACGGAATGCGACTGGAGAACCAATCAGCGCGTACGAACGATACGCACGCCCGCCCCGCGACCCGCTTACTACACTACATGATATAGTGCGCCGCAAGATAACGTACTTAATGTTGCCAGCTAATATTTTTTCCTTCATTTAATCTTATTACTAGAATTATATAATTATATCAAATTACATAAATTACCTAATTTATTACCAAAGCTCAGTTAAAAACCTGTAATATTCAGTTTAAACTTACAAAGACCTAATAATTTTTTAAAAACTATATTTATTGTTTAAGATCCACATAATAAATATATTTCTTGATTCTAACTTTCGTAAGTTTGACACTACACTACACAAGTTTAACTACACAAATACAATTTTTTTTTACATAATTACAGGTACCTGTTATATGCGTGTAAGAAATGACTAATACTAAGATTAATGAATACTGATATTTTGTCTATAATTAATTTTTCCAAAAAGGTAATTTGAAACAGAACTGAAATAACATTATAATATTTATTATAAAGAACGAAATAAAAAGTCCATGGAAACCTTGTAAATCTTCTAAATTTGGTATAACAATGGTCCTGCAGTGAGTCAACACTTTCCATTCGCACATCTTCATCAGAATCCATGCTAGAGTCTCCATCAGAAGACTCGGATGTGTCGCCTGTAACATTAATTACAAATTTATCCATTTCCATATCCATCAGCCTATCTGATTGGAAATATTTATCTTCTATTTTTTCTACATGTAGACATACATTGAGCCATTCTTCTATCGTTACTGTTCTAAACGCCGCCTCAGTAATAGTAGCTATTTCGCTAGGAGTTTGAGTGATATTTTTCTCTGCAGTGCGCCTCTTTACTATTGTTCAAATTTTTTCGATGGGATTTAAATCGCAGTGGTAAGGCGGCAAACGGAGAACCTCATGTCCATGTTCATTTAACATTTTTTCTGTTTCATACTGTGGGTCTCCTTTGTGTTTTTTAATTAATTCGTATAATTGCGCTGTTGTCCAACAATCTTCAAATTTAATAACATTTCTCTTAAGCCATCCTTGGAGCTCTGCTTTTGCATTGCCAATTGTAGGCACCTTGTTTATCTGTGTGTCTTGCAATTCGTTGGAAGATTCGGCACAATTTTTTCTTTCATCCTCCGCATGAAGTTTCAATTCATTCGATTTGGAGTTAGACCTGAACAGTAGCAGTCCGTTTTCAACAAACCCAGTTTTACCTCATCCATCTTGCACCGACGCTATCAGAAGTAAGAATACCAGGCTGTTCCTCTGATTGCCAACATTTTTGAAGGTGGTGTGAAGCATGTATATACGTTTCGTCAACATAAATGACCGGTCGATTTTCTTCCTGACGATTCTTGCGCAACCTCAGAATATATTTTGCTCTCCAGGCTGCAATATCACTGCGTTCTACCAATACTTTTCGTTTAGACTGGCACCTTTTGTATTTGTAGCCCATAGTCTTTAAAATACTCCTCAACGATGTTCTGCCATATTTAAAACCAATATCAGTTTTCAATTCCAACCAAAGTTTATTTATGGTAGGAATCTCTTTCTTCACGACGTAAAAGGATTGAATTAAATGCTTTATAGCGCACATATCGAAATCGTCTAAATAATTTTTTTTCTCCGGTTCTTAGTTTTTTCCGGCGTCACAATTTTAGAAGATGAAGCTGCTGCTATATTACTATTTTGAGTTATATGGGTGACGGTGCGTTCAGAAACACGTATGTATGATATTAATGACACGAAGAAACTAAAAACGAACAAATAGAGAAAATTGGGAGTTTTATTGTTATGGCAGCCCTAAAAATTACCTGTTAAATATACAACGCGGGCTCTAACTTTGGAAAACGGTACTATAGGCCCGTTATTGTCTCGTTCTTCTTCACAAGCACGTTTGACCTTTATAATAATATCCCTGCCAGCACTTTTAATCACTTTCGGCATAAATATAACGATCAATTACTGCAAAAACGAATAAAAACACGACACCTAACACTCTGTTTAGACACTTGTCATAAACAGTAAGATGGCGACACACGATTAGTTCCAATTTTGGCCGCGCGCAGAGTTATCTTGCACGCACTATACCTTATTTTCGACTTATGCGCAATAACGGTCACCGCTAGACTATCGTGCCGCTACCTATATTTAGATTCATTTTTATTTTTGTTTGTTTGTTTGTTATTTTTTTCTTTTAGATTGTGCACGTTTTAATAGTATTTTCTATATTTTCTCTAGTTAAATTCGTCATATTATTTTGTTGTAAGTTCTCCCACGGTCCCACCATTGTTTTTGTTTAGGCTGAAAGCCCTGTAGCCGATGCCGTAACCAATGAAAAAAACACATTTACCGTTTAGTTAATACAAAGTCTGAAAAGAGACGTTTTCCTTTAGACTAAAATAAGTAACTACAATAAAGTTCAACAAGTCCTTTAATGATTTATAGTACACTTTTAAAGAAGAACAAAATATATTCTAGAAATTTAAATACATATTTTAAAAATAAATACTTTCTAACAATATAATATTTTTTCGCAAATAAACGTTAATGCAACAAAACGTTATTTAGTGATTGATTGTCAAATTCTACCAGCAATTTTCTGAATAGGCGTTTAAAAGTATTACTTTTTTGGAAATATTACCGCGGGTTGTCTTTTAAAATGTTGGCTATAATCAATCGTATCCTTGATTGGATTAAAAGTTTGTTCTGGAAAGAGGAAATGGAGCTCACGTTAGTCGGGCTTCAATATTCTGGGAAAACAACTTTTGTTAACGTCATAGCCGTATGTATTACTACAAAATAATGATTTGTGTACTTTTCGCTTCGTTGTACACTTTTTTGGCTTATCCCTACATTATTACATTTCTTTTTTATATGTGTCGATATCGGTTCCCGGCTTTTGATTTTTTCTTTTCATAAACCTATTCATATGATAAGTATATCATTTTTAGTATTAGCCCAAATTTAATATTCGTTTTTTTTGGTAGTTATTTTATCCAAAGTATTATCTTAATTTTCTTCATATGTACCCTAAAATTGCATAAATAATCTTATTCATTATCCTCAAAGTTTCATGTTGATTTTTAACATTCTTCATTTCTGTAAATTGCATTATGTGCTAAAGATTTAATAATTCTGTACTTATTCATAATTTTATATAATTTAGAATTATATTTCTCCTAAATGCTAAGTGTTTAACTGCTTCAAATACGTTATAACGAAATTGATAAATTTGATAATGATCAACATTAAATGAAAGTGAAATAGTGATAGACATTTGCATACCAGCTTTATGTTTATAAAATATTTTAACTTATAGATCTTGTGACTCACAATAAACTGAGTACAAAGACATATTAGTCAGAACATTGTTTAGTATATTGTCAGACAAAAGTAATAAAGATAAATCACCTGAAGCAGAGCAATAGGTGATTCAACAATCTTATGATGAAATAACATGGTTGAATAGATTATTATTTTATTTCTTGACTGATAGTTGCAATGGTTTCACATGTAGATTTTGATTATTCTTGATTTATTGTATAATTATGGGTGGCAATGAAACATCACCAGATTTATTATGAATTGACTATTAATATTATTCACATCTCATTAAATAGACAACCAAAAAATTTTTTAATTACCCCTTTAACAATTCATTACTATACTACTTCATTGCCGCTTTAACAATGTAAATAACATAAACAATGGTTACATGTCGGCATTCTCTGCCAGTCAACCCATTTTTTTCTCTCTACATTCATTAATTAGATATCACTCTTAGTTTACCGCATCACTTCTTTCTTGATGAGATGCGTTGTGAACAGTAATTTTTCATAATTCATATTAATTTTTTCATACAATTTTAAATCTTTTAGACTTTTTAGACCTAAAAGGATACTGAGAATCGAACCAGAATTAAGTTTAAAAAAATCAGGACAAGTAGCCATATAAATTCTGGTATAGTTATTCTATTTCACGATGAAGTTTTGACTTTGGTTGTTGTTAGCCATGCTCATACACATTGTGTTAGTGTGCGTACCCCCGCAGCCTACGCACAATAAAACTGTGTATGTATACGGCTAACAACAACCAAAGTCAAAACTTCATCATGAAATAGAATAACTATACTCTTGGAAATTTCTCAGTTACAAATGTCCTGATTGGCATTTCAACATTTATGCCAGCCCTAATCTCATAAGCCCAAATAGAACATTTGCATGTCCAGCATATGTATTCTAATTGTAAACATTGAGTATAATGGCACTGCCTCATTTTGTTTGTGTGTCAGTAAAGTTGCATGTTTCTACAACACAGATATGATGTTATTTAGATAAGAAAACTCTTGATAGGCTGGTAGTATGTTTCATATAATGGTTATAATAATATGGATTCATGTTAGGTTTTTGAATCATTTTTAATAATTAAAAATGACAAAAAATTAATACTCGGTTAAAACTTCTATTATTAGAATTGAAAAAAATAGAGATATGTTGCTTATGATATTATCAGGTGTTTTAACTGTATGGTAATGTATAATAGAGTCCATCACCACATTTCAATCTATGTATGGCGAAAGTTGCAGCTTTGGCAAATACCTAAAAAATCTTATTTTAAAATATCTAGACTAGCTACTGGAAGTAGAATCAAGGTATGAGGCATCTAGTACACTAAACATCAACCTACTTTCTCAAACATAGCAATTATGCCAAGCACAACTTCCTACTATGATATACTATTTTCCTGAACCGATGATGATATTGAGAAGTTTATAATAATGAGGTTGTTATCTAAGGTTATTTTGTTTAAGAGGATTACACAGTTCAAAAATGCAGGCAAATCTATGGTTTCTTATAGATGGTGATGAATTCAACTCATTTATTATGCCAGGTGTAAATTACATAGTCTGTGATGGGAAGCTGTATGAGACATTTATGTTACTGTGATTGTCAATTTGTCAACCAAGTGTGGTAATTAAATTAATGTTCTTGTCTATGGTAGCAGACTATATCCAGCTGTGGGCTAATGTAGGCTGATAAATAAAAAGGGGAACAAGATATCAAGATTTCATTTTTGTAATTTAAGTAAGCTTCTATAAAAATATTATACATTACTTTGCAGTCTGGACAATTTAGCGAAGATATGATCCCCACTGTTGGGTTCAACATGCGCAAGATTACGAAAGGAAATGTTACCATCAAGGTTAGTGCAAAAGCAGTTAAAATTTTATTTTATTTTCTAAAGCAATATGGTGGAAGAAGGTAATAGATGAAGAGAATAAAAGGTAACATGTGGCGTTTTGTGCCAGTGGATTATTTCCTCCTTCTTTATACCAACGGTAGTCAAATAGTTGCAATGTGGTGACAGCGTAAGAGAACTCATCACCCTATTTCGTCCCATGCGTTTTGTAAGAGGTGACTATGGAAAAGGTCAGAAGAATTTATGACCTTCAATATTTGATGTTTGATATCACCATTTATCAATAGAGTAAATAAAATGTAAAATACCAGCGGCATCCGAGATATCCAGTACATACAGTACTGTGATTTACAATCTGCCATAAATTGATTAATCTATAAATCCGTCATTTGCAGGCGGGGATACAAGGGTCTTCGTAAATAATAGTAAAATCAATAGCTAAACAACCTATACTTCTATTTATAAATATTTTTATATAAAATGTAATGCAAAATTTCATAAAATCACTAATTATACTTTTTATAGTATAATGTTGACAAACAAGCTCAATCCACCTGATGCTGTGGCCCATAGACATTTATATCTATCTTCGATTAAGGATTCAAATGCAGATGCTTTGTCACTCCTGACACCGGTCACTCACAGTGAATTCTCTCTCACTCACACGGGTGAGTACTAAGATGGAATGCCTCGTTTCCAGTAAAAAAGGTCTCCGGTTCTCTAAACGCAATTTACCAAAAAATAAAACATCAGGAGATATCACCATATCAAAATCAATAACTTAATTATGTTCTGTAGTATGTTTTTATTATAGAATTTGGGTGACAAACGAGCACACAGTCCATCTGATGGTAAGTGGATGCTGTGGCCCATAGACATCACATTTATCCTCGATTAAGTATCAAAATGCAGATGAGCTGTCACCCCTCAGGACTAAGATAGAATACCTCATTTCCCGGGTCTCCAGTTCTCTACACTCATTATACAAAACACAGCAGCATTAAGCTGCTATTTTACGCTGGTATTCTGTGAGAGCATGATCCTTCCCCAGTCAAACTAATCCATTTGTTGTTTAACCATGATATAGCTGCAGCATGGCTCTACCATATAAAATATGTTAATGTTAATATTCACAAATCATTATATTTTATATATATTTTGTTAAAGAATACTAGTAACACTATTAACATTATTATTACTCTATCTAACCACTGTAAATATATAGTTGACTGATGGATTCCTACCAAGACCCGAGTTTGCAGTCTGCTCCCTACTACTACTGTTGCTTCAATATTTATTTGTTAGATTAGAATTTTTAAATATTAATAATAATAAAAAATATTGGACTACAGGTGCTGGTTACTGAAAAACAATCGTAGTATGATATTTTGTTTGAAAATCACCTGAGGTGTAAACTTATATTTTTCAGGTATGGGATATCGGTGGCCAGCCTCGATTCCGCTCTATGTGGGAAAGGTACTGCCGAGGGGTCAACGCCATTGTGTAAGTTCTGGTTTTAAACTTATTACAGCCGGGTTCAAAAGCATTGATGCTGCAAGGCAATAAAGAAGAAAAGGTCCCATCATAAAGATAAATAAATAATGTTGTTTTACATGTTACATTATTTGTCCGGGATGAACTCCTAATTACTGAACTTTCAATGAAATTTTGCACACTGAGGCCCATATTAATAAACGTTACTCAACGACGAACTCAAGTGCGTAATCATTTGATACGCCCTCATTACGATATCAGCATCTCAAGAATCAGCTAATTAATAAACACGGTATCTCAAGATGCTGTACTTAGGAATACTGTTCTGTGACATGAGGCTTGAGGACTTGATCTCGTGAACGATTACGTCAGATAGACCGAAGTTTAGAATATCATTCATCACGTTTCGTTTTTGCTATATCGTGAGATTTATTGAATACTTTTATTTTGATAAAACTTAAATAAATAGAGCTGTACCACGTTATAAAGTTGTTATCTACTTTCGAAAACCGTAATTTATTAAAACTATTATATATTTATTTCTAAATACGAACTAAATGTTTACTACTTAATTCAATATGTACAAATAACTAACGCATTAAAGCGACGACAGCGCCAGTATCAAATACAAAACTGACGTATCATTTTTGACATTGGAAAACATCTAGATTACTTAACTTTGATCTCGCGGGAAATTTAATTTATACATAAATGGAAAGGAAGAAGCCTGTATTTACTCCAATTGAGAAAAATACTTTCTCGGTATTATAAAAAAATATAGGGCTGTGGTGGAAAATAAGGAGACTGATGGCACGTCTCTACGTATTAAAAATGAGGCCTGGAGCAAAATAACTGTAGAATACAAGGCTAGTCCATACGCATCTAGATAGGTAATTAATTACAGTACTACAAATATCACTTTTCAAACATTATAACATCAGTAATCTGAATTTCCATAGCAGTATGTACCTAGTCATGACATTTATTTTATCTTACAATCTTAAATCATGGATGCCCTAATTACCTACTTTGAAATTTAATACATTATATTAATTTAAATAATGAAATAAACCTACTTAAATAAATATACAATATGTACATAACTGAAATGATGCTGTGGCTAGGACGGCTATTTTTGGTGAAATTGGAAGACCTCTGTTAGTGTATTTCACCAATGAGTCTTTAATAATGTTATAATATATATTACTGATTCTTGACCAAATCTGTATCGTTTTTTTAAAATGATCGCTTCGTAACTTAAAAGAATCGGAGGCATCCCTTATATAAATTTTTGGTAACCGATATCGCGAAGTTATGGTACTCAATTTAGTTGTAATAATTAATTTCTTTTAAAATATTTTCAATTGCCATGTCAACAATCACGATCTTAAGTCACGGACTGCCCATACACTCAGATTTTAGCATCTCAAGTACACACACTTGAGAGTCGAGTTTCGTTTATTCATCAGTGCGTCACTCAGCTGATATCGTAAACCTAAGCCGCATCTTGAGATATGTTTATTAATAATAATATCATAACCTCAAGTGCGTGTACTTGAGCTGAGTAACGTTTATTAATACGGGCCTGAGTGCAGTTTGGTCCAACTTAAGAGATAGCATAGTTTTTATCCCGATAAGTGAACCTCAATATTTTTTTATTACGAATTTAACCCTTAGCCACCTGACGTGTATTTCTGTTACACTACCACATGACGTCGGTCATTAAGACCGCTTGCGTATTTTCTATTTTATGTTAAAGTAATAACTTTAATTTAATTTTTTTTTTATAGGAGAGGGGGCAAACGAGCATGCGGCTCACCTGATGGTAAGTGACTACCGCCGCCCATGAACAACTGCAACACCAGGGGAACCAGAGGAATTGCAGATGCGTTGCTGGCCTTTTAAAAAGGAGTAGGCTCTTTTCTTGAAGGTCCCTAAGTCGTATCAGTCCGGAAAAATCGCTGGTGGTAAACTATTCCACAAGGAAGTTGTGCGAGGAAGAAAACATCTTCTAAATCGCACAGTGGTGGACCGCCAATCATCCAGATGGTGTGGATGGTATCGGGAGTTCTGCCGCGATGTGCGTTCGTGAAATGTGGCGCCAATGAATCGAGCCGATCGGAAAGGACTCGGTCGTCGACGATTCGAGCCGCTCTGCGCTGGATGCGGTCAAGTGGAAGGAGCTGGCACTGGGGAGCCCCAGCCCAGAGATGGAACAGTATTCCATGTGAGCCGAACCTGCCTTGTAAAGTTGTAGGCGTTGTGCCGGCATGAAATACTGTCCCGCTCTGCTGAGCACGCCAAGCTTTTAGAGGCCAATTTGGCCTTCTCTTCCAAGTGACCGCGAAACTGCACATCACTGATATGTCGACGCCGAGGATTCCGATACTGGCTGAGGCAACAAGGGAGTGCCTTGAAACTGAGGAGATACGACAAAGGGTTCTTTTTAGCGGTAAACGCGCAAACTTGTGTTCTGAGGATTAAACTGACTAGATTTAGTCGCCCCAATCCGAGACTTTGTTCAGCAAAGACTCGACTTCAGAACAAGTTTGTTCGGTACTCGGCGACGTTTTCGAGAAATATTCGCACGGCCGGCGTATAGGGCATCACCAGTGCATCATCCGCATAGCAATGAATGCTACCGGTTTGCAACATATCATTGATATGCAGAAGAAACAGAGTTGGTGATAGCACGCAGCCTTGTGGAACACCAGCGTTAATAGGCTTGTAGTCGGAGCATGCACCGTCTACAACGACCTTGATGCTCCGATCTGCAAGAAAGCTGGTGATCCAATTGCACAATTTCTCGGGAAGCCCATAGGAAGGCAGCTTCGTAAGAAGCGCTTTGTGCCAAACCCGAATTGGCGGTCAGAACCGTATTGGCGGTCACTAATCAGCTGGTGATCCTCAAGGTACCGCATGAGCTGGCAGTTTATAATGGATTCCATTATTTTGGAGAACAAGGGGGTGATGGCGATAGGCCTGTAGTTGGACGGGTCTGAGCGGTCGCCTTTTTTAGGGATCGGTTGGACAAAAGCTGTCTTCCATGATTTCGGGACTACGCCTAGGGAGTAGGAGTACCGGAAAAGACGCGTTAGAACCGGTGCCAACTCCGGAGCACACGTCCTCAGCACAATTAGGGGTGTGGCGGGTGGAAGGAAAAGGGGAGATCTCCCGCCGGGCAAGGTGTTCTGCCCGGGGGAGCGGCCAACGCTCCGAGTGGTAGTTCGGAGCTATTGTATATATACAGTTTTTAATTCGGAACTTTGATAGCGCGATTTACGCTTCGATGTATTTCGCTTGTGGCGCGACAACAGCGCCGCCACATCACCCCCCTGCTCAGACCGGAGGTCGATAGTGCAGTCTAGATGTCGACGAATGTGCAAGTGCCAGGGAATTGCCTTGTAGTCTGCGGTGAGTCGAGAAGAAGGCAAGTAATCTGCGAGAGTGCCGTGAAGCAGAGGCGAGCAGTAAGGCTCAGAGCCGTGCCGAACACTGTAGCGCAGAGAGTAGCTTGAAGGAACAGGAAGCATTATTATAGTGCTGCGATGAACCTTTGTAAAGCTAGATGGCTTGCAGAATGTGAAGACTGAATATTTGCTCGGGAGCGAATGAATGGGGTACTTGAGGACGATGACGAGGATTTGAAGTTGTAGTTTCCGAAGGTTGTTTGGTTGCGTGTTCAGATCACGTCGGGGTCACCACTGTGGCGGGTGGAAGGAAAAGGGGAGATCTCCCGCCGGGCAAGGTGTTCTGCCCGGGGAGCGGCCAACGCTCCGAGTGGTAGTTCGGAGCTATTGTATATATACAGTTTTTAATTCGGAACTTTGATAGCGCGATTTACGCTTCGATGTATTTTGCTTGTGGCGCGACGACAGCGCCGCCACAGGGGGATTCCGTCAGGCCCACTCGACTTGTGGATGTCCAGGGAGAGGAGTGCTTTGCGAACCGAGCGCTGTGAGAACCGCACATCCGGCATGGAGCACTCACACCGCGGGATGGCCGGCGGTGTGTTCTCCCCGTCATCAAGAGTCGAGTTGGACGCAAAAAGTGAGCCTAAAAGGTCGGCTTTCTCTTTTGCAGCGTGGGCCAGTGAGTCGTCCTCCCTGTGCAGAGATGGTAGTGATGGCTTACAGAAATTCCCTTGGACAGTCTTGGCGAGAGACCAGAATGCACGGGTTCCCGAAGGAAGGCGAACTAGTTTCTCGCCAATTCTGCCTATGTGCTCTGACTTGCCTTGGCACAACACTTTGAAGGACCTGGAGGCGAAGTTATACTTTTTAAGCATGCTGGTGTTTACATCCCGAGCCGCTGAAGCCTCAGCCCAGGCCTGATAGCACTCCTGCTTACTGCGTAATGCAGTCTTACAGGAGCGACCAAACCAAGGCTGCGATCTGCCTCCGATGGGTACCACAGATGATGGAATAAATAGTTCCATTCCCTGTAACACCACATCAGTGACAGAGTCAGCAACAGCGCTGGGATCATCCGGCGAGAAGCAAACCCGCCCCCATGGGTAGGATGCAAAGAAAGACCGCATTCGACCTGTAATGCCAAACACGGCGGCAACCTGCAGAACGCAACCGCGAGGGGAGCGTGAGTGGCACCACACTCCGGATCAGACAATGGTCCGAAGAGCCGAGAGGGGCATCGACGGAAACCTGATATCCGTCCGGATGAGAGGTCAGCAGAAGGTCCAACAGGGAAGGTGTATGATCCTTCACATCTGGAATCCGCGTAGGCGAAGTAACCAGCTGTGTCAGACCATATGCCAAGGCAAAGTCATAAACAGATCTCCCGCATGATCGGTTAAACGTGAACCAAGCCATTCGGCGTGGTGGGCGCAAAATCGCCAAGGATCACGATCTCTGCGGATGGGACCTGTTGTAGCAAGGAATCTGTAGCCATTTGGACGTGGTCGATGAGTCGGTCTGTTTCGGCATTACCGCTATGGGACCTATAGAGGCACCCGTAGACGCGCGGATGGTCGTCGCTATCACGCGTAGCCAAAGGATGGACAGGTCCGAACCTTCAAGACTGCTGAGGCGTCGAGAACAGATGTCCTCTGACGTATACGCAACTCCAGCCTGAGGCACAAAGGAGTGTTCCAATTTGTACCCGGTAGGAGAGATACGAAGTATCAGCCGGAGAGGACACCTGCGTCTCGGTCAGAAGAGCAAGGTTGGCTTCGCCGTCTCGAGATGGTAGTGGACGGCGTTTAGGTTCGAGTGAAGTCCCTGATGTTGCAGAAATCCACGGATAGCGTGGCAGGGGTCGCCTTGGTCTTGTTGCTCAGTTTGCCCCGAGCAGTTATTGTTTTGAGCGGAATTTTGCCCCAGAATACGTGGGCAGCCTGAGCACCCACGCTCAGGAGTGGAGTAGCATGGTCGTGGATGCTCAGCGAGGATTCTCCAGGGGTGCTGGTACCTCCTGGGGTAGTCTAAAATTTAATTCCGCTACCATGTTGATGGAGAATTGGCCTCCGGTCACCTGCACTCACCAGACGAAACGCAAAAGCAGAGCTCCCACTTCACGCCTGTATTCTGTGAGGTCGTGGTACTAACCCGGCTCGAGCCGGCCCATACGTGCAACAGCAAAGCTGCTGCGTGGCTCTACCACCGATAAATTTAATTAATATTATATAGTATACAATATAATATTAAATTAAAGTTACATGTACATTTTCATAATATTTTTAATCATACTACAACTTAAATTGTGCAAATGTATGGCTTAATCATATCAAAAATCAACAACTTAGCATAAGTATAACATTTTACGGTAAAAATCTAGGAACTTCGGAAACCTGAGACCTGAGTTAAAAAATCTTTATAATGTAACTATTTTGACTTATTTGCTAAAAGCTCGACATATTACCTATGAGATAAAATAGTTTTTGGCACGTAACAATCAAATTTTTTAGAAAATTACAAGGCTCGAACAATCACAAGTTGCGGCGACAATCTACACATTTTTTACTGTATTCCATACAAATTGGGTTCTTACATAGAAAACACAAATAGGCTGTTTTGCGGTTCTTCCTGGGATCACAAGTTGAGCATGTTTTCATTTTTTTTCAGTTTCAGCAGATGACGTACTAGGCATTTGATCAATTTTTAGGATTTGACGAATAATGCACTGAAGTTCTCTTTGCAATCCAAAACTGTGTGCATGCGGCATTCCATATGAGGTTTTATTACGTGGTAGCTTTCGCTGAGCTTGGTTCATGTTACTAACAGTGTATGCGTTCACTGAAGATATCAAGCATTCTATAAAATATTGCCATCGGCCAACGTTGTGTTCGTCTAGACGTGGAGTAAATTGCACATTTCTGATCTAGCATATCAACGCCGCCCTTTTTGCTACTGTAAAACATGATCATTTCCGGTTTTCCCGTATTTTTTTTGGTTTTGGTACAAAAGATTTCATCAATGCAAGCATAGCTGCCGATGGAACAGACATCTTTACAGTTTTGAATAAGCATTTCAAACATTTGCGTTATTGGTGCAGCTAAACCACTGCTGCGGCGTTCAATTCGGGTATTTGCATCATGAAACCGTAGACAATTGAGCAGTACTTCAGACCTGTTTTTGCTCATTATGCAGCGGTAAATTTCCCTGCCTTTGCCATCTTTGCTGTACCAGCTCGTGTAGTGCGTGTGGTTTTCTTTGAAAATGGCAGTATAGTAGAGTAAACCAATGAAGGCCCTCAGTTCAATTACATCAAAATCATGAACAGCTGTTTTCCTCTGATAATTAGATCGAATTTTCCAAATTTTTTCATTTGTATGCTTTACCTTCAGTGAAAAACAAGCTCCACAAATCCAGGGGCTTCGTATTTTCATGCGGAACACCTCGAAAGTTATTATATGGTATGGTTTGATCTTGAAACTGGGGGATGGGCAGACCAACGAAACCGGTTCTTACCAAAGTAGTTTCGGAGCCTTGCCAATGGAACATCGTCGTCGGAAGATGAATATTCCATCGGCGGCCTGATGTCGATTTCTTGTTCAGTGAATTGAAGGTCAGGCCCATCCACTTCTGAGTCGGACAGACATTCGCCTTCAATGAAGTGGACATCTTCTACATCACTGCAGTCTTTATTCGGAAGTTCGGGTATAGTCCATAAATTTTCCAAGTCCGATTCAACTTCCTCTAACCATCGACCTATATTCTCATCCATTTAATTCATTTTTAGCCAAAAAAAAAAAAAGTTACGTAACCAACTGACGTCGGTCATACGGACCTCACGCAAAAATTAATCACCTGTAATTTTTAAACGCTCTCACTTCCGGAGCTGCCGAGCGCACGGCGTATACTAGCGGGGGAGGGGGCGGTACATAGACTCACGAATGCGTCGCGTGCATAGTAACGGAATAATTTGAAAAACAAAACCGTTGGAGTCTCTGAGACCGACGTCAGGTGGTTAAGGATTTTTTTTTATAGGAAGGGTCGTCGGAAAGTGCAGAACAATTTCTGCCTGGCCAGTTAGTTCTTATATAGAAAAAATGCATTCTGTAGTTGCAGTTCACATCATTTTTATTATTTTTTTACATTATTGCACAAGTTCTGTTCGTTAACCATTTTTTATCAAAAAAACCGTATGATAGCGTTACTGGCTGCTACCCGCCCGCTTCACTTGGCGTAAATTAAACTGGGAATATTTGTTCTTATTTGACCGTAAGATTATTCTGCTCTTTGTCGTTAATCAGTCTATCTTGCGCGCAAACTACTTATAGTACTATCTATAATAAGACAGTTCCATACCCTTTTAAATCCGAACGCTCTTCAATCACATACGTCCTATGGACTATCTGCTGTTTAGCATTAGAAATGAGTAAGATGATGGTGCGTGATAAACTTAGAAATGAGGATATCCGCAGTAGAACCAGTGACCGTCATAGCCCAACGGATTAATAAGCTGAAGTGGCAATGGACCGGCCATATAGCTCGAAGAACCGACAACCGATGGGGAAAAAATTCTCGAGTGGCAGCCTCGTACCGGTAGGCGAAGTGTAGGGCGACCCCCCGCTAGATGGAGTTACGACCTGGTAACACATACAGGAAGTCGATGGATTCAGGTGGCTCAGGACCGTGCTTCGTGGCATTCCACGGGGGAGGCATATGTTCAGCAGTGTATTTGTGAAGGGCTGTAATGATGATGATGGTGAAGATGTGTGACCTACTGGTACGGTATAAAATATTATATTGTAAATTAATGTTTAAAAAAAAGTCCCGCTGGGTTTCTTGCTGGTTCTTCCCAAGACAGAGATTTTTTTCGGAACCAGTCATAAAACTTAATTGACTTTCAATAAATATTCATGTAATTTATATTGAATAAAAATGATTCTATTTCCTATTCTACCCAGGCGGACAGACAAACAAAAATGGAGACCTGCTGCCTGTTAAAAAAATAGTTTTATTTATTTGTTTATTTAATCTTCATTGAAAATTACAAAACAGTGCAAGATCAAAAGTTTCATGTTAGGGTTGATAAGTGAAAAATATATATCGATATCTATCGTATCGATATTTTAAACAGTATCGATAGGTATATATCGCGTGATAAATATCGATATATCGTCATGTTTTGCATGATATACTAGGATAAGGCCCAAAATTTTTATTACTGACGGTTGGACGACGACAAAAACGACAACAGCACATGAATGCTTTTTTGTAGCTGCTTTTGTTGCTTAATGTTTTGTCGATTAATACAACATTTAAAATATATAGAATATCGATATATCGTGATTAAATCGAAATATCGATCTTTTTATAAGAAAATATCGATATTTCGATACATCGATATTTTTTACTCAAGAATTGAAATAGTGTTACATCACAGCTACATGGTGGACGCGGCAGACCCGGACAAGATCGAGGCTTCGCGTAACGAGCTTCACAGTCTGCTGGAGAAGCAGCAGCTCACCGGGATCCCAGTGCTGGTGCTGGGCAACAAGCGGGACTTGCCCCATGCACTCGACGAGCACGGACTCATCGAACGAATGTGAGTACTCGCACACCCACTCACCTCCCACCTCTACTTTGTCTTCTTTTCGTTGATAAATTTTCGACGTAGCCGAATACATACAATAGCACCAACCTTTCTCTCAAACTCTTCTCTCGTCTATCTCATCCCCAATTAAAATTTCACTAACGAGATTTTATGATGACTTGGTATTGCAGTAACTATTTATTTTGTATGTTAAAATTTATATGTGATTTTTATTTGAATGTTGGCCGTGGAGTGGCCTCTATCTCAAGTGGTCTCAGGCGCGAAAAGAACAAAGTCGAAAAAGGTGATTCGCAAATAAGCATTTCATTAAAAACTGGCAAAATGATGGCAACAATCATTATTATCCAAATGTAGCTCAAAGTACCGACAGTCATTGAATCCGCTGACCAATTAAAAGATTTTATGCAAGTGTATACACTTGCATCTCTAATTTTCCAATCTTGCGCCTTTAACTAGTCAGTCTATTCGGCAAGTTTAGTTGACAAACGATTTTATTTTCTTGGCGCTTCTGGATCTCTCTGGATTCTCTCCTGGATCTTTTCCCTCTATCACCTCTTACGACACCCACATCACGATATGGGGTAGTGGATATTCTTACATCCACTACGCGGTAAACACAACTTCAGTATCATTTGTTTATTCATATGCTTAAATTGACTTTGCAGGAATCTATCGGCCATTCAGGACCGCGAGATATGCTGTTACTCGATCTCGTGTAAGGAGAAAGATAATATCGACATAACGCTACAGTGGCTTATCGCGCACAGTAAGTCGGGCAGCGCGCGCTAATTATACGCGACTCTCCACTATCGACAACTCACGCAGTTAGGGTTGCCAACCTAATATATATCTTATCGTTTTACAGTCTCTAAAACAACAAAAATGCATTATATACAGTAGGACAATAAAAGAACATAGTGTTAAAAATATACACCGTGGAATTTTCCGGGGGAACAACGAGCCTAGATATCTTCATAAAGATGTGATACACCTTTTTTTTTCACTGAAAAATAAACACGATTAAAAGCGCTTCTGGTAGCTAGTACTAAATGCAAAAGAACAATTTCTAGTATTATAGTATTAAATATTATAAAATACAGATGCGCCTTTAAATGGTTCCGTATATATTCAATTTCATTATATTATGATAATGTAACCTAATTTCGGAAAAAATTAAGATGTGTCCTTTTACTTATGACCGCAGTATAGTTCATCTAGCAAAAATTTTGTTTTTTTGTTATATAGAATGGATTGAAAGTGATGAAGCTTTTCTTTAAAAGAAAAGATAAAATTTCCGAGTAGTGAGGCTCTCAAAACGATTGTTATGAAAAAAATATAGGTAGAAAATATTATATTTGTTCAAAAAAGTTGGCAACCCTACAGGCAGTTGACGCAGGCGGAGTTTGCCTGCCGCCGCTATAGGCACTTAACCTTACATTATTAGCAATGCTCGCTGTAAGCTACGCACGTTATTGTATTGGGCCTAAATCACTCGGCGTTTTTAACACGCAAATAAAACGAATTATAAATGGAAAATATGTTAAAAATCATTAGTTCAGTTCGCGGCGTTAACCGTTCGCTTGAACTGATCCAATTTGAAACTAATTTTGAGTAAGTAAATTAAACATAATATGTTGTCTTTTCACAGAGAAATATAATATGTGCATAATAAATTGTATTTGACATTATTTCATCTCTTTAAATTTCTGTTTAAAATTAGTGACTATTTCAACTTAAATCAATTAAATTCAAAGACTAGCTTAGTGCATTCCTTACTAATATTAGATGTTTTCAAGTGCAATCAAATGCTAGAGTTCATTTAATTGTAAATTTGCCCATTACCATTAGCGTTCCAACATCGCCTTATGACGGAGGTGAGATGTAAGGTTATCATACGGTTTGCAACCGTGTGTACATTCGTGAACGCTCCACGTTCAAAACACACTGTTCACAACTCCTCTAGAAGGCAGTACAGAATAAATCTGAAACTGGTAAAGCGTCGGCGGAGGTACAATTTTCGTCGTTTAGAATTACAATTAATGTGCAATTATTTTTTATATAACTTTATATAGGCACTGTTGTTTTCTAGTTTCTTTTTATTTATAATAAATTAATTGATAATAAACACCAACAGCATAAATTAAAATGGTAAATATTGTATAATTCTATTATTGTAGAATATTTATAGTAGGTATTTTTGCTCTTGCAATTTTCAGATTTAAGGGAACCATTTATTTAAATTAAATTACACCAAATGTTTACATTTCATGCAAGCTGTCTTATGTCTATAGAGATGAACGAATTACAACTTAATTTTGTGACTAGTTCACCAATCAAAATAGGTGTTTTATTGTAATTCTTTACGGAGATACTTTGTAATTAGTGTAGGAATATTATTAAATCTTAGCTTGAGTCGGTGCACTCTCTATACGTGTGACAATATATCGTCTTTGAATTGATCCGGTAACGTTTATAAAATCCTTTCGATGGTGCCAATGACTGATTTATGGTAATCATTTGGAATACGAAATATTGCCACATGAAAAAAATGTACAATATCCAGAATATAGTAACTAATAGATGAAATTTAAATTACTTGTAAAAATTGCCCGATATTTTCTTTAATTTTTTATATAAATATCGTATTTATCTAATAGTGGCTATATTAAGGATTGTGCGAGTACTACCTATGTTATAATATTTAGATTTTCTGATAGTGTTAGCATTATATTAATATACTTCTCATATTGTTAGCTAAAAATTAAGTTTGAAGGTATATAGTGTGAGAATAGTGTTACTCCACATTTGCTGTACATAAAATAGCGAAACAAAAATTCTCAGAATCTTTGAAATTATTATAAAAATACAATGTTTTACGTAATACCTGTTTATTTTTGATATAATTTCGAGGTAGTATATTTCATAATAATATAAATAACTGATCTTGAGTTATTTGATGCACTTTCGAAATTAAATCGGATGTATGGCTTATAATCTTAAATAAATCTTATATGTATTGAAACTATCAATACCATTTATTTTTCAATGGAAAAGTGAAGAAACTTAAGTAAATGTTTGACTTAATGTTTCTTAAAAATATTATATGGAGTTTATAATTATTATTTAAAACGCTGTGATTAAATTTGTTTGTAATGTGACTGTTAATTTCTTGTACTGTCCTTAAATTGTATTGTGAGAACCACTTAAGAACACATATTGTTGGATCAAGTATTTTATAATAGATTTGAGATTGAGTAAGGAAGAAGGTCACTATTTGTTTTGGTAAATTGCAGAATAAGCAATTTATAAACACTTTGTACCATATCTGTAGGGATGTTACCTTCGATATTACAAAAAAAAAATATCGTCAAAATTATATCAGCCTGATTTTTCAGTTAGTTGTAGCCCTGCTAAATTAAGCTGCTCATAGTTATAAGTAACGAAAGAAGCAAAACTATTTTTGTTTTATTCAAGGAATACAAAAGAAAATAGTTAAAAATCATTGATGAGTATATATTATGTTTGTAATCAATTGTTTATATTGCATCAGTGCGTTTTGGCTGTAATATATTTATCTTTTTTCTATGGTAAAGACACAAATCAATATAGCTGCGAGGAAATATTATTAAATTGTGTTAAAAAATGAATTTCTTTTTCTTTTTAATGATGTGCTCATGTAGCTAAGTAAGGACCATAGTTTTAAGAGTAGTGCTGAAGATTAACATCCGCGAAAATTACACCTTATATTAGTTTACAGTATATAGGTGTTTTATTTAAAACAAAAGTTCTCAATCTATTTACCATGCTTTTTGAAAAATAAATATTTATAGAAAGTGAAATTGAAATCCCTAAATTCTGCGGAAAATACTGGAAAAGTAAGAATTGTAATTATTTTAAAAAATAGCACAGAATACTTATACTTAAGTACAAGGGTACACAAAGATCACACCGCAAAATCTTTTTAAATAAATAGCGACTCTTGGAACGACGCAATAAAGTGCAATTTAGCTCGCACAGCGTGCTAATGTTATATTTATCTAAAAGGTGCTGTAATGGTGTGCGTAATGTTGAGCAGATACAGTGTTGAGCCTGAATAAAGTATGATGGGAATACTAAAACCTGCATAACTACAAAAACTTAAAGCTTTTGATCACCTTACTTAATTAAACTATTACTCGTGCATATTGATATTAGACCTGAGTCTGATGTCGTCACAGCGGCGTGCTTGTACAGTGTACAAAAAAGTTTACAGTGTATATAGTGGAGCGCGTAGTCTTACGACGCGACGTAATCTAATGAGCCTAACAAACGTCGCTTCCTGTACGCGTTCCACGCGAGTCTCATGTTATTGTGCACGAGTAATAGTTATTAAAATCCCGTGTTTTAAAAACAGGTGTCGCTTTCGGCGTCATTGGTTACTTTCCGTTTTACTACGCCTAGCGGCAACCGTACTCACCAACGTACATGTAGATTTGTATCTAAAGTGAGGAGTGCGCCTGGCCTGAAATAGTACTGAAAAACTTACTTACTTACAATCTTTGCGCTATGATACTAGTTTTTGCGGGACTGTATTATTATTACATTACAGGAGTTCGAGAATTCAAAACGTTTGGCTACCTTACGAAAAACTTCAATTTCTACTTTTTATAATAAAATTTTATAAATTTATTTTTTATTATTTACAACTCTTTAGTAAGCAAGTGCCGTATTTTTTATAGAAGAGAGCATGCGACTCACTTGATGGTGTCAATCTCCGCCCATGAGCAACTGCCACACCAAGGAAATTGAAGGTGCGTTGCCGGCTTTTTAATTGAATCTAACCATCTAATCTAATAATAAGTAATCAAATCTTCGGGTCTAACCCTCTATCTAGTTAGATCTGACAACACTGACCACTTCGTCGCTTAAAGCCCATATAAAAATAGTCCCGTAAAACAACTTTGCTACTGACACATTCCCCCTAAATTCAAATCTACGTGTCACCAACAAGTACAATAAACAACCCTAAGCCGTGCACCAATCACAAGCAACACATTAGGCCCGTATTAATAAACGTTACTCAGCTCAAGTACACGCACTTGAGTACAATCTTGAGGTTATGATCTTATTAATAAACATATCTCAAGATGCGGTTTAGGTTTACGATATCAGCTGAGTGCCACACTGATTAATAAACGAATCTCGACTCTCAAGTGTGTATACTTGAGTGCAAATCACAGAACAGTATTCCTAAGTACAGCGTTTTGTTGTATTTAGGATTGTGTTTTATTAATTAGCAATGATCTTGAGATACTGATTTCGTAATGAGGGCGTATCAAATGATTACGCACTTGAGTTCGTCGTTGAGTAACGTTTATTAATACGGGCCGTAGACACTTAATCATCATCATCATTACAGTCCACTGCTGAACAATTGTGGTGGTGCGACCTTTCTCAAGGAATGCCACAAATCCACAAAGCACGATCCGGCGCCACCTTCACTATTAAATATGCCATATGCCACATCCTTGTGTGAACAGATGGGATCACCAAAGTGGTTACTGTGGGCTTTAATTAAAACTCTTGGATCTTCAAACTTTTTTTATTCAAATTTGAGAAAATATATTTTAATGAGTATAATTTTTTTAGATACACAGGTACACATAATGAATAAATATTGTGATGTTCTCTAGAAGTAGGAAAAATTATTTAAAAAATATATTTTTTTATTTAAAATAAAACTAGCCGATGCTATATCCATCTTAGTCTTAACACATAAAGCGCATTTATTTTTAGTCACCATTAATAAGTTAGTGACTAGTAACCTAACTGTCCACCTGATCGGAAGTAGCTACCGCAGCCTGCACCAATAATAAACTTCAAATATAGAATGATATAAATGCGTAAATCGGAACGCAGTCTGCTCCGAAGTTCAGACTAAATTCTAGCTCAGTACAGCAGCGACAGTAATAGGTTCCTAGGCAGAACAGAAGTCCTGCCACTTGTAATAATATCTTATCTTTGAGATCATACACACAGTCCACCATATTGCTTTAGTAGTTTTCATAATTTAACATGCAGTTTCACTCACCTTAACTACTGAGCATGTAATTGAATTCAGCAATCGATGACAATCAGAAATTTTAATTAGCGATGGATGCAGGCAAATTGTACGATTATTTATCCTTAAAGTTACAGCCTCGCAGTTGCATCGGTGGGGACAGACCTCTTAATATTGAGAGGGTTATGGAGCAGTTACGAGTAGTGCAACTGACACTGCGGAAAGATAGACTCCGGTAAATTATTCCACTCCTTTGCTGTCCGCATTACAATAGACAAAGCAAACCGTTTGGTTCTAATGCATGGAATATCGACAAAAAAGGGGTGAAGACCCACCGACCGCCTGGTTGTCCGATGGTGGAAAGGAGGAGGAATTAAAGCATGTAATTCTTGCGCACACTCAACCCAAATGCATCCTACATTATTAGCTGGCTACTTTGCTACTCTACTCTCTCTCTCTCTGTCTCTATCTATCTTGAATATTTTTTATAAATCAGAATAAACACTGTTGTCGATCTCTGGGAATGCATTTGAATTACAAGAGTTCTCATTATTCAACATGATATCCATAACATTTGAATTATCTGTCGACCGGTCGCCTGCCTCATCAAATAATTTTAGTTCTTTTACAGTAAAATCAAGTGAGTTAGTGTTAGTCGATTCCTTACAAGCAACCATCGCCTCCAATTTAATTATTCTCTCTTCCTGATATTCCACTTTTTGAGTCAGCAAATTTATCTTCTCGATCAGACCTTTCAAAAGAGCCGTATGCTGTTCCTCTTGGGAACTGGTTTGGGAATTCGTACGAAACTCTTGACTGCTGCTGCTTGAAGAACATATACTTTCATTTTTAAATACTGGCAGCTGGATGTTGATCAGCGCTAACTGCCTCAGATAAAACTCGGAACATTTGAATTGTTCCATTTCTACGTCGGTGAGCAGGGCAACGACTGTTTTATTGACGTCGTTTGCATCGATGCTGTCTAGCACTGCTTTCAACTTATCCATATACACCTTTTGATGCGTCGGCTTCAGGTTTCCTATAAGGTTGTTTTTCTTATTCCAAAAGTACGGAATGTTTTTGTCCTTTATCGCGTTGTAGAAATCCTCGACCATAGCGCGAAATATCACACTGAGTTTGCTTTGCCAATACTTTTTGTCATTAACTCTCTCAATTTTCCATAGGAACAATGTTTTTATGTAGTAACTGGCGATCTCCTTCATGCCCAATGCTTCGCGTAATTTTTTAATCTGTAATATCAAAAATGAAATTGAAATGAGGAAACTTTTTTGGCCTAAAGGTCTAGATACTAGGCCATAAACCCAATAAAATTGAAATGAGGATATCCGCAGTAGAACCGGAGTAATCGATATAGTCCAACAGGTCAGTAATCTAAAATGGCAATGGGCCGCTATATAGCTCGAAGAACCGACAACCGATGGGGGTACTAGTGTCATGCAGCCTCGTATTGGTAAAGAACTAAGGAAGCTCTCACTAGATGGAGTGACGACCTGATAAGACAGGCAGGAAGTCGATGGATGCAGATGGCTCAGGGCTGTGTTTTATGGCATTTCTCGAAGGAGGCCTATATCCAGCAATCGAATTGTGAAAGGATGTAAAAAAAAAGTATTTTACTTACTATACAAATTAAGACTGCCCCACAACGTGGGCGAGGTTAAAAAATAGAAGCATAAGGCTCCTGTCATAGGCGTAACAAGGAAGGGGTACGGAGGGCAGCGCCTCTCACCATAAAATTAGTGTCTTTTACTTACTTATAAAGGCTTCTTTTGTTTGAACATTGGTTGAAGGTGTTTTGTTTGAAATTGCAATGGATTATAGTAGCGAAGAAGAATATAATAATTATTATATCCTTGAGACATAATATAATAAACCTACAAAGTAAAAAGAACGATCAACACAAGAAAAGTGACTTAAAATCCTTCCGATTATTACAGGGCCTATGATTTTGAAAGTCGGTATGGGCACGATACGGGCAAGGATTGTAAATAAATCACTACATCCTACGACTATTTTTGACGTTTGTTTCAACTCAAATGAAGTCGTGTGCGTGTGTGTGTGTGTGTGCGCGCGTGTGTACATTTTCGTGATATTCTTTACACTTATGTCATTATCTTATCCATTTCTTACATTAGGTACGTTACATGAAGTAGATGACTAATCATACCGTACGCACTGAGAAACATCTTACTTATCGTAGTATTGCTCCTATACGTATTTATAAAAGTAATGTTTGTGAATTCGGGCATTAGTGTTTCCAACTCCACAAGAGAAAAATAATTTCAAACACAAAAACAAATAAAATCAAGCAGTATTTCAACAGGGCAGGGTCTGGGATGAAATACTCCCTACTATACTTTGGGATGTTGGCTACACCTGTGACGTGAGTGACATTTTTGTAGGCATTCCATCTCAATCCACAGGAATGCGACACACTTGCATTGATTCTTAATCAAGGGTAGGTCTCCTCTCCTCTCTGTAGGTGTCTATGGGCTACAAATGCCATAATATAATCACTTGGACTGTGTGTTAGTTTGTCACACTTACTAACAGTATTTAAACAGTAATAACACTCACCAGCCTTATAGTCGTTTTCAAATGTTGACATTCTTTGAGCATCTCCCGCTCATAGCCTTGAAACGAGAGACGCCAGCATCGGTTTTTGACAGTCTCATTTGAGATACCCTTAATTGGTTTGGGCACAACTAGCCAATCTTTTACTTGACTCCCTTGAATTGTCCTGTAAAGTCCAATTTATCAGGCTATAGTTTCTGTTCACTTAAGACCTAAGGTCTTATAGGGGGCTTCTACGGTTCCTACGGCGCCACGATTTGAATTCGCATAGATCGCTACGAGATACGCCGAAACGTAAGAATAAAATTTTTCGATATCTCGCTTAGCCTCGATTCCACGTAGTTTTGTCTGCCCTAACCCTAGTGTTTTTGTAAAGCATTAGGCGCGGAGGCAGAGCAGCCCCCGCCCGCTGTAGCAAATAGCAGGCTCCTGGTCGGTATGTATGTGGTGGTAGCGGCTGAGGATGGTCGCCAAAGGCGGCCAATAAGCCAAAGCTGCGGAGATGAGCATGGGTGCCTGTTATTTGCCAGCGCCGGCTTTAAGGGGGCAACGAGGGCAGCCGCCCAGGGCGCCACACGCGCCAGCTTAACTTCACCACTTAATTTAATTTTAATAACTATCTCTATCAATCTAAAGAAAAAATAAATTCAGCGTAGGTATTAACTTTTACGAACTTATCTCGTCTTGAGTGTCATTCATGATCATGAGTATTCACATTCAACTTATCATTTTTAGTCTAATCAAAATTTCTTTAATTTTTTATAATAAACATTTCAGTACTTTGTTATATATATATTTTTGTATTTTTTTTTTTTGGTTTCAGTAAAAAAATAAACTGGGGGTTAAAAATAGTTTGTAACAAATTGTTAACTTAATTTAATAAACAATGAAATTATTTATAATTTTTTTTTTGTTAAACTATAGAGAAATGCCAATTATGGGTTTTAAAGAAAAAAACTTCTTACTTAATTATTTAAACAATCGAAATATAAAAAAAAAACTATTATAAACAATTAAAAAATATATTTCAGGATTTTTTAAAAAAAATCATCATTTTGACATGACCATAAAATGGTAAATTAAAAAAAATTAACTTATCTATTTGTTTATAAACAATTTCTTAAAAAAAGACGTAATTTTTTCCTTCGTTTATTAATGTCATTGTTAGATGCAAAAATAGCAATATATGTAATTACATTTGTCAAAAAAAAATTAACAACATTTTTTTAATAATTAAATTTTTGTTCATTTAAAAAAATTATAACAAACAAAATATAAAACTTTAATAAACTTTTATCAGGTAATCTTGTTAAGTATGTATATAAGGACTCCAAGATTTAAAAAAATTATAGGTCAATTATTTAAACTTTTATGTCGACTTTTGTAAAAACAGAGATTGGAAAAAAATTGTTAATTAACAATCGTATAACTTTTTGGAAAATCGTCAATATTTTTTTTCCAACGGGGCTTTATTTATTCAAGTGTTCTGATGATAACATAATTTTTTTAAATTTTTTATATTGATATTTAATACTATAAAAAATATTTTATGTGATATACAGGGTATTTTTGAAACGCTCCGAAAACGAAGACAGACGACAGTACTAACTATATCTTAGATGATGGGTGAAATATAAAATCGATCCTGATGAAAAAAAAATCATCTTTTCACAACGTTTTATTAGCTTTATTCACGCTCCATCGTGTTAGTATAGTTAAATAAAACGTTAATTTCATTAAAATAAAACATGAAAATATTTAAACATTAAACCAGCAGTGGAATTTAAAATAAATAAATCATAAAATCAGCTGACTAGGGTCAATATCCGCGTCGAAGCCAAACTCTTTTATCTAGCTCGGTACAGGTCCCGTCACGTAAAAAGAACGCTGAGCGATAGTGGAGGGGGTGTGTCTGCGCATGGGTACAGACGCGTTCTAAAGTACTACATGGTACTAGGCTGTTGTTTTGTAATATTATAATAGTAATTAATGGTTTTATTGTAGAATCATAATAGGTACTTTACTAGCTACTAGAACTTTGGAAGAGGTTGAAATTCAAAATGGATAATGTTTGTTGAGCATTATTTTTATTTCTATCGTAAAATAAAGTAGTTTGTAACAAGAAAACTTAAGCTAAGGGTGACACGCCGTCCATTATACCGTTGGAACATGGAACATGGAAGCCAGATGTCGATGGTGTATTGGTGTTACTGGATGCTACTTCATCATCACTCATCAGAATCATCATCATCAATGCGAATGATAAATGTTTCCGTCATCAGGTTGAGCACATGGTAATTTTTTTTCGGTATTCTTCCTCAATACATTTAACTTTACTGCACAATTTTCCCCATTCACCTTCTATTTACCTTTTCGTTCACTAGTTCAGTCATAAAACAATAGATAATATAAATAATTTTTCTTTCCTTCCTTTTAAAACCATCGTCGCGCGTCGCAAAGAAAGCTGTGTGCGACTGTACATTGGGAAACATCGCTTTTCAAAGCGGGAAGAATGAGGAACCAATAGCGTGCGCGCACAGTAATACTGGCGAGCATTCCCCGTCGCGCCCCTTCGTACCACGCGCTGCCGTCGCCCGGCCGACTGTGTGTCACCTCGCGTCAGCACCAACATATGGGATATTCCCCAAATTTACCTACTAAGATTTGTTTGCAAGCGACATAAGAATTAGAGGCGGCAATTACAATAAAACTTGCAAGTAATTTTTAATAGTTTTGACGTACCTCTTTTCAAATCAAAGTATTGGATGGATTAAAACGGAAAGTCAATAAAAGTAAAGTAAAATAATTATTTTTAGATTAATTAACTGTCAATCATAATTGCAATTGATTTTAACTACTAAATTATTCAATACCATTTTATTTCTATTTTCTTGTACAAAATCAAAGATAACCAAACCCAAGTAAGTACGTTTATTAATTTCATTATCATTTTGTAGTAACGAACTGCTTGTTTCGTCAGGGTACAATTGATTGTCTAATTGTATTAAAAACATTACAACTATAACTTCTAAATTCCATATGAAAGACTAGTCGTAGGATCATATGGAAACTAAACTTATAAAATAAAAGTTGGCAATGCCATAACATTTGACGGTCTGTGAGAATGTTCAAAGTGTAGGCTTCAGTTTTATGGGATTAATTATTAATTTTAGTTTTTGAGACAGTTCCGTGTTGACTTTGGACATGCATGCGCGAGCGACAGTTCAATTGTTTTTTTATTAAATTTTATTGTTATTACTTGGTATTACCTACTTGTTATTACGTGTTATTCTTGTTGTTACGTTTTGTGTTTCTATTTTGTTTTAATAATGCCTAACGCGTACGTTTATAGTGCTCGTGAATACGGCAACATGTTAATGTGCCTTGAGAAGCAGGAATGCTTCGCGTGCATTACGAATTTACCGAGAGAAATTCCCGACCGCTCGACACCCAGCTGACTCTCGTCTGATAGCAGCAGCATTTCAGCGAGTGTTGGAACATCGGCCCATTGCTCTAGTAGCGGCAGGAGGTGGAAGTCAAATGACTGTTCACCCGAGGAGCGCATTTTAGATGTCGTTCGCCGGTATCCGAACCTAGGTACACGAAGTATCGCTAAATTGTTAAGACGTCGGGATGGAACAAGTGTGTCATACTGTTCAGTTCACAAAGTGTTAAAGCGTAACCGAATGCGGCCATACAAAGTGTAGTTCCCGGCGATCACGACTGCCGACGAGTTTTCTGCCGTTGGTTATTAGACCAACAACAACGTGTGCCTGGTTCCATTGAGCACGTTATCTGGACGGACGAGTCGACATTTACCAGAAACGGCCTGTGGAACCGAAGAAATACACGTGTATTCAGAGGTTAACCCGTACGCTGTTCGACAAACCGGGCACCAAGCCCGATGGTCGGTTAACGTATGGGCAGGTTTATTTAAGGATCGCATACTGGGACCAGTGTTGCTGCACAGCGACTTAACGGACAGCGATACCTAAACTTTATAAATGAACAGTTGGTTGACATTTTAGACGACCTATCGTTGATGAATATCGCCGCACATGGTTCCAGCATGATGGTGCACTCCACATGTCGTGAGGTTCGTCCGTGAGCGCCTTACCGAATTATTTGATGATCGCTGGATTAGTAGACTAGGACCACACGCTTGGCCACCTCGCTCACCAGATCTGACCGCGTTAGACTTCTTTCTGTGGGGTATGTGAAAGAAAGGGTTTTAATCGTGAGTGTGATAGTGCTGACGAAATGCGCCAAAGGATCGTGGATGTTTTCGACAAACTACGCGGATTGTGTCGAAGACCACACGATGATGCTCCGCCTGCATGAGGAGACGCAACACCGAGCCCACATCTGCCTCGAAATGAATGGAGCACAATTTGAGCCGCATCTCATAAGACCACGGAGGATTTAGAGCGGTAAGCTGTTTCATACCTATTTTTTTTAAATAACTTGGTACTGAACTGATCCGAATAGGTACATAACTGATTACATCAGAATAATAAACATACCTACACGATGAATAAAAACCCATAACTCTAACCTTGTAAACATTTCATTTAAGTATTTTTTTCATTAGCGGGGAATCGAACCAGTTATTTGGTTTATTTAACAGTTTATGTGGCAAAATAGTAGGTTAAGTAGATAAGTTAGGTATTTAGACAAGTGTTGTAAATTATTAGGTATTGTGGTACCATCGTTGTTACGGCCGCGCGAATTCGGCGTTCGCGCGTACATTGACCTAGTCAGCTGATGGTAATTCAGTAATTCCACTGCTGGTTTTATGTTTAAGTATTTTCATGTTTTATTTTAATGAAATTAACGTTTTATTTAATTATACTAACACGATGGAGCTTGAATAAAGCTAATAAAACGTTGTGAAAAGATGATTTTTTTCATCAGGATCGATTTTATATTTCACCCATCATCTAAGATATAGTTAGTACTGTCGTCTGTCTTTGTTTTCGGGAGCGTTTCAAAATACCCTGTATATACTGTCTTCAGTGGCGATGCACTCTAGCCGTAACGGTCGCGCTGAGTCGTATTTTCTATATATATTTATGGAGATAGAATTCCGGGAGTCGAGACTTTGTTATTGGAAATTTCCTTCTCTTTAAAGGGATATTTTTTCAAAAGTTCTTAAATATTAACAGTTTTTGAGTTATTAAAGAAAAACTAAATATCTTTTTTATTCATCTTTTGTTAACAATTGCAATTTTTTATGTGCTAATAAATAGTCGAGATACATTTTTTCTAGACGTCATTCCGAATCAAATGAGCTATCGCACATATTTTTAAGAGCGTGAACAAGAATTAAGACGTTTTTGAACTTGTTGACTAGACTATTTGTCACTTTTCGTATCTCTCACTTACTAATGTAGAACGAGAGTGACGCACTGAGCAACAAGCGAGAAATGATAACTCGTATTAGGTCTTGTGTATTATACATACATATACTATTCTTTCTTCGCTTTCTACATACTGTTAAGTTTATAAGCAATAAAAAAAAATAAAAGCCATTCGGCAACCGAAATGGAAGTAGATTTCTTATTATATATTTTCAAGCTATCAACTAAAAATTAGTTAAAAAATTTTTTGGCACGTGGCACCCTGTCAAAGGCACCGCCGGGACATCAAAGCGCGTGAAGTACGCCCGAAGGAGAATTTGGCATTTTAACGAAGCGTCGTTGCTACCTAACTTGTGTTTATTATTTATATTCGTATTTTATTACAATAACAATAATTCGATTTCGAAAAATTCGAGAAAATCGATACATTCTGAAGTTTTATTGCAAAAAAGGGAAAAATGCGACTCAAGCTGCGAAAAAAATTTGTGCCGTTTATGGACTTAATGCAGAGTCAGTAAGAGTAGCACAAAGTTGGTTCAAGCGTTTTCAGTCCGGGAATTTTGATGTCAATGATGCAGCTCGCTCTGGTCGCCCTCATACGGATAAAGTCGATGCCATTCTTGAAAAAGTGGAGCAAGATTGGCATATTAGTAGTTACGACATAGCCGAGGAATTGGGGATTGACCAAAAACAGTCTTGACCCATTTAAAAAAGTCTGGCTATACAAAAAAAGCTCGATAATTGGGTACTACACGAAGTCACTGAAAGAAACCTAATGAATCGTGTACTCGTTTGCGATTCTCTATTGAAACGTAATGAAACCGAACCATTTTTGAAGAGATTGATCACTGGTGATGAAAAGTGGATCACCTACGACAAGGACGTGCGAAAAAGATCATGGTCAAAGGGTAGTCAAGCTCCACAGACTGTAGCGAAACCCGGATTAACATTGCAATAAGGTGATGCTGTGTGTATGGTGGGATTTGGAAGGGCATCATTTATTATGAGCTTTTACCGCCGGGCGAAACCATCGATTCGGATCTCTACTGCCAACAACTAATTAGACTCAAGCAAGAAATTGAGAAAAAACGGCCGGAACTGATCAACAGAAACGGAGCGGTCTTTCATCATAATAACGCCAGACCACACACATCAGAAAAAATTGAGAGAGCTTGGTTGGGAAGTGTTAATGCATCCACCGTATATTCCTGACTTTGCACCCTCAGATTTTCACCTGTTTCGGTTTCTTCGGAATTCTTGGGGTAGTGTTAGGTTAACGTCAAGAGAGGACTGTCAAAACTACTTGTCGCATTTTTTTGATAAAAAAATCCCAAAATTACTACAGTAACGGCATTATGTCACTACCTACAAGATGGCAACATGTTATCGAACAAAATGGCACGTATATATTATTATTTAATGTTATTAAACTTTGAAAAATAATGTCTTGAATTTGTATTTAAAATACGAAGAAACTTTTTCGCCGACCTTATAAAATAAAAGCAATTAATAAGTGCGCCCCTGGATGTACCGACACTATCTTAGTGAACAGACTATAGTTCTTCAAGAAAGCGTTGTAGCCTTTCTTGAAGAACAAGACCACCGCACTTCTACTCCACCCCTCCGAAGTAGTCCCATCATGGAGGACAGAATCAAGATCTCCTGTAATTCAATCCTCGCCCGGGGCCTTGCCATTTTTAAGGTGCTGGAGAGCTATTCTAATCTCGCTCTGACTGACGTCCGGGATATCCTCGGAATAGTGTCGGATACTTGTTAACACTTGCTCTTGGATCGTAGCTCACACTTGCGTGTGGCTCCAACGATAACGTGTACGTACAGCTGCCCGTAGAACCTCTCAATCTCACTCAAAATCTCAGGTGTCCCGGAAATGATGCTACCACATTCGGAATTCAGCTTGAACAGTTGGCTCTTTTTGGCAGACACATCTCTAGCAGTCTTTGAAGCCGTGGTTCCGTTCGATCGCTTTTTCAATACGAGCTGTACTGAAGTTGCGTAAGTCTCGCCGCATGAATTCGGAGATCTGTCTGTTCAGGTGCCTGTGTGCTGTCATATCTACTGAAGACTGCAGCTTCATTTCCCGTCTAACAGACATGAGATTAAGAGTGTGAGAGATTGGAGTTTTTGTATTCTTCTGCGACGGATCTTGCAGAACTTAGCTCCGACCGCATATACAGTAATACAGTTTCCACGAGCTTGTCATTGATATCGTCCACTGCATTGCAGTCTTCTAGGCACTGAAAACGATTATGTAACTCGAGCTAAAAGTTTTCGGGGCTTTGGATTAGAGCACGGAGCATTTGGATTAGGGGACGGAGCGTTGACTTCATTAGAGGTGACCTCTCCAACTTAACGTTTAAGTTCAGTACGCTCCTCTCGGTGATCGCTGCCAGTTTTCACCCTCGCGATCACTGAGACATCACTGAACAGTTGCCGTCTAGTCGTCATAATGAAGACAATCTCATTTTTTGTCGAACCGTCGGGGCTCGACCAGGTCCACTTTGTATCGAGACTTGTGGACGATAAATCCGACACTTCCTTGGGACAGATGGTCGCCCTCCCGGTGATAGAACAGGTTGCCTAATTCGAGAATTACCGTGTCTTCCCCTCTCTTCGGACCTCAGATAATCCTATAATATCCCAGCGTAACTAGTCTTTTATTCCAGCACCAGATCTTCTCGTCAGTCCTCAGGGTGCATGGGTTAAATGTTGCCAGGTCGGGTCGTCTTAGATGGCAACCGAAACTGCACCGTAGATTCTTAGCACCCCCTGCTCCGCCGTTATCATGATCGCCACCGTAGCCACGAATAGTGGGACCGTTGCGGACTGGGGGCAGTTTCTTTGTAACTTTCGTCATAAATCTGATTGCCATTTAGATAATATTTCACAAATTTCTTAAATTAATCGCTTAATAAATTCACAACATTTTTTAACTTTTGTGTGATAAGTAGTGATTGGCGTAAGTAGAACCATTTTGAGTCAATGAACTTGAATGATAATGTTAATATGGACATGCCCCAGGATTCCCGGGAATATTTTACTAAATGTCGATGAATTAAATGAAGTTAAACTGTTTAAAATATCTTGAGTACACACGACGACATATCAAACTATTCATTTCCGGTATAAGCTGGTCCCACGCGGGGCTGTTTTCCATATTACTGGTCAATAGGCGGGATCTTATTATAATGGAGATGGGTAGCTTGATATGTCGTCATGTGTACAATTACAATGACTATGCTCGTCAATGTGAAACAAATTCGTATATTACAAATCGTAAGAAATCACCTTGTCTATAGTTCGTTCGCTCATATGTGTACTACAAGTGTACAAGTGTGAGTGAGTGAGTGAGTGTATACTACAAGTGAACTGTCACCGACAACTAACCTTTCTACGAGTACATTTTTATTACCTGAAGCAGGTAAACCACGGCATGCAAGCCATCGTTTTAAATCTCGGACAAGATAATCTTGAATTTTTGCAAATTTCGATTTTACTCCGAGTACATTATCTTCCGTTTCCCTTTTCCCCGTTTCCCTTTCCGTCAATCTCAAACACTAGTGCTGCCTCTGGCGGATTTTTTTTAAATCATCAGAGGAAACAAGCTAAATCGCCGGAAGCTGATAAGCGGACGGCGGCAGTTATTGTTTAATTATCATTTATTTATTCTTATTAATTTAAGTTATGAATCAAACAAAGGTTTAGTAATTATTTATGTTTTTTAGGTTTAATTAAAATGCACTTAATTATACGATGAGCTCGTGAACCCAAGATCGTAATTCGATAACAGTTTAGTGTAGAGAACCGGATACCCTTTTCAAGGGAAACGAGGCATTCCATCTTACTCCTCAGAGGTGACAACGCATCTGCATTTTAATTCTTAATCGACGATAGATGTCTACGGGCCATAACATCCACTTACCATCTGATGGCCTATGATCTAAAAATCTTAAACACTGGAGGAATTCAGGAGTGTTGCTGGCTTTTGAGGATAAATTATACTTTATGTCTGCTTATTGTAAAGGTTTTTTTTTAAACTCGCTGGTGATAACAGATTCCACATAAGTCTAGCAAGAAGTTTTAATGAGACAACACGGAAGGTAGAATTCGATAAAACTAACTACTAAACTACTAACTTTAAAAAAGGAGGCTATCAGTTAAACTGTATTTTTTGAAAGTACGTAATATTTTAATTTCTTTTTCAACTATTTAAATAATTTCTCTGGCATGTCGGTGTCTCCATAATATATCCTTTACCATCAAACACATGGTAAATCAGCATTTATAGTGACAATTGCGACTGCAGGGCCCTTGGGCTACAACAGCCTTAACTAACTATAATTAGGGATTTTTGATCTCACCTGTATCCAGGAGGCCACCGAGGATACATAAACCTGATAACTGGCACCAAATCTACATCAAGTTTAAATTCCTCATCACCCTTTTCATTACGTATGTTCAATGTGAAAGCTGGCCCCGACTCCTTGTATTTCACCAAATAAGTTACACCATTCACAGTAGCTCTCTCCTGCATTTCATTGAGAGCTTTCTGGACAATACCGTGGAGCCAATGACGGAATTTATTCTGCAGGAAATATTTCTCGGAGTCACGCCAGTCTCTCGTCACTTTGTGACACTTTTCCCAGTCTGGTTGCTTGTCCATATGGTCAAATGCATTGATAATTTTAAGCCTGACAAAGCCAGGCTGATCATTCTCAATGATGACACCATTCTCTCCCTCCTCATAGCTAATGGGTAAACGAATAACAATATCCATATCAAATTCGTCGAGTTTGGAGACTTTGACACCATCATAAACACTTCCACTGTACATCACCTATTGAAAAATATAAGTTACTTACTTATATGTTTTAAGAACTAAATACATCTATTTTATAGTATCGCACCTCCGATAAAATAGTGTTACAACTCGAAATATCTGGATTTTTAGAAAAGCGGAAATAAACTCATGGATTCGTTATATAGTTTTTATTCTTGTAGTATTAGTATTATATATGTTTGAAGATTTATACAAATTATATATGTTTGAAGAGCTTACAAAAATATGTTAAAATGACATAAGCTGTTTTTCAAATTTCCTGAAAACACAACCTGAAAATTCTCAATTGTAACAGTATTTAAATTGTGTCAGATTTCAAACTTCTTTTAATGTATTTCTCAATTACTGAATGACCTGAATCACCTTCATTTTGAGTATGTCCCGTCACTAAAAATGTATGTGTAACAGATTTCACTTTATCGTACTTGAGTACGCAATAAGCGTATATAGCCATTATAAACTTGTTTTTATTTTGTCCTCCGCAGTTGTCTGAATAAATGGTTATATCAATAGCAGAACCATGATTGATTTGAGACAATCTTTTTTCTATAAACTGGAGGATACAACAATCAATTTCATCAGAACCACGATTACCTGTGCCCTCATGCCAAAAGTAACTTTCAGTTCTTTTAGTTTCAAGGTCGGACACCGTAGAGTTAAAGCAGTTCAATTTACTTGTGTATTCTGTATAGATACGTCACCTTTTGGAACTGGCAGAACAGCTTGAATATCATAAAGCGCTACTATATTTGTTTCCGAAGCGTTGTCTTTGTCGCACTGTTTTTCCATTCCATAAGGTGTTGATCATACGTCGGTGTTAATGTGTTGTTTGTCCTCTGCGTTTTCATGAGCATCACACAGCTCACAGCAATCCTTTTTTTGGCACAAAAAAATCTTACCTTAGCTTAAATTTAATTGTCTTCCTTTTTGAGTAATCTGCTGGGTTTCTTGCTGGTTCTTCCCAGGACAGAGGTTTTTTTTTCGAACCAGTGGTAATTAAACAAAAGAGTGACTTTCAGTAAGTATTATTTACGATCTATATTAAATAAAAAAGCTTCTGCTTCTGTTTCCCTAGACTTGAGTTCAATGTTGGAAGACACATAAGTACGTCAACAGCGGGCCCTGAAGATATAGCTGCGGGTGTAGCTTTGAAGTTAGCTTAGTTACCAATGTTGTCTTCAGTTTCGGAATCGTCAGAGATTTCATAAGAACGACGTTGCTCAATTTCAAAATCGGGATATTTCACCGAATCATTTCTGTCATCATTTGAAGTTGAACTGGAAGAGTCTGAGGAACATGTACGTCCTGTATTTGAAGAAGAGTCATCAATAGGCTTCCAATTTGCTTGGAACTTTGGTCTCTAACTTCTATTGAACTTGTAGATGATATTACTTCAGTATTGTTAGTGGCAGAATTACGTTTGTTCCCCAATCTTTTGAATATCATCGGCGGGTATTTTTTTTATTCTCTAGAGCTAAACGCAGAATTGCGTCATTACGTTTTATTTTGACCCCAGAATCATAAAATGATTCACGGCAAATATTTCGAAAATACCTAAACTTTGTTATAAAACACGGTTACAAATCGAAATATTTAGACAAAAAGTATAAATTTTTCGTTAAATACTATTACAACGTGAAAAGTAAAACAACGTTACAATAACTATCATCGAAAATACTGATACAATACAAATTATATCAATCCTTTAACAACAAACTGCAATAATTCGACTTTTAACTGTTCATTAGACAAATTGATGTAAGCAAAAAGATTTTACCCGTCTAAAACACTGTTATATTTTGATTTGTAACACTTCTTGTCTCAACAAACGCATGTCCACCTTTCATAACACTAAATGTAACACTAATAGAGATCATTCTGGAGTCAAAATGCTATAATCACGTAGCGTTACAACTTCATCTAGCGGTGAGTTTTAGAGTTACAGATGTAACCATTTTGGAGAAGATAGTTAATAAAATTTTAAGTATTTCTGTATCTTTAACTCAAAATTCGACTTTTTCGAGTTGTAACCCTATTTTATCGGAGGTGCGATATAATATAGACAAAAGATTTAACAGTCATGGACACCTGCAGATAACTGCAAAAAAGAAAGCTATAAATATTTTGGTGACAGTCAAAATAAGTTCAGGTGTTAAATGTCACCTGGATTTATGAGATGATCAAAGTAAGAAAATAAATGATTTTCCATTCCGCCATATTGTGATGTCTTAGTTGTCAATATAAAGTGATTAGGCATTAGAAAACGGATATTTAAAAAAAAAGATAAGCCAATAAATAAAATTAAAAACTGCGGTGGCCGATCCGCGAAGCTAAGGCAAATATAGCAAAATGAGACAAAAAGCCTATGTCCAGCAGTGGAACTTGATAGGCTGTAATCAAGGAATGATAATAAAAAAATATTAGTCAAATTTTAAGAACTAATAGAAATGGTAGGTAGTAAATATACCTGGCTGCTATATTTATTGAAAAAATTACACTGTTCTCCCATCTTTGCTTGACCTGCTCAAATACACTCTTAAACACCTCTTGAGCTCTTCTGAAATCATCATCTTTGATTGTGACGAACTGCTTAAAAACTTCCGCCAAATAAACATCCAAATTCGACTTTTTGAATGACATTTTCTAACTAAATGTAAAATAGTCTACATATGAGAAAAAAAAATTGAATTCGGATTCAGAATACGTCATTTTACAAAATGTTTCACATTTCGTGTATGCAAACTGCATTGCAAAATAGAGATTAGAGACAGACTAATTTAAAACTGCACACGCCTCCCTTGAATTATTGGTGGATTTTTTCACATTATTTATAACAATACTGTCAGTATTAACTTTCATAAAACTATGTATTTTCTATTATATTTTAACATTTTTACTATATTTCACATGATAAAAGTGATAAAATCTCCCAAAAATAAGAGTCGCATGCAGTTTTAAATTAGACGATCTCTATAATATTATAGACTGCTGATTGTTGTTACTTGGTGAAACTTCATCTTCATTTTGAATTTATATGTGTACTTGTTTCAATAATATTTATTTTAATTTATTAACTACTAGCTGTTCCCCGCGACTTCGCCCGCGTGTAATATAGGGTTTTAATTATGTTGCGCGGAACACTAATTCTTTTTCTAAAATATAAGTAGCCTAAGTTATTCCTTATAACATCAGCTATCTGCCAGTGAAAGTCCCGTCGAAATCGGTCCAGCCGTTTCGGAGATTAGCCGGAACAAACAAACAGACAGACAGACAACAAGACAAAATTTTTAAAAATTGTGTTTTTTTTATAAGTACTGTATATACTTTCATAAGCATTTAGTAAAAAGCTGTAATTTTGACATTACAAGCAGACACTTCAATTTTATTTATTTGTATAGATAAAAACGACGATCTCTAATATGGTTTCCTAGTAGAAAATTTCTTATTCATCTTCTTCTTAGCGGTTTTGATTCATTTATTTTGCATCATATCAGTGTTAATAAGTTGAATAGCTCAGCAGACACAAATAGAATATCCATGTACAAGAGAAGATTGTGATAATAAAAGTTTCTTATTTTTCCTTAACAGTTTAATATTTTTATAATTCCAATGATTGTACATTTGAATTACCTAGAACAAATGACAAACACAATTGTTAATACTACATTAGTATGTTAGTATTGTTAAACATTAAAGTTTAATGCTATTGGTGTTAATGAAATCACACAGAATATTTACAAAAGGAGTGTTTGTGTAGGATTAAAAGGTATTTGTGCGGGTAAAAAATTTATAGGAAGAGGGATGCAGGAGGGAGATGATCACAGAGTGAACCAGAATATTTGGGACAGTTAAAAAGGATATGGTTGGTGGTTCCTCACCAGTCCAACATTCATAGAGGGAGCTATCCCTGATCCTCAATTTGGCTAGATGCACTAGTGTCGTATGTTTGGTAGGTTTCTTAAATTTGAAAAGCCTTGGCTTTGAGGGGATGGAACATTGTAATATTGTATACCAGCATAGTGTTTACCCTTTGTATTTTGGGAGGGTTCCCATAACCTATTCAAATTATTATTTAAGTTTTGCAACACTAGTGGTAATGCTAGTAGTAAGTGAATTATATTGCATGGCCAACAGATCAGTATTTTTATAAACATTAATGCCACAATGACCTGGGATCCAAGCTAAGGAAACCTGAACTCCGTTGAAATGAAATCTATATGCATACAATGTGTTTAACTTTGAAGATTAAGGGTATTTTATAATTACTATGAAACTGGTTTGACAAAATTCCTAACAAAAAACTTTGAGTCTATAACGGTCTATAACAACTATAGAGATATATAACAGGGCTTCATTAATTGCAGTGGTCTCACCAGTAAAGTGAAAGAAATGGAAGGGCATTTATAATTAAGAATAATTTTGAGGCATCAGTATAGCATAGTATAAGCTAGTCTTTCTATAATTTTTTAATGATTTAATTTAATTTATAATTTGCCATAGAGGATTTTTGGTTGGTAAGTAATTGCTTTATATGAAAGTCCTGTTACATTTTTGGGACAGGACTTGCATTGAGATACTGGATATGGGAAATGGAGTAATTTTACTAAACTGTTGAAAAAATGAATAGGAGATTCTTTGCAAATCCAGTAATAAATTGGGGAAATATATTTTAAAAGATTAGAATATATTTCTTCGTCATTACTGGACTCGCTTTCTAAATTATATCATCTTTGATAAAAATTAGATATGAGAGTTCTTCCAAGGTTAAGTAGGAAGGGTCCACAGATTTAAATTGGAGAACATTTCTATTGGAGATTCATTGCCCATGATAATATGGAGGCATTTGGATTGAATTTTGTCCAGGATCTTTAGGGAAGATTATGGAAGGGCATTTTACAATAGTTCTTGGGAGAATGGGTTACACTTCCAATAAAGCGCAAAAAATATTAACATTTTTTTTCACATAGTATTACTTCTTACATGTTACAGAAGAATCTTGATCCAAATTAAGGTTTTGTGATGGAAATTGTCTTATTTGCAGCAGACAAAATAGCTTTTCTAAAGAAGAATACACCTATGACTATCAGGAAGGAATCTAACAGTATCTACATAAAATCTCCAGACTTGAGAGAATCTTCTAGATAGGAAATATTTTCCTGGAACATTGTAAGCTTTAAAGATTTCTGTCTAGAATATTCACAGCAGGAAGAATTTTGGCTCTGTGAGATCCTGAACAATAGGGACAAGTGGAACTGCCTTGTGCATGATATTCTTTCGAGATTTTGAGCACACACAAAACACCAGGTAGATGATTCTGATGAGATTGAGAAGTTACATATCCAAATAGACAATATTTGTGGCATTGAATAAGTGTTAAAATGTATGGCTCAATAGGGAATGAATGGTTTCACTAAATGTTGGATGGAAGTTTCTGTCCAGTAAAAGTTAAAACAACTGTTTAAGATGGAATCCACACAGAGCTATGGTTTTCATTTACTGATTTTCTGTTAAATCGGCGAGCTTTTGTAATTAAGCCAATACCACCTCAGACCTTGATTGAATAAAATTATTCCTCTTAGGCCCACTCTTCTGTGAACTCAAGCTACTGGGACCAATCTCACTATTCCCATGCAAATGACGAAGGGAATCACATATTTGCATCTGCAAGGGCTGGGTTTTCAATGAAACAGTTTGCATCAGCTGTGCATTAAAATTCATCTAAGATTCTATTGCGACCTACCCGTTTAACACCATCACAAAAAGCATATTTTAATATTATTAAAGGAGTAAATTACAATAACTACAATCTTATCTTTCTTAGATGAACTTTATTGGTAGGTACTATTTAGATACCTATCCTATATGAGGATTGAATAGATGAATGCAAGTTGCGATGTTATTATTATTTATGATTTAATTGTTCGATTTCAGTGTGTATATTTTATTTATAAGCAGGTTGAGTGTTATAGGAAACCGATTCCTACATTTTATTTCAACTAATTGCCTAAAAAACAATACAATGATTTAATACTTACGGATTTATAAAACTAACATTAACACGAATACTAAAAAATAAATAAATAAGTAAATAACTTTTTGAAATAAACTATTACATATTATAAATACATACTACATAGCTCTTTTTTTTTTTTTGGAGTGTATGGCATGGTATCTAGACCTTTAGGCCAAGTCTTAGGTATTTTATTCGGTTTATTATAATTTCCCAAATATTTATTTATCCTTTATAGCTTCTATCCTACAATGCTTCACAATATGTTGATGCGTCACATTGTGCAGCCCTTGGGAGATTTTGACGGCAACTTGAGTCAGCAGACAGCTGACAGTTGGCGATGGTATCTCAAGACACCTAAGCAGATAGACACCTTATCTTGAGAATCACATCACCATCACAGCACTTGTATCACCGTTTCCACTAATAGTTCACATGCGCAGACACTTAATACACAAAATCGCACCACTTTTACATATCAAAATCCACTTCAAACCATTATTCAAACAATAATACAGGAGCAGCAAACCGCCGCCGATCAAGTTCCCGCCAAAACATCACTACATAGCTCTATTAACACTAGCGCACAGAACCACAGAACCACAGAACACAATTACTCTCTACCAAGAGAAGAACGCCAACTTCATACTAAAAAACGGAAACACGTGTTTATGAGTGTACACTACAAGCGCTAAGGTGGGCGCTCATATAAAACTCTTTTAGCGGGAATTTCAAACCTTTGTATTCTGTAACTTTGAACTTTTTATTTAAGGCATATTCGAGTAATTTTGGCTCAAGCCTCACAAACCTATGGGGTAAATTCCCATACATTTGAGAGGTTGCACCAAAATTACTCGAATTTACTTTAGATTAGTATGTGAGATAAAATAAGACTATAAATAAGTATAGTTATGTAATTTTATTTTCTGGAAGACAACTTGTTTTATAAACTATACATTATTATTGATGTTTTTTATTGCTTTTGCATATAAAATTTCCACGCTTGTTACTGATATATAACACATGTTATTGTCAGAGAGTTATTCTTCACCAAACATTAATGTAAATTTAAATCAGCAAAATTCTCATGGTGAAAACTTAACTCAGCCCAAATACATGATCTGAAACAGATACAATTCGAGTCAATATAGTAATAATCCCTATAAATAACGGTCAATAAATTCAAAATGTTTATAGACTTACCACAATATTGGCATAAGTTTCTCTTTTCCTATTATAGGAAACCTGCAGAAAGTGATCAGATGATTTTGTGCTCTTTATTTGCACAACACTTAACTTACTTTCGATGATAATCACACGTCGTGCATAAAATTTTGAAATAATTAATTCATTTATAGTCAATATCTTATACAGAATTAATACCTCACAAAAATCTTTACTGTATATTCACGACGATATTATGACTGTGTATTCGACTACAAACGAAAATGAAGTATTCTGAGCCCATAATAACTGAATTTAAGCAAAAATCAATAATAGATATTGAAATCTAAACATATGAAATAAATTTGAATAAATTTCAGAAAATATTTTCAATATGAAAGACGTTGACAAACAAATGTCATTTTTTTCTTCCAATAATTCATGGCTTCTTTTGATAGAATTCTGCTAATATTTAATAATTTAATTTTAATCAATTAATAGGTAAATTAATTGTGCAAATCTCAGAGTAATATTATTTATGTAATTATACTTTAAAGAGCAAACCAAAAAAAGTTTAATACAGAATTAACATTTTTAGTTTCTTCCGATATAATATGAATTTTTGTATCTAATTTTTAAAATGGCAATCTAAAACAACATGAAGGAAAGAAACAGATATATTTTTTCTCGCTTTATTTTTACAAGTCCAACATGAACATTGACAAAATCATGATTGTGTGCAGATTTTTCAGCTTTCATACAAAGTTGCATCACCCTGCATAGAACACAATTACTCTCTTTCGGTTTATACCAAGGTACTCTGGTCTGTGATTACTCTCTACCAAGAGAAGAAGGAAGAACGCCAACTTCATTTTATACAAAGGTACTCTGTGCTTCATACTAAAAAACGGAAACAAGTGTTTATGAGTGTACACTACAAGCGCTACGGTGGGCGCCCATATAAAACTCTTTTAGCGGGAATTTCAAACCTTTGTATTCTGTAACTTTGAACTTTTTATTTAAGGCATATTCGAGTAATTTTGGCTCAAGCCTCACAAACCTATGGGGTAAATTCCCATACATTTGAGAGGTTGCACCAAAATTACTCGAATATACTTTAGATTTGTATGTGGGATAAAATAAAACTATAAATAAGTATAGTTATGTAATTTTATTTTCTGGAAGACAAATTGTTTTATAAACTATACATTATTATTGATGTTTTTTATTGCTTTTGCACATAATATTTCCACGCTTATTACTGATATATAAACACATGTTATTCTCAGAGAGTTATTCTTCACAGAACATTAACGTAAATTTAAATCAGCAAAATTCTCATGGTGAAAACTTAACTCAGCCCAAATACGTGATCTGAAACAGATACAATTCGAGTCAATATAGTAATAATCCCTACAAATAACGGTCAATAAATTCAAAATGTTTATAGACTTACCACAATATTGTCATAAGTTTTTCTTTTCCTATTATAGGAAACCTGCAAAAAGTAATCAGATGATTTTGTGCTTTTTATTTGCACAACACTTAACTTATAAATATTAAAATATAAACTTATGAAATAAATTTGAATAAATTTCAGAAAATATTTTCAATATGAGACGTTGACAAACAAATGTAATTTTTGTCCTTCTATTAATTCATGGCTTCTTTTATAGAATTCTGCTAATATTTAATAATTTAATTTTAATCAAATAATAGGTACATTAATTGTGCAAATCTCAGAGTAATATGTATGTAATTATACTTTAAAGAGCAAACCAAAAAAAGTTTAACACAGAATTAACATTTTTAGTTTCTTCCGATATAATATGAATTTTTGTATGTAATTTTTAAAATGGCAATCTAAAACAACATGAAGGAAAGAAACCGATATTTTTTTCTCGCTTTACTTTTACAAGCCCAACACGTACATTGACAAAACCATGATTGTGTGCAGATTTTTCAGCTTTCATACAAAGTTGCATCACCCTGCACTAGCGAGTAGCGAGTAGCGACAAACCCTTGCCTAAACGTAGTGATTGTATTCTCTTTGCCCTTGCCGACTGCCGACAACGGACAAACTTTTCATATTTTTTGTTATATAACTGGCTTTACGGCTCTGGGTTCTAGCCCTTCTGAGCCTGGAGTTACAATGTACCTATAATTATCCTTCATAGTACACTGCTTCACAATATGTTGATGCATCACATTGTGCAGCCCTTGGGAGATTTTGACGGCAACTTGAGCCAGCACACAGCTGACAGTTGGCGATGGTATCTCAAGGCGCCTAAGCAGACGGACACCTTATCTTGAGAATCACATCACCATCAGAGCACTTGTTTCACCGTTTCCACTAATAGTTCACATACGCAGACACTTAATACACAAAATCGCACCACTTTTACATATCAAAATCCACTTTAAACCATTATTTAAACAATAATACAGGAGCAGCAAACCGCCGCCGGTCAAGTTCCCGCCAAAACCTCAACTTTTCATAAGTTACAGTAATTAACATAGATAAATAAATATGTAGCAAGCTGTTATTAATACTAAATACTAATTAGCTAATTAAGTTAAGTACTATACTCCTATACTCTTTGCTTTTCTTGCATGTTGTTTAACCCTTCACATGCCTGGTGGGCAGTGTTGACAAGTCTAGACCGGTCCGAGTCGCCAAAAATTTGTCGTCAAGTAGCCTAAATTCGCTTAATTTGTTTTCTCTGTAATGTAGCCTAAAATCGCCTGCTGAATTGTCAGGTAGCCTATAAAGGCTATTTTTAAACGTAGACCTACCTTAATCAACCTTATTTATAATTTTAACAAGATAAATTTTGAAGCAGTTTATCGTTAACGTGAAAGAAAAGATCAACATATAAAATATGTGTTTTATCTGTTTATCATTATTAATATTTCACAAAATTTAAACGAATTATACACATATATATAAGAAAGACGAGAAGAGTAGACTCTTAAATTTTTTTTGTACACAGTACTTATTATCTTGATCAATCTTACGAAGTTTCAGGCTTAGGAAACAAATACTTTCTGAAGTAAAAAATATCAAGCTTTGCTAAATTAACCTTAAATTTCGTATTATTTTATTGTTTTTGACGTAATTTTGACAGCAGGTGATGCTATTTTAGGGAGTTTTAATAATGCGTTTTTATTTTGCAAATAAGAAGTTGACCCCGCTTCGCGGGGCTCCGTCGACTGCGATACGTTGAGTGGCATAGGGGGGGGGGCTATCCCTCCCTCCAACTCTCTATCCCATAAATCAGGTTTATAATATCAAAAACATTACGAAAACAACCTCAAAATCCGATTTAAAAAAAATTATAAATAAAGAACTATGCATTTCCTAAACTTTTCCCATGGTGGGGGAAGGGAGGGGGAGCGGGTGGATCTCCACCGCTCCCCCTCCCCTCCCCCACCTCAAATATACATATATTTACATCCCTTATATAAAAATCCTTCCCTTTTTTCTTAGGTCATTGATACCTTAAAATCTAGTCTTCTTTGATATTTCTCTGTGTCAGAAATATATGTTTCATTACACGTATTTTTATTATATATCCTAAGAGAGAGAATTATATAGCCAAAAATCGCCCTTGTTTTTTTCCGAAGTAGCCTAAATTGCGACCAGTCAGTCAGCCAATCGCAATTTTCGGTAACCCCGACACCCTTTAAGATAGCCTAAAAGGCGAAAAATTGCCTAACTTGGCGCCACTGCTGGTGGGTCTAACAGCCTCCTGATATAGACTAGAGGTCAGTTTACCACCCCGCCCGAAGTTATCCGCATGTCCGAGTCCGAGTAACACGCGTGTAAAGTGCGCGCGGGTCTGAGAGATCCTACCAGGCATACGGCGTGACTTTTTTTTGGTAAGTGCATGTTTAATATTTTTTTGTGATTTAATGGTTTTATGACGTCAATTATTAACAAAAAATCTATTGTTACAGGAAAAAATGCCTAAAAATTAAGTAATGCTGACATAAGACGTGTTTTAAGAGAGGAAGATATGAAAGATGACGTGATCTTTAAGGGGAGTGGGGACAAGTCCGATCACGGCAGTGTTTTCTCAATACTTCTGCAATAAATGCAAATTTTTTTTAAATGTCGAACACATGATAAACCACCAACCAGAAGAGAATTCCTAAAAAGCTCAGGCATGGCATTGTAAAAATTGTAAAAAAGCTAATGTGCGCCTTTCAGTGAGCCTTCGCAAAAGAATCAGTACTCACCTCGGGGAACCATCAGGCCCTCCACTCCATAAACCATGGGCCGATGTCAAAAGACGTTGTTATTTGTGTCTGGTAAAAAAAGATCGGAAATCTAAATACATTTATGTTGTATTTTTGAGTCACATTTGCATGGAGCACACAAACTTTCTATGCGAAAAATGAACTTTATCTGAGCACAGAATAATTATTGTTAGCCAGCGTTGATTTTTATTATAGTAATTTCTAACTATAACGAATTTATCAGAGCCTTAAATAAACCAAAGTCTGAATTTGATCTCGGTTTTTAGTATAAGATTTTGATTAAATACTAATGAGTCTATTTTTTGTTAGCTTGAAAAAGCAATATTTTCATTCGATAAATAAATATTTTTTAAACATAAATAGCTCTTCTTTTTAGTTATCTCCTACAAATATAATAAGCATATTTGCAAAATACATGCAATCTGATATCCCAAGAACATTATTTTATGTAAAAAATAATAATAATAATTTCGGGTCCGTGAGACCCACCAGGTTATGTTAAGGGTTTTATATAGTTATATAGTTAATCAAGGGTTGCCAGATGGTCGGTATACGTCTGGATTCTCCCGATATTTTAAATGATCTCCAGACTCCCGACAAAACTCAAAATCTCCAAACAAACAGCTTCTCTTCACATCACAGCTGCCTTTGATTTAATAAAAGCTAAGTTAGTAGTTAGACTGAACTTTGAAGTAAATTGTTTAAATTTTAAATCTTTTCTGATGATCCAAACTGGTGGACTCAGTAAAGGCCAATGCCAAATACATGTGGCAACCTAAAAATTTAGTGTACTTAAATTAGTTGTGCCAATAATGTCTTAAGTTCTCTAGTCTCTTGTCTTTTTGTAGCCTATTAATTAAAAAAATAAACTTTTTATCTTACCTACATTTTTATTTTTAATATTTATTTCTCCCGACAACAACTTCAAAATCCTGACATTTTCAAATTTTGTCCAGATATTTTGGTCTTCCGATCTCGCATTCCTAAAATGCACCCATACCCTCTCAAGAATGAGAGTCTATGCCCAGCTGTGGGACATATTACACGGACTCTAACCTTACACAATATGGTTGAACCGAATTTGGTCTAAACTTAAATATGTTTAGAATTCACGTCAGAAGTCCTCCGTCTAAAGTTTTAAAAATTATATATATATTTTAATGGAGAACTAACAATTTTATTATTTGACTCCTATATAATTTCTCTCATTACAAAAGTTTTGTTGCGTTGTTAATTGATTATCACTAAAGCGGGTTGCTTATATATTTTAAATATAAGAATAATAAAACTAATGACGCTGTCACTGAGAAAGTCACCTATAGCAGCTTATACTCTAGCAATGTTTTGAAGTTGAAGAATTTTACATGAAATATTTAAAAGTTTAATTCATGTAAACATGTGTTATTTGAAGTCTTGGCCTCAGTATCGAAGGTAGATATTAACTTACCTATTAATTAAAAGAGGTCAAGTGTAGAGAGGAATGCATTTTTGATACACTTTATAGTAAATTATCATGTGTCTATTAATATATATTAAATCTAAATCCACAGCACCTGTTGTCAGTGTTCACAACCTAATTTTACACCAACATTTATTTCACAATGAGTATTATAAAAAGCACGAAGTATGAGTGGCGCTCGCTACTTCCGCAGTAAAAAATTTAAGTGTGTTTTTCGCTTTCCGATTGAATCGTTGCTCTTGCTGTATCTAGTCGGTATCTTCGTATGCGGCCGTGAATCATAATGGCGTATTTCTTATACTAAAAGAGAACATGTTGAGCCCGCCCACTGAAGCATCATGACAGCCTTCTCTGTCTCTGCTTTCTTATTAGGATCCTTATTATAAAGGTGTGATTCACTCAGGACATTATTAATCATCTCACACCGAATAACTGCGCGGGAGATATTACGGTAAGACTATAGACATCCGGTACTCGCGTACAGGGGTGGGAGGGGTATGGGGGGAGGGGGAGGGTTCAGGGGAAGCCCTGGGTATCCTTCCCCCGTTGCGGAAATGTATAGTTTATGAGTAATATTTTTTTTTGTAGAATCATAACCTTACTTTTTTACACAGGAATATTGACCCAAAGTTACTTCTGCAACGGCTTCGGCGCTGCGGGAAGTGCAGCCCCTTCGCCCTTGCGTAGCAAATCACAGGCATCCATGCTCACCTCCGCAGCTTCGGCTTATTAGGCCGACCAGCCTCAGCCGCTACGGCTCACACAGGAGCCTGCGATTTACTACAGCGGGCGGGGGCTGCTCTCCCTCCGCGCCTACGGCTTTACAAAAACACTAGGGGTAGGACAGACAAGACTACGTGGAGTCGGGGCGTTCTGATTCGGATTTAGTACAGATTCGACCCATCTTATCTATAAAGTCAGGTTGCCCTAAACTCTGCTATGATAGTGGTAAATGAAACAATGTAATGTGAATTGTTATAATTTCGTTTTCTAAAAAACTTCTTTGACTGCTCTCCACTGCGACTCAAATCGTTGTGTATGAGTCCCATCTTCAGCCACAAATGGATTGTCTGGGTCCGAGTAATTAACTTTTTTATGAGTGACCCGTTTCGTTATATGCAATTTTTAGTTAGTGAAATTTATTTTTATCGTAATTAATTCAAAACTCATTTCCGTAATTCAAAGACAGTATAAAAGGTTCTAGCTTAACCCTGACAATCCTCCTAAACTTAAAACATAATTAAAATCAAGTACCAGACGCCTACTTCATAATACTAGACCAAATTGACATATTTGCGTTTCGTTAACGCAATATTTATTGAAATTGATTTTTATCGTAATTAATTCAAAACGCATTTCCGACATCCAAATACAGTGTAAAAGATTCAAACTTAACCCTGACAAGCCTCCTAAACTGAAAACATAATTAAAATCAAGTACCGGACGTCTATAGCCAACCCAAGTAAACACTTAATGTAATAAGTGGTCAACCACAACCCAATCGGATTAGACTTAGCTCCAGATTTGCTTCGAACCCAGGATCTGTAGCGTAGTATACACTAGACAGGTACTCTAAATAGGCCACGCGAATCTGTCTGTAAAGTTAATGCAGGCAGACATGACAGATACATTAGCCGTGTAGTGGCGGCTTGCGGCGTTTGAAAATCCCATATCTTCCTGTGGGTGTCGTAAGAGGCGACGGAGGGAAATAAAAAAATGGGAAATGCACGTGCAAGAATGAAACAGGAGATGGGCAGAAGCATCTTCCCGATAACAAATGAAAATAACTGCGGTTGTCAACCCGTCTGCCATGCGTGGTAACTATGACAAAATCCCCATATGATGCAAGCTAAGAGAGAGTTATGTTGATGTAATGAATGTTGAATGAATGATTGACTTATAAACAATATGTATAGATGTTATTAACAAAGTGATTAATCAGGGCACTATTTATAATTCCCGGGCAATTTGAATAATGACAAGTCAAATCGGGCTATGTAATCAATATTGATTTAAACTTCATTATTTATCACATTGTCTGGTCATTGTGAATATTGCTACGTAACTGTTGGGCAATTTGATATAACCTAACCAAACTATGTTAATTACTTTTAAGACAACAAGTAAATAATGTACCAAATCTGAACTTAATATAAGTGTAAAAATGTGAAGGAAGGATAAAACCAATTTGCTTACTTTCTTTACTTACAAAGAATGAAAAATTGACGAAAAACTTTATTCCCATTGTGTTTAAGTGTTAAATATATGACATAAAAAGCCTAACTTAAACTGTTTTTTTTTATTATTCTGTCCAATAAGTAACGGACTTTATTCATAAAGCCCGGTCAATTTAATTATTTCATCACATTCCCTACTTATATTGGGCATTCGCGAGGAAATAATGGCATTTTTCAAAGATTTTGCTAAAGCACAAAAAGAGGATACCACAAACATACGTCAGGATTTAAATGAAATTAAAAATGATACTAAAACCTTAAAAACGGCAACTGAAAACTTATCTCTAAAGTATGATAATATCCATAAGGAACTAACCAGCATCAAAACCGAGAACTCTGAAATACAGCAAAAAATCGTAAATCTTGAAAAGGATGTCAGCTTATTAAAAAATCATGAGGTGGAGCCTTCGCATACTGATTTGCATGAAAATATTATTAGAGAATTACAAGACCGTTGTGAACGCATGAAAAACGTCGTGTTGCTTGGAATTCCGGAACTAAATAATAAAGATGCAACCATGAGACAACAACACGACTTAAACGAAGTTATTAATAAATTCACACAAATTAAAACGGATTGCCCAAAACCTCTGAAAACTGTAAGATTGGGAAAATACTTCCATGATAAAACTCGTCCTACAAAAGTATTCTTCGATTCTACTGACATTGTAAGGTGCTTATTACAGAACAAACAGAAATTGCAAGCCGGTCTCAGACTATATGCCGATCAAACACCAAGCCAAAACGAACATTATAAAAACTTAAAAGCCGAGCTGATGCAACGCGAGCAGTCTGGTGAGTCTAACCTTACAATAAAATATATAAAAGGTGTGCCACGAATAGTTAAAACTCAGCCAAAAAACCAATAATGGATACCAACGTGTCTAACTCTCACTCTATTAAATATGACACCAAAACATATTCGTAAATAAATCCACCCTAAAGTTCTTCTACGCCAACGTAAGAAGTATTCGATCACCTAGTAAATTTGACGAATTAAAATGTATTTTAAAGACAGTAGGAGTCACCGTGCATTTTTTGGTCCTCACTGAGACCTGGTTTAAAACAAAATTTGAAGTGAATCTTTTTCACATTCCAAACTACGCACATGCATACAACTTTAGATCAGACAAAAATGGAGGAGGAGTATCAATATATATCCACAATAGTCTTAATTTTGAAGTTACAGAAGAAATATATGAGAGAGGTATACACTACTTATGGATTTATGTACACAACTTTGCACTCCACGTTGGAGCTATTTACAAACCGGACAAAAAAAACACTGGCCTCTTTTTGGATACTTTTTCAGAGCAATTAGAGAAAAGAAAAAGAGCAATCATTCTGGGTGACTTCAATATAGATTTGCTTTCTGATGAATGTGATAAATCGAAATATTTGGACATACTACAAGAGTCTGGATACAACGTTATGAATAAAATTCACATAGACTATTGCACCCGTGAAACTGCTACTAAGAAGTCCATCTTAGACCACGTTTGCTCTACTCTAAATGAAAACCCTTTCAACTTTACTATAATAGATACACCCATGGCCGACCACAAACAGATTTTTCTTGAACTACTGAAGCAAAATCATGCACCGAAAACTCGAGAAAAATACACAGCTATAGACTATAATCAATTATATAAGACTGTCAGTGAAGCTAATTTTGAAAACAAAAACTACATATATGAGAACTTGGAAAATTTTATTAAGATAAGCATTGAAGAAAGCAGAGTCACTAAAGAAAAAAATTTAAACTTACCTAAAGAGGATTGGATTAACAAAGAAATTATCACAGAAATCCACAAAAGAAATTTACTATGGAAACAACAGAAAACAGACCAGACAAAAAGAGAAAACTTTATAGCTGAAAGAAACAGAATAAGAGTCTTAATCAAGGACACCAAAGAAAAATACTACTATAACAAATTCAAACAATATAAAAAAAACTCTAAAAAAACATGGAATTTTATAAACACCCTAGCTACTAATAAAGTTAAAAATATTTGTGCTCTCCCAAGAATTATGTTTAATGCTTTAACTGTAAATGATGGATTTAAAATATGTGAAATATTTAATGATTTTTTCTCGTCTATCGGTATCACACTATCACAACAAATCCCTAAAACGTACCAAATTAATTCACCACACATTTTAACTTATGAAAAGGGTATTCCTATTGATCAATTAACAGAAATGGCTCCATGCACTGTAGATGAGGTTGCTAAAATAATAAATGATCTAGACGCAGACACGAGCACGGGTATTGACGGAGTAAGTACTAAATCCATTAAATGTATTGCCAGCCTTTTGACTAAAAACCTAACACGATGCATAAATAAATGCCTTACTACAGGCTATTTTCCAGATAGTCTGAAAATATCAAGAGTGACCCCTATTCACAAATCGGGTACAAAAAACAGATCCTAGTAACTATAGACCAATATCTGTCTTGCCCGTAATATCCAAGGTCTTCGAGAAAGTTTTGTATAATCGAATAAATGATCACTTATCTAACCTAAATTTCATATCTAATTTCCAGTATGGGTTCAGAAACAAATCGAACACACTGTCAGCCACTATAGATCTTATAACAAAATAAAAACAAATATCGACCACAAAACCTCTGTTTAGGAATTTTCATAGACTTGAAAAGGCATTCGACACAATCAGTCACACTATCCTCATTCGTAAACTCGAGAACTTGGGTATTACAGGAAATGCACTTAAAATTCTTGAATCATATTTAAATAATAGATTTCAATATGTGGAAATAGGTGATTATTGCAGTAGCCCTCGACTTATAAAATGTGGCATACCGCAAGGATCAATATTAGGCCTCTGCTATTTTAATATATGTTAATAATGTTACTAAGATAGGGTTAACAGGAAATATAACTTTATATGCGGACGATACCTGTCTCTTTTATTATGGTAAAGACATTAATGAAATTATTAAGGAAGCACAAAACGATTTGAATATCTATAATAACTGGTGTCATAGTAATCTTCTAACTATTAATACAGAAAAGACCTCTTATATGATATTTGCGGCTAAAAACAAAACAATCCCTCAGCACGCACCGCTTATTATTAATAATGAAATGATCCACCGCTCGCACCAAGAGCAATACCTAGGACTGCATTTGGATGATAAACTCACTTGGAGATGTCACATCGAAAAAGTTAGATCAAAACTAATTGCTTTGAATGGTGCGTTACGTAGAATAGTTGATTGCATACCGCGCAGGGTTCGAATGACCTTGTATAACTCGCTCGTGAAATCACATTTACAGTATCTTATTGAGGTGTGGGGATGTGCTGCACAAACAAACCTTAAAAGCTTACAAATATCACAAAATAAAATAATAAAAACCCTTTTTAAATATGATCGCCTAACGAATACGAAACAACTATATGAAAAATCAAGATTATTTAACTTAAAGCAAATTTACACATACACAACTTGCATTCTAATACAAAAAAATTTAACAAACAAGATTTACTCCGAAATATCTTTCACAAAACGTACTTACAAGCATCATTTAAGAAACACAAATAAGATTTGTTTGCCGACACCAAGAATTAGCCACGGTAAAACGAACATAATGTTTGAGGGAGCACAAATATACAACAAATTACCTAATGATATAAAAGAGTGCGACTCATTTGGCCTTTTTAAATCAAAATTGAAGCAGTACATTTACGACAACATTTTTTAACGCGATTACTACTGAAAAAGTGCGATGTGCTGGACATTTGTAAATATTATACTTTATTTTTTGTAAAATAGTTTATAAGCTCATTATAAGTGAACTATGTTCTTCTATGAGTTAATAAAGTTCTGTAAACGGATTATTCATACTGCTCGGGCATTGTGAATAATGCCCTATTAATCACTTAGTCCATAACTAAATACTCAACTGACTACATAGATTGAAATATTTAAGAAACCAATCATTTCTGCTTGTGCTTCTTGTCTTATAGATTGTAGTAATAGTTAGATGGGTGACCGTGACAATGGTGCCTTATTGCCGTTTGCGGCTGGCGTTGCGGTGGGTGCCGTGCTGACTGCTCTCGGCTTTAAGTTCATGTACAGCTGCCCTCAGCCCGTCAAGCAGACGCAGCAAGTGGGTGCCGTGGTAAAATGCACCTGCAAAAAAGATGGCAAGGATGATGTGAGTAGTCACCAGTGGTAAAATATGAATCTGTTTTGACGTGAATACGTCTTTAAATTTGCTTCCATAATGGGAGGCAATTACCTATTCAGAAAACTGATAATAACAAAATCGGGGGATACTGTTTGGTGTTGCAGCTACATATCTATCATCTACATACAATATTTAAATACACCACTCGATAGCTAAAGGATCAAAGAATTAATTGAGTGAGGACTGTGACCCAGGGGAGCGCCGCAATTTTAAGGTCGTTTCGTTACGTACACGTCCCGGATTTTTTGGGTATTATATTTTATTAGAGCAGTGGTAGCTTAGGGACTAATCGCGTGGCGTAAATTTCTCAATACGCTACCCGGGTTCGATACTCGTCGGCACCAATGAAATTGTTAATTGCTATTATAAGCGCTCACTAACCACATGCTCAGCGGTGGAGGAAAATATCCAAACCTGCATGCCTAAGGAATAAAACAGAGCGGCGGACTAATTGCTCCTTAACATTCTCTGGAATAAGAGAAGGCCTGTGCCCAGCAGTGGGACGTATATTGGCTAAAACTTTACTTTTTTATTATATTTAGTATTCTTATGAAAGCTTTTAAAATCAGTGGGTGGTGTTTAAGTGAATTCATCATCCTATCTCTTCCTAACAGGGGTTTGTGATAGATGGCGCTGTAAATATTTTGTATTTGTAGTAGATGTAAAATACTCAGATCGGCGACAGGAAGCAGCGTTAACGATACGAGAAATCTGGTACTGCAATCATCAACCCGACTACTGAGCGTGGTAATTACGGCAATGAACGGTCGAGATGAAGACGATGTTTGCCCAGGAGTGGGAGGATGACATGAAGTTGAATTTTCCCGAAGTTTGCACTTTGCGGTGTTCATGTGAAGTCAGGTTCTCCAATATGTTTTTCGATGGTACTTCCAATGGTTTTTTTTTGCTTATGCTTTCTTTGGCCGGTAGTGGCCAGCCTTGCACGTGGTCGTGTGAAGCTTATGTATTTTGCAAAGTTCTTTAAATATAAAGAAATCTTCGCTAGCGATTGACAGCTCATTACTGTTCGGTCCGTAGGCTTCATTATGGCGCAATACATTAAAAAAAATTCAAGGTTTCTATTTAGAAATCCAAAGGTTTATAGAGCGGCCATTGGGAATATTATCATAGAAATTTTTTATCTTGTACGCCAGTAAAATTATCTAGCTTTAAATAGCAAAAACAAGTATTAAAATAATTACAACAAACTTCAGCGTATTCGCTACCTATATTTTCTTCGAAAATTATTTTCTTTTAGCCAAAGTTAGGTATTGCACATGATACGACTACTTGTGATTTCATATCACACTAGATTAAAGGCGGAATCAGACGGTTAATTTTTCGTTCATATGAGTCTTTCATTCGGCAACTTTCACTGGAAATGAAACGTTTAAATACGGAATGAAAGAAAAGTGCCGAATGAATTCATTAGTGAATCGATCCAACAATGTTGGATATTGGCATTCGGCATCATTCACTCCCACTCCGAATGAACGAAAAATGAACAGTTTGAACAATGGAAGAACGTTCACTCGGGTTCGACCATTTTGCCGTTTGCGGCTGGCGTTGCGGTGGGTGCCGTGCTGACTGCTCTCGGCTTCAAGTTCATGTACAGCTGCCCTCAGCCCATCAAGCAGACGCAGCAAGTGGGTGCCGTGGTAAAATGCACGTGCAAGAAAGATGGCAAGGATGATGTGAGTAGTCACCAGTGGTAAAATATGAATCTGTTTTGACGTGAATACGTCTTTAAATTTGCTTCCATAATGGGAGGCAATTACCTATTCAGAAAACTGATAATAACAAAATCGGGGGATACTGTTTGGTGTTGCAGCTACATATCTATCATCTACATACAATATTTAAATACACCACTCGATAGCTAAAGGATCAAAGAATTAATTGAGTGAGGACTGTGACCCAGGGGAGCGCCGCAATTTTAAGGTCGTTTCGTTACGTACACGTCCCGGATTTTTTGGGTATTATATTTTATTAGAGCAGTGGTAGCTTAGGGACTAATCGCGTGGCGTAAATTTCTCAATACGCTACCCGGGTTCGATACTCATCGGCACCAATGAAATTGTTAATTGCTATTATAAGCGCTCACTAACCACATGCTCAGCGGTGGAGGAAAATATCCAAACCTGCATGCCTAAGGAATAAAACAGAGCGGCGGACTAATTGCTCCTTAACATTCTCTGGAATAAGAGAAGGCCTGTGCCCAGCAGTGGGACGTATATTGGCTAAAACTTTACTTTTTTATTATATTTAGTATTCTTATGAAAGATTTTAAAATCAGTGGGTGGTGTTTAAGTGAATTCATCATCCTATCTCTTCCTAACAGGGGTTTGTGATAGATGGCGCTGTAAATATTTTGTATTTGTAGTAGATGTAAAATACTCAGATCGGCGACAGGAAGCAGCGTTAACGATACGAGAAATCTGGTACTGCAATCATCAACCCGACTACTGAGCGTGGTAATTACGGCAATGAACGGTCGAGATGAAGACGATGTTTGCCCAAGAGTGGGAGGATGACATGAAGTTGAATTTTCCCGAAGTTTGCACTTTGCGGTGTTCATGTGAAGTCAGGTTCTCCAATATGTTTTTCGATGGTACTTCCAATGGTTTTTTTTTGCTTATGCTTTCTTTGGCCGGTAGTGGCCAGCCTTGCACGTGGTCGTGTGAAGCTTATGTATTTTGCAAAGTTCTTTAAATATAAAGAAATCTTCGCTAGCGATTGACAGCTCATTACTGTTCGGTCCGTAGGCTTCATTATGGCGCAATACATTTAAAAAAATTCAAGGTTTCTATTTAGAAATCCAAAGGTTTATAGAGCGGCCATTGGGAATATTATCATAGAAATTTTTTATCTTGTACGCCAGTAAAATCATCTAGCTTTAAATAGCAAAAACAAGTATTAAAATAATTACAACAAACTTCAGCGTATTCGCTACCTATATTTTCTTCGAAAATTATTTTCTTTTAGCCAAAGTTAGGTATTGCACATGATACGACTACTTGTGATTTCATATCACACTAGATTAAAGGCGGAATCAGACGGTTAATTTTTCGTTCATATGAGTCTTTCATTCGGCAACTTTCACTGGAAATGAAACGTTTAAATACGGAATGAAAGAAAAGTGCCGAATGAATTCATTAGTGAATCGATCCAACAATGTTGGATATTGGCATTCGGCATCATTCACTCCCACTCCGAATGAACGAAAAATGAACAGTTTGAACAATGGAAGAACGTTCACTCGGGTTCGACCATTTTGCCGTTTGCGGCTGGCGTTGCGGTGGGTGCCGTGCTGACTGCTCTCGGCTTCAAGTTCATGTACAGCTGCCCTCAGCCCATCAAGCAGACGCAGCAAGTGGGTGCCGTGGTAAAATGCACGTGCAAGAAAGATGGCAAGGATGATGTGAGTAGTCACCAGTGGTAAAATATGAATCTGTTTTGACGTGAATACGTCTTTAAATTTGCTTCCATAATGGGAGGCAATTATTCAGAAAACTGATAATAACAAAATCGGAGGATACTGTTTAGTGTTGCAACTACATATCTATAATCTACATCCAAAATTTAATTACACCACTCGATAGCTAAAGGATCAAATAATTAATTGAGTGAGGACTGTGACCGAGGGAAGCGCCGCAATTTTAAGGTCGTTTCGTTACGTACACGTCCCCAATGTTTTGGGTATTATATTTATTAGAGCAGTGGTAGCTTAGGGACTAAGACAAAACAATACGGGCAAACGCTATGAAATCTATAATTAGTGATTTAAAATTAGAGGTATCTGAAGAAGATATTAAACATAAAATAAAGACGTTAAGGACCCAGACAACAGAATTAACCCAAATAAAGTAAAATAAATACAAAAAGTGGTTGCTCTTCTGACGATGTCTATGTACCGACTCTATACTGGTTCAAACATGCAGAATTTTTCAACAGTGTATGTGTAATTAAATGATCACAAATTAAACTAATTCCAAGACGTACAACGTCATTCGACGACATATTGAAAGAAAAGAGCAGGTGAATGTTCTTTTTTATGTCATTCCAGCTAAGCTGTGTGAACATAAAATGAAAGAAACATTCTTTGGAGTGAACCGTCTGATTCCGCCTTAAGCGACTTGTTATTTATAGGTAACAAGTAGGTAATGGATTACGACTTGGCCGCTTTGTCCCGTCGAATACTCGTTAATTAATATTTAACTGTCTTTGATTTGTGTGTATTATAGTTTTAGTAAACCTGCATGTCGGAGAAATAAAAAAAGACATGTGAAGTTCGCCAACACGCATTGGGGCAGCGCGGCGGACATTTCCTTGCCCTAAAACCCTTTCAGAAATGAGAGGAGGCCTGTGCCCAGCAAGTGGGACGTATATAGGCTGTAACTTTACTTTACTTTTATATTTTTAGTGCCAAATTCACTGCATCCGTAATGAAAAAAGAGGAAAGTGTCCAGAAAGGCCGTGACACAGACAAAAGAAGCAATCCGTTTATTCTGTCTATTTCCTGTCATCAAAATGTCAATGTTACAATGATTAGAATTTAATAAAATCAAAATGTGTTGTTTTAACTCATAGTTTTATTTTCCCGCAACATGAGCAAAATGTACGTACCTAGTACGAGAGACATCTATGAAACCTATTAGATAACATATTAAATGTATAATTGCTGTTAAAACACCATGATGTGCGATTGGTAAGTAGTTATTTTAAATCTTAATGATATTACTGGACTTAATTATATTACTGGATAAATTGAGCCGTAATATAATAATATGTAAAACTCGTGTAAGCATAAGTTGGTTTTTTAACTTCTCATTTGGATGTTGTTGAAATTGCTGTCTGTTTCACTATGTTCTTTTATGAATGTAATCATGGACGTTCAGATGTGTGTTAGGTTAATATATTATTAAACTTTAATGTAGTTTGTTCGGGAAGCTTGGTGCTAGAGTATGGCATAACAAACATCTAACCATTAATACTAAGACCGACCAAGTCTTTCAGACTTCCATCTTAAGTTTACTCTTGCATGGAGCTAAGACCTGGACAACGTATCTAAAATCAGATCGTCGTATGAACTACTTCTGCTTGCGCTGCTTACGTAAAATCTTGGGCATATCATGACAAGACGGTATCAAACGAGATGGTTCTAGAAATTGAACAGTTGCCTAGAATGACCGCGATTTTCAAACAGAGGTCCTTGCGTTGGCTAGGGTATGTTCACAGGATGGATCCCTACCGATTATCACAACGTAATCTTCTAGGTGCAGTAACGAACGCAAAGAAACGTTGGGAGGTCATTGCTTCGCTTAAAAGTGTAGTCTTTTCCACGAGGGATATTGTTACTTTTAAAACTGATTACTGTAACTGGGGGAACCTTGCGGAGAATGGTGCAAAACCGTAGTGGAGCATCGCAAGTTTAGCGATGATGCCTGGTAGGCGGCACTTGTTGACAAGAGGCATAGACGACATCAAGGCGGCTAGTTATTATCTGCCGCAAACTTCTCCTTGTCAGGCCTGTGGTAAAACATGTCGTTCTCGCATCGGTTCTCTTCAACCACAAAAGCGATGTCTCTCAGACATTGCACCGTAAATCGTCTGTAATGGACGTAAACGCCTATAGAGTATGTGTAGCTTATCTCGAGAACAAATAATGATATTGACACACAGTAACACGTTGACAGTCCCTATAAAAAGTTGTCAAAATCATTGGTCATAATATATATATCATAAATAATTAATAAACACGCCCGTGACGCCATATTGGGCCTACTGGATTGTTAGCTGTGCCCACGATTTCATACGCGAAATGATGATAATGGTCATCTTTGCATCCTTCTATCATATCGAAATAAATCTGTCGATAAGTAGGTATAATAACTTCGTAATAATCTCAAACAACATATACTCGTATATTAATTACGCATTAAAACAGTGCGGCGGCCAAATTGTTTCATCCCTTTTTAGAAATGATAAATAAGCACGTACTCAGATGTGAGACGTATAAAGGCTGTAAGCTTAGACTTAGCTTAGCTTATGGCAGTTGTTTATGAGCACGAATCGTTCGGCTCGTTAAATTCCTAGAGGTGCGGAACTCCATCCGCGACTGGTCGTTGCTGCTGGTGATAAGAGGGCTGGTTCTTTTCTTGCTCAAAGGCTAAGTATAGCCATTCAGCGGGGAAACGCAGCCAGCGTTCTTGGCACGATACCGCGGGGATTAGGACTGTATGATAATTAAGTTACTAGTTTTAGTTTTTTTAAATTATAGTTTTTAATATTATATATAATAGAATATTGTATATTACCCCAAAATAAACGTAGAGTTTAATAAAATATAAATCAGCAAACATAAATTAAAATAATAATTTTTTTGAAGCGCCGAAGAGGAAGAAAGGAAACGCAAGGCAAGGCTACGGCTAGTGAATAAATCCGGTACTAATGAGGCCAACGAATCTAGTACTGATGAGGCTAATAAATTTAGTACTAATAAGGCTAACAAATCTAGTACTAATGAGGCTAATAAATCTAGTACTAATAAGGCTAATAAATCTAGTACTAATGAGGCTAATGAATCCCATCACTCCAAGTCAGATATGAGAGACGGCACAGCACGTTCACCAGCGGACACGCACTGCGGCTTTTTCACGTGTGGGCTTGGAAACTTAGTTTCCGGTAGCTCTGGAGCTAGCGGATGGCTTCCAATTGCGGGTTCAGCGTTGTTGCTAGCTATGGTGGCATTTTTGTACAAGCGTATTGACAAATTTCGCAGATTACTAGGCGCACAGCAAGAGATGGATGCATCATCAATCGGCACAGAATATTGCTCCCGTGACTATAACTACGCTTCAATCACTAAGGGGGGAAAGTAATGTTTGAGTAGAAATAGAAATTAAAATAACTATGTATTATTTTTATGTAATAAAATAATTAAACCCGATCTTTCGATTCGAATTGTATTGTATTGAAAACTTAAGCAACAAATGTTACCTTTTGAAAACTGCTCTATTTAGCGGTTTTTTGAAGTTAGAAAATAGTCAAATCTCCAGACACTATTAAAAAATCACATTAAATCACAGAATACATACCCCTACTAGGCTTTAGAATGTTATTTTTATATTATTATTGATGAAGTTATTAAAATTCGTACAAATTTTTATTATTCCTGTCGATTTGCAAGAAGTGGATTTTTTCGTAATAATCCCACGGAGGTATCAGCTTAGCAACCACGTGGTATCAGTGTAGACAGGCCGCAAGGCATTTTCATCTTAGGGTCGGCTCTACCGGGGAAGCACCATGCTCACTATTCCATATTCTCTGGGGTGATAACGTATCTGTATTTTGATGCAAGGATAGACGATGTAGGTGTCTATAGGCCTCAGAATCCACTTACCATCAGATGGACTATGTGCTCGTCTGTTACCCTTTTTAGCTGATCAAAAAAATGGAGTTAATTTCTCAATTCGAGTGAATTTTCTTTTTTTGTATGTGTTATTCAATGTCTTCGTTAATTGTGGACTGATTTTAATGATTCACTTTATATTAATTAGGCTTTTTTATATATGGGGGAGGGGGCAAACGAACATACGACTTATCTGATGGTAAGTGACTACCGCCGCCCATGAACAACTGCAACTGCACTTGCCGTGGTGGTGCGTTGCCGGCCTTTTAAAAAGGAGTAAGCTCTTTTCCTGAAGGTCCCTAAGTCGTATCGGTCCGGAAAAATCGCCGGTGGTAAGCCATTCCACAGAGAGGTCGTACGCTGAAGAAAACTCCTAGTGAAACGTACAGTGGTGGACCGCCAAGCATCCAGATGGTGTGGATGGTATCGGGAGTTTTGCCGTGATGTGCGTTTGTGAAATTTGGCGGTTGGGGTTAATCCGAACAATTCCTCAGAGCACTCCTCGTGGTAGAAGAGAAAGAAAATGCAAAGGGATGCAGTATCTCTTCGCAGTGCCAGTGAATCCGACCGATCGGAAAGGACTCGGCCGTCGACGATTTGAGCCGCTCTGCGCTGGATGCGGTCAAGTGGAAGGAGCTGGCACTGAGGAGCCTCAGCCGAGATAGGAACAGTATTCCATGTGAGGCCGAACCAGCGCCTTGTAAATTTGCAGGCGGTGTTAAAAGTTAAAGTTACAGCCTATTTACGTCCCACTGCTGGGCACAGGCCTCCCCTCATTTCTCAGAGGGTTTTAGGGCAAGGAAATGTCCGCCGCGCTGCCCCGCGTGTTGCGAACTTCACATGTCCTCGAATTTTTTTTTCTTATTTCTCAGACATGCAGGTTTCCTCACGATGTTTACCTTCACCGCCGAGCAAGTGGTAAGTTAGCACTTAAAATTGCAATTAACAATTTCATTGGTGCTGGCGGGGATCGAACCCGGGTTACTCGCGTACTGTTAAATTTACAGCGAGCGCTAACCATCTGAGCTACCACGGCTCAAGCGGTGTGCCGGCATGAAATACTGTCCCGCTCTGCTGAGCACGCCAAGCTTTTTAGAGGCCAATTTGGCCTTCTCTTTTAAATGACCACGAAACTGCACGTCACTCGATATGTCGACGCCGAGGATTCAGATACTGGCTGAGGCAACAAGGGGAGTGCCTTGAAACTGAGGAGATACGACAAAGGGATTCTTTTTAGCAGTAAACGCGCAAACTTGTGTCTTCTGAGGATTAAATTGGACTAGATTTAGTCGCCCCTAATCCGAAACTTTGTTCAGCAAAGACTCGACTTCAGACACAAGTTTGTTCCGGTACTCGGCGACGTTTTCCGAGAAATATTAGCACGGCCGGTGTATAGAGCATCACCACTGCTGCCATCCGCATAGCAATGAATGTTACCGGTTTGCAACATATCATTGATATGCAGAAGAAACAGCTTTGGAGATAGCACGCAGCCTTGTGGAACACCAGCATTAATAAGCTTGTAATCGGAGCATGCACCGTCTGCTAGTACCTTGATGCTCAATTGGTGATCCAATTGCATAATTCTCAGGAAGCCCATGGGAAGGAGCTTCGAAAGAAGCGCTTTGTGCCAAACCCGATCGAAGGCCTTCGCAATGTCCAAACTTACGGCCAATGCCTCTATGATGAGCTATGAGTCAGGTAGACCAGAAGATCACCAGCTGATCGACCGCGATGAAAACCATATTGGCGGTCACTAATCAGCTGGTGATCCTCAAGGTACCGCATGAGCTGGCAGTTTATAATGGATCCATTATTTTGGAGAACAAGGAGGTGATGGCGATAGGCCTGTAGTTAGACGGGTCTGAGCGGTCGCCTTTTTTAGGGATCGGGTGGACGAAAGCCGTCTTCCATGATTTCGGGACTACGCCTAGGGAGTAGGAGTACCGGAAAAAACGCGTTAGAACCGGTGCCAACTCTGGAGCACACGTCCTCATAACCAGTTGTGTCAGTCAAGGCAAAACCATGAACAGATCTCCCCGCATGATCGGTTCGGCGTGGTGGGCGTTAAAATCGCCGTGGATCACGATCTCTGCGGATGGGATCTGCTGTAGCAAGGAATCTGTAGCCATTTGGACGTGGTCGATGAGTCTGTCTGTTTGTTCCGGCTAATCTCCGAAACGGCTGGATCGATTTCGACGGGACTTTCACTGGCAGATAGCTGATGTTATAAGGAGTAACTTAGGCTACTTATATTTTAGAAAAAGAATTAGGGTTCCGCGCAACTTAATTAAATCCCTAAATTACACGAGGGCGAAGTCGCGGGGAACAGCTAGTCTTTAATATAATGGATTTCTGCAAAGTAACGCCTGATTCTATTATTTATTAATAAAGTTGTTTCTAGTTGTTTATGGACATTAATACTACTCTTTACTACTATTACTACTCATCAGTTGCATTGCTAGTTCGGTAGCCACACTTATCTATGCAAATAAATAAAATTGAAGTGTCTGTTTGTAATGTTAAAATAACAGCTTTTTACTAAATGAAAAAAAAAAATGAAAGTATATACGGTATTTATTTATAACATAAACACAATTTTGTAAATTTTTGTCTGTCTGTCTGTCTGTCTGTTTGTTCCTGCTAATCTCCGGAATGGCTGGACCGATTTTGACGGGACTTTCACTGGCAGATAGCTGATGTTATAAAGAGTAACTTAGGCTAATTTTGTTTTTGAAAAAGAATTAGGTTCCACGCAAAAAAATTAAAACTCATGAAATCCAATCGTAATAAATTACACGCGGGCGAAGTCGCGGGGAACAACTAGTCCTTAAAATAAAACAGGTATTTAAATAGTAAAAAAATAAAACACATAATATTGAAACAAAATATATTTAATACCACCTTTCATCTTACAAATTGTAATTCAAATGCCTCAGACGGCTCAACTATGTATAACTATTGCAAGTCCGGGTATGTAAAAGACACAACCGTGATAACAAAACGTCCTAAGTAAACGTTAGTGCCTTAAAAACAAGGAACGTTAGGATCTATACCGTAAGATAACTTATCTTCAATACAATGGCGATGCTGGTGATTAATGACTCTTTTAAACAATTGTATCATATATAGGTCAGACTTAAATATGCCTAAAATATACTTTAGCATCACAGACCAACAAAGAAAAGTAGACGGAGCGATGCGGATATTTCAAGTGCCGAAACCATGCATTTCTTGACGCAAATCGTTGGAAATTATTTCAGATACATGTGTGCGTAAGAGCGAGTTCTTACAATAAGTTTAGCGTGGATTTGGCTTGATTTCGGTGTCCCTTGAAATGTACGCAGCGCTCCGTCTATTTCTTTGTTAGTCTAAGATCAACATTTAATTTTGATTTAATTCCAAATACATTCCAGCAGTCTAGATTAAGGGTTCATACGCATTGTGCGGCGTAACGCTATACGTTGGGATAAAGTTTTTCTTATAACAACAATAACTGTTATTAACTATATTCATATAAGTCTGCGGTATCAAACGCACAGTGCGTATAACAGCCTAAAACAAAGTGGTGATGTATTCTTTGTAATTTTTTGACAGTTATGTGAATGGAGTCTATTTAACAACAGCATCGAGAAGTTTCTCGCACACGAGGGATTTGATAAATCATCGATTTTATTTGTACGTCCTATGAGAGATGATAGCCTCGAAACAAAACAAACAATTTCGCTTCAATAATAATCGATTAAACGAATTAAATCCGTCGTCCACGAGACGATTTAATCTAAATACGTTATCAAAATAACTATAGCTAAATGTTCTGAAACTGATATGCCTTCTGCGGTGTAACTTTGTTCTTATTAACTAAGAAGTTCGCGTGGCAAGTCAGTGTTGAAACATTCACCGATTGGCACGACTAAAGTTACACCATCCGTTTTGAACAAAAAACGTCCGTGTTGTATGATTAATACCTTGATGGAAAAAAAAATACAACTAGTTTATTTATAGAAATAAAGAAAATGTCTCCTAAGGGTGTATTCACACTGAGCGCTTTGATCACGCTGTCACTTTGACAGATGTCAGTGGTCTGGCAATGCCATTGACAGTTATGACATTAAATAAATTGATAGTAAAATAAACTATGAAGTTGTTTATGCAGTGATTTTAGCGCTCAACATCAACTACCCCTTTTATTAGTAAAATACAAAGCACAGACTTTATACAACAACCTAACCTATCCAGTTCTAGTGACGACACGGCGTCCGTCTATTGCACAATATTTACACAAACTTAATGGTGTGTCGTTGAACAGGTACATTTGACGAATATATTAGTTCTACAATATAATGTTATCAGTAACTTAAGCGAGCGGCGCCTGTAGCGCACCGCCGTTTCATAACCAGTGCTTATCGGCTAAAGCGGGACATGGGGCGAAATTGATTTCAATATGGTATACGTTAAGAGTTATATTCCATTGAAATACGTAATAATAAATATATGGGCGGTTTCGCATTGGCTATCTACTCAGCTGCGTTAGTTTACTGTACTCATTCAAGGAAATAATATGATATTCATGTCCCTGCGAATGGAGACGTACGAAATTATTGTAGTTTATAAACAATATATTTGTAGCCTCAGCGGCGAAAATAAATGCAAGTGTAATGCTCAACGCATTTTCTAATTTGCTTCTGCTTTTCCTACTTCTGAAAATGTAGATGTCATGAAGAAGGTCTAAAATGAATTTATAACTGACATGTAGAAATATTTACTGAGGTGAAATATACCAAAGTAATTGACTTCGAATAATGACATTCCAATTAATAAAACAAAATTAAAATGTAAAAGTAGTCAACCAGTGATGGTACGAGAAATTTGAGGGTAGATGGAAACTTGCACCATAAAACAATTCACACACGTATTGCTACATTTTTTTATTTCTCTCTATTTGACTATTTTATAGAAACAATTATTGATTCGAGTAAAAATGGATAGATTTGTAACGAAAACAAAATGGATATTAAAATTAATATAACTTTGAAAGATCGTAATGCAAATGATTTAAAAAAAGAACCTCATTACCATCATTTCACAAAAGTTTGTACTTGATTACCTGTTCATATGTGATTCGAAAAAACTTTAATAAAAATATTTTAAATTAACTCTGTAATATTCCTTTCAAGTTAGACTTTCCAGTATTTTTTTTTTACTTTTTATAAACCAGTGCTTGACCACAATCCCACCTGGTGGTAAGTGGTGATGTAGCCCTAGATGGTAAATCGCACTGTCTTAGTGCAACAAAAGTCTATTATGAATTATGAGGTCGTATATTCGATTTCAGGGCAAGAAATGATTTGTTTGCAAGTTTCTGAAAATTTTACAAAAACTACTATAACAACACGAAGTGTGTACTCCACAAAAACTACAAAAAATGTATATGACGCGTTGTTAGGGTCCATTATTCCATCAACTACATTGGACGGATACATAATTGCTCTCCCAAGTCCTGCGACACTCACGAAACCCAATAAAGAGGACAATGTTTCAACACCAATTCTTCGGAAGAATAAATATAGAAATAAATATTTTTCTACCACATTTTGAACTATTCATATGTTTTTGGCACTGAATGAATGATCATGTTACTTACGTCCTACGCTAATAGAGGCAAGCCTTGTGAGGAATGCATGTACGTGGAAGTAAATTTTGAATGAAGTATATCGATAAACAACTTGCAACGCACGCAGTCTTTTGTCGATAATATATTTTTATTATCAATTAAGCATATCACTAGGCGCGCGCAAGAAGTCCATCAAAAATTAGTTAAACGATAAAAGAGATAGAAATAGCTGCAGTCTTCTTAACACTTTTGTTTAATACAAGTATGCCTCTATTAGTTGATATCCATTGTTTTAATAGGTTTGATAATTGTTTGCTGTAATTAGAATTGATTAATGTAGATTTAGTTATTCACACATTAGTTTAGAGAATAATTGATATTTTTATATTTCCACTAAACAATATCGATTACACTATTTACAACACCGTTACGAATACCCTGACGATAATAATAACTGTGTTTTCATGACAACGTAATCACTATAATATGAATAATGTCAAGTGTTTATTTACAAAAATATATTTTTAAATAATTTATTGATCGTAAATTTTGATGATGTTAATGAGACATTTTTATACATTTATCTTTATGTGATTAAGATTCATCAAGAACCTTAGATGTTCAGTTTTGACAAACATTTTTAATCTGTATTATTCTTATATATTGGTATAATCTGTGTATAGGAAGTAATCATGTGTGAGTCATACGGTCACGATTTAATCGTACAAAAATAAATTTTAATTTGATCAGTTTATTTCACAACTTTTTAGTCGCTTTGCATATATATTTGTACATGACGGTGATTTCAAAAAGTATTTGTGTTCTGACCGAAATCAGAAGAAAACAAGTGGATTTTCGGTCTATGCGTATATATTTAACAGTTTTTAAAACCCTTTTTTTCGATACGGCAACACTTACTAGACGACGGATTTTAAAGTGGCACGCTTAAAAGACTAGACACGTGACACTGAATAGAAATATTTTCTTATACCAATTTTATATTAGGACGAATTCGACCTTTTCTAGTATACGCCCGAATTTAATTCAAATTAATAATAAAGAAATGTACACGACGAACTTATATGTAACGCCCAAAAATAATATTCAAAAATAACCTCTAAATATTGGTAAATAGTATTTTAAGTAATTAACCTATTTATCAGTACTTGAATAAGAATTTGTTGCCATAACCAACGTTGAACTATTATTTATGATTCATGATGTTAAAAAAATTTCGTAGTTGTTGCAAAATATGTATACTTAACTGGCAAGTTTAAATTTAATACTGTATAAATTATAAATATTAAAGACACAAATAAGTAATATATACACGTAAATACCTTTGTTCTGCTGAAAAATTGAAATATGAATTGACGCTAAACCATCAGAAGCATTCCATAGATATATTTCGCCTACAAAAGGCCCTTTTAACGACGGATAGGCCACACCTTATTCAACAAGGGCTTACGTAATATAAAATACTATACACACATAGACTAAATCATTTTCAAGATTTCAACTAACCTATATTATAAGTTTACCTACAACCATTTAATATAATTTCACCTTTTATCCAATGAAATGCTTACAGTTTACTCAGTCAAACTCAAAAACTAGAGAAGTTATCTCGACAAAGTAACAATTCGCTCACAAAAACGTAACGTATGTCCGAGAAACTTTATTAAAAAAATATTGTCACATTTTTGTTATTCAACGGGACACTAATTGACACTAGCCTCGAAAACGATGCCTAATATGACAATCAGTGAGAATTTTTATATCGCTCTGCATCTGTACACTATGATATAGGAATAAGGTACGTGAGGGTAATATGGCCACCTTAAGATTTGCCGCCCTATAAACCCAAAACTAGGAGGACAGAAACAAAAACATAAATTCGTATACTATAACTAATATATTAAGAAAAAAATAGCAAACAAGCTTTGGAAATAATTGGGACCATTTCAAAAACCAACTTAAAAAAATTAACGACCATATTTACTATATTGTCTATTGTCAAAATGGCGTCGATAAAGCAGCGCCCTTTTAACCTTTTATTATTTGATTGAATGATGAAGAGCTATCTATTGAAACAAGGCTGTAATTTTTGAGTTATAAGAAGGTGAACGTATTAACCAGATGACCATATTACCCTCAAGTACGCTATATTTGTTTCCGTAAATCCTACTAATGGAAGTCACAGTTTAAATTTGACACAAATGTCGCGTGCAACGCGACGCAGGTCTGCGGCGTCGTGTAATGATCTCAGGCAAATGGTAAAACACTCAAACGCTATTCAGTTTTAAGATGTCGTTAAGTCTAGTGGTGTCACAGTCACTTTGACTTAAAGTGATAGATACAGCATGAGACTAACGGCATTTTAAAATTGAGCAGCGTTGGAGTATTTGGACAAAAGTATTGTCTCGGACGAGCACGCGTCGCGTTAAAACTTCTTGTTAAAGAGCGGTAGCTTCGACTTGACGATGCCTAATAAGACAATCAGTGAGAACTTTCATATCGCTCTGCACCCGTACACTATGATATAGGAAAAATATTTATTTCCTTAACCCCTACCAATGGAAGTCACAGTTTAAATTTGACACAAGAGTGGACGTGCACCGCGGCGTCGCACAACGATCACAGACAAAGCATCGTCCCGGCGCCCGCGGCGCACTACTTCTTGTCGAAGAGCGGCAGCTTGGACTTGACGGCGCCGTCGCAGACGGTGAGGCGCTGCTGCACGCACTTGCCCTGGTGCTTGACGTCGACGAGGCAGCCGAGCGGCGGCGCGTCCCTGCCGTTGACGAAGCGCTCGCCCTTGTGCGTGCGCTCGCACTTGAAGCCGGCGCCCTGGCGCTCGAAGTACTCGACGATGCGCGAGATCTGCGCCGAGCTGGCGCTGGCGCTGGCGCGCTCGTCGCACACGCTGTCGGAGCCGAGCGACGCCACGTCCTCCGAGCTGTCCGTGTACACGCTGGACGTGCGCGCGCAGCCGGCCCGCGCCGCGCGCCCCAGCGACTCGTCGTCGCGCGCCGCGCAGCAGCACCGCGACAGCACGTGGTACTCACCTGGGGTTGCCACATGCTAAATTCAAAACTCCCCACAAATAAACCTATTTACACTTTTACACCTCACACATAAATCGCTTCGTAAGGGGGATATTTGCATAGTTACCACGCTTGGCAAGCGGATTGGCAACCGACATTTTTTTATTTTTAGTCGTTATTAGTAAGACCACAGTTTAAAGACAGTCTAATGGGAAACAAATGTACATGTACAGAGCAATGGTAGGGGGCCATGCGGGGCAGTGAACGACGCAACCTTGTGCCAGCGCACTCCACTCAGTCTGCTGTACAATTCATGCGGTTGACGCGAGCGTGTTTTATAGTGCTTATTTAACTAATTTTAAGTGCCGTTTGCGAAAAATATAATACATATAATAGTGAATTAGTGTCATAGTTATATGAGTAACTAAGTAAAATTGAATTCAAATGACAGCCATGCTTATGTTTTCCCTCATTTCTTTTGGTAAAATTATTTATCCAAATGCGAATACACTACATAATTAAATTTAACAATAAAAAACTAAAAACATCTATAAAAAGAAAGTCTCACGAAAATATTTGGCATGGCAACATTTGTAAATGTATTTTTTCTTGTAGTAATGAAAAATAATTTAGTTCAATAAATGTTTTTAACTTATAAACACGTACATAAAGGTAATAAATGATAATGATTATTGATTTAAAAACCCTCTCAAATTTCCCTTCCTCCAGAACTAAGTTCTATTCTCACTCTTTTACAGTACATGCAGTTAAGTTATGGAATTCTCTTCCTGCTGCAATTCGTGAGGCTCAAACAATGTCAATGTTTAAAAGGCGAGTTAAAGAGCACTATCCTTCTTTGTCGTCCCAATGATCTAATGTATGACTTGTATATATATATGTGTATTTTATTATATGTACATAAGTATTTTTTTATCTTTATTTTATATTATGTATATTAATATTATTATGACAGTGCACACTAAATCTGCTTCACTTTGAATCTGGCCAGTATCGGGCCTGCTGGAAGAAATTTCAATGAGAAATAAGCAGTGCCTTTGTACAAAATATCTTTTTTATTTTTCATTGCAACATTACTTTATGTGTACATAAATTGTTAAATAAATAAATGAGTATTATAATATCCAAAGTTATATTATTCCAAATTTCGGGGCAACCCCTAGCAAACACGTCGCCCGTGGGCGGCGGCATCGCCTGACACGAAGCTGTGGTAAGACGCTGCTGCCCATCTCCTGATTTGTTTCCCTCTGTCCGCCGCTTACGACACCACACGGGTTGACATAGAGTAGTGGATATTCTTACATCGCCGCTACACGGTTTTGTATACTCACACGATAAATCCATGTCGCAGTTCCATCCATCCCCCTGCTCCTACATAGAATATTTACTGTATTTTATTGAAAAATCGAAAAGCCTAACAAGAGCCCAGAAGTCCTGACACATCAGGACAAATGCTGACATACGGTATCTATATACTCACCCGACTCGCGAGTCTCTGTCGGTCCGCACAGGAACGGCGCCTCGTCCACCGCGGCGACCGACTCGTCGCCCGAGCGGCGACCGCGCGACAGCAGCCAGTCGTACACTATCAGGCATTCGGCGCAGATCCGCAGCCGGTCGCCGTCGTCGCGCCGGTCTTCGTGCAGGGCATCATGCCGGTCGTCGTGTCGGTCGTCGTGCCGGTCATCGCGCTCGCGCCGCCACCAGCAGCGGTGGCAGCCGTTCAGCGAGCACGGGCACATGGCGCCGTACGCGCTTGGGTGCCGGCACAGCTCCTCGTTCGCGACGGAGAAGATGCCGCTCTCGCAAGAGCCGCGACGCCGCAGCTCCGCGCTCGAATCGCCCTGCAATTTATTATACATAGCTTTATGATATCCTAGTAAAGATAGCAGACTGGCAACGTAACAATAAACTTTTTAAAACTATTATAATAATGAATCGCCCTGCAATGTATACATAGCTTTATGATATCCTAGTAATGATAGCAGACTGGCATCGTAACAATAAACTTTTATAAACTATTATAATAATGAATTGCCCTGCAATGTATACATAGCTTTATGATATCCTAGTAATGATAGCAGACTGACATCATAACAAAAAACTTTTTAAAACTATTATAATAAAGAATCGCCCTGCAATGTGTTATGCATGTGTCAGCTTTATGATATCCTAGTAATAATAGCAACCTGGCATCACAACAATTAAACAATGAGAGGCATCCACGACTTTTTCTGCCACCAGGGCGGCGCCACATTACTATGAGGTAAAATATTTGACAGATTTCATAGCGGGGACGATAATTTCTTAGGAAAATGTAAACTTTAATGTTTCTTTCCGTATTATTAGTTACATTTTATATTAATTAGACTAGAAATGAACAAACCAAACTATAAACATACCTAAAAATAGAAAAATTAAAAAAGAGTTATAAAGTGCAAAAAATTAAAATCAAACCACTGACGCATTGTGTTCTGTATTAATATAAATGCTCTAGATAATGATAAACCATTATTTAAAACTAATTTCTCAATTAACTGACATTGTATAACAAAAAAGTTTACCTCAGTCACAACTAGCGACATCTGGTGAATGGAAGATTATTAGCCCTCATTGATTAACTACCTCGTCGATCTAGTAGTGCTCGTAAACGCAAATGCTGATCATAAAGCAGAATCCCAGATCAGGCTAAAATCAGTTATTGAGGTTTTTGTCAAGAAATTCTTAATAGCAGTCCAAAGTGAAGATCTAGAGTTTAATTTCCGTTCGATAAGCTTAAACAGGCGAGGAAATAGAGAATGCAACTGTGACACATAACTCCGTTAAGATTGATCAAAATTCTGTCCGAAAAACATTAATATTATGATCATAAACAATAATGATTTGATATCTTGCAACAAATTACTTCCAAACATTACTTATTTTAGTTTTATGTCTAACTTATTAACTTATTAATAATAAATTGTATAATCAAATAACTGTTGAAGATGCAAGTCCCGGCTGCCGTAGTACTCTTTATGCCTTGCTTTTGGACCATCCTCGAGCGATTCTTGGCGTAGGTCCCAAGAATCGCTCGAGGATGGTCCAAAAGCACGGCTGAATGTTCTTCATCGTCGAACACTTATTCGTTCTTCCCAGCAGGACACCTTTTACTCTTGACTACGAGATAACATATTATTCGTTATTTCAAGTTAGATAGTGTAAAGCCCGTGCGGATAAAGAATGGGGTTAGAAATGGCGGCTCATCGAGCATGTACTGTCAGCATACATGGTACCAAAAATGAAAACGCTGATAACGTTATATCGTTATATTAAAAATAACGATATATTAATGGAAACATTATGTTGGTTTATTTGGAAATTTTTACTTATTGGAATAATCTGTTTAGTATATTAAATCAATTGAATTTTATAATAAAAATATTAACTGCATATTATAATAGGGAGGCGTTAGGTAAATCAATATACAAATAATTAAGTAATGTAATCATTGAGGCTACCACATAAAGCAATTTAATACTTAAAGTAAAAGTACATAATATAATATAACAGTTAATTTCTGTTACTCGGGCCGGAAGCAATATAAGGCAAAAAACGTTTATTGCAACGAGTGAATAACGTTATGTTTTTGTGGTCGTTACCGGCGGGTGTGAGTCTACACACACCCGCCGGTAACGACCACAAAAAAATAGTGACAGAGACAGTGTGCAAGCGAAAGGTGAATAGAGGCGACGCCATTTATAATACCATTATTCATATGCGCGTAAAGGCAGTAAAGGTGTATCAAAGAATAAGATCATACAATATTTGACTTCCTTAGCTCGTTAAACAGAAACAGAAACAAACTTTTTTATTCCATGTTGATTATAAATCATACTTATTGAAAGTCACTCTTGTGTTTAAATTACCACTGGTTCCAAAAAAACATAGTCCTGGGAAGAACCAGCAAGAAACCCAGCGGGACTTTTTTTTAAAATAACATCTTACAATTATGTACGAGGGAGGTCAAAAAATTCGCGGAATGGCGGGGTTGGCGAGGGTGAGTTTACTCATCCAGGTAGGCGCTAGTTGAGTGACTCATTCTTAGTATATAAATACCAAGTTTCAGCCTAATCGGGTCATTAGCTTTTGAGTTATCAACGAGTACACAAGTCAATCGGGAAGAAACTAGCCACTATGGAGAAAGTTGAATATCGCGCCGTTATTAAGTTTCTCACCAAACAAGGAAAGACACCTCAAACCATTTTTCAGCTGTTTATGGGGACTCCTCTCCTGGGAAAACCATGATTTATAAATGGCACGCCCTTTTCAAACAAGGGAGGGACTCCATTGAAGACGCCCCCGACCTGGACGGCCGATTGAGGCTACCACGTCAGAAATAATCGAAAAAGTTGAAAAACTTGTATCGGAAGATGCCCGGCTAAAGAAAAAACAGCTTCCAGCACTAGTTGGAGTACCAGAAACAACCATTTTAAACATCCTACATCAACACCTTGGCATGGCTAAAGTCTGTGCAAGATGGGTTCTGAGAATGCTTTCTGCGCATCAAAAACACGAGCGCGTCGAAAGTTGTCGCGAGTTTTTGGACCGCTGTGGAGAGCAAAGGGAGGAAGTTATGGCCCGAAATGTAACTGGCGATAAAACTTGGATTCACCATTATGAACCTGAGTCAAAGCAAGAGTCGATGCAGTGGCATAAAAAAGGCACACCCCCTCCTAAAAAGTATAAGGTGTCTCAATCGGCCCGAAAGATCATGGCGACGATCTTTTGGGATACAGATGGTATCCTTTTGATTGATTATAAGGAACATGGTGTTTTCATAACGGGAGAATACTACGCTTCTTTACTACAAGAAGCTATTAAAGAAAAAAGGCGAGGAAAGCTTACAAAAGGCGCGCTCCTTTTGCACGACAATGGGCCCGTGCACACAAGCCACGTGGCTGCCATTCACCGGTGCGGTTTTGAACAACTGCGCCACCAGCCCAGACCTGGCCCCAAGCGACTATTATTTGTTTCCAAAAATGAAGAAAGAACTGCGTGGGAAAAAATTTGGCGACGATGATGAAGTGAAATGGGCAATTTCGGCATATATTGACGCCCAAGACAAATTTTTTTTAGACGGTATTAATAAGTTATTTGACAGATCTAATAAATGTTAGGGTTAAAGGAGAATACATTGAAGAGGAAAAATAGTTTAATGTTTCATTTCATTATCCTTCCCTGTCATTCCGCGAACTTTTTGACCTCCCCTCGTATATTACACAATTAACAACACAAAACAAATTAGAAATAGCTTGGTAGCGATCACTTCATTCCCAGGGGTTATTATCGTCCATAAATTCCTTAATATTATAATAACCCTTTTTATACAAACTTAGTTTAATAAAGTTTTTGAACTTTAAGCAGGTCAAATTTTGTATGTTTTCTGGGATTTTGTTGTAAAAGTTCAAGAGTCAAGTAAGTGGTACTACTAACTTGTGTCTGTTCCTAGTATTTACATTATGAATATCACTTATTTTCGTAAAACCACTTTTATTTTTGTGTACGTACATTACATTTTCATAAATTAATTAATTTTCTTAAATTTTTGTCGGAGTGACTCTTTAGGTTTTAAATCATAGGTTGATGTCATGGCCCTCTTCTGTAAAACAAATATAATTTCAGTGTCAGTCGCGTGTCCCCATAGTAAAATAACATACGACATTATGCTATGGAAATAGCTAAAGTAAAAAGTCTAGCTGTTTTGACAATGGTAAGATTTCTAATCTTTTTTACAGCATATGCTGCAGAACTAAGTCTGCCTGCTAATTTTGATATATGAGGGCTCCATTGAAGCTTCGCGTCTAGTGTGATTTCAAGAAAAATGGCGGTATCGACAAGACTCAGTTCCTCCCCATTTAAATTTTAGTGCCATTTAAATGCAAATTATTAACATTAAACCAATTTAAATATGACAAATATGACGAAGTAAATATATAGCATTATTTACTTCGTCATATTTTAGTAATTGTCGTTTTAATTTGAAAATTAATGAAGTGTCATCAGCAAATAATACTATATTATGGTTATCCCCAACTATGTAAGGTTTAGGTTTAGGTTTAAGATATTATTTATTTCTCAAAAGATTACAAATCGCTCACGAGAAATTAAACAATTTACAAACAATATTAAAGGAATCCATTACGAGCATACTAGAAATTAGAGTACTAATTTAGAAGTACTAGAATATTAACTATAGATGTGTGTAAAACGTAAACAATTAAAATAACAGTAAACATAGGTTTGAGCATCGCGCACAAATTGTAATAACCGAACAACTAATGCAACCGAAACAGAAATAAGGGTGCGTACAAACTAATTTACATTTAATCTCAATTTGTATTTTTTGTGGTTATTTTTCCAAAATATGGCGTTTCAATATTTTTAAAGAAATGTAATGTTTTTGATTGTTTTATATTTTAGGTAAAGCGTCATACAATTTTGCACCGTCAAACATTATATTTTTCTTACCATACTCTGTTCTAATTTTTGTATGCATATATCATGGGTAAGATAAGTCATTTATATATAAAAGAATCAGAAATGGGCCGAGAATTGAGCCCTGAGGCACGCCCATTTGTATTATCGACCCGGAGGAGCTCATACTATTAATGACAACTTTTTGCGTTCTGTTACTTAAATATGACATAATTAATTTAAGAGGATCACTTTTTACACCGTAGTGTTGAAGTTTCCTGATTAATGTTTCATGGTGAACACAATAATAACAAATAATGTCCTGGTATGTTGGTAAAAGTATAATAGTTGGTCAATTATTCAAGCGTCATACTGGCAATATATGACGAAGAAAACATCGGTTTTGAATAATAGTTAAAGCTAATAAATATTTATGCAGTACATAAATAACTTCTCCGGATTTGGATGCATTGTATTAACTCCAATGTATCCGATAGTAAACCGACGGAATCGCAACGTTCGTACATCGGAAAGATGGCGTTACGTGGGGCATCAATCTTTGTATCGTTTACAATATATTCGCTAGCAGTAGAAAAAAGTATAGCTGCACGCACTAGTGAGTGAGGTATAAGGAGGTTTTTTAGTGCACTCTCTAGTGATGGGAGATTATGTTAGTGTATTGCTTATTGTCGGGCGGAGGCGTTAATGTGGTTACAAGTTGTTGGCAAGTATGACAAGAGATAGCGTCTGTCTATGTGGTGGTAAGTAAAACTGTTGGCCTCTCATCTCCTAAGGTGTGGTTAGTGGTGATAAGAAAATATGTTATTTAGTACATTCGCTAGAGAAAGACCACGTTATTGCGGGAGAAAGGCGTTTTGTTTTAGGAATTGCATCATCGTCCCTCCCGTTCACCATCGTTCGGTTACTTGGACTCGTGATCTAAGTCCAATGATGTCACAGCGGCGTGCTTATACAGTGCGCGAAAAGCGGAGTGCGTCGTCATACGTCGTGAGGTAATCTAACGTCAAATCTAATCATACGTGGAGATGCGACGTGGAACGGAGTTGTCGCATTCCACTTGAGTCTCTTTCTTTATTTGGTAATGGCAAATGTGTAATAAATACTAATAGTGAGTCAACTCGGCGACTAGACGGAGCAACGAAGGGGCGCGGTATGAAGGAGAGCGGAACACCCTGCCTGTCTGCGGCAGTACCGGTCGGCTTCGCTTGCGTACCGGTACGTTTAGAAGTGTCACGCACACGGAATCAGTTGCACGCGTTTGGTGTTCACCCAAAACACGATTTTACTCCGTATTATTTTTATTATTTAACTAACTTACAGAATATCTCTTTGCTTTAAATATGCAAATATTAGGAAAACATTGTAGACGCCTTAAGTAAAATTGAATTCTTACAACCATGTGATTGCTTTCCATCACGATGTTTAATCGAATTATATACAGTGGTGGTCGTATAATTAGAAACACTACCAACGGTCCTTGACATTATGTAAGATACTTCACCGCAATCGTTTTTATTTTGAAATTAAACAATAAATTTATCATTTATTAGAAAAACAATATAAATCCCATTACACAAGTGCAGTTTCAATATTACATTACGGACAAACATTTAAATCAATTTTAAGGTATGAACAATAATGGTCAACTAATTAGAAACAACAACAAAAAAGTATAAAAAGCAATATTTTTTTAAGTATTAGTAATTAGTATTGCTATTTACGAAATAGCTACTATACTATCCACAGCCTACCAATAGTTATAATTAATATTTAGTGGCGTATCCCTTATTTTCAATAACAGCCCTGCAACGACGTGGCATTGATTCAATCAATTTCATACATTTTTCTAGGGGGATTGAATTCCATGCTTCAACAAATGCTTTTTATAGTTCGTTTTGACCGGTGTTACGTTTGTTTGAGACTTTCTTTTCTAACAATATACCAGAGATTTTCTATCGGGTTTAAATCCGGACTATTTGCTGGCCAGTCTAAAATGGATATACGCTGTTCGCTAAGGAAACATTTGACGCTATTGGCCGTGTGTTTAGGGTCATTGTCATGGTGAAAGATCCAAGTTACAGGCAAATGATCGTCCGAGTAGGGAATCATTGTGTGCTCTAAGATATTTTTGTATTGCTATTGATCCATTGCACCTTCAATTTTCCGAACGGGTCCAATTCCACATCCGGAAAAACACCCCCAAACTTTAATGTTACCGAAACGTGCTTGACTATACTCCTTGTGTATTTATAATTAAAAGCATTGTTTACAGGACGTCTAACATAGCGCTTTCCATCGGAATTTACCATATTTATTTTTGTTTCATCTGAAAATAACACTTTTTTCCATTCTCGTACCGTCCAATTAACATATTTTTTTAGCGAATAATAATCGCTTCTCTCGGTGTTGCTTGATAAGAAGCGGTACCTTTCGAGAGATTCTTCCAAACAATTTAGCTTCTACTAATCTTCGGCGTATCAGTCTTGACGAGATGTTTCTCGGGTCATCAGGCGAAACAACTTCATTTTTAATCTGGTTGGAGCCTTTACTTGGGTCTTTTTTAGCAACAAGAACGATTAGCGTATCTTCTCTGGGAAAGGTTTTTCTTGACCGAGCCTTTCTAAGAACTTTTCAACAGTTCCATGTGTTTTATAATGATCAATTGCATTAAAAACTTTCTTAACAGAACAATTTAAATGCTTAGCTATTCTTCTGTATTAATTAACTATTATTTACCTAGTTGACGTGTCACAACTTTTATTTTTGTCCATTTTGAACAAAATAAAATTCAGATTAAATTTTGAAGATGCTACAGAAGAATTTAACGTTATTTCGAAGTCACTTACTTATTTAGTTTTGGTATGACGATGGAAATGTCGTCGGCAAAAAGTATAGACTGATGAGGTGTCGCAGTTGGTAAGTCATTTACGTATGATAGAAATAACAGTGGACCCAGTACACTGCCCTGGGGCACGCCACTTTTATTGTGAGTAAAAGAAGATCTAAATGACGCGCGGTTATGCTTTTTTATTTTTTTACTGTCTTTTTCGACTAAATAATACAACATTTGTGTAATTTTGAATATTTAGTATACCGTTTTTAGTATTTTTATTTTTATAATAGATGTGTCTCAATTTTTTTTGGTAATACTTGATATTTTTATACCCGTAAGTAATCCACTTAGGTGCTTGAATGCTAAAGTTTATCTTACACCTTTGAATAGGAAAGCAAAGATTATATAGTAAGCAAAACATTTCATGAAAATTGTTAAATGCTGAATTAAGGTCTTTCACGTCGATTTCCTTCCAAGTTCTGCGGTGCAAGGTATTTCTGGCGGTCAAGTTCCCGCCAAAACTAGCAACACGCGAGTCTCATGTTATAGTGCACGCTTAAACGCGAGATCGTATTACGAGAAATTTGTGCGTTGAGTAAAGCATTTAGTTTCACATCATCGACCGTTACATAGCGAGACGGCTCTGGGCGGTGCTTGCTACGCGTCCATGTACTCGCTGGCGGCGTCGCTCACCTTGTACTGCAGCTTGGGCGCGTCGTCGAGGCGGCGGCGCGCGAGCCCGGGCGAGGGCGGCAGCGAGGAGGCGCGCGGCTCGTCGTCCGCCGCGCCCCCGCCCGCCCCGCCCCCCGCGCTGTCCGCTCCGCTGCCCGAGCAGCCCGGCGGCGGCGACCCCGACGAACAACGCGGCGCCGCCTGTATCGATCATACAACACTCTTTACCGTTACAACCTATTTATTGAAAGTCCACCAGTGAACATAGGCCTCCCCCATAGATTGCCTCATAAGGGGGGGTGGTATTTGCCATAGTTGCCACGCTTTTCAACCGCCGTTTTTAAGTTTAGTTGTATTTAACTTAAAATTAAAAAACTGCGGTTGCCAACTCGCCTGGAGGAAATTTATGGAGGAGGTCTATGTTCAGCACTTTTACTGATGTAAGGATGGATGAAAGAGATTAAGATTTAAAAAGAGTCTTCTAAGATATATAGGTACTAGGAGTGCATAACAACCAAGAAGGCATGGTGCTTCACTAACCTCGAGTATCTTGTGCACGCCGCGAAACGCGTGTAGTGCGCGGCGCGGCGCTTTCGGCGCGGCATGCTCGTCACGCAGCACCATCACGTGCGCGAGCCGCTGCAGGCGCGCCAGCCGCGGAGCCTGCAGCGGCGCCGGCGCGGCGGACAGCGCGCCCACCGACCGACGGTGCGCCGCGCCCCCCGCCCCCACACCCGCACCCACAGCGCCCCGCCACGAGCACTCCAGCTCCGACAGCGAGCCGCGGTGCGCGCCGCCTGACACAGCGAAATACCGCCACTCTCATTATGTGCTCCTGGTACAATTTTTCGAGCACGGTCGCAAATCTTATAACCTAAGGAAAACTAAAATATATAAACTCTCACTCAACTTAACGAATTCTTTATCCTTTACCTATAGAGTGGTGTAATTAAATATTGTATGTAGATGATAGATATGTAGCTGCAACACCAAACGGTATCTCCCGATTTTGTTATCATCAGTTTTCTGAATTAACCCACTATGGAAGCAAAGGAGATGTTTGATTTTGGGCTACCACTATGTACATTACATAGATAAATAGGAAAAAAAAGAGAAATTTCATAAAAATACTAACAAATTAATTTGAAGAAGGGTATAGGCGTACAAAAATAATCATTTGAAAAAATATCTGTTCTACCTGTTCCAGCGCCAAATAAATAACTGTTCCAAAAACCTGTTACAAGTCTGTTATTATATTAGCAGTCTGTTACTATAGTCTTGGTAGGTAGGTAATTCTCTTTCTTACTAAAGTGTTGAACCTATGCGAGAAAAGGACAGGGCTTGTGACAACTGTAACAGGGTGTCTCAGTGTAACAGTAACATTTTTATCTTATTCTAATAAAGGTAACGGTCATATGTATGAATAAAGAAAAGCATGTAACTGTTGTATAATGAATTTTGTTATCTCGCGGAACAGGAGCTGTTCTTTTAGTTTGTCACAGTGACAGGCTGCTATTTTAAGATACTTCCAGCAGTCTGTTACTACAGTCTTGGTAGGTAGGTAATTCTCTTTCTAACTAAAGTGTTGAACCTATGCGAGAAAATGAAAGAGCTTGTGACGAGTAACAGGGTATCACAGTAACACCTTTTATCTTATTCTAACAAAGGTTTCTGTCATATGTAAGAATAAAGAAAAACTTGTGACTGTATTTTAGTGGATTTGTTATCTCGTGGAACAGCTTTCTTTCATTTTATTTGTCACAGTTACAGTCTGCTATTTTAAGATACCTGTTTTTTTTATCTGTTACGATAAATACCAAGTTAATTTGAATGTACATTGAAACGAAATGAAATCAAAGAAAACTAACAATAAAAAACGGTTACTATATTATATAGCGATATTTACATATAGTGTACATAGTGCTAGCCCAGGATTCATACATTTCTGGAACATCTCCTTTAAAGACGTATTCACGTCAAAAACGCTTGAAGTGTATATGAGTGAGAGAGAGGGCACACGTACGGTCGCGGTGGTGCGGGCTGCCCTCGGAGCGATGGCGCGAGGGCCGCCGCCACGCCCACAGCCCCGGGCACGAACGCGGCCCCGACGCATCCGCCTCCTCGCTGCGCAACAACAAATATAATACACTTATTATACTGCTGGTCTCCTAGTGGTCAAAACACGACCATAATTCATAAAAAAAATTATGTTTATATATTAAGCAAACTGTATTTCATTTTCAAGTGCACATTAACACAGATATCTCATATACAAACATTGAATTAATATATACCTAGTCAGGTCCTAAGTATTGTCACACAGTAAAAACTTTTCTTTTAGAATGCTGGCCACAAAAAAGTTTATTGAATTCGAATTTCGAATTGTTCATGAAAATAAAACTGTATACTTTTTAGAATTTTACTCATTTTAAATATGGAGTGGACCACAGAACACAATTACTCTCTACCAAGAGAAGAACGCCAACTTCATACTAAAAAAAGGAAACACGTGTTTATGAATGTACACGAAAAGCGTCTCGGTGGGCGCCCACATAAAACTTTTTTAGCGGGAATTTCAAACCTTTGTATTGTGTAACTTTAAACTTTTTATTTAAGGCATATTCGAGTAATTTTGGCTCAAGCTTCACAAACCTATGGGGTAAATTCCCATACATTTGAGAGGTTGCACCAAAATTACTCTAATTTACTTTAGGGGAGTATGTGGGATAAAATAAAACTAAAAATAGGTATAGTTATTTAATTTTATTTTTTGGAAGATATTGTACACTATATATTATTATTTATGTTTTCTATTGCTTTTGCAGATAATATTTCACGCGTAATATTGATTTATAACATATGTTATCGTGAGAGCTATTCTTCACAGAACATTAACGTAAATTTATCAGCAAAATTCTCATGTCGAAAACTTAACTCAGCCCAAATACATGATCTGAAATAGATAAATTGAGTTAATATAGTAATAATTCCTACAAATAACAATGAATAAATTCAAAATGCTTAAAGACTTACCACAATATTATCAAAAGTTTTTCTATTTTATTGTAGAAACCTGCAGAAAGTGATCGGATGATTTTGTGCTTTTGTTTGCATAATTTTTAAATAATAAATTAATTTATAGTCAATATCTCATACAGAGTCAGTATATCACAAAATCTTCACACACAATCGCGAAGAATTGCCTATAAACGAAAATGAAATATTCTGAGCCGATAATAACTGATTTAACCAAAACGCAATAACAAATATTAAAATCTAAATCATTTTAAATAAATTTGAATCAATTTCAGAAAATATTTTCAATATGAAAGACGTTGACAAACAAATGTCATTTTTTTCTTCTTTTAGTTCATGGCTTCTCTTGATAGAATTCTGCTAATATTTAATAATTTAATTTTAATCAATTAGTAGATCAATTAATTGTGCAAACCTCAAAGTAATATGTATATAATTACTGTAAGGTGCAAACAAAAGAAAAATATAGCATAGAATTAAAAAATTTCAGTTTCTTCCGATATAATAGTTATGTATATTTGTACCTAATTTTTAAAATGGCAATCTGAAACAACGCGAAAGAATGAAACGGCGATATCTTTTTCTCGCTTTAATTTTACAAGCCCACCCCACACATAGATAAAATTATGATTGTGTGCAAGTTTCTCGGCTTCATACAGAGTTGCATCACCCTGGGTGGACGCTTAAATAAGACCGTGTTGCAGTTATTGCGTTGCATCGTTGCGGTTACGCGCATTCAAATTTTTGACATACTGAAAAATGTGAATATAAACAAAAGATTCGTTTATCGTACCATCAAACGATACAATGAAGACTCTAGTGTAGATGACAGGTCAAGAAGTGGTCGCCCTCGGTCTGTTAGGACTCCAGCAGTGATAAAAGCTGTGAAGGCGCGAATTCAAAGAAATCCCAAACGTAAGCAGAAACTGTTGGCCCTTCAGATGGGGTTAAGCAGAACCACGGTGAAAAGGGTGTTAAATGAAGACTTAGGGCTTCGGGCATATCGAAGAAAAACAGGACTTCGTTTGAATGCTCGTCTAATAGACCTGAGACTGAAGAGATGCCGCGCTTTGTTGAAGCGGTACGCGGGAAAAAATATCGGAAATTCTTTTTCGGATGAAAAATTTTACCGTAAAAGAGAGCTACAACAAACAAAATGATAAGGTGTACGCACACAGTAGTGAAGAAGCGAGCAACCGTATTCCGCGTGTCCAACGAGGTCATTTTCCATCCTCGCTCATGGTATGGTTGGGAGTTTCTTATTGGGGCTTAACAGAGGTACATTTATGTGAGAAAGGTGTAAAAACGAATGCAGTTGTGTATCAAAATACAGTCCTGACGAAACTTGTGAACCTGTTTCTCATACCATGTTCAATAACAGGCACTGGGTATTCCAACAAGATTCGGCGCCAGCTCATAGAGCGAAGAGCACACAAGACTGGCTGGCGGCGCGTGAAATCGACTTCATCCGGCACGAAGACTGGCCCTCCTCCAGTCTAGATTTGAATCCGTTAGATTACAAGATATGGCAACACTTGGAGGAAAAGGCGTGCTCAAAGCCTCATCCCAATTTGGAGTCACTCAAGACATCCTTGATTAAGGCAGCCGCCGATATTGACATGGACCTCGTTCGTGCTGCGATAGACGACTGGCCGCGCAGATTGAAGGCCTGTATTCAAAATCACGGAGGTCATTTTGAATAAACTTTAGTGTCATAAGAATCTATGTTTTGTTAAGTTCATTTTGGTATATAAATGGTTACATAATGAATAAACTTGTTTCAATTATTTTATATTAAACATGTGACAGAATTTATGACCTGACTAGGTACTAGAGGTACTAAAACAGACACCACTGAAATATTTAAGTTTATGTAAAAATTTGTTAATGGCTGTCACCTGACCATCCAGGGACCCACTCAAACGCACACAAAACATTTCATCAATATCGTTCGAGCCGTTTCCGAGTTTTAGCGAGACTAACGGACAGCAATTGATTTTTCTACAGAAGAAATTCTCGCCTCTTCTCTATATAATATGCATACATTATACATATAAACCTTTCTCTTGAATTATTCTGAACCGCAATCTAAAACCCCATCAAAATCCGTTACGTAGATTAAAATAACTAAGCGTACAGATGGCGGGAAGCGACTGCTTTATACTATGTAGAGAAGGAACATGATTTGAAATCACACAACAATTATTATACTACTTAAGTAATAATTTGTTGGCAACATTTTAAAATTATTTGGCTACAATAAAAATCTACAACAAAATCTATCACCAAAATCTATAATGAGATTGGCAGTATGAATGTAAACACACACTATATATAAATTTTATTTTCTGCACTTCTTGCACTATAGAAAGCTTCTTTCTCTATAGAAACATCTATATCTATCCTATTACCACTATTACTACCTATGACTATACTCGTTTGTCACCCTTATTATTTAAAAAAAACCTAATGTAAAATTCCCAGATCCGACGATTGAAGGCGTCAAAAGTGCGAGAATTCTGATGCAGCGATCAAAAATCCGTCTACCAAACGTGGTGATAATGGCATATCTACTATGGGAGAAGCCATATTCAGCAGAGGACTGTCCAACGTTTGTTATGATCGCTAATCCTATCTGAATCAAGTTGAGTAAATATTCTCTTACGCCGCCGGCACTACACGAAAAAATATAGTTAAAACAAATATTATAATTTTTGCAATGCATTATATTTTTAAAGCTTTACTATATCAAACTTTACCTGTCAAAGGTGCCATTAGGCGAATGGCCGCCCCATGTGGAGTCGTCGAGGCCCTCCTTTATCTCGGCGAGTTTGCTCACTATCTCGGGGAATAGCGGCCTCGCCTTAGCGTCATACTGAAATTAATACAATACAAATTATATAAAATTGTCTAAGCAGGTTGGTACACTCACTATCTCGTCTTAATAGCGTGATAATCATGGGAATATATTTCCATGTACTACGTAAAGAAGTTGGTGCATTCTTAAAAGGTTCAAATGCTTTAAAAAAAACGAGGCAGCAGCTCTGAAATCACGATGGTCTGTCTTATCATAGACGAAGTTACTAACATTGAGTTTTGACGGAAACTTGACCGGCGCCGGATTGCTGCTCCTGTATTATTGTTTAAATAATGGTTTGAAGGAGATTTTGATATGTAAAAGTAATGCGATTTTGTGTATTAAATGTCTGCGCATGTGAACTGTTAATGGAAACCGTGAAACAAATGCTCCGATGGTGACGAAAATCTCAAGATAAGGTGTCTGTCTGCTTAAGCGCCTTGAGATACTATCGCAAACTGTCTGCTAGCTCAAGTTGCCGTCAAAATCTCCTAAAAACTACACAATGTGACGCATCAACATATTATGAAGCAGTGTACTATAAAGGATTATTATCACTTGATTCTGAAAATCTATAAAAACGAAGATCCCGAATGAAATAAAGACATGGCTTAAAGAACAAGCATCCAAGGCAAAAATATTAATAAAAAAAGTTACTAACACTGAAATTAACCAGTACATCTGAAGACGACGACAGGCTAGCAAGGATCGTTTCGTCTTTTATAGTTTGTACCAGGACACTATACAACATAAGGGACTCACAATGCAGCAGTTAAAGGCAAGACGGAGCAGCTCGGGCACGGTGGTCTCGTCGCACAGCTCCACGAACGCCACGTAGTTGAGGCCGAAGTTGTCCGTGCGCGGCAACACGTCCGGGTCGGCGTCCACCTGATAAATCCATCGAGCTATCTTAAAAACCACGTAAAATAGTTAAAGGTTATAGAAGTTGGCACGAGTATTGACCGCCGCTGGACAATTTTGTTGAGGTTAGTTTGTCTATATTCAATATTATCAACCAATTACAAAATCGAATTATTGACTTTTGGACAAACAATGTATCATTTGGGTTACGATTTATCGTAACATCAATTTATTCAAAATATATTTAATAGACTCACCCTGGCGATAAGCTGACATAGTATAATCCCGTAGGAGAAGATATCGGAGCGGTGGTCGTACCAGCGGCCGCGGAGACATTCCGGCGACATCCACCACGGCGAGCCCACGCTCGGCAACCGATATCCATTGCTAGAAATTATAAATCATATCAAAGTCTACCCACTTATATAATTAAAATGATATACATTAATGGTGTCCTTGTGGCGATAGACTTTAATATTATCTATGTTATGTAGGCGAAAACGATATCGTGTCCCAGATGCTTGGTGGTGATCTGGAAATTTTCGAGATAGTATTTCGTAATTTTGTGACCCATTCTTTAGTTTTACTCGCGACACGAGGCTGAATGAAGGATTCTTTTGAAAAGAAATATTTGCAAGAAAAAATAATTTACTGTGAGTCGAAAAAGTTGACATTTACTCAAAACAACCACACTCTACGCCTAAATTGAGCGTTTTTAAAGCTGTACAAGCATAAATGTGAACCTTTCGAAATCTGAATAGATTGTTCAACTCTAACTCGACATAACGACCCATTTTGCCCCGTGACACAGCTTATAGCACGTAAAGTCGCGTGCCAAGAGCGTCCATACACCGTTGCTATCATATACGACGTATTAGGCGTGAACACTCTTAAACTCTTAATTAACGAAGGCTCACCTACACTCAATCCCTCTTAACGAAGCGTGATGTGTATGTATATTCTTTAAGCGTGGTGAATTAGCACGTTGTTTTTACCAGACTGTATAAAAAGAAGTGTACTGTTTTGGTGTTAATGCTTCGGGTTGATGTACATAAGTATGTATGTATGTTCCTTTTTGTTGAAAAAATCTCACGTCTGTTTCAACTAAACAATTTAAAAACCCATTAATTTTATTTTAAGCTCGTATTTTTCTATGCGGGTACTTACACTGGATGAGGTATTTTTGCTGCTAACCCAAAATCTGCCACAACAGCAGTGTACTCGCCATCTCCATGCTTTTTCAATAATACGTTCTGAAATGTAAAATAGCAGATAAAGTTGTTGTTTTTAATAAAATACCTTATAAAAAAGAATGTTTATCATTATGTATACGATATTCACCACAAGCTAAAATATTAGTTACGCCGTTTAGTGTCGGCGTCAGAGAATCTACAACCCCATTTACGCTTGCCAGTGTATCAGGAATTAGGCTTAATACTCGCCCTTTCAACATTGCCTTTAGAGGTCTTGCAGAAGCGCGTGTCCGTGTGCGTTGATTCGGACGTTTGTATGGAGTTGAGTTACTAGTATAGCTATATGTAAAATATCCTATCGCGTTCTAAGTGGTTTACAACGTATTCGTGAGAAATACTCGCATAAACTATTTATGACAAAAATCTGTCGTACTAACGCTGGCCTTCGTTCCTCATTAAAACGCACAGTGCAATCATAACGGCTATTTTAGCGATATTGATATTTTTACTGCCTCACATTTTTTGTACTTTAAAAGTGTATTAAGAGTAAATTACAAGTATTACAAATTTAATATTTAATTCGTGCAAGATTATTTTATACTTTTTTTTTGTGATAGTAACTCTTTGCTCTTCAACTCGTTACTTATTGTTTATATAATATGTGGTATACGGTGTTGAACGTTTATAATACTCTATATTCTTTTTTTATAATACTTTTATAAATACCTTTGTACATTTGTTTGTATACCTTAATAAATAAAATAAAATATTTTGACTATGTATATAACGTGAACCACCGTTGTTACCTTAGACGTGAGGTCTCTGTGGAAGACGCCGAGCGAGTGTAGGTACGCCATTCCGGCAGCCATGTCTGCGGCGAGCGACACGCGTAGCGGCTGGGGCACAGGTGCGGGTGGGAGGCCCAGAAGCAGCTGTTCCAGGGAGCCGCCCTCCATGTACTCCGACAGTGCGTGCAGTTGTCCTTCGTGTACGCACACGCCCATGAAACTGAGAGAAGAGAAACAGAATGAGAGTCCGGAATCGGAAAGTTAACAGCTGGAATGTACGGTTTTTATTGTCATCATCATCGTTGCTGCCTAACTTGTCCACTTAACTGAACTTAAGCCTCCCCGTAGATTGCCTCATAGGGGGATATTTATCATAGTTACCACGCTGGGCAGGCGGGTTAGCACGCGTAGTTTATTATTATATAGCGTTGTTATCAGCAAGATGTTGCTGTCCTAATACCTAATCCCTCTGTATGGCCTAATAAATTCAAAACACGTGTTACGAGGTAGGCCATGCTGCAGCTATATTACTGGTATAGTTGTAGCACGAATGGATCGGCCCGACCGGGGAAGCACCACGCTCTCACAGAATACCAGCGTAAAATAGCAGTTTAACGCTGCTGTGTTTCGTATAGTGAATGTAGAGAACCGGAGAACTTTTTAACTGGAAACCATCTTAGTCTCCACGGGTGACAACGCATCTGCATTTTGGTTCGTAATCGAGGATAGATGTAGATGTCTATGGGCCACAGTAACCACTTACCATCAGGTGGACTGTGTGCTCGTTTGTCACCCTTATCCTATAAAAAAAAAACACTGGGCTGATCTTTAAAATAGGATTGTATGAGTAGATCATAATTCTGAATCTGGAAATGTGCCGCTGTAGTTCAGGTGATAAGAGCCTAGGTTGAATTTCTTTTCAGCAAAGTGAGTTCGATTCACGCCTATACCAATGAAATTGTTAGTCGCAATTTAAATTGTTCATTTAACATGATGTGCTCGGTAGTGAAGAAAAATATCGTGAGAAAACCTGCATTTCAAGTTCACAAGAAATCCTCCAATAAGCATTAGGCCAGTGTAGATGTAGAAGATTCTTTAGTACTTCACAACCCACTCAGTCACGTCTGTCATCAGCAGGGGAACTATGTGATCGCATAATTAATAAATTAAATCCAAACTCAAGTGTAAGACTTCCAAGACACTGATAGCTCATTTTGTGTATATCGAATCAAAAATTTATAATTAAAAGCTGAAGGTAGCCTAGGTTAACTATGACACGAGGACGTTAAACACCTTAAGTATTCCTCCCTCATATCCAAAACTGCGAGAATTAAAAATAACTTAAAATAAGTGAAAGTGAAACTAAACGCGATAAAATCCGTAAAATTAGTTTTATTCAGTGTGTAGTATTCGCGTAAATGTAAGAAATAATTATGACAATACTTGGTTATCGGAGTGACCCATTCCAGTGAAATTTCCACATGTTGATGAAGAAATATTCTAGTACTATTGAAATTCAAATGAATCTCTGCGTTCCACGATAAATAGACGAAAGAAGGTAATCTGCAATCGAGTGAAAGTGTTCGTCAAAACATGCATCTCGAGAGCGAATGGAAACCCGTGGAAACCACCAGTGGCGTTCTCTCCGTTTTCCAATTTAAATAATAGATAAATATGAAACTCCAACATGAAATCGTCAAAGTATTGAACATATTTACATGAATAGATTTTAAAACATTTGTACATCTATTTTTTTTTATAGCGAGCATAAAGTCCACCTGATGTTAAGTGAATATTGTAGCCCATAGACATCTATCCTCGATTAAGAATCAATATGTAGATGCGTCGTCACCCCTGAGGACTAAGATGGATAGCCTCGTGTCACACAACACCTCGAAACACAGCATTATTCTACTGTTTTACGTTGATTTGTGAGAGCGTGGTCCTACCCCGGTCGAGCCGACCCATTCGTGGAGCCCAGCTGCAGCCACAATGTAGCTGCAGCGTGCCTCTATATCACATATATATTTCGCAGTTGTAAAACATCTAAAGAGCAATTTTTAAAATTGGTGTCATAATCGAGAGTATTCGTAGCTATGTTTCAAGAAAATCTGTTCAGCCGTTTGAAGACCATATCAGCTCTCTTTGATTCGGGGGTTTTTAAAATTTTTATTTAAGTTATTTCTATACTAAAAGAATATTTATTAAAATTTCTATGTTTATTACTATTTCATTTAAGAGAATTGTGAAGCTGTAAATTTTCATACAAAAAGCGATAACGTTTTCCCCCCCGTACAGTCTAATTTTTATAATTTTTAGAAATGTTATAGATATAATGAAAAATAGGTCCGTACGTTTTTATTTTAAAGAAATATTCCGTAGGATATAAGTTATTAGCATCTAATTAATCTATATTTTTGACTTAAAAACTTCCTCGAGCGTTTTTATTTTTTTTTAATTAAACTAAACTGAGTTACTAAAAAAGAAAAACGCACAGACCTAGAGTATGGTGTACTGAATCTAATGAGACCAAAATTGTTACATTTCGTAAAGGGGTGAAAACGTTATCGGCAAAAACAATTATTTCAAAAAGGAAATGTATGTTACTTCCAAGATTTGCAACTCTCTCTATCGCACGATATGGCGATACGGAGCGAGCGGTATGAAACAGATAGCATTTTTGAAAATATCTACTCGCACCGCGTATCGGCACTTCATAATCCTCTTAAGAAAAATTACATAAGAGAAAAGTTGTGAAAATTCTCCCACATGTTAATATTCGTAAATAGACAAATCACTCTTTATCTTCCCAGCGATGTCTTCACGACATACGTAGTCGATGACGCGAGACAAGAATGATGTCGACGCGCGACAGGTCCCCGCGGTTCAACCGATGCAAATTGCCAATTAAATTGTTCGCGTGCAAACATGTATCCGGAGAGGGCTCAATTACACACAACTACCGTGAAAAATTAAAATAAATCCGATGTACGACGCGCGTGCACGCAACACTGCAGTCGAAAGTGAAATCCTTACTAGGAAGTCTACATGGTTTGATCCTACGCTTCTTGGTGAGCGTTGGTTAAGAGGGTGATGCAGCAAAACAACTGTTGTTATCGACATTAGGTCATTGAGTTTGAAGTTCGATTTTATTGTAACTGACTGTGAATGTCTTGTCTGTAGGAAATTAACTTTTTTTTAAGGTGACAAACGAGCACACAGTCCACATGATGGTAAGTGGATGCTGTGGCCTATAGAAATCTACATTTAACCTCGATTAAGGATCGAATTGCAGTGCTGTGTCACCGTTGAGGACTAAGATGAAATGCCTTGTTTCCAGTTAAAAAGGTCTCCGGTTCTCTACACTCACCGTACGAAACACAGCAGAATAGAGCTGCTATTTTACGCTGGTATTCTGTGAGAGCGTGGTCCTACCCCGGTCGAGCCGACCCATTCGCTTGCTTCAACCATAATGTAGCTGCAACGTGGCTTTACCACGTATAAAATTGTTGCTAGAAATTGGTCAAGATGAACCACAGACTTTTTTTACAATGTTTTACAGTAATGAACGAAATCTTCTACTCATTAGATGTGATCAGACATTCCGTCGTAGACGACTAAATAATAAAACTTAAGCGGGTACCGAGAGACAGGTACAAAGCCGTGATAGTCCCACTATATAAGGGAAAAGGATCGCAGCAGGACTGTAAAAACTACCGTAGTATCAGCCTTCTTAGCATTGTGGGAAAACTGAATGCTAAGGTACTAATAGAAAGAGTTATGAAAGATACTGATGGAAAAATTTGGGATGTGCAAGCTTGATTTAGAAAGGGAATGGGATGTACGGATCAGGTCTTTTCCATGCGCATGATCGCGGAGAAGTTTTTGGCCAAAAACCAAAAGGTTTTTTGTGCGTTCGTGGACTTGGAAAAGGCTTATGACAGAGTGGACAGGGATGTGTTATGGCAAACACTGAACTCATTTAGGTTGAGCGCTGGGTTGATACAGGCATTGAAGTCTCTGTATAAGGACTCCAGTGCTTGTGTCAGGATCAACGCGGCCTACTCGGACTGGTTTGGCATCCATAAAGGTGTCAGACAGGGCTGTGTGGCTTCCTGTGGCTGTTCAACCTATTTGTGGACAGTTGTTTGAAAAATTTGAAAGTTGAAGAAAGCGGGTTAAGAATGGGTGAGTTAACCGTCAAATGCCTTTTGTACGCCGATGATCAAGTTATACTCGCGTCGTCGGCGGCCGAGTTGCAAATGATGGTTACATTAATGAACAGTTCATTAAAAGAAAGGGGAATGAAAGTGAACGCAAGTAAGACGAAAGTTATGGTTTTTGAAAGAGAAGAAAGTAAAACGATATGTGAAATAAGAATAGAAGGGGAAATGGTCGAGCAAGTAGATGAGTTTGTGTATTTGGGATGTGTATTTAGCAGGGATGGTAGATATGATAAGGATATAGAACGACGAGTGAACGCAGGAAATAAAGTAAATGGGGCTCTACACTCTGTTGTGGAAAGTCAGAATGTGTCCAAAAAGGCACGTATGGCAATTCACAATGCTGTGTTAGTCCCTACTTTAATGTATGGTAGTGAAAGTTGGGTGTGGCAGAAGAAGCAAAAGAGTAGAATAAATGCTGTAGAAATACGGTCATTAAGGAGTATGTTAGGGCTGAATCTGAATGACAGAGTGAGAAATTGTGTGATAAGAAAAGAGTGTGGTTTGCAAGATGATGTTGTGACCAGGATTAAGAAAGGAATGCTTCGGTGGTTTGGGCAAGTGGAAAGAATGAATGAGGAAAGAGTGACAAAGCAAATTTATGTGGCAGAGGTGAACGGCAGAGTCGGGAAGGACGCCCTAGCGAAAATTTATCGACCAAAATGGCGATATATTGAAAATGGGCCAAATTAAGAGTGTACCCTTAACCGACGAGCGTGTATGCGTAGGTATATGGATGTGGATGAGGCGAGAGAGGTGTGTCAGGATCGTGCCAAATGGAAGTCCATAGTCTCTGCCTACCCCTCTGGGTGACAGGCGTGAGTGTTTATGTTTATGTTATGTTAAATAATAAAATGGGCTTCAGTTTCTTGTTTTACTATATTGTGCAGTGGACAGTGGACACCGAAGAACGGCTGGCCGGCACGCGTGATAATTTAAGCGCGGCTAACGAGTACCTTAGCTTGTTAGTAGTTAGTCGCAGCATTCGAATGTTCGAAATGTATTGTATCAAAAAGAACAATCACACGATTTTCTCCCTACGTAATGATTCTGCTCGTACCGTTTGCATGCCTTTGCATAGAAGTACAATAATTTGCTAGTTAAAACATATGGACAGTAGAAAAAATAAAACACATTTGTTATTTTAAAATTTTAAGCGTTCCGTTTTTAAACAAGGAACCATTATAATTTCGTCCGTCCAAAAATCACAGCATCATAACTTTTTTTGTTTTTCATCTAAACTTTGATTTATATAGCATACCTCGATCGCGAAGTAAGAGGTGAACTTTTTTTGTATATTCTTTCGCTTATAGGTGTCAATTTTAAAATATGGAATAAAAATATATTTTTATGTACTTACTTTCCCTAGGTTATGTAAGAAGGATTGAATAAACCCCACATTTTCTATCATTACAAAGGTTTCATAAAATACCTTCAGCAGTTTTCCTTCTGCTTATTAAATATATTATATTAATAATGCTGAATACTGTAGCATCGAACGCGTGCAACACGGGTTCGATTCTCGCCGGCACCAATGAAATTGTTAATTGCAATTTTAAGTGCTGATTTACCACGTGCTCGGCGGTGAAGGAAAATATCGTGAGGAAATCTGCACGTGTGAGAAATAAGACCAAATAAATTAAAAATATTTCTAAGACATATAAAGTTCGCCAACACGCATTGGGGCAGCCGCGGAAACCCTCTCAGAAATGAGAGGAGGCCTGTGCTCAGCAGTGGGACGTAATATAGGCTGTAACTTTAACTTTAACTGTAGCATTTGAACTTTAACTGTAGCATTTGAGCATGTGCTCAACGGAACCTTACCTTACGCGTCCCAACATTTTGTTAGCTTTTCAACCAACTTCAAAAAAACGAGGAAGCTCGGAGTTCGTTAGTATATTTTTTATCTATGATTAGCGAGAACTTTTTGATTTTAAAGATTCTTTTGTTTGTTAGAATAGGGACACCTCAAAGGTAGTCCCTTAGAATTTGATCAAAATTTGATGATATTCATCAAATTTTGATCGTAATCGGATCGGATACGTAAGAAAATCATCAAACTCTACAATTTGCAAAGGCACACAATACGAGGGTGGATTGAAAAGTACTCGGCCTAACCAAGAAAATAAACACATACTAAATCAGTAATATTTTTATTTTTCTACATAATCACCATCAAGTTCAATACACTTTTGCCACCTCCCCTTCCAAGCATTTAGACCGTTGAAAAAAAATGATTCTTCCTTAGAGTCAAAATATGCGTCTACAGCTGCTTTGACCTCGTCGTTTGTCGAAAATCTTTGACCTCCCAAGTGCTTTTTAGGTTAGGAACAGAAGTCTGATGGTGCCAGATCAGGTGAATACGGCGGATGCGGTAACAGTTCAAAGCCACAGTTGTGAATTTCAGCCATTGACTGTACTGACGTGTGAACACGGGCGTTATCTTGATGAAACAGGACTTTTCTTCTGAGCATTCCTCGACGTTTTCTTTTATTTCCTCTCGTAAACGACGTAGTAAGGTGTAGTAGTAATCAGAGTTTATAGTCTGACCCTTTCAAGATAATCAATCATAATCACACCTTTCGAGTCCCAGAATACTGAAGCCATCACCTTATTTGCCGACAAAATCGACTTAGCCTTTTTAGGGGTGGTGAACCAGGTCTTCTCCACTGTTTTGATTGTTGTTTTGTTTCCGGTGTACAGTAATGAACCCATGTTTCGTCCATAGTAACAAAACGATTCAAAAATCATCTGCATCGGCTTCAAATAACTCCAAACAGTCGCGTGAAATAGTCAATCGCGTCCTTTTTGTTCAACTGAAAGCAGTCGCGGAACCCACCTCGCAGACACCTTGTGGAAACCCAACTCGTTGACAATGATGTTTTGAGTTCGTTCATAAGAGATGCCTATAATCTCGGCTATCTCTAATTTTTAATCTGCGGTCTCCCATTATTAAATCAAGTACTTTTTAATATTTTCGTCAGTAGTTGACGTCGAAGGCCTTCCAGAGCGGGGTTCATCTTTCACACCTCTCTACCACGCTTAAATTATGTCCGATTACTTTGTTAATAAATTTATAAAATCACAACTAATTATCGCACACGTTTCGAACTTCACACAATGAACTAGTCTGAACTGAACTAAATAATGTGGGTAGATTTGATTTTTAGAATTGAATGGATCTGTGTTAGGCCGAGTACTTTTCAATCCACCCTCGTATTTATTTCACAATAATTATTTGCCACGTCAACTGATTTCGAGGATTATAAATTCTTTAAAGTCGTTTTTACTGTTTAAAGGTTTAATTATTACATATTAAACTTTAATTATTAGTTATGTTAATGTTTTTACTGAAACTGGAAAGGGTTAAAAATGTTTGGAAACGAGAATGCGACAGAACTCTTAATGCTTTCGTCGTCTTTCTCGGTAATCGACTTTGCAATGCCGACGAGCGGCTGGATTGGAGCAATCATGAAAGCGAAATATATAATCATTAAGAAATAGTGACGTCAGCTGACGAGAATTCATTAATTTCTTATCCTCGGTCGTCGTTATAAAAACTCAGTTGTATCATTTTGATGCTTTAATGATTTCCACAACGCCGCGCTGTGGAATTTGGGGCATAATTGAAGTGTTCCTCCTATCAGTACGTAAACGTATATAACCCTATTCCCTATTCTGTCCACAAACAGATGAGCTAACGGATTTCCTCAAGCCGCCACCTTACACGGCAAATAGTTCAGTGTCATGCTGATGTCCTAATGGCCCGTAATGTTGGTTGTATTGACGCGCTAGTGGTAAAACGAAAACTCTAGTGGTAGAACTTTTTGTAGGAAAAAGCAGTGACAGATACTTTTTATATGTATTTGTCACTTTTATTTAAATAGTGTAAGTCATGATGTAAAATTTGTGGAGTGAATAAACAAATATTATTATTATTATTATTTTTCCTATTATGTCGACTTCGATAAGTTTTGTCGTATGGTGTACCAGCTCTGCATGCCCGTCTACGAAACGTGTCGGATCTCGTTCGCGTATGCACATGAATGTCGCTAGTCAGACTTGTCGGTCCGACATCCCTCTCTCGCAACTCGCAACCGCCACCCTTACTGGTATCCTGTCATCGGCTAGCTATACAAGCTAAATAGAGAATATATTAAAATACATGTTTGTCACCTATCTGTTACCGTTTTGCAGAGAATAGCAAATAAATGATTTCATTTTGTCTTATGTCTGAAAATTTCCTAAAACCTAAACCTAAAAATAGATTTGATGGATTCAATACTTGACTTGTGTGAACAGAAGCTAACATTAACAAATTTAAAATCGGATCTGAAATACGGCAATCGGGTACCGGCCGGTCGATGTGAAAGCTACAAATGAAAGTGCATGAGATGCTGGTTGAATGAGATGGGCATTACTTAACAATTTAAACAGAAGTGCATTGTGTTTTACTTCCGAAGACAAACAAGCAGGAAATGAACCGAAATGCGGGACAGACATCGCGGTCCATTGTTCGGGAGGCCGCGTCGATTTCGTAACGATCGTTATGCAAAAAAGACAAATCTGGATGGGAAGCGATAGTGTTTACTCCGTGACCTGAGAAATTAAAAACAAAGGTTACGAGTGGCACGACAATGCGGGCGAATGTTAAGGAGCTTACACACCGGCGTGGAACGACCGCTTCAAATTTTCGATTTCGTGTAGACAACTTTAGACTTATCACATCAATAAGAGTACCGATAGAAGAATGCAAAAGTCAGGAACGCAAGGACAAACTTCTGTTACATGTGGGGTTGAAACCGCAACGTCGCATCCAAAGGCTCAGCCATTTCACAAATCGAGCCACCATCAATTAATTTACACCTTACGCGAGTAAAGGGAGTTAATTATTCGCCGCCATTGAAATTGCACGTTAAAATGTCCACAATTAAAAACATTATGGGGGTCTGTTAAGCTTCATTACGTTCAACGTGACGTTTCTCATTAGTGCGCTACTCTCACAAATTCTGTAAGCCTCTGTCTATTTCTAGCAGTGAGATGTTTTTAGGGCTTTACTTTAATTTACTTAAGTCATAGTTATCGAAAACTGCTAGCTTCGATAGTAGCAATTGCTAAAATAGGACCACTTAGCAGATCGGAACACTCGGTATAATTTAAAAATTATTTTAATCTGAACGCTCAAATTTCACTGCCGGTACCGGCGCCGGTGTGTAGAAACCTTTAGCATTATGTAACTTAGAATAAGATTAAGAACATAATTGAATTCAAACGAGCTATCCGTTCAGTGAGAGCGTGTACAGTGAATGATTATTAAAAATCTTTAATGTACACTTTTTCTAGTAACAGCCTCGAGCCGCAACTGTTTTATACACCAATAAGTACACTGTTTGATGCCTAATAAAAATAATTTTGTGTTTTATTTTTATTACTCGCGCTTTTGGAGAAAAATCACTTATTATGAACGGATACATAAAACTGCCACTCAGCTTAATTTTAGATTGACCGGGGTTACGATAAGCAGTTAGCGTATTGCCTACATCCTCAACAATCATAACCACATCATCAGCAATGAAATCAAATAAAAAAATAATTGTTTCTTTCACAAAGAGTTTTATTTTTATAGTAAAAAAAATGTAAAAATAAAAAGATTTTGTATTATTTATACTTATGCAGGGAGCTCCTCCATAATACCACAGAATAAATAATAGTACTACGTACAGAAGTTGCACTCCTTTGATGTTGACTGCTTGCCGACGTTTTAATAGTCTACATAGTTATTATTAATCAAATAAATCGCGCACGCAAGATAAATAAAACTTTACCACTGCACGTGAGTGTCCGTATTACTTGCATCTTTTCCCTTCCTATGTCACGACGGACTTTCCGTGCTTACTAAGGGCTGTTAATAAAGAGTAAAAAAATACATTGTGAAATGGTAAATTACTTAGGTAAAGTACCTATGCTGACTATAATCGACCATATTATCTACTACGTGAATTATGTGATGCCCAAGCCCAACGGATGCAACTTGCAAGGTCATTCGTCGGGAATCGCGATGCTTGGTTCGTAATTCGTATAAGTAGATAGCTTAAACAACAAATAAGCCCGAAATACGAGTCCTAACAGAAATATGATCGTAATCTACATAGTTAAAAATCTTGTAAATAAAGTTTTAATTTCAGTATTTTGTGCTATTATAACTTAAAATGTTTTAATTACAAAAGACGAGTATAGGTATGTAAGTAGGTACTTGGGTAGTGAAGAAAATTTCAACTAAGTTTTGTAATAAAGTACTTAGGTATTACTTCTGTAGTTAAATTATTACTTAATTCTTTTTTCGCTATAAGTACCTATCTAACAAAAAATGAAATAAATTCACCTTTCATTATCCTTCGGTAACTTAAAAAATGATATATCTGAATCCTTTTAATTGCCCATTATGCATCCATCCCCGCAACAATTATAGTAGGAACGACGTTTTGCCATGATAATTTATCACATAGAAACTTTTTCAACTATTTTATCCTACAATTAAATATACTAAACACTAAACAAAAACTATTTCGAAGAGTATTTCAACAAGTATTTACAAAAAACTTTACGTAAACAGCGTTAAAAAAACTTTAACATTCAATCGTCTAGAACGCGCTAGCCCCGACTGAGATCTACCCCTGGGGCGCCTCGCGATTGTAGGTAATTATTTCACGTAGGTAGTAAGAGTGACAGAGGCCTGATAATACTTATAATGAAGTATTGCGTTGAACTATGTGGTATGCGGGCACAATAAGACTAGGGCATTCAAACAGATATTTTGTTTCGCATTGCGCGCTAACTTCAAGTAGTAGTGTAAGATGTGGAAAAATTAAATTGAAATACATTCAATCTAAGCATTCAATATATAAATATTTACGTTTATTTATTTTTTATTACTTTTTATTTTTTATATTGTGACGACGATTTTTTGAGTAGTGTTTAATTAATGTTTAGAGAGTGAATAATGATTTCTTATATTTACGCGAACACTACACATTGAATAAAACTACTTTTACGGATTATATCGCGTTTAATTAACTTATTTTTATTAATTCCCGACGTTTCGGGTGCTTTACAGCACCCATGGTCTTCTTCTTCTTCTTTTAAATTATGGCTTCTCTTGATAGAATTCTGCCAGTATCAAGTCAGTCATGGGAGTGACAAGTAAGTATTTATTACATATTACAAGAGTTCTCAATTTTACGAGTGGGTTCACAATCTACAACAAAAGACGTCACATTTTTAAATACCATCACCAAAATTGATTAGTAATTTTACAGTTTAATATTATTAGTACGAATAAAATCACACAAAATATTTACAAAAGGAGTATACACTAGGGACAACAAATACTGAAATTTACAGGACGCGGGACATAATTGGGCAGGATATCATAGAGAGTGAGAAAGATTGGGACACTCAAAGAACAGATGATTTACGGATCCTTCGTCCAGCCCATTCACAGATTGAGCTATCCCTAATCCTTAATTTAGCCAAGTGTACCGGGTACAAGCATGTCCAAACCGAAGGCGACAAATAGTAGAGGTGATTGTTTTACTAAAGTGGCGATATTGAAAGAACCAGGGTTTTGATGGGATATTAATTTGGACTTTGGAATAGTGTTTGCATTTTAAAAGTTTAGTTTGATGCCAGTTACTTTGCATGAAGACAGAAGGCTGGAACCAGCCTTTGGTAGGAGGTCATATGCATAGAGGCATTGTTTAGAGGGAGCCAGATTTGGTGGCTTCTTTAGCTAGATGATCTGCAATTTCATTACCTTGGATCCCACAGTGGCTAGGATCCAAGCCAAGACAATTTTCAGCCCTTTTTATGGCAGCTGTACAAGAATTTCTAATATTTAAAATTAGGGGTATCTTATCTTAGAGTGAAAAGGACTGGATGCTATGCTTTGAAGACAGCTAAGGGAGTCTGAGAAAATGAGAGTCCTTTTCAGACTGTGTGATTCCGCATATAAGACTGCCTCTAAGATAGCTAAAGACTCACCTGTGAATACAGATGAGTCAGACGGAGAGTTAAAATTTAAAATAATCTTGTATTTAGGGATCCACACTGCGGACCCAACTAATCCCTCGTCACTTAGCTTTGAAGCATCAGTGTACATAATTAACCAGTCACGCCAATTTTGAAGGAGGAGCATATTTAATTTGTTATTTGCTTCAATAGTATTCTTATCTATTCCGAAATTTTGAATAATGTCTGGATTAAAAATTAGAGCCTCGTATGGGATATTGAAAAGTGGGTTACTACGGGATTGATAAACTGGAGGGTGAACATTGACAAATTTAATATAACTTTTTATAATACATGGCAAATCCTTTTGGGACCAATATGGAGAGTCCCTGACCGACTGATACAAGGAACGAAGTTTGGAGAGGAGAGGATGGTGTAAATAACAGGCAGCTTTGAACAAAAACCTATCTGAGAGATATTGTCTGCGTAAAAATAGAGGGGGCTCAACACACTCAACTTGAAGAGCGGAAATGGGAGTAGATTTCATGCCACCTGTTATTATACGTAAACATTTTGACTGAATTTTGTCCAAGGTATTAAGGGCCATTTTGCTACATGGCTCTAGTAAAAAGCAACCATAGTCAAAATGACTTCTAATTAGAGCATTGTATAGAACCCCACCAAGCACCTGATAGGGATCGGAGAACATTGAGGTTTTTTTCACATTTGGAAGCAATATATGATAGATGAGGAATTCCTGTCATTTGTTATCCAGAATAACTCCTAAAAATTTCACCTGATTTTCAGTGGGATTAGGTATTTTCAATATGTATGGACACTTCTGGTATATTCCTTCGCCTAGAAAACCACAGTACTACATTTCAAAGGAGATATTGATAAGCCATGCTCAAACAGCCAGTTATTAAGAAAGTTGACAGCTTGGGATAAACGGGAGGAAGCTTTGGCAATAGAGGCTTCGGTTACAAATAAGGCTAGGTCATCTGCATATTGCAGGACATTACCTAGGTAATTCACAGATCTGTCTAGGTCATGAGTGTAGAGGCTGTATAACAAAGGGCTCAAGACTGAGCCTTGTGGTAGTCCTTCCAGGTAAATCTAGCTGGTAGAAATCTTCCTTCAGAACGAACTAATATGCGCCTATGTGAAAGTAGGTTTGATATGAAATTTGTTATTCTCTCAGGAATGTTCAGCTGATGCATTTTTTGCCTGAGCAGTGGGAGAACAACATTATCATATGCCGCACAAACATCAATGAAGACGCCCACCAGAAATTTGTTATTGGAGAAGGCAAGTCTTATATCGGATACTAAGATGCTAAGACTATCCATTGTGCTAAAACCTTTTCTAAAACCAAATTGGCTCTTTGGTATAATGCCTCTATTTTCAAGAATCTACTCAAGTCGGTTTTTTACCAGGTGCTCCATGATTTTAGACAAGGTTGATGAAATAGCAATAGGGCGATAACTTAATGCTGAAGAAGGGTCTTTACCAGATTTTAGAATGGGTATAATAATATGAGTTTTCCAATCATCTGGGATAGAACCGGTTGTAAAAGCAAAGTTAATTATGTTTAAAAAGAACTGCTTACACTTAGTACCCATATTAACAAGAAATGAGTAGGGGATACCATCAACGCCAGGAGTGGAATCATTTAGGTGCCTAAGCACTAACTGCAGTTCAGCTATTGAAAATGGTTCATTAAGGTTATTTAAAGAGTTAGATGAGTGAGAAGGGAATGATTTAGAGGTAGGAAATATCTCTTCTTCCAATGGAACCCAGGGGGGAGCCAGTCTGTTACCGAAGTCGTCTAGCCAATGGGATGGGTCTGCACAAGGGGTATTACTATAATTTAAGGCACCACGAAAACGCCTGATACTTTTCCAGACAAGAGAAGAAGGAGATCGGGGAGATAGGCTCTCACAGAATGAAAGCCATCCTTTTTTTTTCTTTTCAGAAAGAAGTTTTTTGGACTGAGCAGCTATTTTTTGATAATTTTGAAAATTTTCCATGGTCATATTAGAAGAATATAGCCGTTCTGCAGCCTTTCGTTTTCTAATAATTGAAGAGCAGTCTGCATCCCACCATGGAGGTGAAGAAATTTTTGTTGTAGAGGAATTCTTCAAAGGGAAAATTTTGCAGGCTATATTATTCAGAAGCGTTATAAATTGGGAGTAGACATTCTGAAGGTTATCTAAAGATACTGGGGGAAGGTTATTGATATGAAGTTCTGATTCTGAGGAAAAAACATCCCAATCAGCTTCAGACAGATTGAATTTGAAAAGGGGGGATACACTTCGAGTAGGAACACATCTATTACTTAGGTTTAAGAGGATAGGGAAGTGATCACTACCAAAAGAAGAAGGAAGAGTTTTCCATGATATGCTAGCAGCTAGGGTTGGAGAGCACAATGACAAGTCTACTGCGGATCTAGTATTCTGTGAGGGGTAGGACATTCTGGTGGGAGAACCATCATTTAGAATACAAAGATTAAATTCATTGAAAACATCAAGTAGCAAAAAGAAAAGGTCAGATTTATGGGAACCCCACATAACATGATGGCTGTTGAAGTCTCCTAGAACAATGTAAGGTGGGGAGATGCTTGATAGAATTAAATTGAGTTCTGGAATACAAGAGGAATGGGAGCTGGAATGTAAATGGATAGAATTGTGATGTCCAAAGCCTTAACAGCTACTGCATTTATATTGCCTAGTATGGGCGGAAGCTGGATGGGTGATAAAGGAATGGTCCTGTTTAGTAGGATCAGAGCACCGCCATAACCGTCACTCCTATCACTACGATAACAGGAGAAGCCTGGGATTCTAATGTGGACCCTGGCAAGCCAGGTCTCTTATATTGCAAGTATTGAAGGATTATAAGTATTGATTAAGTGAATTATTTCGGTTTCTTATTCCTGATGCTCCGACAATTCCACTGGAGGAGGGTTAGGGACTCGAACTTTATATATTCTGGAGAAGAGGACATCTAGTTTGTTTTTCACGTTGAACGGTAAATGGGAATCATCGAACTTGCCAACAATATCTGTAAGGGAGGCGACAAGATTTTCTAGAAGATTATCATTAGAGGATATTATATTGTTTTGTAAAGCATGTCCGTTGGGGAGAGAGGAGGAAGGAGTACTTGTAATATTATAATGCGAAACTTTATCATAACCAACGGAAGATTGCACTGGGATAGATTTGGCTTTATAGATGGTTTTCCTATAGGATTGTGAAGGAGATGGGAAAGTAGGAAGGTTTATAGGTGCCTGAGTAGCGGGGAAATGGCTTGCAGAAACTTGTGAAGATGCAACATCAGAATAAGGTCTTCTGACAGCTGGAAAACGAGCAGAAGCCTCAAGGTATGACACATTCTCTTGCGACATTACTATCTTGATAGCTTTTTGCCTTGAGTGCTCTGGACAACTTTTTTCAATGGCCGAATGATTCGCAGAGCAGAAAAGACAGGTTGGGGAATCTGTGGAACAATTTTCACCAGTATGCTCTTTGCTGCATTTAAAGCAACGTGGTTTAGACCGACATTGAGCTTTGACATGACCGAAACGGCAGCAATTTAGACATTGGATGGTAGGGAGAAGGTAAGTTTCAACAGGTATTGAGGCATAAAAACAGTATATGTGGGAGGGGAGCACTTGTCCTGAGAAGGTGAGGACAACAGTTTGAGTAGGGACCCACTCTACTTCATCGCCCTTCTTGACCTTTCTATTGAGTCTTCTGGCTTTAATGATTTCCTCTGCCAGGAGGAGTTCAGATTCGCAAACTAATTCCTCCATAGAGATGTCAGTTGGGATACCCCTAATCACACCCATACGAGTAACATTAAAAGTTGGAATGACAGCAGAAAGTTTATATTGCGAAAGAAACTGAGAGTCAATAAAATTATTAGCATCAACAGCAGTTTTAAAAGCAATTGAAACTCTGTTACGCCCTAAGATATTAATGCCCTGTTTTTCAATATTGGCTACTTTATTTTGTGAGAGGATATGACCAATTTTCACAGGTCTAATTGTATAACCTGCTGATGGATCAGGTTCTGAGCGACTTAAATGAATAACGAAAGGCCCTTTATCACTATCTACATACTTTTTTTTTTCTTGGAAGTCTGGGTGGACGAATGTATTTTGATAGGAGGCCGAAGGGTGATCTTCGTGCCCTATTTTTTTCTTTAGGAAGCTGGGTGAAGGATCCGTAAGTTTACGTTTGACAGAGCTGGTATCACCGCATAAATCCGGTGGTTCAGCGTCTCCCCCGTCAACATCCATCGTCGTCACAAAGATCTACATCAACTATCTAAACAAATAATACTACTCACCAACTAACAAACAGGACACACACAGACAACACAGAGAAAATTGAGAAGGTTTACGCAAATTTGAATCGGAAAAGAATTAAAGGCTTATTTCAATACAAAAACACGTGTAACCACCAATCACTCTCCACCCATGGTCACGGGGACTGAGGTGATTGACGTCCCGATGTCAGAGTTAACCCGGAGTACCTTCAGCTTTTTTAATTATTAATTTTGGTCCGATCTACGCAGAATGAACTGTCTTGAAGTCTTGCAGTGGTATGCTTGGGTTTAGTTTTAATTTTATTAATTACAGGATCCCAAGCAGGTGGTAGTACCCAGCTTCCGTAATATAATCCGTAAAAGTAGTTTTATTCAATGTTTAGAGAGTGAAGTCAAGTTGTCAGTAAACCCAGTCGAATTCTACTTCTTTGAGACTTGAAATTGTGTGTGACACACACTTTAGAATACCTCGTTGCAGTATCTTTCTACCACTTATACAATTTTGGTATAATTGAGTTGTATATTGAAAGAATTTTTGTGTTGCAATTTTATTAACAGTTATGTTTGATCAGGTCGAAGTGCGCGAACAAAGGAGTTAAGTGCCATACTGGAAGACAGGCTGTGGTTGGTCGTTGAACGATGAATAAGTACAGTCGGACAAAAAAATTTAAAGCTCAAATCAATGTGCAAATATCGATTTGAATCATCAGCGCTTCAGTGCCGTTAGAAATATTTCCGAGAAACAAAAGTTCAAACATGAAAAACTGCGTTAGTGAAGCAACGCAAGCAGCAAAGCCGACGAAGACGATAAGATATACAGCTTATCGTATAATGAGATCACAAATTTAAAACCTATATCTCGTGGTACCTACTTATAATAAAATAAAGATATAATTATAATAGTCATCATCGAATGACAGCTATTTAGGTTTTAAATTTTATTTTTAAATAAACTTTTGTATTCTTAGCTTAATCTATCGTAGTAAAAATATTGTACTCAATAATGCGGTATGCAACAGGAAAAATAACTTTATCTTAATAAGATAGGGTGCCATTTACTTTGTGCTAAGTTTTAAAGCGTGTAGTACGCAAAAAAAAATCAAAAACTTCTGCGATTCAACAAATGCACATGCGCTTTCAGCAGTACTCTGCTATTTGTTAATATTCCTTAATAGGAAAGTGCGAAAGTGTATTTGAATAAGTCATTTTCTTAGGACGAAAAAGTATTACGTAATAAAAATAATATCCTAGTATAGTAGTTCCTAATGCACAGCAATATTCCGATTTGCCATATAAAAAGGCAGTATAATAACAGACTATGAGGTATTTCATCTTAAACGTCAGAGGCTATTACTATACTATACTACCAGTTTCTCGACTCCACAGAGTCAGTAATTCATTCTTGGGGCAATGTATACGCTATTACAACAAGGTCCCGGAAAGTGTACAGGCTCTCTCTATTACCAAGTTTAAATGTTTTGTTAAGCTGAAACTGTATAAAAAGGGTTATTATAGTATAAATGAATATATAATTGATAATAACCCCTGGGAATGAGGTGGTCGCTTCCAAGCAGTTTCTAAAATAAATTTTGTACTTAAATAGTTTGTACAACCATTAATGTAAAATTTACTTTAAAAAAAGTCCCGCTGGGTTTCTTGCTGGTTCTTCCCAGGACAGAGATTTTTTTTTCGAACCAGTGGTAAAGTAAAAAATGACTTTCAATAAGAATTACACATGTAATCTATATTGAATAAAAAATTATTCTATTCTATTCTATAACAAACTAAATGTTTGTTGATTATCATCAGGTGGTCTAAGAGCTGGTTTATCAAATATTATTGTGATTATTTGCTTATTTCTGACAATATATAATTGCAATGTGTTCTCTTAACATTTTACCGCATAGGTAATCGTTAATTATTGTCAGTTTCTGTACGCAATCTGTCCCATCATATTTTTTTTGTAGTATATGTTACGAGGAATATATCGTGAGAATCTTACCCGAGGATGTTGGGATGTTTCAACTTGTTCATGAGCTGCACTTCGCGTAACATGTTGGGCCGGTTGGCGCGCTGCTGGTTCATCTTCAGCACCATCACCTTGCCTGTCGTCTTGTGGGTCACCTGCACAAACAAAGAATAAAGTTATCCTTTGTGTTTTAGAAAATACAGTTACTAATAGGGCGTATTACATCAATTAAAAGGTTGTCATAGATAAAGAAGACTTCACACACTCAATATATAATAATTATTTCCGATATGTAATCGGTAACTAAAAATTTTGCCTTTACAAATGTCTGCAAGGTCCTCAGGCTGATATAATACGTAATATCTTATTCAAATTAATTTAAACTAGTATGGATGGCGATTGGTCGAAATTAAACCATTTAATTCGTTATTCGTTAAAGGAAAAAATCATATTTTTTTTACTATTATAAGTCAGTGCTTAACTACTATCCCACCTGATAGTAAGTGGTGATAGAGCTGAAGATGACAAAGCGCACTGACTTAGTTCAAAAGCCTATTCACTCTTGCCTTGAAGACCTTTATCGGATAAAAAGAGAGATGCTGGCAAATTACTCCACACTTTTCTTGTACGCTAAAAGAACGACAAAGGAAACCGTTTGGTTCGAATGCGTGGTATATCGGCTGCGGGAGTATCTGGTAATCCGATGATAGAACTGAGACTGATAAATTAAATCAAGTAATTCCTGCGCACACTCTCCGAAATACATCCTGTGAAACACTGAAAAGCAGGCAACTGACTGGTAAGATTGATTTTTACTTGATGTTTACTTTTTTGTCTGTATGTTTATTATATAGGCAACATAACTACAGTAGAGCACCTTTCGAATATTATGTCCCCCCCACTCTCCCCACTTTTTATAATAAATAGTAAAATAACGCGCAATAATTTTAGAAGTTCACGTATATAATATAAAGAATAATAAAATTTTTTCAAGTATCAATCCCATGGTGTGCAATGCAGTTAAAATTCGATAACATCGTTAAAATAATTTAAAAAATTAATCAGCATTTACTCAAGTGTTTAAGCTTATTGCAATAAAACAAAAATCTAAACCTAAACAATTCATAAATTACAAAGATCAAATCTCGGACTCGCGCATTGTTTCTTTTCATCTTCGTTTTTAGGATGAATATTTTAGCCGAATACATTTTAAGGTTAGTCCAAAACTTAATTCAGATTTAAGAGTGATATCACAGATTGAAAAACAAAAAGTATAGAAGTAAAAAATAATAAATAACAATTTATTATAATGCAATAAGTCAACTGTTAATTTCTAAGTCAAATGAATATTTAAATTTATATTGATACTGAATAAGTACTACATTAGAATACAATAAAGGACTCATATTATATCAAGAAACGGATAAGACTAAGATAAGACAAATAAAAGATAAACGAACAAACACTCACTTTCGAAAGTCGCAAATGTACTTGGCTTTTAACTTGATGTTCCTGATAAGGATGTCATCAAATATTTTCTGACATCACCTCGCAATTCCTCTATTCATTGTCTTTTATTAGTGTTAAATAATTACTACCAAGTCGACTAGATGGAATGACGAACTGGTAAGATATGCAGGCAGTCGATTCAGGACTATGTTTTGTGGCATTCGTTTGGGGAGGCCGATCAGCAGTGGACTTGTGAAGGGCTGTAATAATAATGATGATGATTATGATGAATGACTACCAGTAAACCTCACAAATACCAGCGTAATATAGCAGCTTAATGCTGCTGTGCTTCGTATGGTGGGTGTAGAGAACCGGAGACCCTTTTCACTGGAGACGAGGCATTCCATCTCAGTACTCATGGGTGAGAACGCATCTGCATTTTGATTTTTAATTGAGGATAAATGTAGATATCTATAGGCCACAGCATCCACTTACCATCAGGTGGACTGCGTGCTCGTTTGTCATCCTTATTCTATAAAAAAAACATCTTCTCGTGATCAAATAAATTACAGTATAATATGTGCATATTCTTAACTTCGAGAAATATTAGAAGTTGTCTGGCACGGCAGATATTAGAGTGCCACAAGTAAACGGGCTAACACAGATTTACTCTTAACGAACTCGTGCGCAAGTAAGCTTAAGGCTTCAATAGAGAGCGTTTAGTGGAGCGTGCACCGTGCCATCATGACAAACACACGCTCTTGTATTGCAGTGTCATGAAACTTAGCAGCTGCCGGTCGAGTTGTATGGAAAAGCACCGCCTCGCTACACGCTCCGCCAAACGCTCTTCTAAGGCCTATGGCGCCATATATAAGAGGCCTGTGCCCAGTATTAGGACGTATTCAGGCTGCAACTTTATAGAAACTATATTTAATAATAAATGGTAACAACGATTGCGTGCTTTATCTGCCAATGCAACTAAACTAATAAAGCATTCTCAATTGTGCGGCTAACAGTGTGATTGGAAAACAAAACGCTTATCGATTCGGATTTCTCGGGTTGTACCGGCGACGTCTTTGTTATGAACGCAATTCATATTTCAATATAATTATTCATATTTTCATATAACTGTCTGATGTAGTGGACACAGCTTAAAGTTGTCTCAATTTGTTACACCAAGTTGTGGAGGCTGGTGAATTTTGTCTTGGTCGAGTACAAAACCATTTATTTATATAAAACTAGCGATCCGCCCCGGTTTCGACGGGTGATTTCTGGATCTCGACAACAGCGCCACCAACAGGGTCCAATTGTGAATCTAAACCATCAAGAGATACTCGTATATATATACATATCAAACACACACAAAATATTTCATCAGAAACGGTGAAGCCAGTTTCGAGTTTTAGCGATACTAAAGGATCGCAATTGATTTTTATATATAGAGATATTTGGAAAGGCACGAATGACTGGTGTTTATTTCAGGATATATTGTATCCCACTCCCAATGGATTCGCCCATTGGTATTGAGAAGATGGGCACTACGCGTCCCGATCAATTCGTGTCCAAATCAAAAAAGTTTCCGAGGTTTTAGAAGTGCCGTCCGAATAAAATTATCACCACCTATGACTGGTGTAACGTACGTATCATTACGGTCTTTTGAACTCCATCTCATCATGTATTAATATTTTAATATCGTTTAAATGATTGAACGGTCAGTTGGTAATGAAGTTTGTTCGGCGCTGGAGCTTCGCTATTTTGAAAGGGTAAAAGAGTGCTTCTGAAATTACCGCTCTAAATATTCCAAGAAATAATTGCGATAAATATCAAAAAACGCGTACCTGTTGAAATATGTTTTATACATGGAAATTAAAGACGAAGAGATTGAACAAATGGACGATGTTTTAGCCAATAAAGTTATAGCCTGTAAGTTTATATGTAACCCTGGTTTGTAATGGAAATGAAAATAAACAATTATTATTATTATTATGTATGATTTTCAAATTGATTTTTTTATTAGATAGAATCAATCATACGACGCGTATTCACTATTTAGTTATGGATAAACATCATTTCGAGGAAGACCGCGCATTTCTAAATTACTAAAATACATATGCATCTGCCCAACAGGATTAGTAGTAAGATCGTAAAAAACATTCGGCAGAGCAGAAAGTAAATAGCAAAACGATATAATATAAACTATGAATCCAACACTTGTACTCAAATGGCTCACGTGTGCGTAGAAAATTATAAACAATGCCCGACATTACGTGCTATCAGCGTTAATCTGGGTCGCGACGTGTTCCAGACCAGATCGGATTTCTAGATTTCTAGACTACCGCTTAAATTAACCGCTGCAATATTGTAATTTACTTTTCGATTGCGTGGGATCTAACACGGGCTAATCGTATTTTAGATCTCCACATACGCTGTAAAGTATCAGCCTGTAAAACTACTGCATGAAACTGATCTCGTCTGAATGCTGATATGATTTAACTCTTTCAATAATAATCAGCTTCCCATTGATTTTAAGAACGTACATAAATCGTTTCGGCGTTATAACGAAAAGTGGTTTATATTTAGTCTCAAGTTTAAGCTAGAATCTGTTTCACGAAAGAGGTTCCGCGGAAATATGCGAACTGAAATGTTAAGTACGGAGTTTGACAGCAAATGTCAATTACGCGAAGACAGTGGCGCCACGGCTAAGTCTTCTTTAGTTAGCAGGACTCTTCTTTAACCGTAGTTTAATCCCAAAACTATCAATAAACCACTTTTTGTGTTAAGATAGTTTGAGACAAATATGAAACACATTAAATTGGTCTGGTACTCACTAAAAAAAATACTGGACTAAGAATAATGCAACCTTGATGATGGTAAAACAATATAACGTTAACAAACAAATCTAGATAAATAGAATGGATTTCGGCTAAAAATAATTTCCCTAATTAAGGAAAACCAAAAGAATTTGTTTTAGAAAAACATCTTGAGTACGATATTAAATGTTTTATTGCTCTTTTTCTTTGAATGTTATCATTTTATAGATGAAGGCAATTAGGTACGATTAAATTTTTAAACAAATATATTCAGTTTATTCCGGTAAGATAAAATCTAGATAGTGCGCAATTTGAAGAATTTTGTTCTTGATGAAAAAGCGAGTAATCGCACCGCTTGCTGTTGCTAAAATTATTCCAACAGAATTCACAGACTTCGCGCGACCAGGTAAGAGAGAAGTCAGACGCATTTTAAAGAAGTTCGAGGTAACGATCAACATACTCTTTATCATCATTATCTCGATGTTCAGTAGTGGACTAACTATCCTTGTCGACTATCCACAGTTGGACAGGAATAGCAGTAAACGTCACTATTTGCCAATCTACCGATTTTGCGGGTGATAGCAACTCTAAACTATTAAGCAATATTAAGAAGTTTTTACTAAATATTTACCGATTAATGTCTATAGATGTTCAAGGGTACTTACGCATCATGGTAGCGTTTTCACTTCAGACTTGGGATTTAAAAATTCAAGAGCTAACTCGTGCTAACTTGTACGTGATGCCTCGAACAAGTTGGATCCGTTAATATATTTTTGTCAGATCGGCCGGGACTGTACGATTGATTTAGATTCGTTTTGCGCAAACTCAGTGAGGGACATTACATTGCTGGGGCTCGATGGACGCTCGCAATGGCCACACCCAAACGAATTTCACCTACGCATTTCAATTATACTTTTACGTATTAATAAAAGTAAAAGTCTTTACTTGTACGTATTTAGGCTGTAACTTTACTTTTAAAGTTACAGCCTAAATACGTCCCACAGCTGAGCACGTCAGGCCTCCTCTCATTTATTAATCACGAGCGATGCTCTAGTGCGTATTTGCAGACTTCACATGTTTTCCTACACTCTTTACGCATTCTAAATTCGTCACAAATTGCATTAACAATTTTATCGGTGGTGGCGGGCATCAAACTCTGGTCTCTCGCGTACTGTCATACGGAGATGGCTTAGCCCCTGAGCTATAACGGCTTATCACCATGAATTCTTTAATATTATAATAACCATTTGTAAACAAATTTTTGTTTAACTAAATTTTGAAACATTTTTATAAATATACCTTTCTGGTATTTTGTTGTAAAAGCGTATATTGTTTGCCTCATGTAAGAATTACTGACACTGTGGAGTCGAGTAACTGATAATAGTTTAAATAACGAGTCATTTTATCATAATACCGTTTTATCATATTCACGATATGATGGCCAAATTTTTGTTTAACTAAATTTTGAAACATTTTTATAGATATACCTTTCTGGTACTTTGTTGTAAAAGCGTACATTGTTTGCCTCATGGAAGAATTACTGACACTGTGGGGTCGAGTAACTGATAATAGTTTAAATAACGAGTCATTTTATCATAATACCGTTTTATCATATTCACGATATGATGGCCAAATTAAGAAAAAATTAAATTCTTCTACACAAAACTTTTATGAAAAGTCGTGATCCCATTGCGTTGATAGTTCCCAATTGTACCAAGAAACGGAGTGTCTCGAAAAGGGAAATCAATTAATATTCTTAGGGTAAATACAACATTCGTATCTCTACATAATATAAAACAAAGTCGCTTCCCGCCGTCTGTACGCTTAAATCTTTTAAACGACGCAAAGGATTTTGATTTTCATCAATAGACAGAATGATTCGAGAAGGTTTATATGTATAATACATGCATATGTTATCGAGATCCAAAAATGACCCGTGCGAAGCCGGGGCGGATCGCTAGTTTGACAATAATAGATGAATGAGTTCCGCTTTAAAGGTTAAGAGTGTCAGTATAATTAATAGGCTGTGAGGCATTCATATCCATGTAGTGACGGCGCAAGAGAGTTCACTACCCAAAGTCGTAAAAGGCGATGGATGGACACTGAAACATGAGAAAACTGTGAAAAAACAAACAACTCATAATAACAAAAAACTGTGGTTGCTAAATCGCCTGCTAAGCGTGGCAAATGAGGCAAAATCCCTCTTAAGCAACAATCTTAGGGAGAGGCCTATGTTCATCAGTGGACTTTTATAGCCTGTAATGGATAGATTGATGGAGGCATTCAACTTCGTCTGTACCCTTCTCTGTTTGAGTTGGTTGCTGGTATCCATGGTCTGAAGCCAATTACAATTGGTGGATATCAGCCCGCTTGTCATAGTAACAATTAAATTAATTAAATTTGTTTATTTCAGACAATTGCTTCCAGAGAATTGTTAGTACAGCGATGGTAAACAGAATATAAAATTGAAATCTTTCAATCTGAGTCTCAATGTCGGAGCTTTAGGCACACCGCCCGCATCGTTCGTCGATTTCTTTACCTTTTCCACTAACCCTCGGCCCCTTGGTCTCCCCTAATGTATATATTCTATTAAGTATATACTTCAGTCTATTAAAATGTGTAGAGTAAATTTACATAAGCGTATTCTAAGAGTATCCATCCCAGCCAGCCGAGAATAAATAAAAATACAATATAATGTTGTTGCGATTTGAAAGTGGCCAATAATCTTAATCACTTTCTTAGTTACATTGTTCAATATAACGCCAATTTGGACGGAAGTTTATCGACCATTAATTTCTTAATCCTGGTCAAATCTAAGTTATAGGATCCATATCACTATTTTCGTCGAGGAAGAATATAGGTGCCACATCAAGGTGTATCAGCCGAACTGGGTTTGTTTATTCTAATAAAAAATTTGGCAGCAAAACATAATCCGATAATTTTTCTTACACGCAAGACATTATTCTGAGAAATTAAAAGCAATATTTTTAAGCAAAATTTGCTTCAAATGTTAACTGTATGCAAGTAAGTAATATTAATATATAATATATTCGCATGCATTATTTTATAGATAACTATCTATTACATTCTAATAAATGAGTTAATACACCTTGGTACCAACGACCGTATGATACTAAAACATTCCTTTGCACTTACGAAACTACGCCACAAATACATGAAAGTAATATTCTTAATATGTTCAGGTCACGCAGAGAACCTTGGACAAATATTGGGCAAACATGAAATAAATTTGCATCCAAACTAAACAGCGATTTGTACATTGACGTCTGTATTTTAATTCATTATTTATTACAGTGTATGAAAAATCCACTGCTGCACATAGGCCTCCCTCTTACGTGGACTCATAGGGAGTATATTTGCCATAGTTGCCACGCTTGATAGGCGGGTTGGCAACCGCAGGCTTTTTTCATTATTTTGAGCTGTTTTTAGGAAGATGTAGCTGTTCATCTCCTATTTCATTTCCATATGCAGTTTCTTACGACACACACAGGATGTTATGGGGTAGATATGTATATATATATAATGTTTCCGCAGGATTTTTCCTTTGCCATCGAGCACGTGGTTTGGCACAACTTTATGAGGTTTGCGATTAAATTTATATTATGACATTGACATTATGAATTATACACAATATTATGAATTATATAAATAACATTGAATAAATTGTCATTTTACGCACTGTTATCACCTGTATTTGGTAATTTCGAAAAGTTTGCATGCTGTATCCCATGGCTATATAGGTCTTTAAGCAACTCAATCTTACTGTAACAACGTAATAGTTGCCCTATTTATGGCAAATAAAGGAATTTAAATTTGAATTAATATTTTCATTGGTATGGGCGGGGATTGAACTCATAGAAACAACGAGCACACGAGAAAGTCAAAGTAAATCAAGATCAAGATAGAATGCATCGCCACCGGTAAAAAGTCTCCCTCTGGTTCTTTACACTTACCATACGAAACGTTGTGCTGCTATATAACGTTGGTATTCTGTGAGAGTGTGGTCTTTCCCCGGTCGAGCTGACCTATACGTGCTGTAGCCATAATAAAGCTGCAGCCTGCCTCTATCACGTAGATAAAGTATATAGGGTTGCTCTCGTGGTGTGAAATTTACGATGAGTGCTAAAACCCTGATCTACCACGACTCTATTCTCTTTATGGGTAGAATTTTTTCCTTAAAAAAACTGATAAATAATTAAAGGAAAATTTTATTTAGCTTTACGATATAATGTCTACAATTTCCTAGCCGTGGGCCCTTATATAGCTCATATATTATGTCTAATTTATTTAACGTACTGCAATTTCTCGCAAAATAGCTGATGAATTTGATGCAACAATGTTTTTAATCGAGTACATCGGAGCAATCGATTTTCATCTTTGTTTCCAACGCAAATGACGCGTTTTAAAAGCTTATAAACTATAGAAATTAATATCGACCCTTAGTCGATTGTAAATTCACTTTATTGTGCGTCAATAAATATACGTTTAATTTTACGCGTTATATTAGGTAGTAAAAGACCGCGAAATCTTCTAACAGTTAGTTACAATGCAGCAAGTATATTAGCTTTATGTAATAATGCAACCAATTTCTATATATCCCTAAACTCTCATATTATATACTGACGAATTGATATTCGCCGTGTGGTAGAGGCGTACCGGAATCTAGTACATCAGGCTTTCTCAAATTTATAACCCTAGTACCCTTATTAAATTTCCCAGACAACGGTGAACCCCTAAAAAACTGCCTAAAGACGAAAATAAGTCTTATTATGACTTACAGACTGTGAGACATTCCTTCTTAGTTCTCAGAGGCGAAAGCATCCGTAAGCTGTTTGTTTAAAGTTGCAGGTTGACTGCAAAGCATGGACAGCAGTAGCTACTAACCATCAGGTGGAGTGTAAGTTCGTTTGCCATTTAAATGTTATTAAAAAAGAAACCTTTGACGCAATTTTGTGAAATTACTGTAAGCTCACAAGCTAACAAGGATTTGACGTCTTTTTATTAAGCCGTATCAGAAGGGCTAATTTTAGGAGTGACAAATTAGCACACAGTCCACATGATGGTAAGTGAACAAAGATGGAATGCCCCAAACGGACCAGTATTATTCCATATTTCACGCTGGTATTCATTGCAGTGTGATTCTTCCCAGATCGAACCGTCCTATTCGTGCTGTAGCCATTATACACATGATTTGTAAGATTTATGTTTACCAAAAGTCAATTTAAAAAAATGCAGTTACATAGAGCAATATGTTTTAATTAGTGTGATAGTGACAGCAAGTTACATTTTCGCACGGCGGACACTGCACCATTGAAACTATATCACGTCGCAGCCGCAAGCAAATGTGGAGGTGGTTAGTAGCACGTGTACCATAGAGTATAGCAACAAATGGCCTGCACCATCATGCGTGTTGCACGCCAGTCAGTTAGGCGCCATAACGTAAATCTTGTCGCGAACCTCCTACGGTCGTTTGGCGAACCTTTAGGGGTTCGCGTATCCCACTTTGAGAAACCCTGTACCTGCATCATCTCTATAAAAGTACGTAATTTTCAATCAAGTTTCAACATAATTAACGTTCAAAGGATGGATCATTGCGATTGAAGTTCGAGTTTTCAAGGTCCAGCCCATCGTCTTATTTCGAATTGAGGTTTCATTCAAGTGGGCAGAACAGACAACCCTTGTTCTTAGATAAGATAAACTCGCGCCGGATGATGACGCTCCGGTCGGATGTTTAAAAATAAATTAGGGCTATTTTAATATTTTTTATCTTTAAATTGATATTTATGTATGTAAATGTTGGTAAATAACGAAAATATATCTGATTTAAAGCATTCTGAGTCGTGGAAGCTTAGGGGCTGGGCGTACAACCCAAACCCGATCCTTTCGACACTATTGAATTTTTATTGGTCATTATAAGTGATTTTCCATAAGCTTAACAGTGATGGAAAATATTATAAAGAAAATTGCATGACTGAGAAATTAAAAATATTTCGGGAACTTTGATTGACGGAGTTTAAATATTTCAATCAAATCAAATTCATATTCAAATCGCCAATACGCATAAGAGCAGAGCGACGAACTCCTCCTGTTATGAAACCGTCTCAGAAATAAGAGGAAGTTATTCAGCACTGTAATATATGTAAGCTGTTTCTTTAAAAAGTAATTTATAGCATTGTTGTTTATTCGTATTCTACATAAGCTATTGTCGAAATATTGTTCTGAAGGGCTTTAATGCTTTTAGCTCTTCTTGTTATGTTGGCATTAGAAAATCCATCTCCCAGTTTCAATTCGTGGGTGGGTTCTTTTCTATAATTAAGAAACTATAGAAAAGGACAGTATGATCTAATAACGAACTCCGATATGTTTACCGTCTTGTATACATCAGGTGTAAATACTCAGATCGGCGCAGGTGCAAGGAGCAAAAATCTGATATTGCAATTTTCCTATAGAAAATATTTTATATAAATACGAATAAAATGAAATTTCGTTTAATAGTTATATTTTATACGTGGTAGAGCCAGGATGCAGTTATAATATGATTGTAGCACGAATAAACTCTGGTAGTAGCTCAGATGGTTAGCGCTCGCTGTAAGTTTCACAGTACGCGAGCAACCCGGCTTCGATCCCCGCCGGCACCAATGAAATTGATAATTGCAATTTTAAGTGCTGATTTACCACGTGCTCGGCGGTGAAGGAAAACATCGTGAGGAAACCTGCATGTCTGAGAAATCAAAAAAAAAATATTTCGAAGACATGTGAAGTTCGCCAATACGCATTGGGGCAGCGCGGCGGACATTTCTTTACCCTAAAACCCTCTCAGAAATGAGAGGAGGCCTGTGCCCAGCAGTGGGATGTATATAGGCTGAACTTTACTTTTTTTAACTTTACGAATGAATTCGCTCGACCAGGGAAGGACTACGCTCTCACAGAATACCATCGTAAAATAATAGCTTTATGCTGTTGTGTTTCGTATTATGAAGTGTAGACAACCCGAGCTCCTTTTAAGTCCTCAGGGGTGACAACGCATCTGCATGTTGATTCTTAGCTGAGGATAGATGTAGATATCTATGGGTCATAGCATCCACTATAGAAGATGGAATACCTCGTATCCAGTAAAAAGAGTCTCATTTGTCACTCATATACTACTTTATAAAAAAATTATCCATTCTGACTTCAACATATTTTTAACTCAGTAATTAACTCTAAAAAGAGTTATATTGAACTACTGGGAAAAATACTCTCACTAGTTCAATTATTGTACTAATCAGTTGAACTAGTGGGAATTAGCCGACTTAGGCGCATGAAGGCTGTTATGGTATTATAAAGGTCAATTACAAAGGCCATAATACGAGTATATAATTATAATTAGATTCATGAGGGATATCAAATGTATACGTATTAAGTGCTTATAAACTTGTGGGATATATAATATTTTTTGTACCATTTGTTCGGAAAAAGCTCTACGTAAAGCAAATAGACGATCTCAGAATTTAGTAATAAATTAATTGAGATTCCAAAGAAACGTACAAAATATGTCTTCTCAGAAATCACTTACTCATAAGGATTTATTGGTTTTAGAAATAAGTGCATAATATTAATGCGGTATGCATAAGTGTAGTGAAGCCAGAATGTGGGGTTAATAGGCGATATCAGAGTTTTAACATAAGATACACATAATTTTTCGACAGACACTAATTGAGGTTGCAAATAACATATTTGTCTTGTCAGAAAATGGCATATATTAATTATAATTATTTACTGGTTTCGAAACAAGTGCACAAATATTACCAAAGTGTGTTATTAATACGATGCAATAATTAAAAGAAATTCTTCCATTTTAATGCAACGGTTTCGACAAGTTATATTTCGAGTTTCGCGTCTAAAATACATTTTATTCCCTATCAAAACGATAAAATTAATGGAATCACAAGAAATCACTTCGATCTTCCTCGTTCATGTCACACAAATCGTATTACCTTAATTGAAATAGAATATGATGGCTATACAAAGGCGTATTCTATAAAAGTTGAATTTTGATTCTGGGGCTTAAATCAGGGGCCTTAAAACTACCCTCAAAAATCACCGTAAACTGTATGATTAAAAGGCAGTACAAAACATTCTAAATAAATGCATTCAACCAATAGATGCAACTTTTCTGATATTTACTGGAAAATTTAAAACCATCACCATTGTCATCACTCAGAGAAGCATTTTATGCATTTTAAAATGAGGCTAGTTGTCACCAAATAGATAAGATAAATTTAGTACCAGACCGTTACGGTAAGACAGAGTCTTTCATCAAAAATTTTTCTTATCTTAATATGTAATGACTAAAAGTCGAAGTGCCCTTGGGTCAATCAAAGCCGCGAATATTTAATTTTGATAATATTCGACACCGCAATCGGCTGCACCTAGTTGCAGCCGGCTGAACCTAGATGTAACCGCACTTCAAAACAATCAACTTTAGTAGAAATAAACTAACCAAGCTTAATTATATATTGTATACCCTATCAAAAAGACACTTAGGGTAGATTTAAGCCTTTAGGCATTTTCTACTTGTCAACTCATGCTATTGCCATTTCATTTTTACATATCTTATTAGTATCTATAGAGTATCTAATGAAAAATACCCAAATGTCCTTTTTTAATAATCGTAAATCTTGATTTTATTAATAAGAATTCCTTTTTCTCTCACCAGGCCACCATAACTGTTGCCTGGCTAAATCAAACATCTGGCATACCAAAATGGTTATCAGTTCAAATGTATCCATGCACAGAGACCTGTTTAGGAACCGCAGCCTGATTATTTTTGTTAGGCTATCGTTAGGAATTAAGATCAGGATTCGTTGGCATAAGCTTGTTAAGTTAGAGTAGATGTAACTTAAATTGAAAATTTAAAAAAAAACCCCGAAACAAAAAGATCTGTTGATCGTCAAACGGCTGATCCGATTTTGATAAAACAAACCACCGCTGCAAAACCAGCTTTTATATAAAAAAAAACCGCACCCAAATAGGTTCACCTGTTTAAGAGCTACGATGCCACAGACATACACACATACAGACAGACTGACACACATAGCGGTTAAACTTATAAGACCCCTCTGTTTGCGTCGGGGGTTAAAAATGGTCAGAAGTTACAGTTATTCTCTGAAACTGAGGTGGCACATGTTTACTCTTAGATAGGAAGAGTCCTGCCGTCTAGTAAAGTCTTTCGAGTTTCCTGTACCTCAAATAATCTTCATGTCACCCAGATTCGAATAGTTAATATAACAATCGCATCATTTATATGACAGGCGAAATAGTGCTCGGTCATTTAAAATCAGTCGACGCTTTTAGGTAAGATCCGCCTGATTAATATGAGGCCATTGTGATAAGTTAAGGCGTGTGATTTTTAAAATATTTTTTGCTCATTATTTTACTATATCTTTACCTTTAATCTATTAGATTTTTATATATACATTTTGTAGCTCAATGCACAATTATCAGAAAATAGCGTTAATAAAACTTAATGGGATATAAATAGCTGCAGCTTTAACTGGCATCGGCTTAGAGCATAATCCCAATAAGCTATGGTTGCGGCGCGTCTCGATTGTCAGCCTAGCATCGGACTATTTTCAATGGCAATTTATATTATTTTAAATAAACTAAATTATATTTCTTATAGGTTACTGTAAAAACATCTTGACGCCATTATTCGAATACCCGTTGTAGGTCAGAGTGAGCAGCGTCAAGGGTGCGAGACGATTGGATCCGGGATCGCCAAACCACCTAAAAATCATGAGGGAAAATCCTCCCAACAACGAGGGAAGTCCCATGTCAAACTGTGAACTTTAACGTGCTGGTGAAGAAAAAGAAGAAGTTTTATACGTGGTAGAGCCATGCTGCAGCTATATTAGTAGTTGTAGCTTGGGTTGGCTCGACCGGGGAAGGATGACACTCTTACAGAATACCAGTGTAAAATTGCAGCTCAATGCTGCTGTTTCGTATGGTGAGTGTAGAGAACCGGAGATCCCTTTTACCGAAAACAAGGCATTCCATCGTAGTCCTCACGGGTGACAACGCATCTGTATTTTGATTCGTAGTCGAGGATAGATGTAGATGTCTATGGGCCACAGCAAGCACTTACCATCAGGTGGACTGTGTGCTCGTTTGTCAGCCTTATGCTATATATAAAAAAAAGTTATTTTTATTTACGAAAATATGTATTAGCGAAATGCTGCAACGTTTGTAGTAAATTACGCGAATCGGACACCCAATAGCGGACATAGAGGAAGATTCCTTCTCGGTTTTCCATTAGTAGAGGGTAAATGATTCACAGCCACCCAGGTTGATAGTAACATATCACCGACCCGTGAAGAATCCATACCCAGGATATATGGGTATAAACTTCTTTAATAACGGGTAAGATTTGGCGTTTTCGTCAAGCTAGGCTTGCAGATTAGCCACCGCCAGTCTCTTTGGCGTTACTTCCCGTTGCCAATTTGGATAATTTACACTCAAAACATACGATGGTTATATCGCCATCTTACGGAAATTTTAAAGATTCATATATTGGACACATCATCTCGTCCAATAGGACTAAGTCGTAGTGGTAGTTCTGAGAGTCTCCGTTTCTGGGGTGATCCCGGTGATGTATTTGCTTAATACGTCGCCACAAGACGATCGGTACATATGAATGACTTTGCAAAAGCTAACCAAATGTTGCTACTTACAATAAAATAAATAACCAAGCACAACAAAAGCTCGCAAGAAAACACTGCGTGTATGGCCATAAACAATTCGATCGTGCACTTTGTTGCTGATATGCGAAACGGTCAAGGTCCTTGTAAATGTTCATGCCGTCACTTTGTTGAAATTTAATGAGCTCAGATGCGCAGCGTACTCCTTGCTCCTTGAGGATGTCCACGTTAACATGAGCGAGTACAATTTAGTATTACGGCTAGTTACACACGAATACATTGAATCATAATATAATTTTATGTACATTTATTTTTCGGTTTACCTATTAATAAAAAGAAACAAACAAAAATATTATATTGCGGTCAATTAAAACTGCTAGGCGGATGTACATCATCATTCAAACATGGTTAAATTAGGTACGTTATAAAGAACATCGTAGCTTAGAATTAAAAAAAATATTTAAATAAAAATTATGTTTATATAATTAGGAGACAAAGCACATTATTATTTAATAAAGGATTTAAGTTAAATGGCGCCTTAGGAGCAGCCTGATGGCCCTGTTATTGTAAAAAACTCTGTGTTCTGAAAAAGCAGACATTCAAATCGATATAAGAATGTATGTTTATATCGCCTTTTTGAAATTTATTTTCCCTAGTCTGCGCCCCGTGAGCATAAGCCTAAACCATGCAAAGTACTCCGTCGAGTTGCTCCATCGCAAATTTCAGAGGTATTTTATATTAATATTATTTTTCAGTTGTGTTTTCAAATAAATACAAACAATTAAATCGCTCGTGTGAAGCGGCCTAAGGCATTGGCCTTATATAAGGCAATGCGAATCTACCGTGTCAATTTAAATTTAAATCAGAAATTAAAATCAGATAAGCGCATTCGGCGCCAACTCCAAATGTACACCAAATTTAAAAAGATCATATTTCGTGTCACGTACGCGACTTCCTGCACGAGAGACCCGACAGTCGTGGTAATGACCACATAGAGTTAATATCCATCGCTCGGCGTTACACACGGTTTTACTTGTGTAGTTGTTGTACTGACGTACCAAATATAGGCAGGCCAAATGAAATAGAATTTCTTGGAGAAATTAGCCAGGACTATTAATTAAGTAATAGAATTAAAATTTGATACACTACCAGGTGACAGGAGTCCCTTTCTACCTAGAAGTTTTGTAAGTAGTCCTGTTCTGTGTCCTGAGCTGTAAAAAGCTTTAGGGACGATAATGATGAAGAGAAAGGAATACGTTTGAATATTAATTTAAATTTAATTCTAGGAAAATTGGGCAGGAAAGAACCTATGTACCATATGTCCTATATTAATATTTCAATGCGTGTAATAATGACTTATGTATATAAGTCATTATTACACGCATTGAACACGCGTCGACTGCTGTGTTACTTTGCTCAACCGACACAATAATGAAGGGTTTTAAATCGAATCATTACTTGTGATGAAAAGTGGATACTGTACGATAATCGGAAGTGCTCGTCGCAATGGCTGAACCCTGGAGACCCAGTCGAATCCTGCCCTAAACGAAAATAGACTCAGAAAAAGTTACTTGTGAGTGTTTGGTGGACTAGCGCCGGTGTCGTTCACTACAGCTTTCTAAATCTGACCAAACGATTACGGCAGATATCTATTGTCAGCAACTGCAAACCATGAAGGAAGAACTAGCTGCTAAACAACCGAGATTGGTCAATCGCTTTGGCCACTGCCGCTTCACGACAACGCAAGACCACACACTGCACAACAAACAACCACTAAGTTAGATGAGCTACAATTGGAATGTATGCGACATCCACCGTACTCTACGGACCTTGCTCCAATAGATTACAATTTTTTCCGGAATTTGGACAACTTCTTACAAGGAAAAATTCAACTCCGATGCGGCAGTCAAACCGCCTTCAAAGAGTTTATTGATTCTCGCCCCATGGTTTTTTAGTAAAGGATCAATGAACCACCTATGAGATGGCAAAAGTGCATAGATAACAACGGTGCATACTTTGATTAATTAAATATATTTTACAAAAAAATTGACTTTATACTCCTCCCGTACAATACGCCAATTTCATATGTAAGGACCTAATACTATTTAATTCCGTGACGTAGAATGTTTTCTGTGCTGTGATAATTTAATTTTTTAAGATGATCGGTAAGTATTTTTTTTTGCATTCGTGATAATTAAGCCGGTGAAAGTTTAATTTTTTATTTAAATAATTGTACATATATCTTGATTGGGCACTGTACTGTCTCTCAGCAAATTTAGATTTTACATAAATTTGTTTAATGACGTTATGATTCCCCCGTATAGATGTTTTTTTTGGATCATATGGCGAGTTAGTATGTGTTTTTAAAATTGTCTGTAAGATATATAGTTGCCTAACCGTAAGAACGTCACATATATTATACAGTTGTTCGGTATTAAATCTAATAGGCTTAAAATACATAACTTTAAGAAGGTATCGTTGTCCTCTTTCTATGTTCAGTAAGTTAGTTTTTGCCGCTCCTCCCCATACCGTAATGCAATATCCTAGAACTGACTGAGCTAAAGATGTATAAATTTGATTTATCAACTTAGTCGTTGTAACGTAACGCAGTTTTTTAAATATCCAAATAAGCTTACGAATTCTGCTTGAATACGTGAAGAGTAACTTTGTACTTACCCTTTTTAAGCATATTGAGCGCACGGAGGAGTGTGAGATTTGGCATAGTTAAAGTTTATATGGAGAAAGTGTGCAGAAAATAAGATCGATATGCTCGAATAATATACTTTAAATAAAATAAAATAAAACATTAATTGTTTTCGTTCATACTGTCAATGTGAAACACTTCTGTCGTTTTTGTTTACAGTCACTACTACCAACAAAGAGTATAGAATCACTACGTTTTAACTGCCAATGTACTGCGCCCCCTTTCCCTAAGGGGGGTCGCTTCCGATGCGGCAGAGAGGCCATACAGGCCAAAGCCAGTCCCACAGGTGGTGTTTATTGGGTGGCACTTCATAGTGAGTCCCACATAACGCAGCCGGCTGCGTGGTATGCTACGACCATTCACCACCTCCCTCCTTTCGCTTCCCGGAGGGTAGCCCCATGCTTTGGGCGCAAAAAAAAACTGCCAATGTCATGGTCAAACAGTCGCACGGAGTAGAATTTAATTTTCGCCAAAAATGTTAAAATGTTGCCAACAAGTAATTACTAAGAAATTTACTGAAAAAGCTGTGAATTTTGTGTGATTTTCAATAGTTTGTGGTGTCAAAGTCTAAAGTCAAGATACAAGAAAGCATTTATTTTATATTTTGTATATTAAATATATATGTTTTTCAAAATAATGTGTTCTTGAAAGTTAAAAACAGCTTGCTTTTTATACACCAATCGCCAAAGGATTTTTTTATCAGCAATTTGAATTGACCTTCGCCTAACTATTATACCCATTAGTGTTTAAAAAATGTAATATTTATAGAAGACCAAAGACTAAGAATAGAGACTTTTAGTTTATTTTATCCCAACGTCATACTATAGTATTTGTTACACAAACAAATCAATTTAGATATCATATGTCAAAAACCGACAAGTTTCGGGAGTTACGGACAGACACAGAAACGGACAAACATAATATGTACATTATGTATGTACGGTTATACATTGTTTCCAGCTAAAAAGAACACAATTTTAATTTTGACACATTAGCGGTATAACAGTGACAACCAACACTTGATCGTGTGTTTCTCATTAACTTAACGACAAACGTGCATCACGTTTGAATCTATTTCTACAAATTTGCTACAGTCAGTAAGAATAGTATTATAAAATGTATTTTAGGTTTTTGTCCATTGTAAAGTTGCCTGGAAAAGATCGCTTTTAGCGAAAAGGTCACCCATTGTGGGTACAACTCATATAAAAAACGCATATTAATATTTTGTCATTTTTATTTAATGGTGATACAATTAAGTGATATTAACTATTATTATTCAATCGTAAAAAAAGGCTTTTTATATAATTGACGGTCCTTGAAGCATAAAGCTTCACTTAAGCTTCTTTCTGGTTGAATGGATTTACTCCGTTACCGTTATAGCCTATCCAAAGTCCACTGCTGAACGTTGGTCTACCTCACAGATTGCCTTAAAGCACAGAATAAATAATTATCATCATCATTACAGCCCATCACAAGTAGTGGACTTGTGATGGGCTGTAATGATGATGATATTGATGATGAAAATGATGATAACAGCCCATCACAAGTAGTGGACCTGTGATGGGCTGTAATGATGATGATGATTTTTAATCTGTGCTGAACATAGGCCTCCCCCAAGGAATACCACAAAGCACGGTCCTGAGCCACCAGCATCCATTGACTTCCTGCATGTCTTACCAGGTCGTCACTCCATCTAGTGGGGGGACGCCCTACTAATACTACGAATAAATAATAGTACAAGCTTAAAGGGGGAATATTTGCCAATGTTGTTTGGCAACCGCAGATTTTTATTTTTTTATTGTTATTAGGAAGGCGTTGCTGCCATCTTATGACACCCACAGTACGATATGGGATAGTGGATATTCCTTCAGCCTTCGCCAATTATTAAAATAAACAGCAACTCTCAAAAGATAAAAAGAAGGAGTAAAAATAATTAAATATAAGCTTAATTCTGCAGAACCTTATGCCGTTATAATAAGTCTTAAATTATATCTGCTAGCAAAATACAAAAATGTCTAAAGTCGTCGTTTTTGGCCGCACTGTCGGCAACGCGAATGGATGCAGACGACATTCGTTGGACCTTCAGTTTTGCACGAACCTTTGACCATATATTAGACGAACAGATCCTTTAGCGTCGGGCGACCGCATCGACTGCCTTAAGTGTTCGCCGAACACAGCGTTTGTGCTCCAGTAAGGCTTGTTGATATGCTCGGTTAAACAATTGACATAGAGAACCAGATTCGTCTAAGGATATATATACCTAAAGCGCAATAAACAATGCCTGGATATTTTCATACTTATGTTTGGAAATCAGAGCGACGTGGGCCATGTCACTGTGATTTGTTCTATACTGTAACATTATAGCTCACTCTCGCCCCCATCTATTTGTAACAAGATTTACGTGACCTGTCTCAAACATATAATTTCAACACTGGATACTTTGATAATAATCTTCTGCTTGTAGTATCTAAGATAAATCGGATTCTACCATCTGGGCGCTACCATCTGCTTGGGATCCTATAATTAATAAAATTAAATCCCAACCCAAGTATACAACTGCAAGACTTCAAGATACTGTAAGTTCATACTGCGTAGATCGGAACAAAAATTTATAATTTTAATCTGGAGGTAGCCGTGGTTAACTATGAAATTGGGACATCAAACACCTCAGTCGCCCCCCCGTGACCATGGGTGCTGTAAAGTGCTCAAAACGTCGGGAATATAAAATAAGTTAATAAACGCGATAAAATCCGTAAAACTAGTTTTATTTAAATCGGATTAATTGATATTACCAGACCTTTAAAGTTACGAGTATAATATAACAATTTGCAGTAATTTTAAATTTTTATACTTTCTACAATTATTTAATAAAGAAGAGGATTATATGTATAAACGTCTTTAACAATGTAGTGGCGGAGTAAGAATATCCACTACCCCAAGTCATCCCGTGAGTATTTTAAGAAACGACAGAGGAAACCTGAAACAGGATATAGGGAGCAGCATCTTCCTTATAACAACTTAATTTAATAAAAAATACTGCGGTTGCCAACCCGCCACCCAAGCGTGGCAATTGTGGCAAATATCCTTCCTAGGAGGCAATCTTAGGGCCTTTTTCGGAACATGAAATCTTGTGAATTTAACTGAACAATACGTTCAAACTTTGAAATGCAATATACCTATATCACAAGCCAAGATTTTTCTCCTTATTTCACCCGGATCCCGGACAATGCCAACAATTTTGCGCCGTCTTGCACGTTTCCTGAGAGAGGCTTATTATTTGGCAAGCTTTCATGAAAAAGATCTCAAGCGTTTTCAATTTTCTTAGAAAATATCATATTTTTTATTCTACCTTTTAAACCTAAGCACAGTGAGCTCAAACAAAAAATAAATAATAAAAACTTTTTAAGTTAAATTATATGGAACTATTTTTTAAAGACTGATTTCAAAAAGTTAAGTAAAACATTATTACGAGTATGATCCCTTGGTGACAGTAGGTATAGAAGAATCCACTTTACCGACTAATGAACTGACTGTCTCAAGTATCAGAAAAATGTTGCCAGTAAAATGTTGGTGATATATGCCCACTATGACTATGCAAAATAATAATAATAATAATAATTTATTTTCTCACCACAATACAGAATTATTGTACATAATATTATAGTATAGCCTCAATATTATACTGTGGGAGACTGGTGCCTAAGCTAGGCTTTACGCCTGTATTTCAGGACGCCAGATCTCCGCCCTATGGTTGTAATTACAATACTTTTATTATGCACTCGTACATGTACCATATTTATAATTTACATAATATCTTCTTTCATCTAGGATTTTAGATATATTAAAAAGGGGTGCTAGTATTAATGTGTGTGTGTGTGTGTGTGTGTGTGTGTGTGTGTGTGTGTGTGTGTGTGTGTGTGTGTGTGTGTGCGTGTGCTTTTGTTTCTTAGTTTGTGACTGGGTGAGTAATTACATTTGATTTGGTTAATTAGATAGGATTATTAAGAGATAAAGCCTTATTAAGTTACAGCAACTATGTAATACAACCTTGAAACCGCAGGGCCTATACTTTGGTAATTGTGCTACCTATAATTATTGATCTGTGGGATTTGCGATCAGCATTTCCGAATGGATGTACTGCCATTTGTCGGTGCACCCCGTGCAGGAGAGGTTTGAGGAGACACACTTTTTACGCACTTTTTTATATACATACATACATTCTATACATACATACAATATATATACATACAAATAAATAAAATTGAAGTGTCTGTTTGTAATATCAAAATAACACCTTTTTACTAAATGCATATGAAAGTATTTACGGTACTTATAACAGAAAAACAAATTTTAAAATTTTTGTCTGTCTGTTTGTTCCGGCTAATCTCCGAAACGGCTGGACCGATTTCGACGAGATTTTCACTGGTAGATAGCTGATATTATAAGGAGTATCTTAGGGTACTATTATTTTAGAAACATATTTAGGGTTCCGCGCAACAAAATTAAAACCCATGAAAGCCAGTTGTAACAAATTCCACGCGGGCGAAGTCGCGGGGAACAGCTAGTTATTCTAATATTAATACACTCCTCGTAGTCTGTGCAGTTTAAAGTAAGCGAGCTCTAAATAGTTATGACTGATAATAAGATATGAATATTTAGAATATCCTCAACATCTATACTGTTCAAAATTGCAGGCGTAAGGTGTTCACCGTGTAGTGACGGTATATCAATATCCACTACCATATCTTCTCGTGGGTGTCTGCCCAATGTCGCAACTATAGCAACCATCCTCCTTCTGAGGCAATCTATGGGAAGTTCAGCAGTGGACTTTAAAAGATATTTACAGTGTTTATGTTGCAGTCGATACCATCTAGTTAAAATTAACGATATCACAGAAGGAAGGTATAGTCCTCGTACCTGCCACTTAAAGACAAATCGTAGCTCGATCCGGGCGAAGTCGATGCGGTCGTTATAAATTGTGCTTAGAGATCTTGATTGTACGTTTCAGACGCCCGGTTAAACCTCTATCATAAATTTCGAAATGAAAAATACTTTATGGAAAATTTGTCAATTTTGTCACTGAAGTATTGTCAGACTTGAGATTCTCAACTACAGATTCACGTACCAATAATTTATTAGACCGACTGTCTTTTAAACACAAAACTTATTATTTTCGAATTATGAAGAATTATCCCTTCCTAAGTTAATTAATGAAATGAGGCGTTACTTTGCGAAAATCCATTATATAAAAGATGTTAAAGAATTAATTAATTAAAAGTTATTAGCTAAGATCTAAGCTAATTACTTTTTAACATCTTTAATTATTCCTTCAGTTTATTGAGAAATGAAGCACAAGAAAGCGAGGGGATGTTTCTTAGCATCTCCAAGTACGAGTGTATCTATTTCGTTGCGTTCATAACAAACGTCGCACTTAAAAGGCAGACACACTACTGTCGCGCCATCAGTACTAGAATACAATTAGAATAGAATAATTTTTTTTCAATATAGATTATTACATAATACTTATTGAAAGTAATTTTTTTATTTACCTCTAGTTCGGAAAATACCTCTGACCTGGTAAGAATCAGCAAGAAACTCGTGCGATTTTATCTTTTGAAACATATGTATATAACTTTAAAATAAGTTTGTACAATTTTTATATGAATTTTAATAGAACCAGCGTAGTGGCGTTCTCCTCATTCTCAGGGGTTATTTTCATTCATGTTTGTATGTGTATTGTAAAAGTATTGTTTAATCAATTTAAATATAAAAAAATCCCGTATGCATGATTTCCCAACAATATCCCAAATTAAAGGTAAGGAATACACTACGTTCAGTTGCGTTTGTGTACTTTACGATTAACGTGCGCCCACACTCGTGATTGTATACAGCGTATAAACAATTGCTGTATGTCATTACCTCAACCTCAACTAGCGGTAGCAGGACTGCCTGATTGAACAATAGGATAAATAAACTATAATGAGGTTCCCGTCTATATCCTGAATAAATGTACACTGAATTCTCATGTATAACTGGAAAAACTTCAAGGATCTTTTTTATTCCGAGAGCTATTTTATACCACTTGAAGATAAAAATTGGAAAACTGCTTCGAACTTTATCTATGTATACATCTATACAAATAAACAAAATTGGAGTGTCTGTTTGCAATGTCAAAATAATAGCTTTTTACTAATTGCATATGAAAGTATATACGGTACTTATAACAAAAAAACAATTTTTAAATGTTTTGTCTGTCTGTCTGTTTGTTCCGGCTAATCTCCGAAACGGCTGGACCGATTTTGACGGGACTTTCACTGTTAGATAGCTCATGTTATAAGGAGCAACTTAGGTTACTTATATTTTAGAAAAATAATTAGGGTTCCGAGCAACAAAATTAAAAACTAACTTACTAACAAAATTAAATTACACGCGGGCGAAGTCGCGGGGAACAGGTAGTTTATATTAATTTAAAAACACGAAATCGAGCAATGCTTGTTTCCACTCTCGAACTGTGTAAAGGAACTTTAGGCACATAATCCATACTTTTCTTGAGTCACCCCGAAACTTTCAGAAGAAATTGAAATAAAGAGAGGGAGGTCTTTTTTACAGCCTTCCAAAAGTCCACTGCTGAACATAGGCCTTCCCCATAGATTGCTTCTTATGGGGATATTTGCCATCGTTGCCACGCTACACGCTTGACAAGCGAGATGGCAAACGCAGTTTTTTTTATTTTATAGTTGTTATTAGGAAGACGCTACTGAACATTTTCTGGTTTGATTCCCTCCGTCAATTACGAAACCCACGGGACGATATTCGGTAGTGGATATCCTTACACAGCCACTACACGGTGCATGGTGAAAAACTCAACTTAATCTAAAACTTAATATGATGAACAGTAATTAATTTTGATTGAATTACTTTAAAAAAAAAAGGTGTTTGTTTCTGTTTTTACAACCCCAAAATTAGTTTGTATAATTTGAGGAACATTGTTGAATAATTATATAGAATCTATAGATAGCCCTGAATATTTAAATGTTGCCTTAAATCTTAAACCTATGCTGGTAATATTTGTTTATTTTAATTATTAGTTTCGTATTTTCGCCGTCCAGTAAAAAGAAAAAAATTAATGCCTAATGCCTAAAATACCTATGATTATCATCAACTCCATTATATAATACTTTGTAAATTGAGGAGTCTATGTTAAAAGGGGTTTACATTTAAAAAGTTACAAAAATCAATTGCTGTCCGTTAGTTTCGCTAAAACTCAAAACATTTAATGTGTGTATTTCAGTAGGTCGCTGGATGGTTTAGATAGAAGGTGGCGCTGTTGTCGAGATCCAGAATACCCCGAACGAAGCCGGGGCTGACGGCTAGTATTTAATAATTATGATGTCAGACGGTACACATTCTAACTACTTGATCAGTCGTTGCTAATGATATGCGGGAAAACGAACCCGGCGGCCATCCCTTCCAAGTCAGGCGTATTCTATTACAACCTTTTTTTAAATCAATTCCGTAAATATGCTGTATATTTGCACCATAAAGTAACCAGTCTTAAGATATCCATCATTGCGATCATCAATCTGTTAGCCATGCGTGGTGATTATTACACAACTTCTACTTATAGGGTATCCTAAATGAGGCAGCTGACATTTATAGTTTGATAATTGATAGATACATTTCTTTTTTTTGAGGAGACTTAAAATGATTAGTTAACCAGAAATTTTAATCGTATATAATTTCAGCGTTCTAGAACTAACGCGGCCTCTGAACCCTTGCATGTATGCAAATAAGAGGCAATAACGCCCTAGCTGTCAACACTGGATAACGGGCATGAAGATGCGCGATAAAGTGCCGTCCCACGGCGCTCGATTGTGCCCATACGCATGCCACGAGCGGAGGTGTTGCGAGAATGAATACATTACCGTGCTTCATAATTTCTGAACAGTTAGATATATTCACACACAAGTTTATAGTCTATTGTGTGTTTAAATTAAAACCTATCCTCAACCGTCATCATCTTGTGTGTATTTATATATTTATTGTTTTTTTTAACTTAATTGTCAAATTTATGTACACCTTCCCTATTTGCAATTCGCTATAAACAACAGTTCTTTGCTAAACAAGGATTGTTGAGATGGAATTCTGCGAGTGCGTGTTAGGAAAACCATACCCCAGTCGACTCAACACATACCTCGGTACAAATGGGCGTGTCTCAAGGCTCAATTCTCGGCCCCTTTCTGTTTGTTGTATACATTAATGACTTACCTTACATAGTAGGGGATAACCATGATATAGTATTATTTGTTGATGACACTTCTTTAATTTTCAAATTAAATTAAAACGTCTATAAGTAGACTACAGCAGTCAAACAGTTGCAACGTGGCTCTACAACGTACAACGATGGATATAAACTAAGCCCGATAATCCGGAGACTAATATAGAGGAGAATAGAGAGACCATTATTAATATGCAATGTCATACTAATAATGGTCTCTCTATACAAATACTCGCCTATCCACTGTATTGCGTGAAATATTTCAAGAAACGTGTCACATAACGTATCTTTGAAAGGGTAGATATACCCAGCAGTAAATTGTAAAGGCTGATTAGGAAAAACAAATATTTCTAGGTTAATTATTTATTAATTGAGGCTAATATAATCGTTGATTACCGCTTACTTAAACGAAGTATTAATTATCTCTATACCTGTCTTTTTCTATAGTAATTTAGCGAAGAGAGAGACGGAGATAGATAAATTCGAAGCGTTTCTTTAATTGACATTGTTTTTATGAGTAAGGCCGTTAGTATAGTGGCGGCATAAGAAAGTCCACAACTCTATCATCCCTTGGGTGTCGTAAGAGGCGACAAGATGGACAGCAGCATCAGCAGCAGCCAACCTTGATAGCTATAGCAAATTTCTCGCCTGTGAGGTATTTATGGGTGAAGCCTAAGTATAGCAGTGGACTTTTCATAGTCTGTATTGTATGAGCGAATATAAACATACACGCATACAAGCAAAATACCTGCAGCACGGCTGTAAGTGGTAGAGCCAAGCTGCTGCTATATTATGATTGCAGCACGAATGGGTCGGCTCGAGCGGAACACATCTGCATTTTGATTCTTAATCGAGGATAGGTGTAGATGTTTATGGGCCACAGTGTCCACTTAGCATCAGGTGGACTGTGTGCTCGTTCGTCACCCTTATTCTATAAAAAAAAGTATACTTAGAGTCAAACTTGGACAGTTCCTGAGCAGTTCTCGGTCCGCGACAGCTTTAGCTTTGGGGAACGGCGCAGATGCGCTATTTATGTGCAACTAAAAATACGAGCGAGCGACATAGCGCCGCCACTCTTGCAGTTTTTATGCATCACGCTAAATATTCGTCGCTAGCGATCTCCCCCGGCTATGTCCGTCCTAAAGTTAAAAATATTACATTTTATTTATGAAAATAAGTAAAGGGTTCATAATATGTTACCGTTACCGTTACAGCCTATTAAAGTCCACTGTCGAACATAGGCCTCCCCCATAGATTGCCTCATAGGGAGAATATTTGCCATAGTTGCCACGCTTGGCGAGCGGGTTGGCAACCGCAGTTTTTTTATTTTTAGACGTTATTAGGAAGACGCTGCTGCCCATTTCCCTGATTTGTTTCTCTCTGTCGCCTCTTACGACACCCACGGGATGATATGGGTAGTGGATATACTTACACCGTCACTACACGGTAAATCATAATGTGTATGTATTATTCAAATTATTAACCGTAGCATACGTCTATGCGTTGTGGTGACAGTTGGAATTGTTACTTTATTTATTTAATTTAGAGCCGTGGTTGATTGCAATTTTAAGAGCTGAATTATCACATCCAAAGATATTATTGTTGATTACGATTTTAAAGAGTTGAGTTATAGAGAGAAATATGGTGAGGAAACCGGCATGCCTAAAGAATAAAATATTTCCAGGGCATGAGAAGTCTATCAACACGCTTTGGAGCGACGCGGTGTACTAATTGCTTCATAACCCTCTCAGAAATGAGAGGAGGCCTGTGCCCAGCAGTGAAACGTATATAGACTGTACCTTTTTAATTGTAGTTTGTAAACTTTGGTCCCACTACATAATATAGACACAACGAATTAGATTTGAAGATTTTACTAAGAGTATTTAAAAAAAAGTCACTACTAAACTACTTTAACGTTCGCGTTCGAATATCCTCCACACATTTTGTCCGCTGCCATGAACGAATGGGTTATTCCTGTACCGAGTAATTGTCGTTGCGAATCGATTGAGCGTAACTTATTCCACAGATATATTTTTCTTATGCCGCAGGTAGTCCGTTTTTAATTTTGTTTTAATTTATTGAGAGAAAGACGTGTAAATGTTTGGACAACGTACACAATGTTCACTGCAATAATAAATAAAAATGTATTGCCAGAAAAAAAATGTTAAATAATAATTTTTGTACATTGTCACAAAAAATTTCAAGTTCCGTACTATATACATATTCTTGAATAGTACTAGCGTCTTATAAGTTATAACTAAACCGAGCCTGTTAGTCCGGTATTCATAGACGATGTCGAGTTTAAACTTAAACTCCCAGCCTATTTCATTACAGCCTATAAAATTCCACCGCTGAACATATGCCTCCCCCACAGATTGCCTTATAGGGGAGATTTTGCCATAGTTGCCACGCTTGGCAGGCGGGTTGACAACCGGCAACTTCATAATGTTAAATTCGAGTCTAGACATATTTTGTTACACAAGTTTTGAAATTGTGAAGTTGTCTATGAATACAGGTCCTTTGACACTAGTCTCTTCAAATGTAACTATGAAAGTACACAGCAGAAAATGTAAACTTCTTATCTATTACGTTACAAAGTCGCAAAAACACTACCATCGTAATAAAGTAACATTATATAACGGACGACCGCGAGGCTGAGTGATCAGAGTACCAGGCTGCCATAACACAATACGTATTTGGTATTCGAGTGTGAATGTGTTATTATTTTGCACGTGTTTTGACATTGTATCCTGGTCCATCTTCCGTCATATCACAAGAGTGTTAGGCGCGGGTGGGTTGGAACGATTGAGTCTGTACTTTCGCGGTAGAGCCACCCTGTACCTGTACTATAGCTGCAGCATTAATTGCGAAAGACCAAGCTGCTGCTGTGTTTCGTATGTTGAGTGTAAAGAACCTTTTTTAAATCATCGTAGTCTTCGCGTGTAACATCTCATCTGCGTTTTGATTCTTAATCGATGATAGAAGTAGATGTATTTGGGTCATTTTAGAAAATCCACTACCCCATATCCGTTAAGTGTCATAAGAGGCGACAGTGGGAAAGTCAAACAGGAGATGGCAGCAGCATCACAATAAGACAATCTATAAGGGAAGTCTATTTACAGCAGTAGACTTTGATGGGTTGTAATGATGATAATAATAGTGATGATGACCACTTGTACCATAAATTGTACATAACAACTCTTTAAGTAGTATTTGATAGCTTCAGATTATTTGAAAATTATCACCGTAGTCAAAAATCGGTAAGGAGAAGAATGTTATTACGGCAAAATAAAAATGTGGCAAATATAATGATTTGTCCTATATTAGGTCTTGATATAAATCAACATTTGCTTTAGGTTTATGGAATCCAATAAAAAAAACGCGTTCAAAGCGTTTCATCAGAATCTCAATTAAAAAGAAAAAGTCACGATAATATAATCAACTAAAGAAAAAAATCGCAATAAATAATCAACTAAAGGTTCTGTAATAGTTTTTCTTTGGAATTGTTTGCTTCTAGTAATTGTTAATGATTAAATTTTAAATAATCGATTGTTTTTCATTCATCATCACGAATCGACCGTATAAGCGAAGGCCGTCTGCATCGTTAAATGGAGTTGCACACAAAAATTCCAAGCGTTCTGTTCCAAAAAAGAATGATGGTTAAACATTCGCAATGCCATTAGTGTGTGACCCAGAAATATCGCATTCAGCACGGTGGGTATTTGAATGCAGACAAGATGGGAGCGAGTGTTCCAACGAGCGGTTAATTAACGTTACTATTGGAACCGCACGAAGCGCCATTCGCCACACGCATTCGTTGAGCTTTGATTAATGCGGCTTGAGATCGTTTAGGGAATTGGGCGATCGCAAATGATTATGAAAAATGATCTCAAACGTAATTGTTTTTGTTATTCAAAACCAGCACAGCATATGGCAACCGCCTATATGAAGATTGAAGACTTAATGTAAATAGAAGAATCAACCGCATACCTTAGCTTTATTTTTTAAAACGTTATACTATACTAGGGTTTTCCCCTATATCGTATATACTTAATTTTTTTAAATACTAATAATGCTTTTAAACATTACTAATATTCCCTTAAACCACTTATGGTAAGGTTAAAATGCTTGTGTTAGAAGTGGTTTACGACAGTAGTCGAATGGCGGATTTGAACCCACGACCTTTCGAGTTCGCGGTCCGCGCCCTGCCATTAGGCTACTGACGCTTAAATTGCATAAGGACAGCTATCCAGACCCGGAACAAATTACCTGTAAGTCATACATATACTTGTTGTGTGCGGGATTCGAACCCGCAATCCTCAGCGCTTCAAATCAATGCTCAGCCACTGCGCTAAGGAGCCATCATGTGCTTTTTTGTTACAAATTAGGGGGAGGCCTATGTCCAGCAAATAACTTGTGATGGGCGGTTATGATGACGATGGTAATGGTTATTTCAAACATTGGTGTTAGTGTTGGGTTAATACAAATAGAAAACATAATTATGGCGAAAGCTACAAATGTTTTCTAGTGTAGGTTTGACGTAAGTGTCACTAGGTAGTAGGACTCTTTTCCTGCCTATAAGAATCCGTCTTGATAAGATCCACCCTTCCTAGTTCTGCTGTTGCGGTTTTAAGTGTTCCTTTAAACATCGCATCGCAACACGCAACAAGTATATGTTTAAAGTCAGATAGTAAATATGAGGTGATCGCTACCAAGCTTCTTCTAATTTGTTTTGTGTGGTTAATTGTGTAACATACATGATTGTAAGCTGTTATTTAAAAAAAAAGTCCCGCTGGGTTTCTTGCTGTTTCTTTTTCGAACCAGAGGTTTTTTTCGAACCAGTGGTATTTAAACAAAAGAGTGACTTTCAATAAGTATTATTTATAATCTATATTGAATAAAAAAGTTTCTGTTTCTGTTTCTGTCTCCCTCTAAACCGCAGCAGTATAATTACAGGCCAGGAAGCATTCAATCTGGACCTCAGAAGCGTCACGCATATGTAACATTCTTTGTTTGAAGTAATGTTAATTTTCATATCAATATATCTTCATCAGACTGATGATGAGCTCCTGACCGGCTTCGACATCTTGCGATGAAAGAAAAGAAAATAAAGTTGACAAATATTAAAAACAGCAAGAAAAGGCAACAATAGGGAAGGCCAGAAAGACCACATGGTCGCCGATAGAAATTGGTATACCATTCTGTACAATAGAGGGAGCCGTGGTAGCTCAGGGGCTTAGCGCTCGCTGTAAATTTCACAGTACGCGAGCAATCCGGGTTCGATCCCCGCCGGCACCAGTGAAATTATTCACTGCAATTTTAAGTGCTTTTTACTAAGTGCTCGGCGGTGAAGGAAAACATAGTGAGGAAACCAGCATGTCTGAGAAATGGCAAAATTTCGAAGACATGTGAAGTCCGCCAACACGCATTGAGGGCAGCGCGGCGGACACTTCCTTGCCCTAATACCCTCTCAGAAGTGAGAGGAGGCCTGTGCCCAGCAGTGGGATGTATAATGGTTGTAACTTTACTTACTTTTACTTTTCGTACAATATGCACGAAGTAACTACACACGTCTTTGAAATATTTTTTTATTTTTAAGACATGCAAGTATTCTCGTGATGTTTTCCTACATCATCGAGCATTTGGTTAAGTAAGTAAAATAATTTCACTGGTGCCGACAGCGGACCCGTAACCCGGAAGGCGAACCCCGGTTTCTAGCGTACTGTGATATGCTATCTTATAGATAGAATATTACAGTAGGTATATTATCGTTACTTATTATCGTTGAAGCTCCGACTTATATTATTCATTGATTCATCATAGCCTATCAAGTCCAATGCTGAACATGAATGGGTCCCTAGATGGTTTAGATTCACATTGGGACCCGGTAGATGGCGCTGTTGTCAAGATCCAGAAATCACTCGTGCGAAGCCGGTGCGGATCGTTAGTAAGATATAGTATTTCTATACTAACTAATATTTTGCTCGGAACGACTTATATTGCTTTTGTTGATAGCATTAGGGAATCGTCGTTCATTATTCAAAGTAATTAGGTGCACTGAGCTCACTGTTCTTACGTAACCCGAATGGATCAAAACGGACGCAGGGTGAAATTAAGGCGGTCGTTATGATCATAATAAAGAGGCTTTGCTTTAATTAAGAGGCGCAATCGCGGCAGTCCTTTCACGAGATCCGAGACGCGGCTCCCACGATTCTGTGGAATGGATATTTGCACAACGAATCGGCCCAGGCGTGAATGATGCGGGCTTGTTTTGTCGAATTGCTGGTGCTCAATAAAAGTTGGTTCACTGAACCATATCATCATTCGTTTCGCACTAAGTTTTAGCAATTTGAAAATTATGTGTAAATAAATATTAAAAGTATTGTATCTTTGTTGCAAAAGCATACTTAATTACATACGCATTACGATATAAATTGTCATATTTGCATATATTAATTAATGCTGCATAAGTGAAGGGCAGAGCCGGCAAGGGACGTCCTAGATGGAAGTTTATAATAGTAAGTAACCAAATTAGCGATATATTGAAAATAGAACAAATTAAAGTAGGTACCCTTAACCGACGAGATATCGATGTACGCGTAGATATGTTATGGATGTGAAAGAAGCGACAGAAGTGTGTCAGGATCGTGCCATTGGATGACAGGTGAGAGAGTTTAATGCCCAAATACTCAAACGCTACTCAATTTTAAGATGCCGTTAAGTCTCGTGCTATCTCTATCACTTTAAGTCAAGGTGACTGTGACACCACGAGACTTAACGACGTCTTAAAATTGAGTAGCGTTTGAGTATTTGGCCATAAGTATTCAAGTCCATCGTCCGTCCAACGTCTATTCCATTTACTAGGAAAATGAGATTCTACCGGAGAAAATTGTGTGAAAATTAATTTTTCTTTAGAGCAATACAATGTCATATTATAAATAGTAACAAACATCAACATAAACTTAAATATATAATAATTACGACGACGCAAGGAAACCTCCGTTTCAAAAATTACCCTTTTAAACGGAGATTGAACCGTCGGTTCAACTGGAAAACGTGCAAGATGTAAGTGCTAGGAAATATAAGGCGAGGGAGAGCATTGAGCCGCTATCATGGCTCTTTAATATTCAGTTTTAATCATATTAGAACACAGCTGCGTTGACGGGATCTCAACAGCTTCCTAGTCAGAGCGCTCAATGAATGCTTTCACGTGATGACGTCAGGTTTCGTCATTCAAATTAATCGTTCATTATTCTAGCGGGACGGATTGAGAAACTTCGGCATAACTTGAGCGGGTTGAGACGATTGAGACTACTTGCATAACACGGATGTTCTCTAAGTAATAACTGTTACCTACTACTGTGGTAATAACTGTTGTAATGGATATTGTCTATAGTAATAACTGTCACCGCTAGACTTTCGTGCTGCTACTTATACAAAGGTTTTAAGTAGCAGCGTCGCACTGCTATACGGTGTATAGCAACGCCACTAGACGTCGTGCATGCGGACCGTGCTTTATAACAGTCTCTGCTATGTTCAGCAGTGAACATGAAATCACGATGATAATAAACATTGATAATAGACTTTGATTACTATTAAACGACATGGATTATATTAATAAAACCTAGTCATTTATAACTTGGTTTATTGATTTTTTTTGTATATGGTGCTCACATAGTTACTTATAATCGTATACAGAGCAACTGAAGTCCTGAAAAATCTTTTGGTTATTATCAGTGATGGATATAATCTAATCTTCTTAATATACAAAAAATAATGTTTGTTTGTTCGTATTTTTAGCGTTGCCATACCGTTCATCAGATTGCGGTAAATCTTTGTTAACTTATTGCGAAGGTCATAGGCATAGTAAAATTAAATTACAGAAGGTGGCGCACGTATCGTACCGACACATTTATTTGAAAGTTATTTATCATTCAACTTCAATTATTTCTAATTAAACAACATAGCTCTACCAAATTTAAAACGGTTTTTCCACAATTGTTTCTTCTGCGGCAGCAACGCGTCGGTTACCAGCTAGTCTCATACAATTTAAGGTAAGCGAATCGTATTAGTATAGAGAAATAACCTCTCCGTTATAACATTCGATCTGTATAAATAATCACTGTGCTGACTCTTATATTTTACAAAAACATCGGTCATGAATCTCTTAACAGCACTTCTTAATCACTCGTCATATAGCGTATTACAGCTAAACTCGTGGTTGGCACGAGAGGCGGTCGTTCAAACGGCAGATCCGCGCCCGTTAGCCGCATCATACGCCCGCAGACACCATCTGAACGGTATTACGATGGTTCACCGCTCGGTAACACCGACTGTCCCGGAATTCGCGAGGCCGACCGTTTCGAAAGATCGATTGAAACGCGCAATCGGAGAAATGGTAATGCTCGTCGCGCACTGCGGTAAGTTACCGCTCAGTTAAACCGCACCCCAGAATTCCGCACGGATTTGCGGCAAAGTTTTTATATGATCTGGGACGGCTCAGCTTCCTTTTTCGTAGTGCTTATCTCGTTTTTATTGTTCAGTATTTACGCTCTAGCGGTGTTAAGGAAGGTTAAGGAAGCTTCTGTCTTAACTGCTGACTATTTGAAAACAATAGCTTTCACTGGTCACAATATTTGCTGTCTGTCATTACTCAAGTACACCTAGGGCTGCCAGCTTCCGTTTCATGTTTTAAATGATTTGATAAGATTAAATGAAGGACAGTCGTGGTATGAGAGACAATGAGTCGTGGTAGCTCAGATGGTTAGCGCTCGCTGTAAGTTTCACAGTACGCGAGCAACCCGGGTTCGATCCCCGCCGGCACCAATGAAATTGTTAATTGCAATTTTAAGTGTTGATTTACCACGTGCTCGGCGGTGAAGGAAAACATCGTGAGGAAACCTGCATGTCTGAGAAATCAAAAAAAAAATATTTCGAAGATATGTGAAGTTCGCCAACACGCATTGAGGCAGCGCGGCGGACATTTCCTTGCCCTAAAACCCTCTCAGAAATGAGAGGAGGCCTGTGCCCAGCAGTGGGACGTATATAGGCTGTAACTTTACTTTACTTTAAATGAAGGACATAGGATGAAAATGAAGGATATCACATTGTTTTCAATAAAATGCTGTTATGGTATCAGTAGTAACATTTATTAATATAAGAATAATGTTAATATGCAATGTAACTTAGTTTGTCTCTCTAACATCGCGCCTTACCTCAGTGATTTTTAAATTCTTTAATGTCAACTAGCAGAGGGAATATTAAATATTAAAGATTTTAGAAAGAAATTACGGTGCGAGATAAATTTTTGGATCTGAAATAGAAGACGTATAAAGGACGTCTGTCAACCCTAAGTACACCTTACCATTTTACGTGTATTTCGTAAAATCATATTTGAATTTTTGAAGAAATTTAATTAAGTGCGGGTAGTTTTTCAATTTTCGTTCTCCAATGTCTTCTTTACTGCTGTATGGTAGTTATCTTATGAATGCTTTCAGAGTCTCTAATCATAGAGGGATGTTTGCCACTAATAAAATAAAAACTATGTAATATATGCAGAAAGTCTATGCATGCGTGGTTCTAGACCGCGTTTTCTGCCGTTCTTTGGGGAAGGCCTTTATTCAGCAGTTGGCTTGTGAAGGACCCCTTGATGACGATGGATGCTTTACTGTACATCGTTTTATTGTTATTTTTGAAAGAATAATGGAACTGAAGGGAGACTATCTAACAACTCAGTTTTAACTTTTACTATGCGATAATCTTCTAGGCTACTAGGACACTTTTATTATCCGTGAATCTTTTAGACTGAAGGGCCTAGTATGTTACTGTCCCTGTAGCTATTTATTGCTGACTTCAAAAAAAGAAAAGGTTCTCAATTCGACTGATCTATTATATTATGTTTTATGTATTTATGTTACGCGATATCATCGTCAATTGTGAACTGATTTTAGACGATTTTTTTTAATTACGTAGGTTAATTTTGATTATTCTTTTTTAATAACATAGGTTATAATTAAGGTGTGGCCCCATACATATTTTGAGAAAATATTGCTAGCCTAGGGGTGGCAAAATAGCGATGAATTTTTTAATGTCACTGTTTAGGCGACATTCCAGTTATTGTCACTTGTGATTTTCCTTAGTACACTCAAAAAAGGGTCAAACATTTAACTTTTAATAAATAGTACAAGCAAACTTAGAAGAACTAAAAATCTATATAAATAAATAAAATTGAAGTGTATGTATGTAATGTCAAAATAACAGCTTTTTATTAAATTCATGTGAAAGTATATACGGTACTTATAACAAAAACACATTTTTTTTAATTTTTGTTTGTTTGTCTGTCTGTCTGTTTATTCCGGCTAATCTCCGAAACGGCTGGACCGATTTTGACGGGACTTTCACTGGCAGATAGATGATGTTATATGGAGTAACTTAGGCTACTTTTACTTTAGAAAAAAAAATTAGGGTTCCGCGCAAAAAACTTAAAACCCATGAAATCCAATCGTAATAAATTACACGCGGGCGAAGTCGCGCAGAACAGCTAGTAATAAAATATTTTGGCTTTAGTTGTTTTGTATTTCACTATTATCGAGTCGATTTAGCATCGACGTCAGAACCTATTGTGAAAATTATTTTCTCTTTAGTTCTTTGAAGTCTGTTTTTCAACCGACTTCAAAAAAGGAGGAAGTTCTAAATTCGACTGCATTTTTTTAAGTTAATTTTTGTTAATTAATTTAACTTTGTTTTAATTATTAAACGTGGTAGAGCCACGCTGCAGCTATATTATGGTTGTAGTATGAATGGGTCGGCTCTATCGGGGTAGGACCACGCTCTCACAGAATACCAGCGTAAAATAGCAGCTTAATGCTGCTGTGTTTCGTATGATGAGTGTAGAGAACCGGAAACCCTCTTTACTGGAAACAAGGCATTCCATCTTAGTCCTCAGAGGTGACAACGCATCTGCATTTTGATTCTTAATCGAGGATAAATGAAGATGTATATGGGCCACAGCCTCTACTTACCAGTGGACTGTGTGCTCGTTGTTACCCTTATTCTATATAAAAAAAAATATTTATATTACAATATCAACTCTCGTCGATCGTCTGGTAAGTTTAATTTGAAAAATTATAGTTGCTTTACAATTGTCTGAAAGGTGGAAATGTCATAGGGAATTCTGTCAATTACTATAAACTGAAATTTGTTCAACAATTGGACTATGGTGTGCACCTACCTTAACGCATGTATCTACAGTATCTAAAAAAATAAAGCAGAAGAATCGAGTGCTAATGAAGATTTAATGTGACAGACTGCAGACAACTAGGACACGTGACGGAGACCAAATTTCAGCTCACGAAATATCTAGAGCGTTAACATTGTTATTCTTGTGGGTAAAGCACACTGGAAAAATGCGCTGTTTCAATATAAACTTGAATTCAAAACAAATTGAAGTATTAATAGATTTAAAACAGTTAGGGAGTGTCGATTTGTACAATGATATGTATCTTAAAATCAATTGAAATGGAATTACTATTTAAGAATGAGTTCTATGAAAACAAAAATATTTTCTATTTTTAATAATAAATTTATTCATATAAACTACGAATAACTAACTAAGGAAGGTGTCTATGGACTGCAGTATCCACTTACCATCAGGTGGAATTTAAGTTCGTTTGCTACTTCATTTTTATAAAAAAAACAACTACCAGTAAGTTTTACTGTAAGTTTGGTTTATTTTCTATGTAATTTTACCATCAATAAATTATTGTAGTACGCGGAGATCGATTTGCGTTGCTAATATTTATCTTTCGTGAGGAGCCATTGATTGATTTTGGTTTTCTTATTTCAATAAGAAACTTAGCGTCGCTTCTTGGAAGCGGCGCACAATCTGCAGGACGTATTCGGAATCTCAATGAGATGTCGCAGGTCGTTGAGCGCATCAATAAGAGGTGACTAGTGTTACCAGGACATCGAGATGTTGATTGATGGATAGTGTCATGGTGGGATGATTTATATACATAAATACATAAACACCTACACTTAACATCCAGAAGGGTAGGCAGAGACTACGGGCTTTTTTTGGCATAATCCTGACACACCTCTCCCGTCTACTTAATGTCCAAATACCTACGCATACATACTCGTCGATTAAGGGTAATTTAGCCGAACTTCAATATATCGCCAATTTGGGCGATACATTTTCTTGTAGGGCGTCGTTTGCCGACTCTTTCACTTCACACTTCCGTAATATAAATTTGCTTTATCACTCTTTGCTCATAGATTCGTTCTACATGATAAAACCACCGACGCAATCCTTTCTTTCTTAATCCTGGTCACAAGATTTCTCACCTAGCCATTCAGAGTTTAGTTTAGTGGTTCTATAAATTAATAATTTCCAAATTTCATAATTTAATTTATATCTAGTTCAACATTATGTTCTTATTCAGTGACCTGGCTAACCCAGATAATCTCAAAATACAAACGTTATATTTGCGGAAAAGAAATAACAGAATGGAAATTCATAAAGTATGACCTGTGGCGGCGCTGTCGTCGCGCCACAAGAGAAATACATCGAAGCCTAAATCGCGCTATCAAAGTTCCGAATTAAAAACAGTATATATACAATAGCTCCGAACTACCACTCGGAGCGTTGGCCCTCCCCGGGCAGAACACCTTGCCCGGCGGGAGATCTCCCCTTTTCCTTCCACCGGCCACAGACATTTTATAGAGAAATAGGAAAATTAGGACATCGCATTAATATAAGAAAAAAAAACATAGTGAAGGTAGACAAGTTTAAAAATAAATATGACCATCAAAGAAGCCGGAGCAATGCGAAAAATTCAGTTACCGATAATGTCAGGCCGTTTTATATTGGTTTCGTAAAGTATTTTATTCAAGCGATATAGTTTTTGTAACCCATTTTTCCGTTCCACATTTCTAGAGTGGATATCATTTGTTCAAATATTGTCAAACAAACTACTTTGAAAAGCAAGTAACGATGAAGATGAAGTAAAGGTGAAGGAGTTTTTTCTGCTTCGGAATCCGTCTAGGTTGGAGTGGGTATGGGTACCACTCCTAACCTATAAATGCTACTAAACAGCGGATCACCCACTGCTACGTCCGGATCAAAAGCATTATAAGTACAGGCTGTGAAGCATTTCATTTTAGTCCTCCGGGATGACAACGTATGTGTTCTTTGTTTGAAGTCTCTCTTTCTCTCTCATCTGCAACCAGATGTTGGGTTGCACTTCATAAATATATTGATTTTCTTACCCTCCATACCCCTATAAAGTAAAGGGTGCTTGGCGACAGAAATATACTGCAAGTGGGTGCCACTAACATAGACGTACGGAAGGATTATACGCACCCGTTGCTGTTCGACGGTAGATATAGGTTAGATAATACACAGACGGACTCAGAGACAGAAAAGAAGAATATATACAGGGTTATTTTGCAATAACCGGCCAAATTTGGAGAAAAGGTTCATAATAAGTAATATAAACAAATGGTGAAGAAATTAAATAAAAATCCCAAAAATTCTGTCCTTTTTATCTTTTAAATTCAAAATGCGTGGTAATGCATTATTTTAACTGATTTTCATTCATAAATATCTAACGTCTACTGTTTTACTTCGCACGCACACATTCGTAAGGGTCGATCGGTCGGCAAAAACCACTGACCTCTATATATGGACTGGCTATACACCGTGACATAATGAGGCGATTTGATTTTCGCCATTTTGGTGCTGACAGCAGAAGTGAACGTCCATGGAACTAATAATAGAGATAAGAGAGTGTGACAAAATATATCGATAAAAATTCTATACTCAGGCCTACCCGTAATGTCCATTCTATTTATGTATCATATTAATATAATGCCATACAATAAATAAATGTATCAATTAATACCTAGGCCTTAGACGCAAGCTTTATACCTCATATAAAACCAAGATCGACACTGCGTTGGTCAATCTATGTTTTTATTCGTAACTACAGAACGGATTTTGTTCCGGGTTTCAAATGAGGAAATGCCTACGCATACCTGCTTCGCGGGGGCAAGAACGGATTATGTCGGACTCGCACCTACTAAAACCCCATGGTGTTCCACCTTCGCCACACATTGGCAGGGCCACGGAAACGCTTTCAAACACATCCGCGGTCTCACCAGCGAGGACCCCTCCTTAGTTGAGGACTTCTCTTCCCCCTTTTCCTTCTCAGATAAGGCGCACCAGGAACACAAGGCGCAATGCCCTTCGCGGCCTCTTACTCTACCTGCACAACGGACTCCCTGAGCCCGATATGTGGAGGCCATGGAGCCAGGAAAAAACGAGCACTCAGAAGCACCCATTGGTACAGCCCCGCCAAAGTAGCGGAGGATGGCAGCGGAGGATCGAGTGGCACATCGCCATACCAACAATCCTCTTCCCTTGCGACTCCACCTCGGCTGCAGCGATATAGAGAGTGGACTCTCCTCTAGCCGCAGCCCACTAACACACATCCAAGGCCTCGACAAGCCCACACAGAGTGGCCACCTTGGGCCAGCCATGTGAGTCGCCCTACGTTTACCATGGATTACCAAGCAACGGCTACTAACCCCCCCACCCCTAAACTCACACAAACTCACTAAGGACATTAATAATTTTGCAGTCCCAATATAAATTTATTCCTTTGATATAATAAATTGGTCACATTTAAACAGATTTAACAAATTTACGTCTTGTAAACATAAAGTCACCATCAGGCGACCTTTCTACACTTGGCTATGGCCTTTGAGTCTGGGGGAAAACAAGGAGAGAAGAAATAAAAAAACATTCGAAATAATAATCTAATACTTACTACTATATATATACTAATTACAGAAAATATTATAGGGTATACTGCACTTTTTCAAAGGAGTGCCTTTCTCATGTCCAATAAAACAGTAGTATGTGAAGTGTTTAGAACAAAGATAATCATTTTGTTTCGGACGCCAATTCCCAATTTTTGGGCTTTTTAGCCATAACTTTAGTCTAGGTAAAGTTGGAAACCTGTTAATTAATAAACATTCGATAATTATCTGTTGTCGGCGACTTTGGTTGTTAACAGATATGGATAGAAAAGAACATCGACAAGTATTATAGGCAAGGAACTCGACAACTCTATTGAATTTTATTGTTTATCAAAACGCAGTAATATAAAGCCAAACATGTTGGTAATTACGATATTAAAATTAGTAACAAATTTTTAAGTACCTATATTATCATATAGTTTTTAATCTGTTATCCCACTTTCCTTTTGGTAACTAATTTTACATATTAAGCACATTCATTATTACTAAAAATAATTCTTATTATATAACTAAAATCAAATATAATCAAACCACATAAAATACTTTAATTTTTTAGTTTAAAAGTTCAAAATACAGAGATACGATTTAAATAAACAGACTTTGGCATATTATTAATATTAGTTCCCGGTACGGACAATGAGGGCGCTTCAAATCGGCATAAGCATTTTGTATGGCATTGCCAGTCCAGCGTACTTGTATAAATAGAGATCAGTGGCAAAAACGTAAATTGAATCGCACACAGAGGAGCGCGCGTACGCGTAGTTGTTGCCCATGAATCACATTCGATTTGGGATAATTTCAAATAAAAGTAAGAAGCCTTATTTACTCATTTTTAGTTACGCCGATGTTTTATTATATTCCGTTAGGTATACGTTAACTGCCAAAAAGACAAAGTTTGCTTACTTGACCGTTGATTTGAACAAGCTAAATAAAATAACTAGGCAGGTTTAATTTTTTTGCTTTTGCGACATGTTGAACGTTTCAGATGCCGTCGTGGTTGGCGAAGTCCGCTAATTTCGTTTCTTTAATGATCCGAAATTCTTCGGGGGATCGTTCCTTTCATTTGCTCCGCGTATTTGCTTTTTATTTTGAAATTTTGGAACGTGATTTCATTGTATAATGATAGTTAAAGTATAACATGAGTGTGAGTTTTATACGTGGTAGAGTTATACTGTAGCGTGTCATGCTTGCAGCATGAATGAGAAGTTTATTTTATTCGTTACTCGCTCAATGGCCATTCAGCGAGGAAACATTTTATCTGCGTTGTATTCAAGCCTCCATTGCTTGGAGTCCGACGGCATCGGCTAAGTAAGCAAGTGCGTCTATATAATTAATTTTACAATTGTCGCACACACAGACTGCACTCCGAATGCCGTTTCATTGTATCGTTTGATGTCGCATTCCTTGGTAATCTTCGCTCTATTACAAACTAGAATTTCTACAGTAACTGTATATAGTAATTGAAACGTCTTGATTCGACAACCGTTCGTTGGCACGAGCAGAAGCGCGCAGCTCCCTCGGAAATCTTGCTAACATTTTGAAATAAATTTGTTTGTGCAACAATCTGTATATATATATATATAGAAAGAAGAAAGAAAGAAAGAAACATTTATTGTAAACACAATAAATTAGGCATTTAAATTTATTTATATAGATTTAACAGATATATTTCTCTGTCATTAAAAGAAAGTGAAGTCCACCATCACTTATTGTTCCATAACCCTCTTAGAAATGAGATGCTTGTGTTCAGCAATGGGGCTTGTATAGAACATGTATCATTATAACATATGACTTGTAACCCATATTTTTGCTTTTTCTCTAACCCTTTTAAATCCACTGCTAGTCGTAGGCTTTTCTAAGAATACACCAGTTGACATATATTTCTTGAAAGTATTACCAATACAGAGGTGGACAGGCGGAATGACGAGCGCAGAAACGATTTCGCCGCACTGTCTATTCTATTCGCCGCACTGTCTATTCTATTCACCATCACTGGTCTGTTTGATTTGGGTTGGGTACTTCTGGATTGATTTGTCCTCCAACAGTCGGTTGTTAGAGCCTAATTTGATACGAGATGGTAATAACACAATCTATCGGAGACCATATTTTTACAGAAGAGGGGACGGGACGAGCATGCGGCTCACTTGATGGAAAGTTTTTTTATATAGAAGAGGGGGCAAACGACCATGCGGCTCACCTGATGGTGACTACCGCCGCCCATGAACAACCGCAACACCAGGCGAATCGCAGGTGAGTTGTCGGCCTTTTAGAAAGGAGTAAGCTCTTTTCTTGATGGTCCCTAAGTGGTATCGGTCCGGAAAAATCGCCGGTGGTAAACAATTCCACAGAAAAGTTGTACGAGGAAGAAAACTCTTAGTAAAAGAAAACTCCTAGGAAAGTGTCGACCGCCGCTCACAAACAACTGCAAACCTAGAGAAATTTGCAGGTGCGTTGGCGCCCTTTTAAAAAGGAGTAAGCTCGTTTCTTGAAGATGTTTTTGGATCTTCTCATAGTAATTAACGTAATTACGTCTCATAGTAATACGACATCCACAAAATGAAATGGGTTGGATTTGTTTATTCCAGGTTACAAGGGCCCATGTTTTAATATTATAAAACAAACAAAAAATATATACCAGTTCACCTGATGGTTAGTAACTGCTGCAGCCCATGGACGAACCACCACAACCAATTTCAAACAAAGAAAACTTCTGAGGACTAAGATAGAACGCCTTACAGCCTAATATACTGGTTCTCTAAACTCTTCTCGAAACACAGCAGTGTACGAATTGTTATTTGATGGCAGAAATAGGAATGAGGATAGTTACTATCCAAACGAACTCCTAGACTTTTTCCTAAACATCAATTGTTAACATCTTTTAATGTATTAAACTTATTTATACTTGTTAACAACAAATAAACATTTTATTATTTAATTATTATTATTATAGACAGAAAAGGAACCTAGTAAATATTAAACATACATAAAATTTATAATATAAGTAATTTAAAATATTTTATCTCATTTGTCTTTATTAATCCGTTTTAGTTCACTGGTGATCACAGGCTTATTTCTTTGTAGGGAGGATTTGCGTAAATCGGAATGATTGGCATCCCCATTCAGAGAACAGCGACAGCATACAGGTTAATTTTTTAATTCTTTCTTTTTCAAGTAATATATTTAAAAAAAAAAAGAATTACCCACACACTAGGATTCTTTCCTGTATCGTGGGTGCAGTTTACATACATAAATTGCACAAGGAAAAACATCCAAACCCGGAACAATTACTTGTAATTATTTTTAAAATTAGTTAAAATTATTCACTCAATTCCAACATTACAAAAGGTGTGCTCAATAACCGAGTTACTTGATTTCGTTCGGCGGGCGTCACGACAGCATCCGCGGTATGCACTTACCTGGGAAAAGAGAAAACAAGGTGTTAAAATGGATTTTATCAAAAATTTACCGCTCCACCTAGTTAACTTTAAGGGTCAATTGCAATCGACACGAATGCTTCGAGGTTTATAACCGACGGTTTAACTGAAAAAGTCATTTTTCTTATCGCGAATACAATTGTAAGATTCCAAAAATATTATTGATGTTGTACTAAAACATTTATACAATAATTACGTGCAGCAAGACCATAACAATAGATGTCTTGATGTCACACATTCTTTTATTCATTGATAATATTTTTCTCTATTCAAACAATTGTTGATCAATATTGTGTCATCACATTTGGTAAATAAAATACTAATATAATTGTATAAGAATTGGATTTCAACAAGAGACACTCACACTTTCATAGGCGAAAAAATCTTGAGAATATTATGAAAGAATAACAATATAAATTTTTAAAATATAAAATGATCCATTGTTCAATCACGCACTTGATCTATTTCCAGTTATTTCAATCACGTCACAAAGGGCTAATGGTGGGCTCTGACCACAGGCCGCGCCAGAATGCGATAGTGTCGGCCTGATTCGGTGCTGAGCCCGTTCCACGTACCATTAGCCGCTCAATAATTTATAGAGCCTCTTCTGATCACTCTGGAAGAGACGATTCTGGTTGAACCGTGTCGACCTCTCGGTATATCGCCGAATCCGCTTCCCAAGCAGCGATTCTCTGCTTCAGATCGTCTATGCGCTCCGTCAGTTTTGCGTTATATCCGGCTGGGACAAACTGATATTTGTCCCAGCAAACGCCATCCTGACGGTGCGCACAACTCGGCCTGTTATTGCCCGACCTGAAGCTTATCAGTCTGCCGATGAGGGGCCCTTGCCGATACGGTCCTCAATCCTTCTTCTCCAGGCTGGGATAGTGCTACTTTGCCCAGTAGCACGTCCAGACGTGGGAAGTTTGGCACCAACAATGCGGCAAACTGCTAAAGCGGCGCCAAAGAGTATTGAGTCCGTATCGCAAAGGTCCCGGCTGGTTTCAAAAGGTTGCCAGCAGTGGGTTCAGGCCGTCACGACATCCCGATTCCGCTTGCTTAGGTTATGCGCGGGTCGCGGTCGATTTTCGAGAGGCGTACAGCGCGTTTCCACAATCGCCTCCTCCAATTTACTCCTCATCTGCTCTAGTTCATGGGTGACCATTCCATCATCGCCTGAATCAACCAGAGCGGGAAGATCCATGGCGGCTTCCACACGTGGCTGCTGGTCTATGGCCTTGGAGCCGCATTCCCAACTATAGCTGGTTCATTCGATGAGAATAGCCTCACGCCGTAGTCGTTCGAGTTCGGCATCATCAAATATTTTCGAGCGTAAGATGTACCGAACTCTGTCTGCCAGGTTTTGCTCTGTGACGGGAACAGATGGCTCCAGCTCAGCAAAAGCGATGCATCCGAGCCCGATACGCTATCCCTCCAGTTTCTTCCTCCTTCGCCTTATAGTACGCCCGCAATGCGTTTGTGTTCATATTTTTTGTCCAACGCATGCGGCGCACTACTCCACCAGCGGCGGGTGCCGCTTGCCGAGTCCGAGAGGACCCTGCCGACACCAAGCCATCTGGTGGGATGATGGATGCGAGGGGCTGCTGGGTGGTCGTGCAGCACCTCGCGCTCGGCTGGCGGCCCGCATGCTGTCGCGTCAGCGCCAGCTCCAGACGCGCCCGGCGACCCCAGGCAGCGGCCCTATGCGCAGTCTATTTTCTTCCATCATCCATAAAGTGGGCGTCAATTAACGGGAGACGCCCAGACCCGGCACCGTTTCATGATTTGGCCGTAAGCACAAACGGGCCCAAATTAGCACCCTCATTTCTGCCGAGGCACGGCGCTCACACCTCTTGGCAAGGCGCTGACTGACTGCGCCGACGTAGCAGTTTGTCACTTAACTGTTACGTCAGCGGGCGATGGGTCGTCACTTCCCTACGCCTTATTTTTTATTTTATTATTTAATTATTATTATTATTATTATTATAGACAGAAAAGGAACCTAGTAAATATTAAACATACATAAAATTATAATATAAGTAATTTAAAATATTTTATCTCATTTATCTTTATTAATTCGTTTTAGTTCACTGGTGGTCACAGGCTTATTTCTTTGTAGGGAGGATTTGCGTAAATCGGAATGCTTGGCATCCCCATTCAGAGAACAGCGACAGCATACAGGTAATTTTTTTAAATTCTTTCTTTTCAAGTAAAATATTTAAAAAAAATTACACTAAGTTCTTTCCTGTATCGTGGATGCAGTTTACAAGAAAAACATCCAAACCCGGAACAATTACTTGTAATTATTTTTAAAATTAGTTAAAATTATTCACTCAATTCCAAAATTACAAAAGGTGTGCTCAATAACCGAGTTACTTGATTTCGTTCGGCGGGCGTCACGACAGCATCCGCGGTATGCACTTACCTGGGAAAAGAGAAAACAAGGTGTTAAAATGGATTTAATCAAAAATTTACCGCTCCACCTAGTTAACTTTAAGGGTCAATTGCAATCGACACGAATGCTTCGAGGTTTATAACAGACGGTTTATCTGAAAAAGTAATTTTTCTTATCGCGAATACAATTGTAAGATTCCAAAAACATTATTGATGTTGTACTAAAACATTTATACAATAATTACGTGCAGCAAGACCATAACAATAGATGTCTTGATGTCACACATTCTTTTATTCATTGATAATATTTTACTCTATTCAAACAATTGTTGATCAATATTGTGTCATCACATTTGGTAAATAAAATACTAATATAATTGTATAAGAATTGGATTTCAACAAGAGACACTCACACTTTCATAGGCGAAAAAATCTTGAGAATATTATGAAAGAATCACAATATAAATTTAAAAATATAAAATGATCCATTGTTCAATCACGCACTTGATCCATTTCCAGTTATTTCAATCACGTCACAAAGGGCTAATAGTGGGCCCTCACAAAATGAAGTGCCTAGCGTAGGCTTCGCGTCTCTGTCGTAATTTCCTGGCGCCCACATAATTTGATGATCGTAGAAGGGTACTGATTTTGTTTCGTAATATATTTTTAGACCAACGCGTAGTCGTAACTTATGACAATTCTAAAGGTTTAATGTTCGAATTCCCACAGAATTTGAAAGATAAATTATTAGCTCTCGGCTTTGGTTGAATTAAAATTGTCTTATTATCACCACGTTTTTATTAAGTCATGTTTGTCCGCCTGTCTGTCGTGCCGGGTGGAATTTAGTAATTGATTTTAAACTTTTTTTTTCCCAATGAGCTGGAAACTTGAAATTTTGAATATAGCTCAAATTCGGATGACAATACAAGAATATGATAAAAAACGTGGTATTTTTTAAAAATCTTTAAAAAAATCACTTGTTTTTATACTGTGTCCGATATATCCGCCGAGTACCTCCGATTTCTGTTAGAAGACATCAACAGCTTACTCATAGATAATATACTATATAGGGAATAGATGAGCCACTCTGACAAATTATTAGGTGACGAAACGAGGGAAGTTTCTTCTGCGCTCTTATAGACGGCGTTGGGATTATTAATTCCTGAAAATTACACTAAAGGGCGCTATCAACTAGGTTCAGTATTATTTCGTACATATTTCAATAAAATTAAAAGGAAAGGTATTTAATTACTAAATAATTTGTTTTAAATAACTCTTAATTTAGTTTGTTTTAGATGACCATGGTATGAATTTTTCAAAACTTCGATAGCATGATTTTGGTTTCGGTATAAATAATAAATACCAGCAGTGGCGCCATCTTTTTAATAAAATGTGTAAAAATATTGGGGAAAATAGTATTTTTAATGATTATTAGATGGCGCTAGTATCAACGTAAAAGCAAACTACTGAGGACTTTCATACCCCTGAACTTACTGTTCCTCTAGTTGTAACCACTGCGTAATCTATCGGCTGTGTAATTAGAAATTTTCCCAACAGCTCACATAATATTAAAGTGCCGTTAGTATTCGTCTCGACGCGAAGAGGCGGCGTAAGAGAATCAATCACCTCATTTGGTCTCATGTGTGTTATAGGAAGCAACCAGTTAAGGTCAGAAAAAACCTCATAGCTTCTGATAGGTGTCAGATAACCATCCACAAGATCAAAGCATCAAGCATCGAAAGTGCGAGATATCTGGTTCTGCGATAGCCAAATAGTCTGCCTAGCGTCGCAGTCACGGCAAATTCAAACATGGGCGAGACTCATTTCTAGCAATAAATAAAGAAGAAAAATGCTGTCAGCCAAAATACAACAGCATATTCATTGTCATTTTCTACCTCTACTTCCAAACCGATATAAAGCTTCATTCATTTCAGCCTATCAAAGTCCACTGCTGAATATAGGCATTTCCCATTGATGGATTCATAAGGGGAATAATTACCATAGTTACCACAGTTTTTTATTTTCTATTTGTTATTAGGAAGATTGGGTCCATCTCCTTGTGTCCGTGTCACCTCTTATGACATCTACGGGACGATATGGAGTAGTGGATTGCACCGCCACAACACGCTTTAATGTTAAAATTAATATAGGCTCTTCAAATTTGTATTAACAACAACGAATTCTATTTTAAGGCACTAACATTGAAACTGTTTACAGTCGTCTTAACCGATGGATTTTTATTTGATTATTTCCGATAACAAAAGGGCAGTGACACAGAAAGATGTGCAACTGTATAAAGAAACATATGACTCCTAACACGGTTCCTCGACGTGGATTTCCTCAAAGATGTATTTGTCTTTGCGTTTCACCTAAATCGCATTCCAAGAGGCTTTTTGCAGTAACTGTTAGAGTGTACCGTTAATGTTAAATGTGTGAATTTTTTCGCATATGTCATACTTATTTATCTTATAGCATTTAAAAACGATGAGTCGAATGTTGCTGTTTGCACGGAAAGTGCTCTGAGGTTCTGTGTTCGGACTAATTCCAGCCGACAAATTTCACCATCGCACATCACGACAAAACTCTCAACACCATCCATACCATCTAAATGATTGACGGTTGACACCATTGTGCGATTAACCAGAAGTTATCTCCCTCGCACAACTTCTTTGTGGAATAGCTACCACCAGCGATTTTTCCGGTCTGACACGACTGAGGGATTTTCAAGAAAAGAGTCAACTCTTTTTTAAAAGGCCGGCAATGCACCTGCAATTTTTTTAGTGTTGCAGTTGTTCATGGGCAACGGTGATCACTTAACATCAGATGAGCCGCATACTCGTTTGCATTTGCCCCCTCTTATATAAAAAACTACATCAATATTAATTTGTGTACTAGTCTTGATTGCCGTTGTTTTAAACTTAGGCCGCGTTTACATTCACCACTAACAACACACGATCGCCACGTGTATATTAATAACAAGTGTGAAACGATTAGTGCAGTTCATCAGATAGCATTTCCTGCGCTCGACTGCGCGGGATTAGCGCTGAGATGAAACATGAGAGCCGTCTCGTTGCTTCACGGATACAGCGAGAGCACTTGGACTACCGAGACCACTTGACTTCGATTTATCGCGTTATTGATTATTAAGATAAATAGATCCGGAGTGTCTTAAGGTTAAGAATTACTTTTTATTTATTTTTAATATTATAGCTTCAGTATAATAATAAATAGAAAATTATTAATTTAAGCCGCAGTGTAGAAACTGAGTGCTGATCTATTCAAGTATGCATGACAAACATAATCTTCTTTGTTTAAAGTTGGCTGCAGGTGTCCAAGAACTACAGTAGCCACTTACCAGCAGGTGGACTGTAAGTTCGTTTGTCACTTCAGTTTTATAACAATACAAACACACGAGTTTTATTACAACGTCCCTATAATAGAGTAGACATGGAAGATATATTAAAGATGGACCAAATTAAGAGTACCCTTAACCGACAAGCATATATGCTTAAATATATGGATTTGAAAGAAGCGAGACGTGTCAGGATCGTGCCAAGCGGAAGTAATCCGTAGTCACGGCCTATGCTGCCACTCTCTTCTGTGGCCTTAACCTCAGGCTAAAACTAAGGCCTCATAGTTAAATTGTATTTCAGTTATACTGGACAATGTTTGTTGTAACAAATCCAATGCACCATTTACACTAATACAATCGATATATAATTAAAAAATATTTTTGTCCTTCGTGTTTAAATTTTAATTAAAATTTTATTGCAACTTATCACATCACACAAGTTACTCAGCTAAAACTGTTTTACGTGATAGAGCCACGCTGCAGCTATATTATGGCTGTAGTACGAAATCGTCGGCTCGACCGGGGCACACTCTCACAGAATACCAGCTTAAAATAGCAGCTTAAATGTTGCTGTGTTTCGTATGATGAGTGTAGAGAACCGTATATCCTTTTACTAGAAACGAGGCATTCCATCTTAGTCCTCAGGGGTGACAACGCATCTATATTTTAGTTCCTAATCGAGGATAAATGTAGATTTTTATTGGGCCACAGCATCCACTTACCACCAGATGGACTGTGTGCTCGTTTGTCAAACTTATTCTATAAAATGTCACCCTTATTCTATAAAGCCAAAAAGTTTGTAGTATTTTAAACTTCTTCTACAATACACTTAATAATTATAATTCAAAATGACATCCATTTTTACCATGTATCTAGTGTCTTTAGCCCTGAGCTAGATTTAAAGTTTGAAATCTCTACCTCATCGGGAAGTTAGTTTCAAATCAATTGCAAAATTTTTACCGAACAGACACGAAAGCGAGTTAATAAAAAAAACATGGTAAAAATACGTCTTTTCGTCGTTTATCACGTTATTACAAAAATACTTTACATTTGAATCACCCCACTCTGTTTTAAAAGTATAGGACTTACATAAATGTTTAAAGACAGACAAAATAAGCTCAGTTCCGTGCATAGATAAGAAAGTGGATCACATCCTGTATGTGCATAAATTTACTATCTGATTTTGCACACAATGACTGAATTTACAGCGAAATAAACATTTAATTGTGGTTATAATGGGCAATTAAAGTTTTATGGTGTTTTTTTTTTACAACAGTTGCAAATATAGTATCAGCTGGCGAACAGGGCATTAGTATTAGGTAGTCCATATTAGTCCACAGCATCCACTTACCATCTGGTGTGTTGTATGCTCTATTTGTCACAACGTTATAAACACGAATATTCGGCCGAACATTATTCGGCAGGATCACCTCGGTTAGCTGTTTTTGATGTTGTTTATTTTTCAACAACATAGGTACGACAACGAATTTTGTTATTTAGATTTACTTTTATTTATGTTCTCATGTAAGTGGCGTATATAATGTGTTTAAGAGAATAAATGTTTTTTTTAAACCTAAACCTAACCAGTTCATGTCGAAACTTGTTTACGTAAAGCGCGCGGGATTAGCGCCGGACCCTGCCCCTCGCTCCCCCGCCGAGCAAATTACCGGCACGTGCTATGTTTTGACTGTTTTGTGAGAAAAAAAGTGTTTCTTTGTGTTATTCTTAGTGAAAATTGATAATTATATGATAAAAATGAGTGGCAGGAGGAGATCTACTATTTGGACTTATTTTAGAGAAACTGACGACCAAAGTAAAGTGAAATGTACGATTTGCGAAAAAATACTTTCGCGGGGTGGCAGCGACAGGAAAGCTTCATCCTCGGCTTTGAGCAATCATTTGAAATTGAAACGCTGCGGAATTTTTGGTCTGGAAAACCTGCATCAGGTAGACTCAAATATACAAAATATTGAAACGACACAGCATGAATCTGAAGTTGCACAGGTAACCCAACCCTCTACCAGAGGTGCTCAATCTACAAATACTAAAACCTGTCCAACCACTCAAACTACACTAGAAGATTCATTTATTACCAAATGGCGAATCGACGACCCCAGATCACTACCAATTACGAATTTAATTGCTGAAATGATAGCAATAGATAACCAGCCAATTTCTATAGTAACGCATTTGGGCGTTACCAACTGCATGAGCCGATTAATACCGATCCGAAAATATATGGTGAAACAGTGATTCCACAACAAAATTAATTAGAGATGCGCCGAATATTCGTTTGGTATTAGGTATTCGGCGTATTCGGCACCTTATTCACTATTTGTATTCGGCCGACTTATTCGGTTTTGGTGCCGAATATATTCGGTTCAAATATTTCAATTTTTATTTAATTATATTTATATTTATTGTACACAGACTACACAGTATAGAACAAGAAGACAGAACTTCTGTAGTAAGATTTACGTTAAAGCAAAAATCCAATAGTTAGTAGTATAGTTGTAGTACGAATGGGTCGGCTCGACCGGGGAAGGACCACGCTCTCACAGAATACCAGCGTAAAATAGCAGCTTAACAATGCTGTGTTTCGTATGGTCAGTGTAGAGAACCGGAGACCCTTTTTACTGGAAAAGAGGCATTCCATCTTAGTCTTCACGGGTGACAAAGCATCTGCATTTTGATTATTTATTGAGGATAGATGTAGATGTCTATGGGTCACAGCAACCACTTACCACCAGGTGGACTGTGTGCTCGTTTGTTACCCTATCCTATATAAAAATTTTTATTAATTATAACGTAATCGTGAAATGTTTCAAAGCAAAGTGCCAGAGCACGGTGCGCGTGGGTAGCGGGAGGTGCGGTGAGGTACGGCTCGCTTGTAGTCTAGCTAGCGAGGTAGCGAGTAGCGATACGCAGCGGACATGTAAGAACCTGTTTACGCGAATAACCGAATACCGAATACTATACTATTCGTACTATACTATAAATTAATACTATTCGGTTTAACCTGTACCGAACCGGATATTCGGCCGAATTATTCGGTTTGCGATTTCATACATGTGGACAAACATGTTCGTACATTTCAATACAGTGGACACTTTGAGTACCACTTTAACGAATCTTCGGTGATTTAGCCGAATATTCGGCCGAATACGAATATTCGGTAAAGCTACCGAATATGCCGAATTCCGAAATTGAAACGAATATTCGGCCCATCTCTAATATATATATATATATAGAAAAGAAAAGAAATTAATACTTCATATATATTTCAACAATTTCTACGCTTAATAAATTTTTAAATGAAAACAATTTTAAGGCAATAGCAAATAATAAGTTACGGCGACGGTGGAATTTTACGGCGACCAAGGTCACCTTGTCGTCCTGACCAAAATGTAAACAGGTCGAGTAATCTTATTCTACATCGCACGATAGATTGTTATATAAACAAATTTAAACATTCGTCACAAAATATACTAAATACTTTGAATCAGTTTCACTTAAAACAGCATTAAATTGATATAATAGATTACCAGACAAACCGTTGTGGTAAGCCAAGTTAAGACTACAACTGGACTTTGTAAAAATGGGCTGGTGGGTATTCGTTTCTAAAAGATTTGCACGTCCAGGCGTCTTGGTGATTACAGAACCGATATACTCGCAATAGTAATGCTACCCTTCACGTCTGTGGGATTTAAGTGTGGCATGGGAGAATGGGTCAATGGGTATACCGCACTCACACACCCACCACACCCGGTATATTATACACTCGGCGTATTATGTCGGATGCAGTTTACATAATCTACCTTTCACCAAACAGCCAAATATTTCATTTAAAACAATATACAACATATTTTTTTTATAGGAGATGGGGCAAACGAGCATGCGGCTCACCTGATGGTAAGTGACTACCGCCGCCCATGAACAACTGCAACACCAGAGGAACCAGAGGAATTGCAGATGCGTAGCCGGCCTTTTAAAAAAGAGTAGGCTCTTTTCTTGAAGGTTCTTAAGTCGTATCGGTCCGGAAAAATCGCTGGTTGTAAACTATTCCACAAGGAAGTTGTGCGAGGAAGAAAACATCTTCTAAATCGCACAGTGGTGGACCGCCAATCATCCAGATGGTATTTTTAATAAATACAAGAATAATCGAAAGTACTACATTATATTCTATACTTCTATTAACCCTTATTTTAATTAACTTTAAAAAAATGTGCAATCATCTTCTTTTGTATTTGAACCAAAACATTAAGTAAAGCATAATATGCTCGGTAGGTCCCTCTATAAAGATACTCGAAACGGATTTACATAACCTAATGTGGTTAAAGCCCGACGATAATATAACGTTCAGAATCGGCCAGAAAGGTCGTCTACAAGATAGAGAAGAAAAAATCTCAAGTGTCAGACAGTTTCCTATTGCCAAGACCTCAAATTGATGGAGTAACGACCTGATAAAATAAACAATGTAAGAAGTCGATGAATGGAGATGAGTCGGGGCTGTGATTTAACAAAGTCTAAGAGAGATCTACATAATTTATCAATGAACCATGGTTATACTGTCTCGTTGGTCTAGTGGTCGTGAACGCGACTGCTGGTCAAGGGTTCGAATCCCGGGTAGGGCTTAAATCAGTTACAGGCTTTTTCCGTCAAGATATTCTCAATACCAGTCCGCAGTCAGGTGTTTCACCACCGCGCAACGAAAAGCAGGTAAAGCCATTAAGTCTGCGCCTGATCTCTCTCCGGTCGTAACGGACTGCCGTCCAATCGGACTATGTAAATACGAGGGTGATCCAAAAGTAATGATAATCGGTTACTTCAGGTCCGCATAAAATCCAAAAAATATTTTGCTTGCTTATATACTCACTACGTCAGCCTAAAAATCATATAAATAGATCACGATTTCCGGGAGATACATTCATTTGAATACGAACTGTCAAAGAGATAACATCAACATGGAGAAAAACGAAATTAGAGCAGTCATCAAGTACCTCTGTTTGAAAAAATGTCTTCAAAAGATATACACAGTGACTTAGTGGAAACATTGGGGACTCTGCACTCCATATTCTACAGTTGCACGCTGGGCTAAGGAGTTTAAACTGGGCAGAACATCCACTGAAGATGAACATCGCGAAGGACGCCCATCCACGTCCCTCACTGAAGACAACGTGAAAAAGTCGAAGATGTTGTGTTGGCAGATCGAAGAGTGACCATCAGGCATGTAGCTGAGGTCACAGGGATCTCATATGGCAGCGTTCAAAGAATCCTTGCGAACGAGTTGCATATGAAAAGGTCTCTGCGCGTTGGCTACCCAGAATGTTAACCGACGAGCAAAGAAAATCGAGTTGACATTTCGAGGTCAATCTCGAAAAGTTCCAAGCAGATCAAGAAAATTTTTGTTCCGTTTTGTGACTATGGACGAGACCTGGATCCACCATTTTGATCCTGAAACGAAACAACAATCGATGACTTAGAAGCGAGCCTCCTCACCGACGCCAAAGAAATTCAAAGTTTCAAGTTCGGCGGGAAAGGTTATGACATCTGTTTTTGGGACGCTCAAGGCATAATTATGGTGGAATATTTGGAAAGGGAGCCACTATTACGGGCTCTTACTACGCAGACCAAATAAGAAGATTACGGAGGCCATTAAGGAAAAAAGACTGGAGTGCTGTTTCACCAAGACAACGCACCGGCTCACAAAGCCGCAGTTGCGATGGCTGCCACTCAAGAAACGGGATTCGAACTGCTCGAACACCCTCCCTATTCGCCAGATCTAGCTCCTAGTGATTTCTACCTCTTTCCTCGGCTCAAGGAACGCCTGAGGCAAGAAATTCGAAGACGATAGCGAAGTAATGGCCGCTTTTGAAGCGTTTTGGGAGGGTCAAGACAAAGAATTTTTTCAAAGGAATCCTGGGTTTAGAAAAAGATGGACTAAATGTATTGATTTGTTAGGAGACTATGTAGAAAAATAAATTATTATTTTAACTTTAATTACCGTGTTTTATTTTCATTATCATTACTTTTGGATCACCCTCGTAGGAATAGACAGTGCACCTGTATTTATACACACACTCGTGCACTGTAATCCTGTCCTACGCAGATGGCTAGTCTTCGTTGAGACTGGTCGCCGTGCCCGAAATTTGGTCATTAGGACATTATTATGATCATTATAAAGTCTATAATGATGAATCTATTTTTATCAAACAGTTCATTTACTACTCATACTCGAATGAACAAAATGGAAGTAACAATGACGAAAAAGGAATTTTATTCGCATTATTTAATAGCGGCTTGATTAAATCACCTCTCAACATGGGAATACCAATGCCAGAGTATGTATTAATAGTCGTGAATGAATTTCAACTGCATTCCCGTGCGCCGCCGCGCTGAATTAGTAGCGACGTATTTAGAACATCGCGGGTGCGTGTCTGCTTGCTTGTGTGTGCGCGCGACCAGCCGACAGGTGCGCGGGCGATCACTCGTTCACTTGCATTACCTGGCTTAGCGCTGACTGCTGAATACTTCGCTGCTAATTACACACACTCGTTTTATTTAGGTTTTACGTATGTAAGTGCGTGATTGCTTTGTGAAGCGCTTGCTATTTTGTAAGGGTTTGTGGAATAAAATTAGTAACGTCTTTTTTATTGATATATATTTTATAAACACAGGAAGGTAAAAGTTTAGGTAGAATGGGTCGGCTCGACCGGGGTCTTGAGGACCAAGCTCTCACAGAATACCAGCGTAAAATGCTGCTGTGTTTCGTATGGTGAGTGTAGAGAACCGGAGAGCCTTTTTACTGGAGACGAGGCATTCCATCTTAGTCCTCAGAGATGAAAACACATCTGCATTTTGATTCTTAATCGAGGTTAAATGTAGCGATGTCTATAGGCCACAGCAACCACTTACCATCAGGTGGACCGTATTGCTCGTTTGACACACATTCTGATGTTGGGGCAAGCCCGGCTTCTCGGCTTCTATGGAGGCTTCGCTACCGTATTTGCCATAGTTACCACGCTTGGCAAGAGAATTGGCAACCACAGTTTATTATTTTTAGTCGTTATTAGGAAGACGCTGGAGATGGGCTCCTGATTTGTTTCCCTCTGTTCCCTCTTACGACACCCACGGGATAATATTGGATAGTGGATATTCTTGCATCTCCACTACATTGTAAAATCTTTTAATTGTCTTAATCAAGGAAAAAATAAGAATATAAAATAAAACTTTTTTCAACATCCTAACACATCTACTTGTAAAATAAGACGAATCTGGTGATAGCTAAAGGTCGAAAAAAAAATTTAGAAAACGTTGGCCAGCGTTAAATCTGTTGCTTAGATTATTCGAAGTAATTCTTTCGTCTCATAAATAATTATCGAAATCTTTACGTATTAGGTAATATTACATTGATTCACGAGTCTGCATTAAATAAAAACATTTTGAATTCATATCGGCAATATATGTAAATTTTACGAGAAAAGATTTATGGTAAATAATATTATGTGAGCTTTAGCATAATGTGATATGAAAAAATATTATTTAAATGATATTACGAGAAAGTTGAGGAAACGATACGAAAAAGCGATCAAAAATTAATAAAGATACCACGAAGAAATTGTACAGCACTATTATTTTCCTTTTAATAATAACTCGTGAATAACGTCTCGAAAGATTAGATATAACGTAATACTTTGCCCGTTTTACGTGGGCCGTATTACAAAATGAAAAATCAAAAACGTCGATGTACTCGCTGCTAGCGTTAATAGTTTATGTTGATTTTTAGATGTGGCAATAAAGAAAGTGGCCTAGGAGTCATCGGTATCTGGTGGTGGGCCAAGTTGCGGCAAGGTCACCCTCTATTCGATAACAGGCGTTAAGCTATTATTGTATAACAGTCTGTTTGTTTATATTTTTTATGCCAGTGTCAATGGCCGGGTGGAGAATAAATAGCCGAGTGGAAAACGTCACTCAGACATGATATTTAACGTCATACATGCGATGTGGCTTAGTCGATTTTTTTTTTTAATTCGAAATACTGGTTGCACTGCTGTCATCGCTTATCGCTAAGTATAATCGGGATTAATATTTAATAATATAGGCAAATTATTATTAGAAACCAAGAACCCGACGGCAGTGATCTAATTAACTGAAGATAAATTTCAACAAACTATATTACATTTGTAATGTATTCATTGATACCTTATATTTGACACTAAACACGATACAGTAGAACCAGAGTAACCGACATAGCCCAACGGATTAGTAAGCGGAAGTGGCAATGGGCCGGCCATATAGCTCGAAGAACCGACAACCGATGAGGAAGAAAGGTGATCGAGTGGCAGCATCGTACAGACAGGCGAAGTGTAGGGCGTTTCACCACTAGATGGAGTGATAACCTTGTAAGACATCCAGAAAGTCGATGGGTGCAGGTGGCTCAGGACCGTGATTTGTGGCATTTCTTGGGGTAGGCCTATGTTCAGCAGTGGACTTGTGAAGGCTGTAATGATGATGATGATGATGAAGCACGATACATTTCCAATTATAATATTTTTAGATTATGGGTCTCACGTTTTTGACAGTTCATGCTAGTTATATTAATTTTATGCTATATAGTTTATTATATAGTCTGTGCTATCTGCACAATACGACAAATCGATTAAGTAATATTATTTGCCAAAATCCGTCGATTATTCAGCGGATAGTCAGCGAATAGTCAGCGGACATATATGTATATGTACGTACCTACATACCTTCATACCAGTCAAAAATATTACCCTCCTTATGAGCTAAACCGTAGTCGAATCAATACATAACTGGTTATCGTATTAAAACAAACAGTACACATAATAAAGTAAAACGCACGTGTGTTTTGGTTATAGAAAGTACATATTTGCATATTGGTCCCCAAATACGGGTAGTCATAAAACCACTAATTTCACTCGTAAAACTCCACGGCTGGAAATGAATGAACTTTTGCGGTGTTGGAAGGATTTGACTATACCAAACTGCCACTGCCACGCCTGGCTGGCGAATAGTCAATTGCAGTATCAGACGTCACGGCACTTTGAAACTGCTGCATGTCGCCAGTCTGGGTCCGACACGCGTAACGCGTAACTTGGTGGTTATTACACCAACTATCAGAAGCTATGAGATCTCTCTGGCATTTCAGATAGTGACCTCTTACTGTTACGTCAACAACGGGACAAAATACGATGATGGATTACTTTACCCTACCACCCGACAGCAAATCAATAAGTTCATTATTATAAAATCTAAAAGTCTATTAGCTCTTACGTTAAGTAGTTATTTGTAAACACTAAATATGTTTTTATTAGCATAATATGTTACAATAGCGACTCGCGCTTGTTCCGTCACAGGCGGCTGACCGTCCTCTTGCTGTAAACTATCGAAATAAAGCGGGAAAATTGGCAATATCCGCTGTTTTATTGGCCTCTTCATTTGCATAAAGATTTTACTTTCCACACCATAATACTCAGTAGTAATAATAAATAAAAATATAAAGAGTTACTGAAATATTTTCAACTGCAATTCCGTTACGGAAGTCGACAATAAAATTTATTACACTTTGATTCCGTCGAGACCCATTTGTTTTTGTGGTCAGTAATATAAATGTATGTTTTAAATAAACTCGCTGGAAATAGGCCTCTTCCATAGGATTTTGCCATAGTTGCCACGCTTGGCAAGCGGGTTGGCAACCGCAGTGTTTTATTATTTTAAGTTGTTATTAGGAAGACGCTGCTCATCTGCCCATCTTCTGTTTTAATTTCCCTTTGTCGCCTCTTCTGACACCCACGGGACGATATGGGGTAGTGGATATTCTAACACCGCCACTACACGGTTACACATTTATAGAAACAAAAATACTATTAAAGTAATACCTTTTCCGTTCTGATACTAAAACATGTGAAGTGGTTTATAAAACTAAAATCAATGTGTTCATTAACTATACGTTTTTTTTGATGTAAGAAAATCACAAATTAATATAACGGTGATGTAAAGTGACCATCAATAATGATGATGATGATGATGATAATGCTATTAAATAAAAAAAATATTTGTTAATACAATTATTAGCCAATTAGTCGTGATAATATTTTTTTTTTATAGTATAAGGGTGACAAACGAGCACACAGTCCACCTGATGGTAAGTGGTTCCTGTGGCCCATAGACATCTACATCTATCTTCGTTTGCGAATTAAAATGCAGATGCGTTGTCAGCCGTGAGGACTAAGATAGAATGCCTCTTTTCCAGTAAAAAGGGTCTCCGGTTCTCTACACTCACCTTACGAAACACAGCAGCATTAAGCTGCTATTTTACGCTGGTATTCTGCGAGAGCGTGGTCCTTCCCCGGTCGAGCTGACCCATTCGTGCTACAACTATACTAGTAAATATAGCTGCAGCATGGCTCTACCACATATAAAATAGTATAGAATATAAAATAGTAATGAAGATGTTGATTTTACAAATCAATATTTAGTTTTAACGGAATATATTTTGCTGTTTTGTGCTTTTATTAACAGCCTCTCGGCATTTTTAAACATAGTAGTATCGTGTACTAGATATTTTTAACAAATATAGTATTCGGACTCCTAATATAGTAGGGTTGGCAACCCGGATAGAAGTAAACACGCACACTTGTCGTCAAAAGTTATAGCATAATATTTTGACACGTGAAAACATATTTGCGTAAATAATCACCAGTACGTATTCTGAAATGTCGTAGTCGTAGGTGTTACATCTTAGAATATCGTTTGCTTATTTCCAAGCAAGCGTGCCAAAATATATAGGACAAGGCCGGTCTCGTACCGCGTGCAGGCATACAAATAAAACACTGGACATTTCGACATAAGCTTCTGACATTTATTAGAAGGAAAAAAAAAATCGTAACGTGGACGCGGCGATTGATGCAAGACAATTTACAACATCCGTTTTATCTGACGATCTTCTTCTAAGTGGTTTGAAAAAGGATTAAATTGAGTATTATTTATTTTTGTGGCCAAAAGATTTCTTAATTAATGCATTTTATTTGCATAAATTACACTGCTAAACATAGGTATCCCCCATAGATTGCTTCATTGGGGGTTTTTACGTGACATTTAGCCATAGTTTTTTTTACGTGGTTGAGCCATGCTGCAGCTATAATAGTAGTATAGCTGTAGCACGAATGGGTCGGCTCTACTGGGGAAGGACCACGCTCTCACAGAATACCAACGTAAAATAGCAGCTTAAGGCTGCTGTGTTTCGTATGGCGAGTGTAGAGAACCGGCGACCCTTTTCACTGGAAACGAGGCATTCCATCTTAGTCCTCACGGGCGACAACGCATCTGCATTTTGGTACGTAATCGAGGATAGATGTAGATGTCTGTGGGCCGCAGCAACCACTTACCATCAGGTGGACTGTGTGCTCGTTTGTCGCCCTTATCCTTTAAAAAAGTTGGTGCGCTAGGGTTGGCGACCGCAGTTTTTTATTATTTTGATTTGTTATCGGAATGATGCTGCAGCCCATCCCCTGTTTCAGTTTCCCTCTGTCGTCTTTTACGACGCCCACGGGACGATATGGGGTAGTAGATATTCCTAAACCGTCACTACACAGTTAAGTATGGCTAGGTATGTTATGTTGGTTTTTTTTTTTATAGTATAGGGTGACAAACGAGCACACAGTCCACCTGATGGTAAGTGGTTGCTGTGACCCATAGACATCTACATCTATCTTCAATAAAGAATCAAAATGCAGATGCGTTGTCACCCGTAAGGACTAAGAAGGAATGCCTCTTTTCCAGTAAAAAGGGTCTCCGGTTCTCTACACTCACCATACGAAACACAGCAGCCTTAAGCTGCTACTTTACGCTGGTATTCTGTGAGAGCGTGGTCCTTCCCCGGTCGAGCCGACCCATTCGTACTACAACTATACTACTAATATAGCTGCAGCATGGCTCTACCACGTTCTTTAATAGGGTGGTTATACCTATATTAATTGCAATACTTTTTAAGAGCTGACAAAACAAATCATTTTATAGAAATTATGTGGTAATTTAACCGTAAATACCACAGGAACCTAGGCAGCTCAGAGGACAAGTGTTTGCCTTTAAACTTCATGTAGGCGAGCAAACAGTTTTATTACTGGCGCCACCACCGAAAGTGCAATTTTAAGTGCTTATAAATACTTATCATGAAGTGCTAAGCGATAAAGAAAATTATCGTCGGGAAAGCGGTTTACCTGAATAAGCTAGTAAGTGAAGGTGGATCTCTACTCTAAAACTATAATGTCTTACACTTCCAATATGTGCGTTTTCTATAACACGAGTATATTGTAATTTAACAACCCATAACGAATTATAAAGTAATTCTGTACGCCTCGTTTTCGAGTCTAATAATAAAAACATAATAATTGTTTGACGGTATGACAACTTCCTTGAAATGGTTAATTATATACGCCATATTATAGTATGAAATTGACAATCGTAGTTAAGTACATACTTAAAACAGATAAGTTACATTCAAGTTGGTAACATACCAACAATATTGATCCGATGAATAAGAATAAGACTGACAATTTATGAAATTTTGTGTAAATGCATACATTTTTATTCCACTAATATTTGTTTTAGAAAAGATAATAAAACGTTCTGCTAGATTTATTACTATTTGATTTGGTGTTGTAGGTTGTCATTTGAATTATTTACAGTACGCAGTCCGAGTTATCTGCGGCTATAACAATAGAGCCTGTGACTCAACCAAAGAAATTTCTATGTTGCGAATCCAAAGACAAGGAAACGACGTGCGGGTAATAGCAACAAATCCGCCCCCGTATTTTGTATACAAATTTCATTTACAATACTATTTGTATACAAAATATAGTTTGTGTAATAAATATATTCAGGAATGTCTACATTTCTAAGGTACCTCTATGATGGAACACAAATTCTCTATTCGTATGACTATCTGATATTATAAAAACATAATTATATTACCTATTATTGAATCTTAATTTTAGGTGGACAAATATGTCACCCTAACTCGTGTAAATATTTTGGATGCAACAAGATTTATGTGCTATTTCCCAAAGATGACACCCTAGGAATATGAGAGTCATAGCAAAACATATCTCTTGAGCTGCGATCACAAGTTACTGTAAAATAGATTAGAGCACGTATGAAACATTTATGGAATTTTGTACTAACGTTGTACAGCCGCAGTAAGGGGCTAAGCGCTCGCTGTAAATTTCACATTATGCAGCGTACCGGAATAATTGGTCAATAACCCTGTCAGGAATGAGAGGAGGCCTGCGGGTTCGAATCCCGCACGGAACAAGTATTTGTATGGCCTACAAATAATTGTTCCGGGTCTGGATGTTTGTCCTTGTGCAATTTATGTTTGTAAACTGCCTTCACGATACAGAAGAAAATCCTAGTGTGGGGGTACCGTTTATTAAATAAAAAAAGCGTAACATACGGACTTTTCAAGATTAGGTTCAATAAACATTATCCAAAGTACTATCTATATATTAAAAAAGCTAAGTATACACATAAAGACCAGTTTAAGACCATCTGGCGCGAACGAGTGCATACGTGAAGGTCGTTCAACATACTACGATTTTATGTCGCGTGTCCAACGCCTTGTACAGTTCATTACACGATAATCATAAAAACTCGAAGCACAATATGTTGTGCACTAACACTATGTTACGATTTAGCTATTCGACAATTATAATGATCGACACACGAATTTGGTATCTTAGTAAGATTTATAAAACGAGCGATTTGACAAATAAAATAACCAACATACAAATTTGGTACCCCACTAGTATGTATTATTAACATGTTTTTAAATCACAACTTTGGTTAAAAAAGATGATCATAACACGGAAGTGTTGTGTATCAATTTTTCACCAAAAATCAATGCTATATAACGAACGAGACTTCGCCGAATGGTGGTAATTTTCATTCGAACATATCATACGAAAAATTCCACAGTGTGGTAGGGAGAAGCATTACTTGTGTGAGGGCTTCTCTACTTAATAGAGACTTTTTCTTATAAAACTGAAGTGACAGGAACTTACAGTCCACCTTATGGTAAATGGCTACTGGAGTCTATGGACACACGGGACTAACTTTAAACAAATTAGTCAACATACGCATGCGTTGACAACGCATCTGTAAACTCATTTGTTCTGTAAGATAATCTGTAAGATTTTTTTTTTATAGGATAAGGGTGACAAACGATCACACAGTCCACCTGATGGTATGTGGTTGCTGAGGCCCATAGACATCTACATCTATCCTCGATGACGAACCAAAATGCAGATACGTTGTCACCCGTGAGGACTAAGATGAAATGCCTCGTTTCCAGTAAAACGGGTCTCCGGTTCTCTACAATCACCATACAAAACACAGCAGCGTTAAGCTGCTATTTTACACTGGTATTCTGTGAGAGCGTGGTCCCTCCCCGGTCGAGCCGACCGATTCATGCTACAACTATACCAGTAATATAGCTGCAGCGTGGCTCTACCACGTAAAAAAAATTTTCTTACAGAACAAAGATGATGGAATATCTTACTGCCTGTATTTATTTAATTGCTCTCTATACCCTTCAGACCGGAACCATCGAATAAATAACAGTACTAACGTGTCGAAACACAGCGCAAGCACTGCTATTTGGCAGCAGAAACAGGTAAAGGAGTCTTACCACCTAGCAAGTGTTTTTTTCTACTTTTTGCCATCTCACACCGCTTAACGCAAGTCCCTTACAAACGCAAGCCAAATCTACTTCGTATTTAAGCTTTTCGCATTAAATCTTCAAGCCACTTTTTGACGGCACGGTGGCGCAGTGGCGAAGCGTTCTATAGCGACACTGCGGGCTACTTGTTCGAATCCCGCACACGTAATGAGTTGTATGGCCTGCAGATAATTGTTCCCGTTCTTGATTTTTTGTCAAGGTATAATTACTTATATTGTGGAATTTTAAAATCCTAATGTTGCGGTACGTTTTTATAAAAATCAGAATTTAATTTTATCAGGTCATCTGTCCATCTAGTTTGTGGTTTATTTACTTACTAGATATATATTACGTAAAGCATAATATAGACTGTTTGTTGATGAATATGTCAATTCGAAAATAGTTATCATTATAATCTAAAATAATACAATGACCTTAGCGCAATGAAACCTCAGTAATGATACTATTGTCAATTAATGCAACGTAATCGCATTTAATTGCGAGCATCGAGCCGGCGCTACACGCTAATGCCCGCTACACACGTAGCGATATATCGTAGCGATAAATCTGTGCAAACCGATTTGCGCAGATTTATCGATCGTGTGTATGACAAATCGTTGCAGATTATCGTTCATCGGCGGCAGTTGCAATTTCTATCAGATAAATCGTTGTCGATTGCGTTTGCACAGTTTTATCGTCGCGTGTGGATTGCGGCCGCTTATTGTAGAAAGCTTCATACATTCGTAGGGAAGACCTGTAGCAGAAAATCGCAGTGTAGCAGATAATCTTTCATTACAGTGTCCTGTTTCTTTATTAGTGGAGTAACTAAAGCCTGCAGATTTAAGTATGCCTCCTCGTTCATCTTTAAATAATTAAGCCAATCTTTCGTAGCGAATTTCAATTCATTTAATAAGTAGGTATGAGAAAATAACTTCCTTTTCATGAGCCGCCTTTTTTCATCAAGCCCAATACCGCAAGTGCGTCATCATCTTTCATCGTGGATGACATGTTTCATGCGCGAGTTTCTGCGAAGAACTGACGATCGACGCCGATATCGGTGGCGTGTGGAGACACTAGGGGCGCGCCCTAGTGTCCCTAGTATCGCCCGGGCGTTCGATTTATCTGCACAGTCTGAAATCGCTACGATATATCGTTACGTGTAGCGGGCATAAGTGGAGGTTGCGTGAGGTCCAGCGGGTGTGCAGCCGCCCGCCCGCACGTGACGCTTTTACAACCAATTGTTTACTTTACATCTGTCGAGAGAATGTTACGGTGCAATGTTTTATTTTATTATTATAAACAATAAGGGTAACAAACGTGCGCACAGTCCACTTGAAGGTAAGCGGATGCTGAGGCTCATAGACACCGACATCTATCCTCAATTTATAATGAAAATGAAGAATAGATGCGGTGTCACCCCTAAGTACTAACATGGAATACCTTGTTTACAGTAAAAGGGTTCTCCGGTTGACTACACTCACCATACGAAATACAGTAGCATTGAGCTGCTATTTCACGTTAGTGTTCTGTGAGAGCGTGGTCCTTCCCTGATCGAGCCGACCCATTCGTGCTGCAACCACTAAACAATACGTGCATGTAGCTGCAGCGTTGCTCTACCACGTAAAAATATGTTACTAAAAATATGTGGCTCCTTCTTCCTCTTCATCAGCCCGTACAAGTTGACTGCTGGAAAGAGGCCTTTTTTGAAGTAGGAAGGATTTGCCTTGTCCCGCTTGGCAGGCGGGTTGACGAATACCAGACCCTCAAATGTCTAAAATTTTTCGCCTGGCATAAACGAGATGGTTATACCGCCATCTTTTAGAAAGCGTAAAATCTTTCTGGCATATCCTATAATCGTCTATTACGACACCCCCGAAATGGGGTAATGGACACTTACGCCACTAACATACGTCACCAATGGCATGTAGCTAAATAATTTCTCACAGAAAAAATTCACTTCATTTGGCAGTGTTTTGACAAATTAGGGTCCCATTTGCGTGCATCACAGACGAAATGTTGGTTACTCAAGTGGCACCCCGTAGCACTAGATTGTGTATGACGATCTGATGGAGTAGATGAATGCAGGTGCATCAGGATCGTATTTCGTGTTGTATGATTAATACCTTGAAAAAAAAATAGCTTACAACTAGTTTATTTATAGGAATAAAAAAATGTCTCCTAAAGGTCTATGCACACTGAGCGCTTTGATCACGCTGTCACTTTGACAGATGTCAGTGGTCTGACAATGCCATTGACAGTTATGGCGTTAAATAAATTGATAGTAAAATAAACTATGAAGTAGTTAATGTAGTGATTTTAGCGCTCAACATCGACTACCCCTTTTATTAGTAGAATACAAAGCACAGACTTTACGTGTTTCGTGGCAATCTATGGTGACTATGTGAAGCAGTGGATTTTTCATAACGACGATGACTATACAAAAGAATATGGTGACAAAAGAATACCTCGACCGCTCGATGGCAAGAGGTCAAATGGCTCATAGAACATCTACGTCAGTTCGCGATAAATAATTGAAATGTAGTGCGTAGTAATAGTTTTACTCTTTACGATTAGCTCACGAAAAAATATGTCGTCGTCGAAAATTTTCAGTCAGGATTTGTTGCTATTCCTTAAATTTATGGATATGGAGAATGTTTTGTTTGATTATATAAGAAAGAAACTCACTTTGTTACATAAAACATCTTTAATAAAAACTTGTGGTCTAAAGACGACATTACCAAAAATATTATTATAATTGAATATTAATAACCTTCACGTTTTCTCCTTATTGCAGAGCGCATTATAAGCGTGACTTCATCACAGCATCGCTATAAAACTCCAATTTAATCCAACAGTGTTATTTTTATAAGCGTCAAGATGGGCTCGCAGCATTAAACTCCGCCTCACAAAGGGTTACTTTTCATTTTGTTGCGTTAATACCTTCTTAACCTATGCAACAGCGTGTTTCGCGGCCGCCCATCTGTCATGCCTACCTTTTATCTCGATACAACAACAAATGTTTTTTTTTTTTGAAACGGGTGGAATAAGAGCTCCACATACTCCGCAACCGCATACGTCTTTTATTCCCTAGCTTATACAAACTACACAATGTGAGCAAATCGTAATGCTATTGCAATAAAAAGACTGCTGTTTCTTAAGTTCGCAATCCGATAAACGGATCAGTAAGGTGTAGTTAACGGGGCCGCCATATAGCTGGAAGAATCGGAAACCGAAAGAGTAAAACGGTTTTCGAGATGCAGCCTCGTACTTGGTAAGCGAAGTGTAAGGCGGCCTCCACTAGATGGAGCGACGACCTGATAAGGTGATAAGCGATGCAGATGGTTTAGAACCGTGCATTGTAGCATTCTTAAGGTATGACCTATATTCAGCAGCACACTGTAATAGATGTTGATGACAAAATTCGCAATAGAATTTTTTTATAGGGTGACAAACGAGCACACAGTCCACCTGGTGGAAAGTGGTTGCTGCGGCCCATAGACATCTACATCTATCCTCGATTACAAATCAAAATGCAGATGCGTTGTCACCCGTGAGGACTAATATGGAATGCCTCATTTCCAGTAAAAAGGGTCTCCGGTTCTCTACACTCACCATACGAAACATAGCAGCGTTAAGCTGCTATTTTACGCTGGTATTCTGTGAGAGCGTGGTCCTTCCCCGGTCGAGCCGACCCATTCGCGCTACAACTATACTACTAATATAGCTGCAGCATGGCTCTACCACGTAAAAAATATCTAATATCTTTGTTATGTCTTGCACTGTCATCATATACTATTTTTTCCTTGAAAGTGGATTGTGTGGACAGATGATTAGAACACCATCTTAGCTGATTAATTGTTAAAATTATTTATCAGTATCATTAAAGTAAAGCAAAGTAAGTTATCATTAAAAAGTAAACCGATTACAGCACAGAAAGTGTCGAGTGCCAATTGTTATAAATATTATGCATAAGAAACACTAGCAAAATTGCAATTCACCAAACTTCTAGGAATCATCATTATCATCGTCATCATTACAGTCTATCACCAGTGCGCTGCTGAACAAACGCCTTCTCATAGATTGCCTCATAAGTGGGATATTTGCAATAGTCGCCATGCTTGGCAAGCGAGTTCGCAACCGCAGTTTTTTTATTATTTTCAGTTGTTATAGGGAGATGCTGCTGCCCATTGCCTGTTTCAGTTTCACTCTCTCGCCTCTTACGACACCAAAGCGATGACACGGAGTAGTGTTTTCTCATACGACATCACTACACGGCCAATGACTGAAAACTTATAATTAATTTGTTGCATAACTGCTGGTTTTAGCCATAATTCTATTCTAGAACCCAAACTCAGTGACAGAGATGCGCGGCCTCCTTAATAAATACTTACTTTAAATTACAATTCAACGATGGTTATAACATTCGCAAGGTGAATCTTGTCGAGAAGGACATATGCACTTCCTCATGGCAGAATCGTGATGAAAATAAAGGAAAATGCAATGTTCATAAGGTTGTTTTGAAACTAGACTTTAGAGGTGACACTGTCAATAGCGGCGTGACGTGTACGATCTTAAATGGACCTATTCAAGGTGCTCAAAGGCTCTATAGCGAACCGGTCACGCGCGTCCATGCAACACGATACCCGCACCATTTCTATTGCATACAGCGTCGCATTATCGATGTTTCTTATGACCTAAACGGAGATGATTGCGAGATTTCCATTCGCGAAGAGGTCGCATAGGACGCATACAACTTTGTATTAGTTTCGTAAGTACATTGAACTCTAAATTTATGGAGCGATAAAATTCACGATTCCGCGGAAACGATACCAAATCTCTGGCTCAATCGGATTAAAACGTGTTGGGTATGAATATAAAGAAACCTCACATGTTACAAGATTATAATACCTGTGTAAGTATGAGTAACAAGCTTAAAGGTTAAAACAAGAAATTAATAGAAACAGACGTTACTTTGCGGAAATCCATTATATTAAAGTTAGTAAAAATTACTTTGCCCTATTTCCGCGTAATGAAATTAAATGACGTGTCTTACCTAATTTGAAGAGCACCTCCCGCCCTCCCTCAACTATCCCCACCCTCAACTATCCCCAAGGTTGTGTGTCTTTCCTAGTGTAGTGGTGTGATTAGTGGTGATGGGGATAGTGCACGCAATTGAGGGAAGGCGGGAGGTTATGTAACTCCCATAAGATGAATCGAACGACAACTCTTTATGTTAAGATCCATCAAGCCGTTTAGGCTACAGCAGAGCGTGCCAAAGAAATAGACATACATACCTATATACATACTCTCGAAAAACATTACCCGCCTTCTAGGGCAGTCGGGTAAAAAATGGCCATGTGATGACGTTAAATTTAAAAAGTTTCAATAATTAATACAAATACACAATATTTGAAGGTCAAGTTTAAATTATTACCCAGGAGCATTATCACAAGTCAAATCTGTAACTGAGCCGCAAACAATGGAGAAGCGGTCAATACACGCAGCTACAAAGTAAGGATTCTATATAGCGGAGAGTTACAAACAATAAAAGACTCAATGAATGGAAACATTAATCAATACACTTTACATCGTTGACTTGAAATAAGACTTAGGTTTCATATCGCAGAGGAGTTAGCTAACATTTTTGCTCCATGGCAGGCCTCTGTCACTCTTGCTACCTGCGTGAAATAATTACCTACAATAGCGAGCTGCTCCAGGGGTAGATCGCAGTCGGGGCTAGCGCGTTTTTTATTACAATATTTTAAAAGCACAGAATAAATAATAGTACTACGTACTAAAAGTAAGTAGGATTTATATATAAATATACTTAAATACGTCTTGGACTTTATAGAGTGACCTGAATGATGATATGATGATCATATGAGCATTATGAGTCGTGCACTCTTGGATTTTCCAAACTTTTTTTTTAAATTGAAGTTTGACATAAAATTATAGGAAAATTGGAAGTATAAATAATAAGGTTATTAGTGAAAACTTGTGTGGTTAAGGCATGCACAATTGGATTTACCAATAGTTTTTTTTTAATAAGAAAGCAGTTAAAATATTTAAGCACATATATCAAATATAATTCTGGAAAATATTTGAAGATAGATAGATAGATAACTATTTACCGAACACACTAAACACAAAAAAATATAATAAAATATTTGAAAATGTACAATGAGTGGCTGAAAGCGATTACTTCCAGAGAACCTTTAGATGGACAGGATTATAAAACCACAAAAATCTAACCGGGTCGGTGATGCACCGATTCTAGCAAATTATGATTACTGAAAACAAGTGTTGATTAGTATAAATTGATTAATATTAAATATTTCGACAGTTTAAGTATAAATACTCGCGTGCATAACGTGTACCTCAATTAAATCTAACGACTTGAAGGTTGTTACTGTCAAATCAAACGATTATAGACGCATATTATAATCAATATAATAGCCCTAAAATATCACGGGCCATTGTTTGAGCGCCTTCGAACGTCTCGTCATCACAGCCCCGGTAACGAGCGAAGTGAATTACTCAAACGTCACTCGACGATTCTCTTAAGCCGGGTCCACATTTGATCATCTTGAAGCATCGTATCTCCGTATCGTGGCGCGAAGTGTATCATGATCGCTCGTTTGATCGTAAAAATGTCAGAAAATCATCTGATCCGTCCTTTTCCGCACAAAACCTCGTATCTGATACATCTCATATCGGATTGGTAGTAAGGACGTTTTGATACTTTTCACGGTACGGTGCGATACGATACCTGATACGCCGCGTTCCATCTCTAGTCGGTTTTTCTTAAATCATCAAAGGGTATATAAATACTATACGCAGCTAAGATCTTAAAAAGTTCTGACGCGGAAAAGATATGAGGAGTTATGCCGATACGATGATATGATATGGTTAAGTACGAACGGTTTTTAACACGATATGATCGAAATGAGCGTTCATACTTAGGTTGTATACTCGAGACTATACGTTTGATCAAATTACGTCAAGATCATTAAATGTGGACCCGGCCTTAGGCGCCTTTTTAATCATGTCCACATCTTTATATTGTAAATAGGAGATTAGAAGTCCGATCACGAACTGTGATCAAAAAACTCAAAATCTGATGTGATGCAACGTGAATAAGAATTAAAAGCGTCATTAGTGTGTATGTATGCCCTCGCAATTTCCCCACATCAATTTGGCACTAGGAAATTTGTCCAACTCATATATTTGCGATGGGTCCCCTTAATTTCTTCAAATAATCTTCTCTCTCTAGCCTATTTATTCCACAGCTCTATTCGTATATTAGTTTCAACTTGGTGAAAATAGACATCATTAAAGTCCTCCGGATTTTACTTAATAATCGCGTTTACGGTTTCTCTTGCAATTATATTTAAAATTAAATATCGGCTACCAAATGAGCCTAGCGATTTATGTAATTATTATTTGAAAGCTCCGTGGCGCAGTGGCTTAGCAAAGAGTTGCGGCACTGAAGGCCGCGGGTTCGAATCCCGCACGGCACAAGTATTTGTACGAGGGTGATCCAAAAGTAATGATAATGAAAATAAAACACGGTAATTAAAGTTAAAATAATAATTTATTTTTCTACATAGTCTCCTAACTAATCAATACATTTAGTCCATCTTTTTTCTAAACCCAGGAAAAAAATTCTTTGTCTTGACCCTCCCAAAACGCTTCAACAGCGGCCATTACTTCGCTATCGTCTTCGAATTTCTTGCCTCGGAGGCGTTCCTTGAGCCGAGGAAAGAGGTAGAAATCACTAGGAGCTAGATCTGGCGAATAGGAGGTGTTCGAGCAGTTCGAATCCCGTTTCTTGAATGGCAGCCATCGCAACTGCGGCTTTTGTGAGCCGGTGCGTTGTCTTGGTGAAACAGCACTCCAGCTCGCAGTTTGCCGCGTCTTTTTTCCTTAATGGCCTCCCGTTATCATTACTTTTGGATCACCCTCGTATGGTCTACAAATAATTGCTCCGGGTCTTGTGTTTGTCCTTGTGCAATTTATGTATAAACTGCCCCACGATACAGGAGAAAATCCTAGTGTGGAGGTTACGTTTTTTTGAAAAAAAAGTATGTCAGAACCAGGTACATTATTCCAGATGAATATAATGAGTATACATATATTATGGCTAAAAGATATAATGATATTCGTTAACTAAGTCGGAAAAAGTTGTGCCTCGAGAGCTTCCATAACATGCGCTGCGTCAATTGTAATTAAAGTTGCAGGAAAATAATGTATAGCTAAATTGTTCCTCTTGAAAAGTTCTAAAAAAAGTTCGCGACAACATATGTCTATCTATTAAGGATAACTCACAGTAACCATTTTTATATAAAAACTTTCGGTTAGGAAATGTTGAGAATCAAATTAAAATCTATACAATTATTTTAAAGCCTCATAACGGAACGGAAAGTGATGTGGTATACTATGCAGTTTTAAAATAAATTAGATAGATAATTGTTTAACCGGGGCAAAGCCGGGGCGGGCCGCTAGTACTATAGTCGTATATAAACGACGCGGTACTGTAATATCAGTGAATCATAGTGATTCATTCATCAAAGTGATTAGGGGTACTACGACCTATGGGTCGTATATTTGGCTTATCATCTTAAAACAATCTTCAAACAAATTGTTAATACTATTGTCGAAACAAATAACAATAATTTTACGAAACGATCGCAACGAGATACTGCAGTAGTATGGTTGAGGGTGATGCCCCGAACAGTCGATGTTTTCTGCGATGTCAATAGAAAACAGCATCGAATTATCGGACTTTTAACAACTGACATAATTCCAGCTAATGATTCCACATTCTTGGCTGAAAAACTTGCTCGACAGGTCCGTAGCGGTCGGGGATTGCACTGCACCAGCGCCAACGAAGTATCGACTTTCGCCGACTCATTATTAATACCCCATTGTGGTCTAAATCGGAATGTCTTACTATGGCGTAAAAATATCTAAGCTTGTTACTTAATTATGCTTTAAGGAACTGCAAATTTTAATTCAGTACAAGCAATTTGATAACATCATCGTCATCACAAGCCCGTACAAAATCCCTCCCAAATTAAACGCTACAGCTGCAGCGTTAGAACGGTCTGAGTATTTTGGTTACGTGACTATTGTTGTTGTTTACATAATTAATGTTATGAAACCTGTGAATGTTTTCCAGTTCTCTTTAAAAATATGATGAAATGCGATTACGATAGTACATTGAACGCTAGATTTTATCATAAAATATTACCATAAATTATTAGGATCTTTATGATCAATAAATCATAAGGTCCATCAATCGTCATGCTATGGATGTCGTCAGAGGCGACACAGGGAAATGAAACAGGAGCTGGGTAGCAGCATCAAAATAATAAAACTGTGGTTGCTACCCCGCCTGCCAAGCGTGGCAACTATGGAAAATATTCCCCATGGAACAGTCTATAGGGGAGGCCTATGTTCAGCAGTGGACTTTTGACAGGCTGTGATGAAGATAATTGTGATGATATTTGTCAACAAATATTGAATTTAAACATTGTCAGCGGAACAGTCCCGTCTCTGTACTCACAAACCTGTCTGCACGCCGCGTGATAGCCATGAAATGGGTTTACTTTCAAGAATTGTACTACTATCGACTCATTTTTTAAAGATTTTTGAATAAATATTTGTTTTGAAAAGCGTTTTAAGTTTAATTTTTAAATTTGTTATTATTGGTACATGTTGTGTTCGTCTGTGTTTGTTACATTTAATTTTAGTTAAAGCATGATTTTTATGTTAAGAAGTAATGTCAGCAAACGTTGGTAAATTTAATAATTAAAAAAAAAGATGCCTGTGACTTTAACTGAGACCTAAATTTGCCGTTTATAATCCCATAATATCAAAACACTAAAGATTAAGAGCAAATACACCATACCATAAGTAAATTATATGTAAAACTAGCTGTGAGGGCAAGTGTTACAATGCCTTTTTTGTCAGATACATTCGCGAGATCGCGTACAACAAACCACAAAGTTTCTTCGTAATTGGATGAATGGTATATGAACGCATACTGGACATACAAAAATTATTTTTATACATATATAGATAGAATATAGGTAAGCATAAGGCATTCTTGTGTTTCCGCGATGAAATTAATTCTAAAATTGGCATGCATATTGCGCGAGAACCTTTTAACTTGGACGCACTTCAAGTAAGTGAAAAGGAGCATATTATTATCTTGCAACACGTACGTATTGTGTAAATATACGATAAGACACAATGTTGATTTAAGAAGATGTTGCAAGTGCGAAGTTATGCGTTGTTAGATAGAGTTATATTATCCTATATTATTAAAGTGAGTATATAAATTTGTAATAGCATAGTGGTAAAAAGCTGCCTATGGATGAGAGAATCATCATCATCAACATTAAAGCCCTTCACAAGTCCACTGCTGAACATAGGCCTCCCCCAAGGAATGTCACAAAGCACGGTATTGAGCCACCTGCATCCCTCGACTTCCTGCATGTCTGACCAGATCGTCACTCCATTTAGTAGGGGGTCGCACTACACTTCGCCTACCGGTACGAGGCTGCCACTCGAGAACCTTTTTCCCATCGGTTGTCGGCCCATTGCCACTTCAGCTTACTACTCCGGATGAGAGAATGAAGTTAAATATCTTTTGTGTGTTATAATTATTTCAGGAGCTTCAGCATGAAAGAATTTTGAAAAAAAAGTAAGATTTCGTTAATTTTTAACAGCCTCATTTAGATGTATATAACCCCTAATAATTTATTGGTATAGTATATTTTGTATGTTTAAAACGCTTACTAGCGGCTAAAACATACATTGTTTATATATATATATATATATATATATATATATATATATATATATATATATATATATTTGAGACTGAAAGGTTGAACTGTGAAAATTAACGCTTACTAATTATTATTGGATGTGTTCAGAAACAACAGAAGCACAATTTTAAAGATTTTTTATAAAGTTTTGCATTAACGAACATTGACATGTTTCGGACTTTTTCAAAACATTTTCGTATATGCTTTGCTGTTAACTAAGAGGCAAAATTTGTTTCAACAAACTCAAATCGTTTTGTAATTTTAATATCGTCTATATATTATCTATATATTGTCTATATACTAAGTATTTACAAACCTTGTAAAAAAATCAAGCCGGATATAAAGCCCTATTAAATATAGAACTGTATTTTTATTTATAAAAAAAGTGTATGCACAAATGTAGTATGTGTGGAAGACGCAAGTGCGGAATTTCCTTATCTGACGTTGATAAAGAATCTTGGTGCCATTCTTTACTAAACCTTCTCCTTGAGCACGGACATCAGCTTGCGGTTGCAACTATATTTATCCTTATAGACATGTTAACATCTGTCCTTACTTTAATACGTTAAAAAAATATACACTTAATATTGTTCATTAATTTTTATTACAGCGCTATAGTATAATTATTAATAGTGGAACCCGTAAAACATGTGTTTTTTTTTTCTGTGTATTATTCGTGTAAATAACATAAATTATTATTTCAACAATACCGTTTTCGATGTAATTTTTTGTGTCTGAGAATGGTTTAGAATTTAGATTCTCTATTGGACGCGGTAGATTGAGCTGTTGTCGAGATCCAGAAATCACCCGTGCGAAGCCGGGGCGGATCGCTAGTACTAATATATATTTACCGACACATTTAAAAAAAACTCCCGAGTCGTGTGCAACAACCTTTGTTACAGTATGGTGCGTGTTACAGCGGAATAAATACCGGCTTGAGCCGTAGAGCACAACCCCGACCTGCGTTGTAGTCGATTTTAAGGTCTTACAGGTTAAGTACAAGGACGTAGGTAGAGGATAGAGAAAATTCCTTACGCGATCGGTTCAACAGTCGCAGTCGTTCATTTCGTTCCCACGTTTTCAATCTTTACTTGGTGGTATATTTCCTGGGTACACTTACGAGCGCGAAGTTGCCTCCAGTACCGTTTCCACTACTGTTGCTCCGTGGGGTTCGCGCCGAGAAACGTAAAATAACTCGTGTTAAAGCGTATGTATGTACGATCATAAAGCTAATACATTTCATTATTGATAATCGTTGATTATCACTTACTTAATTTAAGTAATAATTATATCTATACCTGTCTCTTTCTATTGTCACTTAGTGAAAAGAGAGTGAGAGCATCTTTAAGCATTTCTGAAATTGGCGTGGATTTTAATGAGTAAAGGCGAAAATGTTTCTGTTTATTTATATATTGTTTCGATTCCCCCGCTAACAGTGGGGCTCAGCCCGACTCGCGGCGCCAAGGCGAGACTAACCGAGCGGTCGAGTGGGCGACCATGCCATCTGTCGCTTCATACTTACAACGCACCACGCTAAGCTCATCTACAGACTACTTCATAGTTATTTAGATCGTCTGTTATAATATTTACAAGCTCACTGTTTTTTTATAATAAACGTGACAAACGAACTTACAGTTCACCAGATGGTAAGTGGCACATGGACAACAGCTGTTACCAACTTCCAACAAGGAAGGTCACAAATTCGCCGTCGCCTTTGAGGACTAAGATGGATGGAATGCCTCACAGCCTGCAATTACATTGGCTCTCTATACCAAGAGTTCCCAAACTTTTAGGTAATGGAACACTCACTAAACCCCTTTTATTTTATGGAAACCCACATCAAATGATTACATATATCATAGACAGTGCAATTGAAATATTATAATATATTTCTCGCTAAATACCTACGTATTTATAATAACAGTAATGGGTTCTTCGCATCACATATTTTGCACCAATTATAAATAATATTTGTAGCAGTGAAATTATTTAACAAGCAAAAATAATAATTTCGCGGAACCCTGGTGACTTTTCGACGGAACCCTTAGGTTCCGCAGAATCCACTTTAGGAATCTCTGCTCTATACCCTTCAGACCGGAAATTTGGCGGCAGTAATAGGTAAAATTGTGGCACCTACGTATAAAATGAGACCTAGTACTAGTAACTATTACCACCGAGTATGAGTAACTATTCTGATGTGCCTGAACTAGCATAAAATATTCCAGATGTCGATTAAAGTTTCCAACCGACTTCAAAAAGGAGGAGGTTCTCAATTCGTCGGAATATTTTTTTCTATGTATGTTCATTGATTACTCGAATACGCCTGAACCGAATTGAAAAAGACAACCGAAGACACGCGTACTCTATATTTGACATTAGGCTTCCCTTAAATTAGAAAGATTCGAGCAATATATTTTTGTATCGATATTGAGTAATTGTAATAATGATATGGATCAAAAATACTTGGATCAAACGAACAGGTTTCGATTTCAATGTATGAAACGAACCAGTCCAATCGTTCAATGGAGAGAGAACATAAAAGCTATCTATTGTTATTTTGTGATAATGCACAGTTCTGCATAAATAGCGATCATTGTGGCATTGTGGGTCACAGCCTGATTTCGAAATTGAGCAGTTCTGGTGTGAGACACGGTAGCGAAGCCTCCATATAAGCCGAAGCCGGGGTTGCGCTACCAAACTGTCCAATCAATAATATCAACTAACTTTTATCGGGCTTTTGAGAAGACGATCGCTCCTTTCTAACCTGTGGCAAAAGTTCTATAATGAAATATAATTACGATTGTTTATATAGCAATTAGTATGGAGCCTTAAGCCGGGCTTTCGGTGTGAAGTTAGTCAAGCACAGGGGCGCGCGGGCGATACGTTTGCAGTTCACTTCACATTTCAATGTTTACTCTGTGTGTTTACTTGAGCGAAAGAATATTGCGAGTTGAAAATTCATGCTTTTTAAAGATTTTAGTGAAAATGGAGGGTAATATTGTTCCTTGTGATGAATAGAAGCGTGTTAAAGTGCTAATCGGCGAGGAAAGGTAAAATCTTTAAACTTTGTTGAGAAAAACAGCTCATATCCACGCCGAAACCAACGCCTGATCTGTGTATTTTGATCACATTTATGAAAACACATTGCAAAATAACTCTGCTCCTCGTTTGAGACGCAATGTGCGCTGTGCTCAGACAGAATACAAACGACTTTTTGTTGAAATAATTGATAACATATCTTCAGAAATTAATGGCCGGTATTCTGAAATGTACAAATTAACATTTTCAATTGTTCAACATCAAACTATTCGAAAATATCGTTCAGATTTTCCTTTAGAGGCATTAGATTCATTATTTGAAAATTACGCAAACCATTTTGATAAACAAACATTGAAAAACCAATTGATTTCATTGTATTCCTCCCCTGAATTAAAAGACCGCAATGTTTTCGAACTCATTGACTTTATAAACGAAAATAGTCTTGAAGAGGCCTTCCCCAGCTTTTAAAGTTAGCTTATCTTGTCGTAACTATTCCAGCCACAAGTTCCTCCGCGGAACGTGCTTTCTCATCTCTGAAGCGCATCCATACTTATTTGAGAAATACACAAGGTCAAGAGCGTCTTTCAGACTTATCAATTATCGCAATTGAAAAACAGTTATTGGTACAATTAAAACGTTCACCAACATTTTACGCGGACGTAATCAAATCTTTCCTTAAGAAAGAGAGACGATTCGATTTAGAATATAAATAATTTGTTTTTTAATTTTGTACATAGTTTGTTTGTACTTTGTTCATGCTTTTCTTTTGTTCATGTATTGTATTGTATGCAAATATATTTTTTTCGCTCAAGCAAATCCAAACGGCTTTTTCGAAGCCACCGAAGGTAATCAATTGCTGATATGTCATACAATCTATCTAGCAGTAGTATGCCTTCTGTGTACTTTGTTAAACACGTCCTCGATAGCACTGAATATGAAACTGAAGAGTGGAGACAGATCAAGATTGGTGTATTTTATAAAACTGGTAAAAACAACAAAACCATATCTTGTGCTTGCCCTAATTTGGAGCCCTAGCTTCGCCACTGGTGAGACACGTGCATTACCCTGACTTGTCCAGTCGGTATCGAAAAATAGACTACGTGGCCTATTTCAAACAATTTAGATCCCTCTCATAATGTTATTTAAAGTAAGCACGTACCATAACCAAACTGTTTTTATTGCACACTGTACCCTATTGATATTTTCTGCTTGACTTGTAAGTAGAAAGCTCGGTGGTATTAAGTCCTCCTTTTCGTACGCGTTTTTAATTTAGAAAAAAACAATATAACAAAATAAAAGAAAACACCCAAACACCCAATATAAAAGTCACAAATAATATATTTGTGAATCACGAGTTGTCATAAAAAAAAAGTTTAAAATTTGATTTTTTTATAAGTAATTTACAAAATGAATCGTCGAGGGGAACAGGGGAAGCGTCTCGACACGTCTGGCGTCAATTTGAGGGTGGTCTTATTGAATCAATTGTGATTTACTGAAACGTCATCAGTTTATTGTAAATCTGACCGCTAATATAAGGTTGTTCGTCCTGTGCGAACTAAGATATAATGCCATGTTACCAATAAAAAGGGACTTCCGTTCTCTATAGTCACCATAAGAAACTTAGAAGTCTGAAGGAATCGAAAGGAAGGAAAAAAAAGGAAAAGGAAGGAAGGTAAGGACGCTGGTATCTGTGAAAGCGTGGTCTTTCCTCGGTCGCGCCGACCCATTCGTACTCCCATAATATAGTTGCATCGTGGTTTTACCAGTTATAAATCAATCATTAGGACAATAACTCCTACCCCGAAATTCAGCTACTCTTAATTGCTTTGTAACTTTGAAGCTTACGTGTTTAACATGTGTAATAAATACTACCGAAAAATTCCGAAGGTTGAGGCGTTCGCCGTATGTGACATTGAAGGGAGCGACCACAATCGACGCTGGACGATTCCTATGCCGTCACTGCGGTAGCATGTCAAGGTTATGGAGTACGCCCAATTCTGTATATACGTACTTCAATCTATATATACATAATTTAGATATATATATATATATATATATATATATATATATATATATATATATATATACCTATACTATATCACTTTGTAACATCACGTTTGTAAATTAGCAGCGTCATTGATTATTGTAGATTATCTATTGTCAATTTTTATGTATATAAACTAGAGAACATTTTTGTGTGGCACGATTCGACAAATTGTTACGTATTTTTACACAAATTCAGTAATTTGTAGACATTGTTGTTTGCTGTAAATGGATATTATTGTAGAATCAAATATAAATATACAAATATATGATACAAGAACAAACCTTTACCATGTCTGTTAAATTGCTTGCACGAAAAATTATCGCGTTAAATTAGAAGAAAATACTAAGTGCTTCCATGCGAATATAAGGCGTTTAGGGTGCATTTACACTAAGTCGAACTTCATACTTAACAATACCGTTTAGTATTTATTATATTATCATTCGTTATATGATGTGTTATCACCGCATGATTACAAAAACATAAAGGAGTAACTTTGACAACTTTTAAAATCACTTTTCTAGTCCTTTTCCCGGTACATAATTAAAGAATGAGAAAGGAAAATTACTGAATAATAGTCATGTAATAGTCCAGTCAAATAAGGTCTGAAATCAAAATGTTGACACTCAACTTTGAATTTTTGATATAATGTAGTATTAATGATACAAAACCAATGTGTAAAGGTTTTCGTGTCCGAAACCCTCGGCAAGGTTTAAAAAAAACACTGTCTAAAGTGTTTTTTCGCAATTACTCGAAAACGGTAAAAATTAGACAAAAAAGTTCTTATAACAATGTGTAGAACTTACAATTTTACATAAAAAAGGTTATATGATTTTTTTTCCTCCGGTCAAATTTAACAGAGTTAGGGAGGTTTTAAGTTTAAGGGATGAACGTAAATTTTAAAAAATCGTAGGGAGTAGAAAAATAAGCGATTTTTTTTAAATTGCTTAAAAAATCTAACCCAAAGGTTAGATTTTAAGTTTAGAAATTAAATTTTATATATATAATGTATATTGCATTTAAAGCCACAATTTTTTTTCATAACAAACCGAAACAAACAAGAGTGAATATGTATAAATGAGTAACAAAAATATCAAAAGATAAAAATATGTTTGACTATACAATACTTACTCACCTAAGTAAGTAAATAGGTAGTTGTAGCATAATATAATTTGTATGATGAGTGTAGAGAACTGGAGACGGTTTTTACTGGAAACGAGGCATTCCATCTTAGTCCTCAGGGGTGACAACGCATCTGCAAGTTAATTCTTAATCGAGGATTGATGTAGACGTCTATAGGCTACAGCGTCCACTTACATTCAGGTGGACTGTGTGCTCGTTTGTCATCCTTATTCTATAAAAAAAAAATGACAAAGTTTTGATTCTTTCACAGTTACGTATAGCTAGCTATAGTTTGATAACATTTCGGATTCGGACATACTCGCTCACGGCTTGGTGTGAGCACAACCTAACTGATAGCGACCCACGCAAGTCTCCCCTCACACACCTGCCCTCACAGACGGCGCGAACGCTCCGATGCGCTTCGCCTGACGTGGTTACATGCAGCCTTCCGAATGATGTGAGTTATCATTTATCACATCATCGATGCTATCGGAATATGATAATGAGTTAACGCAAGTGGTGTTAATATTATAAAATAAGAACGCAGAACAAAGAAGTGAAAGTACTCAACATTTAGTATAATCTGGGACAAAATATTTTGGTATTATCCAGTAACAACAGAAAATAATTTAATGAATAGTTATTTTTTTTTGCAATAGTGAAATGAAATCTTTACATATTACGACATAAGAAACTAAATTTCCGGAAAAAGAAACGGCTAAAGATACTTTGGAAGTATTAATTTTTCATGTTTTTCTCCTTTTGTGACGCAATAACATTATTTAAAAACAAATGAAAATCAATAGGCTCATGGATAATTAAAGCTAATTTCGTAATAAAATTATATACAAACCTATACAATTGAGCGTGGTAGGTGATAACGAAGCCTTTGTTACATACTCAATTTCACGTGCCGTTGTCGCAATCGGTCAGGACAATATTTATCGCGTTGTAGTGACTTCATAAATAAAATAGGAATAGGTATAAAGTTTAGAAGCGCAGGTTACACAAATCGACTGGAAAACAGGATTCAGACTTCAGACGAAGACAATACAACAGAAGAAACAGGTGTTATACTGTTACAGCTGCGAAAACACATAAAAAAATCATTGCAAAGAACTCTGAGCTCGCGAGGGTATATCTGAGCGATTGTATCGGTCAGTGAAAGTTTTTATTACATGTTAATGAAAGAAATAAAATTACGAAATTTCTTCCGCAGTTAAAAGAAGATTAACTGATTTCCATACCGATGACTACGCTTTTTTGATATGGTAACATTGCTGCTGTTACAAATAATGAATGCATTTGTATACTCAGTGAATGCAAAAGACGATGTTGCTATTTAACAAAAGTAAAATTTATTCTAACAGATCTGATCAATAATATTCACGCAAAGCAAATTGCGTTCGTTCACCTATGTTTATGCACGCACATATACGCTAATACACATTACTCGTATGAGATTATAGGCAATATTTCCAATCATCTTCGATTTGAAACTTAAGCTTTTCTAACTTTCTCTCAGTCATGACGAAAAGTTTTTAACTTTAGAGAAACCAGACTTATACTTTGTTTCTATATTTAAGAACGTTTCGTTTCCCCTACGACCTACACTTTTAGCACCGAAAGACATTGCAAAAATTGTATGAAAAAAATCGTTTATGTAACAATTACAGTAGTTCAACTTATTTAAAGGTTCGCTTTAATTACTTGTCATATTTCTTGTGGGATCGTGTGTCAAATTTATGTGGTAAGAAGATTAGAATACGGGGATTATAAGCTCTGCTTGAATGGCATAATAATGAAAAAAGTTCGTTCGAGAAATTTTACACTGTAATTTATTTAATACTAGCGATGCGCACCGGCTTCGCACGGTTGATTTCTGGATATCGACAACAACGCCACCTACCGGATCCAGTTATGAATCTAAACCATTCTCTAATCAACTTAATCACGCACACAAAATTTCATCAAAATCGGTCCAGCCGTTTAGGAGGAGTTCAGTCGCATACACACGGACAGAAAAATTATATAATATATGATATGCGTGTATTACATATAAACGTTCCTCTTGAATCATTCTGTCTGTTGATGAAAACCGCATCAAAACCCATTGCGTAGTTTAAAAGATCTAAGCGTACAGACGGCGGAAAGCGACTTTGTTTTACACTATGTAGAGATATCAGCCGTGAAAAGAATCATAAATGGAAAGTTTTCAAGGTGCAAGGAAACAAAAATGAGATCGCTGATACCGATCACGTGAACAATTTTCCTTCGATGGTTATGAGTTATGTAGCCATTATTAATGAAATTGGACAATCACAAACTATCTAACAGATTTATTACTTACATCAAACATGAACAAAAGCCTGCCCTTAAACTCGACTCATGCCGATTCATATTATATTGCATCACATCGACAACGCAGGTGCGTTCCATTCCTGCAATTCCTCTGGTGTTTCATGGACGGCGGTGATCAATTACCATCACAAGCTTGTTTGCCTCCACTTCTTTAAAAAAAAAATGCGCGACAAAAAAACATAATCACATAAACATAAAAAATAAAAATACATTTATTTCTCAATAAACTTTTTCATAAATTTGTGGTGAAACATCCCCAAAGAGTAATCTAATATACTCGTGTTGGAGTGTTTCGCTCTTACCCTTTAACATTATGGGTGTTTCTTATAATCGTTGGTAATCGCTTGCTTAAATTAATTATAAATTATCTCTACATTTGTCTCTTTCTATTGTCATTTAATAAAAAAGAGAGAGCACCTTTTAGCATTTCCAAAATTGACATAAATTTTTATGAGTAAGGTCGTATATTCACAGAAAATAAAACTACGATCTTCAATTGCGAACCCTTCAACGTTAGAGCGCGAAAGGTTAAATGTACAGTAAATATGGCCTAAAATACGCCTTATGTACATAATTATTGTGAATTATCTTCTCTATATATAATAGAGAAGATTCCATGCTCACGCTTTCTACGAACATAACTTCTAACGTCGTGGGTTCTCTCGGATCGCTCTCGAATGTAATACGAGATCTCGGGCCACATTAAACAGTTCGTAAGTGTTGTTACAATTGCATGGATTTCGTAACTCAGCTGCTCACTTTTCCCGAAGAAAGTTGCTAAGCGCGTACTTGCTATGCGGACTTTTGATTTCGAAATTGTTTTCCATGTTACTCGGATTGTTTGCGCACCTTTATACGAGGCATGGTGTACTGAAGTGCGCTTTATCTCGAGCCTCCTCATTAGGAGAGGGGAATTGTGCCTTGCACTCAGACGTGGGTATAATTATGTTTTTTTGCCTTCAGAATTTTTGCTAGCAGATGAAAAGATTTTCTATTTCTGCAATTCGCTAATTAAATACCCTGCAACGACTGTTTGCGAAAAGAATGAATTTATTTTTTTGTAAGGATTTCTGTTTAGAATTTAGAATTATGAGAAACTAAGAACAATTAAGAATGTAGGTATACAAAATACTTAAGAGCCGTGGTAGCTAAAGGTTACCGTTCGCTGTAAATTTCACAGCAAACGAGCAATCCGGGTTCGATCCCCGCAGGCACCAATGCAATTGGTAATTGAAATTTTCAGTGCTGACTTACAACTTGCTAGGCGGTGAAGGTAAACATTATGAGGAAACCTGTTGTGAAGTCCGCCAACACGAATTGGGCCAACATATCGGATATTTTTATCCCTAAAACCCTTTTAGAAAGGAGAGAAGGCCGTGCCCAGCTGTGGGACGATATAGGCTAAAACTACTACCACTAAAACTATTATGTACTATTAAGTTACGTGAGGGTAATATGGTCACCTTAAGTTTTGCCGCCCTGTAAAACCAAAACTAGGAGGAGGAAAGACACAAACCAAAAAATCGTATACTATTCCTAATTATATTAAATAAAAAAAATAGCGTACAATGGCAATAATTAGGAACACTTCGAAAAATCAACTTAAAAAGAAACTAACTAACTACACTACACAATACTAAAGGCAACTAAAATATTTACTAAAATGTCAACTGTCAAAATGGCATAGATAAAGCAGCGCTCTTTTGCCCCTTTATTATTTGATTGACTGATGAAGAGCTATCGTATCACAGAGCCAAGTAATATATCAGAACATGCACGTTCAGAGTCGTGGACCCTAAATTTTAATGACAAAACTGAGAGCAACATTTCTATAAAACCACAAATTGTCCGTTTTCAAGTCTGGAAGTGTTGTAATTATTCCCGTGACCTTCATACTGCATCTATGCCTCCCGCCGCTCATGTCGCGTAAGCGTTACATTGATATATTTAGTAGGTTTCTTTGCCTAGCGGGGTATAGATATAGTTGTCTATTAGTGTTAACGATTGTAGTAAGTCAACTTGGCTAACTCCGCAGAAGTCCGTCTGGATCGATGCCGCCTTCTTGCCTGTTTCTGACGCGCGCACTGCTTAGTTCACAATTTAACAGTAAGAAAGTTAGTATACTATCAGGCGAATTATTTCATCTTAGTCCTGAGAGGTGACAACGCATATATTGCTTTCCTTATTTGAAGTTGGGTGGTCTATGGGCTGAAGCATCACCTTTTTATTATATACAAGAAAGACTGACGAGCGAAAAGCGTTGCTGAGGCTCAAATACTTTTTTTTTAATATATTATTAAAACGCGTGCATTTTCGAATGCAACGCGGTGTCAAAAACTATAAAAAATATTTATGAATAACGGAATTTTAAAATCCTTTTCATAAATAAGCAACCTTACCAAAATGAGCAGCTGTTCCACTATCGCCTATCAACGGAAACGCGATACAAGGATGCAATAACGCACATATAAATTGCATAATTAACGAAGTAGGCGAGTGGGTCGCATAGCATTACAACCGATATGATATAACACTAAACGCGTTGTTAACAAAATTTGTTCATTACACCCGAGTTTACAGCGAATTGGAGCGTCGAGTTACATTACTCGAATTTTAATTTTTTTTTATAGAAGAGGGGGCAAACGTGCATGCGGCTTACCTGAGTGACCCCATGAACAACTGCAACACCAGAGAAATCGCAAGTACGTAACCGTAACCGGCCTTTTAAAAAGGTGTATGCTTTTTTCTTGAAGTTTATCCTACCTACGTTTCAATCATAATCATCAGAAATAAGGTTTCAATCTCATTTTTAAACTTTAAACTAAGTTCTGTGTCTTCGTACTCCTCAACAAACCATTAAACAGTTCACTAATGGACATTGTCCCCTTAAACTCCGACGAATTTTCCATAATCGCCAGGACTGAAAGACGGATTCTCGACGGCCTAGCACCCTTGACTACGTCTGTATCATTATATTATCATCAGATTATAATTTAACCATATACTAATAATGCTAATTCCAAAGAAACCAGTCCAACATTACTGGCGTGATATACACGTAAAGCCTAAAGCAGCTATCTATTTTATTTTTCTTAAAATCTTTACTTTCGATGTCAACTGAATAACACATTACAGGAATAATTCCCAGTAACAAAAATTAAAATTAAAATTCATAAAGCGTTGCTATTGGTTAGGTGAATATTAAAATATTCTCAACAGATTGATAGACTAACACGTTATTTCACAGAAATGTATAAATTAGCAATTATTGTGTAGCTTCGCATTAAAATTTAGTGGATTCGTGTTTCCTTGTTCGTTTTACGTTGTAAAGCATCAGTCTATGAATATTAATTATTAATTCTACTATCTTTATCTATCTTTAACATGGTACAGCCACGCTGCAACTATATTATGGTTGTAGCACGAATGGGTCGGCTGCTCGACCGGGGTAGGACCACGCTCTCACTGTATTCCAACGTAAAATAGCAGCTTAAAGCTGCTGTGTTTCGTATGGTGAGTGTAGAGAACCGGAGACCCTTTTTAGTGGAAATGAGGCATTCCATCTTAGTCCTCAGTGGTGACAACGCATCTGCATTTCGATTCTTAATCGAGGATAATTGTAAATGTCTATGGGCATCCACTTACCATCAGGTAGACTGTGTGCTCGTTTGTCACCCATATTCTATAAAAAAAAACTTCATTCCTTCTCGTCAGCCTATCAAGAGTCCACTACTGGACGAGGGTTCCTTCAACGGTAGGGAGGATTGGCCCTAATCGCAACGCTTCGAAATCTGATAAAAAGTTGAGAAATCTTAAGCGCCTCATTCACGACGGTCCATCTTGCTGTCCGTCCCCGCCAAGGACATGATCGACGCACGATGCAAAACGACAATGAGTAGAATAGCTTGACGTAGGTCAATAATTATAATTATTGACGTACGTCAAGCCAACTCATTGTCGTTTCGCAAGTTACAGCAAGATGGACCGTGAATAAGGTGCTTACGATTTCTCAACTTTTTATCAGATTTTGGATGAGGATGGCTTCCCATAGGTCATCTCGTTTACGTCGAGTAAAGTACTAAGACCCGACACGGGCAACAGCGTCAATGATGCGAGACGTCTGGTACATCTATCCGCTCGACGTCTGTGACGATTGAGGCCCTGCTAATACAACGGGAGAGACGCATGTCCAGCAGTAGACTTTTACGTGCCGATAAAGAAATGACAAGAAGAAAAATATGAGATACCGTCATTTATCGAAAGCTACATGATTTTCTTCAACCTTACGACGTGCAAGGAACGCGATAGGTGGTGGATTCTCTTGCGAGGCCACTACGCGGCGTAACTCTAATACGTATATCATTTTTATTGCATATTAATCTCTGTCATACAAACTACTAAAGTATTATATGTATGACAGAGATTAATTTTTAATTAATTAATATTATATATGATAGAGAATATCTACACCTGCACGCGTATTTTTATAACATCATTGTTTATTTACTAAAAAAAGACTCAAGAACAAAGTTCATTGACGTATTAACTACGTACACGTTTACTTAAAGTTTCCACTAGAATATGTAATATTTTTTATTCATAAGAGTTAAAAATTTCGTTTTTGTGGCTCATCTTCCAAGATGTTTCAACAACATAGTCTGCAATTTGCATAATGTAAATCTTAAGCGTTGGTAATTAATTTTTTTGGTGTGCTAAGTTCATTAGTATTCTGACGTACATTCAGTTTCCCGGTTGTCGAAACGTACAAATTACATGAGTAAGTATACACATGAGATTTATATGTGGATTGAAAAAATGTTGTTAGTAATATTACATATAGTACTATTATATATTCTGTGGTAATAACGAAAAATAAAGGCAGGCACACACTGTTAAGTCGTGGCGGACTCGGGGCGTGCCCTCTCCTCGATCTCTACTCTACGCTCTACCTCGACTTGAGTTGTACATTATATCTACATTTGATGCACAGAAACTTTCTGCCGACGTCGCGACTTGTAACTTTGTGGCCGTCATGTCTACGAATTATCAAACCAATCGAATTGTAAATTATAAAAAAAAAATACTTTTAATGAAAAGTAAAAACTGACTTCAAAACACTGAAAACAATAAAATAATTTCACATTCTGAAGTCGGTGTTAAGCCGACTATGTATAACGTATTTAATAAAAAAAGGATTATCAAAATCTGTTCACAATAATTGATTGAGATATCGCGTTACATTGATGATGATTTGATGACGGCTTAAAATATTAGATTCATCCTACATTATTTTTCTTCTTTATTGTATAGAATCAATATTAATATCCTTTGAATGATGTTGCTGAACTTAAAACTGATTGTAACGAATTTCGTACATAAAAAAAGTTGTTAATAGGACATATTAGTGACGCACTATAAGTACAAATAAAATGCATTTGTCTTTCTCCCAATAATTTGTGTGATGAGTGTAGCGAGGATGAGTGTTGATGTCTAAGGGCCACAGTATCCACTTAACATCAACTGGACTGTGTGCTCGTTACTTAATCAAATTTTTATAAAAAAAAACTTAGGACTGGGATATGAACCTAGATCTCATGCAAATAGATTCGGTTGATCGGCCACTTAGGCGTTATATTTAATAATAATAATAATTAATGTTTAATTGTAATGAAAAAGTTTTCGGCATTACATAAACTTATCTACGTGACTTGTCAAATTTACGATGACATGACGTTCAAAAATATATCAGATTTTCTTCTTTTGTATTTCATAACACTAGTTAATTGGACTGTGTTCGTTTGTTCCCTACATCCTATTTTCAGAGGTGCTGTGTTTATATGGACCGTGAAGTCGCATCCAATATTACCAACAGCGTCGCTGTCCGGTGACCAGAGACGATCTATTCCCGTCGCGTGCTAACCCACATTCCGCGTGCACTCACTACAACATTTTACCTCACCGATTAGTCGATGACAATTCACAAACAAACTCCTTCGCGGCCGTCGCCGGCATTGTGCCAGTGACCAACGTAATGCCCATTTGTCAGCTTAAATCATTGAACAAAACAAACAAAATAAAGACTGACATTTTTTACATCACCTCGAAACATTTTACTGCTGGACGGACATAAGTGCATCCTATTGCAGAAGGAATTTGGCTTTAATGCGATGCTTGGCAAACAACGAATTGGTGTTCACATTTGCCAAATGTACGTCTGGCATATATACGAAATGGTTTACCACCATCTATTAGAGATGCATCTATTAGTACGCATAATACGTCTATAGCTAGGTGTGATATGTTAGTTCACAGTATTGTGAAGTGGATTGTACACAAAATTCGAAACGCTGTATGAATGGGAACCTCGCCAACACTGTAATTAAGATTGTGAACACAAATCGACATTCCAACATAACTATTCCATTATAGTTCTAGAGCAGGCCCTCTCGAACTTATTGCCGAACGTTCTCTTAATAATTTTCCCAGACAATGGCGAACTCCTAAAAAACTGTCTAAAGACGAAAATAAGGTATTTTTTATTAAAAAATATACAGTCACAAAGAGCAATATCTGGTATCTGTCTAGGTAGTGTCATGGTCACAAAATAGCAAGTATAATAAATAGTAAATCCAAATCGTTTTGAATATAATTATTATTGTAGTACGGATACGCTGGAGGTCGGCAAATAAAAACGGCTCATTATAAATATAAAAACAGATTTCATCGGCGAACTGTACAATCGTCTTAGCGTTACACCTCCTTCAACAAAGAAAGTGATCGCTGAATTAATTCTTAACATCTTCTGTCCTCTATGCCCTACTCTCCTTGCCTTTTATTTGCTCTTGTCATTATAGTTACCAACGAACTTACAGTCCACCTTATATGGTGGCTAATAACACCCATGAATACCAGCAGAACATTTCAAAAAAGAAGGGTATAGATGCATTGTCACCTCTAAGGTCTAAAGTGAAACGCCTCATGGGCTGTAATTATATCGGCTATCTCTACACCCCCTGTACTTGCCGAGTAAAGTGGCTAGACCGAAACACAACTACTTCGCGGCAGAAATAGGTAAGGTGGAGGATGGAGGTACGTACCCAAACAGAATTCTACAGGTTTTATCACTGCTCAATAAGGTGATACAATTTCATTAACCGATAATGAAGTATGACAACTTAAAAACAATTAGTCTCAAACATGCTTAAACAGCATAAACACGACCCAGTTTCGCACGCGCACTTTCGTCAAACCAGAGCGATCGCACTTGCCTTTCATTAAACAATTACATAAAACCTCTGTGCAAAGGACCAAAGTACGTTGAACCGGAATTCGTGGGGTTCGGTAACACTTACGCGAAACCGAAAGTAATTCGACGTTGCAATTTACAATAGTAATCCGTTGTAAGGTTTATTGCGTCTGTATCATGGAGGCGTTACATACATAAGTTGCAAATGACCCAACATTTGGACACGGAACAATTATTAGTAGGTCATACAAATATGAGCTCCATACGGGATTGCATTTGCGGAGATCAATTTTCTGGGTTTGAAGTCGCTATTGGTTCTTTATCTTTTTTTTATTCAAGTATAATACGCCGTGGTAGCTCAGGGGCTAAGCACTCGGTGTAATATTCACAGTATGCCGTTACCAATGGAATTATCAATTACAATTTTAAGTGTTGATTTCCCACGTGCCCGGAGGTGAAGGACTACAAGTCTGATAAATAAAAAAATATTTCGAAGACATTTGAAGTCCACCAACACGCATTGGGATAGCGCGGCGGACATTTCCTTGCCCTAAAATTCTTTCGTTATAGGCTGTATTTTTACACAAGTGATCGTGCCAAACGATTAAAAAGTTCACCTGACGGCAAGTGGATATTAGAGCCTATAGACACCTGCGAGAATTTAGTTTATTCTCGATTAAGTGTATTGTCAACCATGAGGACTAAGATAGAATGCCTCATTACCAAGAAAAGGGTCTCCGGTTATCATCACTCACTATACAAAACAAAGCAGCATTGTGTTGCTATTCTGTTAGAGCTCGGTCTTCCACCGCTCGAGAAAACCCATTTGCACAAGAGCCTTAATACAGCTGCAACGTGGTAACGTCGTTGAAACTAGGTTTAAATTATTCATAGCTTGTACCTGTACTTCATAAATTGTAAACAATTGTCGTAAAAGCTTAATCGAGAATAAATGCAGGTGTCTACGGACCACAGCATACAAAATTACCATCGGTTGCACTATGCGGAAGTTTGTTAACTTTACGTTGACAATTTGGTTCGTTGACAATTGAGACGCGAATACTGTTTTATTCTCGCCTACTAGTTTCCAACGACGGCTGTTATGCAAGCGCATTCCGCGGTCGCATCTCTACACATATAGTAGGTTAACCATATTGAAATATATCGGCATCGGGATAAAACATTCATAAATGATAGCGGTTTTGGCTCATCGTCCTATCTAATATGGCGATAGAACCAGATATATGTGTAGTAAGAGGATGGGTGTAGTAAGGAGCGACCATGGGGCTACCTTGTTGTCTCCGATAGATTATATGTTCTTATGTCGTATTTATGTTTATAGGGTGTAATCATAAACCAATGGTACTCAAAAAAGCGACGGGAAGCAGCGTCAGCGTTGCGAAAAGTTCAGTAATGCGTTCGCCAATCCGACTGCCAAATGTACAAATGGCCCATGTCCAGCAAAAGAGATTACGCTTCGAAAATATATATTGGTAAGCGTAAAAAGTCCATTGCTACACCTCCTCCCATGGCGGTTGTAAGAGGCTAACTTGAAACATATTGGTGCATTAGGCCAGCGGAAAGTTAAGCCAACCACATATTTATATATGGGATATGCTCACAAGCATTTTCTAATATCAAATCTAAATCAAATCAATGACTGTAATTTCCAAATACTCAAACGATACTTAATTTTGTGCTGTTTCTATCACTCTAAGTCAAATTGACAGTGACACCACGAGACTTAACGACATCTTAAAATTGAGTAGCTTTTGAATATTTGGCCAAAAGTCTTGTAATATTTCATAATTTAAAAAGAAGTTAATGTTAACAGTTCAGGAAGTTATTTAACAACTTTTTGAAAAATTTTAACAATGAACAACATATTTTTTTAAACAATGGATTAAAACCAAAAATCTAGCATTAAGAAATAACTGGATAATATGGTAAATTCCGAACACTTGGTGACCCTACATGCCTGGCCTCGGACCGGAAGTGTTGTGTACACGCTCTCCACGACCGTTAAATTTGGAGACGTTCATTTTCAATGTTCGTGAGTTTACATTTTTTTGGAGGCGCGTTCGCCGGTTTCGTATATGAATGTATTCTTTTGGGTGGCATTTTGTGTATGGTGGGATGTTCACGCAAGTAACGGCACGCGACTTGTGTGGCGCCTGTATTTTATAAACAAAGATGGCCAATTTGTTTGGTTCAACTGTCCTTTCGTAAACCAACGACCTTCCTATTTTCGAATCGATTTAAACGCAAAATCTTTTTTATGGAAGCATGGGCAGCAAACGGCCACACAGTTCCATCTGCATTTGCATATTGATTTTTAATCGTTGTTGTTACAGCGAACTGAGATGGAATGCCTCGTTACCAGTAAAAAATTCGATTACCAGTACGAGGCTGCCACCCGAGAAACTTTCTTCCCTATCGGTCTTCGATTCTTCAAGCCAGGTCGTTGTCGCTTAGCCTACTGATTCGTAAAACGGCAGTATATTCATTTGAAATCCATTGTACAATCCATAATCCGCGGATTAGTCATGGATACGGGGTCACCAATCTGCCCAGCGTTGTGAGTATGGGAAAACCTTAAAGTGGATTTAAAAGGCTGACAAAGAAACAATATATGTTACTTGTTTAATAAGATATTATTAAGCGAAGTACAGATACAAGTGTCGGTATTTAGAAATTCCTCATGCCTCGTATCTGGCGTCCTTTACTCTTTTATTTTATTATCACGGCAAAAACTGGAGCATCGCAGTCAGCCGAGGGGAACGCGTTACGTTTTTACGTTTGCGGCACGGTTAAAGAACTTACCACATATTTGCAGCACATCACGAGTGTTCAGGTTAAGATAATCGACGAATCAAATGCACTGACGTAGCGGAGAATAAGTTACAGTCAACAGTTTTTGTTAGTTCTACAACCGAGTAAGTTCTATGCCTCCTTGGTCACACTCCGGAAAAAAGTTAGCGTCATCCGGTAGGTGTTGTAAAAGGCGACAGAGAGAAACGAAAAAGAGGTGATGAGCATAAGCATATTCCTGATAACAATGCAAAGTAATAACAAACTGCGGTTACCAAGCTTGGCAATTATTACAAATAATGAGGCAATCTTCTTTCAATACCCTGTAATGAATGGAATGAATAAACGGTATTCATTCATAACTTACCACAAAAGTAAGTGACATGTCCTGTTATTATAAACGTCCTTTATAAAAAAAAATTGCGCTTTTAAAATAAACGTAAAGGTAATTTACAGTCGCGTTGTATTTCAATTGAACTAAGTGATCATTTTTTTAAAACGAGCATTAGACTTGCGCCGGCGCTCACTCGTGTATGACGGTAGTCTGTCTAGTTGATGCCTTCATTTACACGGAGTGCCGGTAGTCATTGTATACGAAGCAATGTCAAATTAACTTCTTATTAATGTTCAGCCGACTTCATTCCTTCTGCGTGCACCTCTTGTAACTGACTGATGCAATCGTACGTTTATATAACTTACATTTGAAACTGTTCTAATAGCCTTAATTAAACACACAACAAGCATAAAAACAACAATTTGCAGACAAGTGCTTATAAAATTAGAGTTACTACATTCAGGAGGAATTTTGAACGTGTTGACGACCTTTATTAGATAATACAATGAATGCAACGCTCCAAAAACACGTGCGGTTGTTGTATTTGAAAATCTAATTGAACAAAAATAATCGCGTATTCTCATCCCATTCGTAACCTTAGTGATGTTATTTATTTATTTAATACTTTATTGTAATCATCTTAAGGTAAAGATTACAACGGATGGATTATGTGCTATAAATGGCTTTCTCTATCGGTTAACCCTGGATGAAGTTATTTTCACTACATTAAAATTTATAACGTTTTGATAGCAATGAAACGACATAAACACCGATGTTTACCAAATTAATGATATTTTATTTTATTTTCAAAAGACACACTGGCATTTTCCATCCGTCCGCCAAAATCACATAACTAAGGTTGTTTGTTGTTTTCGAGTCGTGGCAATGTGCTTTTTTTAACATGCTTTTATTAGCTTGACCTGTATGTATATACATATGTATGTATGTATGAATGAACGACGTTCGAACGTCTGATTAATCTGAAATTTTGCAGACGTATTAAGAACCGATGACAATACTAATAGATATAATTTCATAACACTGCCCTAGTATTCTCAATAGAATCACACAACTTATGATCAAAGCGTGTTGTTTATGTTTCACTGACGCTGACGACGAGACACTTTGATGTCTCGCGCAATAGCGTCGAGGACTCGTAGTAACTATTACCACATGAGTAAAGAAACCGACCGTCGTATCAAACAATGTAGAGATCGTCTAATTTAGAACTACTCGCGCCTTCCTTGTTTTTTTGGTATATTTTATCACTGTTATCATGACAACCACGCGCCTCCCTTTGTTTTTTGGTACATTTATCACTGTTATCATAACAAATGCAATAAAAATGCTAAAATCTACTAAAACAGATAGCAGACTTAGATTTTATGCTACATTAAACGGTAAACATGACAAAATCTATCTAAAATAAAAGGGAAGCCGCGTGAAGTTTTAAATTCGACGATCTCTACAAGTCTCAAATATTGCATCGCATTTGGTCTTTACCTTGAGGTAGGTACCTTCTTAAAGTCTTGCCGATGTCGATACCGCGTACATCATTTGATTTGACACAATATCGTTATGAGTACCAAACGTCGTGAAATGAACACGAGGCTGTGATTTTTCACCTACCTAAGCGATTACAAGCATCCGTTTATAGAAAGAAAATCATTACGGGCAACTATTTATTACTGTAAGAGAATCTTAGAATTTTCCTACGATAAATGATATTGCGATATATTTTTTGTATCACGCGGCGAATGTATCGCACCACTAATAGAATATATATTATCTCTATATAAAATACGTTCGAGATCGGCTCAGTTTTCTAAGCGGATGTTGCATCGAAGTCGTACCGAACAATCGAGTTTTTCATAAAATGTCGCATCACGCTATATTATATTTTAATTAAAAATATACAAAGCGACAATACATACGAAAGCTTATATTCCGCAACTTACACTTTCTATAAGCCGGGGGCAACTTCTGACACCGTAGTTGATTTGCAATTCTGTTTCCAGGCGACCTTGCCACGCAACAGTGGTCTTTTCGCGTGACACGAATCGCAATCTATGAGTCACATGTGACACGACCGATAACTTCGGTGACTCATCATCAAATTATTAAGACGATGTTCGTGGCACCGACGCAATCATGTTGTTCATGTCAATTAAAATACTGGCAATTAATATCTGGATAATTTAAAACGAAAAAATATGAGAAAATTACAACAAAGAATTTATGTAATTTATTATTTATTTATGTTAGCTTTATAGAAAAAAAAAGTGTACACAGGCGGACTGAGGATTTCTCTTGCAGTACAACTACCAGTGATGTACCGTGAAACCTGGCAAATTTTTCATTTTTGGAAGGACTTAAAAGTCTAAGACCAATTTTCCAACATATAAGGTAATCTCAGACTGGGCGTCAATGCTAAATGTGACGTTATATTCTGGTGGTTTATGGTATCATTGGTGGTTCATAGAGGTGTTTTATTAGTTATTTATGTAGAATGTAGAATCCTTTCTTTGAATCGCCGTAATCGGTTAAAAATGTAGGTTGCAAGTGACAACCCTTGTTGTAGCAAAACATGGCAAAGTAACCGTCACAACGTGGCCTCACTAGTATGGTAACTTTACCAAATCAATTTTATAGATAAATAAAACTGATTTGCCATATCGAAAACAATGCTGTTAATTGGTTATTAAATTTTCATCCAAAAAATGGCATATCTACGTTACGTTGTTACGTTGTCCGTGTTAATCGTAATTTTGTACCTGTACACCAGTGATGGCAAAGTTAACTTCGATTGGTAAAGTTGCCAGACTTGATTGTAGAAACAAAACCAGTGATGCAGAAATAAAAAGAAGTAGATTAATATTTTACGTTCTTCTTTTAAAAAATATTAATAGGCTAATACTTTACCCACTAAACATCCAAGTTAAATCCATTCCGTAAATTCTCATCACGAAACTCAGTTGAAGAGAACAGAGATAATGAATTAAGATAACTAGGCATCAATTAGCTCGAATCGTAAATATTCAATTAGCAACGGAATCTTCCTTCATATACGTGCGATCAGTCGGCAATTAATCCATTTGTCTCGTTTAATCGGCTTTGTGTTTTTCAAATTAGGTTATTTAGTTTTTTAATGTGTGTTTAATGTTGAAATCAAACTTTAATATTATTGCTATGTATGGTATTATGATAATAGGAAAATTTAAGTTATATCAGCCTACTCCTATGTTAACAAGTTTTGTTATAAATCTTGTTCTTCAAAATCCGTAAAGGTGACCTGTCCTATTGAACATGATTCTCTTCCGGTATAGAGAGACTGACGCTTGACATTGACAATCACAGTACCAGATGTCTCGTACCTTTGACGCCGCTGACCGTCGCCGGTCTAAACCGGATCCGGATCCGGTTTTATTAATACCCAGGTATTTCTGTATCTCTTTCCTTAAAATCCGTGTAAAATAATAATTTCAGGGTTTTCAAATGTTTAGTTGTATTAACCGCAAATGGATTTTATAAAGTTAACTTTACAAAAAAAAATGACATCCCTGTTCAATACTGATTTTTTTATAGAATGGGGGTGACAAACGAGCACACAGTCCACCTGATGGTAAGTGGATGATGTGGGCCCATAGACATTTACATTTATCTTCGATTAAGAATCGAAATGCAGATGCGTTGTCACCCCTGAGGACTACGATGGAATGCCTTGTTTCCAATATAACGGGTCTTCGGTTCTCTACACTCGTCATACGAAACACAGCAGCATTAAGCTGCTATTTTACGCTGGTATTCTGTGAGAGCGTTGTCGTGCCGACCCATTCGTGCTGCAACCATAATTTAGCTGCAGCGTATATTCATGTTTGTATGTATTGTGGTATATAAATATATTATGGTTTATGTATAGTACGATTTAAAATTAATTACAAAATATTTTAAGCTTAACCAGTAAATTTGTGTGAAAAAAGCATGACGCAGCGGATGCGATTCTTAGTTTTGATTTATTATTTATTAAGGTTTTTGACTTATTTTGACTGAAAGGCAGAAACAAGCAAAAGGTTTTAGTTTTATATATCTATTAATAAATTTATTACTGGTTTCAGGAACAATTTGCCTGACGGGTTTCGTGGGAGGCGCGTGCCCACATACGTACACCGTCAGCCTATCGCGTGCCCCTAACAAGATTCCGGTCGACGATCGGGCCGTTGAATAATTAGATTAGCTTGACCATATGTCATCCGACAAGGTGTATGTTAAAGAAAATTCGTGTTATTATAGCAAAAATATATTTAAACTTTTACAACCGCAAGGTACTTCTAAAAATATTTCGAAGACAACAGAAGTCCGATAACACGCAATGGGGCAGCGAGGCGGACATTTCTTTGCTCTAAAACAGGGTTTCCCAACCTTTTTTTAGCAGAGACTACAAGGTGAAAGAAAAAACTATGTCTATATCTAACAATACATTTTAATCACAACTTTTAACATAATTATACAATAAACTGAAAAGAAGGATTCACTCACAGTATTATTTGTATATTTATTGTAAAAGAAATCATACAGGTTTGTTAAAAATTGTGATTTTGATAGCGACGCGACGCGCGGGACGAGAAAATAATATATTATAATAATATAATAATGTGTTAATTAAAACGACTAGGTACGTAAAATATTTCAATCTTTCGCGGACGATATTTAAGCTCTTGTGGACTACCTACAGGACGTCCACGGACCACTGGTTGGGAACCACTGCTCTAAAACGATTTCGGTGATGAGAAGTGGCCTGTACCATAGCAGTTGATATTAAATCTTAATCCTCATGGGTGACAACGCATCTGAGGCCTTTCTTTGTTTTAAGTTGGTTGAAGGTGCACTTGGACTGAAACGTCGCAACAAGCGTTTTGGCACTTTATCACGAAGAATAGAACTCTAAACTTTTATTGTAATAAATATTGTATTTTATAAGTAAGTCATATTATGTAAGTGTGTCAGCCAAGTTCAGAAAAAAATGGGAGGAGCACCGACAGTGTTACTCTGTTGATGATTTTTCGATTTGACGCTGTTTATTAGGCGTAACGAGCAAACGTCTCGAGAATGCTTTTGAATACATTTTTTTATCTGCACGAGTACAAGGTCGCTTTCTTTTAACACCGCCTCAGTTTCACTTTAGTTGTCTTTTATAATTTTTACTGTAATAAAAACTACGAGAACTACGAGACTTAGTTGGGTAGCGTACGAAAGGATGGATAAGTTTATAGTTAGAATTGAAAGGAAATCCTTTTCCTTGACAAATAAAAAGGGTTGTAATATAAAAACAAAGTAGTGGCGAAGTACGAACATCTACTAGACCTTATCATCCCGTGGGTGTTCGTAAGAGGCGAGACAGAGAGAAGTTGAACCAGAAGATTTGCAACAGTATCTTCCTGATAACGGCTGAATAAAAACCTGCGGTTGCCAACCCGTCTGCCAAGCGTGGCAACTTTAGCAAATGGCCTCCCTATGAGGAAATCTATGGGGGAGGCATATGTTCAGTAGTGGATTTTGATAGGCAGTATTGATAATGGTATGGTACGGTAAAAAAACCGCTGAAATAAATGTTATGCACAATTAGTATTCTGTGACATCAGCCGCGCTTGATCCAAGATCAAATCAGATCATCAAGATCATCAATGTGCCCTTATACCCCCACACAAAGATCCCAAAAAAATCTTATCCGAATTCCCTTTTTTCCCTCACAGCTACGTCAATAACTTGATTTTTTAACCTTGAATAGTCATATTTTAGAAGTTAAGAATGTCAATGAAATGTCTAATTTATATCATCTGCGTGCAACAGTCTCAGAGAAAAACATCTTTTATTTTTATTTTACCTCTGTGACAGACAGACTTTCCTGCTTTCACTTCAAACACTAAAAGGAAAATTAAAGTGATATCCTATAGGCCTCCCACAGGAACATACAGTGAGTGCACTACTGCTTCTTAACCGAAACTGATAAGAGGTAAGACCAACCAACACAGACGGTCTCATAGTCAGTAATGGAGCCCTACCGACTGGTAATTTCGATTTATCAACAATTGTTTTTAAAACTGTTAATAAGTATATTCATTACCTATTCAAAATAATCTTTCTTTTGACAGTTAATTATCGAACAACTGTCTTTAAAGGCCATGGAAACCTTGGCACAGTTGATTGCGGACTTTTATAATCACTGGGCAATGAACTCAGACTATCATTTGTATAACTTTATAGGTATAAATTTTTTATTATGTTTATCGAGTAGTTCTACTTTGTCTAACGTGACAACGTTGTATACTAAATAGAAACATTTTACGTGGTAGAGCCACGCTATATTTATGGTTCTAGCACGAATGGGTCGCCTCGATTGGGGAGTACGCTCTCACAGAATACTAGCGTAATGCTGATAATCTCACAGAATAATAGCCATTGAGTTATATGTACTACGTACTAGAGAAGCTATTCCAAACAAAAAATGTGCGCTACTCTATGTCTTCGCGCATGCGCGGTAGATAGTAAAATATTACATTATTATTACCTATTTATTCACTTGAACAACAAAAAATTTTACTTACTTGACTACTGAATTGTTATTTACGTAAGGTTTAAACTTTAATTTGTAATCTCGTATTATTATCGCCGCTCCACACTGCATGAATATTGAAGCCACAGTAAATGACACTAAAAGTAAGGTGTACGGATTGCAGTACAGTTCAATTGAACATAGTGAATGTTCGGAATGTGAAATCTAGTGCGTAGTACATATATATCAATGATAATAGCTAAATACATATAGTATATATATAATTTATAATAATAAGCAAGTGTAGGTATGTTTTTCTTATAATAACTTTAATAAGTAACATACGTTACCAAATGCAAATATAGCAGCCATAAATATCAAAAATAGGCCTCCTCCATAGATTGCCTCATAGGGAAGATATTTACCATAGTATCGACGTTTGGCAGGCGGGTTGGTAACCACAGCTTTTCATTATTTTGATTTGTTATCAGGAAGATGCAACTGTCCATCTCCCGTTTAATTTCACTCTGTCACCTCTTTAGACAACACGGAACGATATGGGGTGGTGGATTATCGTACGCCGCTCTACACGGCGATATATCCATATTAACCATTATAAGCTGACCCGATAAAAAAAATTCTGTCCCTTTCGTTAGAAAACGCGATGAGTTTCACTTCGAAATTTACTTCGTGCTTTTTATTTTACAGTGTAAATAAAAATTTATTAATAACTCCAACATATCCGGTGCAGATTTGGTGTTTTTCTTTAGGTACTAAACAATAAATATAAAATTTGTTAATAACTTGTCTACAGCGTCACCTATCTGAACCTAGCATAGCTATAAACCATCGTCTCGACAAAACAAAGATATTGTGTGAACATGACTTCAATCTGTAAAGTCTTTCTGTGAAACATTGATAGACAGATTGACTTCAATCTGTCAATCAATGTTGTAAGTTTAAGCGTAATTACGATAATGCAATTATATGATTGCATAATATCGATTTGGAAAACTTTATTCTGCTAAAGAGCTACGTTTAGCAACAATAACTGAATATACAAAGTTTCTACCAATAAAGTTTAACGAGTTAAAATAACATGTTATAACGGGCAACTGAAGACGCTAAACGATCCCCGGCATGTCAGTAAAGTTACGTGATAGGTTAACCGGCGCGGCGGCGAGAAAACGTAGAGGCAGTTTCGATACGGAATACGCTTGATTAGCGCTTGTAGCAGATCACGTGTCGAATGACGTGCCTTGCGATTCGTTGTGAGTTTCAGATAGTTCACAAAACATTTTCCTATATTTTAAACGCTTTTTACTGGTAAGCATTATCTCTGTCATGTAGAAAGAATGAACGGTTGAAAGAGTGACAAAGCAAATTTATGTTGCAGAAGTGAACGGCAGAGTCAGGAAGGGACGCCCCAGACGAAGGTTTATCGACCAAATTGGCGATATATTAAAAATGGGCCAGATTTGGAGTACCCTCAACTGACGAGCGTATATGCGTAGATATATGGATGTAAAGGAGGCGAGAGAGAGGTGTGTCAGGATCGTGCCAAATGGAAGTCCGTAGACTCTGCCTACCCCTCTGGGTGACAGGCGTGAGAGAGTTTATGCATTCTCTCTGTCTCAGGAGTGAAAAGGCATTACATTTCTTGTTTTTTGATCGGGGGTAGATGTAGGTGTCTATGAGCCACAGCATCCACTTGCCATCAGGTGGATTATGTGCGCTCGTTTAACATCATTATTCTATTCTATAAATAAAATTCGGCTCAGAATTCATTTCGTTGTACCTAGCGAAACTTTTAGTTGTAGCACGAATGGGTCGGCTCGACCGGGGAAGGACCACGCTCTCACAGAATACCAGCGTAAAATAGCAGCTTAATGCTGCTGTGTTTCGTATGGTGAGTGTAGAGAACCGGAGACCCTTTTTACTGGAAAAGAGGCATTCTATCTCAGTCCTCACGGCTGACAACGCATCTGCATTTAAATTCGTAAACGAAGATAGATGTAGATGTCTATGGGCCACAGCAACCACTTACCATCAGGTGGACTGTGTGCTCGTTTGTCACCCTTATTCTATAAAAAAAAAAAAAAAAAACTATTGTTACTAAAACCAAACATACCATAAAATATTTTAAAATTATACACAGGCACTGCGTAGTCAACCCTAGATATTAAGCTTGTTGTGAACTTTTACATAAGCCGAACTCAAATTACAGTCCATTGTGTTGATTGTGCAAGTGCGATATGTTGATATTACTTTTGGTGTAATTATATAACAACTGATTACGCACACGTGTATACATTACAGGGGCATTAATGTATTACCACTATACAGTGACTAATACATTAAATACAATTCGTCAATGTTTATCAATCAACTCAATGTAGCAGTACAAGAAAACATAAAGGGAGCATTTTAAACAAACACACATTGTTAAAAAAACAGATCAGATGTTAAGATGTAAAGATGTGAAATTTCCTGGACTAACTAAACGGCGTATCAGCGACAGTTAATTAATTGTAATTAATTATTTTTCAACAGAGTAAAAATAAATTAACATCGAAAATACTTGCAAGAGGGCGTGCAGTGTGGGTCGTTTCCCACTAACATAGCAGACACTTATAAATGTGATATGATCGGTGATAGATGAAGCGAACACGTGGACATTCACAATATAAACAAAGCCCAATGGTCCGAGAGCTAATGACGCATTTTTCATGAAGTGTTTGATGCATCATGAAACTTTGTTGAAAAGTATCAGTCCACTCAATGAGCTGGTAAAAGACTATTTGCCTGGCCTACCTGGGTACACCTGGTACTGCGCATACAGGTAAGTCGCAAAAAAAATTCGCCCAAAAAAAGTGTTTGATTCAAATAATAATAATTGATTTTCTGTCAGCTAAGTTGATAAAGAATTAAGAAAAAAAATGGCAGACTCTTCTGAAGGGGTTGACATAGGGGCAAACTACCCCAAAGTTGTATTTAAAAAAAATCCAAAATAAGTGATTTAATCTGCCATTTTTACAGCGTGTTTATTATATATAATAAACACGCTGGCAGACAGTCTCGCCGGGGGTTAATAATTTAAAAATCTATACTATACTACATACTATACATAAATAAATAAAATTGAAGTGTTTGTTTGTAATGCTAAAATAACAGCTTTTTACTAAATGCATATGAAAGTATATACGGTACTTATACCAAAAAAATATTTAGTTTTAATTTTTGTCTGTCTATCTGTCTGTTTGTTCTGGCTAATCTCCGAAACGGCTGGACCGATTTTGACCGGAAATTTACTGGCAGATAGCTGATGTTATAAGGAGTAACTTAGGCTACTTTTATTTTAGAAAAAGAATAGAATTAAAAAAAAAAGAATTAAAACCCATGAAATCGTAGTAAATTCCACGCGGACGAAGTCGCAGGGGACAGCTAGTATTTAAATAAATCTGATCTACTCACTGGTTACACGCTTTACCACCAAGTAATTTTGGCATATTACTTTAATGAGGAAAGCTTGCGCATCGCCGTAGGAATCCGACTAGGAGCGGCGATTTGTCAACCCCATCAGTGCCCCTGTGGTAGCAGCGTCGACGAGTTTGGGCTCCACGGACTTTCATGAAAGAAAAGTGCTGGTAGGTTTTCACGGCACGGTTCTTTGAACGAAGTCATCCGAAGGGCTCTTGTCTCTATAAATGTTCCCTAGGTTTTAGAGCCTTGTGGAATATTTAGAGACGATGGCAGGAGACCCGACAGTATGACATTGGTCCCTTGGGAGAGAGGTAAAGCCCTAGTGTGAGACACTTTGGCGGCCTCTCATCTCAGGGGTACCTCGTTTAGAGCTGGGGCGGCATCAGAGGCAGCATGAGAGATGACTACCTACATATTTGTGCCATTTGCTGTAGAGACTATCGATCCGTGGAGTCTACGTGCGGTGAAGTTCCTAAAGGAACTCTATTCGCGAATGGTCGTTGCTGCTGGTGATATGAGGGCTGGTTCTGTTCTCACTCAAAGGCCGTTCACTCAAAGGCCGTATAGCCATTCAGCGAGGAAACGCAGCCAGCGTTCTTGGCACGATACCACGGGGAGTAGGACTGTATGATAATTAAGTTATAGTATATATTTAAGATTAAATAAAAAAATAAATCTTGCGTGGACAGGAGATAAATGTGGTCGGGTCGTAATGATTTCGACAGAGAGCGACGATTGCCGATATACCCTTAGTCATTCTTCGCGCTCCCATTGGCTGCGGATCACGTGATCTTGTACAGCTGTTACAATTGAAATGAAAGATATGCATAGGCATGTTATTACACATAATTATATTATATAATATATTATAAAATCTTATTTTAATTGTATTATATTATTTTTTATACTTACTTAAAATATTTATATATTTAGATATATATTTTATTAGATGAAAATTTCAAGAAGTAGATAAAAATGAAGATCTTATTTTAATTATATTATATTATTTTTTATGCTTACTTAAAATATTTATATATTTAGATATATATTTTATTAGATGAAAATTTCAAGAAGTAGATAAAAATGAAGATCTTATTTTAATTATATTATATTATTTTTATACTTACTTAAAATATTTATATATTTAGATATATATTTTATTAGATGAAAATTTCAAGAAGTAGATAAAAATGAAGATCTTATTTTAATTATATTATATTATTTTTTATGCTTACTTAAAATATTTATATATTTAGATATATATTTTATTAGATGAAAATTTCAAGAAGTAGATAAAAATGAAGATCTTATTTTAATTATATTATATTATTTTTTATGCTTACTTAAAATATTTATATATTTAAATATATATTTTATTAGATGAAAATTTCAAGAAGTAGATAAAAATGAAGATCTTATTTTAATTATATTATATTATTTTTTATGCTTACTTAAAATATTTATATATTTAAATATATATTATTAGATGAAAATTTCAAGAAGTAGATAAAATGAAGATCTTATTTTAATTATATTATATTATTTTTTGCTTACTTAAAATATTTATATATTTAAATATATATTTTATTAGATGAAAATTTCAAGAAGTAGATAAAATGAAGATCTTATTTTAATTATATTATATTATTTTTATGCTTACTTAAAATATATATATTTAAATATATATTTTATTAGATGAAAATTTCAAGTAGATAAAAATGAAGATCTTATTTTAATTATATTATATTATTTTTATGTTACTTAAAATATTTATATATTTAAATATATTTTATTAGATGAAAATTTCAAAGTAGATAAAAATAGAAGATCTTATTTTAATTATATTATATTATTTTTATGCATATTAAAATATTTATATATTTAAATATATATTTTATTAGATGAAAATTTCAAGTAGATAAAATGAAGATCTATTTTAATTATATTATATTATTTTTATGCTTACTTAAAATATTTATATATTTAAATATATATTTTATTAGATGAAAATTTCAAAGTAGATAAAAATGAGTTTACTTAAATTACAGCTAATGGTAATATAAAAGTAATTGTCCACAGATTTATGTAAAGATGTGAAATTTCCTGGACTAACTAAACGGCGTATCAGCGGCAGTTAATTAATTATAATTAATTATTTTTCAACAGAGTAAAAATAAATTAACATCGAAAATAGTAGCAAGAGGGCGTGCGGTGTGGGTCGTTTCCCACTAACATAGCAGAGACACTTATAAATGTGATATGATCGGTGGTAGATGAAGCGAACACGTGGACATTCACAATATAAACAAAGCCCAATGGTCCGAGAGCTCATGACGCATTTTTCATGAAGTGTTTGATGCATCATGAAACTTTGTTGAAAAGTATCAATCCACTCAATAAGCAGATATTCGACTGTTTGCCTGGCCTACCTGGGTACACCGGTACTGCGCATATAGGTAAGTTGCAAAAAAATTCGCCCAAAAAAGTGTTTGATTCAAATAATAATAATGATTTTCTGTCAGCTAAGTTGATAAAGAATTAAGAAAAAAAAAATGGCAGACACTTCTGAAGGGGTTGACATAGGGGCAAACTACTCCAAAGTTGTATTTTCAAAAATTCCAAAATAAGTGTTTGATTTAATCTGCCATTTTTACAGCGTGTTTATTATATATAATAAAAAATTGTCACAAAAGGGCAGACAGTCTCTCCGGGGGTTAATAATTTAAAAATCTATACTATACTACATACTATACTATAAATAAATAAAATTGAAGTGTCTGTTTGTAATGCTAAAATAACAGCTTTTTACTAAATGCATATGAAAGTATATACGGTATAATACCAAAAAAAGTTTTTTTTTTTTAATTTTTGTCTGTCTATCTGTCTGTTTGTTCCGGCTAATCTCCGAAACGGCTGGACCGATTTTGACCGGAATTTTACTGGCAGATAGCTGATGTTATAAGGAGTAACTTAGGCTACTTTTATTTTAGAAAAAGAATAGCATTAATTTTTTTTTATTAAAACCCATGAAATCGTAGTGAATTCAACGCGTGCGAAGTCGCGGGGGACAGCTAGTATTTAAATAAATCTGAAACAAAGCAATTAATTCAAATTGCTTTCAGTTTCCTTTACAACGCCGAATCCTCGACTCAACACCAAGGTCCAACAAAGTTCAACAAAGCCGTTATTAATTGAATAATATATTAATATAAGAAAATGCACTCGATAAAAGCTTAGAGTGAAATTGAAATTTTACATGGATATATCATAATATATCAGTCGCCTCGATCGCAATGTCGAGTCGAGTCGCGAATGTGTTAATTGAAATAGAAATCTAATATAGACAGCCGCGCCACTATGACGTGCTAGTAATCAACCGATGCCTTGAATAGTGAAACTCTTTGTGCTGTTCTCACAACAATTGTACTACATTTTGTGTCGCTTTTGATAACCGATTGTACCCAGATAGAAAAAGACGGTAAAGAGTAGTGCCCTAGCTTTTGCTAACATAATTTACGTCTTGAGTAATTCAGAACTTCTGTAATTGGATATTGTTGACGTGGTCGTATCAATATCTGATTTTTTTAAACTTGTGATGCAGTCTGGAGTGCGAATAAATAGTTGTTATAAAAAACGCACTAATACCTTAGTAAAAGGCCAGCTATATAAATATTATTATCTGAATTGAAGCTGAAAAAATGAGTTGAAGAAAACCAGCATGTCTGAGAAAAAAAATACTCTCTCAGAAATTTACTTTAAAGGTTTAAAGATGTTGAATGCGAAACAGATTAAAAACTTACTAATGACGAAATCGTTTCTTTATTTAATAGAACTAGTGGGATGCGGGAAGTAAAGACTGTGTAAGAACCTCCGAAGGAGGCAGAGTTATAGCCGAAATAAGAATTATTAATTTTTGGTTTTTGACCATTTTGACCCCCTGGGAGTGTAATGAGAACTTTTTGCCCCTATTCAACCATGACCCCCATGACATCCTCTACATGATAGACTATTCAAACTGACTAGGCCTAAAGTACGTACTTCCAAATAGCTCTGTGACCTGCATAAGGGTTCTCTAATACTCGGGCATAAATATTACTCTTAACATGGGAGGCATCTTGATATATTATGGAGGTTTAATAACAAGCTTGCGAGTTAATATCGCTGGAAAACGAACAGACGGCGTTTATCATTGTAATGAATTACCGCCTTAAAACTTGAAAGGCTTTCAAATAGTGAACTGATCTGATTAAGTTGTAATCCTATAAACGTATCACGTATATAGGCTTATATAATCACTTATAATCTATAAATACATCGCGTGTATCGGCTTTTATAATTAATCAGGGAAATTAAAAATTGAATATGATAAATTTTCAATGTTTTTCAGCCTACCCACATAGTAGGCTGTCTCGTGATTCTTACTATAAATTTAAGTCATTTATTTTTCATAACGTCCAGTTAAAAATAAAAAATCATACTACTTTAATTAGTTACTGGGTAAAACTACCGTATTTTTAACGAACGGCAATTTCGTTGCATCCCGCAAAACAATGAAGCACTACATCATTCTTAACTTTGGACAGTAGGTCAGAAATCAATCTTCTCACCAATTTTCTTTGCAAAGCTTGGCGTCTAAGGAAAAAATTAGTAATATTAGGGACATGCTATTTTTTTTACCATTTAACCATACTCAGTGTATCAAACGACAAACTGAGTATTAACTGACCACTGAATAATTGTTTTAGTTATTTCTATTTATAACTAGTGCTCTCAATTGTCTTTATGTCTATTTTCAGTATAGTCTATAAATTTAACCATAAAAATCTGAAAAAGTATCAAATCAAGAACACAGCACCTATTCAGGAAAAATACCAATGACTAATCCCAAATTAAAATTGTATACCATTCGCAATTTTATTTGGGTTTCCCAAACATCAAAACCTTACTCAGTGCGATTTTGTAACTCCGGTATTTTAGTTTACGGCATAATATAATTATAAAAATATAACTAAGTTGCGGAGTAAATCAAACACAAACTGTAGTGTGGTTCTACGACGTATAAAAGCTTGCCCTGTGCGGTATGGCCATATCTTTTAAGTTTTAAGTAATGCTTGCCACTGCTTACAGCTGCCACATCCTTGAAAAGATATGTCTTAAGTGCACTGATGATATTGATAATAATTGAGTTGTACAACGAGAGATAAAATCTCATACTCGGCTCATCAATTCAACATCAAGGGTACGATAAAGCTATAAATTTAATGTCATAATTAATATTAACTTCGAGTAGCGTTCGCCCACACAACCTTAACTCATACGGACGCACTGCTGAGCACCACAATTAAGCACAGCAACCTGCGACGTGTGCGCCGACCGAAGACTACGTTTCGAACCTGTCGCGGGATAAATATGAAAAAACTTCGATGATTGCGCGACGGGTTATTAACGACATTGCATAACGGACGCTGGGAGGGTAATTTCGAACCGAAAATAGCCTGCACGTGATTATCATCGTGTTAAACGAATTCATGATGATGCTGAGAAGCTATCGGAATATCGTAAGGCGTACAAGGTAACTAATTTATGTGCAAAAATATGGGATGAAATCGTTAAGATTAGAATAACAGAACAGAGAATGCTTTTAGTATTAAGTACGCCTTTTGATCGTGTACTGTTTTTGTAAGGTTCAATAGAAATTAAATTAAAAAAATATTAACCACATTATATTCCGATTTAAACACCGATACCTGGGTTTTTTTGCGTAAAATTTTGCTGCTGGGACTCAAACCCGAAATACACGACTCAAGATCCATGTAGAGTAAATTTGAGCCATTCTCTTTCATCGGAACTTAGGCAGAGAAAGCAAATGAGTAGAGCATCAATGAAACAAAACAATTATTTAGTTTCACATGATGCAATATTTATGTCAGATAATGGGTGGATACAATAGAAATAACACATCTCCTACACTTCGTTTTTCAAATTTTATCAATCTTTCACAGTTGCAGCAAGGAGAGTATTTTGGAAAAAACAATAAAATTAGCGAGTATTTATTCAGTCAAATATTTAATAAGCTTAACTTACTTTATTGATGGCCACGCGATAATTAAAAACTCAAGGTTTGAGATAAAAATGCGATTTAATCCTCGGCGTTATTTGTTAATTGTACATACCTATTCATTTACAGATTCTATGGAGGTGAACGTCTCTGTAACGTTTTTGTTTGTGATGTTTTACGACTCAAGATAAAGATATAATCATGGAAGCGTCTAGTTAATCAATAGTACAAATGATGCTGAATGAAAAAAAAAATAAGAATAAATAATAGTTATGTACCATACAAAACCCAACTTAGATGCCGCGACTGGCATCAGATAGCAGACCGTTAGAAGCTGTCACGATTAGCCCACGGACGGTCAGCGGTATTGTCCTTTGTCCATCAGTAGAGTTATAGAGATTATTACGGTAGGTCAGTAAGCCTATTTAAAAAAAAACACATAATATCTCTAAAATAACTATCTTTCGCACCTGTAGTTTTTTTAGTTGCAACATACAGCAGTTTAGTAGTACCTAAAGTTTTAGTTCCATAGTTTCATTGACTGGGGAGAAAACCTCAGGAAAAGGGTCAAGTAGAGGAGTAGGGCTCTTTTTGTCTTAGATTCTGTACTAGTTGGTACTTTTACCCTGAGCCTGTCCAGCGCGATTGCGCGCGCGTCCACTCGCGCGTTTTGATTTGTATTGCGTCCAGATGCGGCGAAATCACGCGCGTTCTTACGCGCATGAGATGAGACGGATTTGGTCAGTTATAAACATGGACTCGGCTACAGCGGTTGTGTTGTGGCTTGCATACCGTCGATGGAGACGTTGTAAACGAAGAGAGTCGACGATTTAACGTGCATCCCATTCTACGTGACAGAATGACGCATAGTATGTATATAACTTTATACCCAAAACTCAGAGAATATAGTGAAAAGTTTTTCAACTACTTTCGGATGTCAGTAGCATCGTTTGATGATTTACTAGAAATTATCAAAGAAGATTTGACTCCATGTCAAAATTATGTGGTACGGATACTGTTTCTGCAGAAGAAAAACTCGTGATTACTTTGAGGTAATATTTTTATTGCTTTAGTAATTATAAACTAAGACCCAATTAACAAAAATAAAAATTTGAACAAAATTAACAAAATTAGGAATCATTCTTATATAATATAGGTAGGTACTTAACATTTAATTTAATTATCATATAGTTCCATTAATTCAGATTCATTGGAATCTTGTGTAGATGCCGGTGATGGGTTTTGTAGCTAGACGTCTTTGGTGGTCGTGACGCAGTGCAATAACCTCGATTGTAAGTCGAAAGGTTGCAGGTGGAAACGAAGATGTTGAAGGGTCTGTTGCGGTATATCCTGTTTCTCCAAAATAATCTGTCTGTCCACGTTGTGTCATTCCTGTTTGGTAATGACATTGTGTCGAAGTTGGTAGTCGGAACGAGCAGCTGCAGGTTTAAGACACAGAGCTTGGAGCTTGATACTTTCATTAATTCAATTTTGTTTGAAGTCTGTTTTCCTCTGGTACTTTAAGAAGCTCTTTGTGTAAGGACAAACAAAATAGTTTGTCATCATCTGACTCATTTGTTATGTCTGTCTGATTTCCAGATGCTAAATTTGTTTTATGATGGAGAAATTCTTCGTCAGCCGCATTTAGGTTTTCTTCTTTTCGCCTGACTACGTGGAGGTCTCATTACATCTTCCCATCGCCCGAAAACTCTTGTTCTTCAGCTGCAATAGACGCGGTGTTGATGTTGCTCTCAGTTCTTTTATTCCGTGTCGATCTTTCGAGGAACATCAAACGTTCAAAATAAATATATTTGGCTTGCCAAGGCTCCTGATCCAGACGGTGTGGTTTCTTCTTCTTCATTTCTCTTACAAAGCCATCCGCAACCCTTTCCCTTCTTCTGCAATAAAGTACCTGTAAACAATAAAAGATTAGAATAAAATAATAATAATTCTTATAACTTTCTTTTCAGATATTTGGCTACAGGATGTTATTTGCGGACCTGCATTATGCCCTACAGATTAGGAAAGTCTACAGTTATCGAAATAGTACAGAAAACCTGTTACGTCATATGGAACAAACTGCAAAACTAGTAATGAGAGAACCAACGAAGGCTGAATGGAAAGAAATTTCGAAACAATTTCAAAAATACACAAATTTTCAAATTGCATCAGCGCCATTGACGGCAAACACATCCGTATTATAAAACCTAATGATTCTGGATCTCTTTATAACTATAAGGTTACTTTTCAACTGTTTTGTTGGCCGTATGCGATGCAAATTATTGTTTTATTGCAGTGGACATAGGCGCATATGGAAAAAGTAATGACTCCATTTTAGAGACTCTATTTATATAAAACTTGTCGAGAAAACTTTAGATCAGATCCAAAGCCAATATCATAAAGATACAACCCCTTACCTCATGTCATAGTAGGAGATGAGGCGTTTAGTCTGTCTGAAAATATAATGCGCCCTTATTGCGGTAAATTCTAACAACTAAAAAATTTTTAACTATCGCATCAGAGCCCGGCGTTACATTGAATGTTGCTTTGTCTTAGTAAATAAATGGAGAATATTTCATAGACCGTTGAATGTGACATAGAATTTGCAGAAAATATCATTAAGGCTTGTTGTGTTCTCCATAACTACGTAAGGTTAAGGGATGTACAGGTATGATCCACTCTTTACGAAACATCTGATTAATTTGAACACTGGGGCAGTGAGGCCTAATGCGAGATCATTGAATAAAGAGATAGATTTGCTGATTATTTGTTAACAGCCAAACTCCTTGGCAGATAGTTTACCGTCGAAATAGGCAAGGAATAGTCATTTAACAAACATTTACTACTAAAGTTTTTTTCTCCCCTGAATCACCAGGCCCCCACTATTTCTTCCAGTTCCTACGTTTAACGATTCTATTAGAATCTGATGATTCCATATCTCATATAGTCATTTCTTCACTCGTCATGTTCCGTGCCGTTATCACGCCCATTTGAACCGAATACGTCCACCGCCACACACGCGCGTAGTACTGACGCAGCGGCGCCGAGTATCTCGACTCGCGCGGCGCACGCGCGTAAAACGAGCGAGTCGAGAGTCCCGCCTATTGCAAGCGTTTTAGAGCCTGTCCAGAAAGCGCGTTTTACGCGCGTATCCACCGCGCGTAGGCACTCGCGCGTTCTCGAGATACTAGAGCTACATGCCGTCCAGATGCTCGCGCGTTACCTCACACGCGCGTAAAACGCTTGCAATGAGCGGGACCTCGACTCGCTCGTTTTACGCGTGCGCCGCGCGAGTCGAGATACCCGCGCCATTGCTGCGTCCAGTACTACGCGCGTGTCCGTGGCGAGTGGACGTATTCGGTTCAAAATGGAGTGATAACTTTGACACGGAACTTTTATTGACGAAATTGAGAAAAGGGTAGCTATATGATATGAATCATCAGATTATTCTAATAGAATCATTAAACGTAGGAACTGAAGAAATAGTAGAAATTTTTGTGAAGTTGGTGATTCCTGAGGAGAAAAAAACTTTAGGTAAGTAAATAATATTTTATTAAATAATAATATTCCTTGTACATATTTTACATTAATAAACTATATCATTTTATCTGCCAAGGGAGTTTGTCTTCGTTAACAAAATAATCAGCAAATCTATCTCTTGTATTCAATGATCTCGCATTAGGCCTCACTGCCTCAGTGTTCAAATTAATCAGAGATGTTTCTGTAAAGAGTGATCATACCTGTAGCCATCCTTAACCTTACGTAGTTATGGAGAACACAACAAGCCTTAATGATATTTTCTGCAAATTCATGTCTACATTCAACGGTCTATGAAATATTCTCCATTTATTTACTAAGATGCCAAAGCAACATTCAATGTAACGCCGGGCTCTGGATAAGCGATAGTTGAAAATTCTTTTTAGTTGTTAGAGATTTACCGCAATAAGGGCGCATTATATTTTCAGACAGACTAAACGCCTCATCTCCTACTATGACATGAGGTGGGTTGTATCTGTTTTATATATTGGCTTTGGATCTGGGATATCTAAAGTTTTCGACAAGTTTTTATATAAAATAGAGTCTCTAAAATTGTGGAGTCATTACTTTTCCATATGCGCCTATGTCCACTGCAATAAAACAATAATTTGCATCGCATACGGCCAACAAAACAGTTGAAAAGTAACTCTATAGTTATAAAAAGAGATCCAGAATCATTAGGTTTATAATACGGATGCTTGCCGTCAATGGCGCTGATGCAATTTGGAAAATTTGTATTTTTGAAATTGTTTCGAAATTTCTTTCCATTCAGCCTCGTTGGTTCTCTCATTACTATATTTTGCAGTTTGTTCCATATGACGTAACAGGTTTCTGTACTATTTCGATAACTGTAGACTTTCCTAATCTGTAGGCATAATGCATCCGCAAAATAACATCCTGTAGCCAAATATCTGAAAAGAAAGTTACATAAGAATTATTATTTTATTCTAATCTTTTATTGTTTACAGGTACTTTATTGCAGAAGAAGGGCTGTGATGGCTTTGTAAGAGAAATGAAGAAGAAGAAACCACACCGTCTGGATCAGGAGCCTCCGGCAAAGCCAAATATATTTATTTTGAACGTTTGATGTTCTCGAAAGATCGACACGGAATAAAAGAACTGAGAGCAACATCAACACCGCGTCTATTGCAGCTGAAGAACAAGAGTTTTCGGGCGATGGGGAAGATGTAATGAGACCTCCACGTAGTCAGGCGAAAAGAAGAAAACCTAAATGCGGCTGACGAAGAATTTCTCCATCATAAAACAAATTTAGCATCTGAAATCAGCCACAGACATCAAACCAAATGGAGTCAGATGATGACAAACTATTTTGTTTGTCCTTACACAAAGAGCTTCTTAAAGTACCAGAGGAAACAGACTTCAAACAAAATTGAATTAATGAAAGTACTTCAAGCTCAACAAGCTCTGTGTCTTAAACCTGCAGCTGCTCGTTCCGACTACCAACCTTCGACACAATGTCATTACCAAACAGGAATGACACAACGGACAGACAGATTATTTTGGAGAAACAGGATATACCGCAACAGACCTTCAACATCTTCGTTTCCACCTGCAACCTTTTCGACTTACAATCGAGGTTATTGCACTGCGTCACGACCACCAAAGACGTCTAGCTACAAAACCCATCACCGGCATCTACACAAGATTCCAATGAATCTGAATTAATGGAACTATACGATAATTAAATTAAATGTTAAGTACCTACCTATATTATATAAGAATGATTCCTAATTTTTGTTAATTTTGTTCAAATTTTATTTTTGTTAATTGGTCTTAGTTTATAATTACTAAAGCAATAAAAATACCTCAAAGTAATCACGAGTTTTCTTCTGCAGAAACAGTATCCCGTACCACATAATTTTGACATGGAGTCAAATCTTCTTTGATAATTTCTAGTAAATCATCAAACGATGCTACTGACATCCGAAAGTAGTTGAAAACTTTTCACTATATTCTCTGAGTTTTATAAAGTTATATACATACTATGCGTCATTCTGTCACGTAGGATGCATGCACGAAATCGTCGACTTTCTTCGTTTACAACGTCTCCATCGACGGTATGCAAGCCACAACACAACCGCTAGCCGAGTCCATGTTTATAACTGACCAAATCCGTCTCATCTCATGCGCGCGTAAGAACGCGTGATTTCGCCGCATCTGGACGCACACAAATCAAAACGCGCGAGGACGCGCGCGCGCAAATCGCGCTTTCTGGACATTCTTACGCGCGTGTGAGGTAACGCGCGAGAGCATCTGGACGGCATGTATGTAGCTCTAGTGTTCGAGAACGCGCGAGTGCCTACGCGCGAGTGGATACGCGCGTAAAACGCTTTCTGGACAGGCTCTAAGTATTTCACTCTTTAAGCAGCAATGTAACAACTGCTGTGTTTCCGTTTGCAGGATAAGTAATTTTTTCTTTAAGTCATTTAAATAAAATGCTACTAAAACATGTATTTAAAAATAAGAAATTAAGAATAATAAAAAAACAAAAGGTTTTTTTTTTTTCAATGTACATAAAAATCACTTAAACACTTTCTTCTTTCAATCCGCGTCAGCACAAAGAGGAAGTACACATTTAAGCTCAAATACAATCATTTCTACAATACGCTCTCGCCTACCACTTAGCAGCTCAAAATCAATATTAACGTATTGTTCTTACACAGGCTCTCTCTAGGGGTTAAAAACCTTCCTACACTACTGCGTATGTCTGCACAGAATGACTTTTGTTGTTTCGAGAGGGTAAAAGCCCCGACGTTCATATTCCGCCTTTATTTCACGTTTTTTTTTTAAACTGAAGTGCCAACCGAAGTTACCGTCCACCTGATGGTAAGTGCTGACTCTCTCAAATACCCTTAGAACCGGAACATTGCAGTGCAGGCACTACCATTTGGCGACAGAAACAAGTGGTAAATTTAAAAATTATGTACAACCGACTTCAATATTTAAATATTATTGTTGTTTTTTTTTAAACCGCTCGACCGATTTCGATAAAATTTAAATGGGACCATCTGGGAAGTATACCCTTTGAAACAAGAATTTTCCAAATCGGTTCAGGCGTCTTTGAACATACATTTAAAAAAAACAACGAATTTGCTAAATTCGTCCTCCTTTTTTGAAGTCGGTTGATAAATAAGGGAGTGGTACACACAGACCGACTGTTAGATAGAAAAGGAGTCCTACCTAGTAGTAGTAGTAGTTCATGTTATAGATTTTGTAAAATAAACATCATTAAAATCCATTATAAATCAGTTTATGATGGAGAATGTATTTAAAAAAGTAATTGTAATTAAAACCGACAACCGATCGACCTGGTAAGAAATGCAGGTGGCTTCGGATGTAATGATGATGATGATTGACGGCTCCGTGGCGCAGTGGCTTAACATTGAGTTGCGACGCTGGGGGCCGCGGGTTCGAATCTCGCATGAAACAAGTATTTGTATGTCCTAATATTTATAATCCAAATAATTGTTCCGGGTTTGGATGACAAACATCCATTTCTTCTTTTTCATTTTTTTTAAAGTTCCAGGGAGGGGGGGGGGTGTAACGTTTTAAAAAACGAAAAAAAAAACGATGATCAGGAATGCAATAAATCAAGATTGAACTCAACAATATCTGCTTTGTCACAATTTTTCATCGATTAAATTACACCCTCACTGCCTCGTAAAAATCCAATACGTCGAACAAACTCGAATCGGATTTTCGAATTTCACTACCTAGCAGTAAAAGCAACAGGTGACAAGAGCGATTAAATAACATCAGCCTTATGTAAGAAGAATACGTCGTTGCAACTTATGGCCTTGCCTGAACAGGATCGACCACTCACTCTGAAATGCTTATGAGCAATATAAAAAACGAAACTGGAAGCGCGCCCGAGGAAACTCGCGCGTTACACAATTGGTCGGTAGCGTCGTTTCTCCAGCCTGCATTCTTGCATCGGCAAAATTATTTGATTTGACTTCATAAATATTAATACTAGATGGTACGCGGCGAGTTGCTGCCGCAAAATAAATAATTGTGGAAATATCGTTTTAAATTTGTAACAGTTATATTGTGTAATAAGGAATGATAATAATTGAAGTTAAATGATAACGGTACGATACGCGCGCCACCTACTGTAAGTTAATTGTACTACGTTCATAACCTTCGCGCAAGTGGAAGCAATAACTTGACAAAATTTAGCGCAATCTGACGAACGGTATGGCAGCGCATAAAATACGAACAAACAAACATTAATTTTTAAATATTAGATAGAGATTTACTTATGTACACACGTTATTAATGGTAGTGTGAGAGCCGGAAGGGAATAAATGATTTATCACTTTAAATGCCTTTTTGTGATTTTTTATCTCGAACAGAAAATATTACAAATCTTAATAAATAAAAATCCTGTGTCACGATGTTCCTTTGCGCTAATCTCCGAAACCGCCCAACCGATTTTAATGAAATTTTGTAAAATATGTATTGGCTCTCTCCAACTTGAGAGACAGGATAGTTTTTATCCCGGTAAATGACCCTCAATATTTTTATTGCGAATTTAAAGTTTTTTTTATAGGATAGAGACGGTAAGGGCAGTACGTCTGTCTGGCCAGCTAGTTTTATAATAACGCCTCTATTATGTAAGATTATTTGCCGTGTAGTGGCGGCGTAGCAGAATCCATCACCTCATATCATCCCGTTCCCGTGGGTGTCGTAATACGACAGTGGGTAACTGATATAGAAGTAGGGCAGCAGCATCTTCCTGATATCACCTTAATAATAATCTTAAAAAAGTGCGATTGCAAAAAGAACTCCCTAAGAGGCAATCTATGAGGGAGGCTTTTGATGGGCTTTAATAATAATGATGATGATGATATAAGGTAAGAATAATAATGATATAATATTAAATTTTTAATGTAACAATTTAGACGACATTCTAGTTGTTAATTGTTACATTGAGCTTGTGATAATATAAGTTCACTCAATAGGGACAAAAATATTTAATAAAAATATATTTCAAAGAGCTAAAAAATTATAATTTTCACATAATAGCTTCTGAAGTGGTGGCTTTAATTTGTATATTTACATATGGCTTTAACTTATATATTAAAACACATGTTCAGATGTACACCATAATTACGTTCACACTAGATAATCTACAAACAGCTGACCCATTAGATAGGTTCAAAAAACGACATAAACAATATTAATGATAGACATTTTCACCTCACAACAGCAATTAAAATCGCGGACATAAAAAATAACGCGGAGAACCTCATCGTGAGCCGTAATTATTGATGCTCAGTTAATAACAGCGTATAATAAGCAAACAACAGCACTGAACAAACATAGCTCGCCTATAAATATTAATGCGGTACCTCGACAAAGGCTAGCACTGTAATATCCGAGTGCAAACTAGGTTTTACAGAAGGCAATAAATTATCAATGGTGACGTCGAAGATCCTCGCCTGGGACGGTACCGGAGGGTCATTGAACTTGCCATCTGGATTTGAGGGACAATAGGCAAGAGAGGGATTGTTTGAATAGGATAAAGGAGCGAAGTAACCGAGCATAGAAATGGTTTAGGCAAGTCTTACTCACCTATTAAGTTCGTTTACGTTTCGGTATCGTATAAACAGAACTCTGTAAACGGACTGTTTTGTGATTTTTTAAGTGTAATTGGGATTGGAAATAATCGGATGTTAAAATGAATAAATGCATTGATATCTTAAGTGAAAGTAAACGGTAATAATAACTAAATATATGGCGTTAGCAGCATGTTAATGACTTTAATTTGTCCTCATTATATAATTTGATTTATTATGAATTAACATAAAATTTAATTTTAATAAGAAATATTTAGATGAGTGAACTGTTACAGCATACATAGCAAAATTAACGATTTGTTTAAAAAAAAATCTCTTCTTCGATCGACGGGACAATCTACTACGCGACTCCAACAAAAAACAATTTTTAGAAAGCTCAAATACCTATAGAATTTAGAAAACTAAACGTATTTCAATTGATATACGAGACACTTTTGTTAAAATAGTAAAAATTTGCAAGAATGAATCCAGAGTACAACGGGTACAAAAAGCGTTACGACGTTTTAATACTTGCATAAAAATAACACTTACTAATATAATACCATTGTAGATAGGTAATATACGAGTAACGGTAACGATAGAATACATACGATTTTTCATTTAACAATTAATGCCTAAACGACGTAACCCAACAGTACAAATCATGTGAAGATGAAATGTCACTGAAAGTAACACAAAAATACGAGCTGTAATTTCCAGAACTTCCACGTCGATCAATCAAACGATAAAAACCACATCTCGCTCAGCCCGATACATATCAATCTAGTTGTATAAAAATAAACATTTTCACATTCCTAAAATAGACCTACGCTCTTTATAGCTAGCTGACTACACTGTAAGCGAAGTGGTACACACGATACAGAATGCCTAATAAGTTGATCGGTTTAAGAAATCTCGTGCCTTAACCCGAGCTAGGGTCAATGACTTTCGTACCGGCTAGTGAGCAAGCGCAGGCCTTATTGTTGTCTATAGAATAGTTCGGTCGCGCTTATTTATTTAAGCCGATTTTTCGTTTCAAGGTCAGAAGCAATTGACAGGTTAGTCAGGTCAATAGCTATTTTTATAAATTAATAATGGGTTATTTATGTATTAAACATTATTTATTAAAGACTAGTGGAAATAGTAGTGTAAGGCTCATCTGCCGAGGATTCCAACTCGGCAGGTACCACCCTCTAACCCATTTCTGCAGCTTAGCAGCAAAAGGTTCACTGTTGAGATCAGGTCTGAAGGGTATGGAGAGAGCATATTATATTAATTACAGGCTGTGAAGCCAATTCATCTTCGTCCGTAGGGATGTCAACGATCTGTAACCTTATTTTTTACTAACCATTCAAGTAAACTGTTTACTTATTTGTCATTTTAATTTTATCAAAAAAAAAATTATAAAACTACAGTATTTATAACAACTAAAAGCATATACTCGTATTTTGAGATTGTTGGAAATATAAAGTAATGAAATCTAAAAAGGAGTACCTCAAGGTAACATTACGTATTACCTATACATTATAATAAATGTATTTTTGAGAGATAATCAAATACGTCAGTGATTACGTAAACGCAGTCACGTACACACCGACGTGTGAACGATGTTTGATCGTAAATCATAGAGACGAGCAAAGTATAGATCCCGTCATCAAGTATCTGTTTATGTAAATGATTACGGCGCTACTGTTTACTTGGACACTTTATACTTTTTTTCTGAAGATTTTTTGGTCCATATATATAATTTTCCATAAGTGTGTTTTAATAAACATACTTCTATTAATGATTTCTTATATTTACGCGAACACTACACATTGAATAACACACAAAAAAAACTACACAAAATTAAATCCAAACCCAACCATACCACTGCAAGACTTCAAGGTACTGTAAGCTCATTCTGCGTAGATCGAACCAAAAAATTAATATTAAAAAACTGAAGGTAGGCGGGCTAACTGTAACATCGGGACGTCAAACATCTCAGTCCCCCCCCGTAACCATGGGTTGCTGTAAAGCACCCGAAACGTCGGGAATTAAAATAGTAAATTAAACGCGATAAAATCCGTAAAAAATAGTTTTATTCAATACTTCTATTAATTGTTAATTCTACTATTACGATGGATTTTTTTTTTAAATATTAGATCAATATTTAATTACTTACTTGCGTGAATTTTAAATCATTGCGAACTTCACATGACTTCGAAATATTTTTTTTATTTCTCAGACATGCAGATTTCGTCACAATGTTTTCCTTCACTGCCAAGCACGATGTAAATCATCGATGAACAAATCTTTCAAATAATGCATTTTTATAGATGTAAGGGTGACAAACGACCATAAAATCCACCTGATAGTAAGTGGATGCTGTGGTCCTAAATCCTTGATTAAGAATCAAAATACAGATCTGTTGTCCCCCCTGAAGGCTAAGACGTAAGGCCTGGTTACTAAAAAGGCTTTCTGGTTTCTCTTCAGTCATAAGAAAACCAGCTTTTACGTTGGTAGTTTGTGCACGTGTGGTTTTTTCCTAGTCGGGCGGACTCATGCGTGCTGCAACCGTATTTGCTGCAAAGTGGCTGCACCTCGTAAAATTGCATGCCAGTTGGCGATTTTTAAATTGCCCCTTATCCATTAGTTAATTGAAAAAGATTATAAAATATTGTATTACAGAAAAATAATGTGTACATACATTATTGTAATATATTTGAATGTATTTTATGACAATGTATCGAATAGAATGAAACTTGTTATTTAATTAAATGTAAAAATGTCATTTAACGTGATGCAACTGTCGCAACAAGGAAACAGAGAAAGTCGTTTTCCTTTTTCGAATAATCGCGTTTTTATGCATACCGGTATTTAAGTAACAAACTGATGTAATATGTTTGTATTTTCAATATAGAAGCAAATTATTGAGCATGATTAACATAACGTAAATATTAAACGATTTCTTATTTTTGCTATTAATTTATAATACGTTTGAATTGATGTTAATTTAATATTTACGACGATGAATTTCTCGAACGTACATAGTTAAGTTTCAGCTTCCGAAAACAAAATTAATAGAATTTGTGAATAATTTCAATATATATATATATATATATTATAAAACAATTCTGCCCTCGACCCCATCCGCGGGGAAATAAAACAATACAATACAATACTCTTAATTGTACACCAAGAAAAGATAAAAATAACAAAAAAACAAATATTGAGGGAAAAAAAAGGCGGCTTTATTGCTACAATAGCAATCTCTTCCAGACAAACCAGAAGAAGAATTAAATAAAAACTTATAATCCCTGGGTAAATGTGTTCCATGTGTTAATACAGGGTAAATGTCATCTAAATTTTCTGAGTCGGATAAACGTGATTGAGTTACAAATATTCAAACATCTTCACAAACTTTTAAATACTTAAAATGAAGTACACACTTATAATATAATATTAATGCCAACATTATAAATAACAGTATTAGTTATAAGAGTGAAAATAAATTTGCATTATTTATTACGAATTACATAATTGAATATATTTTGATAATGTACTTTGAGATTGAAAAACTGTAGTATACATACTATGCATTATGCAAAGGCTCGAATAGAAATTTGATTTATTATGCCTCATCATGATGCAAATAGTCGACTAGTTAACTTGGCTTTTTTTTAATAAAACTGTTACCCTTACGTCAAATATTAGGTGTGCCAAATAATTGTTCTGGGTCTGGGTGGTCGTCCAAATAATTCATGTATTTAAAACGCCTCAACATTACAAAAGCAATCATAGTGTGAAGCTAACGTATATTTAAAATAAATAATAGTTATTTATTTGCGGCATTCCAACCCGTGGTTTAAGATAACGCAGCCAAACGCCCAGCCACTGCACTACGGAGTCGACTTACTTTTTTCTAAAGTTTTTACTGCATTCCATATATGAAATTATCTACCAGCGTTAACTGCGGAAAGCGAAAAGTTGCGAAGTCACCATATTATGAACAACGTAGCTTTATAATATGTATAGCAGTAACACGTATGGATTACTCGGGTTCATTAGTCTTTAAACGTGGTAGAGCCATGCTGCAGCTATATTAGTAGTATAGTTGAAGCACGAATGGGTCGGCTCGACCGGGGAAGGACCACGCTCTCACAAAATACCAGCGTCAAATAGCAGCTTAACACTGCTGAGTTTCGTATGGTGAGTGTAGAGAACCGGAGACCCATTTTACTGGAAAAGAGGCATTCCATCTTAGTCCTCACGGCTGACAACGCATCTGCATTTTGATTCTTTATTGAGGATAGATGTAGATGTCTATGGGTCGCAGCAACCACTTACCATCAGGTGGACTGTGTTCGTTTGTGACCCTATCCTATAAAAAAAAGCAAATTAGGGGATCAGTTTGACATAAGTCTGACTAGACTGATGAACTGAACTGATGACAAACTGAACGTGCTACCTACGTCATAGTAGTCTCGGTAGCAACGCTGCGCGTTTGTGAATAATTATATCATAAGAAAAGTATTGTGTCATAGATGAATGATGGAAATTATTGTGTGTATGTTGTCCTTAATAAACGTAATAAAATTCACATACACATAAAACGCTTCAATGAATAAAATGAAATCATTTTGTTATGGCTGCATAGGCTGATACTTTTGCCTACCCTATACGAATAAATATTACAAAATATTATTTAATTTCGACCAATCAACAAAGGCTAAAAAACAAAAAAAAGACAAAGGGAAACTATAAAAAAGTAATATTCCTCAAACAGAGCCTCACATTTACATTTAAAGCACTGACAAGTTTTTGGATATGTATACATTGACATTTAGAAAGAAATCTCAAAGCGACAACTCCGCCCATGTCGCTACAGAAAAAAGTGGGTAATCAGATAATACAATTGTAACATGACATGCGCATTGTTGCGGCTCGTTCACTTGCCTTTTAAATGACACCTGCGACGAACCACGATCAGCAAACTGGTTAGGACGATGGTCCAGTTGGAAGCACGACCATTGCTTCGACCACGGGTTAAAATATATTATTGTGAAATATATGAGAGGAAGAAAGTAAGTAATAAATGTTTGTCATCACAATCAAGCAAATTTTTATGTATGAATGTATGAAATAAATATATGATTTGATTGTGTTAAAGCTTTGTCTATTAAAGTGGCTTTCACTGTTCCTAATTATATCAATGCTAATATAACCATAGTTCGCGAATTAAAGAAAATTTATCGCAGAAATTTTACGATTGAGATATAAAAATATTTGTCCATTTTATAACCCTCTTGAAAATGTATACATTTCATTTAGGACTGTGCGTTCACTTATAGGAAGTAAAATAGAGGCCACTTAAGTTATTTTTTTAAATAACTCCGATCACAATAACTGTTAGTCAAATCAAAAACTATTTACGACCTCAAACAAACCATAATAAAGTCGTAGAACTATTGTGAATGTGTGCTAAATATTTGCCTTAATTTTCCTTTTCATTTGTCCAATTTAAATGAATGACGGACGAGGGTAAAAGTTACAGTTACTTTTGCAACTTTCTCTGTTATATTGAGACGCAACAATTTTAATTCTGTGCCTATATTTTATTGCGATGTCACAGTGAAAGTGAACTGAGAATGGAAGATAATTGAAGAAATAACCAAAGAGCTAGTGTAAGTTCTGCGTAACTGATCGGAATAAATTCAACGTTTTTATTGTTGTTATTATTTTTATTTAGGTAAAAAAGCAAAGCGTCCATGCGTGCTACAGGATTTTGAAGCTGAGAAGAGACCACCGCGAATTTGCCCGTGTAATTTATTACGATTGGATTCAGGTGTTTTTTTTTGCGCGGAACCCTAATTCTTTTTCAAAAACAAAAATAGCCTAAGTTACTCCTTATAACATTAACTATCTGCCAGTGAAAGTCCCGTCAAAATCGGTACAGTCATTCCGGAGATAAGCCGAAACCAACAGACAGACAGTTGTATTTTTGTTATAAGTACCGTATATACTTTCATATGCATTTAGTAAAAAGCTGTTATTTTAAACACTACAAACAGACACTTCAATTTTATTTATTTGTATACATAAGAAACAATTTTTAAAATTTTTGTCTGTCTGTCTGTCTGTTTGCTTGTTCCGGCTAATCTCCGAAACGGCTGGACCGATTTTGACAGGACTTTCACTGGAATATAGCTGATGTTATAAGGAGTAACTTAGGATACATTTATTTCAGAAAAAGAATTAGGGTTCCGCGAAAAAAAAAACCCATGAAATCGTAGTAAATTCCACGCGGGCGAAGTCGCGGGGAACAACTAGTAGATAATATTTTTTAGACAAGCAGGATTCTTCACCTTTCCTTCACTGCTGAGAATGTGGTAATACAGCAATTAAAAATGCAATTAACATTCTGCGTTAGGTCTTTAAGAATTGTGGAGGGATGTTTTGAATGATTCTAAACGCATATCTTCTCTAAATATAAAAATCAATCAATAGCTGTCCGTTAGTTTCGTTAAAACTAGAAAACGGCTCGTAAGATTTTGATGATATTTTTGTGTGCGTGTGTGGTTAAGATTCACAATTGGAGATCCAGAAATAACCCGTGCGTAGCCGGGGCGAATCGCTAGTTAGTAATAATTAGAACTTTTAACGTATTACATTCGTATATTCCCTTAACTAAAGAGTAGCAATTCTCTTTCTTCTTAGTAATAGGAGACATAAAATGAGATATTTTTATATATTATACGACTCGTTGCAATAGTAAATCTATTGTAACGATTCGTTACAAATTGGCTAGTCACCTCTGGCCAACCATGTTGCCGTTTAATCGACAGCGAGTGAAAACACACGTAGCGTAGTGTTAGAAAGCGTGGGCGATCTGATCGGCAATTAATAGTAACATCGGCTCATTCGAGATCGGCTTCTTGCGTCGCCATTGTTCCATTGCCAGCTTTAATTAGTGGCGAAAGTACAACGAGAGTGCCGCGAAAGTCTCCCACCAAGTTCCACGGGCATTGTGACTTTTTGTGTGGTAGCTACGTCGCCGGGGTGCGGCCAAGGTCGGAAGGATTTTGACAGGATATTAACAAAGTGTCTTCGAATTTTTACAATTACAGACTTCGAAATATTGTTTATCGACAATAATTACACCAAACCCATTTTTTTAAAAGTCCCAATACAGGTTGTACTGCAACCTTTCGTATAGAAATGGAATGGAACTATACATAGTAGTATATTATGAAAGGTTGTCGAGTGGCAGTTTCATACACGCAAGCGCAGTGTTGGGAAAGCTCCACTTGATGGAGTGACGAACTGGTGAAACACGCAGCCAGTCGACGGATGCCGGTGGCTCGGAATCGTGCTTTGTGGCAGTCTATGGGGGAGGCGTATATAGTATATAGTAATGGATTTGTGATGGGCTGTAGGAGTAGTATACTATACTACTATATGACTGTCTTGTTGGTCTAGTGGTTATAGTAGTGCGACTGCTGATCATGAGGTCCCAGGCTCCCAGGTTCGAATCCCGGGTCGGGCCAAAAAAAAGTCAGTTATTGAGTTTTCCATTAAGAAATTTTCAGTAGCTGCCCGGAGTCAGGAAGTTGACGGTGTCTCATCCCCGTGCCTCGGAAAGCACGTAAAGCCGTTGGTCCTGCACCTGATCTCTTTACCGTCGTGTCGGTTTATCGTCCCATCGGACTACGAGAGTGAAGTAATAGAGTGCACCTGTGCTTGCGCATACACTTGTGCACTATAATCCTGTCCTGCGCCGATGGCTAGTCTCCGTTGAGACTGACCGCCGTGACCGAAATTCGGTCTGGAGGACATTATTATTATTATACTATACTACAAATTAAGCTTTTGGAGGCTTGATACGTGATCGTGCCTCTCAATATAGAATGTTTGTTTCTATCACAGCAATTTATAAAAGTAGGTAATGTAACGTTTAAAAAAATATTATTTTTTATACTTTACTTCCCAAGATCTAGTAGCACTCCACCTTTTAAATTCTGATGTCAATCCATCCTTATAAATTATATTCTGGTGACAACAGGTTTTTAACTAAAAATAATAATCAATACAAATAAATAAAATTGAAGTGTCTGTTTGTAATGTCAAAATAACAGTTTTTAACTAAATGCATATGAAAGTATATACGGTACTTATAACAAAAACACAATTTTTTAAAAATTTGTCTGTCTGTCTGTCTGTTTGTTCCGGCTAATCTCCGAATCGGCTAGACCGATTTTGACGGGACTTTCACTGGCAGATAGCTAATGTTATAAGGAGTAACTTAGGCTACTTTTATTTCGGAAAGGAATTAGGCTTCCGCGCAAAAAAAAACTCATAAAATCCAATCATAATAAATTCCACGCGGGCGAAGTCGCGGCGAACAGCTAGTAGGTAAATAAAATAATAAAACGTTATCGTATCATTAACTTATCGTGTGACAACTGAACGTTTATCATCATGAATTTACAATCTGCCGGTCCCCACGACGTGTGCAATTTGCTTTGCTTCCTCATAACTCGTCCTTCCTTATAAAAACAGAATAAGAATAGTACTAATTACTTCATGTATTAAAATGTTATTTCTGTTTAATAACTTTGTAAGAACCAACGTATTATCTTATTGTTACATACTAAACTCGGTGAAATATATTTACACCATACCCAACCAACTTTGGGACAGAAAAATCTTAATGCCATAGTAATTGTTACAAAAATACTTCAACTCTGCGGTTTCACGGTTCGTTGTCTTCTCTGATTATTAACTTAGCCCGATCTGAGGCTCGATTAGCCACGGCTGAACTATCGCAATATAAAGATTATTTCTACAATTTACTCGCCATTATAAGTTTATTAAACGATGTAATAAATTCCATATAACGTCGATAAGATAAAAGATAACAATAAAAGTTATTGTCGCATTGGATCCAAAGAAAATATTAATTATAAGTACTGAATACGAGTACACTGAACCATTAGTTGATTTCGATTACTGCGGATTTTTTTTCCATCTAATATTTTTTATTAATTATAAACAATTGAATACTCAAAACTTTTTATTCGGATGCTGAGTCGGGGTAATCATTATCAAAGGATGACAATACAACAAACGAATGTCGCACACATTTAGAACCAATACGCACAAATGAGTCAGATACGCGAAAAGTTGAAAAAAACAACTAAGTTGAAGGCAACGACTTAATTTTGTGAAGCGACATGGACTGGCAGTATTATTAACAATGTATTTTATTAAAGCATTATAAGACAAATAAAAACGTGTTCCCACAACGTGACTTTGTAATGTCAATAAAAAAGTTAATGATCTATATATCTATTAAAGATCACTATTAACTTTTATATTTATCGTGTAGGTGTCGTAAGAGGCAACAGAGGAAATGAAACAAAATTATATAAAAAAACTACGGTTGCGGGCCCGCCTGCCAAGCGTGGGAACTAATAGCAAATTCTCCTAAGAGGCAATCTATGGGAGAAACCTATGTTCAGCAGTAGACTTTCGATACCCTTAAGGACGAGCATACACAATTAAGTATGTATTTTTTCAACCGTCTTTAAAAAGGAGCAGGTACTCAATTCGACTGTGTTTTCTCATAAGTTTTTTTTTCTCGGTAAACCGATATTGATAATTTTTTTTATTTGAAAGCTGGTGCTTCTCATGTGGTCCCATATAAATTTGATCAATTTCTGAGCAATCTTTTTTAAGTTATCCTTAATAATTTATATTGAAATCGGTTGTACAAAATTTTTAATTTTACCACTTGTTATAATATTAGATTGACAAATTCATCAAGTAGACCACATACGGGTTGTCAGTTGTCACCTCCTAAGTCCAAGATCAAGTCTTAAAGTCTGTAATTTTACAGACTCTAAATACTCTTCAAATCAGGACACAACAATAAACGCACCGCTTACCGAGACAAATTGCTATAAAATTTGAATTTTCAATCTTTGAAATTTAATTGCTTTAAAAAGTTAACTTATAATAAACCTTTCAATACTAAGGGTAAAGTTCAACAAGAAAACATTGAACGTCTATATTGAAAGAGGTGTAGAGATAGAGCGAGACACAGCATCAAAAGAACGCGGGACTGATTGAATTAGCGGCAAAGGTCCCCTCGAGCTTGTTTGACAGGATCTATGTGTAGTACACACATCAATTTAGGTAATTGAACGCGTTGTTGCTTCTGTAGAGAGAACTTACCACAAAGCATTTCGGTGAAGATTACGGAGACTAAACAAAAATATCTAGAAATCTTTAATAAATTTGGAATAGTGTTATGATGTTTTAAATAATGCATAAATTTTTTAAAAGTACACTTTGTTTTAATATTGTGCAAAAAATTAAAGGTTTTATGCCTGAGTAGCTTCACATAAAACACAATTACGTTTCCACGTAACAAGTAACACGTGCGTTGGAGTACAAATTATAACGATCGTACCGCAACACCTGAATACAAATCGATTGGAGATACGAAACCATCTAAATAGTGAGAACAGACGTTTCGCGCCAATTTCCGCGTCGGGAAAAACGCGAGACGGAAAACTGTTTTAAACTGGCGTTGATTTACATTCATTCCGTAGTTGTAAACATCGTGCACTTTCACTCGTTCCGAGATTTCCATCACAACACTGACGACTTTCCAATACGGATGCACAAGAACATGATAATAACAATTATTTAGTGCACTGCACTTCATTTACAATATGTTGTTGTCGAACACTAGCACTGAAGTAAAATCGAGTTTTATTTTTTTAATTGCATCCATCCATTACAGCCTATAAAAGTCTACTGTTGAACATAGGCCTCCCTCATAGATTGCCTCATGGGGCAAGCGGGTCGTCAACCGCAGTTTTTATTATTTTGGGCTGTTATCTGGAATATGCTGCTGCCCATCTCCTGTTTCATTTTCCCTCTATCGTCTCTTACTACACCCTTAGGGACGATATGGGGTAGTGGATATTCTTACACCGCCACTGCACGATTTAATGATAACGGTTTAATTGCATGAACATAGATTAATGGATGGAATAGTTGTAGCTCAGCGAAAAATCGTTATTGCCTTAAATGTTTAATACTACGCGAGCAATCAGAATCACTCTGTTAATTGCTATTTAAATGCTAATTTATCGCTTGCTTGGCTCTAAATGTCGTGAGATAACTTGCCTGACAAAAAAATTATAATACATTTCGAGGTCATCCGAAGTCCGCCGGAGCATGTCGTACTCTTCTCTGCTCCAAAACCCTCTCAGAAATGCGTAACATTCTGTTTTGATTTAATATTAATGATTAGTTGATTATAATTTATTGATGCAGAATATACGTAATCACGTTGGAACTCGGTGGGTGTTTTAATGATAACCGAATTTATTTATCATATAGTGACGATTCATCGTCTTATATTTTGATATAAGAAATTCTTGTGTTAAGCAGAGCACGAGAAAATACGATATTATAGTATGTAGATATATAAATTAAAATGAAATGTGAATGGTAAGAGGCCTATAGAAAACAGATTATATAAATATAGTCAGTTGAATTTTGTAATAGTAACATGGATTTCTCAATATTGGATTAGACATCATAAATTTATTCGACAATGCTTAACACGTGCGAAATAAAACTAAATGTATTAAATTTACAACAACGAATGTTAAAAATCTGGGTACCAATGTGTTTTTAAATGGGGAAGAACTGAGCCCTGTTCAATTCACTGTTTTTCTTGGCATCACTCTCTCTACGCAAAGCTTCAGTGGGGCCCCCATATATCCAAACTAGCAAGCAGACTAAGTTCTGCAGCCTATGCTGAAAAAAATATTAGAGGTCTCACTAAGTAGTGTCGAGACAGCTAGATTAGTTTATTTAAGTTATTTCCATAGCATAATGTCTTATGGGATTTTGCTATGGGGAAATGCGGCTGATTCAGAAACTATTTTTGTTTTACAGAAGAGGACCATTAGAGCTATTTACAACCTAAAACCGAGAGAGTCTCTTAAAGATAAATTTAAAGAAATAAATATATTAACTTTGGCCTCTCAGTATATTTAAGAAAATTTAATGTATGTTCACAAAAACGAAGGTAGTTTAAGTAAAAAAAGTGATATACATTCTGTAAACACTAGGAACAAACACAAGCTAGTGATACCAGTTTCTCTACTCCACTGAGTCAGTAATTCATTCTTGGGGCAATGTATACGCTATTACAACAAGGTCCCGGAAAGTGTACAGGCTCTCTCTATTACCAAGTTTAAATGTTTTGTTAAGCTGAAACTGTATAAAAAGGGTTATTATAGTATAAATGAATACATGGTTGATAACCCCTGGGAATGAGGTAGTCGCTTCCAAGCAGTTTCTAAAATAAATTTTGTACTTAAATAGTTTGTACAACCATTAATGTAAAATTTACTTTTAAAAAAAAGTCCCGCTGGGTTTCTTGCTGGTTCTTCCCAGGACAGAGGTTTTTTTTTCGAACCAGTGGTAAAGTAAAAAATGACTTTCAATAAGAATTACACATGTAATCTATATTGAATAAAAAATTATTCTATTCTATTCTAAAAATTATTATATTCTATTCTATTACTTAACTCAAATCTCAAACAGATTGGTTGATGGCGAAAGTATTACCGGTGCCAGGCTACCATCTCTGCGTAAATCTTTAAGGAAAGTTGCCTACGTTTGCGCATTCTTAAAATGCAAATACCGTGATTGGAAAGACTGGAAAAATAAAGAATAAAGAAATGTTGAAGAATTGCATAGTGTCGCAAATATCAACAATTAAACAATTAAATTTCATAAATAATAATAATAATAACATTGAGTTCTATGCACTACGTACTAGAGAAGCCATTCCAAACAAAAAATGTGCACTACTCTGTTTTCGCGCATGCGCGGGAGATAGTAGATTTTAGTCTTTGATTGTAGATAGCGTGGCATATAAATGAAGAAATTTATTTTTTCTATTGTAATATTATTACCTATTTACTCACTTGAACAACAAATAATTTTACTTATTTGACTACTGAATTATTAATTACGTTCAGGTTTAAAATTTAATTTGAAATCTCGTATTATCAGCGCAGCTCCACACTCTATGAATATTGAAGCCACACTAAGTGACACTAAATTTGTACGGATTGCAGTACAGTTCATTTGAACAAAGTGAATGTTCGGAATGCCAAATCTAGTACGTAGTACATATATATCGACGAATAATAATAATATCATTTATTCGCTAAACATGGTACATCAAGGATGACAAATAGTTGTACATAGTTCACATGTTATCACATCTGGCATGCGAAAATTATTTAACATAATATATTAAATCATTATTTTCATAAGTAAGCAAGGCGATAATTTTATGTACTTATTATGGAATTAAATTAAATAAATTAAAATTACAATTGTCATGTCAATCACTATTGTTTTATAACTAGGCAAATCAATTATAAGTATATATAGAAAAAAAATCAAAATGTCAAAGGAGTATTTAATCTAAACAACATTAAATAAATTTAAATGTTTAAAGCATGGCTATGTCAAGTTTATGTAACGATATTCTATTCATTTAAGAAGTCTTTTACATCATAAATACACTTTAATAACAGCCAGCTTTTGAGTTTGTTTTTAAATTTACTAATTTCCATCTCTTCTTTAACATTTACCGGTAGTTTATTAAATATCTTTATACTCATCGCGTAACAGCCCTTTTGATAAAATGCGGTTTTCGGTATTCGGTCTAAAACTAGTCTATCTGATTTTCTAGTGTTACGCAAATATACATCGGACGCTTTCTTGTACATATGTAAATTCCTTTTACATGAACACCTGCTTCAAATATTCCTGGTAAAGTTAGAATGTTAAGCTCCTTAAATAAGGGCTTACATGATTCATACCATTTAGCTCCAGTTAAGGCTCTTCACACTTTTTTTTAAGCTAAAAAAGCTCTTTTTGAATAAGAGCTATTACCCCATATTAGTAATCCGTACCTTAAAATTCCTGCAACATACCATGAGTGCGATTTCTCGTGACGATGTTCTTCTTAACCTGTTTAGGACGTATACAAATCTATTATTTTTTTACAGACTTCGTCAATATGAGCCATCCAATTACAATTACTGTCAATTTTTAATCCCAGAAATTTCATCTGTTCGTTTTCTTTTAGTTTGTCATTATTATACATTATGTCAAGATCAAGTTTGTTTTTACTATTACTATAGAATTGTACATAACAGGTTTTAGCAATATTAACCTTTAAATTATTGTCATGTAACCATGAAATAACATCATTTATTGCCCATCTTATGTCATTTTCATAATAATTTTTATTTCTATGTCTATTCTTTATAATCAATGATATGTCATCCGCAAATAAAATGCATGGGAATGAAGTTGAATTCGGTAAATCATTTATATAAATTATAAACAAAAAAGGCCCAAGAACAATTCCTTGAGGAACACCAGAGTTTTTAAGAACTATTTGCGATCTAAATTTTGTCAAAACATTATTTTTGTTAGGGCTTACGATTTCCACACACTGCTTTCTTGATGACAAATACGATTTGATCCATTGTAATGTTAGTCCTCTTATTCCATACTTTACTAATTTACATAATAAGGTATCATGGCAAACAAAGTCAAATGCTTTTGACATTGTTTGCCATGATACCTTGAATGCTTTTGAAAATCAAGAACCCTTCTTGTTTTCTACTTATTTTGAGAAGTCTGGTATGAAATAAGAAGAATTCTGAGTAATGACTTATGTTGACGTCGGTTAACAGGTGGTGTAGTGTATGAACTGAATGCAAATTAGTTTACGGTCGCAGTAGGGATTGACTTTAATACTAAAAAGGCACCCAAAGGCGCCGACACACGTGATGCGTTTGATAAGATCCTAATTACTGAATAATTAAAGCACACGCTGTAAACTACGTTAACCAGATGTGAATTTGTTGGAAATTAGATGCCTCGGACAGGTTTCTTGGTATTTCGTGATTTGCATCAAAAACAGGAACTGCAAAGGATACCAACGAACTTCTAAAGCACCGACAACGGACGGATGTAATTAGAAGAAGAAACATTTTCATTACTAATCAGTTTTATTTTAACGATTGCGACAAACAACTAACAATATTTTTTTTAAGAAACTAGAGCAACATAAGCATAATTATTAAAAGAATTTACTGAATAATTAAAAAACAATAGTAATTTGTAACAAGCATAATGCAAACGGTCGATGCTAGTTTTGATGAATTGAATAATAACGATGCACTGTCAAAGTATTTCGAGACGCTTTCAAGGTTTATACGGTCTCATTACTATATGCTGATTCAGACCATTTTGATAAATGATAAACGTACAAAATGAATTGTTTTATTGTTCACCTTGTGTATGCCAAGTGGATCAAAGCCAGTATTATAAATACAGATTTTGGATTGCATCTAAAATAGTTAGGAAAGAAGGCCCCGCGTGGGCCAACCAAATACTAAAAGTTAATTACAGAACTCGTATGTGGCCGAACTGAATATAAATTTGCTAAAAGGATGGTCGTTTTAGATATATGAAGCTTTGACAGTATTAATAATTATTTTTGCAAAATTCGTATTATCTCCTGAGGTAATTCGACAACATATTATAACTAAATACTTATCTCCTTCTTAGCTAGTTAGCCAATCTTTTACGAATGTGGATTACTTTTCCACTTTGGAGGGTTAGTGATGTAGTTACTTAAGTACTATTGCATGCCTTAAGCGCAAAGCGCGTAGGTATATTCTACTAGCGCCTAAAAACAAGATTCCAACGTTTTGTCGCATAAAATCGTATCTAACAATCATATTTAACATATAAATAATATAAAAAGCACATTGTCAGAAAGATAAATGATTGTTGAACTTATTTTTTTTTTTTAAATCGATTAATTGCTATTTTACATTAAAAAGTGGTTTTAGTGGCTTATGGTGTAGATTTATCAAGTCCGCATGGGGTGGGTAAACACGATAACTTTTGAAAATATCAATTGTTTAACTCAATCTATTTTTTAATCTCTTCATTTATCATGTGAGAAGCCATGGAATGTAAATGGCAGTTTAATTTTGTTTTGTTTAGTTATTTTTTTTTCGGCTGAGAATACCGGAAATTTTCGGTGTTTTAGCAGCCTTGTAATAATTTATTTTACTACATAGACTGCAGTGGTGCAAAGTTAGGCGATTTGTCGCCTTTTAGGCTATCTTAAAGGGTGTTGGGGCGATCGGAAATTGCGATTGGCGACTGGTCGCAATTTAGGCTACTTCGGAAAAAAACAAGGGCTATATTTGGCTATATAATTCTCTCTCTTATTAAGTAAGTCTCTTAGGATATATAATAAAAATACGTGTAATGAAACATAATTATGTTTTTGACACAGAGAAATATCAAAGAAGACAAGATTTTAAACAATGACCTAAGAAAAAAGGGAAGGACTTTTATATAAGGGATGTAAATATATGTATATTTGAGGTGGGGAGGGGAGGGGGAGCGGTGAAGATCTACCCCCCGCATGGGAAAAGTTTAGGAAATGCATAGTTCTTTTTTTATGAATTTTTTAAAATCGAATTTTGAGGTTATGTTTTCGTAATGTTTTTGATATTATAAACCTGATTTATGGGGGAGAGAGTTGGGGGGAGGAATAGGGCTCCCCCCCTATGCTACTCAACGTGTCGCAGTCGACGGAGCCCCGCGAAGCGGGGTCAACTTCTTATTTGCAAAATAAAAACGCATTATTAAAACTCCCTAAAATAGCAACACCTGCTATCAAAAACAATAAAATAGTACGAAATTTAAGATTAATTTAGCAGTTTGATATTTTTTATTTCAGAAAGTATTTGGTAACCCTGAAACTCCGTGAGATTATTAAGATAAAAAGTACTGTATACAAAAAAAATTGAAGTCTTACTGCGGATCCCTTAAATAAAAGACGTGCCGAAAAGGTATATATGTGTATATAATTCGTTAATCTCTTTAATTGTAAGTAAAATATTTCGTTTCAATTTCGTGAAATATTAGTAATGATAAACAGATAAAACACATATTTTATATGTTGATCATTTCTTTCACGTTTACGATAAACTGCTTCAAATTTTATCTTGTTAAAATCTATACAAATTAATAAAATTGAAGTGTCTGTTTTTGTAATGCCAAAATAACAGCTTTTTACTAATTGCATATGAAAGTATATACGGCGCTTATAACAAAATAACAATGTTTAAAATTGTTGTCTGTCTCTTTGTCAGTTTGTTCCGGCTTATCTCCGAAACAGCTGGACCGATTTTGACGGGACTTTCACTGGTAGATAGCTCATGTTATAAGGAGTAACTTGGGCTACTTATATTTTAGAAAAATAATGAGGGTTCCGCGCAACAAAATTAAAACCCTAAATTACACGTGGGCGAAGTCGCGGGGAATAGCTAGTTATAAATAAGGTTGATTAAGGTAGGTCTTCGTTTAAAAATAGCCTTTATAGGCTACTGACAATTCAGCAGACAATTTTAGGCTACATTACAGAGAAAACAAATTAGGCGAAATTAGGCTACTTGACGACAAATTTTTGGCGACTCGGAGCGGTCTAGACTTGGCAACACTGAGACTGCCTCACTCACTTACTTCGGCGTCAACCGCCATCGTGGTGGATACTGTATCGGTTGTTCGCAGCGGCTCAAAAAGATCGCTGTACAAATACAAAATATTATTATAATAATCAGAGATTTTTATTACAATATTTTAAAAGCACAGAATAAATAATAGTAGTATGTACTAAAAGTAAGTAGGATGTAGTATTTACACTTAAATACGTCTTGGACTTTATGGAGTGACCTGAATGATGATATGATGATCATATGAGCATTATGAGTCGTGCACTTTTGGATTTTCCAAACTTTTTTTAAATTGAAGTTTAACATAAAATTATTGGAAGATTGGAAGTATAATAATAAGGTTATTAGTGAAAACATGTGTGTATTTAAACTACTTTAAAAAAATACGTATAATCATGTTATACGTAATTTTTTAATGCGCTTAGGGCATGCACAATTGGATTTACCAATAGTTTATTTCTTTTACAATTTTCTTACAGAAGCAATCACCCCAAAATCAATATCAATAGGTACGTATGCTATAAATCAACCGTAATTGTATGTTCATGCAATTAAAAGAACAAAACTCGATTTAAATTCAATACTGGCACTCGACAGTGCCATATTGTTATTGAAGTACAGTCATCAAACAATTGATAAACGACAGCCTTCGCCACAAGGCTTTCAGGTGCGATATCTCTCGCCGAACCATTAACCTAAAAAAACAAGAGCCAAAACATCGTAAAGGGTGCAGCACTTACATAAGTCGTTCCTCTATAAGTAATGAGTATCTACGTTAAATAATGTATAATTAAATAACACTAGCGCGAAGAAAATGAGTGTTATGCACACTCATTCTCTTAATTATAGCTTTTAAGAATCTGAAAGTACATAAATAAATTATCAAAAATTCCTTTACTTTAAATGGTATAAGAAATAACCAATGACTTGTGCAATAAAATTTAATTGCCGAGTTTTAGGGCAGGTAAGAAAATATCGGACTGGACTAAATCATACTTTGGTTGTCAATTCGGTTGCAAACTTGGCAAAAATACAAATGTTTTTGTATCGTTTGTGGAAGATAAGGTTGCCAATTTTGAAAGCAACGTGACATGTGTAATGTAAAAATGTTTTTAAAATTTAATATTTTAATTTTCAAAATTTTTTTTCATGATAAATTTAGATTGATATCGTAAAGAGAATTTATTCCTACGATAGGTAGAAAGGTATTTCAGCACACCTTTTTAATTTATTTTTATAGAGAATAAATGTGAATAACGAGCACACAGTCCACTTGATGGTAAATGGTTGCTGTGGCCCATAGACATCTACATCTATCCTCGTTTGCGAATCAAAATGCAGATGCGTTGTCACCCGTGAGGACTAAGATGGAATGCCTCTTTTCCAGTAAAAGGGTCTCCGGTTCTCTACACTGACCATACGAAACACAGCAGTGTTAAGCTGCTATTTTACGCTGGTATTCTGTGAATGCGTGGTCTCCGGTTGAGCCAACCCATTCCTGCTACAACCATAATATAGCTGCAGCGTGGCTCTACCACGAAAAGGGAATTGACATATTAATAAATAGGTTTTAAATGTCCTTTTTTTATTTACAGGTAAAAGTTTTCGTAAATAGTGTTACAGTTAGTTTAGCTTAGTTATAGCACTAATAACTAATGAAATAAAAAACCGCTATTTGCAGAGCAACACAATACGGTTTATTTGATTTGTCAATCCTTATAAACAGAAGATAAATAATCTCATAAATATGTAAAAAATTACTTGATTGATGTAAGATTTTTTAAAGAATTTTACTATTTTAATTTTTATCTTAAAAGTTTTAAACTTAAATCTCTCGCTATAAATGAAATGAAATAAAATATATTTATTTCTTTGACGTAAGAGAATAAAAATACCGATAAAATAAATACCGAACATTATTTAATCTGTGCTACCGTTTCGAAATGAGGTTCTTGCCCAAACCTGAAAACAAGTAAACACCTACAAAAGATCCAAGTACAAGCCAATCTAAATATAATTTGTTTACCCCGCCAGAAGTAACATCCCATCGATAGCTTGCTGCAAACAACATCATCAGTAACATATTAAAAGTGAGCACTATCAGAATGTGAAATGTTTATCGAAAGGTTACAAGGACCTTGATTTATTTATATTTTATAGTTGAGATATGGGGGTTGCAGACATTACAAATTCAAACAAAAACAATATCGGTCGACTGGGAGACACTCGTCACTGCTATAATTAGAATGTTTGTTTTCATTTATGTTACTGATTCATTCATTAATTACAGCCAAAGGTCTAACTACAGAACATAGGCCCCCTAGATTGCCTCATATGACTGGCGGATTGGCAACCGCAATTTTTTATTATTTTGAATAGTTTCCCTCTGTCGCGTTGTGTTTCGCTATGTTAATTCCATGTTCTTCTTTTTCTTTTTGTCTATCTCTTTTATATAATATTAAAGTGAAAAAAGCTAACACACCACCTCATAATAACTAAAGAAACCATAGACAGCCACAATCAACTTAAAACAAAGAAGTTCATAGATGAGTGAGTATGAACGCATTTATGAACTTCTTTGTTTCCTGAGGATTCTAATGAAATGTGCCACGACCTGTAACTTCACCTCACACCAGAACTGCTGCTTGACGAAAGAAATTGGTAAAAGGGTGCGATTAGCATACAGGATCCACTATTAAACACAAGCACAAAATACTCAAAAGAATCTCTTCATTTAAAGCATCGATGCGGGTTTCCTGTTGCCTTCAATAGTTTCATGCGGCTCCTTTATTTTCTAAATTAGACGCAAATGAGTTAATATCGTGTAGTTGTTTTCAAATAAAAATGGATTAATGTCATTTAGGTAAAATGGGTGCGGACCACGAACTTATGTTGTTAGTTTAAATCTGTCATTCTACTAATATCGAGAACCACGCCTAACATTGAGTAGTGAACGAAAATATTAGTTACTTTAATAGCATTGTATGTGTCTTTAACAAAATTAACTATAAGTACTAAAACTAGCTGGACAGACAGATGTTGTTCTGCCCTTTCCGACGATCCTTTGTCCTATAAAAATCTTTAAATTGGCAATAAAAAATATTGAGGGTCACTTATCGGGACAAAAACTATCTTATCTCTCAAATTGGAGCAAGCAATACACATTTACAAAATTTCATTAAAATCAGTTCAGTAGTGTAGAGTTCATCGCGGACAAACAATGTGACACGTAATTTTTAACCGATTTCAAAAAAGAGGAGGTACTCAATTCGTCTGTATGTTTTTTGTGTGTTACCTCAAAACTTTTTTCTAGGTGAACCGATTTTGATGATTCTTTTTTTTTATTTGAAAGCTGGTGCTTCTAATGTGGTCCCATATCAAGATCTGACCAGTAGTTTTTGAGTTATCCTTAATAATTTATATTGAAGTCGGTTGTACAAAATGTTTAATTTTACCACTACAATTTAAGTATGCTAACAAAGTGTTCCCTATCGTACTACGTACGTTTATTTCCTCTCTATCTAACATTGAAATTGTATCAGAATGTTTTCTAGGTTCGGTTTCGAGAAGCTAAAGCAAAACATTCGTACAACTTACTGTATTAATTTGCACAACCTTACTGTGCACACTTATACCAGGAACATGGGTAACCAGACCCACATGATTACCGAATACAAGTGCGTTGTTGTTATTACAAGCTTTTTATATGGCCACCCACAAATTCATGCGCCGTGGTAGCTCAGTGGATGAATACTCTTTAAATTTTGATAGTACGCGAGTAACCCAAGTTCTATCCCAGTCGCCACCAACGAAATTGAAATTTACTACAAGATCGCCGATGAAGGATGATGAAACCTGCATATGACTGCTACTGCTAGTCATGTGGTTCCGGGTTCGGATCCAGGGTCGGGCCAAAATTAGTTATTGGGTTTTTCTGTAAAGAAATACTCAGTAGCAGCCCGAAGACAGGAAAGATGGCGGTGTTTCACCCGCGTGCCTCGGAAAGCAAGTAAAGCCATTGGTTCTGCGCCTGATATCTCTATCGTCGTGTCGGATTGCCATTCTTATCGGACTTTTTTACAATTTTGATTGTTGTTATCAGTAAGATGCTGCTGAAACAAGAGGAGGACCCTCCCGTTCCAGTTTCCCTCTGTCGCCTCATACGACACCCATGGGACGATATGGGGTAGTGGATATTCATACACCGCCACTACAAGGTTACGGAAAAAATTACATCGGATTATCTATTTCACCTCAACTCATAGAACGATTCTTTATAGAAATAATATATTTCTACACAGAAATTTCTTAGTAAGAAGTTCTTAAAATCCTTCAAGAGCAATGCCAATATGAGGAATTATAAAGAACACTCTATATTCAATGGAATCGATCAGCTGTCCCGCAAAAACGGCACCGTTGGTATAATTGCACAGGAAACAATTACTGCCGTATTTCAAACTAGCTAACTTACATGGCTTTGCTTACTTTTAAAGCGAATTAAAAATAAACTTATGAAGAAATAATTCATATCTACGAGTACATTGTATTTGTCTTGGTTTGTCACAAACGTAAAGTATCTAAAGGTAATGACTAATGAGACAGTATTAAAAATGAACATCATTTGATATTTAAAACTGCAAAATTTAAAATAATTATTAATGAGTCGATGAGTGTCAGTTTATGTCCCCTACTGATGGAGTGACGACCTGGTAAGAGATGCAGGAAGTCAATGGATGCAGGTGGCTCGGGACCGTGCTTTGCGGCATTTCTATGTCCAGCGATGAACTCAGTCCACCTAATATCATAAAAAAGGCGTATAGATATCTACATTTATCCTGAGTTAAGAAACAAAAAAAATCTTTGAGGATTAAGATGGAATGGCTCGTTTTCAGTGAAAACGAGTCGCAGGTTCTCTATACTCACTAAAGAACACTGCAGCATTAAGCTGCTATTTTCCGCTGGTATTCTGTAAGGTGGTACACTGTCCCGACCCATTCATGCTACAATCATAATATAGATGCAACGTGGCTCTACCACGTATAATCTTTTATATTAAACGTTTTCCTTTACTAAAGAGTACGTAGTAAATCAACACTTAGACTGCAATTACAGTGCAATCCCCATCAAGAATCACACTTAGACCGCTTTTATGTACTAGTATATCTAGATATTATCTAACAAATACATCCTTTATAGTAGATTATTACAGACAGACCCTTAACTTCATTCAAATAATAAAGATGCAGTATTTAATTACTGAACCCGCTCTTCGTAATTAACTTTGCTGAAGGCGATTAACCGAGCAAAAACTACCCTTTTACGTCGCGTCCGACTTCCGGCGAGCATTCTGATTGAAGGTACTATAAAAACACTAGCGCTCACCGGAGTTAATTTGACTGAAACTTGAATTTATTATCAGACAAGAAGCAATTAAACATAACATACTAAAGGTTGTAATATTTTTTTTTTTTTATATTTAAAATTAGTTCTTCCATAATGAGCGGAGCCTCGGTTCGCAATCATCAGCATCAAGGCTTGCTTGTTTCTACTATGTTTATTCATCATTACAGCCCTTCACATGTCCACTGCTGAACATACCCCGCCCCCCTCCCCAAAGAATGCCACAAAGCACGGTCCTGTGCCACCTGCAACTATGTTTATGATAGGTAAGTATTTCAAACATGACTCTGAGTAAACTATTCTTCTATCGTATCGATGGTTCTTTTTTTTAACCAGTACTCATAAAAATTGTTTACGCTTCGCGTACCTCGACTCCTTTTTTGTCTACTCGAAATAAAAATAAAATTCACGCAGTAATGGATGGAGCTGTCAAATGCATGCTACTTTATCATGTGGACACATGACAGGTGTGTGGAGCGCCATCTGATAGATTGGGAGTAAACAGATAAACCCTGAGTCATAGATAATAAAAACATTTCCTTTCTAAAATGAACATGGTGAATGCTATTTTGAATGAAATACAGCGCAAGTCCCGGAGTCGAATCCCAACCTGAGGCAACGTTAGTGTAAACACACAAATTGTTGGAATTGGCGTCTGGTTGTTTTCCTGTTTATCAATGTGACCCTGACACTACATTTTAATTCGACTAACCACCGATTTAGATAGTTCAATTCGCGATTAGTCGCATATAAGCGTTGAAACGGCCCTATGAACCTGAACGGGTTCCCGCCTTGTCGTGGCGTGGGGTGGGCTTAGTAGCCGTGGCTTTGTCACGCACGGTGAACAAAGAGCAACCCACTTGGCTGACCCAATGTGTAGGGCCAGCCCGAAGTGGACGCTCCAAACGCGCTTGCTTAGCTAGAAAGAGGAATGCGTATGACGATGTGCCACTCGCCCTAATTTCCGCGATTCTGACGGGCCGCACCGCTAATGCGGTGGTTGTGGGGCCGCGGGATTAGAGGAGTCGGTACTGCGAGGCGCTGTTCTTGCGCTGTTGGGGTCGGGAATGCTGGTGCTCCAAGTGCTCGACTTTCCTGGCCCCATAGCCTCCGCGTAACGGGCTCGGGGGGGCCCGCTGATCAGGTAGTTAGAGGCCTCGGTGGAGGGCGCACCTAGTGTTCTAGTGCGCCTTACCTGAGATGAAGAAGGGGGAGGAGTTGTCCTTCTGAGGAGGTACTGCCATGGGACGGCTGGCACGGGAAAGCTTTCTCGTGGCCCTGCCAATGTGGGACCACGCACCATGGGGTTTTAGTCGGTGAGAGTCTGACAAAAATGAGGATATCTGTGGAGTTTCTTTCGCCGTTTCTTCTCCGGTCAGAGGAACCTCATTCGAAACGGTGGACATTACTTTGACATTTGACTAGGTATATACTTTGTGGCTATAATGGGACAAGAAGACATCATCATCTCAAGCGGTGGGGTGTGGGTAAACATTTTAAGCTCCTCAAAATGTAAAGTATATACAGTTAAAATTAATATTTTAATAGATTCATTTCATATTTTAAAGAATTAGTGAACATGCTATAGATGTGTGATAGGCAGACGCCGAGGTGATATTAAAGTATTGCCTTTTGCTAGTTTTGGCACAAAACACGAAAAGTTAAAGTAAATTTCTTCAATTAAAATTGGCAGTGTTGCCAGCCAATATCATACAATCACGTGTCCAACAAATCTTTTATATCTTCGATCTTCACAGTAAAGTAGGAGCTGCGTTTAATTAAAACAACCCGGGTATCGAGTCGAACGGCTTTATTTTCGTACGGATGCCTAATTAATTAACTGGCAAGACAGGATGTCTCAGGCTGTACGCAATAAAAATAATTGAATTTGTAATACCACAATATATTTTAAATGTATATTAATACAATTAATAATTTAAGTGTTGTATTTTAATTAAGTTTGTTGCTATGATCCTAGACAATAACCGATTAACTTTTACCATGTTTTATAATTATTATTTTTTATACATTGCAACATCTACTATCATAAGTTCAATGAAATCATGTAAACAATTACGTATATCGAACATAATATCTACTTCTTAAATTAACCTGGGTACAGGCATCCAGTACATAATTAGTATTTAAATATTGCTCCGGATGGGATTTCACCTCACTCTCGCAGTAATCAAATACTCCCACCACTAAGGCATGCAAACACAGCTTTTATAACAATTACATCATCATTATTACAGCCTATCATAAGTTCAAGGCTGAACATAGCCCCCCCCCTCTCTTACATGCAGTCCTCTCAAAGTGCTACAAAGCAGTCCTGTACCATCTGCTTCTATCGACTCTGGCATGTTTTAATAGGGGGTCGCCCCGATTGTCGGTTCTTCAAGTTATTTATATTACATACGAAGATGAAACTTAATAAAATGTACGTACGACGCGACGGTCTGCCGGAATATATATTTAAAATATTTAATACCTACAAAAAGTTGATAGTGGAATCAACTTTGGGAACATAATAAAAATATTACTTGTTTCACTCAAAACATACTTCAAGGCAATCCATATTACGCGTTAATAGAAGCTTAGCTATTCTACTGGTTGATAATATGTGTGCCTCTCTCATAATAGTAAGTAGTGATGACAATAGGTTGATTACTTCCGTAATCTGTTATTACTCCTTAATCTAAATTATATAAGACTAAACAACTGCAAGTTGATTCATTACAAGTTATGTGTTTTCAATTAACAGTCTTTTCGTCCAAACTAGAATATACTCGAAGTTTTATAGGATTTGGATAAATGATGTATAAAATGACTTATTTATTATGTAAACAATTAATACTCAAAATCACTTGGGTATGTATGTATACGTCGACATCCTACTTCATCAATGAGAAATTGCACGGTGTGGCAATTACTTCCAAGTCGTCCGAAAATGGATGACATCAAGACTTAGCACCTAACAATCCCATTGGTCTATTCTTTCGCCTTTTGCGACTCGACTGACAAAGCCGTCTACGTGACAAGTAATAAAGAATTCGTAGTTGACACAATATTACTCAAACCTGACACATTTCCGCCACTTGCGTTAGCGTCTGGAAGTGTTTCAAACGATTTCCTCGCGATATAATATTTCTTTTCGAGTGTCACATCGGCGCGAAAGGAGGAAATGGATCATTCGGTTCCGACCTTTGTGCTCTAAATTGATCGTACGAGTCATGCGAATGAATGAGTGTTATATAAATATAAACAAAATGCTTAATTATATCATGTTAAACGTACCTAAGTCTTTAAAATATATATCCTACAAACGTCTAACTGCTGGAGCATATTAAGTGTCTTAACCGAGGGTGTAATAGACCTAAAAGGACCTGCCGTGCATTTCATTGTATATTGTCCGATTTAACATACGCTCCATTCTGTGTTTAAGGCAAGCGGCCAGCTCCTGAACTTCGAGATCTTGAAAGTTATAAATAAGGCACTGGCAACAGCTAATTAGTTTTACTATCGGACTGCATAGAAAAGTACAAAATAAAGTTGCCAAACCCTGCTGCCAAATAGCAAGCTCTGCTATTTGGCAGCAGGGTTAGCCAAGAGGATGACGCCTACCCAGACGGACTTCTGGGCAGAAAAGGAATCCTGCCAATGAGCATATTTATTTTCTGGTCACCAGATGTCGCTAGTTGACACTGAGGTAAAGTTTTTTGTTACACAATGTCATTTAATTGGGAAGTTGTTTTTTTAATAAAAGTTTATCAGTTTACACAAAAGAATGCGTCAGTGGTTTGCTCTTTAATTTTTTGCACAATTTTAACTTTTTTTCAAAAAATTCTACTTTTATGAATATTTGTGGTTTGGTTTATTTATTTTTAATGTTATTAATCTAAAATATAGCTAATAAGTACAGAAAGAAACAATAACTTTTACATTTTGCGAACAAATTAATTTTCCCGCTATGAAATCTGTCAAATATTATACCTCACTTTAGTGGCGCCGCCCTGATGGCAGAAGTCGTGGATGCCCTCATTAGTGGTGTATTTTTAGAGTGTGTTTTTTTATAGGAGAGGGGGCAAACGAGCATACGGCTCACCTGATGGTAAGTGACTACCGGCGCCCATGAACAACTGCAACATCACGAGTATCGCAGGTGCGTTGACGGCCTCTTAGAAAAGAGTAAGCCCTTTTCTTGAAGGTCCCTAAGTCGTATCGGTCCGGAAAAATCGACGGTGGTAAACTATTCTACATAGAGGTCGTACGGGGAGGAAAACTTTTTTCAAATGTATTTCTAAAACCAAATCTATAATAATAAATATCATATACGTAGATTTCATTTATTACGACCTTGGTTGTAGCGACCATTTACCTATAGCGACGTTAAATCTAAGTCCCTTGAATTTAAAGCATATTTTAGTACAAAATTCATGTGACAATAGCGACTTTGATTGTAACGCCGAGTTCGGGTGTAGCGACTGTTATTAATGAATCATTTGTAATAAAGTCCTAGAAATCCCATGCAGATATTGCGAACGGAGTCGGCCGCCAAAGACACAAAGATTTCTTTCTTTCACAAACATTTCTTATCTTTTGTTTACATCCACACAGATGGTCAGCAAGTGTGGAGACCTTTACCTTTTGTTTATAGATATCAGCTAAGTAGGTAGTGAAGCGTGTACGTTTCGGAGTTAAATTTAGCGGAGTTAATTTTATTTTTTGAGTGAAATGTACCAGTGAATAACTATGTGTGCAAATATTATCAATAATAAATGAATATAAACTATACATGTGTACGTGTCTGTATCTCTTTACCTTTGCCTGTAACGACTTCCGGATATAACGACGAAAATAGAGTGGTCCTTCGTCGTCGTTATACCCGAAATCCACTGTAATTAAATGGTATTCAATATATTTGAAAGGTAATCTATTCAATATCATTGTTGAATTATGGTTGAGGATACGCTTTGACATTAACACAAGGCCGTGAACTGGTAGCAGAAAGATTTCCATTTACAAACCAAACATCTATAATGTTACGAAAATAAAAACTGAATAGAAGCGTTAATTGCATATTACATAATACCGGCAGCACAGTTTTTGTCCTTGTCAAAATTAGAGGTCTTTATAGTAAACGTATAAGATAAAAACGTCCCATTATCGTTACAGCATATTAAAACACAGTCAAAGTCCACTGCTGAATATAGGCCTCCCCCATAGATTGCCTCATAGGGGGGATATCTGCCATAGTTGCCACGCTTGGCAAGCTGATTACCAACCGCAGTTATTTCTATTTTTAGTCATTATTAGGAAGACGCTGCTGCCCATCTTCTGGTTTGTTTCCTCTTCCGCCTCTTACGACACCCACGGGATGATATAGGGTAGTGGATATTCTTACACCGCTACTACACGGTTTAAAAGTCAATTAATACCAAAATAGTTAGTTCGCGGGATTGATCGCCAGCCGATGAAGTTGACGTTTACAAAGAAATTCATAACCTTACACAATAACTGTTTTAATTCCCGCTACTTTCATATATTTAGTTCTAAAACATACACGACGCAAGCATATAAACAACGGAAGGCATGCACTCGGCGGTATTTCGCAAACAAGCGCTAACTATAGATTGCCTCATAGGAGGGATATCTGCCATAGATGCCATGCTAAAACTGCACTAGTTCTAAAACATACACGACGCAAGCAATTATAAACAACGAAAGGCATGCACTCGGTGGTATTTCGCAAACAAGCGCTAACTAATGATGTCAGCGGAGAGGCATGCCTTTCTTGAGTCGCGTCACTTGTGCTAACAGCGTCGCGACAAACACAAAGTCACGCTCCGCAACTACATGCCCAATTGGAAGCGACGGGAAACAAAAAAATATATAATAAATACCTACGTGTTGGTTCACCCTTTAAGTTTTTTAGTCCTCAACTGACATGCTGTGATAGCGAAAGTAAATGAGATTAGCATGTTTTGTTTTACGAGTCTACATTCCGCCCGCGCTGATACACAACGTCTTTATGATGATTTCATTGCGGTAATTTTATTTTATTTTAGTAATAAATTATATGATATGATATACGATGATATTCCGGACGTCAGTCTGAGCGAGATTAGAATGGCTCTCCAGCACCTTAAAAACGGCAAGGCCCCAGGGGAGGATGGAATTACAGCGGATCTTCTGAAAGCGAGTGGAAAACCGGTACTTGAAGTCCTTCAGAAGCTCTTTAATTCCGTCCTCCATGATGGCACTACATCGGAGGCGTGGAGCAGAAGTGCGGTGGTCTTGTTCTTCAAGAAGGCGACAACGCTCCTTGAAGAACTACAGACCAAATTCCTCTGAGCCGCGTCTACGTGCTGTTTTCGAGTTATTACGAATCGTCTTGCATGTAGATTGTAGACTCGACAACTTCCAGCCTCCCGAACAAGCCGGTTTCCGAAAATGCTTTAGCACCATAGACCACATACATACCCTTCGGCAAATTGTACAGAAGTCCGAGGGTACAATTTGCCACTATGTCTGGCGCATGTGGACTATGAGAAAGCCTTTGATTCCGTCGAAATTTGGGCGGTACTGCAGCCTTCAGCGGTGCCAAGTTGACCGTCGGTATATCGAAGTGCTGAAGTGTTTGTACAGTAGGGCTACGATGGCTATCCGAGTACAGAACCAGAGTACGAAACCTATCCAACTGCAGAGAGGTGTAAGACAGGGTGACGTTATATCCCCGAAACTCTTCACCGCTGCATTGGAAGACGTTTTCAAGATTCTGGACTGGAAAGGATACGGTATTAACATCAACAGCGAGTACATCACTCACCTTTGATTTGCCGACGATATAGTGCTTATGGCAGAATCGCTGGAGGACCTAAGCATTATGCTCAATGACCTCAATAGTGCCTCCCAACGGATAGGTCTTAAGATGAACATGGACAAAACAAAGATTATGTATAACGTCCATGTCACACCTATGCCGGTAGTTGTTGGGAGCATTAAGCTCGAAGTTGTTGACGAGTATGTTTACCTGGGACAAATAGTCCGACTAGGTAAGTCCAACTTCGACCGAGAGGTCAATCGACGGATTCAACTCGGCTGGGCAGCGTTCGGGAAATTACGACACATCTTCTCGTCAGGTATACCTCAAAACTTGAAAACGAGACTGTACAACCAGTGCGTGTTGCCAGTGATGACCTATGGAACTGAGACGTGGTCCTTCACTGCTGGCCGGATGAAGAAGCTCAAGGTCGCTCAGCGAGCTATGGAGAGGGCTATGCTCGGAGTTTCTCTGCGTGATAAACTTAGAAATGGGATATCTGCAGTAGAATCAGAGTGACCGACATAGCCCAACGGATTAGTAAGCTGAAGTGGCAATGGGCCGGCCATATACCTCGAAGAACCGACAACCGAAAAAAGGTTCTCGAGTGGCGGCCTCGTACCGGCGGACGAAGTGTAGGGCGTCCCCCCACTAGATGGAGTGACGACCTGGTAAGACATGCAGGAAGTCGATGGATGCAGGTGGCTCAGGACAGTCCTTTGTGGCATTCCTTGGGGGAGGCTTATGTTGAGCAATGGACTTGTGAAGGGCTGTAATGATGATGATGAATAATTATACCAAAATGTTGTTAGGGGTGGCTATCATTGTGTCGAATTTCATCTAATATCCGTTTCGCCTAATGAATTCCAATGTTTACGTTAACCCTACACATTGAATGAAAATCCGTAAAAACTAGTTCCATTCAAGCCGTTTCGCAGTTCATGCGTGATTCAGTAAGGAACATGCAAACATTTTCATACAATTACATAGTTAGTCAACGTACGTATTAAAACGTGGAAGCCCAGGGGCTTAGGACGTTATTGCACCAATGAAATTTTTAGATAGTTGTAATTTTAATAGTAAAGAAAATAGTATGACAAAATGATGCCTTATAAATATTTCGGGACATTTAATACATGTTAGAGCAATTCTGCAGCTTTATTATGGCTGCAGCATGAATGGGTCGGCTTGTGTGGTGAATTTTTTTTACTTATTATATGCCAGTGCTTGACTACAATCCCACCTGACGGTAAGTGGTGATGAAACTCTAGGTGTCTCTAGAGAGTACATAGAAATGGAGAAGCTATTAACTGGAAATGGGGCATTTCATCTTAGTCCTCAGTGGTGAAAACGCATCTGAATTTTGATTCTAAAAAGAAATGCGCTATGGCATCCACTTACCATCAGGTGGACTGTGTGCTTGTTTGTCAACCGTGTTCTATAAAAAAAAAAACAGGCTTTCTGTGGTCTTCTTCATTTTAATTTATCAGAGTCCATGAGATGCAGGGTATAACTGTTAGCCTTAGCTTGTTCGTTATCCTAATATTAAAAATAACAAGTAAAATGAAATAGTGACGACATATTCCATTAGACCGCAACTACGTGGCTAAATAAAGCAACATGCGATTGCTTCACTTTCATACATCTACAAGGGCAAAACGTGAACAAAATTAAAGCAGCATTCTCAATAACACTAGCAATAAACAACACGCTAAAACATTTTAGTACCGTGACTCGAGTACCCGGGCAACGCACGTCTGCACCAAACGCAAACCGCTCGTCACAAGGTCAATAGCAAGGACGGGAAAACGATAGCCAGCTCGAGCGGAAGTTTACGCTAATGAATGGACAATTCACAGTTCTTGTCTGATACGTTTGTAAATAAAAGAACCGGCCCAGTGCGAGTCGGACTCGCGCATGAAGGGTTCCGTACCATCACACACGTTTCTAGTAGGGGAGCCCCCTTTAATTTTTTTTTATTACTATTTGTTGTTATAGCAGCAACAGAAATACACATTCTGTGAAAATTAGTAATAGGGTCCCGTTGGTTACCCTTTGGGTACGGAATCCTAAAAAAACAACCAAGTTGGCAACACATGCGATAATTATCTATATAGGTTTTTTGTCTATGATGAGTGACGCTTTCAGCAAACTTCCTTGAGAAAACAAAATTCATAACATAATATCATGCCTGTCACCCAGAGGCTTAGGCAGGGACTTTGGGTACGGAATCCTAAAAAATCAACCAAGTTGGCAACACATGCGATAATTATCTATATAGGTTTTTTGTCTATAATGAGTGACGCTTTTAGCAAACTTCCTTGAGAAAACAAAATTGATAACATAATAACATCATGCCTGTCACCCAGAGGCTTAGGCAGGAACTAAGGACTTCCATTTGGCACGCTCCGGATACACCTCTTCACGTCCACTATGCATACATGTTCTCGGGTAAGGATACTCTTAATTTGGCCCATTTTCAACATATTGATAAAATTTTGTCGGTAAACTTACATCTACGGCGGTCCCGTATCGAATCTGCCACTCACTTCAAGAGCAAAAATTTGCTTTGTCATTCTTTCCGCATTCATTCTTTCTAGCGTGTCCAATATGTTGCAGTTTATGCCGTGAAAGCTAATATGCGAGTTCTTTTGAGTATTCAATGTCATCATTACAGTTCACTACTGAACGCTGACTACCCCCCCTAAATAGGCACTAAGGACGGTCCATCGACTCCCTGGATGTTTCATCACATCAAGTAGCCTCACCATGTAAAGAGGGGTGTCACACAACACTGCATTGCAAGTATGGGGCTGCCACTCAAGAGCCTTTCTTCTCTGGTGGTCGTCAGTTCTTTCAACTAACATGTTTGTTTACTGTATGGAACATTTTATTTATTTATTCAATTTAGAAACCAAAATCCAACATGCATGTCCATTACAGGTTAATAGGCCTATCTACTTACTTTATTTGCTGAATAGTACTCACAATGAGGTTATTCACTCGTAATGAGAGAAGACAGAATGTCTCAAAAAGAATGTTTGGTTGTATGGTTGAAAGTTGAGTGGCAAGAAGCATGGGAGTAGAAAAAATGCTGTAAAAATGCAAACATTTAGAGATGACCCTGAATGGTGAGAAATTGTGTGATAAGAGAAAAGTGTGGATTGCAGGAAGATGTGACCAGGATTGTAGGAATGCTTCAGTGGTTTGGTCATGCAGAAAGAATGAACGAGGGAAGAGTGACTACAAGTATTACTATATATATTGTCACAAGAGTAAACATGTAAGACAGAGATATCCTACCCATGTCTAGCACTTATTGCATAAGCATGTAATATTGTATACAATACAACCTAGAAGTGGGAGAAAGAATATTAGGATATGAGGACAACTGCATCAGTTTCAGAACACCAAAAACTATACAAAATATATTCAGGAACATCAATTGCAAATTAAGAGACAATATTATAGTTATCATCTCATCATTACTATGACTTAATTAAAAGTCAAACCCAATACCGATAATTTAGCACGTTTAAAGAGATATCTCTGAGCTGGTCATCTAAAGTCCAATCCTGATAATAAGATTCATGGCCATGTGGAGGTGGCATAAGAGAATACATCATCCCAATTCATCCTGTTTGGTGTTGTAAGAAGCGACTACAAGATATGCCAAATCTTATGACTTCTTATAGATGGAGGTATAACCATCTTGTTTACGTTAAACTAAAATTACTTAGACCCATGACTGGAAGTAATGTCAAAAGGTGCAACAATCCTGTACTGCGATCATGAATCATCCAATGAAACATAATCTTTCCTGCAACAGGAGAGGCACATACAAATCAGTGAATTTTTACAGGTTGAAGAAGAAGAAAATGATAACATAAAAAATCATTACTATACTTTCTTTTGTTCATATCTAATATAAAAACTAATGTTTGTTTGTTCATATTTTATGCGCTGCCATACAGTTCATCAGATTGCGGTAAAACTTGCGCGAAGGTTATAGGAATAGTACAACTAACTTACAGTAGGTGGTGCCTGTATTGTACAAATTAATCGAAAATTATAAATATCATCATCATATCATTCCTTATCTATATAAATAAAATGATATGATGAAAAAACTACTGGATAGATTTCAATTAAGTTTTATAAGCTTAATTTCTTAGACACTTGGCCCTTATCTAAAAAAAAAACATATGCGATATGTTCATTTCATATAAAGTTATTATAGTTTTAAGAAACAACAATTTTTATAAGCACTACGTGTTCACTGATGTGTGTAAGCAACGCGGACGAAGTTGCAGTTATCAGCTAGTTTAACAATCTTTTTTTTTTGTTTCTTCTGTTTCTTTAAAGCTCCAGGTACCAGCTAGTATACTACTATATGATATTAGTTAACAATAATCACACTAATATTATTTTTTTATTTATAAAAAATGCTATCCTAACATACATACATACATATACATAAACACTCACGCCTGTCACCCAGAGGGGTAGGCAGAGATTGCTATCATAACAATGAAAAATATAATATCAATTTAGTTTCTATTAATGTATATATTATGTATACTACATACATGTCAGTGGAATGAGAATAGGCTGTGTGCCAACATTTGGATACAATGTTGGATAATCAAATAGATGGCCAAAAATGACAAAATTGTATGCCAACAATTTGACTTGGGTATCTTGATAAGTATTGTTTATTTATTGTGTATTGATATAGATAGGTTAATAAATTATTATTCAATTTTTTTTCTATATTTTTAGTTTTCTCTTTTTTTCATTTAGGAAATTGTTGCTGATTTTTAAGACTTAGGTATTCTAAAAATGTTTATGATCTAAATTGGCTTAGAAACAACAGCTGACCTAACAATTTTTTGGCAGCTGCTTTAAAAAATTGCTGGCAAAGTGTTTTTAATTCAAGCCTGTTGATACATTGAAAATGTAGTTCAAATGCACATATAATATAAAAATTAAACATTAAAAATGTAAAATCGACTTATTTCATATGTTACTTGTTATAGTGGTTGCTGTTTACTATTTTAAAACTTTAATTTTTTGACCCTTTTGAGTGAAATAAGAAACATATTTGTCTAAAATGTTGTCTAAATTAAATAAGTCTTATTTTCCCAATGTTGAATGCTGTGGAATTTTTTCTTTAAATTTAAATGGTATCATCCTTGTACAGCTTGTATAGCCTATTTAATGAAGGAAAAAAAAGATTAGTTAAAATTGGTTTACAATTTACAAAGCTATTGCATATCATACTTATAAAAATACAATATGCTCATTGAAAACCTCCTCTTAATTTAATGTCTATTAAAAATTGGCAACCACAATAGCAATAATACAATAGATGTAACACAAAATAAAAAACTTTTTATGGGGTACTTAGCAAATAAACAGGTAAATAAATTAGGAATGGATAAAAATCTATTAGAGAAATTGATAAATAAATCAATTTTTTTATAGAAAAATGGTGACAAACATGCACACGGTCCACTTGATGGTAAGTGGATGCTGTGGCCAATAGACATTCAAGAATCAAAATGCAGATGCGTTGTCACCTCTGAAGACCAAGATGTAATGCTTTGTTTTCAGTAAAAAGGGTCTCCGGTCCTCTGCACTCATCATATGAAACGAAGCAGTACTAAACTGCTATTTCCCCACTAACTTTATATGTATATTTATATTCTTTTATTTATATTTTACGTTAACTTTGTACTGCAAATATGACAGCTAAATTTTAAATAAAAGTATAAAAAATTGGTGTGTAGGTAAAAACAAGTACGTTTGATTTACTGATGCATGAAAGCTTATAAATCTATCTCTATTGCTTACTTTGTTAAAATAAATAAGGATATGTATTCATTTAGTAATTAACTTTCATATCTGAGTTTTATAACATCAAAATAATTAAACCTTGGTGTTTGCATTGGTCAAAAATTACTGTTACAAATGTAAGTATATGATAGGAATTGTGTAAAATTACCTTTGAAAGAAAACAAAATCATAAAGTTAAATTAATACATATTTAGCCATTATTTGCAGAAAATATGGTCATAATTAACAATAGGAAATGTTATTTAATAACATAATGAGGTAATTATAGTAATTAATGTTTATGTTCATGTATTTGGTCGGCAATAAAATATAATTTGTTTATCTAATTGGGTACAAGCACAGCAGTAACTTATTGCAAAATAAATGAATGGACAATTTATTTCCTCCCGTTAATGTTTCATTCATCCCTCTATTTTGTCTTCTGGGTTTAGTAGAATAATTTGCTGAAATCTTTCCTTCCAGGTTTATCCACCCTAAAACAGCTAAAGTAAAGTACCTAACGCAAAATAAGTTAAATGTATACTTTATTATTAGTCCAATAAGGTAGTATACATTCCAGGGTGGATTTTTAGAGTAGATAAACGGAATATCACTTCCTTCCGATTCAAAACTTCAAAAAAAGAACCTACTCTTTTTAAAAGGCCGGCAAAGCACCTCCAATTCCCCTGGTGTTGCAGTTGTTCATGGGCGGCGGTAGTCACTTACCATCAGGTGAGCCGCATGTTTGTTTGCCCTCTCTTATAAAAAAGAAATTACAATCTGTGTGTTTAAGGCAAAAGTGAAGGCTACCACCAGTTACCATCAGCTAGGACTGTTGTAAAGTACTAGTTTATGATAAGTAAAACAAATCGAAATAACCAGCAGGAGGCAGCATCAAAGGTGCGAAACAATTCTGGTACCATTATTGATGATTCACCTAAGTGTGGTGTGATTAAGGCAAAGCCTCTTTCCTACAGAACAGGAACATATCCAGCGGTAGGCTTATGATATAAAAGAAAGAAAAAAGTATATAATCAATTGATGAATTATGATGAATTTATTGCAGTGTCCATTATTATTTAGTATCTGAACACTAACCTTAACAGCATTCTGAAACTACTATACATATGTAATAGACCATTTCATAGGTTTGTACACAGCACAGGTTATTGACGGGATGATGAACATAATAGCAATTCTAAAACACAGGTTAAGCTGTTGTTTATCTCCAATCAGAGGGATTTAGGTTTGGCATTTAATAATGGATATGCCAGCTTTAATGCCATCACCAGAGCAATGTAGTTAACAGGTTGTGCAGAAGACATTCATTAACATTCGGACATTTAGAGAAGTTAGCAAATTTCTCTTAAACATCAAGACAACATTATATTTAATTTGTATTTAATTTTATGAAGAGTGAATTTTGACGGTACTTACTTTGAAAACTTCAGAGAAGAAACCTGCTCCAATTTTCTCCAATATGAAATCGTCAAAGGGGTAGAGGGCCGCCACCGCAGTCCGAAGTGCAGTGCAAGACGACCCAGTCACTCTCCTGTCACCGAGTTTTTCACTTTCCTCACTAACACTCGACTCCTCACACTCATTTTCACAACACACACCGCGTCTCGTCCTGCATCCGTTTTCTTGGACATCCCGATACCTACGACCCGTCTTCGAGTAAGGACCGCGCACATAGCGTCCTGCTTTGGCAGTTTCATCTAAATTCGTAAAGCTTTCCGCGATTTTTAGTACTTTTGTAGGCTTCCGTCGCTCAAACGCGGTGTTGCACTTCGCCTCCTCCGATGTACATTTGTCTTGCATTCTAACTGTTGATAACGCAACTAGCGTTTATCCTGCTTCAAACATAGTGGTCAAGTGTCTCTCCACGAAATACGCAGCGGCATTTCCAACGTTCACAACACAATATTTATGTGGCGGTACTTAAAACTATGCAAAACATTTTTAAGCAGACACAAAAAGAATAGGTTTTATACGACTGTCACTTTCACATATTATTTCTCCGCATCCCTATTTATTAACTAAAGTACTTTTTGTTTGTTTTTAATTTAAGCACTATTCTTCATTTCCTAATTCACGTGTTACAACATTTATTTATTTATTCGAAATCTAGTTCAGTTTACCGACGACGCGCGTTCAATCAAAGTAAGGAAAGCTGAAAGTAATCAAGAAACAACGGAGCATTACATATACAACAACAATGACACAACTGTTGAGTATGTTGGTAGCACTGCTTGACAAGAATTATAATGTTACCAGTTATACCATATAATTTTTGCTAAAATAAAAGTGCGTTCAGGAAAATGAATATTTTTATTGTAAACTAATAATATTTTTCATTTGAAAAATATTACATCACACATTATTATGTCTGTGGCTGACATATAACAATTATTATATCATCTGAATTTAAAAAAATGCAATTTATGAGCAAAGTAAAATTTAAGTGAGGTCTGGCAAACATATCAGTAATGGCATTTATACAACATACATAAAATATAATAAATAATATGAAACACGTAATTATTTTTATTGTAAATCAATACGGACATAGAAAATACTTTATTTAATTTGCCAGTATTAAAAACAAAACATGTGTGCAGTTCACCTTCAAATTAAATAATGTATAAAACAAAAGCATTTCACAGTAAATGATTTATTTAATTCATATACTTAGAATATACTGGCGTATAGACCGACATAGTGTGCAAGGAAGAAGAAAATTCCTTATGGCAAAAAAGCAAGATAGAAAAGGATACTAAATCTCATGACTCTGTAACCGATTTTGAATGACAGGTCGGCACAAGTCGGCACGCAAGAAATAAGCTCCTAGAAATTTTGTAATTTTTTAGAGTGTAATAGTGGTTATTTTTAGTAAGTAACTTTTTCCAAAATGGTTACTTGTTCCGCGAGTGACTGTGGTGTTAATAATAGAAATAATCCTGATAATTGCACATTTCACAGGTAAATTCTCAAGACGTCGTCAATGTTATGACGCGTTTATTTTTGGTTAAAATTTATGTTATATACTGTTTAAAATATAGAATGTTTTCAATTATTTTATTAATTTTGATATTTTGCAAAGAAAAAAGTCACGTTGTTGATAATTTGCATGAATTTGGTAAATAGATTTTGATACAAAATATTTTACATGTACGCTAGGGATTGACTCAACTACATCAAAATTAATGTCGATATTTATCTTGAATGTTTATATTGAATCGATAGAAGTGGAAGTGTGCAACCACACAACAAGAAAATAAATCCTCGGTTTGCGTTCTATAAATGTAATTTTATTTTGCCATTTGTCAAACAGATTCCCTCCGGATTATATAATACGAAAAAATGGTTAAGGTTAATTGGACGGGTTGGTTGGAATCCAAAGAAAAACTCAACAATTTGCAGCAAACATGTACTTGAGAAGTATAAAAGAAAAAATAGAATAAAAACAATTTTATTAAAAGAAGTAATTTGTACATTATTTGTACCATTAAGTATAATATTGTTATAATAAGACTTCAAGAATTTAACTTTCAAAACTTTAGATAAAAATAGAGACAGATTTTTATACATTATAAAACTTTAGTACATTAAAGATAATAAATCTTGAGATTATCCTATTTAAGCCATTATGAACCCAACTATGTATCTATTTATCAACCAAAAAAAATTATAGCCTTACTTCACTACCCACACCTCACGGTCACACTAGTGCAATATTCATAGCATCACGCTATTTTCCCCAAGGGGTTGCGCGGAGCTTCAGATTATATTCGAAAGTCACAATGATGATAAAACTTTTAGCGTAGTTAGATATAATATATTTTGTAATGCTCTTGAAGCGCCACTAGACGCCCGCGCATGAGACGCGCGGTTCAATGTGCCAGGATAGTATAAATTCCATGGTATTTGATACTCACAATGCTCGATGCACGATTCATGCTTGATGGCCGACGACATTGTACCGAGGGCTTAAATAGCGTGGTTCATCGCCTACAGCGTTAGTCGTAGAGAAGAGGAACTCGTGGTTAAGTAATAGCTGCGCGGATCAATAGATCTGCGAAATTAAGTTGCACTTGCCGCGGTCAGTCCATGAATGAGTGACCATTTTCTTAACATACCGAGATTGAGAGAATAGAGAGTGCATCTATATCCTCAGACACTTGGTATACTTTACACTGTTAAGATCATTATGTTTTTAAAATTCATGCAGCTAAAATGATAATAAGTTTATTATTACTTTATACTTTTCAGGCACAGATGAAAGAATATAAACATGAAGCATGATGAAGCCTCATAAGCAATATGCCTTTAAACAGAGCAATCTTATTTAACTGATTCCTACAAGTTTCCATACTTGAATTATTAAGTTTACATTCATATTTAAGTCGAATGTTAAAATAAACTCCTATAATGTATTTAATTATTAATTATTAAATGTTTGTAATTATCAAAAGTAATACTTATATGAAAAATAAAGCAGCCATTATGTACTCCGTGTCCCCGTTTTTTATTTCTCTATCTATCTTATTTTTATAATATATATACTTAGTTAAGCATCTACATATTTATATTAACAATATGTTAAAAAAGAAATTCCGGGGAAACTGTCCATGTCAGTAAATATTTATCTCCAAAGATCATAACTCGAAATACAACTTTCCGATCTGATTTTTTCGGTAGAAATTTATCGGTAGAGTCACCTGAGATTTTTTTTACATTTGAATTAAAATCCAAAAAAAGGCAGGTAGGTTCAGCTTATTCTCAGGAACATATTATATGAATATTATTTAATTATTTTAGAAATATCATGGTAAAAATTCAGTTCATTTTTGAAGTTATTAAATTTCGTGTACCAAACTATTTTTTTAAATTTTTTTACCGCTTCCTTAACAATCATTATTCGATAGTCCTTGTAAGTAAAATGTACATCACTAGCTAACGCATACAATAACAAATCAAAATTAGTCACGCGTTTTCGGGTTGTCAGGTCGTCTATACGCCAGTATATTCTAAGTCTATGATTTAATTTGATAGTTTTCAACCACAAGTGCGGAGAAGGTACAAGTTTAATTTTATAGCAAATAAATGTTACTATCCTTATTTTTAGACATGTAGAGCAGTCTTTCTCAAAGTTGGCGATAACGCCCCCTTGTGGGTGTTGGAGACCTAGAGAGGGGCGTTAGGGGGCACAGAAAAAAATGGGGGGTGTTTAGGAGGGCGAAGGGCGTCGGCGTGGTTTAGGAGGGCGATGGTTGATTTGTAATTTCATTTAGATACTTTATATTTTAAAATTTACTAAAATTAAAACCTACCTACTCAATACCGAATAATTATTTTATATTTCTGCCCTGTATGATGGTATATAAACTAGAAATACTTAACATAGATTTTGTAGGATAGCCCGTACGCCGTATGCAATCAAGTTGTAACAAGTTTTTGTTAAATAACGCTATTGGTGCGATCCGGTAGCAATCGGCTGGTTCATCGATACTTGCCTTAACTTGCTCAGTACGATTGAGCGTCGAACGAGTTTGTGCGTGTTTGTCTTATTCCTGCCGGGCGTGCTGTATTTAAATCCTATATTAAAGCTCGTAATAATTTTATATTTTCATTAGTGGTTTCGCGCGCAATCTTTAAAGAAGTATTTAAGTTCAACACTTTATTTACATATTAGTAGAAACAAAGCCATGTCGGAAGCAAAAAAGAAGAGACGGCAATATAGTGCAGAATATATTAAATATGGATTCATAGAAAATTCGAAAAATCCATATTTGCCTTTGTGCCTTCTTTGTTCAAAAACATTTTCAAACGAAGCAATGAAGCCGTCAAAACTTCAAGATCATTTGAATAAAATGCTATCTGGATGCATTTTATTCAAATGATCTTGGAAGGACAAAAATGTAGCCTATTTTCAAGACCTGGAAAATAAGCATAATGCTCAGCCAAGTGTATCAAAACTTTTTTCGGTGGCTGCTAAGCAAGACGATGACGGACTTCGAGCTTCATACAATATCTAATCTATCTCTTTGTTAATTGCTCAAACAGGTAAACCACACACCATCGGAGAAACGTTAATTTTGCCGGCAATAAAAGAAGTTATAACTACTGTGCTCCAAAAACCGGCGGCAGACATAATTCGAAAAATTCCTTTGAGCAATAGTTCTGTGAAAGGACGAATTGATGAAATGGCTGAAAACATTGAAGAGTCATCGTGCAATAATCTGAAGACTAGTCAATTTTCAATTCAGTTGGATGAGTCCACTTTACCAACTAATGAAGCATTGTTGCTGTCTTACGTGAGGTTTATTAAAGATGAAAAAATATGTCTAGAACTATTATTTGCTACAAATTTAGAGACATACACAAAAGGAGAGACCATATTTAAAACACTGGAAAAGTTTTATAATAAAAAAGGAATTCTCTTGAAGAATATTATATCAGCTGCTACAGATGGTGTTCCAGCTATGACGGGGTGTCAAAAAGGCTTCATAGCGTACTTAAAAAACAAAATTCTAGATGTGTTTGCTGTACATTGCTTTATACATCGACAACATTTGGTTGATAGAAATTTAAGTGAACGACTATTTCAATCATTGCAACATGTTATCAGGGCAGTCAATAAAATCCGAAACAACTCTTTAAATGACAGATTATTTAATCAGATTTGTGTTACTAATGATGAAGATTTCTACCGATTGATCTTTCACAAAGAAGTGCGTTGGCTATCAAAAGGAAATTATCTGACCTGACTCGATTTTACAATCTGTTTGAATCTTTCGTAGAATTTTTGGAAAACAAAGACACAGAATTGTGCGACAACCTCATCACATCAAAGAATGATATCGCATACCTGACAGATCTTTATAAATTGCTTAATGATATGAATCTCCAACTTCAAGACGATGACTTGAACTTAATAAAAACAAAAAATGTCGTCGCTGCTTTCGTAGCCAAGCTGCTCTTACACAAGAAGAATATCGGCAGACGTGAGTTCCATAATTTTCTTATAGGTTATAAATTACTCACTAGGCGTCGTTCGCGCGCTGAACTGAGAGTTGAATTATTTAAATTTTTCATTATCTCTTAACTATGCGTCCAAATAACGTGTTATAAATAGCAAAGTTTATCTACGTATAATTTTCTTGATGATGAAGTAACTTTTGTTCGTAAGGATTAATATGCCATGCCTAATAATAACAATCACTTTTTGATTTTAAACATTTTTTGTCACAAAATACGGCTTATAATAAAATATGGCTTATGTATAAGAAACAGGCCGATGATAATGCGGACTTTTTTAGATAGAGGAAAGATCTATATTTTTGTAGAACACAGTATTTACGTATCACTAACCATAACGAAAGCGTACGCGCATAAAGCAGTTTGAGAGCGCTTTTCCTTCAGACTTGTTTAACAAAAATCAATATTTAAGGTTAGCTGAGAAGTGTTGTCTTATGCTAGATAGCCTATACCAGGGATGGCGAACCAATGGCATGCGTGTCATGCGTGGCACGCAACACAATACTTTGGGCACGCCACGTATCACAAAATTCACTATGAGTATTATATTACGAACTAACGCGAGTGATCCTACGCTACGGAGTGTTCGGTACGGAGTGACGACGGTAATCACGGAGTCAAAATTTCATTCTCATTAAACATTTCTTTAGAAAAATGGCACGTTGATACATAAAGGTTCACCAACCCTGGCCTATACTATTCCTCGTGAATCTGGCTATCATATACAAAAAAAAAAATTTTATCAAATCGGACTGGTAGTTCCAGAGATTTAAATAATAAGATTTTAATAAGTTTAACCAACAAAAAAAAAACCTCTTCCGCTTTATTATATTAGTATAGATTCTATCTCATTCTCTCCTATAGATTTATACATTTTGTCTCTTTTAGTGTCGCTTTTCGTTTCATTGAGTTTCAAATCAAAACGATGCTAAAAGTTTTCACTTCAAAAAACTTTAATGTATATGTACACATCATGGAAGATAGAGGTAAGGAGGAATATCTCATATGGGGAACAAGATGAAAAGAGTCCAGCTGTTAAATATAACCTAAAATAATTGCTGTGAGAAAACGTGGAGTGATTTTATTTTTGTGAACTTCTAATACGTTTAGTAGTTTTTTAGTGTGAACTGTTATATTTTTTTTAAATAGTCCAATTTGATTTTTAAAATATATAATAAACCTAAAATAAATGTTTTTAAAATTTACCCTGCTGATATTGTAGCGCCAACCTAATTCAACGCATTTCGACGGGCACTTTATCACACAGAGTTAGTACTCCTTAGCTCCTTACCTATACTCTCCATAGTACACATGATATATAGCCACATTGTAGCGTGTTGTGGCCACGTTGTAAGATGTCCCTAGCTTTAATATTAATGAATAATTTACTTATATTGACATTAAAACTAACCGGATTTATCAAAATTCCTAATTTGACTCAGAGTAGTTACTAGCATAGAGAGAATTTTTAAATAAGAACAAAATTCTTGTAGTTGAACTCTCTAAACATATGATGTTTTACGAGTTACAAAATAAGATAGCTATATTTTTCTCACCTTCTTTCTTTTACAAGGTTGTTGCTATTTTTCCATTCCATAGACACTTCAATTGATGTGCCAAGGATGTGCCATTACTAAAACGAAAAACGTTGTCAATAAATTTAATATAGGACTCAGTAAAACTAAGGATTTTAATAAATCTGATTCGTATTATACTTATTTATATTAACAAACGTTAATATTCATCATATGACATCTTACAACAAAAACTATATTATATACCATTGGAAAGGTTACTATGAAATCTACTTAAATTCAGCAGGTATATTTCTGCCAAGTTATCCCTAGCCTTAATATAATATAATATGTAACCAAGTACCTAACCCGTTGGAACATTTTATTTATTTACATATGTTTTTCTAATCGTCACCGGGAACGTACACAGTGGGCACTGCTGCGATTGCATAAATACCGCGGCACGACCGTGTTTTGCCTCCTCTTTACTCGCTCCACCACAACTACCAATAAATCGATTACGAACGTATTAGTTGTTTTAATCTCTGCTTTCCCAAAATCATCCATCATTCATTCATTAATTATAGCCTATCAAAAGTCTACTGCTGAACATAGGTCTTTTCCATAGATTGTCTCATAGGGGGAATATTTGTCATAGTGAGTTGATTGGCAACCATATTTTTTTTATTATGCTGAGTTGTTATCAGGTAGATACTACTGCATATCCCCTGTTTCATTTCCCTCTGTCGCCTTTTACAATACTCACGGGATAGAATAGAATAGAATAGAATAGAATAATTTTTATTCAATATAGATTACATGTAATTCTTATTGAAAGTAATTTTACTTTACCACTGGTTCGAAAAAACCTCTGTCCTGGGAAGAACCAGCAAGAAACCCAGCGGGACTTTTTTAAAGTAAATTTTACATTAATGGTTGTACAAACTATTTAAGTACAAAATTTATTTTAGAAATTGCTTGTTAGCGACCACCTCATTCCCAGGGGTTATTATCAATCATATATTCATTTATAGTATAATAACCCTTTTATACAGTTTCAGCTTAACAAAACATTTAAACTTGGTAATAGAGAGAGCCTGTACACTTTTCGGGACCTTGTTGTAATAGCGTATACATTGCCCCAAGAATGAATTACTGACTCTGTGGAGTCGAGAAACTGTTATCACTAGCTTGTGTTTGTTCCTAGTGTTTACAGAATGTATATCACTTTTTACTAAAACTACCTTTGTTTTGTGAACATACATTAAATTTTCGTAAATATACTGAGAGGCCAAAGTTAATATATTTATTTCTTTAAATTTATCTTTAAGAGACTCTCTCGGTTTTAGGTTGTAAATAGCTCTAATGGCCTCTTCTGTAAAACAAAAATAGTTTCTAAATCAGCCGCATATCCCCATAGCAAAATCCCATAAGACATTATGCTATGGAAATAACTTAAATAAACTAATCTAGCTGTCTCGACACTAGTGAGACCTCTAATCTTTTTTACAGCATAGGCTGCAGAACTTAGTCTGCTTGCTAGTTTGATATATGGGGGCCCCACTGAAGCTTTGCGTCGAGAGTGATGCCAAGAACCTTTGATTCAACAGGGCTCATTCTTCCCCATTTAAAAACACATTGGTACCCAGATTTTAACATTCGTTGTTGTAAACTTAATACATTTAGTTTTATTGCCGTTTAAATGTAGATTATTAACGTTAAACCAATGCACAAATTTTGATATAGCATTATTCACTTCGTCACATTTAAATGATTGACGTTTAAGTTTAAAAATCCCGGAAGTATCATCAGCAAATAATACTATATCATGATTATCCCTACAAGGAAGGTAACTCATTAATATATACCAGAAATAGGAATGGGCCGAGAATCGAGCCCTGAGGACACCATTGGTACAGGTGACCCGGAAGAACTTTACCATTGATAACAACTTTCTGCATTCTATTACTTAAATATGAAATAATAAGTTTAAGCTGTGTTCTTGACACCATAGTACTGTAGCTTCCTGATTAATGTCTCATGGTGAACACAGTCGAAGGCATGGAAAGGTCACAAAATATACCCAAAGCATCCTCTGAATTCTCCCATGCACAAAAATATGTTTAATAAGCTCAACTCCAGCGTCAGTTATCGAGCAACCCCTTGTGAAACCAAATTGATTTTTATGAAGCAATTTATTAATATTAAAAAAACTTATCATCTGATCTAAAATTATATTTTCAAAAATTTTACTAAATGTTGGTAGTACAGAAATTGGTCTAAAATTGGCGGAGTCTAATGTACTACCAGATTTAAATAATGGTATGACTTTACTATGTTTCATTAAATCAGAAACACACCAGTTTCGACGCTTATATTAAATATAGTGGCTAGATAAGGTGCTATTATATCTACTATAGATAAAATAACTTTAATTGAAATCCCCCATAAGTCTGCCGTTTTCTTAACATCAACAGTTTTAAAATATTTAACGATATCTTTTGGCAATACTCTATGGAATTTAAAAGTATTTGAACAAGCCTTTACATTTTGTTTAAGCAATGATTCGGCGACAGTAGGAGAAGAATTTAATGATTTTGTTGTCAAAAAAGGAACATCAGTAAAATGTTTCTCAAAAGCCATAGCAACTTCTTGATCAGATCGAGTTAAACTGTTGTTAATATTCAATTGAAAATCCGAGTTGCGCGGTTTGACCTTGCCCGTTTCACTATTTATTATTCTCCAGGTCATTTTAATTTTGTTGGATGCAGTTTTAATTTTGTTACTTAAATGTAAAGCCTTAGCTGTGGAGCACACTTTTTTAAATATTTTAGAATATGTTTTACATAATCTCTAAATATAACACTAGTATTATATGATCTTTCATTATAAAGCTCATATAAGTTTCGCCTACTTTTATGAATTCCTACTGTCGCCCATTCATTAAATGATTTGCGACTGTTAAAGAGAAAGTTTTAAGTAAATATTCTACTAAATTCACAAGTTATAATTTTAAATAACATACCATACAAATAATTAGCACTATTTTTAAATGAAAGTGATGGAAGTCTTTTTATTATATTACTTCTAAACCTCTCCAAGCGATGGTCATTTATTGGAACAAACACAACTTTCTTATTTTTCTGTTTTTTGTGTATGTAAGGCAATGATACCAACTGTCCACAGTGATCTGAACTTAAATTTTGAATAATTGATTTATGCAAGGGCTTAATATCTGTAAAAATATTATCTATACAGGTCGCACTAGGCCCAGCAATACGTGTTGGTTCTAAGAATAAATTAACAAGATTATATGATTTGAACAATGAGCTAAACTTAATACTAATGGAAGAAGTTTCAAGGAGATTGATGTTAAAGTCTCCACATATTACAACAGACTTCTTCTGTTCACTAAGTTTGAGCAAAAGTTCTTCCACAATCTTTTCAAAATAGTCATAAGTAGCATATGGGAGTCAATGTAAACACTTACAACAATGAGGTGCTCGAGCTCGACACAAGCCATTTCTACAGTTCGCTCAACAGATGGTATCAGGGCTTCGACCTTCTAAGTATGAGGTAGCGGATTCTCTTACGCCGCCGCTACACGGCATTATCAAGATCCTACCTTCACTTCATCGTTTTGAACTGTTTTCATCCAAGAAGATATAGCTTTCTCGATGGTTTTATTTTTCGCTGAGCAAGTGGTAAAACAGCACATAAATTCGGGTTACAAATGGGATCCAACTCACCTATTTCTTGTGTGACTGTCAAAACTTAGTATTTATACCTCACTAATTATTAGTTATTAAAGTTTGTGACACCTTAGACCATTTAACCCAATGGAATCGCCTCGCATGATTATTCCCCTCTGCCGAGGTCAATACCTTTTGATTTAAAAATCTTGTGCGTTAATAAAAACTGTTTACGGAATCGATTTTATCATTACAAGAATCGTTTCCGCCGATGTAGGTGCTCTTTAGAAAATGCCGATCTGTGCGGTTAACGTGTGCATTAGGGCTTGAGTATCGGACCATTTTTCAATTCCGGAATTGGGTTTCAATATTAAGCAATACAGTTCCGGAATTCGGAATTCCGGAATTCAAGCCTCCTTTAAAATGCAAAATGCATAATATTTATTGATTATTTTATATTGTGGAAATATAGGGCTAGTATTTTGAGTACAGCTACAGCTGTATAAGTAGTATAGTTGTAGCACGAATGGGTCGGCTCGGCCGGGAAGACCAAGCTCTCACAGAATACCAGCGTAAAATAGCAGCTTAACACTGCTGTGTTTCGTATGGTGAGTGTAGAGAACCGGAGACCCTTTTACTGGAAAAAGGCATTCCATCTTAGTCCTTACGGTTGACAACGCATCTGCATTTTGATTCTTTATTGAAGATAGATGTAGATGTCTATGGGTCACAGCAACCACTTACCATCAGGTGGACTGTGTGCTCGTTTGTCACCCTATTCTATAAAAATTAAACCATTGAAATAACTATTAAGACTAATTAAAATAAGTATACCAAAATTAAAATTATTTATTACCAACAAAAGTCCTAGATGATAATTTAGGATTTTGTTGGTAGTGAAATGTATGAAACAAAAGATGGAGTTACATTCCATATGTAAGAATTTTTATTGTGATACATGCTTTTTCTATTAAAATCATTTAAAATAATATCATAAATAATACTTGAAAACTTCACCGGTTAGGTAATCGAGTACGTAAGATTTCATAAAAATCGTAGTGATAATCGCAATGTGACAACCACACTCCACGAGACTATTTGATTTTTAACAATTTCAACCCTCGTGAGCTACATATCAGGTTTAAATTTGAACACGCAAGTACAGCCGCACTCCTCACGAGATTTTATTTTGTATAGCAATATTAACCAACAGTGCATAAAACTTAGGTTGACATTCGAAAAACGATTAACATGACAGCTAAATAAGTGTAACGAGACTATATTACTGCACATAATACTACTACAATAGGGATGCCATTTTTCTAGTAAATCAGAAGATATGAGTGTATTTACTTTTATATTTGGAATAAATATAAAGAGACAAATGATGACCACTTGTCATTCAAGCTCTACGCTTATTACACGCAACATCTTAAAATAAGTTTCTCTTTTGTCTTATTTGAAAATTAAATTACAAAAACCAAACAAGTATATTGAGTCAATTTATGTAGAATTTTAGGTTCTTTCTCTGCATACATATGTATGTCATTAGTAATGACATACATATGTATGCATAGAGGAGTAATGACTCATTACTCTAAGTAATTGACAACGTTTTTGTTTCGCTAAAAGGAAAAGGCAACAATCTTGTGAAAGAAGGAAGGTGACAATATTACTAATATCTATGCTTGTACATACTCTAAGGCTGGCGTAGAAAAAATAAAGAGTAGAGGTAGAGATACTATTAAAACGTATCGGCAAAACGAGACCTATTTGTGCTCGATCACCTTAGAGTGAGTGAAAATGTTCCATGTTTTGAAGTAAAACTTCTTTAAGTGCAACTTTACAACTTATTTTTTGAACGAAAGTAACGCTCAGTGAAATTTTATCCAATCGAAACCATAAATGTGAAAAGGGGCCGGTACTAACGACGTTCAAGCTCGACTTCGCTAAGAAGACTTGAGATCTGAGCGGGCGCAAAAGACAGAAGCCTTTTTCTTTTCTTCTTCTTTACTTTATGGCTTCTCTTTATAGCATAGTGGTTCTGTGGCGCAGTTGCTTAGCAATGAGTTACAGCGCTGAGGTTGCGGGTTCAATTCCGCACGAAATAATTGTAGGCCAACTAAAGTAATTATTCGGGTCTTGATGTTTGTCATCGTGCAATTTATTTTACATAAAGAATTATCCTTACCCTTAATTCCACCATCGCACCTGATGGTAAGTGGTGATGCAGCCTAAGATGGTAATTTTGGCTAGGTGTACCGGTGTGCAAGAGTGACCGAAGCGGAGGCAGTAAGCGGTTACGTAGTAAATTTGTTGGCTTCGTGATAGTGGAAAAACGAGGTTTTTTTTATAGAAGAGGAACAAACAAGCATGCGGTTCACCTGATGGTAAGTGTCGACCGCTGCTCATGAACAACTGCAACACCAGGGAATTGCAGGTGCGTTGCCGCCTTTTAAAAAGTAGTAAACTCATATCTTGAAGGTCCCTGAGTCGTATCGGTCCGGAAAAATCTCTGGTGGTAGTCGGTTCCACAAGGAAGTTTTGCAGGAAGAAAACTTCTTCTAAATCGCACAGTGGTGGACCGACAATCATCCAAATGGTATGGATGGTATCAGGAGTTTTGTGGCGATGTGCGATGGTGAAATTAAGCGACTGGAATTATTCTATTATGAACAATTTCTCAAAGCACTCCCCGTAGTAGATGCGATAAAATACGCAAAGAGATACAACATCTCTTCGCAGTGCCAGTGAGTCAAGCAGATCGGAAAGAACTCGATCAAAGAGTCAAGCTGGCACTGGGGAGCCCCTGCCCAGAGATAGGAACAGTATTCCATGTGGGTACGAACCTGCGCTTTGTAAAGTTGCAAGTGGTGTGCCGGCATGAAATACTGTCCCGCTCTGCTGAGCACGCCAAGCTTTTTAGAGACCAGTTTAGCCTTCTCTTCCAAGTGACCACGAAATTGCACATCACTCGATATGTCGACACCGAGGATTCCGATACTGGCTGAGGCAACAAGGAGTGCCTTCTATATAAAGGATAGAAACCGCATAACCCATACAATCTTTACTGGATGTTTTGATGCATCTGTGCTTAATGATCCAGAGTTGCCAATGTGCAATGCCAATTTTCTGTGATGATTTACTTAAATATACTGTTAGGATTAATTGTTTTCTTGTCAAGTCCTAGAGTAAGGATTACATTTAAATTATAGACTAAGGCTACGTAAGGTATGGAGAAAAATAAGTTAATACTTTATTGGAAAACTGGAGATTAAAAATAGTTAAAAAGTTGATGTAGCTTTTAAAAAGGCATGGTAAATCTTTATGTTGCCGGTATGGAAAAATTTAAATTCGCTGGTGAATGAAGTGAGCCTAGTATTTTGATCAAGAAATAATGAAACATTTTTTTTTCTGAAAGGTACTGCCTGCGAAGAAAGAGAGGACCCTTACCACACTCGACCTGAAGAGCATTAGTGAGGGTGGATTTCATGACTATAGTAATGTAAAGACATTTGGAATCGATTACCACCAGCGATTTTTCCGGACCGATACGATTTAGGGACCTTCAAGAAAAGAGCCTACTCCTTTTTAAAAGGCCGGCAACGCATCTGCAATTCCCCTGGTGTTGCAGTTGTTCATGGGCGGTGGTAGTCACTTAGCGTATGCTCGTTTGCCCCCTTTCCTATAATAAACAAATAAATAAATAAGTGTAGGAATCTTGTCGCTATTCCGAGAGGAGTCCTTTAGATGGTTTACCCCCAACTAAAGCTCTGTAGGAAAGAAGGTATCATTTAAAATTGCATAAGAATCGCGTTATAAATGGGAAGGTGAGGTGGGGAGCCTATATACATTTATGTTTTTGCTGATATAACGTGAATTTTTGTAAAAGTTTTATCCTTTTATTAATCTTAGTAAATACAGGACCTTCAAAATTTTTCTTGCGTTTACGCTTTACTGTATTCAATCTAATTTAAAGAATGAAATGTCGACAAAGTGCGGTTTGTTTCAAGTACTATACTAGAAACTGACTGCAACAATTTTATCAACATCTCACACCGAATATCGATAATCTGCAGGTAGTTATCAGGTTGATTCCTTTGGATACGCCTAATAATCTACCATGATGCCAAATTTTAAATTTCTAAGTAACTTAGACCTAGAAGTGGCCTCGATTTTTAATGAAAGTGTCTGAAAAATGGCACTTTTCAGACCTTCATAACTCAAGAACTATAATAGGCTTATTCTAGGGGTCCTTATCAGATATGCTAATAACGAGTGTGCAGGTCTTATAGCTTTAAGCCTTAAGAAATATTTGTAATATCACATAGGCAATTATCGAATGTGACTCGAAATGGTACGTGTAAAATACTGCCGGTGCGTCGCCCTTTTTTTCCGAACTTGTGTGACAGTGTGTCAGTTGCCGTGTGTTTACATAGTCCGTTTATGCAGTTCTCGTATTAATATAAATAGGCTGCGATGGACTTTAGTATTTTGTGAGTGTATTGTGTTGTATAACTATATTGTACACTTATACCTACTAAACGATTTTCAAATATTTAATTCATTTTTACGTGGTAGAGCCATGCTGTAGCTATATTAGTAGTATAGTTGTAGCATGGGTTGGCTCGACCGGGGAAGCACTAAGCTCTCATGGAATACCAGCGTAAAATAACAGCTTGATGCTGCTGTGTTTCGTATGGTAAGTGTAGAGAACCGGATACTTTTTTCTGGTATCGAATCATTCTATCTTAGCCCATAATTTGTCAACGTACTAAGTTAGTACTACTAACTCAAGTATAACAAATCGAAAACCTTTTTACTGGAAACGAGGCATTCCATCTTAGACGGGTGACAACGCATCTTCATTTTGATTCATAATCGGGGATAGATGTAGATGTCTTTGGGCCACTGAAACCACTTACTATCAGGTGGATTGTGGGCTAGTTTGTCACCCTTATCCTATATATAAAAAGATCATTATACTTTAGTTTATTTTATACATACTTAAATAATGACAATTAATATTTTATTGATCCTAGAGTAGAGGAAAGTAACTAAATATGGGCTAGTGCTTTAATATGGGCTAGTAAGAATTCTAGAAAACAAATAATTGAAAGGCACTGCAAACGAGTATCTTCTATCGCATTCATTCGCCCTAACACCGCATTCACTTTATCTCGTCCACAGAATGACAGAACACAGAACACAATTACTCTCTACCACAGAACACAATTACTCTCTACCAAGAGCTCTCTACTCTACCGAGATATCTTGTCAGTTCGGCGCTCGGCGCGAGGTGCTAATAGTGTAAGACGTTTTGCTTCATCGCTGTCAAAAATTTCGTAAGGTACTTAAAAATATGTTATTTTATTAATGATAATTAAGGTTAAATAGTGTAAATATATATTTTATTTGTAGAAAATAAGTTTAATTTTATGTTTTCGGTTGATTATTTGTTTGTTATGTATGACTTATGAAGTACAATGTCAAATTTATTTCGATCAAGAATTTCCAAGGTTGGACATTAGTTTCTAAAGGAGCTTTATTTTTTTTTTCAGAATGCCACCAACACAATCAAAACAACCAAGAAAAAATTGGGACGAAGAACAAATGGTTAAAGCCATAAAAGTGGTTCGCGAGAAGAAAATGGGTACCCTAAAAGCAGCAGAAACTTTCGGAGTACCAAGGACGACTTTAAAACGCTTAAGCCTGAAAACTGAACTTACTTCTGAAGAAGCGGCTGCTACGACATTAGGTAGAAAAACAGTGTTGGGTACACAGAAAATATTTTAGTGGAATATGTTTTAACGATGGAAAGCAAATTTCATGGACTGACAAGGACAGATCTTCGCAGAATGGCATATATGTTTTCAAAGCGTAATAACTTGCAAAATCCATTCAGTGAATGAGACGTAGCAGGAAAAACATGGTTAAGACTATTTATGAAGCGTCACAAAGATAAACTATCAGTTAGAAGACCTACAGGGATGCATTTGCGAGAGCATTTGGGTTTAACAAAGAAAACGTCGACAATTTTTTTCAACTTCTGGAAGAGATGTATGAGAAATATAACTATCCGCCAAATCGTATCTACAACGTAGATGAATCCGGCCTAACAGTTGTCCAAAGTAGAATTACAGAAGTAATTGGACACCGAGGAAAGATGAAAATAGCCTCACTAACTTCTGCTGAAAGGGGTTCCTTGGTAACAATTGTAGTGTGCATGAATGCCACTGGCCATTTTGTTCCTCCATTTATAATTTTTCCTAGAAAAAATATGAGCTCCCAACTGATGAGAGGGTGTCCTCCTGGATCTGAAGGAGTTGCACATCCGTCTGGCTGGATTCAGATTAATATTTTTACAGATTGGTTTAAACATTTCATAAAACACACAAATCCAACGCCAGAATCAAGAGTTCTTCTGATATTAGACGGACACTTCAGCCACACCTGGAATATTTATGTATAATAGACCTGGCTAGAGAGAATAACGTTAATATCATATCTTTACCACCTCACACAACCCATAAGTTGCAGCCACTAGACAAAACGTTTATGGGGCCATTAAAAGTATATTATAGTGAAGAAATACGAACCTGGATCAGTAACAACAATAGAGCACTGAGTCCTTTTGACATTGTGGAGCTATTTGGAAGAGCTTATATGAAAGTTCAAACTGGCGAAATTGCAGCAAACGGGTTTCGCAGGACAGGACTTTGGCCCTTAAATAAAACCATATTCGGCGATATAGATTTTATTGCAGCAGAATAAAATGCTGTCAAAGATGGATGTACAGATTTTACTCCAACAAAATCACCATCCAATAATGAAAAGCCATCGAATGACAATCCCAGATTGCCCCTTTCACCTACATCTTTGACTACAATTCTTAATGACGACAATTTGATTTCTACCGAAGCATCAGTCTCAAGATCTAGATCTGAAACAGAAAATACACCTCAATTTGGACCTTCAACCTATACTTCCGGATGTGACACACAAACAGAAGCATCTACCTCTGGAATTACACATGATCCTATACATGATGACGAACCATCGTCTTCCGGAATTAATCGCAGCAGCCTAGGCCTAGTATCTCCTTATGACATAAGTCCTGTACCAAAAAAATCAGAAAGAAATGGGGGTAGAAAAGCTGCTGTGGCTTCTGTTATAACTACGTCGCCCTATAAAAGTGACCTTGTTGAAAAAAATAAAAATAAAATTAAAAAAGAAAAGAAAACTAAAGACAAAAAAGTCAATGTACAGAAGAAAAACCCTAGAAATAAGAAAAAAAAACAAGAAAACAACTAGTGACGTTGAAGTGATTGACACTAAAAGCGAAGAGGATATCCCGATTGATTCAGACACTGAACCAGATGCCGTAATCGGCATAGACTCTGCAGATGCAGAATGTATGTTCTGCCAGCAACTTTTTTCAGAAAATACAGGAGGAGAACTTTGGTTTAAATGCTTGATGTGTAGGCTCTGGGCACATAATGACTGTGCTGGGTCAGAATTTGATACTTGGATGTGTTTTTTGCAAGTAAAATAATCCATATTTCTTCTTCTTACCAATGTTAATTATCGATCTCTAAATAGACATTTATACTTGTTATTTTCTTAAAAGATAATAAAGTTTATATGTATAGCCCATATTTGAGTACCTGTTCCATATTTAGTGCCTATTTTGATATTATGTTTAATGCTCAATTTTGATAGTATAGTTTATTAATAAAACATAAGACTGTTACTTTGCTCTTTAAAAATATATGTCTGATTGTTATTACATTAATAAAAAGTTGATTTTTAACTAGTTTTTTATTTTTGATCCAAAAACAAAATGGTAGCTCATATTTAGTTACTCTCCTCTATACATAAGCATAGCAAGATATAGAGCGCGCGTTAGCGAGTATGAACAGTAAGCACGGGTAGGAACAGTCTCGAAATTAAAGATGTTAAAATTAATTTGGCAAGATCGGCGTAATAAAATAAAATGATATGTCTTACCTAGTGTGTGAAGAGCACCTCCCGCCCTTCCTATATGGAAGTGTAGAGCACGTAGTAAATTAAATGTTTTAAGTGCTATTAACAATTTCGCATCGAACCCGGGATGCTCGCTTACTATGCGTACTTCTGCCGTTATTCCACACCTTGTTTTGTTTTGTTTTTGTGTTGTTTGTTTGAAATCGCGTTTTTGCGCGATTACGATGAAATTTACAATAAAGGAGTTTGCAGGGGTAATAGATCACTCTGTTTTCTCACGCACAAAGCAATAAACTTGACTTGCCCGGTAATTAAGTTTATCATTTTCTAAACAGCCCAACTTCACGAACATACGACACAACATCACAACGAATTTCACGCCGGAGTGCGCGAGTTTGAATACCGCAATGTTAGATTTTGAAATTTTAATTTTTTGTTCTTTAGTATTCAAACAAAAAAAAATTATGGAATAAAATTTTTCGATTATTAGAAATCGTCATTGTCCTGCTAATTTAAGATGCAAAAACAACTTTAAGCTTCATATTAAGCCATTATACATTTTTATTTTGTATTACTTTTCGAATGTTACTTACTTATTATAAAATGATGTAAATACTATTATTATCTATTTCCTTAAGAGATTCTCAAAAATAGTTTCCTTTTAACCCTTTTAACCTTTACAATAGTACTTGGTTTATATTTGTTGCTTTTTAAAATAACGTGATGGACGAAGATATTGCCACCGGTTGTGATGTGGCTGAAAGGGGTTCTTATTGCACAAACCATTCATTCCTAATAATTCCCCTTTTACATTTAAAATCCAGGTGCTGGTTAGCTTTGCAAAGTCAATAAAATTATGTTCAGGGTGTAGACCTCATAAGCTGCTGCTTCTCACCTGGCGCTATCCCGTGCCAGTTACGCCGCCGATTTATTTTAGCACCAAGAAACAAAATGTCCAATGTTAGTTGTGAAGAGGCCCTTTGATACAACAACATGTGTATTTTATTTTTTAGGGTTCTGTATTTAAAAAGTCGAAACGGTAATTTTAAAGGTAAAGATTCAAAATATATTTTTCTTTTATATTTTTTTGCTCGAATTACCTTGTGACCATCAAAATTAAATCGTTTCAATCATTGTCATTAAAGTTTGTAATCCAAGAAACAATACTTTTATGAATTATAGTTGGTAAACCCCTTACTAACCTCCTTTTTTGTATTTACGGACTGTTGAAAAGAGCTGCTCGGATATTTAAAATTATCCATAAAAGTAAAGTAAAGTAATCTCTGAGCTACCGATATTATCGATAGTTTGTCTAATTTATATTTTGAAATAATTTTGTACCTAGAGAGTTGAATGACAAGAATTTGTTTTGATAATTAGGTTTGCTAAAATAAAAAACAAAATTCGTATTTCGCTGTTTATTGTAATTCATGCTGACGACTATATACTTAATTTAAATGTACCTATATCACACACTGGAAATTGCGACGATATATCATTTATAGAAAAGTATCTTCATGAGGTTCCCTGAAGATGTTTTTCTATAAAACTTCGCTTCCAAAAAGAAATAATCTCTCCGACACCTTAAAAATAACAACACTAGCTCAATTATTCACAACTGTCTACCTATTATCTGTTAAAAATTTAACGCTCAATAGCTATAATAAATACAAATATATTATTGCTGTTGCGATTTAATATCTAAATCAACCTTATCTATCTAGATAACTATACATTTATCTCAAAATGAGTATTCGTTCTTTCACTTATCTAAATGTAAATCCTAAAGCCTAATCTTAACATATTTTAGTATTGCTTGATGAAGGAAAACATTGGTTTCCTTTAAAAATATGCGTAACGAATATACAGTCATTATTTTAAAAGCGACCATTAAATGGTGCATTTGTAACAGACAACATAGTGCACAAGATGCACAATGAGTAAAACATCAAGTTATAATGGTTCCTTTAAATTTGAGCCTAGTCAAAAATGAGTAAATATTTTTATAAATTAAAATGTATATATAGATGTTTTCTAATTAAAGTGCATTAATTCGGGACAATACAGATAATACAATAAAATAAAATCTCCCTTGGTACAGTAAGGTCGGTCTGTAAGGCTGAGTAATGGTTGACTAACGGTACAACAACATAATATCACATACTTTACGCGACTAAGTGTGGAATACAGCTGATTGACAATTTCTTCGAATATAATTGAGAATTTTGCTCAAATCACTCGGAAAGTAAATTAAGCAGAAAACTGAAAAGAGCCTTAAATTACTTTGTTCTTGCATAGCTTTAAAAATAAATATAGCTAAATTATACTAGCTACGCGATTTAACGTTAACAATTTTGTACGTATTTTTAAGCTTCATGTGTGACAATTTGTTTAGTCGTAAGAACAATGCATAATTTTATGGTATCCTGTTAGTATATAGTGCTAATTGTCTACATATTCAACAAATGTATACGATAATAATATTTTTAGAGATACAGTCTTATTAGATGCTTATGTTACATGCGATAAAAGGTTTTATGAAAATCGTAAGGGTAGATTTGGTTAAAAATAAAATTTTATAATTCTAATATAAAAATTATTGAATAAAACTAATTTTACGGATTATATCGCGTTTAATCAACTTATTTTTATTAATCAGTCCCCCGTGACCATGGGTGCTGTAAAGCACCCGAAACGTCGGGAATTAATAAAAAATAAGTTGATTAAACGCGATATAATCCGTAAAATTAGTTTTATTCAATGTGTAGTGTTCACGTAAATATAAGAAATCATTATAAAAATTATCAGTGATAAAATATGTTCATTGTAAAGATGTTATTACAATAGCAAATTTTTATATTTACTTCCAGTAAAAACAATAACTTAAAAGTTACTATTTGAAAATAAAACAAGGAAGTGATTTTTGTTGAATTTACCCTATGACTAAGATGATATTGTTAAGTGTAGCCAAAAATAAGATTTGTTTTGCTAGAAAAATAGATTACACTAAAGTAAGCTGTGTTATTTTATGTAAAAAAGGAGAAATTATAAAAAGAGGTTTATGTTAACAAAACTTCAATTATATACACATAACATATACCTAATAATTTAAACAACTAAACTGTAAACAATACTATTCCTAACGTTAATTTTTGTCTCTTTCGATTGTTGTTTGGTATTTTATTATAATTAGTAGTCTTAAGGCCCGGCTACACGCTTAATCTTACTTGCACAAATTCTAATTTGCACAAGCAAGGATGTACGTTAAGCCGGCAAAACGATATACCGTGCAAATGGCTTGCAAAAATGCTTGATTTGCTCAAACTGAAGTTGCACAAGCAAGCGTGTACATTAGACGGCGTGTGGACGCCAAACATGTTCTTTGCGAAAATTTTGTACAAACTGTTTGCGCATGCAAGACACTATCGTGTGGACCTTCTGCAATGCATCATGTTGTTTGCGCAATTTTTTTGCACAAATTATTTTCGCATGCATGTCGCTGCGTGTAGCCGGAACTTTAGGTATATGTATCATATTGAAATAGGTAAATGGGCAGCATTAGTGGATTCGATAAAATGTATAAGTGCGTCAAATTAATATTTAATACATATTGCAAAAATATAATTAATACCAAGACAAAAATTGGATAATAATGCCACAAATGTACGAACAAGATATGCAGCTTTGTGATGAAGTCGTTCATTTATTTTTATATTTATTATTAGTCACTGTATTTTTTTTGCTCTGTGATGGCGTTCGGCTACCTCACCGTTCATCAGTCAAATAATGGAAGTGCACAAAAGTTTTGCAGCTATATATGTAGATGGTGAAAATGTTACCTTATACATATAAAAAAAAGTAAAGTACTAGCCTAAATATGCCCCAGGGGTCGCACATCGCGCTATATCTAAGAGAGTGTTGAACAGGGAATGTTCGCCGTACTGCATCAGATAGCGTTGGAGGATATGACATTCTATGTTAGTCCTCAGATGTGACAACGCATTTGTAGCCTCCTTCACGAATTTTATTTTTTGAGACAAGTATGTATAAATTCAACTTAATAGGAAAAATTAAGGTGCACTCTAGTAGTAAGTAAGTATTTTAAATTATTTCATTTTAACTAGGCCTATGTAAATTACTATGTAAGTGCTCTAATAAAAGGTACCGGCGTATCGACAACTTCACATTATTTCCTGTCGTTTATTTTGTCTTATCATTTTTTGTATTGACAGCAAAAATTAACTTTTTTGTACAGCTCTACTTAGATTACAAAACTCCATGTTATGCTATAAGTGTTGTGAAAAACAATAAAATGAAGTGCTAGAAAAATTTGGTAGTCTGTAATCACGTAATACACCTTGCAAAAATTGCCAGACGTAGAATATCTACACTGTAGGTATGTATGGTGTCTAAGCTGTTAAGTATCCGGTTCTGAGATCTGCGATAGTTACAAGTGCACCGAGCGCCGCGGTTATTGTGCTAATTGTAAATTAAAATAAAATGATGCTTAATTCACTTATTTTGCAAAATTATTTTTTATTTATTTTGACACAACATTAATTATTAACATTTTTGCACACTCTACTTGGAATGAGAAACAAGATGGCGTTGACAGTTTATTTCAGTACTTCTAACACAGTTGACTCACATTGTCATTTTAATTTAATAGTAAGCGAGTGCAGTGGTAGCGAAGCAAAATATACATGACCACATTCATAATAATCAAAATCACACTTAGTACACTCTATCCATCTGAAACAACAAGTAAATTTCACAACCATTTGCACCAACTTTCTGTCAAACTGATGTACATATAAATAGTATAGAGTGATATCTTACAATAATTATTAACTAATAGAAACAGGCCTTAGGTGTTTTGTAAAAATATATTCCAAACAATCGGTACCTACTTTTATGTTATTTTGCTGATATAGTTAATTACAAGATGATATTGCGTAAACAATATTCGTTCACAACACGCAAACTAATTAGTGATTTTTATTTTAATTTACAATAATTACGATTTTTGTTTTATTTGTATGATTTTTTGCACTCCACCATGTTCGATAGGTTTATATTTTTGATCTGTATATATCTATATATTGATCTCAAAGGGATAAATAAATTAATATTTTGCCTGTAAAGAAATAATAGCAACGCGCGCCTTGCGTCGTTTTCCTGTAGCTGCGACTTGCGTCATATTATATTTTGGACTTTTTTAATGTTTTTTACTGATAGAGTTGTTATAGATTATTACCCTATATTGTATTCAGTTATTATATATATTAAGCATTGTTATGTTTTAAATCAGTTTATTTTGCACATTGACTAAATCAATGGTTTTGCATAATGATTCTCTTGTTAGATGTCTTTTCACCATTGAGATATTATTTGCGGACGTAAGTACATTACACTAATAATATTTGTTACTGTACTAATAAATCTTTCTTTCTTCAATCTAGTCGCATCGGACATTACCTAGAAGTGGTATAGTATTTAATTTTGAACAAAATTTACCTATATGGACTAGAGTTCAATTTACCTATTTTGGAAGTAGGTAAATTGAACTCTAGTCCTCGTTTATGTCATAAATGTTTGTAATCAATGATAAATTACAGCATAGTTAAGCATTGTTGTTCACAGATAATAAAACGCGTCATATTGCAGTGTCGGAGACGTAATCATATTCTTGGTTGGGATATAAGTACAACCAACATAGAAAGAGCTAATGAGCTCGTCTTAATGTCTTCAGTTAGGGAGTGCAAATAACATATTATCTTTATATCAAAGCCCTGATCTGCGAACGCATCAATATCTTATAATACTCACACGCTTGTATGATTTGCTAATAACCTCTCACTGAATGAAGTGCAAAATATCTTCAAATATTTTTCTATTTAAAAAGTGATTTCTTTTTCTAGCATGCTTTATGAATAATTACAATTAGAAGGCGTTAATTATGATATATTAACGTACATATAATGTGCATTTTAAAAGATGTTTCAGGACTATAATTGCCCCCATATACTAGTCATTGTTTATTACACTATTGCTGATAAAAATATATATTTTTAATTCTAGCAATAACGTAGCTATATAGTGCATTCCTATTTTTAATGATTTTTCAAAGCTATCCGGTATATATATATCTTTATGCTAGGTTGTTATAACAAGATATACACACAAATTTGAAAATAAGGCATTAAACTTTTTACAAAACAAATAAACTGGGTCAAGTATGTAGGTATATAATAAACAATTTACACATACAAACGTTTCATAATATGACCTTAAAGTCTTTAGAGCGACCGCTAAAAGAAGGAATTCTAAAATGCTTTCCAACAGCTATATAATATTCTTAGTACCTAAAAGAGTCTCTTGAACTAATAGGTACTCTCTCTCTCTCTCTTGCTCTAACAAGTTGTTTAGCCGCATAGTCTAGCTACTTCGTTAAATTGTAATTTATTATGTATGGAACAGATTTCTTTTGATATAAACATAATTAAAAAGGCTTCAGTATTCTCTTGAAATCAGTAAGCGAAGTAATGCAATTGAAATAAGCCGTTAACATCAACAACTTATTAATGTGTGTTAAGCTTTTTTAATTCATCACACGATGGCCTTAAGTGACCGTCATAGTTATTTATGTAACGTTTGTAAAATACAATTACATATTCATGCCTAAGCCGATTATATGCTTAAATATTATTATTATAACGGTTAGGCGTCCAGATTGATTTATAATTTTATTCTTGCATGAATCACCTAGGTATTACAAAATAAACTATCACGGCTGCCACGAAGGTCGAATACGGTGAGGGTATTCGTAGCAGTGTTTGCTTGTTAGGTTGATCTTGACATTCCCCTGAAATAGAAAAAAAAACATAATTAATTTCTCAGAAATTTGAAATGGCTGTATAGTTTTTGAACCTTTATCTATTCTAATGAATGAAGGGAAAGTAAAATAAATTTTAAAATAACCTTCTGTATCGCGGTTATGTAGAGACAAAGGCTTAGAATTTTTTTTTACAATTTCTAGCATTTTCTTTACAGACATGTTTCTTTTTTTTATCTTTTTTTTTTTAAAGAGGGTTTTATAAAACTATTATAATGCCACCCTCATTGCATATACATATTTTTTTTATCTTCTTTTAAGTCCAACTTGGACCATTTTGTACAACATTCTGGCTTCTTCAGATAATGGCGAAGCCAGAATACTGTTACAAAATCCAATATCTAATCTATTTACTTTGTATTTACTGCAAAAATTTGCTCTTTCAGCCTCGATATGAACATACTCCACCAAAATATGCAATACATCCTCTAATGAGGCTAATAATTTTCTGCTCACCAGATGTCGCTAGTTGACACCGAGGTAAAGTTTTTTGTTACACAATGTAATTTAATTGAGAAGTTGTTTTTTAATAAAAGTTTATCAGTTTCTAGAGTATTATATTAATACACAAAACAATGCGTCAGTGGTTTGCTCTTTAATTTTTTGCACATTTTTAACTTTTTTTCTAAAATTTCTACTTTTATGATTATTTGTGGTTTGGTTTATTTATTTTTAATATTATTAATATAAAATATAGCTAATAGTACAGAAAGAAACAATAACTTTTACATTTTCCGAACAAATTAACTTCCCCGCTATGAAATCTGTCAAATATTATACCTCACTTTCTAGTGGCGCCGCCCTGGTGGCAGAAAAAGTCGTGGATGCCCTCATTGGCCACATTCTACATAGTTAGGGGATTCGACCTTTTCCATCAAATAATGCAAAGCTGTTCATTGGTATGTGTCCCGATCGAAGCCTTAGAGCTGTAATAATATCGGTCCTGCCCATATTAGCCCTATCCACCCATGAAGAACGGGAAAGATTTGGTTGAATAGTTTTATACCATATTGATTTTGTTAGAGATCTCTCATTAAAGTATTCCTTCCACAAACTGACACATCTTTCTTTTACTTTGTATAGAAAGTCTGAGAAAAAAGGTAAATAATGCAGTAAAATACCGTCAGAGGAAGCTTCCTTTGCTAATCTATCCGCCACTTCATTACCTACTAGGCCAATATGAGCAGGGATCCATTGTAACACAACAGTTATATTTTTTTGGTTAAACTATCAATAGACTTCAAAATACTGTAGGCTCTCGGTGTTCTTCGAAAATTCAAAGTACATGGAGCCAAGTGTTGCAGAGCACTCTTAGAGTCTGTCAAAATAACATGTTGATACATGTACGCTACAGCTTCTGAAATAGCTATCAGTTCAGCATACATTATTGAAACTTTAGAATTAATTTTGAATTTCATTGATGTGTTTAACTGAGGGTTAAAAAATGCAGCTCCTATATTAATATCATTAACGCTAGATCCATCGGTATGAATTTTATACGATTGCAAATATTTATCATCAATAAACTTTAAACATATTTGTCTCAGAACCACGTTGCTATAACCGTGTTTAGCTTTATCAATTGTTTCAATAAGAGGAAATACAATGCCGCAAAGACCCACATTGCTAACCCAGGTATCCAAGGAGAACATTTCAAGTTGCGTTGAGATATGAATATCAGAGCCTTTAAGAGAATTATGTACGACTGCCAACAGAGGTTTCTTTTTCTTATGCAATGGATGAGTCACGAAATATTCATCTAACTTATCTAATACTACAATTAATTCATTATCTAAAAGTGATTTTGTTTTAAGGCAAAATTTTCCCGCAAGATACTACCTTCGTATATGTAGCGGCTCAATACAAAGCTCATTCTCAATCACATGTATTGGCGCGCTTCTTAAAAATCCACCAATAACTCTCATAGCTTGATTTTGCACACTTTCTAATTTTTTAAGGGGACTACAGGAGCTAAACGCAAGTTTTATAATTCCTTAAAGTATATGATCCATTGCATGAAAAAAAAATCAGAAAAATATATGATATTTTATAGAATATATGTTAGTTAGATAGTGTGTTGAAAAAATGATACTACTAATTTGATACGATAGAAAAACATCACAAATATACCTCTAAAAATTACTTTTAACGATTAAAAACCATACTAATATACATACAATCATTCTGATTTTTTGTCAGATTATTCTAAAAGCAACGTATTAACGTAATAGTGTTTTAATTTTTTAGTCCAATCAATTTTTTTTTTTTCAAATCGCATATTCTTATTTCTGAACATAATACGTACGCATGAGTGCGTAAGCGCCTGTGTACCGACAGTGCCGGCTGAGGCCTTTTCCTATACAATATTGTGTAAATGTGTGCGTGCGTCTTTCGAGGTCACTTAGCTCTTGTAGTCCCCTTAAGGTGCGTTACACAACTACTATCATAAAGGAAACAAGCATAATCAATTCTGCTTCTTATGATTGAATACAAGTTTTTGGTTATACTAACAAATTTTTCCCTTCACGTATAAATATATACTTTACTGACCGAGTGGCGAGGCATCGAAGAGCAGCGGCGCGGCGTCCGCTCGCTCGCAGTTGGCGGCGGAGCGCGCGAGCGCCAGCGCGCCCGGCTCCCCGCCGCCGCTCCCCCGCCCCCGCCCCCGCCGCCGCCCCCGCGCGCCTCGCGCGACACGAAGCAGTAGCGCCGCGCCGCGCCGCTGTCGCGCGTCACAGGCGTCGCCACCACGAACGACGCGCCGTTCTCGTACCACCCGCCGTGGCACGTGTACGCTGCCAACAACACTCACTCATTTGTTTTCTTTTTCGTTTGTCGTTGCATTGGCTACAAGCCCTTCAGCCAAAACAATACTGGCTGGATTCACGAAGTGAAAACTTCTTTAGAATAATTGGACGTAGTTATATAAAAACGTTCCAACCCACAATAAGTTGAAACTGAGATAAATGCAATTTTGTGTTTTAGCTCGGCTCTTTTTTGTTTTAACTAGGATAATTGAATACTGTAGGTTTTATTGAAGTATTTTATTAATATTGTTTTATCATGTAGTATTTTTTCGAATTTAGTAATTAAAACATAGGAATTTTGAAAAAACTTGCTTTGGAACGTTTTTGAAAAATTAATTTTTGTATGAAGTAGCATTCAATCAATTTTGTAAAAACGTTCCACTTTTTTTTAATTAAAATAAATACAACATGTTACAAAATAAAACGGATTTATTAGAAAATAAACTTAAGACACACTAACATTTTTTTAATTCAACCCTAAAAAACAAGAAATTCATCATAAAACTTAAAAAAAGAAAAAATAAAAGCTAGAGTATAAAAGGTGATGGATAGATTGTTTTATTCATCAACTATCTCGAAGTCAGGCTCTCCACCAAACCCATAAAAATTATCGATGATCTCATCGGAACTTCTTAATTTTTTATAAAATTAAAGACAGTCCTCGGGTATAAACATATACATGGATTCTACATCTGCTAACTTAGCTGGTGCGATCGGTTTTCCGTTGGGCCACAAATGAGTGAAATCAGTTCTTTTTATTTCTCTGTTCTTTTGTCACTAAGCAACTCCTTAAACGCTTCCTCAAAAGAAGTTTTCGTAAAAAAAAATATAAAATAATAAAAATAAATAAAAAAAAGAATTTAATTTATTTTTTTCTATTTTGATTTCTTTGGCATTTAGGCAGCTTACTTTACTTTTGTCTATAAACTTTTTTCTATTCATTATTTTCTATACTATAAAAATCTGTTTTCTCCATTCTACATACTTGCAACAGTTTGTTTTTATTTTTTGGCATTTTTAAAAATAGCTATGTGCTCTTTAGCTGTTGATTTTTTTTAAAGCAGTTTCAATTTTTGAAACATTCTTTATCAAAACAATGAAAATTTTATAATATTTTTAAAACGTTCTTAAAACATTGGAACATTCTTTTCAAGGAAAATAAATAGTGTACAATTTTGTTAAAACGTTCCAAAAGCATTGGAACATTCTTTTTAAGGAAAAAGGATTATTTTGTAATTTTGTTAAAACGTTCCAAAAGCATTGGAACATTGTTTCCAATGAAAAGGATCATTTTATATATTTTTTAAAACGTTCTAAAAACCTTGGAACATTCTTTTCCAAGAAAAATAGTGTAATATTGTTTTATTAAAACGTTTCATACGGATAAATACGTTTTATTACATACATTTTGCATATAATTGGACAACGAGTGGGTTGGAACGTAATGTCAAAATAAAATATCAAAAACTGTCACTTGAGGACTGAAACAGATTAATGAAACAGATAGAAGATGTCAAAATAAGTAGATCTGTATATTTAACTCATTTTTGCATGACTTGTGGGTTGGAACGTTTTTGTATAACTACGTCCAATTGTGATTTGATACTCGATAAAACGAAAAAGCGACACTTAAAAGAGACAAACATATACATGTCTAGGATTTAGTCTGCGAGATAATGAGATAGAACACAGTATACAATGTTTCCTATTATATTGGTCTCCTTTTCTGAAGTTTTGACATATATCGCGTGTAAACTGCACACATTTTTTTTATTTGTCGTTGCGTTGGATTTTGATAAAATTGAAGTGACAAACGAATTTACAGCCTAATTTCAAACAAAAAAAGGCTACAATGCGTTGTCACCTCCGAAAGCTAAGATAGAATTCCTTACAGCCTGCATCCAATGTTGTTACTGGCTGGCTGTTGTAACATACAGTATGTTACAACAGCCAGTCAATCTTGCTATATCCTTTAAACTGGAACTACAGTGCACATTTTGCTGTTGAATTTTTGCGGCAAAAATAGGTAAAAGTGTGGCGGACGAACCCAGACGAACTCCTGGGTAAAAATGAAAAGCTAAGTAGCAGAGTTACTAGGTTATAAGGCCTTCAGCCTAAAAATACATACAGGCAACCCGTCTGATATAATATATTTCAAAATAAAGCTTAAGTTTTTTTTTTAAATATATTCAGTCATTCATTATTTCCTATGATTATTTTTGCCATAATTGCAACATCTGGCAGGTGGGTTGTTAACCGCAGCTTTTTATTATTTCGAGTTGTTTTTAGGCGGATGCTGCTGTCCGTTTCCTGTTTCATTTCCCACCTTTTATGACAGCCACGGGATGATATGAGGAAGTAGATTTTTACGCAGCCATTACACGGCGTTTTAATATATAATTTTTACTCCTTTCTAACATTGTATACAATTTTTATATCTTTATTTGTACTTCAACCCGGGTTCGATCCCCGCCGGCACCAATAAAATTGTTAATTGCAATTTTAAGTGCTGATTTACCACGTGCTCGGCGGTGAAGGAAAACATCGTGAGGAAACCTGCATGTCTGAGAAATCAAAAAAAAATATTTCGAAGACATGTGAAGTTCGCCAACACGCATTGGGGCAGCGAGGCGAACATTTCCTTGCACTAAACACCCTCTCAGAAATGAGAGGAGGCCTGTGCCCAGCAGTGGGACGTATATAGGCTGTAACTTTACTTTACTTTAACTTTTACTTCAACTCACCTGTAACAACCTCCTTATTTTCACACGTTGAATAAAACTCCATATTCTTGGCAGAATTGCATCCAACTTCTAGTCTATAGTAGTTACTATTTGCACAGCTAACATCGTTTTCGTCAGATTGTCTCCGGCTCCTCATAATCGGAGTTGCAGACATGTTCTTAATGCTAAAATTAAACAACCTAGTGTGGTTAACTCTACGATTATGTCCCAAAATTGCTTTCTCTCTTTTACTCCTATCAGTATTGTTTTCTTTCCTTGTTAGTGATCTCGCTGTTCTTTGATAGTGATGATTTTGAATGATGTACTTGCCAGAATAAGGGCACACTTTCGATTCCGGGTTACTAGCTGAAATTAGATAATGAAATTATTAATTTAAGAAGAAATAAAACACATATAGATATATATTATATATATTCTGGTTTATTCGAACTTCGTTGCCTTTTTTTCCTCATTATTAGTTTACTTTTGCTGCACTACCTCCCATATGTTTATCTCTGCTTAGCCTAATGGTTGACTGGGAGAGAATGCCTTAAGGCATTAAGTCCGCCATTTGTACGGTTTTTCTTTTGTGCATAAAAGTTTAAATAAACAAATATAGATTTAGGTATAAAATGATAATCGTTTACAGGGGTATAGGGCTATCACTTTAATAACCATACACACTAGAATTCTTAGAATGTATTGACCACAAAGTGCAATTTGTTATTTTTTTTTTCTATAAACCAGATTTTCGTAAATGCGACCTACAACGGCAGTGGCCCAAGTCCAGGGCCAACTAAGCGGTCGCAGTGGATGCGAGGCGGTCTTTCCGACTAGTGTGATGTAGGTCGCGGTGAACCCATCAGGTGGTCTGTAAGTTCGTTTAAAAAAAACACAGTGGATTTCAAAGTGGGTGTGGATTGGAGACGCTCTTACCGTCTAGCGAGGCTTTGATTTACATTAAAAAAATAGACTTCTATGTATACTAGACCGGCAGTTCAAAACAAAAACTGTCACAGCTGTGAATCGCGCAGGACACCGCGCGGACGCCGGCTAGGCAGGTAGCTGGCACGCTAAATATGCCACGCAGTTGTATTTTCCATTTACGATAGTTACTGTTTTCAGTTAAATACGAAATAAAGTTACATGCTTATTTGAAATAAACTTCAAATCACGTTGACAAAGTGCGCACATAATTAATGACAGCGATTTCTTAGTGATTAAGCAAAATCAGTGTTAGATTATCGAAAATAAAGGCCGCAGAACCGGTGTAGTAGTGCCGCAGAACCCGTCTAGTAGTATACATAGAAGTCTTTGTTCAAAAGTGTGGAGTGTATGCGAGGCGGTCATACCGATTATCGCTCGCGGTTTACAAAATAAAGTACGAGTATTAAGTCTTTTCGCCCGCTCGCAGTCGACTAAAGGAGTTACGGAGAATTGACCGTAACTTAGTGTGCAATTTATTAAGGCCGCAGAACCTGTATAGTAGTATACATAGAAGTCTTTGTTCAAAAGTGTGAAGTGAATGCGAGGCGGTCATACCGACTATCGTTCGCGGTTTACAAAATAAAGTATTAAGTCAATTCGCCCGCTCGCAGTCGACTAAAGAAGTTACGGAGAATTGACCGTAACTTAGTGTGCAATGTATTAAGGCCGCAGAGCTCGTTTAGTAGTATACATAGAAGTCTTTGTTCGGATGTGTGGAGTGGATGCGAGGCGGTCATACTGACAATCGTTCGCGGTTTACAAAAAAAAGAATTTCTCGCCTGCTCGCAGTCAACTAAAGAAGTTACGGAGAATTGACCGTAACTTGGTGCGCAATGTATTAAGGCCGCGGAGCTCGTTTAGTAGTACATATAGAAGTCTTTGTTCATAACTTAAAATTAAAAATTTTGCACAACCAACTTCAATATAAATTATTACGAATAACTCAAAAAATATTGTTCAGACCTTGATCAAATTTATATAGGATCATATGAGAAGCACTAGCTTTTGAATAAAAAAAGAATCATCGAAATCGGTTCACCCAGAAAAAAGCTACGAGGTAACACACATAAAAAAAACATGCAGTCGAATTGAGTATCGTCTCCTTTTTTAAGTCGGTAGAAAAGTGTGGAGTGGATGCGAGGCGGTCATACCTCATATCGACTATCGTTCGCGGTTTACAAAATAAATAATTAAGTCGTCTCGGCCGCACGCTGTCGATTAAAAGAGTTACGGAGAGTTGAGCGTAACTTAGCGCGCAATATATTAAATTCGTTTAGTAGTACACATAGAAGACTTTGTTCGAAAGTGCGTGTGGATGCGGTAGTGATGCGAGTCAGTCTTACCGACTAGCGTGACGTAGGGCGCGGTGACCGCGTTGAAGTGGTGCGGCGAGCAGGCGTCGTCGGGGCGGGCGGCCGGCGCGCCGCGCTGCAGCTCGGCCAGGTGCGAGTCGCGCCGGTACAGCACCACGCACACGTACCGCGACACGCTGCATCACGCCACAGTTTTTTTTTTAATAGGATCGGGTGACAAACGAGCACACAGTCCACCTGATGGTAAGTGGTTGCTGTGACCCATAGACATCTACATCTATCTTCAATAAAGAATCAAAATGCAGATGCGTTGTCACCCGTGAGGACTGAGATGGAATGCCTCTTTTCCAGTAAAAAGGGTCTCCGGTTCTCTACACTCACCAAACGAAACACAGCAGCGTTAAGCTGCTATTTTACGCTGGTATTCTGTGAGAGCGTGGTCCTTCCCCGGTCGAGCCGACCCATTCGTGCTACAACTATACCAGTAATATTCGTGCTGAAGCATGGCTCTACCACGTGCCACAATAACAATAACACATTTTTTAAATTATTTTTCTTTATTTAAAAAGGCTTTTATCCTACAAGGATATGTCAGCCTTATCTTTTTTTTATTCTACAAACATTTAAGGGGCTTTTACCGCTTAGCTTAGCTTAGCGTATGCCAGTTGCATCATACCCTAACCTACATCACTAACTAATATAAAATTAATTATTATACTACGTGGGCCATGGATTCGAACAGAACTTTCGCATCGTCGCCATTTGGTTGCGATAAAATATAATGATATGTACCTACGTCAGTTCTGTTCAAATTCAAGACCCTTATTAAATTACTTCTAACAGACTCAAACTTAACACATTCCGTCAACAAATGGTGTAGGTTTTCTGTAACTCCACAGTCTTCACAATAGGGCGAAGTTATTTTCTCATCATGAAGACAAATTTCTTACATGGAATGTGCCTAGATCTGAGTCTATGAGCAGTAGTAACTAATTCCTAACTTAAACTAGTATTCATGAACCAGGGCACACGAAGAGGACCTTGTTCCTGTTACACATATTATCCATCCAATAAAACCTATAAAAGTCCATTGCTGAACAGAGGCCTTCCCCATAGATTGCCTCATAGGGGATATATTTGCCATAGTTGCCACAATTGGCAAATGGGTTGGCAACCGCATTTTTTTAGTTGTCATTAGGAAGACGCCTCTTACGACACCCACGGGATGTGGGGTAGTGGAAATTCTTACACCGCCACTGCACGGTTTTATTTATTATCTTTCTTTATTTAAAAAGGCTTTTATCTTACAAATATATTTTAGCCTTATCGTACCATACCTTGTTCCTGTAACATATATAATCTTGATTATTAAGAAAAGGGGAATCAATGTGATAGAAATATAGAAATTAATGACTTTGCCACCTCTGGGTGTGGCTCCGCAAGTATACTTAAAAACCAACAATAACACAATAAGGCGACAAACAAGCACACAGTCCACCTGATGATAAGTGGATACCGTGGCCCAAAGACATCAGCTTAAAAAGTCCCGCTGGGTTTCTTGCTGGTTCTTTCCTGGACAGAGGTTTTTCTCAAAACCAGTGGTAAAAGTAAAAAACGACTTTCAATAAGAATTACTATAAAGAATATTCTATTCTATTTACCTATAATCAACCCTCGAATATCAGGGAAAAAATGTGGACCACCATGAGGTTTTATTCGGTGCAAGTCCGACATTTGCCCTCACGGTGTTTTTGGGACATTTACCGTGGACCGTGTTTTTTATATGATAAGGGTAACAAACGAGCACAGTCCACCGGCTGGTAAGTGGATGTCGTGGCCCAAACACACCTCCATCTATCCTCGATTAAGAATTAAAATGCAAATCCAGATTTTTCACGCTGGTATTCTTCTCACGTGATAGAGTCACGTCGCAGCTTAATGATGGTGGTAGCATGAATAGGTCTTCTTGACTGGGGAATGAGAATGCTCTCACAAAATACCAGCGTAAAATAGCAATTCAATGGTGTTCCTTTCTTATGTTGTGTGTAGAAAATTGGAGATCGTTTTTAATAGAAACGAGGCATGCCATCTTAGTCTTCGAAGGTAACAACGCATTTTCATTTTCAATCTTAATCGAGGATAAATGTACATATTTATAGGATAACTACGGTAAAAAACTAGCTTAGCCCCATAAATCCAATCGCGTTCAAATATTTAAAGGCCGAGGAATTTTTATTCTGACTATTTTAACTAAAACTTGCTGATCGCGCTACTGCAATACACTTTTAATTTCTTGCAACTTTTTCACTATATTTTTTTAAACAAAGAAACAGTTCTTGTACCTAATCTATGATAGAAAGATATAGTGCAACGTGGATTTTTTTAAGATAATGGTAAGAAATCCAACTCGCAAGTCCAAGTGGCCGAGTAGTACATTTATTAATTCTATCTAATATAGTTATTGCAGCGCACACTAAGAAATGAAGTTATGTTGGTGATTTCTAGCACAATAAATTAAAAAAACTAATTTGGGACAACCTCAAACTTTTTTGTAATATATTATAGTATTGCCAATTTTTTTTAAAACTTTTCAGTAGATTTTGCGTGTTTGAGTAACAAACATACAAACAAACTGACATCCATAAAATTATAATATTATACTAGTAGGATAGAATATCGTAAATTACCAATGATGTTGCCAGTGCGCGACCAAGGCAACAGAGTTGCCACTCGGCGAGCTTGCCTTCACGTTGACACAGTAGACCTTGATGTCAGCACCGGTCTGGTTGGTGATTCGCAGCGTGGCGTTCCGCTGGTAGAATGTGTAGTTGCTGCTGAAGTCCAGTGTGTGCCACGTGTGCGAGAAAGTCATCCACGCGGGGAACTGGCAGTTGAAGCGAACTGATACTGGAAGAGAGGGATTTATGAATAAATAACGTTAGATAAAAAAGTTATTATTAAAAAGTAAAACATAGTCAAAAGAATTAAGCTTAAAAGAGGCTTATTGGTGATATAAGTAGCGACACGAAAGTCTAGCGGTGACCGTTCTTGCGCATAAGTCGCGCTGATTGGCTTATTGCGCATAAGTCGCGCTGATTGGCTTATTGCGCATAAGTCGCGCTGATTGGCTTGTGCGTATCGTTCGCACGCGCTGATTGGCTCTCCAGACGCAATCGTGCAATTCAATTCATGCGCGTCCCCTCCACGTTTCGGGCTATTACGCACTGTCGACTAGTCGCCGGCGACTCAGTCCCTCGGCGACCGAAACATGGGAAACAGGGCCCGGAGACCGAGCCGAGCGACAGTATTCCAAGTACATTCGTGCAGAATGGACGTTGAAGAACTTGCAATAGTAGCGGCGCTACTAATTATAAAAGAAAGACAAATAAAAAAAATCAAAAGAGTATTGGTGCATCCTTTGTTAGAAGAACGGAGGTCAAAGGAATGTTTAAAATATTTTATGAAGACGTTAGAAAATATCCTCGTAAATTTTTAATTATGCAAGAATGTCTGTGAGTTCGTTTGATGTCTTGGTGTCTTCTAAAACCACATATAACTGGCATAGATACAAATATGCGACCATGTATTTCTCCGGAAGAAAACTTTTTATAACACTAAGGTAAGTGACAATTCAAATAAAATTCATTCTAACATTTATTTTTACGGATTTTAACACACATTATTTCGGACATATCTATCGGCCAAACCTAGTGTTTAAAGTGTTGATATCCCTATTAAAATAAATGTCAGGTGGTAATAAGTTTTATGCAGTTTTTACGAAAACGATGGCCAGTAAATCAGCTTCACACCTGCAAAACTTATTGCTCCTCCTAACATTTATTTTTAGCTGGTCTCCAGTCAAAACTTAAAACTCAAGGTGGGCCGATAGATGTGTCCGGGAGTGTGTTTAGAGTTACAGATATGCCATCCACGAAGATGCGCGATTAAATTTAAATAGAGCATCTTTCGTGCTGTTCATAAATACTCTTTCCTGATTAGTCAATTTCTATTAGTGTGCGTTTGCATTCATCGATAATTAGCGTGTATCGACAGATGTTTAACACATGCGGAAGATAGCACATGCATTTGAACAAAAGAGGGGGCGCGTCTTCGTGGATGGCACTATCTGTAAGTCTACTCTTCGATGACATAATTTAAAATATACGGTAAATAATTATAAAACATATATTTTTTAAAGTACTTAATGAAATCAATATTATAAACGAACGCACAACAAAAGGAAATATTCAAAATAGATCCAAAATGTCAGAATCTTGCGAGGTATTTGAAGTGACAGTAGAAAATCGCGACTCTGGGCGTTCGTTCTGAAGGAGTTGAAGTTGGTAGCGTATAATAATGTTGTGCTTCAGGGCGTGATTGTTGACTTGGTGCTGTTGAACGCCCGCCTCGGTGTGAAGTAACCACGCTCATACTCGTACTCATTAAAATTTCGCCACATTGTGTTTGGATATATATTATTTTGAGTAGAGGATCGGAATTCGATTACACTGATTAATTGAATTTTCGCAGCTGACTTTTGTGCTCCGGTGCCTAAATGATGATAATAGGGACATCAGGAACATTCTGTCCTCATCTTGTTCCAAAATATCCTCCTTATTTTGCAGTTTCAATACACTTGTTTAATGTGGTTAACAGTTCGCTTGTGCCATCATCTGACGTTTTCTTTTTTCTTCCGACTATATTTTCTCTCGAGTAAGGTCCTAAAGGTTCTTGATCATTTGTCAAATGTTCTTGTTCAGCAATGTTACTCTCTGTTCAAATTACCAACGGTATTCTTCAAAAATAACAGCTGATTATAATAAATAGGGAGTTTTATGGAAGCAGCAGATCCGCTTTTAGTATTTTTAATCTTCGTACTTCTCATGAAAACTTCTTATATTTTTCCATTTCTTTTGAAGTGAATGACCTGTAAATAATGTATATATTTAAATTATTTTTAATTCCAGATATCTTGGAAGCGGTTGTAAATTTGTAGATTACATTACTCATACAGACTTGGGATTTCAACTATAGCTGAAATAATAAGAAAGTTTGTCATTTTATGGGTTGTACTAAAGACATGTGTTTACCGCAACCGACAAAAGAAAATTGGTTAAAATCATAAAGATTTTCATTTACGGGCCAATTTTCCAAATTGCATAGGTGCCGTAGATGGTAAGCATGTAAGAATTATAAAACCATACAACAGTGGATCATTGTGTTATAATTACAAACACTTCTTTTCTGTAATTTTGCTTGCCATTTGTGACTCTGACTATAAGTTCATATACATAGGTTCCTATGGAAAGGATTGCGATTCAACTATATTTACAAATTCAACGTTTTATCAAAAGCTAATGAACAATGATTTGCAAATACCCGAACCTAAGCCCATTTCATCGACAAACCCTATACCAGTACCGTTTGTTATTGTGGGTGACGAAGCATTTGGACAAACTGACAAAATTATGCGACCGTTCGGTGGATCAAATTTAACAACAAAGAAAAAAATATTTAATTATAGGCTTTCTCGTGCACGACGCCATATTGAATGTTCATTCGGCATATTAGCAAACAAGTGGCAGATTTTTCACAGACCTATCAACGTGAATTTAGATCTAGTATCATGCATCATCAAAACATGTTGCGCTCTTCACAACTATGTCCGAGAAAGAGACGGATATAAATTTGAAGATACCCTGAGCATTCCTGGCTTTGAAGAAGTCCCAAACGGTTTCCAAAGAGCTACGCGACGTGGTGCATCATACAGAGATGTATTTGCTGATTACTTTACAACTGAGGGTCAATTATCTTGGCAGATGAGCAGTATTAATTAATAAAAAATAAATGGCATTTCTTACTTCCCACTGTTTTTTCTTCAAATCCCGATTAGCATATTCCTCACTTTGTAAATCCCAAATAGCTTTTCGGGATTGTATTTCCGATATAAATTTATCCGTGTCAAAACTCATTGTGCGCGGCCGTCCGGTCGTTACGACAGTTGCTCGCAGTGTGAATGCTTTCATTTGAAACCGTGCTCCTATTGGTCGCCGGCGACCGGCAGTTGCCTGTGCGTCGCCACTGCGCGGCGAGTCGCCGAGTCGCCCGGGCAACCGGTGACTAGTGCGTAAACACCTATTTAAACTATACAATATTACAGTCGTCGACAACTGAGTCGCCGGCGACTAGTCGACAGTGCGTAATAGCTCTTCGTTCAGCGCTACACTTACGTGCCGTAACTTGAATCAATATCGTTACAACCAATTTCACCAGTCTCGATCACAAATGTAAAGTAGCCAGCCTTACGATGTTTTACACAAAAAACTTCTATATATAATATACTACTTGACCGGCAATTAGAACAAAAACTGTGTCACAGGTGTGGATCGCACTAGCGCAGGTGCAGACGGGGCTGGCACGATAAATATGCCACGCAGTTGTATTTTCATTTACGACAGTTACTGTTTTTAGACAAATACGATATAAAGTTACATAATTATCTAAAATAAACTTCAAATCAATTTGACAAAGTGCGCACATAAATAATGACAGCGTTTGCTTAGTCACATTAAATGTTAGATTGTCAAAAATAACGTTCGCAGCTTACAAAACAGAAAACTAGTCTTCTTGTCCGCTCGCAGTCGGCTGAAGTAGTTACGGATAATTGACCGTAACTTGTGTGTTTAGTGTGCAATGTATGAAGGCTGCAGAGCCCGTCCAGTAGTATACATAGAAGTCTTTGGTTTTACAGGATACATTTCGAAGTCTGCGCAGGAATTACATGACTTAAGAGGAAATTCGGGTGGTCTTTTCTTCACACAAACGCTCTCGCCTGTTTTCCTTCTGGTATATGACCTTATAGCAATGAGTTTTTATAGTAAAATAAATATCTACCTCTTCTATGTCCCTATGTTTTTACCTTTTGATGATACGTTATCTTTATAAGCACTAGAACCCTTAAAAAAAAGCTCAAAATTGCCTATTTAGACCGATGTAAACAGAGGCCTTGTGTTTAAATTTTATAACCAATCAGGAAAAAAGAAAAACATAGGGACACAGTGTATATCCTTCTTATTCAGTTTATTAAATATCTTTTAAATTGGTGTAATATTGGTGGAGGAAATGGTAGAGAGCCAAACCTCGAATTATGCCTTTTACTTAGGCTATTCAGTCGGATCTGCAGTGCTTATCCGACGCCGAGCGCTCGCAGAGCGACAGCGATAGTTTCTTCAAATACCTTGTAATGTGTCTACAGTTTACAAGATGAGTGCAAAACGAGATGTAAGGGAAAGTTAATGTGAACTGGTGGAACCCGCTTCTGGGAAGCCAGTCAACCGATCGTAGTCTCACAAAATCCACAAAGAACAAAAAGTGACGTCAACGTATGGGCCACTATACCTGAATTTTCCATGTGTCGACGGAATCCACAGATTTGATCTTGTGTCTTCAAAGGTCCAAAGAAACTGCTTATCTCGAATGTCGACGAGAACGATTCGAAGGACCAAAGAAACTGTAGTGTGTCTACAGTTTACAAGATGAGTGCAAAACGAGATGTAAGGGAAAGTTAATGTACGAAACAAACCCGGTGAAAGTCGTTCTAACACTTATTTTATTGTAAAGGAACATACTTTATATAGTTATATGATTTTTTCTTATATTTACGCGAAGACTACACATTAAATGAAACTAATTTTTACGGATTATATCGCGTTTAATTTTGATTTTTTAATTCCCGACGTTTCGGGTGCTTTACAGCACCATGGTCACAGGGGACTGAGGTGTTGACGTCCCGATGTCATAGTTAGCCCGACTACCTTCAGTTTTTAATGTTAATTTTGGTTCGATCTACGCAGAATGAGCTTACAGTATCTTGAAATCTAGCAGTGGTATACTTGGGTTTGGATTTAATTTTATTAATTATAGGATCCCAAGCAGATGACAGCACCCATCCATCTTCTCTATTGAAATTAGGATGTTTTTTAATTTCAATAGCCTCGCGAATCATCCTTGGTAGGAATCGGTGTTCTTTTGCGAGAATTTGTGGTCTATCAAATCTAATGTAATGGCGGGGACGATCTTGAACATGTTCACAAACTGCAGACTTCCCGATACGTCGGTGCTTCAAGTCAGCTATATGTTCTTTTACGCGGGTTTTTATAGATCTTTTTGTTTGTCCTGTGTAAGAGAGAACATATTCACAATCCAGCTTGTACACTCCTGCAACTTGTAGAGGGATATGACACTTGACGGATGGTAAAAATTGAATAATCTTCTTCGGCGGCTTCAAGCCGCCATACGTTCGGACCACCATACGTTCGGCTGGTCTCCACCCATTCGTCGATATACCACGCATTCAAACCAAACGGTTTGCTTCGTCGATCATAATATGTACAATAAAGAAGTGGAATAAGTTTGCCAGAATCGGTCTTTTCATCCGATTAAAATGTAGGTGCCATCAAGGCAAGTAAGCTTTTGTTAAGCTAAGTAAGTGCTCTTTACCATTTTCGGCTGCATCTCAACTTACCATCGGTGGGATAGTAGTCAAGCAATGGCTTCTAATTATTAAAAGAGACAGATGCCGAGGTGATTCCATAATGCTGCTTACAGACTTACGCAACGTAACATGCAATGTAACATGTAAGGAGCATTTCATCAGTGTGGACGCAGCGCGCGCACGAACCGAACATGTACCTACTCGCATCTGTTCCCGGCGTGCGCGCGAACATAGCGTCAATCTGCTGAGAACACGCGAAGAGGATAAATAGAGTGTGACAATCAATTGGTGGTCTGAAGTCTTAAAAAAATGCCGAAGACCTCGACGTTGGTGGTGTACAGAGTTGTGCAGACAGAGAGCTGAGTGAGATATGAGATTTCAGCACGTATTCAGTTCGTGTTCGCGCGCATCTCAACACAACCCATACACACTGGCGCTCCGAGCACACTGCGCGCCCCTGTGTGTTCGTTTGAAAAACCGACAAATCACGGATCACTCTTGTACTGCTTGACTTGTAATGCTCGTAGCGTGCTCATGACATGCACGGTTCGCGCGCACAAGGCGTCCACATTACATGATACATTACACTATTGTGGACGACAAATTCTTCCATTTCATGTTACATTACATGTTACGTTACATAAGTCTGTACGCAGCATAAGAAGTATAACGTTAAAAGAAAAAAGAAAATGGAATATGGAATATGTTATTCTACCTCTTTTGAGAGCCATTGTTCGCGAGCCCTCCGTCGCGCTGAAGAGTCCGTTGCACGTTGCGTCTCCAGACTGCGCCACTCTGTACTCCACGCCGACAGCAGCGCTAATACTGTCTTTCATAGCAATGCTGGATCCTGAAACGGAACATTATGTGAACGATAATTATGATGATATTCATTCCTACAGTTCAGAGTGCAACTTTTGACTACGCCAACCCATGTCACGCCACTGAGTCTTGAGATACAAGTGGTAAAATTAAAATTGTACAACCGACTTCAATATAAATAATTTAATGTTGATTTTTTTTAAAAACCGCTCGATCGATTTAAATAAAATTTAAACCTGGGAAATATACCATTTGAAACAAAAAAGAATTTTCCAAATCGGTTCAGGCGTCTTCGAGTAATCGGTGAACATACATAAAAAAAAGATTACGACGAATTGAGAACCTCCTCCTTTTTTGAAGCTGGTTCAAAATAGAGGCACTCAGTGGTTTTACCTATATATATAGGGTGTCCAATGTATGAGGTAAATACGGCGGGGTGAGATAGTTGAATTTAAAGCTACATGAACTAATGCAATACATCCAGTAACTGCGATTGTATAACGTCTGACGGTTAGTTTCGTTGTATTGTGTAAATATATTTTTATATATTTACAAGGTGGTAGGCCTCCTTTTCTGCCGAAGAGTCCCTCTGGATAGGTAGGTGCCACTCTCTCACCTATTTCTGCCGTCACAAAGCAGTGCTTTTGTGTGCTGGGTTCCGGTCCGATGGTTATAGCGAGCCAGACAGTGTGAGACATTTTTCATCTTAGTCCTCAGAGTTGACAGCGAATCTGTAGCTTTCTTTGTTAGAAGTAAACTGCAGGTGTCCAAGGACAGCAGTAGCCACTTACCATCAGATGGACTGTAAGTTTATTTGTTACTTCAGTTTTTCATTAAAAAAACATGCGTGAGTGTCGTGGTACACTCGGTTGGAACGAAGTTCCTTTCGTAGTGTATTATTATTGATAAACGTATTATATTATTGATTAACAAATACAAATAAATTAATTACTAGCGTCTATTAAATTGAAGCGTCATTTAAAATAATATTTCTTTCATGGCAAGATAAGAAAAAGTGCGAGGGAAATGAATATTATTCCACCTCGCTTCCTTATAGCCGCCAAGGCCTACACTACGTCAGAAGGGGTAGTGACGGAAAAATCTTACTCTTTTTCTCGCCTAGCCCCATCCGCCAAATTCGTATCGTCCGATAAGGAACTTCGTTTTAAAATATTATTTTAGATTACACACTGTCATCATAGTGAACAAACGTTACGCAGAAAACGTAACGCAAAAAATTCTAATCGGAGTGATACATTCGTACAGCAGGGCTAGCATGGGCAGGAGACAATTTTATCCCCGGGGAAAGGAGAAAATGTTTATCCCTTAGTTTTATCCACCCTTAGAGCATGGGCACACCGGTGGATATAATATACACAGTAGATGAAATGGGAGATAGACTTAGACTTAGATAAATTTTTATATATTATATGAATATAAACTTCAACCCACGTCCAATGAACTAGGATAAAATTGTCCCTTTCAAATGTCAAAAAAGCATAATTTTTTATCTCTCATTTGGCTCCATGCTACGGACGGGAGATATATGTTTACTCGTTATGTCAAACGGGGATATACTTCTCCCCGTTTGACATAACAAGATAATTTTATCTCTTGTCAGTGGATATAATCGGGGGATAAAATTTTTGTCCCCCGCCCATGCTAGCCGGGCTGGTGCACGTTATTCTCTGTTCCAACCCCCCCCTTAACCACCAGCAGCCCTATTTGCTAACTGTGATATCAAAATGATAGTCACTTTGTAGTACATTGCGTCGTATGTCTTATTAGCCGTGGTAGGTATAGCTCTTAAAGAAAGGCTATATTGCATACGCCGCAATGTACTACAAAGTGATCATATTATTGACCATCCATCCATTACAACATATAAAAGTCCACTATAGATTGCCTCATAGGGGGGATTTTGCCATGGTTGCCACGCTTGGCATACGGGTTGGCAACCGAAGTTCTTTATTATTTTGTTATCAGGAAGATACTACTGCCCATCTCCTGTTTCAGTTTCTCTCTGTCGCCCCTTGCGACACCCACGGGACGATATGGGGTAGTGGATATTCTTTCACCACCATATCATCTTATTGTCAAAAGTCTTTTTTTCTCTCCTTTTTAAAATAAATTCTAGTAATGCTTTTAAACATTACTAATATTCCCTTAAAGCACTTCCAGTAAGCTAAAAATGCTTGTGTTAGAAATGGTTCACAGTAGTCGAATGGCGGATTTGAACCAACGACCTTTCGAGTTCGCGGTCCGCGCCCTGCCATTAGGCTACTGACGCTTCTTATTATTCTTACTTCTCTCTTACATTATTGTCACTTACCAATACCATTAGTCTTTTCATACACGAAGCAGCGGTACCGATCCTCGTTGCTGGTGGCGTGGTTGTGATGCAGTTTCCCCACCAAGAAACGTAGGCTTCCCTCCTTCCATGTGGCGAGGCATTCGAGTTCTTCAACTGAAGAAGAAAATATTAGGAATACTTTTAATAATTTTGCGTATATTTTATAGGACGGTAAGTAGACATTGAAAACCTGTCGGATATTCTAAAAGTAACTGTACTGTAGCGAAGAATGGTCATGGAAAAAACTATATTATATAAATAAAATCTTGGTGGCGCAGTGGCTAAACATATGGCTGGGTCGCGGGTTCAAACCCCATATCCAACAAGTGTTTTTATGGCTTACAAATAATTATTCCGGGTCTATCTAAAGCACCTCCAATATATAAATCAAAATACTAGTGTGAGGTTAAGAGGTTTATTTCTTTTCTACCGACTTCAAAAAGGAGGAGGTACTCAATTCGACTGTTTTTTAAAAAATGTGTGTTACCTTATAACTTTTTTCTGGGTGAACGGATTTCGATGATTCTCTTTTTATTTGAAAGCTGGTGCTTCTCATGTGCTCCCATATAAATGATCAAGATCGGACCAATAGTTTTTGAGTTATTCTTAATAACTTATATTGAAGTCGGTAGTACAAAATTTTAAATTTTAAATTATTGTTTTAAAATAATGTAATAAGCATTGTATTCACTCATTTACTCATCACAGCCTATCAAAATTCTACTGCATGGCTTCCTCAATAGAATGCCTCACGTGGTAACTTTGGCAAATATACTCCATATTCGGCAGGCGGGACAGGAACCGCAGTTTTTTATAATTTGAGGAAGATGCTGCTGCCCATCACCTGTTTCAATTCCCTCTGTCGCCTCTTACGACACTCATGGGACTATATGAGGTAGTGGATATCTTACGCCGGCACCTACACGGTGACATTGCATACAAGAGAAAATTAAATTTGTATTTTGCCGAGTAGAAAGTTGAAATGCTATTAGATATTCTATTATTTTTTATACGAGGTTGAGTCACGCTGCCTGCAGCACGAATAGGTCAATCATCGATGAAGGTGAGAAACTATAGCCTAAATAATGTTTTCTTTCATAGCTTTTGTCATGTCAAGTAATTTTCTGCACGTTATCGCGAGAAAATTCCGATGGCGTTACTAGTGTTGGCATCGCAACTTGTACCATTTGTCTTATCGCCCACGTTGATAGTTGGTAGCGTATGTCGGATATCTCAACCGGGGAATATCGTGAAATTCCATTATAATGCTGTTGTGTTTCGTATGGCACGTGACAAGAACCGGCGACCCTTTTTACTCCTAATTTAGTTTTAGGGTGAAACGCTTTTTCATCATGATTCTTAATTGAGGATCGATGTGAGTAGATAGAAATAGATCACAGCATCCATTTTAATCAGGTGATCTATGTGCTCGATAGTAGTTAATAGTATTTTCTATTTTTTAATTTAAGACACAACTTCTCTATCATAATGACATTGTGTAACAGATAACTTCACCTCAGTCCCAACTAGCGACATCTGGTAAGCGAAAAATTATTAGCCCTTAATAAAACACGATTCTACGATCTATCTTCATTAAATTAAAATAAAGTTCAATACTTATTGGTTTATTTCTATTTAAACTTTGAGCCAAAGACCATGATTTACGGCAAAGAATATATTAATAATTTTATATATTTAAATTAATCATTCCCAGCGTTTGACAGTTACGACTAATTAGTTTAAACGGCACACAGTCTGCTAATTTAATATACGCTTGTCTCGGATAAGTTATTGTTTCTTTAATAATAAACTTGAAGGTGCTTAGTGCAGTGCCGAGCGTTTCGCGCTAGTTACTCCTAAGGTACGTTTCTAAGAATAGAGCGGGTAGTTTGCGACTATAGCCGGGAGCCGAGACAGACTGCCGTACAAATAAAAGTTTTATGTAGAGTTGCCGCCAGCGACGTAAAGGGGGAGCGTTTGAACGCCACAACGAGGCGACTATTGTCTCGATAATGAAAGCTGGAGACTTCTTTTGCGAGGATTTTTATTTTCATCTTTGAAAGAAAACAAGGACAGCTAGCTTTTGGTGCTGTATTTAGTTTACTTCGTCTGTTGAATATTTCGTGTCACAAATGTATCGGATAATTCTCCTAATTTTATTTATTACTAACAACCTCGTCTTCGCCTGGATAGAATCTATTATTGATAATCAAAGACCATTTATCCTAGATCCCTCCTGGCATTGCTCTCTATATGTTCGTAAAGTTACTTCACAATCGGTTCAGCCAAAATAGCTCTCACGTCAAAATTAATAGAATGGAACCTTTTTTATTCAATACAGATTACAAGTTAATTTAGTCATTCATACTTATTGAGTCATTTATGCTTTTACTGACTTTGAATGATACCGATATCATAAAACCGCAGCGTAGTATATAGCACCATTAGAGATAACAAAAAAAAATATTTAAAGACATTGCCACACTAGCATTTTCTCGAATATCGTGGAAGCAGTTTATATACATTAAATTGCATAAGGAAAAAACAATCCAGATCCGCAATAATTATTTGTAGACCATACAAACACTTGTTTCGTGTGGGATTCGAACCTGCGGCTCTCAACGCCGCAACTCAACGCTAAGCCACTGCGCCACAGAGCCATCAAACGTTTATGCATCATAAATGGACAGTAAAGCCCATACGCTTACACAGAAAATTTACATGAAATGTCATCTCTGACAAAGATGGAGTGCCTTGTCGTCAGAAACAAAATCCTTCGTTCGTTTAGGCCCTTCCCTCGTTCCTCTACTAAAGAAACTATATACTTTTATGCGTGGTAGAGCCACGCCGCAGCTACGTAAAATAGCAGCTTAATGCTGCTGTATTTCATGTGGTGAGCGCAAAGAATCGGAGACTCTTTTCACTGAAAACGAGACATTCCATCCTAGTCCTCAGGGATGACAACGCATTTGCATTTTGTTTCTTAATCGAGGATAGACGTAGATATCTATGGGCTACAGCATCCATTTACCATCAAGTGGACTGTGCGCTCGTTTGTCACCCTTGTTCTATAAAAAATAGTTACAAGATCTAGTTACTAGTATTTCTACAGCAACACCGCGTTTGTGTTTTAATATCAGTCAGCATACAACGCAACTTATTGATGTTTGAAACTTGGTAGAACCACGTTGTAGAGTATTGTTTCTGTAGCACGAATGGATCGGCTGGACCGAAAAAAGACCGTTCTCGCACAGAATATAAGTGTGAAATAGCAGCAATGTGCAGTTATGTTTTATAAGTGGTAGAGCCATGCTGCAGCTATTAGTAGTATAGTTGTAGCACGATTGGGTCGGCTCGACCGGGGAAGGACCACGCTCTCACATAATACCAGCGTAAAATAGCAGCTTAATGCTGCTGTGCTTCGTATGGTGAGTGTAGAGAACCGGAGTCCCTTTTTACTGGAAACGACGCATTCCATCTTAGTCCTCACGGGTGATAACGCATCTGCATTTTGATTCGTAATCGAAGATAGATGTAGATGTCTATGGGCCGCAGCAACCACTTACTATCAGGTGGACTGTGTGCTCGTTTGTCACCCTTATCTTATAAGAAAAAAAAACATTATATGCTGATTTTCATTTTAATTCCTGACCCTGGATGGATGTCTGATTTTATGCGTCACTGCATCCCCTTACCATTTGGTGGACTGAGTGTTCGTTTGTTAGTTTATTTATTTGATGATTTAGTTTGATTTTAGTTTGTTTGTTGTGATATTGCACACCTCGAACGCCAAGCGGACGGGCTGGGCTTTACTGTCGTCTTGTCAAGATCACGCTAACCGCTCTTATTAAACCTCATTTATTACTTTTATGCCGCACTAATACGTGAAGGAAAGCACATTAATCTTAAGAGGAAATACTAATGTATAAAACTGAAACCTTTTTAAGTTTATTTTTAATTACGTGAAGACAAAACAAATGCTTGTTTTGTTTATTTCGAAAGTTTTCGAGCCCGCAAAGCGTCCCCTTAATGCGTCTATTTAAAGGCGTTCGCTAAATCTAAACAATAGTTGACACCTCCCGTTGGAACTCTGCCCGATTCATTTGTAGCCAATTCCCGGAGATCGGATCGTATGCCTTTGTTTTCCATGGCATTTTAAGTGCTTTTGTTTTTTAACACCAGTGTTGTCAAGTCGACTCATTTATTCGTTAATTAGTTGCTAGGCCCAAAATGTAAAGAACTGCGGTAATGAGAAAACGTAAAGAATAAAAAACGAAAATTCAGTGAAATATATTATCGAGGACTGAAATGTTTTTTATTTAAACTGTAAAAGAAAATGAAATGTCCGGTCATCATGTTTCGGGGTTTTGGGGCTTTCATTTGAATTTAAAAATAATATTTACAGAAGGCATTTGTCATAAAATATTTATTGTAATTAAAGACTTAATATATTTTTAGTTTTAGAAATATGGAAAGTTTTGTGGCTTTTTGTAAATAAAAGTCATTACATATTTATATTTTATTCAGTTTGAAACTGTTTTCGATTTTATACTAGCTTCTTCCATCTGTCTTCTAACTAAGTGGAACATTTTGACGCAAAGTTTTTCAATCCTCTCAATAATTTCCATATATTTTTGACTATGATGTTTACGACGAGCGCTTAGCCCCTGAGCTACTTCAGCTTAAAGTATACTTGAACGTCAAAAACAAAGGAGAGGCATTTAAAAAGTACTAAGGACATATATAATTTGAAAATACTTACCCGTGCTTTCTGAGCCGTACACGTCGGGGCAGGCCTGGTAGTTAAGCAGAAGTCGCGAGTCTTCCGTGCAGCTCTCTATGGACGAGACAGGGCTTTTGCAGTCCCCGTGGCCTCTGGAATATAGAGTAATTATATTTGAAGAGTTTGTTTAAAGTGTTTAATTTTACAATAATATGTCTGACTGTCATTGCGTGTTTTATTTAGTGTTTTGCGTGGTAGAAACATGCTACGGCGTATCATGTCTGCAGCACAAATGGTTCGGCTCGACCGGGATAGGCGCACGCTCTCACCGTATAGTATAAAAGCCTGAAGTAGCAGTGCATAATGTTGCCCATTTCATATGGTAACCGACGAGAACCGCGGAGATTTTTTCTACTGGTAACAAAGCATTCTATTTTTTTATATTTAAGGGTGACAAAAGAGCACACAGTCCACCTGAGAGTAAGTGAATGCTGTTGCCCATAGACATCTACAACCATCGTCGGTTAAGAACGAAAATGCAGATGCGTCGTCACCCCAGAGGACTAAGATGGTATGCCTCGTTTCCTGAAAAGGGTCTCCAGTTCCCTACAATTATTATACGAAATACAGCAGCATTAAGCTGCTTCAAGATAGTATTATTTGAGAGCGTGGTACTGCTTCGGTCGAGTCGAACCATTCGTGTTACGGCGGTTCTACACGTTGGCCAACATACTGGCGAATGTGTTGGCAAAGATATTATTGAAATTTGTGATCGCGTCCACACGTTGGAAGGTCGTTCAGTTTGCTTCGGTTCAGGCCAATGTACGGATGACTTTATTAAAATGGATATTGAGACGCTAACGGCTGCTGCGGTTTATTTATTCACGGCATTCACCGCTACTACGTGAATGTGTATAAGAAAGGGTGTTCCACAAATCATTTTCGGCTTGGTAGAGCTCTATAAAGCGAAAAGTTTCTTCGTTGGTGATTGTTACTGGCATTTTGTAGACACTGGTTATGAGGCGTGAATATAAAATTTAAATCAGGTGCGTACGATCACTCTGGGAGCTCGTAGCAAACTAAACGTGCGCCCAACGTGTGGACGCGGCGGCCAATACTCTGCCACAACCCTTTGATCTTTTGTAAAAACCGACACCACGGCCAACGTGAAGAGCCGCCTTTAAGGTGGCTCTTCACGTTAACCTTATAACGAATGTGTTGGTCAATACCAATGGCCATCGTGTAGAGCGGGTGTTTGTGTTTACGTTGGTATGTATTGGAATGATGGCCTAAGTTGGCGAGAGATCCGTGTGGTGTCGGTTTTACAAAAGATCAAGGGTTGTGGCATATATCATATATTTTATTTCTTATACATTCACGTAATAGGGTATGCTGTGAATAAATAAACCGCAGCAGTCGTTAACGCCTCAATATCCATTTTAATAAATTCGTCCGCACATTGGCCTGAACCGAAGCAAACTGAACGACCTTCCAACGTGTGGACGCCATCATAAACTCTTGGCTAATATCTTTGCCAACACATTCGCCACTATGTTGGTCAGCGTGAAAAGCCGCCTTAACAAACTATATAGGTGCAGAATGGCTCTAGCACATATAGACTTTTCTGGCATCAGGGCATGGCGGAAAAGTCGTGGGTCTCTAATTGCCATGTAACAGGCCTTTTCTTTTTTAAGATAGCTTACGACTTATAGCAACTAACTTGAAGCATTGAATAAAACTACTTTTACGGATTATATCGCGTTTAATAACTTTAGTGTTCTGTGAACTGTAGTGTTCGCGTAAATATAAGAAATCATTATGTAACTTGAAGCAATTAGTCCACCGCGCTTTTCCATTGCGTGTAGGTGCACTCCACATGTCGCCAAAATATTTTATTTCTCATTCATGCAGGTTTCCCCACGATATTGCTTCATCATCACATGTGTTAAATCAGCACGCATAGACATTACACTTTTACTTATTTGTATGTAGGTAGGTGAGTAGTTAGTTATAAGAAATCTTCTAAGAACATAATATCCTTTTATGTCGTTTTCCCCAGAATGCTAAAAGCCGATCGACGTTAAACTAACAAAAATAAAGAAGCGACTTTATTTCCGACGAGAAATCGACTGCAGATACGTCATGAGCGGATAATTGAGAGTGCGGAAATGTTTTGGGTGAGAAGGTTTTGTAAAATTTATAGTACCTACCAACACTTTTGCCATTTATGTGGTAGAGCCATGCTGATATTGTACTTTAGGGTTCTATTACGGTGTTTTGCTTTCAAGTGTCAACCACCTGATTAATTAGCATTTAATATTGTGACTGACATGTATTTAAATAAATACAAACAACATAAACACTCACGCCTGTCACCCAGAGGTAGGCAGAGACTATGGACTTCCATTTGGCACGATCCTGACACATCTCTCTCGCCTCCTCCACATCCATACCCTACACGCCACGCTCGTCGGTTAAGGGTACTCTTAATTTGGCCCATTTTCAATATATCGCTAATTTGGTCGATAAATTTTGGCCTAGGGCGTCCCTTCTCGACTCTGCCGTTCACCTCTGCCACATAAATTTGCTTTGTCCTCTTTCCTCATTCATTCTTTACATGACCAAACCACCGAAGCATTCCTTTCTTAATCCTGGTCACAACATCATCTTGCAAACCACTCTTCTCTTATCATACAATTTCTCACTCTGTCATTCAGATTCAGCCCTAATATACTCCTTAATAACCGCATTTCTACAGCATTTATTCTACTCTCGTGCTTCTTCTGCCACACCCAACTTTCACTACCATACATTAAAGTTGGGACTAACACTTTGTGAATTGCCATACGTGCCTTTTGGACACATTCTGACTTTCCACAACAGAATGTAGAGCCCCATTTACTTTATTTCCAGCGTTCACTCGTCGTTCTATATCCTTATCATATCTACCATCCCTGCTAAATACACATCCCAAATACACAAACTCATCTACTTGCTCAACCAATTCCCTTCTATTCTTATTTCAGATATCGTTTTACTTTCTTCTCTTTCAAAACCATAACTTTCGTCTTATATGCGTTCACTTTCATTCCCTTTCTTTTAATGAACTGTTCATTAATGTAACCATCATTTGCAACTCGGCCGCCGACGACGCGAGTATGACTTGATTATCGACGTACAAAGGCATTTGACGGTTAACTCACCCATTCTTAACCCGCATTCTTCAACTCCAAATTTTCCAAACAACTGTCCATAAATAGGTTTCACAGCCACGGGAAGCCATACAGCCCTGTCTGACCCTTTATGGATGCCAAATCAGTTCGAATAGGCCCCGATGATCCTGACACAAGCACTGGGTCCCAATACAGAGACTTCAATGCCTCTATCAACCCAGCGCTCAACCCAAATGAGTTCAGTGTTTGCCGCAACACATCCCTGTCCACTCTGTCATAAGCCTTTTCCAAGTCCACGAACGCACAAAAACCTTTTGGTTTTGGCCATAAACTTCTCCGCGATCATGCGCATGGAAAGACCTGATCCGTACATCCATTCCTTTCTAAATCCCTTGCATCCCAAATTTTCCATCAGTATCTTTCATAACTCTTTCAATTAGTACCTTAGCATACAGTTTTCCCACAATGCTAAGAAGGCTGATATCACAGTAGTTTTACAGTCCCGCTGCGATTCTTTTCCCTTATATGGTGGGACTATCAGGAAACTAGCACCAGTTTCCCGGTACCCGCTTAAGTTCCCAACACAAATTAAACAAGGTGTACAGCAGGTCTGCCACCACTCCTCTCAGCCCTCAGCATTTCGGGTGATACTCTATCATATCCGGCTGCCTTACCTGCTTTCATACTTTTCATTGCTTTCATTATTATTTCGATGTCTAAAGACTGCCTCTTTTCTTTCAATATCATCATTCATACCGCTAGAATAACTAGCCTTGGTTGCTGGTAAATCTAGCCATGCTCTCTTCTTTGCTTCTACTTCCATCCATACCTCATTATCCACCATAAAGTGTTATTTTTCTTTCATTCGCTCTCTTAGTTAGACCACATACTTCGGTAGCTGTGTCACCAAACCTTTCTTGACATTATACCACACAGTCTCCAAGTCTAAACCATTCATACACAATTCATACACACCACTTATATTTTCTCTCAGTCTACATTTGAACTTCTCTTTCCCACCTTCATCTTCTAACCTCTCTGTTCTATACGCTGTAACGCAGTGGTAGCACAGATGTCCGATGCCGCCAACGTCTGAATAGACCATTAATTCGGCATAAGACCAAGTAATGATCCGTCCCTACGTTGGACCCCAGTAAACCCTTTTATCTACCACTGCTCATTCTTTCATCCACAATTATGAAATCTATCATGCTTCTATCACTACCTCGATCCCATGTATACATGTGAATCTTCTTATGACGAAAGTGTTCATCACAAAATATTATTTTCACACATACGGTGAGGAGGCTTTCACCATTCTCATCTATACTTTCATCACCAAACGTTCCCAATATCCTTTCTGTAAGCCTCTTCATAACCCTTCCATTAAAATCTCCTAATATAACAATATTTTCATTACCCTTGCATTTCATTAGCACCATCCTTACCATCTCCCAAAACTGCTCTCAGATATAAGTGGGCTTGCAGACATGTCTGGGGCGTAGACCCTAGAACAAACAACTTCTTTAAGCCCATTTCATTCGTATCCATAGCAGTCTCAGGCTTACATTTATACTCTTTCACACTGACCCATTCTTTCTGAAAGGATGATACCGACTCCTGGCATGCCCGCTCGGTCTCGTCTACCCCAGACCAGTACGCGGTATACATGCCATGTGTGGTAACATCCTTTCCTTCCGTTCGTCTCATTTACACATAACATCTATACATATTAAATAATTATTTCTGATATTTCAACGTTCCGGGAAGTTTGTAGTATGTGGGCATGTTCAGAATCGTCCTAACCATTACATCAGATTGATTCAGATTGAGATGATAGACCAAAAATCCTCGCAAAAATAACACCGATTCCTTCCAAAGATAATTTACGAGGCTATTAAAATTAGAAGCGCCCTAATTTCAATAGAGAAAATGGCTTGGTGCTTCCATCTACTTGTCATAATTAAAAAAGTAAAATTAAAAAAGGTAAATCCAAATCAATCACGCCACTGCAAGACTTCAAGCTACTCTGCGTGTATCGGACCATACATTAATACTTAAAACTTAAAGGCAGCCTGCGTTAACTATGATATCAGGACGTTAGTTTTACGTGCTTTCCGAGAAACTTCGCCAACTCTCCTAACTCCAGGCTCCTATCAAGAAATTTTTGACAGAAAAAACCCTATTACTCAATGCCCCAATGACCGTTTGGCCTGATCTGCCATTCAAACTCGAGACCATGCTTACGATCACTAGACCATAGAACGAATAACTTTTTATAAGTTACAAAGTAAAAATCGTGCTAACAGTTCACCTGATGGTAAATGGATACATAGACACCTCAAAGACACCTGCAACAAACTTCAGACAAATCAGATTCGTTGAGGACTAATATGAAATGATTCATAGTCAAAATTTGTAAACTGTACTGGCTGTCTTATCGCAACATGGCAGTGAATGCTGTTTGGCGAAAGAAAAAGTAAAAAAAGTGGTAGGTACCAACCGAACAGACTTATGTCCGATTCCTATTGTTAAGAAGCGTTACGTTCGCCGTTACGATCCGTTTTATAACATACGAGATGCATTTAAGAACAGTTTTGATATCAACTTATTCAGGCGGCAAGTTAAGATAAGATGAACATGTAACAACTCAGTATTTCGTAAAAAAAAAAGCTTTTTCATGCACTTCACTGTAAAACAGTTTGCAAGGGAAAACGAAGTCGATATTAGGCATAAATTGAGCACTGGTTGAATTATTTTCCGACCTGGATGACTTAGTTCGTCACACTTATAATAAAATCTTACTTTTAAAAACGCAAAGGATTACGCATAGACAGTTTTGATTACATTAGTTTTTTTCAGTTCCAATCATTAAAATATATTTTTTATTAATTTACAAATAACTTAGCTACAGATTCCAAGTTGAGCATTTGTAGCTTTGTGGGGTATTTAAATTTTAACATGGAGTTTAGATTTGTGTTAAATAAATATACATTTTCTCAAACTTAGTTCCAGGTTTTTCTCTATAAAAAGTTTCAGTTTATAGATTTTTATAGAGAAAAGTCTATAAACCAGAAACTAAGGAATGGGAGTTCAAATGATGTGAATGGTCCAACCCCACAAACTGCTTTATTACATTCATCATCTATAACCTCTATAATATATTTTTCTATAGAATAATGGTGACAAACGAGTGAATAGTTCGTCTGGTAGTAAGTGGATGCTGTGGTCCATAGACATCTATATACCTATCTATTCTCGATTAAGAATCAAAATGCAGATACGTTGTCATATCTAAAGACTAAAATGCAATGTCTCGTTTAAAAGTAAAAAGGGTTTCCAGTTCTCTACACTCATCATACGAAACGGAAGCATTAAGCTGCTATTTTACGCTGGTATTCTGTGATGCTGGTGTTATTTACAATTATAATAGAGGATGGATACATGGATCTACTACGCATAAATCTTATTATATTATTTTAAATTTCTATACTTATTAAAGGGTTTACATAAATATCAAAAACAAATTGTCCAACTGTCCCGTAAATTACAAATAAGAAGGGCACTGTACAAATCTACAGTTAAAAAAGAGAATGCCGATCTATCCTGACACGTGTCAACTACATTACGAATCATTTACCAGCTTCCGATCGGTAATGAGATTTTAATTTAAGCTGATGTTAATCATTCGCACGTGGATTGAACGCCTAGAGCAGATAAAACATTTTGTACCACCGTCGGATTGCCTTTAGTGTTATTACTGCTGAAGGTTCGAACCTTTTTATAGTCTCTTTCGCGCTATTTAGATAACATTTTATTTTATAGTTGTGTCATGTTTATTTTTAACCGACTTCGAAAAAGGAGGAAGTTCTCAATTCGACTTTTTTTTTAAATGTGTGTTACCTTAGAACTTTTTTCAGGTGAACCGATTTTGATGATTCTTTTTTTATTTGAAAGCTGGTGCTTTTCATGTGGTGCCATATAAATTTGATCAAGATCTGACAAGTCGTTATTGAGTTATCCTTAATAATGCGTATTTAATTGACTTCGACTACATTGACGATGTACTCATTTTATTTATATTGAAGTCAGTTGCACAACATTTTTAATTTTACCACTCGTTACAATAAGGGTTACAAACGTTATTGATAGTATAAGGAATTAAGATGAAATACCTTGTTTGCAGTAAAAAAGGTCTGCGGTTCTCTACACTCAACATGCGAAACACAGCAGCATATATCTGATATTTTACGCTAGTATTCTGTAAGAGCGTAGTTCTTCGGTCGAGCCGACTCATTCATGCTGCACCCATTATAAAGTAGCAGCGCGGCTCTAGTATAAAAAAATCTTCTTTCCTTACCTATCTCATAAGCCTCCTGTAATTTCTGAGAGGTTCTTGTACAGGGCGCATGAAGTCAGCGGGATTAGACAAGGTGACTTCCCACAATCGTTATCGCTAATAGTAAACTATACAAATTAATACGAATGACAAAACTCGTCGATACGCGACTGTAACGTGTATTAATATTGAATTCATTCATTTTTATAGTTTTCTATTAGAGGTAACGATTATAGAAATTTACCTTGGTTAACCCTTCTGCTACTTTAATTTTACTATTGCATGTAACTCTTAAGCAATGGAATTTAGTTACACTATGGAAGACCATAGACCTACGAACTTATTTATTTATTTAGGTTTTGTTGAATTACATATAATTAATAGGATTCAATGCTGAAAGCATTCCCTGCTAGGCAATCTTAAGCTCGTGAGCCCTAAAACTCGTGATAAATATTGAAGAAAGTTACATTAAACAAGACAAATAAATAATAAAAAATATTTTTTTAAATATGTGACAATATACATATCGATATATAATAAAAATAATGATATAATGGAAACGCTGTCGTCGCGTCACAACAGTACAAACTGAATGAATCACAACCGAAGCATAAATCACGTTATCGAAGTTTTCGAACTACTCCAGTATAGTACAAGCTTTGTTAGCTCGCGGCCTTTTTGGCCGCGAACCCTCAGACCGATAAAGCTGTAAGAGCCGTGTAGGCTAACAGCACAGCACTAACATCATCAGAAACCAGAGAACCAGCTACCACACGAAACATTGGCAGCTCTCCAGTCTGAAAACCTCGCCCGGCTCTGGATCAGCCCTTATATAATATATCTGCATTTAAACGGCAATAAAACAAAATATATTAAATTTACAACAACGAATGTTAAAATCTGAATACCAATGTGTTTTAAATGGGAAGAACTGAGCCCTGTTGAATCCTCTGTTTTTCTTGGCATCACTCTCGATGCAAAGCTTCAGTGGGGCCCCCATATATCCAAACTAGCAAGCAGACTAAGCTCTGCAGCTTATGCTGTAAAAAAGATTAGAGATCTCACTAGTGTCGAGACAGCTAGATTGGTTTATTTCAGTTATTTCCATAGCATAATGTCTTATGGGATTTTGCTATGGGGAAATGCGGCTGATTTAGAAACTATTTTTGTTTTGCAGAAGAGGGCCATAAGAGCTATTTACAACCTTAAACCGAGAGAGTCTCTTAGAGAAAATTTAAAGAAATAAATATATTAACTTTGGCCTCTCAGTATATTTACGAAAATTTAATGTATGTTCACAAAAACAAAGATAGTTTTAGTAAAAAAAGTGATATACACTCTGTAAACACTAGGAACAAACACAAGCTAGTGATACCAGTCTCTCGACTTCACGGAGTCAGTAATTCATTCTTCGGGCAATGTATACGCTATTACAACAAGGTCTCGGAAAGCGTACAGGTTCTGTGGTAGAGGCTCTCTCTATTACCAAGTTTAAATGTTTTGTTAAGCTGAAACTGTATAAAAAGAGTTATTATAATATAAATGAATACATGGTTGATAATAACCCCTGGGAATGAGGTGGTTGCTTCCAAGCTGTTTCTAAAATAAATTTTGTAAATAGTTTGTAATCATTTATATTGTAAAATTTACTTTAAAAAAAAAGTCCCGCTAGGTTTCTTGCTGGTTCTTCCCAGGACAGAGAATTTTTTTCGAACCAGTGGTAAAGTAAAAAAATGACTTTCAATAAGAAAAAAAAAATTGTCAAAATTTTTCAACTGTCAAAACTTCACGTATATATTACTCATATTTTTCGAAATTTTAAAAATATTGGTCTTGAACCAAATAGCAATAAATGTGAAATATTTTTTTCCAATAATTTATCTACTTCTCAGAGAGACACTTTAATTCAAAATTTCAATCATATTTCTCCAGGAATAAAATTGATAAATTGTATAAATTAAGCCCCCACATTGCGCTTACTATTTTAAAATATTGTCTCCTTGTACCTAGATTTACATACTCCGCTCGAGTCCAGTCAGGAAATGTTCGGATATTTTAAAAGATATTGATAATAATCTTAAAATAGCTATGGAAAAAATTCTAAATTTAACTTTAAATACAACAGCCTGGAATCAAGCTACTTTACCTATAAAATTTGGTGGTATTGGTGTGAGAAATATTTCTAGCGTTGCATTGCCTGCTTTCCTTGCTTCCGTGCATAGTGTCAGTAATTTATGTAACATAATTTTAAATAATAAAGTAGACCTGTGCTTTGCTACGGAGGCAGGGCAGACATGGCAAACGCTAGTCACTGGTTACACGCTTTACCATCAAGTAATCTCATGGCACATTTTGATGGGAAAAGTTTTGCGCATCGCCGGTAGGAATCCAACTAGAGCGGCGATTTGTCAACCCCGTCAGTGCCCTGTGGTAGCAGCGTCGACAAGTTTGGGCTCCACGGACTTTCATGTAAGAAAAGTGCTGGTAGGTTTTCACGGCACGGTTCTTTGAACGATGTCATCCGAAGGGATCTTGTCTCTATAAATGTTCCCTCGGTTTTAGAGCCTTGTGGAATATTTAGAGACGATGGCAGGAGACCCGACGGTATGAAATTGGTCCCTTGGGAGAGAGGTAAAGCCCTAGTGTGGGATGCTACTTGCGTAGACACTTTGGCAGCCTCTCATCTCACCTCTACCTCGTTTAGAGCCGGGGCGGCATCAGAGGCAGCTGAACTGAGTAAGTGGCGCAAATATGAGTCTCTGAGTGATGACTACATATTTGTGCCATTTGCTGTAGAGACTATCGGTCCGTGGGGTCCACGTGCGGTGAAGTTCTTAAAGGAACTCAAAGGCTAAGTATAGCCATTCAGCGGGGAAACGCAGCCAGCGTTCTTGGCACGATACCGCGTGGAATAGAACTGTTTGATAATTAAATAGTTATTATTAGTTATTAATATAGTTATTAATAGTTTTAGTTTTTTTTTATAGTTTTTTAATATTGTATATAATAAAATATTGTATATAATAAGAATAACTTGTAATCAATATTGAATAAAAATTATTCTATTCTATTCTATTCTATTATAGTATAACGCATATCATAATGGTAAATATTCAAATAAAAGAAGTATAAAATCAACTATAATCCTGATGACAGATTAGCAGTTTTGAACTATTTATAAAAAATGAGCCCGTATTTCCTGTTTTTAAATGTGTGTTTGCTGGTGCACGGCCCACCGCTTTACTTTCAGCTTCCACCATTTTATTTTCGGTCTTCCATTTCACCTGGCAAACTATGGAGAGGTCTATATTTAGTTGTGGAATTTATAATGGGCAGGTGTAGAGTAGTGTAGTAAATATACTATATTCAATAATGAACTTATCCACCAAATTCTAAAATTAATATTTTCCTTTCAAAACCCATATCCGCTTAAAATGATACAACCACTACGTAAATTACGAGTAATCTGTGATTATGTATAAACCGTTTTATGTTTAAAGTTCTAACAACTTATCTATCTATAACAAAATTTAGTGACAACGTTCATTGCTATTTCGTAGTTTGTAGAGCACGAAAACAGATATATAGCGTTACTAATTCTTCTTTCGTAGCTAATTAATTTAAGGATTAACGCCTGACGGGTTGTTAGTGAAGTGCGGAGACTAAGGAGCTCAGCGTATTTATTTAAATTATAACTTTCAGCGCGAGTTAAATACATCACTGCTTACTTTGGCAGTAATATCACATTGTTAAACAAAATTACAATACTTATTACGCAATATGTTGAAAGGTAAATTAACCGTGTAGTGGCGGTGTAAGAATAGCCACTACTGCATTTTTTTATAGGATAGCGTCACAAACGAGCATACAGTCCACCTGATGGTAAGTGGTTGCTGTGACCCAGACATCTACATCTACCCTCAATAAAGAATCAAAATGCAGATGCGTTGTCACCCGTGAGGACTAAGACGAAATGCCTCTTTTCCGGTAAAAGGGTCTCCGGTCTCTACACTCATCATACGAAACACAGCAGTTAAGCTGATATTTTACGCTGGCATTCTGTGAGAGCGTGGTACTTCCCGGTCGAGCTGAACCATTCGTGCTACAACTATACTACTAATATAGCTGCAGCATGGCTCTACCAAGTATAAAATATACACATCAGCGACAGAGGAAACACACCAGAGCAGGCAGCGTCTTTCTAATAAAAATTAAAGAAACTGCGGCCGCCAACTCACTTCAAGCGTGGCAACCATGGCAAGAATATTTGCCATGGTTGCTGCGCTTAGAGGAGATTTTTCTATAATGTGAGAGGTCCAGCGACATGGACCTCTCACATTATAGAGGATTTGGCTTAATCACGCTTTGCAGATTAACCATCTCAGTACCGACGTCTTCTCCTCTCTGTATTTGACGCCTAGGTTATACCGGTACTTATAGGAAGTTTGATGTCACAAGATTTTTCTGGCATTTCTCATAGTTGTCTTTTATGGGCTCTTAAACACGATTGAAGTTTAATGAGCTGCTTTTATATTTTAACATAAAGAATTACACTGATATTTTTAGCAGTTAGGTTTTAATTAATCGTTTATACATATATATATATATATATATATATATATACATATATATGCGTTATCTCAATGAGACGAACGAAATTTGATTTAAAAAAGTAGTTGAAAAGTAATGGATGGCGACGTAAAAAATACATCTCGTATTTTATTCTCAGACAACATCCTGGCTCCTAGTAATGTCGAAACTCATGAAAGCCTTCGTCAGAAGCATCCTTCGGTCAAGTCTCAGGGTTTACTGCTGCCTCCCAAAACTTCTATGCAACCTTTACAAATTTCTGAAAAACACACTTTAGAAGCAATTATGTCATTTTCGAATGGCTCTGCTGGCGGCATTGACGGAATTACGCCTCAACATCTTAAAGATCTTGTAAGCGCTTCTGCTGGTGACGCCGGCGGAGTACTTCTTAATGACATTACAAAATTATGTAACTTTATGCTTTCTGGTAATGGTAATCCAAATTTCATTCCATTCTTATATGGGACAAGATTATGTGCCTTCAAAAAAAGGATAACGGTATCCGTCCTATAGCCGTAGGTTCCACATTTCGACGCTAAACTTCAAAATTAGCTTGCAGGCACATAATCTCTAACCTTAAGACAAAATTTCAGCCTACTCAACTAGGCTTTGGCACTAGAGGTGGCTGTGAGGCGGCGGTATATTCAGTGCGTATATTTTTAACAAACTCTGATGCAGATGTTCTTGTGAAGGTTGACCTAAGGAATGCTTTTAACTCTGTCGATAGGGTACCCTGTTGAAAAAAGTGGCTAACAATACCCCCGAAATTTATCACTACGTTTGGCAATGTTACAGTCAAAATACTAAATTGTTTTACGAAAACCATGTTATCGATTCTGCAGTCGGTGTTCAGCAGGGTGACCCACTAGGTCCAGCACTTTTCTGTTTGGGAATTCAACCATTAATAAAAAAATTGAAATCCAAGCTGAATGTCTGGCACCTAGACGATGGTACACTAGGAGGTAGAGCAGATGACGTCCTCAGTGATCTTACTCATATTTTTCGAAATTTTAAAAATATTGGTCTTGAACCAAATAGCAATAAATGTGAAATATTTTTTTCCAATAATTTATCTACTTCTCAGAGAGACACTTTAATTCAAAATTTCAATTCCAGGAATAAAATTGATCAGTTTTTAAACCACGTTGATAAATTGTATAAATTAAGCCCCAAATTGCGCTTACTATTTTAAAATATTGTCTCCTTGTACCTAGATTTACATACTCCGCTCGAGTCCAGTCAGGAAATGTTCGGATATTTTAAAAGATATTGATAATAATCTTAAAATAGCTATGGAAAAAATTCTAAATTTAACTTTAAATACAACAGCCTGGACTCAAGCTACTTTACCTATAAAATTTGGTGGTATTGGTGTGAGAAATCTTTCTAGCGTTGCATTGCCTGCTTTCCTTGCTTCCATGCATAGTCTCAGTAATTTATGTAACATAATTTTAAATAATAAAGTAGACCTGTGCTTTGCTACGGAGGCAAGGCAGACATGGCAAACACTCTGTCCCGGCGAAAATGTTCCACTGGAAGTTAACCAACAAAACAGTGGGATATTCCGTTGGTACAGAGCGTGCAGAAAGATTTGTTTCATAATTTCCATAGTGACCAAGATAAGGCACGCCTTCTAGCTGTTTCGACTAAGGAATCTAGTCACCGGTTACGCTTTACCATCAAGTAATCTCGGCACATTACTTAATGGGAAAGCTTGCGCATCGCTGTAGGAATCAGACTAGGAGCGGCGATTTGTCAACCCCGTCAGTGCCCCTGTGGTAGCAGCGTCAACAAGTTTGGGCTCCACGGACTTTCTTGTAAGAAAAGTGCTGGTAGGTTTTCACGGCATGGTTTTTTGAACGATGTCATCCGAAGGGCTCTTGTCTCTATAAATGTTCCCTCGGTTTTAGAGCCTTGTGGAATATTTAGAGACGATGGCAGGAGACCCGACGGTATGAAATTGGTCCCTTGGGAGAGAGGTAAAGCCCTAGTGTGGGATGCTACTTGCGTAGACACTTTGGCAGCCTCTCATCTCACCGCTACCTCGTTTAGAGCCGGGGCGGCATCAGAGGCAGCTGAACTGAGTAAGTGGCGCAAATATGAGTCTCTGAGTGATGACTACATATTTGTGCCATTTGCTGTAGAGACTATCGGTCCGTGGGGTCCACGTGCGGTGAAGTTCTTAAAGGAACTCAAAGGCTAAGTATAGCCATTCAGCGGGGAAACGCAGCCAGCGTTCTTGGCACGATACCGCGTGGAGTAGGACTGTTTGATAATTAAATTACTAGTTTTAGTTTTTTATTATAGTTTTTAATATTGTATATAATAAAATATTGTATATAATAAGAATAACTTGTAATCAATATTGAATAAAAATTATTCTATTCTATTCTATTCTATTATAGTATAACGCATATCATAATGGTAAATATTCAAATAAAAGAAGTATAAAATCAACTATAATCCTGATGACAGATTAGCAGTTTTGAACTATTTATAAAAAATGAGCCCGTATTTCCTGTTTTTAAATGTGTGTTTGCTGGTGCACGGCCCACCGCTTTACTTTCAGCTTCCACCTTTTTATTTTCGGGTCTTCCATTTCACCTGGCAAACTATGGAGAGGTCTATATTTAGCAGTGGAATTTATAATGGGGCAGTGTAGAGTAGTGTAGTAAATATACTATATTCAATAATGAACTTATCCACCAAATTCTAAAATTAATATTTTCCTTTTAAAACCCATATCCGCTTAAAAATGATACAACCACTACGTAGATTACGAGTTATCTGTAATTATGTATAAACCATTTTATGTTTAAAGTTCTAACAACTTATCTATCTATAACAAAATTTAGTGACAACGTTCATTGCTATTTCGTAAGTTTGTAGAGCACGAAAACAGATATATAGCGTTACTAATTCTTCTTTCGTAGCTAATTAATTTAAGGATTAACGCCTGACGGGTTGTTAGTGAAGTGCGGAGACTAAGGAGCTCAGCGTATTTATTTAAATTATAACTTTCAGCGCGAGTTAAATACATCAGTGCTTACTTTGGCAGTAATATCACATTGTTAAACAAAATTACAATACTTATTACGCAATATGTTGAAAGGTAAATTAACCGTGTAGTGGCGGTGTAAGAATAGCCACTACTGCATTTTTTTATAGGATAGCGTCACAAACGAGCATACAGTCCACCTGATGGTAAGTAGTTGCTGTGACCCATAGACATCTACATCTACCCTCAATAAAGAATCAAAATGCAGATGCGTTGTCACCCGTGAGGACTAAGATGAAATGCCTCTTTTCCGGTAAAAAGGGTCTCCGGTTCTCTACACTCACCATACGAAACACAGCAGTGTTAAGCTGATATTTTACGCTGGTATTCTGTGAGAGCGTGGTACTTCCCCGGTCGAGCGGAACCATTCGTGCTACAACTATACTACTAATATAGCTGCAGCATGGCTCTACCAAGTATAAAATATACACATCGGCGACAGAGGGAAACACACCAGAGCAGGCAGCGTCTTTCTAATAAACAAATAAAAGAAACTGCGGCCGCCAACTCACCTGCTAAGCGTGGCAAATATTCTTGCCATGGTTGCCACGCTTAGGAGGTGAGAGTTTTCCTCTATAATGTGAGAGGTCCAGCGGGACATGGACCTCTCACATTATAGAGGATTTGGCTTAATCTTCACGCTTTGCAGGCAGATTAACCATCTCAGTACCCGACGTCTTCTCCTGTCTGGGTATTTGACGCCTAGGTTATACCGGTACTTATAGGAAGTTTGATGTCACAAGATTTTTCTGGCATTTCTCATAGTTGTCTTTTATGGGCTCTTAAACACGATTGAAGTTAAATGAGCTGCTTTTTATATTTTAACATAAAGAATTACACTATATGCGTTATCTCATGAGACGAAATGGGTTAATGGAATGGAATGGCCGTATACTGCAATTGAGGGTTTATTAAATTATAATTTAAAATATTATAATGGTATTATATAATATTTTAAAATAAAGTATCAGAGATGCAGGTGGCTCAGAATCGTGCCTTACGGCGTTCTATGAGGGAGGCCAATGTTCAACTATGAACTCGTCAATTACAGTAACAGCATATAATACGTCCCACTACAAGGCATATACGTCCCTATGCAATTGATATATCGTATGTTCCTGATTTCTAGACGAAATACTTAGATATATATACACACATATATATATACATATACACTCACACACACACACACACACACATATATATATATATATATATATATATATATATATATATATTGTATTACTAGCTGTGCTCGCAACTTCGTTATACTTAATCTTTCTTCATATAATCCTTTTCCTCGTTCGTTTTAAACCCAAATAAATGGTTAATTTAGACGGTTTGTAGCTTTTATACACTTTGAGCCTAAGTTTAATTTTATAAACTATACCACGGTTCCGATTCAAAAAGTAATATAATATGTTTCTAATAATGAGGTGCAATTTGATTAGTACAAATATGTAAATAGATGCAAATCCTCCCTACAACTGGAGAGGTCCATATCAGAGAGCGCCATGCTCTTCACTATAGAAGCAGCATTTTGAACAATCAAAATATTAATATTATATATTCTATATTTATATCATCTACTAAAAATAATAATTGTATATTTTGTATATGTATTTTATGTATAAAAAATCTTATGTATTCTTATGTATATGAAATTACAAAATGCGTTAAGCTGCTGAATTAAACATACATGTTATATATCTTATATCTCATATAAACATATCTTAGTCACCTCGATATCTTTTAAATCCATGTGAATAAAACTATTTGCTTTCAAAGCGAATTCGAATCGAATTCAAGCAACAAAAGGAATACACGTTAACGTATCGATATACAATATAATATGTAAATAATATGTCTATAAAATATTTACTTTTTTATTAAACTAAATATTTCTGCTTCACAGTTACTTGTTGAGAAGTAAAACGATAGTTAAATAAATATGCTGTTTTTTATCGATAAACGAAGTTGCATCACTATTAAGTCGAATGCCAAGCGGCGCTGGCCGCTTCCGAACCAAATGAATAAGACAGTGCGTGACAGTTTTATCGAGCTGCGGCAAACTGATGGTGAGGTAAACTGCCTCCGCTGTTTGGTCGGAAAGCCAAATAGTCGATTAATTTTGACTATTTTTGTTTCACGTTCTTGTAACAGTTTGAAACTTTAAAGATATTCCATTCAATAAATTTGTACCTAGCTATTTTCAACCAGTGTTGTGTGTTAAAGAATGTTTATAGTTTTACATTGTGAACAGATTTAGTCGTCGCTGTTGATTATATAAATACCCATTCAATTTAGGTTTTTACTGTTAAAATACTAGCGACTCACACTCAGCTTCGCAACGGTGCGATTCATCAGTGTCCACTGTCATTTTAACCCCCGACGAAAACAGAGGGGTGTTATATATTTGTATATCTGTGTATCTGTGTATATGTGTATCTGTGTGTCTGTATGTGATATCATAGCTCCTGAACGGATGAACGGATTTAGATTAAGTTTTTTTTTTTTGTTTGAAAGGTGCCTTAATCGAGAGTGTTCTTAGCTATGTTTCAAGAAAATCTGTTCAGCCGTTTGAAGATCATCAGCTCTTTTGTTTCGGATTTGATTACAAGACACTAAAATTTCAAGACTATTTGTGTTTATCTACAAAGCTGAAACACAGCGCTACCTAAACAGTAGCAATATATGACGATTAATTCCCCACAATGGAGAGGCTCATGTCCAACCGGGATTTTATGGCTGATGATGATGATGAAAATGAAGAAGAAATATAATATAAGAAACTAATAAATTACCTGTTATAAGTGAATGAGAAGGGTCCTTTAAGAGGACAGTCAACTGGTTCCGCATTCTCTCTGAACATGGAATACAGAAGCGCGTCACCGGTGATGAGAGAGCACAGGTGGGGCAGCGCGTCGCGGCGATGGCAGAACGCTGGAAAAAAACTCACTTGTAGCAAACCTTTATATAATAATTTTAAATACTTTGTGGTAAATGAAAAGATCCAATGTCATCTCTTGTTTTCAAGTTTTGAAGTATACGTGACGAGACGTGTCGTAATCTGTCTCGCTTAGATGGATCCATCGATTGATCTCTCGGTCGAAGTTGGACTTTTCTGCTCCAATAATTTGTTCTTGGTAAACAGACATTTACAAAATTGGAGGCACTAGGCCGGTGAATGAAAACATCGTGGGGAAACATGCATTCTTAAGAAATTAAAAATATACATATTTCAAAGACATGTAAAGTCACTTCTTTGCCTTAAAACCATTTCAGATATCTGTTACAAAATAAATATAAATATCTTCGCTCAACATATTTATCGCGTTTAACATATTTTAGCATATTCATTGGGTTTTTTTTTACTGGCGACATATGAAAGTCAGATATATAAAGGTATACATAGATGTATTTGCTTTGAATGAATCTACGATTATGTAACGTGGGTATCAAACGAGCACACAGTCCACCTGATGGTAAGTGGATGCTGTGGCCCATAAATTATCCTCGATTAAGAATCCAAATGCAGATGTGTTGTCTCACCCCTGAGGACTAAGATGGAATGCCTCGTTTCCAGTAAAAAGGGTCTCCGGTTCTCTACACTCACCATACGAAACACAGCAGCATGAAGCTGCTATTTTACGCTGGCTGGTATTCTGTGAGAGCGAAGTCGAAATTATTTATTATTACAATCATTATTATAAGTAAATACTCAGTATAACATAATGAGATTTATGTGGTATATGTATGTCGCAGCCAAATAGTTTAATTAGACCTTTAGTTAACAGCCTAGTCATTTTACTAAACAGCGCCGTTTAACTCAAAGTCCAGCGACCGTCTCGTTGAATGAAGTTAATAATATGTAATGCCATGTAGTGTGACTGGCCTGTGCTTAATTATGCGCTATGTAGTATATTCCATATATGTAGGCGGCTTTAGGGTGGCCCAAGAGCCATCCCGGCCGCACATCAACCTACTGTCGCTGATATTATAAGATAGGGGTATATAGACTCATCGGCTGAATATCATTCAGGCCGCTATTTGAACGGCGCCGTTTCGTAAAAAGGCTAGTCTGTTAACTGAAAGGCTAATTAAGCTAATTGGCTGCGACATGTATTTGGTGTATTTTATATATTTTTCTCGAATGCTTTCAATTATAAATAGAATCTGAGTCAGCCTCCGAATAAGGCGATGCCAATCTTGTAAGCTTCAGCGCCTCCAGTACACAAGCGTGTCTCCGCGAAAAAGCTCGCTCACCTTGGCTTGAATGTATCGTTGGAATACATCAATCGAATCCAGTTAGAGGTTGAATCTTTCTCTCGCCTCAATTTTAGGCGGTTCAATGAGTCGAAAGCCAAAAGCAAACGCGATAAAGACAGGTGTGTACTTGCACGGGTGTTACGGTATTTTAAGCAGTTTCTTACATTACATATAGTGTCAACCGTGCGTTGACTGCTGCTATTTAATATGGACTGGTGCTTAAAATGCAACCTAGCAGCTTTGAACTCAGTGGAGAGACATTTATTTTGAATGCAGATTAGTGATACTCCTTTAATGGCGGTGGAAGAATATCGACTACCCCATATTGTCACGTGGGTGTCGTAAGAGGTGACAGAGAAACTGAAACAGGAGATGGGCAGCAGCACCTTTAATAACAACTCATAATGAATTTTCATGTAAGAAAAGTGCAGGTAGGTTTTCACGGCACGGTTCTTTGAACGATGTCGTCCGAAGGGCTCTTGTCTCTATAAATTTTCCCTTGGTTTTAGAGCCTTGTGGAATATTTAGAGACGATGGCAGGAGACCCGACGGTATGACATTGGTCCCTTGGGAGAGAGGTAAAGCCTTAGTGTGGGATGCTACTTGCGTAGACACTTTGCCGGCTTCTCATCTCAGGGGTACCTCGTTTAGAGCCGGGGCGGCATCAGAGGCAGCTGAACTGAGTAAGTGGCGCAAATATGAATCTCTGAGAGATGACTACATATTTGTGCCATTTGCTGTAGAGACTATCGGTCCGTGGGGTCCATGTGCGGTGAAGTTCCTAAAGGAACTCCATCCGCGACTGGTCGTTGCTGCTGGTGATAAGAGGGCTGGTTCTTTTCTCGCTCAAAGGCTAAGTATAGCCATTCAGCGGGGAAACGCAGCCAGCGTTCTTGGCACGAAGGGGAAGGACTGTATGATAATTAAGTTACTAGTTTTAGTTTTTTTTTATTATAGTTTTACTCAAAATTATAAAAAACTGCGGTTGCCAACTCGCCTGCCAAACGAAGTGCTATGGCAAAATCATCCTTAAGAAGAAATATATGGTTTCGTATGGTGTGTGATGAGAACAGGATACTCTATTTACTGATAACGAGGAATTCCATTTCCGTCCTAAGGGGTGACGACGCGTCTGCATTTTGATTCTTAATCGAGGATAAATGTAGGTGTCCATAGGCTACTACATTCACTTAATGTTCAGAATGTGAATTATTCACATTCTGAACATACAATATTTACATAAAGCCGCGTATCGATTATGCGCTCCAAGAGGTCGAACATTGGCGCGCGCTTCAGCAGCGCGAAATGGATACCGCTTTGGAACGCGCGCCAAATTGTTCGTTGGAACGCTCAAACGTGGAGCGGGCCGCTCCATCTGGTGTCGGTTTTTTACCGTGCATCAAAGTAGTTAAGTTTTGGCGCGCGCGCTAGTTGAGACGGTTGTATTCATTATTCGTGTGTTCGTTGCGTTCCAAGCTATGGATAAACAAAGTTGCCGTAAATTGATAAAGTTATATGGTTGAAAAGAACTACTGTGGAATAGCAAAAGTCGTTTTTATCTTAAAAAGCGCTCAGAGAAGATGCATAGAACTATGAAAGCGGCAGCTGTTCGTACACGACCGACATCCATGTTGAACGGTCAAACACTGGAACGGCTGCGGCGCGCGCCAGGAGCGCTTAGCGCTTACACTTGGAACATTTGGAGCGCGTTCCACGGAACGCACTGGTCGGCGCGGTCATTCATGGCGCGCGCGTCAGGAGCGCGTAATCGATACGCGGCTTAATGTTATCGCATCAACCGTGAAGATGGCGCTCTCCGCGTAGGCCGTTCGATCTTGACGAAACTATTAAGGTAATTTCAATGCCATTACAGTTTTTGAAAAAATTGAGTTGTTGTTACAAATTGATGTTAAATGTATTCACAATAAAATTTGAGATCTGAATCTATCTTTTGCTTAACATATGTATTACGTGATCAAAAACTTACCATCAGGTGGACTGTTTGCTCGGTTGTGACACTTACTTCTATACTTCTATTGATGTTTTGTTTCACCATGTTTGATAGGTGCTGGCGAGGTTAGAAATTTTCGGTGAGCTCTTAGCCGTTGCGTTACTACGGGTCTAACACAAATAACTATCTTGTATAAAATTATTAAATTATATTCATCACATCATTTGCATTACAATAATACCAAAGTAAATTTATTTAAGGATGTTCAAACTTCGTTGAGTAAATTGTTAGCCTGATCATTTTGTTTGACAGAACTTTCACGTATAATTTAGAGACAATTTTCGGAAAGTTGGTAATGGAAAGTCGAAAAGCCGTAAAATCGGAATTGTATACGGATTAATACTTTTAATAACTGTATTCAGGCTATTTTATTTGGAATCGTAAGTTTGTGAGTGAAACTAATTTGTGGCTTTCTTTTTTTATAAATATTTACTTGTGCCTGGCGTGCGTTTTAATGCTTCTTTTGTTAGATACGTTCGGTATGCGTGCACGGAAAAACTGAACAAAGTTTCATAGTATTCGGATGCTTTACCAGTATAGGAACGCATACGAAACAAACTAATAAACATTTCCTTTATGTATATGCTTAATGCCACGCCTGTGATTCCTAAGGGGTAGACAGAGCCCCAAGAGCAGCGGGCTTTTTGGACCACGGTTTGCGAAAATATATGGGTTCAGATGGAAAATTGTGAAAGAATAGATAGGTGGCTAGCCCATCGCCTACACAATCATAAACCCATTAGTTGTCTTTAACGACACGCTAGACAAGTAACGCAGAATGTAACAACATTCTTTATTGTAATGTGTTACATATAAACATGAGACCTATAAGTCCCAGACTAAAATGTATCTAAGTATTTTTATATGTATGACTAGCTGTTCCCCGCGACTTCGCTCGCGTGTAATTTAGGTTTTTTTAAAAATATATTATATATATTTACGCGGCGCCCTAATTCTTTTTCTAAAATAAAATTTTAGAAAAGAATTAGGGCGCCCGATTGGATTTTATGCGCTTTAATTTTTTGCGCGGAACTCTAATTGTTCTACTAAAATAAAAATAGCCTAAGTTACTCCTTATGACATCAGCTATCTGCCAGTGAAAGTCCCGTCAATATCGGTCCAGCCGTTTCGGAGATTAGCTGGACCAAACAGATAGGCAGACAGACAGACAGACAAAAATTTTAAAAATTGTATTTTTGTTATAAGTACCGTATATACTTTCATGTGCATTTAGTAAAAAGCTGTAATTTTGACATTACAAACAGACACTTCAATTTTATTTATTTGTATAGATGTATAGATAAACCAGTGCTTGACTACGACTCCACCTTAAGGCAGCTGGTGAGCACTTAATAATTATATAAATAAGAATAATCATGTTTTATCAACATTTAAAAAATAACAATAGTATTAGGTTTTATGGAAGAAATTTTAATATTCAATAAGAAGACTCAATACAAAACAGACCTATCTATGTAACGGAATCTTTTAATGTAATTTTCACGAACTTGTAGACGGCCGACTAACTTGAAAATTTGCACACGTATCAAGGACCGATGACAATACAATAATTTAATAACTTTATCCTAGTATCCTGATCAGGATCACCAGGATAAAATGAAATAATTATTGGGATCATCACAGCTCATGATCAATGCGTGTTGTTCAAGTTTTTCTAAACTCTTATATTATATCTGTTCACAAATAGTTAAATGAATACAAGTACAAAAAGCATACTTACTCGTCGACTATAAGGAATTTGTCACCTTCGGACGAGATGCATTTTCCTTTATTAGATAGTCTATCTCCCTCTATCAGAATAGGCTGGATCACACCCGACTGGAACCAACGCCCCTGCCACCTTGCCGGAAACACGCAGCCTGCAGACAAAGAAACGAACGAATTAAATAAGCTGAAAGTAAAGTAAAGTAAAGTTATAGCGTACCTACGTCCCACTGCTGGGCACAGGCCTCCTCTCATTTCTGAGAGGGTTTTAGGGCAAGGTAATGTCCGCCGCGCTGCCCTCAATGCGTGTTGGCGAACTTCACATGTGTTCGAAATATTTTTTTCTTATTCAATAAGCTGAAATGATGTTATTTGTTATTGAGCGCTATGGAATAAGGTGTTTATATAAATTTCATATCACACGCACAGCTTGAACTTTACCCCGGTGACGGTAGAAATAAAATTTTGTTTTTTCGAATTACACGTGCTGATTTATCCCAAAATCGAACTCTTCTATCCAAACTACGTGAAAACATTCATCATGTGTCATGACATGAATCCGTTAACACGCGCAATGACAACTTATAGTTGTGAAAAGATAGCTCATGTCGTCACCCAAATACTTCTTTAGTTTTTAATAGTTTCATTCTCATTTTACAAATACTTGTAAAAAAGAGGACAAGCATTAATAAAACCACATAGGCAGTTTCTTTTTGTAGAAAACATAATCGAGGAATAACTTACCTTTAACATTATGATTTTAATACATCTATCTCCAATGCTATATTTTAACGCACGCTACACTACATTCCAATCTATAAAAAGCAGACTTCTAGCTCTGTTTTTTAAAGACTAAAATAACGAACGAGCTATTCTTAACAGCCCTCCTCATCGTTAGTAGCTACTGCAGCAAAGGGACAATTGCAAGCCAGTTCGGACAAAGAACGCTAAGGATGTGTCAATGTCACCATTGAAAACTAAAAGACAGAATTTCAGTCTGTAATTATACCGGCTCTCTTACCTTTCAAATATTTTCGTTGAAAATATATAAATAGTTAACTAGCGACCCGCCCCAGTTTCGCCTGGATTGGATCTATTAATGTGGCGTTATTTAGACTTAAGATAATCAAACTTTCTTTTTTTAATTACAATTTAAAAAAAATGAAATTGGCATTGCTCTCTATCCGCTCGTAAAGTTTTTTTTTTATAGGATAGGGTGACAAATGAGCACACAGTCCACCTGATGGTAAGTGGTTGCTGTGGCCCAAAAATGGGTCGGCTCGTACGGGGTAAGACCACGCTCTCACAGAATACCGGCGTAAAATAGCAGCTTAATGCTGCTGTGTTTCGTATGGTGAGTGTAGAGAACCGGAGACCCTTTTTACTGGAAAAGAGGCATTCCATCACAGTCCTCAGGGGTGACAACGCATCTGCATTTTGATTCTTAATTGAGGACACATGTAGATGTTTATGGACCACAGTATCCACTTACCATCAGATGGACTGTGTGCTTGTTTGTCACCGTTACTCTATTAAAAAAAAGAAAAAATAATCTGTGGCCGTGAAAGGAAAAGGGGAGATCTCCCGCCGGGCAAGGTGTTCTGCCCGGGGAGCGGCCAACGCTCCTAGTGGTAGTTCGTAGCTGTTCTATATATGCTGTTTTTAATTCGGAACTTTGATAGCGCGATTTAGGCTTCGATGTATTTCGCTTGTGGCACGACGACAGCGCCGCCACAAATCCAACAACTATTTTTGGTTCGCTTTTCACGCCCAGTATTTTAAATGGAAGAAGCAAATGAGGATGCTTTCGTCACCAGAATGCTATTGTAAGGGTAAGCACTGTAACTGGCTAGTGAAAAAAAAACCACACACAATGAAAGAACAGCTTAGTTTAAAAGTGGTTCACGAATAACTGATGCTATCAGTGATATCCATAGAAAATATGTCGGCGGTCGCATTTTTCATGTAATGAAAATATGAAATATTCACACCGACACGGCCTCGCGTTGAAAGCCTTCTAACAATTGATGACGGACCGTAATGACTGCCTTCAGTCAGGTGGTTTTGACTACATAACATGTGACACGTATCGACACGCACCCAGAAAAAAAGTAGCCAGTAAGTTGACAGTTTTGTTCTCCCAGTTCATTTTCAACCACAGATATAACTCATCTAGTTCATTTGCACCTATGGAATCAGCGCCTGTGATATAAAACATTGCTCTGTAAAAGAAGCCAAAACAAAACTTGTTTCCTGGCTCGCTACCTTAAATTATGACTTAACAGAAAAAAATATTCTTACACCTAGCATAATGGCAACTGTCATTATTATTAAGCAATGCATGCAACGTTTCATTTCATCTCTTAATCTTTGTTTGAGTTATTCGCTAATTATTACATTTTGTGTGCTTATTAAACCGGTCAAAACTGCACTGGGTATAAATATAAATTGTTTATACTATGATACCTAGTGTGGGTACCAACGGATCCTTCAATGCATTGTAGTTGCTTTCTCTCAAATAAATATTTTAATTTTTTTATTTTTCAAATTATACGTGGTAGAGCCATACTGCAACTATATTACTGGTATAGTTGAAGCACGAATGGGTCGGCTCGACCGGGGAAGGACCACGCTCTCACAGAATACCAGCGTAAAATAGCAGTTCTGTGTTTCGTGTGGTGAGTGTAGAGAACTGGAGACCCTTTTTACTGGAAACGAGGCATTCCATCTTAGTCCTCACGGGTGACAACGCATCTGCAATTTGATTCGTAATCGAGGATAGATGTAGATGTAGATGCCTATGGGTCACAGCAACCACTTAACATCAGGTGGATGTGGATGTGTGCTCGTTTGTCACCCGTATCCTACAAAAAAAACTTTCCATAATCGAAAGTCATTAACTGCATCTCCATCTTCATCATCCCGCAAAAATCCACTATTGGCGTTTTACACTGTATTTTCTGCCACATTGTGAAATTTCCGAACATATACGACTCAAGAAATGAGCCTAGTAATCTTTTCGAAAGGGTGGTTAACGCATCTGCAATTCCAGTACGTCTAAACTAATTTTTACGGATTCTATCGCGTTTAATTTAACTTTTTAATTCCCGACGTTTCGGGTGCTTTACAGCACACATGGTCACGGGGGGGCTGAGGTGTTTGACTTCCCGATGTCTAGTATCTCATCGTTCTTTCAGTTTTTGAATATTAATTTTTGGTCCAATCTACGCAGAACGAGCTTACAGTACCTTGAAGCCTTGCAGTGGTATGCTTGGGTTTGGATTAAATTTTATTAATTATAAGATCCCAAGCAGATGGCAGCACCCATTCATCTTCTCTATTAAAATTAGGTTATTTTTTAATTTCAATAGCCTCGCGAATCATCCTTGGTAGGAATCGGTGTTCTTTTGCGAGGATTTGTGATCTATCAAATCTAATGTAATGGCGGAGACGATCTTGAACATGTTCACAAACTGCAAACTTCCCGGAACGTTGGTGCTTCAAGTTAGCTATATGTTCTTTTACGCGTGTTTTTATAGATCTTTTTGTTTGTCCTACGTAAGAGAGACCACATTCACAATCCAGCTTGTACACTTCTGTTTCTTGTAGAGGGATATGACACTTGACGGATTATGACATCGGGGCGTCAAACACCTCAGTCCCCCCGTGACCATGGGTGCTGTAAAGCACCCGAAACGTTGGGAATTAAAAAATTAAATTAAACGCGATAGAATCCGTAAAAATTAGTTTCATTTAATGTGTAGTGTTCGCGTAAATATAAGAAATCATAGTGTCAAAGGTGCGAGGCGTCCAGTACCGCGAACGTCAATCCAGCTGCCAAGTATGGTAATTAAGGCAAGCATTTTCTACAACGAAAGAGGCCTATGTTACCGTTACCGTTACATCCTATTAAATTCCACTGCTGAACATAGGCCTCCCTTGCCTCATAGGAGAGATATATGGCATAGTTGCCACGCTTGGCATTGGGGGATTGACAACCTCAGTTTTTTTTATTTTTAGTCGTTATTAGCTGTTGCCCATCTCTTGATTTGTTTCCCTACACCGCCATGTCTAGCAGTAGGAATTAACGGGCTAGTGAAGAAGAAGATTATACGTGGTAGAGCCACGCTGCAGCTTTACCTATTACGGTTGTAGCACGAATGGGTTGGTTTGAGAAGGATTTTCCGTAATCGCCAAGCTTCGAAGGCGAAATGGCTGAACCGATTGTAATTAAACTTCACGAACAAATAGAGAGCAAAGCTAGGAATGATCTAAGCTATATTTTATCCGAATAATTTGAGATATTTTTGAAAAAAAGAATGATTGTTAAAGTAAATGGTCTTTGACTTACCTTACATCTAAATAATAGATCGTACCCGGACAAAGCTGGGGCGGGTCGGTAGTTGGAAATAGTTTTAAATATTTTCAATTATTTAGAAAAAATATCACCAGGAAGCCTGCCCTTTTCTCGTCTTAGGTCGGAACAAGGCACACATTTGTTCCACATCACAGCTGTGTTTGTTGTATTGTGTGTAACATTTTGTGTGACCCGTATCCACTCGCAACTGACAGGTGGTGACATTTGCGTCACCGGTGTAATGGAAATGTTTAATTAAATACTTGCCTCGTGTGTTTACTTGACTATTTACGTTACTGTTATTGAAATATGGTAATGTGTCAGCAAATCTGTACATTTCGTAGAAGGTTAGAATACAACCAGATGTAGGAAATCTGTACCATATATTTTATACCAGCGTGAAATAGCAGCTCGATTATGTTGTGTTTCTTATGGTGAGTGTAGAGAACCGAAGACGCTTTTCACTAGAAACAAGGCATTCCATCTTAGTCCACAAGGGTGACAACGCAACTGTATTTTGTTTCTTAATCGAGGATAAATGTAGATATCTATGGGCCACATCATCTACTCACCATTAGTAGGTCTGTGTGTTCGTTTGTCATCTTTATTCTATCAAAAATCTTGTGCTGTTTCTACACAAGGAGATTGGTGATGTTGGTCTATCAATCTACATCAGATTTGATGGAAAACAAATCCATGAAAAAGAATACCGATACCTGTCGAGAATAATTCGTACACTATTGAAATAAAAGAAATATCTTAACTTCGATATAAAATATGGTTGCGACTCAATCGACTTGAGCACCTTTAATTAATAACATTAAAAAATGCAGAGCATACCACTGCAATATTTCAAGATACTGTAAGTTTTGAGAAACGAAACAAAAGAAATCTTCAATCAGCCCGAGTTAACTATGATATCTGGACTTCTTAGTCATCAGTGAACATTTTTTTAGATAAGTTAAAGCAATAACAACCGAAAAATTATTTTTATTTATAAAGAATATATCTTAATGAATAAAAATATCTCTTAATGAATAATGATTTCTTATATTTACGCGAACACTACACATTGAATAAATCTATAAATAAAGATTTAAAAAAAATAAGTTAATTAAACGCGACAGAAACCGTAAAAGTGGTTTTTATTAAATCTTTAAATTAATAAAAATAATTTATTTTGTTCGGTATTCTCAAGTCCACATATTGTTGTCGGATTAACAAAATATTTCGATGTTCAAAGCTCATTTATTTTATTGTGTAAATAATTTGTTACCAACTTCCAACCAGTGCTGGTGTTCATCCTAATTAGATATTACAATGAAAGAAAACAAAGTTGCCTCTAGGTTTCCTATTATAAACTCGATCAAGTTCAAGATTTGACATTGACATTAGCCCGAGAAAGTCTACTATTGGACATGAGCCTCCACCGTAGTTTGGAGAATTTGCCTTAACCGTCACGCTTGGCAGGCAGGCACGACTATAAGATTTTTATACAAGTAAGGGTGCCAAACGAGCACATAACACATCTATCCATAATTACGTATCAAAATGTACGCCCACCGTCACTGCAGAAGATTTTTTTAATGGGATAAAGGTGACAAACGAGCACACAGTCCACCTGACGGTAAGTGCTTGCTGCGGTTCATAGACATCTACATCTATCCTCGATTACGAATAAAAATGCAGATGCGTTGTCACCCTTGAGGACTAAGATGGAATGCCTCGTTTCCATTAAAAAAGGTCTCCGGTTCTCTACACTCGCCATGCGAAACACAGCAGCGTTATGCCGCTATTTTACGATGGTATTCTGTGAGAGCGTGGTCCTTCTCCGGTTGAGCCGACCCATTCGTGCTACAACTATACTGCTAATATAGCTGCAGCATGGCTCTACCACGTAAATTAGAGTTGATGTAATGCCTCGTTATCAGGGCCTTCAGGGTCAGAGTAAAAAGGTTTTCGGTCACTGTCTTACCACAGAAACGCAGCAGTATCATGCCGCTATTTTGCTATACTGAAAGTGAGATCCTTCACTATCCGAGCTGACCGATTTACGTCGCTGCACGGTGGTTGCATCAAGTTAAAAATTCTGGCTGTGTTTGAGAAAAGAATAATGTTTGAGACACAGGAATAAAGTAAAATAAATAGCTTAAAATCTTGATAATGCAAAGATATGATAATGTCAACAAATTATAGTATAGGATTATCAGTTATTTCATAGAAGTTTTGAAAAGTTCTTAATTCTTCTAATATAATTCTGACATGCTGAAATTATTAAATATAGAAAATTATAAAATTATAAAGGTGGCAACTGAAATGTTTTGTTGCAAAAATGTATCTAAAATACTCGCAAATGTAAGCCCGAAGTATCAAAACAGCTCGAAATATTATTTTAATTGCCTCTGAACTGCAGCCAGGAGAATAAACAACAAAACCGTAGATACTTTTGCAAGCACAGACTTTTCGTATAACGCCTGCCGTTCCAACACCGCGCGAATAAAAGAACTATCCGTTAAAGAAGAAGAACTCTTATTATAATCTTGGATATAACACTATTGTTATTCCTAGGAATTACTAAGTTTGAATAGAATTGTAGAATAATTGTGATTTTAAATATTAAATTGAAAAAGCTAACGTATTTTGTATTTAGATTTAATTAGATAGAAAACTCTTTATTGCCACCAAAAGACACAATATGAGAAGAAAAACTAAAATAAAAATACAAAATGTTTATAGTAAGTACAATGAGCGGTCTTACAAGCGATTTCTTAGACAACAATGGAATGGACCGGATTGTTAAATGACAGAAATCTAAGTGGGTCGGTAATTCAATGAGACTACAATTTTTTTTAAAGAATAAGGGTGAAAAACGAGCACACAGTCTACCTGATGGTAAGTGGATGCTGTGGCTCATAGACATCTACATTTATCCTTGATTAAGAATCAAAATGCAGATGCGTCGACACCCCTGAGGACTAAGATGGAATGCCTCGTTTCCACTAAACAGGGTGTCCGGATCTCTACACTCAACATACGAAACACAACAGCTTTTAGCTGCTATTTTACGGTAGTATTCTATGAGAGCGTGGTCCTACCCAGGTCGAGTCAACCCATTCGTGCTACAACGACATATAACGTAATGTCACAAGGAATGTCACAAAATACTTAGTTGTGGAAGGTAGTAATGGTAGTCGCCAAATGGTAGTTGTCAAACGTTAGGACGCGGGTTCGAATCTCGCACGGAATAACTACGAGGTTTACTCATGTACAGGTACTCCGGGTTTGTTCATGCATAGTTAATTACACAGTTAGTACCTACAATGCTTCCATAATACAAGGAAAAAATTGATAGTATATATACATTTATAATTCTATACATACAATTTGTTGAGATTCTTTCCATCGTTAAAAAGCAATGAAGTAACGATATAAGATTTCGATTGATATTCGAACCCACTTAGTAACATCACGCCCGATTTAATACGAAGAGGCGGTCGACCGTCAGGATCATTTTTATTCATCGCAACTGCAAGGGGCGGTCGATTGTCAAGTGCATCCCGGCTCCATTGTGCCGTAATCGACGGTATTATTGCATTCGTTATTGCCGCTAACAGGCTCACAATGGGACTCAACTTGCCTGTTAATGCGTGGCCTTATTTAAATGAGATTTTCTTCCGATGTTAAGCCATCGCTGTGTTGGTTTAGTCATACATAATAACCAGTGAAAAGAGTATGGTAATAAGTGCACACGTCCGCTTACTTATAAGGTTACTTCAATACTGCCAGCTACTCTAGAATATTCTGCATAATATGATCTACTTATGAATAAAATTTGACGATTTACATATTTTTTTTATAGAAGATGGGCAAACGAGCATGCGGCTGTCCTGATGGTAAGTGACTACCGCCCATGAACAACTGCAACACCAGGGGAATTGCAGATGCGTTGCCGGCCTTTTAAAAAGAGTAGGCTCTTTTCTTGAAGGTCTCTAAGTCGTAGGAATCGGTCCGGAAAAATCGCTGTTGATAGTCGATTCCACAAGGAAACTGTGCGAGGAAGAAAACTATCTGGTAAATCGCACACTTGTGGACCGCCAATCATCCAGATGGTATGGATGGTAGTTTTGTCGCACGTGTCTGCTGTTATTTGGGCAGGAAATCACCGAACACTTTGGCATCGCGGACGTTGTACGAGGATTGTGGTCGCCTTACAACTAAACAAAACTCTGCGCACTTCGCAGCGTGCGCCGAGTTTGCGCGGACATTTTATTTGTCTGTTTGTGACTCTATAGGTATTGTAACTCAATGCATACATGTGAATAAAAGAGACTTCACCTATAGAAATAACAAGAGCGATACATCTGCCTCTTAATTATACAGAGGAGCACACATTTAACACCAAACCCAATATATGTATAATCAGCAGTATAAGTAACCACAAGCAATCTTCGGTAATAAGAAACAACCTCATGGAGCAGAGCCGCATGCTGTCACTATCGCACACCAGGCGGCGACATAGACCAGCTGTCACGTGGATTGCAGGATAAGCTTGCTAATTTCACTCTAAATGATTATTGCATACTTATGATAGGAGATACTGATTTTAACGTTTACAAAAATTATAAAAATATTGTATATATGTTAAAGAAACGCATCTTGGCTGTACAACACACAAACATTATTATTTGTTTACCGACATATAAATATAGCTATAATTTTAATCTCTTCAATAAAAGAATTGAACAATTCATTAATTTGTTATACTCGGATAATAAAATACACAAATACTGCTGTATATTGACTCAAACAAACATTTAGAATATTCATATACTATGTTTTCGAAATATTCAGGCAAAATAAATATAAATGGTGTTTATATTGTCTTGAATGACTTATATAAATTAATGTCAGATATTGCAAAAGAACAGCCAAACGCAAATATTGTTATTAAAAGTACCTCTTGTCCTGTTAGTCCGGTGAAGGAAAGAAAAACACCTTGTTGCTCCTTTCGTTCCTTTACAGGATACTAACAATAAACTAAATAATATACAAGCACAAACAGATCTAACCGGTCTTAATATACTTCACCAGAATATTCAGGGCATAAGGTCTAAACTCAACCAGATAGAAGTTCTAATAACTATGGAAAACATTGATATTATGTGTATTAGTGAGACTTTTTTAAGGAAACAAGATGTTAATTTTCTACAAATTCCAGGCTATAAAGTTGCTGACTCATATTGTAGAAATGAGTCCAGAGGAGGGGTCTGTATTTATGTTAAAATAGTATGGATTTTATTGCACTTCCTGTATAAATCAATTGCTTAGATAAATACCTTGAATGTTGTGGTATACTGTTGCCAGAATTAAATTACATTATTGTTTGCTGTTACAGAACTCCAGACTCAAGTTTTGAAATATTTATAAAACATTGCATTTGTTATTACATAGAATTACAGTACGTTCAAGATATATGACTAAAAAGTAATAATAGCCGGTGACTTTAATATTAATCTACTGGAAAATACTCCAAAATGTTTACTTTTAAAATACTGTATTAAAATATAACTTAAAACTAACAATAAATGAACCAACTAGGATAACAATAAAATCGAAAACCTGCATAGACAATATCATAACAAATATTAAAGGTTGCAGCTCAAAAGTTTTACATTTAGGATTATCTGATCACTCTGCACAATACATAAACGTACCATGTAATCAAGGTTATATTGAAAAATATTGGTATGTACATAGGAGGAACGAAAATAAGTATTTAATTATCTTTCTAAAATATCTCTCTCAATTAAGTTTTCTGAAGTTTTCTCGTATCGTGATGTCAATCAGGCGTATAACAGTTTCATTAGCTTATTCAAATTAATATACGATCTTTGCATACCTGTAGAAAAGGTTAGAATTTCTTTTAAGAAAAAGTCAAATTGGCAGACAGTTAGCATTAAAAGAGCGTGCAAAACTAAAAGAAACTTATACCAAAAAATACTGAAATATAAGAAAAACGAATTAATACCGTATTATAAGAAATACTGCAAAATATTAAAAACTGTAACACGTTTAGCAAAACAAAAATCAAATATAAAATTCATTAAAAATAGTAATAACAAAAATAAAGCTACATGGTATTTAATAAAAAGCAGACCACTTCACAAAACATATTCAAAACAACTATTAAAAATGTGACCATTGATAATACTAATATAACGGATGCAGGTGCTATAGCAGAAGTTTTAACACTCACTTTGCTACCATTAACACTCAAACACAAGCCACAGATACCTACCCTCTACCTTCTACACATCTACATAGCCTATATTTATCACCCGTTGACGCAAATGAATTGAAAAAAATAGTCATAAACCTCAAAAATAAAAAGAGTTGTGGCTACGACAATATATCGATCCAAATTATTAAAAATCCATAGAGTATATTAGTGAGCCGCTTGTTTATTTACTTAATTTAATGATAGAAACTGGTACCTTTCCACATCAATTAAAACAGCAAAATCAAACCTTTGTTCAAAAAGGTTCAAAATGTAATATTAAAGACTATAGCCCATATCTCTTTTATCCAACTTCTCAAAAATATTTGAAAGAATCATCTACAATAGGCTTATAGAGTTTTTCAAAAAATATAGCATATTAAATAAAAATCAATTTGGTTTTCAGAAAAATAAATCTACTACACTTGCAATGTATGAAATACTTAAGGAAATTTGGGAATCTTTAAATAATAAAACTTCTTGTGTAGGTTTGTTTTTAGATATGTCAAAGGCATTTGACTGTGTAATATACGATGTACTATTAAATAAACTTGAAAGATTAGGTATACGTGGTTTGGCATTAAAACTGTTAGAAAGCTATTTAAAAGATAGAGAACAACTCACAGCTATTGAAAAATTTGACAAAATCGGTAAAACTTTCGAAGAAGTACAGTCTACGCCAGTTAAAATGACACTAGGTTTGCCACAAGGGAGTATTTTGGGCCCCCTGTTATTCTTAATTTATGTGAATGACTTGGCAAATGTCACTGACAATAGATGTCTTATGTTTGCTGATGATGCAACTATCTTTATACCCGATACTCAAATGAATTTTGAAAATAACATAAATAAAACCTTAAAAATAGCAGTCGAATGGCTTAATAAAATTTATTTGAACGTAAATCTAACAAAAACTAAAATTATTCAATTCAGAAATTACAAAACAAAATCTTTAAATTTAAACATTGCAGATAAAGACATCCAAATAGAAACAGTTGATAACATTAATTTTCTTGGAGTCACCATAGACTGTTATTTAAACAGGAAATCTCACATCGAAAAAATAAACAAAAAAATATCTAGCTACAGTTACGCATTATCCATATTAGCAGAAACAACTTCCGTTGATGTATCAAGGGCTGCATATTTCGGACAGGTATACCTCTATTAGTTTACGGCATTATTTTCTGGGGTAATTCTACAAACGTGCAGTCAACATTTATTCTACAAAAGCGATGTCTGCGGATCATTTATAATATGTACGCAGACGAAACTCTAAGAAATGTATTCAAAGAAAAGGCTATCTCACTCTTACTAATATTTACATCTTAGAAATTTCAATTTTATCAAACAGAATAACAACCATTTTCAGATTAAATCTAACTTGAATTCACGTCCAATGCGTAGTCAATATAAGAACAATTTATGTACACCTAAAATTAATAATTACATGTATTATAAGAGCACTTTTGTACAGGTATTAAAATATTCAATCATCTGCCACCTGATATAAAAACTATGGACTTGCCAAGATTTAAAATACACCTCAAAAAGTGGTTAATATGTAATGTGTTTTATAATTTAAATGAATATTTTAATACCAAACATTAATTTATATAAAGTTTTATTTCTTAATTATTGCATACCTGATATGGGTAAACTGTGTTACATTTAATTGCAATGTCACCCGCAAATTGTACATACACAGCTTATTGGCAATAAATATTCTGATTCTGATTCTGATTCTGATTCTGATTCATAAATGTGAAAAAAGGAGCCCAAGTTTGGTACAAACAACGATCGGGAATGCCGGCTTCGCCGATAAAAGATTTGATATCTCAACAAGTGCCAAGTTCTAATCTAATAACAGTTCCTTAAATATATGCTACATGAGTTGTACAACGTTCTTCAATTGATTGAATAAAACTACCTTTAAGGATTTTATCGTATTTGATTTCACTTGATTTTACTCTCGATGTTTAATAGGAAAAGTTTTTTAAGAAATCATTATTTTCTTCAATTGATTTAAATTTGTCACGTTCTTTGATAAGGTATTTACAAGTGAAAATATTTAATAAAGGCTTAAAAGTTAGTTTTTTAGTAGTTCCATTTTATAATACAATTACTTTAAGCTGCCAATGTGTCAAACAATGTGGATAAACGTAGTGATTATATTCTCTTTGAATGTGGATATAGGTCAAACAGTCGCACAGAGTAGAGATTGTTGCTAAACAATTTGACAATGTTGCCAATAAATATTAATACTTAATTTTGTGATATTTGCAATTTAATTTTTTAATACTTAGTCTATGGGAGCTAGCTCAAGGCAAAAAGCGTTTATTTTATATTTTGTATACGATACATTTGTGTTTTAATATGCAGTTGAAAGTGAAATACACCATGTTTAATGTAAAAATAAAAAAAAATGTATCATGGTTGAATTTCGACCGCTAGGCGACCACTAGTAAGAAATAAACACTCATTTGGCTATTATTTTTGCATGACTGGCCGAGACCGGAACCTGTTGACAGGTTGTGAATACGGAATAAAATGTAATATTTATGAAACATTTACATTCATTCACCATTCGTCAAAGGTATGAAACGTCTAGTACTGCGATCGTGAATACGCCTGCCAAGAGTGACCTCCCTAAAATCAGGGGATCAGCCGTGGACTTATGCGGGGTGATTGACAAGAATGTTAAATTTTCATTAAATTCAAAAATGCAGTTTTCCTTTAAAAGAAAAGTATGATGACTTGAGAGACGAAGTTGCATGAGAAATTAATAGTCACACCTACATTCCTATATAATAACACCTACATCTACTTTTAAATTCTTTGTAGAAAATGTTATTTAGCCTAATTACGGTTTGATTTAAAAACAAAATTAATGTGTAGTTACGAAGTGTTATAAATAAAAAGCAGAGTTGTTTGTGTAATAATAAAAGGGATTATATAAACAAAGAACACGGAGTTGCGTGACAATTATGTCCTTACTAGCATGAGTAGATAAAAAAATCCGACAGCCATTTTTCATAAGGTTTCCTGACAGGGTTGTCATTTTCTGCATTCAATTTTCAAATATTGTTTTTTTTTTATAGAATTCGGGTGACAAACGAGCACACATTCCACTTGATGGTAAGTGGATACTGTGACCCATAGATATCTACATTTACCCTCGCTTAAGGTTCAAATTGCATATGCATTGTCACCTCTGAGGACTAAGATGGAATGCCTCGTATCCAGTAAAATGGATCACCGGTTCTCTGCACTCACCATACGAAACACAGTAGCATTAAGCTATTATTTTACGATGGTATTCTGTGAGAGCGTGGTCCCTCCCCGGTCGAGCCGAGCCATTTGTGCTACAACCATAATATAGCTGCAGCATTGCTCTACCAGTATTAAATTTGTTTTTTTGACTTAAACGAATAGTCTAGAATTTTAATGTCAGGATGACAAACACCCCACGTGATTGTAATTGGGCTGATGTGGTTTACAGACACCACCTACATCGATCCTCGATTAAGAACTGCGGGTATGTTGTCACCCATGAGGCATAAGATGGAATGTCTCATTATCAGTAAGCATTATGATGGCATTCTGTGCTTGCATGGTCATTTCCGGTCGAGCCAAAAATCTGTCATTTCAGGTGGACTGTAATCTTTTGTCACTTTTATTAGTATAAATTAAAAAGAGATAGGTGTGTTTTTTATGGCTTGCTATTTCAAGCATTTAAAACTAGCTACGTGTTAGGATGGTAGCCCTGCTCTTAATCGATGAAAAATTCTATCCGTAGAGCTACATCGTACCTTCATAACAACCCCATATTATTATGTTAATAAATCAATGCTCTAACGCTTCTTGGCTGAAATTAAGTAATTAACCTAATCCGACCGAGTTGAATATGCTCACTGGTGTTTATGTAATATGTATCATGAGGTATTTTTCGATTTGGTTGGATTATAATAAGTGTTTTGCTTGGTTTATTGTATAATTATTTTACTAACAGATGTGCTTGATCACTTGGGATTTTTATCGGTATTTCGTCGTCAGTTGCTGCAGTTACACTGCTTAAAAATTTATCAGACAAAATTTTAATTTTAGTTAGGTTTATATATTATTGCTACGGGAGTTATGGAGTTTTTTGAGTGGTAAAACTTAAATGACTTTCAATAAGTATTCTCGTAATCTATACTGAATAAAAATGATTCTATTCCATTCTATTCTATTCTCTGCGTAATAAATCCGTATAGAATATTATATTCGCTATAGAACTGGTGTGTGGAGCGGCCTTTCACTAGATGGAATGACGACCTGGTAAGACATGCTGGACGTCGATGGATGAAAGTGATTAAAGACCGTGATTGTGGCATTCCTTGGGGGAGGCCTATGTTCAGTAGTAGACTTCTGAGGGGCTGAAATGATAATAATGATGATGATGGGAAGTCGTGAAGCCACACCAGAAATTATTTATTGCAGTTTTAAGAGCTGATTTACTACAAGTTCGGCGGTGAACTAAGAAAACCCTTAAACTAAGTTAAAAAGTTTTAAACTATAGCCCATAATACGTCCCTGTGCTGGGCACAGGCCTCCTTTCATTTCCGAGAAACCCTCTTTGGGCAAGGAAGAGTCTATTGCACTGCCCCAATGCGTGTTGGCGGACTTCATATGTCTTGGAAATAATTTTTTAATTTCTCAAACTTCGGCAGGTCGAAATGCAGATGCGTTGTCACGCCTGAGGACTAAGATGGAATGCCTCGTTTCCAGTAAAAAGGGTCTCCGGTTCTATTTATTAAAGGCAACATACACACAATATTTTCCATCATTCATCTATGACACAATACTTTTCTTATGATATAATTATTCACAAACGCGCAGCGTTGCTACCGAGACTACTATGACGTAGATAGCACGTTCGGTTTGTCATCAGTTCAGTCCATCAGTCTAGTCAGACTTATGTCAAACTGATCCCCTAATTGTCAGATGGTGACAAACGAGCACAGTCCACTTGATGGTAAGTGGTTGCTGCGACCCATAGACATCTACATCTATCCTCAATAAATAATCAAAATGCAGATGCGTTGTCAGCCGTGAGGACTAAGATGGAATGCCTCTTTTCCAGTAAAAAGGGCTATTAAAAGGGCTGCTATTTTACGCTGGTATTCTGTGAGAGTGTGGTCCATCGCCGGTCGAGCCGACCCTTTCGTGCTACAACCATAATATAGCTGCAGCTTGGCTCTACCACGTAAAAATGTCGGATATTACTTTAATCTTGTTTTTATTTTAAACAATTAAAATAAATTAAGAATATTCGTTATTACGAATTTCTTTATAAATACTAAAAGATCGATTAAAACTCGCGTTTAATACCATACCGCTGACATTAAACGTTAAACATCAAATTTGTCTTTTTAGGGTGGATTCGACCAAACCTTAAACTTAAACTTAAACACCATACCAAAGAATAAGCTATCCACAATTTAAATTTCGGGTGAAGTCGGGTATCGTTTTTTGTTTTATCTAAAGTAAAGTATAGCTATTCCCGGAATAACTTCATTAAAATATTTTTAGAATAACTCTGTTATTCCGGGCGAAAGAGTCGTTTAGTAACTATTCACGAATAGGCTCGCTATTCTTGGAATTACAAAAAATAAAACGTAAAATTAATTTATTCTCAAAGAAATGGTATATTCTAACAATAAAATTTACTCTCGTTGGGTCAAATCCACCCAACGTCTACCTCAATGACTTAGATTAAAAATTTCAAACACCCCCGAAACAAAAAGAGCTGATGATCTTCAAACGGCTGAACAGATTTTCTTGAAACATGGCTTCGATCACTCTCGATTAAAACACCTTTCAAACAAGAAAAAAAACTATCAAAATCGGTTCATCCGTTCAGGAGCTATGATGCTACAGACAGACACACAGATACACAGATACATAGATACACACTACAAACTTGTAACACCCCTCTGTTTTCGTCGAGAGTTAAAAAAAATGAGGAGATTAACAAATCGACTGTATGTTTTTTGTATGTATGTTACGCGATATCTTTGCCAATTGTGAACCGATTTTGATGATTCTTCTTTTTGCATTATATGTATATACTGCTTTAGCTATACTTTAGGGGTGGTCTAATATATATTTAGAAAAAAATCCACTCCTAAGTGGCAAAATAGTGAATGAAGTTTTTAATGAAACTTAAAATTAATGAAACTATTTATACGATATTGAATTTGTGATAATCCTGAGTCCACTCAAAAGGGTGATAAAATACATTAATTGGGTTTTAATTATTCTTTACTATATGGCGCAGCACTGACTTCAGAATGTTTGAGAATCTTCAGTTGTTCGAAGTCGGCTTTTACTTTTGATTAAAATTTTATCTTTTCAAGATCTTTTCATGTGTTTTTAGTTTTACTTTTGATATTTCAACGCTACTGCATTCGAGGGCGATATTGAAGAATTTATTGAAATTATGTTAAGTGTGTGGTGCAGTGCGGCAATTTTTTCGACACGCGTTAATATGCAAATTCACACATTAAGTTTAATATCGTAAGAAGGGAATGTGCTATTTTTCTTTCAAACAAATGATATTAAAGTCATAATTCTGTTTATCTTTATGTATATAATCACTGGTGGGTCTGATTTCAACAACTTTTTGTATTAAATAGGCTATAATTCAAGAGAAACATTTAAATTTGACAAAAAAAATCCATCTCTGAGGGTAGAAGACAGGGCATGAAGTTTGTAATGCAAATTTAGACGACATCAAGTTGTTATGTTAAGCCTCTGATATAATCAACTCCAAATAATGAAATAATTAAAGTAAAATAAGTTTAAAAAAACATAAAATAATTTTCGAAATTTAAAAATAATTATTATAACATGTTAATTACAAAATAATTAGCACGGTCATAAGACTACCATTCAATAAGTTTAAAATAACACTTCACAGCCTGCTTCTTCAATACATGTTTTATACAGCATTAAAGAATTTTTGGAATTTAAGTAGGTTTATAATTTAATTGTATGAATTAATTAATAATTTAGTTGCTTTGTGTTTAATTTAATGAAATTGACATAGGTACATGGAATGTGATGAAATTGTAAACATTAATAATATATGCATGCTATTTGCATAGCTGTGTCCACTCCACTCAAAATAATTAAATAATTTAATTGAAAACAAACTTCAATAATAATTTTAATAAGTTTTTAAAAAAATTCAAGGAATTATTTTAATAATTTCCACGTAGTTTTATGGTTTGGTCTTAATTTTATAAATCACCATGTAAATCACTAGAACAAAAAACGATGGTAGCACCCAGCCATATTATCCGATGAATTAAGTTTTTTTTTTAATTTCAACAGTCTCGTAAGTCATAGGCTGGAATCGATTTTCTTTTGGAGAGATTTGTGGTCTATTAAACCTAATGTAATGGCGTGAGCGATATTGAATATGTTCACAATCTGCGGGCTCCCCGGAGCGTCGAAATTTAACGTCAGCGGTATGGTATTTTATGAAGGGTTTAATCGATATTTTTGTTTACCCTTTATAAGAGGGAGCACATTCGCAATCAAGGGTGGACACTTTTGCGTCATTGAAAGGAATCTGACACTTGACGGATTATTAATAGAGTCGAGCGGTTTTTTGCGGAAATCCATTATTTTAAGGACGTGGAAATGTATTAGTTAAGATCCGCGTCAAAAATAAAATGTTGGGTCTTACTTAGTTTGAATAGAACTTTCCTACCACAGTTATGAATTTATAAAATTATATATATAGGATAGGATAGTTATAGAATTATGTATTTTAAAAGGAAGCGTATTGGCTTTACAAGTATTGTATCATAATTTTTAGTTTTTAAAAGTCGTTGTATTGACTTCCTATCAAATGTCTCTCGGTTAGCAACCATTGTCCTATAAAAATACGAAGAATACGAAGAAGTAATCAACTAGATAAGTTAGTGTTCCTGTTGGTTTGCATATTTGATATATTATTTTGTGGATATTTTATATTTACTTAACTGTGTTCTATGATTTTTGTAATGTAAGAGTCAATACAGAGAAATATTCCTTTTATTTAAATAATTTCGAGACTAATTTCTAACACGTGCAATATCACTGCCACCGCTCAACACCTCTATCCCCAGATCACTGACTAGGAAAGACACACCAACCTCGACAATAGAACACGTGTTTCTCTAAACGAGGCATCTAAGATATCTTAGCGGTTAGCGGTCGCAGAGTTTATTTCTCCTGATGATGCCTAGATATGTTATTTTACGTGCCTTTGTATTGATCATTTTGTGTGGCTATGTTGGAGATACTATATTCACAATCTACCTTGTACAATACTGTGGCTTTTAGAGATATCTCACTTGTCGTATTGTAAAAACTGATTAATCTAATTCAGCAGGTTGTTCTTATTATAACAAAGCATTTTATTTCAATAGAGAGGACGGTTATCTATTCTTGAGTTGGTAAAAAAAGCTAATATTAAACGCGATAAAATTAGTTTCATTCTTTGAAATAATACATTATATTACTATAATAATGGATTCTTTTACGAATGTAGACGTCATTTTGACGTTCGAAAATTAATCACAATTTTTTCTTACGGGTGCATCGATCACTAATGCCGGGTTTCTGTATTTAATAACGCTTTAAATTCTTTTACAATCAAAATACCAGTTAAAATATTTATGAAGCATTTAAAGTTTATTTTTTCTTTTTTCCTAAGTTACTGTATGAGTAGTTTGTAATATAAACTGTTTATACTTGCACCTCGTATGTAATAAAACGGATTGTTACCGAGAACGAAACGTTCTTGAATATAGGAATCGGGCATAAGAGAACCAAAACTAAGTCTTACACCTTTCCATTAGCCCGTAATAATTAACTGCTGGATATATTTTTTTATAGAATAAGGGTGACAAACGAGCACACGGTCCACCTGATGGAAAGTGGATGCTGTGGCCTATAGACATCTACAATTATCCTCGATTAAGAATCAAAATGCAGATGCGTTGTCACCCCTGAGGGCTAAGATGGAATGCCTCATTTCCCGTAAAAAGGGTCTCCGGTTCTCTACACTCATCATACGAAACACAGCAGCATTAAGCTGCTATTTTACGCTGGTATTCTGTGAGAGCGTGGTACTTTCCTGTTCAAGCCGACCCATTCATGCTGCAACCATAATATCGCTGTAGTGTGGTTCTACCACGTACAAAATGGACATGCGTCTCTCTTAGTGTATTTGTTTGGATTTTTATTTTATTTGGATTTGCTCCATCGTCACGCTTGGTAGGTAGATTGGTGATTGCAAGTCAAATGCAAGTCGTCTTGTCTTTTCGAGTTTGACTTCGCTCTCCGTCGTCGGTCTAGGTATCAAGACGTATTGCGTAAACTACCGCCTATTACATTATACCGCCATCTTTACCCACGGGACGAATTGGTCGGATAAATATATTTTCGTCGCAACTACACAGCACTATATTATTCACATAAGCCATCGATCACTAATAAAAAATCTAGATACACAATCTCATGCAAAAGTTCTCTGAAAACTGTCGCCAATTGTTTTGACGTAATTCTAGTTGAAATAAATATACATTAATGTAAATTCAACCTTAAATGATTTGCCTAAAGTTGTATTCACAAAGCTACGTACAAATTAAAAGCGCACCCAAATGTTCGAGTCTCAGTCGGTAAGAACATTTTTTGTCACTGATTGTGTACCTAGTTTTTTATTAGTGATCGATGACATAAGCACATTGATTAATTTATTAGAGTCAATAAATAACCGTGTAGTGGCGGTGTATAAAAACCACTATACCATAATATCGTCCCGGGGTGTCGTAAGAGGTGATAGTGGAACACAAACTAGGAGTTGGGTATCAGCGTTATCCTGATAACAACTTTAAATAATAAATAAACTGCGGTTGCCAAACTGTATGCGAAGCCGTGTAGAGGGTTTTTAAATGTGGTAGAGCCACGCTGTAGCTATATTATGTAGTAAGAATGGGTCGACTAAACTGGGGCAGGACCATGCTCTCGCAGAATATCAGAGTAAAATAGCAGCTTAATGCAGCTGTGTTTCGTATATTGACAGCGAAACAACCCTTTTTACTGGATATGGGACATTTCATATAAGTTCTTAGGGATGACAACGCATCTGAATTTTGATTATTAAATGAGGATTGTCACAGCATCCACTTACCATCAGGTAGACTGTGTGCTCGTTTGTTATCCTTATTGCATAAAAGAAGCGTGGTAACTATGGCAAACTTTTATAGGCTGTAATGGATGGATGGATGAGTCAATAAATATGCACAAAAGTACATTTCGATGTCTGCTGTAATTTGTATTCAGATCTTTTAACGCGAAAATAAATCAATTTCCACTTTATGCGGTCCGCTCGAAGAATTTCAAGTGGAGCGATTGTGAATCATTACGATTTAAATGCAAATACCGCATGTTAATTTCACGACTCTGTCATTGTAAGAAAACAATACGAAGTCGAATAATAATAAGATCGTGGTTTGTACGGAGACCGGATGAGATGTTTTTATAGCATAGTGCTGTCAGTCGATATCGATAAAAGAAACAAATCTATAATTGGTTTATTTATTCCGTTTTACTGTATTCATTTGAATTTAAAAAAATACACGACGGCTTAGTAGTGCAGCGTCTAATCATTTAGTTGCAGTTGCTACAGTAACGCGGGTTTAAATCCCATACTTTTTTTAATTATTTGTAATACATATATAAAATGAGACACCGTTCCTTTGCTTACACGTTTATTTTACAACTGACCGCCGCCGCCCGGACGATCTCGCTACACAAATCTATGCACCTGTATATATACCTGCTCTATGCACCTATATACCTGCATTAAATTATTATAAGCCAGTGCTTCACCACAATTCCACCTGGTGGTAAGTGGTGATATAGCCCTAGATGGTAAACATCTAGGGCTATATCAGCACGTCTTAGCGTAACAAAGGTCTATTCACTGAAAAACAGTTGCCGGCAAATTATTCCACTCCTTTGCTGTACGTAGTACAAAATATGAAGCAAACTGTTTGGTTCTAATGCGTGGAATATCGACAACAAAGGGGTGAAGACCCGCCCGATACGGAACAAGTGTTTGCATGGCCTACAAATAATTGTTCCGGTGTGAATGTTTGTCTATGTGCATTTTCTGTATGTAACACACCTGCACGAAACGTCATAGCCACTGTGTTGCCCAGATATCAGTAATTAACAACGTCTCATAGGCAGTTTTAATTGATTTGATAGTTTGATTTATTTTAAAATTAACGCGTAAAAAATCACACAGTTCAAATGATAGTACATGGAGACAGCCTCGTTGGTCTAGTGTTCGTAAACGCGGTTGCTGATCATGAGGGCCTGGATTCCCGGGTAAGACCAAAATCAGTTATTAGGTTTTTCTATCAAGAAATTCTCAGAAGCAGTCCCGCGTCACAAATGTGGCGGTGTTTCAACCCCGAGCATGTAAAGCCGTAGGTCCTGCGCCTGATCTCTCTCCGGTCTCTATGAGAGTTGAGGGCATAGAGAGTGCACCTGTGCTTGCGCATACACTTGTACAGTATAATCCTGTCCTGCACAGATAGCCAGTCTCTGTTGAGACTTGCTGCCGTGACCGGAATTCGGTCTGAAGGACATTATTATTATATGGAGATATCTACAGATCATAGACACCTGCAACCAATATAAACAATGGAGGCAACAGATGCATTGTTTCTCCTTAAGTCTAGTGTGAGATGCCTCACAACCTGCTCTCTTTTCTATCTAACCGGTATATACGGGCATACTGCTACATGACAGCGAAAATACCTTAATTATGTGTTACGCAGCGAGGTATTAACCGTACGGCGGCGAAGTCGCTACCCATATGATCTCGTGGGTGTCGTAAGACGCGAAAAAGGGAAACTGAAACAGGAGATGGACGGCAGCATCTTTCTGTTAAGAGCTCAAACAATAAAAAGCCGCGGTCGCCAGTCAGCCTGCCAAGCTTGACAACTATGGTAAATATCCCCCCACCCTCTCCCCTATAAGCTACGGTATTTTGTTAGTAATATTATAAAATAGGTGTAACATGTTACAAATAAACAGTACTTAAGAACGAATAGGTCCATGAGAATCATTCCATTCAAATTCGAATCGTGTCGGATATAGCAGCACGGAACATTCAAAGCTATTGTTTCTTTGCTATTATATTTATACAACTTTGACTACTTATGTTTAAACTTTGTAAAATAATCAAATACAGTCCACTAAGTAAAACATTAAATTTGTCCTTCGAGTTGGATTGAAGCCAACGAACTATGGATTGAATTTGTTTTGTTTTTATTGTGTTTAATTGTCACAAATTTGTGTACAAATCAAAAAGTATCGATTTCTGTTGAAACGTACGAGATCATATATCAATAAATAAACGCTTTCTAGAGTTCTCTACTAGTCAAATATGTAATTATACACCATTAAACGGAAAATATTTAACGCGCCACGACAAATGACATGTCATTAAATCGTTGAAACAATGCGTGGTCTTTTTGTAGGAATGTTCTGTTAATATACGATCCAAAATTCACAAATTTTGAAATGTTCTTTTGTATCGTCTCTGAGCGTTGGTAACAAACGTAACTTACTAATTAATTAGTATTTATAACGAAATCCGACGTCGCCAATTACGAATAAGGTGAAATACGTGATTACAAATTTCGTGTATTCATGTTGGCTATGATATAAATATAGCATTTTTTCAACGCGGATTAGGACGGCCCTCCTCTAGATTGAATGACGACCAGGTATAATATACGGGAAATTGATGGATGCAAGTGGTTTTTTGAGGCATTCCTTGGGGAAGATATACTATATATGTTCAGCGGTGGAGTTTTTAGGGACTATAATGATAAATGATGACATGTCATGTATGACGTGGTATATCGTCATCTATTGGAGACCACGGGGTCTTGCAGACGTTTCCTACAGTCGTCGGTACGACACCCGCGAGTTGAAATGGCTCGATGGATTCTCTTCAGCCGTTACTCCACGGTAAACTTTTTTTTTATAGGATAGGGTGACAAACGAGCACACAGTCCACCTGATGGTAAGTGGTTGCTGTGGCCCATAGACATCTACGTCTATCCCCGTTTGCGAATCAAAATACAGATGCGTTGTCACCCGTGAGGGCTAAGATGGAATGCCTCTTTTCCAGTAAAAAGGGTCTCCGGTTCTCTACACTCACCATACAAAACACAGCAGTTTTAAGCTGCTATTTTACGCTGGTATTCTGTAAGACCGTGGTCCTTCCCCGGTCGAGCCGACCCATTCGTGCTACAACTATACTACTAATATAGCTGCAGCATGGCTCTACCACGTAAAAACTTATACAAAGATATCCCGACGAAAAAAAACAAGGTTTTGTGATCAGATGACAATAAGCTTTAAAATAAACAAACCTTTCATTACAAATTAAAAAAAAAAACAGAAAATTAAATCTCATGTTATAAAATATTAATTTCAATCTAAATGGAATATAGACCACGTACGGTGTCGTAAGAGGCGACAGAGGGAAACTTCAAAAAGAGATAGGCAAAAGCATCGGCCTGATATCAATCTAAAATATTAAAAAAACTGCGGTTGCCAACCAACCCGCCAAGCGTGGCAACTATGGCAAAATCTCGCGTATAAGGATCAAGGGAGTCGTATGTTCAGCAGTGAACTTTTGATAGGTAAATGAATAATTTGAATTACTAAAGTTAATAACACAGAATACATATTAACAATTTGACATATTAACAGCGGTGATTCCTAAGCGAATGAAAAGATTTAAATTAATTGAAATAACTCAGCTTGCAATCAACCAGAGTAGTTCTTTTATTTATACTATGCTGACTGTAAAGTCAAGACATACGATTGTGGGAAGAGTATCTCAAACTTTTATTATTACATTTTTTATATACAAAATAGAGCTTTGTGAAGTTTTTCATCTAACACACTTTTTGTAATGTATACTTTTCCTTTCAACTTTTTTATGTGTGGTTGTAACAGTATGTAAGTTAAAAATATTTGATAGAAACTTCTAAACGATTCCAGGTAAGGCATTCTTTATCCCGTTACATAAACATTGTAAAACTTACACTTGATTTGTAGAAAACAAATCTCTTACTTGCAATCGACAGCGAAACATCCATCAAGTAATAACTGACAAGCCTTGATTGACCTATATCCTACAATGGACTGTTAAAGTGCTAATGGTAATGAGTCTTTCACAGTTGTTGGCCGCGGATTCAATTGCCACATGACCACAGTATTTGTATCGCCTACAAATAATTGCTCCGAATCTGGGTGTTTGTCGATGTGCAATTAACGAAAGGTAATATTTCTAGTATGAAAATAAAAATATGTAGGAGAAAAGCTAACCTCTACACTATGCACGTATGTTACTCTCACGTTGTACCGAGTACTTGCCTTAATAATCGCAGTACCAGACGTCTTGCACCTTTGACGCTGCCGTTACCAGTTGAAGTAATTTACGTCTTACCGCCATCTATCTAAAGCCATATGTTTTTTCGCGTATTTATGACACTCATGGGACGAAATGGAGTGACTCACCTAGATTTGATCGTGCAAAATTTGATCAAAAAAATATCAAGAGTATCTTGTTGCATTCGACGGACATATTTTGAGAACCACTGGCTTAGAATGTAACGCAAATCGACGTCATGCATAAAATTTAAATATTTGCGCTCGGTTCTGTTCGAATTCAAAAGGGAACATTTCATTTAGAGACGTAACGATAAAATTATGTCGTTTGATAGTACGTCTTTATTAACTGACATTATGTATATTTAAAGGGTAAAGAGTAAAGAAGCAGCAGGTATACATTTCCCTGCTGAGCACAGGACTTCTCTTAATCCTGTCAGGGTTTTAGTGCAAGGAGGATATCCGTGTTGCCTCAATCATCGGGATCAAGGAGGACATCCGTGTTGCCTCGAACATAGGCCTTTCCCATAGATTGCTTTATAGGGGGGATATTTGCCATAGACGCCACGCTTGGAAGTCGGGTAGTTGCGCCAATACTTGTTGACAAAATTCACATATTCTCGAAATTATTTTCCGATTTCTAAGAGTAAAACCAGCACTTAAAATAAAAATTTCTTTGTTATTTTAAGTACTGCCAGTAGATATCGAATTCGGTTTCATCGCGTATTATTAGCGTGTAGTGGTGGTGTAAGAATCTAGGAATATCCACTAACCCATATCATCCCGTGGGTGTCGTAAGAGACGAAAGAGGGAAACAAATCAGGTGATGGGCAGCAGCGTTTTCCCAATAAAGTTTAAAAATAAAAACAAACTGCGGTTGCCAACCCGCTTCCCAAGCGTGGCAACTATGGCAAATATTCCTTCTATGAAGCAATCTAAGGGAATGCCTATGTTCAGCAGTGGATTTCAATAGGCTGTAACGATAACGTTAACGGCATATTATTATATTTAACCTTGAGCTACTATAGAGCTGTATTTATAGGATATATTGATTTAATATCTCTAGCTCTAGCTTAAAGAAATTTATCTGAACAAGACTTAGATTAACTTTAAAGGAATGTTATTCTTAAACCCTCCTTGAAATCCTACACCCCATGTAATGTTTAGAAAACATTACGGCACCCACGAGATGACCCGCGCCTCATCTCGTGGGTGTCGTAAGTGGCGACTTAGGGATCATGCTCGGAAGATCTTGTTGCCTTTGACAGATGTGCATATAAAAAAAATCTTATTTATGCATACGTGGATCGGACACGAGAAGAAGCGTCAAAGGCCCTTCTCGACTTGCACAATCTCCTCCATAGTAGGAAATTAAGACTTTCCTACCATGGCCAAGAGATGTGAGAATAACTTTATTTTAAGTTGAAATTTTTGTTAATAAACATAATAATCATTTAATTTAAGTGTAGCTATTAATAAATCGATTACAGTTTTCTCACATTTCGATTTTAGTTCATTTCTGATAAGAGCATATTGACATTGACATTTCCTCCGCGGGAATTCATTAATCGACAGTTTATTCGTTTCACTTCGTATTCAACTTTTACGTTAAACTTCTCGAAACTCTTTCGTTAACTCCAACCTTTCCTCTTGTGTACACAAACTTTGTAATGCAAGGTTGTCACTTATAAACGGGACGTCTTTTGAATGTAAATAATAATTAAACTTCGCCGTGTTCCCGCCGAAAACTCATCACTTAATGAAGACGATGCTTACTCGAATAAATTGTCGTGCGACAAAATCGCGTGTTATGTACACATGTCCGTGTGCCACGCAACACGCGAGCAAACAGGTAGGGGCGAAATTAACGCGGAGCACGAGCAACTTACCTAATTACTTATGAACTTACTGTTATTCATAGGCAATGAAAGGAATTTTACACACGATGATTTTGAGTCGGGACCCATCGTTAACACTGAGGAATAGAGTCGTATTGGTCTAATTAAATGGCTAAGAATTTGGTTCAGTTAGAGGAAATACGAATCATAAAATTTTAGCAATAATTTAAACACTTATTCACTAAATATTTTGCTTCTCATACTGCAAATTTTAAAAGTAAAGAATAAGCCTATGTACGTCCCATAGCTGGGCACAATTCACCTTTCAATTTTAAAAGGGTTTTGACAAAGATAAGTATCCGTACTGCCATAATGCGTGTTGTCGACCACATATTCTCGAAATGTCTTAAGTTCTTTTACCAACGAGTACGTTATAAATAAGGACTTAATATTCCAATTACAAATTTCATCAGTCCCGTGGTAATCAAATTTGACTTGACGACTTACTATGCGCAAGTGCTAATTTAATGAACTAGCATGGCTCAAATTTAAAATAGGAGTTCCTGAAGTACAATTTTTAGTTTGTATGTAAGTTTGCCTAACTAAGCAGTTGCTTTTACATCTCATAGCTGGACAAAGTCTTCCTTGTTTCTTGAAAACCTAAACATCAGAATAGAACACGCTCTTATAGTTGGTGCTTCACATATTGATGCATATCAGTATTGGCGGCGTAGATGGGCAGCGCAGATTATTTAAGTTTTCTACTAAGGTAGAGGCTTATGTTCAGCGGTGAACTCTTTTTAGACTGGCAATGATGAAATTCTTCTTCATGTTCTTCGTCAGCTTTAAAAGGGCCACTGGTGAACATGGGCCTTTCCCGTTGTAGGGTTGTACGTGGTAGAGCCATGCTGCAGCTTTATTACGGTTGTAGCACGAATGGGTCGGCTCGACCGGGGAAGGACCACGCTCTCACAGAAATAGCAGCTTAATACTGTCGTTTTTTGTATGGTGAGTGTAGAGAACCGGAGATCCTTTTTACTCAGGGGTGACAACGCATCTGTATGTTGATTCTCAATCGAGGATAAATCTAGATGTCTATGGGCCACAGTATCCATTTACCATCGGGTGAACTGTGTGCTCGTTTGTCACCCTTATTCTATAAAAAATAGGATTTTCCTTAATCGTCATGTTTGGCAGGCGGATTAAAAATCGTAGTACTAGACGTCTTTATCATTGACGCTGCTCGCCAGTGTGGTTTCTTACGCCTAACGTATAGAGAAAGAGTTACAGCGTCATCAATCTTCTGATTGGCTTCTGCCAACGATATTTCTGTCATTTATCATAGTCACGTCTTACAACACTCATGGGACGATATGGGGTGACCTGCGTGATGGTGGTTAAGAGAATCCCTCTTACTTATGTGTATTTTTTATAAAAAATAAGTGGCTATTGAACTCACAGTCCACCTGATAGCTACTGCAGCATATGGACACCTGCAGCCGACTTCAAGCAAAATAGAATAGAATAGAAACTTTTTTTATCATCGATATATATGTACTACGCACTAGATTTCGCATTCCGAACATTCACTGTGTTCAACTGAACTGTACTGCAATCCGTACACCTTACTTTAGTGTCATTTACTGTGGCTTCAATATTCATGCAGTGTGGAGCGGCGATAAGACTCTACCCAAGAAAAATCTTTGTGTCAACATTTGATTGTGAATGTCCGTGTCAACATTTGATTATATCATGAGTATATATATATATATATATATATATATATATATATATATATATATATATATATATTACTATATAAATATATTATAAAAAGTATTCGATCTCATTTCACTGGATTCACCGAACCCTATCCTATAAAAAAAAAAAAAAAAAAACAAATTCAAATTCTTAATAAAATTAAACCAAAAGAAATTAAATCACAACCTATGGTACCGCCCCCGAAGCACAACCTATCGAAAAAAAAGTATCATTATAAATCCGTTCTCAGAGCTACAGCATCCACTTACCATGAAGTCGACTGTGTGCTCGTTTGTCACCCTTATTCTATAAAAAAAATAAAATAACCGACACTAACAAACTAACACTTTAGGAAATGGTTATCATATCTCACTCTTTTAGATAAATTCTCAATTTCCCCTCTAAACATGATAAGATTATAGATTATATAATTGATCAAATGATCAATTATTCATAAACAAAATCTGTCATAATAAATTAGATTGTAATCAACTTATTATTTATTATATACAATATTAAAAACTATAATAAAAAAAACAGGTGGCCTGTGTGCTCGTTTGTCACCCTTATTCCATACAAAAAATGCATGGTCTTTTATTTGTATTGATTGTGGCAAATGACATGTTATTCTTAATATTATTCCATACAGTCTTCAGGTCTAAATCATTCATACATATTTCATTCAAACCATTTATATTCTCTCTCAGTCTACATTTATACTTCTCTTTCACACCTTCATCTTGTAACCTCTCTGTTCTTATACGCTGTAACGCAGTGATAGACACAGATGTCCGATGCCACCAAGCTATTTTTTAAGTTTGTTGTACAAAACTGCCACATACATTTTTTTTTCACCACTGTAGGTTAAACTTAAGTGATAACCTAAAATATTAAATTGTTATAAATGTTTCCATAAAATTTGATTGAAGCCATGCATTTAGCATTAGTTTGACTCAAGCTAATGAAATTCACGTGCTCGTTATATTCTAATATGTAGTAATGCTCTACTTTTTTATTATATTCAGTTGTTACCAGAAAGATGGTCCTAAAGTAAAGTAAAGTAAAGTTACAGCCTATATACGTCCCACTGCTGGGCACAGGCCTCCTCTCATTTCTGAGAGGGTTTTAAGGCAAGGAAATGTCCGCCGCGCTGCCCCAATGCGTGTTGGCGAACTTCACATGTCTTCGAAATATTTTTTTTTGATTTCTCAGACATGCAGGTTTCCTCACGATGTTTTCCTTCACCGCCGAGCACGTGGTAAATCAGCACTTAAAATTGCAATTAACAATTTCATTGGTCCTAACTGTCATTCAAAAACTGCAATAACAGTATATCATTATTTATATATGTGAACTTAAGTTTAAAATCAATTTGTTTAGTTTGGAAAGTTGTGTTAATAAAACACACAGTTAATACATATACGTGTTCTTATTATATACAGTTATGAAACATATGTAACAAAAAGTAGAAGTAGTAGAAGCATAGTAGTATAGTTTATAAATGTAATACATAAGTTTAAATAAAGTATTTTTACGGATTTTTAAAATTAAAAATGCAACGCGTTATGATCCGTAATAATAGTTTTATTCGTTATTTTGTACATAATATAATTATATTGTTTTTTATTCAATATATAAGAGATTTCCACCTATATACTGACTCATCACGATTACTCTGGAATCATGAGGCATAGAGACTTGAAATTTGGTAGGAATATTCCTTTCGTCGAGAGCTAACGGATTTTACGAAATTCCACCCGCAAGGGGAGTTGCGGGGGTTAATGTGTTTTTTTAAATTAACGCCCCCGCAACCCCCCTTGCGGGTGGAATTTCGTAATAGATTAATATAAAAATTACGTGTCATATTGTTTGTCCGCGATGAACTCCGAAACCACTCAACTATGTAAAATGTGTATTGCTTGCTCCAACTTGATAGATAGGATAGTTTTTATCCCGATAAGTGACCCTCAATAGTTTTTATTGCGAATTTAAAGATTTTTTAAAAGACACAGGTTCGTCGGAAAGGGCGGAACAAAGTCTGCATGACCAGCTAGTAGATTATAAATAATATTTATTCAAAGTCACTCTTATGCTTAATTTATCACACCGGTTCGGAAAATCCTCTCAAAGAAGGCTATAATTGCGTTTTCATCTCTGGGGACTAAGATGGAATGCGTCACATCCTGTAATTATACTGGCTCTCTATATCCTTCAGAACGGAATACAAAGCACGCACTGCTATGTGGTAGGTAAGAGGGTACGCAAGAGGGACACTCTTAAGGGGACTACAAGAGCTAAGTGACCTCGAAAGACGCACGCACACATTTACACAATATTGTATAGGAAAAGGCCTCAGCCGGCACTGTCGGTACACAGGCGCTTACGCACTCATGCGTACGTATTATGTTCAGAAATAAGAATGTGCGATTTGAAAAAAAAAATTGATTGGACTAAAAAATTAAAACACTATTACGTTAATACGTTGCTTTTAGAATAATCTGACAAAAAATCAGAATGATTGTATGTATATTAGTATATATTAGTATGGTTTTTAATCGTTAAAAGTAATTTTTAGAGGTATATTTGTGATGTTTTTCTATCGTATCAAATTAGTAGTATCATGTTTTCAACACACTATCTAACTAACATATATTCTATAAAATATCATATATTTTTCTGATTTTTTTTTTCATGCAATGGATCATATACTTTAAGGCATTATAAAACTTGCGTTTAGCTCCTGTAGTCCCCTTAAACCGCCTTAAAGTGGTTGATTACAACAAACGTTTTACTACGATTTTAACTTCATAGGTAGATTCTGTTGTGATAATTTTAAGTTTCTTGTCTAGTAATAATATTTAAATAGAATTGGATATATTCTAAACGGATAAAAACATTTATATTGTTTGAAATATTACCTCTGCCTTAGGATACGAAATATGTGAATTTTATTTAGTACTTCATAAAAAAGAAAGTGTTTTAGATATATATATTTTATTTCAAATGTATTCTCGATGTATTTATTTAAATGTTATTGTTGTTGGAGACAAAACTAGGTGTGAAGGAGAGCCCTAAAATGTTTCATCAAAATCAAAACAAAACGTAATTGCTCCTGATTCGAAAACAAAAGGTTTTTGTATGATAGACGTGTTAGAATCACCCTACAGCCGTATTATGGCTGCAACATAAATGGGTCGGCTCTACCGGGGAAGTACTACGTTCTCCTCATAGCAGCGTAAAATAGCAACATAAATCTGCTGTTTGAACCGGTGCCCCTTTTTACTGATTACGAGGCACCTCATCTTAGTCCTCAGGGTGTCATCCACATCCACGTATCGGCGTTATGATTCGTAATAATCGACAGATGTATGTGTCTTTGGGACACCGCATCCAATTACCATTAGGTGGGCTGTGTGCTCGTTTGTCACCGTTATTTGATTATAAAAATTGTGAGAGAGTCGTATGAAGCACCTGTGGTTCACAAGGTAGCATTCACAATGTAATGGCTCGCTTCTGTTATTAAAAAGAAACGAAATGTTTGAAGAATAAGTTACACCATTGCGGCAGTGCCTTCATTGTAATTTTTAATATTAATAATTTTCTGTTCACCAGATGTCGCTAGTTGACACTGAGGTAAAGTTTTTTGTTACACAATGTCATTTAATTGAGAAGTTAGTTTTTATTAAAAGTTTATCAGTTTCTAGAGTATTTTATTAATACACAAAACAATGTCTCAGTGGTTTGCTCTTTAATTTTTTGCACATTTTTAACTTTAAAAAAAAATCTATTTTTATGAATATCAGTGGTTTGGTTTATTTATTTTTATTCTTATTAATATAAAATATAGCTAATAGTACAGAAAGAAGCATTAACCTTTACATTTTCCGAACAAATTAACTTCCCCGCTATGAAATCTGTCAAATGTTATACCTCACTTTTAAGTGGCGCCGCCCTGGTGGCAGAAAAAGGTCGTGGATGCCCTCATTGCCTTGCTGCTTCTAGTCGAGTCTCCGGTTGGTCGTCTAGCCTATCAAAATTTTTAGTTGTTACTAAGAAGACGCTGCAGGTCATCTTCTGGTTTGTTTCCCTTTGTAGCCTCTTACGACACCCACGGGTCAATACGGGTTAATGGTTATTCTTTTTTCATGTCAGGCATGCGACGAATTGTAGTAATTGGTTTTTTATCTAACTGTAATAGCCAGTGGGATGGTCTGAGTTCTGTTGATATTAATTCTAGCATTAGTCAACTGTTTCATAACAGTTATGTGTGTGACATCGCCCGCTGCATTGCGTTCGGATATTGCTCGGGTGATTAATTTAGCTTCAGCAACATATGCGTTTTATTTACACGTCCCCAAGGGAATATTTCTATTGATATTGAATTTTACAAATAAAATCTGACATTCTTAAACCACATGCCGTATACAGGATTATTAATCGCAGTTGACTATTGTTTACTCTAATTTTTATTTATCAACTTAGATATCCGAAATATTGCTTAAATATTCGGATATACGTATACGTATTCATATAATCTTATATAGGGAGCCGTGGTAGTTCAAGGACTAAGTGCTTGATGTAAATTTCACAGTACGCGAATAACCCGGGTTCGATCCCCGCCGGCACCAATGAAATTGTTAATTGCAATATTAAGAGTTGATTTATCATGTGCACAGCGGTAAAGGAATACATTGTGAGGAAACCTGCATGTTTAAAAATTTAAAACATATTTCGAAGGCATGTGAAGTTCGCCAACATGAACCCTTTTATAAATGAGAGGAAGCCTGCGGACGGACTTCAGCAGTGGGACGTACTCGTATATAGTAGGCGTTAGCATAGTTTACTTTAGTTTTTCTATACCCTTCTGACAGAAACACAGTTTCACATTAGGTTATTGCCTAAACAGACGGACTTCTAGGCAGAAAGGAGTACTACCATCTAGCAAATTTTTTTTAATCATTATTTATTATTTAAATATATTTTATATCCGCTTTAAATAAATTAAATGAAGGATGAGAAATTTGCTGAGATCACAGTTGGTTTAGAAGACGTATGTTCGATTCAAAAACCGCACAAAGATGAAATCTCATACACAATTAGCTAAGTGCTGTAAGTCCAATTTGAGAAGTGATGCGAGAAAGAGCTAACTCAAAGTTAAGGGAATCGATCGCACTTGCAATTCGTACAAGCAAAGGAAATTAAAGCGCTGCGTTGTTGATAAATGCGAAATATATAACAACCAATTCAATAAATTGAATGTTGTCATAAATCAAAGCTAAAACTGTTCGATGTTGTAGGTTTAAGGGTTTATTTTAGAACGAATAATGCTTTATATTTTCGTTTGACACAATATATTTTTTAAACGAGTTCAAATAATCGAAAAGGTTTTATATTCGACGCGTGTGTTTTTTATATACACGTATGTTCACCGATTTCTGGAAAACGGTTGAACAGATTTAAGTGATTTTTTTTAAATTAAATAACTTAACTTTTAAGTTCGGTTCTACTTTTTATCAAAAGTTTAATTATGTAGTATAAATAGTAGTCGGAGCGTTACTGGTAATTTGTTGATACATAATGTCTTAGCACCAGTTTTATTTTAATTTAAAATTATAATTATTACTATAAATAAACTATTGATATGAAAATTAAATATTAGTATTTCACTATTGCACACTGTTGCATTTAGAGCTCTTTACATCTTCACATTTGACGCAGTACCGCAGTGGCTATGCTCTGACTTTGGCGCTTCAGGTCGCCAGTTCGAAACAAGTGTATCCATGTGCAATTTAAGTAAATAAAACGCCTTCACTCTACAGGAGGATTTCCTAGCAAATTAAAAGGTAAGAATAAGTTGAAAAATCATTCGTTGTGTTTTTCTTTATACTTTCAAATCTAGTTAAAATATTTAGTCTAATATGTAAAAATTTATGTTAGTTTGTTCGTATTTTATGCGCTGCGAGACTTTATCAACTTATTGCTTGCACTTGCGTGAAGGTTATAGGCATAGTACAAATAACTTACAGTAGGCGGTGCGCGTATCGTACCGACTAATTTATTTGAAAGTTGTATATCATTCAATTTAAATGGCGAATGCTACACACTCGATAATTATCACGATATTTGGATCGTAATCCAGTATTACGATATTTATCGAGTGTGTAATATAGCGTATCACGGTCCGTGATACGCTATATTACACATTTCTGGATTTCTGGACTTTCTAAATATCCAGAAATCCCACGATCTGTATCAAGTATCGTCGATAAATATCGAGTGTCTAGTCTCTGGTCGATATTTATCGTGTCAGTATTGGTCAGTATTCATTCTGTCAGCGATGGACACTCGAAAATAATTTTCATAATCATCCATTTCTTGGTATTCCCGAATCTAATTTAATAAATTCAGATGTGTATAATCTGTCTTGAAGCCAATGCTTCATCCATTTTTTTCTCTTTACACGTCTTTTTAATGTTATCGCTAATATAATAGCAACGCAAGCTTTACTTTTATAGTCACTCATTACGTTATTGGATTCAGAGTATGTAACGTACACGTCTTTAGTGAATGAAATCTACCGTTGTACTGACGCGATTAGTATCGAGTGTGTAGTATGTAGATTCGGTCCAAAATATTGCAAGATAAAAATCACGTTAAATATCGTGATAATTATCGAGTGTGTAGCATGCGCCATAGAATGTATTATGATGTATTATCATTCCTAATTAAACAATATAACTCTTTCAAATTTAAAATGATATTTCCACAATTATTTCCTGCGGCTGCAGCGCACTGTGTAGGTACCATCTAGTATTATATACTATCATATTATGATAAAGAATAAATAATGAAAACCGAGCATATCGATTTCCGTTCGAGATCAGTTACCGTGTGGCGGTGTAAGAATATTCACTACCTCATATCATCCCCTGGGTGTCACAAGAGGCAACAGAGGGAAACAAATCACTAGATAGGCAGCGTCTTCCTAATAACGACTAAAAATAAAAAACTGCGGTTGTCAACCCGCTTGCCAAGCGTGGTAACTATGGCAAATATCTTAAATCTTAAATAATCTTCCCTATGAGGCAACCTATGGCGGAGGCTTATGTTCATCAGTGGACTTTAGTAGGCCGTAACGGTAAACTGGAAAATTTATAATTGAATGCATCAATAGATACTAACATACAAATGTTTTAAGTACCATAGTAAGTAAGTTTATAATCATCATCACCAGCAATAACTAAACTAAACGTTAGAAAGAATTGTAATAATCACAAACTTGGTTGACAACTAGACTATTTTCAACCGTCTTCAAAATGGAGGAGGAATTCGTCGGAATCTTTTTTTTGTTTCAATGGGTACTTCTCAGGTGGTCCCATTTAAATTTTATCGAGATCGGTCGAGCGAATATTTAATTTTACCACTTGTGTTGATTATTGTTGAGAAAACTTTCGTCACCAAGTTGAAATATTTAGATACATTATTTTTCTTTTTACTACGAAAGAGGGTCCGTGTCAATGAAACTAACTGCATAAAACTGATGCTACCAAGTTTTGTTAAATGGAATATCAGAAACGGGTCTTTAATTAAATTAACAATTTTTGTCGTAATTTGTCTTTTACTTCACAATTATTTGTACAACTGAATCTGTCAAACGAATTTTCTTCGGAAATGAATTATGTCTAAACATTAGAATGTTTATTCATTAAAAATACGTATGCCTTTCTTGCCTGCCATCAGATAATTTTAGACCGTTTAAAACAGTAATTAATAAATTATTTTGTAATACGTAAAATATTTTTTTAGAATAAAACTAAAATATTTAGCCTCCCCTTACGTTACTCCTATGTACGTGGTAGAGCCACGCTGCAGCTATATTACGGTTGTAGTACAAATGGGTCGGCTCGACCGGAGAAGGACGACGCTCTCACAGAATACCAGCGTAAAATACCAGCTTAACGTTGCTGTGTTTCGTATGGTGAGTGTGTAGAATCGGAGACCCTTTTTACTGGATACGAGGCATTCGATCTTAGTTCTCAGGAGTGACAAGTTATCTGCGCATCTTCATTTTGAATCTTAATCGAGGATAAATGGGCCACTTACCACCAGGTGGACTGTGCGCCCGTTTGTCACCCTTGTTCTATAAACAACTCCGAGTAAGTTTAGAAAAGTCACGACTACGCAAGTTTGCAGTCCGTACCATATACCATACCATTAGCATTAGGCTACTATTGCTTAAAATTAATTTCCGTTTGCAGTAAAAAAAATTGTTTGGATTTGCAAAACTAAAAAGGTAAAACTTATATGCCACTTTAACGTATTAATTTAGTGTTAATACTAAAAACTCCGTAAATATAAAACTGAGCGAAAATTGTACAAAATTTTAGTATAAAAATAAATTTAATTGATGTGTACCCACTTCATGCAACATTTTAGCGCTCTCCACTTCTTCACCGTTCCCCCTCCTATGCCACTTGATGTATTCACCTCTTCCCCATAAAAAATCGCATACATTAAAGTGTAAGTGATATGTGTACCAGTGTTCACACAGGGTGTGCGCTCAACACGATTTATGGCCAACTATTTGTATGCTAATTTTTATGTTAGCCACGATTTGTGTTGATCAGTGTGTAGGTATTGAATAAAACTACTTTTACGGATTATATCGCTTTAATTACTTATTTTTATTAATTCCCGACGTTTCGGGTGCTGTACAGCACCCATGGTCCCCCGTGCTGTAAAGCACCCGAAACGTCGGGAATTAATAAAAATACGTAATTAAACGCGATATAATCCGTAAAAGTAGTTTTATTTAATATGTAGTGTTCGCGTAAATATATTAGAAATCATAGTGTGTAGGTATTTTAATTCTGAATGAAAGTTCTTTCTAAAATCTTATTTTAATATTCATACATTCATTCATTCATCCATTCATTCATTACAGCTTATCAGAATTCCACTGCTAAACATAGGCGTTTAGCAACCGCAGTTTTTTTTATTATGTACATCTGTTATGAGGAGTACGCTGCTACATACGAGGGGAGGTCAAAAAGTTCGCGGAATGACAGGGAAGGATAATGAAATGAAAGATTAAACTTTTTTTCCTTTTCAATGTAGTCTCCCTTAACCCTAATACATTTATTAGATCTATCAAATAACTTATTAATGCCGTCTAAAAAAAAAGACTTGTCTTGAAATTGCCGACTTCACTTCATCATCGTCGCCAAATTTTTTCCCACGCAGTTCTTTCTTCATTTTTGGAAACAAATAATAGTCGCTTGGGGCCAAGTCTGGGCTGTAGGGTGGGTGGCGCAGTTGTTCAAAACCGCACCGGTGAATAGCAGCCGTCGCAATATGGCTTGTGTGCACGGGCGCATTGTCGTGTAGAAGGAGCACGCCTTTTGTAAGCTTTCCTCGCCTTTTTAGGAGAGGGTGTGCCTTGTTTATGCCACTGCATCGACTCAGGTTCATAATGGTAAACCCAAGTTTCATCGCCAGTTACAATTCGGGCCATAACTTCCTGACTTTGCTCTCCACAGCGGTCCAAAAAATCGAAACTTTCGACGCGCTCGTGTTTTTGATGTGCACAATGCATTCTCGGAACCCATCTTGCACAGAGTTTAGTCATGCCAAGGTGTTGATGTAGGATGTTTAAAATGGTTGTTTCTTATACTCTAACTAATACTGCAAGCTGTTTTTTCTTTAGCCGGGTATCTTCCGATACAAATTTTTCAACTTTTTCGTATATTTCTGGCGTGGTAGCCTCAATCGGCCGTCCAGGTCGGGGGTCGTCTTCAATGGAGCCCCTCTCTTGTTTGAAAAGGGCGTGTCGTTTATAAATCATGGTTTTCCCAGGAGCGGAGTCCTCATAAACAGCTGACACCCCTTGAAAAATGGTTTGAGGTGTCTTTCCTTGTTTGGTGAGAAACTTAATGACGGCACGATATTCAATTTTCTCCATAGTGGCTAGTTTCTTCCCGATGGACTTGTTTATTCGTTGATAACTCAAAAGCTAATGACCCAATTAGGCTGAAACTTGGTATATATACTAACAATGAGTCACTCAACTAGCGCCTACCTGGATGAGTAAACTCACCTTCGCCAATAAAGTCACACGCTTGGCAACCACATTTTTTTAATTTTTAGTTTTTCATTGTTAGTCGTTTAGTGTTTCCCTCTGTCGCTTCTTACGACACCCACGGGATGATATGGGTCAGTGGGTTCTTACACCGCCACTACACGGTCGTCTCTTACGACATCATATTTCAATATTATTGATTAAATTATAACATATATAATTTTTTTTTCAAGATATTTATTTACATAACTTAATATACAATATTTTATTATATACAATATTAAAAACTAAAACTAGTAACTTAATTATCATACAGTCCTACTCCCCGCGGTATCGTGCCAAGAACGCTGGCTGCGTTTCCTCGCTGAATGGTAATACTTAGCCTTTGAGCGAGAAAAGAACCAGCCCTCTTATCACCAGCAGCAACGACCAGTCGTGGATGTGGACCCCACGGACCGATAGTCTCTACAGCAAATGGCACAAATATGTAGTCATCTCTCAGAGACTCATATTTGTGCCACTTACTCAGTTCAGCTGCCTCTGATGCCGCCACGGCTCTAAACGAGGTACCCCTGAGATGAGAGGCCGCCAAAGTGTCTACGCAAGTAGCATCCCACACTAGGGCTTTACCTCTCTCCCAAGGGACCAATGTCATACCGTCAGGTCTCCTGCCATCGTATCTAAATATTCTACAAGGCTCTAAAACCGAGGGAACATTTATAGAGACAAGATCCCTTCGGATGACATCGTTCAAAGAACCGTGCCGTGAAAACCTACCAGCACTTTTCTTACATGAGAGTCCGTGGAGCCCAAACTTGTCGACGCTGCTACCACAGGGGCACTGATGGGGTTGACAAATCGCCGCTCCTAGTTGGATTCCTACGGCGATGCGCAAGCTTTCCCCATCAAGTAATGTGCCGAGATTGCTTGACGGTAAAGCGTGTAACCAGTGACTAGATTCCTTGGTCGAAACAGCTAGAAGGTGTGCCGGATCTTGGTCACTATGGAAATTGTGAAACAAATCTCTCTGTACGTTCTGTACCAACGGAATATCCTACTGTTTTTGTTGGTTAACATCCAGTGGAACATTTTCGGCTGTCTGTCCTGCCCCTGTAGCAAAGCACAGATCTACTTTATTATTTAAAATTATGTTACATAAGTCACTGGCACTATGCACGGAAGCAAGGAAAGCAGGTAATGATTTCTCACACCAATACCACCAAATTTTATAGGTAAAGTAGCTTGAGTCCAGGCTGTTGTATCTAAAGTTAAATTTAGAATTTTTTCTATAGCTATTTTAAGATTATTATCAATATCTTTTAAAATATCCGAAGATTTCCAGTATATATCTCATACGACTCATGCGTAAATGTTAGGAGAGGTGTCACCATGATGGAATTCGTTTAGTGTTCATAATATCATCATCATCATCATCATCAATAAGTGGCCATAACTTAATAAATTTTTATTTTTTGTGACAATTTTTTTTTACACTACACTATTTTATGAAACTCATAAGAAAATAAAACAGCTATGTCAGATAAATAACTATCCAGAGGCATGCCGGACATAGATTAGATTTCCAATGGATATTTACCACTGGCAAGCATGAAATAAATCAGTACTTAAAATTGCAAATAACACTGGTGCTGTTACTATAGATGGAGCTTTTACATTTGCGTTTTATAAAGCTTAAGAAATGCACCTGTTTGAGCCGTAGTAACTCAAGGGCTAAGCATAAGCTGTAAACATACGTTAAATATACGCCGGATTGTAGGCGAGCAACCCGGGTTCAATTTCCACTGGCACAAGATTGTTTTATTTTTAAAACATTTACTGTATCATGGAGGCAGTTTACAAACACAAATTGCACAAGGACAAACAACCAGACCCGGAAAAATTATTTGTTGGCCATACAAATACTTGATCCGTGCAGGATTCGAGCCCGCGGCCCTCAGCGTCGCAATTCAATGCTAAGCCACTGCGCCACGGAGCCGTCAAATTGTTAATTTGCAAATTTTAAGTGCTGATTTACCACTTGCTCGGCGGTGAAGGAAAACAGACATGTGACGTCATGTGTAGTCAACACGCACTGAAGCAGCACGGTGGGATAATCATTCTATAACCTTCTGAGAAATTAGGCCTCTGCCCAGCATTGGGACATATGTGGACTGTGACCTTACTTTAATTGCCTCCTAGTAAAAAACAGTTTATGTGGTTTATTATAACAATAATAATTGTATACTTCATCATCATCGTTTGCGGTAGTTCAGTGTTGGATATAGGCCCTCTCAACGCTTGTCAAATCTTCGGCTATACGCAAATAGCCTTTTTGCATAGATAATATTTAAATATTGATGAAAAAGCGTCTCCCCATTATATTTACCTGAACGCGATCTCAGCTCCATGACACGTCTACTTCAAAGGATCAAAGGTTATCATTTCCGCGATAGACGTGACTAGCCTTTTGTCAGTTCAGTTTGCAAACACAGAAGGCTAATACGTCGGTGAACTTGGTTCTCCAGTGGATTTGTTCATTAAAATATTATATACCGGAGAATCATAAAACTTCGTTGCTTTCAGAGCGATTTAACGTAAACTGTGGTATGTTGCAACTGTAATATGGTTGCACTAATAAGTCAACTTAACCGGGGAAGGATCACACTCTCAAAGAATAGCTATAAATAGTAGTAGTGTTAGTAATGAGAAAATCGCCTAACAAGTTGATTTTGGAAACAAAAGTAAAAGAACATCTGGCACATAAATAAATGTATAAAGTTACAGCCTATATACGTCCCACTGCTGGGCACAGGCCTCCTCTCATTTCTGGGAGGGTTTTAGGGCAAGGAAATGTCCGCCGCGCTGCCCCAATGCGTGTTGGCGAACTTCACATGTCTTCGAAATATTTTTTTTGATTTCTGAGACATGCAGGTTTCCTCACGATATTTTCCTTCACCGCCGAGCACGTGGTAAATCAGCACTTAAAATTGCAATTAACAATTTCATTGGTGCCGGCGGGGATCGAACCCGGGTTGCTCGAGTACTGTGAAACTTACAGCGAGCGCTAACCATCTGAGCTACCACGGCTAAATGTATAAATTTATAAAAATAATTTAATAAATATATAAAATATATTATCTATTCTATCCTATATATATTTTAATAACGCTGTATTTCGGTTACGCCATTTACTAGTACCAAGGCATCCCGTCCTAGTCCTCGGGGCTGACAACACATTTGCGTTTTGATTTCTAATTGTGGATAAATTTAGGTGTAAGAATATCCACTACCCCATATCATCCCGTGGGTGTAGTAAAAGGCAACAGAGGGAAACAAATCAGGAGATGGGCAGCAGCTTCTTCCTAATAGCGACTAAAAATAAAAATATACTACGGTTGCCAAGCGTGGCGACTATGGCAAATATCCCCGTTATGAGGCAATCTATGGAGGAGACCGAAGTTCAGCAGTGGACTTTAATAGGCTGTGACGGTAACTGTATGGCTTCCCCATAGATGAAGGAAGGCCTATGTTTAGCAGTGGACTTTTATAGGCTGTTATGGAAGAATTAATGGATTAGACGTTTATTGGTAACCACCATTCACTGTCAAGTGGAATGTGTGCTCGTTTTTCACTTCTATATGTGTAAAACAACTTTTGACATATCAGATAGAAGCCATCGTAGTTTGTTTGTACCGAAGTCGATTGATTGCTCATCAATCACTACACATCAATAACTTTCAATAAGACAGTATGATTTGGAAAATAATATTTATAACAATAAAAATAAACAAGAGTGTACCACCCAGGCGGAGTCGGGGTATAAATTTCACGTAACCTATACTTAACCCTGTAATAGCAGCGTAAATAAATAGCAGTCGGCTGTATAACATTCGATAGGGCTGTGTTAGATTAAATCAGATATTGGCTAAATGGTTTTAAGTATTTTTTTTTGTTTTATTTTTTGGCGGCAAAATGTACGAGATTTAACTTAAGTTTGTTTAAGTTTGTGTTTTTATACGTCGAATAGTCAACATAGATAAACATCTAACTAAAATGCGACGAACTCATTTAAAACAGTCGAGTGCATATTCACTCTTTAAATAGTTTGAAATAATAATAAAAATAATTGGTTTTGTAACTACAGTTTTGTAATTTGCTACAAGAGTTATGTTGTCTTTTTATTAAAATATTAAACTTTATTTTCACTATCTAAGAATTAATTTGCCATGACCGAGATAAAAACTAAGATACGACTACGATAGTTATTTCATTATATCAATGACTACGATTATTTAGAATTGGAACAACATTGAAACGTTGATGTTTGCTTCAGGAATCACAGCGCTGCTCATTGTAACAATTTGATGTAATGACGTTGTTTCGTCTTACAAACAAATAGCACTATAATTTTAATTAGTTCTTATGCTATATACTACATGGCTCGTATATGTAGACATAATGACAAGAACTTCGTATCTTTTGAATTGCGTATATTATAGCTTGTGAAAGAGTAAATGTAGTTACAGTAGAATTCCCAACAATGATTTCCGAGATACATTGAACAAGTCCTGTCGCTCCACAAGTCAAAACGATGCATTTAGATGGTTGCCATTTTGTATGATTAGGCGTAAACACAAAATATAACGCGAAATGCCTAGAATGTGATAGATTCAAAATAGAAATCGCTATGGTGGTAGAAGTGTTTGAGCTTCTCGGTAGAGAGTAATTAGTTACAAGAAAGAGAGAATGAGCGGGTTCAACATTACTAGTAACACTGTTTTTAGTTTCATATTTCTTATTTTTTTGTATTTGTTAATATTTCTGTAAGGATATCATAAATTAAAACAGTAACATAAGTTTCTTTTTTTTTTGGTAATTGACTCGTACGGTTTTACTTTTGCCAGAGTCAAGTATTATAATTTCAATATGTTTTAAAACGTCTTCACAATAATTTGATGCGTCACATAAAATAAAAATAATAACTTCGTAAGTTTTTGGGAGATATTGACGGCAGCTTGAGCCAGCAGACAGTCGATGACGATAGTATCTCAAGGCGCCGAAGCAGACACAATGACTTGAGGTTCACGTCACAATCGGAACATTTGCTTCATCGCTTTCACTAATACTCGTAGTTCACATACGCAGGCATTTAATACACAGAATCGCATCACTTTTAAGTATCAAAACCACTTCAAACCATTTAAATACAGCATCGATCCGCCAGCCGTCAAGTTCCCGCCAACACTCATAAAATTTACTTACTTATTTATAAAACTCAAAGAAAACATTTGAAACAATGGCGAAATTTAGATCTATTACAATTGGGCTTCAGTTTGTTTTTAGATTTTATGCTGATACAGAGAAACTTTATAGCAGATAAATGATTTTTTATTATAAAGCCGCGTTCAAACAATATTCATATACTTTTGCGACTACACAGCGTTTCTTGTATCCGAAACTATAAAGGAACAAAGTCCTAAACAAATAAGGTTTGTGAATTTTCCCGCGAAAAGTTCGGGCAGCCCTATCGCGGCCATCGAATATTAATATTTTCGGTTAGGTTGCATCGGTACGTGACGACCTACACTCGGGTCTTCTAGACCAGAACTCCAAATGTAAAACGTGCCTTGACCGATAGCTGCTTTTTGCACAACCCCCCGATACCAATACTTTATAGTACACTTTATCTAATAGTAGAAATTATGTTCGGGTCGGGCGTTCTGCGACCGTATTCGATCTTAAATCGCCAAATAGGTTGAGAAATATCACCCATTCGATTTTCGATCGTATTTTTAATGTATCCGAGTCTAACGCTAAATGTGATTACTTTTATGTTAATGTAGTTTAGTAATATTGAAAATAAGTTTGAAGCTTATATTTTATTTTATAGGTTCGAAATCTTACCGTAGTTTCTTTTATGACAATTAATTGACAAGATTAATTAAAAAAAAAACAACTCTATTAAAACACACCAGCGCCCCCAAATCCTAAGCCAGTTTTCTTTCCAAATATATTCCACCATTCTAATACAAAAATCTAAATTCGATTTGATATTCATTTTGGCTCCAAAATTTTGGTTGAGAGCTTAAAATTATTTTTTGTATTTTTTCTATTATATCATGTAACTGAAGCTTATGCTATCTATTATTTTGTTTATAAAAATCTTAAATAACCAACAATCCATATTTATACAAGTAATTTTTACTGACAAAGGACAACTAGTGAAGCGAGAACGCAGGTGTTTGATTAGTCTCTTGATACTTTTTACTCTTATATATTGTAGCAGCTGGTACCTACTCCAGCAACATAGAAAACCGGCTAATACCGATACATTAATTTGCTACTGGAATAGAATATATTTTTATTAAAACTGTTGCTTTTCACAACAACCACACAATATTTTTTCTTAAAAGTGATAAATAAGTAAAAAAAGTATAATATATACACCATAGCTTATCCATCAAATTGGCGATGTATGGAAGACGGACTAAACGGGAGTGTCAGAATCGTGCCAAATGAAAATCCGTAATCTCTGCTCTATCTCTCTTTAGGTGACAGGTATGATGAGTGTTTATAATATATAACAGCGTAAAAAAAATTTAAAGAAATTAATTTAAAAGCCGAAAACCAACGAAAACTAGTAAACAAAATATAACTGGCGGATGACTGTGCTGACGCGTAACACGCAAAACATTTTAACCCCCCGAAAGCGAGTTGCGGTCGCGGCGGCCCGTCCGGTCAGCTGCGAACAAATGTTTCCATTTCGCAAGTGGGGATATTTACGGAAATTCGGCTCGGCGTTCGGCGTTTGTGTAATCATTTCGCGTGCTCGCAAATTGATGTCTGTCGAAGTGGAATGATGAACATTTGAAACGCGTTGTTGTTAAGTTAGACACGTTTAACGTGACAGAAATATTTTTTAGTATACTATCATCATAAACTTTGTAGGAGTTTGTGTGCGTATATTCAGCGGACTTTAGACCGATGGGTCTCAGATTTATATCCAGCTCGAAAATGTAGTAGTTTGGTTGCGTGGATTATATATAGACGATTTCTCTGGGTTATAGTTCCTTGCAAGTAATAGTAGACGGTGATAAGAAGTAATAAACTTTACTCTTACACATTATTCTGGAGAGTCTTACACACTTCTGAGCAGCGTCAGAATGAAACACGGCTGAATACGTTCCATACGTTGTAAACGTAGGTAACTTGTGACAATGACAAAGGGTTATATAGCAGCTATGCGGATGTAAGAGTTTGAAAACTTGTCATATACATAACGTTAAAAAAATATTAAAAATATTAATGTAATGTGCCAATAAATATAATTTCAACCTATTATAGACAGGGCGCTAAATGGGTTTGTGTATAATGTTCTTTGCATGTATGTTTCTTTATTTGTTTGTTTATATTATGTATGCATATATGTATATTTATGTGTTCATTTGTGATTGTGTTGTGACATCTGTAAATTAAATGATTTGATGGATTTTGAATTATTATATTTCGTTACATTCTTCTACAGCTGGTTCTTCCACTGTCGAGCCAACCTATGTGAGTTTACATGATGTAACGCCGATGCGTTGTCACCCTCGAGGGCTAAGATGGATTGCCTTGGTTGCACCAATAACTGATTAATTACTGAACGAACGAACAACAACTGATCGAGCAGAAGGATCAGTGTCACCGCCGCGCCGTTCACCTTATCTTTCGAAAAAGACGAAAGCATTTAAAGCCATGTCTCGTTTAATATAAAACTGGAGATAATAGCCATAGTTAACAGTGTATTGGTTATCATAAAAATATAGGTTACTATGCAAAAGTTTATAATAGCGTAGAATATTGTAGATTTACATTTTTTATTACTCAAAATAAATGAAATGTTATACGATAGCTTTGTAATCGAAACAATTTCCGTATTTTGTATATATATATATATATATCAGTTTCTAAAATAATATGGGACTATTCGAAAACGGTTCGTCAACCTCACCAGGACGTCGTGTGGCTGACTAATATACGGAATTTGGTTTTGATCAAATCAAGAAATATTTCGCAGTGGACTTAAAAAAGTAGATAATGATAGGTAATAGCAAAATATATAATGGGGAAAAATCAAAACCGTTGATAGAACGCAGCTGTCAAGTTCTGAGCGGTTTTCTAATGCAATGATCAATACCCCTCCAAACTAATTCAGACAAGCTTTAATTTATGAAGTGTCTGTAGTAGATGCATCAGGGCATGGAAAGTGATTAAAATAAATAAACAATTTATATATATATCACACATCTTAGATGAAATGATGGCCAAAAACTTTAATTGACAATTTCCAAAAGGTCTGGTAGTTGTGGTAATTTTTGAGGGAGGCCTACGTTTACTTAAGATGGGCTGTAGTGACGACAACGATGATGATTCTTATATAAGACTAGACTGATGTAAATATAATTAATTAGTATTCTTATTAAGTACATATAAATTCTCGATATTAATGTTTATATAATTATTATAACTTCTTTTAAATTACACAATAATCGCTGCATTATTTCCCAGGACCATTTATTTAATGTAATATATCAACTATACTAATAGTATATGAGACGGTTGCATGATTTGCGGCTATACATCGCCAGCGTATTTGTGGCCTCAATCGTGGTTGCTAGGTTTGCCAATATTGGTATATTTGCACACAATATATAATTACATTTAAATTTCGGAACCGTAACATCCATTGGAAGACTTTTATTAATAAATACGAGAAATGTTTAGTCTTTGGTTGTATGACATGAACATCAAAAAACACACACGCCTTAAATTTTTAAAAGAAAATGAGCTATACTCGAAGTTTCTCTGTGTGATAAAATCTATAACGATAATATCCTAGGTAGAAAGAAAATTACTGACAAAGCCCAACGGTTCAGTAAGCTGAAGTAGCAATGAGACCAGCCATATAGTTTGAAGAGTCACCAACCGCCAGGGAAGAAAGGTTCTCGAGTGGCAGCCTTGTATCGTAGGCTGCCACTCGAGAACGAAGCGTAGGCTGGCCCCACCAGATTGGTAAATATAAAGACGACCTGGTAAAACATGTAGAAAGTCGATTATTGCAGGTGGCTAAGGACCGTGATTCCTTGGGTGTGGCCTAATGTCAGCAGTGAACTTATGAAAAGCTGTATAATGATGATGATGATTACATGACATGAATACGTATCCACTTATGATATTTTCCTTTTCTAAATAAAATTCTATCACAGCACCGAGCTTACCGAGCTTTTAGTGTAACAAAAATAGTAAGCAATATGCTTAGTATTTTTTTACACTAAATGTAAAAGTTTACAAATTATTTTACTTTCTGTTTTACATTAATTTATGTATAAAGTATTTATTTTAAAGTTGACAACCAAGACACAATCAAATATATACTTTTGCATTTACATTTCTTCTAAATTGCCTACGATAAAAATGAAGTCGGTGCTTATTTAGTAACAAATAGTCAAATATTATATCGTTTCTTAATTATGACAGGGAAAAGTAACTTACCGAATTGTTATGTTTTCGACAGCTGTCTCACCAATAGCTACATGCCATTCAAACAAATGGAGCGCCCGCCCAGAACACAACAACGACTTTTATTTTCTTTTGAATCTCTCTGGCAACTATATTTAGACTTCCGTGGTATTTAAAACCAAAAACATGTGTCCAATATTAAGCAAGCAGCTACGCATTGGTTGACAATAATCCTTTAATAAGTTGGAAAAACACATGTGGGTCGCAGCGACCCGCATGTTAGTGGAGGAGGGTTGATTATCGTTTAGCCTCGTACTCGTTTTTTTAAACTATGGCATCGTTAATAAAGATTTGAGGGTATTTTCCTCTACGTTAGGATGGCTATTAATCAGCATGTAATCCCAATCTAAAAAGCGTAGCATGTTTATTAGCATTCGAGCATTATTATTACTTGGAAGCAGATAAAATAAGAATTATTGAATGAAGTTCCCATTTGTTTTATTAATGAATTTTATTGTGTAGTTTTGTTGTATAAGAACGAATCATAGTGATGTGATTGTGATTTCTTGTCTAATAAGCTCCGTAAGTGTTGACTTATTATGTACCAGCTGTTCCCCGCGACTTCATCCGCGTGGAATTATTACAGTTGGATTTCATGGTTTTTGATTTTTTTCGCGGAACCCTAATTGTTTTTCTAAAATAAAATAACCTAAGTTACTGCTATTTTATTTATTTGTATTTGTATAGATATACGGATAAAGAGGTAGCGTATAAAATATTTTTTATAAAACTGAAGTATATAAACTGAAGTATACGTACAAGTACAGCCCTGATAGAAAGTGGCAGTCCATGATAACTTCGAATAAAGAAGGCTATAGATGCGTTGTCCCTGAGGACTAATGAACCAATATACATTATAACAAAAACAATAAAATATTTAAATATGTACTATAGGCGGTCTTATCGCTCTAGAAGCAATTTCCTCCAGAAACACTTATGACGCAAAGAACTGTTGTTCACATAGAGTGGCAAAGAATACGATTAAGTTAAAAAGTAAAAATAAAAAAAAACAAAAACATGATAGTTGTTCTAATAGACAGAAACACAGAAGAGCAAGCATTACGAGTATTAGGCTAAGTTCACATGACCGCGCGGTACCGCGCGGAACTACCGACCGCGCGGTACAAGATCTAAGTAAATGGCAATTATCGTTCAATCACCGCGCGGTACTGCGCTAGATATAATATTTTGCACCGCGCGACACCGCGGAGTACCGCGCGGTTCAAGTTCTATGAACCTATATCGACCTGTTCAGATGATCCGCGCGAGTTGAGACGGACTGACGCTTAGATGCAGGAAAAATGAGTAGCAAAAATGTCAGACTGCCGCGCGTACATATGCAGTCATGTGAATGCTCCAACCGCGCGTTCATATGAACTTAGCCTTATTTGTCGGCAGAAATAGGTAAGAGGTTGGTACCTACCGAAACGGACTCCTAGGCCGAAAAGAAGTTCTGCTACCTAGTCTTGTAGGTACAGCAATAACCAATCTACCCTTTAAGCGGGGCGATTGTAGCTAATATTTCTAACTGTATGTAAAGGCCACATTTAGCATTAGACTTATTGTTCAGCCAGCGTATAAGTAGCGGCACGAAAGTCTAGCAGTGACCGTTATTGCGCATAAGTCACGCTGATTGGCTTATTGCGCATAAGTCGCGCTAATTGGCTCGTGCGTATCGTTCGCACGCGCAGATTGGCTCTCCAGTCACATTCGTGCAATTCAATTCATGCCCGGCCCCTCCACTTTTCGTCCAGCGCTAGACTTACATGCCGCGACTTGTACTTGGCACTATATCACGGCGAGTAGGATATATGTAGGCATGATATTTTAAGTTTTTATCCGCCCCGGCTTCACACGGGTGATTTCTGGTTCTCGACAACAGCGCCACCTACCGGATCCAATTGAATCTAATCCAATAGTTTCATATTAATTTGAATCTCATAAATATCAAATATATCATAATATTAGAATTTATATTTACGCAATAAATTACAACAATGTTTTAAGAGTCAATAGACGTTAATACGATTTGATAATGAATTGTCTCTATCGGGAAAAGATTATTTTCAACTATACAGTGGATAGTTAAAAATAAGGTTTTATTTCTATCTAAGGAATTCGTTAGTGAATTTTCGTTTCAATTCGTTAGGTGAATAAAGACAACTGGAGATTCAATGATTGGAAACAAGGTATCCCATCTTAGTCTAAAATCTTTTCTTAAAGGGAAAAGAACCATGTTTCAGGATTCTAATAGACTATGAAAGGTATACAGCAATCACCACATATTCACGCCGAATAATTAGTTGCAATTATTTCGAAGGGGATTTCGATTCAGCGCTTCCGACTCAGTCATCATCACTAAGTTGAGCGCTGAGATACACGGTCCTCAGGGAAGATAACATGATTTTAATTTCGCAATGATAAAGTCAAATCACATCCGTAATCATGACACTGCTTTCAAAGGCCATCAAAACAATTTGATATGAGTAACTTTCATTAAGAAAGTAAAATTGCACTTAAAGAAAACCGTGGACAAGCGCCTGTGTACTTAGTATAGATTAATATCCGGCAGTAAATATATCCGAGATGCTCGAAGAATGTCTCTTCTAATGCATTTCTGTTGTTTCAGAGAGGTTGTTGTTTGCTGTTCCAATTTTGAACGGGATACCCATTTTAATTGTCTAGTGTACACAAACTAATATTGTGTATTTTATTATATTTTTATATATATATATATGTATATATATATATATATATATATATATATATATATATATATATATATATATATGCGTATATACACAAACAACAAACAAAACAAAACGGCACAGAAGTTCCTAAGAAGTATAAGGTGTCTCAATCGGCCGGAATGATCATGGCGACGAACTTTTGGGATACAGAAGGTATCCTTTTGATTGATTATAAGGAACGTGGTGTTTTTATGACGGGAGAATACTACGCTTCTTTACTAGATCAATTAAAAGAAGCCATTAAAGAAAAAGGCGAGGAAAGCTTACAAAAGGCGTGCTCCTTCTGCACGACAATGCGCCCGTGCACACAAGCCATGTTGCGACGGCTGCCATTCACCGGTGCGGTTTTGAACAACTGCGCCACCCACCCTACAGCCCAGACCTGGCCACAAGCGACTATTATTTGTTTCCACAAAAATGAAGAATGAGCTTTGTGGGAAAAACTTTGAATAAGACTGGTCGCGGTGATTGAAATTCGGTTTGGAGGGTATTATATCTAAGTGGTAAAGTCTAGTCTCTTAATAGTCCGTTTGTGTTAATACCGCTCTCTTATTTATTTCAGCTGCTATACACCTATCCCTTATTGTGTTCCGGTTTGTAGGATAAGAAAGCCAGTGTATATATAGCTTGTGAGGCATTTAATCGTAGCCCTCCTGGATGACAACGTATCTGTGGACTTGTGTTTGACACTGGTAGCAGGTGCACATAGACTGCAGTAGCCACTTACTATCAGGTGCACTTTTATATAGCTTGTCAATCCAACGTTTAAAAAAGTAAGAATCGAATCAATCAATCTTACCGGTCAGATTGGAGGAGCGAGTGCTAGAGTCATGCTTTTGTACGTACATTTATGATGGTATCGGAGTTCTTGATCAGGTCGTAAATATTATTAGTGTTTCGTTTCGTAGAGACAATAATGTTACATTGTTTCAATGTCAATTTTCATAAAGTGTTTATGTGTGTTATTAGTACTATTTAGAGACGATATTATATACGATTGGATGTCAGTGGCCAAGGATAGGAAAAGTGGAAAAAACTGGAGGAGGACTATACTCGTAGAAAGGTCCTTAACAACAATTATATAAATAACAATTCATAAAATATGTGACAAAAAGTAGGTATTTATTATTGATTATAATGATAATTAACTTATTTGTAATATTTTGTTACAAATTTTAAATTATTTAATGAAATTAATAATTAATAAAATGTATTTAAATATTGAGGAAATAAATGGCTTTATAACAATAATTAGTGCTATTAGTGCTATTCTTAGCTTAGGATAAACTTATTGTTAATAATATAACGTGCAGCTATTATAACTTTAAAAATCGTCGTTGAATCGAAAAAATTCGTTGTAGAGCAACCAAAACTAAATTTTTTTATCCGTGGTAGAGCCGTGCTGCAGCTATATTATGGTTGTAGCATGATTTGGTCGGCTCGACCGGGGTAGGACCACGCTCTCACAGAATACTTCCGTAAAGTGGCAGCTTAATACTGCTGTGTTTCCTATGGTGAGTGTAGAGAACCGGAGACCCGTTTTACTGGAAACGAGGAGTTCCATCTTAGTCCTCAGGGGTGACAACGCACTTGCATTATGATTATTAATCGAGGATAGATGTAGATGTCTATGGGCCATAGCACCCACTTACCATCAGGTGGACTGTGTGCTCGTTTGTTAGTCTTATTTTGTAAAATGAAAAAAAAACAATTCGCTAGGAGAATATCACGTACTTTTTAAACGTTTTTGTAGTATCTCAATTTTTTTTTCATAAAGAAGTTACAGAGGTATGACGTATTATTTTGTAATGGAGCCCTGGGGTGCAATGGGGCTCATATATCTAAACTAGCTAGCAAACTTAGATCTGCAGCATATTATGCTGTAAAAACATTAGAGGCCTTACATTTGTTGAATGAGCTAGATTAGTTTATTTTAGTTATTTCCAAAGCATAATGTCATATGGAATCTTGTTATAGGGTAATGCGACTGACATTGAAACTATCATTGTTTTGCAGAAGAGACCCATAAGAGAAATTTATAACTTAGATCCGAGAGGAAAGAAAATTTAAAGAAATAAATATATTAACTTTGGCCTCTCAGTATATTTACGAAAATTTTATGTATGTACACAAAAACAAAAATAGTTTTATTAAAAATAGTGATGTACATTCTGTAAATACTAGGACCAAGCACAAGTTAGTTTTACCAGTAACTCGACTCCAAAGAGTCAGTAATTCCTTCATGGGGCAATGTATACGCTTTTACAACAAAGTCCCAGAAATTATGCAAGCCTTACCTATCAAAAAGTTTATAATTTTTTCAAGCAAAAATTGTTTAAGAAGGGTTATGATACTACAAAAAGTACATGATTGATAATAATAACCCCTGGGAATAAGGTGATCGCTATAATGCTGTTTCTAAATGTTTTCATACGATTTGTACAAAATAATATATTGTAAATTAATCTTATTTAAAAAAAAAGTTTCTTGCTGGTTCTACTCAGAACAGAGTTTTTTTCCGAATCAGCGGTAAAAGTAAAAAAATACTCAATAATAATTACATGTAATCTATTTTGAATAACTTAGATTAAAAAAATAGCTGATGATCTTTAAACGGCTGAAAAGATTTTCTTGAATCATTGCTAAGAACATTCTCGATCAGTCACCTTTCAAAAAAATCTAAATCGGTTCACCCGTTTAAGAGTTACAGTACCACAGACAGACACACATAGCGATCAAACTTATAACACGAGGGGTGTTTTTCGTCGGGGGTTAATAAAAATGATTCTATACGATTCTATTCCATTCTGTAGATTACTGAAAGATATTTATTAAAATCTATAAAATATATAGAAGCAATATGCAAAAACTAACGGGTACTGTTTAATCATCGTCGAGATCAATACTGTAGGGGACGGGGTGGTATTCCCCCTGGCTTTGTGTCAGATACATGTTGCCAGTTGAAAGATGTATTTATGCAATTTAACCGAAATAATTTTGATGATGGGATTTATTTTATTCACCCTTATTATTGAAACAACAAGGTTGATATTCGCCATTGCCGTTTCGCACCGTTCCTTGTTCGAACATGACGAATGTCTCGGTTGACTGAACTCTCTCAATTACATTGTAATCATTTTTCTGCAGAAGACGTGAGTTGACAATTATAATCGTCAGTTGACATATTTTTCTTATATTTCTTAAATAACTTCGAAATATATTTTATACTGGCGTGAAAAATTTGTGTTTTCGTTCATATATTAGGTGCAACCCATCAAAAATCTACTGCTGAACATAGGCCTCCATTTGTCCCATATATCCCATATCTCCCATATTTTTTATTAAATATAGATTATTACATAATACTTATATATTGAAAGTTTTTTTTTATTTACCTCTTGCTCGAAAAAACCTCTGTCCTGAGAAGAACTAGCAAGAAATCCAGTGGGAAACATTTGGCAGACGGATTCGTAATCGCAGTTTTTATTGTTATTGAGCTGCCTGATAAACAGGAAGATGCTGCCGATCACCTGTTTCAGTTTCCCTATATCCTGTTACTTACTGTGCAGAAGTTAAATATATATATATATATATTTGAGAAGCCGTGATAGCTCAGATGGTTAGCGCTCGCTGTAAGTTTCACAGTACGCGAGTAACCTGGGTTCGATCCCCGCCGGCAGCAATGAAATTGTTAATTGCAATTTTAAGTGCTGATTTACCACGTTCTCGGCGGTGAAGGAAAACATCGTGAGGAAACCTGCATGTCTGAGAAATAACAAAAAAAATATTTTGAAGACATGTGAAGTTCGCCAGCACGCATTGGGGCAGCGCGGAGGACATTTCCTAGCCCTAAAACCCTCTCACAGAAATGAGAGGAGGCCTGTTCCCAGCAGTGGGGCGTATATGGGCTGTAACTTAAATACTTTTAAAAATTTGAAGGCTCCGTGGCGCAGTGGCTTAGCAATGAGTTGCAGCGCCTGGGAGCCGCGGTTTCGAATCCCGCACGGAACAAGTATTTGTATGGCCTACAAATAATTGTTCTAGGTCTGGATGTTTGTCCTTGTGAAATCTATGTATGTAGTGTGGAGGGAACGTTTTTTTAAAGTAAAAAAAAGAAAAAAATATTATTAATGGGTCGCCAAAGTTGTTGTTATATGTTAAGATTCTAATGCTATAAAGGAGTAAATAAATAGTTAAAATTAAAAAAAATCGACAATAATTGTAACGTTTTACGTTAATATTAGAGAAATACATAACAATTACACTTATCTGTGGTACTATGATGCTTATGAATATTACTTTATTAAAATTCACTTCGCTACATTGGTTTTGAAATAATAGTATATTAAAAGGTAAGAAAGTAAGAGTGACAAACTGCTACACAGTCAATCTGATGGCAGGCCTCTGTCACTCTTGCTACCTGCGTGAAATAATTACCTACAATAGCGAGCTGCCCCAGGGGTAGATCGCAGTTAGGGCTAGCGCGTTCTAGGCGATTGAATGTTAAAGTTTTTTTAACGCTGTAATGTAATAATTTAACTACAGAAGTAATACCTAAGTACTTTATTACAAAATTTAGTTGAAATTTACTTCACTACCCAAGTACCTACTTAGATACCTATACTCGTCTTTGTAATTAAAATATTTTAAGTTATAATAGCACAAAATACTGAAATTAAAACTTTGTTTACAAGATTTTCAACTAAGTAGATTACGATCATATTTCTGTTAGGAATCGTATTTCGGGTTTATTTGTTGTTTACGCTATTTACCTATACGAATTACGAACCAAGCATCGCGATTCCCGACGAATGGCCTTACAAGTTGCATGCGTTGGGCACAGAACTCACGTAGTAGATAAAATGGTCGATCATAGTCAGCATAGGTACTTTACCTAAGTAACTTACCATTTCACAATGTATTTTTACACTTTATTAACAGCCCTTAGCAACCACGGAAAGTCCGTTGTGACGTTGTAAGGAGAAAAGATGCAAAGTAATACGGACACTCGCGCGCAGCGATAAAGTTTTATTTAGATTGCGTGCGCGATTTATCTGATTAATAATAACTATGTAGGCTATTAAAACGTCGGCAAGCAGTCAACATCAAAACTGTGCAACTTCTGTACTTAGTACTATTATTTATTCTGTGCTGATGGTAAGTTTTGTCTAGGTGTCCGTCTGGGCAGGTACTTGTCTGCTAGTGCGTGCACTACTGTGTTCCTGTTTGAAGACCAGTATAATTGCAAACTGTAAGGCAATCCATGTAGTTCTCAGAGGTGACAACGCATCTGCCTTCTTTATTTGAAGTTGGTTGCAGATGTACATTAGTATTTTGCATTTATTCACTTACGCAATTTTTACTATTTTTAATTTTAAATATTAGTAAAACAAAAGTTAATATTAAAAAAATATTTTGAATACATACCTTGTTTTTCACAGACTATAAAGTAAGGCCGCGATAAAAAAATTCATTGAATAAATTTTTTATTGAATAAAATAGCAATTTTATTCATTAGTGTTTACTCTTAATATTGTCTTGGAATTCTTCACGTATTAGTGCAGTATAAAAATAATAAACAAGATTTATTGAGAGCGGGTAGCGTGACCTTGTCAAGTCGACAGTAAAACCTAATCTCGCTTCGCGTTTGGGTGTACAATATGTCTACCATTAACTCCAAACTAAAAACAGCCCTCTCAAAATAAATTTTAATACTGCAATTTAATAACAAAATGCAATGTCGTTAGTGCCAACATGCGAACCGTCATTTTACAGCATAACATAGCTTTTCAAATGCTCTTAACATTATAACGTCGAATCAAACTATACGCATTAACAACTACTAGCGAATTAAAAGGCCCACCATATTTAGTCATGAAAGCGTACAGGCCGCTATTAAGAATTATGCCGTAAGTTCTCGTCTGAAATGCTTGGAAATTAGGCCCATGGCGTTTCGCGACCCATTCTGAAAGGAGCACGCGAAGTTAAAATGTCGCCTTGCGAGCACGCGACTAACCTTACAATATAATGGACACGAATATTTCATACTCGAGTCAAAATACTTCAACCGCAGTAACGAAATGCCAAGCTGGCTTTTTAACCAATATTGCAGCGATAAGATACGTCATAACTTAATTTACGTTTTATTTTGCTTACTTGTGTTATGCAATAAGTAGGAAAACGCTCAATGGGGAACAATATCAAGTGTTTTTAACATATTTGTCCTTTCACAAAGCCGCGGTGTGGTAGGTCGGGCCTTTGACGATCTGGAAGAGCTTCGAGGCTTCGATCCTAAGGCCATCAGAAATTTGACATCAGGGCTGCAGTAATTATTAATCACTTTTGTAAATTAATGCTGATTTACAACGTGTTCAGCGGTGAAGGAAAACATCGTACGGGCAGACGAGCTGAAGTGACACCTTTTTTATAAACCTTAGTGAACACTACGACGGGATTTGAATTCAAAACCACCATTCCATCAATTTATCCATTATAACCTATAACAGCCCACTGCTGAATAACCCCCCAGACTCTGTTTAACTTATTAAAGCACAATCATTCATACATTACTGCCCTTCACAAGTCCACTGAACATAGGTCTCCCACATAGATTATATCCCCCCCTAAAAGGGATTAAGCTATAGTTGCCACGCTTAGCAAGCGGGTTGGCAACTGCATTTTTTATAACATTACACATTGAATAAAACTACTAAGACGGATTTTATCGCGTTTAATTTAACTTAAATTTTTTAATTTCCGACGTTTCGAGTGCTTTGCGACACAAAGGTTATTTAATTATATTCTTAAGTATTTGTGGAACGAATACAGCAGATACGGAAGCATTCTTGGGTCGGAGTCAACTCCACTCTGGATTCGAGTTGGTGGACTGCGGGGGAAGGGTATCCTCTCTGTTTTACGCAGCCGAAACAGCAGATCAAGACCGTCGATCAAGGTGAGTGCACAGGCAGAGATGGGGATGTACGATTATGCGATTACGCGTTAAAGTTCCCGTAGGCCTACCGATATGCGGTGAGCACGATATACTTCGTCCTAAACCTATCCCCCCAGCCTATTACGACATCCATGGGACAAAGTTGGGTGATTCTGTGTCGCCATAATAGATTCCTCCACACAAATAATTTATTTTATTTTTTTAGTAATTTTTCTATTTGTTTTAACTTATAGAACTGAAATATATATGAACTAAATTCCTCTAACAGTCTGTAATCAGACATAGTGTTCGAAAATCGTCTAATACTGTACAAGTGGTGATAAAGCACGAACCAAACTAGCACTTCATCAGTATTATGACGGTGGAATCAGCCTAAGAGAATCATCCATTGTGACTAATTTTATTTATGGCCAGCGCCCCCAACACATTTATTACCGCGAAACAGGCGAGCCAATAAAACCACTGAATCTAAGAGAAAAACTGCTCTCTTCTCTATAAATATTTTATTTCGGATAGTGAAAAGTAGGGTGACCAGGATTAAGCGATAGTGCGGGAAAAACGTTATGGTACTCCATCGAATGCAGAGATTTTTTTGATATATTCATTTTTAATTTATAAAACACGCTTTGAATATAATATTACAGGGTTTTAAAAGTTTTATAACTAATAATTGATCGCATATTTTAATTACTCGACTATTTTCTATTAGCGATATATACTTTAGAATCCCTACAGCCACTTAAGAGGAGAGTCTGAAATTTACCCCTATCAAAGTTTATCATCAAGCACTTTGTATCTAAATTAATGCTAGAAACACAGACAAACAAATCATAAATAAAGAAAAAACTTTTTATAGAATAAGGGTGACAAGCGAGTACACAGTCCACCTGATGGTAAGTAGTTGCTGTGGCCCATAGACATCTACATCCATGCTCAACTACAAATCAAAATGCAGATGCGTTGTCGCCCGTGAGGACTAAGATAGAATGCCTCGTTTCCAGTAAAAAGGATCTCCGGTTCTGTACACTCACCATACGAAACACAGCAGCGTTTAGCTGCTATTTTACGCTGGTATTCTGTGAGAGCGTCGTCCTTCTCCGGTCGAGCCGACCCATTCGTGCTACTACTATACTACTAATATAGCTGCAGCATGGCTCTACCACATACTTAAAGCACAAGAGTAGCTAAGGAGTGTAGTTATCAGCTTAAATATGTTAGCAGAAATAAATAATTATAATATTAATTTTGTAGTCACGCCATTTCATTACGCGGGAAAGACATATTAACTTTTCTATAGAGTATTAACTTTTCTATGGAGTAGCAGATGTCGAGAAACGTCATGTAATGTTGATTTAATTAATAGAACTCACCTTTTAATATGAAGATGAAAAATTTCCATCAGATTATATTTCTAAAGCATTTTTTAATTAGAATGTAATGAGGTAAGATAGTCGTCAAATTAAACAAATTATATATAATAATAGTTTTTGGGGTGAGATAAATTGAAAATCATAAATCATAGAAGTGCAGAAAACGATACATAAGGATAAGTACTAAGATGTTATTTACCTATTAGAAAACGCAATCAGATCCATACCATTGTATAAAAGGTTTTAAACACAAAATATGTCCACCAATAACCTACTGTTATTGTCGCCCTATAAACGGCAGCTCGGGAACTTTTACTAATGTCTACCAGTCAAATGGACTCCAGAGAATTGACTCATTGAATACAGAACTCTATATCTATGCAATAAAGTGTGTTGCTCGATATTGTGTGAAATATAATACTTATAATACAGCCACTTCGACTACCACTCATGCATATGGAAATTGAGTGTTAGGTCACAGAATAAATACCTACGCTTCGTCATGTACACTTGTATTTTCCCCGCTAACTTTTATAGCGAAGCGAAATTACGGATTCGATGTCGTGTATGGCACAGGCTTTTGACATTAAAGTCGATATGGCGAGAGTGGCTTGTAACGTTTAGACTAGCCTATAGTTTTTAACATTTAAAAGCTGGGTTTTGGGCCGTAAAGCAAACAATATTATCAGTTTTCTGCAGTTTTATGCTGTGTAATTTTAGTTATAGACTGCCCAGTTGATCTAGTGGTCGTAAACGCGATTGCTAATCATAAGGTCGGTTTGACTCCTGGGTAGGGGCAAAATTACTTATTGGGTTTTTCATTAGTATTCTCATTAGCAGCCAGGTGTCAGGAAATGTGCAGTGTTTCACCCTTGCGCCTCGGAAAGCACGTGATGCCGTTGGTCCTGCGCCTGATCTCTCTCCGGTCGTCTCGGATTACCGTCCCATCGGACTTTGTACACCTGTGCTTGTGCATACACTCGGGCACTATTTTTATTTACATTCTTGTCTTGAGCAGTGGTTGGTCTCCTTCGAGAGTGGTCAACGTTACTGAAATTCGGCCTGGAGGACAGTATTATTAATACAAATTTTAGTTAGACTGCTTTATAGAGAAAGACATTGAAATCTTGCTCTGACATAGGATTTTCGTTGCTTTTCATCAAAATTTAAACTCATATTAGCCTTAATCATAAACCTGCCTACCCTCTTACCGATACCCTTGTAGCCGAACAAAAGTACGCAGCTGAACATAGGATACATATAATAATTGTTCCGGGTCTGGATGTTTGTCCTTGTGTTATGTATTATGTATGTAAACTGCCTTTACGATACAGCAGAAAATCTTAGTATGAGGGTAACGTTTATATTAAAAAATATTAAAGTATTACTATACAATATAAAATAATAAATTAAATTATGTCATAGCACTAAAACTAAAATAAAGTCACTAATATAATATATTAATTTTATGTACACCTTATATTTTATAATACCAGCATCGAGGGACGGGACCGTTTTCAATGGAATTAACTTATTAATGTCCCTAATTTAATTTGGATCAGTCCATTGGGACCATTAATATGGGTCAGGTTTGTTCTTTCGAAGTTATGTATATCCATATCCCTTTAATAATTTCTAGGCTTGCGGTTTAAATGATAACATTTACAATATTAGTTGTTTTTATTAATATACTAGCTGCTCCCCGCGACTTCGCCCGCGCGTAATTTAGGGTTTTAATTATGTTGCGCGGAACCCTAATTATTTTTCTAAAATATAAGTAGCCTAAGTTATTCCTTATAACATCAGCTATCTGCCAGTGAAAGTCCCGTCGAAATCGGTCCAGCCGTTTCGGAGATTAGCCGGAACAAACAGACAGACAGACAGATAGACAGACCGATTTTAAAAATTGTGTTTTTGTTATAAGTACCGTATATATTTTCATATGCATTTAGTAAAAATCTGTTGTTTTGACATTACAAACAGACACTTCAATTTTATTTATTTGTATATATATATATATAGATTAATAGATTTGCATTGATTCAAAATTAAATATGTAAATTTATTATCTGACAGACAGATTTACAGTCACACACACACGCACGCACGCACGCTCGCACACACACACACACACACACACACACACACACACACACACACACACACACACACACACACAAACACGCACGCGCGCTCGCATGCACGCACGGTCTAAGTACGGTCCTCGGTCACCTGCAACCGCCTTTTACCTGCGTGTTTAATCAGGTCGTCCCTCCTTCTATTGGGGGGTTCAATATTTTTATCATTATTGCTGTAGCCATGCTGCACCTATAATAATATGGTTGTAGCACAAATGGGTGGGCTCGACAGAGGAAGGACGACGCCCTCACAGAATACCAGCGTAAAATAGCAGCTACTGCTGTGTTTCGTATAGTGAGTGTAGATAACCGAAGACCCTTATTACTGGATGTGAGGCATTCCCTCTTAAACCTCAAGGGTGACAATGCATCTGTATTTTCATTCTTAATTGAAGATAAGATGTAGGTGTTTATAGGTTGCAAGCATCCAGGTGGACTGTGTGCTCGTTAGTCACCCTTATTCTATAAAAAAAACCTTCTGTCTTCTTCTTCATCATCAGCTTGAAAAACTGCTGGACATGGGCTTTTTCCGTCGGGAGGATTTGCCATAAACGTTTGACAGGCAGAGTAGTGTTCGCAGTACCAGACGTCTCGCGCCATTGACGTTGCTTCTCGTCGCCGGTCAAGATATTTTGACGTCTGGCGAAACCGAAAATTAAACCGCCATCTATCGGAAGTCATGGACATTTCTGGGGCATCCCATAGTCACCTCTTTAGACGCTCACGGAACGAAATGAGGAGATTCCCTTGCTTCGACACAACACGGCTTACTTTTTATAAATTTTAATAAATACGAAAAGCTTTAAGCTGTCCGCAAGCTGTTGCAAACAAAAAAATAACTTTTAATAAAAGTAAAAGCAGACTTATATAACTAAAAACAACAAATACCCGCTCTAAACTTTGGAAAATATTTCCCCTATGAGGCAATCATGGGGGAGGCCTATGTTCAGTAGTGGACATTTAATAAGCTGTAAGGTAATTTTGTTTTGTATTATTAATTTCAAAGATTTTTGCACAATAGAACGGATCTTAGACGAAAAGTAACGATTGATAAATATAGAAACGGGCGAAAGCAAAACGATCGTCATGTACATAATTAAGGTAACGTACTACTAAGACGATAAGTAACAAAAGAAGTAAAGGAGACACCAGCTCACAGATGTAAGATAACAAAGTACGCCTTCGTTACGAATAAACGAGGGGTCCGATTCACAGCTCCTAGATCAAATATCTGATACAAAGTTGTACTTATAATCTTCACGTTGTTAAGTACGAAGTCTTAAACGTAAATCGCGTAATTAAACCGCGAGTATTCAACGTTGGATCGAGCGTTGCGAGAGCGTGTTTAATGTTTCATGTTTCACAAATCTTTTAATACTATTATATTTACTTTATTTTTGTATTAGAAACTGATGATTTATACGAATTTGAAGTGCCGTGTAGTGGCGGTGTAAGAATAACTCCACTACCTCATTTCATCACGTGGATGTCGCAAGAGGCGACCTAGGGAAAATGAAACAGGAGAAGAGCAGCATCATCTACATGATAAACAGCTCATGAAGCCTGAAACATTGCAAATTGTTCTCCATTTTTAGGGTTCCGTACCCAAAGGTAACCAAGCCGCTGTCCGTCCGTATGTCTGTCAGCGGGCTGTATCTCATGACCCGTAATAGGCAGACAGTTGAAATTTTCACAGAATGTGTATTTCTGTTGCCGCTATAACATCAAATAGTAAAAATAAATTAAACATTAAAGGGGCTCCCCTACTAGAAACGTGCGTGATGGTACAGAACCTTTCATGCGCGAGTCCAACTCACACTTGGCAGGTTTTTTTATTTTCTAGGATTTTTTAAAAAATAATTATACAATTAAAGCTTGTTTAATTATTATAAAAAATAATTATAATAAAAACTATTGATATAATAATCCACATAATAAAATCAAAAATATATTTGTACATTTTAAACGTCATATTATGCATTAACACTTTTCGCCACGGTGGGTACATTTTCATAGTTGCCACGCTTGGCAAGCGGGTTGGCAACCGCAGTTTTATAGTAATTTTGATGTTATCAGAAAGATGCTACTGCCCATCTCATGGTTTGTTTTCCACTGTGGCCCTATATCGTCTCATGGGTAAGAACCCATGAGACGATATAGGGTAGTGGATATTCTCACACCGCTACTACACGGTTAACCGGTGGGAAAGAGGCTCCTACTCAAGAGGGACCGAAAGGTTCTTGAGTAGCAGCCTAGTACCGGTAAGCGAAGTGTAGGGCGGCACCCCACTAGATAGAGTGAGGACGAAGTGAAATTTAAATTTAAATTATTTAGTAGGAGCAGGAAGTCGATAGATGTGTAAGAATTTCGTGAATAAACCATGTAATGGCGGTGTAAGAATATCCACTACTCCATATCGTCCCGTGGTTGTCATAAGAGGTGACAAATAAAGGGAAACTGAAACAAGAGATGGGCAGCAGCATCATCCTGATAATAATTCAAAATTATAAAAAACTGCGGTTGCCAGCCAGCCTGCCAAGTGTGGCAACTATAGAGCAATCTATGAGGCAATCTATGGAGACTTGTGAAGGGCTGTAATGAATGATTGTGCATTAATAAGTTATCCGACATTTTGAACTACGTCTAAATAATATGAATATCAATTAATTACCGCGGCTAACGAAGCTAAAGAAGGCCATAAAATAAAATTAAATCAGTGTACCATTTCTTTTTTAAACGAATATTTAAAATGAATTTACTTTCCTGACATGTCGACAGATGCATCGCGACAGCAACGGGGATTAACCGCAGAACACGTTGACACAAAAGGCAAAGTATCACTGGCTTTAAAAAATATGTAAGCATTCAATTTACATAAAACGTAACATTTATAAGACAATCTATCCTAACATTTTAAAATTTGGCTATATATTTGAAGTATTAGTTATGAGAAGTAAAAATTGTTCTTTTTGCATCAGGCTTACTCATTAAATCGACGTCAAATTAAGAAGTGCTTGAAGTTACTCCCTCCCTTTTAATTAAATGACAATAGAAAGAGACATGTATACGGTAATTAATAGTAAATTAACGTGGTAGAGCCATGCTGCAGTTATATTATGGTTGTAGCACGAATAAATCGGGCCGGGGTATTTTATTTTCTTACTTATTTATTTAACATAATAGAAATACACACTGTTACAGTTTTACAGTCTGCCAAACTGCTCAGAAGTTTGTTGATTGAAAAAAAAATCCAAATAGGCCTTGTAATCATTGAATATCGCTTACTTAAATGAACTTTTTTTTATAGAATAGTGGCGACAACTGAACACACTGTCCACCTGTTGGTAAGTGGATGCTGTGGCCCATAGACTTCTACATTTTTCCTAGATTAAGAATCAAAATGCAGATGCTTTGTCACCCCTAATTTCTAAGATGGAATGCCTCGTTTATAATCAAAAAGGTCTCCGGATCTCCACACCCACCATACGAAATACAGCAGTGAGCGATCCGATTTGTGCTACAACTATAATATAGCTGCAGCATGGGTCTACCATGTATGAAAACGTAGAGAGTAGAGAGCGTAGCGTGTAAAATGTAATATAAAAGAAAATTGGTGGTTAACATGACATGGTACCTTTTATTAAACGAATACTAGGGAAACATGAAGTGTAAGAATGTAGACAATGTGATAAAGTGTTTCAGTAAAACTACGAGTATGTCCCAACAGTTTTATTACATCCTCAGAGGAGGAAAATGAAGAAGTCAAAGGGAGTTGGTCTATGGATGTATGATAATAAAGTAAGTTAGACTCTACTTCGCTTTGCTAGTACCGAGAGATACGTTTCACAGCTGCTGGATGAAATACTTGATACAAAGTTTTACTTATGAATTTCATATTGTCAATTTGTGGCATCTTAAGCGTATATAATATTATGTTATTAAAACATACGTATTTCTTAATTTGTGTTTTGTATTTGTACTTGCTAATTAACTAAAACATAATGAAAATTTACTTCATTTTGTTTCTTAACATTCATATGTTTTTTATTTCGTGTTACGATTTTCAAATTAATCAGTTTAGCTGAACGTTCATTAAACGTTCATTACATAGAAATTAAGAAAATCGTGTTTTAACCCTAAATCTATGTTTGTAATTACTCTAAGTACTAGCTAGCCCTTGCTACACGAGGTCAAATGGTGTCAATAAATGGAAGAAGAAACTAAAAACATTCGATTTATATAATGCCGATGAACTTCCTTCAAAACCTATTTACCATCAGAATTATTTGAGAAACAGAAATTATTTATAAGGCGATTACTTGTGACATAGTAATAAGTAATTGCAATAAAAATCTATGGGAAAGAAAGGTTCTTGAGTGGCAGCCACGTGCCGGTAAGTGAAATGTAGGACGGTCCTTCACTAGGACACGACTTGGCGATGGTGGTTTGTGGTATTTGTTGCGGGAGGCGTATGTTCAGCAGTGGACTTTTGAAGGAAATGACGATGATGACGAAAGGCGAAAAAAATAATGAGTTAAATAATAATGAGAAAATTTTTGACAACGTTCTAAAAGTGAAAAATTTTATACGAAAATTAGAATGTATAATTAAAATATTTTAATGATTTACAAGTAAAACCAAAAAGGGTTCAAATTTGAATATGAATATGCCCTGTACGCATATTCTGAGCGATTATTTAGAACAACTTTACAAGCGTACATTATAGGGTAAGAAGATATGATAAAAAAGGATCAAATAACTCAACGGTCTGCTATTTATATACCTGGTTACTTATGTGAATTTTGTATACAACAGGAAAATACTGGCAACTTGTAATAACTTGCACTTTTACCAAAAAATTCTTTATACGCCGTGTAGTGGTAACGAAAGTGTGCCGAGGGTGTAATAAGAAGCGACAGAGGGAAATGAAACGAGATGGGCAGCAGCATCTTCCTAATAACAACTTAAAATAATGCAACAAAATATAAATAATAATTATTGTGATTTAAAATTAAAACATAGTACATATAAAATTAAATCACATATAAACGCAGCCAGCGTTTTCGGCACGATAACACAAGGAGTAGGACTGTATGATAATTTAAATTTATAGGTTTAGTTTTTCTTTAGAGTTTTTTAATATTGTGTGTTTTCTTTTAGTTAGATTTAATTTTATACTATGTTTTAATTTTAAATAACTTAAAATAATAAAAAATGCGGTTGCCAGCTCTCCTGCCAAGCGTGGCAACTATGCCAAATATCCCCTATGAGGTACTCTATAGGTGAGGCCTATGTTCAGCAGTGGGCTATTTTAGGCTGTAATGTTAACGGATATTTCTTCATACAAGGAAATTTAAAAAAAAGATGTCATTGACGCTATTATAAGACGTGATGTCACGTTCACGTCCTTAACTAAGTAATTTATTTTTTCTTTTTTATTTTGAAATAGAAACTACCTACATTAAAAGTCTAATAGATTTAGAACAAGAGATATTTAGATTATTATAACAAGAGATTAAACTTAATTAGAATTTTCCATTTACTAAAATCCTTTTAATTTTCATACAGAGCGTTTTGAGTATTTTCCAAATATAACTACAAATCTACTTTATGATAGGTCAGAAGTAACGATCAACTTTTTAGTTACTTTTTCGCGAGTGTAATACCGGCATGACGTTGTAACAAAGGAAGGTGCCAAAAACGAAGATAGAAGAGAAACACGTACGCTCGTTTGATGTAGGTCATGTTAAGCTGTTACACCAGTGAAAATATCAACAAATGGCAAACGTTTGGTTAATGGCAAAACATTTCTCATTTGAAGTGACTGCTGGCATTTGAACTGGCTACTGTGCTATTATTATTAGAGTAACTGATTTAGAATTCTAGCCATAGTCTGAGATGTACATTTACGTTTTTATGTGAAATTTACATTTATCCTCGATAAAGAATTAAAATACAGTTGCGTTGTCCCTGAGGACTAAGATGGTATCCAGTTAAAAGGGTCCTAGGTTTTTTAAACTCACCATATAAAACACAGAATTATTAAGCTGCTATTTTACGTTGGTATGCTGTGAGAGCCTGATCTTTACCCGGACGAGCCAACCCATTCGTGTACACAACCTTAATATAGGTGCAGCATGACTCTAACACTTATAAAATCGTGATTGTTCCCATTCATTACACTGCATCCTTGGGTTGATATGTTTAAGCGCGTACACCTCATTATTATCATCATCAATCATTACAGCCTGTAAATATCCACTGCTGAATACAGGCTCCCCATAAGCCTCATAGGGCAGATATTTGCTACGTGTTACTATTACGGATCATGAGATACAGCCCGCTGACAGGCAGACGGACGGACGGACGGACAGACGGACAGCGGAGGCTTAGTAATAGGGTCCCGTTGGTTACCCTTTAGGTACGGAACCCTAAGAAGAAGTTCATTCCGAAATACGATAGTAAAAACGCACACAGGTACATATTTAGATTTTTCATTGCTAATGAAAAAGGTATGGATTCCCCAAATTAAAGTAGATTTTACAATACTATACATACACACACACACACACACACATATATATATATATATATATATATATATATATATAAATAACACGTTATCGGTTAATTGTAATATATGATGTAATTATTCGTTTCAAGTTTATCCGAAAATTTGAAGATAGTTTTATTTAAGAAAATCGAAAAATTTATAAAATAAATAGTCTTTGACGACTAACTTAAATCTTAATAACGCACCGTTAATAGATCGTATCCAAGCAAAGCCGGGGCAGGTCGCTAGTGTGACATAAAATCTTCATACTTCATGCTCTGTATTGTACAGTAAATCACAAATACGCTATTAATAATGTTTAAATTATTTTCTATACAAAAACCCAACAAATTGAAAACAACTGTCGAAGCAACTCCACCGCTTGCCGCCTTCACAACAGCTAAAGAATACAAAAAGCGAGAAACCGCAAGAATTGAAACATTTTATTTGTAGAGAAACAATAACAATGTCTTCGCAGTATAAGACAATTGTACCAATATTTTGCAAGAAAAGTATAGGAAAATAATTTGTGAGGAATTAGGTTTTTTCATGTTTATTGTTTTGTATTAAATCGTGTAGTGGTGGTGTAAGAATATCCATTACCCCTATATCGTCCCGTGGGTATAGTAAGAGGCGACAGAGGGAAACTGAAACAGGAGATGGGCAGCAGCATCTTCCTGATGACAACTCAAATAATAAAAACTGCGGCTGCCAGCCCACCTGCCAAGTTGCGACTATGGCGAAATCTAATATGCGGCAATCTGTGAAAGAGGCCTATGTTCGGCAGTGGACTTTTTATTAAAGTGCTTGGAAAACCAAGAAGATTGCGGATAAGCTAAGCCTTGCTTGTAACTTTATATTTGTAGTATAGTTGTAGCATGAATGGGTCGGCTCGACCGGGGAAGGACCATGCTCTCACAGAATACCAGCGTAAAATATGTTTTTTATGGTGTTTCGTATGGTGAGTGTAGAGAACCGGAGACCCTTTTTACTGGAAATGAGGCATTCCATCTTAGTCCTCAGGGGTGACAACGCATCTGCATTTTGATTTGTAATCGAGGATAGATGTAGATGTCTATGGGCCGCAGCAACCACTTATCACCAGGTGGACTGTGTGCTCGTTTGTCACCCTTATCCTATAAAAATAGCAACATACCATCATGTGGACTGTAAGAACGTTTGTCACTTCCATTCTATACAACTTAAATTGAAAAATTTAAAATCCCCCGAAAAGAACCCTACCCCTGCTAACAAAACAGCTGATGACCTTGAAACGGCTGAACCGATTTTGATAAAACATGTCTAAGAACCACCGCTAGAAAACCTGCTTTTAAATAAATAAAACAGCACCCAAATTGGTTCACCCGTTTAAGAGCTACGGTGCCTCAGACAGACACACAGACAGACAGATAGACACATAGCGGTAAAACTTATAACACCCCTCTTTTTGCGTCGGGGGATGACAAAAAATCTAAACTTGAATCTCAATGCAACGTTCAAACTTTTTAACTACATAACTGTAACAGTTTATTACTGTCTACTCCTCTCCACCATTCTGGGTTTATGTCAAATTCTTTCACAATTACTTCCATATCCCTCTGGAACAAATTGCTTGTTGACCTGCGAACAATACCTGGCAAAATGTTTTGAAAAGAAAACTATACGAGCATATCCATAGCCTACAAAGTTGATTTAACTTACTTTATATGTTTAAGAAGCTTTTCCATGTAAATCCAACAGTAGAATATTTTTCTGTATTTCATCCATCCATCCATTACGGCCCATCACAAGTAAACTGCTGAACAAAGGCTTCCCAAATAAATTGCCTCAATGGGGGGATATCGCGCTAGGTAACCCGCCTGGGGTTGGCAAACGCAGTTTTTTCTACTGAGTTGTTATCAGGAAAATGCTACTGTCCATATTACCCATGGGATCATACGGGGTAGTGGATATTCTTACGCCGCCATTACACAACTGTATTTAGGTACATTTAAATATAAGTTAAGTACAATCTTTAATTTCTTTTTAATTAAAACTTTATTTCAAGAAAGCTTTTCAATTTCAGTACATTTTATTCAAAACGACAAATGCGTGTCTCATTTTCTTATGATTTAATTTTTTTTTAAATAAAAGTTCATAGAAACGTAAGTTCGTGTATGTAAGATAAATGTACTCTCATTTCCCGACACAAAGCTTCAGGGAACTGAACCTTTTCGCAGTTAGCAGATGAAAAACTCTGCAGAATGTAAATCATATGAGTTGAAAGTGTATAATGAAATGAATATTTTGATGCATCCTACTATATGACGAATCCTATTATATAACTAATAATTATATAATTAATTATTATATAACTAATAATTATATAACTATATAATTAACTATTATATATTAATTATATAATTAACTATTATATAACTAATAATTATATAATTAATTATATGACGAATCCTATTATATAATTAAATGAATATTTTGGTGCATCCTACTATATGACGAATCCTATTATATAACTATGAAAGGAGGTCAGTGTCCATCTGTGGGACGTATATATGCTGTAACTTTCATCCATCCATGGCCTCCCTCATAGTGAAATGATTTTTGCCATAGTTGCCACGCTGGGCAGGCGGGTTGGCAACCGCAGGTTTTTTATTAGAAATATTGAGTAGGTATCAGAAAAATGCCGCTATTCATCTTCTGCTTAAGTTTCTTTCTGTCGCTTCTTACGGTATTTTGTGGTAGTGGTTATTCTAAGAGACGACGTTTATCGACGTTTTATCTTATCGGTCTGTAAGAGTTCACGGCTGGGGATAGATCATGGCATTATTACAATATACCTGAACTAAGCCTTGTAGTGAATAGGTGGTCCGTCTACCAATTTCGACCGTCGGTGTCATAAGCGACGCAAAGGAAAAGACCAGAAAAGCCTTATGGTGTCTGATAGATGGCGCATCTCGTCAATATGCTATATATAAAATACTATATTGCCAACGAAGAGCACCGTCGAAGAATAAAATAGATTAAATTATATTCAATATACTCGTAGATTACAAGAATTTCAATAAGAAAGTCATTATGTTTTTACCACTGGTTCAGATAAAACCTCTCCAGGAAAAACAAGAAACCCAGTGGGACATTTTAAAATATAAATTTACAATATACAGTAAATTAAGAAAACATTTAGAATAGCATGGTAGCGATAACCTCATTCCCAGGGCTATTATCAATTATGTTTTTAACGTGGTAGAGCCATGCTGCAGCAATATTAATTGTATAGTTGTAGCACGAATGGGTCAGCTCGACCGGGAATATGGTGGGGATATATCGGTTTCGTATGGTGAGTGTAGAGAACCGGAGATCTTTCTACTGGAAAAGAGGCATTCCATCTTAGTCCTCACGGCTGACAACGCATCTGCATTTTGATTCGCAAACGAGATAGATGTAGATGTCTATGGGCCACAGCAACCACTTACCATCAGGTGGACTGTGTGCTCGTTTGTCACCGTTATCCTATAAAAAAATGTTTTCTTTAATAGTATGAAAACCCTTATTATACAACTGTATAAAAACCTTAAAGCTGCGAGACATTTCGTATTGCGTTCACCATACAGCCAACGGTTACGATTAGCCATATCCTTTCCACCAAAGCCGTTTAATAAAGAATAGAAGATCCTGATTTGAATTCAATAATTTGAGGATCAAAAATTTAACCCAAAAATTATTTAGCTTACGAAAGAAAAAAAAATAATATCAATTTATTTATAGGTGGTATAAAAGCTGCGACAAATATAAGTTTTTTGAGTGGTTGTCCGAATATGGGCAACCATTTGCAAACACACCTGATGCTCGGGCTAATGCACTGACATAAACTTCGCAAAGCAAAGTTAAACGATATTGGTTTAACATAGCAGCTATATAGTAAGGAACTGCCTCGTTGGTCTAGTGGTTGTAGTAGTGCGACTACTGATCATGAGGTCCCGGGTTCGAATCCTGGGTCGGGCCAAAAAAAATCAGTTATTGAGCTTTTCCATCAAGAATTTCTCAGTAGCTGCCCGGAGACAGGAAGTTGGCGGTGTCTCACCTCGTGCCTCAGAAAGCACGTAAAGCCGTTGGTCCTGCGCCTGATCTCTCTCCGGTCGTGTCGGTTTACCGTCCCATCGGACTATGAGAGCGAGGGAGTGCACATGTGCTTGCGCATACACTTGTACACTCCGTTGAGGCTGGCCGCCGTGACTCGGTCTGGACGACATTATTATTATAGTAAGGAAAGCTTATTTGGTGAGAAGGCAATTTGGTGATAAACTCTTAAAAGTCTTTCACGACGTTACCTATGCGCAGTGACGCCAAATGATACAAGCAGTTTGCCGCAAGAGCGAAAGCGCATTGTCATTGAACAGTGACGCATCTTTTCGTGTCATTGCGCGCATAGGTAAAGTCGTGAAAGACTTAATAGTCTATCACCAAATTGCCTTTCTCTCAAATAACCTTTGTTACCTATTGTAGTTGTAGTACGAATGGGTCGGATTTTCCCCAAAATTCAAGCCAAATATTATTGTAGTCTTATATTTAAACATTTAATGAAGTTGAATTCCTTTTATACTTATCTTTACTTAAAACCCTTTACTTTTCATCATAACGCAAAGACGGATATTTAAAACAGCACTTTCTTTAAAAACACTACATAATATACGCGGCCTCTTAGGCCTCACGTCGGTACTAACGTTACATAAAATGCACGTCGGTACTTAAGGGGACTACAGGAGCTAAACGCAAGTTTTATAATGCCTTAAAGTATATGATCCATTGCATGAAAAAAATCAGAAAAATATATGATATTTTATAGAATATATGCTAGTTAGATAGTGTGTTGAAAACATGATACTACTAATTTGATACGATAGAAAAACATCACAAAGATACCTCTAAAAATTACTTTTAACGATTAAAAACCATACTAATATACATACAATCATTCTGATTTTTGTCAGATTATTCTACAAGCAACGTATATAACGTAATAGTATTTTAATTTTTTTAGTCCAATCAATAGATTTTTTTTTCAAATCGCATATTCTTATTTCTGAACATAATACGTACGCATGTGTGCGTAAGCGCCTGTGTACCGATAGTGACGGCTGAGGCCTTTTCTATACAATATTGTGTAAATGTGTGCGTGCGTCTTTCGAGGTAACTTAGCTCTTGTAGTCCCTTAAAGGTTAACACGCTTTTATTAGCTTGATATGTATCTATGTAACGGAATCTACGGAACTGTTAGACCAGAAGTACCACGCTCACACAAATACTAGCATGAAATAGGATTATAATTCTGCCATGTTTCGTATACGAGATGAGAAATTAATGCCATTTCTACTGGTAAGAAGGCATTTTATCTTACTACCCAGGAGATTACGCATCTGCATCTTGATTCTTAATTTTAAATTAAAATTTAATTTCGCTGAAGTTTAAATTTTCGTTGCATAAATAAAACTAATTTTATGGATTTTATTGCGTTTAATTTTTCTATCCCCGTCTTTTCGGTCACTTTACAGCACCCATACTCATGGGGGTGGGGACTCGCGCGTAAATATAAGAAATTATTCTCACAGCAGTAATTAAATATTATTTTTAAACTAGATCACACCAGATCTGGTGCTTGATGGTAGAAATAGGCAACACAGACGGCCTCCTGGAGAGCAGTAATAAACTGATCTCAAAATCATTAAGTCACTCTATGCAAATATGTAAGAATTCTTTATATGATGTGTGATAGAATAAAAAAAAATTTTAGAAACAGTCTCAGTTACAGCCCATCAAAGTCCACTACTGTACATAAGCCTCCCTTATAGATTGTGCCATAGGAAGGATTTGCCATAGTTGCCACAGAAACAGCCTATTTTCACTTAAGTGCTAATTTCATTTAATTGAATGTAATGTATGTATGACTGTAGTACAGACTTTACATACTTTAAATCAAATGCAATTTCATTATGTTAAGAAGAAATGAGGTATCCGTTTCGTAGCTGCAAGATGAAACATGTAATGTAAAGTTTCACTTGTCTCTTGAATTATTAAGTAACGAACACTTATACTTAAGTACGTCTTGTTACGAAACCGTACACGTGTCTTGTCAGAACAGTCCAATAAATTTTCAATTTCAATTACACCAATTTTATTAGGGAATGAAAGAGAGGAACAGTGAGCAAGAGAGAGAGAGCTTACAGTCCATCTGATGGGAAGTGGATACTGTGGTCTTGGAACTTCGAATATGTTGGCACATATTAAGAGAAACCATCCTCAGGCTACAGTGGAGGTGGATCGAGGTCAAGTGGGTGATCAGCCAGGTGCCACACAGGCACAGGAAACATCTACTAGCACGACACAAGAAAAACCAACGGATACTCCGCGCCCCATATTTCAGACTACTCTGAAAATGACCGCATCAAGTAGCAAAAAGAAAATCGATAAATATTTGACTATGATGATCATACGGACTTTCAGCCGTACTCAATTGTTGAAGACAAGGGTTTTAGGAAGCTGGTTGAAGCATTGAATCCAAGCTATAAACTACCAAGTAGACAGAGGATCAGGTATGACCTAATGCCAGAACTTTACCAATGCGCAAAGTTACAGCTTGCTAGCATGCTTGAAAATATTAAGAATGTTGCACTCACTGCTGATATGTGGTCGAATCAAAACATGGATTGTTTCCTTACTGTCACAATACATTTTTTTAACCAAAACATTTTAAAAAGCTACGTATTAACTACATGTGATGTTCCAACTTCACACACAGGCGAAAATTTAGCTGAAATTATGACAGATTTACTAACAGAATGGAAAATATTAGGAAAAATTTCTGCTATTGTTACTGATAATGGTACTAACATGGTGAAGATGTGTAATTTGCTGGGAATACGGCACATGCCGTGTTTTGCCCATACGCTTAATTTAACTTTGGACGATTCTATGAAGCTTTCTCAGGTGGAGGACATAACTAACAAATGTAAAGCCATAGTGAAATTTTTTAAGAAATCATCTGTAGGTTGGCGAGCGCTAAAATTAGCTCAGAAAGAAAGAAACCCCGATTCTACTCCTTTGAAGTTGATACAAGAAGTATCTACAAGATGGAACAGCACATTCTACATGATGAAGAGAATACTACAGCTAAGTGACATTCTCGCATTGGTGTAGGAAATTAGATCAGGCGCCAGACTACTTAACTGCTTCGAAGAAGAAGCAGGAGAGAGATTATCAACATTTTGGAAATATTCGAGGAAGCTACAAAACTCGTCAGCGCTGATCAATATCCAACTAGTTCACTAGTTATTCCGTTAATATGTGGACTATTTGAAAATTGAACACAATAGAAATTTGCCTAACAACAGATATAGGCAAGATGTTTCACTCATCAGTGAGGCGAAACATAAGTAGCAGACTCTTGGCATATGAGACAGAACTGTATCCCAAATGGATACATATTTACATCCAGTATTAAGAACAGGATTCCGTCACCCGGAGAACATGCAGTCGGCTAAAGAGTTAGTCAGGAAAGAATTATCCCATAACTTAAAAGATTGTGCCGATAGCTCTATGCCATCGACTTCGGAGCAGCCAGGTAGTAGCACAGAACAGAAAAAACCTGGACTGCTGGACTTCATAAAACAAAGAAGACCCAATACTAATTTAACTGCTTCTGCAGTTAATATTTTACGAATGTATTTGGAGACAGATCCACAAAATGAAGAAGCCGAGATCACAAAAGCAGCTGAAAGTGCGGGAGCTTTTTGGTCCAGCAACAAACACTTGGCGCCATTAAATACAATAGCGCTAAAGTATTTAGCTATACCAGCCACATCGGTACCTTCAGAGAGGATGTTCTCTAAATCAGGATATGTATTGTCCTCTAGAAGGAGCAGGCTACAAGCAGATGCTGTGGACCAAATTGTTTCATAAACCAAAACTACGATTTGTTAGAAACAGGCAAAGTATAACATTTAAATTTGGTAATTACTTATCTGATCGATGACCACTTCCTTTCTGTGATTGTTATTTTACCTCATTATTTTAAGAAAAATAAATAATAAGCCATAATTCAAAACTGGTATTTTATTAGGAAAAACCTTACTATCTTGACTCTGGTAAGTAATAAGAAACAAATTTATAAATATTTAACCATGATGATCGCTACTGACTTCCAGCCCTATTCAATTGTTGAAGACAGGGGATTTAGGAGATTCACAGAAGTTTTGAACCCAAACTATAAATTACCAAATAGACACAAAATCACTTTCCGCCGCTTTTGCAAGTCGTCTGTACCTCCAGAAAGGATGTTTTCGAAGTCAGGTTAAGTGTCTTCAAAAAGAAGCAGGTTGCAAGCGGATGCTGTCGATCAGATCTGTTTTCTCAATCAAAATTACGACTTATGCGATTAGTTATTTTCAAGTTAAAGGTATTTTGATTTTAATAAAGTAGATTTAAAAAGATTAGAGCTTTTGTTCTTTCTATAAAAAATAAGAAAAACCTAAAGTACCTTAAAAACCGGTTTTTCTTAACGTAATCGGTTTAAACCGGTGCTGAAAATTGTAATCGGTTAACATCACTAGTCCACAGACGTCTATATTAATACTCAATTAAGAATCAAAATGGAGATGAACCGAGGCATTACATCTGTCTGTGTCATCTCTGAGGACTAAGATGGAATGCCTCTTTTCCAGTAAAAGGGTCTCAGGTTCTCTGCAGTCACCATACAAAACACAACAGCATTAATGAACAAATGAACAAATTATGTGTGTGTGTGTGTGTGTGTGCGTGTGTGTGTGTGTGTGTGTGTGTGTGTGTGTGTGTGTGTGTGTGTGTGTGTGCGTGTGTGTGTGTGTGGGTGTGTGCGTGTGTGCGTGCGTGTGTGTACATACACGCACACGTGTGCAGTGTGCGTGTGTGCGTGCGTGTGTGTGTGTGCGTGCGTGTGGGCGTGTGCGTGTGTACACACACACACACACAGTCGCATATTTGGGGCACGTGCTCAGGCACGAGAGGTACGAACTCCTAAAACTTATTATGATGGGAAAAGTTGCCGGAAAAAGAGGCGTCGGTCGCAGAAAAAAGTCATGGCTATGTAACATCCGGGAGTGGACGGGGATCGCGAGTGCCGCCGAATTGTTTCGCCTCGCGAAGAATAGGGCGGAGTTCACTAAGCTGACTGCCAACCTTCGCTAGTCGGAGAGGCACCAGAAGAAGAAGAAGAAGCAAATGTCCTAAACACGAACTCCTAAATAGGGTTTAATTGATTTTTCTTCTTGCTTGTTTTATTTAAGACTTCTTTGTCATGTGTTTAGGAGATATAGTACATAAGTTAACATGAAAACAACGAGCTACATGGAGAATGACGAACTTACTTACCCATCATTTTTATAGAATTCCAAATTTACTAAAGGTTCAATCGTTCATTCGTCAACACGCGAACACACAGTCCACCTGATGGTAAAAGGATGCTGTGGTCCATAAACATCTATGTTATATTGTGTAAACATACATCTTTCCTCGATTAAGAATCAAAATACGTATGCGTTGTCACCCCCAAGGATTAAGATGAAATATCTCGTTACCAGTATAAAGGGACTCTGGTTCTCTACAGTCACTATACGAAACACCGCAGCATTTAGCTGCTATTAACTATTGTATTCTGTCAAAGCGTGTTCCTGCCCCGGTTAAGCCGACCCATTCGTACTGCAACCTTTATAAAGCTGCAGCGTGGCAGTACCACGTAAAACAATCATGTTATTCATATATTATATAATGGTCAATAAGATGCAAATATTTTTTATAAGTATACTAGGTGGCCCAACGTCGACGTTGTTCTGCCCTTTCACTTCGAACACACAACAGACTTTTTACAGTGTTAAATAAAATTAATTTAATTACTCGACTCTAGTATCACCTACTGGGTTCAGATTTTGTGATTATCTTTTTTGGCACTAAACCAACTTAGTATATTGTGAATATGTTATTTTGTTTGATACATTTTAGATATAGATGGGGCCACTTATCAGATCCTAGCTTATCTATGAACCGTCATCTCGACTTAACAAATAAGTACGTTGTATGAATATGACCTTTTTTTTTTTTTTATAGGATAGGGTGACAAACGAGCACACAGTCCACCTGATGGTAAGTGGTTGCTGTGACCCATAGACATCTACATCTATCTTCAATAAAGAATCAAAACGCAGATGCGTTGTCACCCGTGAGGACTAAGATGGAATGCCTCTTTTCCAGTAAAAAGGGTCTCCGGTTCTCTACACTCACCATACGAAACACAGCAGTGTTAAGCTGCTATTTTACGCTGGTATTCTGTGAGAGCGTGGTCCTTCCCCGGTCGAGCCGACCCATTCGTACTACAACTATACTACTAATATAGCTGCAGCATGGCTCTACCACGTAAATATAGCTGCAGCATGGCTCTACCACGTAAAAAATTGACCTCAATCGGTCAAGTCCTTCATAAGTTACGCGATCGCTAAGCTTCCATGCTGTTTGTTAAATGAGTATTGTAAATAATTGTACAACCTATTTTATATTGTATAATGTTACTGTGGAAAAAAGAATTGTTTTGTATCTGATATAAAAGTAAAAAATTACTTTTAATTGTTCGTGTAGTGGTGGTGTAAGATATCCAATACAAGGGGTATATCGCGCCGCGGTTGTCGTAAGAAGCGACAAAGGAAACTGAAACAGGAGATGGGCAGCAGCATGTTCCAACAACTTAAAATAATAAATGCTGCGGTTGCCAACCCGTCTGCCAAGCGTGGAAGCTATGGCAAAATCCTTTCTATGAGGTAATCTATAGCGGAGGCCTATGTTCAGCGGTGGACCTTTATATTTTCTGTATTTCATCCATCCATCCATTACGGCCCATCACAAGTAAACTGCTGAACAAAGGCTTCCCAAATAAATTGCCTCAATGGGGGGATATCGCGCTAGGTAACCCGCCTGGGGTTGGCAAACGCAGTTTTTTCTACTGAGTTGTTATCAGGAAAATGCTACTGTCCATATTACCCATGGGATCATACGGGGTAGTGGATATTCTTACGCCGCCATTACACAACTGTATTTAGGTACATTTAAATATAAGTTAAGTACAATCTTTAATTTCTTTTTAATTAAAACTTTATTTCAAGAAAGCTTTTCAATTTCAGTACATTTTATTCAAAACGACAAATGCGTGTCTCATTTTCTTATGATTTAATTTTTTTTTAAATAAAAGTTCATAGAAACGTAAGTTCGTGTATGTAAGATAAATGTACTCTCATTTCCCGACACAAAGCTTCAGGGAACTGAACCTTTTCGCAGTTAGCAGATGAAAAACTCTGCAGAATGTAAATCATATGAGTTGAAAGTGTATAATGAAATGAATATTTTGATGCATCCTACTATATGACGAATCCTATTATATAACTAATAATTATATAATTAATTATTATATAACTAATAATTATATAACTATATAATTAACTATTATATATTAATTATATAATTAACTATTATATAACTAATAATTATATAACTAATAATTATATAATTAATTATATGACGAATCCTATTATATAATTAAATGAATATTTTGGTGCATCCTACTATATGACGAATCCTATTATATAACCCTCTCAGAAATGAAAGGAGGTCAGTGTCCATCTGTGGGACGTATATATGCTGTAACTTTCATCCATCCATGGCCTCCCTCATAGTGAAATGATTTTTGCCATAGTTGCCACGCTGGGCAGGCGGGTTGGCAACCGCAGGTTTTTTATTAGAAATATTGAGTAGGTATCAGAAAAATGCCGCTATTCATCTTCTGCTTAAGTTTCTTTCTGTCGCTTCTTACGGTATTTTGTGGTAGTGGTTATTCTAAGAGACGACGTTTATCGACGTTTTATCTTATCGGTCTGTAAGAGTTCACGGCTGGGGATAGATCATGACATTATTAAAATATACCCTGAACTAAGCCTTGTGGTGAATAGGTGGTCCGTCTACCAATTTCGACCCGTCGGTGTCATAAGAGACGCAAAAGAAAAGACCAGAAAAGCCTTATGGTCTCTGATAGATGGCGCATCTCGTCAATATGCTAGATATAAAATACTATATTGCCAACGATGTGCACCGTCCAAGAATAAAATAGATTAAATTATATTCAATATAGATTACAAGAATTTCAATAAGAAAGTCATTATGTTTTTACCACTGGATAAAAACCTCTCTCCAGGGAAAAACAAGAAACCCAGTGGGACATTTGTAAAATATAAATTTACAATATACAGTAAATTAAGAAAACATTTAGAATAGCATGGTAGCGATAACCTCATTCCCAGGAGCTATTATCAATTATGTTTTCTTTAATAGTATGAAAACCCTTATTATACAGCTATATAAAAACTTTAAAGCTGCGAGACATTTCGTATTGCGTTCACCATACAGCCAACGGTTACGATTAGCCATATCCTTTCCACCAAAGCCGTTTAATAAAGAATAGAAGGTCCTGATTTGAATTCAATAATTTGAGGATCAAAAATTTTAACCCAAAAATTATTTAGCTTACGAAAGAAAAAAAAATAATATCAATTTATTTATAGGTGGTATAAAAGCTGCGACAAATATAAGTTTTTTGAGTGGTTGTCCGAATATGGGCAACCATTTGCAAACACACCTGATGCTCAGGCTAATGCACTGACATAAATTTCGCAAAGCAAAGTTTAACGATATTGGTTTAACATAGAAGCTATATAGTAAGGAACTGCCTCGTTGGTCTAGTGGTTGTAGTAGTGCGACTACTGATCATGAGGTCCCGGGTTCGAATCCCAGGTCGGGCCAAAAAAAATCAGTTATTGAGCTTTTCCATCAAGAATTTCTCAGTAGCTGCCCGGAGACAGGAAGTTGGCGGTGTCTCACCCTCGTGCCTCGGAAAACACGTAAAGCCGTTGGTCCTGCGCCTGATCTCTTTCCGGTTTCTCGTGTCGGTTTACCGTCCCATCGGACTATGAGAGCGAGGGGAGTGCACTTGTGCTTGCGCATACACTTGTACACTATAATCCTGTCATGCACTAATGTCTAGTCTCCGTTGAGGCTGGCCGCCGTGACTCGGTCTGGAGGACATTATTATTATAGTAAGGAAAGCTTATTTGGTGAGAAATGCAATTTGGTGATAAACTGCTAAAAGTCTTTCACGACGTTACCTATGCACGCAGTGACGCAAAATGATGAAAGCAGTTTGCCGCAAGAGCGAAAGAGCATTGTCATTGAACAGTGACTCATCTTTTCGTGTAATTGCGCGCATAGGTAACGTCGTGAATGACTTAATAGTCTATCACCAAATTGCCTTTCTCTCCAAATAACCTTTCTTTACGCTATTATAGTTGTAGCACGAATGGGTCGGTTAGGCCAGAGAAGTACCACGCTCACACAAATACTAGCATGAAATAGGATTATAATTCTGCATGTTTCGTATACGAGATGAGCAATTTATGCCATTTCTACTGGTAAGAAGGCATTTTATCTTACTACCCAGGGGTGATTACGCAACTGCATCTTAATTCTTAATCGAGGATTACTTCCAACTTCGAAATTTGGAAACTACGAAAAAAAAACGAAAATTTAATTTCGCTGAAATTTAAATTTTCGTTGCATCAATAAAACTAATTTTATGGATTTTATTGCGTTTAATTTCTTTATCCCCGTCTTTTCAGTCACTTTACAGCAATCATAGTCATGGGGGGTGGGGGACTCGCGCGTAAATATAAGAAATTATTCTCACAGCGAGTAATTAAATATTATATTTTAAACTAGATCACACCAGATGCGCACTGGTGCTTGATGGTAGAAATAGGCAACACAGACGGCCTCCTGGAGAGCAGTAATAAACTGATCTCAAAATCATTAAGTCACTCTATGCAAATATGTAAGAATTCTTTATATGATGTGTGATAGAATAAAAAAAAATTTTAGAAACAGTCTCAGTTACAGCCCATCAAAGTCCACTACTGTACATAAGCCTCCCTTATAGATTGTGCCATAGTTGCCAGGTCGGGCAGGCGGGAACAACAGAAACAGCCTACTTTCACTTAAGTGCTAATTTCATTTAATTGCATGTAATATATGTATGACTGTAATACAGACTTTACATACTTTAAATCAAATGCAATTTCATTATGTTAAGAAGAAATGAGGTATCCGTTTCGTAGCTGCAAGATGAAACATGTAATGTAAAGTTTCACTTGTCTCTTGAATTATTAAGTAACGAACACTTATACTTAAGTACGTCTTGTTACGAAACCGTACACGTGTCTTGTCAGAACAGTCCAATAAATTTTCAATTTCAATAAAACCAATTTTTATTAGGGAATGAAAGAGAGGAACAGTGAGCAAGAGAGAGAGAGCTTACAGTCCATCTGATGGGAAGTGGATACTGTGGTCCATAGACGTCTATATTAATACTCAATTAAGAATCAAAATGGAGATAAATCGAGGCATTAAATCTCACACACACACAGTCGCATATTTGGGGCACGTGCTCAGGCACGAGGTACGAACTCCTAAAACTCATTATGATGGGAAAAGTTGCCGGAAAAAGAGGCGTCGGTCGCAGAAAAAAGTCACGGCTATGTAACATCCGGGAGTGGACGGGGATCGCGAGTGCCGCCGAATTGTTTCGCCTCGCGAAGAATAGGGCGGAACTCACTAAGCTGACTGCCAATCTTCGCTAGTCGGAGAGGCACCAGAAGAAGAAGAAGAAGCAAATGTCCTAAACACGAACTCCTAAATAGTAAAGGGTTTAATTGATTGTTCTTCTTGCTTGTTTTATTTAAGACTTCTTTGTCACGTATTTAGGAGATATAGTACAAAAGTTAACATGAAAACAACGAGCTATTCGTAAGATCTTAATGTAGGTATACATGGAGAATGACGAACTTCATTTTTTCCATGACCCATCATTTTTATAGAATTCCAAATTTACTTAAGGTTCAATCGTTCATTCGTCAATACGCGAACACACAGTCCACCTGATGGTAAAAGGATGCTGTGGCCCATAAACATCTACATCTTTCCTCGATTAAGAATCAAAATACGTATGCGTTGTCACCCCCAAGGATTAAGATGAAATATCTCGTTACCAGTATAAAGGGACTCTGGTTCTCTACAGTCGCTATACGAAACACCGCAGCATTTAGCTGCTATTAACTATTGTATTCTGTCAAAGCGTGTTCCTGCCCCGGTTAAGCCGACCCATTCGTACTGCAACCTTTATAAAGCTGCAGCGTGGTAGTACCACGTAAAACAATCATGTTATTCATATATTATACATATTTAAGTTTTAAGTTTCACTGCTGGTTATATGTTTCAGTATTTTCATGACTTTTTTAGTGAAATATCGTTTCAATTAACTGTAACAACATGATGGAGCGTGAATAAAGTTAATAAAACGTTGTGAAAAAATGATTTTTTTTTCCTCGGGATCGAATTTCTTTGTGACCCATCATCATAGGTATCCTTAGTACTATCATCTGTCTTCGTTTTCGGGAGCGTTTCGAAAATACCCTGTATAATGGTCAATAAGATGCAAATATTTTTTATAAGTATACTAGCTGGCCCAACGTCGACGTTGTTCTGCCCTTTCACTCCGAACACACAACAGACTTTTTAGAGTGTTAAATAAAATTAATTTAATTACTCGACTCTAGTATCACCTACTGGATTCAGATTTTGTGATTATCTTTTTTGGCACTAAACCAACATAGTATATTGTGAATATGTTATTTTGTTTGATACATTTTAGATATAGATGGGGCCACATATCAGATCCTAGCTTATCTATGAACTGTCATCTCGACTTAACAAATAAGTATGTTGTATGACTCAATCGGTCAAGTCCTTCATAAGTTACGCGATCGCTAAGCTTCCATGCTGTTTCTTAAATGAGTATTGTAAATAATTGTACAACCTATTTTATATTGTATAATGTTACTGTGGAAAAAAAATTTGTTTTGTATCTGATATAAAAGTAAAAAATTACTTTTAATTGTTCGTGTAGTGGTGGTGTAAGATATCCAATACAAGGGGTATATCGCGCCGCGGTTGTAAACTGAAACAGGAGATGGGCAGCAGCATTTTCCAAATAACAACTTAAAATAATAAATACTGCGGTTGCCAACCCGTATGCCAAGCGTGGAAGCTATGGCAAAAACCTTTCTATGAGGTAATCTATAGGGGAGGCCTATGTTCAGCGGTGGACCTTTATATGCTGTAATGGAAGGATGAATGAATACTTTCAATTAGAATTATTTATAATATATATTTAAAAATGTCTATTCTATTCCATTTTCATTAAATATTGGCGGCACATATTCCGTTGGCGTGCATAAAGCTTCAGTAATAAGACGGTTCGGCGTATAGTCCACAAATATTATTTCAGTGCGCGATGCCGGACATCACACGTGCCTGCGTAAACATTTGCCTCAATTCACGTTTTACGTTTATGTTATGATTTATCCCCAACTCTGGAAAACTTTTTTTAGCTTATTATAAACCGTGACTTTATTACAATCATACTTGGTGGTCGTGGTGATGAAGCCTTAGATAGGAAATTACAAAAAAATTATTGCCTACTCTTTTTTAAAAGACCGGCAACGCATCTGCAATTCCTGCGGTGTTCCAGTTGTTCATGGGCGGCGTTTTTATATATAAAAAACCACCTAGATTATAATCGTAAGGATAAATTGTGAGGATTAAGATGGAATGCCTCGTTTCCAGTAAAATGGGTCTCCGGTTCTCTACACTCACCACACGAAATTTACGCTGGTTTTCTGTGAGAGCGTGGTCCTTCCCCAGTCGAGCCGACCTATTCGTGCTACAACCATATCTGCAGCGTCCCATATAGCTGCAGCGTAGCTCTATCACGTAAGATGTAATGATTTTTGCATAGATGTATGTTCAGCATTGAACTTGTGCTGTAGTGATAAATTACATTATCATCTTAAACCCATAAAGTACGAATGAGTGAAAAAATCCGCTAATCTATTTTATCAAATCAAAAACTACTTTAGAATAGTGAGGGTTGAACAACTCGCTATCCCGCTGCTGTAGCGAAATAGCACAAAAAGTTCGTAACAGCAAAAACTGGAATAACATTTTGTTTCCACGAAAACAATAATAACAATGACTGTATCGAATTTGTAGTAACCTTTTTCAGCAAAACATTAATAAAAAGTAGACAGCAGTATGTATAAAGATAGTTTTCAGGGATAAATTATCACTCAGGTAGTAGAGTCACTTTGTTGCACGAATTGGTCTGTGCGACTGGGGAAGGACCACGCTAGCACAGGATATCAGCGTAAAATAGCAGCATCATACTGTTGTATTTCGTGTGATGAGTGATGGGAACTGGAGACCCTTTTCACTGGTTTTCCATCTTATATCTATAAGTGGATTCCATTTTAGTCTTCAGAGGTGACAACGCATCTGTATGGTTCTTGATTAAAAGTAAACGTAAGTGTGTCTACTGGTCATAGTATCCACTTACGATCAAGTGGACTCTCGTTTGTCCCCTTAAATTAGTTTGTAAAAGAAAAAATATCGTAATTGAAATAAATCAAGAAACAAGATAAAATTGGAAATAGCAGTATTTTTCTTTAGGTACGAAATACACGGAAATAAACCTCTATCAAGGTGAAGGAGAACATTACATAGAATCGCGTAAATATAGCATTATAGAAATATTTATAAATCATTATATCAAGCACATTTTATATGTCTATGATTTAATTTATGATGAATTTTAACTGTTAAATAGGTAGAATAACTATATAGATATAAAAGATCAATGAAAGTTATTAGTTGATTTATTTCACTTTTTGTATGATTAATTAATTTGTTAATTTTGTTCAATTTTTTTATATGATTACTATTTTATTAGAAGTAGTTTAGTAAGGCTTAGCAATATTATAAGGACATTGCCGTAATATTCGAACACAATTTATTGTTATTGAATAAAGAGATTTTTGAAAGACATTTTTGTTACAAAAATATATCTTTTGTTCGTTAAACTTATTTTTGTCTCAACTACCATTAAAATATTCACATTATGAACACTATTATTGTTTTAGAATGATGTGTTCTCCTATAATCGGTAGTAGGTACATAGTAATTTGTAGATGTAAGGCATCTGTTAGATGTAAGTTAATATGTACAACTGTTGGAGATCCATACAAAAAAATAAATAAATAAAGAGATTGATAATTGATTGATATTGTACTCATGTTCAAATTCTGAAGGTAATCATGATCAATAATCTTAATGGTGGCTTCTAACGAGTACCAACACTACAAAGGTTCTGCAATAAACATTGCGAATAATATCCCTGTCGCACTAATACTATTGGTACACAATTAAGAACACAACGCTTGAAATATTGCAGCATCAAAGTGGCAATTGACCTGGTATTTACCTAGAAGAACCGAGAATTGATGAAAAATAAAGGTCTTGTACCGACAAGCGCAATGTAGTAGATCCCCGACTGGTGGTGTGACGACCTAATGAGGCACGGAATGATTCTTAGATGGAGGTGGTTTAGTACCTTGCATTGTAATGAGTTTTTTGTTCAGCATCAGACTGATGATGATGATGATGTGCTGACATCACCACCAAGTCACCACCTACGATAGTTTTCATACAGCGGAGCAAATATGCAAGTATTAAAAGCTTCTTTGCTTCGATAGCTTATTATTGGAAGTAATTGGAAGTAAGTTGAGGAATGATATTTAGTTTACATAATGATTTCTTATATTTACGTGAACACTACACATTGAATAGAACTATTTTTACGGATTATATCGCGTTTAATTTACTTATTTTTATTAATTCCCGACGTTTCGGGTGCTTCATAGCACCCCGTGACTAGGTTGCCATCTCCTAAAATGAAAAAGCCGGACTCGGCGGTCCAAAAAGCCGGACTTTTGGCCCTAAAAGCCGGACAGTAATTTTTAGAAAGCCAAACATACCTTTCTGAGGCCATGCAGCCAAAAAAACTCACCAACTCCAAGAAAAACAACCCCCCGAAAAAAAAAACTAAAATACTCCGTTACATACGTTAATTGTTTATTAATCAATCACAACACAGTTTCAAGTGTATACGTTACTTATTTATTAATCAATCACAGCACAGATTCAAATAAATTTAAACCACTTATTACTTACAATAACAATCAACAAAACCAGTCTTCTGTTTGGAGACTTTATAAAAAAAACCAAATAAAATTACAATTCTAAACAAAGTACTTAAACATTTTCACGAAACAAATTTTAAAAAACTACTCATATTTCAAGATAAAAATTAAAAACTACAATAAAGTAAGTTTTATTATTTCAATTATTATGTACAATTAAAACTTTAAAATAATAATCTATATTTTGGTGTATTTAGCCTTTTCGCCTACTTGGTCCAACAATTCTTTTCCTTTGAAATCATTTCGTAAAATTCTTTACATGTTAATTTTAAATTTCGCAATGTGAACATCATCTTAGCAATTGTTTCTGTTTGCAATTTATTGCGTTCCGTAGCCATGTTTGATATAGTATTGGCTGGTAATAATGTATATGGATAGATAAATTCGGCATTGCTTCGCTCATTCTGTAAGCGATGCGTGCAACGCGTTACACTAACAAAAAGCCTAACAAAAGCCGGACTGGCCGGACTCATAAAATTTGGCCGGACACAACCCGAAAAGTTAAACATGTCCGGCTAAAGCCGGACAGATGGCAACCTACCGTGACCATCACCCGAAACGTCGGGAATTAATAAAAATAAAAAGTTAATTAAACGCGATATAATCCGTAAAAGTAGTTTTATTCAATGATATTTAGTTTATTTCTAAAAGCGAATAGTTGTAAATTAAAATGGTTTTTGGTAGATAAAGTAAAAAGGAATCTATTTCATCTGTTATATTTAATCATACATAAGGCAATGCGTCAGCGGCAGACACAGGGCAATGCGTCAGCGGCAGTCCCAAGAACGCACGGAGACTCTATGATTTAAACAACTGCTTTGGAGCTTGGGGCCAGTTCTCAACTCTTTTATTGACGAAGCCGACAACTCCGAACGTCGTTTGTACCGAACTTATACCCATTTTCACATTTAAGGTTTTGTTGGTATGTATTTTACTAAAATTATTTTTAATTAAGACATTTAATGTGTCTTTTTAGTTATAATCATCATACAGACTCTTTTGAAGCAAAATATTGTTAAATTGATCAATACTGTATATAGTTTATGCCCGAAAAAGCTGTTACGGGTGTTTCTAAATGTACTTTTTGCATCGTCGCATAATGCGCATCCCTCCGCAAAAACACCTGATGCTCTACAATATGGCGGCGATAACAAAGCAAAACGGTTGCCGAAGTCGTATTTAAATTACAATTAACGACTACATAAGCACAGCTTGTATAGCGCTTTAGCAACAATTTAAAGTATAGGTATCTTTATCTATACAAATAAATAAAACTGAAGTGTCTGTTTGTAATGCCAAAATAACAGCTTTTTACAAAATGCATATGAATGAACAAAAAATTTATTTTTATTTTTGTCTGTCTGTCTCTTTCGGGTAATCGCCAAAATGGTTGGAGCGATTTTGACAGGACTTTCATTGGCAGATAGCTGATATAGGAGTAACTTAGACTATTTTTATATAAAAAAATTAGGGTTCCGCGAAAAAAAACCATGAAATCCAGGTACAACTAGTTTTAATGAAACTGAAGTGAGCCCACTCGATAGTAAGTGGAAACTGCAATACATGGGCATCTGCAGCCAATTTCAAACAAAGGCTACAGATGTGTTGTCACCTATGAAGACTAAGATGTAATGCCTCACCCTCACAGTCTGTAACTACACTGGCTCTCTATATCCTTCAGACCGGAACTCAGCAGTGCTAGCACTGTTATTTCTCTACATAAATAGGTAAGAGGGAGTACCCGCCCAGTTTTATGCACATTTCACAACATTTATATAATATTAGTGACTAGCAAAGGGCCAGGCTAGGTAGCCGTGGTAGCTCAGGCGCTAAGCGCTCGCTGTAAATTTCACAGTTTGCGAGTAACTCGGGTTCAATCCCCGCCGGCACCAATAAAATGTTAATTGCAATTTTAACACGTTAACGTGCACGTGCTCGGCGGTGAAGGAAAACATCGTGAGAAAAACTGCAAGTCTGAGAAATAAGTATTAAAGTTGGAAAAATTTACTTTGCCAATATCCGCTCAATAAAATAAAATGATGTGTCTTACCTAGTTTGAAGAGCACCTCCCGCCCTCCCTCAATTGCGTGCACTATCCCCGTCACCACTAATCCCAGCACCACTACTCCCACTGGGATATTGGCAAAGTAAATTTTTCCAACTTTAATATAATGGATTTCCGCAAAGTAACGCCTGATTCTATTAATTATCTGAGAAATAAGTTTTTTTTTTAATATAGAATAAGGGTGTCAAACGAGCACACAGTCCACCTGATGGTAAGTGGTTGCTGTGGCCCATACACATCTACATCTATCTTCGTTTGCGAATTTAAATGCAGATGCGTTGTCAGCCGTGAGGACTAAGATAGAATGCCTCTTTTCCATTAAAAAGGGTCTCCGGTTCTCTACACTCACCATACGAAACACAGCAGCATTAAGCTGCTATTTTACGCTGGTATTCTGTGAGATCCTATATAGGCTATAACTTTAACTATTAAAGGGCCAGGCTACTAGGGCGTCTAGTGGGCAGTGTCGATTGCAGAAATGACAACTGCAAACAACTTCCAGCAAAGAAGAACTGCAATGTCACTTTTGAGGACTTATATAAAATGCCCCACAACTTGTAATTATATTTGCTTTTCTCATCCTTTAGCTAGAACACAAACGTAGATACACTGTTTCTAAATTAAATCATCTGAACAAGCAAAAAAGGACCTAGAGAATTTAACTCAATTTCTAACACGACATTTAGACCCAAAATAATATGCCTTCGACTTTGTTTCTTTACAGAACGGACAAGATGACGACGGTAAATATGCAAAATAATTCAAAATAGTAGATTATATTATGTCCAATTACTGCCAAATTTGACGATTCCTCCTTGCTTTGCCTCAACGTGGTTTGATAGTGTTGATAATAACGATAATGTATTTTAATTAGATCATCTCGCAGATCCTGAGTTTGAATCCCAACTAGAGCCATCATGCGATGTGTATAAAATGTAAATTTTAAGTTTCCGGGTCTGGTTGTATAGTGTGGTTCTTGTATCTGACACGATATCTCATCGTACTTACTTTATTGCATAAGTATTACATAGAGGTCGCTAGTTTTTGTGCGAACATTTGTAGCACTATATCTACTGCGTAGTTAATAGATTATGATTACTAATAATATAATTGATTCTGATAGTGTTTGGAAATTGTCGCTATTCTTGAATTTGAATGTAGAATCTAAATGCAGATGCGTTTTCACCCCTGTGGATTAAGATGCAAAGCTTCGTTTCCAGTAAAAGGGTCTCGGGTTCTCTACACGCGTGAGAGTGTGGTCCTTTCCTGGTCGAGCCGTACCACGTAAAAATTGGCCGTCATCACTATTACATCAGTGTAAAGATTTTCAAAAACTTAATTGGCTTGATGGTTCAACAACAGTAACTATTTCATCTGTGAAAGCACCTGTCAAATTGAATTGATATTAACTCCAAGATATTAACATTCCGTATTTCATTGTAAGAGAAGAAAATGAAAGAGGAAGTGAAAACAATGCCATTTATAGATTAAAGATGATAAAGAAACTTTCTCCTTGAGTTGTTTTACTAAGAAAATCCAAGAAAGTAGCTTCGCAGCTAGTACTAGCTGCCCTAGCTGCTGCTGAAATACGGAATTTGTACTTATGTATGAGTTTAACAATAGTTAAATAACGTGAAATTTGTTAATAAAATATTCTGGTTGTGTTCCAGTTCTGAGAGTTTCGTGAATATTTTTGGTTTTATAATTCTGTATAGAAATTAGATTTTGTAAAACGTCAATTTTGAAGCCATCCCTACGGAATTATATAATAATTTAACAACAGTTTTATAGACCTTAACATAAAGTTTGAAAACCTTCTCATATTTATACATTTATAGTCAGGAATGTCATGTCCTGATTCATCCCGTGGGTATCCTTATATCGACTGAGGTCTTTAACTCGTTATACCTACGGGTTTACGATATGATATCTATTTGATAGCGCAAAGCAATTTGAAATCAGTTTTATTTTCTTTTAGACGTGCATCGTTTTTGATAGTATGTACACAAACCTATTGTCTTTTATAAGTGAGGGCACATGCTATTTATTAAGAGAGGTTATGGAGATACCAGCTCTTTGGTATGTCTTCGGATACGATCCGCCGTCCTCGACTACTAGGTCGCTTTTATCATATAGATGGTACGTTTACACGTGGTAGAGCCATGCTGCAGCTATTAGTAGTATAGCTGTAGCACGATTGGGTCGGCTCGACCGGGGAAGGACCACGCTCTCACATAATACTAGCGTAAAATAGCAGCACAACGCTTCTGTGTTTCGTGTGGTGAGTGTACAGAACCGGAGATCCTTTTTACTGGAAACGAGGCATTCTATCTTAGTCCTCACGTGTGATAACGCATCTGCATTTTGATTGGTAATCGGAGATAGATGTAGATGTCTATGGGCCACTTACCACCCTGTTTGTCACCCTTATAATATAAAAAAATATCATCATTACTAGGTAGTAAACGAACACACAGTCGTAGAAAATGATTACTACCACCTGGTAGTACTCATTTTCTACGTTTGTATTGGTCCTCCCATCTTATCTATTTCTATCGTTAAGTAGCAGTGCATGCACTGCAGTATTATATAAATATGTGACAGGTTGTGAAGCATTCCATTTGAGTCCTCAGTGGTGACAACGCATCTGCAACCTTCTTTGTTGAATGTGATTGTAGGTTCGATGAGCTGCAGTAGCTACTTACCATCAACAGAACTCTTAGTTGGCTTTCCACTTCAATTTAATGTATAAAAAATAAGATGGCTGCTTAAATCGTATCCTTATCAGCCCTTATAACTTGTACACTGTTTACGGCTCATTTTCGTATTGTAAATTTGCCGTATCTATATTTTATCCGTTTAAGTTCATAACGGCGTATGTTTCTTTATAATAATGTTATTGTACGAGCAAATCTAGAACGAGGCTAAATAAAAACGGCGCAATGAGAAAAAAACCTTGCTAGCATTTTTCATTGTTCGCGGGTAAATTTTCTTCTTATAAAATGGTCTATTAACGTTGTTCTTCCTGAGGTTTATTAATGCCCTGTTTATTAATAATTATAACAGTATTAGCCATTGAGTTATATGTACTACGTACTAGAGAATATATTTCAAACAAAAAATGTGCGCTACTCTATGTCTTCGCGCATGCGCTGGTTATAGCAGAGTCGCGCATGCGCAGTTGAAATAAGCGCGTTGCGCCTGCGCGGTCAGTTTTTGTCATCATAAATTAGGTATACGTAGGAAGAATGATCAGTATGTAATAATTGTATATTTGGATTGTATGGTTAATTATATCGAGTACAATTTTTTAATGTGCTAATTTAATATAAAATAATCTTATTTTAATCTAAACAAACATATTTCTTAATACAAAATGTAAAAATAATTATCTTTAATTATAAATGTATGTTTTTATATTTTACATAGATCTTTTAAAATATTAAAAAAAATATATTAAAATGTAATTGTGACATAATAATAAGGTTTCGATCGGTCGTTCATTAGTCGGGGGTGGATGTTGTGCCTTATGAATTACTTGTAAGGAAATATTTTAGGAAACTAAAAGAAAATGAATTGTTATGCGTTTGTTCCAGCTCAACAAATAAAATAATAAAATAAATTAAAATGGTATTGTATACAAGTACATACACATATACATACATATACATATTTTACCTACATTCGGTTTTGTAATGGAACATCTGAATGTTTTAGTCTATGATTGTAGATAGCGTGGCATTTAAATGAAGAAATTTATTATTTCTATTGTAATATTACGATATTATTACCTATTTATTCACTTGAACAACAAATAATTTTACTTACTTACACACACACACACACGCGCACACACGCACGCACGCACGCACGCACACGAATGCATGCACAAATATCATAAACAGAGGGAATAAAAAACTGTAAATACTGCCTTTTAGTCTGTAAGTTATTCTTTGTAATACATATTTAATAAGTATATAATATAATATATAGATATAGATATGGAAGAGCGCAGTCACCTGCTACAGGCATGATTGAAAACCAAATATTTTTACTGAAATAAATTTTATTATTATTATTATCTATCATTATTACTTGACTACTGAGTTGTTATTTACGTCCAGGTTTAAACTCCACACTGCATGAATATTGAAGCCACACTAAATGACACTAAATTATGGTGTACGGATTGCAGTACAGTTCAGTTGAACATAGTGTATGTTCGGAATGCGAAATCTAGTGCGTAGTACATATATATCGATGGTATTAGCATTTTGTAGCTATGTTTTTTTCACGGTTTCCTTGGCCTTTTTAAATTTAAAATTGTTTTTGCAATTTATCATAAGTTTACTGTTAAGCTCGAGGTGGAATCTATACTGTACCCCCTTTAAAGCACATACATAACATGTGTTACAAAATACATTAAAAAATTAAATAAAACATTCATTGTTGACGTTCATACTGCCAATATCAAACACATAATTTTGTGGTCAAACAGTCACACAGAGTAGAAATTGTCGCCAAAGAATTTTAAAATGTTGCCAAAAATTAAACACAAATTCACACAAAATCACTACTTCATTTTGTGTGATTTCAAATGTTTCTTTTTCAATAGTCTGTGAAGTGTATTTCAATGTAAAGCGTTTATAAACGAATGCAAAGTACCAAGCCTCATGCATAGTTCATTATCACAAACTTTGTGATAATTAGTTAATTTATACCGGTTCTTTTCATATTAGGCTGAATATGTAAATGTTTATGTCTTTTGGCCTAAAGATATATATGTACTACGCACTAGATTTCGCATTCCGAACATTCACTATGTTCAACTGAACTGTACTGCAATCCGTACACCTTACTTTAGTGTCATTTACTGTGGCTTCAATATTCATGCAGTGTGGAGCGGCGATAATAATACGAGATTTCAAATTAAAGTTTAAACCATACGTAAATAACAATTCAGTAGCCAAGTAAGTAAAATTTTTTGTTGTTCAAGTGAATAAATAGGTAATAATATCGTAATATTTTACTATCTACCGCGCATGCGCGAAGACAGAGTAGCGCACATTTTTTGTTTGGAATAGCTTCTCTAGTACGTAGTACATATAACTCAATGTCGGTAGGCTAAATTTACTATTGTTTATCTATTAGGAATGGTAAAAGTAACTCTTATCAATATTGAACGATGGTAGATAGATGATGAACGATCTAGACGCATCATTTGTCTTTCCACAAATACTTATTTCGACTTAGAATATGTTTTTTTTATTCAAGTAAGGTTGGAGGATGCTATGAGCAGTAGACCCCAACATTTCTCCCTAATTAAGAGTCAAAATGTTGTATTGTTTATTATCCCTGGGCGTTAAAATAGAAGGCTTCGTTACCAGTAAAAAGGGCCTGTGGTTATCGTCACTAACCATATAAAATACACGATAATGTTCGTGTTCTGTGAGAGCGTAGTTATTCCCCCGCCAAACGCTCCGCTGCAGCATAGCTCTACCACATATTATAAAAAACCGAATCACATATTTAGTTAGCCAGTTACCAAAGCGGTGAGTAATTTTATTATGATAATACTAAAGCCGTAGTTAGTACCTATTAAAACACAATATCAAATGTGTCAAAGAAATTATTGAACAAGATAAGTTTTGAAACTTAATTAATAACACGCTTGTAGTAGAAGAAAGAAGAGCAAGTTTTAACGACCTATTTACTTTGCTAGACGCCAATATTGACGTTCTAAATACAGCGGATTACGATGAGTTCATCTAACTTAGTTAAACAAACAATGAGTTCCTGCAGGTGGCGGACGCGATCCTCAAAACGTTATGTAAGCATAACCATGGTAACTAAGGCTGAAGTTTTCTGCTTACCTTCATATCGTTAAAGTTTAGTGAGTCATATTTACCCATAAATATAGAATTTGTAATCACTTCACTATTATGCCACCATTTTTTTATAAAATTAAGGTGACAACCGAGCACACAGTCCACTCGATAGCAAGTGGATGCTATGGCCCATTGAAACATCTATCCTCGATTAAGAATGCAGATGCGTTGTCACCCCTGAAGACTAGGATGGAATGCCTTGTTTCCGGTAAAAAGGGTTTCCGGTATTCTACACTCACCATACAAAACATAGCAGCATTGAGCTGCTATGTCTGTGAGAGCGCTGTCCTTCCACGTCTCAGATCGTAGCATACTTATGAACCATTGTCTAGATGAAACAAAAATATCGTGTGAATATGACCTCAATCGAGCTAACTGATTACCAACGATTTTATATTTAAGGGTTTGCAATTTTTGCAAGTACGCATTAGTAAGCTGAAGTGGCAATGGGCCGGCCATATAGCTTGAATAACCGACAACCGATGGGAAAGAAAGGTTCTCGAGTGGCAGCTTCGTACCGGCAGACGAAGTGTAAGGCGTCCCCCCACTAGATGGAGTGACGACCTGGTAAAACATGTAGGAAGTCGATAGATGCAGGTGGCTCAGGCTCGTGCTTTGTGGCATTCCTTGGAGGAGGTCTATGTTTAGCAGTGGACTTGTGAATGGATGTAATAATGATTACGATGAATTTTTGCAAGGTAATAAATAATTCTAGAGGCAGCCTCGTAATGGAAAGCACAGTGTTGAGCGACCTAAATGGCGACGACTAGAAGAAATACGCGGGTAGTCGATGGATGCAGGTAGCTCAGGACCGTAGTTTGTGGCAATCTATGGGTGATAAATTGAACAACAACACATAAAACAGTAAATGAACAATGCAATATTAAGGCAAACCTCGCTATAACGGGAGAGGTTCGGAAATTTAACGGGTTGATGACCAAGAAGATTATTTGGTTCATCGGAACTTATAATTTGGGCAGATTATCAGCGACACGGCAAGCAATGGGATGAACCTATAATAGAGATGTCATTAAACTCCTTTAACCCACAGGTGGATCGAATTGGAGGAAAAATTATCCACGAAGACACCTGTGAAGCAAAATTGTGTGTCCAAGTGAACGGAGCCAAAGTAATTGCAATTGATATAAGAAATAAATAAGTTTAAACCGTTAAATTAAAGTTTTGATCCGTGAGAAGTCTCAAGTAGTGGGTTCAAATCCGCCATTCGACTACTGTCGTGAACGACTTCTAACACAAGCATTCCTTGTAGTCAGATTAACGGGAATATTAGTAATGTTAAAAGCATTGCTAGTTTTTTAATAAGAAAAAAAATTAAGCCCATTTCAAACAAAATAGGGGATGAAGTTTTAAATGTACCACAAATGCTACGTATAGCCATTGAGCGAGGAAACTCAGCAAGCACGGGAGGCAAGAAGATAATTCTAGTATTTAGTTTCAGTTATTATTATAATGTTTATTTAAAAAAGAATAAAAAAATCTCACACAATTTTTTAATTATTATTATAATTTGTTCTTTTCCTTTTTATAGGATATGGTGACAAACGAGCACACAGTCCACCTGATGGTAAGTGGTTGCTGTGACCCATAGACATCTACATCTATCTTCAATAAAGAATCAAAATGCAGATGCGTTGTCACCCGTGAGGACTAAGATGGAATGCCTCTTTTCCAGTAAAAAAGGGTCTCCGGTTCTCTACACTCACCATACGAAACACAGCAGTGTTAAGCTGCTATTTTACGCTGGTATTGTGTGAGAGCGTGGTTCTTCCCCGGTCGAACCGACCCATTCGTGCTACAACTATACTACTAATATAGCTGCAGCATGGCTCTACCTTTACACAATATAATACTAATTTTTACTGTTCAAAATTTATTAAGTCATTATGTACGTTTCTCTCAGAAAAAGTCGCAGACAATATGAAAACGCTCTCATTCTTCCCGTAATTGTGTCGGCTTATCAAAGCATAGTTTCCGCAGAAGTTAATAAGTTTATTTTAAAATTATAACAGAACAAATTAATCGGTTCTCTCGAAACTAATATTTTTTTACTTATTATAAGTCAGTGTTTGACCACAATCCCACCTGGTGGTAAGTGGTGATGCAGCCTTAGATGGTAAATCGCACTGTCTTAGCGTAACAAAAGCCTACTCACTCTTGCCTTGAAGACGCCCAGATTGTATTCGGACGGAAAGATGGATGCCGGCAAATTATTACACTCCTTTGCTGTACGCATTACAAAAGACGAAAGACGAATACTGTTGTTTTTAGATTGATAAATCAATTTAACTGTAAAACAAAAAAAAAGTATCAGCCCACAGAAATTCGAACGCTGGACTAAAACCTTTTGTTTCTAAGAGGATTTTTTTTGGACCGAGAAAAGTTTGTCGGGTTGTCTAAATGAGTTTTTGCGGAGTTCGAATATTCTCGAAAAAAATTTAATTAATTATATTCCATTTTATTACAATATGGTGATATAACCATCTTGTTTACGACAAACATTAAATACTGAGACCGGCGACAGGCAGCAGCGACAAAGATACGAGCCACCTGCCAAGCGTGAGGCCTCACGCTGCGATGTCCAGTAGTGGGTGATGATGATGATGATCAAATTTTTATTTTCAAAAGGGTTATTATAATATCAAAGAATACATAAATGAAAATAACCCCTGGGAATGAAGTGATCGCCACCATGCTGGTTCTATTAAAATTCATTTAAAAATTGTACAAACAAAATTATTGTAAATTGAAATATGTTTAAAAACAATCCCGCCGGGTTTCTTGCTGGTTCTTCCTAGGACAGAGGTATTTTCCGAACCAGTGGTAAATATAAAAAATAATTTCAATAAGTATTATGTAATAATCTATATTGAATAAAAATCATTCTATTCTATTCTATTCTCTTTAAAATAATTACCCAATATTTGCGTGTACCACACTACATGTATGTAAGTAATTCACAAAGAACGAATTACTTAAGATAGCGTTAAGATAGCATAAGTAAACGAATCCGCCTTATATCTATTTTATGAGAAAAACTGAAACTCAAAGTCACGGCAACGCAGTGGCTAATCGTCGAGCAGTGGCCCTATGGGCTCCATATTCAGTTCCTGTACAAAACATGTATTATTGTGTGGCTTACAAATTACTGTTCCTGGTATGCATGTGCATTTAAGGAATGGAAGGCTCTATACACGAGTCCATGACACATAAGGAATTTATAGTGTGGTGAAAAAAGTAAGAATTATATCGTAGCCATATTAGATAAAGACAGTCTATACAGTCTTGTTCTATTTGTATATGTTACGGCCAAAAGCCGATGTGCGGTTACACCTAGTTCTAGCCGGCTAGAGCTAGGTGTAATCGCACTTCGTGTTACCTACTGTCGCTGATATTATTTGATACGTATTTCCGTATTTTTACAAATTTAACAGTACACCTAAATTTAACCGTGGTAGCTCAGATGGTTAGCGCTCGCTGTAAGTTACACAGTACGCGAGCAACCCGGGTTCGATCCCCGCCGGCACCAATGAAATTGTTAATTGCAATTTTAAGTGCTGATTTACCACGTGCTCGGCGATGAAGGAAAATATCGTGAGGAAACCTGCATGTCTGAGAAATCAAAAAAATAATATTTCGAAGACATGAAGTTCGTCAACACGCATTGGGGCAGCGCGGCGGACATTTCCTTGCCCTAAAACCCTCTCAGAAATGAGAGGAGACCTGTGTCCAGCAGTGGGACGTATGTAGGCTGTAACTTTACTTTTTACTTTACTAAATTTAACCAACTACTGCTGGCCGCACCTAGTTCTAGCCGGCTAGAACTAGGTATAACCGCACTTCGGCTTTTAGCCGTAACATATACAAATAGTAAAAGGTCTTTTTCACAAATACTTTTATATAAAATTATAATAAATCTAATATATAAAAAAAATGTTTGATTGATCGTATTTTATGCGCTGCCATACCGTTCATCGGATTGCGCTAAAATTTTGTCAACTCATTGCTTGCAAAGTTATAGGCATAGTGCAATTAACTTCCTGAAGGTAGCGCGTATATCGTACCGACAAATTTTATTCAAAGTTATATATCATTCAACTTCAATGAATGTATTATCATTCCTAATTAAACAATATAACTCTTCCAAATTTAAAACGATATTTCTGCAACTATTTCTTCTGCGGCAGCCATGCGCCGATCTTTAATAAAAAATTTAATGTGCATATAATTGTGCAACAAATTGCATTATCCTCGGATTATATATTTTATTTGCAACGTGCAACAGATACGTTAATAATTTATGTAGAAAAGTTACATAACGAGAAATATATTATGAATTTGTGCAAACAAAGCCACGGAAACAGCTTGTTAAGTATAATAATACATTTACTAATGAATTTCTGGAAACAACAAACTCGCTTTAGCTTTTTCTTTTGGTTCACGTTAAAACATGCGACAGTTTATTTTTCTTTTAATTACCACCTTTTTATCAGCCCGTATAATTATATAAGGTAAATTTTTGAAAGAATACAAAGTTCCCATTGTTTAACGTAGCGCGCATCCGTTTTCTGATAAATACATTGGAAACGTTGCGGCACGAGTCTGCCCCGATAATTAGTGGCGCGTGTGCAAATTTAATAACTCTCGTGTGGTGAGAGCTTAGCTTTTATACGCGACGATGCGTAAACGATACGATCGCAATGTTAATTGCCATTTCTATGACGGATCATTCTTTATCTGTTGTTTCATTGGTTTCTCCGTGATTAATATGTCATCTTTATAATGTTTTAATAAGATAAAGACATTGATATAAGCATTTTTATAATGTAATAATATTTTTATTGTATCATTTTTACGTGGTAGAGCCATGCTGCAGCTATATTACTGGTATAGTTGTAGCACGAATGGGTTGGCTCGACCGAGGAAGGGCCACACTCTCAAAGAATACCAACGTAAAATAGCAGCTCAATGCTGCTGTGTTTCGTATGGTGAGTGAAGAGAACCGGAGAACCTTTTTACTGGAAACGAGGTATTCCATCTTATTTCTCACGGGTGACAACGCATCTGCATTTTGATTCATAGTCGAGGATAGATGTAGGTGTCTATGTGCCACAGCAACCTTTTACAATGAGGTGGACTGTGTGTTCGTTTGTTATCCCTATCTTATAAAAAAATATTTGCACAAAACATGGTATAAAACAGATTTTACTTATCCTTAAAGATCAGAGTGTTTTACTACGGTTGTATATAGTATGCAAACTTTTTTTACTTTAACATTTATGGCTATCAAAATCCTTGTATTAATTTTGGTTTAGATTTTATTTTAAATTTTAAAGTAGCTCAGGAGTCAAGCGCTCGTCGTAAATTTTCTAGTACGGGAGCGACTCGAGCGACACTCAATATCCGGAAGCACCGATGCAATTGTTAATTGTAATTTTAACTTCTGATTTACAACACGCTCGGCACTGAATGAAGATATAGTGCGAAAACCTGCATATCCGAGAGTTTAAATATTTCGAAGACATGTGAAGTCAGCTAATACGCACTGGAGCTGGAGCAGCGCGTCGTGCTAATGAGGGCTAATAATTTTCTGTTCACCAGATATCGCTAGTTGACACTGAAGTACAGTTTTTTTTTGTTACACAATGTCATTTAATTGAGAAGTTAGTTTTTAATAAAAGTTTATCAGTTTCTAAAGAATTATATAAATACACAAAACAACCAATCAGTGGTTTGCTCTTTTATTTTTTGCACATTTTTAACTTTTTTTTTAATTTTTCTACTTTTATGTTTATTTGTGGTTTGGTTTATTTATTTTTAATCTTATTAATATAAAATAAAACTAATAGTACAGAAAGAAACATTAACCTTTACATTTTCCGGACAAATTAACTTCCCCGCTATGAAATCTGTCAAATATTATACCTCACTTTTAAGTGGCGCCGCCCTGGTGGCAGAAAAAGGCGTGGATGACCTCATTGCTCCATTACAGTTTCAGTTCCATTACATCCTATAAAAGTCCACTGCTGAACAAAGGCCTCCCTCATAGATTGCTTCATAAGAGGGATTTTGACATAGTTGCCACGCTTGGCAAGCGGGTTGGCAACCGCAGTTTTTTATTATTTAATTGTTATCTGGAAAATTCTGCTGCCCATCGCCTGTTCTAATTTCCCTCTGTCGCCTCTTACGACACCCACGGGATGATATTGGGTACTGGATATTCTTACACCGCCACTACACGTTTAGACTAGGTTAGTTACACAGAAATGTGGAAAATACAAAATTAAAATCTCAGACACGATCGTTTTAACCAAAGTAGGTTTATACATAGGTTTAAAATGTTAAGAGTCGTGTTGTATTTAAAAGTTTACCAGAGAAGTAAGTTTTATGTGTTAATGAATAGTGCAGTGCAAGTACTCGCCATCCAGCAAGATGAAGCGGTACATTGACCAGGGGTATTATATCTCCAGAGTCAATGGAAGAGGGAACGAGACTATAGTCTACAGTACCATTATAAGCATTTTATAGCATTTTACGTCCTTTATACGAAAGGTATCATACATTTCAAGATGTCCATTCATCCTTTACAGCCTATAAAAGTCCACTGCTGAACATAGACCTCCCTTATAGATTGACAAAGATGTATCGTTTTCATTGATTTTCAAGATATATCGTTTTCAAAATTTTGATATCCTAATACCCAGGGTCTATGTAAATTTGCTGTTTTCGCCACACTTCACGGTGGACTGGCATGTTCCATCCTTTTTCAGTCCACTGTTAATATCGTTTTAAATTTGGACGAGTTATATTATTTCATTAGGAATGATAATATATTCATTGAAATTGAATGATATATAACTTTCAAATAAATATGTCGGTACAATACGGGCGCCACCTACTGTAAGTTAATAGTATGCCTATAACCTTCGCGCAAGTGCCAGCAAAAAGTTGACAAAGTTTTACCGCAATCTGATGAACGGTATTGCAGCGCATAAAATACGAACAATCAAACATAATTTTTTATATATTACATTTATTGAACCTTACAAAACAGTACAGGATCAAAAGGCGGATCTATGTATGTAAAAGACGAATAAGTAAGTGCATTTGTGCTTGTGTGAACACTTCACACCACATATTACTGTACAGTTTATAACTAAATATTTTACCGGAATAAATCACCGCATAACTAAACACAAAAAAATTCGTATTTTCGGGGATAGATCCTTCTATTGACAAGGATCAGGAAAGTAATAAAGCCATTCGGCCTACATTGCCTTGATGACATTTAGATTAATGTCGTGTCGTGTGATGTAAGCGTACGCATCCCCGCGCAGTATTTGCCTACCGCGGCCGCTCGTCAATCACGCTCCGAAAGCTGACTGTGCATTTCAATATGAGACCCTTGTTATACAAAAAGTGAAGCGATCTCAAAGCGATAAAAAATCGTAAAGTTTCTGTATATCTATTTGAAAATTTAAGCATGACCATTGAAAAATATATTATAATATTAATAAATCACTTTGCTATTACTACATGATGAAAATAAAGATAAAGTTTGCGTGTAAGAGAAATAGTTTCAACATAAGAGCGCAGTTAAAAGCGAGATAAATAAAATATTTTATATGTGTCACACCGGTGCAGAATTTGCCTCTTTGTGCTATAGTTGTGGTGGTACGATTCCCGATCCGCCTGCAAATTGTGGTGATTACGGCAAACGGCCACTTGGTCTCATGGTCACTTCTTAGTTCCTTCTGAACTAAGAAGTGACCAATTGGCAGGTGTGCATGAAACAAACTGACTATGATGCTTTATCAAAACAGATACATTTTCCAGTGCCTTTACCAGTCACTATCTTTACTTTCACTAACCGTGAGAATAAAAATAAAGAATATCCCCTACCTCATATCGTCCTGTTACTGTCTTGAGGCAACAGAGGGACATTGAAACAAGAAATGGGCAGCAGCATCTTCCTGCTAACATCTCAAACAATTATAAAACTGAAAAATCCCTATAGATTGCCCTATGTGGGTGATCCATATGAAACAATCTATAGGGAAGGCCCATTTTAAGCCGTGAACTTTTACGGTAACACAAACAGAGATGTAACGAGGATATCACTATCCTCGTACATGTCCCTTCTAAATGCTCGATGATGAATTTTACTCTACAGAATATTATTGTACGTTATTTCAAAGAATGACTTTTTTATAAAACTGAAGTGACAAATGACTACTGAAATCTATGGACACTTGCAGCCAACTTCATGCAAAGACTACTGATATGTTGTCATCTCTGAGGACTAAGATGGAAGGCTTCACACTCTATAATTATATTGGCAGAAATAGTTAAGGTATATTTGGTAGGTATCACCAAGATGGAACCCTAGGAAGAAAAGGACTCCTAGTAAACTATTATGAAAAAATCAAATAACTGACTTAAAAAATTCTTATTTTATAATAGTCTAAAACGGGAAATATAGTTACAAGTATCCAAGTATTCATTGGCTCACTAAGTGTACAATAAGTTATTATACATAAAAAATGGTACTTATCACTTAGTAACTTTAACTATAGTAATCTTAACCCTTTGCCTGTCCCTTGCATTACGTGTAATTCATTGCTATTGTCTTACTATTGTGTCTGCAAACTGGACAGTCAAAGTGTTAACTATAGGTACAAGTTATCTTATATTTGGTTACAAAATATTAAGTATATAATTCTGTCAGACATACCCGAACGCAATAACCGAATATTTTACTAAGAATGTCCCCGCTATCGCTTCGCTTCCACTATCAAACAGCCAGTATTCATCGGGCAACTCAAATTAAGACTAACGATTCGCCGAGCCTTAATGCGGCCGGTTTTAATTTTAATTTGGAAACAGATTCGACTTAACGACGACCGCGGTTAACAAAATGTTTACAGTTTTTAGAAGTTGCTGCGTGGGTTTGTTTGCGGGCTACTAACTCGGCTTACGTTGAGTCCGTAAACATTTCGGGGCTACAATACGATGAAGAAACTTTTCATGTGTATTTATAATTATGTCGGGGATTTTTTTTTTATAGAATAAGGGTGACAAACGAGCACACAGTCCATTGTAAGTGGATACTGTGGCCCATAGACATCTACATCTATCCTCGATTAAGAATCAAAATTCAAATACGTTGTCACCCCTGACGACTAAGATGGAATGTCTCTTTTCCAGTAAAACGGGTCTCCGGTTCTCTAAACTCACCATACTCACTATCACAACACAGCAGCAATAAGCTGCTATTTTACGCTGGTATTCTGTGAGAATACAAACTAAGCGTCTATAAGCTTCCCACAGCACACATATGTTGTCTTTCTAGCGAATAGCGCTGTTGGTGAGCCTGTGCAGTAATTACTTGCTCAGAGCCTTAACAGTAAGAATAGGAACATTAATACAGCGAAGGATTTATTTTAGGAAAACCCATTTTTTATATTGTAAGAGTAAAGTTAATTAGCTTTCATATTATAAGAGTAAAATCGTCCACCTGATGGTAAGTGGCATCTACATGCTTGAAGATAAAGATAAACTGCCTCACAGCCTTTAGCTGTACTGGCTCTCTTACCCTTTGATCGCAAAAATATGAAATATTATTATAAACATGTTTTTTAAACTTATTATAAGAGATTGCTAGAGCGCAATCCCACCTGGTGGTATGTGGTGATGTAGTCCTAGATGGTAAATCGCACTGTTTTAGCGTAACAAAATCTTATACAATCTTGGCTTGAAGACACCCAAGTTGTAATAAAGCGGAAAGACACCGACAAATTAGTCTACTCTTTTTTGCTGTATCTATGTAAGACGAAGCAAACCGTTTGGTTAATATAAGACATTAATTAGATAGAGTTTAAGTATTAGCGATTAAAAAAGTTATAATCTTGCCCCTTGTTCGCCATTTCTTCTCCTATTCCTTTAAGCGATTTCTACTTTGGAGAGAAGAGGCTAATTACAAATCCATATTTAAACACTTACTGTAAATTTCAGAGCACGAGAGCAACCGGGTTCTATCTCTGCCAGCACTAATAATATTGTCAATTTAATTTGTTTATATTTTATTTATATTTTAATTTTTTATATTTTATTTATATTATAATATTTATGTATATTTTATTTATTTTTATCTCACTTTAACAATATACATTGTGTCGTGAAATTGAAAATTAAAATAAGTGATCAAATGAATTTGGTACCATACAATAATTTTATAATCGATTTAGTAAAAGTAAGAAATGTCAAAAAAGGTTACTCATACAAGCAAAAATAAAAGCTAGACAAATTTAAGAGGTCATTTTTACATAGTATTTAATAAAACATTGGCAACTGTACTATATAAGCTTATCATTCATGTATTCGTGGATACAGTAATAACATTTCTGTATCAGCAATTTTTTTTTAATATTAATTAAAATTGGTACTTTTTTTTAATTTTGTACGCAATATTAAGTGCCGATGTAACGTTCTTGGTAAAGAAAAACAATGTGAGGAAACTTGAATGTCTGAGCAGTAGCGGCTTTAGCTGAAGATTCTTGCTTCATTCCTAGCAATGAGACGTATAAAGGAAGTAACTATTTTGTAGCAATACCAACAAAGTAACTTTTTTTCTAAAACAGAAAATAAATTGTATAACAGAATAATTTAATAAGGTACCGTCGTAAATACAATACGAACCTATCTATTATGACGAGGTTCCCGCGATTGTTGTCGAACGAGACTAAGATAAAATAGTTTCTCGACATTTTGCTTCGGTTCTGTGTGAGTAGGAAAGATCGGAAGCAATTTGTTGCTTTAATAGACGTTGTGAGCGCTGAATTATATATTTACAAAGGAAAATGGTATATTATATACCCACGAGAAAAATAAGATTTCGATTTTTGTTACATTCGAATGAATCTAAATGGAATCCATATTTAAAAAAAATATTTAAAAGTTACAGCCTATATACATACCACTACTAGGTACAACCTTCCACTCTTTAATGAGAGGGTTTACATAGTCTAAATGTTAAATCTGAATGAAACTAGTTTTTTTAAAGGATTTTATCGCGTTTTATTAACTAATTTTATATTCCCGACATTTCGAGTACTTTACAGCACCCATGGTGACGGTACCCGGTTTTTTTTCTTAAATAATGTTGTAAAGTATGTCCTCGAAACGTAAGGAATATAATAAAATAAGTTAATAAAACGCGATATAATCCGTAAAAACAACTTTCATTCAATGAGGGTTAAAAATAAAATATTCCAAAAGTATGATCGAACAAGTACGCTAATACAAAATAGCCGATGGACACTTCATTGTTCTAAAAACCTTCTCAGGATCCTTTATTGAAGAAAATTAAATCAAACTTATAATCTACTGTAAGTTATATTTAATCAACTGACTGAATTCTTAGTGGCAACATTTTTACGAGAGTAACTGTAAAATAAAGAAAAACAATAATTTAAAATTAAAAATTTTGTACAACCGACTTCAATATAAAGTATTAAGAATAACTCAAAAACTATTCGTCAAACTTTACTCAAAATTATATGGAACCACACGAGAATCACCAGCTTTCAAATAAAAAAAGAATCATCGAAATCGGTTCACCCAAAAAAAAGTTATGAGGCAACACACATAAAGAAAACATACAGTCGAATTGAGTACCTCCTCCTTTTTGAAGGAAAATAGAAAAGAACTGAAAGGAAGTCATGTATCCAAGATGCGTTAATGTTCGCCTTATGTTCCTATATTTTGTGTTATTGTTATACATTGTATGGTTCATAAAGAATAAATAAATAAAAAATACAGGCAGTTCATATATACAAATATAGCAAAATATTTGTTGGCACCAATTTATATTGTCTTCATCATCATCATTACATCCTATCAAACGTCCGGTGCTGATCACAGGCCTCCCCACAGATTGCCTCATAGGGATAAGTTTCAACTGCAACTTTGAAAGGTTATAGCGGTTGGAGTAAAAGGTCATTGTGGGTAGATGCTGGCCACTTTGATATTTATGAATGTGCTTTATTGCAACAGGGCCTTAAGCTCTGCCATTGTAGAATCCATTAAATATCGAAAACTAAGAGACCGTACGAATACAGACATATCCTTAAGCAAGTTTATTGCAACATTTTTCCATTTTTGTTGATGGCGGATAGTAATAAGGTCCTCCAGACCGAACGTCTGGATTTTGTTATATAATGGTAATTCAGTTACTTTTATTATGATACTAACATTAGGTTTTTAATAAATAATTATTTAAGTAACGTAAATATGGATGCATGCTAAAATAAAAGATTGATTGATTAGTTGAATGTCGGTCACGGCGGGTAGTCTTAACAGGGATTAGCCGTCTACGCAGGACAAGATTATAGTGCACAAGTGTGTGTGTGCAAACACAGGGACGGCAATCAGATACGACTGGAGCGAGATCAGGCACGGGACCAACGGCTTTACGTGAATTCCAAGACATGATGGTGAAGCACCGCCAACACGACTCTGGGCTGCTACACAGAATTTCTTAACAGATTACCCTAATTATTATTTAATTTAATTGTTATTGCCCGACGTGGAATTCGAACACGGGACCAAATGATCAGCAGTTGCTCTTACGACCACAAGACCAACGTAGCACATCCATATTTTTTTCTTTAATCGAGCGTGATAATTACAGTAAATACTAAAGTACTTGAGGGTAATATGGTCACTTTAAGCTTTGCCGCCCTATAAAACCAAAACTAGGAGGAGGACAGAGAAAAAACACAAAGTCGTATACTTTAACTAATATATTAAGAAAAAATTTCAAACGACCTTTGACAATAACTAGGAATACTTCGAAAAATCAACTTAAAAAAAACTAACTACACTACACGATACTAAAATCGACTAAAATATTTACTATAATGTCACCTGCCAAAATGGCGTCGATAAAGCAGCGCCCTTTTTACCTTATATTATTTGATTGACTGATGAAGAGCTATCGTATCACAGAGCCATCCATGCAAACATGGCTGAAGTTTTTGAGATATTAGAAAGTGGCCAAATTAACCGGATGACCATATTACCCTCACATACTATACTAAAATGAGGTGGCTAGCGGCGCGCGATTGTAAATGAATGTTTTATTGAATGCAATAATCTAGAAAATTGATGGAATAATCGAGTGCATTCATTATTGTCCGTTTGTCATTGTCGCCTGATTTTCATATTTTGTGCGTTGCGTTTTTCCTTAAAACTCGTCCAGTGTAAACAGTGCACAAAAAATACCTTATGGTTAGAAAATAGTATTATGGCCCAACGACTTACTAACGTCCTAAATTTGTTTAATTTTAGTCGTGTAAAACTGCAAAAGAAATAAGTTCGTACAAAAAATATTTTTACATGCATTTCGTATATACTATAATTAAAAATAAAAATGTTGTACAACCGACTTCAATATAATTTTTTAAGAGTAACTCTAAAACTATTGGTCAGACCTTGATCAAGTTTATATGGGACCACACGAAAAGCACCAGCTTTCAAATAAAAAAGAATCATCTAAATCGGTTCACACAGAAAAAAGTTTTGAGGTAACACACATAAAAAAACATACAGTCGAATTGAGTATCTCCTCCTTTTGAAGTCGGTAGAAAATGGATAGTAACGAAGAATGAAACATTACCCAAATATAGAAATCAGTTATAAGACATATAATTAGCAGTAAACTGTCAACTGGTTTGTGGTATTGCTTGGGAGAAGCCTATGTCCAGGAGCTTGTAAAAAACAGTAATATTTTTTTATAGGAGAGGAGGCAAACGAGCATACGGCTCACCTGATGGTAAGTGATTACCGCCGCCCACGAACAACTGCAACACCAGGGGAATTGCAGATGCGTTGCCGGCCTTTTAAAAAGGAGTACGCTCTTTTCTTGAAGGTCCCTAAGTCGTATCGGTAATGATGATGATATCCTTTTTAAAGCCCTTAGTCTACATCCATGACTTGACAAAAGATACTACGCTATAATAATACCAAATTTACTAAAGGACCGATAATTGAGATCACAAATAATGTATAATTTAAATTTAGAATCAGATAACTAATCAGAAATAGAATGCTTGAGGAATAAAGTGGTCCTAATATAAACAGGTTCATAAAATATTCACCATTTCTCATTGCCCGTCGAGTCGCAAATTGCTTTCGATTTTTTCTTGCTAATACGTAGAATATTTAATCATGTAACTAATGGCTGTGTTTATGAACGCATCAGAAGAGCTTAAGGGTAGTAAAACAAAGTATATACGTGGTAGAGCCACGCTGCAGCTATTTTAGTTGTAGCACTGATGGGTCGTTTCGACCGGGGAAGGAGCACGCTCTCGCAGAATACCAGCGTAAAACAGCAGCTTAAGGCTGCTGTTTGGTTGGTTCATTACTGGTGAGTGTAGTGAACCGCAAACCCTTTTTATTGGAAACGAGGCATTCCATCTTAGTAATCAGGGATGATAACGCATCTGCATTTTAATTCTTAATAGAGGATAAAATGTAGATGTCTATGGGCCACAGCATCCATTTACGATCAGGTGGCCTGTGTGCTCGTTTGTCACCCTTATTCTATAAAAAAAGCGTTCACCTCAACGTCTTATAGAATAATAGCAATGATAAATTATTTGGTTAAACAGTGTATTACAGCGCGATCGTACATACAATCATAGAGCAGTGACGAGAGTAATAGACACTAGAGTAGTGTAGCCAGTGAGATATAAGTAAATATTAATACATATTGCATTGCCTAATTCGTGCAGGCGTCCATACTCATCAGTAAGCCTTATTAACAAAGTATATACTTACTCAGAATTAGTTCATTAGGTCATGTGGTTGTTAATGTTTTCGTGATTTTGATTTGATCTCCAGCCGTAGAGATATGCATTATACATATGTATAGAATGTGGTCAAGGATATTATGAGAGAGTAGTTCGGAGTGTCAGGACTGTACTATGATTAAAGATGCCGCGAATAGTTGTTTTGAGCCCTTCTTATTGGCGACAACGAGGCATTCCTTCTCACGCCTTAGGAGTTACAACGCACATCTACATTTTGATTTTTAATCGAGGCTTTGCTGTTTAACACTTTGACTGTCCAGTTTGCAGACACAATAGTAAGACAATAGCAATGAATTACATGTAATGAATTACATGTAATGAATTACATGGGACAGGAAAAGGGTTAATAGGCACGGTATAACTTACCATCAGGTGGTCTGTGTGCTTACTCGCAACCCTTATTTCAATTAAAAAAAAAAAAAACTATTGTGAATAATCGGTTAACGACTAGTTGCCATGGTCGATATAACTGGCAAAATATTTTTGTTGTACTAATAAGTCATAAATAACAACAACATACCTCTAGCCATAGCAACTTTTCGGTTTCTCTACCTATATGGATATGGGTCCTAACGTAATCTTACGACTTCTTTAAACACATAACTGATTCGTTGTTAGCTGTTTCTTATTTAGTAATTTTCTAAATCTGTATCACTGACCTCTATATATGGACTGGCACTGGCATACACCGTGACATAATAAGGCGATATGATTTTCGCCAATTTGGCGCTAACAGTAGAAGTGAACGTCCACGGGACTAATAATAGAGTGTGACAAAACATATCGATAAAAATTCTATACCCAGGCCTACCCGTAACGTCCATTCTATTTATGTATCATATTAATAAATGTATCAATTAATACCTAGGCCTTAGTCACAAGCTTTATATCTCATATAAAACCAAGATCGACGCTGCGTTGGTCTATTTATGTTTTTATTCGTAACTACAGAACGGATTTTGTTCCGGGTTTCAAATGAGGAAATACCTACGCATACCATAAGAACATCGATAAGTATTATAGACAAGGAACTCGACAACCCTATTGAATTTTATTATTTATCAAAACTCAGTAATATAAAGCCAAACATGTTGGTAATTACGATATTAAACTTAGCAATAAATTTTTAAGTACCTATATTATCAAATGGTTTTAATTTGTTTAATATTATTTAGCTGTAAATTCACTTACTTGTGGAATGTTATCCCAGTTTCCTTTTGGTAACAAGTTTTACATATTAAGCACACTCATTATTACTAAAAATAATTCTTATTATGTAACAAAAATCAAACCACATAAAATACTTTCATTTTTTAGTTTAAAAGTTCAGAATACAGAGATACGATTTAAATAACACAACAGACTTTGGGATATTGACAATGAGGGCGCTTCAAATCGGTATAAGCATTTTGTATGGTATAGCTAGTCCAGCGTACTTGTATATATAGAGGTCAGTGATCTATATCTATACAAATAAATAAAATTGAAGTGTCTGTTTGTAATGTCAATATAACAGCTTTTTACTAAGTGCACATGAAAGTATATCCGGTACTTATAACAAAAACACAATATTTAAAAAAAATGTCTGTCTGTCTGCCTGTCTGTTTGTTCCGGCTATCTCCGAAATGGCTGGATCGATTTTGACGGGACTTTCACTGGCACATAGCTGATGTTATAAGGAGTAACTTAGGCTACTTTTATTTTAGAAAAATAATTAGGGTTCCGCGCAAAAAAGTTCAAACCGTAAATTAAATGTAAAATGATTTAAAGTTTCCGAATAATAAACACTTTTATTCGCTGTTCGACGAATAATGAAAAAAATCACGAATAATATCGGATATCGAAAAGAAGGAGTTAACCGCGGCACATCTAATTATAATGTCTTCTTGGCGGTAACAATATCAGATATAAGAATCAATCATATCAATCAGACATGAAATCCATCCTCAGTGTTTTTGCAGAAACGTTGCCTATGGTTGGGATTCGAAACCGCAAAAGAGTTGCCAAACTGACAACCATTTAACCGCCAGGCCAAGTAGTCGCTACTATAGTACAGTATATTCAGAGCAGATTCCGGTTGTGAAACAGTGTACGAGTGTAAAACGTGCGTAACGAAATTAACGAATTAGCGTACGAAAATATTTATATACATATATCTTTTACATATAAATGATTGATATAGCGAACATTAAATGAGTCAGCACGCAAGAAATTCAATTCAAGATCACCATGTCGAGGACAAGCTAAAGTACGGTCGCGGAGCAGGATTTTTTTTATTGCTTTGCATTTTTAAACTTAATTCCCATCATAAAAAGTTTTATTTCTATTGCAACTAAGATAGTTTTAGGACTTTTTGAACAGTATTTGTGATTCGAAAACTGAGTTTATTCTCAAGTAATTAAAGTTCACATTTGTATGAATTGCAATAATTTAAAATTCTTCCTGCTCCACGATCACGCTATAGGTCGAAACATTTTTCTCTGCAGCAAAAATTGTAATATTAAATCCGGTATCCCCAACTTCAAGGGCAAAATTGCTTGTGCCGCAAACGAGGCAGAAACTAATCTGTTAGATAGCATCGTTATCAGACTAGAGCAGCTATTTATAGCAACTTTATGGCGTGCGAAATAGCATCGCCACAGTTCCAGTGATCAACGAACCGAATTGGGCCGCCATTATTAAAGTAACTTGATAAATTACATAATCCGCAACTTTTTGCCTCCTAAATATTATGTTTATATAAATATTTTTTTTAAAGCGACAGTAGCCTAATGGCCGGCGGTAGGACGGCGACATAAAAACGTCGTGGGTTTGAATCCGCCATTTGACTAGTGTCGTGCACCACTGTTAACGTAAGCATTTTAAGCTTACCTGTACTCTGTTACAATTGTTTGTACATAAATTGTTAATTAAATAAAATCTTTAACAACATTATAAAAATTACAAGAAATACACAGTTTCTTCTCTTAACGTAATTTGACGGAGATTATTATCAGTAATGTCAGTATATACGTACAAAGTATTTTAGCGTGACTTTTCTTGCCAGCAAAACTAAGATAAAACTTGGTTTCCCATTTGTCCGCTAACATTACTTGGACTTAAATTCCCAGTAGCACTAACAAAAAGGAATATTGACGTCGTGAAAAACTTTTTTGTTTCTAACTTCAGCCATTTCACCACAGAATTCTAAAACAAAGTCGTTATTGAACTAAGATAATAATTTAACTTATAAAAATTTGATGGTTCGACAGTGTATGCTATCTACGTCTATCTTCGCTCTTTCTCTATTCCATCCATCCACTACAGCCTATAAAAGTCCACTGCTGAACATATGAGCCCGTCATAGATTGCAACGTGGGAGAGATTTTGCTATAGTTACTACGTTAGACATGCAGTTTAGTAGTTAGTTTGTACCAGTTCTGGCTCACTGAGTCAGAACTGGTAATCATCCCTCATCGGCTGACGGTGGGTCAACGGATCCTGAGAAAAAATAAAGGAAGGTTTTGGCATGCTCTGATCACGAATCTGCGGTTCATTTTTGCGTAGGATGCGCGGTTCCGGAGATGTGCAGATCAATTAACTAATATCTAAATTGATATCTGGTGGGCCTGCACCCTCATTAGCGTTCCATTGTTCAGCCTTTCCTCTTATCTATTGTTCCTTGAACACCGTCATTGCCGCTCTTATCTATTACTCTTTTTAGACCCTGCTTATCAGTGCTATTGTATTATATTACTTTGTTCACAACTACCACGCTATTCTGAATCATCAATAAAACACATTCCTTGTTTATTGTATGTTATTGCTTATTGCCTATAAAATAGGAGCGAAACATCTCATCCACTAAAATATCGTTGTACAGTGTGTTCCCTGTAAATATGCTCGTAAAACTATGCATTGAACATCCCTGAAACTTATATAGCAATTACATTAAGCAATATTCACCACAAACTGAAGTCCACTCATTCTGAATCCTATCAACATTCCAGTCCCATCTTTAACATTTCCTTTTTAAAACTAGATGATATCGTGCAGGTGATCGTCCATATGAATCAAAATATTGACCGATGGCTTTCGTATCGATATATAAAGCTATCAAATGTGAGCCTGGTTTATCATCTGTATCCAAATTGCATATTATATACGTTGGTACGTGGGTATACATGGGCAGTCTATTAGCAGCATAAACATTATTTTCTAGACTGGGATGAATCTTTTTCAGATGTTGTTGTACATCTAGTGTATCCATGATATTACTGCTGTTAGTAGATTATTACAGTACCAATCTATTCAATGGTTAACATAGGAATGATCAATTATAGTGATTTGTAAATATTAAATCGCATGATTTGTAGGAGTCATCGGTGTAGCGCAAGTCGCAACACGAAAGAATGCGAGATAAGCTTGTTGACTCATAAAGTTACTATCAGTTTCACTGCGGAAATGCTTTAGATTTGTAGGAGTCATCGGTGTAACGCAAGTCGTAACACGAAAAAATGCGAGATAAGCTTGTTGGCTCATAAAGTTACGATCAGTTTCACTGTGGAATGCTTTAGATTAGATATAACTTACTGGTGCTATATAAGACTGAGCAGCTGCAGTCATGGAGTCAGTGTATGGTCGTTTGACCGCAGTGGATCTACCAATACTACGTTTGTGTTTATTCTATAGATAAACTTACTTTTCTTTCTGTTGTTGTCTTACGTGTGTGTGTGTGTGTGTGTGTGTGTGTGTGTATGTGATTAAGTGTAAACAAATTGATATTAACATGATAACTGTGTTGTTGCAGAAATCATTCAGCTTCGATGAAAATACCTATAAACAGTATTACTACTCGCCACTCTCCCCTCAAGAAGAGAGTGATGACATCGTCATTAATCTGAGTAATATCGTTAAGAAAATATCATGAACAGCAATACAATAATCGTAGATCTTCAAGGATTAAAAAATAGCAAAAATGAATTTATAGTAAAAGAATTTGCTATAGCCACTCTGGCGTCGCAGTACCAGATGTCTCGCACTCTCATCAGATGTCTTTGACACTACACCCTGCAACGGGTGTAGGTATTTTGCGTTGGACGTAAATGAATAAAGTCTAAAAACAATGAATCTGGGTCAAAAAAGATGCAATTTTTTTTAAATAGTACCAAACTATTGATCTACTCTTGATCGACCACAGTGAGGTTGACAAATTTATACGATCTGTTTTATTCTTTATTAATCACATACTTTTCGACCAAACCTCGATTTATATACGATTAACCATAGCAGCCGTATATCGTTTTTCGATGCAATCTAAAGTATGGCTAGCTACGCTTGCTATACGCGGGTAGTAGAGTGTATGATGAACAAATGTAAAACCCGGCAAATAACAATAACAAAAAACAAATAAGTATTGTTCTTTTATGAGACGATGTAAACGGTTATGTCATGTCCACTCACTTTTTTCGTATTATAGTGCCTAAAATAGCTGTCAACAAGTGTCAATGTCGAATTGTTTTCAAAGATTGAATGTTTTTTCTTTGTGTTTGTTTTTATTGTGTATATTATATTATTTCTTGATATTATTCGGTGTTCTGAAATACAAAATGAATGATAATGAAGGCAAAATATAATATATATCTGAAGTAATGAGCTTGCGTAATACCATTATTTAATCTGTGACATTACGCCATTAAAATATTCTTGGAATAGTTTATGATAAATTACGTAGTAACATTATTTTATCTGTGGAATAACTCTGTTATTCGGTGCGAAAGGTTGGTTTAGTAACCATTCCCGAATAGGCCTATAGGCCTATTTAGAATTACAAATGATTAAATGTAAAATTGATTTATTCTCAAATAAACGGCGATTTATTCTAAGAATAAAATTGACTCTTAGTCTATTTAAGACTAAAACAGAATTGAAAGGTATCTTTTAAGCACATCAAAACTTTATTTGCACATATTTGCTGTCCAATTATACGTACAAGGCGCAATTCAACATGTTTTATGTACAAACAGAATAACGGTAGCGTTATTTCGCACGCTATAAAAGCGCTATAACTATAAGAATTACGACTAATAACGATGCTATCTATTAGATTGCTGTGTTTTATATAGCGATAGAAATGTTGTTATTTTTAAAGACATTTGACTATTATTTCATAAATAATAGCAATAGACCATAATTAATAGAAAGGGGAAATATTATGTTGTTAATATAAATAAAATCCATCTATCCATTACAGCCTATAGCAGTTCACTTCTGAACATTAGTCCATTGTATACTTTTAGGTTGCCAGGCAATAAAGGCAGCTCCAATCACTTGAGTAAACATGACATCAACACTGTTCCTCCAATAATTTTTAAAAGTTCAATTATTTCCAACTCTCCAGATGTTAAAAATCTTGCTTTTATCATAGACAGGTAGTGGCCCTGGGGTCCCCCGTATTCAGAGAGAACAATTTATTATTATTCTCTTATTACAAATGTGTGCGAAAAACTCACACACAAAAGTTACAAATATCGGTCGTTCTATTCCTACTTTTCTCCTTAGAGTTATTCATGGGATAAAATACATACATATACATACATATAATCACGCCTCTTTCCCGTAGGGGTAGGCAGAGACCACTTCTTTCCACTTGCTACGATCCTTACATACTTGTTTCGCTTCGTCCACTTTCATTATTCCCTTCATACATGCTCTTCGGTTTAGGGTACTTGACCTGGCCTTTTTTCAAGACGTCCCTGATTTGGTCTAGAAACGTCCGCCTAGGTCTACCCCTTCCAACACTTTCATTCACACTCGCCTTATACACTTTTTTCGTCAATCGTTCTTCATTCATTCTCTCGACATGGCCAAACCATTTCAGCATACCTTTCTCAATTTTTGTCACTACATCTTCTTTCAGACCACAACGTTTCCTTATCTTACTATTTCTTATCCTGTCACTCAATTTAACTCCTATCATACTTCTTAACGCTCTCATCTCAACTGCATTTATTCTGCTTTCATGTTCCTTCTGCATTACCCAACTTTCACTTCCGTACATGAGTGTCGGAACCAACACCCCCTCATGCACAGCCAAACGAGTCTTGTTAGACACCTTCCGACTCCTCATAAAGGAGTGCAAAGCTCCATTCACCATGTTTCCTGCATTCACTCTTCTTTCGATATCACTCTCACACTTTCCATCTCTTGTAAACTTTGAACCCAGATACATAAACTCCTTCACCTGTTCAATTTGTTCATCTCCAATCACGATATTGCAGTCTGTCACTGCCTCATCTCTTTCAAACACCATCACTTTCGTCTTCTTTACATTCATCTTCATTCCCTTTCTAACAAAAGCTCAACTCATAGTAGTTACCATCTCCTGCAACTCCTCGGCCGAAGGCGCAAGTAATACTTGGTCATCAGCATAGAGAAAACATTTGACGAGTAACTCATTCATTCTCAGCCCACTTTAATTCTCTTTTAAATCTGTCAAGCAATTGTCCATGAACAGATTAAACAGCCATGGTGACGCTACACATCCCTGTCTAGCACCTTTTTCAATATTAAACCATTCAGTGTATGTCCCGTTTATCCTTACACAAGCACTAGAATCCCTATAAAGAGATTGCAATGCTCGTATGAGGATACTGCTCACACCGTTCACGGACATTGCTGACCACAATTCATTCCTCACTACTATATCATAGGCCTTTTCTAGATCCACGAATGTGCAATAGACCTTCTTGTTTTTAGCCAAACACTTTTCGGCTATGCACCGCAAGGAAAAGACCTGATCCATACATCCCATTCCCTTTCTAAATCCCGCTTGTGCATCCCATACTTTTTCGTCTGTTTCATTCACAACCCTTTCAATCAACACTTTCGCATACAATTTACCGACGACGCTGAGAAGGCTTATACCGCGGTAATTTATGCAGTTCTGCCGCGACCCTTTTCCCTTATACAATGGCACGATTACGGCTTTGTACCAGTCTCCCGGTACTTGCCCATTTCGCCAGCACAAATTGAAAAGGCGGTACAGCTGACTAGCCATTATGCCCTGTCTAGCCCTCAGCATCTCGACGGTAATCCTGTCATATCCTGCAGCCTTACCTAATCTCATACTTTTCAACGCTTTCACTATTTCATCCATGCTTATCTCACTTTCATCAACATTTATATTAGTTTCCATGGAAGGTGCCGGATGCTGTACCTGCACTTCCTCTCTTTCAAACAAACTTTCAAAATACTCTTTCCATCTCTTTCACACACATTCTTCTCCTTTCATAATGCTCCCATCTTGACTCCTGATTGTACTCAGCTCCAAGGTAGAAGTTTTTCCTCTGGCTGTTTTGATGGATTTCCAGAAAAACTTGATGTTTGACTGGAAATCTTCAGTGAGCCTCCTATCGAAATCATCCTTTCGTTCTTCTTTCTTTCTAGACACAGCTTCATTCGCTGCTGATTTCAATCTTTTATACTTCGTTCTTGCTTCCTTTATCTCGTCATCCGTTGCCTTTTGAACTTTTTGGTTAGCTTTTGTTGCTAACGAATCCAACCACGCCTTCTTCTTTTCTTGCACAACACTTTGTACATCTTTATCCATCCACACATTATAGATATTTCTTCCTTTCCTTCTTTTAGCTACCCCGCATACCTCAACAGCAAGACAGCAACATTCACGACCCCTTTTTTAAATGTCTCCCACAAATCTTCAATCACACGTATCTCTTCTATGCCTTTAAAACTTTCTTTCAGTTTCTCTACATACTCGTCTTTCTTTTCTTTTTCTTGTAGATTTTCCACTTTTATTCTGACCAAAACACTCGTAGGCTCGGCCCCTCAGTGTCGCCACCGTTTAAAGAAGCCACGCATTCGGGCTATAACCAGGAAGTGGTCTGTGTCGAGGCCCACACCGCGGTATGCCCGAGTGTCTAGCACTTTCTTCATCAGTCACCCTCACAGTCAGACAGACTCACCCTCATCTCTTGTATACAAATGGATCTTTTTGTGGTCAAACATTGTGTTGGCCACGCACAAATTCCATTCCAAGCAGACTTCAAGCAGGCTTCTCCCATTGTCATTCACTCTCTCGTCCCCAAACGTACCCAGAACTCCTTCATACCCATCACGCTTTACTCCAACCCACCTATTAAAGTCCCCTAACATCACGATCCGTTCATTTTCTCCGCATTTATTCAAGACCTCTCTCATGCTATCCCAAAATTCCTCTCTCTCTTGTTGGGCTTTTAATGACCCAGCTCCGCGCAGATCCGTCGGTGCATAGACCCCAAGGATAAACAAGCGAGTGAGTCCGACTTTTAACCTAATCCAGAGGAGATTTGGGCTTACACATTCCTGCTCCATCACACATTCCACTATTCGAGATGAAAGAATCACACCAACTCCCTGACATCCTCGGCTGGTTTGGGGGACTCCCGACCAGTATGCCGTGTAGGGGCCATGAACCGTGTGGTCACATCCTTTCCTTTTGGTTTCGTTCACGCACAGAATATCTATGCATCGTTCATCCATCATCTGACATACTTCATCTATCTTACCATCCATTCGTCCTCTTACATTCAACGTAGCGAAGCGGCTCTCCGTGGGCCGCTTTTCGCCCCCGTAAGAAACGAGACGTGATGGGTGGCGAACCACATCGCCGCCATTTTGGTTAATTAAATTATTTTTATGATTATCCATTGCGTTCCGACGAATAGCGAGGGAAAGGTTTATCCCCGCCAGCAGAGCCCCGCATGCCAGGGTAAGGCTGGCTTAATTCTGGGGTCGCCCGGTCCCACGGCAGTGTGGCACGCTAACGACTGGGCTTGCCCCTAGCCATGCATCCATCCGCGCGGCAGACGTTGGATTGAAGGAGAGGGTAGGAATAGGGAAAGGGAAGGATAGGTGGTGTGACAAAGAAGGATTGGTAAGTTAGAGTGGGAAATAGGAAATGTAGGATATTACCGCCCAGGAGGGCAAGGGATAGGACAGTAATAGCTAGGGAAGCCGGGGTCGCATAACCGTATACTATACCACAACTACCAGACAGGTAAATTGGAATGAGTATCCCATAACTCATTACATAGAATACATTAATAGAGACATAAAATACAACATAAACAAATTAAGAATGACAGTTGTATGAATAAAATAGTTCAATTGTTTGTCACTTTTGAATTCAGTAAGGTTATAATGTATTATCATAGATAACTACTATCCTATAATTGAATAATCGACCTTAAGGAGAAGAGGTACATTTATTGGTAGTTTTTACTCAGAGTAGTGGGTTCATTATTGCATAAAATTTGTTCTATACTACAAATATATATGCTCATAATCTTTGTAAATACCTTTAAATATCTCAAGTAAATGTATATATATTTAGAATAGCTAACATATCAAAAATTTGGCGTGTTTGATACGTTCCATTATTTAGAAATCATATAAAGAGCCATAAACCAAGTGCTTCAATAATTGCAGGCGATGACGCCGTGCTTAGATAATATACATAGTTATATAATTTGAATCAGTTATAATCAAAGTTTGCTTTTAAGTTATTATAGTATAACTGGCGATCAGCCCCGGCTTTGCACGGGTGGTTTCTGGATCCAACAACAGCGGCACCTACCGGGTCCAATTGTGAATCTAAACCATTCTCGAATCAACTTATCACACACACAAGATTTCATCAAAATCGGTTCAGCCGTTTAGGAGGAGTTCAGTCACATACACACGGACTGAAGGATTATATACTAGTATTATAAAGATAGTAATTTAAAATTATCATAGTGCTTTTAGAAAACTATTATTTAATATTGAGACAACGCCAGAAAATGTTTACTATCCAAATTGCATTGGATATGCAGAAAATTACATCACATTTAATTGATTTTGCTGACACAGTTTTACCAACATCATAGCACATGAGATCATAGCTTGCCAAATAGCGCGGAGTGCTTTGAGTGGCTAACGAACCGGATTGGGCTTAGACTTGCTAGTAACTCGTCTAGAAGTTACACAAATTACATACAATTTCGACGTTACATCAATATAGGATTAACACCTACTCTAAAATTAACTTAATTAATTTAAATTAAAACAAAATTATTTCGAAGACATGTGAAGTCCGCCAACACGCGTTGTGGCAACGCGGTGGGCACTTCTTTCTCTTAAAACTGTCTCAGAAATGAAGGGAGGCCTGTATTCAGGAACGGGGCGTATAACTTTACTTTTATATAAGTTTGAGAGGTATATTATCCAAAAAAAAAAACAATGGAGTCTGTAAATATTTGTTAATCATAATACAAACAGATTCTGTTTTTAATTTACTTACTTATTGCGATATATATATATATATATATATATATATATATATATATATATATATATACTTATGTATATTATAAAAGACTTGGAAGCCGGGAATGTGTAGACAAGTTGTATATCGTCACTGGTAGCAAAGTCGTACTGATCACTGAAATCTCCGGGCGGGTAGGTCGCGGTACCGATAGCAAACTAGTAACTAAATTACTTCGGCGAAAGTAATTTTCTTCTTCTAGATATCTCTCATTATTTAGGTACATTTAGGGTTAATTTTCCAATTGTTAGATCAAAGAAAAGTTTTTCATCAAATAAATTAAAATTCGACTGAATATAAAAGTGAAACAATTTAACTATTTTATTCATACAACTGTAATTTTAATTTGTTTGTGCTGTATTTTATCCTATTAATAACTTTTATCAGATAATTGAGAAATCGGCCCTTAATAAAAAAAAAGTATTTGTTTGTTGTCATAATTGTCATAGATTTCAACTACGCTGACTAGTTCCTAAGTTCAATCAGAAGTCGCTAAAGCTGCCTTGTATATAACCCAAGCAACCTGATTGGCATGTGGTATGGGCGTGAGAGAATCCACCCTATTTCGTTTCGTGGGCGTCATAAAGACAACTATGGCAAATGCCAGGAAGATATTGCTTCCGATAGTTTACGATAACTTTAGACGTAACTAAAATATATATACTATGGAAGCGTCCATTTCCAGTAGATTGTTACGGTCTGAAGACTGAGGGCGGAAAAGAGTTTACAATCTTATGTTAGATTCTAATAGTTGGGCAAAAACAGAAATTGTGAAATTTACAGATCTGAATTTGTAGTGATTCTCTTCGTATATGTATTTATAGCTTAACTGTTAAAGTTTTTATTTATTTTAATAAGTAGAAAATGCCAGAAAGATCATATGATTTCATTAGATGGCGGTAATCTGGATGGATAGATAATCATCTCGCCTTCGCAAGACGTAAAATACTCTGACCACCTCCAGATCCACCACTGTGAGATTTACCAGAAGTTTTCTTCCTCGCACAACTTCTGAGTGGAATCGGCTACCAACAGCGATTTTTATTCAGACTGGCCAGCAACGCACCTGCAATTCCCTTGGTGTTGTAGTTGTTAATGGGCGGCGGTGGTTACCATTAGTTGAGTCGCATGCTCGTTTGCTCCCTCTTATATAAAAAAAATACCGGCGACGGGGAACAGCAACAACGGTTCGAGACGTCTGGTCTGGTACTGCGATCGTCAATCTGTCTGCCAAGCGTGACGATGAGGCATATTCTTCCTACAACGGGAGAGTTCCATGTTCAATAGTGGACTTTAAGAGCTGATGTTAAAGAAGAAAATTTACTTAAACTAGTCACATTCACATGGTCATTCTCCTATAATAGTAAACAACAGTTTAGGTCAAAATATATACATCAATAAAACTAATTGCCTTTAAATCTTAAGGCTAGGTTAGATATCGTACTTTAGAAACGATTTTGACGCCCAAAGAATGATATTGTTACTTCTTAGATAATATACTATTTCAAAAAATATGCGCATACATGAATTACCCAATTAAATTCTTAATCGAATAGATTGTTAATTTTTTTTTATATTAATTAATATAAAAAAAGTATAATTGAATTGCCTGGAGAAAACTTCGTCGTTCAAGTTTTCATTTGTTTAAGCGATAACCATATAATATTTTTGATAATATGGAAGGCATGTTATTGAATTAGATTCTTTATCGACTATATATTTTCACTTAGATCCTTTATTTCCTGATAATAAGTAAAAACGTTTCAATTAAGTAAATTGTTCTCCACCGAATGTCGCACGCGTACTTCGTGGTGGCGCATGCAGCGGAGAAGGGAGGCAATCGTCGCCTTCAAGCAATAAAAAATATTATAAAATAATCATATTTTAAAATCGTTTTTCTTTTATTAAAATAACAAACTTCACATAACACATAATTTAAAAAAATAAAGCTAATCGTACAAAGGTTAATAGGTTAAACAAAGCACGCTATAAAAGACAACAAAAAATGAACAGGATAAAGGTACTTTCCATTCGCTCGCCGTCCCTCCGCGGAAGTCTATTGAAAACCACCAGCTCCCGATCTTGTCAACGACCACATTATTCGCGCAACTTACCTGAAACAATAAACAAATAGGTAAAAAGATTGGTAGGGAAACAGAGAGCCTGCATGCTCTTTTAGTTTTATAGAGTGCGATGGGGAGGAGTCTCAGTGCCCCCCAATAACACCCCTTTTCATTCTACCAACGTTCTATAACGATGACATTCGCAAAAATGCGAAATGACAGGCGAAAGCGGCCTGTCGGCATGTCAATCGAATTTTACTTATACAAAGCAAAGATGGCGATCATGCGACAAGCGCAAAGCGGATATTTATTATTTGTTTAGTTGCTCGTAACTTTATTATTAAGGTGGAATTCCTCACAGCCTTTAATTATCCTGGCTCTCTTTAACTCGACGATCTCAAATCGGGACACAACAGTGTTTGAGCTGTTATTTGGCGCAGCAATAGGTAAGAGGGTGTTACCTACACACACGGACTCCTAGTAAAAAGTTGTCCTACCACCCTAGTTGAAATGTTTTGTATACAAAGGTGTTAGGGTGATGAAAATAATAATTTTGCTTGTGTTATAAAGGAGAACGGCAGATTTTGTACCGCATATTTTTTTTTGTTATTTTGTTATAGAATTTGTACCACATATTAAGGCAACTAAGCCATTTATTTTTATGTTAGTGTTCTATTTTTAGAACTCCGGATTAATTAATAATATCAATAAAAATATTTTAATAAATAAACGTAATATAAGCGTAAACTAAACGCATTTATGTTTTTAGAAGTTGCCATATGTAAAATAACACAAATATCGAAATGATAATTATTTATTTAGAAATAGAAATAACAATATATATAATTAAACACTTATATATTATACCTAAGAATGTATAATTGTTGCATAAAATCATAATGGTTTACGATTTAATGATAGGAATTATGTTCGTCATCAATATTTTTTTTTCATATGGCAATTATTTATTGACAGGTAAAAGGTGAAAGATTATCTGTCTTTCAGTTCAGTTCAGTTTTCAGTTCTTTGCTGTTGTTTTGGATTGTGGTTTGTGACTGCATCATCATCTCAATCTACCTACTTAATGGTAAGTAAAACACTAAAAAGATAGCGACAAGCAATCAAGAACATTTACTTTATCACCAAAACAATGTCAATGTGCATATATGTAACAATCTACGTTAGTACACTAGTATATAACCTTAAAAATAAAAGTGGTTATAACTTTTACGTCCCAAGTTTTAAAAATCTAAGAATTTAAATAGCGCTTGTCTATCCTACTAACTGCCAATTAAAACCATAAATATCCCAAAACACGAAATTTTTTTAGCTGTACGAAATTCCCATACAAGCCTGCCGTTCTCCTTTTATGTTTTAACAATTCTCGCAGGTATTCTGTGATGATAACTTGAAATTAAAAATTTTGTACAACCGACTTCAATATAAATTATTAAGAGTAACTCAAAAACTATTTGGTCAGGCCTTGATCAAATTTATATGGGACCACATGTGAAGCAACAGCTTTCAAATAAAAAAAGAATCATCGAAATGGGTGCACCCTGAAAAAGTTATGAGGTAACATACATAAAAAAACATACAGTCGAATTGAGTACCTCCTCCTGTTTGAAGTCGGTAGAAAAGAGTATTTCGTGTAGCGTAAATTATAGTAAGGTAAAAAGTTAGTTTTATAGTCCAGCGATTGTTCATCCATCCATCAATCCATTTCAACTTATAAAAGTTCACTGCTGAACATAGGCCTCTCCACAGATTACTCATGAGGGGATTTTGCCATATTTGCTACGCTTTGAGGTTGTTAGCAACCGCAGTTCTTTTTAATTATTTTGCGTTGTTATCAAGAATATGCTGCTGTCTATCTCCCACTGACCTCTATATATAAGAGGTCAGTGATCGGGAGTAAAATCAAACGTTACGTCATGCGTTACGTTATGTATTCACGTTTGTGACCCGGAACGAAATCCGTTCTGTAGTTACGAATAAAAACGTAGATAGACTAACGCAACGTCGATCTTGGTTTTATATGAGGTATAAAGCTTGCGTCTAAGGCCTAAGTATAAGTATTAATTGATACATTTATTTATTGTATGGCATTATATTAATATCATACAAAATAGAATGGAAGTTACTGGTAGGCCTGGGTGTAGAATTTTTATCGATATATTTTGTCACACTGTTTTATCTCTATTATTAGTTCCGTGGACGTTCACTTCTGCTGTCATCGCCAAACTGGCGAAAATCAAATCGCCTCATTATGTCACGGTGTATAGCCAGTCCATATATAGAGGTCAGTGCTATCTCCTGTTATAGTATTGTTTCGCGTTTGTAATACGCTCGACGTTAAGTCTGCAACTTAGACCAATCTGTGAGGAGTTGCTTTGATATGACGGCTTTTATCAGGTATTGTTTGGCTTTTAGGATTGATGACGCGTCTTGGGTAGGGTGGCGGAAGCGGATAGTTAAGCGGACGTGAAACCGAGGGGATCTATTCATACTGACTAAACTTGTAGATATTGTATTGCAAACTTCAGTTTGTAGTCATAAGCGTTATTATTTACTAGCTTTATGTTGAAGTAGAATATATACAGACATGTACATACAACCCAACCCGTGGCTCCGTGGCGCAGTCGTTTAGCAATGAGTTGCAGAGCTAAGGGGCCGCGGGTTCGAATCCCTGACAGAACAAGTATTTATATGGCCTACAAATATTTTTTCCGTGTCTGGATGTTTGTCCTTGAAATATTTATGTATGTAAACTGCCCCCACGATACGGAAGAAAATTCTAGTGCTGGGGTAACTTTAAAATAAAAACAAAAAATGTTGAACACAAGCCTTCTTTCATTCCTGAGAGGGAGCTAAATAAACACTCAAGAATTAAATATTTTACTCAAAGATGAGATCCAGGTAATTGATTTGATTGGTTTCTTAAACCAATAAATCCCTCTGTAAATTTTTGCGAAGTCGTTATGCCGTTTACAAAACAAATAAAAATTTTAAATGTTTAAACAACATTTCAATAGTAGGTAGAATTACGCTAACTTGCCATTCAATATCAATATATATATACCTAAGTTATAAACGAAATATGCCACCTTTTTGTATGTGAAAGAAAGAAAAGAAACATTTATTTGACCAACGCACAATATTAAGGAACATAGAAATCAAATTGGTAACTATGCAGTTGTGTGATGTCAAAAAAGATCCCGCCTCAGTGATAATCTGGGGGTATTTAGTCGGACCTTAATTGACTCACGAACAACCGGACATTGATGTAAAAAAGCACTCAAACTAATAAAAAAAACAACAATAATGTATGCGATTAATGAAACTATAATATGATATTGTTTATTACGTTAGAACTTGTCTGTTGAAATAAAAATTACACAAATAAAATAATTTTAGATTTTGTGATCCTTATTTTATTTGTGTAATTTTAAGGGGAGTTAAAAGTTCATTTGATCGTTTTGAATGAAAAAGTGTTGTATCTATAAAAATTCAAAAGCTTACGTGATTAAATTATCCGCAAACTCAAATTGCTTTGATCAAAAATGTTTCATAAATTAAATTTATTGATATTAGTGGTAGAGCCATGCTGCAGCTATATTAGTAGTATAGTTGTAGCACGAATGGGTCGGCTCGACCGGGGAAGGACCACGCTCACAGAATACCACCGTAAAATAGCAGCTTAATGCTGCTGTGTTTCGTATGGTGAGTGTAGAGAACCGGAGACCCTTTTACTGGAAAGAGGCATTCCATCTGAGTCCTCACGGGTGATAACGCATCTGCATTTTGATTCTTTATTGAGGATAGATGTAGATGTCTATGGGTCACAGCAACCACTTACCATCAGGTGGACTGTGTGCTCGTTTGTCACCCTATCCTATAAAAAAAAAACAATAACTAAAATAACTATCAAAGTATTCCGTTAAATAACACAATCTTCGGTTCAATCTAGTATTCCATACTATAAAACTCGGCTCGATAAATTAGAATACGTCCTGCTAAGATGTCCTAGTTTAACACCTGTCAGACTTTACCACGAGTAACATGCTGGCGAAGCTGCGGACAGAAGCTAGTTTTCCATGAATTTGACGTAATGCGTTCTTTAAATGTAAATCTTTCAATAGGACTGACACGCTTTGAAGTTTTGTTTCTTTGATTGTGAACACGTACGGTGGTACTTTTGCTAATGATTAATAAGAAATAATCCTTTATAAATACATTAAAAACTTCATATAAATAATTTAAGAACTTCATATAAACGCATATAAGTCAGCAGAAAGCCGATGATGATAGTATGCCAGTCTCACGACTCTGTCTCACGACTTTGTCTCACGACTGTTAAGCGAACATAATATCTCGTGGTTTGTACTCGTATCACCAACGGAGCACTCGTTTGCTTTATATTGCTGCTAATAGCTCACGTTTCGTTCATTCAGTCACAGCCTATCAAAAGTCTATTATTGAATATAGGCCCTACGAACCCCATACAATGCCTCATAGGTAGGATATTTACCATAGTAGTCATGCTTGGCAGGCGGGGTGGCAACCGCAGTTTTGATTATTTTCAGTTATCATCAAGAAGTTACTGCTGCTTGTCTCCTGTTTCATTTCCCTCTGTCGCCTCTTACAACTTCCACGGGATGATATAAGGAAGTGGGTTCTCGTACATCGCCATTACACGGTGAATAGTTCACATGCGCAGACATTCAAAATCCAACTAAACCATTATTCAAGCGATAACACAAGAGCAGCAATTCGCCGGAAGCCAAGTTCCCAAAAAACCGCTTTAAACTTTACTAAGTAACAACCTTACAATAGCTACAGACGCGTTTGATGAAAAAAAAAACATACCTATTATTATTTGCCATCATCTGCCACTTTATTTAATACAAGCGACCTGCACTGTCTTTGCCTCTAGTAATGTGGCCTTATTTAGATTTATGATAATCAACGGCCATATTTTAATAATATTCACAAGTCAATCCATGATGATGATTTTCCTTTTTTTTTATTAATATAATATTTTACTATTCTTGCAGGCCCGGCGGTGCGCGTGCATTGTAGCAGCGCACCGCCTGGCAGGGTCGCCATGTAATGTTTGAAGGTGTCAATGAAGGAGACGTGTTACTTGTTCTAGATCTTTAATTATACTCCTCTTATTCTACCTTAACACTAATATATACTATCGTGGGGGCTACACTACAATATTAATATCATACATAAATAGAATGGAAGTTACTGGTAGGCCTGGATGTAGAATTTTTATCGATATATTTTGTCACACTGTCTTATCTCTATTATTAGTTCCGTGGACGTCCACTTCTGCTGTCAGCGCCAAAATGGCGAAAATCAAATCGCCTCATTATGTCACGGTGTATAGCCAGTCCATATATAGAGGTCAGTGCTATCTCCTGTTATAGTATTGTTTCGCGTTTGTAATACGCTCGACGTTAAGTCTGCAACTTAGACCAATCTGTGAGGGAGTTGCTTTGATATGACGGCTTTTATCAGGTATTGTTTGGCTTTTAGGATTGATGACGCGTCTTGGGTAGGGTGGCGGAAGCGGATAGTTAAGCGGACGTGAAACCGAGGGGATCTATTCATACTGACGAATAAACTTGTAGATATTGTATTGCAAACTTCAGTTTGTAATCATAAGCGTTATTATTTACTAGCTTTATGTTGAAGTAGAATATATGTAGACATATACATACAACCCAACCCGTGGCTCCGTGGCGCAGCCGCTTAGCAATGAGTTGCAGAGCTAAGGGGCTGCGGGTTTGAATCCCTGACAGAACAAGTATTTATATGGCCTACAAATATTTGTTCCGTGTCTGGATGTTTGTCCTAGAGATATTTATGTATGTAAACTGCCCCCACGATACGGAAGAAAATTCTAGTGCTGGGGTAACGTTTAAAAAAAATGTTGAACACAAGCCTCCTTTAATTCCTGAGAGGGAGCTAAATAAACACTCAACAATTAAATATTTTACTCTAAGATGAGATCCAGGTAAATTGATTTGATTGGTTTCTTAAACCAATAAATCCCTCTCGTAAATTTTAGCGAAGTGGTTATGCCGTTTACAAAATAAATAAAAATTTTAAATGTTTAAACAACATTTCAATAGTAGGTAGAATTACGCTAACTTACCATTCAATATCAATGTATATATATACCTAAATTATAAACGAAATATGCCACCTTTTTTGTATGTGAAAGAAAGAAAAGAAACATTTATTTGACCAACGCACAATATTAAGGAACATAGAAATCAAATTGGTAACTATGCAGTTGTGTGATGTCAAAAAAGATCCCGCCTCAGTGATAATCTGGGGGGGTTTCACAGCATTGGTTTTTAGTCGGACCTTAATTGAATCACGAACAACCGGACATTGATGTAAAAAAGCACTCAAACTAATAAAAAAAACAACAATAATGTATGCGCTTAATGAAACTATAATATGATATTGTTTATTACGTTAGAACTTGTCTGTCGAAATAAAAATTACACAAATAAAATAAAGAAGTTGTAATCTTTATTATATTTGTGTAATTTTTTTTTTAGATTTTGTGATCCTTATTTTATTTGTGAAATTTTAAGGGGAGTTAAAAGTTCATTTGATCGTTTTGAATGAAAAAGTGTTGTATCTATAAAAATTCAAAAGCTTACGTGATTAAATTATCCGTAAACTCAAATTGCTTTGATCAAAAATGTTTCATAAATTAAATTTATTGATATAAAAAAATCAATAACTAAAATAACTATCAAAGTATTCCGTTAAACAAATTACACAACAAACGCTGTTCATTTACAACTCTGTCAGCAATTTTATTTATTTAATTAAAGAAAATAGTTGTATACTTTAAAAACTTTTAAGTTCTAATTTTAAATTTTATTTTGGTGACACAATCTTCGGTTCAATCTAGTATTCCATACTATAAAACTCGGCTCGATAAATTAGAATACGTCCTGCTAAGACGTCCTAGTTTGACACCTGTCAGACTTTACCACGAGTAACATGCTGGCGAAGCTGCGGACAGAAGCTAGTTTTCCATGAATTTGACGTAATGCGTTCTTTAAATGTAAATCTTTCAATAGGACTGACACGCTTTGAAGTTTTGTTTCTTTGATTGTGAACACGTACGGTGGTACTGTTGCTAATGATTAATAAGAAATAATCCTTTATAAATACATTAAAAACTTCATATAAATAATTTAAAAACTTCATATAAACGCATATAAGTCAGCAGTAAGCCGATGATGATAGTATGCCAGTCTCACGTCTATCTCACGACTCTTAAGCGAACATAATATCTCGTGGTTTGTACTCGTATCACCAACGGAGCACTCGTTTGCTTTATATTGCTGCTAATAGCTCACGTTTCGTTCATTCAGTCACAGCCTATCAAAAGTCTATTACTGAATATAGGCCCTACGTACCCCATACATTGCCTCATAGGCAGGATATTTACCATAGTAGTCACGCTTGGCAGGCGGGGTGGCAACCGCAGTTTTTTTTAATTTGAGTTATCATCAAGAAGATACTGCTGCTTGTCTCCTGTTTCATTTCCCTCTGTCGCCTCTTACAACTTCCACGGGATGATATAAGGAAGTGGGTTCTCGTACATCGCCATTACACGGTGAATAGTTCACATGCGCAGACATTCAAAATCCAACTAAACCATTATTCAAGCGATAACATAAGAGCAGCAATTCGCCGGAAGCCAAGTTCCCAAAAAACCGCTTTAAACTTTACTAAGTAACAACCTCACAATAGCTACAGACGCGTTTGATGAAAAAAAAAACATACCTATTATTATTTGCCATCATCTGCCACTTTATTTAATACAAGCGACCTGCACTGTCTTTGCCTCTAGTAATGTGGCCTTATTTAGATTTATGATAATCAACGGCCATATTTTATTAATTTTCGTTATTCCAAAAAAAACGTCTCCAAGTTTTTCGGATTAAATATAGCCTAGATCACTCTTGGCTTTGCTCTCTATCTGTTTGTGAAGTTTCATTACAATCCGTTCAGCTATTCCAAAGATTAGCCCGGACAGACACACAGATAGAGAGACAAATGAATTTTAAAAATGTTTATTCATGTCTTAATGTAATGCAAATAACCCACTCAGCTTATTATAAGGCAGTTACTTCGATATGACAAACACTTTAATTTTATTTATATGTATAGATGTATAGATTATTTGATGCTGTCAAAGATTATACTGTTTATTTATTTATTTATTTATACACTTTATTGTACTAAACTTTTCTACCAGCCAACCGGAAAGTTAGTGGGAGGAGTGTGTACTGCAGTTTACCAGAGGTTATTTTAGCAATTTGTTACAATTCTAAAATAGGTACGAATTGAGTATTAAAGTTGAATATTCAATTAAAGTTAAATTGAGTGTTTGATTCGTCTGTATGTTTAAATATAAAATTCATTTCTTTATGATATAATGATTAATAAAAAGATGGCCTGGTTGCGTTTGGAATATTTTATGAATGCTCCTTTAAATGCGGCGATGGTTTTGTGTTGAGATTTCAACTGAATAAAGATTCTCATTGAATTAACACTCCGATGTATTTTTGTTGTCCTTTTTTGGACTTAAATGGAACGTTCAGTTTTTTTTTTACTTCATGCAGTTTCGCGTTGTTGAAGCCTCTGGATAGATTACCATAGATCCAATTCTATAAAGGGAATATGTTTTAATGTTATTCTATTTTAGGGTTTTATAATTTTATCAATCCATGAGTTTTGTTTATAAATACTATTAAGATTTTATATACATACTAACTTTTCCCGCGGCTTCGCTCACATGGACTCTACCATCATTACTGTTCCATGCCAAAATTCATGATCACCTGGTTGTCTGTCAGTATGTTCTTCTGTCTGTCTGTCTGTGTGTCACAAACTTTTTTCTGAGAAACTTGATAATAACAAAATCACTTTGTGAATTGTTTATAGTGTTAATATAAAATTTATTAATAACGTTTTATATAAAATGACACATATTATTACCAAAATATATACATTCTTTGAATATGAGTCATTTGAATCCACAAAAACGGAAGTTGTTAATTGCTTACACTGTATTAATTATGTACAGCGCCACCTATCGGTTCCTATCATAACTATGAACCGTCGTTTTGACAAAACAAATATAGTAAGTATGTATTTTGGCTTTTAGCCATTATAATATATGTATATATATAATTATTTATTTAATGTTATGTTTTGTAGACAGGTATAAGGAGATAAGTATCGCTAGAACATTTTCATAAGCTACTCAAAATATATTTCAGTGTCGACAATTGATTTTACTTGCTCTTCACCCTCTCGTTATTATGTAAAGCTTTAATGATAATATTGAAAGAAAAATCGAAACAATCTCAATGCGTTCATGATACTTCCAGAGTGAAAATGTTATAATTTTATTGGCTCTGTCAGATATCACTAAGCTATATAATATAATATACGGCAAGTTACGGAACGTGTAATTAAATAGAACGGAATAAATGCAAAGAATTTAAATAATGCCTAGGTTTATGTAGCTAATTTACTTTGTTAGAAATAATATTACATTTATATCAGCGGATCTATTTTGCGTCCTTGTGGAAAGGCGTTCATTAGCATATACAGTACACTAGGGCTTTCGAAACACTACTGTCGTGTCCAGATTACCATGACCCTTTAGCCCTTAGGGTATAATAGGGTCGGCAAGTTCCCCACGTCACACCTCGTTACCTCCAGCGATATCTGAATTTGGCTGAAGGTAAACGTTTTATTTCTGTTTAAGAATATTATGCGAGTTTGTATTTTTTCTTATCGTGTGCATGTACGTGTTTATTTACACATAAGATTTTATGTATGTGTGTGTTGTAAGTGGTCGATGTAAAAATCGCAGTACAGCGATACGACTTTGCAACGATAAAAATCCTAAAAATTCTCAAAACTGTACCACGAATGGAATACCAGCGAAAAATAGCAGTTTAATGTTGCTATTTTTCGTATGGTGAGTGTAGAGAACCGATGATCCTTTTTACTAGAAACGAGGTATTTCATCTTAGTCGTCAGGTGTGACAACGCATCTGCATTTTGATTTTTAATTGAGGATAAATGTACTCGTAGATGTCTATGGTATGGGTGGACCAGTGGCGAAGCTAGGGCTCCAAACTAGGGCAAGCCCAAGATATGGTTTTGTTGTTTTTAGCAGTTTTATAAATATTTACCTTTTCTATTTTTCGATTTTACCTTTTCCTCGCCGATTAGAACTTTAAGACACTTCAATTCATCACAAGGAACACTATTATCCTCCATTTTCACTAAAAATCTATAAAAAGCATAAATTTTCACCTCGCAATATTTATTCGCTCAAGTAAACACACAGAGTAAACATTTAAATGTGAAGTGAACTCGCAAAGGTATCGCCCGCGCTTGACTAATGACAAACTTCACACTAAAAGCCGGGCTTTTCGCTACATACAAATTGCTATAAAATAATCGTAGTTATATTTCATTATAGAACATTTTGCCACAGGTTTGAAAGGGAGCGATCGTCTTCTCGAAAGCCCGGTAAAAGCCCACGCGTGCGAGAGAGGACTAATTTTTATGACAGCAGTATCGCGCAGTTTTGCCGCGTATTGACGTTATAAGGCCTGTGTAGAACAGGTCAGCGACAGCGACAGAGAAGCGCGCAGGAAATTTGAAATAGTTTGAAACAGTTTACGAGTTATTTTATTAGTTGATATTATTGATTGAGCAGTTTGATAGGGCAAACCCGGCTTCTCGGCTTCTATGGAGGCTTCGCTACCGGGGTGGACTGTGTGCTCGTTCGTCACCCTTAATCTATTAAAACCTAAATTGAAAAAACTAAAATAAAGTAGTGGTATTTTCTCTTCTCCTTGTTTGAAAAGCTTGCTTGCTTCTTCTTTAAATAATAGCAGTTCTTTATTACTTAAGAATATTCGTTTCGCTTTGTGATGGCGTTGTGAAAGAATCCATAACCGTATTCCATCTATGCGACTATGGGTAAAGCTACAAATATCTTAAAATATCCGTTAGATGGCGGTATAACTAAAATACCAAGACCTGGGACGGAGAGTAGCGTCAAAAGTGCGTGATGTCTGGTACTGCGAGCGTCAATCGCATGCCAAGCGTGAAGATTATTTTCTTCGGTAAATTCAAGTAAGTTCTCTCTACAACGGGAGAGGTTCATGTCGAACCTTGAACTTAATGGACTGATTAAGAAGAATTTATGAATAACGTTGAAAATTTTACGTGGTAGAGCCACGCTGCAGCTATGTTACAGTTGTAGCTCGTGCTGAGTCGGCTCGACCGGGGTAGGACAACACTGGCAGAATATTAGCGTCAAATTGCACGTCAATGCTGCTGTATTGCGTATGGTGAGTTGAGTTGCGTACGGTTACCCCTATCCTATACAAAAATGGTGAGTGTAGAAAACCGGAGACCCTTTTTAGTGTAAACGAGGCATTCCATCTTAGTCCATACGTGATAGAGCCATGCTGCAGCTATATTAGTAGTATAGTTGTAGCACGAATGGATCGGCTCGACCGGGGAAGGACCACGCTCTCACAGAATACCAGCGTAAAATAGCAGCTTAACACTGCCGTGTAGTAGTATGGTGAGTGTAGAGAACCGGAGACCCTTTTTACTGGAAAAGAGGCATTCCATCTTAGTCCTCACGGGTGACAACGCATCTGCATTTTGACTCTTTATTGAAGATAGATGTAGATGTCTATGGGTCACAGCAACCACTTATCATCAAGTAGACTGTGTGCTCGTTTGTAACCCTATTCTATAAAAAACAGTCCTCAGGGGTGACAACCCATCTGCATTTGGATTCTTAATCGAGGATAGATGTGATGTCTATGGGTCACAGCATCCACTTAGCATCAGGTGGACAGTATGCTCTTTTGTCACCTTAAAACTATAAAAAAATTACGTGCATTATATAATATGAAATATAAGTTTTGTGAAGGGTAGTTTATTTAAAGGTTGTATTTTCCGATGAGCACTGAGATGTAGATCTTCGTCCGTCCGTACAATAGCTAGGTACACTATTGCTGAGCAGGCCGTTTCTCATAATGAGGGTGCTTGAAGTGCAGCCAGCGAGCTACTTTGCCGCAGGTTAGCGCTTATTATACGTGCCTCTGAAAATATTCTCACAAATGCGGCTTTTCTCTTGTTGTTTTTTACACTCACACACCCAGGGAATTATTAATATTTGAATTTGAATGTGGGCGTGTAGTGGTGGTGTAAGAATCTCTGTCCATGTCGTTCCGTGGGTGTCGTCAAAGGTGACAGAGAGAAATAAATCAGAAGGTCAGAAGAAGAACTAGAAATAAAAAAACTGCAGTTGCCAATCCGCCTGCGTGGCAACTATGGCAAATGTTACCCTTATGAGGCAATCGATGGGGAGGCCTATGTTTAGCTGTCGACTTTAATAGGCTGTAAAAAATGAAATAAATTAACTAAAATTTTATCGATATATTTACTATAGAATTTAAAATCGCAGTAAAAAGATCAACACTTCCAAAGTACGAGCCTCTGGCCAGAATTTTCGCAAAATGAATAGAAGTTGGAAACACTTGTTAGCGATTTTATTATATTCCTATTTAGCATTGGCTCTCGATTAGGCAGTTACAAAAATAAATTATCATGAATAGAGACGAAACAATCGGCTAACGAGCTTTTTAAATACCAGTCACAAAAATTATATTTTGATTATTTTTCTTAAATTTATGATACGATCACGAGAAATACTAAACCAATTAGGAAAATAGTCGTCATATTTATTACAAAAATTATTTAATTGATAATGAATTCGTAGCAATAGAAAAATGCTTAAAAAATAACCGCAGTTATAAAATGTCTCCTTAATGAAAAAGAATCTTAAATTACTTTTTGATGCCTAAACAAACTTCTAAAACAAAAACGCTTTAGAAGATCAAAAATAAACAAAGAGGCACGCAAAAGTCGTATTTAGAAGGCGCTAGCAATAAATTTGTGTGCGTAATTTAGTATTATTGTCAGCGGAGCCCTAATGGTTAAGGCGTGATAGAATGGGCCTTTTGAACGTGATTACTGAGGAAATAAACACAGGACATGCATTAATATGTATACTTAAGACGACAATTAGTTGGAAAAGCGTGTCGTTTTGTGGCCATTATGTGTCGCCGTCGTTTGAACGGTGCGTTCGAAAATTAAAATTTTATATTCTTTTAAAGTATACTCCGTGTTAAAACACGGTATTGGGAAAGCATAAAAATAAATTAGTTAAACGACTTGCATACTTAAAAATTCATGGCTTTACGGATACACTAACGAACGGACAAGTTCGGTGTACATTTTTTAATAAACATTTTATGGCGATCGACGTTTTAATGTCTATTGGACATGAGGTACAGCCGTAAATTGTGTTGACAGTTTTATCTTTTAGTTCCATGTTTCTTGTGTGGGTGCTAATGCTAGTGGTGCTCTAGATTGGCGATGAGAATCTTGGGCTTAGAAAGTACGGATTCGATGTAAGTACGAATTATTATTATAAATATTACTTAATCTTACGTACTAAGTATTATATTTGTATTTTGTACGTGGTAGTGCCAGCTATATTACATTTGTAGCACGAATGGGTCGGCTCGACCGGGGAAGGACCACGTTCTCACAGAATACCAGCGTAAAATAGCAGCATAATACTGCTGTGTTTCGTATGGTGAGAGTAGAGAACCGGAGACCATTTTTACTTGGAAAGAAGCATTCCATCTTATAGCATTTCAGTTTTATAATTTTTTTTATATATAAAAAAAATTATAAAACTGAAACGTCAAACGAATTTACAGTCCACCTGATGGTAAGTGGCTAATGCAGTCCATAGACACCAGCAACCAACTTCAAATAAATATAGCTACAAATGCGTTGACACTTCAGAGGACTAACATGTAATGCCTCACAGTCCGGAACACAGTAGTGCAGGCACTGATATTAAGCGGCATGAGTACGTAAGAAGGCGGTTATCTCTCTCTCTCCCCAGACGGACCCCTAGCCAAAAAAGGAGTCATATCGAATCAAAAAACAAAATCTTTGAATGATTCTTATATTTACGCGAACACTACACATTGAATAAAACTATTTTTACTGATTTTATTCAATCGTAAGCATTATATTAAACGCGATAAAATCCGTAAAAATAAATTTATTCAATCGTGAGCATTAGAAAAAAATTGGGAAACCCAAAAGTGCACGCCTCATGAGCGTTTCATTTAATTTTGATGAGAAAATAAAAATCGTGACGATAAATTTTACAAGAAAAAAACAGAGAATCTGATCGACTTTCATTAATAAATTTTATACGGTGTTGAGTTCAATAACAAAAATCACTAGGGATCCTCCTTAGAATATATGGAATCTTATTTAATACTATACTCGTATATCTCAATCTATCGCTTACATTTCTATTAAGCGAGAAGACTCACCGACGCACAGACCAACGGACGGCAGTTCATATATTTTTTCAATTACATTTTTTGTTATGTAATCTAAAGTGAATCAATTAGAAAATAAACTAATCTTATTATTCAATTTCTGCAGTTATCGTAACGTTAATAATAATATGGATTTGATGTCTAGCTAAAAGTATAAGAACGATTTTATGTAGCGAAATTGAGGTATGGCCACATTTTTTTTATAGGAGAGGGGGCAAACGAGCATGCGGCTCACCTGATGGTAACTGACTACCGCCGCCCATGAACAACCGCAACACCAAGGGAATTGCAGATGCGTTGCCAGCCTTTTAAAAAGGAGTAGGCTCTTTTCTTGAAGGTCCCTAAGTCGTATCGGTCCGGAAAAATCGCTGGTGGTAATCGATTCCACAAGGAAGTTGTGCGAGGAAGAAAACTTCCTCTAAATCGCACAGTGGTGGACCGCCAATCATCTAGGTGGTATGGATAATATCGCGAGTTTTGTCGCAATGTGCGATGGTGAAATTGAGTGGCTGGAATTAGTCCGAACAATTCCTTAGAGCACTCCCCGTGGTACATGCGATAAAATACGCAAAGAGATGCAACATCTCTACGCAGTGGCAGTGAGTTTAGCCGATCGGAAAGAACTCGGTCGTCGACGAATCGAACCGCTCTGCGCTGGATGCGGTCAAGTGGAAGGAGCTGGCACTGGGGAGCCCCTGCCCAGAGATGGGAACAGTATTCCATGTGGGGCCGAACCTGCGCCTTGTAAAGTTGCAAGCGGTGTACCGGCATGAAATACTGTCCTGCTCTGCTGAGCACGCTAAGTTTAGAGGCCAATTTGGCCTTCTCTTCCAAATGACCACGAAACTGCACATCACTCGATATGTCGACACCGAGGATTCCAATACTGGCTGAAGCAACAAGAGGAGTGCCTTGAAACTGAGGAGATACGACAAAGGGGTTCTTTTTACATATCGAGAGTACAGCACTCCCTCACGTTGTGAGGCGTGAAATATTCCTTATATTGCACGCCACTATTATATTGTTTCTCACATAGCTAGTACAGATATTAAATGTAAAGTAAAGTAACAGCCTATATACGTCCCACAGCTGGGCACAGGTCTCCTCTCATTTCTGAGAGGGTTTTAGTGCAAGGAGGTGTCCGCCGCGCTGCCCCAATGCCTATTGACGAACTTCACATGTCTTCGAAATATTTTTTTCTTATTTCTCAGACATGCAGGTTTCCTCACGATGTTTTCCTTCACCGCCGAGCACGTGGTAAATCAGCACTTAAAATTGCAATTAACAATTTCATTGGTGCCGGCGGGGATCGAACCCGGGTTGCTCGCGTACTGTGAAATTTACATCGAGCGCTAACGTCACAGCTACCACGGCTATGTACAGACACTAGTCTATATCAATATATCCCGTGATAGTTGAAAACAGGGTCTTCTCCGTTTTAAAACACCAAGATCTAGTCGTAGTAGACCTATTATTTTAAGTATCTCTGCCACCTACTGTTTCTCAGATTTTGTTCTGACTTTTCTCTTAATCGACTCAAGGTGATTTTTAATGTTGCCAGCCCTAGGCATAAAATTATTGCTAACACAAAAAATTGTTAAGAAGAAAAATATCTTACACAAAATTGATTATATAATGAAGCTTAGTTTATCAGTCGTTTACTTAGGCAAATTAAGTTAAATCGTTTTTATCTCAAATAAAAGACTGCGTAGAAGGTAAATGTTAAACGGTAACAAGTTTTTTATTTGATTTTACAAATTAATAGATTTTTATAGAACGTGGTAGCTAGGCTCAGCGTTCGCTGTAAATTTCTTTGCATGGAGCAATCTGAATTCGATTCCCGTCGGCACTATTGAAATTGTTAATTGATGATTTAAGTTGCTGATTTACTACAAGCTCTGCGGTGAAGTAAAGGTCCTGAGAAAATCGGCAGCATTAGCTGCGATGAGAAGTGGATCCTGTACGACTGGCCAAGCGTTAATCGAAATGGTTAGATCTAGATACCCAATCCAAAGGAGGAGAAGAAGCAAGAAGAAGCTAAGGGTGACTTACTGTTGGTGTTATAAACTATAGCTTCTTGCTATCTGGTGCTAGAGTTATAGTGCTTACCGTTATTATTAATAGTTGTAAATGATGATGGAGAAGCTGACACTCAAACAACCCAGATTGGTAAACTGCTCTTCGCTATTGCTTCTTCATGGCAACGCCTGGCCACATACTGCAAAACAATAGACGCTGGCAAAATTAGCAGAGCTAAAGATAGAGACCCTTAATCACACGCCTGTTTTTTAAACCTCATACTTTTAATTTTTAAAAGTTTAGATATCTTGCTGATAGGCAAACATTTTAATTCCAAAAAAGTAGGAAAGATCGCTTGTAAAGAGTTCATCGAGTTACTTCTACAGCAAGGGCATCAGCAAACTGTCCATATAATGGAAAGTATGCTAAATATTTTTATTAATTAATTAAATAATATTTTGATTAAAGCTTTCTTTTTCGTAGAAAAAAGTACTTAATTTTTAATCAAATAAACCTAATAATCAAATAATATAAACTCTCTTACTGTTTTGTTTAATTTAACTTTTGGGCTTGTTGGTTGACGTGATTGAACATTTGAATGTCAAAGTGTATTAACATATTTCACGATAAAAAACTTGGACTTTTAATCGGTCAATAAAATTCTACGGCTTAACATCTCCGAAGAAGGGATTCTGCAACAATCAATACTGTAGGCAGGCGGCTCCTCTGAAGAATAATTTCATTGAATTTCTAATTTAATATTCGGGTTGGTGTCAACATTTTACACCAAATGTCCAAATTTCAGCTCTGTAACTTATTCCATTTACGAGCTAGAGATCCGTTACATATGGACTGACAGACAGACCGACAGCAGAGTGACGTTATCAGAGCTCCGTTTTACCTTTGGGTACGAAACCCTAAAATCGAAGGTAAATATTTATAAATTATTTATCTAAAACCAGTAAAACTATTTAAATTTACTTCGAACAGACGTGTAATAAATTATTGTATTGGTTAATATTAATTTGAATGAATTATTTAATATTAATGAATATCTAATCAGATACAAAAGTTCAAATAACTATTACTTTAATTAAAATATCGTGCAATACGCATACGTTTTATTCCTTATCAATTTTACTATCTTTTACTTGCTAATGAGGTAATAGCCATGAAATATGTGTCACTCAAATCGTAATTTGACACTTATCACAATTACATAGAGTTAAAATTAATTAACAACAATAATAATAAATGCCTCTTTTGATACTTATACAGGTGGCATAAGATACATATTCCCGTGTAAAGTTGGTAATAAAATGTCTACATTTTTACTTTGAGAGCCCATTAAGGGTCTGCACTGAATAGCCACTCGGAAATGGCCTTTGTTGCTTTCGAAATAAGGAAGCTCTTAATTTAATAAAACGTTGAATAATTAGCATCAATTATTTAACATTTTATTAGGGTCCACCGTTAAAACTTGTTCCAGTAGGTACATAACAAATTTTATTTCAGCGATACAGCAAGTTAAGTTATGAACAAAAGTTTTAGTGGGTTCGTGACTGTTTGGTATCGTTTCTTTTATTATCTATGAAAATAAATGTCATGCAAGTTTGCAAAAAGTAATTATGAATGAATGAAAATCTCTCACAACGTATACATAATGTCACTACACAAAGTACACTAGAAATTAGAAAAAAAAACAAATAAAAAAAACAATAATTACAATATACAAATACATTGCGGTGCAGCAACGAAAAGGCATCCGAATCAGTAGATATGGGTTTCACGGCTACAGTAGATATGGGTTAGATCGACCGGAGACGGGCCACGCTTTATGCTGCTAGTTTAGAGTTATTATACTCGTATGTTTCATATCGCGAAGAAATCCGGAGAATCCTTTTAGTAACGAGGCATTCCATCTGAGTCCCTAGGTGTGACAAAGCATCAGCATATTAATTTACCGGGTTATGTCTATGGGTCACAACACTTACCAACAGGTGCACTGGATCGGACACCCAGTTTTTGTGAACCTTACTTCTTTAAATAAGTATTTTACTGGTCGCTATTGATCACCGCGATTATATTCGTATACATTGAATTCCAATTATATCTGAGGAAGTCTCTAGTGCTGTTTCTTAGATAATTACAGAGACATAATATAATAGAATAGAATATAATCATTTCAATTCAATATAGATTACAAGCGTACTTATTCTGCTTTACCAATATCATCATCATCACTACAGCCCTTCACAAGTCCACTGCTGAACATAGGCCCCCAAGGAATGCCACAAAGCACGGTCCTGAGCCACCTGCATCCATGCTTTACCCTAGTTCGGAAAAAAACCTCTGTGCTGGGATGAACTGGCAAGAAACCCAGCGGGGCTTTTTTAAAACATTAATTTACAATATAATATTTTATACAATTAAGTAGACATTTAAAACAAAAACAGACCTGAAAATTAATTCGTGAACGATACGGAATTGTAAAGACGAACCGTAGCAGTTCAGATGCACATCTCAATTTCATGGTACGAGAACACCCTGAGTACCGTCTCCATCGGCACCATTAAATAATTTGCTTATTTACTTTATGCTCGGCGTTGAAGGAAACATCGTGAGGAAATCTGCCTGTCATTACAGTACATTTTGGGCGGCTACCACTTAGGACCTATAGTGTTCTGAGTGACGGTGGATCCCAACTCAGGCTTGAAGCTAATTAATTTTTTTACGTGGTAGAGCCATGATGCAGCTATATTATGGTTGTAACACGAATGGGTTGGCTCGACTGGTGAAGGACCACGCTCTCACAGATTATCAGCGTAAAATAGCAACTCAATGCTGCTGTGTTTCGTATGGTGAGTGTAGAGAACCGGAGACACTTTTTACTGGAAACGAGACATTCATTCTTAGTCCTTAGGGGTGAGAACACATCTGCATTTTGATTCTTAATCAAGGATAGATGTTGACGTCCACGGTATCCACTAACAATCATATGGATTGTGTGCTGGTTTGTCACCCTTATTCTATAACAAAAATCAGTTTATAGATTATTTATATTTAAAAAAAAACTTACATTTAATCTTAGGACTGCTTTTACATGAAATTTAATATTGCAATACCGGGTATAAAGAGAGATTCACTTCGCAAGACCTCGTCTTAAATACGAAGTTTATCTTGTTTAGTTACAAAATCTTCCGTCGGCGTTTAATGCATTTACTTCAGTCCCCTTTATAATTCTGTCAAACTGTTCTAATGTTATTTCCTCCGCTAAAATATCAACATTAACAATTAACCCGTTCTCAGTTAGAGTGTTCAAGAGTTATACTGCACCAAATTGAATTACAGCTATTATTAGCTTGCTAGTTATTTTATGTAAAGTTGCAGCTTATTTACGTCTCTCTGCTGGGCATCTTTCATTTCTGAGAAGGATATGTACCGGTTAGTCCGCCGCGATGCTACAGTGCTTCTTGGTAGACTTAACATTTCTACGTAATATTTTATACCTTAGTAATGCAGACTTCCTCACGATGTTTTCCTTTACCACTTAGCACATGGTAATTTTTTCTTACACAGGATAATGTGTTCCCGCACTAGGTACACTCTGTTATTTGATAAACGTGGCTCTGATAATAGACTGATGGCGAAATCCTAAAGTGACGAATTAGAATTTCACAAAGTGGTAATGAGATTTGTTTCTACCACCAAGCAGCAGTGCTTGCACTAATGTGTTACGGTCTGAAGGTTTTAGAAAGCCAGTGTGAAGATCACCCTCTCTGTGCCCTCCTTTGTTTAAAGTTGGTTGCAGGTTCCCATGGGCTATAGTAGCCACTTACTACCAGTGTGTACATTTTGGCTCTGCACTCACCAACTCACACAGTGTGGCATGAGCAAATGTTTAAAGAAAGTCTAGTGATTAGATAAGTACGAGTATGTACGATACTATGGTACTATAGCTCATAAATTAGATGGCATAAGGCCAAATACTCCAACGCGTTTGAGTATTTAGGCATCAATCGGGTAAGTAAAATTGCCCGAAAAGGAAACCACTGAACAAAAGCATAGCCCACTTTCTAATATCTTGTCTCATTTTTATATTCATAGTTAGATTTTCTTAAGTTTCCATCTGGACATAGGTCTTTTCAAGAATGATCTAAGAAGTTTACGTCACTTTACTTTACTACTTTAAGTTTTACACTTTACTTTACTACTTTAATTTTACTACTTTAAGTTTACGAAAGTTAGGCCTTTTTTACGCTAGGTGGGGTAGTGCAGAACTAAGTCACTTGTTGATAATAATAGCACTCTTCGTCACACTCTTTGGGATTTGTCATTCGGCATACTTAGACGGATTATTTTGTTGTTTCAGTTGCTCTTCTGAGAATCTATCAGCTCATTTCGTCTCGTGAACATCCACGACATAAGCAGAGTTGCACCTAAGATGCGAGTATATAGAAAAAACCTGAAAGGCCGTGGATGGACAACGCCAAGTGCGAGATGTTATTAAGATTATAAATATCTCATGGCCTCTGCTAGATCCGGTATCTGGTACTCCGGTAGTCTGAGTGATAAATCGCCTGCTAAGCGTGGCATTTATGACACGATCTTTCTTCTTTGGGTATAGGTTTTTTATAGAATAAGGGCGATAAACGAGCACACAGTCCACCGGATGGTAAATTAATGCTATGGCCTATATCTATCCTCGATTAAGAATCAAAATGCAGATGCGTTGGCACCTTTCGAATGCCTCGTTTCCAGTATAAAGGGTCTCCGGTTCTCTACACTTACCATACAAAACACAGCAGCATTGAGCTGCTAAATTCAGCTGGTATTCTGTGAGAGATTCCTTCCCGTTTGAATCGATCCATTCGTGCTACAACCATAATATAGCTGCAATATCGCTCTAACATGTAAAGAAATCACATGTCCAGCAGTGGACTGTTACGGGCTACTAAAGACGGAAGAAAAGAAAATATTTAAAGCTTTTGTTTCGTATTAAACTGTAATCATAAAGAGAAAACTAAAACGTTTAACTTTGAGTTTTCCGTTTTAGCTCTCTCTGAAAGACTTGAAACTTTACTCGTATTTGAGAGTTATTTTTAGAATTATTGATTGCCTCGTTGGTCTCGTGGTCGTAAGAGCGACTGCAGATCTTGTGGTTCCGGGTTCATACACTGAGTCGGGCCAAAATTTTTTTTTTGCTAAGAAATTCTCAGTACGTAAAGGCGTTAGTCCTGTGCCTGATCTCACATCAGCCGCGTCGGATTGCCGTCTCATCCAACTATGAGAGTGAGGGATAAAGAGTGCATCTGTACTTGCGTAAACGCTCGCGAACTTTAATCCTCTTCTACGCAGATGGCTAGTCACCGTTAGGACTGGCCGCTGTGACAGAAATTCGATCTGAATGACATTAATTTAGAGTTATTAAAAAATCGATTTATACACATGCAATCAAAGAAACTAAACACTAAATCGGTCCATCAACAGGTATACTAAGTTCGGTAGATTAAAATAAAAAAAATAAAAATTGATAGCGAGTTTAATGTACCTACTAGCACATATAAACGTTCATATTACTGTACATTATATGATCGATTAACTTGGTATCGATATTGGACGGTGCTTAGATAAATTCTAAAAGGAATGAGCTATGTTAGCACAGGAGTTAAGCGTAAGCCTTAATTAATTGCATCCGTGTCGGCTACATATTTTTTATTCATCGAAATAAAAGTAGTGAGGTATTGCCGACACGAACATCGATAAATCATCAAGTCTTGATAGTTGAGTGTGTAAAGAGTGAGCGCAGGAATTCCTTATATCTCCCACTCCGTTCCATCATAGGACCACCACACTAGCCTGGTCATAGCTTTGTAATCAACATACCACGCGTTCAAATTAAACTGCTTGCTTTGTCTTTCATAATGCTACAACAAAGGAGTGAAACAATTTGCCAGCACTTGTCTTTCAATCCAATTAAATGTCTTAAAGGCAAGGGTAAATAGGCTTATGTAAAGTTAAGTCAGTGCGCTTCGCTATCTTCGACTGCATCGTCACTTACTATCAGGATTGTAGTCAAGCACTGGATTATAATAGTTTAAAAAAACTCTGCGCCTATGTTCGGGACATTTGCGTAAAAACACAATTTGGTGGTTTTCGATTTTTGTGATCGTCACCATGTGTCTCCAAGTCTTTCACTGTATCATTGCTTACCTTCTCTTATCGCGACAGCTTTACCTTAGGCGCGGGTAAGGAAGGACAAGTGAATGCGTCTTGTTTAACTCGGTGACTTTCAGCACTATACGATCTTCAGATGTCTTGATAGTTTCTAATAGGACTCGCACTAGTGGTCGATAATTGCCAAGAGGACATCATCTTATCATCATATTATTCGCTGACTATCGAAAAATAGTCTAAGATGCTCACTTATAAATTTGCGCAATGAGTTGAACCACGATTCAAGCTATTTTATAATTATTTGATATGTGCGGGGGATATATGGTATATATATGCTATAGCATATATCCCCCCAATGGAGATAATTGATCTAGGCACCTTGTGACCGAGCTGTAATGATAATGGTGGTACTTTAATGTTTGTGTTTAGTATGTTTAATATCTGTACCGGATATACTGTGCTATCTATTACATGTATTCGACATCAACCTCAGATCAATTGTTGTTGTTTTTATTATTCGCTCGAGAGAGCAGGCAAAGGAACTAAGCCATACAGCCTTAACCTCAGATCAAACAATGACATTTATAAGATTTTTTATTCCATAAAATAAGGGTGACAAACCAGCACAAAGTCCACCTCATGGTAAGTGGATGCAGTGACACATTGATATCTATACTACACTCACCATACGAAACACAGCAGCATTAAGATAATATTTTACCGTGGTATTATGTGAGAGCGTTGTTCTTTCCCGGTCGTGCCAATCCATTCCTGTTGCTACCCATAATATAGTGGCAGCGTGGCTCATGTTTTTCGTTTTATGTACATTAAAAAAAAAGATATATTTTTTAAATAAAACTAGTTTTACGGATTTTATCGCGTATATTAACTTCGAGTTTCGAGTACTTTACATCACCTATGGTCACGAGGGGGACTGAGGTGTATGACGTCCCAATGTCATAGTTAACCACGGCTACCTCCAGATTAAAAATTATTAATTTTTGTTCCGATCTACGCATAATAATTTTTAATCTGGAGGTAGCCGTGGTTAACTATGACATTGGGACGTCATACACCTCAGTCCCCGCCGTGACCATGGGTGCTGTAAAGTACTCGAAACGTCGGGAATATAAAATAAGTTAATATACGCGATAAAATCCGTAAAACTAGTTTTATTTAAATGTGTAGTGTCCGCGTAAATATAAGAAATCATTAAGATATATTTTTGTCTTCAGCAATGTTAACACAATTTAGAGTGAAAGATATCTTTACCTGGGTCGATGCTGTGTACCTTACCATATATTGTACCGTTTGTAGAGTGAAACTATATGAGTGGGCTTGTGTAACTAGTATTCCTATAGAACCTCTAAATACGTGACGAATAATTCATCTAAATACATTACTGGTATTCCTCAAATCACTTTTATTAAGTTTAAAATGCTAGTGCCAGGAGATGGATCACGGCAGTAATTGAATGGGTGATTCCAACTCATGACTTTATTTTCGCGGTCTATAAAAGTATAGGCAGAGAAATTCTTACTTTCAATAAGTGCTTTTTGTAAAGGCCAATTTTGAATAAAATTTATTTTGACTTTGACTTACCTCGCTCAAAACTATAAAGATATCTTCTATTTATTAATTTGCCCTTCTTCGCTTTCAACTTCAAAAAATAATGATTGCTTATATTTCCGCGAATATATGTATATTGAATAAAACTAATTTTACGGATTTTATAGCGTTTAATATTAACTTTTTTAATTCTTGTTACGACGCTCAAAAATTAGTTTTTCACTTAAAAATTGTTGGTAATATCTTTCGTATTGAATAAAACATAATTAAAGTAGAACGTACGAGATACGGGTTAAAAAGTAATCGAATCAAAAACTGTAAAATTGGTGCGCCCCGGAAAGACGCGGATCAAATCCCCCTGCGCAGAAATCCCCATTCCGCGGAATATATTTTATTAAATAACTCGGCGGTCGCAGCTGGCAGCTCTACGTTAACTTTTTAAAAACGGTTTTAAGTCGCTTTTATTGACGTAGGAGTTGTCTCAGCAGGGTTCTCTCTCTATTATACCTCTCGAGGTAACATGTAATTTAACTTTAAAATGAAACAGCTGGAGTGTCAATGCGTTGAGAATATTTTAACTTCATAAGAGAGGGGTGCAGCTAAAGCTTTGCAGATAATTATCAGTTATTGTCACGCGATGAGGTGGGAAGTAATGAAAGTTCCACGTACCTTGTTCTAGAAGCTTCCAAGCGGACTGAAGCTTGAGACTTATTCATTAATTTTATTATTAAAAACACGTAAAGTGTGTGTGATTTTTTATATAGAATAAGGTTAACATACGAGCACACAGTCCACCTTATGGTAAGTGAATGCTGTGGCCCATAGACATCTACATTTGAATTCAACTGAGAATCAAAATGCAGATGCATTGTCACCCCTGAGGACTAAGATAGAATGCCTCGTTTCCAGTAAAAAGAGTCTCCGATTCTCTACACTCACTATACGAAACACAGCAGTAAAGCTGCTATTTTACGTTGGTATTCTGTGAGAGCGTGGTCCTTCCCCGGTCGAGCCGACCCATTCATGCTACAACCATAATATAGCTGCAGCGTGGCTCCACGTATGATACTTACATGACACTTAGGTGAATAACAAATTAAAAGCATGTTAATTCGCTAGGTAGGTTTTTAGATAATTAATAAAAGGGTTTTAGATAATTTAAGTAATTTTCCGCCTGCCAAGCTTGGTAACTATGACTAAGAAGTAATCTACGGCGAGGGCTATGTTCAGCGGTCGACTTTTAATAGAATGTAGTGAATGATTGAATAAAATTAATTTTGTTTTGTAGTAAGTATTTAGTTTACGTGGTAGAGCCATGTTGAAGCCATATTATGGTTGCAGCACGAATGGGTCGACTCGACTGGGGTAGGACCACGCTCTCACATAATACCAACGTAAATTAGCAGCATAATGCAGCTGTGTTTCGTAAGGTGAGTGTAGACATCCGGAGACCCTTTTTACTGGAAACGTGGCATTCCATCTAAATCCTCAGGGGTGACAACACATTTGCCTTTTGAGTTTTAATCGAGGATGGATGTAGATATCCGTGGATTTTTTTCGTTTGTGTCCCTTATCCTACTAATATTATAAATGTGAAAGTTTGTGAGTATGTATGGATATTTGTTACTCTTTCACGCAAGAACTACTAAATGGATTTTAATGAAAATTTACAATAATATAGCTCATACATTAGTATAACACATTAACTATAATTCATAAAGATATTGTGTAAATTGGGCAAAATATAACGATAAATGTTAAGTAAGTCTGAAAAAATCTGTCATCTGCGAGCTATTTTGGCGTGAACACGCATAACGCAACATACCTGTGAACCGATTTGGATGGGACTTTCACTGGCAGATAGCTGATGTTATAAGGAGTAACTTAGGCTACTTTTATTTAAGAGTTCCGCGTGAAAATTTCCACGCGGGTGACGTCGCGGGGAACAGCTAGTTCTATATAAAAAAAAAGTGTTGAAAACAATTACAATTTAGGATAAAAAAGGATAATCAGAAAATTATGATATATAGAACACAGTAAGTGGTGGTACACTTGTTCGTGGAATGTTTGAGAAACCAACTCGCGAAGAGGCATTTTAATAAAAGAAAATATTAAAAATGTGTCTCTGAACTGCTATCAATTGCTAAGTCATTAAAGTAAATAAATTGTACAAATAACATTATAATCATTTGTTATTGTTTATTTAATAAAGGTATAATGGGACTAATTAAAAATGACGTGAGTCCCCAAATTGAAATAAAATACATGATTTATTTGTACCATTAATTATAAAGGGAAAATAAGCGTACATTGGATTTTATTGCTGAAAATAAACACGAACGAATTTTCGAAGCTTTATAATTGTCTTCCTCATTATAATTCAGTACGAAACGAGACGCAGATGAAAGGGAGGTGATCACTCGTTAATTCATCATTCATCTCCATCGTCTATAATCTGAAATTACGTTCTTCGCAGCTTCAAACTAAAACTTCGCCGTATAATTGGAGGCTAAGTAGCGCAGGTAGCACATCTATCAATTAACGGAGGTAATAGTTGAGCAATTAAAACGAGGTAGCAACTCGCTGGTACTACTAGTAAGCAGTTTTGCGCGAACGTTATATTATTAAACTAAATATTGCGTATTGTTGAGAAACTAAGTCTAAATTTATACGTATTATTAATGTGTTGACGGGTTTACAATTTTCAACAATAAAATATGTAATTACCTGTTTTTCTTTTTAATAGAATGAGGTGACACAGTACACTGTCCACCTTATGGTAAGTGACTATGGCCCTCTATAAACATCTACATCCATCCTCAATTAAGAATCAAAAGGCAGATGTGTTGTCACCAATAAGGACTAAGATAGAATGCCTCGTTTCCGGTAAAAGGTGTTTTCGGATCTCTACACTCTTTACACTCACCATACGGAACACAGCAGAATTAGGTTGCTACTTTACGCTGGTATTCTATGAGAGTTCCTCCCCGGTTGAGCCGATCTGTTCGTGCTATAGCCATAAAAATAATAATGTCCTACAGAGCGAGTTTTGGTCACGGCGGTCAGTCTCAACGGAAACTAGCCATCGGCGCAGGACAGGATTATAGTGCCCAAGTGTATGCGCAAGCACAGGTGCACTCTCTACTTCCCTCACTCTCATAGTCCGATGGGACGGTAAACCGACACGACCGGAGAGAGATCAGACGCAGGACCAACGGCTTTACGTGCTTTCCGAGGCACGGGGGTGAGACACCGCCATCTTCTTTACTCTGGGCAGCTACTGAGGATTTATTGACGGAAAAGCTCAATAACTGATTTTTTTGGCCCGACCCAGGATTCGAACTCACTAGAATCTACTACAACCACTAGACTAACGAGACAATCATAGCCATAATATTACTAGTGTGGCTCTACCACGTATAACATTTAATAAGTTAATGCACGGCCCATTGCTAGGAACCCACCTTCTTTCATTTCTGAGGGTTATGGAGCAATTTATACGCCATGCTAATCTATTGCGCGTAGGTGGACTTCACATGTCCACGAAATCTGTATTCATCAGACATGTTTCCTTACGATGAGATCTTTCACCGCCGAGCACGTGATAAAAAAGCTCGTAATTTTTTTTATAGAATAAGAGTGACAAACGAGCACACAGTTCATCTGGTAGTAAGTGGATACATAGGTCACTCAATAAGTTTTGAGATGCTCGAAATTTAAAAATGGAACGCACCCGTGTTATATGTTTCTAAAAAGCAAATTTATTTAAAAATAGAACTCCATAAGCCAATTGCTCAATATTTAAAAAAAAAACAAAGTTCTATTAATTTTCCTGCAACGCTTCCCGCGCTTTTCATTTAAAACGATGGATCTTAACCGTGAACATGGATCTATCAATATGATCCGGAAAATAAAAGGCAATCATCGGTATGGGTCTACTCAGAAGGACAGTTACCGACAAAACCGCAAAGACCTCGCAACGTCGGCAAAAAATGGTGGCTAGTTTTTTTTTGCGGAGCGGACATTTGTCGACGTCAATGCTGGAAAATTGTAGGTCAGTCAACTCTGAATGGTATACTACAGTTGCATTACCCAAAACTTTTCAAGCTGTGCGGGAGAGAAGACCAAAGACCGGGCTTCGGGGAATCATGCTACATCACGATAACGCCCCTTCACATACCTCCCTTAGAACAAAAGCATTTATTGAGGAATCTGGTGTTGAAACTCTAAGTTACCCACCCTACAGCCCTGACTTAGCTCCTTGTGATTTCTTTTTGTTCCCAAGAGTCAAAGAAAAAATAAAAGGCAAGTTTTTTTCAAGCGCCGAAGAAGCCGTGGCTGCCTACTAAGAAGCGATTTCCGACCTGTCAGATCAAGACTGGCAAAAGTGTTTTCAGAGTTGGTTTAGGCGAATGGAACTTTGTATAGAGCATGATGGAGAATATTTCGAAAATATGTAAAATAAATATTAATACTATCTAGAATACTTTTTGTATATCTCAAAACTTATTGAGTGTCCTACGTACCGTGGCCCATAGACATCTTCATATTTCCTCGATTAAGAATCAAAATACAGATGCGTTGTCACCCCTGAGGATTAACATGGAATGCCTCGTTCCCAGTAAAAGGCGTCTTCAATTCTCTACTCTCACTATACGAAACACAGCAGCATTAAGCTACTTTACGCTGGTATTCTGTGAGAGCGTGAAGGATCACGCTCGACTCGACTGGGTCGACTCGACCGTGGTAGGAACCACGGTCGAGTCAACCCATTCGTGCTACAACCATAATATAGCTACCACGTATAAATAATATTTATATATATTGCAAATAACAATTTCTTTGGTGTCGGCGGGTATCGAACCCGTGTTGCTTACTGTAAAGTTTACGGCAAGTGCTTAGCTACCATTTCTCTTACCACCCCTCATATTTACATTGGATATTATACGCTATTATTATCTCTAATGTAATTTCAAGTATTTCTAAAGGTTACATGGAAATATTGAGAGGTCATCGGAAACTTTTGAATAAAATAATAAGTTTTGGAATAGTTTTTTAACACAAAAATAAATCCATTCATCCATATGATCTCATAGGTGTCGTTAGTGGTTAGGGTTACTGTAACAGGGAAATATTAAAGATTGCGGTTGGCAACTGCCTGCCGAGTGTGGTAACTGCCATAGTTGCATCCTATCTATGAGGTAAGCTATGGAGGAAGCCTATGTTCAGCTGTGGACTTTTGATAGGCTGTAAATTAATGAATGCAAATATAATCAAATCGGTTATTTTGTTAATAATATTTTCGTTCTTGATATTTTGGAAAAGTAATATTTTTTTTATAAATAACTGCTTTTACCCGATATTCACGCCAGCGAAGCTGCGTGGTTCAACAAGTCTTGTGTAGGTTTGGTGTAAACTCATTTTTTTTTTATAGAATAAGGGTGACAAACGAGCACACAGTCCACCTGATGGTAAGTGGATGCTGTGACCCATAGACATCTACATTTATTCTCAATTAAGAATCAAAATGCAGATGCGTCGTTACCCCTGAGTCTCGCGACTTCTTTTGGCCTATATCTAGTTTGAACTTTACACAATTAACATAAAATTCATTTTACTATGTACAATTTCGTTACAAAATTCGCTTCCATTCCATTCCGCCACAATGTAAATTGAGCCTTAGTAATTAGTTGCTTAAAAAGGAAAGCGCTCCTTGTATGTGCGTTGTCATTTTCTAGGACCACAATAAAATTCAACTCAAGTATTTTTCTCTCTCTACAGGAGGCTACTGGTAAGGGGAACGAACCGCAACTTGAAATTCGTGGATTTCTGCACACCTCGAACGCGAAGCGGAGAGGTTGGTCTCTACTGTCAAATTTTTTAAATCACTATTCACTCACATTAAGTCGTGTTTATTATTTTACATCGCACTAATATGTTATGGAAAGCACATGATTAGAAAGAGGAAACACTATGAACATGTTGATGCTTTTTTAAATTCAACAACACGTATTATTATAAAAAAAAAGTCCGATAAAAATTATATTGTGGATTTCCTTTAGTCTGTGATTCATAAATTATCTGTGTACAAGATATCTCGAGAACTACTTAACAAAATGACTTAATTTTTTTCACTATCTTGAGAATCATGTAAACTGGTTCCTTTCGATAATCACATCGGTAATACATTTAAAATATGACATGAACGTTGAACCTTACAATAAATGCACACGACAATTGAGGGAAGATTAAAATTGCAATATTATTAGTATTATATAAAATGATAAAACCAAAATAAACAATAGATACAGTGCAGTTAGATGCAGAAATTAAACAGAGGATAGTACCAACTTAGACTGAAACCTGGGCATAAAATGAGTCTGGTATAACTAATAACATAACAACATTACATTTAACACCGAAGTATTTAAAAAATGCAATCGGAGCAAAATTATGCTATATGAATAAAAACTATGATAAAACACTAAACGAAATTAATCATTTTATAAGTCAGTGCATTCACATTTTACTGCGAAGTATTACCTAGAATCCAAAACTCATAACAATACAAACAACTTTCATTATTTACATATTTGATTTACATTGTATTATGTAAATATCTATCTCTTTCTCTCTTATGTGCATATTTCTCTATCTATCTCATAATTACTCGCTGTACAAAGAACTGAAACAGTACCATATACAAAGTTCCACTTCTGTATGCACCGGTAAATTCAAAATGCAGTGTTTCATTTTAGGCGACCCGATTACGAAATGCGGAGTAGCGCGTTTTGATAGATGACAATGTGAAAATGAACAGAAAATTATGAACGGGAATTCTGTAATGATGCAAAACGTTCTTTTGTGATATCTCTTCACTTCATCTAATGGGGTCGCCAAACTGAGCTTACCACTGCGAGGCTGCCATTATAGAACTTTTCTTAACCAGTTGTCGGTTTTTGAGCTGTATTAAAGGATTCTTCGCAGCTTAAACGTTGGGCTATATTATTTACCTTAAATGACCAAGATTTGTGACAATCAGTGATTAGTGGTCAGATTACGGTTTGAAATCTAGTTCGAGTTATTATTTCAGTTAAAATACATTTCAGCATTTGAAGGTTTTGCGATTATCCTAATGCCTCTGTGTCCAGTGGCTACTTTCAATCTCTTACTTAACCATCTCATACTGTGCTTTAATTGAATCATTTATTACATTGCATATTCTTTTTTATTATTGCAACATGTTTTAAACATCAGTCGTAAATCTGTTTTCTTTGTTAAATTTAAATTTAGAAGTACAATAATGAATGACTTGAAACAAGTCGACTTAAAGCATTTTGTAAAGTAAGTAGCCAGTTCTTTAATTTTTCATTCTCCTTTATATGAATATCACTAAATGTGTTAAATGTGTGTAGTGTTTATAGCATTATCTTTATAATTTTTTCAACTTACGTTGAAGTTGATCACTGATACAGATACAGTTCACGATCCCATATCATCCCGTGGGTGTAACAGGCGACAAATGGAAACAAAACAGGAGATAAGAAGCATCACTATGGTCACTGATGCATTGTCATCCCCGAGGAGATGAAATACCTCACGGCCTGTTATCATACCTGCTCTATTACTCTTCAAACCTTGGCAACAGAGATAGGTGTTAACATCCCAGACGGACATGTAGGCAGAAAAGGATTTTTACCACCAACCAAACAACCGAATAATTCACCTAATTACTACTGGATAACAGATAACAGTGAAATGGTTAGAATCCAATGTATGATTGTAGGTTTACCGAAAGGACCAACCCAACTCAAAAACCAGAAGTAAACTTTCTTATATTGAACATGACTCTTCTTTTCCACAGTTAATGGAGTGTGTAGCAACTAAATGGAGAATTAATTCTATCATTTGCTAAGCCCATCTGTTACGCAAAGCCCTCGAGTATTCGCGGAGGAACTTCTAAATTCTAACTCAACTCTATATTTAGCTGGTTTAATTAATGAGTGAAAGCGGGTGACACGTTTTTTTTTTAAATTTTTATAATTGCCAGTAATGCATTATTACTAAAGCCGCTAGTGTTTCCAAGTAAAATTAAAATAAGTGTGTTAAGAACAGTTCACTACATTAGTCGAATACGTCATTAGTCAGTTAAATATTTAAAATATATTCTTACTATTTCAGTGTTACTAACTGTGGTCATATCGGCGAAAATCTTTCTAAACATGGATGTAGGTGTGATGCACGCACATGCACGCACACGCGAACGCTCGCGCGCACACTCACACTCACTCACACACGTACGCGTCCGCCCTACTTTCCTTTAATTCGATTTTATCTTCTTTTTTAATCCCTGACGAAAACAGTGGAGTGTTATATGTTTGTAGTGTGTATCTATATATCTGCATATCTGTGCATCTGTGTATCTGTGTCTCAGTGTATCTGTCTGTGGCATCATAGCTCCTGAATGGATGAACCGAATTTGATTAAGTTTTTTTTCGTTTGAAGGGTGTTTTAATTGAGAGTATTCGTAGCTATGTTTCAAAAAAAATCTGGTCACCCGTTTGAAGATCATGAGCTCATTTTGTTTCGGGGGTTTTTAAAAATTAAAATTTAAGTTGAATAATACTATTTTTTTACGGATTTTATCGCGTTTAATTTACCCCCGTGACCATGGGTTGCTGTAAAGCACCCGAAACGTCGGAAATTAAAATAGTAAATTAAACGCGATAAAATCCGTAAAAAATAGTTTTATTCAATGTGTAGTGTTCGCGTAAATATAAGAAATCATTAAATTTAAGTTATTATTAAATAACATTTATTTTATACTATATAATATACAACTAAGCTTTTAAATTTCACTTTGTGTATTAATAAATTATAATAATCTTAGTGAACTTTAAACGTAAAACAGTTTACAACTTTAAAATGTTAATGTAAATAATTTTACTAAGACTTTAAAGTAAGACTTTAGCTTAAAAAGGTTTAAAATATTTAGTAACTATAAATTTCTCAAACAAATGAAAGTGCTTAAGTGTTAAATAATTTCAATTGTTAGACTATATAATTGACTAGCTGTTCCCCGTGACTTTGTCCGCGAGGAATTTATTACAATTGGATTTTATGATTTTTTTTTGCGCTGTACCATAATTCTTTTTCTAAAATAAAAGTAGCCTAAGTTACTCATACTACACATGCACACTGCCAGTGTTCAGCCGTTTCGGAGATTAGCCGGAACAAACAGACAGACAGACAACAGGCATTTAGTAAAAAGCTGTTATTTTGACATTACAAACAGACACTTTAATTTTATTTATTTGTATAGATAGAAATGAATTTTTGACAATAATTACAAAAAATATTTGTCCTTACGCTTGCTACATCTCTTACAATTCTTATATCCCGAACATAAACCGTGAACAGCATGATTAACTTAAAAAAAATGGAGTTTCCTTACTGCCAGCTATTTCTAGTCATCGTAACTGTCAACAGCCGGTAGCAGTCAACAGCTTGTCATATGCCTCCAGCAAGAGGAGTGATTTTGCTATATTATGACGCTATAAAGTAGTTCTAGTAGCGACGTATGAATATCTACCCCATATCATCCCGTGAGTGTCGTAAGAGGTGACAGAGAGAAATGAAATTGGATGTAGACAACAGCATATTTATGAAAATAACTCAAAATAATATAAAACAGCGATTGCCAAACAGCCTGCCAAGCGTGGCAAATATGACAAATAACACTATGATCCGATCTTTGGATAGAGAATTTTTGTTCAGCAGTATACTTCGATAGGTTCATTGAATTAGAACAAAGCATCTTTTCTTCATATTTAAGTATTTTGAAAAATTTGCCTAGTGCGTGTTAGAACACGCGTATGACGGGTTCCGCAGTGTTTTATTGGATGTTAGTTTTAGTTGGGCCTTCCCCATGATAAGAATGATAATCGCGGACGCTGCTTCTTGTCACCAGTCTGAGTATTATGTCATATACGAAATGTTACACTGCAATCTATGGGAGTCAATGAACTATTTAGCCTTTTTCCTTTGTAGTTTCTCACGACGTTAATGTAAAAGTAAAGTTACAACCTATATACAACCCTCGGCTGGGCTTCTTTTCCTTTCTCAGATGGTTAAGGAGCAATTATGTGCCTGTCTGTTTATGTGGCTGTCTGCTGCTTTTACATGCCTTTAACATATTCTTCACCACCGAGCACCGGGTAAATCAGCACTTTTATTGTTATAAACAATTATAAATATGCCGGCGGGGATCAAAACTGAGTTGTTCGAGTTTGAAATTTTTGGTGAAGGATTAGCCCTGAGCTACACGCCACTGTAGCCGTGGTAGCTCAGATGGTTAGCGCTCGCTGTAAATTTCACAGTACGCGAGCAACCCGGGTTCGATCCCCGCCTGCAGCAATGAAATTGTTAATTACAATTTTAAGTGCTGATTTACCACGTGCTCGGCAGTCAAGGAAAACATCGTGAGGAGACCTGCATTTATGAAATAAAAACAAAAATATTTCGAAGACGTGAAGTTCGTCAACACGCATTGGGGCAGCGCGGCGGACATTTCCTTGCCCTAAAGTCCTTTCAGAAATGAGAGAAGGCCTGTGCCCAGCAGTGAGATGTATAATGTAGCTTACACGCCACTAACAGCAAAGTTAAGGGTCCAAATTATCAGGGTTCCTTGTTACGGCAGTGATTAACTGTGTAGTCTTTGCCAGAGTATTTAGTTGCATGCAAGTGTGCACATACGTATATGTTAGTTTGTCGCCCTAAAGTTTAAACAGTTAAAAATGCATCAATTAAAATAAAAAATAAACGCTAAAGAGCACTATTGAAGCTTTCAACGTCAAAGGTAATATATTTTCCCTTTTGTAACACCCCGCCAATTACAGTAGCGCACTCCAAACGCAATCAATTACTCGGGCTTGGAGCAACATAAATCTCACTAAGTCGCTGTCGCCATTGACTTAGTCCACCGTCCCAGCGTCAGTCGAACTCTAGCCCGGGATCGATTTCACCCGCCGCCAGCTTTTATTCCGATCCATTGTACTTTTTCATCTCGCGAGGATTAAGTGAACTTCGCGGTCCAGTATCCGCTTCTCGCCTCTCCCTTCCACGTTTTATTAGTTTCCTTTGTTTCAACAGACTAAATTTGATATCACGTGTATTATGACGTAACAATGTTTATGCGGTTGATTTTTCTTTTGGACGTTTTTAATTTTTGACGTGTTTTATTTTTAATTTGTGACATAAAAAGTAATCACTGTCTCTTATAATGTTTAAAGACTTAATAGATGATTTTTAATTATGTTAATTGAATTTTTTTTTATAGGGCCGTGTAGTGGCGGTGTAAGAATGTCCACTACCCCATATCATCCCGTGGGTGTTGTTAGAGGCGACAGTAGGAAACAAATCAAGAATGGGCAGCAGCGTCTTCTTAATAACGACTAAAACTAAAAATAAATGCGGTTGTCAACCCAACAACTTTGGCAAATACAAATATCCCACCTATGGGGCAATATATGCGGGAGGTTCAGCAGTGGCATTGAGTTCTATGTACTACGTACTAGAGAAGCCATTCCAAACAAAAAATGTGCACTACTCTGTTTTCGCGCATGCGCGGGAGATAATAGATTTTGGTCTATGATTGTAGATAGCGTGGCGTATAAATGAAGAAATTTATTTTTTCTATTGTAATATTATTACTCATTTATTCACTTGAACAACAAATAATTTTACTTATTTGACTACTGAATTATTAATTACGTTCAGGTTTAAACTTTAATTTGAAATCTCGTATTATTAGCGCAGCTCCACACTCTATGAATATTGAAGCCACACTAAATGACACTAAAGGTGTACGGATTACAGTACAGTTCATTTGAACATAGTGAATGTTCGGAATGCCAAATCTAGTACGTAGTACATATATATCGATGAGCAGTGGACTTTAATAGGTTGTAACAACGAACGATTTTTTTTTATAAAACTGAAGTTTAATAAAACAAACTTATTTTTCCACCTGGTGTTAAGTGGCTACTCCAGTCCATGAACACCTGCTGCCAATTTCAAAGAAAGAAGGCAACAGATGCGTTGTCAGATCTGAGGACTTGGATGGAATGCTTTACAGCCCGTAAATCTAGTATCTCTCTATACTATCTTTTTGACGGCAGAAATAGATAAGTGCTAGGTAACCCAGACGGATTCTTGGTCAGGTAAAGCGTCCAACTACTTAGTAAGGTACGTTCGTTTTTTTTTATAGAATAAAGCTGACAAACGAGCACACAGTCCACCTGATAAGTGGATGCTGTGGCCCATAGACATCTACAAATATCCTCGATTAAGAATCAAAATGCAGATGCGTTGTCGTCCCTGAGAACTGAGATGGAACGCCTCGTTTCCAGTTAAAACGGTCTCCGGTTCTCTACACTCACCATACGAAACACAGCAGCATTAAGCTGCTATTTTACGCTGGTATTCTATGAGAGCGTGGTCCCACCCCGGTCGAGCCGACCCATTCGTGCTGCAACTATACTATTAATATAGCTGCAGCATGGCTCTACCACGTAAAAAATTAGTATTTTTGCATTACAAACAGACACTTCCACGAATATCGTCCCATGCATCAGTATCAGCACGACCACGAAACCGTGTAGTGGCGGTGTAAGAATATCCATTACCCCACATCGTTCCGTGGATGTCGTAGGAGGCGACAGAGGGAAACTAAAACAGAAGATGCGCAGCAGCATCTTCCTGATAACAACTCAAGAGAAAAAATAAAAAACTGCGGTTGCCAACCCGCCTGCCAAGCCTGGCAATTATGGGATTACAAATATAACTTATATTTAATTATTTGGATTGTCCCCGCCTGCAATACCTCATTTGGTCTGCATTAAGCTGCTATTTTACGCTGGTATTCTATGAGAGCGTGGTCCCACCCAGGTCGAGCCGACCAATTCGTGCTACAATCATAATATAGCTGCAGCGTGGCTCTAACATGTAAAACGTGCAAACACTGATGTGTTCCTGTCTGAAGAGTAGGTAGAGAAGGAGTCCAACCACCTAGGAAAAATAAATAAAATGTTTTGTATTGCCTACTTTAGAGTCACTGTTTTCACCACCACTACACTGAGAAAGACACACCACCACAATACGACTCGTGTTTCGCCCCTAAGCGAGCCATCATCAGGATAAATAGACTGCCATAGCTAATCTAAGCTAAGGGATTAAGTAAGGTAATAAAAGGTTTTCTGCTAAATAATGCTTCATTCTATTAATTATTTATCAGAAACAAAAACTTAGAACGAATAAGTGGCAGGAATAAAATGAAATATATTTATTTATTTATTTTTGTCGTGAGAGTTTATAACAGCGTTGGTAAAACTTCTTTAGAAAATAGACATTACGGTCTACTTTTTATTAAGTGTTTTCATGCATATGGGTACAGTTATATAACTTGCGCTGTATCAAGAAAAGAGCATACTCTTTCTTAAAAAGCCGGCGACGCACCTGCAATTCCCCTAGTGCTGCGCATGTTCATGGGCGACGGTCATCACTTACCATCAGGTGAACCGCATGCACGTTTGCCACCTCTTCCATAAAAAAAATTTGCTATGTAAACGTCTTATGTATCGCTATGTAGTGGCGGCGTAAGACAATCAACCAACCCGTATTATGTCGTAGGTGTTGTAAGAGGCAAAACAGAGAATGAAACAGGATATGGACAGCAGCACCTTCCCGAAAACAATAAGTGGTAGAGCCATGCTGCATCTATATTAGTAGTATAGTTATGGCACGAATGGGTCGACTCGACCGGGGTAGGACCACGCTCTCACAGAATACCAGCGTAAAATAGCAGATTAACTGCTGTGTTTTGTATGGTGAGTGTAGAGAACCGGAGACCCTTTTTACTGGAAAAGAGGCATTTCATCTTAGTCCTCACGGGTGACAACGCATCTGCATTTTTATTTTTTATTGACGATAAATGTAGATGTCTTTAGGTCACAGCAACCACTTACCATCAGCTGGACTGTGTGCTCGTTTGTCATCCTATCCTATAAAAAAAAACCTCAAACTAATAAAAAAACTGCGGTTAAGAATCCCCCTGCTAAGTATGGCAAACATAGCAAATATCTCCCTATGAGGAATCAATGGCGGAGGTCTATGTTTAACAGTAGACTTTGGTAGCTGTAATGAATGAAATGACGAATGAGTATAATTACTCTTTAATAGGCGATAGCAATAAAATCACAAATACATAAATAAAATTCAGCCACAGTTGGGTTTAGAATTCTAATCCGTTGTTTCAGAAATTTTGTAAACTATTTACGGAACGGAGCGGTTGACCTATTTGCTAAAGATAATTATAAATTTATCACCTCCCTTGAGAAGGTAAAGTTTGTAAAAACAAAACTTTTCTTTTCGCAAACTTTACATTTTCCGGTACTTCATTATTCATAACGAATAGCTGTTTATATTTTACTTTGAGAATATATAAGCTGCTAAAATATCTTGAATACTTCCCTTTTGTATTTTGATTAAGGTAATATTTCATACATTTTTTAAATTGATTGGGTATAAACAAAAAAATAAAGGTTGTAACGAAACTTACTAGTAACAGATATATATTTAAATTCCTTAAATAGAACAAAAAATATTTCAGAAAAGTGTGTGGAGGAAGTACAATTGGAATTTCGCCAAGAGACCACACACGCTAGCATAAACTAATTTTCAATAAGATTTCGATTATGAACTGTATAAAATTGGATCGGGATATCCTACTAATATTATAAACGTGAAAATTTGTGAGGATGTATGGATGTTTGTTACTCATTCACGCAAAAACTGCTAAATGTATTTTAATGAAACTATACAATTATATAGCTCATACATCACAATAACACATAGGCTATAATTAATAAAGATATTGTGTAAATTGGGCAAAATATAACGATAAATGTTAAGTAAGTCGGAAAAAAATCTGTCATCTGCGAGCTATTTTGGCGTGTGCGGTGCAAAAACTATAAGAGTTACACGAATATAATGTATGGTGGAATTGTTTCTCCTAAATAGTTCTACAAAAAGTCCGCGACAGTATATATCTATATTTTATGTGTAAGCCGAGGAGTAACTTAGGCTACTTTTATTCTAGGGTTCCGCGCAAAATAATTCCACGCGGGCGAAGTCGCGGGGAACAGCTAGTGTACAATATTTTAAAAAGCGTAGAATTACGGCAAATCACAAAAAAAATTTGCAATCATAAAATTCAATCCCCCTCTTACCTATGATAGTGGTGAACTGTGAATGGCCCAAAGAAAGAAAGGAAGAAGAGTTATTTAACTGTCTAAACTGTTAGACCGAGTCCAACTTTGACCGAGACCTCAATCGTTGAAACCAACTCGGCTGGGCAGAGTTCAGGAGATTGTCATATATCTCCTCGTCAAGTATTCCTCAAAATCTTTAAATGCACTGAGACACATGGAACTGAGACGTGTGGCCCTTCAATTCTCGTCGTATGAGAAAGCTTGCGTCAAGTAAATGAGGAAGTTTAAGGTCACTCAGCAAGATATGTAGAGGGCATGCTATGCTCGGAATTTATCTGTGATACATTATCCGTAGCGTTGATATTCGCAGCAGAAACAGAATAACCATAGGAGTAACATCGCTCAATGGATCAGTCAACTGTAGTGGCAAATGGCCGGCCATATATCAGGACGAACCGACAATTGATGGGAAAGGAAGGTTCTAGAATGGCAGCCTCGTATCGATAATCAAATTTTACGATGGCCCCCCACTAGATTTATCTATCTATATATATATATATATAGAGACGATCTGGTAAGATATGCGGGAAACCAATGGATCAGATCACCGTGATTTGATGAATGATGAGAGATGATGATGATGAAAACTGAACTAAGATTATCCTTAGCTGATAGATATAGCTGTGCTATTTAGTAAGTTAATTGGAAATATTTTTTATAATTATTTTTTTAATGCCCATTTTCTCCAAAATGGCGGCTAAAGCTCATTTTACACCTTGTCTAGCCTTTGAAAGATTACTGTAACAAATAAATAGTTTTATCTCCCAGCCGTTTGCCTGCGTCGCATCGGATTACAGCAGGTAAATCTAATCTAGCCATCTCCCGCGAATGGATTTTTTTTATATCGTTGCAAATTGCTGACAAAGTGACAGTGCTGCAAGTTTCTGTTTGCGTTGCTTTCATCGGGCGCTATTTTTGTTTATTTTTCGTCGGAGCGTTTTTATTGAATGGAAAGCTGAGCGCTGGCAATGTAGAGACGCTGATGAATTTTTAACTAGATTAATACGAATTGTACAAATTAGATATGAATGTTTGCGAATTAACTAATAATATATATTAACTAATTATATAACGAAATAAATGTTGTTGGGATTACAATCGTAATTAGATTAAAATGCCTATTTGGATTGATTGCGTGTGGGCCAGTTTAATCGAATGAATGATAATTGTAGGTTGATTCTAATCCGTTGGTTCACCAATTACTAGTAACTTGTATGTGTAATAACAATCGTTTATTTACATAGCGTATGTATATACAACATTTACAACGATAAAGAGCTATGAATTAAATTTATCATTTTCATTGAAACTTTACTTACACGTGGAGCTCTCAGACTTAAAATGGTACAAACAAGTAGGCATCTTTCAGAGATGTATATTTGCGCCATTTACTAAGTTCAGCCTCTGATGTCGCCTCAGCTCTAAATGACGTACTTCTGACATTACACACCGCCAGTACGCATGTAGAGATATATACAAGGACTTTACTAATTTCCCAAGTGACCAAGTGATACCGTCCATCTTCTCTAAAAATAGTTTGCCTTTCTTTCTTTTTTTAATATAATTGAAGTGACTGAACTGAACTGAACTTACAGTCCAGTGGCTACTGCAGCGCATCGACACCTGCAACCAACATTAAACAAACAAGGCTACAGTTGCATTGTCTCTTCCGAGGTCTGAATGCCTTACAGTCTGTAAAATAAAAAATGCGGTTGCCTACCCGCCTTCCAAGCATGGTAAGTAAGGGGCGGGGGGTGGTGGTGTTTGGGGGGGGATTAACCATACTGTTGTTTTCAGAGAGAAAGAAAAAAGAGGTACTTTTTATTGGCTGCAAATATCCATGGGCTACATTGATCTTTAGGATCATTAGGTGATGTTAGCTCTTTTGGAAATCTTATGTTTTAATAAAAGAGATGTGTGAAATTGGGTGCTTGACATCGTTCGTAACAGTTATAAAAAAATATGAAGGTAATAAAACGATAAATTATAAGCATAATTAAAAGGTTTTTAATTCTGTAATCCATGGGACCTTCATAAAAACATTTTTTTAAACTGAAAACGAAAACTAACGCTTTACCATAGCAAAACAAAACGTCTTTAAATATTTTTCTGTATTTAATGTCTATGGCATTCGATAATGAAGGCTATTTTTTGTTAAAAATAAGCCTTCATTATCAAAGTAATCATAATATTAAAATATTGATGCAAATCTGTAGAGATTAATACTCTACAACAACCAATCAATTGAATAGACCATTTTATTTAACTAAAAAAACATTTGAAATAATATCTGATACGATTGAATAGGCTGTATGGTCGTTGATCATTGCCTGTTCCGAAGGAGAACACTTTATAACTTCGAGTTTCAACTTTTCATGCGCATTTGATATTGTGGTTGTATTTGTGAATATATTTCGTGTTGACCCTTGGCGTTTCTCTCGCATTACAGGACAATAGATTGTTGCGCCCACATATTGACAATAATGTGGTACTTGGGTTTTGGAAAGAATAGAACAGACAATTTACAGCCTCCGGCTGCGTTTGTAGATTATATTTCATTAATAATTGCAGAAAATAATTAAAAAATTAAAAAGGTTAAGATTTATAATACATTATTTTCATAATAACTACAAAACTGCATTATTTTGTATCCTTTTCAATTTATTTAAACAACTTATTACAGCAACGAGTGATTTTATTACATAACCTAGAAATAATAAAACATAAAATAAAAACTAAACCCCAGGTCCTACAAAATATGATTTTTTGACATAAATAGCAAGTGTTTAAATCGTCAAAATAAGGTTTATTTGAACTTTGTTCACGCCGGGCCCAAGCTTGTATGGAACCAAGTTCATCTCCTTTCTGATTTCTCTGTTTTTCGCATTATCATTACTAGATTTATTAAAAAAAAAGAACTTGCTGATGTCGCATAAATACTAGACCGTCGAGGGAATCAAATATTCAGAAAGTTATATCGATTCCCACATTATGTGAATAGGTTTCTCGATGACGTTTTATTAAAGTAGTTTTCTTATCGACTCTCTTACCGGTGTAATTTCCGCAGCAATGGCAGAGAGTGAAATCTTTGGTTTGTAAAATCTACCCGCTATACTTGAGAGCAATTTGTTTTATTATAAAAATTTGTTTTATTCTTTTATTTATTTACAGCGGCGTAATTCTTCACCTCTTTTAGTTCTGTGGGTACCCTAGGCAACCGACACTTGGCGCAATAACTATATTAAATTTGTTAAAAGTATCTTGTCCACCGTCCAAAAATTACTACTTTAATGTGTATAGTAAAATTATATTCTGCTAGCACATTCAAGTTGAGGTATTTTCCAACTACAAAAAAGTTAAACATCCTGAGTTTAAATTTGAATGTAAAATTGCATGGTAAAATGCAATTCAGCTTCCCTGTCCGCAAAAAAGACACAATAGTTAAACAATTGAAATGTTCATATATGACTCATGGGACAGTGAAATTTTAAGAACCTATATACTCATAGTCGATGAACTTCAAACAAAGATACTACAAGAATACAACAAGAAGCTACATATACGTTGTCATCATTGATTACTATTTATACAAAATACGATTTCTGACGTTCCAGTAACGATACTTCTTGAAATGCTTGGAAAAATATGCGCATGGAATAATCTATTAAAATGCGATGAAATAATCAATTAAATTCTTAATTGAATGCATTTTTATTTAGATCCTTTATTTCCTGTTAATAAGTAAACACGTTTCAAATAAAGTAATTTTTTGTCCACCGAATGTCGCACGCTTACTACGTGCTGGAAAAATATGCATGCGACCGAGAAGGGAGCGCTAAAAGCCTTTTAACGTAGGAAATCCTCGCCTTAGCTATCCTATGTGGTAATAGGCAATCACACATAACAGTTTTTAATTATCTAAGTTTAATTTTAATTTGTCTTTGTTAGCTATTAGAATTGCAATACACAACAAATAAATATCACGGCGGTTATATGTAATTTCATGTGTGACACTTGACAGCTGACAGTTCGCTTAAATCTATTGGCTAACAGTCTTTTTTTACAAATTGGTGAGACGCCATATTGAAAGTTGACTAAAATAATTGATTAATAAATCATTTCGAATTACTAAAGTATATATTTATACTAAATGTATTTTTCCCGAATTCCACGTATTTTTCTCAGTTTCTTTGAAGTAGTGTACATAGAATTGCCCCCTTTTGAAGCACCTTATTGGCCGTTATTGTGGTTTAAATTAATATTTTGTAATGTTGTAGGAATTCTCTATAATACAAATCAAGCTGTACCAATGTCCAAATAACTGTGACCTGTTAAAAGTTAAAGTTAAAGTCAAAGTTGCAGCCTATATATATACATCCCACTGCTGGGCACACGCCTCCTCTCTTATCTGAGAGGGTTTTAGGGCAAAGAAATAACCGCCGCGCTGCCCCAATGCCACAAAAATATAAAAATGTGACCTGCAAAGCGTTAGTATTTGTTGAAGGCGATAACATAATATTAATTTGTGTTGTTTTAATACAAAATTGTTAGCCACGATAATCCCCTTAAATATTTTAGTGCCCTAAAGTTTAATTAAGATTCTATTGTGCTATATAATTTCGTGTGCTGCGGCTTCGTAAAAAATTCTTCATTAATTTCTTTAGACTGCTGAAAAATACCAATCTACAAACGAAATAAAAAAGCTGAATCGGTTTACTACTATAGGAAGAACTAAATATCATATTAAGTACATACATTAATAATTTAAAATTAAAAATTTTGTACAACCGACTTCAATATAAATTATTAAGAATAACTCAAAAACAATTGGTCAGACCTTGATCAAATTTATATGCGACCACATGAGAAGCACCAGCTTTGAAATAAAAAAAGAATAATCGAAATCGGTTCACCCAGAAAAAAGTTATGAGGTAACACACATTAAAAAATACATACAGTCGAATTGAGTATCTCCTCCATTTTGAAGTCGGTAGAAAAAGGATATACAGTCCAATTGATAACCTCTCTTATTTTAGACGTCAGTTAAGAAGGATCAGTGTTATTCCTCGTTTTGTCTTGAAGATGAGCAATGACCCATTATCTTAGTAGGGCACCTGCTTAACGATTCAGAGGCCCGGGTCAGAGGAGCTCTAAAACTGTTATTAGTATGCGTAAGAGGCGCATCAGTTTCGGGTCATGAATATTGTGACCGAATTTCTCGTTCGTCCTTCACATGAAAGCGCAGGAAATTCTCACTTAGGGTTAGACAGTTTGCGATAAAAGGGTAAGGTGTTTCGTTGTCCACTGATAGCTTTGGTGCCTTTTGTTTCTTAAGTGACGTCCATAAGACTCCATTCTGATTTGAATAAAATAAATAAGGTTGAATATAGATTCCAGAATCAGAATTAATTTCGTGGATCATAGGTATTTCATAGATGTCAGATACATAAATAATGAAGTTCAACTAGGAGTATGTCCTACTCTGTGGGCATACGAAGTACAAATTTGTTTGCACATCAATTAAAGTAGGTACCTAGAAGATAACTGGGTCAAATGCGAATGCAAAGACAACAAGACATCGGCGGATACAGAGTTTGAGCAAAATAGGTAAGTAAGAAGCATGTCGGTAATCACGTCATAAAAATATTATTAAATAATGATTATGCAATATACATAAACACTCACGCCTGTCACCCAGAGGGGTAGGCAGAGACTACGGACTTCCACTTGGCACGATCCTGGCACACCTCTCTCGCCTCCTTTACATCCATATATCTACGCATACACGCTCTTCGGTTAAGGGTACTCCTAATCTGGCCTATTTTCAATATATCGCCAATTTGGTCGATAAACCTTCGTCTAGGGCGTCCCTTTCCGACTCTGCCGTTCACTTCTGCAGCATAAATTTGCTTTGTCACTCTTTCTTCGTTCATTCTTTCTACATGACCAAACCACCGAAGCATTGCTTTCTTAATCCTGGTCACAACGTCATCTTATAGTAATATTTATCACATTATCAAATAATTATGTTTATATTGATTTAATGGATAAAATAAATGATAATGACGCATGATGTCAGACTGAAATTTATGTAGATAAGATTATTGTATAATTAGACGTAATATTTTGAAAATTAAGTGTGGTATAGTCCGAAGCTTTTTTTTTAAATTATCTGTGTATAGTTAGAATTAATAATTTAAAAATTACTGTGCGATGCTCGTTAAATCTTTTGATGACTCCATTTTAGGGGCGTTTGGTCACGGCGCTGCTGGGCCGAGGGTTCGGACCCCGCATAAAACAAGTGTTATTAAACGCTACAAACATTCGTTCCAGATCTAGATGTGTGTTGTTCAATTTATTTATGTAAAGCGCCTCTACGATACTGACGAAAATCCTAGTGACCGAGTAACGTTTTCTAAAAATAAAAAAAAATAAGATTAAATGAATACTTCTTGATTTTCGTTGCACTTGTAGAACTTCGGTAACTCTGGGACTGAGCGATCATCTTTAAATTTATACAACGCGGGCTACCTTTGTTCGATTCAAGTGCGTATCTCTCAAAATTTTATGTGTCGTTTGAGGGGATTAATTAATTTTAATTCATGTAAACCGTGCGATGTCGACGTAAGAAAATCCATTACACTATTTTGTCGTATGGAAAATCTTTTCAATACTTTTCTTTTTATACCAGAAAAATCATATGGTTTTTAGGGTTCCGTACCCAAAGGGTAACCAACGGGACCCTATTACTAAGCCTCCGCTGGCCGTCTATCTGTCTGTCAGCGGGCTGTATCTCATGATCCGTAATAGGTAAACAGTTGAAATTTTCACAGAATGTGTATTTCTGTTGCCGCTATAAAAACAAACAAATGCCGCTAGAAACGTGTTTAACGAGGGTTCCGTACCATCGCTAAACACGTTTCTAGTAGGGGAGCCCCCTTTAATTTTTAATTATTTTTTATTTTTATTATTTGTTAATGATTTCTTATATTTACGCGAACACTACACATTGAATAAAACTACTTTGACAATACTTTGACAAGCATTATTCGATCAAAGCTTACGGTTAAAAGTGTACGGTTAATAAATCCCATAAACATGTAATCATGCGCGGGCAAATGAAGCTTGTTGCTTTATACGTGAAAACCTGGAGAAAACGAATTTACCCAGAAATGAAGCCTAGCTAGATCAATATTTCGCACCCGTAAGCCACTATTCTATAAATTTCATCAGCCATTAAAGTCGTTTTCATGAACGCGGGTTGGATCAATGCGTGTTGGCGGATTTCACATGTCCTCGAATTATTTTATTCCTCAGACAAACAGTTCCTCGCGATGTGCGATGTTTTCCTTCACCGCCTAGCATTTCTTACCGGGTGCGCTTATATGACTAACAAGACATACATTACATTATGTTGCAGTTTCTTTTTAAGGATTAAAAAATAACGGCGTCATTCATCAAATCGACGTCAATTTGACGACGTGAAACAATGGTTTTACGTGCTTTCCGAAGCACGGTGGTGAAACACCGCCGACTTCCTAACTCCGGTCTGTTACTGAGAATTTATTGACAGAAAAACCTAATAAATGATTTTGGCCTGACACGTGATTAAAATTCGGGATCTCATGATCCATAACTGCGTTAACAACCACTAGATCAACGAGGCAGTCAACCAGACAGTATATAGGCCGTAGCAAGACAACATATAGCCAGATAAATATCATCATATATCATCATACATCTGCTGATCCTAACCGGAGAGCAGGCCTAATTTTGCTTCATTACATCTATCTAAATGAGATTTGTGCCTAGCAGTGCACGCTTTACCTTACCTAATTGGAGGAGATATTTTATAATAATACAAATATAGACCGAATAAATTTTAAAGGTAAAGGTTAAGTTAAAAAAATCTCTGAGAAATGTCTTCCTCTCAATATTGAGAAGGTAAAGTTAAGTGTAGGTTGTTTAAATTAAGTTATGAACTAATTAACCCATCCAAAATTAAAAATTGTTAAGTTAAATATACATGTAGATAAGAGAAGCCATTTCATCGACAGACTTATTTCATTTTTCTTTTTTCTTTTTTTTTGTAAAGCTCTCGTAAGGTAACAATTCTTATGCATTTTATGATGATGCATATAATGATATTAACCGAGTAGTGGCCGTGTAAGAATATTCATTACTCCATATCATCTGGTAGGAGTGTTAAGAGGCGACAGATAGAAGCTGAACCAGGAGACAGACAGCAGCACCTTCCTGATAACAGCTGAATAAAAAAACTGCTGTTGCCAATCCAGTTGCCAAGCATGGCCACTATGGTAAATATTCCCCTTATGAGGCAATCTCTGGGGGAGACCTATATCCAGCAGTGGACTTCTAGGCTGTATGGTGATGGTAATGATAATGGTATCTTCTGCGATCGAACCGATTCATTCGTACTACAGTCTAATACGATTTAGCGTGAATATTAAAAGGTAGGTGTATAAAAAGAGGTTGAGTAGAGAGCAATTTAATTTTACACTTAGTATTAATTGATTGTATTATATTACTGTCGGCCTGCCTGACGCAGACTAGCCATCTGTCATCATCATTATCATAATTACATGATCTTCACAAGTTCACTGCTAAACATAGGCCTCCCCCAAGGAATACCACTAAGCACAGTCCTGAGCCACCTGCATACATCGATTTCTTGCATGTCTTACCAGGTCGTCACTCCATCTAGCGTCTACAATCTCGTTTTCAAGTATTGAGGTATACCTGACGAGAAGAGGTGTAATTTCCGGAACGCTGCCCAGCCGAGTTTAATCCGTCGATTGATCTCTCGGTCGAAGTTGGACTATTTGCCCTTGGTAAACATACTCGTCAACAACTTCGAGCTTAATGCTTCTAACAACTACCGGCATATGTATATGTGTGACATGGACGTTACACATGATTTTTGTTTTGTCCATGTTCAACTTAAGACCTAACCGTTGGGAGGCACTATTGAGGTCATTAAGCATAGCGCTTAGATCCTCCAGTGATTCTGCCATAAGGTCTATATCGCCGGCAAATAGAAGGTGAGTGATGTACTTGTAGGTAGTTTCCAGTCCAGTAGCTTGAAAACGTCTTCCAATGCAGCGGTGAAAAATTTCGGGGATATAACGTAACCCTCTCTTACACTTCTCTGCAGTTGGATAGGTTTCGTATTCTCGTTCTGTACTCGGATAGCCATCGCAGCCCAATTCTACAAGCACTTCGATATACCGACAGTTAACTTGGCACCGCTGGAAGGATTGCAGCACCGCCCAAATTTCGACGGAATCAAAGGCTTTTTCATAGTCCACATACGCAAGATATAGTGGCAGATTGTACTCTTTGGTCTTCTGTACAATTTGTCGAAGGGTATGTATGTGATCTATGGTGCTAAAGCATTTTCGAAAACCAGCTTGTTCGAGGGGCTGGAAGTCGTCGAGTCTGCATGCGAGAGGTTTTTCTTCAAGAGAGCGTTGTCCCTTTTCTTGAAGAACAAGAGCACCGCACTTCTGCTCCACGCCTCCGGAGTAGTGCCACCATGGAGGACGGAATTGAAGAGCTTCTGAAGGACTTCAAATACCGGTTTTCCACCCTTTTTCAGAAGCTCCGCTGTAATTCCATCCTCGCATTTAAGGTGCTGGAGAGCCATTCTAATCTCGCTCAGACTGACATACAGTAAATCATCGGAATAGTGTCGGATAAAACTTGCTCTCGGATCATTACTCACACGTGTGGCTCCAACGATGATGTGTACAGCTGCCCATAGAACCTTTCAATCTCACTAAAAATCTCAGGTGTCCCGGGAACGATGCTGCAACATTCGGTTTTCAGCTTTGACAGTTGGCCATCACAGTTTGACAGTCGGACAGCTATCTCTGCAGGACAGGATTATGGTTTTTTTTATAGCATAAGAGTGACAAACGAGCACACAGTCCACCTGATGGTAAGTGGTTGCTGTGGTCCATAGACATCTACATCTATCCTCGATTACGAATCAAAATGCAGATGCGTTGTCACCCGTGAGGACTAAGATGGAATGCCTCGTTTCCAGTATAAAGGGTCTCCGGTTCTCTACACTCACCATACGAAACACAGCAGCGTTACGCTGCTATTTTACGCTGGTATTTTGTGAGAGCGTGGTCCTTCCCCAGTCGAGGCGACCCATTCGTGCTACAACTATACCACTAATATAGCTGCAGCATGGCTCTACCACGTAAAAAATACATGGTGCACGTGTGTGCGCAAAGACAGTTGGCGGGAATAATAGAGTAAGAGAAAAATCTGGAGTATTTATATCTATTTTTTATTTGTTTAACTAGCTGTTCCCCGCGACTTCGCCCGTGAGTAATTTAGGTTTTTTTTGCGTGAAACCCAAATTTTTATCTTAAATAAAAGTAGCCTAAGTTACTCCTTATAACATCAGCTGTCTGCAAGTGAAAGTCCCATCAAAATCGGTCCAGCCGTTTCGGGATTAGCCGGAACAAACAGACAGACAGACAGACAAAAATTTTTAAATTGGTGTTTTTGTTATAAGTACCGTATATATTTTCATATGCATTTAGTGAAAAGCTGTTATTTTGACATTACAAACAGACACTCCAATTTTATTTATTTATATAAATACGAAAATTAAGAATAAGAATAATGTCCTCCTGACTGAATTTCGTTCCCGGCAGCCAGTCTCAGTGTAGACCAGCCATCTTTGCAGACAAGCAAAGACAAGTGCACTCTATATCCAGCCAGTCTCAGTGTAGACCAGCCATCTTTGCAGACAAGCAAAGACAAGTGCACTCTATATCTCATCATTATCATAGTCAGATGAGACGGCAATCCTGTGGGATTCAAACCTACAGCTTTAAGTGCTTTTCGAGGCACGGTTGTGAAACACCGCTAACTTCTGACTCCGGGCTGCTGATGATCATCAGTCGCACTTACGACCACCACACTAATAGGACAGCAGTCTAAGTCAAGTAGACATAAAAAGTGAATCCAAAAGTATACGAGCAACAACTGCAGGGTAATATCATAGCGCTTGCGAAAAATGACAAAACAGAATTCATTTACAAGCGCGTAAGCTTTTGTAGTAGAAATGTTACGAAAGCACAAAAGCGGTGCATCGGTCTATTACAGCCCGAGGTCCGTGGCTCGGATACAGATTGCGTTATGCAGATTTGAATCTGAACTGTTATCGGGACGAACGTGAACGCCAATTGGCCGCTTCTGGGCCCCTTGTTAGTGGAAAGTGGTAAGTGGATAATATATTATGGGATGAGTTAGTTATAAAAAATCCTTATTTTAGGCAGTGAGTAAGTAAATCAGTCTTACTATTTCTTTTTCTGTATTATTTACGAATGACACTAGCTGTCCTAAATATACATTTTTTTTCCTTTTTGCTATTTTAATGTCCCGAGGTACTCAATAAACAATACAAAAAGAAATAGAAAGAAGGATAACTCTAGCCTGGAAGAAATATTGGGTATTGAGAGAAATAATGAAAAATATAAATATAAAGAAAACACTCTACGAAGTACCGATATTGCCATGCCTGACATATGATTGCCAGACGTGGTCACTGAGAAAAGAAGACGAAGAAAGAATTGCTATCTGTCAACGTAAAATGGAAAGAAGCATGCTTGGTCTAAAACTATCAAATAAGGTTAACAACGTCAACATCAGGAAAAAACAAAAATAATAGATGTAAGAAAAACAACAAGACTACTCAAGTGGCACTGGGCAGGACACATCTATAGGATGAATAATTAACAGATGGACCAAACTTTTAATAGAATGGATACCAAGAGACAGGAAAAGAAAACAAGGGAGACCAAGTAAAAGATGGAGAGACATTTTTAATCAGAGATGTGGACCCATATGGATGCGAGTGGTTCGGGAAAGAGATTTATGGAAATGTTTAGGAGAGGCCTACGCCGCAGACGCGACTACTACTAATGTTAATCAAGTCATATAGTATATACATACATAATTATACATATAACAAAAAATACATATTAATTATACTATACTATTATAACCTAGATTAATCGTAAGTCAAGTTTGTATTGTAGTAGAAATAAAGGCTATTTTATTTTATTTTATTATAAGTAAATCAGTCAATCACTAAATAAGTCAATTATAAAAATGACAGTTTTCACACCTTAATAACTCAAAAATGATAATAGGTTTAATTATGAAATTTGGGATTTTAAGTTTTAAAAGAATTCTTATTAGAACATGCGAAGTTTAAGTAATTGGATAATTTAAAATGTATAATAAAGTATGCAAGTATGACTTGATCATCGGCGTACAATAGGCATTTGACGATTAACTCACCCATTCTTAAACCGCATTCTTCAACTTTCAAATTTTCCAAACAACTATCCATAAATAGGTTGAACAGCCACGGGAAGCCACACAGCCCTGTCTTACACCTTTATGGATGCCAAACCAGTCCGAGTAGGCACCGTTGATCCTGACACAAGCACTGGAGTTCCTATAAAGAGACTTCAATGCCTGTATTAACCCAGCGCTCTACCCAAATGAGTTCAGTGTTTGCCATAATACATCCCTGTCTACTCTGTCATAAGTCTTTTTCAAGTCAACGAAAGCAAAAAAAAACATTTTGGTTTTTGGCCAAAAACTTCTCCGCGATCATGCGCATGGAAAAGATTTGATCCGTACATCCCATTCCCTTTCTAAATCCCGCTTGCACATCCCAAATTTTTCCATCAGTATCTTTCATAACTCTTTCAATTAGCACCTTAGCATACAGTTTTCCCACAATGCTAAGAAGGCTGATAACACGGTAGTTTTTACAGTCCTGCTGCGATTCTTTTCCCTTATATATTGGGACTATCACGGCTTTGCAGTCTCCCGGTACCCGCTTAAGTTCCCAACACAAATTAAACAAGGTGTACAGCAGGTCTGCCACCACTCCCTCTCCAGCCCTCAGCATTTCGAGTGATACTCTATCATATCCGGCTGCCTTACCTGCTTTCATACTTTTCATTGCTTTCATTATTTCATCTATACCTATCTCTCTATCTCTTTCCTCTTCTTTCGGAATTTCTATTTCATTTAATTGAAACGTCTCATCAGTCATAAACACGCTTTCAAAGTATTCCTTCCATCTTCTTAAATTCGAAAGTTCGTCATTCAGAATACAGCCATTCTGGTCTCGTATAGCATTCATTCTAGGCTGTTTTGAATGTCCCCTGGCAGTTCTTACGAGTTTCCAGAACATTTTAATATTTGCCTGGAAGTTATCCGATATTCTTCTATCATTGTTATCAGTTCTTTCTTGCTTTTTCCTTTTAATTACTTCTTTTACTCTCTTATTTAGATGTCTAAAGACTGCCTTTTTTCTTTCAATATCATCATCCATACCGCTAGAATGACTAGCCTTGGTTGCTAGTAAATCGAGCCATGCTCTCTTCTTTGCTTCAAATTTCATCCGTACCTCATCATCCCACCATAAAGTGTTAGTTTTCTTTTCATTTGTTCTCTTAGTTACACCACATACTTCGGTAGCTGCATCCACCAAACCTTTCTTGACATTATACCACACAGTCTCCAAGTCTAAATCATTCATACACAATTCATCCATACCACTTATATTTTCTGTCAGTCTACATTTGAACTTCTCTTTCACACCTTCATCTTGTAACCTCTCTGTTCTTATACGCTGTAACGCAGTGGTAGACACAGATGTCCGATGCCGCCAACGTCTGAATAGACCATTAATTCGGCATAAGACCAAGTAATGATCCGTCCCTACGTTGAACCCCCGGTAAACCCTTGTATCTACCACTGCGCTTCTCATTATTTCATCCACAATTATGAAATCTATCATGCTTCTATCACCAGCTCTTTCCCATGTATACATGTCAATCTTCTTATGACGAAAGAAAGTGTTCGTCACAAAAAGATTCTTTTCCACACATACGGTGAGGAGGCTTTCACCATTCTCATTTATGCTTTCATCACCAAACGTTCCCAATATCCTTTCATAACCAAGCCTCTTCACGCCAACCCTTCCATTAAAATCTCCTAATATAACAATATTTTCATTACCCTTGCATTTCATTAGCACCATCCTTACCAACTCCCAAAACTGCTCTCGGATATAAGTGGCTTAGACATGTCTGGGGCGTAGGCTCCTAGAACAAACAACTTCTTTAAGCCCACTTTCATTCGTATCCATAGCAGTCTCGGGCTTACACATTCATACTCTTTCGCACAATGACCCATTTTTTCTGAAAAGATGATACCGACTCCCTGGCATGCCCGCTTGGTCTCGTCTACACCAGACCAGTAAGCGGTATACATGCCATGTGTAGTGGCATCCTTTCCCTTCCGTTTCGTCTCATTTACACATAATACATCTATTCCTCTATCATACATCATATCGCATACTTCATCCATCTTATCATTCATTGCTCCACATACATTCAGTGTAGCCAGACGGGCTTCCGCAATCCACTTTTCGCCCCTCCGGGAGACAGAACGTGACGGGTGGCGAACCTCGTCGCCGGTTTTCCTCCCGGAGATTCTTCGCACCCCTGCCCCATTAAAGGGGTAGTTGGAGGTATTTTTTACGCCGCTACCATACGAATGCTAAAATTGACATTATGTCATAAATAAAATTTGTTTATTATTATTTATCTTATATTGCAATCGTCTTCAACTAAGGTGATAGGGGCCGATTTAAGACTTCTTTCAAGCAATGAGGTCATGGAGAAAGAGAAAAAAAAATAGAATACAAAATAATGTACTGTGCTTTTAATTTTTTCACTAATTTAGTCAAAAAGTATGATTTGTAGGACAGTGCTGGGCTCACATCTTTATCCTTCCGTGTAAATGTATTGCAGATGATGTTCCCAAATCATGCCAAGCATAGTAGGCCTACCAATGTCTTCAAAAGTGGTGTTGAAACTCACAAAATGTTTAGATTTGCCGGTGATTTACAATGTTTGCCGTGTGTTGGCGGCGTAAAAGAATGTACTACACCATATCACGGCTGTTGTAAGAGTGGACGTAGGGAAATGATACAGGAGCTGGGCAGCCGCATCTTTCTGATAACAACTGAAAATAAAAAAATGCAATTGCCACCCCACCTGGTAAGCGTGACAATTGTGGCAGATGTTCAGCAGTGGATTTTTGATAGGTCGTCATGAATGAAAATAATGAAGTTTAAGAATCGCTAACCATCTCCTGGTTTTCGTTATCTAATGACATCCATCTACGACAAGTAGTAGGAGATAGAACTACATAATTCATTCAATCATTTAGTTCCATTCAATCATTACATGCCACACAACCATAAGTCTACTACTGAAAAAATGCCTTTCATAAGCAATGTCACAAAGCACAGCTTGAAACATCTGCATCTATCGACTTACTGTATCTCTTGGCAGGTAGTTACTCTATTTAGGGCTATGCTCAGAGTTTCTCTGCGCGATAGACTTCGTAATGAGTTTATCCGCAGTAGAACCATCTGCAGTTTTTTACGTGGCTGAGCCATGCTGCGTCTATATTAGTAGTATAGTTGAAGCACGAATGGGTCGGCTCGACCGGGGAAGGACCATGCTCTCACAGAATACCAGCGTAAAATAGTAGCTTAACACTGATATACTAAAGATAAATGTATAGAGATACCTATATTATTATTTTCAGGAGATTATGAAAATAATGTGTGGCATTACATAAATTTGTGTTATGCTCTAGCGTAATAAATAGATTGTCTTGTCTCTCGATGACTGAAGTGTGCAAAATATTGTTAAGCGTTTCTGACGTGAAATAATCCTCATCGAAATTTGTTCTCCGAGAATAATTCGAAGTTAATGATACATTTTTTCGACGGGTTCATTTCACGCCCGACAAAACAAGAACGGATCGACAGTGGGTCTCTCCGTTGTAAAATGAATTAGAAATGGTCGTATTATTTGTTTTCTTTCATAAGATAATGTAAATTACATAAACTTTTACAGCCTATCATAAAATTTGTGTCAAAAAACACTAATTTGAATTAACATTTAATTCATATTATCGTTTTTTTTGACATGTCGGAGAACTTAAAAATGTTTCGAAGATAAACATGTTGAGTCTGCTAGCCCAAATTGGGTCAGCTGAACTTTTCTCTGCCTTTACAAACCTCTTAAGAAATGTGACGAGTACGGTGCACAACAGTGGCGAAATGCCAGAATCAGTGATTCCAAATATAAAGGATGAATATTTAGAATTATTGATGATTTCATCTTTTGTTACAGTTTTTATCTGTCGCCTCTTACGACACACATGAGATGATATGAGGTAGTGGGTTCTCGAACGTGCCAGTACACGACGAATTATCTTTATTCGATAGTCGCTGATATCGACGTAAACTGAGTGACATAATTTAAAATTTAAAATTTTGTACAACCGACTTCAATATAAATTATTAAGAATAACTCAAAAACTAGTGGTCAAACCTTGATCAAACTTATATGGAACCACATGTGAAGCACTAGCTTTCAAATAAAAAAAGAATCATTGAAATCGGTTCACCCAGAAAAAAGTTATGAGGTAACACATAAAAAAAAATAAAAAAATATACAGTCGAATTGAGTACCTCCTCCTGTTTGAAATCGGTAGAAAAGAGCCTTGATCTAATTCAAAGCCTAACGCTAATTTGTCTGCCTTAGCTTTTCAAGAAATAGCTACCGTTATGATAGCATTATATAGCCAGGAAATGCCACACTATCATGATCTACCAAAGCAAAAAAATCTGACTAAGCGATCCATTTTTACAAATTATTTTACAATCATATTAATAAAGTAACGATATCGAATCAATAAATAGCATTAAATTATTTCGTCACTTACATGGTTATACTTTTGGATTGTGATGGTTATACTCTTGGATACTGTTAGATACAAGGCGTTCTATTATTGGCTGAATACACTAGCGTCATGATGTTATGCATCAAAGAGATTACATGGCACTAAGCAGTCATTGAGACCCTGTCTAGTGCCCATTGACAGCGCATTTCGCTATCCAATATATTCGATTTCCTAATTTGATTATACTGCTCAATTTATACCCAAAGAGTGAGCTAGATATTCAGAATTAATAAGACTGCTTTGGCCTTGTTGTAGTTTGTATCACAGTTAAATATTTACCGCCCATCACAACGCCACTTCTGAACATAGGCTACCCATGTGGGTATCTATGTAGATTACCACAAAGCACGGCCCTGGCCTATTTTATTGGCAATCCACCGACGTGCAATTTTCTAGTAAGCTTCCGCCATGCACGAAAACATTTTGGAAATTGCTGTTACCAGCATTTTTTCCACACAGATATGACTTAGAAAAATTCTATACTAAGAGCCGACTCCTTTATAAAAATACACCTGCTAATATTCTGGTATTGTGGATGTTCATGGGTAGTGATGGTCGCTTACTATAATGTAAGCCGTCGTTAGACCCTATTATTATGAAATTCGAGTCGATCTAATACTACACTTAACTGACATCATTACTAATTTACAAAGATAAGTTGAAATTGAGCAGCCCAGGCCTTGGATGTTCGCCTTAATTTTCATAGTAATTTAGCAACCTGGTATCTACGGAGCGACCTGACTTCAACTTCCGTGTTGATTTACTATGTGCACGGTAGTCGAAGAAAACTTCGAGATAACCATTCAATAGCTATTAAAAATATTAAAAAATATATTCATCAACATTAGTCCACTGCTAAACATAAGATATGTCAACATGAGCCATAGATTGCCCCAAATCAGGGTCAATATTTATATATGTTTATCGATATAGACATAAATATAAATATCTTCTTTTAATATTTGTAATCATTACTATATTGTAATTATTAATATAATTAATACTGGAATTTGTCATTTTTATCTATCCTTACACTTAAACTTTGTTGCATAAAAATTTAATATTACTTTATGGATAACGGTGCTGGTAACATAATAACTTATTATAAAGTTATTTATAATTTTTTCTTTAGCATTAGCGCCTATTATGTAATCATTTGTTGCTCGAGTACGTCTGAGACTTATTTCGATTGCACCTAAAGTCCGCCAGTTTGCCCTGATAGTTTACAAAAGTGTGATAGACGTTCTCTACAAGCACCATACGAAATACAGACGTTTCCTGCTCCAATATGCCTCAAAAGGATCTGTGCAGCAGTGCGACGTATGTAGGTATGTATGTATATAGCCTGTGGTAAATTAAAATTCTTCCTTGTTACGTTAAATATAGTGAATTGTCCTCTTTTAATTGCTCCCAATTTATATAATAACGTGTCTTTCTTCAATGACTAATTCTGACAAGATCTGGAAATGGTATTATGACACTAAAGTATATCATCGTCACATATCTAGAGGGTTAGTGAGACATAATAACATGGAAATGGAATATCGCCGTTTTCAAAGCATGCTTACATTACGTCAATATGTGAATATATTATTAATTTAAATGGGTCCGTAACCCTACTCATTATACAGTAACATCTAATTTGGAAGTGCGTTAAATCGTTTCTTAGTTATTCAGTAAGAGGGTACGGAAGCAGGGAAGACGGACACCTTATTTGGGGTATTAATTAACATTGTAATTAAACGTCTTGCAATCTCACCTAGATTACAACCTAATAATTAAACCTAGACTTTCTAAAGGCTATTTAAAAATTTAGAATACAGTTTTGGTAGAGCTGTGGTTGCTGGGGAAATGGATACTTAGCCTTATTTTCATAATGACTACTCGTAATCTCTTCCTCGGACACCGGAAATAGAATCAGCTATATATAGAAAACTTTTTATTCAATATAGATTATAAATAATACTTCTTGAAACTCATGTTTATGTTTAATTTTCCACTGGTTTGGAAAATATCTCTGCCCTAGGAACCAACAAGAAACCCAGCGGGACATTTTTTCATTTCTGCACCTCGGTTTTTGCATTTCTTTGTCTTGTGGTAGCGGTGTAAAAGAAAATCCATTAACACATTACGTCTCGTGGGTTCCGTAATAGACATCTCTGGGAAAATTTAAAAAAATCTTATCCCATATAATAGATGGCAGTGTAACCATCTCGTTTACGTCAGACATAAACACACACTAGTGACGGGCAGCAGCGTCACAAGTGCGGGCAGCTTTTGCGATCATCAATCCGCCTGCTAATGTGACGATTGAGGTAAATCCTTGATAAAACTGGAGAGGCTCAAGTCCAGCAGAGGATATTTACGGGCTGACAAAGAACAAGGTACTTAAATTGCTGTTATGTCACGTGATCAACGCTGAAGGTAACAGCAGTTTTTGCTGCGCGCTGGTATGCTAAGAGCGTATCACCATTCGTGCTGCAAATATAATATATCTCAGCCCCGTATAGAAACACAATTATATAACAAAATAATCTTCAACCACATAAATTCGAATGGACTTACGTAACTCCATTTCAATTATGTTCTACTTGATGTAGACTCGGTTACAGCGTTGAACTAAGAAGGTATACACGATGATCTAACACTCGGCGAGGGTTCGTTTAATTTCGCTCAAGGTGAGGGCAATTCCTTGCGCTCCATATATAACAAGGCGTTGTAAGGTTTATTTTGGTCGGCCACGCCTGGGCAAACTACGAGACACTAATCAACGGCTTAGCGGTACGGTTTTGCTTCCAGTAGCGACGTGTGATCGATCCGGCTAAATTTGTGACAATTTATTTGCGGATTAACAGGACCCTGTAATATGTAGCTAGAGTGTGTATGTTAAGGGGAGGTTTACGAGCGAATCTATTGATTACATGGATTTTTTTCCATTCGGTGGATTAAGATAGTAGGGAGCATTTTGTTTAGAGCATAGTGATAGCTCGCTGTATAGTGACGGGTTAAGAGGGTTCAGCGCCCCATGTCATCCCGTGGGTGTCGTAAAAAGCGACAGAAGGAAACTGAAACACGAGATCGGCAGATACATCTTTCTGATATAAACAAAATAACAAAAATAAATGTAATGATAATAATCTATTAATTAATAACAGTGAAAATTCAAGTCAATCGTCATTTTTTTATAGAATAACGGAGACAAACGAGCACACAGTCCATGTAATGGTAAGTGGATATTGCGACCTATAGACATCTACATCTGTCCTGGATTAAGAATCAAAATGCAGATGCGTTCCTGTTAAAAGCGTATCTGGTTCTCTCCACTCACTATATGAAATACAGCGGCATTAAGCTACTATTTTACAATGGTATTCTACGAGAGCAGGGTCCTTAGCCGGTCGAGTCAACCCATTCGTGTTACAACCATAATATAGCTGCAGCATGGCTCTACCACGTATTAATTATAAACAGTTTAAAATAGAAGAGTAAATCGTAACTGAAAAAGGCATGGAATAAAATCAAAACTAAAATAAATGTGAAACAACCTTTTAAAAATCTCGAGTCAGCCGAGTTCAGTTCCGTTTACCCATCGTATCGCTTGCATATAAAGTTGCCCGTACAAATTGTGAAACGAAATGTCTTATTACAACGAACGCAGTTCCAAGTGCAAAAGTTCCCAAACAAATGAGTTAGCATCGGTCCGACGAAGAGGGATTTATTACAAACTTTAAATCAGATCCTGTGCTTTACGACGATTTCTCGAGCTTGTAAGTTACGTAATAAATACGATCTCTCATTATACATTAGCTGTAAAGACAACTCTCATTTTGTATTTCGTGTTCTAAATTTTCAAACCGCATTGCGTCGTATTTACAATCTTTATAATATGTCGTTTGTGCGTCTGTTAGTGACCGTGTGACTTATGAACGAGTTGACCTTTTGAGGTTTCATATTCACACAATATATTTGTTTTGTCGAGACGATGGCTTTTAGCTATGCTAGGATCCGATAGAAGGTAGGCATTCCATCTACTAATATTACGAGGACTACCTCACGGCTAACAACGCATCTACATTTTGAGGATAGATGTAAATGTCTATAGACCACAGCAACCACTTACCATCAGGTGAACTGTGTGCTCGCTTTTCACCCTTATACTATATTTTTTAAATATATATATAGCGTTCTAATTAATACGAATTAACAAGACTTTTAAAAGAATGAGAAGATTTTGCACGACGAATGAGGAGAGGTAAAGAGTTCCACAAACGCACAGCAGTGACAGTAAAGGGTTTTTTTTAAAGGAAGACAAGTGTAAAGTAGTTGAAAAAGAAAGATTAACTGAGGATCGAGGGAACCGATTATGGGTTAGGGAAAGATACTGGAAACTTTTTTTAAATAATGAGAAGCAGAAGGATTAAACTGCACGCCATAAAAAGTGGAGAGCATGTGAGTATTCCCGCGAAGGCGAATCGGGAGCCATTTGAGCTGTTTGTGAAATTCAGAGATGTGATCATATTTGCGGGGCCCAAATATAAATATAATGCATAAATTTTGAGTGCGCTTATATTAAGCTACTCTTTGGTAACACGGCACACAGAAACACAGCAGCATTAAGCTGCTATTTTACGCTGGTATTCTGTGAGAGCGTTGTCCTTCCCCGGTCAAGCCGACCCATTCGTGCTACAACTATACTACTAATATAGCTGCAGCATGGCTCTACCACGTATAATTAGATTAGATTTATTATATTAATAACTCTTAATAGAGTTATTATTAGACAAATAAAAATTACATTTCGGAAACATGTATTACCTCTTATCTAAACTATAAATACAACGACGCTATCTTCCGTGCGATTTCGCAATAAAGTAAATTTTTATCTCCCCCAAAACAAAGTTTCTTGCAACGAAACTATCGTATCCGATACCGTTACCACTGGTTTTCAATTTAAATTTTATGATTGGTAAAGAATGCGCTCTTTGATTTTCAGAAGTTTATTTTTCTTTTTTTTCTTGAAAATGGAAATATACTGTTCAATTTTCGAATGTCGGGAATTAAAAAGTTAAAAATAAACGCGATATAATCCGTAAAATTAGTTTCATTTAATGTGTAATAAACTATTAAAATAATAAAATATATATATACAACATGTAAAAAAACCCTGTGGTTCCCGTTAAGTGCGTTATCAGAATCGTATAGAAATAACTTTACTTCAGAACATTCAACCACAAAAAATAATTATATAAAATACATTTTCACCTCAGCACTATGCTCATGGTGAACATGGACAAAACGAAGATCATGTATAACGTCCATGTCACACCTATGCCGGTAGTTGTTGGGAGCACTAAGCTCGAAGTTGTTGACGAGTATGTTTACCTGGGACAAATAGTCCGACTAGCTAAGTCCAACTTTGACCGAGAGGTCAATCGACGGATTCAACTCGGCTGGGCAGCTTTACCTCAAAACTTGAAAACGAGATTGTACAACCAGTGCGTGTTGCCAGTGATGACATACGGAACTGAGACGTGGTCCTTCACTGCTGGGCGTATGAGGACGCTCAAGGTCGCTCAGCGAGCTATGGAGAAGGCTATGCTCGGGGTTTCTCTGCGTGATAAAGTTAGAAATAAGGATATCCACAGTAGAACCAGAGTGACCGACATAGCCCAACGGATTAGTAAACTGAAGTGGCAATGGGCCGGTCATATAGCTCGAAGAACCGATGGGGAAAAAAGGTTCTCGAGTGGCAGCCTCGTACCGGTAGGCGAAGTGTAGGGCGACCCCCCACTAGATGGAGTGACGATCTGTTAAGACATGCAGGAAGTCGATGGATGCAGGTGACTCAGGATCGTGCTTTGTGGCATTCCTTGGGGGAGGCCTATGTTCAGCAGTGGACTTGTGAAGGGCAGTAATGATGATGATGATGATGATGACATTTTTATTTGAAAATTTAAAGTTTTTATTACCTCTAATGGATACGCGCATCGGTAAAGCAGGGCCTTTGACAATACTCTTAATACCCAGCCAATGCAGAGGTAATAAACCCACATACAATTTGCAAGCAAAATTTATTTTAATTTAATTTAATAAAGTATGGTCGAGTTTTCTGAAGTAAAGTTAGCAAGCTACGAGTATATACGTTTGAATAGTGATTCTGATAACTCATTTAACGGGAACCACAGGGTTTTTGTTACATGTTGTAAAAGAAATCATTATTGAAACGTAATCAAATTGTATTGTCGTTGAAAATGAGGGGTGTGATGGCTTCCATTATGCAGTCATTTGGTGACGGCGAAAGAGATCACCCCATTTCGTACTGCCCCATGGTAAGTGGCAGCTATGAGAAATGCCAGAACAATTATAATGCTATTAACATTATTAATATTCCCGTTAACTAATCCAAGTAAACTTTAAGTGCTTGAATTAGGAGTGGTTCACAACAGTAGCCGAATTATTTTCTGACCAGTGAATTTCTGAACCCCTAAAAAACAGGTTTTACCTAGTTTAGGGGACAGGGATTCACAACTATTTGATTATATCTGTACAACCTCTATTTGTACTATTTCATTATAATTTATTTTTAGTCAGATAAAGTAGGATTATTGAAAAATATTACGGATTCGAACCCAAGACTTTTCTTGTTTACAGTCCGCACCCTTAACCTTTAGGCCACTATTATTTTCATAAATGGTGGCATACTATCTCGAGAAATATCTGAATTAGTGACAGCAGCGTCATACGTCCGTGACGTCTAGTATTGTTCATGATCGTCAATCGTTTTACACGTGGTAGAGCCATGCTACAGCTATACTATGGTTGTAGCACGAATGGGTCGGCTAGACTGGGGTAGGACCACGCTCTCACAGAATACCAGCCTAAAATAGCAGCATAACGCTGCTGTGTTTCATATGGTGAGTGTAGAGAACCGGAGACGCTTTTTACTGGAAACGAGGCATTCCATCTTAGTCCTCAGAGGATTGACAACGCATCTGCAGTGTGATTCTTAATTGAGAATACATGTATGGGCCACAGCATCTGCTTACCATGAGGTGGACTGTGTGCTCGTTTGTCACCCTTATTCTATACTAGCTGTTTTAATTATGTTGCGCGGAACCCTAATGCTTTTTCTAAAATATAAGTAGCCTAATTTACTCTTTATAACATTAGCAATCTGCCAGTGAATGTCCCTTCGAAATTGGTCCAGCCGTTTCGGAGATTAGCCGGAACAAACAGACAGACAGACAAAAATTTTAAAAATTGTGCTTTTGTTATAAGTACCGTATATATACTTTCATATGCATTTAGTAAAAAGCTTGTTCTTTTGACATTACAAACAGACACTCCAATTTTATTTATTTGTATAGATATAAAAATCCTGCCTACAAAGCTTGACCATTTAGGCAAATCCTACTTACAGTAAGATTGGCCCATGTCCAGCTGATTTTAAGGTTTGAAAAACAAGAATTTACCGGAGACCGAGGATAAGAGGAATGGAATACCATTTTACTCTTCAGGGGTGACAACGCATCTGCATTTTAATTCTCAATCGAGGATAGACGTTGATGTCTATGGGAAACAGCATCCACTTACCATCAGATGAGCTTTGTACTCGTGTCACCTTTATTCTATAAAAAAAATGGAGAAATACATAGTCTTTAAATTATACATTATAAATCATTCCAGCCGATAACTATTCCACTGCTGGACATAGGTCTTCCCCATAGATTGCCTCATAGCGGGATATTTGCCTTAGTTGCCTTGCTTGACAAGCGGGTTAACAACCTCAGTGTTTTTTAAATATCTTAAGTCTCGTTAGTGCTGCCTATTTTCATTTTAAGTTTCCTTCTGTGGCTTCTTACAACATCCACAGAATAATTTCGGGTAGTTGATTCTCTTACGCCGTCTATTCAATAAAATGGTGCTATTATTTACTAGCTGGTTCGGCAGAGGTTGTTTCGTCATTTCCGGTAGTTGGCGCACCATAAATTTCACTCCAAATTCACTCCGAACTCGTTCCTGTATGTGGTAGTGTTGATGTACAATTGTGGCACTTTTTTTGGTTATTTTGGTCTATAAATATATAATTTGCTATTAACTTGACTACAGTGTCATCTATCAAATACAGAGAATCATCATCATCGTACCAGCTCTTTACATGTTCACTGCTGAACACCGGCCGCCCTTAAGGAACACTACATTACAGAGAATACTACTAACATGAAATTCCACGATGGCAAAGTCACGGGCACCCGCTAGTCATTATTTGACGTTTCGAATTTTTATAAGTATTTTATAGCGTTTTCATGTTTTTATATAATTCATAAATAAAGCAGTATTTTGCTAAACGTTTTAAGTAATAACATCTTCAGAAGATCTCTGAGAATATTAAAGTAGCCTTTTACTCAATGGAAAACGAAAGCAGCTCCATTAAAATTATTGATTTTGACCATTTTGATATCAAAATAATGATGAGTCCGTTAAGATTCTTTATGTGGTAGAGCCATGCTACAGCTATTTTGTGTTTGTAGCGCGAATGGGTCGGCTTGACCGGGGAAGGACCACGCTCTCACCGACCAGCGAGAAAAAGCAGCTTAATATTGCTGTGTTTTATGGTGAGTGTAGAGAATCGGAAACCCTGTTTACTGGAAATGAGGCAATCCATCTTAGCCCTCAGCGGTGACAACACATTCTGCAGTTTGATTTTTAATCGAGGATAGATGTAGATCTCTCTTTTTCTTTTTTAAACGTTATCATCACACTAGGATTTTATCCTGTATCGTGAAGGCATTTTACAATTTACATACATACATTTCACAAGGACGAATTATACTTGTACATACAAATAATTGTTCCGTGCGGGATTCGTACCCGCGGACCTCAGTGAAGCAACTCATGGCTAAGCGACTGCGCCACGTAGCCGTCAGATCTCTATGGGCTACAGCATCTACTTACCATCAAGTTTGTTTGTCATCCTTATTCTATAAAAACGATGGTTAAAATTATTTAAACTTACGAAAAAGTGGGCACAAAACATTTGTTACTTAAAAGCACGAAGACCCTATAATAATTATTTTTTAAATTTAATGGGCTGTATGTAATAGATGCATCTCAAACTAGATGAAAAGAAATAATGTACACACAAACACACGTACGCGCATACATACAGATTAAAGGTGTTAGCATAGCTCAATGATTTACCGAAGCCCGTCTAATCTTCCACTGCACTCGAAGAGACCGAGGCGGTATCAATGTGAACCGGTCGGGAATCTATCCCGGGATGTGAGTATCTAGACACCCACCCACGCTTCCGAATATCGGAGGGTGCGTTTACCTTGTTATGATACATAGAAAGTTATTTTACTTTTTTATTGTTATAAATAGAATAGTTACTTAGCAATTTAACAATGTAAATCGTGCAGTGTAAAGATTTTGTTACACTAGAAATAAATTTTTAAGTTTTTAAGCCATTATTATTTTTACTTATTTTAAGCCAGTTCTTGACTACTATCCCACTGAAGTTTTAGGTTAGGTTAGCGGTGATGATGCATTAATATGGTCAATTGCAATGTCTTAGCGTATAAAAGCCTATTCAATTGGACTTAACAATTTTTTTTTTGATTACCGCTATCTTAACTTACTGGCATTAAAGAAGCATCCGGCAACGTGGGATAAGCGTTCCATCAGCAATCCCCATAACGTTTAATATAAAATAGTTCACGTTATTAAATATTTTAAGGTACTGAATAAAATAGCTATTAGATTAATAGAAGAGGTGTAACATCTTTTTTTCTCTTTCTTGACATTAAAAGCACCATTTTAAATAACGAACGTAGTTTTGGAGGCCAAAAAAAGGCGACATAATATCCATTCGTAAATGCCGAACCTCAATAAAATAGACAGGTTATGAGCAGCATTCAGAGTGCGAGGATATCGGTTCAACGCAAATTAGCTCGCCTACCCAACGTAGTGTTATTGGGCAATATGCATGTCACTGAGCGCCCTTTTGAGGAGGTCAAAATCTTATTGCGAGTTAAAAAAAACCAAATAAACATAAAGGCGATTGTTTATGAAAAAAAAATCGAATAAATAAAAAGATGATACCATATACATATATGTTTTTTTATAGGAGAGGGGGCAAACGAGCATACGGCTCACCTGATGGTAAGTGACTACCGCCGTCCATGAACAACTGCAAAACCAGGGGAATTGCAGGTGCGTTGCCGGCCTTTTAAAAAGGAGTAAGCTCTTTTCTTGATCCCTATGTCGTATCGGTCCGGAAAAATCGCCGGTGGTAAACTATTCCACAAGGAAGTTGTGCGAGGAAGAAAACATTTTCTAAATCGCACAGTGGTGGACCGCCAATCATCCAGATGGTATGAATGGTATCGGGAGTTTTGTCGCGATGTGCGTTCGTGAAATTTGGCGGCTGGGATTAATCCGAACAATACCTTAGTGCACTCCCATGGTAAATGCGAAAGAAAATGCAAAGGAAATGAAAGGACTCGGTCGTCGATGATTCGAGCCGCTCTGCGCTGGATACGGTCAAGTGGAAGGAGCCCCAGCCCAGAGATGGGAACAGTATTCCATGTGATGCCGAACTTGCGCCTTGTAAATTGCAGGCGGTGTGCCGGTATGTATTAATATTGCAATAAATATTTGATATTATAATGATATTTTTTACATATTATGTTGATATTATAATAAATAAAATTACACCCTATACACGCAACAGGCTCACAGTTAGCCACAGGAATATGTGTAATAAATACTAAACTAATAGTGAGTCAACTCGGCGACTAGACGGAGCAACGATGCGGCGCGGTATGAAGGAGAGCGGAGTCGCCCTACTACAGCCCGCGACGCCTGCGGTTGTACCGGTCGGTTTCGCTTGCGTACCGGTACGCCCGTTTAGGAGTCCATCACGATGAATCAGGTGAAGTTGCGGAACGCAACTAGTTTTGTAAAGTAGTAATTAGTTAGTATCTTTGTATAGAAAATAAATTATTACGAAGAATACTGATAAAATATAATGTTATGATATTATTATCTAAGGAAATGTTTTTGTGACAACCCTTGCATATTTTTTTATAGAATAAGGGTGACAAACGAGCAAACAGTCCACCGTGATGGTAAGTGGTTGCTGTGGCCCATAGACATCTACATCTATCTTCGTTTGCGAATTTAAATGCAGATGCGTTGTCAGCCGTGAGGACTAAGATAGAACGCCTCTTTTCCAGTAAAAAGGGTCTCCGGTTCTCTACACTCACCATACGAAACACAGCAGCATTAAGCTGCTATTTTACGCTGGTATTCTGTGAGAGCGTGGTCCTTCCCCGGTCGAGCCAACCCATTCGTGCTACAACTATACTATTAATATAGCTGCAACATGGCTCTACCACGTCGAATATTTTAGCGACTTGACGTCGAGACAGCCTTGTAGGCATTTTGCGGTATATAACAAAGGAGTTGACCCACTTTTAGTATTTATTACACATATTGCACAGGTCTCCTGTCATTTCTAAGAGAGTTTTTGGGCAAGAAAATGACCCCGCTCTGCCCAAATGCGTTTGCAGATGTCACACGTCTTCAATTATTTTTTTATTTTTAAGGTAGACAGTTTCATCAGCACCACTGAGTATGTGACCAGCATTTAAAATTGTAATTAACAATTTCATTGGCGGTAGTGAGGAAATTCTAAATATATTTTATAAATTTCGTCACTTAAGTCCAATATATTCAAACTGTTGAATATTTAACAAAGACGTCAATGTAGAAGCGAAGAATGAAACGCAAACGAGCTTTTTACAAGGGCGTGTTAGCCTCTTCTTTGTTTTCGTTATCTTTGCTAAGGCCTTTGTGCCTCTCGTGGAGAAAATGTGTTGAGAATTGGTAACTATCAGGGCGCCTTCAAAGAGTTTCCTACTGACCTCCTTAACTAGAAGCAAAAACAATTTTGACGATTATTCTCTTTTCCCTATAACTTAGCTACAAAAGCAAACAAAAGCCATACCTTTTTTCTTTTTTTTATTGAATAAGGGTGACAAACGAGCACACAGTCCACCTGATGGTAAGTGGATGCTATGGCCTATGGACATCTATATTTATCCTCAATTAAGAATAAAAATGCAGATTCTTTGTCCACCCCTGAGGACTAAGATGAAATGCCTCGTTTCCAGTAAATAGGGTCTCCGGTTCTCTACATTCACCATACGAAACACAGCAGCATTAAGCTGCTATTTTACGATGGTACTCTGTGAGAGCGTGGGCTCCCCTGTCGAGCCGACCCATTGGTTGTGAGAGCTGTGAGAGCGAGTGGCTCTATCACGTGAAAAATCTTATTTTTTGTAACGTCAGAATGATAAACAAGATAATAAACAATTTGATGGAACGTGACTACTGCAGCACTTGGATACCTGCAATTCACTTCGAGTAGACCTTGAGGTATTTTGTAACTGCTGAGATTCAATGAGAATTGGCAGCAGAAATAAACTCCTAGGAATAATTGGAGCCCTATTACCGAATAAATATATAATTCAAAATAATTTACGTCATCAAATTCGGATATATAATGAAACACCTATCGTGCTCATCTATGTGTGGCCAATGAATTATTGTATGCGATGAGATACATATAAAACAGAAGTGGCATACGAGCTATTAGTCCACCTGATAGTAAGTGAATACTGTACCCGATGGACACCTGCAACCTTTAATCAAAAAAAATCCTTTTGACCATTTTTATTGGTAACGAGTAGTATTCTATCTTAATCCTCTGAGACAACAACGCATCTGAATTTTGATTCTTAATCGTGGGTAATCTGTCATGGGCCAGTGTAATCAATTACCATTTGGTGTAGCGTGAGCTCGTATGTCATCGTAGTTTGAGAGAAATCTACGGCAAGCTATATTTTATCCGCAAAACTTGGAGATGTTTTTTTTTGAGAAATTGAAAAATTAATAAAATAAATGGACTTTAATCACTAAATAATGCCACATTAATACATTCAGACGAAGCCGGAGCAGATCACTAGTTTATCAATACAATGAGAAATATCAATAAATACTTTTTTTCATGTTAGTTTTTTTTTCTAAATATTTTCAGTAGCCACACTTTCAAGTGCAGAGTAAGTTATTTTTACACATCTACTATTCTCAATATAGTAATATATTTTATAGTAAAGAAGTAAGCATACAAGATATTCATAAAATTTTAATTATACTTTAACGTGCCGTCTGCGGCACTGGAAACGTGCCGCTCTCCACATAAGCCGGAGTATCGCCCTCGTCAAATATTTTCCTGCGCTCGCTGGTGTAGATTGTTATTCCATCAAATTATGAGGAGTGTTGTATGAAAATTCGGGGACAAACTGAAAACTAATTTACCTCCTTGTTGACATTTGTCTACTGTTAGTCCGGCTCTTTGCATACGGTACTTGGAACGTCGTTGCCGGCAATGTTTATACGGGGATTAAGTTGTTCGCGGATTTTTGAAAATAGATTTAATATTTTATAAAGCGTTCACATTATTACGTAATTTTTTAATCAACAGCTTTTAGCCATGAGGGATTTGTCAACGTAAGATTGCTTGAGATAATAGGTTGTAGAAAATGAGATTAAATAGGAATGGTTTTTTTTCTTAATTTTATACGTGCTAGAGCCACGTAGCGGCTATATAGCTGTAGCATGAATGGCTCGGCTCGACCGGGAAAGGACCACGCCTTCACAAAATAGCAGCCTAAAATAGCAGTTTAATGCTGCTGTGTTTCGTATGGTGCGAGTAGAGAACAGAGGACCCTTTTTACTGGAAATGAGACATTCCATCATAGTCCTCAGGGGTGACTAAGCATTTGCATTTTGAATTCTTAATCAAATATAGATGTAAATGTCTTTGGGCCACAACATCCAATTACCATCGGGTGGACTGTGTGTTCATTTATCACTGTTATTCGTATCAATTCATTACAGACCACAAAAGTCCACTGCTGAACGTAGGCCTCCCTCATAGATAACATCATGGGAGATTTTGCCATAGTTTGCTACGTTTGGCAGTTTTTCACTATTTTGATTTTTATCAAGCAGACGCTGCTGGCCATCTTCAGTTTCAGTTACCCTCTGTCGCCGCCTCATAGATAACATCATGGGAGATTTTGCCATAGTATGCTACGTTTGGCAGTTTTTCACTATTTTGATTTTTTATCAAGCAGACGCTGCTGGCCATCTGCAGTTTCAGTTACTCTCTGTCGCCCCCTCATAGATAACATCATGGAAGATTTTGCCATAGTTTGCTACGTTTGGCAGTTTTTCACTATTTTGATTTTTTATCAAGCAGACGCTGCTGCCCATCTGCAGTTTCAGTTACTCTCTGTCGCCCCCTCATAGATAACATCATGGAAGATTTTGCCATAGTTTGCTACGTTTGGCAGTTTTTCACTATTTTCATTTTTTATCAAGCAGACGCTGCTGCCCATCTCCAGATTCAGTTACCTCTGTCGCCCCTCATAGATAACATCATGAGAGATTTTGCTATAGTTTGCTACGCTTGGCAGTTTTCACTATTTTGATTATTTATCAAGCAGACGCTGCTGCCATCTCAGTTTCAGTTACCCTCTGTCGCCCCTCATAGATAACATCATGGAAGATTTTGCCATAGTTTGCTACGTTTGGCAGTTTTCACTATTTTGATTTTTATCAAGCAGACGCTGCTGCCCATCTCAGTTTCAGTTACCCTCTGTCGCCCCTCATAGATAACATCATGGAGATTTTGCCATAGTATGCTACGTTTGGCAGTTTTCACTATTTTGATTTTTATCAAGCAGACGCTGCTGGCCATCTGCAGTTTCAGTTACTCTCTGTCGCCCCTCATAGATAACATCATGGAGATTTTGCCATAGTTTGCACGTTTGGCAGTTTTCACTATTTTCATTTTTATCAAGCAGACTGCTGCCCATCTCAGATTCAGTTACCTCTGTCGCCCCTCATAGATAACATCATGGGAGATTTTGCCATAGTTTGCTACGTTTGGCAGTTTTTCACTATTTTCATTTTTTATCAAGCAGACGCTGCTGCCCATCTCCAGATTCAGTTACCCTCTGTCGCCCCCTCATAGATAACATCATGGGAGATTTTGCCATAGTTTGCTACGTTTGGCAGTTTTTCACTATTTTGATTTTTTATCAAGCAGACGCTGCTGCCCATCTCCAGATTCAGTTACCCTCTGTCGCCCCCTCATAGATAACATCATGGGAGATTTTGCCATAGTTTGCTACGTTTGGCAGTTTTTCACTATTTTGATTTTTTATCAAGCAGACGCTGCTGGCCATCTCCAGTTTCAGTTACCCTCTGTCGCCCCCTCATAGATAACATCATGGGAGATTTTGCCATAGTTTGCTACGTTTGGCAGTTTTTCACTATTTTGATTTTTTATCAAGCAGACGCTGCTGCCCATCTCCAGTTTCAGTTACCCTCTGTCGCCCCCTCATAGATAACATCATGGGAGATTTTGCATAGTTTGCTACGTTTAGCAGTTTTTCACTATTTTGATTTTTTATCAAGCAGACGCTGCTGGCCATCTCCAGTTTCAGTTACCCTCTGTCGCCCCCTCATAGATAACATCATGGGAGATTTTGCCATAGTTTGCTACGTTTGGCAGTTTTTCACTATTTTGATTTTTTATCAAGCAGACGCTGCTGGCCATCTCCAGTTTCAGTTACCCTCTGTCGCCCCCTCATAGATAACATCATGGGAGATTTTATCATAGTTTGCTACGCTTGGCAGTTTTTCACTATTTTGATTTTTTATCAAGCAGACGCTGCTGCCCATCTCCAGTTTCAGTTACCCCTGTCGCCTCTTACGAAACCTACGAAACAATATGGGATAGTAAATTTTCTTACACAGTTACTACACAATTATCTAGAATACATGTTTATTATTCCATAAAAAAAAGTTTATGCAACCTTCGACAAAAGTAAAATAATAAAGTTATTAGAGAATCGTTTCAGACTTGTACATTTATGATTATAATTTTATTCTATAGGTGATGTATTAAAGGAAGTTTTAGGATTAGTTTCATATTTTTTTTAAAGATGTAATTATAAAATTAGCGACAGATTAATTACAATTGTAGCCGGTGGAAGAAAAAGGGGAGATCTTCCGCCGGGTAAAGTGTTCTACCCGGGGAGCGGCCAACGCTCCGAGTGGTAGTCCGGAACTATTCTATATATACTGCTTCTTTGGAACTTTGATAGCGTGATTTAGGCTTCGATGTATTATCGCTTGTGGCGCGACGACAGTGCCGCCACACGGTCAAATTACTAAATTGTAATGCCGGCACCACATGAATCGTCCAACTATGATGAACTCGCCAACACTCTATATATACTCTCCATACGAGTAGATAGGTTAGTTCGTGCGCCGATAGGCAGCGGAGTGTGACTGAGGTCTAAGCGTAGAAAATAAATTATTAAATTAAAAAAGTAAATGTTAGTTGCAATTAAAATAAAAAAATATAAGTGCTGATTGGCCACATACGCTAAATGTAATGAAAACCCCACATGCCTATGAAATCATAAATATCGTAGACATGTGACGAAGAAGAAGAAGAAGGATGGGTGCTGCCATCTGCTTGAGATCCTATAGTTAACATAATTAAATTCAAACCCAAACATACCACTGCAAGGCTTCAAGTTACTGTAAGCTCATTCTGCGTAGATCGGACCAGAAATTAATATTCAAAAAGTGAAGGTAGTCGGGCTAACTATGACATCGGGAGGTAAAACATCTCAGCCCCCCCTCCCCTGACTATGTGTGCTGTTAAGAACCCGGAACGTCGGGAATTAAAAATAAGTTAATTAAACGCGATAAAGTCCGTAAAAATAGTTTTATTCAACATGTGATGTCCGCTAACACACATGCATATACTCATAAAATAAAACCTGATTTATCGTTGTGTACTAAATTATAATCTTGACACTAAATATTACATTTATAGTGTTTAACCTCAATAACTAGATATGAATTCGCGCCAAGTTTCGCAAACTACACCCTGCGGAGGAAGCACTTCGAAATTAACGTAAGACTTTAATATCGACGCTGCACATAATTAGAACTCCGATAAATCGCTATTAATATTAATAAATTTATATTATTATGTATAGTAAGTATTGAATATTAAGTTATGTTAATTATATACAATGCTTGTTGCCACAATGCTTGTTTTTGACTTCGCATGTCTTTGAAATATTTGTTTTAGATATGGCAGGTTACTTCACCATGTTTTCCTTTACCGCCGAGCACGTGGCTTTTTTATAGGGTGACCAACGAGCACACATTCCACCTGATGGTAAGTGGTTGCTGTGGTCCATAGACATCTACATTTACTGTCGATTACGAATCAATATGCTAAATGTAGTGACCCGTGGGGACTAAGATGGAATGCCTCGTTTCCAGTAAAATGGTTCTCCGGTTCTCTACACTCACCATACGAAACATAGCAGCGTTGAAAGACCGTGGTCTTTCCCCGGTCGAGCCGACCCATTCGTTCTACAAACTATATTACTAATATAGCTGCAGCATGGCTCTGCCACTTAAGAATGATGGTAAAATTTATACTACTTTATCAGTCCATAGGTAAAAATCATTTGCTGGACGTGGGTCTCTTCCATTGTAGGGAATCACGCTTGGCAGGCAGACTAATGATTGTAGTAATAAATGTCTCGCGCCTCCGACGATGCTACCCGTCGATGTATTTAGTTAATTTAATTACTGTTACACATCGATCTATCGGAATCCATATTTTATTTTTATAAAATAAGTATGAAAAACGGGCACACAGTCCACCTGATGGTAAGTGGATGCTGTGGCCCATAGACAAATACATTTTTATTATTAATTTATTAACAAGTAACAAATTGTAATGGATTCTCTAACGTCGGCACTTATTCGTACTTTGTTTTCATTAAGTTAATATTTTTAACTGGTTAATATGGTACCTAGATTAGAGCCTAAGCGGCATCAGAGGCGGCTGAACTAAATAAGAGACGCAAGTAGGAGTCTCTGAGAGATGACTACATATTTGTGTCAGTTGTTGTAAAGAATATCGATCCGTAGTGTCCACGCGCGGAAAAGTTCGTAAAGGAACTGTATCCACATGGCTGAGTATAGCCAGCAAGGAATCGCAGTCAGTGTCCTGGGCACTATATTTCGGGGAGTAGGACTGTATGACAATTTAAGTACCTATTAATTTTGGTAAAAAATATTCTAAATAATTAGAAAAATATTGTAAATGAAAGTGTATTAACCCAACATAAGATATTAATATAATAACTTAAATTGCGAAACAAAAAGAGCTGATGATCTTCAAACGGCTCAACCAATTTTGATAAACCATGTCTAAGAACCACCGCTAGAAAACCAGCTTTTAAGTTAAAAAAAAAACTGCACCCAAATCGGTTCAACCGTATAAGAACTACAGTACCAATAGGGCGGCGCCACTTAAAAACGAGGTGAAATATTTGACAAATTAAATGGGGGAAAAGTTAATTTGTTAGGAAAATGTAAGGGTAATGTTTCTTTTTGAAATATTACTTATATTTTATAATAATTAGATTAGAAATGAATAACGCAAAGTACAGATATTCCTAAATGTAGAAAAAAATGAGTTAAAACATTAAAAACATTATACTAGTTACATCTGGTGAACGAAAAATTATTAGCCCTCATTATGGAAAATATCCCTCCCCTCTTATGAGGCTATAAAAATAATGTGGGGGAGGCCTTTGTTCAGCAGTGGTCTTTTAGTTATCTGTAATTAATGAATAAATGTATTAATGAGCATCGTAGCGGAAAAAGCTCAAATCTGGTTTGTTTAACTATTCATTTATTTGTTAACGCAATAGCATATTGAAAAACAACACACACACGCACAGCACACTAACTTCTGCAATATGCAAACACATTTCAATGAACTAGTTTACTTAAATATTACACAAGTTGTTTAAAAATCATCGTCATCATCGCCACCTCAAAAGTTCACAGCTGAACAAAAATTCCCATAGTTTATCACAAATCACGGGGTGTCGTAATAAGAAACTATTACTTACTTTCCTATTCATCATTCCGGTTTTTATTCATATTCCTTTGCTTTCATGCAGTTTGGTTGTGGAAGTTATACGTTTTTTTTTATAGAATAAGGGATTTCAAAACTATATTAATATGCAAGAAACATGTAGGAGGCCACTATTTAATATAAATCTGAAGTCTACATGCGTCCCATAGCTAGGCATAAGACTTCTCTAATTTCTAAGAGAGTTAATTATAATATTCGTATTTATTTATATTGTATGCCTAGTATTATGTACTTTTTAAGCGTAAGAAAAGTACGCATTGAGTTAGCCTTACTTAATCAATTTTCTGTATGGGTATACTGAAAGATATTTTAAAATATTATGGAATGCCTTTGTGCGAACCCACTGATTTTTTAAATATAAGATAAAAAGGGGCAAACGAGCATGCGGCTCACCTGATGGTAAGGGACTACGGCCGCCCATGAACAACTGCAGCACCAGGGGAATATTAGGTACGTTGCTTTTAAATAAGAATAAGCTCTTTTCTTGAAAATAACCCTAATTCGTATCGGTTCGGATAAAATCGCTGGTGGTAGCCGATTCCACAAAGAAGTTCTGCGAAGAATAAAACTAAATCTCACAGTGGTGTACTAAATAAAATGTAAATAAATAAATGTATTTGTACCTTTTCGTGTACATACAAACTAAAAAAAACCTCAAAATGACGTATTTTTCTAACAATATCGAGTTTCGACATGCACACATACGTAACCGCAAATGTTTTATTTCCGTTGATAGTGATGTTTCAAGCTGGCGTCAGTTGGAGAGATTTATTTACATTATTAAGCGGGAGCCATTATTATTCATGTTGTGCGAGTCCAAAACCAGGTAAATCCGCTACTAAGCCCGAGGCTAGCATCAGATAAGCAAACAGACAGGGTCGAGGCACCCACGTTTGATTAAATGTCCTGCCTTACCTCGTGTTTATAATTAGTCCCGCAGTTAAAGTAGCAAACCTACGTATACTCAAGCACGGAGCACAAATTCCGTCAAAGTTATCAAATTTCTGACGTGAGTATATGTTATATAAATTAGATTTGTAATTCAACTAAATAGATACAAGGAATGATTCTCATGAAACTTATAATCACCTTGCCCAGTAATTATAATAAAAAAATTAAGTGTCTTCCTTACACGTACGTTTTGTACGTGGTATAGCCATGCTGCATTCGTTTACTATAAACATATACATATATTACATCAAAACATTAATGGCGTTATAAGTAAGTCAGATCTTTTAACTTTAAATCTTAATTCTCTTTTGGAATAGGATATCCTTGTTGATGTGGTTATGTTTAACTGAGCACAATATGTTGAAAGGTGACACCAAATTATTATTCATAGAAAACTATATACTTGCAGCCTCTTTTTGTCGTAAAAACCGTCATGGCGGTGCCTGTATTTTGATTCACAATCATCGTGAGTTCAAAACCTTAAATTCTATAGAAAAATATGCCGTTTCGGGTATAATTGAGTGCTGTGACATAGAACTTACATTACATGGTCTAATAGTAGTGTGTATTTACAGACCACCTCGAAACAATACACAAAATTTTGATCAGTTTTTTGCTATATTTAAAGACATACTTGCTACATTGTGCTTCACAAGGAAAAAAATAGTTATATGTGGAGATTTCAATTTAAACACTTTAAAAAATAGCAAAGAGGCTAACATGCTAAATCAAACAATTATTGGCTATAATCTTAAATTGGCCATTAATAAGCCAACGCGCACTGTAAGTGGATCTTGTTTGGATAACTTTATACACAATATTAGAGGCAGTAAATATAACATTTTTGAATTTGCTCTGTCTGATCACTCAAGCCAAACGTTAACTTGTAAAGTCAAAGAAACTTGTTCTCTCTCACATTAGTTACTAAAAAGTGGAGATTATAGTAAATAAAACATGAAAAAATTCAATCAATGCTTAAAATCACTTACTTTTAACGAAGTTTACAATACGACTGATCCAAATTATGCATTCGATTATTTTCACGAATTATTCGTCTTATTTTATAATCTATGTTTTCCATTTATATTAATAAAAAGAGCACGTCGGAAAAAAAATGTCCTGATTATCGAAGGGTATGAGAATATGTGCAAAACAAAAAATAAATTTACTTTGGCAATATAGAAAACATCCGACTACACACAACAGAAATTTGTTCAAATGTTACTTATTTCTGTAACATTTGAACAAATTATACATTGTAACAAATTTTGTTCAAATGTTACACAAAACGTTTAAACAAAATAATAAAGTTAGCACAAAGGGCACAGAATGACTATAAAATCAAAACAGCTTCAAACAAATCTAAAGTTACTTGGTCAATGATCAATTATAATAACAGGAATGTGATTAAAGAGGAAATCAGGCATATCAATAATAATGGCGTGATCATTGATGACCCCAAAGATATCGCTGAGTTATTTAACAATTATTTCATAAATGGAAATGACAGTAATCTAAGAACAATTAATGTTAACTGCAAAATACCGAATACTTATAACTCATTATTTATGAACCCAACGACTCCTTTCGAAATTAATAATATAATTAATTCATTAACAAAAACAAATAGCACAGGTTATGATGAACGTCATCAGCACAAAGGTATAAAAAATTGTATCAACCATCATCGCACCCGTTTTATCCTACATCGTAAATTTAAGTATAGCCTCTGGAATATTCCCAAATAAATTAAAAAAACGGTAGTTCAACCTGTATATAAGAAAAATTATAAGAGTAATGTTGCAAATTATAGACCCATAGCACTCATACCGATATTCTATAAAATTTTTGAAAAGGTAATAAGTCAAAACCTTAATGATTTCTTTGAAAAATATAAAATCTTCACAGAGAAAATAGTCGGATTTCGAAAGAATAAAAGTATAAATTTAGCTGTCTTTCAATTTCTATGTACTGTAATGTCAAGCCTTTATATAATAATAAGCACTTAGTATCTGTTCTATATATGGATTTAACTAAAGCTTTTGACTATGTTAATCACAGTATCCTCTTAGGTAAATTAGAAGCGTACGGAGTCCGAGGAAATGTCCTCAATCTCCTAAAAACATACCTAATAAATCGACAGAAATGTACACAAATTACGCGTATATGCTGTAAAACGTATAGACAAATAGTACATTCATCGTCATATCGTGAAGTAACTCAAGGAGTACCCCAGGGAAGTATTCTTGGTCCATTATTATTCCTTGTTTATATAAATGATTTACCAAATTATATAAATCAAGATATGGTACTATTTGCAGACGATGATGAGTGATGTTTACAAGCACAAGCAAAAATCAAATGATATATGACATAAATCAAATACTGGACATAATAATTCAATGGTTATCAAAAACAATTTATTAATTAATCTAAATAAAACAAATTTAATGACATTCAGAAATATGAAAAATAATTTAATAAATATTAATATATGCTACAACGGACAACAAATTAATGGAGTCGAAAATGCAAAATTTTTAGGCCTCAATCTCGATTCAAATTTAAAATGGAAATCTCAAATGGAAGATATTTGTACTAAACTCAACCAGTTCTCTTATGCACTATAGACTTGGAAAAATTATGAATCAATCTGCCGTCATCACTGCGTACCACGGTTATGTAGAATCAGTGTTAAGGTATGGTGTCATCTTTTGGGGTAACTCTATAGACCAGATTTAATTTTTCGGAGTGTTTCTTTATGAGATCACTAGTTGTTTTAAGTGTGTTATTTCAGAGAGCACGAGGGATCTGTGACAGTAAACACCTGGCCGCCGAGCTCCAACACGTCAAGCAAGTTTTGCACGACAATAAGCTTCGGGTCCCGCGCCTACGTCACAGTGGACGAGTGAAGCCGGCCACAGTCGTGCGAGTGCCTGCTGTACTGCCATATGTCAGAGGTGTCACTGACAAGATTGGCTATATCCTGAAGCGTGTTTCCATTAAAACATACTTCAAGCCGCCAAAGAAGATTAGTCAGTTTTTACCATCAGTCAAGTGTGATGTCCCTCTGCAAGATGCAGGAGTGTACAAGTTTAATTGTGAATGTGGTCTCTCTTATATAAGACAAACTAAAAGATCAATAAAAACCCGCGTTAAAGAACACATAGCTGATGTGAAGAATTGACGCTCCGGGAAGTCTGCAGTCTGTGAACATGTACAGGATCGCCCCCGTCACTACATTAGATTTGATAGACCACAAATCCTCGCTAAAGAACACCGATTCCTTCCAAGGATGATTCGCGAGGCTATTGCAAAATCAAAAAACATCCTAATTTCAATCGAGAAGATAGCTGGGTGCTACCATCTGCTTGGGATCTTATAATTAATAAAATTAAATCCCAACCCAAGCATACAACTGCAAGACTTCAAAATAATGTAAGTTGATACTGCGTAGATCGGAATAAAAACTAATAATTTTTAATCTGGAGGTAACCATGGTTAACTATGACATTGGGTTTTTGGCGGGAACTTGATCGGCGGCGGTTTGCTGCTCCTGTATTATTGTTTGAATAATGGTTTGAAGTGGATTTTGATATGTAAAAGTAGTGCGATTTTGTGTATTAAGTGTCTGCGCATGTGAATTATTAGTGGAAACGGTGAAACAAGTGCTCTGATGGTGATGTGATTCTCAAGATAAGGTGTCTATCTGCTTAGGCGCCTTGAGATACCATCGCCAACTCTCAGCTGTCTGCTGACTCAAGTTGCCGTCAAAATCTCCCAAGGGCTGCACAATGTGACGCATCAACATATTGTGAAGCATTGTAGGATAGAAGCTATGAAGGATAAATAAATATTTGGGAAATTATAATAAACCGAATAAAAATACCTAAGACTTGGCCTAAAGGTCTAGATACCAGGCCATAAACTCCAAAAAAAAAACTATGACATTAGGACGTCAAATACCGTAGTCCCCCCCCGTGACCATGGGTGCTGTAAAGTACTCGAAACGTCGGGAATATAAAATAAGTTAATATACGCGATAAAATCCGTAAAACTAGTTTTATTTAAATGTGTAGTGTTCGCGTAAATATAAGAAATCATTATGTAAACCAGTACAGACTGGTAATTGCAAATAAAATTCGCCGATTAGAAGATCTCATGACCAAGCGCGCAAGATATCTAACAGCCTTAAATTTCTTGAAGAGATGCCGAGACCATAATCTCATTCCTACGTGTTTCAAAATATCCACTAAAAAGAACATTCGAGGAACCGCTACGATCTTAAATCAGGCAAGTAAAAAGTTGTTACGAACGGTAATCCAACAAAAACGCTCCGATCTACATGACATAAACAAATCCATAGACACATCATTCAGTGAGTTAAAGGCAGTCTTAACGACATTTGATTATAATGCTTGCATCGAAATGTTAAACAAGCGAGAAATTAATAAATATAACGAATGCAAAAACAAACATATAATAAAATATCAAAAATTAATGACCAAATTAAATGTCATACATCTGTGTCAACGTGAGAACGAAGCGCAACCGTTGACCACAAACACGGATCATAGATTAAACGCGGTCTATAATCTGTCAAAACAAACTCTGGATGATGCAACAATTAGAGTATTATCGAAAGGCCTTGATTCCTTCGGAGTTGAGTGAGATAACAAGTTTCGTGCTATTTTAGGCGTTTTTTTTCTTAATTGCAGAACTGTTGATTTGCTTTAATTAATCTTAATTTGTATTGGTTATGGTTTTAAAAGTAAATGTTGATTAGTAGTTTAGATTTATATGAGATTTCCTTAAATAAAATGGAGGAGGATCATCCCGATCCGGATGGGGTTCCCGGTAATCCTCGCCCTCCCATATCAGTGGATAAGAGCAACATTGAGCAAATTAGTCGCAAACGACCGCAAAGTAATAGTGATATCATTAGCCCACAAAAAAGGTTGATAATAGACCCAGCACAACCTTTACCATCGATCCAATCTATATATACCCACCCTGATTATATTGAAAAAAAAAGTCTAAATACTCAGATGAGGATGCTTCACCTTTTATAGTTCATGTGAGTAAAATAACGAATGACTTATCATCTGGAACAGTGTTAAAACCTATTAAATTTGGCCACTTCCTTTTTCACAATAATATAAAAAATATTGTTTGCGATGGCGTCAAGCGAGTAGGACGCAACAGAATATCTGTTGAATTTAAAAGTGCAGCCGATGCCAATACTTTTATTGATCATCCAGCCCTTTCGGCAGCCAAATATGAAACTGTGATACCATCATATAATGTCACTCGAATGGGAATAGTTAGACAGGTTCCTGTAGAGTGGACATTAGAAGAATTAGTCACTTCCATTAAAGCCCCCTCTGGATTAGGTAAAGTTATCAAGGCACGCCGACTGAATAGACGATCTGTTAACGAGAGCAATAACCCAATTTGGATCCCCACTCAGACTGTTGTTTTGACTTTCTTAGGACAAAAATTACCAACTCATATTTACTGTTTTTATACATCATTGCCCATAGAGACCTATGTTTTACCTATCATCCAATGCCATAAATGTTGTCGATTTGGTCATGTAACTTCCCAGTGTAGGTCTCCCCCTCGCTGTTTTATATGCGCTCAAAACGATGAAGAAGTTTCATGCTCTCGCCCAACTCCTACTTGCTTATTTTGCTCTGGTTCCCACTCAGCAAAAGATCCTTCTTGCCCTGAACACTCAAGACAAAAATCTCTAAAATTAGTAATGTCTCAAGAAAATATTTCTTACTTGGAAGCCTCAGCAAGATTCCCTCCAGTGAGAAGATCTTTTGCAGACACCACAAGAGCTCTCATTCCTAATATCCAACAAATCTCCCATACTGTTCCAAGTGATCCATCCACATCATTACCTTCCTTATCACAAATCTCCTCCCATAGAAAAACTATATTCATTCCCTGACATTCTCCGAATCCAGCATCAGGTATTGGATATGACAAATCTGCTCATAATGCAATTACTGAAACCCCTGCCTCTTCTTTATCTAATGGATGTGCCTTAACAGAGAATAATTCCATTTCCCCAAATGATAACCTTTTTGAGCTATTAATTTCCATGCTTATTAGTATGTATCCCGTTTTAGTGATACTGAACTTCCATGTAATTTATGTCAGAAACTTATTGACCTTTTCTCCTTAGCCCGTAACGTACGCAGTCCCAACAATTCTTCAATGGAATTGTCGGAGCATTAGAAATAAAAAAAATGAACTCATTTACCTCATTAATAAATTTCATCCCTTCATTCTTGCCATCCAGGAGACATGGCTTAGGCCTGAGTCTCATTTTCGAGTTTCAGGCTATGCGTGCCTCCGGGATGATAGGAGTGATGGTCGTGCTGGTACCTCTATTTTCATTTTAAGAACAATTACATTTTCACTAATTTCTCTCCCTTCTCATAGTCCAGCAATAAATGCTATTGCTATTAAGGCCCTTGATATCTCTATTCTCTCTGTTTACATTCCTAATCCTGATGTAAATGTCTTAACAGAACTTGCAACACTTATTTCTTCTCTGTCACCTCCTATGGTTATTTTAGGAGATTTTAATATGCATCATACTGTTTGGGGCTCCCATTTTTGTGATTCACTGGCTCCCTTATTTTTAGATCTTATTGATAATTTTAATCTCTGTATTCTAAATGACGGGTCTCCCACTCGTCGAGTATCCCCATTACAAAATGTTAGAAGTGCCGTTGACCTAACTCTCTGTTCCCCAGACATCGCTTCCCTTCTTTTGTGGCAAATACTAGCCATGGCAGTGACCATTTTCCTATATTCATCACTCCTCCTACTCCTCCTAGTATAAATTTCCCATTTTTCCCCAGACTAAAGTATAATCTTTCCAAAGCTAATTGGCAATTATATTCTTCAGTCTTAGAACGAGAAGTTTCTACTCTTCCCCCAATTAACAAGGATAACATTGTTCCTGTATATATAGAGTTCAGAAATGCAATTCTTTCTGCTGCTAACAAGTCAATCCCCTTAAAAAAACCATACAAAAATAATTATCCTTCCCCTCCTTGGTGGGACCAAGATTGTTCAGCAGCTTGTAGGAGAAGAAAAGAGGCTGAATTAATATACTCCCGTTCTATGACTGCAGAGAATTATATCTCTTATAAAAAAATTGTTGCAGAAACCTTAAAATTACTGTCAGACAAAAAGCGAACTGGTTGGTTTAAATTCTGTGAGTCACTGTCACCTAGGAGTCTCCCATCTTTGGTCTGGAGAAAGGTTAAAAAATATCCTTCCCCATGGATAGATGAATTCTCCAATAAACTGGCACCACAAACAGCCCCATCTTATGATGAATGCCTTGTTTTTAATTCTGCTTCTTTACAAATATATGATAAATTTGACTCCCCCCTTTTCTCTCAGGAATTGTTTACTGTTCTCAATGGCCTTAAAGACTCCTCGCCAGGTATTGATGGGATTCCTTATTCGTTTATAATTAATAGTAGTGAGAATACTAAAACTGTTTTATTATCCATTTTAAATTCTATTTATATTACTGGTGCTCCTCCTTCTGAATGGAAATCCCAAATCATTTTGCCCATTCTCAAACCAGGTAAGTCTAGCAATGACCCTTCCAGTTACCGACCTATTGCCCTTTCATGTACTTTGGCAAAAATCTTGGAACATCTAATTAAAAATCGCTTGGAATGGTTTTTGGAAAGGAATAATGTCTTACCTAAAAGCCAATTCGGTTTCCGAAAAGGCTTAAGTACCATGGATAGCCTTAGTACTTTGGTCACAGATATTCGTATTGCTTTTTCAAGACATGAATTTCTCATAGGAGTTTTCTTGGATATTTCGTCTGCATATGATAATGTGCTTCTTCCTGTGCTCAGGCAGAAAATGCTTAATCTGAGCATTCCAGTGAGGATGGCCAATTATGTCTCTAACTTTCTCTCTTCTAGATCCATATCTATAAATGTTCAAAATTTCCTGCTTCCTCCAAAAACTATATGGAAAGGACTTCCACAAGGCTCAGTGCTTAGTCCTCTCCTTTATTCTATATATACACATGACTTACAACTTTCAGTAAATTATTTTTGTAATGTCCTTCAATATGCAGACGATTTAGCTCTATACATCCCTTCAGACAACTTCACAGTGGCATGTTCCCGTCTAAACTCATCCATGAACTATTTACAAGAATGGTTAACTAATCATGGCCTCTTCTTATCTGTGGCCAAAAGCAGTGTGGTAATCTTTTCCCGTCAAAGGCGTGTTCCCGATATATCTGTTGTTTACGATAATCAACCTATTCCAGTTAGAGGTAATGTTAAATTTTTGGGCGTTATCCTAGATTCAAAATTATCCTTCAGTCACCACATTGATTATATAACACAAAAAAGTGAAAAAAATATAAATATTCTTAGGTCTTTGTCTGGTGTTTGGTGGGGGTCCCATCGTTTTTCTCAGAAATTACTGTACAATGCTTTAATACGAAGCCACCTTGACTATGGATGTTTTCTTTTGGAGCCTTGTAATAAATCATCCCTGAGAGTAATGGACAAAATTCAATCGAAATGCCTTCGCATTATTACAGGGGCAATGAAATCCTCACTAATAAATGTTCTTCAGGTTGAGTGCGTAGATCCTCCTTTAAGATTGAGAAGGCAATACCTTTCGGACAGATTTTTATTTAAGCTCTGCCAGCTTTCAGATCATCCCCTAATTCCTAAATTGCATCTTCTTTCAGAGTATATCTCATGTGACCGTTTCTGGAGCCATAAGGACTCTCCCTGCTTGTTTAAAAGTTTTGTAATTTTTCTTCAGCTTCCTTACCCAATCTTCCAATGTAAAATAAACCCACTTTTTGATGTTCCTTACGAAGCACTTGTTTACCAACCTGACATTCATCTAGATTTAGGTATTGAAAAGGATTCTCCAATGGCAAATTTAAAATTAAAAGAAATTGTACAAAAAACCTTTAAAGATTGGCTTGTCATGTACAGACGCTTCCAAACAGTCTGATGAAGACTATACTGGAGCTGCTGTTTGGATTCCTAAGTTCAAAATCATTCTAAACTTTAAATGCCCCTCACTATTCTCTACTTTTACTGGTGAAGCAACTGCAATCAGTGAAGCTTTGTTATATGTCGAGTCACATAATCTTAATAAAACAGTTATTTTCACAGATTCAAAAAGTTGCTTGTTAGCTATTTTGTCCAATCAATTCCATAACAAACATAAATCTCCACTAATTCTAAAAATAAAAAATACCCTATTCAGATGCCATCTTAAAGGAATCCATGTTTCAGTAGCCTGGATCCCTGGACACAGTGGTATCTATGGAAACGAAACAGCTGATGTTCTCGCTAAAAATGCAATTACTAATGGCATTCTACAAAATTTAATTTACTCACATGACCTAATTTTGCTAGCAAAAAGGAAACTGGATGAAAATTGGAATAAATTGTGGGAAGTATCCAAAAATATTAAGGGTAAGCACTATGCTGCCATCCAAGAGGTTATTCCTCCCAAGCCTTGGTTTTTTAAATTTAACAAAGCAAATAAACATGCAACTTCAATCATCTGTAGATTGAGAATTGGACATGCCTGTACACATGTACATCTGGCAAAAATCAGAGTTAGGGATAGCTCATTGTGTGAATGTGGCTTAGATGAAGGCTCCACAAACCATATTTTTTTCAACTGTCCCAAACTATCCTCCTCCCTTTATGATTACCTTCCTCCGTATATTCCTCGACCTATAGATTTTAATTCTCTTTTAACATATACAAGTACTCCTTTTGTGTATATTTTATGTGATTTTATTAATACTAATAACATGAAACTTTAAATCCTTGTCGCTTTTAACATACTAATAAGATTCTAATACATGTGTTTGTCTTTGTCATTTGTTCTAGGTAATTCAACAGATAGATTTGTCAAAATTCTAGGAGGAAAACTAAATCCTTGTATTATCACAGACTCTTATTTTAATTAAACCCATAAGCTCTCATTTTCCACTCAATACGTCATTGGCGAATTTTACCAAACTGCCACAAAAAGAAAAAGAAGAAGAAGAAAGGCTTTAATTTCGCCATAACACCGAAAAAATTACCGTACGAGGAAATTATCTGCAGTGTCGAGGACTGTTTATTTAAAAATAATAAGCAAAAGGAAAATTTGGAAGCGATACGTCAAGACATTTCGTCTATGTTACGTCGAAGTTCAGCGCCGAAACCGAATCTACCAAAGGACGAATTTAAAGCGTTGAATAACCTACGCAATAAACCAGAACTCACGATTCTCCGCGCAGATAAGGGAAATGCCACGATAGTCATGGATACGTCAGATTATAATTTTAAAATACAAGAACTTTTGTCGGATTCATGCACTTATAAAAAGGTTAAAAACGACCCAACAAATAACAAGGTGCTGTAAACTACTCGAAACGTCGGGAATATAAAATAAGTTAATATACGCGATAAAATCCGTAAAACTAGTTTTATTTAAATGTGTAGTGATCGCGTCAATATAAGAAATCATTACCATTTTTTATTAGTGTGAAACTGTTAACACTTCCATACCTTTATATATATAAGGTTATTCTTTAGGTCTTTGTTATTACGCATATTTCTTTATTTGAGTGCCTACACAGTAAATATAATAATCACAAAATATGTTTTCCATCAAACAAAATAGCCCAATTTAACAACAGTATATTTTGTATGGCCCCTCGAATTTATAACCATTTACCATTACACATTTTGAGATGCTCCAACATAAATAAGTTTAAAATAATATTCAAGCAATTTCTTGTCAATATACTACAAAAATACTACAGTGTGAAAGAATATCTCGAAGACAAAATATGAAATTCAATAATTGACTGTTACATGACTCAAAATAACTAAATTGACTTTTCTTATATAATATTATCTAAATTGACTTATCGCTATTATTTTTGATTATATATCATGTGAACTCCAATTATATTCGCAATAAACGATTTGAATTTGAATTTGCAGCTATATTATGGTTGTACCACAAATAGGTCGGTGCGACTGGGAAAGGACCACGCTGTTACAAATACCAGCGTAAATTAGCAACTCAATACTGCTGTGTTTTGTATGGTGAGGGTAGAGAAAGGGATACCCTTTTTACAGGAAACGAGGCATTCATCGAGGATATAGGTAGATGTTAATGGGCCACAGCATCCATTTACCATCAGGTGAATTGTGTGCTTATTTTTCACGCTTATGTTATAAAAAAAATCATTACACAACCATTAAAGTTTACAGTCCCTCACAAATCTACTGCTGTACAATGCCACAAGCTCGATCCTGAGGCACCTGCATCCATCGACTTCCTGCATGTCTTACGACGAGGCTCAGACTCAAGACTCAAGAACCGGTTGATGATAATATGTACTATATGGCCAGCCCATTGCCACTTCAGCTGACTAATCTGTTTCATTGTTAAATGTAATATCGATTATTTAAAGGTTTATAGCTTTTGACAAAGCCAACGTGGCTGCTGTCATCACGAGTCTGCTTAAAATTCATCTTTATTGTAAGCAATAAATGAGCAAAACACCAATTTTTGACTTTTACGATGCCCAATCTTGTCCAAAATATGTTTATTGTATAAAATATTTATACAATAAAATACATTTAATTAACATATTGTAATATACTTGTTTATTGTTGTAATATTTTATACTTGTTAATTTCATAGAATATTGTAAATTAAAGTTTGGAGAATGGGTTTCTTGCTAGTTTACTACTTTATCAGTCTATAGGTAAAAATCATTGTTGATCCAAGAGGTTGCTGGACGTGGGTCTCTTCCATTGTAGGGAATCTTTGACTTAATCACGCTTGGCAGTCAGACTGATGATTGTAGCAATAGACGTCTCGCATCTTGGACGATGCTGCCCGTCGATGTATTTAGTAAATTTAAATACTGTGATACATCGATTTACCGGAAGCCATTTTTTTATAGAATTAGGGTGACAAACAAGCAAACAGTTCACCTGAAGGTAAGTGGATGCTGTGGCTCATAGACATCTTCATTTATCCTCGATTAAGAATCAAAATTCAGATGCGTTAACACCCCTAAGGACTAATATGGAATTCCTCGTTTCCAGTAAAAAGGTCTCCGATTCTTTACACTCACTAAACGAAACACAGCAGCATTAAGCTGCTATTTTACGTTGGTATTCTGTGAGAGCGTGGCCCTATCCCGGTCGAGCCGACCCTTTCGTGCATAATATAATATAGCTGCAGCTTGGCTCTACCACGTAAGTTCTTCCCAGAACAGCAGAGGTTTTTTCCGAACCAGTGGTAATAGCATAAACGACTTTTATTAAGTACATCATAACAGCCCTTTACAAGTCCACTACGGAACATAGGCCTCCCTCAAGGAATGCCATCTGCATCCATCGACTTCCTGTATGTCTTACCAGGCGTCACTCCATCTAGTGGGGGGTCGCCCTACACTTCGCCTACCGGTAAGAGGCTGCCACTCGAGAACCTTTTTTCCCCATCGGTTGTCGGAGCTATATGGCCGGCCCATTGCCACTTCAGCTTATTAATCCGTTGGGATATATCGGTCACTCTGGTTCTACTGCGGATATCCTCATTTCTAAGTTTATCACGCAGAGAAACCCCGAGCATAGCCCTCTCCATAGCTCGCTAAGCGACCTTGAGCTTCCTCATACGGCCAGCAGTGAAGGACCACGTCTTTGTTCCATAGGTCATCACTGGCAACACGCACTGGTTGTACAGTCTCGTTTTCAAGTTTTGAGGTATAACTGACTAGAAGATGTGTCGTAATTTCCCGAACGCTGCCCAGCCGATTTGAATCCGTCGAGTGACCTCTCGGTCGAAGTTGGACTTACCTAGTCGGAGTATTTGACCCAGGTAAACATACTCGTCAACAACTTCGAGCTTAGTCCTCCTAACAACTACCGGCATAGGCTTTGTTTTGTCCATGTTCATCTTAAGATCTGTCCGTTGGAAGGCACTATTGAGTTCATTGAGCATAGTGCTTAGGTCCTCCAGCGATTCTGCCATAAGGACTATATCGTCAGCAAATCGATGGTGAGTGATGTACTCGCCATTAATGTTAATACTGTACCCTTTCCAGTACAGTAGCTTAAAACTTTTTCCATTGCAGCGGTGAAGAGTTTCGGGAATATAACGTCACCCTGTCTTACACCTCTCTGCAGATAGGTTTCGTACTCTGATTCTGTACTCGGATAGCCATCGTAGCCCTATTGTACAAACACTTCAGCACTTCTATATACCAAAATTCAACTTGGCATCGCTGAATGGACTGTAGCGCTGCCCAAATTTCGACAGAATCAAAGGCTTTCTCATAGTCCACATACGCAAGTCAAAGTGGCAGATTGTACGCTTGAGTCTTCTGTACAATTTGCCGAAGGGTATGTATGTGGTCTATGGTGCTAAAGCCTTTTCGGAAACTGGCTTGTTCGGGAGGGTGGAAGTCGTCGAGTTTGCGTGCGAGACGATTCGTAATGACTCTCGAAAACAGCACGTAGACGCGGCTTTGCAATCTTCTAGGCACTAAAAACGGTTTTGTAACTTGAGCTGAAAGGTTTCGGGACCCTGGATTAGAGCACGAGGGGGACGGAGCGTTGACTTGATTAGACGACACCTCTCCAACTTAACGTTTTGGTTTAGTGTGCATCTCGCCATTCGGTGATCGCTGCCAGTTTTCACCCTCGCGATCACTGAGACATCACTGAACAGTTGCCGTCTAGTGGTCATAATGAAGTCAATCTCATTTTTTGTCGAATCGTCGGGGCTCGACCAGGTCCACTTCCTGTGGGGCCGCTTCTGGAATAAAGAGTTCATCATAAAGAGTCCCTCTTTCTCCATGAAGTCGGCCAGCTGCTGGCCCCTTGGGTTCCGTTGCCCTATTCCAAATTTACTTACCCTTAGCTCGCCGTTCTCTCTTGTGCTTAGTTTTGCGATGAAGTTTCTCATTAACACCGTATAGTGGGTTTTGGAGGAATGCATGGATTTAGAGATATCCTCATACATTTCCTCCACCTCCTCATCGGGATGTGCCGAGGTTGGTGCTTAAACCTGTATGACCTTCAACTAATACCGTTTAGTGATTCTGAGTATAAGGTACGCAACTCTCGTCGACGCACTCACAATCTTTACTACGTTGTTAACGAGAGACTTGTGGACGATAAATCCGACACCTCCTTGGGACAGATGGTCGCACTCCCTGTGATAGAAAAAGTTGCCGGATTCGAGGATTACCGTGTCCTCCCCCTCTCTTTGGACCTCAGATAATCCTATAATATCCCAGCGCAACTTGTCTATCTCTTCTTGTCTATCTCGTCTTCTCTCTTGTTGTTGTAATCTATATGAAATAAAAATTATTCAATTCTGTTCTATTCTGTCCAGTCTATCCTGGTTTCATTGGAATTGTTAGTAGCCAGGTTTTTATTTACTGGTCTTTTCTATATTCTGATGCTGTAAAAAACCTTATCCGAAGGTCTTCTTCTTCATCATCTTATAAAAGCCCACTGCCTGATATGAAGCTCCACTTGGCAGGCGGATTGGCAATCGCAGTTCCAGATGTCTCGCTCTTTCGTCGCTGCACTCTATCATCGGAATGGTTATACCGGGTATATATAGTGAGATTTTTTTTGTAATTTTCTATAGTCGCCTCTTACGACACTAACAGGAAAATAAAATAGTATAAGGGAAAAGGTCCGAAAATTATCCTTGTTATTATCTTTGTCCTATGGAAACGGCTAGGTTCATTAAAATCTCAGCTACAAGTTAAATATCATTAAACTTTATTTAAAAAAATCTCTTACCTTAAAGAATAGTTTAATTTCATGAATGTTGTAAAAGAATACTGATAGATATTAAACGTTCCTCTTAGGCACTTTTAATTCTTTAAATGTCTCAGCGTATTAAGGGAGAGTCGCTTTAATTCCTTTGTCTCCGTTGTAATAAAATTAAAACCTAAAAATCTGTTTGCACTCATTTCGCCTTTATTGAATTATTCACAGTAAGAATTAAACGAAAAGAGCGGATAGAGGTAATTAATGGCCATTCCAATATTAAATTCGGAATTGGGAAAATCCTAAAAAGCCTCTCGGGTCGTCAAAGAGTATTGAGACGGGAGTGGCGTCGCCTGATAGCTTAATCCCGGGGTTTTTATCTCAGTCCCGGTTGTCCCCGGATGGGGTGACGTGGACCAAAGTATAGTAATAAAGTAGCTAACAAGAATATTGGGAATTAGGAACTAAGCTTTTGCCTAAAAGGAGCCAAGCGAGCGTTTATCAAATTAATATTGCTTCGTTAAAGGCGTCCACTGACTATTTTTACCTTGTGACCTTTTATAATACAGCGACTAATATAATTCAAATCAATATTAATATTTTTTAATACACGTTAGAGTGACAAACGAGCAGACAGTTTACTTGATGTAAATGGATGCTATGACCCAAAGACACCTAAATTTACCGTAAATCAAGCAACAAAATCAGAAACGAGAACTCCTGCGGACTTAAAAGGAATGCCTAAATAACAGTTAAAAGAGTTGTACATTGTACAACTCTTTTGAAATTTTCGTCTCGTATATCTCGACAATAAATGATGATATCGATTTTAAACCAATTATATTCAATACGTTATTGCATAATGAACAGTTCATTAACTTTGAACTAAAATTGATTCTGAAATTTAAAAAGAAAATAAGCCTACCATCACTTACGAAATAGAGCATTGATAGTGAAGGCAGATCGGTCCACACTCATATCCATTTTTGTCAGTAATATGGGTATAAAAACTATTGGTAAATCCAATTGTGCATGCCTTAAGCGCATTAAAAAAATTACGTATAACATGATTATACCTAATTTTTTTAAAGTAGTTTAAATACACAGAAGTTTTCACTAATAACGCTAACTTCTTTGAAATGTTGCTTTGTAATTTAAAATAGATATAATATATAAATATAATTTGTCAAACTGACAGTCTAATGAATTATCGTAGCCAGTGGAGGGAGGCGACTGTGTCTACGAAAGGCTCATGTAGAGCCTTGTAGAACCTCCCATGGAACTCCTTCTCCGTCCATACGGTCTCACGGTCGGAAATGCTCTGTACTACCGGATCTTGCCATTGCTCGTTGGCTAAGGATAGAGGGGTAAGCCCTTTATCACAAGAAATGACGCCCCTATAGAATGAATCATCCGATCTCGCCAGGAAGTAATTACGGAGGCTGCATACTTCGCAATTCTGTATGGTGAGCGCGCTTAAAAAGCCATGCCCACCATGCTTCCGCGGCAAGTCTAGCCTCATTACCGACAATCTCGAATGGTGTATCCTATGGGACGTCATAACAGTGCGGACTTTTCTATCCAGAGTTTTCAATTCGGTCCGAGTCCACCTGAGTATGCAAAAGGTATACATGAGGACAGGCATGACCCAACCGTTATATGCCTGTGTCTTATTCACGCCCGACAAAAGGCTGTTAAGCACTTTGGTTAAGCGTACATAAAACAAATCGCAAACTGATTGTTTCATGTCCGCCTCATCGATACCTATGTTCTACGACATACCCAGATATCGGTATGTTTCAGCCTCGGAAAGGGTCCTTATGTTGATGGGCATAGGCAAGTCTATGCCCTCAGAGTTAGCAAGTTATTATTATTATTATTATTTGTTAAAGTTTTTACGTTTTCTCAGTTTGTTTTTAACAAAACTGGATTAATGGTTACTACCACGGGACTAAGCCAAGTGGGTACCATGAGCGTGTTTGGTTATGGGTAGTTTTCTGTTGAGATAAATTTTATAACTATTCTACAAGTATTAAGTAAAACTGCTTTTTGCAATTGAATATATGTAAGTTTTGGTAAATCAAGAGTTTTTAATGATTGATGAAGCGCTTTTGGTATTACACCAGTTGTAGAGAGGACTATAGCTATTATAAAGGCATTATATAAGTTCCACATTCTAATAATTTCATGTATTAAATCAGTGTATTTGGATTTTTTTTCATTAATTGTAGTCTGTAAGTTGTGTGAATTAGGTATAGCAATGTCAATAATAAAAGCACATTTATTCACTTTGTCTATTAATGTTATATCCGGTCTATTATAGCGTATTGTTTTGTCGGTAAGTATAGCTCTGTCAAAATACATTTTGTGAGTGGTATTTTGAAGGACTATTTCAGGTTTATATTTATAGTATACTTGAGTTGGCTGGTCAGTTAGTTTCAAAAAAAAAAAAAAAAAAAAGGTGACAGGTGACAACTGTATTTATTTTGTCTAAATATTTTAATAAAAATAACTATATATTTTAATTGTAAAATTTTAGTGTACAAGGAAAACGTTTATTATTGACATAAATATAAATAATATAACAGTGGTTTATAATCTGAATTTAGATATTATAATCTCAAATCAACTAAGAGATATAAAAATATTTCAAGATGGTGGTGGATGGATTTCGGAACTTTATATTGCTGTCTGGACACAAAAGTGACAAGCAGGCTTAGTGCCTGTTCAGTCTTTAAAAATTTCTAATCCGCGTGTGATAATCTCAAGACACGGTTGCTAAAGCCGCCATCGGTTGTCCTAGCGACGAAATGCGTCGCTAGATCTCTTCCACTGCAGCGTCGAATTGCAAGACCATCCTGTGACGCACCTACTTAACGATATTTGGACTTTGACTTTTTTATATTTTCAGTGTACTTTTTAAGTTACTTTATTGTGTTTTTAAATTTGTTTTAAGTTATTCTTTTTTGTGATTGTATTTAACTGTTGTGAATGCAGTTAAATACAATCACAAAAAAGTGCCCAATCTTGTGATGGCACGTCGAACGCGACCCATACATGTACACAGTGCAACAAGTCATTCAAATCTTTGAAAGGCCTCAACATACACACTACAAAAACACACAGGAAATGTATTAGCCAAAATAGTTCACCTTTAGACATCCATCCCATTATTTCGAGTGCGTCTACTTATGTAACCAACGACCCAACTCCTTTCCACACATATCTTAGCCATTTGAAAAATAGTATACCGATAGTTAAAAGAATCCCTCGAGGAGCTCGAATAACCGTTGCTACACATTTGTCACAATTAATCCAGAAATGTTACATAAGCAATTGTACTCAAGACTGGCAGAACCTATTTTTATTTTCATACAGCACACTACATATAATAAAAACTGATGAACTGAATTTATCCTTGACTCAAAAGATTAAAAATAACTGTGCTGTAAGCTCCTCACCTTCTCCCGCACCTCTAATCAAATATGATGCCCTCGTAATCGCAACAAACTCATCGAAAACAAAATCTGTGACGGAGATCTCAAAGGTGCCGCTCGCCTTTTGTTCTCCAACGACGTGCTATCACCAGATACCCCTGACACCCTTCAGGCCTTACGGACAAAACATCCTCCAGCTCCAGTAAACCCATATTTTCTCGACCGACCAACAGCAGGGCAAGCATGCCTTCAAATTCATAAAAAAGATGTTACAGGTGCCATTTTATCTTTTAAACCAGGTTCGGCTGCAGGTTTGGATGGAATCTCACCCCAACATCTGAAAGACTTAACATCGCACTCTGTGGGTGATGCAGGCGAGCAACTTAAATTCGATCACTAAATTAATCAACTTTATGTATTCCGGTAATGTCAATCCAGAAATTGTTCCCATTCTTTTCGGCGCGAACCTCATTGCCTCACCAAAAGGACGGAGGGTGAGACCAATTGCTGTTGGATCAACACTACGACGCCTGGCCTCCAAAATTGCTGTTCGACATATTTTACCAAAATTAAATTCGGAATTTGAACCCGTACAGTTAGGCTTCGGTGTAAAAGGAGGGTGTGAGGCAGCCGTCCATGCCCTACGCTCTTTCCTAACTTTCGGACATCCTAACGTGTTGCTCAAAATTGATGTCAAAAATTCTTTCAATTCAGTAAATAGGATACCCTGCTGACGGAAATAAAACAACATATACCGAAATATACAATTATCTTTTTCTCATTTACGCTGACCCAACAAAATTGTTATATCGTTCTAATGAACTGTCCTCGGAAGTAGGTTGTCAACAAGGTGATCCCCTTGGACCAGCAATTTTTAGTTTGGCTATAAATCCGATAATCAAAATTTAAATTCTAAATTCAACGTTTGGTATTTGGACGACGGAACTCTAGGAGGTGATATGGATACTGTGTTTTCGGACCTTCTTTAATCAAAAATAAATTTGAAGCCATTGGTTTGGAGCTTAATTTTAGCAAATGCGAACTTTTATAAATAACTGCAACTTAAATTTAAATGACGTAAAACAAAAATTTAATATTTTGGCTCCAAATATTAAAATAGTTAACAGTAATTCCTTTACCTTTTAGGTTCTCCAATTTTAATGAATCTATTTCTGAATATATTAATAATTCAATTACTAAATTTCAAAATTCTGCTGACCGTCTCCTTCAAATTAGTCCACATTATGCACTTTGCATCTTAAAATTCTGTCTTTTCGTCCCAAAATTTACGTATGTGCTCGTTGCTGCTCCTTTTGGAATCACCCAGATCTCTTGACACAAGTAGACAACTTAATCAAAATTAGTTTAGAATCGATTCTTAATATGCACCTGAACGAGGAATCTTGGACCCAAGCATCCCTACCCATCCGTTATGGTGGTTTAGGGATTCGCAAAATTTCCAGTGTCTCTTTACCAGCCTTCCTATCTTCTGTCCATAGTTCAGCAAATCTCATAAGTAAAATTTTAAGGGCAACCCCTTCAAACTTTGAGATTGCTGGCCTGGAAGAAGCTAGAAACGCTTTCTTAATTGCATGCCCAGGTCAAAATTTTCCTGTTTCTCCAAATTCACAAAGGAGCTGGGACGACATAAACTGCAAATTGACTTATGACAATCTTTTGAGCTGTAGTACAGGTTTGGCCGTGGGTACGCATGAGGCCGGCTACTGGCTTCACGCGTACCCTTCGTCAAATACAGGAACATTTCTTGAGCCTGACACGCTCCGAATCGCAACCTGTCTACGGCTTGGGGTTCCGGTCTGCGTTCCTCATAAATGTCCGTGTGGCAGTGACGTCGACAAGCTAGGACATCATGGACTGTCATGCCAAAAAAGTGCAGGCCGCTTCTCGAGACATGCAGCACTAAACGATATCATACGCCGGTCTCTTGCCACCGTCAACGTGCCAAGTCTACTTGAGCCGTCTGGTATTGCAAGAGACGATGGCAAGAGACCGGACGGTATGAGTTTGATTCCATGGAAGATGGGCCGGGTGCTGGTATGGGATGCAACCTGTTCAGACACACTTGCCCTTCCATCTACATGGAACCAACAACAGAGCTGGTGCGGCTTGTGAAGCGGCTGAAAAGCTAAAGCATGCAAATACAGGGGTCTAGGCTCCGAATATGTTTTTGTCCCATTCGGTGTCGAGACCCTTGGTCCGTGGGGTCCTAGCGCTATAAGGCTTTTTAGGGAAATAGAAAAAAGGTTAGTCGACGTCACAGGAGACCGAAGAGCTGGCAGCTACCTCGGACAAAGAATTAGTATAGCTATTCAAAGGGGGAACGCTGCCAGTATCTTCGGAACCTTGCCTAAAGGGACTATTTTTAATAATATATTTTAGTTATTACAATATATATTTTTTTAAGGTTTTTAGTTTTAGGTTCATTATCCTAGTATATATTTATTTTATAAATTATTATAATTAATTAACATCGTAAATTAATAACGATTATCAAAATCTAGGTTTGAATATAACATGAATATATCACGTTTCCACTTAAGGGCAAGTTTTTGGTGAATGATGTTGGCTACTTGATTATGCCGATACTTATAATCCGTCTGAACAATCGCTTTACAAGCACCAGTGATATGTTAGATTCTTTCTGAAGCATTACAACAGCGTCTACATGTGACGGCATGTAGATTTTTTATTTTAATGATGTGCTTTTGATAATTACGTGTCTCTATGACTTTGTCCTGAATTGCGCACATAAAACCCTCAGTCTCAGGGAAATGCTCACCACGTTGAAGCCATGTGTTCGACGCTAATTTGTCTACGGTAGGTTGGTTCAACTCTTGGCGATGTCTTCCATGTAGAGACTTTTGAGTCCATATGTCAATTTTTGTGTTATTATCTGTAAGTATCTCATTTTTTTTGCATTGTTTTATCATACATATTAAGCGGTGTCAATTTATAATCATTCTGTACTATATCATTGTGTAGTGATGATATTGTAGTTTTATGATAAAAGTAATTTCTCAGTGTTGTTATTTGTCTGTTATGTAAGTTAACTATGTCTATTACACCTCTTCCTCCTTCATTTCGTGGCAATGTTAGTCTTTGTATGCACGATCTTGGATGGTGTTTACGGTGCTTCGTAAGAGATGTGTTTATTGTGCGTTGTAGTTGTTTTAGTTCAGTTTTGGACCAGTGTATTGTGCCAAAAGAATAAGTTAGTATGGGAATTGCAAATGTGTTTATATTTTTTTAGAATTTAATTGAGATGTTAATACTAAGCGAAGTCTTTATCGGAACTGATCTGTTAATGTATTTTTAATTTCTTTGTGGTGTATTTGTTTCGACTGATTATATCCTAAATACTTATACACTCCATTCTCTTCTAGAGATTTGATTTGCTGTCCTGTTTGCAATTGGTAATTATGTTCATAATACTTTCCAGCTCTAACCGAATTGATGTTGCACTTATCAATACCAAATTCCATTCCAATATCCCGTGAAAATGTTTCCGTTAATTTAGCTAATTGGTCTAATTTATCTTGAGTAGTAGCATATAGCTTAATATCGTCCATATGTTCATAAATGGATTCGGTTAAGCAAGATGTAATTATTTTGTACAATGTTTGTAAACATGTGATAGGTCTGTATTTTACAGGGTTGTCAAGATTGCTAAGATCTTTTGGTATCATATACGTTATTCCTGAAGTAATGTATTGCGGCATGGTATGCGGGCTTTGTATGGATTTATTTACAAAATTAAACAGAAACGGGTGGACAGTTGTGAACTTCTTATACCAATAGTTATGTATATTATCTGATCCAGGTGATTTCCAGTTATGCCGTTTTTAAATTATTTTTTGGAATGTGTCTATTTTGATGTGTTGAAATTGCATGGCTTTTATCTGTGATGTGTCTATTTGATTTTTGATCCAATCCGCTTCTGTATTATAATGTTTAGGTTCCACCCATATTGTAGACCAATAATTTAGTAATTCTCTAGGTAAGGGTAAACTATTTTCGGAATCTTTTGAGTTGCTGATTTTATTTGTTACAGGGTTTTCTATAATTCGGTAGAAAAGTTTTTCATTTTAACAAAATAGCCTGTTTTGAGTTTTTCCTAGAGAGCATGCTTTATATCTTTTTAGCCGACTACTAGTAAGTTTAAGTTTTTGTTTAAGTGTGTCTAAAAAGTGTTCGTATTTAATCTTATGTTCTTCGTGGACAGAATTAGTTTTATATTGCTCAAATATAGCATTTACGTGTTTAATCAATTTTTTACCTCTGTTTCCATTGATAAATTGTGTTAGTCTTGCAATCTTTGCTCTTAATTCACTAACTTTGTATTCTAATCTTTGTTACCACTTTGGTTTATTATATTTCATATGTTTATCCATTCCTAGAGGGTTATCAACTTGTACAGGTATTTCAATTTTAGCTCCGTTGAGCTTAGCTGAAGTCCACGCTGCACAGTATACTAAATCCTGAAATGTTTTAAATTCATCAATGTCCAATATTATCGGGCATAAATAAAAAATGTAATGAGAGAGTAAGAGCGATTTAGGAGTAATCAAATACGACGATCTTTTTTCGTTTAAAATCTTCCGCGCGCGCCTTTTAAACCTTGCGCCCCTAGGCACGTGCCTAGTTTGCCTTAAGGATAATCCGCCACTGTCCGGAGGTACGGTCTCATCATAACTAACAAAACGAGCCCAAACTCAACACACCTATTACTATTACTAGTCTTCGAGGAGTTCCAGTAGCATTCACCGAAGTACTCCTTCAAGTCACTCTGTCATGTCTGGGGGTAAGGTCTCATCATAACTAACATAACGAGCACAATATCGGCACACCTAGTTCTACTCGTCGATGAGTTTCAGTAGCAGATATCGAAGTACACCTTCAGGTCTCCATAAAATCCAAGACGTATAAATATATTTATATATAAATCCTGCGTACTTTTAGCGAAACAAAATATTGTATAAAAATCTGTGATTATAAAAATAATAATAATATCTTACCTTGTTCAAGTATGTATCAAATTTGGTTTTTGGAATATTATGTAGGTATTTCTACAGCGATCGATATTATTCAGCACGAACCGCTGTAAACAAACGACCACTCACGACGGCGGCTGAGCCCGGAGTAAAAAAGTACTCTGTGGCCCGGAGTGAGGCAAAGTGTATTTAGTAAAATAAATTAATACAAGGCTGCTCAAAACACCGAAAATTTCACTATTTCTCAGCCAAAAAAAAATTATAACTAAACAAAACAAAATTAAACTGTCATTTACATTCCATGGCTTCCCACATGATAGATGAAGAGTTTAAAAAATAGATTGAGTTGAAGAATTGATACTTTCAAAAGTTATCGTGTTTACGTCTCCATGCGGACTTGATAAATCTACACCTTATGCCACTAAAACCGCTTTTTTAATGTAAAAAAAGAAATTGATCGATTTTAAAAAATTGTTCAACAGTCATTTATCTTTCTGACAATGTGCTTTTTATATCATTTATATGTTCAATATTATGATTGTTATATACGATTTCATGCGACAAAATGTTGGAAGCTTGATTTTTAGGCGCTAATAGAACATACCTACGCGCTTTGCGCTTAAGGCATGAAATACAGTTGTCGTTATTTAAGATCTTATATTAGTAATAACTAAAAAAGAAACTCAGAATAAGACTCAGAAGTAAACTCAGATAACACGTAAAATAGTAAACTTTAGTATCAGTAATGTTGAATACGTTATGCTAAACATTTCTACGAGTACAATGCAAACTAGATACAACACGGTGTGGTCCGAATTACCTTTGTTTACTCGAATGTACCGGTAGGTGTTCGCAGTTGGGCCGATGCCGGTCTGGTTTAATTATCGGATCCCGGTTCCGGCTGTTCGTTAGTCACTCGTGAGCGCGATTAACCCAATCAATTTGTCACATGGCTCTCTGTCGACAATCCGTCCTGAATTGTATGTGAGACACGAACGCTACGCTTGCGTAATTTGTAGATAGCAGTGGGGAAATTTAAAAATATTGTTCGAGGAATCCGAATTTGGATTTTAAATTGAATTCGAAATCTGGCAATTTATTAAAGGTCTCGTTGACACGAAGGCAGAAAACTGTTTTACATGTAGTAAAATAGTATTAAACATTCTATGTTTTAATAACAGAAATAATTTAATTCCTGCAGCAAATTTAATTTAGTTGAATTTAATTTATTTGTAAGGGATTTTTACAAAGTAATGCTAAGCACCGAAAGCTAGCTTTACCGTTTCTTAACGCACAAAGATTTCTGTATTAAGCTTGACATAGCATTATCCTTGAGTCTTTGACAGTTTTTCTACAAAACCTTTTAAATAAAATCTGCAATGTTTTACAAATTTACAATCGCCTTCAGCTGCTTCAATGCTTTGACATTTTTAATATTACCAAATATTATTTCGTATTTTCATTACCAATTATATTGCCAACCCAGAAATCAACCGGAAGAATTTACCACATTGGCTTGGTTCGCAGGTGTAATTCAGATCACGGTACTGGTTCCTGATCGCGATCCTTGCGCGATCCCTGGCTATTTTAACCACTTAACATCATGTGGACTGTAGGTTTGTTTATCACCTCAAATTTATAAAAAAATTGATATCTTTATAAAAGTTTATGTAATTATCTTCATACTTCTTTTCCCTTCTTATTTTTTTTTATAGGAGAGGGGGCAAACGAGCATGCGGTTCACCTGATGGTAAGTGACTACCGCCGCCCATGAACAACTGCAACACCAGGGGAACCAGAGGAATTGCAGATGCGTTGCCGGCCTTAAACTTATTTATTACTTACACCATTATTCTCTTACAGGGAGATGCTTACCTGTAAAAGAAAGAAAATATTTAGTAAGGAAGTACCCAGTATCATATTTGTTTAACAAGTGCATGTATGATATTTGTTTCACGTTTTATACTATTAAAATTTCTGGGAAAAAAAAAAATACAGGACAGAGATTTTTTCAAACCAGTGGTAAAATAAATATAAGAGTGCCTTTCAATAAGTACTATTTATAATATATTGTGAATAAATAGTTTCTATTTCTATTATTTAGAAACCATATTTCACTTACAACATAATGATTTTAATGATTTAAAACCAAAATTACTTAATAATTTGCTATAACAACTAAGTTCAGATTTTCAATACTTAATTAGGTATTGGGTTTACCTATCTTCAAGAAACTTTTGTTTCGTCCTTTATAAATCTGTATAGATGTGACTGCCATGTTTTATCGGAGTTAATTATTCCATTGCTTAATTTAGAGCTTTTGGAAGTGAATTGCCAACTCGGTTAGTTACTTGGGTGATGGCAAATTAATAAAGTTTTGGAATTTTTGAGGGTATTCGTAACTCAATAAGCACGCTAATTGGAGTGAGGAGGCAAATGAAGAGTTAGCGTTAGATAAATCAATGTCGCAATTAGTTAAAAAAGGCTTCTATTTTTGATTTCCATTTGAAAGAATAACCTTATATTTTGAATTGAAATCAGTCTCATATCAGAGAAATCTTTCTGTTCTCGTGCTTTTCTTAGTGTGTTATTATCTAATTAGTATAATACATTCAATTAAAAAAAATGTAGAAAAAAAAATTAAATTGAATAATTTAAAAGTCTTAAAAAAGGAAAGTAAGTCTCATTTTTGGACACAGGACTCTCCTCATTTATTTATCTAACTGATCTGCAGTTGGTCTTACAGTCTGTAGCAAAACAAATTCTGAACCGTTTCTTTCTCAGACATAGATTTAATCACGATGATTTTCTTTATCACGGGGAACGTGGTAAATAAATAATTAAAATGGCGATTAGCAGATTCAGTGGTGCCGGTTCAGATCAAACTTAGCTCTTTTCTTTGTTCCATCAGTCCGTAAAGTCCACTACTGCACTTTGCCCCCTTCCGTCGATGGGAGGGATTTGCATTAATTTCCACGTTTGGCAGGCGGCCCGTCGCCGGCCTGGCCTTTTTTATGTCTATATCCACGCTCATGTGCAATTTATGTAGTTCTGGTGTGATAATAACGTAGTTAAGAAATAAGAATTCTGATTACATGTGTATTCTATGAAATTAATGGCGAGCGCGCGAGGACTAATTAAAGTTCAAAAAACGAGAAGGTTCTATATTCGTCGCGTAATTATTTTATGTTCACCGATTTCTCGGAATCGGTTTTAAAACGACTTTAACGTATATATTTAGACAACCTTAAAAACAAAAAATAATAAAATAATTTCTTGAAGTTGTTAAAATTGTTTACGACTATGATTTGCGTAAAACATAAAAAATTCCGCAAAGTAACGCAAGATTCTATTAATTAAAAAAATCATATAGTTTTTGAAATCAGCGCTTTAATTCTTGAATCCACTATGTGTGTTAGTATCGACTTCGGAAGTTATTATGTGAAAATTATTTTATTCCTTTTAGTTTGTGAAGTCGGTTTTATTTATTTTACATTTACATAATATATAAATATTTATCGGCATTCTTTACCAGTCAACCTTGTGTGCAAATATAAAAAAATACCGTGTGTAGTACGTATTAGGCGACTTTAGGAAATGAGAGAAAAGTCTCACGTTCTGCGATAAATGGTGATTTTACTACCTTATTTGTGCCAGACGTAACATATCAATTACCGTGCAGTAGCGGTGTAAAAATATCCACTACCCCATATCATCTTGTCGTAAGAGGCGACAGAGGGAAACAGATCAAGAGATGGGCAGCAGCATCTTCTTAATAACGACTTAAAATAAAAATAACTGCAATTATGGCAAATATCTAAATATGAGGCAATCTGTGGGATAGGCCTTTGTTCAGCAATGGACTATAATAGACTATAACAGTAACGATAACATATGGCACTGCGATCGCCAATCCGCTTGCCAAGAGTAGCGATTAAAGAAAACCCTTCCTAAAATGGGAGAGGCCTAAAAGTTCAGAAGGGGGTTTTTATCGGTTGATAATGAATAAGAAGAAAAATAGAGTTGTTTCTCTATCAGTGCTAGGGAAAATCAGTAATTATTATAATGTAATAATTATATGTACTTATTTTAGTGTTTCATAACTTTCTAAGTTTTTTTGGCAGAGAGAGTCATTGTTACGAGAGGACGGTTTGGTATCTCGTTAAATAAGAACTTCATGAGCATTATTGTGACCCTTAACAAGGTCATCTGTTTGTTGAGAAAATACGAAAACTTTCGACCATTATCTGTGCTACTTCTACATCTTGTTATTTGAGATGTTTGAAACATATTTCAACACTTTTGTTACTAAAAACAAATTAAAACTTGTAGAAGGGATTACTTCCAATAAATGTATTTTTGACGGATTTGTAGAATACATTAGAAAGAAAAAAAACATATTAAAATAAATATTGGACTGCAGCAACGAAATAGTCACAGTATATGCTACATTTTTCGGGCCGATACGAAGGCGTTCATGCAGGTGTTCAGGCGGTAGTCACTTACCATCAGGTGAGCTGCATGCATGTTTGCTCCCCCCCCCTGCTATAAAGAAAGCAAAATTGTACTTTTTATAAGTGACAAACGAACTTACAGTACCTACACCGCTACCAACTTCAAACAAAGAAGGCTACAGTTGCGTTGTCACCTCTGAGTACTAAGATGTAATGCCTCACAGCCTGTGACTATATTTTTTCTCTATACCCCTCAGACAGGAACACAACAATGCAACCACTGCCATTTTTATTATATTTTGTTACTTGCTGTTGAGTGTACTTGTTAATTTAACTCATTTTAAAGGGTATAGAGTGCCAGCATAACTACTTTGTCCTCAGAGGTGACAACGCATCCATATCTAGCCGACCGAAAGACAGCAGTATACGCACTGCTGCTTGGCGGCAGAAATAAGAAAGATGGTAGAATCTACCTAGACAGAATTCTAGCCAGAAAGGGAACCCACCATATACATTTTCGTCTATATTTAAGAATGTAATTAATCAAAAACTGGTTAGAATTTTAATGATAAAAGAAAACGAAAACGTAACTACATCGATCCGCTCTGAGTTAATCGTGAAAATATGACGTCCACATATTAAAGCAACGTGATGAATTGTAGGAAATGGGGTCAGCATCGCTGCTGTACGCTCTCTGTTATCTAGATTTTGCACGGAACACGTTGTGCAAAAACTAGCTAGGACGGGATGACGCGAACTCGTCGGCCATCTCATTTACTCGAGTGGGATTTGGAGCGCGGGAATATGCTGTAAAAAAGGGAACCTTCTTCTAATTCTACAGAATTCCCTGTTTCATTACTTTAAGCCTCGTTGTCATTTCACATAGAATGGATTCCACAACGAAAGGTGTTTGAAGATTTTAATAATTATATGAAAAATTTTAAACAACTATATAGGTATAGAGAGAAAATAACTAAAAAGCATTGGAAATATGAAGTGGCAATGGACTGACTATATGACATAATGTAACTACTACTAGATGGAGTGATGACTTGAATAGTGACTTAAAACCATGTTTCGTAGTAGTTCTTGGGAGTTGCTTATGATCAGCAGTGGACTTCTGTATATTAATATTATTTTAAACGAACACTTCGATTGTAATAAACTCATAACTAACAAGACCTTTCTTTTTCTAACTTAGCTTGTTATCTAGGAGTATCGTCGTATTCGAAGTCGGCTGGGAAAATATTATACCTAAACATTACCACACTACCAATATAAACAATCTCTTGGTGAACGTAGGCTTTTTTCCTTAATTAGTTGGGAGGGTTATCTTTTTAAGATAGATGACTGACCTTAAAACGAGGATAAGGTTTAATAAAGATAGTGGATTCCACGATCGGACATTCAGACGGTCGACAGTTCTTTATTCCTTTGTTGTAGACATTCCACGCATTCAAACTAAACGGTTTGCTTCGTCTTCCGTAATGCGCACAGCAAAGGAGTGGAACAATTTGCCAGTAACCGTCTTTCCGTCCGATTACAATATGGCGGTGTTTTCAAAGCAAGAGTGAATGGGATTTTGTCTAGTCCAATCTAAGTGCACGTAGCAGCATTAGAGTGTAACGCATACCGTATTCTGATGAAACTGCCTAATTAATGCAGTGCGTCGAGCATGTTTGCCGACGACAGTGTGCCCGATTACTTAGCGGTTATTAGACCTCGGGTTGCAGCTTTTTGGTTCCGCATCCGCGATTCTGAGAACGGGATCCTCAGGGTATGCTACGAGTGTCCTGAGAATCCCATACTAACATACTGGCATGGCGTACTTCGCGACAGTAATTGTAAATAGATAATACGAACCCTCTTTTGGAGGTAGTTTTAGTATTAACTTATCGTTTTAGTTGAATTTTATTTTATTCATTGCATTTTTTATTTATATTTTTTTAATCTAATCTAGGACTCCATCGCCTCTTACCAGGTAGGAATGTAGTCAATCAGAAAACACTGTCTTTAAAAATAGTAAAAAAGAAAAAAAACGTGAGAAGCAGATATGAAATCTATATAATATATACGTCGTTCGGAAACCTTGAGATAAAATCAATGCATGCACCTGTAATATGGGAACGGTCGAAACCCTTTCAAATGCGGGCAAGGCAGGTGCGCGAGTGTGGTTTGTTATTTATTACGAAAATAAAGTCCACGCCCGGGGGCTATCCGATAGCGTAAGCTGCTACATTGGCCCTTTCAGACCCATTGGGACTCGTAATACCCAAAAATACTTTCGCGGTATTGAATGTGGTGTTTGTGTAACGTATTTTGTTTGCGGCTTTGTTTCCACGCGTCGTTTCGACATTTTGTTGTGGATCGGAGAGGGCCGGAGGGTCGTTTTGATCTGTTTAATGGTATGTTACGGCTAATTACTCGTTTTGATGCTTGAATCTCATTGACAGATGTATGATTCCGTGAAATTTAGTTATAAAACTGTTGAATTGTGATATATTTTAATAATTTATTTTGAATTGAATAAAAGGAACTTTTCCTAAATGTGCTAATATAGCCTAATCCAACGTAACAATATGATCTAAGGTATTTATAGTGTTTAGAAAGAGAGAAAGAATTAACATCACACACATCTAGACCTAAGTACCAGTAGTTTGTGTTCTTATACAAATGTTGGATTTAGTGAAGTAGGTTTTAATTTATGTATTTTATTTTTTATATATAGGAGAAAATCCTAGTAGTCCTGGTGTAGAGAGGGATGAGTTTAGGCTTAAAAAAAGGGAAAATATGTAAAAATCTGATTTATGTAATAATCTTTCTAGAATTTTTTAAGGCTGTACTTAGTTACTGAAATATCACATATATAATATATTAAAAAAAAAAACAATATGTAAATTTCTAAATTTAGCTACTATCCACGTCTAAGTGCAAGCGGGTGAATTCACCAATTAGAATCGTCATAGCACAATGGAATGGTTATAGCACTCGAGTGCAATGACAGTCCAGTAAAAATCATAGAGTATTTTTGTACTCTGCCTATTTTAATCGAATTTTCAAATAAATCAAATTCTGTCTTTCATCTATTACTAATAACTTATATTTCTAATTTTACACATTACCAATCTAACTAAGCGTGCCAACTATGGCAAATATTCTCTATGGTAGGCTTACCTCCAGCAGTGGACATTCGATAGGCAGTAAGAAATGATAAATTAAAAAATAATAATAACCAAAAATTAATAACAAACAATTATAATAAAAAAGGAGCTGATGATCTTCAAACGGATAAACAAATTTTCTTGAAACAAAGCTAAGAACACTCGATTAAGACACCTTTCAAACGAAAAAAAAATTAAATCAAACTCGGTTCGTTCGTTCAGGGGCTATGATGCGACAGACAGATACACAGATACACACCAAAATTATAACACCCCTCAGTTTTCACCGGGGTTAAAAATTAAAAGAATGATGCATATATATACGCACATACGCGCGCACACACAGCGACATCTTCCTAAAACATAGCACTCGAATCTATATAGAAACGTATAAATTATATATTTAGACGAAATAATATTTCCTATGTTTTGTCTAAACTTATTGAATCATCATTGGGCTCGAATAGAATTTTACCCGATGCCTTTATTATATAATAATGTTGAAAAACGAGCACACAGTCCACCTGATGGTAAGTATGGCTGTGGTCCTTAGATTTATCCTCGATCAAGAATCAAAATTCAGATGCGTTGTCACCCCTAAGGACTAAGATGAAATGCCTACGATTCATTCATTATTGATCTATATGTAAGTATAAAAGTAAATACATATAAACGTTTCTAGAAATAGATCAACGCCCTTTAGAGACAGGACGTGCGAAATGTGCCGGGGGCATAAAGCGAGTGATTAAAGCTGAGTGACGTGACGTGGGCTCAGGATCTGACTGGATTGATACATGGAGGGATAATTGTGGGTCTCTTAATAATTCAGGGCTTTAAGATAGACAGGGTATATCTGAATATATATCTGAATTAAACGCTATAGGTAGGTACCTATGAAAATTTTTGATGTGATTTGCTTTTAAGCAACGAATAAAATAATAAAAATAATTTAAAAAAAGAAAATATTACTTCGAAAGACGTATTAATCGACAATAAATAATATAACCTGTCGTAATATTTTTTATTTAGATTTAAGTTTTTATTTAGAATTCAAGTACGAAACCAATATAATTATAATTTTTTTAATTAACTTTAAATATTCCTTATTACTTAATAACTCGGTTGCTAAAAAGGTTAAAAAACGGTTGCTAAAGGAGTCGGTGCTCACAAATAATTTATTAAAAAAAATGAATTTAGACGGTCAGACTTAATTACAAATTATTACTCTAGAATTAATTAGCGTGTAGTAGTAGGTAGAGTAACTTGTAGTGGCGGTGTAAAAATATTCACTACCCCTCACACAAAAAATGCGGTTGCCAACCCGTATGCCAAGCGTGCCATTGCAGATATCCTATATATGAGGCAATATATGGGGAAGGCCTACGTTCAGCATGGACTTTGATATGCTATAACGGCAACGGTAACTTTAATCATTACAAATAAGTCCTAAAAACACGAAAAGGAAAGAAACCCCATAATTTATACATTATTCTAGAAGTCTGTTAAAAAGGAACAAAATAATTTGGCTACAAAGAAACTGCGGAAACCTAGAAATATTAAAAGGAAGCTGAGAAACATTTGATCTACAACAATGTGTTTATACAAGACAGTGCAGCATACGCAAGACTTCACTGTAAATAAAAAAAAAACTGTGCGAAATAAGAACAATGCACCTCTGTGCTGCAGTGGCTCAGTGCACGTGTTCCACTCGTAAAGACTGGCGTCAATTTTTATAGCGTACTGTAGGAATTTTATAACGAAATCAAATCACGTGCTATATTTTAAAGTGCCTTATTTCGCCTAGTTTTAGTAATAACAAAGTTATTTAATAGCGCTCCTGCTTTTTTGCTCGTGTGTAAATTGTAAAATTTTCATTTCTAACGATTGATTACTTTATAATGTTTATAAATACGGTAGTAGTGTCAGTTGTTATGTTATAGGAACCAAATACTATTTTTATTTATTTAAATTAATATACACACTAATATAATATATAGGCGGACTTACTCTACCAGTTTACCTTAGAGTAGTACAGAGATATGTAGTAAGAGGTGCAAAAAGAAGTTCTAAAAGTAAAATAAATGCGGTATGCATATCTATACATTGAGATACTCTTTATAAATACGGTAGTGGAATGTCAGTTGTTATGTTATGGGTACCAAATACTTATTTATTTACTGAAATTAATATACACAGTAATATGTAATTGGTTTTGGGCAACTTTAATAAGCCCCTATTTTTACTACCGTGAAACCTGGCAACTTAGCCATTTTTGGAAGGACTTACAAGTTTAACACTAATTTTCCAACAAAAAATGTACTGAGACTTGGCGTCAATGTTAAATGTGACATTATATTCTTCATAGATTTGATATTTATTAGTGATTTAAAAACAAATACTAACATTGAATAGGCAAAATACTCAAAAATAGAAAATGGCAAAGTTAACCTCACTTTGTGGCAACTTTGCCATCAGGGTTTATAAAGAAAATAATAGGATTTGACTTAAAGGTTGAAGGTAAGTTTACCTCATAATATAATACACAACACTCAGAGTTATGACTTGCTCCTTTAATTGTGTTGTCAAAAATCCTTGATTACGTACTTAACTTAATTATTTTATTTAAATCTTGTCACAATAATTTCTTAAGCATATATCTAAAAAATATATCAAATAAAAATACTCTCGTTTAAAATTAAACATCAAATTGGTGCAATAATAAAGCTTAAATCAATTATAGTCTAGATAAAAAAAAAGCTTGTCACAATCATTTTTAACAAGTATTCGTTGCTTTATTAGTCATCATCAATAATTATGAACTGATATCATTTTATTACGACCCGTAATAAAATGATATCAGTTCATAATTATTGTAATCAATCTAAATATTGAAAACATTAATAATCATTAAAAATTACAATTAATGTTTTATTTAATATCAATACACTAAGTTAAGTAAAATACTGAGTAGTAATAACATTATTAATGCCTAACAACGCAGTAAAAATAATATATATTTCTCTTTTGAATTGATTGACGACTCATTTGGTAAAGTCGGTCTAATGGGCTGCTACGGCGAAACATCGATACAAACATACATACATACATAGATAGAATGTCAAGTACGGAATAGTTTGTTTGAATAGTTGTAATCGGTTAAAACCATAGGTTGAAAGTGACAACCCTTGGTTGTAGCAAAACATGGCAAAGTAACCGTCACATCGTGGCATCACTAGTATGGTAACTTTGCCAAGTTAGTTTTATAGATAAAAATATTAAGACCAACACGTTAAAAACGATATATCACATTTGATAACCATTAATATTACGTTACTACAAAGATATAGATACCTACATTCAGTATTTCAAACAAAAATAAAGTTCTGGAGCACTGAACAAAGAGGTTATTTCGCCGGCACTATTCCGCGTTAAAATAAAATACCAAAATTAACTCTCATGTTGCCATATCGAAAGCAATGCTGTCAATTAGTTATTCTATTTCATCCAAAAAATGACATATCTCGAAAAACGTTACGTTTTCCGTGTTAATCGTAATTTTGTACCAGTACACGCCTGATTGCAAAGTTACCTTCCATTGGTAAAGTTACCAGACTTGACTGCACTTAACTTCCGTTAGTAAGGTATGACTTAAAGATGCTAAATGCTATATCTCTTTCACTTGCACCATTACAATGTAATTTTTGTAATAACAAATCGTGACTTATTGTGTCGAATGCTTTTTTTAAATCAATAAATAATCCTACAGCTCTTTTTTATTATCTATATTGTTTTTTATGTTGGTAACTACGTCTATTATTGCTGAAAGTGTATTTGAATTTTGCCGAAATCCGTACTGGTTTTGTGAAGGAAATCTATTGACGTTAATCACCCATGACATCCCATTGTCGCCTCTTACGACACCTACGGGACGAAATGAGGTAATGAGTTCTTTTACGCTACCACACGATATACAATACTATGTTAGCCCTATACGTGGCAGAGCCATGCTTCAGTTATATTATATTTTTATAGCACGAATGGGTCGGCTCGACCACGCTCTCACAGAGTGAGTGTAGGCATTGCATTTTAGTTCTCAGGGGTGGCAATGCATCTACCATTTGATTCTCTATTGAGGATAGATGTGTGGAGTGGTGGACTGTGTGCTCGTTTGTCACTCTTATTTTATAAAAAAAATGCTCACTATATCCTTCACTGCTACTTGACGGCAGAAATAGGTGAAAGGGTTAGAAACTAAATTTGAATTCCATTCAAAGCCAATGTTTGTGCTATATCATCAACTATTGGTTCTAATTGAGTTGTAATAACCCTCTTGTCTCTGAAAGACATTCTATCGGTGGCACGATACAATAATGATGCATAAAACACCCGTATTTCCATAAAGATGTAACACTATTAGAAAATGTTCAAAGAAAGGCTAAAAAAATGGTAGAACAACTGCGAAAATGACATATGAACAGCAACTGAAAAGGAACACAAAAGTGCCGCAGATAGAGAGGTATATTGATTGAAACATACAAAATACTGATAGGATATTATAATGTGACTTATATGCAAAATTTATACTTACTGAATAGCAACAAACATCTGAAAACACAATTTTTTATTTCAACAAGTGTTGTCACTAAATGGAACAAACAACCGCAAAAGGTGATTGAGGCTCCTACAGTGAATGCCTTTAAGAATAGATTGGCTAAATTCTCCAAAAATTAGTGATGAAACTAATACGAATGCGATAATCGTGTTTCGGCGAATATCGTAATACGTTACGATATTCGTTATCGTTGTATTTATTACGATTCGTTACGTTACATACTTTTTACTAAATATTGATTCACAGATTATTTTTGTTATGGAACACACGGATAGAAGAAGAGGCTAAAGAGCTGAACTTAAAAAAAATATGTTTTTAAATAAAAATATTCCAATGATAAATTACGAATATTAAATTAAATTGATTAAAAATAAAAGAGTAAAGTATAACTATTATTTGTACTTTGATTTAAATTATCTCCTTCACCAAGGTTTGCCTGGAAGAGATCCCATTTTAGCGATAAGGCCACCTAATTGTACATACATTTATAAATTTAATAATTTTTGTTGTGTTGTGTAGTATTTTGTGTACAATAAAGAGTATAAATAAAATAAATAAATAAAAATTAAAGTTTAATTAAAAGGAAAAATCGTAAAGCATTCGTATCGTTATTTAAATTACGATTGAAATTTTGATTGCTAGTGTGTTAATGTATTCATAATAATAATAAAATGCAAGTGAACGATTCCTTCCTAGACGACTTGCTATCAAACCTTTGATTACTTTTAATAAAAACTATAATAAACTATATACATATAATATACTTCCTCAAGCTTTGTGAATTTTATAATAACACGTATTTTCCAAGTAGGCAGTAGAGTAACTTTGTAGTAAAGATAACTTTTGTAGCGACCAAAAATATCATTTTGAGATAAAACTACAGAAACAATGACTGTCGCTCGGAAGTTTAGCAAAAGAATTTCGAGTCCACGGACGTTGCTAAGTGCGAAATGTACATTATTCGGTAGATGCTTCTTCTTATATTTAGGGTCACAATTTTAAGAAGTGTCCGAGAAGTTTTGTTTCGAGACGATAAAAAAATACATTTCATTCGACAGGAAAAAGACTTCCTTCAAAATCTCAGACACTCATCTCGAGAGTTAGGGCAAGGGATGCACGAACAAAAATCTTTCGCGACAAACGAAATGGCGTATCTTCAATTGTTATGTTGCTAATTTTAAACTTTGTGAATGGAGTATTAAACACCAATTTCCATTGATGAAACCGTACCAACCGTGGGGACATTATGAAAATAAAATTTGCAATTTTTAGAACGGTATTTTCTCGGAGTGTAGTTCTTATTGCTTAGGTGTTAAAACGTTATAAGTGCGGATTTCTGACGTATGTGAGAACTTGTTGTGTGAATACTCGAATCGCTGGAGATCCCTACGGTACATGTCAAAAAATATCGTAATGATTGCTAACGAGAGGGGGAGCACTAGGTGCACTCTACTTACAACTTTTGTCACTTATTATACAGAGTTATTTTGCAATAACCGGCCAAATTTGCAGAGAAAGTTCAGAATAAGTATTATAGGCAAATGGTGAAGAAAATTAATTAGAAAAAATCTCAAACATTCTGTCCTTTTTATCTTTTAAATTCAAAATGTGTGGTAATGCATTATTTTAACTGATTTTACTGCGCACGCACGCATTCGTAAGGGTCGATCGGTAGGCAGAAACGTTGTTACTCATAAATCACATTGAATTTGGAATAATTTCAAATAAAAGTAGAAACCTTATTTACTCGCATTTTCAAAAACTGCAATAACGTTATATCATTATTTATATATCTGAACTTAGTTTAAAATTTGGCTACTCTTTGATAAATAACCCTATATTACGTGTCTGTTAGGTCTACGGACGTGATCGTAGTGCCAGATGTCTCATTTCTCTGCAGCTCTCGTCACCAGTCTGGGTATTTAACTCTTGAAATAGTACTATAATAATATATCGTCAATCATCTATCGAGGACGATGATACCTTTCTTGTATTACCCATAGTCATCTCTTGATATACGGTTTTAGATATGATGTTCTAAGTAGACATGTGTCAATGGTGAATGATTCGTTCATTTGACCCGAATCGGATCAAATAATTAATGATTGCAATTACATTTTTTTAACGTTCCTGATCAAATAATTGACAGGACTTATGATCAAAGCAGAATCGAGCGGGTCTCACAGATCACAGAGTACTGAAATTCGAAATGATCCATTTGAATGCTCGACCCGAATGACCCGATTTGTAAGACGAACCAATACTTGAATTTTCGGACCACTAGAAATGGCACATGTCTAATTGCAAGGATTCAGGCCAGAAAAGCAACTCAGAGTTACTTTTCTGGTCTAGATCCAATTGGATTGGCACCAGTCCCTTTTTAGGAGGAGGAGGTAGGAGTGACACACTAGCACACAGTCCACCTAATGGTAAGTGTCAGTACCGCGCGTTGTACGATAGCAGTGTCTATCAGCTGGTTCGTGACATTTTAATCTAAATGTATAGTTAAACTTTACGTAATTTGACAATTTTGGTATATAATATAGTGCTCATTATAAAGAAGTGATAAGTGTTTGGATCGTCGAAATCGGTGCAGGGGTTCGTGAGTAATAGCATTTTCTATTTACAAAACATCGGTTAAATCAAAAACTCCCTGACCTAGGGCAACCCGCGATCGCCCCACATCTACGTCACACCACATTCAATTGCATGTAAGCGCCTGTTAAATAAACTATAGCAAGTCACCGTATTAACTTTTTGCTAACTTTACCACACCTGTTACGCAAAAATGAGTACAAAAACTTTAAGAACCAAAAAATGTGGCGCGTGCTCTGAAGAACTTAACACGCAAGAGCAGCTTAAATGTATTACATGCAGTCTTAAATACCATTACGATTGTATAAACACCAGCAGTAAAAAATATAAAGAACTTTCTGCTGATTTTAAAAATAATTGGGTTTGCCCGACTTGCCGAGCAAAGCAACCAAAATGTGATAATTCTGACACGCCTGTTCGCAGCTCTGGAATATTACCTCAAGACACGAGCAGTAACATCACATTAAGACGCACACAACCTACGCACTTAACTCAAAGTCAGGAATCTCTCACTCTTGAGAGTATAAAGCACATAATTCATGATGAGATGAATGCATTTGTAAACAAAATTGAAAGCAATATCAGCAAAATTATAGAAAATAAAATGAAGGGACTAACCATGGAAATCACTGATCTAAAGGAATCTGTTCTTTTCATTACTAACCAATACGAAGATTTAAAAAAGGATATGCAAGTAAAATTTAAAGATGTAAAACAACTAAAATTAGAAAATGATTGCCTTAAATCAACAGTAAAAGACCTAAAAGTCGCTTAAGCATAATGGAGCAGCATTCAAGAATGAGCAACCTAGAGATACAATGTGTTCCGGAACATAAGGCAGAAAATATACCTAATATTATTACACAAATAGGGAAGATTACTGGCACTAAAATATCCGATGCTGAAATCCATAAATGTACAAGAATCGCCAAGATTAATCCAGAAAATGCACGACCGCGGTCTATTATTGTGAAGTTTGCTTGTCCAAGGATTCGTGATACATTCTTGGCCGGAGTGATAAATTTCAATAAAAGAAACACCAATGAAAACTAAATACAAGCCACATTGATAGGTGGCGACAAAACCCATATTTGTTGTCGAGCATTTGACCCCGGAGCTGAAAAATCCACGCACTTGCCAGAGCGACAGCAAAGAAATTAAAATATAAATTTGTCTGGATTAAAATGGTCGTGTCTTTTTAAGAAAAACCGATAATTCCTGAGCATATTGTCGCGTAACATCGAGCAGCTCGAAGATCTACAATAATAAAGTACTTATTTGTCTAGTCTCTTATCTAAAATCTGTTAGAATACGATACACTAAATATATATTACCAAAATGTAAGAGGGATTCGTAGTAAGGCGCGTGATGTAAAACTAAACATACTATGTAATGATTTCGACATCTTAATTTTTACAGAAACTTGGCTTAATGACGGCGTGTTCGATAGTGAGTTTATTGATGATCGCTATACGGTATACAGGAGAGACAGGGAGCAATTAGACTCAAAAAGAATCAAAATTGGGGGGGGTGTAATGATAGCCGTTAAAAATACCTTAAATTCAAGCCGTTGTCTGCATTGGGAGAGTAACTGCGAAGATTTGGATTACGGTTGATGTAATTGTAGATGGTAAGCCAAGTAACGTTGCAATCTGTGTAGTATACTTGCCACCCGATGAATAGCAATGCTAAGTGAATTTTAGAAAATGCGTCCAAAGCTATTAATACAAATGAATACGTCATGCTTACGGGTGATTTTAATATTAGTAGTATTTTGGTCGAAAGTACCGGAATTAAATTGTCTACACCCTTTAGTAGTTCTAACTTAGCGTCTAGTTTTGTAGATTTTATCGAGGAACACAATTTAAAACAATTCAATTCAATATTTAACGCAAATGGCAGGTTGCTTGATTTGGTTCTTTCAAATCATTCTCATGTGACAGTTAGTCAAAACTTCAATCCAATCAGCATAATTGATAATCATCATCCGTCACTTAACCTAAAGCTAGATTTCTTGAAGATTAATACGATCAATGCACAACTCAATGAAAGGTACAACTTTAGAGCAGATTATGAGGCCATTAATAATGAATTAGATGGTACAAATTGGTCAGAACTTTTACTAAATTGTGATTCAGTTAACTCAATGCTTAATGAATTTTATCATAAATTAAAATCAATAATTGAAAACATGCCAAAGACTAAGCTAAAAGTACAAAGTTTCCTTTATGGTATAGTAATAAATTAATTTATATGTTAAAATTAAAAATAAATATCGATTAAAAGTAAAATTTACAATAACCCTCTAGACATACTCAAATTTAAATCACTAAGGATTAGCTGTACTAAATTAATTAAAGCAAGTTATAATAATTATATCGAATGCGTGAAAGTAACCTACAAAAAATCCTAAATATTTTTGGACACACTTAAAAACGTAAAACCATCAAACACGTACCCAGCCAGAATGGTACTTAATAATAAAGTTGCTACTGATGGCCCATCAGTGTGCAACTTTGCTGAATCATTTGCTTCCGTATACGAGAGGAGAGACCTATCCTGCAGGAACATTCCCTACAAACATTTACCGTAAACAATCTCTGCAATAAACATCAATGTTAAGGAAGTAATAAAAAATAAAAGACTTGACGCAAATAAAGGTGCTGGACCCGACGATCTTCCTCCATTGTTTATTAAGAAGTGTGCTAAATCGTTGTCTCTGCCTATCTGTTATATCTTTAATAGATCCTCAGTACCGGGTCTTCCAGATATATGGAAAGTTGCAAGAATAGTGCCTGTGTACAAAAAAGGGAATCGAGATAATATTGCCAACTACAGACCCATATCAATATTATCAGTTATCTCTAAGATCTTTGAGTCCTTGCTTTCGCCTATATTGTCACGCCATGTACGCCACGCTATCTCAGACACCCAACACGGATTTATGACATCTCGATCTACTGTCACAAACCTTTCATGTTTTTTGAATTTTATAACACCCTACGTCGACTCACGTCTTCAAGTAGATGCTATCTACACCGATTTCTCCAAAGCCTTCGACAGGGTGAATCACCAGTTGTTAATAGCGAAACTATCATCTTCGAATCGAGGGCCATTACTGTGGTTTGCTTCATATTTAAAAGACAGATCTTCATACGTAGTGATCAGAGGCTACTTTTCTCAGAAATATGGGTGCACCTCGGGAGTACCACAGGGATCCGTGTTAGGGCCCATATTATTTAATATTTTCGTAAATGATGTAACTAATTGTGTACATAATTCAAAATGTTTCATCTTTGCCGACGATCTGAAACTCGCAAAAGCAATTTAACGATCATGATGCACAATCTCTACAAGAAGATGTCGATAGAATTGCTCGTTGGAGCGAGTTAAATGGCATGGATCTCAACGCTTCAAAATGTTCCTATATCAACTTTACGCGTAAGCATACTGCATTGGAAACACAATACACGTTGAACAATAATCCACTTCAGAAGCTTGAATTCATCCGAGACTTAGGAATTACAATTGATGCTAAATTAAGATTTAATATTCACATTGAAAATATTTGTAAATCGGCACGCAAAATGCTAGGTTTTTATACAGGAATTCAAAATGTTTTAAAATTTCAAAACAAAAACTTTTACACTTCCTTAATTCGAAGTAAATTAGAGTACGGCACAATCATATGGAGCCCTAATTACCAAATACACAAAGATCGTATAGAGAGCATTCAAAGACGATTCACTCAATATTGTTCTAGTGGTAATCATATGGAACTTATTCCACTGTCTCTTAAAACTAAAGTTAAACTCACTATCGGACAGACGTAAACTACATGATTTAGTTTTTTGTACAAGCTTATAAATGGGTCTATAGATTCTGCAGAATTACTATCACAAATATTGCTCAAAGTTCCTGCCGTATACCGCGTTTTTCGATTCCTTACTCAAACACAAACTGTATAAAACTAATCTTGGTCATCACTCTTATACCGAGAATAAGCAGATTGTATAACGAATGTGTCCTTAAAGATAAGACTATTGACTTATTTAGCGATAGTATAAAATCTTTTAGAGCCAAAATTGTAAATCTATTTAATAAATCATAGTAAAATTATACCATAACTTTATATAAATTTGATATAACGTTGTTATTTTCATATATTTTAATCATCATATATTTCTTATTGTTTTATTGTTTTTGTTTGTTTTATATTAGTATTTTACTCGTACTTTGTAACAATTATTAAGTTATCGTACAGTTATCGTCTTTTTTAAACATGCTGTAACTACCTTTAAATGGAAACATGTAAATCTTAGTTCCTAAGCCCATTGTCACATTTTTTTTAAAAACAACATGTTATTCCGTTGGTGGTTCTATCAATAAAAAAAAAAAAAAAAGTGGATGCTGTCGCCCATCGACACATTCATCTAAAGAACTTATGCTGTGTACTTAAGTATCATAATCGTGTGGTTAGCAAATCGTAAGTATTATGAAGTTTTTGTCAGAGTAGCGCCCTTTCTCTCTCACACCTATTGCGAATGTTATTGCATACTTGCCTGTTCGTACATTAACAGGATAACAACAGCAAGTTTGATACAAGTTCGGTAATGATTTATACATTACGTTACCCGTAAAAGGGATCTTTATTATTTCTGCCGTTGTGCAGTACACTCCTTGCTATGACCCTATTTGATGTTAGAGTATACCAGACTATACCAGGTGTGTAATTACAATCTCTGGGGTATTTCGCTTTCATATTCGGGGTTGACGACGTACCTGGGTTTATGGCCTAAAGTGGTAACTTGCCATCCGATGGACTTAGTAGGTGGACTGCAACCTAACGTGTCACACTAATATCACTCAAAAAATCAATATATATTATCTTTTCTTGCACTTCAAAGTTTAATTTTCTCCTATTATTAACACAAGCCAAAAAAAAAATACTTTGTTTTTCAAACCTTTACCATTTTGGGTAAATGGTATTATAACATTTAATTTATCATCCTCATCAGCATCGCAACCTATCAAAAGTTCACTGCTGAACATGGGCCTCCTTCATCAGATTGGCTCATAATGGAAATATTTGTCATAGTTGCTACGTTTGGCACGTGGGTTGGCAACCGCAGTTTTTTTTATTATTTTGTGATATTATTAGAAATATGCTACTAGTCGACGATTCTCTAGAACATTTAATAATTGTAATTAAAATAAATGAAAAACAATCATGACCCCGGAATTTCATTCTAATTCCTCGAAAGGTCTTAATTTCAGAAGAGTTGGTAGAATTTGACTTTCATTAGAAAATATTTGATTCTGACCTCGAGTTATTTAATTTAAAAGGAAATTTATTTTTACCGCAACGCGTCACAGACGTTTCCTTTTGTTAACGATTGGGAATTATAAGCAAGATAATTATTTTTACCCCTCGTTTGTTATTGTCAATTTTTAATCTTCTTTTTATAGGATAAGGGTGACAAACGAGCACACAGTCATAACACCACACGGTAAGTGGTTTCTGTGGCCCATAGACATCAACGTCTGTCCTCGGTTACCTCGTATCCAGTAAAAAGGGTCGCCGGTTCTCTACGGTTAACATACGTAACACAGCAGCATTACGCTGCTATTTTAAGCTGGTATTCTGTGAGAGCGAGGTCCTTCCCCGGTCGAATTGACTCATCATACCACTAAGCAGCAGCATGGCTCTACCACTTGTAAGCCTGTAATCTAATCAGACACTAACTTTTTATAAAACTACAGTGACAAAGGAACTTACGAGTACACATGATGGTAAGTGGCTATACTCCACGGGCTGGTGGTACTACAGGTACTAGGTGGTACCTATATAGACGAACTCCAGGCAGAAAAGGAGCCCTACCACCCAATAAATTACACACGATTGTAAACGTGGAATACCTGATATTTCTCAGGTAGCGTTTATAGGTACCTATTACCGTGTAGTGGTTGTGTAAGAATATCTAATACCCCATATCATCCCGTGGGTGTCGTAAGAGGCGACAGAGGGAAATAAATCAGGATATGGGCAGCAGCGTCTTCCTAATAACGACTAAAAATAAAAAATAAACTGTGGTTGCCAACCCGCTTACCAAGCGTGACCACTATCCTCCCTAAGAGGCAATCTATAGGGGAGGCCTATGTTCAGCAGTGGACTTTAATAGGCTGTAATGGATGGATGTATAGAAGATAATCTACCAGGAGCACATGACCCCCTGAGAGGTGAAATTTTCAAATCAACAGTAACATTACAACAATGGCAAATATCCCTATGAGGCAATCTATGGGGAGGCCTACGTTCAGCAGGACTTTAATAGGCTGTAATGGATGGATGTATAGAAGATAATCTACCAGGAGCACATGACCCCCTGAGAGGTGAAATTTTCAAATCAACAGTAACATTACAACTATGGCAAATATCCCTCTATGAGGCAATCTATGGGGGAGGCCTATGTTCAGCAGTGGACTTTAATAGGCTGTAACGGTAACGGTTTATAGACATAGATATCTTTATGGTAATACTTTTACAAAAAAAAATGCATGCAAATCAATAACTTCACTTCAATAAAAGAGTTCTTAAATATGGAAGTATGCTTCACTGGACGGGTAAAAGGAGCTTGGTTGCAAATCCTATTAATTTAATTTAATACTGTTTCCTTTTAGTCTCGACAGCGGAACAACAAGAATAGGGTACGAATACAAAGGCCTCATGTGGAAGACAGGCGGTGACAACAATCACAAGCTACAGTCGACCCCGGGACACGAATACTAATTCGGAGAACAGTCACGACGAAGCAACTTGTTATTCGACTTTATGCAGATTGGGCCTTTGGGAATTTTTCATATTATGGTCATTTTGGCAAACGTTATATAATATTATTAGTTTAGAAATAATAACATAAAAAATTGAGTTTTATTTAATATTTAATGAGTTTAATACATTTATTTACGTAACATTTAAATATATACAATATTAAAACTATAATAAAAACAACTAAAACTAAAAACTTAGATTATCATACAGTCCTACTCCCCGTGGTATCGTGCCAAGGACCCTGGCTGCGTTTCCTCGAACGAGAAAAAACCAGCCCTCTTATCACCAGCAGCGACGACCAGTCGCGGATATAGTTTTTTTAGGAACTTAACTGCACGTGGACCCCACGGACCGATAGTCTCTACATTAACTATAGTTTATTTATGCAAGTACTGAATATCAAAATATAAAAATTAGATTATTATTATAGGGAGGAAACCATTCAATCGATATATCGTCTTAAAGCCGTGATACCTTTTTAATAAGCGTCATATTATATCGTTAAATAGCGAATTCTTAGTTCTATCAGGTTTGGAAATAACTTATATAACACAAACAAAACTTGTCATATGATAGCCGAAATGAGGCCCGCCTCCAGGCTACCTTAACCTGATCTCAACTTCACCACTTTTAAATAATGCTTTGTAACTAAATTATGTCCCTGATCACAACATGTACACAATCTGGAAATATAAATCAATTAAATTATTGAATTTGTTTAAATAAAATACAAATAATAAGTGCCATGGTAGCTCAGGGGCTAAGCGATCGCTGTCAGTACGCAAGTAACCGGGGTTCGATCCCCACCGGCAACAATTAAATTGTTATTTGCAATTTTCAGTATCGATTACCACGTGCTCGACGGTGAAGGAAAACATCGTGAAGAAACCTGCATATATATGAGAAAGGAAAAATATTTCGAATACATGTAAAGTCCGCCAACACGCATTGTATGTCTTCTATGGTACTTTAAATTTAGTTCTTTATATAAATTCGTACCGTTACCGTTACAGCATAATAAAGTGCACTGCTGAACATAAGCCTCCCCCATAGATTGATCCATAGAGGGGATATTTGTCATAGTTTCCACGCTTGGCAAGCGGGTTGGTAATCGCAGTTTTTTTATTTTTAGTCGTTATTGGGAAAACTCTGTTACCCATCTCCTGATTTGTTTCCATCTGTCGCCTCTTACGACACCCACGGGATGATATAGGGTAGTGGATATTCTTACACCGCAACTACACGGTAAATAAATACGTAAATACTTAAACAATATTGCCTTTAAATATATTCTTAGTCTGTATTTATATCTGACAGACTGGCAGTTTTTAAGAATGTTTTGAATACGAAAAAAGTACTGAAATATATACGGCCATATATTAAGTCATTAATTATCTATTACTTAAGTATAAATTAAAATTATCTCTATACCTGTTTCTATTGAAATTTAATTAAAAAAGAGAGAGAGCAAATAATATTTGTGCATTTAATATTTAATGGGTCTGGTATCCAACTTAACCATTAATACATTAAAGTTTGTTCGTTATTTTGAATGCCATTAAAAACAAATCGCCCTAATGTAAATCGACATCGTGATATCTATGAACACACACACATACACACATCAGAAGCAAACTCAAGTTGGGTGTTATCGCGTAGCGCGACAAGGGCGTCTATCGGGGACGATGTTTTTCGCGTCAAAACAATGGCCCCGGCGATAAAAAACGAGCGATATCTCACCACCCACCCTCCCGAGAACTGTCAAACTGATAACGCAAGAGCAGGATGGAGATACGAGTGAGTAACGCGAAGAATCCGCGCCGTCTTAATATTAATGAAGTAGTTACTGTAGGGGCACCATATTTTAAGGCTTTCTGAATTAAGGTTTATACTTTTAGAACATTAATCATTGAAACGAATTGTGCGTAGGATGAACAAAAGGCACTGAATAATGGAAAGCTCTGTAATTATTCTTATATTTACTTTAATGTTCATTTGTTTGTACGGGATAAGATATATTGCTAATAAGTAATAATCAATCTTCATAATTTTTATTATAGAATAGGGGCGACAAACGAGCACACAGGCCACCTGATGGTAAGTGGATGCTGTGGTCCATAGACATCTACCAGACGCGTTATCACCCCTGAGGACCTGATGGAATGCATCTATTCCAGTAACAAGGGTCTTGAGTTCTATACAATCGCCATACGAAACACAGCAGCATTGAGCTGCTATTTTACGCTGGTATTCAGTGAGAGCGTGGACCTTCCTCGATCGAGCCGACCCATTCGTGCTACAACCGTAATATAGCTGAAGCTTGGATTTGCTACGTATAAATTGTCCGCCATTGCCCACTGTTCCTCACCCACTGTTGGGAGGATTTGCTATTACCATGGAGATACTAGTGGTTTTGCTAATCAGATGTCGCTCATCTGGGTAGTTTGTTCGGTTAGTTATGCGAGGTAGTTCTTATGCTAGAGGCAACAAGGTTTTCTTTTTATTTCCTATCATTAGTCAGTCATTTAAACTTTAATTTACTATAGAAGAACTGTCACACTCTTGGGACGAGGTGAGTTGATGCACTTACGTCACCAGCATAATGTGCCATTCTAAAATATGCTGTAAGTATGTAGGAGTGGGATCCGCGTGCGGTGAAATTTATTTTTATAAAATTGTGGTGACAAACAAACTTACATCCCGTGGGTGTAGTAAGAGGCGACAGAGGGAAACAAATCAGGAGATGGGCAGCGAGAGCGTCTTCCTAACAATGAAGAAAAAATAAAAATTGCAGTTGTTAACCCGCTTGCCAAGCGTGGCAACTATTAGAATTGCCCCCCTATAAGGCAATCTATGGGGGAGGTCTGTTTTTTATATGATAAGGGTGACAAACGAGCACACAGCCCACCTGATGGTAAGTGGTTTCTGTAGCCCATAGACATCTACATCTATCCTCGATTACGAATCAAAATGCAGACGTGTTTTCACCCGTGAGGAGTAAGATGGAATGCCTCGTTTCCAGTAAAATGGGTCTCCGTTTCTGTACACTCACCATGCGAAACACAGCAGCGTTGAGCTGCTATTTTACGCTGGTATTCTGTGAGAGCGATGTCCTTCCTCGGTCGAGCCGACCCATTCGTGCTACAACTATACTACTAACATAGCTGCAACATGGCTCTACCACGTAAAAAGTGTTCAGCAGTGAACTTCAATAGCCTGTAACGGTAATTGTCAGGGTTATAAGGAGCACATAGACAAAAATGAACGCTCATAGTAAGTGGACGCTGTAGCTCATATTTTATATTTTTTTCTCGATTAAGAGACAAAATTGAATCATTATTGCAGACGAAATTGGAAAACCTCGTTGCAGTCAAATAAGTCTACAGTTATCGTCACGTAATAAGAAACACAACGATATTATGCTGCTATTTTAAGCTGGTATTCCGTTAGAGCATAGTCGCCTACCGGTCGAGTAAACATGTCGTGTTGCAGCCATAATACTACTGCAGTGTAAAACTAATTGCTACATAACATAACACTTATATTAGAATAGTAACAGTTATGCCAATGAGATTTGGTAGCTCTGGAGCTAAGCGCTAGCTGCAAATTTTACAACACGCGAGCAACCCGGGTTCGATCTTTGCCGGCACCAATACAATTATTATTTACAATTTTAAGTGCTGATTTACCACGTGCTCAGCGGTGAATGAAAACATCGTGAGGAAAGCTGCATGTCTGAGAAATTAAAATATATTGTTAAGTCCACCGACACACATTAGAGCAGCGCGGTGATCGCTTCCTTGCCATAAAACTCTCTCAAAAATGAGAGGAGGTCTGTATGCCAGGGTTTATCTTTACTTTTATGCCTAAACGTTTTACTGAGTAGTTATTTTTTTATAATAATCATCATCATCATCATTACAATCCTTCACAAGTCAACTGTTGCACATAGCTTCCTCACGAAAATTCAGTCCTGGGCCACCTTCACTAACTTCCTGCATCATCATACCACGTTGTCACTCCATCTAGTGGGAGCTTTTATTAACCTATAAGTAACTATATTTTTAAAGAATAGTAAAATTGTTTATTAAGACTTTACGAACGGAGGGAGAAACACCACGAGAGGTGGCGTTTATGCACCTCTTCTCTGCCCTATGCTATCTTACATCTTTCCAAGTGTTAGGACAAAACCAATCAATCATTTGACAATCTTAAATCATTTTTTTTGAGATTTTCCTCCCTTCCCCGAAAAAGTGGCAACCCTTGTTTGGAGTATGATGAATTGTGACATAGCAAAGCACTTTGTGGTAAACAGGTCTATTATTATTCTTAGGGGCGTCTAGTTAGTTGTCTCAGTTTGATTTAGACGTATTTACATAAGCCTATCTCTATCCCCAAACTAAATTACTGCGAGTATTAATTTGAGCAATTTGAATCAATTAAAGTGAATTGCTTTATTAAAATAATTATTAGTTTTGATTTAATTAAAGTATACTTTAGTCAAGTCCAATATTGACGAAAATTAATTTTAGTAGGTATTGAAATTATCGATGGAAGTTCTAATTGAAAAAAATTAGAACTAAAGTAATATTACTTGCTTGATAACTATACGGCTCAGAAGTTATAAGTAGTAAATGGAGGTTGAAATTCTGGTTAAAGTTATTGCAAGTTATATTATTGTTTTTTTAATCTTGTATTATTGTAAGATTGTTAATTAAAATTAGTTTCCTTACAAATGGTAGAAACAATGTTCATCATTGTCATCATCTTCATCACAAACAATCTAAGTCCACAGCTGAACATAGGATTCCTATAGATTGTACATAAACATAATACATAAACAGTCACGCCTGTCACCCAGAGGGGTAGGCAGAGACTACGGACTTCCACTTGGCACGATCCTGGCACACCTCTTTCGCCTCCTTTACATCCATATATCTACGCATACACGCTCGTCGGTTGGGTACTCTAATCTGGCCCATTTTCAATATATCGCCAATTTGGTCGATAAACCTTCGTCTAGGGCGTCCTTTCCGACTCTGCCGTTCACTTCTGCAGCATAAATTTGCTTTGTCACTCTTTCTTCGTTCATTCTTTCTACATGACCAAACCACCGAAGCATTCCTTTCTTAATCCTGGTCACAACGTCATCTTGCAAACCACACTTTTCTCTTATCACACTATTTCTCACCCTGTCATTCAGATTCAGCCTAGCATACTCCTTAATGACCGCATTTCTACAGCATTTATTCTACTCATGCTTCTTCTGCCAGACCCAACTTTCACTACCATACATTAAAGTAGGGACTAACACAGCATTGTGAATTGCCAAACGTGCCTTTTTTGACACATTCTGACTCTTCACAATAGCGTGTAGAGCCCCATTCACTCTATTTCCTGCGTTCACTCGTCGTTCTATATCCTATCATATCTACCATCCCTACTAAATAAACATCCCAAATATACAAACTCATCCACTTTCTCAATCAACTCCTTCTATTCTTATTTCACATAACGTTTTACTTTCTTCTTTCAAAACCATCACTTTCGTCTTACTTGCGTTCACTTTCATACCTCTTTCTTTTAATGATCGGTTCATTAAAGTAACCATCATTTGCAACTCGGCCGCCGACGAAGCAAATATGACTTGATCATCGGCGTACAAAAGGCATTTAACGGTTAACTCACCCATTCTCAACCCACATTCTTCAACTTTCAAAGTTTGCAAACAACTGTCCATGAATAGGTTAAACAGCCAGGGGGAAGCTACACAGCCCTGTCTGACACCTTTTTGGATGCCAAACCAGTCCGAGTAGACCCTGTTGATCCTGACACAAGCACCAGAGTCCCTATAAAGAGACTTCAATGCCTGTATCAAACCAGCGCTCAAACCAAATGAGTTAAGTGTTTGCCATAACTCATTCCTGTCCACTCTATCATAAGCCTTTCCAAGTCCATGAAAGCACAAAAACTTTCTGGTTTTTGCCAAAACTTCTCCGCAATCATGCGCATGGAAAATACTTGATCCGTACACCCCATTCCCTTTCTAAATCCAGCTTGCACATCCCAAATTTTTCCATCAGTTTCTTCCATAACTCTTTCAATTAACACCTTAGCATACAGTTTACCCACAATGCTAAGTGCTGATACCACGGTAGTTTTACAGTCCTGCTGTGACCTTTTCCCTTATATATTGGGACTATAACGGCTTTGCACCAGTCTTCCGGTACCCGCTTCAGTTCCCAACATAAATTAAACAAGGTGTACAGCAGGCCTGCCACCACTCCCTCTCCAGCCCTTAGCATTTCGAGTGATACTTTATCATATCCGGCTGCCTTACCTGCTTTCATGCCTTCATTGCTTTTATTATTTCATCTACACTTATCTCCCTACTTCTCTCCACTTCTTTCGAATTTCTTTTCACTTAATTCAGACGACCCTTCACTCATAAACACGCTTTCAAAGTATTCTTCCATCTCTTTAAATTGAAACTTCATCATTCAGCATACAGCCATTCTCGTCTCGTATAGCATTCATTCTAGGCTGTTTTGAATTTCTAGCAGTTCTTACGAGTTTCCAGAACATTTTAATATTTGCCTGGAAGTTATCAGATATCCTTCTATCATTCTTATCCGTTCTTTCTTGCTTTTTCCTTTCAACAACTTCTTTACTCTCTTATTTATAAGTCTAAAGTCTGCCTTTTTCTTTCAATCTCATCATTCATACCGCCAGAATTACCAGCTTTGGTTGCCAGTAAATCTAGCCATGCTCTTCTTTGCTTCAACTTCCATCCGAATCTCATCATCCCACCACCATGTATTATTTTTCCTTTCATTCGTTCTCTTACTTACACCACATACTTCGGTGGCTGCATCCACCAAAACTTTCTTAACGTTATTCCATACAGTCTTCAGGTCTAAATCATTCATACATATTTCATTCAAACCATTTATATTCTCTCTCAGTCTACATTTACTTCTTTCACACCTTCATCTTGTAACCTCTCTGTTCTTATACGCTGTAACGCAGTGGTAGACACAGATGTCCGATGCCGCCAACGCCTGAATAGACCATTAATTCGGCATAAGACAAGTAATGATCCGTCCCTACGTTGATCCCCGGTAAACTCTTGTATCTACCACTGCGCTCCGCATTTCCTATAGATTGTATCATATTTTATTTTACTTCATATTTACGGATATTTGTCATAGTTGCCACGCTTGGCAGGTGGGTTTAACCGCAGTTTTTATTATTTTCAGTTGGTATCAAGAAGATGGAGCTCCATCTCGTGCTTCAGTTTCCATCTTTCGTTTCTTACGACACCCCTGGTTTGATATGAGGTGTTAGTATGTAGTTGAATCTCTTACGCCGCCACTATAAGGCGAGAATTGATGTTAATAAATTAAAAGAAAATGTAACTACTTATACTGATTATTTGCGAATGTAAATTCCAGATCGCCGGGACGAATGAAATATCTACATTCTACTAATATTATAAATCTGAAAGTTTGTGAGGATGTATGGATGTATGGATGTTTGTTATTCTTCCCCGCAAAAACTACTGAAAGTATTTTAATGAAACTTTACAATAATATATCTCATACATCAAAACAACATATAGGCTATAATTAATAAAGTTATTGTGTAAATTGGTCAAAATATAAAGATAAGTGTTAAGTAAGTCGGAAAAAATCTGTCATCTATTATGGTGTGCGGCGCAAAAACTGTAAGAGCTACACAAATATAATGTATGGTGGAATTGTTTCTCTTAAATGGTTCTACAAAAAAGTCCTCGACAGTATATATCTATCTTTTATGTGTAAACCATTATTACCCAAATGGTGAACCATAAATAAAATAAAATTTGATACTTTATTTCCATTGCACATTTTGCAGTAACAAAAGGATTTTATCAAAATAAATACTTTAATCGCTTCTGATGTTCAAAGTAGATAAACTTTGTCTTTTAAACTACGTAATTTGGTGATATATTTTAAAAGTAACGACGATATAAAATTGTGCGATCCGGCGCGCAGGGCGATCGGGCGTACTGCGGGTGAGGTGGGGGAAAACATCGCTCATCGCCGCGTGAGCAAATGTACCTTCTTCACGCTTAAACCTTTGGTGTCGAGATAGTTTAAGTCCCGGAGAAGGAAGTAGGATAGCTTTGATCACGGAAATCATGCCTAAAGAGGGTGATGGAATTTACTATGAGTGCGATTATTGATGGATCACCTATGGTTTAAAGCTTTAAAGTATGATATCTACGCGGACGAAGTCGCTGGCAAAAGCTAGTAAGTAATAAAGTTTATACGGAAACATCTGGGCGCGAGTCCTTCTTGCACTTTTCTTTTATTTTTTTATTGATGTGTTACATTACATGTTTTAGTTTCTTTGATACCTAAGTTAAGCTATAAAATGTATATAAATAAAAATATACCATTTCGTGGTCGTTTTAGTACTAATATAAGGAATTGTCCTACAGATTCTTTAGTAAATGAAATAATGAAAAATTCACTGTTATAGCTGACGTAACTTAAATCTAATGTTACTTGCATCTAACATCAAATATTGTAGGTGAAAATGGGTTGACTTCGAGCGTCACATTGTCCATTGTGTGTTTCTTCGTCAACATATACACAGTGCCATTTCCGTGGTCTGTCAAAAGCAATGAAGTTTGCCAAAATGTCACTGCAGTTTCAGGGAGAATTGAGTACTTTTATTGAAAAGTTGTAAACTTTCGTTTCTGTTTATTTTATTTGTTTACTATGAATTATCAACGTAATATACAAATTATTATGTCACTAATAACTAGTATATAAGAAATCAAAACTAGCTTCGTTAATTATATATTCTTTAATTATACTCGTAAGAGATCACCCGTTACCCGTTATAGCCTATTAAGGTCCACTGCTGAACATAGGCCTACCCCATAGATTGTCTCATAGGGGTATATCTGCCATAGTTGCCACGCTTGGCAAGCGGGTTGGCATCCGCAGTTTTTATTTTTAGTCGTTATAAGGATGACGCTGCTGCCCATCACCTGATGTGTTTCCCTCTGTCATCTCTTACGACACCCACGGGATGATATGGGTTAGCGGATATTCTTACACCGCCACTACACAAGGTAAGAGATCACAACATTCATTATCTATTATATAGCTAGATAATAAAAACAGTAACGAAATACACCATCCTTCTTTTCCAATATTATAATATATCAGTTGCGTTGTCCTGCACTCCTAATGAAATTTAATATTAAAGTTTCGTCGCGAATGCCTCGTAAGCCCATTAAACCTCTCTCTCGTCCGTTTCTAGTAATAGCACGGATGGGTCAGTTCGACCGGGGAAGGACTACACTCTCACAGAAAACCGTATCGTATGGTAAGTGTGAGAGAACTGGAGATATTTTTTACTGATAACGGGGCATTCTATTTTTGTCCTCAGGTGTGACAACGCATCTGCATTTTGATTCTTAATCGAGGATAGATGTAGACCACAGCATCCATTTACCATCAGGTGGACTGCGTGCTCGTGTGTCACCCTTATTCTATTAAAAATATTCTTTTAGATGGAAATAGAATAGACTTTTTTAATTTTGGTTTAGTTTTTTTTAGTTTGTTTATTTCTACCCATTGTTCGGAAAAAAACCTCTGTCTTTGGTAGAAGAAACAGCAAGAAACCCATATGGTTTTTTCAAAGTAACATTTTACAATTAAATAAGTTGTACAACTATTTATAAGAATCATACCCGATTATTACTTCAGATTATATTTATTATAACGAACCATGCGTTCATTAGTATTGTGATAACCCTTTTTTGAGTAGGGGTTTGTATTAATCAAAATACTAAGCGGTGAAGGAAAACATTGAGACGAGTCGTGACAGCTTAGATGCTGGGTGCTATCCTTATATGTTATGGCGAACAAGCAACTCGAGTTCCATTCCTATGCAATATTTTACGTGCTCTTCGTTGAATGCGAAAGAAAATACTGAGGAACCTTGAATATCTCAGAAATTTTAAATATTTTGAGAACATTTGAAGACAACCAACACACGAGGCAGCTTGTGCTCAGCATTGGGGCGTACCAACTTCAAACAAAGAAGGCTTCAGATGCGTTGTCACCTCTGAGGATTAACATCCAGACCCGGAATAATTATTTATAGGCCATATAAATACTTTCAGACTTCGTCAGTCTGTATAAATACAAAGAGTTGTACCGCCATCTAGCCGTCACCAAGAGATATTTTTGCCAGTTCATTTTATTTATAAAAATAAAGTGAAAAGCGAAATCAACAGTCGACCTGACGGTAAATGGCTACTGCAGGCTACAAGAGCGTTGTCATCTCCGAGCGCCAAGATGCATGGCCGTGTGAGAGCCACGCTGCAGCTATATTATGGTTGTAGCACGAATGGGTCGGCTCGACCGGGGAAGTACCACGCTCTCACAGAATACCAGCGTAAAATAGCAGCTTAATGCTGCTGTTTCGTATGGTGATTGTAGAGATCCGGAGACCTTTTTTACTTGAAACGAGGCATTCCATCATAGTCTTCAGGGGTGACAACGTTTCTGCATTTTGATACTTAATCGAGAATAAATGTAGGTGTCTATGGGCCTCAGCATCCACTTACCATCAGGTCGACTCTGTGCTCGTTTGTCACCCTTATTCTAAGACAAAAGCTTCTAATTATACTGGCTATCTAAACCCTTCAGACCGGAAACGGCAGTGCAGGCTATTTGACTGCAGTAATAGGCAATACTCAGACGGCCTCCTAGGCAGAATAGAGGTCCTACCACCCACAATTTATTACATTTAATAGTTTTAGTTCTAATATACCTACTCTACTAACGCTGTTGCAGCTTTCTGTGCGGGCAGTTACCTAGTTCTGTAAATGTGTGTGCTTTTCAAGTGCATTTCAAGTATTCGAAAGTTGGCCTTTTGAAAAATTGTGTTTAGCCAACCGCGCTTGGTTCCGAAGCCAGTCAAAGTCGAACGCTAGTAGCGTGTTAACTTAATTTATCGAACTTTACTGCGCTGAAAGTTAAGCGTTTAAGCGCTTTAAGCGGTTTTATACACGCTTGGATGTGTTTACTTTGGCGTTTAAATAAGATTTGTAATTGCTGAAATCGGTAGGGTCGATTGAAGATATGGTAAATACATTAAAGAAATAATTATAATACTGCAATCCAATTTCACTACGCTAAAAATTCCTGAGTACAAAATAAAAATTTAAAATTAAAAATTTTGTACAACCGACTTCAATGTAAATTATTAAGAACAACTCAAAAACTATTGGTCATACTTTGATCAAAATTATATGGGACCACATGTGAGGCATCAGCTTTCAAACAAAATAAGAATTATCGAAATCGGTTCACCCAGTAAAAAGGTATGAGGTAACATACATAAAAAAAAAAACATACAGTCTAATTGAATACCTCCTCCTGTTGAAGTCGGTAGAAAATTACAAAAAAAAAACGGCTTTCGAACACATGGCCAACACAACAAAGTGACACGGTGTCAGTAATATCATACAAAATATACGTGTTTCGTATAACACATCAAATTATTTCAATAATTAAGTAATTTACTTTGCAAACGTAGGGTTGTAATATGGGGCGCCGTCTGCTTCTGACGCAACGATCTGTATGATGTGGTTACATGACGCGTATAGAGTATAGAATATTTTCATAATACAGATTAATTATTTCAATTATTTACTTAATTTATTATTTGCTTAAATCGTGGATAAATAAGGAACTAGTTTTAAAACTAACATGTTTTGCCGTGTGATTGTAAATAGTCTATTCATAAATTACTACAATAATGTATATTATTTTGTAATCTAATACAATTTTATTACAACAAAAACACAAATATTTATATTTAATTCTCTCTGCCCTGTAGTGGCGGCATGAGATAGTCCGTTGCCCCACATCATACCGTGGATGTCATAAGTGACAGAAAGAAATAAAAAAAGTACGCGGGCTGCACCATATTTCTGATAACAACTCAAAATAAAAAAATACAGCTGCCTACATGCCCGCCACGCGTGAAAACTATGCCAAATATACCCTCTATAAGGCTTTTATGGCTAAGGCCTACGTTCAGCAGTGGACTTTATATAATATGTAAAAAAAATGATTACATTTACCGTGTAGTGGCCTATATCATCCCGTGGGTGTCGCAAGAGGCGATAGAGGGAAACAAATCAGGAGCTGGGGAGCAGTGTCTTCCTAATAAAACTAATAATAAAAATAACTGCAGTTGCCAACCCGCTTGCCAAGCGTGACAACTATGGAAAATATCCCCCTATGAGGCAATCTATGGGGAAGCCTATGTTCAGCAGTGGACTTTGATAGGCTGTAACATTTAATTTTCTGCTGACTTCAAAAAGGAGTAGGTACTCGATTCGACTGTATGTTTTTTTTTTCGTTTTTTTTATGTGTGTTAACTTATACTTTTTTCTAGGTGAACCGATTTCGATGATTCTTTTTTTATTTGAATGCTGATGCTTCTCATGTGGTCCCATATAAATTTGATCAAGGTCTGACTAATAGTTTTTGAGTTATCCTTAATAACTTATATTAAAGTCGGCTGTACAAAATTTTTAATTTTTAATTATTATCTAAAAGGTATGATCAGCAATAAATATAATTATTTTATGCTGTCCAGGCTTAAATAAGTTCTTTCCGTCATTTATGATTCTTTTCTTTGATAGCAAGCGTTATTCCTCAGCAGAACCTCCACAGCTGAGTAATAGAATAGATTTATTAAAGATTAGCGTTTCCCTTACACTTTACAAGTACGCGCGATGTATCCTAGTTTCATTTTCCGTTAAGAAATTAAAAATTTAGAGTCCGGCGGACTATTTTCAGCTCCAAAAGCATCTCGGAAATTAGAAGAGATAAGAATATAATATATTTAAATATAAAAAACATAAAATAAAAGTCTTAAGTAACAATACTCGTGTATTATGCCGCTACTTAACTCTTTTGTTATACAGTCATTTAGTATTAATAATAATAATGCCCTCCAGACCGAATTTCCAGTTGCCAGTCGTCAATGGAGACTAGCCATCTGCGCAGGACACGATTATAGTGCCGAAGTGTACGCGCAAGCACAGGTACACTCAATATTCTCCCACTCTCATAGTCCGTTGGGACGGTAATTCGACACGATCGGAGAGAGATCACGCGCAGGACCAACGGCTTTACGTGCTTTCCGAGGCACGGGGATGAAACACCACCAACTTCCTGACTCCGAGCTGCTACTGAGAATTTCTTGCCAGAAAACTCAATAATTGATTTTAGTCCGACCCGGGATTCGAAACCGGGACCTCGTGATCAGCAATCGCGTTTACGACCACTAGACCAACGAGTGGATTTAGTATTATTCAATGAAATATGTTGTATTTTTAATATTATTATTTTATTTAATACTATGTCGCCTGCGCCCCGCCTGCGTGGATGTTTCGGTTACCGCCAAAAAGCCTACCCAGGAAAGACACGGTCAGCAAACAAAATGATTCCCAGGTCAATTCACAGACACCGACACTAACATCGACGAAGCAGTCACTATCCGCAGGCTGAACAGATTTTCTTTCTGGATGTTATGTTAAGTCCCGGAGTGCAACCTGTTGTTTTAGGATAGAAAACTTAAGCTATTATTGTAGAGCTTCTATACACAACATTTGACGTTATATTATTTTCTGTAACAAAATATACTGATGGTCGAGCACTGACCGTGATAGGCAACGTAAAGTTGCCCATGCAAAACATTCTTTTCGTAAATCAATTCCTACTAATTTGAATGTTTGGCCCTGGATTTGTTTATCGAGGTGAAAGAAATTTTACTGGAAATTGAGCCTTTTGAAGGGTATAGACAAATCAGTAGGGATCATGGTATTCTTGGTATATGAGCTAATTCACCAGCTGCAGGCCGGTGATAATCTTCGCAACTATTAAATTATCTTTTAGCTCCTTTATAAGAAGTCTCGTGCCATTACACATGTTGGGGGGTCTTAAATTTGAGAAGCATTATCGGCGTGCCAACTTTAACGACAGTTCATGAGGTGGAAGCCCATGGGGTTCAGAGAATTTAAAAATTCCTGGGGTAGTGCACTGCGTTCTCGATGTTAGTGACGGTGTCTATGGATTTATAGCATTAACTTCACCCGGTACTTTCTGCATAATTAAATTGTTTATTTCGTTGACTGTTTCATTCCTGGAGAAACTATTGCTCTACAACACAGCCAACGAAAATCATTTTGATGTAAGTTTTCGATGTCAGGATATAGCATCTATCAGACTATCTAAATTATAGACTATTTGCCCTAGAGACTCATCCAAAGTAACCGCATAATCGGTGCCTAAATTTAAAGATGGAAAAATTCCTTCTCCCAGTTTCAGCAGCTGTTGTGGAAAATTGCTATGCGTATTTCCATGTAGATGAGCTCTCATATTAGTACGCAAATTCAATGTTGAACAGATGTCCAAAGGTGAGACGATTTTAAACATGCCTTCATAATATCTGCTCGCGTACCCTGTTGACGACAGGAAGCGTTTGTCGGAAATCAGCAAATACAAAAGTGATACCACCCATGACATTAGCAGAGTCGAGGTCTTTTAAAGTACGGTCCACGGCCCACATGAGCTCTATGACTCATGGTATTCATCCCATATTACCAACGACGCGTCTTGCAGCAACTTACCAAGAGGCCCATTTTTCCGAATAGAGCACGTAGACCGTTGATCTAAAGATACGGATAGCGGAGTTTAAACGTAGAGTGAGCAGTTTTCCTTCGTTCAAGAGAGTTGCAGCATTCCTGACGAAGCAACTGCAATCGCTATCTTCCTGATTGCCGTATCTTAGCAAGTATCAAATTTGCGAGAAAAGTCTTTCCGGTGCCTCCCGGTGCGTCCAAAAAATAATCTCCCATGTTATTGTTCACGCTGTCCACAATAGTCTCATAAGCATGTCTTTGATCTGGTACTAATTTTGGCACATTGTCATTAACAAACGCTGTTAGATCATTGCTGTTATACTGTTGTACCATTGTGTTAATAGTATTATTCTGGGTACGAACGGAGAAAATCCAAAATCACTTAAATTTTGTCGTTTAGTCTCTAGTTTGTTTTCTATTTCAATTAATACTTCATTATAAATGACTTCAGTGAAGGTAGTGTTATCCTGATTTTGTTGTCTGATACGATGTCTAATATCTTCACAGAACTGATCTTTGAAAGTATCCCATAACTTCAATGGTTCCGATGGTTGACAAAATAAAGTATGACTACGAACAACTCCCTTAGTTTTTTGATAACGAAGCTTCGCTAGTGGCAGTTACCCCAATGATCATCGTTTCAAGTAAACCTCGGTCACGGCAAGCTGCTTGATACGTCTCTTTGACAATACCGTTTACAGTTTTAAGGTATGCAAATGAGGTCGGACCGCGTACGTGGTGCAGTAGAATCCTAAGATAAAAACACTCTGATTGGGATGGATGTATCCCGTAGACTCTACCTAAAGGCATCTTTTTTATCCCCGGATGTCCAACTACATCTTCACCACGCTTCCTTCTAGTGAATGTATTATTTGCCCATGTATAGTGTATTGGGACTTCATGATACAGAAGAGTTTTCGCGAATTCATCTTCATTACAGAGAGCAAAAATGCCAGTAATGGTATTGTGTGTGGTTGGACAGACAACTTGATGAGCTGTCCCTGGTGTAAAATACACCCTTTGACCGTTCTCTAGATGAACGGCCAAATGCACTACAGTAGGATGCCGCTCGTGAATGGGAAATTGAAATAAGCGCCAGACAGTTCAGATGTGCTTATGTACATGCCATTTAAATAGTTTTCGACCTCATCGTGGTTTCTAAGGCAAAAGTTGCCTGATCTGAACCTTTATTTATATACTTACATATATATTTAATGGTTGGACAGAGTGGCAATACTCCACGTTTATATGAGCGTTAAAAGTTCACATAGTAGCGGGAGTATGGAACAATCCACCTATTATCTATCGTCACCATGTTCTGATTTGTAGCGTAGTGCCCGACCGCCATTTCTGTATCGCGCCCAATAAACTGGATACCCATCCTCTCCGGTCTGGGCACGTTCATGAAACGGTGAGGGGTATTTTTTTGTGCAGACACCGTTCTTCGCATGGTGCAGCTAAATTATGTTCTGCAGGGTCCATGTACCATATTTTTAGTTATAATGTCGTGTAGTACCGGATCAATTTGTTGATCGGTAGCTCCGCAACTATGACACTGTCGATCTCATCTGGTTGTATTTTAGTTTCTAGCCAGAACAGCAAATGACAAGAGGTAAACCGCGCTACACTCCACACTTGCCATATAAACATTTTATTTTACCGAATATCTGTTCTTTGACAAATAATTTGATGAATTTCTTCATCTTTAAATGAAATACACGTGAAATTATGTCATGACGGTCGAAAGACCGTTGTCCTGGTAGCAGCTCGGCTTTTATTTCAGGCCATCTGGGGTTACATGCAAAGTGACAAATAAGTCAGGTCTATCATAATTTGAACGTACGTCATCGCGTCCTGCGTTTTCTCGTGCATGAAACGCGGAGAACCCGTAAATGACGATGGCAATATGACATGTTGACCGATATTTGATGGGTCAACATTTGCGTCATGATTTAAGGCATCTCTGAGATGAATGTAGTCATCAGCCTCAGTCTTTGTTGATTCCGACAAATATAATTTAATCTTTCCGATATCATTTTCGCCATCATGTCAACACAATATTGACTAAATAAGTCTCTGTAATAATGTAACGGATTAAAAGAGTTAGTTCTAATCATTAATCTAAATGCATAAAATTGCCACACGAAACAGTTTTATTACGCCCAGAACCCTGCTGAGGATAGTCAAATAATAACCGTCTTCTCCTGTCACAAACATTATAGGATACTGTAGTGGATCATAGGACCGATGTAGCTCAGAAACTCTTTTTGAGCTGCCCGTCTCTACCGTGTAAGACTATATCCTGGGACCTTTGTCTTCATCGACCAAGAGAACAGCTACCTTTTACAGTAGTGAGAGCATTATATCTGCCTCTGTGTGTGTGTCTGTGAGTGCGATCTGAATGAATAATTAACTTTAAATTATCTGAGGAGTTAAGTTCTAAGTTTTGTTTAAAACTATGTATTACACGTTATGATTATTTGCAAAAGCGGTCTGTAATTCGGAATTAAATCCATTTTTAAGGTTGGTGCGATGCTGATCGCAACGATAACTGGTCTGCATCCGAAATAAAATATATTTGCAAGAACTGTGGGTTTTGGCCTGATGGTGGTAAAAGCTACCAATTAGATGATACACTTGTCCTTCAATTTTAAAGTGGGCATAAAATTTCCTTCCTGATTTCTTTTGCGCCAAACGAAGTCATTTGAAAAGACTATTGTATTTACGTATGTTTGTTAAAAATGCCCAGATAATGGATGGTTATTAGTTAAAAGATTTTTATTGGTTGTGGCGGCTCCTGCAGGTTAGACAAACTTTACCTGAAGCACAGCACATACCATTAGGTTCGTCCGCCCATTTTGGCAGAGTAAGGAGCAGATCTTATTCATGACCTGATTTGGACGGACGCTTGTTGTGCATAATCAAACTGCGGATCATATCTGAAAGCCAGTCTGTTGCTGTTAGCTAAAATTCGATTGCGAACTCTATTTGTGGACAACTGCTGTCTCTCTGCCTGAGCTCTAAGTCGCTGCAAACGCTCGACACTCGACTTTTCGCGCAACTGAGAGGTCCTTATATTTTGTTCATGAAGACGTTGGGAACGCTCCAGGCTCGACTCTTGAGCGCGTAGCTCAGAGGTTCTCAAGCTTTGTACGGCAAGGCGTTGCGAACGCTCGACACTCGACTCTCGTTCGCGTAAGTCAGAGGTCCTTACATTTTGTTCATGAAGACGTTGGGAACGCTCCAGCCTCGACTCTTGAGCGCGTAGCTCAGAGGTTCTCAAGCTTTGTACGGCAAGGCGTTGCGAACGCTCGACACTCGACTCTCGTTCGCGTAAGTCAGAGGTTCTTACATTTTGTTCGCCATGAAGACGTTGGGAACGCTCCAGCCTCGACTCGTGCACGTAACTCAGAGGTTCTCAGATTTTGTTTTGCAAGGCGTTGTGAACGTTCGACACTCGACTCTCGTGCGCGTACCTGAGAGCTCGATTTTGTTCAGCAAGGCGTTGTGAACGTTCAGGTGAAGATTCTCCCATACGACGTATTTTTGCTGCCCGTGCTTGAGAACTATGTTTAGAAAGTTGAGACCTGGCTCTCTTAGGCATTTTCAAATGTTTAAGATAATGTTATTAGCGTGTAATATTCTAGCTCTAAAAGAACTATTGGTTAGCCCTGAAAAGAACTGTTGGTAAGCCCTGAAAAAAGAACTGTTGGTAAGCCCTGAAAAGAACTGGTTAGCCCTGAAAAGAACTGTTGTTTAGCTCTAAGAAGAACTGTTGTTTAGCTCTAAGAAGAACTGTTGTTTAGCTTGAGAAGAACTTTGCGTAGGTGTAGTTTAAAGAACGAACCTAAAAAATCGCACGAAAATTATTAGACTTCACGCACGACCGCTGCGTAGAGGCCGACCGCGCGACTGAGCCGCGCGGGTACCTTACTCATAGATCTAAACCCCTCCCACACGCTCACGGGCCTTGGTAACGCCTACTTCGCAACGGGCCGTGCAGCAGAAATCGTAATATTTTAATTTCGCTATAACTTCAGAACCAAACGTCCAATTTTAATCATTCAAAGACCAAATATTATCTACATTAATTGTACTTAGTGATGAAATAATTTGAGTAAAATAAACGCGTTTAAATGTAGTCCAAAAAATCAAGATTTTTCAATAAAATGGTTATTGTGCCTCACTCGACATAGATAGGTATAGTGTGTCGCGGACTTTTTGTAGATATTTATAAGATCTACAATTACTTTGAACATTTTATGGTTCTATCTTTAATAGTTTAGGGGGTACGCAAAATAAGTAACTTTTTGGTTGATTTTTACACCCAGTCCGAAAACCCTAATATCTTACGGAACCCTATTTTTGTTCAAAATTAAATATAGCCTATATTACTCGTGGATAATGTAGCTTGAATGGTGGTGAAGAATTTTTAAAATCGGTCCAGTAGTTTATGAGCCTATTCATTACAATCAAACAAACAAACAAACAAACAAACAAAGTTTTTCTTATAATATTAGTGTAGACTGCTAAAAGGTCATCGGGACGGGGTCATTAGTTCATTAGCCAAACGTCAATAAACAATATTTACTTACTTCTGCAAAGCCTTTCTTAAGCGAATGATTAATTAAAGATTGTACCATGAAATTCGAACTGAATTAACAAAAGATTGATTCTATAGAAGTTGTCTTTGTGTGTATATATATAGTGTATACAAAACCTTACTTTAGTCGGCGCTATGTACTGTAATTTTATTCGACCTACAGTTAAGGCAACGGTCTCATTTTCTATGTGTTTATATATTATGTTTCTGTATAAAGAATTTGCTAAAGAATAAAATTAACTAAGATGTTGAAGGGTTAGGGCTTTTTTTGTAAATTGAATACTTTAACTATTAAATAGTCGTATGTCGGAGGTTTTGTACCTTACTGCGCCACCGATTAAAATTCATCCTCCATCATCAAGAAAAAAGTATCTTTCTGTAAAAAAATATACAGAGACGCTTTTTTCTTGTATTTTTCCTTACAGATATTTTTTAATTTTTCAGATAAGAAGGTTTCTTTACGATGTTTATCTTCCACACTAAGCTCGTGGTAAATAAGCACTTTAAATTACAATTATAAATTTTATTGGTGTCGGCGGTTATAGAACCCGGGATGCTCGCGGTTATCCTCTGAGCTACTATGGCTCTATATTAAAGGTATATTATAGGTATTCTAAACAAATACAATCGCGTGTACAACGTAGACTAGCTGAAGTAAAGCGAGTCAATTTATAGGGCGCTACACTGTGATTAATGACGCTGTTTATCAATTATCGTTGTCAGGTGCAACTTGGTTTTTGTGGGGCCGAAGTTTTCGGGGGGACCTTAATGGTGCTTACTTGTGACTGTTTATCTGTGGAGCGATGTAACTTATATCTATTTCTATTTCAATATCTCAATATAGTTTTAGATATTTACGGTGTTATATTTTGTAGCGGTTTCATTGTTAAAAAATGAAATAGATTTTCACTAAAAGACCAAATAAGGTATTGCAGGCGGGGACAATCCAAATAAGTAAATATAAGTTATATTTGTAATCCCATAATTGGCAGGCTTGGCAGGCGGGTTGGCAACCGCAGTTTTTGTTTTTCTCTTGAGTTGTTATCAGGAAGATGCTGCTGCGCATCTTCTGTTTTAGTTTCCCTCTGTCGCCTCCTACGACATCCACGGGACGATATGGGTTAATGGATATTCTTACACCGCCAGTACACGGTTTCGTGGTCGTGCTGATACTGATGCATGGGACGATATTCGTGGAAGTGTCTGTTTGTAATGCAAAAATACTATTTTTTTACGTGGTAGAGCCATGCTGCAGCTATATTAATAGTATAGGTGCAGCACGAATGGGTCGGCTCGACCGGGGAAGGACCACGCTCTCACAGAATACCAGCGTAAAATAGCAGCTTAATGCTGCTGTGTTTCGTATGGTGAGTGTAGAGAACCGGATACCCTTTTTACTGGAAAAGAGGCATTCTATCTTAGTCCTCACGGCTGACAACGCATCTGCATTTAAATTCGCAAACGAAGATAGATGTAGATGTTTATGTGCCACAGCAACCACTTACCATCAGGTGGACTGTGTGCTCGTTTGTCACCCTTATTCTATTAAAAAAAAAACAGCTTTTTACTAAATGCATAAGAAAGTACCTACATGTGGTACTCATAACAAAAAAAAAATTTGTCTGACTGTCTGTTTGTTCCGGCTACTCTCCGTAATGGCTCAACCGATTTGGACGAGTATTTCACTGGCAGATAGCTGATGTTATAAAGAGTAACATGGGCTACTTTTATTTAAGAAAAGGAATTGGGGATCCGCGCAAAAAAAAAAAACCCTTAAAAATGAAATCGTAAAAAATTCCACGCGGACGACGTCGCGGGGAACAACTAGTTGATAATATTATAGTACATTTTAATATTGATAGAAATAGATGCCATCGATTTCGTAATGGTATTAGATAATGACAGTAATAGATTGCTTAAGACTGTGCTTTGTGACGTTCCTTGGGGAGGCCTATGTCCAGCAGTGGACTTGTGACGGACTGTAATGATGATTATGATGAAGATATTTTATTATTTGATTAAGTAATAAGTAGGTATTTAACAAAAACTATATTATAATATTAGGTACTAAATGGTAAGTAGATACAGCGGCCCACAGACTATGTAACTATAAACAAAGAAGACCACAGATACGTTGTCTTAGCTGAAAACTGAAATGAAGCCGCACAGGAAACTATATTGGATCTCTAACTGCCTGAACACAACAACGTGGTGTGCTGCTGGTTGGCAGAAAGAGAAAAGAAGGTGTTACCACAGAGGGATTATTAAGCAAAAAAGAATCAAGTCTACCAATTTAACTATACATGATGTAAAAAAATATGTTTTTAAATTTAAGAAAAAGAACCGAATAACACAATTGTTCCAGCCAGTTGTATGTCTAAAACCGATGTACAGTCTAACAAGTGTAAACCGCTCAAATAAATTCAATAATAAAGCATTCAATAAATTGGAGAGCGAAGAAACACGCCGTCTCTAATTTGATAACGTGTCCCGTACCGAGCTTTAGGGACAATGTGACAGAGGGCGCTGGCGTGCTGTTGCGAGTTTCGACGGATAATATCGATGTATGGGCCCCGTGGGGATAGCCTTCCGAGTGCCTAACGCCTTTCGAGTTTCGCATTTATCCGATATGAATAAGTAGACAACAAATGTCTGGAGGTTGTTCTTTATTACTCGAGAGCGTTACTTTGGTAATCATCCTTAATTAATAATGACTGTTAGTTGTGCAGAATTAACATTTTTATGGTAACTTAAACACACATTATTTAAATAATAGAATAATGTACCTACAATTTAGCGTATAATCTCCATTAGATACAGCTATAAAATATTTGTAAATTATGGAATCGTACTAGGGTGTGTTTATTTTTTTTAAGATTATTAATACAAAAAGAAACTAGTTTGCCTCATAGGAGGGATATTTGCCATCGTTACGAAGCTCGTTTTCTTATTTTTTAGTTGTTATTAGTAAGACGCTGCTGCCCATCGCCTTGTTTATTTCTCTCTGTCACCTCTCCCATATCCCATGTCGTCGATACAGGGTAGTGCATATTCCTACACCACTACTACAGGTATAATATTAAGGAACAAAAGGCCAAAACCATTATATATATATGTGTGTGTGTGTGTGTGTGTGTGTGTGTGTGTGTGTGTGTGTGTGTGTGTGTGTGTGTGTGTGTGTAATTAAAACTGAAGAATATAACTTATTAAATTGGAAGGTTCTGAATTGAGTTACTTTGATTTTACTTTTTTGGCTGCAGCAGTACCCTGTTGTGTATAGAAATTATCCCTATATAACATACTTTGTAAACATCTAAAACACAAAGAATAAATGCTAATTACTAACAAGCTAAAACTAATACTGTATGTTTTTTTGTATATTTATGTAGTATGTTGTAAGAGAGCGTTGCATAAAAACCAATATTCCAAGTTCTTATAAAGTTATGAATAACACAAAAGAACATCTAGCTTAACGGAAACGAAGTTCTTTAAAGCGGCGAGAAACAATCGTGGACTTCCTCGCTGCATCAAAGCATTATTGAGAATGCAAACTTCGTTATCGATCTTTGAGGGAAAAAGTAAAACGGGTTTAGTTTGATTACAAGGAAGCGGAGGGCGTAGTACGTGACTGTGGAAACAACGCAATGGTTACGTGTAGAGTTGCGAAGTAACAGATTCAATGTTAAAGGGGAATAGCTCGGTAAAGAGTTTTTTTACGTCGTTACATCGTGCCGCTCGTTTGTCAAAATGAGCTGTTTTTGAAATTGTTACTTTCCACTTTTTTCTTCCAAAGACATTGGGAATAAAGTTTCTTGAATAAATAATCTTGAGAACAGCTAAAATTATTGTGAATGTGGATAAATTATCGACTTTATTGCCTGTAATTAAGTTACTTTTGATTCCCGACGTTTTGAGTTATTTGCAGTCACGGGACACTAGCCTTGGCCTAGTGAAAATGGGTGCTGGAAAACACTACAAACGGTGAAAATTAATTTTATTCAATGTGTAGTATTCGCGGAAGAATAAATAAATCATTAGACATTTTTATCATTATACATTATTGACGGCTCCGTGGCGCAGTGGCTTAGCAATGAGTTGTTGCGCTAGGGGCCGCGGGTTCGAATCCCGCACGGAACAAATATTTGTATGGCCTACAAATAATTGTTCCGGGTCTGGATGTTTGTCCTCGTACAATTTATGTTTGTAAAATGCCTCCACGATACAAGAGAAAATCCTAGTGTGGGGGTAACGTTTTAAAAAAAATATATTTACAACAATAAAATCACATTAAAACTAAAATAATTTTGTTATAGTTCTCGAGGTATAATGCCAAGAACGCTGGCTACATTTTCTCATTGAATGTCTCTACTTAGCCTTAGGGAGAGAAAAGAACTAGCGTGTTGTCAGAAGCGTTGCCGTAAAAAGAGAAATGATGCGGATACAGCTCCTTTAGAATATAATATTATAGTAATACATACATTGTTGAGGTCAATATTTTAAAGTGAGTTTAGAGATGAAACACATAAGGTTAAAATAATAATTATTGGGTCTTGAAAACCCATCAAAATGGAGAGAGGAGAAAACGGTAGGTACTAAAAAAGGCGATATTAAACTCGCATCTGGGCCAAACCTTATAATATTGACGATGACAGAATGCTGTAAAAGTGAGTATTTCTTCTTTTTAGGCAGCTGGATAGGCTTTTTCGAGAATGAGCAAACTGTATGTTGACAAATGTTTACCGCATTTTTCCTATTCACCAAGCTGGGCGGGCTAGTTGTTAAAAACAACTGCGAAGAGGAATATTACTAACTGTTAGTACACAATTAATGCCTAATGGTCCGTGAGCGGACAAAACACCATCTTACTTATTTCTAGCCGCTTTCTGTGACTGTGCTGGCTTGTCACTCTAATGTTATAAACTAGAAAACGAATAGTATACCTATTCTGCGGACTCCCTGACCGAATAGTCGAATATTAGGCAAATGTATTCGGCCGGGAAGGAAGTAGTGTTTATTCTTCAGAGCGTCTATTCTCTGAAGCTGGGATTGTCTACGGGAAGAAAAGGAGTAAACTACTGCCTGAAAATGAAGAAAAATTTGTCTTTCTGCACCGTTATCTTCCACTTTAATTGCGATAATTGGAGTGCATTGACATTTATCTGATAGTTCTTTTTTAATTTTTATAATTTGGAAGTTGATTATTTACCTATGACTACTTTGATGATTCATCATCATCATCATTACAGCCCTTCACAAGTCCACTGCTGAACATAGCCCTCCCCCAAGGAATGCCACAAAGCACGTTCCTGAGCCACCTGCATCCATCGACTTCCTGCATGTCTTACCAGGTCGTCACTCCAACTAGTGGGGGGACGCCCTTTGATGATTACAATAAAAAAAAACTTAATTACAAAATAAATTAATATATTAGTTTTACCAATTATCTGACTACAATATAACCTCTTATTCGGTATTCGGCCGAACAGTACCTAGATATTCGGTATTCGACCGAATAGGATAAAAGTAGCCGAATAGGCCAAATACCGAATAATAGCCGAATATTCGTTGCAAGTCTTACTGATACTATGCTTTTGATTTTATTATTCTACTAGCTGTTCCCCGCGACTTCACCCGCGTGGAATTATTTTGCGCGGAACCCTAAAATAAAAGTAGCCTAAGTTACTCCTTATAACATCAGCTATCTGCCAGTGAAAGTCCCATCCAAATCGGTTCACAGGTTTTTGCGTGATGCGTGTTCAGACGGACGTCGTTTTTTTCCCGACTTACTTAATATTTGTCGTTATATTTTAGTCAATTTACACAATATCTTTATTAATTATGGCTTATGTATTATACTGATGTATGAGCCATATAATTGTAAAGTTTCATTAAAATCCATTAAGTAGTTTTTGCGTGAAAGAGTAACAAACATCCGTACATCCTCACAAACTTTCACGTTTATAATATTAGTAGGATGCTAGGCTCCCCAATCAATGGAGTGACGACCTAGTATATAAAGGAAAAGGGTCAGAGCAGGACTGTAAAAACTACCGTGGTATCAGCTTGCTTAGCATTGTGGGTAAACTGTATGCTAAGGTGTTAATTGAAAGAGTTATGGAAGAAACTGATGGAAAAATTTGGGATGTGCAAGCTGGATTTAGATAGGGAATGGGGTGTACGCATCAAGTATTTTCCATGCGCATGATTGCGGAGAAGTTTTGGCCAAAACCAGAAAGTTTTTGTGCTTTCATGGACTTGGAAAAGGCTTATGACAGAGTGGACAGGAATATGTTATGGCAAACACTTAACTCATTTGGTTTGAGCGCTGGTTTGATACAGGCATTGAAGTCTCTTTATAGGGACTCTAGTGCTTGTGTCAGGATCAACAGGTCTACTCGGACTGGTTTGGCATCCAAAAGGTGTCAGACAGGGCTGTGTAGCTTCCCCTGGCTGTTTAACCTATTTATGGATAGTTGTTTGCAAATTTTGAAAGTTGAAGAATGTGGGTTGAGAATGGGTGAGTTAACCGTCAAATGCCTTTTGTACGCCGATGATCAAGTCATATTTGCATCGTCGGCGGTCGAGTTGCAAATGATGGTTACTTTAATGAACCGATCATTAAAAGAAAGAGATATGAAAGTGAACGCAAGTAAGACGAAAGTGATGGTTTTGAAAGAGAAGAAAGTAAAACGTCATGTGAAATAAGAATAGAAGGAGTTGATTGAGCAAGTGGATGAGTTTGTATATTTGGGATGTTTATTTAGTAGGGATGGTAGATATGATAAGGATATAGAACGACGAGTGAACGCAGGAAATAGAGTGAATGGGGCTCTACACGCTATTGTGAAGAGTCAGAATGTGTCAAAAGAGGCACGTTTGGCAATTCACAATGCTGTGTTAGTCCCTACTTTAATGTATGGTAGTGAAAGTTGGGTCTGGCAAAGAAGCATGAGAGTAGAATAAATGCTGTAGAAATGCGGTCATTAAGGAGTATACTAGGGCTGAATCTGAATGACAGGGTGAGAAATAGTGTGATAAGAGAAGTGTGGTTTGCAAGATGACGTTGTGACCAGGATTAAGAAAGGAATGCTTCGGTGGTTTGGTCATGTAGAAAGAATGAACGAAGAAAGAGTGACAAAGCAAATTTATGCTGCAGAAGTGAACGGCAGAGTCGAAAGGGACGCCCTAGACGAAGGTTTATCGACCAAATTAGCGATATATTGGAAATGGGCCAGATTAGGAGTACCCTTAACCGACGAGCGTGTATGCGTAGATATATGGATGTAAAGGAGGCGAGAGAGGTGTGCCAGGATCGTGCCAAGTGGAAGTCCGTAGTCTCTGCCTACCCCTCTGGGTGATAGGCGTGAGTGTTTATGTTTTTATGTACTATGAAAGTGTCAGTAAGAATTCTATGTGAAAAAAAAAATGTATCCTTACATCGCATCATGTTATCATACCGAGCAGAGTAAAAGTTAATAATATTTAAAACTATAGTCATGTTATGGCCTTAAGGTACAAGATCTTAAGGTCCGGTGCTTATTGGCGGGAAGGAATGGAGTGGGATCCTTCGGCATACCTACATACAAGCACATGATGACAGTAACTATGCCGCGGTGTCCGTTGGAATGCAGTAGCATACCGTCACGACTTCGTGCACGCGCCTAGCTAGCACTTTTCAGAATAGTTGTTGCAAGTTAATCAACTAGTTGTATTTGTGTATTTAAAATGGCAGACTATAATCACTCAAAGCAGTTCTTGCTTTTAAATGCTTTTAGAGGCAATAATCATCATCATTACATCCCCGCACAAGTCCACTGCTGAACATAAGACTCCCCAAAGGTATGCTATATAGCATGGTTCTGAGCCACCTGCATCCATCGACTTTCTGCATATCTTACCGGGGTCGTCACTCCATCGTTAAGGCCATAAGATCTTTTAATTATTTTCACTTAATCGCCGACGCACATGGGGTGATGGATTTCCTTGTGAATATTGTAATTCCTTGCAATAACCTTTTACAGAATAAGGGTGTAAAATGGCCTCTATTTCGTATGGTTTTGAAGAGTTTTTTTTATAGAATAAGAGAAACAAACGAGCATGTAGTCAACCTATTGGTACCGTGGAAGCTGCGGCGCATAGACATCTACATATATCCTCGATTAAGAATGCAGATGCGTTGCCACCTTTGAGGACTAAGATGAATGCCTCGTTTCCAGTAAAAAGGATCGTCGGTTCTCTACACAGTCACCATAAGAAATACAGCAGCATTAAGCTACTATTTTACGCTGGTATTCTGTGAGAGCGTGGTCCTTCCCCGGTCGAGCCGACCTATTCGTGTTGCAGCCATAATAAAGAAGCAGCATTCCTCTACCACGTACGAAGGCTTACGGACTCTGTGAACTACTCCCGCATGAAGCAAATTTAATATTTATATTCAGATGGACAGGGAGTTCGTAGTTGCGGCGAGTTAAAACTCTGTGAGAGCTACTTTGTATATAAATGCAAATTTAATAACTTAAATTCACAGAGAACAATTTTTCAAATTACTTAATCGACAAAATCTTGTGCTAAGATATAAGATAAAGTAAGATTTTGTCAATTATGATTTATGATAGTAAAAAAGTGAAAAATAAAATAAATAAAAACTGAATTCTTCGCAATAATCATAATAGACTTATACTTGAAGGCTCTGTGCTTCCATTTTTGTGATGGTGTTAAATTTACTTTCCAGTACTACGTACAGAAGTTGCACTCCTTTGATATTGACTGCTTGCTGACGTTTTAATATCCTACATATTTTTTTATAGAATAAGGGTGACAAACGAGCACACAGTGCACCTGATGGTAAGTGGTTGCTGTGGCCCATAAACATCTACATTTATCCTCAATTAAGAATCAAAACGTAGATGCGTTGTCACCCCTGAGGACTAAGATGTAATGCCTCGTTTCCAGTAAAACGGGTCTCCGGTTCTCTACACTCACCATTCGAAACACAGCAGCATTAAGCTGCTATTTTACGCTGGTATTCCTACATAGTAGGTAAGCCTATATAATTATTATTAATCAAATAAATCGCGCACACAAGCTAAATAAATATTTATCGCTGCGCGCGAGTGTCTGTATTACTTTGCATCTTTTCCTCTTCTTACGTCACGACGGACGTACGTGGTTAGTAAGGGCTGTTAATAAAGAGTAAAAAAATACATTGTGAAATGGTAAGTAAGTTACTTAGGTAAAGTAAAGTACCTATTCTGACTATGATTGACAATATTTCCGCTACTATGTGAGTTCTGTGATGCCCAACGCATGCAACTTGCAAGGCCATTGCAAGAAATATGTATGTAGATAGTGTAAACAACCAATAAACCCGAAATACGATTCCTAACAGAAATGTGATCGTGAACTACTTAGTTAAACATCTTGTTAACAAAGTTTTAATTTCAGTATTTTGTGTTATTATAACTTAAAATATTTTAATTACAAAAGACAAGTATAGGTTTGTAAGTATGTAATTCGATAGTGAAGTAAATTTCAACTCAATTTTGTAATAAAGTACTTAGGTATTACTTCTGTAGTTAAATTATTACTTAATCCTTTTTTCGCTATAAGTACCTATCTAACAAAAACAAGAAATATATTCCTTTCATTATCCTTCGGTAACTTAAAAATGATATATATAAATCCTTTTGTTTGCACATTAATTATCCATCCTCTCAACAATTATAGTAGTAACGATGTTTTGCCATTATAATTTATCAAGTAGATAGGTAATATGCATATATTATTATTCTTAAATTACATTAAAACTTTTTCAACTATTTTATCCTACAATTAAATATACTGACCACTAAACAAAAAGTATTTCGACGAATATTTTAACAAATATTTACAAAAAACTATTTACGCAAACAGCGTTAAAAAACTTTAACATAGCCTAGAACGCGCATGCCCCGACTGCGTTGTATCCCGGGGGCGCTTCGCGATTGTAGGTAATTATTTCACCACGAACTCGGCGATGTTCGAAAACATCGTGAGTAAACCTGCATGTCTAAAAAATAATATTAAACTATTACAAAGATATTACGTCCGCCAACACACATTGGAGCAGCGCGACTGTCTTTGCGACGGACAATTACTTGCTCTAAAGGCAGATTTACACTTCGACAAGTACAGTAGTTAACTCGCGAACCTGGCGAGTTAAGTAAAATATCTCGATTGAACGGCAATCAGTGAGTTAAGTGGCAAATTATCAATTAAGTTGAACGGGATAGCCGGCCGGGCTATTTTTCGGCGAGTTAAGTTCGATGTGTTGCCCTGCCGCACGTCTCCCGCCAACCGCAACTAAACTCGCCGCTCGTGTGAACGAGCGAGTTTAGTTCAGTGCATAAGTTGACAGGACGCAACGTGTTCGTGTTCGACCCTCAAAATATAAAATTTTACTGGTTTTAACCAAACTCGCCACGAAGACATTTGAACGCTACTGCCCACTTAACCGTTTACTGTCAACTGCCCTGTAACTAAACTCGCTACTGTACTTGTCGAAGTGTCAGCCCTAAAACTCTCTCAGGAAAGAGAGGAGACATGTGTCCAGCAGTGGGCCGTATATAGACTGTGACTTTACTTTTATATTATTATAAATATTATTATTATAAATATTTATAATATCCAGTATATTATTGAAAAGTTTCTATAGAATGAAAAAAAAATCTTAGTAAATATAAAGTCATGTGTAAACACTAAACAGTCTAAAGAAAAATAATATTGTGTGGATGTAAAAAAAGTGCACTCTACATTGGACGTTTTCCCACAGCTGGGTACAGGCCTCCTCTCATCTCCATTTGGTATTTGGAGTATGAAAGAGTCCGCCGCGTCACCTCAATCTTGTGTTGTGGGCTGAGATCACATGTCATCGATATTTAAATATTTTAGATAATCAGAAATCCTTACGATGTTTTCTTTTACCGCTGAGCGCTTTTATTGAACAATATTTTTGTAGTTCCTATCTAATAAATTATAATAAAATATTCATTCAAATATTAACTATCCGTTTCTCTACCACTCTCTTACTCTAACTTATCTATTTCTGCCGCAAAGCAGCAGTACGTGCACTACTGTGTTTCGGTCTGAAGGGTATAGCCAGTATGATTGCAGGTTGAGAGGCATTCCATCTGGTCCTTAGAGAGCGAGAATGCATCTGTAGGTTTGGTTTAAAGTTGGTGGCAGGTGTTCTTCACTTACCATGACTGTTAATTCAATTGCCACTCTAATTTATAAAAATAATTCCAGAAGGACTTTCTAGTTCTACTTTACTTAAAAACAAAAACATAAACAGTTGAAAACATTAGTGTAAATGTTTCTTTCCACTTCATCTACTAAGCTTAGAACATTAATGGCTGGGTCGCTACAGAGGTCTGCGCCGTAATTAGGTTAGTTGACGCGGCGATACAATTCAACTGGTACCTAAAGTTAGTTTAATTTCAATTTAATTTTAAACAAAGATTTGTAAAGTAAGTTGTATAAATTATACGTAAAGGACAAGTGGCCATCATGCTATAGCCCTTAGGTGGTGGCATAGAATACTTCCGACCATTTCGTACCATCCGTGTCGTTAGAGGCGACGATGGGATAATATAATAAGATCTTATGGCTTCAGATAGACTTTAGGCGGTACCATCTCGTTAACTCCAGAAGTAACATATCCAGGCCAGCAACGGGCAGCGGCGTCAAAGGTGCGAGACGTCTGGTACTGCTCTAAAATAGGCGAGACCCATGTCATTTTCTGTCCCATGTCTTGTTCTTAATTATTTTCATTTTCTCCTGTATCGTGGGGGCAGTTTATATATATATAAATTTCACAAGAACAAACATCCAGATCCGAACAATTATTTGTAGGCCATACAAATACTTGTTCCGTGCGGAATTCTAACCCGCGGGCCCTAGCGCTGCAACTCATTGCTAAGCCACTGCGCCACGGAGCATTTTATTGTGTCCTGCAATGACCCCTCCACGATCGTGTCAGATTGCCGACCCATTGGAATTTGAGAGTGTGCATTAGAGGGTGCATCTGTGCTTGCTAACACACTTGTGCACTATAATCCTGTTCTGCGCAGATGGCTAGTCTTCGTTGAGACTGGCCGCCGTGACCGAAATTCGATTTCATTATCATCATCATCATTACAGCCCTTCACAAGTCCACTGCTGAACATAGGCCTCCCCCAAGGAACGCCACAAAGCACGGTTTCGAGCCACCTGCATCCATTGACTTCCTGCATGTCTTACCAGGTCGTCACTCCATCTTGTGGGGACGTCCTACACTTCGCCTGCCGGTACAGAGCTGCCACTCGAGAACCTTTCTTCCTCATCGGTTGTCGGTTCTTCGAGCTATATGGCCGGCCCATTGCCACTTCAGCATACTAATCCGTTGGGCTATGTCGGTCACTCTTGTTCTACTGCGGATATCCTCATTTCTAAGTTTATCACGCAGAGGAACGCCGAGCATAGCCCTCTCCATAGCTCGCTGAGCGACCTTGAGCTTCCTCATACGGCCAGCAGTGAAGGACCACGTCTCAGTTCCGTATGTCATCACTGGCAACACGCACTGGTTAAACAATTTAGTTTTGAGGGTTTGAGGTATGCCTGACGAGAAGATGGGTCGTAATCTCCCGAACGCTGCCCAGCCGAGTTGAATCCGTCGATTGACCTCGGTCGAAGTTGGACTTACCTAGTCGGACTATTTGTCCCAGGTAAACATATTCGTCAACAACTGAGCTTAGTGCTCCCAACAACTACCGGCATAGGTGTGACATGGACATTAAACATGATTTTGTTTTGTCCATGTTCATCTTGAGACCTATCCGTTGGGAGACACTATTGAGGTCATTGAGCATAGTGCTTAGGTCCTTCAGCGATTCTGCCATAAGGACTATATCGTCGGCAAATTGAAGGTGAGTGATGTACTCGCCATTGATGTTAATACCGTATCCTTTCCAGTCTAGTAGCTTGAAAACGTCTTCCAATGCAGAGCGGTGAAGAGTTTCGGGGATATTACGTCACCCTGTCTTACACCTCTCTGCAGTTGGATAAGTTTCGTACTCTGGTTCTGTACTCGGATAGTCATCGTAGCCCTACTGTAGAAACACTTCAGCACTTCGATATACCGACAGTCCACTTGGCACCGCTGAAGTGACTGCAGCACCGCCCAAATTTCGACGGAATCAAAGGCTTTCTCATAGTCCACATACGCAAGGCAAAGTGGCAGATTGTACTCGTCGGTCTTCTGTACAATTTGCCGAAGGGTATGTATGTGGTCTATGGTGCTAAAGCCTTTTCGGAAACTGGCTTGTTCGGGAGGCTGGAAGTCGTCGAGTCTGCATGCGAGACGATTCGTAATGACTCTCGAAAACAGCACGTATACGCGGCTGAGAAGGAAATCGGTCTGTAGTTCTTCAAGAGAGCGTTGTCGCCTTTCTTGAAGAACAAGACCACCGCACTTCTGCTCCACGCCTCCGGTGTAATGCCACCATGGAGGACGGAATTAAAGAGCTTCTGAAGGACTTCAAGTACCGGTTTTCCACCCGCTTTCAGAAGCTCCGCTGTAATTCCATCCTTGCCTGGGGCCTTGCCGATTTTAAGGTGCTGGAGAGCCATTTTAATCTCGCTCAGACTGACGTCCGGGATATCATCGGAATAGTGTTGGATAAGACTCGTCTTGGCTCTTGGACTCACACTTGCGTGTGGCTCCAACGATGACGTGTACAGCTGCCCATGGAACCTCTCAATCTCACTCAAAATCTCAGGTGTTCCCGAAACGATGCTGCCACAATCGGTCTTCAGCTTTGACGTTGGCTCTTTCTTCTTTCTGGCAGACAGATCTCTGGCAAAGACTTTGGAGCCCTGGTTCCGCTCGAGAGGAATACTTTATGTGTCGAACAGAGGTGACACGAGAGGAACTCTTAACGACTAAATAAATATTTACTTGTAGTAATTGTTAAATTAATAAAAAACAAATAGAATCCTTTTAGAAGGTAAATATACTAATTACATTAAATTTTTGTTGTTATTTCTTTAAACGTCTGGCCCTTGATTATAATCTGTTGGAGTATCTAGTCTCTCAATATTTTTATTTAATTTACCGCTTATTATTTATTTGCTTTAATTAATTGCTTAATATTTTCTTAGAATTACTTATTTATATTTGTTTTCATTACAGTATTAAATTCATGAATTTTCGTTTCGTTTTAATTCAATTACGAGACTAAGGGCCGATTTTTAATCCTCAGATAAAAGCTATTCATAAGGTAAAATACAACATAAACAAATTAAAAACTACAGTTGTACGAACGAAATAGTTTGATTGTTTCGTTTTTATATTTAGCCAGGTTTTAGTTTATTTGACGGATAACTTTTAACTGACGGCCCTAAATCAAATAAGCTCTTATTTATGGTTGTTGTCTCTTGGTAAAATTTCATTGTTTTTTAATGATGATGATTTCCCATCAATTTGAAATGCGACCCTTGCACTTATCCATACCTCTTATTTTACTTTACACCAGTATGTTACAGAAAGTGCTGGACATGTGTTCGTCCGATATTTGAGAGAAATCCTTTTTATATTCACCTTATTCTTTAAGGCAAGAGTGAATAAGATTTTGTTACGTGTCTTAGCGTAACAAAATCTTATTCAAGTAAAGGAGGCAATAATAAATTACGCAGTCATCGAACAACACGTTTTTCATTAAGACCTGAACTCCCAACATTACATGGCGACCCTGCCAGGCGGTGCGCTGCGACAATGCAAGCGCACCGCCGGGACCTGCATAGAATAGTAATTTAGATATAGTAATTTATTGAAGAAAATAAACACATCAATATAAATATATAATAATAATATAATAACAAAGAGAACATAATACCGGATGTGCCAAATGAAATTTAAATTATGAATATAAGAAGAGACTACAATTTTACTTATATTAACAAGGACAAGGAAGAACCAAGGAATGACAAACAAAGAAGAAATGAAGAAAGACCTGAAGAAGAAATTATAGAGGAAGCTCTAGTTACATTGCTATTAAATCAAGATTGACATGTTTCAAGAAAGAAGATTTCAAGATCCAGAAAACATCTTAATCAAAATTCCTTCAAGATAAGAGTACCAATTTTATCAAAAATAAAAACGAAAGAAGAAAGAAACGTGCGGGAAGGTCCAGGCCCAACCACATCGGTGAGCTAACAAACAACATCTTCGAGTGCCAGAGTAGCAGAAAGAAGTCAGGGGTACAACCAGCGACCAGCCAAGTTCCGTAGCAGGTACAAGACATACCTGTCTCGAAAGCGCCGAATGTAAGTCAAATTATATAATTGTATCGATGTCAAATGTCAAATTATATTATTACTTAAATAATGTTATACACAGTTCTGGCACATGAGTACGGTACGGTTTCTTTACTCATGTGGTTCTGGGGAAAGAAAAACTTTTAAATCATTAATTAACAAGTAGGTAAAACATTAGCCGCAACAATTAATCGGTACATAATCAATTGTTAATAATAATAATTTTTTGCAACAATATTGTTGTAAAATGGTGTTTAAGTATAATTTAGTTCTACATATTCTATTATACTCGTAGTAGTGTGCAAATATCTATAACAATATTTATCGAAATTTTAACAACACTTAAATCATGCAATATTATTCAATTTATATGGTAACTAATGTAACAGCGTCAGAGGAAATACCAACGTAAGATTATTATTATGGCTCAATGTCATATACTATATTATGTTATATTATATACTTATATTATACTATATGTTGATATAATCATTAATTTGTTAATCATTATATATTATAACTTATAAATGTTACATCCAATTATCATTAATTTATTTCTGTATTTATGTCATATTTATTAATTATGACACATTTTATATAAAGTAATATTCAATAAAAAATCATTTACTCTTATACGGTAACGACCTACTTAGTAATTCGTTACCTTATAAGAGTTCTCCTAATTAAGAATAACAATAATATACACATTACACAGGTACATAACACCAGCATAATATCCTTAGATAGGGTACACATCGTAATAAAAACGGAAAAGGAAATTGATTAGAAAAATGCTATCCTATTATAAAGTATGTATGTCGCCGACCTAACAGAGTTTTAATAGTAATATTTCTTAACAAAAGTGAAATGTAACCAGTACCAGGGAATCATTTCACGCGGTGGTCAAGGTAGAAAAGCGAATACAAGTATGACAAATCACATAAAATATAAGCACAACGAGTTGATGCCTCAATTGTCAGGTTCTATTAAAAGTAGTTCGAATGAAGTCCATTTGTCTTCACCTTCTCAATCGCAACCTGAGCCCTTGTCACAGACGCCAGTTACATCAACTTCAGCGAGAGGCGAAGTATACATACAACAAACTATTCAAGATAGTGTAATGGTCCAGTGGTCGCTTCAGGACTCCCGATCAAGAGAAATAAGTGTTGCTATAGGAGATGATTGCCTAGGATAACCAATCTCTATCAATTGTGGAAAACAGTGGTTTTATCAGTCTAATGAAGAAGCTTAAACCAAAATATGTACTACCTAGTAGAAAGTATTTGTCAGAAAATATCATTCCCAACATTTGTGAGAAAACTAAAACTGAAATACAATACGGAGTGCTCAGCGTGCTGCGCTATCCGTAACTACAAATTTGTGGACAAATATAAACAATAAGGAAAGTTTTTAAACACAGCACACTGGTTGGATAGCGATATAAAATTTCGTCACGCAGTACTCAGATGAAACATTTTCCTATGTCTCACGGCTTTTATACTAATAATATAAAATGTGTCTCGAAGAATTCCTGCCTCATGGAATATAAGTGCAGCCAAAATACACGCTGTTGTGCGAGATAATGGGAGGAACATTGCAAAGGCTATCGATGAATCGATTTTCAAAGCAGTTCCATGTTTTATTCATACTATGCAATTGGAAATCCACCACTCACTTAAAATTGACTATATAGCACAAATTCTTCAAAAATCGAGGCGTATCGTTACTCATTTCAATCATTCAGCACCAGCTCAAAAAAAAAACTAAGTGCTATTCAAAAAGAACTTAATTTACCTTCACATCTTCTTGTTCAAGATGTTTCCACAAGGTGGAACTCTTCTTATTACATGATGTTTCGCCTGTTAGAGCAAAAACGATCCGTTTTTGCTCTAACAGGTTTGCTCTTTTTACGTGACAGAAAATACAGTTCATTTTGAGAATTTATCGACCGAGGAGTGGAAGTTACTCGAAAAATGCATTACGCTACTAAAACCGTTTGTTGAGGTGACGAAGATAATTAGTTCCAGTTGCTCCTCGATATCTGAAGTTATTCCTCACCTAAAAATACTGAAAAAAGCACCTGAATAACACAGCGACAGCGACCTAAATAACGACGAAACCAATATCCAAAATCCTAACTCCGAAATGACAGCTCATCGCAACTTTTGGGGAGTTTACCATGAAATGGTTACGCGAAAAGTGCACAATATTGACAACGAAACATCTAGTTCAGCTCACGAACTTCATTCTTACTGCATATTGCCAGTCTTAAAGCGAACTGAAGATCTATTTAAGTGGTGGCATGAGAACAGTTCTAGATATCCTGAAATGGCTCGTATAGCTAAAGTATATCTATGTTGTCCCGCCAGCACAGTTTATAGCGAGCGTCTCTTTTCGGAAGCTGGACATGAGACAAAAAGGAACCGCCTAATTCCAGATCGCGCCGAAACGTTGACATTTTTGCATCATAACTTGCCACTAATTAAAAAAAAGATATTTAAGTACTTTTTAAGCATTCATCAGCACTAAACATCTTGTTGCCAATTTATTTTAATATTGTACAATGATTCCATCACTATTTTTTTATATTTTATTATTCTTAATAAAGACTAACTAAATTTAAAGTAATACTATGGCTCTATGGTACCTTGAAAATGTTATTAAGAGTACCTATATTATTATTCTGTTTATTTGTTATGTATGTCATTGATTGATGATACTTAATTTCTGACTGATTCTTAAATTCCTTATAATATGGTAACAGATTAATAAATATATAAGTGAATAGAGAAATAAAGCTAGCTAAAGGTAAAAAATATCAAGAAAAAAAAGTACGTACAATTATTTAAAAAAATAATAATAAAAGGCCTAACAATCGAAAATAAGAATAAGGTGAACCCCGACCATAAAATAAATAAATAAATAAAATTCCTTTATTTTCAAAAGTCTTATAACAAGATTTATCGAGTTTTCCTTTAAGTTGTCATAGACACTTGTGTTGGGAATAACTCGCTACTTCCCTTACGGTTTGCTCAAAAAGACTATTAAACTATATTATATCTAGAAGCTTACAATTATAGAAATGTGGGTGGGAAAATTAGTTAGTGTGTATATATTTAGTGTGTGTGTGTGTGTGTGTGTGTGTGTGTGTGTGTGTGTGTGTGTGTGTGTGTGTGTGTGTGTGTGTGTGTGCGTGCGTGCGTGTGTGTGTCTGTGTGTGTGTGCGTGCGTGTGTGCATGTGTGTGTCGGTCACCTGCAAGCCCTACGGATGAGGTTCCTTGGGATCAGTATGGGTGTTCCATACAGGTACCGACATTAAGTTTAACCAGGTTTTAATTTATTCTTATGAAAAGTTTTCGACATCTTCATAACTAAGTGAGTCCAACCATTCTTTTAAAGTTTTCTTGCAAGTGTAAGATGACATAGGTATATTTTAAGTAATTTATTTACTTTGTTGTATATGGACGGACTGACAACTATATTGTCTTCTAGCGAAAGCAGTACATGCAGTGACAGGGGCAACAACATCCTTCTTTCTTTTATGACTTAGGTCGACATAAAGCAATGATTTGTGGCACGTTAAGATGAGATTCAGAACGTAGAGTTTTCGTACTGTGAGTAGGTCACTCATTCTATATAGTGTGTCAGTGGGAAAACGATAAGGTTTGGAGTAGATGACTTTGATAAGTGATCTCTGAGCTCTTTCGAGTGCAAGGAAGTGAGTTTTGTCAGCTCCTCCCCAAATCGAGATACAGTATGTGAGCACAGATTGGGCCAGGGCTACATAGATTCGGTTTTTAAGTTTGTTGCACATGACCTGCCGTAGTGATTTGAATACCCATATGAGTTTCCTAATGCGGTTAGTTAATAGTTCCAAATGTGAGTGCCAGTTAAGTCGTTGGTCCAACATTATACCTAGGTATTTAGTTTGGCTGACTTTATCAATAGTAGGGCAGTCGCAAATCATGTTTCCAGGGTTTGAGCAAGTGTGGATTTTTATGGTAAAGTGATGGTCAGGTTGGGATTTGTTAGAAGGAGTGAAGCAGATGTAGTTTGTTTTTGGGTGTTCAAGGTAAGAAGGTTATCTCTAAGCCAATTAGATACGATGATTAAACCCTTTCAGTACCTGCTTGGACAGTATTCAGGTGCTACCAGTAAAACAAGAGCAGTGTCGTCCGCGTAGGGTATATCCTGCCCCGACATCTCGTAGATTACATAGATCATTTATGTATATTAAAAGAGAGTCGGGCCCAGGACACTACCCTGCAGGACACCAAAACTAGGCGTGGCTTTATCACTATATAAATTATTTATTTTACTTGCTGAGTTCTGTCCTGTAGGTAACTTTTAAAAGCATTAGTGGGTATCCTAATACCTATGCTTTGTAGCCTGTGTAAAAGAATAGGCACAGAGACGGTGTCGAGGCCTTTTTAAATCCAAAAGACTGTAAGGCATTTGCTGCCATTGTCTACTTCACCAACTATAGTAGAAGTGAGATCAAGAATCGCATCTTGAGTTGAAAGACCCTTTCTAAAACCATATTGGGAATTTGATAATAATTTATATTTATTGGAAATCAACTAATCTATTGTTAAGCAACTTTTCAATTATTTTGGAGATGGAGGTAAGGACAGAGATAGGCCTATAATTGTTTACATCCTGTTTGTCTCCACTCTTATGCACAGGGGTTATCATAGACCTCTTTAAGACGCTGGGGAATACACCAGTACTAAAGCAAAGGTTTGCGAGGTTACGTATGTACGGTACAACAAAGGCTCTAGCATGCTTTAGAAAGCCAGTGCTGATACCATCCCATCCAGGTGAGCTCCCAGAGTCGAGACTCATCAAGATGCTCTCGACTTCTTTGTCGTCAGTGTTTAGCAGGACGAAGGATGAGGGCTGTGTATAGTTAGAGATAGGAGCTACTAGTACCCGACTTCTAGTACCTAAGTTTGTAGTAATTATTCCAGCTAGGTTATTGCCTATACAAGCAAAATAGTTATTAACATAGTTAACCGAATCTAGTGGTAGAGGTTTTAAGTTAATTAGGGCTACATTATTAGTCTTGGGTGGTTTGTACCGAGTTATCTCATTTACTGTATTCCAGAATTTACGGGGGTTATTAGCAGATTTATTAATAAGTTTGCCATAATGCTGTCGTTTAAGTTTTTTGATGAGATTGGAACAGTAATTTCGAAAACGTTTGTAAGTTATTATTAAAATTGTATTATGGGGGTCCTTTTCTACCTTTTGTTGCAAGTAATTTCTTTGCCTTATGCCTCAGAGCTCCGGGAGTTATCCAGGGTTTTAATATCTTTTATTGTTAGAAAAGTAGGTTAGTTTAGAATTATGTTGGATAGCTGACTTAATTATATTAATAAAAGTGTTGGCAAATTCTTCAGGGCTATTTGGCAATTCTGAAAAGGATACTTGTCGATATGAGAGTATTATATGCCCCATCAAAATCTGTAGTTAGTTTAGACTTAGTTGGAGCTTTGTGGGTGGATGTTTTATATAACTGAAGCAACACAAGATTGTGGTCTGTGACCGTCGTGTTAAGGACGGCGATAAAAGCTGCAGTGAGGTTGACTTCAAGTTTTATCATTACGTGGTCGAGGCAGGATCTCTTTCTCGTAGGTAGAGTGACCAGGTAATAAGCCATGCAGGGATAGTGCGTCTAAGTAGCTGAGTCTATTACGGCGATACTGAGGCTTCTCTGTAGCTATGGGAAGCAGGTTAATGTTTATGTCACCTATGACAGACACATTTTTATGATGACTAATAGTTTCAGATGTAAGTCGAGGGGAGCTAGTAAAGCTATCGGCGTTTAGAAAGAGGGGCAGTATATACCCAGACCAAATCTATAAAGTTAGATAGGTAATTATTTGCATTTCTGTATTAGGGATATTAATGCTATCCAAAATGCTACTAACAAGTTACACATAATAACTATAGGGATCGATGCACACAACTACACGTGAACAAAAAATAATCAAATACAATAAACACATTTCCTTTTTTTTTTTTTATAGGATAGGGTGACAAACGAGCACACAGTCCACCTGATGGTAAGTGGTTGCTGTGACCCATGGACATCTACATCTATCCTGATTACGAATAAAATGCAAATGCGTTGTCACCCGTGAGGACTAAGATGGAATGCCTCTTTTCCAGTAAAAGGGTCTCGGTTCTCTACACTCACCATACGAAACACAGCAGTGTTAAACTGCTATTTTACGCTGGTATTCTGTGAGCGTGGTCCTTCCCGGTCGAGCCGACCCATTCGTGCTACAACTATACTACTAATATAGCTGCAGCATGGCTCTACCACGTACAAAGTTTAATTGTTTACCACATTTTATATGAATTTACGAGATTTTTTTCATATTTAGGCACATTGATTCATATTTGCAATAACACTACCTTAAATTTTAGTTTATGTCAAATTTGTACATTTTAAACTAAATTAGGTATATTATATTGCTTACTAAAGTTAAATCCAAAGTGTGTAGTGAAGTTACAGCCTATATACGTCCCACTGCTGGGCACAGGCCTCCTCTCATTTCTGAGAGGGTTTTGTGTGTGTAGTGTGTAGATAAGCTATTATTATAAATTTAATAATGTAATAGTTTTTTTTTTCTTTATAAAAGACAACGTAACCTAAATTTATGTTATCTGCTTAAAATAAAATACTTTTTCTAATGTTAATAAATATTTTGTTAAACAAACTTTAGCTGTGTACCTAAATAGTGTATTATTTTCTTATATAAATTTCTGTTTCAATTAAGATAAACATATTCCTTAGAAGTCATGAAATAATGAATTTTCGAAATTATAAATAACTTAAATAATAAATATTTGTTAATGTACCTATATAAAAGTATTATAAAAATTGAGTGTATCCATCTATATTAGAGGTATAAACTACAGTGGAGCCCCGGTAATCCGACAAATATTTTGCAAGGCAGTGTCGGACTAACGAATTTGTCGGATTATAGAGTACTGCCTAAGACCCCCTAAAGTCCGGAATTTTTTATAAAAGAGTACCTTGTAATCCGACAAATTCCAGATCCAATGATAAGATTCTATATGTTATACCTATATATGTACTATCTTCATCACATGTAGTCAAATTCAAACTAAGCAATCAGAATCAAAATAATACCCTACGCGTCGAGCACAATAGTGGTGTTGCGTACAAGTTATAACTTGTTCAATCATGCATTTGCGAAGATTGTCAAAAAAATATCTAATGATAAATAATAGACCATGTCGGATTACAGGGGGTGCCGGATTAGACAGGGGCCGGATTACCGGGGGTCCACTGTATTAGGCAAGATAAATTAATTTTATTCACGATATCATTATAATGCATTGTTAAAACTAGGTAGGTACATACCATTATACGACGTAATCAAAAAACGTTCCCATAAACGTACTCAGAAATTTAAAACAAAGGTGTCACAAACCACTTACGCAGCTGCGATTGTAAGTTGTATTTTGATCCCTATTGTTAATGATTTTAATTATGTTGCACAAGGAACGCCGTGGGACAAAACGTGTAATATTAAACGATTATCATATGCTGCCGACAAGCGGTCACGCAGGTATTAGGCGTATGATAAACAATATAAAGCAGAGATATTACTGGCCAGGTATAGAAAAAGATGTATATGACTTTGTTAGCCGTTGTGACCAATGTATTAGGCAAAAATATTTTAAACATATTAAAGAACCAATGGTCATAACAGATACGGGCTATTCCTCTTTTGATAGAATTTATGTAGATTTAGTGGGCCCATTAGTTAAGGATATAGATAATAATTCGTATATACTCACACTACAGTGTGATCTGAGTAAGTACGTAGAGGCTTATTCACACTATTTCAGTAGCTTCGGCGTTTGTTAATAATTTTATCCTAAGGTACGGGATCCCCCGACAAATTATATCTGATTATTTTTAAAATTAAGCAATTATTATCAACAGCATACCACCACCAATCAATAAGCAGTCTAGAAAACACACATAAAAATCTAATTTCATATTTGCGAATCCAAACTAATAATGACCCACAAAATTGGAGTGTTTGGTTACCCTACTGGAGTTTTGCATTTAATACGACAGTACACACAGAAACTAAATATACGCCGTTCGAACTCGGTTTCGGATAACTTGCAATTTACTCAAAAATTTAACGACCGAGATAGATCTCTTATAAAATGATCACGACTATCCTAAATAACTTAAATATAGATTACAAAAATCGCAATATGACGCAAGACAAAATTTATTAAATAGTAAAATAATAAGAAAACACAAATATGATAGCTATACCAATCCTGTTACGTACAATGTTGGTGATTTGATACTACTAAGAAACGAACAAAATGTAAACAAACTCAATCATCTGTACATAGGACCATTTAAAGTTCTTGAAAATTGTGACCCAAATTTAAAAATAGACTATAAAGGAAAAGAAATGTTAGTACATAAGAATGGAAGTAGGCCTTATAAATCGATATAACAAGTTAGATTTTAAGTAACTATATACAAAAAAAAATGTTTTAAAAAATATACTATTTTGTTATTATAACTTATATAAATAAAAAATGTTTTGTCATTTTCGTATAAAAGAAATCATATATATTTATTAAATATTTTAAGTTAGTTAAAAAAAAATTTTGTTTATCATTTTTTTTTTCTTTTCAGCCGATAGGCATGTAGTGTAGTGGTGTAAGTACCTAATAAAACTGTCTTGTAGTAGGTAAAGGAGGCATTAATAAATTACGCAGTCATCGAACAACACGTTTTTCATTAAGACCTGAGCTCCCAACATTACAGGGTTACCACTTTGTACCTCGGTGGAAATCAGTTATCAGTAGTGGTATAGTCACACTCGAGCTATACTATAGTTGTAGCACGAATGGGTCAGCTTAACTGGGAAAGAACTATGCTCTTATACGAGTGAGCGAGTATAGAGAACCGGAAAGCCTTTTTACTGTAAACGAGACATTTATATTAGTCCTGAGGGGTGACAACGCATCTGCTTTTTGGTTCTAATCGAGAATGGATGTAAATGTCCATGGGCCACAACATCTGCTTATCATAAGGTCGCCTGTGTGCTCATTTATAATCCTTGTTCTATAAAAAAGTTAGTTTTAAATTATTCGTAAAAAAAATAACTTAAATATTTATGGACGTCAACAAATGACAATTTATAATATACATTTTCTGTAGGATTATTACGTGAGCAAATTTTACAGGCAAGAGTGCCAAGTAATAAACTCAAAGTGTATTAAATATGAAAAGTAACGATTAAAATGTCTAGACGCTAGCAACGAATCAATGAACAGATGGAAACTGTTGTTACCTAAGTCTTTTCGTGGAAAATACAGGCTATGGAAAATATAAAACAATTCTAATATTACTTTGTTATTTGCTGAAATAGCTGTTAATTAATTACAAGAAATGAATTTTTTTATGTCTGGAATTTTCTCAGCGCTAAACGCGCTTTTATGTAATGGGTAACAAATAATTTCATGTTTTTTATTATTAAAAAATATGTTTTTTTTTTTATAGGAGAGGGGGCAAACGAGCATGCGGCTCACCTGATGGTAAGTGACTACCGCCGCCCATGAACAACTGCAACACCAGGGGAACCAGAGGAATTGCAGATGCGTTGCCGGCCTTTTAAAAAGGAGTAGGCTCTTTAACCGTGTAGCGGGGGTGTAAGAATATTCACCCACAACCTCATATCATCTAGTGGGTGTCGTAAGAGGCGACAGAGGAAATTTGTAACAGGAGATGGGCAGCAGCAATTTCCTGATAACAACCCAAATTAATAAAAACTGCTGTTGCCAACCCAAGGCGGGGTAAAGGGCTAAGCGTGGAAACAGTGGCAACATCTCCCCTATGAGGCACTCTATGGGGAAGGATATAATCATAGTAACAGTATAGACTATTATGGAATTTATATGATGAATGGATGTTAATATCATTCTCAGACTCAGATAGATATATACGTAAAACCTAAGCCAAACCATGTTTAACTTATTGTAAGAACACGCACTCTCGTACATTTAAATAATTTGCAACCAACAATATGGTTTAAGTGCATATGTGTGCGTGCAGCAGTGAAATTTTAGAGACTGATAAAGAAAGACTTCACGACGATCACTTGAAATGTATGCAGCTCTCCGTCTATCTTTTTTATTCGTCTGTGTTATTAACAAAAATGTTTAAAATATAATTTTCACATTTTATGCAATGCTTAGGCTCGATCGCGATCTTAATTGATCGTAAGTGTCGATGCAGTTTCGGATGGTAAATGCCAACACCTTAGATTTTTTTTGTAGAATAAGGGTAACAAACGAGCACACAGTCCACCTGATGGTAAGTTGATACTGTGGCCTGTAGACATCTTAATTTTTTCTCAATTAAGAATCAAAATGCAGATGCATTGCCAGTTGTCACCTCTGAGGACTATGATGGAGTGCCTCGTTTCCTGTAAAAAGGCTCTCCGGTTCTCTACACTCACCATACGAAACACAGCAGCATTAAGCTGCTATTTTGCGCTGGTATTCTGTGAGAGCGTGGTCCTTCCCCGTTCGAGCCGACCCATTCGTGCTACAACCATAAAATAGCTGCAGTCAACCGCGTATAAATAGACTGAAACATAAATATCTGCATTAAAAAAACACAATCGTATTGATAACCGCTATTTTGAAGACGTTTAAAAGATTTTTTTTAATAGAATATTCATATGTTTTATAAGGATCGGTGTATCCCCGCCTATACACCATCGGCTATGATTGACAACCACAGAATAGGGCATGATTGTCACAATCATTGCGCGGCTGCCCACACAATCGTGCATCCTACATAATGGACCATATACACCATCGGCCATGATGGACGAATACTAGCGATGACGATCGTGTGGAGAGCATGATCGCCTATAATCGCCCATGATCGGTTATGATCGAGCGTAATCGCCGCTGTGTCGGTTTTTCAGACAAACATCAAAGAAAGTTCGGCCATGATCGTGCGCGCGTCTACATGATCGCCAATGCTCTATAAACTTACCTTGTTTTATTTCGGTGTATAGTTAACATCCACCTTTGCTTCCTTTTTTCACCACTTTTAAGGTGTACATTTAAATAATGGTTATACATGTAAACTAATTAGGTAAATAAATAGCGGCAGCTGCAACTGTTTCAACGTCCATCTCGTACGGATGACAATACAAATATGTAGGATGCACGATCGTGTGGGCAGCCGCGCAATTATTGTGACAATCGTGCCCCATTCTGTGGTTGTCCATCATTGCCGATCGTATATAGGCGGGGAAATACATATTTGTATTGTCATCTGTCCAAGATGGACGTTGAAACAGTAGCAGCTGCCGCTATTTATTTTAATTAATTTATAATATAAATATTATTGAAATGTAGACCATAACAGAGTGATGAAAAAAAGGAAGTTGTTCTATTTTTACTTGTTCTATTTCGGTGTATGTTAACTCTACACCGAAATAGAACAAGGTAAGTTTATAGAGCATCGGCGTTCGGCGATCATGTAGACGCGCGCACGATCATGGCCGAACTTCCTTTGATGTTAATCCGAAAAACCGACACAGCGGTCATTATGCTCGATCATTACCGATCATGGGCAGTTATCCTATACAAGCTAGCCTTGAGTGTTAATCCTATATAAGCTAGCCTTCGCCTCCTTGTCTAAGTAAAGATCAAGGGGCGTTAGGCCTAGAATTGCATTAAGATCCGCTCCAGGCGATGATCGCATCGCTCCAGTTGCCATTAAGCAGGCAGTCCTTTGTAGACTATTTAGTCTGTCCGCAGTCGTCTTTTGATTGGCCTTATTGCACCAGACAGTGGAGGCGTAGGTAAGAGTCGGCCTCACTATGCTGCTGTATAGCCATAGGATCATACTTGGACGCAAGATGTTTATCCGAAAAACCGACACAGCGGCCATTATGCTCGATCACTACCGATCATGGGCAGTTATAGGCGATTATGCCCTCTACACGATCGTGATCGCTAGAATTCGTCCATCATGGTCGATGGTGTATATGCCCCATAAGACTGATGTCGGTCGTTACTAGATGAGGTGATCCTTTCTCTGCCTAGGAGTCTGTTTGGGTAGGTATCACACTCTTACCTATTTCTGCCATGTTCCGATCTGAAGGAAAGAGAGCCGTTATAATTACATCAGGCATTCTTCTCAGTCTTCAGTGGTGACAAATAATTAATAGCCTTCTTTGTCTCAATGTTATTACAGGTCTCCATGGATAGGCAGTAGCCACTTACCATCAGGTAGACTGTAAGTTAGTGTTTGGCTTAAGTTTTTTAAAAGAACGTAAATAATTCAAATCGTTTGCTGCACGCCGCTAAAATGCCCAAACGATTCATCCGATGATGGAAAGGGTACAGAGAAATTAAGATTAATTGTGTATATAATAATAATTGTGCTCGTTTGCCTCCTCTTCTATAAAAAAATCAAAATATATCCTTTAGAACACTTTTGAAACTTTAATGACAAACGAAGTTACAGTCCATCTGATGGTAAGTGGCTAGTACAGTCCATGGACACCTGAAGCCAGCTTCTAACTAAGAAGGCTACGGATACACAGTCACCTGTGAAGACTAAGATAAAATGCCTCACAACCTGTATACTGGCTCTCTATAATCTTCAGACCCAATCACAAGAGTGCAAGCACTGCTATTTCACGGCTGAAATAGGTAAAGAGGGCGGTACTTACCCTGACGGACTTCTGGGCAGAAAAGGAGTTCTACCAACTAGTAAATTATATAGATTAGAAAAAAAACGATTCGGGTTCACCATTGAGTGCAAAGCTAGTTCGTATAGTGCAGCATCATCCCATATGTGAAAGCAGTACTCCGCATCTAACCGAACCTATGTTCTGTATAAGGTCAGACAGAGATTCCTCGCAGTTTCTTTCGCTTTAAACAGAATGAACTATCCAAAATTGAGGTTCGGCGAAATCTCAACTTTTAATTACTTAAGTTGTTTGGTTTATTCCGAGGATACCTTATGATTAGTGGGAGCCAAGGAGAGAGTTCGACAATACCAGCCCTTGCACCCGCGAAGCGGGTATGCTTAGGCATTTCCCCATGTAAATAAAACAAAGAAGTAGGAGAGGAGCCAATTTGGACGGGTTCTTTTTAGATGTGGATATTATTTTTATACGTATGAAATATTGATTTTTGGTCGCATCTAATATTTTAATCAATATGTATTAAAAATAAAATATTAATTATTTAAAATCTAAAGGTAGCTCGGGATAATTACGATATCAACTTAGTTTCCCTATTACCATTGGTGCTGTATGTAAAGCACCCGAAACGTGAGGAATTTAAAAAAATGAGTTGATAATACGTAAAAGAATCCTTAAAATTAGTCATTATGTTTATTAGAAGTCCTTAATTCGATATATTGTAGGTATTATTTCAGTTTTAAAAACATAGGTAAGATAAAACACATGAAGATGATTTGATCCAAGATAACTGAAATACAACAACTACAATATAGAAAAACCTTTTTTCCGAGTCCCTTTTACGATTTCTCGCAAAATATCGGAAGCAGAATTCTATTCCAATCTCAGAATCAGACAAAGAGAAAAACTTCAATTAAAAGACCCCTATCTGTATGGTCACTTCGTGAACATTCTTTTTAAGCGATGGAGAACGAATGTACGTCTCCTACTTTGATTAGTATTCATTGTCTATCCTCACATGGAGCTCAGGGCCTAGACTTTTGTTGGTTTTCAGTTAGTATTTCAACTGGAGCTAGACGTCTGTAAAGTTGCGAAGTGAGGAGTTTATTCTTAGAGCGTTATCTTAAAAAATGTCACTACATCTACTGCTTTATATTTATTATTATATTTGCTATTATTATTAGGTATGTTGCTTCTCAGTAAGTTGTTCTCAAACAATTTATAAGATGGTAAGAAATTGGTTGAAGCTACTTCATTGTCATAATTAATATATTAATTTTGTAGAAATAGTTTACTTAGAACATTCTTCAACATGTTAGAACATTAACAATAGCTTCTTGAGATTTGGCAACCGAGAATTGTGTTCGGTATAGTGTACCACGGGCTAATGTAAATAACAACTTCGATTGGAAACTCTCCGATATCGGTACGGTAAGGCAACGCAAGTACTTGCCAGATCTTACTCCTGCTGATTATTTTTTAAGGATTTCGGGAAAATATTTCAATAGAAATATTTCAATTCGTTATTTTTAAAATTCCCTCAACTCAATTTTAATTTTCCGTTAAAAACTCATCGAAACCCGTCCTCAGTATTTTTATGGCAGAGGTATCAATGGATTTCCATTAAAATGACAACAATTCATCGACAATAATCACAGAGACATTATTTTTCCGGTAAAAAACGAAAACAATAAGAATATCTCTTGTATCATGGAAGTATTTTACACATTTAAATGAAACTGGTTTTTTCGGATTTTATCTCGTATATTAACTTATTTTACGTTCCCAGAGCATCGATTCGGAAGTCTGCAGTCTGAGAACACGTACAGGATCGCCCCACCACTACATGAGACTTGATAGACCACAAATTCTCGCTAAAGAACACAGATTCTTTCCAAGGATGATTCCCAAGGCTATTTAAATCAAAAAGCGGGAATATAAAATAAGTCGGGAATATAAAATATACGCGATAAAATCCGTGTAAACTACTTTCATTTAAATGTGTAGTGTTCGCGTAAACATAAATCAGTATTTTAAATAGGTAATATAATGTCCTCCAGACAGAATTTCTGTCACGGCGGCGAGCCTCAACGGAGAGTGGTAGAACCATGCTGCAGCTATATTAGTAGTATAGTTGTAGCACGAATGGGTCGGCTCGACCGGGGAAGGACCACGCTATCACAGAATACGAGCATAAAATAGCAGCTTAATGCTGCTGTGTTTCGTATGGTGAGTGTAGAGAACCGGAGACTCTTTTTGCTGGAAGCGAGGCATTCCATCTTAGTCCTCAGGGGTGTCAACACATCTGCATTTTGATTCTTAATTGAGGATAAATGTAGATGTCTATGGGCCACAGTACCCACTTACCATCAGGTGGACTGTGTGCTCGTTTGTCACCCTATGCTATAAACAAAAAAAAAAAACTTTGAAAGTTAAAGAATTAGGGTTGAGAATGGGTGAGTTAACCGTCGAATGCCTTTTGTACGCCGATGATCAAGTCATATTTGTATCGTCGGCAGCCGAGTTGCAAATGATGGTTAAATTAATGAACTGGTCATTACAAGTAAGGGGCATGAAAGTGAACGCAAGTAAGACGAAAGTAATCGTTTTTGAAAGAGAAGAAAGTAAAACGTTATGTGAAATAAGAATAGAAGGGGCGTTGATTGAGCAAGTGGATGAGTTTTTATATTTGGGATGTGTATTTAGCAGGGATGGTAGATATGATAAGGATATGAACAGAATAGAATAATTTTTTATTCAATATAGATTACATGTGTAATTCTTATTGAAAGTCATTTTTTACTTTACCACTTTACAACGACGAGTGAACGCAGGAAATAGAGTGAATGGGACTCTACACGCTATTATGAAAAGTCAGAATGTGTCAAAAAAGGCACGTATGGCAATTCATAATGCTGTGTTAGTCCCTACTTTAATGTATGGTAGTGAAAGTTGGGTCTGACAGAAGAAGCACGAGAGTAGAATAAATGCTGTAGAAATGCGGTCATTAAGGAGTATGCTAGGGATGAATCTGAATGACAGAATGAGAAATTGAGTGATAAGAGATAAATGTGGTTTCCAAGATGACGTCGTGACCAGGATTAAGAAAGGAATGCTTCGGTGGTTTGGCCATGTAGAAAGAATGAACGAGGAAAGAGTGACAAAGCAAATTTATGTTGCAGAAGTGAACGGCAGAGTCGGGAAGGGACGCCCTAGACGAAGGTTTATCGACTAAATTGGCGATATATTGAAAATGGGCTAGATTAGGAGTACCCTTAACCGACGAGCGTGTGTGCGCAGATATATAGATGTTAAGGAGGCGAGAGAGGTGTGTCAGGATCGATCGTGCCAAATTGAAGTCCGTAGTCTCTGCCTACCCTCTGGGTGACAGGTGTGAGTGTTTATGATTATGAAATAAACTACAAACGTATGTGAAAACAAACAGCCAGACTCTATTATAAAATACTTTGTATTCCTAACATTCTGTGATGCAATCGCAGTGGCGAAACCATAGGCGCCTCAGCCAGGTGCTTAGCTATAGCGCTGAATTTTTCTATAGAAATTTCATAGGTAAGAATGTCATTGTATGTGTTGCCCTGTTTGCCCAGTACAAATAAAAAGAAATGAAATAAAGCCACAAAAAGGAAAAGGGATTTAAACATGTTAACCGATGTAAAAAAAATGACGTTGCCGGCTAATGTTTCTTTGTATCGAGGAAAAGGAATCCTGTGGTAATTTTGACCTCGTCGGGTCGTTTGATTGTGACTATAATATTAGCTTTTCAGTTTCGTATCCAAATAATTTACGTGGTTTTATTTGTTTAGTATAGAGTTACGCTGTAGCTCTATTATGTATTACGGCTGGGGTATGAATTGGTCGGCTCAACCGGGGAATGACCACTCTCTCAGAGTACTAGCGTATAATAGCAGCATTAAGCTACTGTGTTTCCTATGGTGATCAAGCGATTTGGAGATAAATGATATGAGAGTTTAAGAAAACTTAAAAAACACGCATTGATAACGAACTATGGTGATTCTAATGTAGAGTTATATCTAGAGAACGCTAGGAAATAATCATGAAATTATTGTACTGTCATCAGTTTCTAATATGTCTGCAAAATTTCAGATTATACAGATGTTTAGAAGTAGGTGAAAACTGAATTACGAAATTCCATACATTCATACATACATTGGATATACGAAGCTTATATAAAGCGTGTAAAAAGATATTATTGTTAAATGCAAGAACTTGACTGTGTAGTGTCCCGTGGGTGACGTAAGACGTGACGCAGGAAAACAAACCAGAAGATGGGCAGCGGATTCTTCCTAATAACAACTTTAAAAAACTACGGTTGCCAACCCGCCTGCCGTGGCAACTGTGGTAAATATCACCCCATTGAGGTATTGAAGACTTTTTATACATAGGTTTTAACAGTAACGGCAAAAAGTTATTTTAAACAAAAAAAATATAATTTTGTCTTTGACACCCAAGCTTAGTAGTTCTATTTATACTTCAGTTACGTTGGCGAAGTTGCAATTTCAACCCTTCACTCTCGAATACTTTTGTTGACTTTACACACCATTCTGTAAGCATGTTGCCTACAACGTACTAAGCAAAGCTATACATGCACAATATATTAATATCGATAAACTAAAAGATATTATAGTATTTTTTAAATAAATAATCTATGACGATTACGACATTAATGACTTTATAAATTAAAATAATGTTGCATAACAATGGCATTTTAAACCATTTCTTTTTATTAAAACACTTACGGCTGTCAAAATAACCAACAAAAAATAATAAAAGGTCAAAATTCCGGCAAAGTTAAATGAAAGAATCGCGTTATCCCAGGCGTAATAACGCATAAATGTTTGTGTCGACTATTAAGCTCGAACTTTTCGGACAGGTGTTCGCTGAATGAATAATAAATTTTAACTTTTTATAACAATATCCGATCTCAATTTTGGGGTACCGCCCGGAGGCAGGTGGGGACGTCACTCGTTACAACTGTATTAGAGCGACGTATAAAGGTAAAATACAACATTAATTGCTGTCGGAGGGGCGACGGCCGAAACAATAGGGCCGGGTTTTTTTGGAACTATTGTGTCTGCGGAACCCCACCCGTTACGGTTGGCGATCACGGCCTGATTTCCAGTGTCGGCTGGGAAAAATGTTACGGTCTAAGTACGTAGCAGTAGGCTGTTTTGTCTGTAATCTACTTATTTTCAGAGGAAAATTTCATGTCGTTCATGCGTTTGCCGCTTTTCCCATTTATTTTCTAAGAAAGTATTTGAATCAAATAAAGGGTTTGCAGTGTAGTGGCGCCATAAGAAATACACTACCTAATATTACGTGGGTGTCGTAAGAGGCGACAGAGGGAAATGAAATGGAGATGGACTGCAGTATCTTCCTGATAACAATTTAAAAAACTGCGGCTGCCAAACCCGACTGCCAAGCGTAACAACTATTGCAAATATTTCGAGGCCTATGTTCTGCAGTGGACTTTTGATAGGCTTTAATGAATGAATGAATAAGTGAAAGGATTTAAATTAGTTTCTTATTTTATATATTTTACAGAAATTGTTATTAGAATCACCAAAATAATAAACTTCAGAGTTAAAATCTACGAATGAGTGTATATCCATTCTCGCCGTATCGTACCAAGATGCTAAGCTTAAGCAGCAAAGCGTTATTTTGTAGAAATTATTATACTAAAATTGTGGAAATTCATTAGCTAATGTCCGCATTAAAACTAAAATGGCTGTATTATCTAATTATTTACTAACTAAATAAGGAAAGAATATCAAAGCTGAGGTTTGTTCTTTAATAGAAGTAAGGGTGATAAACTAACAAACCGTCTACGTGACAGTAGGTGGATGATGCGGTTTATAGACATCTACATAAATCTATTCTTGATTAAGGCAAAGAAAACACAGCAACGTTGTGCTGGTATTCGGTACGACGTCATTATTCCCCGGTATTTGTGCTGTGTAGCCTTAAGATGGGTTTTCTTTTTAGAAATATTTATATAAACAATCCATTACATAAATTTTGTATTTATTGCAAAGGACTTTGTATGGTGTGCAAATAAATATATATTATTATTATTATTATTACAGCTTATTTAAGTTTACTGCTGAACAAAGGCCTACCCTACAGATTGCTTCATAGGGAGATTTTGCCATAGTTTCCACGCTTAGGAGATAGGTTGGCTCCTGCATTTTTTTTAAATGTTGAGTTGTTACCAGGAACTCTTACTCATTTTTTGTTTCAGTTTCCATCGCCTCTTACGACACCCACGTGCCGGGTAGTGGATATTCTAACACCGCCATTACACGGTTATTTATATAAACGATGTAATATATTTAACTAATAGAACGGTGACTGTGTTCATAAATTTCAGCAACAATACTTCAGTTTGATGGGCGACAGCGGCAGGAGCGGATGACGTGTTTACGACTAACGAGAGAATTTACAGCCTCGTCGTGATTGTCTGATTGTGAGGGGCTTTACTGCACTTCACTATCGACGGAATAAAAAGGGTTTTTGTTGAATACGCTCGGACAGCGTGTGATATGTTTTCAATGTAATTGGAACGTTAAGGAGAGTTTGTTGCGTGATTTTTGAAATTTTAACAAAACTCACGTTGGAATCACGTTTCCACGTCATCACTGTTAAAACAAGTTTAAAATTCTATTAAAAATATATAATACTGTGATGAATAGTGTGCTCATTCTGCGCGACATATTAATACTTTATTATCTATGAAAATTAATGTCCTCCGGAGTGAATTTCGGTCACAGCGGCCAGACTTAACGAAGAGTAGCCGCATGATGGATGGCAGCATTATAGTGCACGATAGTTTACACAAGCACAGATATAGTCTCTATTCCCTCACTCTCATAGTCTGATGGGACGGCACTCGCGTGTAGGAGATATTAGGCGCAATATCAATTCGCACTGCTCTTCGTAAAATCTGTGGAATCTCAAATTACGAGAACTTTGTTACGATCTACTCGTGAGCAAACAATTACAAATTAATTATTTGCAAAAAAAGTTCTTTTGTCAGTTTTTTATTGCAGCGAGTATAGACCGTATGGCCCAAATTTACCTAGAAATATATTTTTTCCTGTATCATTTTAAGAACATATATTCTTGTCCACGTACAACGTTCAAATCCGGTGCAATTATTTGTAGATTATAAAACACTTGTTCCGTGCGGGATTAGAACCCGTGGCTTGCAGTGCCGCAGCTTAGCGTTTAGCCATAACGCTATCAAGTCATTATCTAGAAAGGTATTATGCCCATATTTATCATACTAAGTAGAATTTTGGTGATTGCAGATAATAATGTGCAGATAATAGATAATACTCTAGCAGTGTAATAATGCTCCTCATCAACAAAATCTGGGGTTTAGTTTCAAAATGAATATTCCATTTTTTGGTCGCTAGACCTCACCTTGTGATCAGCGTGGCGCACCCCGATTATGTAGGGGCATGTATGAGTGTTGAATCATGAGCAAATCACAAACATAAGTCCTACACCGACAAACATCAAAACACAGAACAATAATTTATGTCATACAAATGGTTGCTGGATATATGCCTCCTAGTGATAGTATTTGCCTTGATCGTTTATTGTTTATCCTTTATTGTAACACACCTTCAACTAGGAGTAAAACAGGGCAGTCTTAATGCCCTTTGGCATTCTCTACCAACGCTCGGCACGTGCGAACTATCGCTGTGACAAAGAAGACGTCACTGGTTTGAAATCACAGTAGTAATTTTCTTTTTTAATAGATTTACTGTTTCTAGTCAAGGTGATTCCACCGAAGTGTTAAGCCGCGTATCGATTATGCGCTTCAAGAGGTCGAGCATTGGCGCGCGTTCCAGCCGCGCGAAATGGATACCGCTCTGGAACGCGCGCCAAATTGTTTGTTGGAACGCTCAAACAAAACAAAACGTGGAGCGGGTCGTTTCATCTGGTGTCGGTTTTTTACCGCGTATTAAAGTAGTTAAGTTCTGGCGCGCACGCCAGTTGGGACGGTTGTTTTCATCATTCGTGTGTTCGTTGCGTCCCGAGCTATGGATAACCAAAGTTGCCGTAAATTGATAAAATTATATGGTTCAAAAGATCTGCTGTGGAATATCAAAAGTAGTTTTTCAACCGACTTCAAAAAGAAGGAGGTTCTTAATTCGTCGGAATCTTTTTTTTATGTATTGTTCACCGATTATTCGAAGACGCCTGAACCAATTTGGAAAATAGTTTTTTGTTTCAAAGAGTATACTTCCCAGGTGGTCCCATTAAAATTTTATCGAAATCAACAATAAATTATTTATATTGAAATCGGTTGTACAAAATTTTTAAATTTTACCACATATATCATAATAAAGCGCTCAGAGAAGATGCATGGAGAGAACTATGAAGGCGGCAGCTGCTCCTATACGACCGACATCCATGTTGAACGGTCAAACACTGGAACGGCTGCGGCGCGCGCCAGGCGCGCTTTGTTGATACACTTCGAACATTTGGAGCGCGTTCCGCGGAACACTGGTCGGCTCGGTGATTCATGTAGCGCGCGCCAGGAGCGCGTAATTGATTCGCGGCTTTACAGTTACGAAACAAAATATATTAATTGACTATGTTACTTATCATAAGCTTTACATTTTTGTAGTTTTACAGTTACATCATAGACTTAATACTAAGGACTGACTTTATTATAAAATCACAACATGCATCGAATAATTGTAATGAACAATGCATGCAATAGCGTTTACACCACCATCTATTGGTAACCATAACATCCTTGTGATAGTTCCCATGGTCACACACACATAGACACATAAAAAAAAGCGCGATGTATTCACACGAAAAAAAGCGCGATGGATTCTCCTACTTCGTCACCATACGAAAAATAGTTAATTCGCATTGCACTATATTTAATAATCTTAATTTTAATAATACTAAAATTCCCTTACTTTGTTTATTTAAAATTAACACTGTCTTTTAATATTATAGAGTATTACCCTATTAAACTGGAACGCTAGGAGAGTATGACTTTAATTTTATGCAAATAAAGTTTTTAATATAACACGAGTTACCGTAAAGTAACGCCTGATTTATGATAGACTAGCTGTTCCCCACGACTTTGCTCGCGTGTAATTTATTACGATTGGATTTCATGGATTTTAATTTTTTTTGCGCATAACCCTATTTTATTTTCTAAAATAAAAATAGCCTAAGTTACTCCTTATAACATCAGCTATCTGACAGTGAAAGTCCCGTCAAAATCGGTCCAGCCATTCTGGAGATAAGCCGGAACAAACAGACAGACAAAAATTTTCAAAATTGTGTTTTTATTATTAAGTACCGTATACTTTCATGTGCATTTAGTAAAAAGCTGTTATTTTGACATTACAAACAGACACTTCAATTTTATTTATTTGTATAGATTTATAGATGATTGTAAGTATACACTGTCTTTGTAATATATCATAAAAGTAACTTAGTAACGTAACTTGACAAAATGCCGTTTAAAACCTTACACGGCTTAAAGTCTCATTTAAACCGCAGGTTGATCTGCCGCTTTAACTGAGACGCCGTCAAATAAATGTTAAATAGCTCTTAAAACCGTTTTATGTTCGCGACCATTTGAAAGCTCGTGCCGGGGTTATTTCGGTAGACATGATTAATTTGACATTTGTATGTAAAGACTATCAGAAAGGAATTTAGAGTCTCTCAAATATTAAATAGATGGAATAGCTTAAATTGAAATTATTGATTAAAACGTTTCTAAGCATTAGGTATTCAAGATTTTCCATTACATTAGATATTAAATGATTAATTCGCTTCTATTGCTTTTAATTATAATTTTGATTTTACCGTACCGACAAGTAGATGTGAGTGATTCGAATACTTCCACTAATTTAATCAGATCGTCAACTTATGAAGCGTTTTAAAATAGGTTTTTTTTTACTAGATCCTAGGACTCCTGACGAAGCCTGACGTCTAAGAGTTGGTCTGGGTAGATACTACCCTCTTGTCTGTTTCTGCCGCCCAGCAGTTGTGTTGTGATATCTTCCGGTCTGAAGATTATAGAGATCCATTCATCCAGTATAATTTCAGGCTGTGATTTTCACACGGTTCTGTCTTATTGTTGGAAGTGACAATGCATCTGTTATCTATGGACTGCAGTAGTCGCTTACCACCGGGTGGATAGTAAGTTCGTTTGATACTTTGATATTAAAAAACCGGTCAAGTGCGAGTCGGACTCGCTCATGAAAGGTACCGTACCATCGTAAAACACGTTTCTAGTAGGGGAGCCCCTTTTAAATTTTATTATTTGTTGTTATGGCGGCAACAGAAATACACATTCTGTGAAAATTTCAACTGTCTACCTATTACGGATAATGAGATACAGCCCGCTGACAAACAGACAGACAGGCAGACAGACAGACGGACGGACGGACGGACGGACGGACGGACAGCGGAGGCTTAGTAATAGGGTCCCGTTGGTTACCCTATGGGTACGGAACCCTAAAAACACGTTTCTAGTAGGGCAGCCCCCTTTAACTTTTAATTTATTTTTATTTTTATTATTTCTTGTAATAGCGACAACACAAATACATATTCTGTGAAAAGTTCAACTGTCTACCTATTACGGATCATGAGATACAGCCCGCTGACAGACAGACGGACGGGCAGACGGACGGACGGACGGACGGACGGACGCACAGTAATAGCACAGCCTAAGAAGAACATACAGTCAGTCATCGCGTTTGATGTTGTCGGTGTTGAAAAGCCGACATAAACAATAAATTGCTAGGGTTGTCAGAACGGAAAGTAATAAAAAAAACGTGATTTTATTTATTTCACGTTTAAACAAATTAATGTGTATATGGAGGAAACTGATGAAACTAATTCCTTATTAATCTTTAAATGAGGACGACCCACAGTTTCTTACCGCACATTTAGTGTGAACCATTTTTATTTATTTGCGTGACAGGACGCATCTCGCACCGCACCGCACCGCACGATTGCCCCGTCTAGACGCCTTCGATGACCGACTGTTAAGGTGTGTCCAAACACGGCGTGCAAGGCAGCTACACGCGGCATTCACGGGACACAAATTTGCCGCGCGACTAGTTTAGACCTTCTGCGCGACATATCCGAGACACGCCGCGCTCTTTATATGCCGCAACTTGTAGTAAGACTGTGGTAATCGTTAGGACGGATAGTAATAGAGTCTCGTTGGTTACGGAACCCTAAAAACTATACGAAATAAAATAGTCTTATTCATATTATTTCGTTAATCTGGTGATTAAGCCGATATTGGTTTCTGACACATCATGATGGATATTTATAAAATTTACGTAAATGTATGAAACATTGTATGTTAACTTATGCGAAAGCATGTTAACAATATTTTCATAATATTTTCGTCACTTTGTATCAGAATTTACTATCGGTATTTCTTATAGTAGTTTATAACAGTCTATGTTTAATGATCAGTAAAAGTGCAGCTACAAGTGAAATTTTCTTTATAAGTTTACAAAAATCTATGTGTGGCGTAATGTTTACTTACTTTAAGCCATTGCTTGACTACCATAAACCTGGTGGTAAGGTGAGCGTAATAAAAGCCTTTTCACTCTTTGAAGAAATTCAGATAATAATCGGACGGTAAGACAAACAAATTGCTCGCGGGTCGTCTTAAGGTGGGTTTAGAGCAAACGAGCAAAGAGCAAGAGCTAGAACAAGAAAGTACTTTCATAACCATTTCGTGTAAATAAGAATTCGTTCTTAGCGTTCACACCAAAATAATCCCAACGAGCAAAAATGAGAACAACAAGAACTAGAATTCTTGCACATGCTCTAGAGATAATTAGAAAAGATACACGAGTGTTCGTTGCCCATTTGTCAAGTGTTTGTGGCAGGTAAAGATACGGCGGTAAGATTTGCATTGATTTGCAAGAGAGTCCATCTTATTTATAGCTTCTTTAACACTAAGTTTCACTGTAGTTGCAATTTCCTGCCAATTGTGATTAAATTTTTTATAATTATCATAATTAGGGTCCCACAGGTTTCTCAAATTACGGTAGGACTTGATCATGATCAAACATTTTTCTTGAGACCAGTCCATGATAACCACGTCTATTACCTCCTATTTGCTAGAACACAAGAACGCTTTGAAAAAACCACTCCGAGTATCGAGCATGTCCGAACACGAAAGAACGCTCTAGATTATAATGTTCGCTCGCTCTTACGCCGTTCATATCAAGCCCGAGAGCGATCTGAGAATATTCCATAGAATCTCTGCGAGCAGAGACAGAACAACGAAAGAATGCTCTGCCTCTGTTTACACTAAAAGAATTTGATGAGTGAGGATAGAATGAGCATTCGCTCGTTTGGTCTAACCCTACCATTATATAACTCCGACGGAATATCAGCGCTGCGGAAAGTTTTTATAGCTGTAGCTTTATGCTGAGTAGGTAGGTCTTTCGTTGCTGTAATCCAATGTGAACCTTGTTTAGTAGCCTAATTGCTTCTTATAGAGGACATATTTTTTTTTATTATGGTATTTGTAGTAACGAATAAAAATTTTCTCAATTTCTTTAAAATTATTCTACTCTTTTGCCGTACGGATTACGAAAGACGAAGCAAAGCGTTTGGTTCGATTGCGAAGAATTTTGATAATAAGGTACTGGAGTTCTGCCTAGAGGGAGGAGTACTTCCTCCGCACACTCTCCGATATGTAACCTATAGAGTACCGAGAGGCTGGCTACTCAATGCCTGTGCTCAAGGCTGACAAATTGGTTTCAAGGAAAACAAGGTCACAAGTAAGCCTCTTAGCATGCCTCTACACTGAATTTATCGCTGCTAAATGGATTGCTAGCCATATATGACAGCAGTCCTACATGCACGATCGGATTCGTAAGAATTTTGTGAAAGTCTGCTCACTACGACACTACCATATATAATATTTTATTCCATTCTATTATTAGAGATCGGATTAATAGAGCCGATCTGGTAATTTTAGCGTCTGGCGTAAGCAATATATAGCCTTAAGATGTTTTTGGCATTTCCCTCAGCCACTTACGAGACCCAGGGGACAATAAGGATCATAGATTCTATCACGCCGTCATCACATGTTAAATGGAAAGTAAATTACAACCAACCTAATACAAAAGTAGTTATTGAAAAATTCCAACACAAAGAAAGCCTAGGCCAAACTGACGCCAAAGCAATTTAATACACAGGTACTTACGTCTAAGCTTTAGGATGAGAAAACAGCACGAACATGTTGTTCATATTTACTTTTTCTCTCTAGTTTAGTATTAAACGATGAACATAAATATACATCCTAGTCGTAGTATATGGCACTATGTGGAATCTTTAAACGCTATTTCGGTTCGGGCTAGACTTTTATTTCTTAGCTCGAAGCTGCACTAGACTTTATTGAGATTGAAATGTGGGTGGAAATATTTAACTTCCGAAAGCGCTAAGATTCAACTAACCATAAACATGTTTTATCTGTTGAAAATTGAGTTTCTACGGGCGCTTCTCAGTTCAATGAAGATTAAGTAAGTAGCTAGTACTTCCATATTAAGTGACCCATTTTCGCCTTCTTATCTTAAGAGTAAATTTCACTATCTCTCCTAATCTCATGATAGGGTTCTACGTTCTTCTTCTAATAACAAAATACGTATTTCAGTTCACTTCACCGAGTTCTATGGTAACTCCTTTACAGTTCAGGCTACACGCCTTTGGAACTCCTTGCCCGATGACATCAGAAAAGCTCCCAATAAGTTTGCTTTTAAAAAGTTGGTGCGTAATCATCTATTAAAGACAACGCTTCTTACATGAATCATCCATGTCATTTAAATTGTTAGACGTATATATTCATAGTTATTTATATGTATTATTTATATACATATGTATGTTGATATGTATATATGTATGTTTATGTATGTATGTTTATATATGTGTAAATAGGAGATATTTCTATAGTTTATTTATTGTATATATTAGTAAAATGTATATATAACGTAGTTAATTATCATTTTTATTTTGTTTTTATTCTATATTGCTACACCTACGTCAAATTCTCACCACTCCATGGGTTGACTGACTAGTAGAGAATGTCTCAAGGTATTAAGTCCGCCCTTTGTATTCTTTTAGATCAAGGAATGCAATAAAGAATAAATAAATAAATAAATAGTACAACGCTTGTGAGTATAACCTTAGCTTCTATTCAGATACAATTCTTTTATGCTTTCAGCTTCATGAGTTCCGTTACCGTTACAACCTATTAAAGTCCACTGCTGAACATAGGCCTCCCCCTTAGATGGCCTCATAGGGGGGATATATTTGACATAGTTGCCACGCTTGACAAGCGGGTTGTCAACCGCAGTTTTTTATATTTTTAGTCTTTATTAGGAAGACACTCCTAAGTTATTTCTCTCTAATGATTTCTTATATTTACGCGAACACTACATATTTAAATAAAACTAGCTTTACGGATTTTATCGCGTATATTAACTTATTTTATATTCCCGATTATATTTATAGTCTGTGAACACATACAGGATCGCCCCCGTCACTACATTAGATTTGATAGACCACAAATCCTCCCTAAAGAACACCGATTCCTTCCAAGGATGATTCGCGAGGCTATTGAAATCAAAAAACATCCTAATTTCAATAGAGAAGATGGCTGGGATCCCATAATTAATAAAATGAAATCCCAAACCAAGCATACAACTGCAAGACTTCAAGATACTGTAAGTTCATACTGCGTAGATCGGAACAAAAATTAATAATTTCTAATCTGGAAGTAGCCGTGGTTAACTATGACATTGGGACGTCATACACCTCAGTCTCCCGTGACCATGGGTGCTGTAAATTACTTGAAACGTCGGGAATATAAAATAAGTTAATATACGCGATAAAATCCGTAAAATTAGTTTTATTTAAATTGTTTCCCTCTGTCGCCTCTTATGACACCCACGGGATGATATGGGATATTGGATATTCTTGCACCGCCACTATACTAATGCTACCGGCATTAGTTCGTAACAATGCATTGAGTTTTGGAGAATATCAGATGTGATCTTCATAAATTCTTTATCATTCTCTTCAAGAGACCATAGAGACTAATGTTTGCCACGCCTCGAAAAGCGCAGTCCCAGACGTCTTTCACCTTTGACGATGCTTCCCGTAGCAGGAGCAGATACTTAACATTGTTATCTATCGGAGACCATGGGCTTTTTCCCAAGTTATCTCCTATGACAAGAATGTTATGAGATGCGGTAAAATTGCTCGTCTTATATTTATTTAAAAGAATGAATAGTAAGAGGATAAATAATATAACAGTAAGGGATTCCAGAGTTCTGTCTCGAATAGGTTTATTTATAATTTATAATATATTATATTCCAATAGAGCGGTATTTTAAATTAAATCGTCTGCAACAAAGGCCTCATAAATTTCAATATGGGAAGTAATTAATTTCGTGGTACAAAAATCTATTTAAAACTAAAGTGATATAATTCTTAATTCTTATTTTCTAGTTTGTTTACGAAATATTTACAGATCACTTTAATATGAAGAGTATTATACTTTCTTTAGTATTTAGTTGGCAAGGGTCAAACTAGATGGAAGTTTATTGACTAAATTGGCGATATGTTGCAGAATGACCAAGTTAAGAGTAACCTTAATCTACGACGAGCATGTATGCGTAGATATATGGATGTGAAAGAAGCGAGTGAGGTGTGTTGGGATCATGTCAAATGGAAGTCCGTAATCTTAGCCTACCCATTTGGGTGATAGGTATGATAGTTTATGTTCTGTTATGATATGATCTACATTTCCTTCGATATAGAGCAGGCATTTATAAAAAAATAGTAAATGCCTCCTGGCATGTACGATTTATATGATTGAAGAATTTAAAATACCCAAGCGGCCGGTAGGCTCAGCAGAGCATCAAGAAAGGAAGAAAAATCTGACGTCATCAATCTGCCTGCCTAGCATGGTGAAACCTCTGAATCCCATAATTTTTATATTTGTGAAAGTCCGAAAACTGGTCTCGGCAATACGGGCGGGCATAAAAGCGAACATATCATATTATATACGAAGGTAGAAAATAATTAAAAGGGCTATAAGTGAGGGTATTATAAAGTACCAGTTTGGAGGAATCACTCAGTCAATCACTCCTTAGATTTGCCGTGAATCTGCCCGTCGTGATAATTCTTTTGGTGAGCGTAAAGAAGGTTACATGGCGGAGACGCTGTGACATCCTGATAAGCAATATTGCTGTTGGTTTGAATTTCATCTATTTTAATGTTATGTTGTACTTACTTATAACTGCTTAGTGTGTTACTTCGAAATGCTTATTATTATTACAGCCCTTCACAAATCCACTGTTGAACATCCATCGACTTCCTGCATGTCTTAGCAGGTCGTCACTCCATCTAGTAGGAGGAAGCCTTACACTTCGCCTGCCGTATGAGGCTGCCACTCGAGAACCTTTATACTCCATTGGTTGTCGGTTTTTCGAGCTAATCCGTTGGGCTATGTCGGTTACGTTGGTTCTACTGTGGATATCCTCGTTTTTAAGTCTATCACACAGAGAAATCCCGAGCATAGCCCTCTCCATAGCTCCCTGAGCGACCTTCAGCTTCCTCATACGGCCAGCAGTGAAGGACAACGTCTCGGATCCATAGATCATCACCGGCAATACGCATTGGTTGTACAATCTTGTTTTGAGGTATGTCTGATGAGAATACGTGTCGTAATCTTCCGAACGCTGTCCAGCCGAGTTGAAGTCGTCGATTGACCTCTCAGTCGAAGTTGGAAGTCGGACTATTTGTCCGAAGTAAACATACTCGTACTTCGAGCTTAGTGCTCCCAACAACTACCGGTATAGGTGTGACATGGATGTTACACATGACTTTTGTTTTGTTCATGTTCATCTTAAGACCTATCCGTTGAGAGACACTATTGAGGTGATTGAGCATAGGTCGTGCTGAAGTTTTCCAGCGGTTCTGCCATAAGGACTATATCGTCGGCAAATTGAAGTTGAGAGATGTAATCGCCATTGATGTTAATGCTATTTCTTTCCAGTACACTAGCTTGAAAACGTCTTCCGATGCAACGGTGTAGAGTTTCAGGGATATTACGTCACCCTGTCTTACACCTCTCTGCAGTTGGATAGGATACTTCAGCACTTCGATATACCAACAGTCAACTTGGCACCGCTGAAGGGACTGCAGCACCGCCCAAATTTCAACGGAATCAAAGGCTTTCTCACAGTTCACTTACGCAAGACAAAGTGGCAGATTGTACTCTTCAGTCTTATGTACAATTTACCAAAGAGTATTGGTCTATGGTGCTAAAGCCTTTTTGGAAACCGGCTTGTTCTAGAGGCTGGAAGTCGTCGAGTCTGCGTGCGAGACGATTCGTATTGACTCTCGAAATCAGCACGTAGACGCGGCTCAGAGGGTAAATCGGTCTGTAGTTCTTCATGAGAGCATTGTCGCCTTTCATGAAGAACAAGACTACTTCTGTTCCACGCCTCTGGAGTAGTGCCACCATGGAGGACGAAATTAAAGAGCTTCTAAAGGACTTCAAGTACCGGTTTTCCACCCGCTTTCAGAAGCTCCGCTGCAATTCCATCTTCGCCTCGGGACTTGCCGTTTTTAAGGTGCTGGAGAGCCATTCTAATCTCGCTCATACTGATGTCCGGGATATTATTAGAATAGTGTCGAATAAGACTTGCTCTTGGATTGTTACTCACACTTGCGTATGGCTCCAAAGATGACGTGTACAGCTGCCCGTAGAACCTCTCAATCTCACTCAAAATTTCATGTCTCCCGGAAGCGATGCTGCCACATTCGGTCTTTAGCTTGGACAGTTGGCTCTTTCTGGCAGACAGATCTCTGGCAAAGACCTTGGAGACCTGGTTCCGCTCGATCGCTTCTTCAATACAAGCTGTATTGAAGTTGTGTAAGTCCCGCCGCATGCATTTTGAGTTCTGTCTGTTCAGTTGACGACACAGAAGACACAGAAGACTGCAGTTTCATATCCCGTCTAACAGCCATGAGATTAAGAGTGTGGTCGGAGAGTTTTTGTGTTCTTCTGCGACGGGTCTTGCAGAACTTAGCTCTGACCGCATGGGCAGTTTTCACGAGCTTGTCATTCATATCGTTCACCTTATTGCAGTCTTCTAGGCACTGAAAACAATTTTGTAACTCGAGCTGAAAGTTTTCGGGGCTTTTTATTAGAGCACGAGTGGCCTGAGCGTTGACTTCATTAGACGTGACCTCTCCAACTTAACGTTTAGGTTTAGTGTGTATCTCGCCATTCGGTGATCGCTGCCAGTTTTCACCCTCGCGATCACTGAGACATCACTGGTCTAGTCATCGTAATGAAGTCAATCAAATTTTTTGTCGAACCGACTGAACTGCTTACTGTGTTGCAAATGTTGAATTAGTGTTCTATTACATAAAGTTGTTACCAAGTGAGAAATATTAGTTAAAGTTACAGCCTATATACGCCCAATTCCGGCATCCTCTCACTTCTGAGAGGGTTTTTAGGGCAAAGAAGTGTCCTCCGCGCTGCCCCAATGCGTGTTGGCGGACTTCACATGTTTTCAAAATATTTTTTTTTTATTTCTCAGACAAGCAGCTTTCCTCACGATGTTTTCCTTCACTGCCAATCAAGTGAAATCAGCACTTAAAATTGCAATTATCAATTTTATTGATGCCGGCAGCGATCGAACCCGGATTGCTCGCGTACTGTGAAATTTACAGTGGGCATATTTAGCACCTGAGCTACCACGGCTGACAGCCGAGTAATATTATTTTAATTAAACAATATTGAGAGTGATTTCTTACAATACATAAATACCAAATAAAAATTTTACCCTTCTTTTAGGCTCCGCCGCAGACGGGTAATATTATATTCGTATCGTTCATGTCGTAAAACAGCCTAAAATTTACTGACGACTTTAAAAACTCAAGGGTACTTCATAATACGTCGTGCAAGTCAAAATTAAGGCAATGTGAAGTGACCTTAATAAATCAAAACGTTAAAACTGATCGACTGATAAGGCAGCTTTTAGTATTAATGGGGTGCCCTTGTGTTTCACGAGAGTTTCCCTTCGACTCTCACCAACCTTTTTGGAGAGCGAAGTTGTCGACATCAGTAATTTTGTTTTTATAATTAATGGCCTCTTAATACCAGCTTTATTTAATTGGATACGATTTAATTTTGTGGCCGTTTTTGTTAGTTGGAGTTTCAATTTTTGAAGTCTGATTCCATTTAAAATCTAAATTCACATTACTTTCAATATTTGCATACTACGATTATATATTACGATTTTATTTGTAATTGGTTTTTGGTTAATTGATAGTTGGCTGGTTGGTTAGTGAAAATGATTTTCGTGTAATAAATGCATATTTTTTTGTAAGCATTGTTGAAAAATATTGGCGGTTTTGGTCAATTCGGAAAAATATATGAAAAGCGTAAAAATAAAGCCAGGGCGAGGGAGAGCTTTATATTATGTTATTAAGTAGATCTTTTTTTCTTTAATATTTTAACAATAATAATAATAATAATAATAATAATAATTTATTTCTATATTTGTAAATATAAATTAACAACCGGTTTAAATGATATGTTCACTTGAAGTTCGTCAGCATATAAATGATACTAGCAATATTTAAAACAGTCAGGTAGAAGATAACCAGCAAAGGACCCGAAATTGACCCTTGTGTAACTCCATGAGTAACAGGAAAAGCAGCTGAATAAATATTAAAGCCACCTTCATTGCGAAGTCAGACTCACTTAGTGCGACCAATATGCGCGTGTAAACTATCAAGATACCTAAAGGGGTTCCCTTAAATACGTACTATCTATCCATAATCCATAATATCAAATCTTATAAACAACCATTGACCTAAGCGAATTCAACTTACAGACTCATTCAATTCACAATTATTTTTATTTCGTAAATATTTGTGATGCGATAAAAAAAAATTAGGAACCCGGATCAGCTTAATTTACCATTGAGGAACAGTTTTCAAATTTATGCAATCTCCATAATTAAACCAGCTCAGAGGTGACTTTAGACGTCATGTTTAAGAAGAATTCATACTGCATTATTAAAAAAACTCCATGTTCGACTGTTCCTATTTTCTTATTTATGTAATAAACGATAAATTCACAAACTTAGACAAAATTTCCAAACTTTACTGGGACAATTCTAACGAACCGTATCGTATACGGTTCGACCTCCGTACCTACGAAAATCACACACGTTAATATTCGTAAAACCACAATAAACGTCTGCGAAAACACAGGAAACTAAACTTTAGAACAACACAATAAACTTGGAGGTCGTCGCAAACTCGCAAAACTATATTAGTTTCCGTTCGTCACGCGATCTGCTTATTGGAGGAATAAAAATAACATTATTAAGCCCAGAGCCCGTGTAGGAAAGTTACGATTGTTCCCTCATTCAATCAAATTGCTATTATAATAATAAATTTTGCGGCTCACGACCGTTTGTGGGTCACTGCAGTTATTCTAAACGCTAACGGTATAATGGCCGGGTAATAGGCTTTGGCTAAGCTATGTTGACCTGGTAATAGCAGTACTTTTGTAATGGAGTAGTCGCGCTTGTGAGTTATTCGAATAAATTCATAGAAATGCTAACCGTTACTGTTACAGCCTATCTAAAGTCCACAGCTGAACATAGGCCTCCCCCATAGATTGCCACATAAGGGGTCGGGATATTTATCATAGTTGCCACTCTTGGCAGGCGCTTTGGTAACCGCAGTTATTTTATTTTTTAGTTGTAATTAGAAAGACGCAGCTGCCCATTTCCTGGTTTATTTCCCTCTGTCGCCTCTTTTTTTTTTATAGAATAAGGGTGACAAACGAACACACAGTCCACCTGATGGTAAGTGGTTGCTGTGGCCCATAGACATCTACATCTATCCTCGTTTGCGAATTTAAATGCAGATGCGTTGTCAGCCGTGAAGACTAAGATAGAATGCCTCTTTTCCAGTAAAAAGGGTCTCCGGTTCTCTACACTCACCATACGAAACACAGCAGCATTAAGCTGCTATTTTACGCTGGTATTCTGTGAGAGCGTGGTCCTTCCCCGGTCGAGCCGACCCAGTCATGCTACAACTATACTATTAATATAGCTGCAGCATGGCTCTACCACGTAAAATACGAAACCCATGGGACCATATGGAGTAGTGGATGGTACACCGCTACTACGCGGTTAAAAGAAATGATGTCAATATGTAAATATGTACAATTCCAAGGAGATTAAATTTGTGCCATTTGTTGTAAAGACTTTCGGTCTGTGGGTTTCATGTGTAATGAAGGGACTAGATAAGAGAATAAATATTAAACAAGGTCTAAATGAACTCTCTTGGTTTAGACATTCTAAGAGGAAGCCAAAGTTATAGGCACTATGCGGCAATTGAGCTGTGATAAATGTAATTTCAGCTTTTAATATTATAAATGTTATCCTTACATGTAAAGTTCGTCACATCTTTCTCTTGGCGAGTTTAGTTTTATTTTGACGAGCAGCTGGCGAAAAAAGAAATAAAAACGAGATTCAGTGTACAACTATGTACGAATTAAAAACTCTATAATAGCACAAAGAAATGATCCCGCACTCTGGTTTCTAATATTTACGGAAATACGCGTTGAATTTAAGTGATATTACGAGTTTTATCGTGTTTAATTTAATTTTTATTTTAAATTCTTAAATTTATAACATCTAACGCCCCCATGAATCCACCCACGGGTAGTGTAAAATTTCCGAAACATCAGGAATTAATATTAAGTTATAAGTACTTACGGTATAATCCGTATAATTATTTTTATTCAATGACTTTTGCTCGCATTGTCAGCCTATCCTAAACCTAGTGCACCAATTTAATTACGGCGACAATATTCATCCGAAAACACCGCACCCGAGGCTAGTGATCACCAACGTGCCCAGCGTTAATTATGAATGCTGGTTTAGAGCTGAAAAGTTCAATATCTAGCGGTGGATTATTAACGGCTGTTAAAGAAACAAGAAGTTCTGCCCTAACCATCATCATCATCATCATTCAAGGAAGGCCACAAAACACGATCTTATCTTATCAGGTCGCCACTCCACTATGGGGCTGTGCTACACTCCCTTTACCTATATATAAGGCTGGCACTCGAGAACCTTTCTTTCCCATTGGTTGTCGGGAGTTACATGGTCGTCTAATTGCTATTTCAGCTTACTGATCATTTGGGCTAGGGCTGTTACTCTTTACTTCTGTTGCCCTAACGATATATTTTAAATACAATTGAGGGTGAAATTATATGAGTATACTGACCGGGTGATGGTAAGTGAACAATATGGTAATTTTTTCTCGATTAAGGATCAAAATGCAGCTGCGTTGTCACCCCTGATTACTAAGATGGAATGATGGGTTACTATTAATAGGTACCTACCTAATATAGCACTATTCGTTTATCACCACAAACCTTACGAAAAGCTGCAGAATTATGCTGCTATTTTAGGCTGGTATTCTGTGTGAACTGGCTATTCTCACCGGATCGGACGATTTCGTGCTCTGACCATAAAATAGCTGCAGCGTGGCTCTACCACGTTAAAAATGAATAAACTCTTGTTCATATCGCTTGTTAATCGTTTGCCTCACGTGATATTTTATTGACAATCACGAATGTCGGATCGACTATAAAAAATATTTATTACGAGTTGTAAAACGGCGGGGGTGCGAAAATTACTTATATATGGTGTTATTTTTAATAGGTAACATTATGGCCACTTCTCACAGTAATAACTAGATCTATATAGTTTTATGAGACCCTAGTTTTTGATTACACCTGACGTATTAAATAATTAAGTTATAGGTAAGTGCCAATATAGCTAAAGCTGTGGTAATAGAGGCAGGATTATGGGTTCACCTTAAAATTTCAGAGTACGTACGTGAGAAAATGAAATGAAATTCTTAATTGCAATTGCAAGTGCTGATTTTTTTTTACGTGCTCAGCAGTGAAAGAAAATGTCGTGCATAAACATACATGTTCAAGAAATAAAAATATATTGAGGAAATATGAATTACGTCAATACTTATTTGACACAAGGATGCAGGTCTATTTACCTTGTCAGGATGTTTTGCAATGTAAATTTTCTGTATGTAACTCGCTTCCACGATACAAAAGAAAATCTTAAAGTTCTAATAAAAAAATATATCAAATTCAATTGTATGTAGAGTAGAAGTAGTCCGTAATTACATGTTCATTTTGTTATAATAACGGACAATATATTAAATAACTAATTAAAGGTATAAGACCTTCTTTAACAAATATACCTAGCAAAAAAGTAAACAAATAGCAAACACTTTAAAACGTACAAAAGCGCACGTTAAATGAATGTAGGTTGATAGAAAGAATAGTCCACAGCCGTCGTCGTCCCACTCATACAACTTCACACGACGCTGAACACCTTTACAGCTTAATTGGTTTTTGAACCGCAGTCTTGCCTCTCAATATTGAGTACAATCGGAGAAAAAAGTGCATTGATTCAACAGTCCAGGTAAGCATTCGGAGAGTTTGGACTCAACACAATAGAACGTGGGCGTACATTTCATGCCGTCCCGTATCTATGAATAGGCTTTGTCAAAACGGGCCAACGAAAGTGGACGATATTCCGATCCTAATGCATCGAGTTTATTTTTTTATTGTTCCCTTTCAATGCTGGCACTGAGACTTAATACATGCATTTTTTTAATACGATTAAAACTAGGTTATTAGTAAAGAAAATTGGCAGTAACAGTAGTTGTTGTAATAACAGAGACATGAAGTAAGAAATACATATAAATGTTCTTTTTATAGGATAAGGGTGACAAACGAGCACACAGTCCACCTGATGGTAAATGGTTGCTGTGGCCCATAGACATCTACATCTATCCTCGTTTGCGAATAAAATGCAGGTGCGTTCTCACCCGTGAGGACTAAGATGGAATGCCTCGTTTCCAGTAAAAAGGGTCTCCGGTTCTCTACACTTACCATACGAAACAAAGCAGCGTTAAGCTGCTATTTTACGCTGGTATTCTGTGAGAGCATGGTCCTCCCGGTCGAGCCGACCAATTCGTGCTACAACTATACCAGTAATATATCTACCACGTAAAGTCAATAAGTTTGAAGTCAATAAATAAGGTAATTATATCTTTTAAAAAAATTAAAAAGAATATTACGAAAAGTATTAACTAGATGCATTAATTTTTATCTTTATATATTGTACCTAATTTGTACCTTTTCCTTGTCTCTCAGGGTTGACTGGCAGATAAAGCCAGTGATTAAATACGGAGAACCAAGTTGCCTATAGGCTTAGATTTTGCAATACGATTGTAAGTCAAAACATCTATTTCAGTAATTTTTTATATACGTAACCAACGGTAATGTGGTAAAAAACACGCGACTTGATGGTAAGTGGATGCTGTGGCCTACAGAAAATTTACTGACCTCGATAATAAATCAAAATGCAGATTCGTTTTATCCCCTGAGGAATAAGATAAAATGTAAAACAGTATAAAGTATCTTCGGTTCTCTTCAATCGCCTAAAAATAATTGTAAGAAGGGTGTAAATAGGAATGAGAATGAGAATAAGAATAGCAGCTGAACGAGGCGTTGCATTGATAACTTGATGATTTAGATTTAAATTTGTTTTAAAGATTTTTTTTAGATGCCACACTTATATCAAATTTTCACCACTCCATGGGTTGACTAGTCAAGAATGTTTATCAGCATTAAATGACATGAAAATGCCATAAAAGAGTTAATGGTGATATTTCAGTGAGAGTTTGAACTGGAGACTGCGGGACATGACCCTCCTCCGCACCAATTTGTCAAATGCAGTCTTAGCGCAGATTTTTCACAAAGGAGGGCATTGAGGAACCTACAGAAATTTTATATTTCGAGGACATGTGAAGTCTGTCAGCACGTACTAGAGTAGTGCGGCGGGTAAATTGCACTATAATCCTCTCAGAAATAAAAAGACCTGGGATCAGAATTGGGACGATATAGGCAGTAGCTTTAATATAATGTGATTATACTAGTACTTGGAGAAGTGAAAATTAGAGCCAACAAAATTAGTGACTTAAAGACAATATTTAAATTGTTCAAAATCTATCTACTATAGAAGATATATATATATATATATATAGAAAGAGACCTCATTTGCCTCGCCGAGAATGTAATCTTTAACCGACTTCAAAAAAGGAGAAGGTTCACAATTCGACTGTATTTTTTTATAAGTATGTTACGAGATATTTTCGCCAATTGAGACCCGATTTTAAAGATTCTTTTTTTATTAAATAAATTATACCTCAGGGATGGTCCCTCATAAATTTGGTGAAAATATTCCACATCTAAGGATGACTAAATAGAGTTTGTGACACATTGAGTTTGTGATATTCGTTAGTCCACTCAAAAGGGTAAAAAATAACTTTTAAAAACGTAAAATTAGACTTCAAGCAACAAAAAAATAGATTCTCAAATCGGGGCTTTAACTCTTCTATACACTATGGTTTAGTATAGTTAAAAGATTAAAGTTTTTTTTTATATCTAACTAAATATCAGTTTTTACTGAAAATTTTACTTCATTTTACACCTCTAAATGGGAAATACAATTTGAAAATAGAATACCGCACGTAAGCACTATACTGCAGTACACTGCAGATTATGTGGGCGACGAAAGCGGGCCACTGCAAATTGTCTTTATCTCTGTTCTCGACATAGACATTTGAAAATCTCCCAGCCACCGAGAACATTTCATTCTAATTCAATGCTTCCCAAAATTTAGTTAAAGCAATCGGAAGCACATATCCGTTGTTTAGACATTCGTGTATCTTTTGACAACTCTTTTGCGATGTCAATAATGAACTACTGAGATATTTGAAATATACAAAAATATGAATCGACAAGTAATAGCGGCCTAATGGTTAAGGACACGGATTATGAATCTCAAAAGTCCAACGACCTTTGTTTTAATTAGTTGTAGCACGAATGGGTCGGCTCGAAAGGGGTAGGACCACCTGGAGGTCCTTTTTACTAAAAACGAGGTATGACATCTTAGTCCTCAGAGGTGACGACGCATCTGCGTTATGAGTCTTAATCGAGGATAGATGTCTGTGTATATGGCACAACCTACACTTGCAATCAGGTGGACTTTGAACTCGTTTGTCAACCTTATCTTAAAAAATCCTATTAAATGTATTTGAGATATCAGAGCACTTAGATCATTCTAATGAATTCTCCTTGTATATAATTTACAGGTTTTAACTGTATACTATAGTAAAATTAAATTCTGGTTTGCGTGACAGCATACGTACGTATTGTTAATTTGTGGTTGTTATTATAGCTCATTACGGCTTGCACTTAGTGTGTTTATCATATATTACCATAATTCATCTTAATTATGTTAACCAATCAGTATGTCATTACCGCGACAAAGGAAGTCCATCTCGCCATTAATATCGACAGCTTGAATAAACGAGAATTTTATATTCTATTGTCTTTTTATGTTATCATCGTTCATCAAAGCCTTTCACAAGTCCTCTGTTGACATAGTCCTCCCCCAAGGAATGCTATAAAACACGGTTTGGAGCCACTTGCATCCATTGACTTCCTGCGTGTTTTATCAGGTCGTCATTCGCATCTAGTGAGGGGCCACTATACTTCGCTTACCGGTACGAGGCTGCCGCGCGAGAAAATTTCTTACCCATCGGTTGTCCGTTCTTCGAGCTATATGGCCGTATCTACGGATCTACTGCTATTTTATGTCACCATCACCGTCACCGTTACAGCCTATTAAAGTTCACTGCTGAACATAGGCCTCTTCCATAAATTGCCTCAAAGGTGGGATATTTGCCATAGCTGCAACGCTTGGTAAGCGGTTTGGCAACCGCAGTTTTTTTATTTTTAGTCGTTATTAGGAAGATGCTGCTGCCCTCCTGATTTGTTTCCCTCTGTCGCCTCTTACGATACCCCACGGGATGATATGGGGTATTGGATATTCTTACACCGCCACTGCACGGTAATTTTAAGTAAAAAAGAATATTTCGATTTTCGTATTGTTAAAAAAAAATGGTTACCACCACAACAAGAATTTCTTCTGTATTGTGTAGGCAATTTTGTACATAAATTGTACATGCACTAACACCCAACAATTATTTATTTAAAAACCTTACATGTAATTGCTTGGTACGGGATTTAAACTCACGACACGAAATGGATTAGCATACAACCATGAAATATAGTAAAACACTATAAAACTACCTTCAAGAAAAGAGCTTACTCCTTTCTAAAAGGCCGGGAACGCACCTGCAATTCCCCTGGTATTGCGGTTAAAGGTAAGAGGATGCTGTGGCCCATAGACATCTACATTTATCCTCAATTAAGAATCAAAATGCATATGCGTTGTCACTCCTGAGGACTAAATGGAATGCCTTGTTTCCAGAGTAAAAAGGGTCTCCGGTTCTATACAGTCACCATACGAAACATAGCAGCATTAAGCTGCTATTTTACGTCGGTATTCTGTGAGAGTGGTCCTTCCCCGGTCGAGAAGACTCATTCGTGCTACAAACATAATATAGCTGCAGCGTGGCTATAAATTTTGTTTATAATGGATATTATAACATCAGATGGGATCTTAGTCAAACGTTGGTCTTTCACTATCCATTAATTAAAGTCTTCCCTTTTCTTTTGCAGCGGCTTCAACTCTAACTAAGTAACATTTATGAATATTTGCAGATGTTTTAAGAATCCTTTTCATAATTTAGCAAAGGCAAGAAAAATCACATGGTGATAAGTTTCTAAAGCTCACTGCAGTGCTCGTTATGATATCTTTAAGCTTTGAATGTACGGTGGTCCAACGTTGAAATTTAAAGTAAACTTATTCATATCGTTTAATCTTGACGCATGGATTTCTTTTATTTTTTATATTACTCCGACGTATTTGATTTTATTCTAGATTCACCATTTATTTATGAATAGACATGAATACTACGCTTTCTGACATAGTTTTTTTTCTAAAGTTATGAAACATCTTATCATTCTGTTGATTTTCAAAGCAAAATTAAAACTTTTCTTTCTTTTTTCTTTTTATTATTATAAAACGTTATTCCACAATAGGATTATCTCCTGTATCGTGGAGGCGGTTTACATATTACATAAATTTCACAACCACAAAAATCCAGACCCGGCACAATTATTAGTAGGCCATACAAATACTTGTTCCGCAACACATTTATAAACTACTGCGCCACGGAGCCGTCAAAACAACAGGGAATGGCCAGCAGGATCTTTTGAAAATGACTCAAAATAATAAAAGAACTGTTCGCCTTTCTCGTCTGCCAAGCGTAGCAGCTATGGCAATCTAGGTAAAGTCAATGTAACGATTTTGTAACGAATGAATGAAGGAATATATTATGAACATATTACGATAATACCGCCATCTATTGGAGGTTATGAGATCTGTTTAGCGTTTCCCATTGTTAATTACAACCACACGGCAAATTTTGATATATTTATTTCCGTAAGTAACTATTAAATCGTCCTTAAAATTAAAGAGTTTCATGTTCAACAGTAGGCAGTGGTTCGCACTGATGTAGAAAGTTGTAGCAGTATATTAAATTAACTTTAATTAATTTCGAAAAAAGAGCTTGCTAGCTTATAATATGTTATAATTTTTTACAAAATAAATATGCTATTTATTTATAAATTAGAACTCTTAATAAACTGCTTGTAAAATTATAAAGCCTGTCCGGTCTAGATTTTGTGTTTTTCTTTTTGGCACCGAACCAACATTATATTATAAATGTTGGTCATATTGGTTCATAAATTTAGAATTTGTTAATAACTTGACTACAGCACCATCAATCTTATTATAGCATAGCTATGAACCACCCACTCGGCAAAAAAAAATGTATAAACATGACCTCAATCAGTCAAGTCGTTCAGTAGTTTTACGATCACTGACATTTGATGAACACACAATTGAAACATGATGTCTGTAATATTGAAATTACTGGCTACTATTAAGCTCAGCGGGTTATTTGCATGCTATTAAGACGTAAATAATCATTTAATTTTTTTTTGTCGGAGTGTCTGTCTGTCCAAGCTAACCTTCAAAATGGCTTAACTGATTGTGATGAAAATTTACAAACAGATAGAGAGCAATGATAAGTGGGACATAGGTGGGATATTTTGTCAAAAAAACTTTTTTTTTAAATTGATAAAATTAATAGGCTTTGACTATCTTAACACTTTCACTGTCCGGTTTTCAGAGACAATAGTAAGACAATCGCGATGACCTATATGTAGTGCACGGGACAACGAAAGGGTTAAATCTAAATAACGCCCCATATTAATAAATCCTATCCAGGCGAAGCCGGGGCGCGACGCTAGTATAATACAAAGATAAGATTACATATAGTTTAATTTAAGCCCCTGCCAATGTTTTTATTTCTTCTCATGGGTTTACTAGTAGAGAATGTCATTAGGCATTAAGTTGAAAAAAATATATTATCCGCCTTAATATAGAAAGTAGTTTAGATTTAGTCTCAGTCTCAGTTTTAAACTACAGTCTCTTTCAGTAACGATGCATGTGAAAATATGCTATATAATTAAAATGTGAATTGTAGAATTTGACAACAATTGATAAATTTTGCTAATACCTGCTGTGGCGCCACGGCTAAGGGATTTCTTTAGATAGAAAAATTCTTCTTAAATCAATGGTTAAGCCCAAGGCTATCAATAAACCAGTTTTGTAATAAGATGAAGTACAGTCACAGGTCTGGCAACTTTACCAATGGATGTTAACTTTACCATCAGGGGTGTACTGGTACAAAATTACGATTACCACGGAAAACGTAACGTTTTTCGAGATAAGCCATGTTTTGGATGAAAATACAATAACAAATTGACAGCATTGCTTACGATATGGCAACATGAGGGTTAATTCTGGCATTTTATTTTAACGCGGAATGGTGCCGGCGAAATAACCCTTTTGTTCAGTGCTCCAGAACTTTAGTTTATTTTTGTTTGAAATACTGAATGTAGGTATCTATATCTTTGTAGTAACGTAATATTAATGGTTATCAAATGTAATACATCGTTTTTAACATGTTGTTCTTAACATTTATCTATAACTAACTTGGCAAAGTTGCCAGGTTTCACGGTAACTATTTTTTTCGAAAAAGAATTTAAAAACTGGTAGCAATGTTTTGCGTCCTGTAAATAAATAATCTACTAAAAGCGACTCATTATATAGTTTATTAGCGATCCACCCCGACTTTGCCCGATTGATTCCTGGATGTCAACAACAGTGCCACCTAGAGGAGTAGTATAGTTAAGACCCATCAAGGTGAACCCATAAAATTTAATGAAATTCGGTCAAGCCGTTTAGGAAAATTTTATATAACTTAAATTTAAAATTAAAAAAAACCCGAAACAATAAGATCTGATGATTTACAAACGGCTAAACAGATTTTATTGAAACATAGCTAAGAATACTCACGATTAAGATACCTTTCAAATGAAAAGAAAACTTAATCAAAATCGGTTCATCCGTTCAAGAGCTATAATGCCTTTCATCCATCCATCAATTACAGCCTATAAAGTCCACTGCAGAACATAGGCCTTCCCCATAGATTGCGTCACAGGGAGGATTTTGTCATAGTTGACACGCCTGGCGAGCGGGTTGTTTTATTTTGAATTATTATCAGGAAGATGCTGCCCATCACCTGTTTCAATTTCCCTCTGTTGCCTCTTACGACACCCACAGTACGATATGGGGTAGTGAATATTCTTACACCGCCACACACACATACACACTACAAACTTATAACACCCCTCTGTTTTCGTCGGGGCTTAATAAAAATATATTTACTACTAATTATAATATTAGCACAAATTTACCTTCAATGAGAATAATAAAGCTGTAAAATAATATATTATTTGAAGGTAAAAGGTGTGTATATGTTACAGTCAAAACTCATAACCGGTCAAAACCACTTTAGACTGTAAAAAATCAGGCAAAGTAGTTTTGACTAAGGCCATTGGTCAAATCCACTTTTAACTGCAAAAATACTGGGTAATAGTGATTTTGACCAAATTACATCGGTTAACAGTGGTTTTGACCAACAATGTTAGTCAAAACTTCTTTTGACTTATACTTTTTGAATTTCTGAAATTAAAAAGTTCAATTTCTTCAATATTATATTTTAGATCATTATAATGTACGCGGCTTTAGGGTGGCCCAAGGGCCACCACAGCCGCACCTTAACCTACTGTTACTGATATTGCTAGTTTTGACCGATAGTCCGAAGTTTAAATCAAACAACACCACTTTGGACTAAGAACGTTGGTTAAAACCACTTTTGACCACAAAAATCAGTCAAAACTGTTTTTCACTAAGGGCGTCGATCAAAACCATTTTTGCCTGATTTTTGCACTCAAAAGTGGTTTTGACCGGTTATGAGTTTTGACTGTGACATATATATATTTTCACTTCACCATACATTCAATAGGCTAACAAGATAAAATATTCAGGCTTCTTCTAATTGCATATCATTATGTAAGCCATTAGACCACTTTCAGTTTTACGGAGTTTTGAACTTTATATTCACTTACTAATATAGCCTAATAATCGATAACGAACGTGGGATTTATTTATGTATCTGAAATGCTTTTACGATACAGGAGGAGTTTCTAGTGTGAGATTTTGTATTGTAGTAGAAACACTTGTCTTTTTGGGTTATTCATCAATCATTATTCAGTTTTAATACATTAAAAAAGAGAATTAAAAATATATTATTTTATAAAAATATTTTTTAAATAGGCATTATATTCATTAGAAGTTGATGAGCAAAGAAAAAAGATAGAAATAAGCTGATGCTTCATTCAGTATTCTAATAACCGTCTTAAAGTTAAAAGTTAAAGTTATAGCCTATATACGAGTACGTCCCACTGCTGGGTACAGGCCTCCTCTCATTTTTGAGGCAAGGTAGTGTCCGTCGCGCTGCCCCAATGCGTGTTGGCGAACTTCACATGTCTTCGAAATATTTTTTCTTATTTCTCAGACATGCAGGTTTCCTCACGATGTTTTCCTTCGCCGCCGAGCACGTGGTAAATTAGCACTTTAAATTGCTATTAGCAATTTCATTGGTGCTGGCGGGGATCGGACCCGGGTTGCTCGCGTACTGTCAAATTAACAGCGAGCGCTAACCATCTGAGCTACCACGGCTCCTGTCTGTAATAACTGTCTTATTCTGGCTTAAAAGGTAAAATGATCACAATGGAGTAATGGTGGGGATAGAGGATACTAGGTCCTACGTAGATCCTTTCCGCCTAGCAGTTCAATTGTGTAGTAACCCCTTTTTTACTTTTATTTATCTCTGGCGGTAAGAAGTAGTAGCTTAGTTGACATTGTGAAGAGCAAGTAGTAGATTTAACATCTAAGGCTTCATCGCCACTTACCATTAGGTCGGACTGGAGTTAAACACTGGCTGGTAATAAATTAAAAAAAAATAGAAAATTCTTTATTGTACAAGAATTATTTTGCATAAAGACGCATACGGAAAATATGTTTGCTTTTAGCATTAAGTCCGCTTTTTTAACTGACTTTAAAAAAAGGAGGAGGTACCTACTCAATTCGACTGTATTTTTTTTATGTGTTGACGTCCGAACTTTTTTCTAAGTGAACCGATTTTGATGATTCTTTTTTTCATTTGAAAGCTGGTACTTCTCATGTAATCCCATATAAAGATCAAGATCTGATCAATAGTTTTTCAGTTATCCTTAATAATTCGTATTTAATTGACTTCGACTACATTGATGATGTTCTCATATTATTTATATTGAAGTGGGTTGTACAAAATATTTAATTTTACCACTTGTTTTTGTTTCTATACCTTTTATATAAATAATTTAAATAAAATTAAACAAGCCCAATGGTTAAAACTGTATATAAAAAAAACCGACTGCGTAAAAAGTTTACAGAAAAGAGAAAAATGTCACTTCTATAACAAAGACGAATCTAACTACACCCCATATGTTCATATTCATAAAGTCGTTTAGGCTACAGAGCGTGCCAAAGAACTAGACATACATACATACATACACTCGAAATATCTTACCCTCCTTCTGTGGCAGTCGGATAAACACATCAATGAACGTAAAAACAACATCTAGAACAAATAATAAATTGACACTAGAAAAATCTAAAGAGAATATATCTATAAATCTACACAGTTAATGTACATGAATATACTCTATCAGTGCAGCCTTGCGATGAAGTCGGATTGAAATGAATCAACGCGTCTGTTCTCTTCAATCGCTGCACTCTCAGCGTTTGACCGACTTATTTCCAAATGAGTTGAAACCCTCATAACGAGCGATAGCGATTTATACGTATTCACGTGGCAACTATTGCTAGTGGAAATAGACCGTCGATTGTTTCCCCTCATGTTATTGTTCTGCATCACGTGTACATATTTATCTAGTTGCATTAGTCAATAGAAAGTTTTATACTTGAGTTGAGATTTGATGCAATCGAAAAATCCTTACGCTTTATTAACTCCCGTAAGTCACTCGTGCGAAGCTATCATGGTAATTGGTTTTTGGCGACATTAAATATAATTTATTAAATATTAATTAAATTGCAACCTTAACCGCAGTAGAACCGGAGTAATCGATATGGCCCTATTTATCAGTAAGCTGATATAGCAATAGGCCGACCATTTAGCTTGAAGAACTGATAACCGATAGGGAAGAACGGTACCCGTAAGCAAAGTGTAGGTAGGTATTCCATTTGTAGGCCCACTAGCGACGACCTAGTAAGAGATACTGGAGTCGATGGATACAGGTGGCTCTGGACTGTGCTTTCTGGCATTCCTTGGGGGAGGCCTGTATTCAGCAGTTGACTTTAAAGGGCTACGTATTTTACATATTTTTATAATTGGCAACATGCATTACTTCTTAAAATTGTACTTGTAACGAATGGTCGTCTTTTTCTGTTTTTTGTGCGACATTAAAATACCAAGTCGTACCATACGCAAGTGTTTCCTTTCACTATCCAACTTAAATGTACGGTCCACTACTCATCTTCACCACTGGCCTTCACATGGAAACTAACGTAAGATCTTATGGCACCCGATAGACGGCAGTATAAACATCTATGAGATATATCACAGAAATATGATACAAAGGTGAATCTGTATAGCAAAATGATTGGAAATCTTTTAAGATATTCACTCCCTACATGCCTACATTAAAATGCCTTTCCACCAGAGGATCATAAAGGCTAATATCGAAGGAAAGATCATTACATTTATCGATTATAATGACCGTGCACATATTCTGGTAAATTAGCAGAGGTTGTCAACTGCAAAAAAGATTGATTGATTTATAGTAATATTTAAACTATTTTTTTTATATAGAATAAGGGTGATAAACGAGCACACAGTCTACCGGATGCTAAGTAAGTGCTGTGGCCCAGACATCTAGGTTTATTCTCAATTAAGAATCAAAATACAGATGCCTTGTCACTTCCTAGAACTAAGATGGAACGCCTCGTTTCCAATAAAAAAAGGTCTACGGTTCTTTTGACTCACCATATGAAAAACAGCAATATTAAGCTGCTATTTTACGCTGGTATTCTGAGAGCGTGGTCCTACCACAGTCAAGCTGACCCATCCGTGCTACAGCCAGCCTTTCATAATAATTATTCCAAAATATTATAAAGTCTAATATCTAATTAAGTTAGGCCTAATTTACCTAGTTTATCGATTATAACAACTGTGTATATGCACATATTCAGGAAAATTAGCAGAGGTTGTCAACTGCAAAAGATATTGATTGATTTATAGTAGTATTTAAATAGCTTCCTATATATGGTTCATTGTCTAAAAAATATTTCTAAAGCGAAAATCACTGACAGGCGGGGTCGATGAATTTTGTTGTGTATGCTGAGTTTGACAGTGGCGAAACAGCCATTGTTAACTTTGAATTGGTTTAGAACTGGAGATTAACGACACAGTTTTTTTTCAAATGACCAGCATATTAAGTCTGCAGTCAGTATACAATGACTACTTCTAGGTCTATTTATTTATTTATTTAAATCAACCCATGTGGTTTATATAACATATTCCAAAACGCCAACACGCAATTTTAAAATTCATAGATTTACATTCCATAAAAGTCATATGAATTAAAATAATAAATTGAGTATACAAAATTAAAACTTAGGTAGTATGTCAAAATGAATAGATATAAATAATTGATAGAAAATGGTGAATTGTCAAACATATTTATATTAATAATTAACAATAAAATAAAATAAAACACGTGTGCGGTTCCCACGCGTTAGAAGTGAAACTTTCAGAAAACTAAACATCGAGAGAATGAGACGAATGCAAAGTATCAGGAGTAGGGTAATTGTCAAGTTTATGTAATTAAAATATAAATAAATTTATAATAAACTTTCTATCGTATTCCCTCGCAGGCTAAATCCTATAGATGTATATGTTTGTCTCTTTTTAGTGTCGCCTTTTCTTTTCATTGACGTTTAAATTACAACGATTCTAAAGCAGATTTCACTTCAAAAATCCAATATTAAAAAAATAAATTTAAATAAATATTGCCAAATGAAAAAATAAACCAAAACTTATATTTGAGATACTCGTAATACCTAAGCACAATATCGTGTAAAAATTTTACTGCCGATTGTTACACGTGAGTTGTGGTCATTGTCATTATTAAAGTAAATTAGTAGACGTATGCTTCCCCCATAGACGGTCATAAAGCATTGTTCTGTGCATTTTTGACTCCCTGCACGTCTTACAAGGTCGTTCGTTGAACAGTGTCGGTTTCAGTATTCCGACTGTAGATATCTTTGTTACAGATTCTATAACACTCTTGTAAGTAAGCGTAAGTAGGTTATTCATCAGCCTGTAAACTACCGGATATGGATTTTCCCTTAGGACGGACGATTTACCGACTGGCCGTCGCCTACTTATATCGTACATCTGCCTACGTCATCATACACAGGATGGATTTTAGATATTCCTGATATTTCACATAGATTTTACGATAGTCACTGAAAAAGACAGAGACTCTGATATATTTATGAATACTACTTTAAAGTTACAATAAAACCAACAAAATTAAAAAAAAATATAATCATAATTTTGTGCAATATTAAAGTTGTTTCATAAAATAAAAATACTTCGAAACGAAAACGTAGACGTTTAAATATCTAAACTGTAAATACTTTCCTCTTTCATTCCATTCCAATGTAGAGCAAGGAAATTTGTTAAACATTTCTAAGTGTAAGATTCGTACCTTTCAAATATTATATACACGATAAATCTGTAAAATTAGTTTTATTCAATGTCAAGTATTCCTGTAAATATAAATATAAGAAACCATTATGCACATACTTTTTAAACTATTATAATACTAGTTTTTATCAGCAACTTTGTTCGCGTAGAACACCTTGCAGATCTATCATAATAGTCTTTGGGCCAGTAAGTAGTTGTTCCGTTCCGGATTAGTTACGGATGCTAAAATTAATTTTATTTAAGTATGAGCATAATATTATGTATTATAAAAATTCTTAAGGTAATTATTTGTATGAGAAAAATTTGTATCTATTTTTTATATCCATGACATCACTGTATTTTTATACTTTTATACTTTTTAAAGTTATATATTAGCAATGCTATTAACATTACTAAAATTCTCTCCTGGTAAACTTAAAATGCTTGTGTTTGAAGTGGTTCACGACAGTGGTAGAATGGCAGATTCGAACCCACGAACTTATGAATTCGCAGTCCGCACCCTACCATTAGGCTACTGTCGCTTTATTCCTTCTCAATCTAGACTTGACTACAGCAAATACTGTTTTAAATGTTAAAACTAATTAACCCCATATGAAATGTTATAATAGGTCAAGGAAAAAGTTTCTTCGTATTTTGTTTGTATAAAATTGAAGAAAAATCTCTTTGGTTGTACTGTTTGTATCTGGCTGGTTTTAATATCAATACATATAGGACATTAAGAAAAAGAAAAATAAAAAGTAAAAACACTTTCCCGCCATTTTTCAATTGTTTTTCTGTCCGCCAAAATGAGTGAATCTAACGAAGAAATTCGATACATTCTGAAGTTTTACTACAAAAAAGGGGAAAATGCGACTCAACCTAATGCAGTGTCAGTAAGAGTAGAATAAAGTTGGTTCCAGCGTTTTCAGTCCGGGAATTTCGATGTCAAAGACAAAGATTGCTCGCTCTGGTCACCCTAATACGGATAAAGTCGATGCCATTTTTGAAAAGTGGTGCAAGATCGGCATATTAGTAGTTACAATATAACCGAGGAATTGAGGATTAAACACAAAACAGTTTTGACCCGTTTGAAAAAGGCTGGCTACACAAAAAAGCTCGATATTTGGGTACCACACGAGCTCACTGAAAGAAACCTAACGAATCGTGAAACGTAATAAAACCGAACCATTTTTAAAAAGATTGATCACTGGTGATAAAAAGTGGATCACCTACGACAAGAACGTGTGAAAAAGATCATGGTCAAAGGGTAGTCAAGCTCCACAGACTGTAGCGAAACCCGGATTAACATGCAATAAGGCGATGCTGGGTGTATAGTGGGATTGGAAGGGCATCGTTTATTATGAGCTTTGACCGCCGGGAAAAACCATCGATTCGGATCTCTACTACCAACATTTAGACTCAAATTAGACTCAAGCAAGAAATTGAGACAAAACGGCCGGAATTGATCAACGGAAAAGAGTGGTCTTTCATCCTGATAACGCCAGACTACACACATCTTTGGCCACTCAGCAAAAGTTGAGAGAGCTTGGTTGGGAAGTGTTAATGCACCCACCATATAGTCCTGACCTTGCACCCTCAGATTTTCACTGTTTCGGTCTCTTCCGAATTCTTCGGGTAGTATTAGGTTAACATCAAGAGAGGACTGTCAAAACTACTTGTCGCATTTTTTTGATCAAAAATCCCAAGATTTCTACAGCAATGGGATTATGTCACTACCTACAAGATGGCAACAAGTTATCGAACAAAATGGCACATATTTAATCATCATCATCATCATTACAGCCCGTCACAAGTCTACTGCAGAACATAGGCCTCCCCAAGAAATGCCACAAAGCACGCAATGCCAGGAAGAGAACTTGTTATTTTCTTAGAAGTCGGCAATGGAGCAGCGGGTGCTGTTGAGATTGCGGATGTGTACAAAAACATTTCTATATGTTACGAACATAGAGTTCTCATCTATTGAAGGCCAATACCATTTTTTATATTTCTATATAGTACATCCATATAATACCCAAAGGATGAGATGGGGCGATGAATTTGCATACGCCACCATTTCACGGTAATATAATTTTCAATGAATATGAAATTTTCAACGTCAAAAAATAATATAATTATCTTAATAGTTATAGAAAAGGAAGTAAGGAGTAGCAGAGAGAATATGAGCATTATACTGACAAAGGAATGAGACTTTAGCGACCGAATCATCATCATTACAGCCCTTCACAAGTCCACTGCTGAACATAGGCCTCCACCAAGAAATGCCACAGCACGGTCCTGAGCCACCTGCATCCATCGACCTCCTACATGGCGTACCAGCTCGTCACTCGATCTAGTGGGAAGTCGCCCCACACTTCGCCTACCGGTACGAGGCTGCCACCGAGAACCTTTTTCCCATCGGTTGTCGGTTCTTCGAGCTATATGGCCGGCCCATTGCCACTTCAGCTTACTAATCCGTTGGCTATGTCGGTTACTCTGGTCTACTGCGGATATCCTCATTTCTAAGTTTATCACGCAGAGAAACCCTAGCATAGCCCTCTCCATAGTACTCTTCTGTTTTCTGTATAATTTGCCGAAGGTATGTATGTTGTCAATGGTACTAAAGCCTTTTCGGAAACCAGCTTGTTCGGGAGGCTGAAGTCGTCAAGTCTGCGTGCGAGATGATTCATAATGACTCTCGAAAACAGCACGTAGACGCGGCTCAGAAATGCGGAATCGGTCTGTAGTTCTTCAAGAGAGCGTTGTCGCCTTTCTTGAAGAACAACACCACCGCACTTCTGCTTCACGCCTCCGGAGTAGTCCCACCACGGAGGACGGAATTAAAGAGCTTCTAAAGGACTTCAAGTACCGGTTTTCCACCCACTTTCAGAAGCTCCGCTGTAATTCCATCCTCACCTCGGCCTTGCCATTTTAAGGTGTTGAGATAATATGCTTTTTCGTATTTTATATACATATATATGTATATAATACGAAAAACTTTTACCTCGACTTATTACATAAGCTTTTGGAAACCGAGATCGTGTAGGAAGTCAGGTTGCCAGGAAGAGATGGAATAAGGGGAGAACTTGTTATTTTCTTAGAAGTCGGCAATGGAGCAGCGGGTGCTGTTGAGATTGCGGATGTGTACAAAAACATTTCTATATGTTACGAACATAGAGTTCTCATCTATTGAAGGCCAATACCATTTTTTATATTTCTATATAGTACATCCATATAATACCCAAAGGATGAGATGGGGCGATGAATTTGCATACGCCACCATTTCACGGTAATATAATTTTCAATGAATATGAAATTTTCAACGTCAAAAAATAATATAATTATCTTAATAGTTATAGAAAAGGAAGTAAGGAGTAGCAGAGAGAATATGAGCATTATACTGACAAAGGAATGAGACTTTAGCGACCGAATCATCATCATCATTACAGCCCTTCACAAGTCCACTGCTGAACATAGGCCTCCACCACGGAATGCCACAAGCACGGTCCCGAGCCACCTGCATCCATTGACTTCCTGCAGGCGTCGCCTCACTAGATGGGTGACGACCTGGTAAGACACCAGGTCGTCACTCCATCTAGTGAGGGACGCCCCACACTTCGCCTACCGGTACGAGGCTGCCACTGAGAACCTTTTTCCCATCGGTTGTCGGTTCTTCGAGCTATATGGCTGGCCCATTGCCACTTCAGCTTACTAATCCGTTGGGCTATGTCAGTTACTCTGGTTCTACTGCGGATATCCTCATTTCTAAGTTTATCACGCAGAGAAACCCTAGCATAGCCCTCCATAGTACTCTTCTGTTTTCTGTATAATTTGCCGAAGGGTATGTATGTTGTCAATGGTACTAAAGCCTTTTCGGAAACCAGCTTGTTCGGGAGGCTGAAGTCGTCAAGTCTGCGTGCGAGATGATTCATAATGACTCGAAAACAGCACGTAGACGCGGCTCAGAAATGCGGGAATCGGTCTGTAGTTCTTCAAGAGAGTTGTCGCCTTTCTTGAAGAACAACACCACCGCACTTCTGCTTCACGCCTCCGGAGTAGTCCCACCACGGAGGACGGAATTAAAGAGCTTCTAAAGGACTTCAAGTACCGGTTTTCCACCCACTTTCAGAAGCCCGCTGTAATTCCATCCTCACCTCGGCCTTGCCATTTTAAGGTGCTGGAGATAAATACGCTTTTCGTATTTTATATACATATATATGTATATATAATACGAAAAACTTTTCCCGACCTATTACATAAGCTTTTGGAAACTGAGATCGTATAGGAAGTCAGGTTGCCAGGAAGAGAACTTGTTATTTTCTTAGAATTCGGCAATAGAGCAGGGTGCTGTTGAGATTGCGGATGTGTACAAAAACATTTCTGTATGTTGCGAACATAGAGTTCTCGTCTATTGAAGGCCAATACCACTTTTTATATTTCTATATAGTACATCCATATAATACCCAAAGGATGAGATGGGGCGATGAATTTGCATACGCCACCATTTCACGGTAATATAATTTTCAATGAATATGAAATTTTCAACGTCAAAAATAATATAATTATTTTAATAGTTATAGAAAAGGAAGTAAGGAGTAGAGAGAATATGAGCATTATACTGACAAAGGAATGAGACTTTAGCGACCGAATCATCATCATCATTACAGCCCTTCACAAGTCCACTGCTGAACATAGGCCTCCCCCACGGAATGCCACAAAGCACGGTCCCGAGCCACCTGCATCCATTGACTTCCTGCAGGGCGTCGCCTCACTAGATGGAGTGACGACCTGGTAAGACACCAGGTCGTCACTCCATCTAGTGAGGACGCCCCACACTTCGCCTGCCGGTACGAGGCTGCCACTCGAGAACCTTTCTTCCCATCAGAGACAGAGACCTATCCGTTGGGAGACACTATTGAGGTCATTGAGCATAGTGCTTAGGTCCTCCAGCGATTCTGCCATAGGACTATATCGTCGGCAAATCGAAGGTGAATGATGTACTTGCCATTGATGTTAATCACGTACCCTTTCCAGTCCAGTTGCTTGAAAACGTCTTCCAATGCAGCGGTGAAAAGTTTCGGGATATTACGTCACCCTGTCTTACACCTCTCTGCAGTTGGATAGGTTTCGTACTCTGGTTCTGTACTCGGATAGCCATCGTAGCCCTACTGTACAAACACTTCAGCACCTCGATATACCGACAGTCCACTTGGCACCGCTGAAGGGACTGCAGCACCGCCCAAATTTCGACGGAATCAAAGGCTTTCTCATAGTCCACATACGCAAGGCAAAGTAGCAGATTGTACTCGTCGGTCTTCTGTACAATTTGCCGAAGGGTATGTATGTGGTCTATGGTGCTAAAGCCTTTTCGGAAACCGGCTTGTTCGGGAGGCTGGAAGTCGTCGAGTCTGCATGCGAGACGATTCGTAATGACTCTCGAAAACAGCACGTAGACGCGGCTCAGAAGGGAAATCGGTCTGTAGTTCTTCAAGAGAGCGTTGTCGCCTTTCTTGAAGAACAAGACCACCGCACTTCTGCTCCTCCGGTGTAAATAATGAAGGACGGAATTAAAGAGCTTCTGTAGGACTTCAAGTACCGGTTTTCCACCCGCTTTCAAAAGCTCCGCTGTAATTCCATCCTCGCCTGGGGCTTTGCCTTTTTAAGGTTCTGGAGAGCCATTCTAATCTCGCTCAGACTGACGTCCGGGATATCATCGGAATAGTGACGTATAAGACTTGCTCTTGGAGCGTTATTCACACTTGCGTGTGGCTCCAAGGATGACGTGTACAGCTGCTCATAGAATCTCTCAATCTCACTCAAAATCTCAGGTGTCCCGGAAACGATGCTGCCATATTCAGTCTTCAGCTTCGACAGTTGGCTCTGTCTGGCTGACAGATATCTGGCAAAGACTTTGGAGCCCTGGTTCCGCTCGATCGCTTCTTCAATACGAGCTGTATTGAAGTTGCGCAAGTGCCGACTCATGCATTTGGGGATCTGTCTGTTCAGTTGCCTGTATGCTGTCAAATCTGTTGAAGACTGCAGCTTCATCTCCCGTCTAACAACCATGAGATTAAGAGTGATCGGAGAGTTTTGTGTTCTTCTGCGACGGGTTTTACAGAACTTAGCTCCGACCGCATGGACAGTTTCCACAAGCTTGTCATTCATATCGTCCACTTCATTGCAAACTTCTAGGCACTGAAAACGATTTTGTAACTCGAGCTGAAAGTTTTCGGGACTTTGGATTAGAGCACGAGGGGGACGGAGCGTTGACTTCATTAGACGTGATCTCTCCAACTTAACGTTTAGTTTCAGTGTGTCTGGCACCGTTCGGTGATCGCTGCCAGTTTTCACCCTCGCGATCACTGAGACATCACTGAACAGTTGTCGTCTGGTCGTCATAATGAAGTCAATCTCATTTTGTCGAACCGTCGGGGCTCGACCACGTCCACTTTCCGTGGGGCCGCTTTTGGAAGAAAGAGTTCATCATAAAGAGTCCTCTTTCTCCATAAAGTCGGCCAGCTGCTGGCCCCTGGGTTCCGTTGCCCTATTTCAAATTTCCCTACCTTCAGCTCACCGTTCTCTCTTGTGCCTAGTTTTGTGTCGAAGTCTCCCATTAACACCGTATAGTGAGTTTTGAGGAATGCATGGCTCTAGAGATATCCTCATACATTTCCTCCACCTCCTCATCGGGGTGTGCCGAGGTTGGTGCGTAAAGCTGTATGACCTTCAGCGAATACCGTTTGGTGATTCTGAGTATAAGGTACGCAACCTCGTCGACACACTCCCGATCTTTACAACGTTGTTAACGAGAGACTTGTGGACGATAAATCCGATACCTCCTTGGGACAGATGGTCCCTCCGGTGGTAGAATAAGTTGCCGGATTCGAGGATTACCGTGTCCTCCCCTCTCTTCGGACCTCGGATAGTCCTATTATATTCCAGCGTAACTTATCTATCTCTTCCAGCTCCAGGATCTTCTCGTCAGTCCTCAGTGTGCGTGCGTTATATGTTGCCAGGTTGAGTCGTCGTAGGTGGCAACCAAACCTCCACCGGAGATTCTTAGCACCCCTGCCCTGCCGTTACCATGGTCGCCACCGTAGCCAGGGATAGCGGGGCCACCGGGGACTGGGGCCGTTTATTTGTGTTGTCGCTCATGGGGTATATTGCCATAGTTGCCACGCTTGGCGAGCGGGTTGGCAACCGCAGTTTTTATTGTTTTTGGCTTTTATCAGAAAGATGCTGCTGCCCATCTTCTGTATCAGTTTCCTTTGTCGCCTCTTACGACACCCACGGGAAGATATGGGGTAGTGGGTATTCTTAACCGCCACTACACGGTTAGCGACCGAATGCTAGCAGAATATTCAGCTAAATATGAAACAGATTTTTTTTATTCAATATATATTATAAATGAAACTTATTGAAAGTCCCTCTTTTGTTTATCTTACCACTACTTCAGAAAAAAACCTCTGTCCTGGGAACAACCAGCAAGTAACTCATCGTCAAGTTTTTTATATTTTCTGGGATTTAAAATATGCTTAATATAATCGTACAGACTGGTGACTAGGACTATCATTAATAAAACAAGGGTGATTGCACCCACCCATCTACAGTGCCATTGTGTAACTCTGATGAAAATCGTGGTGAAGATGGACAGCAGCATTACCCTGATGACAAATCAATGATAATAATAAAAGCTGCGGCTGCCAACCCGACTGTCTAGCGTGGCAACTATGACAAATATTCAACCCTATGAGGCAATCTATGGCCTATCCCACTTTGCTTTAATATTTTTATACTTTCAATCCACCTCATTATCATCATCATCAAAACAGCCCATGCCAATGCTACAAAACACTGAACCCACCTGCATTTATCGACTTTCTGCATATTTTACCAGAGTCTTATCATACCTTCAAAATTTTTACGTGGTAGAGCCATGCTGCAGCTATATTAGTAGTATAGCAGTTGTAGCACGAATGGATCGGCTCGACCGGGGATGGACCACGCTCTCAAAGATTACTAGCGTGAAATAGCAGCTTAACACTGCTGTGTTTCGTATGGTGAGTGTAGATAACCGGAGACCCTTTTTACTGGAAAAGAGGCATTCCATCTTAGTCCTCACGGGTGACAACGCATCTGCATTTTGATTCTTTATTGAGGATGGATGTAGATGTCTATGTGTCACAGCAACCACTTACCATCAGGTGGACTGTGTGCTCGTTTGCCACCCTATCCTATAAAAAAATACCTGATAACACGGAAAACAAGATGTTGATCATGTTATTCTAAAATCCTTTAGACTTCGTCTTTTTTTAATATCCTTACACTTTAACTACGTAGGAATTGTAGAACATTCGTCTATAGGCAGGTATATTTTAGTAATACGCGTTAACGGATTAAAAAAGAAGGGTGGAGTTAAAGACTTTTTTAACTACTATAAGCCAGTGCTCGACTTCTATCCTTAATGGTGGTAAATGGTGACGCAGTTGAAAATGGCAAAGGACTGTCTTAGCTTAACAGTCTATTCACCTTGCCTTGAAGACACTCACATTGTAATCGGAAGATGAGAAAGAAAAATGCTGTCACTTCGATTCATATATTATAAAAATAATTTCAGCATTTGAGATTTAAAGTAAAAAAATTGTTCTATCAGGAGTTATGGAACTACTAGAAAATAATCAGAAGATATCTATTTCTATTTGTCGAACGTGTGATGGCAACCCGAGTTAAGTAAGTATAAATTGCTATTGCACGTATTAAGGGTTTCAATTTATTTGGAAATAAGTCGGCCAAACACTTGAGCGAGCGAGAAGTGACAGTGGTTTTGGGGAGTTAAATTAACTATTTTATATAATTAATTAAATTAACGTGTGAAAGTAGTACCTTAATTTGTAAACTAAAATATGGATGAAGTTTAAAATTCAACCTTTGCGATAAAAGTGTGACTCAGTTTCTTTAGACTTCAAATACAAATATAAATACCCTCCTTGTATCAAGAGGGGGATAAAGATGAAGAGTTCTTTTTGAATGATGTAACACGACCTATTTGAGATTTAATTAATTAATTGATTTAGCCGATTCTTTATTTACCGATAGAGTATACTTTCAAAGTGGTCTCTAAATTACAACTAACTGTGCGATAGTGACTTGGTGTGTTATTGAGTTTCTGGTGGCAGCGTAAGAATATCCACTACCTCGTATCATCCCGCGGAGACAGAGAAAAACTGAAACAGGGTATATGGACAGCAGAATTTTTAATATATTTATTTATTTTTAATCCATTAGGCATTGCCTATAAGAAAGGATACAAATGACTTAATACCTATTGGCATTTACCAGTCTCCTAGTAACAACTGAAAATAATAAAAAGTTGTCAACCCGGGCGGGTTGCTAAGCGTATGATGCAATCTATGGGGAGGCTTATGTTCAGCAGGGGACATTTAAAGGTTGTAATGCAATGGATGGACTTAAAAATGACAAGCTTGGGTAAAACATAAAAATATCACAGTAGTACCAACACACCACTGATCAAAAGTTAGGTCTATTCTCAATCTTTCAAAATCAGAAAAATATCTTAAATAAGTCAACATTATTAGGTGTATTTTATTATGAAAACCATAGAATGTTCTATATAGCCTTCTACCTTCAATATCTAAGCTTGCGAATACAACAAAAAGCTTCAAGATAAGACGCTCTAATGGATCATTATCTTAAAACGATATCTACGATACGAAGTACATCTTTTAAATCGGATGCTCTTTGATCTTTGAAAATAAATTAAAATAAAAGCGAACTTACATCCTACAGACGTCCTATATAGAAACGAAAAGAGTGCCCAGTGGGGCACTGGCCTCTTTTCGTTTCTGAGAGGCTTGTGGAGCGATTAGTCCGTTTTGGTGGCGACGGAAATCGAACGAATTTGCTCGTGATGTGAAATTTACGGCGAGCGCTTAGTACCTGAGATACCACGACTAAAAACAATAATGTACGTCGCTAAATAGAAATGACTGAATCATATAATATAGTGTATATCTGTGTTTAATGCCACCAGCGGTTTTTCGGCATTACGGCGTTTTTCACACGTTGTGGCAGCGGCGGAAATTTACCAACTTGCCAACTTTCTGCCTCCGGGCTTTTACTGAGATTTTCTTGACAGAAAAACCCATGATTCGAACCCAGGAGCCTGTGATCAGTTACCGCTAGATCAACTAAACAGTCAAATTCTTTAACTTACAGTGAAAACCGCAGCAAAATTTTAACAAAAATTTTTGCGAGATTATTTTATAATACGTTGTGATTTTTTCGTTGGTTATAGACAAAAAATTCGTTATATTAATTTGCTGTTTTGTTTGGGTATCTGTATACCGTCAGCAATCTCGTTGGACATTAAAATGGGTATGCTCCTTATTCGAATTTTGTTTTTATTATTGTGATTAGAGAAGCTTGTTAGTTCGTCAAAATCTTATGGATCATCACGCGGATCGCATCACGTTTTTATGAGATACCAGTACGATAAAAGATTACTCGTGTACACATTTTGTCGGTAATAATGTTTAGTATTAATTCAAAAATCTAAATAAAAAATAGCTATTTTATATGAATTTCGACCTGCCTCACAAATTTCCATTTGGTAGATAATTATTTTTCGATTTTTTTTTGGTTAAAAACATACCTGAATTAATTTGAATGAAAACTAAATTAAATATTCAATAAGCGGCAAATGAAATTGGTTCTAAGTTCTAAGCGGTAAGTTAAAAATACATTCGTGCAATTCGCAAGACAGGGCATTTTGCTGTCTTAGTAGTAAAACAATTTTTAAAATCTTACGAATCATTTGTAAATATCTGTGTCTATATACGTGCCACTGATAAGCACAGGCCTTCTTTCTTTGACTGCCTTGTTGGTGTAGTGGTCGTAAACGCGGCTGCTGATCATGAGGTCCCGGGTTCGAATCCCGGGTCGGGCCAAAATCAGTTATTGTGTTTTTCTGTCAAGAAATTCTGAGTAGCAGCTCCGAGTCAGGAAGTTGGCGGTGTTTCATCCCCGTGCCTCGGAAAGGAGGATATTATTATTCTCTCTTATTTTTGAGAGGGTTATGGTCGTGGTGTTCCGTGTGTATGTTGCCAGCCTTCGTATGTTTTCGAAATACTTTGTTCATCAGATAAGTAAGTTTTCTCACGAAGGTTCCAACAATGTCATTGGTGACGGCGGGTATCAAACCCAGGTTGCGTACTGCAAAATTTACGGCAAGATCTCGCATTGAGTTTCCACGGTATCACTGTACATAAATAAAGAAAATTTGTCCAATGAGAAATATGTTCAGTATTTCGAATTAAAATTGAGAATACAACATATTTATACATAAAACATTTATTTACTTAACTATAATATTTCTCATTTAATTTAAACATCTAAGTAAATTTGCTTTTTGATTTCAGATGTCTCGGCTGTATTGTTTGTCTAGACAGACAAAAAACATTTAAGAAACGTTCAAAATAATAAAAGTACAAATTACAAATAAAAGAAAAGTAAATTTTATAGTCGACTTCAAAAAAGAAGGAGGTTCGAAATTCGATTGTATTTTTTTGTATGTAGGTATGTATGACACTATTTACACTTTCAACGATCTTAATGTTTATTCCTTCCATATAGCAGATAGCCTTGACCTTGAAAGAATTCTTGAAGTATTTAGTTCCATAAGAATGTATGTTATATTTTTGTCAAATAGATTTCCGTTTCATATATCGTTTTCGATTTTGAAATACCCTTCTTCTTCTGCTTCACCAGCCCGTAAAAGTGCAGCTAGACATACCTCTCCCGTTTTTGGGAGGATGGTTTGCCTTAAGATAGGCGGAATGACGATTTTAGTATCAGATGTTACCTTTAAAGCAGCTTCTCGTCGTCGTTCAGTTTTCTACAATTGACATTAATGAGATGGTATAATGCCATCTATCGGAAGCCATAAGATGTTTTTGGTATTTCCTATTATATCCTTTGACGATACATAATAAAATAAGATACTCGCTAAATTCAAACTTTGTATTGTCTGTCCTTGTAGGTTTTATTCTTGATATATTTTGCAGTACTTAATAATGATCTATGCGGGTCTCTATTGCTTCGTAAAGTAGTCTTTAATAAATCAAACTTATTTATTTCCATTGAACCGAGAAAGTTCTTGACTGAGATCGTAAACAATTTCTTTGGCTTGCTTTCCCTTTGATATTATTCCATGTTCGGTCAACGAGGTCAATGTGAATAAGTTTTCATTTTGTTAATATTATTTTTTTTTTAAATATCACGACATATCTCTCAGTTTTATTTATGTCAGGTCAGTCATAACGAATTGAATATAGAATACTAGCAATCTTCGTACGTGTGATTTCTGGATCTCGACAAAAGTGCCACCTGCCGGATTCAATTGTAAATCTAAACCATTTTCGATTCAACTTAATTACATACACAAAATTTGATCAAAATCGGTCCAGCCGTTTAGGAGGAGTTCAGTCACATACCTACACACGGACAAAATAATTTCTCTACTATAATATGCATGTATTATACATATAAACCTTCATCTTAAATCATTCTGTCTATTGATGAAACCCACAACAAAATCTGTACATAGTTTATCTAAGCGTATGTACAGACGGCGGGAAGCGACTTTGTTTTACAATATAGAACAAGAAAAGCACATGTGATGGTTCGTACTGATTGTTATATTTTAATCTAAATTACTTTAACTCAAAGACAAAACTGTAAGTGATTATGGTACTTTTTTTTTAAATAATATGGTTTAATAATGAATACTTTTATATAAAAATATATCCCTCATTCCTTTCTTATTTTTTTCCATGGCAGTGCTCGTTGAATAAACCAAATTTAGTGGATTTATTTCCTTTTAGTTATTATTTACAGTATGTCGTGAATATGCTCAGCACCATCCCAACTAATAGACCTGAATTGATATGCCCCAAATCCTCGCAAAAGAACATCGATTCCTGCCAAGTATGATTCGCGAGGCTATTTAAACTAAAAATACGTCCCTACTTCAATAGAGGAGATGTTGGGTGCTACTATTTGCTTGTGATCTTATAATTAATAATAATATTAAACTACCCTTTTCTACTGTAAGCTCGTTCTGATTAATTCGGGCAAAAAATTTCAATCGTACCTATATTTAAAAGTTGGTTTTTTCGTTTGATATTAAGAAATCAGCTAGTGGTTGACTACTATTTCGCCTATTGATAAGAGTGGATACAGCCGAATATAGTAAAGTGCAATTTCTTAAAACCCATACACGAGTCTATTCACTCGTGCCATGAAGAGGAACGCTAATACGGATGGAAAGATAAACGCTGGAAATTATTCAAACCGTTTCGTTAATAAAACCATGGCAACCTCTGCCACGCTATCCGTAGACTTCTGCAACATCAGGGGACTTAACTCAAACCTTAACGCCGTCCACTACCATATAGAGACGGTGAAGCCGGCCTTGCTCTCTTTGACCGAGACGCAGGTGTCCTCTCTGGCTGATACTTCGTACCTGTCCCACCCGGAGTACAAATTAGAACACTTCTTTGTGCCCCGGGCTGGAGTTTGCGTATACGTCAGAGAGGATATCTGTTCTCGACGCCTCGGCAGTCTTGAAGGTGCGGACCTGTTCATCCTTTGGCTGCGCGTAGACAGCGACGACCATCCCCGCGTCTAAGGGTGCCTGTGTAGGTCCCATAGTGGTAATGCCGACACAGACCGACTCATCGACCACGTCCAAATGGCTACAGATTTCTAGCTACAACAGATCCTATCCGTAGAGATCGTGATACTTGCCAATTTTAACGCCCACCACGCCGAATGGTTCGGTTCACGTTTAACCGATTATGCGGGGAGATCTGTTTATGACTTTGCATTGGACTTTGGTCGGACACAACTGGTTACTTCACCTACGCGGATTCCAGATGTGAAGGATCATACACCTTCCCTGTTGGACCTTCTGCTGACCTGTCATCCGGACAGATATCAGGTTTCCGTCGACGCCCCTCTCGGCTCTTCGGACTATTGTCTGATCCGGAGTGTGGTACCACTCACGCTCCCCTCGCGGTTGCGTTCTGCAGGCTGCCGCCGTGTTTGGCATTACAGGTAGGCGGATTGGGACGGAATGCGGTCTTACTTTGCATCCTACCCATGGATGCGGGTTTGCTTCTTGCCGGATGATCCCAACGCTTTTGCTGACTCTGTCACTGATGTGGTGCTACAGGGAATGGAACTTTTTATTTCATCATCAGTGGTACCCATCGGAGGCAGATCTCAGCCTTGGTTTAGTCACTCCTGTAAGACTGCATTACGCAGTAAGCAGGAGCGTTATCAGGCCTGAGCTGAGGCTTCGGCGGCTCGGGATGTAAATACCAGCATGCTTAAAAAAAGTATAACTTCGACTCCAGATCCTTCAAAAGAGTTATTGACAAGGCAAAGTATGAGCACATTGGCAGAATTGGCGAGAAATTAGTTCGTCTTCCTTCGGGAAACCGTGCATTCTGGTCTCTCGCCTAGGCTGTTCAAGGGAATTTCTGTAAGCTATCACTACAATCTCTGTACAGGCAGGATGACTCACTGGCCCACGCCGCAAAAGAGAAAGCCGACCTTTTAGGCTCCCTTTTTGCGTCCAACTAGACTCTCGATGACGGGGGAACCGACCATCCCGCAGTGTGAGTGTTCTATGCTTGATGTGCGATTCACATAGTGCTCAATACGCAAAGCACTCCTTTCCCTGTACATACACAAGCCGAGTGGGCCTGACGAAATCCCGCCAATTGTGCTGAGGACGTGCGCTCCAGAGTTGGTACCGGTTCTAACGCGTCTTTTCCGGTACTCCTACTCCGTAGGCGTTGTCCCGAATTCATGGTAGACAGCTTTCATGCACCCGATCCTTAAAAAAGGTAACCGTTCTGATCCGTCCATCTACAGGCCTATCACCATCACCTCCTTGTTATCGAAAATAATAGAGTCCATTAATTAACTGCTAGCTCATGCGGTACCTTGAGGAGCACCAGCTGATTAGTGACCGCCAGTACGGTTTCCGCCAGGGTCGCTCAGCTGGTGATCTTCTTGTTTACCTGACACATAGATGGGCGCGGGTGATCGAGTCTAAGGGAGAGGCATTGGCCGTTAGTTTGGAAATAGCGAAGGCCTTCGATCGGGTCTGGCACAAAGCGCTTATTTCAAAGCTTCCTTCTTATGGGCTTCCCGAGAAATTGTGCAATTGGATCACCAGTTTTCTGGCTAATCAGAGGATCAAGGTCGTAGTAGACGTTGCATGCTCCGATTACTACCCTATTAACGTTGGTGTTCCACAGGCTGCGTGCTATCACCAACGCTGTTTCTTCTGCATATGAATGATATGTTGCAAGATGGTAACATTCATTGCTATGCGGATGACAGCACTGATGACGCTCTATACACCGACCGTACCAATATTTCTCGGGAAAACGTCGCCGAGTACCGGAACAAACTTGTGTCTGAAGTCGAGTCTTTGCTGAACAGTCTCGGATTGGGGGCGACTAAATCTAGTCCAGTTTAATCATCAGAAGGCACAAGTTTGCGCGTTTACTGCTAAAACGACCATTTGTCGCAACTCCTCACTTTAAAGGCACTCCCCTTGTTGCCTCAGCTAGTATAGGAATCCTCGGCGTCGACATATCGAGTGACGTGCAGCTCGTGGTCACTTGGAAGAGAAGGTCAAATTGGCCTCTAAAAAGCTTGGCTTGCTCAGCTGAGCGGGACAGTATTTCCACGCCGGCACACCGCCTGCAACTTTACAAGGCGCAGGTTCGGCCTCACATGGAATACTATTCTCATCTCTGTGCTGGGGCTTCCCAGTGCCAGCTCCTTCCACTTGACCGCTTCCTGCGTAGAGCGGCTCGAATTCTCTGGCACTGGGAAGAGATGTTGGATCCCTTTGCATTTTCTTTCGCATCTACTACGGGGAGTGCTCTGAGGAATTGTTCGGATTAATCCCAGCTGCCAAATTTCATGAACGCACATCGCGGCAAAATTCCCGATACCATCCACACCATCTGCATGTTTGGCGGTCCACTACTGTACGTTTCACTAAGAGTTTTGTTCCGCGTACGACCTCTTTGTGGAGTAGCTTACCACCGGCGATTTTGCCGGACCGATACGACTAAGGGACCTTCAAGAAAAGAGCTTACTCCTTTCTAAAAGGCCGACAACGCACCTGCAATTCCCCTGGTGTTGCAGTTGCTCATGAGCTGCGGTAGTCACTTACCATCAGGTGAGCCGTATGTTCGTTTGCCCCCTCTCATATAAAAAAGGCGGCGATATGTCAACAACTAACGGGTGGAATAACTGTAGACCTTGTTGCCGACTATTACTCGGCAGCTGTGCTCTGGACTAGTAAGATTGCCTTCAACCAAAATGTAGTCAACAATAAGTTTCAGAGTACGCCTATCCAAGGAGTCTTAAGCTGCTTGGTGGCATTTTGCAGGACCACCGGACTTGCGCTTTGTGTAATGATAGGACCTGGCTCAGCGTGAAGTACCACTACACCTTTGTAAGAAACTAGTTTCATTGCGGCTGCTTCGGCTTTGGATTTAGTGAACTACCCAAAGTTAAGGTTTGATTTGGCTAAAGCATTTGATATTCCTATTTTTACATGCATATTATATTATGTACGTATATTATGTATGACTGCCTCGTTAGTTTAGTGATTTTATTAGTGCGACTGCTGATCATGAGGTCCCGGGTTCGAATCCCGAGTCGGGCCAAAAAAAATCAGTTAATGAGTTTTTCCATCAAGAGATTATCTGTAGCTGCCCGGAGTCAGGAAGCTGGCGGTGTCTCACCCCCGTGCCTCGGAAAACACGTAAAGTCGTTGGTCCTGCGCCTGATCTCTCTCCGGTCGTGTCGGTTTACCGTCCCATCGGACTATGAAAGTGAGGGAATCGAGAGTTCACCTGTGCTTGCGCATACACTTGGGCACTATAATCCTGTCCTGCGCTCTGGCTAGTCTTCGTTGAGACTGGACGCCGTGACCGAAATTCGGTCCAGAGGACATTATTATTATTATATTATGTACTTATAATTTTTTTACAACGTTCAAATAAATAAAAATTGATTTAAGTCCTTCATTTACAGATAGCATTAAAAATAGTCAAGAGAGAATACAACCGCTTTAAAAAATTTGCGGTTAGGATAAAAAAGCTTTCTGAATTTCTGATCATGAAGTGAATAAAAAATGGGTCAAGTGCGCGTTAGGAAAGGGTCTACCTACCGCGGCTTCGCATTGGATTCTCTTATAACTTCCTGAATATTTGTTATGATTTAAAACCTTAAAATTTACACTCATTAAAATATTAAACTCGGAAAGTTTTTATCCGGTATAAATCATAATCATAAACACTCGCGCCTGTCATACAGAGGGGTAGGCAGAGATTACGAACTTACATTTGACACGATCCTGACACACCTCTCTCACCTTTTTTACATCCATATCCCTACGAATACATGCTTGTCGGTTAAGGGTACTCTTAATCTGGCCTATCTTCAATATGTTTGGTCGAAAAAACTTTCGTCTAGGGTGTCCCTTGCCGACTCTGCCGTTCAGATCTGCAACATATATTTGCTTTGTAACTCTTTCCTCGTTCGTAATTTCTACATGACCAAAACCACCGAAGCATTCGTTTCTTAATCCTGGTCACAAAATAATTTTGCAAACGACACATTTTCTCACAAACACAATTTTTCACCCTGTCATTCAGATTCAGCCCTAACATACTCCGTATAAAACAATGTAATAATAATAATATCCTCCAGACCTAATTTCGCTCACTGCGGCCAGTCTCAACGGAGAAGCTGGCCATCTGCTCAGGACAGGATTATAGCACAGAGTAAAGAGTAAGGACCAGAGGAGAAGCTTCCTAACAACGTCGAAAATTTATACCTATTCTGATAGGGTTATCACCTGATGCATGTGAAAATTTTAAGAATATAATAAAAATATTATATATGTAGTTTAAAACAACATGTGTATTCATTGTAACTTAAGTTAATATAATAACATGTCTATTATTTGTAACTAAAATTTAAACTTCAAAAATTGTATATTTTGCTTATTTTCATGCTTAGCTTCAATCAAATGTGATTCAATCAAATGTGATTCAGTCAAATGTTTAATGAAACATATCTATATTTCTATCAATATAATTTTCGTAAAACAACGTATTCATGAGTAAAAAAATCAGGTGGCGGTAGTAAGGGCTTTGATGGTGATGCTGGTCGTGGTGGTGGTGCCAGTAGTGGTCCACTGTCCACCACCACCACCAATGATACTACCATTACCACCACAATCACTGACACCATTACCAGCACGATCAGCACCACCATCCACCGCCACCAACACCGCACGATTAGAACCACCGTCCACCATCACCAAAACCAGCACTACTATCACTAACACTCCACCACTGTCTGGCTATTGTATTATTTTTTCTCTAATTTTTCATACATAAGCATTTAGCTTATACGAACACTAATTATCTAATATAAATATATATAAATCTATAATGTCTTATTTTATAGTACACAATCTCTAAACTTAAGTCTAATTGTAAAAAAACTTAATAAATTTATTGATCTATAAAATCACGAAATATTATTCGTCTATTTATTTCAATGCGCATGACCAACAGCCCTTTCATTCATACTCCGACTGAGCCGGCGCAAACCGGTTTGTACCCCGACGGAGCGTCGGTGAACCTGTCTGTGAGAGCTCACGCACATACGAGTATCGTTGCGCTATGTGTGGGCGCAGCGAGACGTTTGTATGTAGCTTACCTTCTGGTCGGTTTCTTTACTCATGTGATTATAGTGGCCGAGTATATGTGCATGCACAGGTGCATTCTCTATTCCGTTATTCTCATAGTCCGATGGGACAGCTTTTCGTACTTTCCGGGGCACGGGGGTGAATCACCGCCAACTACTACTCCGGGCTGCTGCTGAGAATTTCTTGAAAGAAAAACCCAATAACTGATTTTCGTCCTACCCGGGATTCGAACCTGGGAACTCTTTAATTAATTGAAAGTAATTTTAAGTTTAATTTACCACTGGTTCAGAAAATACGTTTGTCCTGGTAAAATGTTGAATGCGAGTGAGTCAGGACATTATTAAATGCTATGGGCTCCCCCATGTTGTGTCTATGTTATGACTTGTGATGAATGAAATGATCACTATTAAGATTTAAGAAAAAAGTTTTGATTTTTTTATTAAAGGAAATGCTTTTTACTTACACTAAAAGCATAAATATGGCATTAAAAACTAGACTTTTTTTTAGTTTAGATGTTTCTCGATGTGGATAGGAATTATAAATGGCATTACCCACACAACAAAAAAAACTGTTTGCTAACTTATAAGGGCCATGGGAACCATTCTCTAGCAAATGGACCGTGAACGGGGCTAAAATACGCAAGAAATATGCCTGCCGACTTCAACAACTAAGTTAAAATAGTTTGTATTGTATTTGACACGGGTTTAACCATGTCCGAATTTATTAAGGTTTAATAGTTATAGACGTAAAAGGCAATAGTTAAAGACGTAAACCGCTTTGGATTTTACCTTTCAATATGGCGCTTGTGTTTTTCAGTTAATAGGTTTTTTATTCGAAAAATGTTTTAAATTATGCTTATAATTTTACATAGTAGAAGTGGGAAGAGGTCTGCGCCCAGGTGTAGGACGTATATAGTCTGTGTCTTATAGACATAGACATAATCATAGACATGCATTTATTCAGCAACTTACACTCATACAGTTTGATACAGAAAATAAAATGATACATAAAAAAACATCAAAGATAAAATCAAAGTAAATAAGAAAAAACAGACATAAAATTATCAGATTGCATGAGTGATGTGATGCTGAAAGGGGCACTGACTCAACATAATGCTATCGCAGAATTGCGGTAGCGTTGGTTTTCAGCAATGCCAATTGAGGTTGGACTCGCCCGCGAGGATAGTGATGTTATCAAAATTTATTATACTTTGTACCTTTCTTATTCCGTATTACGAATTTGAAGAACCGACAACTGAACCGATGGATTGGAAGGTCCTCGATTGGTAGCCTTGTACCGGTAAGCACAGTATAGGGCGACCCTCTGATAGATGGAGTGACGGCCTGGTAAGAGATGCAGGAATTCTATGGATGAAGTAGGCTCAGGACCGTGTTTTATAACATTCCTTGGTGAAGGTTTATGTTCAGCAACCGATTTGTAAAGTGCTGAAATAATGATGATGATAACGTCTAGTCAGTACTTGAATACTATCCGAGCGAATGCTATGGAGATGTAGTCGAAGATAAAGCAATGCCCTAGGTCAAAGAAGTGGAGACAAAACAAACGTCTGATTGTCCGATGATAAAAGTAGTATGAAGAAATTGTGTCATGTAATTTTTGCGGACACTGTCACAAATATATCCCGTCGAATATCGAGAAGCTGGCTGCACTACCTTATTTTTTATGAAATTACAGTCAACTGCAGCCGACTTCAAACAAAGAGGCTACAGATGATGTGTCTTCTGTGAGGCATTATGTTTTAGGCCCGTATTAATAAACGTTACTCAACGACGAACTCAAGTGCGTAATCATTTGATACGCCCTCATTACGAAATCAGCATCTCAAGATCGTTGCTAATTAATAAACACAAATAAAAACAGTATCTCTAAACGCTGTACTTAGGAATACTGTTCTGTAACTTGCACTCAAGTATACACAATTGAGAGTCGAGTTTCATTTATTAATCAGTGTGGCACTCAGCTGATATCGTAAACCTAAACCGCATCTTGAGATATGTTTATTAATAAGATCATAACTTCAAGATTGTACTCAAGTGCGTGTACTTGAGCTGAGTAACGTTTATTAATACGGGCGTTGTTTACGTTACATTATATACAGGCTTTCTATACTCTTCAGGCCGGAACACAACAGTGCAAGCATTGCTATTAGGCGGGTGGCACATAGCCACACAAGTATACCAATACCAAAACATAGCAACTCACTAAAACTGAAAATTTAATTTATTAGTGCCTCAAGAACAAAATATAAAATTCCTGAGTGCGTGTGTTCGTAATTTTTATGGGGTCAAACGGATGGCTCGTAGCTTAAGTTGGACCCGGTAGATGGCGCTGTTGTCGAGATTCAGAAATGAACTGTGCGAAGCCGGGGCGAATCGCTAGTTCCATATAAATTATCTCAAATATCAAGTCGTACTATTAATAAAATTATAATATTTATCTCCTATATATTGACGGCTCCTTGGCGCAGTGGCTTAGCAATGAGTTGCAGCGCTAAGGGTCGCGGGTTCGAACCCCGCACGGAACAAGTATTTGTATGGCCTACAAGTAATTGTTCCGGGTCTGGATGTTTGTCTTTGTGAAATTTATGTATGTAAACTGCCCCCACGATACAGGAGAAAATTCTAGTGTGGAGGTAACGTTATTAAAAAAAAAAATTATTCCCATACTCCGAATGGTACTTTATAGTAGTTTGATACACTTAAGTGTTTAAAAATGGAAGCATTGACATAATAGGCATTACTTCAACGTTACTACGCTATGAGTGGTAATAAATAAAACATCTTATCGCGCCTTGACATCTCCATACTTAACAAGAGTAAATTTACTACCCACATAAAACACGCATCCGTCTTAAAATAAAGTGCGATATCAGAAGCACATGTTTAGGGAAATCGTCCGTCAACTAGTCCGTCACTTGTTTGTTTTTACGTATTCATTTCTAAAAGACGGCGCGTGCAGTGTCTTCAATAACAAACTTTTTGATGCGTCCTCCATAGCTCTTATTGTATAGTGTGACAGCCATTCTTGTAATGCTTGAGCTCGTCGTAAAAAGGGAATATATTTAACTAGAGCTGTCAGCTGTCAGTCCGGAGCGACAACCAGCCGTGGGCCCTACTTTTTCGCATGATCGCTCTCGTGGTAGGCTAGGGAGGGATATTTTTATTTAGAATAATTGATTCATTCTGCTTATCTTATGTTTGGTAGACAAATATATCGTCGCTTTTATTTAGTTATTATTCCGTAGTCTCTATATCAATAAATATTGTTGATTAAGAAATTTGATATCTTTTTTAATGTTTGCTTTGTACTTTAATTTAAATCTGTGTTTAAATGTTTTTTTCAATATTTGTTAGTATTTGTTTTGGTAGAGCCATTCCGGGGAAGCACCACGCACTCACAGGATACCAGCGTAAAATATCAGCTTAATGCTGCTGCGTTTCGTATGGTGAGTGTAGAGAACCGGAGACCCCTCTTACTGGAAACGAGGCATTCCATCTTGGTCCTCAGGGGTGACAATGCATCTGCATTCTGATTTTTATTGAGGTTAGATGTAGATGCTTATGAGCCACAGCATCCATTTACTATCAGGTGGACTGTGTGCACGTTTATCACCCATATTCTATAAATTGGCAGCAAAATCTTCCTGATAATAACTCAAAATTATAAAAAAAACTGCGATTGCCAACACGCCTGCCAAGCGTGACAACTATGGAGAAATTCCCCCTATGAGGAAATATATGGGGGAGGCCTGTGTTCAGCAATGGATTATTATAGCCTGTAATGCATGGATGGATGAAATATTATCAATCCATCTAGTGGGTGGTCGACCAAACTTCGCTCCATCGGTTGTCGGTTCTTCGAGCTATATGGCCGATCCGCTGGGCTATGTGAGCTCTTGTCTCCCAAATAATATACTGATTCGTAAATACAAAAACCATCCAACAAAGTAAAACCATAGTAAATGGACAAAAGCCACTGGTTGGTGATCCTTATTTTCATGAAAATATATTTATTTTAATGGACATAATATCATACAATACGTTGTTACAATAAGAACAACAATAAAGCTAAATAATATCGTACAATTACGAATAATAAAATGAAATATTCCAAAACTTTCCCACACTTTACAATAAGGTTTTTATTGTCATGTTTTTGTTTTATTTATTTTTTACTGAATTGATCAATCACATAGATCTACCGTGTAGTTCAATAAATGAGAGCGGCCTGTCTTCAGCTAATTAACTTTTGATGGGTTATAACGCTAACTCTAAATTCATCAAATCAATGGACACTTAAGACTACAGCAATTTTTAGTGATTAAATAAAATGTAATAATAAAGTATAATAGAATAAGCGAGCTTAAAATACTGGACTTTAAATATACAGTAAATGAAGGGTTACTCATGTAAAATTTCGTAAAAAGGATTATGCAATAGCTTTGGAGAATTCCAAGCCGAAGCGAATCTATCAATTGTTCCTGCGAGTCCTCATTTTACGTTAATCTTAACAGGTAATCGAATATTTATTATTATCCTTTAATGTAAAACACCTTGAGGTTACAATGTGCGGACTTCAAGCCTCAGGACATTCCCTTCCGGTCAATCCTAGAAGAAATAGAGGAATGAAAATTTACCAGATTAAAAATTTACGTCATAAAATTTGGGCATACATATATAAATAGACAAACACAAACCAATCTCGTCACCATCATCTTCAGTCCGTGAAAGTTCATAGCTGGATTTGGGCCTTTTCATTTGTAGGGAGGAGTTTTTATTAACGCAGTACCAAACTATTCACACGTTTGACGCTGCTTTCTGTCACTGGTCTGGGTATTAAGCCTTGCGTAAACAACATTGTTATACTAAACCAAACATATAATAAATATATGAGATATATCGAGGATAAGGGTAGATGCCTATGGGCCACAGCATCCACTTACTATCAGGTTAACTGTGTGCTTGTTTGTCACTCTTATTCTATAAAAAAAATTGCCGAACCACTTCTTTCATGTGCGCTTATTCGGTGCTCTTCTTATTTTATTTAAAATTACCAATCCACCCCGGCTTAGCCTGAATAGGATATTTATTTTATTTTATTTTTTGAAAAAACTCATCTCTCGGTTTAGTGTCGGACAGACTTATATACCAACAGACATAGAAAGAGAACTTTTAAAAAATCTTAATAGCATGCAAATGAACCCCTGAGCTTAATAGAAGCCAGTTATTCCAATATTAAAGACAGACACTTCAGTTTTATTTACTCGTATAGATTATTTAAAAGTTCAGATAATCCAAATTCCATAACATCTAATCGAACACGTCCAGTAACCGGATTGATTGTACACACGAGGAGCGTAGCCAGTCGCAATGTTGATAACTTCCGTAGCAAAAGGAATGAGTCGTAGACTGAATAGATTCCTGTTCTTATTTTTGTTTGGTTCACGTGATGCTTTTATTCTTTTTGGCTCGTCGTCTGCTGGCGCATCGGTTTTTCTTAGATCATTAATTTTTATTAGAGTTTATTTATTGCTTTATGCTTTCTTGTAGTACATTCATTTGAACATTTTAATTCAAATTGTTTTAAGAGATTGGTACAAATTATAAAGTTCAATCTAAGTACTCGTATGGTGACTGGTGAGAGACGCGGACCGGATACCGTTTTACTGTTAGAGGGGCATTCTACTGTGGTGCAGAGTGGTGACAACACATTTCGATTCTTAATAGAGATCCACTTACAAACAGAAGGAAAGTTCGGATCTAAGTAGAAAACTAGAAAACAGTATTAAAAATCCTTAAACAATGTTATACAATGTTATATATATATTGAGGATTTTTTAATACTGTTTTTAACATAATATGGGAATGTCATAGCAATACAATAGAGGAAGGTATAAATTCCAAAATGAGTAGGTGAGTACCTTAAGTAGTATACTAACAACTAGTTGATAAAATAATTAAACTTAAAACCGGTGCTTAGGAATAGTGTTTCGAAGAAATTAAGCCTTCGCTTCAGAAATTATGATTAAATTATATTACGAGTAAAAAGGTTATGTGGTTCTCCACACTCGCCAAACGAAACACAGCAGCAGTATGGTGCTATTTTACGTCGGTCTTCTGTGAGAGCGTGGTCCTTCCCCGGTCGAGCTGAGCCATTCGTGTTACTAATTCACTATTGCATTGCTCTATCTCGTAAAAATAATTTAAAAGTATAAAAATTTTACGTCTAAAACATTTTCAAGCCTTCTTTTGTTTTTATTATTTTCACAGCTACAAATCTACCGAACAAGTGCTACAATTTGGTTGCACGATATTCGAAATATTTCAGAACTCTCTTCAGTATTGGATGGCACGTCCCGTGCAAGAAGACGCCGTTTATCAATCGGGCATCGCATCCGAATTTACAATTCCGGAATGGATTTCCATTGTTTACGGAGTCCAGCCAACCTGCGCTGGGGGTAAACGAAGCTTAGATGAATTTTCCTTTATCTGAATATAGAGATGATAAACTTGATAGAGAAAGTGTTTACGTTTTATTAAATTATCACTTTATTGTTGAAGTTTTTTTTTTAATAAAAAATAATCCCGTTTTAATTAATTGGTTAATTCCTTACAGCATATAAAAAGTCCACTGCTGAACATGGGTTTGCCGCAGTTGCCATGTTTCGCAGGTGGGTTGTGAACCGCAGTTGTTTAATTATTTTAAGTGGTGAAAAATTAAAATAAGAATATCCATTAACGCATATCATCCTGTGTATCGGGCGGTTGCCAATCCGCTTGCCAAGCGTGGCAACTATGGCAAATATTCGGCATAAATATCAGGCAATCTACTTGAGAAGCCTATGTTCGGCAGTGGACTTTAATAGGCTGTAACGGTATCGGTAACGGTAAGTTGTCATATGATGCACTACATGGCAAATGCTGTATGAAATGAAAACGCTATTTATATAGTGAGGCATAAATGGGTATGATGTATAGATAGATGTAGAGATATATACATAGATGGGTATAAGGTATAGAGCCGTGGTAGCTTAGATGGTTGGCGCTCGCTGTAAGTTTCACAATACGCGAGCAACACGGGTTCGATCCCCGCCGGCACCAATGAAATTGTTAATTGCAATTTTAAGTGCTGATTTACCATGTGCCCGGTAGTGAAGGAAAACATCGTGAGGAAACCTGCATGTCTGAGAAATAAGAAAAAAAATTTTTCGAAGACATGTGAAGTTCGCCAACACGCATTGGGATAGCTCGGCGGACACTTCCTTGCCCTGAAAACCTTCTCAAAAATAAGAGGAGGCCTGTGCGCAGAAGTGGGACGTATATACGAGGGGAGGTCAAAAAGTTCGCGGAATGGCGGGGTTGCTCGCCAACCCCGCCGCGTAGGCGCTAGTTGACTAACTCATTGTTAGTATATATACCAAGTTTCAGCCTAATCGGGTTATTAGCTTTTGATTTACCAACTAGTAAACAAGTCAATCGGGAAGAAACTAGCCGCTATGGAGGAAATTGAATATCGCGCCGTCATTAAATTTCTCACCAAAAAAGGAAAGACACCTCAAACCATTATTCAAGAGATATCATCTGTTTATGGGAACTCCGTTCCTGGGAAAACTATGATTTATAAATGGCACGCCCTTTTCAAACAAGGGAGGGACTCCATTGAAGACGACCCCCGACCTGGACGGCCGTTTGAGGCTACCACGCCAGAAATAATCGAAAAAGTTGAAAAAAATTGTATCGGAAGATGCCCGGCTAAAGAAAAAACAGCTTGCAGTAATAGTTGGAGTATCAGAAATAACCATTTTAAGCATCAACACCTTGGCATGACTAAAGTCTGTGCAAGATGGGTTCCAAGAATGCTTTCTGCGCATTAAAAACACGAGCGCGTCGAAAGTTGTCGCGAGTTTTTGAACCACTGTGGAGAGCAAAAGGAGGAAGTTATGGCCCGAATTGTAACTGGAGATAAAATTTGGGTTCACCATTATGAACCTGGGTCAAAGCTAGAGTCGATGCAGTGGCATAAAAAAGGCACACCCCTCCTAAGAAGTATAAGGTGTCTCAATCGGCCAGAAAGATCATGGTGACCATCTTTTGGGATACAGAAGGTATCCTTTTGATTGATTATAAGGCACGTGATGTTTCCATAACGGGAGAATACTACGGTTCTTTACTAGATCAATTAAAAGAAGCTATTAAAGAAAAATATCTTATCCGACACTATTCCGATGATATTCCGGATGTCAGTCTGAGCGAGATTAGAATGGCTCTCCAGCACCTTAAAAACGGCAAGGCCCCAGGCGAGGATGGAATTACAGCGGAGCTTCTAAAAGCGGGTGGAAAACCGGTACTTGTAGTCCTACAGAAGCTCTTAAATTCCGTCCTCCATGGTGGCACTACACCGGAGGTGTGGAGCAGAAGTGCGGTGGTCTTGTTCTCCAAGAAAGGCGACAACGCTCTCTTGAAGAACTACAGACCGATTTCCCTTCTGAGACCCGTCTACGTGCTTATTTCGAGAGTCATTACGAATCGTCTCGCATGCAGACTCGATGACTTCCAGCCTCCCGAACAAGCCGGTTTCCGAAAAGGCTTTAGCACCATAAAACACATACATACATACCCTTCGGCAAATTGTACAGAAGTCCGAGGAGTACAATTTGCCACTATGTCTGGCGTATGTAGACTATGAGAAAGCCTTTGATTCCATCGAAATTAGGGTGCTGCAGTCCCTTCAGCGGTGCCAAGTTTACTGTCAGCATATCGGAGTGCTGAAGTGTTTGTACAGTAGGGCTACGATGGCTATCCGAGTACAGAACCAGAGTACGAAACCTATCCACCTGCAGAGAGGTGTAAGACAGGGTGACGTTATATTCCCGAAACTCTTCACCGCTGCATTGGAGGACGTTTTCAAGCTACTGGACTGGAAAGGATACGGTATTAACATCAACGGCGAGTACATCACTCACTTTCGATTTGCCGACTATATAGTCCTTATGGCAGAATCGCTGGAGGACCTAAGCACTATCCTCAATGACCTCAATAGTGTCTCCCAACGGATAGGTCTTAAGATGAACATGGACAAAACGAAGATCATGTATAACGTCCATGTCACACCTATGCCGGTAGTTGTTGGGAGCACTAAGATCGAAGTTGTTGACGAGTATGTTTACCTGGGACAAATAGTCCGACTAGGTAAGTCCAACTTCGACCGAGAGGTCAATCGACGGATTCAACTCGGCTGGGCAGCGTTCGGCAAATTACGGCACAACTTCTCGTCAGGTATACTTCAAAACTTGAAAACTAGACTGTACAACCAGTGCGTGTTGCCAGTGATGACCTATGGAACTGAGACGTGGTCCTTCACTGCTGGCCGTATGAGGATGCTTAAAATCGCTCAGCGAGCTATGGAGAGGGCTGTGCTCGGAGTTTCTCTGCATGATAAACTTAGAAATGAGGATATCCGCAGTAGAACCGGAGTGACCGACATAGCCTAACGGATCAGTAAGCTGAAGTGGCAATGGGCAGGCCATATAGCTCGAAGAACCGACAACCGATGGGGAACCGACAACCGATGGGGAAAAGAGGTTCTCGAGTGGCGGCCTCGTACCGGCGGACGAAGTGTAGGGCTTTCCCCCACTAGATGGAGTGACGACCTGGTAAGACATGCAGGAAGTCGATGGATGCAGGTGGCTCAGGACCGTGCTTTATGACATTCCTTGGAGGAGGCCTATGTTCATCAGTGGACTAGTGATGGGCTGTAACGATGAATGATGATTATAGATAAAAGGCGAGGAAAGCTGGAAAGCTTACAAAAGGCGTGCTCCTTTTGCACGAAAATGCGCCCGTGCACACAAGCCATGTTGCGACGGCTGCCATTCACCGGTGCGGTTTTGAACAACTGCGCCACCCACGCTACAGTCTAGACCTGGCCCCAAGCGACTATTATTCGTTTCCAAAAATGAAGAATGAACTGCGTGGGAAAAAATTTGGCGACATTGATGCAATGAGGTCGGCAATTTCGGCCTATTTTGACGCCCAAGATATTTTTTTTTAGACGGTATTAATAAGTTATTTGACAGATCTAATAAATGTATTAGGGTTAAGGGAGAATACATTGAAAAGGAAAAATAGTTTAATGTTTCATTTCATTGTCCTTCCCTGTCATCCCGCGAACTTTTTGACCCTCGTAACTGTAACTTTAAATGGGTATAATGACTTCTTACAAATATACATATTTCACTGTGAATTGTTATGTTAACCATACAAAACACAGCAGCATTATGCTGTTATTTTACGCTAGTATTCCGTGCTAGTGTGATTGTACCACGGTAGAGCCAACTCATTCGTGCCTGCACATTGCAGCTGCAGCGGAGCTTTAATGGCTCTACCACGTATGTCTCTATCTGTATATCTCCATACTTAAGGCTAAAATTACCATCAAATTTGACCGTAAAGTAGTGTAATCGACAAAGCCAAGGGTTAGTAAGCTGTAATGGCTTTTTTATAGAATAAGCGTGACACGAGTACACAGTCCACCTGATAAGTGGATACTGAGGCCTAAAGACATCTTCATCTATCCTCGAGTAAGAAGAAACGTGTAGATGCGTTGTACACCATTAAGGACTACGATGGAATGCCTCGTTTCCAGTTAAAAGGGTCTCCGGTTCTCTACACTCACCATACGAAACACAGCAGCATTAAGCTACTATTCTGTGAGAGCATGGTCCTTCCCCGGTCTAGTTCACCCATTCGTGCTAGAACTATAATAAAGCTACAGCGTGGTTCTTTCCTGTATTAAAATGACTGGAGAAGAAAGGTTCGTGAGTGACGGCCTCGTACATCATGCCAGCTTAAGGCGGTCCCATACAAGATAAGGTGACGAATAACCCGACTTCAAACAACGAGAATTTTCTATATTCAACGTGTATGTTTAATATAGAATTCGAATTAGAATGATTTTTTTTAAATTAATTATGCAATACCTCAAGCACCTATAAAAACTTGTAAAAAAATTCGTCCTTAAGGTTGTAAAATAGAGGATGAAGATTTTAAAGTAACTGTATAGACGACATTGTAGTTATTACATTGAACTTGTGATAAATTATTTGGAGCAAACAAAAGGGTGAAATTTAATCTTTTAATAAAAAGAACAAACCGACGTCAAAACAAAAAAAATATTTTTACATAAAATATTCTGAAGTCAGGATTTTAATTCATTGATAATATTTAGTATGTAGAAATTATTTAATTTAGTTTTGAAGTCGATTTGTATTTTTTATTAAAATGTCAAGAATATAATATAACCGTGATAGGCAAAATGGAATGGATTAAATACTCCTATAAAATATATGTTACAATAGCAGGAAAAGCTGGCTGGCTGCGACGGTGATTTCAGAACGAGAAAATCATCGTACATTAAAAATAAATGCTCATTTAGAAAATATTCAATGTAAATTTGTACTAAACTTTCGTATAGCTTACTGCAAAAACCATCCTTTTTTGTTTCCCAGAAGGAGGGTAATGTTTTTCGAGTGTATGTATGTATGTATCTATGTCTATTACTTTGGCACACTCTGTAGCCTAAACGGCTCGATGTACACATGTGTAACATGTGGGGTTTCGTTAGATTCGTTTTAATCATGGAAATGTGTGTTTGAAGTGGTATTTGAAGTTTTCCCTTTTTAGTAAGCTTTTTACGCAGTCAGGATTTTCAATTACTGTTTTAACTAATGGGTTTATTTGTAATATTTAAGTAATATGGTAACATAATTTGCGCGTGTCTTAGTCACTTATGAATGCCAGGATGGTCTCGTAGTCTCCCATTTTTTTTAAAGAAGAGGGGAAAACGAGCATGCGGCTCACTCGATGGTAAGTGTCGACCGCCACCGATGAACAACTGCAACACCAGAGGAATTGCAGGTGCATTGCCAGCCTTTTAAAAACAAGTAAGCTCGTTTGTTGAAGGTCCCTAAGTCGTATCGGTTTGAACAAAACCACCGGTGGTAAACAGTTCAACAAAGAAGTCGTGCGAGGAAAAAAATTCCTAGTGAATAGTATATAGTTGGTAATATAACCATCTTAGAAGCAAGTTAGTAAATTTAATACTAAAGTATGTTAGAAACTTAAACAGGCACTGTGACGTCCAATTCACCTGTCCATTGGCAATTTTACTACACACACTTCATACTGTGAAATTATAAGCGACCAATCTACAACTCAGTTGGTTATGATAATATTATGTTAGTTTAGATTTGACATTACTTATTGAAAGTCTTCTATAATATACATAATATATTGGTAGATATCTACCCGACGATTTTTATATCATATTCCAAATGCTTGTTTTTTATAAAACATAGTCCGACTGATGGTAAGCGGTTACTGCAGTCCATGGACAGCTGCAGCCAAATTCAAATAAAGAAGGCTACAGATACTTTGTACAGACACAATATTTCATTTACACACACACGCACACACACACACACGCACACACACACACACACACACACACACACACACACACACACACACACACACACACACACACACGCACGCACACACACACACACACACTAACCAAATAAAATTATATTAGTAATCTTATATAGACTGATTTTATAAGCAATCACAAATGCTACACTTTGTATGTATTTGTAACTAATACTTACCTTGTAGTCATATAATATGGAAGAGCGATAACTTCCTAATACAGGTATTTATATACTTAAAAGGAATGTTGTCAAAATATGTTTGTAAACCTGGTATGTTACAGAAATAAAGCATTTTTGATTTTGATTTGATTTGTAACCTCTGAGGACAAACATCCAGTAGTTGTACTGGCTCTCTATACTCTTCAGACCGGAACATAGCAGTGCAGGCACTGCAATATGGCGGCAGAAAAAGTAATAGAGTGGACCTACGCAGACGGACTCCTAACCAGAAAGAGAGTAGAAAAGAAGTAGCCACCTAATATTTTTATTTGTGCATTGATTAAATTAAAATTCGTGAGTTAGGTGAGTTTTAATACTTAGATGAAAAAAAATTATACGTGGTAGAGCCACGCTACAGCTATACAATAGTTGCACAAATGGCTCGACCGGAGTAGGACCACGTTCTTACAGAATACCAGATGTGTTTCGTATGGTGAGTGTATAGAACCGGAGACCTTTTTACTGGAAACGAGGCATTCCATCTTAGTCCTCAGGGGTGACAACGCATCTGCATTTTGATTCTTGATCGAGTAGATGTCTATGTGCCACAGCACCCACTTACTTATCAGGTGGACTGTGTGTTCGTTTGTCACCCTTATCGTATAAAAAAATTAACTTCTTTTTTTACAAGTTATAACAACCCAAAATGTTTCTTTGTCTTTCAGTGAAGAGAATGCCACTGAAAGCATTACGTAATTTGCCCAATGTACCTAACTTTTATATTTAAATGCTAACTTTTAAGCATGAAGTAACAAAAAATTATCATATGTAATATAGTGAAAGAGACTTGTCTTTTCTTAAAGAAGTTTCAAAAACATCGATTTATTTCCCCTAGACAAATATTAAACATTGCAAAGGTTCTTTTTTCTCAAAGGGCAATCAAACGATTACTGAAGTCGAACACAAATTCGCTTATTGAGTTTATTAAAGCGACCGCGGCTGAAGGATAAAATAAAGAGAGAAGAAATAGACAAGGAAAATTCTTCTGTTGAATTGAAATTAATGCAATTTAATTATTAAAAAATTCTTTTTAAATTTTTATAGAATAAGGATGACAAAACAATTCACAGTCCACGTGATGGTTAGTAGATGCTGTGGCCTATAGACACCTACATCTATCCTCGATTAAAAATCAAAATGAAGGCTCCTTGTCACTACTAAGGACTACTGAGGACTAAGATAGAACGCCCCGTTCATCATTATCATAATTACAGCCCTTCACAAGTCCACTGCTGAACATAGGCTTCCCCCAAGGAATGCCACAAAGCACGGGCCTGAGCCACCTGCATCCATCGACCTCCTGCATGTCTTACCAGGTCGTCACTCCATCTAGCGGGGGGTCGCCCTACACTTCGCCTACCGGTACGAGGCTGCCACTCAAGAACCTTTTTTCCCCATCGGTTGTCCGTTCTTCGAGTTATATGCCCGGCCCATTGCCACTTCAGCTTACTAATCCGTTGGGCTATGTCGGTCACTCTGGTCCTACTGCCTAATTTTTAAGTTTATCACGCAGAGAAACCCCGAGCATAGCCCTCTCCATATCTCGCTGAGAGCGACTCTCGTATAAAGGGCCTCCGTTTCTCTACACTCACTATACGAAACACAGCATTATTAAGCTGTCATTTTACGCTGGTATTCTGTGACAGCGTGACACTGCCACATTAAAAATGCTTGATTATTAAATTAACCGTGTAGTGGTGGTGTAAGAATATACACAAGTACATATCGCCGTACATATCGCCGTCGTAGGTGTGATAAGGGACAACAGAGGAAATCTGAAGGAGATGGGCGGCAGCATGTTCCTGATAACAACTTAATAATAATAAAAACACCGCAGTTGCCAACGCGCCTGCCAAACGTGGCATTACTATGGCAAAATCCCCCTATGAGGCAATATATGGTGGAGGCCTGTGTTCAGCAGTGGACCTTTATAGAATGTATTTAATGGATGGATGGATTGCTCAATTAAAGTAATTACAGTTTATAACACACTCAACACTTAATATTACATATAAATCTATCACATTCAGCGTAATGCACATAAAAGTACAGACAGAAAGAATGCGCTATAATTTGTCGACTTTTTAATGTTCGTGTTGCGGTCAGCATAGTACGCCAACTTATAGACTTATACCCGTCTGGAAGCAGTCTCAGCCTAGACTTGACACGGACAAGGTAATTATTGATAGCACTATAAACACCATAAAGAAAATTGCGCTATTAACTTTTCCAAACTAACATAAACTTTCAGTTAAATACTTAATATTTGTTGCTTTATTTTTCTTGGATATACATTTCTATTATGGAATTGCGTAATCTTCGCTAATTAATTGCAATTTCGAAAATTGCTATAATTAGCGATAATTATTTAATAATATCATAAACTATTACGTCTAACTTACAAGTAGTTGTACGTACCTTTAAAAGATCACAATAATAATAAACAGCGTGCGGCAGTTCGTTTTATCAATGCGTAAGTTGAAAGTGCAAATAAATAATATCAGTCCGGCATTCGAATGCTATAAACATTAAAATTTGCAACACAAATCGCACTGCAGTATCTAGTGCAGAGGTTTTTGTGTGCGGGTTAAAAGAAACCAACTGATTAACATATTGTACGACTCTACCACTCTCGTTGCTTTAATAAAAACTATTAATTAGATGGCCGTATCTCAACCCTAACTTTGACAACACATTACCGATTAAAACGCACAGTTACGGCTGATTTATCTCTATACAAAATGTTGTTTCATATCATTATTCAAAATAATAGGACGCTGGGTGCAAAGCTTTTGTCGGTTCACTAAAACAACAGGTTAATTCACATATTTTTAACATTAAAACACTGTGGATATCACGACAACACTTTTTAATACATTGTTATTAGATGTCAAATTTATTTTGTTTATTTTGTTCTATTTTGGTGTGAAAAATGCGCGAAGATGAGGGGAGACACACGTGCGCAATATCAGCGCGCATTCGTACGACTAAAGAGGTGGAGTGGAGAGAAAGAGAATTACCCCGGGCGAGGGGTTTTAGCCCGGCCGGCGCGCGGCGTGAATACGTTCCGTTTCAACATTATGCTATTGATTGTAGCGTTTTTTGTAAAACAAAAATAATACATTCTTAGCATTATATTTCCTAAAATATGCCTACATCTACCAATAAGAGTATTTTTTAAAGCCAACATTTATTTTAAAATAGATTGTTCAGTATCCACATATTATACAAAAAATAATGTTTAGGCTATAATTTGCACTAAAAAATAAAAGTTTAAAAAACCAATGACTTCTGCAATTTATCAATAGGAAAATAATTGTATATTAATAATTTTCGTCCGATACTATTTCAATAAGACTGTTTGAATTGTAATAATTTTAGCTTAAAAATGGACATCGAAATAGTATGGATAGTAGCGCCATCTGTTCTGTACAATAACTGTTTGTAAAAACAGGAAAAAACTGATGTGAACTTCTGTTCATTTACCCCTCTCATTGCATAAATGTAATAACCAGTTTAACTTGAACTTTGCTCTCTGTATTATCATTCTCATTGATGGATGCACTTCGTGTCAGTTGATATTGGTTTGCAAAATGAATTAGGGCTGCAATTTACGTTTAACGAAATGAGAAAGGGAAGAATTCCTCGGACGTCCTTTTATTGATAATGCGATAATGAAGGGCTGTGAGGGATAAGCTCTTTAGATGAGCCATTAAATTTTAAAGGTCTTAACATTTTTTCAATATGTCGCATTTTATTTAACTCAAGAATAGTTTTAAGGATATTTTATATTTTTTTTAATTAAACCTTGACTTAAGTAGTGGTGTCACATATTTAATAGTTTTATTTAACAGTTTCATTTACCATTAAGACAATTCCAGATCGCGAAGTTCTTTATTTATTTATGTAAATTGAGGTTACATAATTGTTATTTACTTAGAACAACAGGAATAGTTATCATTATCATCATCATGCAGCATCAGCTGATGTTCAGCTGTTTTCCATAGATTGCCATAAAGAGCAATTTTGAGCCTTTGATTATTTAATACATGTTCTGAGCAACCATCATAACGAGGTAGAGCCACGCTGCAGCTATATTATGGTTGTAGCATGAATGGGTCGGCTCGACCGGGGAAAGACCACGCTCTCACAGAATACCAGCGTAAAATAGCAGCTTAATGCTGCTGTGTTTCGTATGGTGAATGTAGAGAACCGGAGACCCTTTTTACTGGAAACGAGGCATTCCATCCTAGTCATCAGGGGTGACAACGCATCTGCATTTTGATTCTTAATCGAGAATAAATGTAGATGTCTATGTGCCACAGCATCCACTTACTATCAGATGGATTGTATGCTCGTTTGTCACCCTTATTCTATAAAAAAAACCTGCATCCAAATACTATCTGCAATAAATTATATTTACATATATAAATATACACATTTCATTATGTGTTTAAATATTTTAAATTGCGGGAAGAATCTATTAACATTATTTTTACATTACAATCTTAAAACTTTTATCTATTCAAATTAAACTATACTATGAACATGAATCAGAAAATACACATCTAGCGCCATCTAGCTTCTATTATCTTCAACATGTAAACCTGCACGTGATTCCGTTTGTACTAACTATAAATAGTATTTGATATTAGATGTGAGATGTCGCTACATGTGGTGGCATTTAGCGACATCTCACATCTAATATGTACTTTAATCATTTAAAGAGAGAATTATTGAATTCTATTAAGTATATGAACAGATTTACCTTTTTTACGCTTCATATTTTTTTATCTGGAATGGTAACACCCTTTTACTTACTTCTGCTACGAATATCAGCGCTTGCGCAGCTGTGTTTCAAAACTACAGCATGACTCTACCGTTCTACGTAAGAGATCCCATGTAACCCTTAATGTTTGGTTTCGGGCAAAACTGAACAATTAAGTTTAAATTAATTTTAATATTTTACTTGTATTCACTTGTACTTGTATTTACTTGTACTTGTTGTAATGAAGACCGCTGCAAAGTAATATTTGGTCAGTATACAGTTCATTTAGTTCATTAAAATCTTATCAATTTTTGATGAATCATCTATTGTGCGTTATTTTTTCTGATGTCTAAGATGTAATTCCTTGTTGACAGTATCTGGATTCAATAGAGACAAGCTAATATTTAAAAAATTGTGTTTTTTTCTTGTTTTAAGCTGTTATCAACAGCCTAAAACAAGAAAATCCTACGTACTTTCTAAACAGCAGAGTTAAGTATGCCCACCTTCGTGAGATTAAACATCTACAACCAGCTCAGAGTGAGGCGGGAGTTTGCCCTGGCTGGGCTGAGTACGTAGTGAAGTTGGTCCGCGGCGCCGCGTGCAACCCGGGGGTGCAGCACCTGCAGCTGTGCGCACCGGACCGGTACGTGTGGACCTGGCGCCGCCCGCCGATGCTCGCGCTGCCCGTGGCTAGGACCAATTTGCTTAGTAACTCACCTCTAGTCGTAAACAAAGTTCACGAGAGGATTTATATATTTTCGAGTAATCTGAGTGAACTCGCTAAAGTACATAGTTAGTTATTTAAGTTAGTTGTAATACATAGTTTATTTAAGCAGATTAGCGACGCTATCGTAGTGGGTTTGTTTAGCCTGTAAGGATAGTTGTTAAGTCTGTGTGTGTAAATAAATAAATATATACTTTAGGTGTATATAAAGTACTCTGTGATCTCTCCATCCATTAACTCCCCTTTGATGCTCCAAGCCTCATGAGGGGCATAATTGCCATAGCTGACACGCTTGGCAGGCGGTTCGATAACCGCAGTTCTTTTATAGTTGTTATGTAGACGCTACTGTGATCTAAGCTGATAGCCAATTTGCCAGTTTGCATGATGAGCATTATAGTACAGGACTATTTTGCGAGGGACCATTTTCCAGAATGGATTGTTTTAAGATTAATAATAATATTCAAATACATCAAATACGAGTATATTTTTATTATACGTATAAAAGTTTAATACATTTTTCTTCAAAAAAATATGTTTTATATTTATAATTCTTATGAGCTACACTTGTATACAGATCACTATTTATACAAAATTTACATTATTACTTATTATAACTGACTGGTATATATTGGCATCTAATCATTAATTAACTATAGGGTTGTTTAGCCCTTGTCTTCCACCGGGAGCTATAATAATGAAAAGTGATAATGATACTTGATTGATTTATCATCAAATCAAAAAGGTATTTATAACATTGATTTTAGCACACGGATGTAACCATCTTCTTATTTTTTAATCCCGAAATTGTTTCCCCAAAAAATGGTGGGCCGGGGCTCATTAACAACGTTATTAGAAATTTACTAGTGATTAAATTGAAGATAAAAAAATATTTACTTATAAATTCAAACATTTCAGAATAAAGGAATGTTTGATATTTAATCAATATTTTTAGGGCTCTCATGTTTTTTTTAAACAAAAGCCCTTAAATACGTAAAAAAGCGGATGAAAAAAACATTACAAGAAAACGAAAACATGATGACCAACATTAAACTATCATTTAGAGCTAAGATTAAATAAAGCTTAAATGGACGGAGTAGGTTTAAGAAAATATAGGACGGAAGAACTGAGGTAGTTAAAATTGTTCTCATTGAAAAACTTTAAGCAATTATTATTAGAAAGTACATCATTAATTAATGATTTTAAATAAAATGTTTTATTTCATTTTGAGTAAACTTCTAGAAGAATTACTTGAATTTAAAATAAATCAATTGGAAGTTACGTATGTATTAAATATTGCTTTATACAAGCTAATACAGCGCAGAATATCTCATGAACTTGTGACTTTTTACAAAACTAGTTATTTGTAAGGTTATATCAAATAACTATTTGATATTTTTATGTCTTGCAAAACTCATTAGAATATTAATCAGATGTTGCGAGAATATATATATAAGGTAATTTCATAAATTGTAATAATAACAAAGAATTAATTCTAATTTATACAATTATTACATGTTTAGATCTGCTTTTATTGATTCAATAAAAGCTTTCAGAGCATTAATATCTCGTATGGGTTGATCTTTATTTTTAACCAGAGTTACATAAAACAATTAAGTTCAATTCATTTTCTTCATAATATAAAAATATATGTATATTTCGTTTGAAATAGAAATTACATATAAATATGTATGTGTTAAATTATATAATACAATAAATCGCTATGGTCTCTGTAAACGAGTCAACAGTTCATTTCGTGCATCAGATATGATTAAATTGTATCGCCAAGTGAATATGCCCGTTTACGTTTATTTTTACAATAAAATTACATACTTTCTTAGAAGATATCTAATTGCTTACTATAATCAAACAATTCGTTTGATTGTGGAAGCATCCTATTGGTGTAACTCTGGTTATGTGCCTACTGCTCGGTTTGAACAATTGTTTTTATTATTTCTTGTAAAATTTATAATTTGATCTTTCTTATGGTTAATTCGACTATTTGGTTATATTTAATTTTCTGAAAATACCAGAAAAATCGTAAGTAATAAGTAGAACATCTAGATAGACAATATTAATTAAAAATATTTTACACAAGCATCTTCATTAAATTTATACACTTTTTACTGGTTGCCTTCATTTTATGGGTTTTTTTACACAATTAATGTAATTATACATTGTTTGTAATTCCTTCTCAAATAATAATATTTGACAGCCTCTAAGAGCCGGCGTAAATAATACAAAATAAATCGAACGAACTTTACCCGTCCGATTGAAGTTGCCACATAACTACATAACAAAACACTGATCACAAAAAGCGTAGTATAGTCAATAGTGATCACAGAGTGCTATTGCAATTTTTCTTTTTCTGTATGTGTATCGTTTCCAATATGGCCATTGGTGAAGCCATATCTGACATGACCGTTCCTTCCGTGATGAGCTTCTTCATTGAGTGGTACTTTTGTCAATACGCTCGTATGTCCGTTGGCTACAACATGACCGTTAGCTGCGATAAGTCCATTGACTGTGGAATGACCATTACAAGTGAGGTGACCATTTATTTTCATATGTCCGTTTTCATTGGTTTGTGTATCGTTGGTAGTAGCTCCTTCCCCTTTGTTGTTGTTGTTCACGGCAGCTGGCTTTGTTTTATCCTTCTTGTACGCTTGAATGTAGAAGTTCGTAAAGAGGACGATGAAGATTGTCGAATGAAGAATCAGGCCTGAGGCGATGAGCCTAAAATAAGTTTTAAAAATAATAAGACGAGGCAGTAAAATAATATATATATTATAATAAAACAGACAATTAGATAAATTATTTCGTGCTATTAGTCTCGTAAAAGGCGACTATGAGAAAGGCCATGACGAGCTCTCGGGTTTAGATAAATCTATTTCATCTATTTTCTGTGATGTTTGTGCTGTTAGCCTATAGGCCGCGAGCTATTTAAAGGCCGCGAGCTATTTAGGCCGCGAGCTATTTGTGTGGCGGTATATGATCTTGTGTATCTCAGATGTAAGTACCCAGACCGTCAACGGCAAACGCCATTAAAGTTGGGAGAAATCTGGTATTGCGATCGCAAATCCGCCAAGAAAGCGTAGCAAATACAGAAAGTCCTTTCTAGCGATACTGGCTGTTAGCTCTACCATGCTAATGAACTCGGACCAATGCTCAAAAAAACACATTTCTAGGTTTACATCGGACACAATTTCGATCAGTATACTTCCGTGACCTAATACTGTTAATGAAGATGAAGTAGAAGAAAAAAAAATAACCGAAATCTTACTTGGGATATCCGCAGTCATAAACCAAGGCACTCATAGAGTGGAAAAGTACCATAAAGAATTGTATCTGTAACAAAAAGAAGGCTTGTATTAGTATCTTCTTCTTTAATCTATTAATACGTGAAGGGAAAATTTTGAACCCCTTTTTAAGAATATTGCGCGCACGGAGGTGTGTGAGATTCGGCATAGTTAGAGTTTGTATATTTGTATTTATATTTTATATGGAGAAGAAGTGCAAAAAGCTAAAATTTATATATACTATGTTATATTATTAATATATCATATGTGTTACGAATACGCTGAATTAAATATTTAAAATAAAACATTCATTTTATTTTCATGTTGCCAATGTCAAATACATAATTGTCGCTTGAACAAATTAAGTCGTTTGTTAACGTTCATACTACCAATGTCTCAGAGTAAGTACAAACATTACTCAGAACAATAATTAAAGCAAAGCATTATATATACGTTATTTCAATAAAGCCCGTGTTCAACACTTAGTAGTCTGTAGTCAAACAATCACAAAGAGTAGAGATTGTCGTCAACGAATTTTAGAATGTTGCCAACAAATAATTACTGACGGATAGACTAAATAAGTTGTGAACTTTGTATGTATGTGTATTATTGTGTGTCAAGGCAAAAATGCCTTATTTTATATTTAGTATTTTATATTTTAATATTAATATGCACTTGAAAATAAAATACAGTTTGCTGAATATACAAACGTAAAAATTAACGAATTAAGGTAGAATTTCGAACACTAGGCGGTAACTAGTAAAAATAAAAATTTGAAATATTAACATTGACAAAGTCTCTGTCGCTGTCTATTTTAAATATTTAAATGCATAAGCGGAAAGTCGTGGTAGCTAAGGGGCTAGGCGCTCGCCTTAATTTCACAGTACGCGAGCAACATGAGCTCCATTCCTGCCGGAATAAAACCGACCAAGTAGTAAATAAGTACTGTAAATCGCAATAAATAATATTACAATTTTAAGTGCTTATTTACTACTTTGAAATTATCAAAATCCAAGAACATGTGAAGTCCGTAGACACGCACCGGGGCAGCGCGCTGTACTTTCTCCTCATCCTTAACAAATAACTCTCATAAATAAAAAGAGAACTATACTAGCAGCTAGTGAAAGGTAAGAAGAGTTGAAAGGCCTCAGTTATTGCTAGAATACTAAAGCTTAAGGGCTCAAGTAATCATAGCGAAAAAAAAATATAAATAATTTCTTCCTATACAAGTAAATAAAAAAATTGTATTATTATTATTGTTTGGTTTCCAATTCCGTCGCCCTTCATTACCTTTTTTGTCTCTTCTCAATTTTATTCGTACAACTCACCCTAAATACGTATATTATTCTCATAATAAGCAAAATTTTAATTTAGGTATAATAAACAAATACATAAAATATTGGTAAATCCAATTGAGCATGCCCTAAGCGCATTAAAAAAATTACGTATAACATGATTATAAGGAATTTTTTAAAGTAGTTTAAATACACACAATTTTCACTAATAACCTTATTATACTTCTAATTTTCCGATAATTTTATGTCAAACTTCAATTTAAAAAGTTTGGAAAATCCAAAAGTGTACGACCCATAATGCTCATATGATCATCATATCATCATTCACGTCACTCCATAAAATCCAAGACGTATTTAAGTGTAAATATTATATCCTACTTACTTTTAGTACGAACTACTATTATTTATTCTGTGCTTTTAAAATATTGTAATAAAATCTCTGATTATTATTATAATCAAGTATGTAAGAAATTTGGTTTTTCGAATATTGTGTATTTGTAGAGCGATCTTTTTGAGCCGCTGCAAACAACCGATACAGTGTCCACTCACGACGGCGATTGACGCTGAATTAACTAAGTGAGTGACGCAGTCTCTATTTAGTAAAAAATAAATTCATACAAGGCTGCTAAAACACCAAATATTTCGACATTTCGCAGCCGAAAAAAATTAATTATAACTGAACAAAACAAAATTAAACTGCCATTTACATTCAATGGCTTCCCACATGATAGATGAAGAGTTTAAAAAAAAAATTGAGTTGAACAATTGATATTTTCAAAAGTTATCGTGTTTACGAAGCCGTGTACTTGATAAATCTACACCATAAGCCATTAAAACCCCTTTTTTTAAAGTAAAAATAGCAATTAATCGATTAAAAAAAAAAGTTCAACAATCATTTATCTTTCTGACAATGTGCTTTTTATATCACTTATATGTACAATATGATTGCTAGATACGATTTCATGCGACAAAACGTTGGAATCTTAATTTTTAGGCCCTAGTAGAACATACCGGCGCGCTTAGCGCTTATGGCATGCAATAAATGTGCCTCTAAAATATTACTAATATTATTGACCGTAGTGACGGTATATATCCGCTACCTCATATCGTACCGAGGGTGTTTTGAGAGTGACAGAGGAAAAAGAAAACAGAGAATGGGCAGCAGCTTCTTCCTAATAACAAGTACAAATAAAACTGCGGTTGCTAACCAGTCTGTCAAGTTTGGCAACCATGGCTAATACTCCACCTATGAAGCGACTTATGGACGAGGCTTATGCTCAGCAGTGAAGTTTTGATAGGCTATAAAGTTAACGCTTACAATATTAGACTACAACGGTGAGAAACGAGCACACAGTCCATATGACGATAAATCATTTCTTTGTATTTCGATAAATTCATGTTGCGGTTCGCCACGCTGCAGCTATATTATGGTTGTAGTACGAATATGTCGGCTCGACCGGGGAAGGATCACGCTTTCACAGATTATACCGCCGTATATATATCGCACAGAATACTAGCGTAAAATAACAGCTTAAGGGTGCTGTGTTTCGTATAGTGAGTGCAGAGAACCGGAGACCCTTTTTACGAGACAATCCATCTTAGTCTTCCGGGGTGACAACGCATCTTATTTTATTAGAGGATAGACGTAGATATTTATGGGTCCCAACATCCACTTATAAATTGCACTGTATGCTCACACTTATTTTATGTAAATAAAGATCATGATTTTTTTTTTTAATGCAAATACATTATCACCCCTAAGGTCAAAGGTTGAATATCTCATTAGCATCCAACACACAGTAGGATTATCCTGCTATCTTATGCTAGTTTGTTTGTTTACCCATGTTCGATTCCCGTTGTCACCAATGAAATTGTTAACTTATTTGCAATTTTAAGTGCTGATTACCACGTGCTCGTCGGTAAAGGAAAACATAGTGAACAATCATGAAGTCCCCTTCTAAGGAATAAAAAAAATATTTCTGATATATTATGTGAAGTCCCCATTTAAGCAGCGCGGTGGACACTTCTTTGCCTTAAAACCGCCTTTCAGGAAGGAGAGTAGGCTTGTGCCCAGAAGTGGGACTGTAAATTTACTTTTTCTTTACTTTCTTATGCTAGTATTTAGTCACAGCGTGGACTTTCCCCTGTCAAGTCGACGCATTCGTGCTGCAGCCATAATACACTTGTAAATAAATAATAGATTTGTTGCGTACTATTACCACGTATAATATCGATCATTTAAATTTTCTCATTACAGATGATATTGTATGATGATGCATAGTAACGTTTTTGAACTTTATTTGTTTGTTACAATAATTGTTATCACTACAGCCCTTCGTCCACTGCTGAATAAAAGATTCCCCAAAGATTGCCACAAAACACGGCCGTGAGGTACCTGCACCCGTCGATGTAATGAATACCTACCTAACCAGGTCGTACCCAATTTTTTGGTACATTTTGAATTCCATCACGTAGAGAAACTACGAGTCTTGTGATATCCCGCTGAGCGAGTTTGCAAAGTTGGACTTTAATAACCGTTAAAAATATACGCTCACTTGTTTTCACTTTCATCAGAATCAAAATAAAGAGAAGGTGCTATGTCAAAAAGTGAATTACATTTGCATTGCTTGGAAACCAGAGATTATATTTATAATTTACCGTTACAGCCTATTAGAGTCCACTACTGAATATATGCCTCCCCCATAGATTGTCTCATAGGGGTTATATTTGCCATAGTTGCCATAGTTTATATTTGCCACGCTTGGCAAGCGGGATGGCAACTGCAGTTTTTTTATTTTTAATCGTTATTGGGAAGACGCTGCTGCCCATCTCCTGATTTGTTTCCATCTGTCACCTCTTACGACACATATTCTTACACCGCCACTACACGATAATATATTATAATTATAATTAACAAGTGTAAAAATAAGTTTCTACACTTGTAAATTATAATTATAATATATACTACTGATTTCGTTTAAACCACATAAAAAAATTAGCGCAATAATTAATGTTAGTCACCAACAGTTGAAATGTCATTTGAGAAAGGAAGTAGGGATAGAATCCGAAGTGTTTAATAGCAATTCGGTCAACACACTTCTTGTGGAAGCAGTAACACCTGTTATGGCTTATCCGATTTCAATTCGGCCTTCGCTATCTAACGTAGAGTTCTTACTTGGTTAGCGCACTTACGAAAGACTTCAACGGTACGCATGTAGAAATCTCTCGTTTCCTCTGTTATTAGAATAGGTACCTTTAGTTAAAACGTCAACTTCTAAGCGATTGTTGGGTACAATATACAAATTGGTAGCATAATATAACTTGTGCAACTAAATGATAAGATAATATGCCCAGCTTGAGTATTACCCACGCCCTGCAATTTACGTATGTACATTAACAAACAAAATTACTATTAACTTAAAAAGTAAATAATAAGAGTGCGAGTCATTGTCGAACTCACGAGACATGCATTGCAAACCTAGACTTGTTGATTGAAAGAGTCAGAATTTTTTATGACATGTCTATAACATGAAGACGAAATTAAAATCTTACTTCCTACTTAACACTGATCTTGCCATTTAGAAATAAACTTGCCAAGCATCTAGTTATTTAAATACCTAAGTTATCATAATAATAAATTTAGCACGATTTTAAAACGTGTAAACTCTATATAACGACACTCAGGTGACTGTGCATATTTTGACGTTATAGATAGTTGTCGTTCAGTACACTATCAGTGTCACGTATCAGTAACACTTTTTCGTCAATACACAGTGATTTTCTTTTACTTGCCATGTTTATAGTTTGAAAGTCTGTGAGCAACTAATAATATGATAACGTATAGATAATCCATGACTCCTACTAACGACAGTCTATACGTGCAAGCAATCCCAATTTATAAACAAAACAACGGATTTCTTAGAGAGTTTGGTATGTATGATGCCGACAGTCGAATTTATTACGGGATAGGATAATAAAGCGACAAAAGAACAAAAGAACGTACACAGCTGTGCAGTTTTTACTAATTTTTGCAACTTAAAATGTACTTTTTATTATTTATTTGTTGTCGTTATTGAGAGTGGGTGTAATGCTATATAAAGTGTATTATTGTACGGAAGACAAGCTAAACCAACCAAAGCGAGTGATTTCGCTAAACCAACCAATGCGAGTGATGCTTTAGGGAGTATGTCGTTAAATAGAGTGACGTTACATGGAGTTTATACTGTATTTGTTTGATTGTTTTGATAAAAAATTACTTATATTTTTTTTTCTTTATCGAACCCTTATGGAAATATCAATATAGATGATAGCATTATTTACAAACCTTTGTGGTTTATAGATGCTATTTTAGCATAAGTATATGCTTTTGTATTAAACTTGTAAATGATAAATAAATAATAAAAGTATATAAGACCCCTAACTCTATGCGTGGATTTTATTTTTAAAATATGACTTTTAACAATTACTTGGACAGCGTTACTTCTAGTATAATACAATAATTAAATAAAACCCTGTCTGGTTCGAAAAGGGCAGATGCCTACGATAATGATAACACCAAAAACAAAAACAAAAAAATCTTATTCAATAAATATAAAAAATATTATTATTTAAAATACATATTTTTTACTACAATTAGCTAAAATTTTTGCAGTTTTAAAATCTAGCAACACCGTCGTCAGTAGCGGTGTCTTTGAACGTATATTACTTAAGGTATTGTTACCCTCTGGTTGCCTGCGTCTCATGTATTGTCATGTAAGTTTCCCTATTTAATTAAATTTTATTGAATTTTTGTGGAGATTTTTCTTTTTAAATTATTACCTGAAAAATATTAAATGAACAGAATCATAACACGTTACCTAAAAGTACCCTCACAGATCAGACAGGGTTTTTTTCATTGTATATCTACTAAATTAGTTCTTTTAAAGTTCTATTATAATGCTATATGTCATGTCAGGTCGAATTGTCAACTGGAACAAACACTTATAAGTAATCTACTGCTTTTAAGTTACACAAATACATCCGAAAACTTTCAGAATCGTCAATTTGTTAATGCAAAGGCGTAACGGTGTACCATTCAACGGAATCTCTCACACGAATGTACACGCGTGTGGGCTTTCCGCCATTTCCGAGCCTACAGCGGAATGTCGTATAAAGCGGTTGCATTGCAGAGAAAGGATACGGCGTTCCGCTGCTTGATGTGTTGTAACGTTGAACGTTGCCTGCGCACGCGCAGTAAGTACTATTGCTCCGGTATTTAGCAATTTATTATAAATCTTTTTGTGTTTTCAATGTCATTTGTGTTGAAACACTCATGTTCTACGTACAAGATTTGCGCTTTAAATAACAGTAAGGTCAATTATGGTTGGTAGAAGTGAGAGGCGTGAATTAAAATAAACCCCTTTTTTTTTAAATTAATGCACCTACATTACGAATTGCTACTGTATAATAGAAGTGTTGTCATCATCATCATCATCATCATAAGCACGTCAAAGTACATCTGAACATGGGTGTCTCCACGATCAAAATTAACAAAGAGTGGCCCAAGTTTTTAATGACAAATATTAATACTGCCAGTAGGAATTAAATGTCCATGCGAACAGACAGGCGAGACCTAGTTATACCAAGAGATGATCCCTAGCACAGACAATAGTTTATTACGTGGGAGAGCCATGTTTCAGCTATATTATGGTTGCAGCACGAATGGGTCGGCTTGACCGGGGTAGGACCACTCTCTCACAGAATACCAGCGTAAAATAGCAGCTTAATGCTGCTTTGTTTCGTATGGTAAGTGCAGCAAACCGGAGACCCTTTTTACTGGAAACAAGCATGCCATCTTAGTCCTAAGGTGACAATGAATCTGCATTTTGATTCGTAATCGAGGATAAATACAGATGTCTATGGGCCTCAGCATCCACTTACCATCAGGTGGACTGTGTGCTCGTTTGTCACCCAAAAAACAGAATCATATTAATCCCTAAAGTAAAAAATGGAATACCTTTGTCAATTTGTCAGTTATATGATTATTTACCTGACAGAATCTGGCATTGGGCTAAACAAAAAAAAAACAAAAAAAAAAAGAGATTGTTTTTTTATAAAAATTAAGTAACAAACGGATTAGCGGTCCACCTGATTGCTACTCAAGCCCATGGACACCTGCAGATAAATTCAAACAAAAAATGACTAAAATGAGAACTAAATGGAATACCACACTTCCAAATTATAGGCTGATTACTGCCTCTCTGTACTCTTCGGACCGGTACACAGAAAAATGAAATAGAGAAGAAAATAGAGTGAATAGGGTAAAAAATAGGTAAGAAATAATGAAATAAAACGAACTTTACTGTAAAGTACTGTTTTTGCTGTAAAGCATCCAATATTAAATTATGTCAACACAATTTAAATTAAAAATCCGTAAAATTAGTTTTATTTCAATGTATATGGTACGTGAGGGTAATATGGTCACCATAAGCTTTGCCGGCCTATAAAATCAAAACTAAGAAGAGGACAGAGACAAATACACAGAGCCGTTTACTATAACTAATATATTAAGAAAGAAAATAGCAAACAAGCTTTGGAAATAAATAGAAACACTTCGAAAAATCAACTTAAAAAAACATTTAATTACCATATTTATTATAATGTCAACGGTCAAAATAGCGTAGATAAAGTAGCGCCCTTTTGACCTTTTATTATTTGATTGACTGATGAAGAGCTATCGTATTATAGAGCCATCTATGCAAACAAGGCTGTTGTTTTTGAGTTATAAGAAAGTGCCCATATTAACCGGATGAACATATTATTCTAACGCTTGTAATTGTGTAAAAAAAATCATTATAGGTAATAAATAGGTAAGATACCTACCACCTAGAGGAAAAGAAATCTGTTTAAAGAGAAATCTGATGCAGAAATCGAATCATGAAAAATAATAATTTGTTTAGGATAACAATAAAAAATTTAGTTAGTATAAAATAGCATTAATAATGTGTCTTTTTTTTGTAATTACAAATCGCCTTATTAAACCATCTGATTATATGAAGTAGTATGTAAATTATGAACATAATTACCAACATTTCATAAACATATACTGAAGGAATATTTAAGTGAGTATTTTTTTTGTTTGCAACCGTAATTATAACGTATAATTATTCCTACCTGCAAAGGTAATGGTAGACATTAATACATTAGGTGGTTTTATTAAAGGACTAGCTTTTACGTGCGACTTCGTTTGCGTAGAACTTAAACAGAAAAAAAATCAAATCAACGATTTAAAAAATCCACCATGCTTTTAGGGTAAAATATAGCCTAGTTTAGTCCTGGCATTCTCTGTTTGTGAAGTTTTTGTCACAATTAGTTCTGCTATAAATAAGATTACCCCGGACAGTTCTTTATTAATATTATACAATAATTAAATAATTATTTATATTAAAATTAATTGAAGTTTTTTATTTCGATATTAAAAGCAGATACTTCAATTTTATTTACATGTTGTATAGATTAAACGAGAATAAACGGTGCTTTTTCAGTAAGAGCTTGAATAAAAATCGTATAAATTAACGGTTCGAAACAATTTTAATTTTACATATCTTAAATTTTTAAAGTTGTATTTGCATTTTTGTTTTTATCGGCCATTGAAGATTTTCAAATTTGTAAACTAAAAGTATTTTTTTTTATGGTAATGAACATTGTTTTTTTATTTTATGTAACTGTAATAAGCTTAAAGTCCGCCTGACGTTAAGTGGCTTCTGCAGTCTATGGCCAGCCCAACTTGAAACAAAGAAGGTTGCAGATGCGTTGTCACCTCTGAGGACTAAGATGGAATACCTCACAACCTGTAATTATACTGGCTCTCTCAAACACAGCAGTGTAAGCACTATTATTTGGTGGTAGAAATAGATAAGAAGGTGATCTATACCTACCAGTCCTACTACCTATCTAGTACGGACTCCCAGGCAGAAAGGGAGTCATACCAGCTAGGAAAGTGTATATATTTAGGCCATTGTATATATACCTACATATTTAAGTGTATATTTAACCGTAAATTTATTTTAAACGGTTTGTTTAGTGACAAGTCGGTTCTGTAGGAATTTTGAAAATATATAATAAAATAAAAAACAATTTTTCTATTAGTCACCTAACAGAAAGTTGATGGTAAAGGCAGAAAAAATCACACCTATGAAAATAGATATTTAAAATAATTCTTAAGGAGATTTTTCACAACTAAATGGAAATCAAATAAATTGATTTTAATGTTCAACTAGCTAAAAGGTTTCTTGGCCGTTCACAGCATGCCCGAGAAATTTGCGCAAGCGTAAATCCCGTCACTAGTTCTAGGTGCGGTTGAGCGATCTTTAACAGTTAAGTACTCGTAAATAGTACGTAATTGTGCGTAGTCCCTCCGATGCTTAAAATATTACGAGGTGGATGAGTATTTGAGTATTATGTAAATAAATGACATTAAAATTTATTTTACACTTATAGCTGATTATAACTTGTCGTTAGATATCAATAACCTTTAATTAACGAAAAATAACTGTTTTTTACACATTGCATATTAGCTTGACCTGTTTGTATCTATGTATGTACGAATAGAACAGAATTTCGTAATTCGGTTATCACCCACTTCTGATAACAATACAATAATTTCTTGAATATTATCTAGTTGTTACATTGATACATAAATACAAACAGGTTAAGTTAGTAAAAGATTGTTAAAATAAAGTAATTGAAGTATAAAAATTTGAACTGGACTTTTAGTAATTAAGGTGTACGATATACATTTTAAATAGATATGTCATATCAGGTCGAAGTTAATAGTTAATAGTTATTGTTTTCATGTCGATATTTAATTATGTAAAGTATAGAAGTTACATCCGATATACGTTCCACTACTGAGCACAGGCCTTTTCTCATTTCTAATAGGGAGCATTTAGTCCGCCGCGCTGCTTCAGTGCATGTTAGCGGACAGCTAGAGCTCTCGAGCACGTGGTAAATCAACACTTAAAATTGCAATTAACAGTTTAAATTATGCTGGCGGGAATCGAACTGTACTCGAATCGAATTGAACTCGTAATAGAGCTGTCAAGCTTGTGGTAAATCAACACCTTAAACTACAATTAACAAATTAATTGATGCCGGAGGAATCAAAAATAAGTTGCTAGAGTACTGTGAAATTTATGACGAGCGTTTAACCCTTGAACTACTAGGGCATTGAACATGTAATATTAAAAACCTGTTGATTAGCGTCTATGTTAGGATGTATTTTGTATGTTTATAATTAAATACACCAAACGAAACAACGTTGTAGCACGAATGGGTTGCCTCGCCCGGGGAAGCACCACGCTCTCACAGAATAACAACGTAAAATAGCAGTTTAATGTTGCTGTGTTTCGTATGGTGAGTGTAGAGAACCGCACACCCTTTTTACTGGAAACAAGGCATTACAACAACATATCTTATTCCTAACGGATGTCAACGCATCTGCATTTTGATTCTAATCCGTGTATAGATGTAGATACCTATGGACCACAGCATCCACTTACCATTGGATTGACTTGAAAAAGGGTTTCTTGATGGTTGGTTGAATAAAGTTTAATTTGTAATTCCATCAAGCTATACTTACTAGTTGCAGGGTTGTTAAATGTTTCTTCCACCAGAGATATTTCTGATATTGTGGACCCATGGCAGCCATCATGTAGTAGCTATACATTATCACGTGCACCAAATTGTTAACGATGTTTGAGAATGTTCCATGGCCACCTAGAAAAAAAACGATTAGAGTGTGAAATTACGTAATTTAATTCCTCCCTCCCATTTCCACTGTCGAACAACCACATAGAGACAAAAACTGAAAATAACAAAAAACTATGGTTGCTAACTTAGCTTAGCGTCACAAATAGGATAAAATCACACCTGTGAGGCAATCCATGGGAGAGGTCTATTTTTAGTAGTGGAGTTTTGATAGGACGTATGTATTTTTACGTGGTAGAGCCAAGTTGCAGCTATATTATGGTTGTAGCATGAATACCCATTCATGCTACAACCATAATATAGCTAGCCATAGTATGGCTCGACCGGGGTAAGACTACGCTCTCACAGGAAACCAGCTTAAAATAGCGGCATAATGCTGCTATGTTTCGTATAGTGAGTGTAGAGAACCGGAGACCCTTTTTACTGGATACGAGGCATTCTATCTTAGTCCTCAGGAGTGGCAATGCATCTGCATTTTGATTCTTAATCGAAGATTGATGTATATGTCTATGAGCCACAGCATCCACTTACCATCAGATGGACTGTGTTCTCGTTTGTCACCCTTATATTCTATAAAAAATATAATGTGATGAATGAATGAGGATTAACAAACAAATAGTTCACATGTTGGATAGCGTTTCTTGTTACACTTAGAAACTTTAGTTATATTCTATGAATAATTAGGATAGAATCTATTTAGTTAAAACTTTTACAAATCTTATCAAGTACTTTGGCATTATCATTTTAAAATGTAAGATGTATTTTTTAAATGCAAGCAGAATCATGGCATTATCAAGTAAGAGTTTAATAACATGTAAAGATATGGATCTAATGGGTCGTGGGGAGGGAAGTGTCAAAAGTGACAATTAATATATCTCAATACTGTACACCAGAACAGATATTGTTCGTAAAATAATGTTTTTTATGTTAAATTTGAAAAACAACACTGACCGTAAAAAAATGTCTATAAACTTTTTCTTCAAAAAATGTAATGTATTGTTATTTGAATTTACAATGAATATAAATTAATTAAAAATATAGTCTACTATATGAAGATATCTCATTTAATCGTAATATTGAAGCTGCTTGTGAATTAAAAATAGTTATAAATTATTTGCAGAAAAATCTCTCAGTTAAACTCGTTAATATAATGCAAGTAGAGCAAAAATGTGTAGGCTAAATAAAAAAAAGTTTTACTCAATAACATAATATTATAAAATTGAAAATTGTAAAATGTTTACAACAAGGGAAACGTGATGTAGCGATTAGCAAGTATAAATAAATATAATATTATATTATAATAGTATAAATATAAATATAATATTAACATTATTAATTTAATTTTAGTTTAAAAATGAAATAAATGTAACGATCGACTAAGATAATAGCCAAGTTAGCATACTTAATTGTAGTGCATTAGTTTATCTGAATACATCTAAACGTAATCGTGTTTGCGGTGAATGTGTTAGAATTTATCATAAATTTACATATATTTAATTTACATCAGAGCTTACCAGCAATAAACTTGACTAGCAGCCATGCCTCAAATGGCGTTAGGGAGTGGTGGTAGAGATGAAGCCACGTAATCTGACTCTTCTTTTTCCGCAGCACGAAGAATATTGTGTCGGCGAACTCTGATAGTTTCGAGAAGTAGTACACCCAGCAAAGATGGAGCATCTGAGGGAGAATTAAGAAACATGTTTAGTAAATATATTTCGTTGCAGACTCAGTCAACAGCTGAACATAGGCCTCCATAGATACGTTATAGGGGAGATTACTTCGACTTAGTAGCCATGTTTTAGGCCTATGTGGAGCAGAGGAAATGTGAAGGGCTGTAATAATGATGATGATGATGATGATGGCCATGTTTAACAGGCGTGTTGGCAACCGCTTTTAGGCCCGTATTAATTAACGTTACTCAGCTCAAGTACACGCACTTGAGTACAATCTTGAGGTTATGATCTTATTAATAGACATATCTCAAGATGCGGTTTAGGTTTACGATATCAGCTGAGTGCCACACTGATTAATAAACGAAACTCGACTCTCAAGTGTGTATACTTGAGTGCAAGTCACAGAACAGTATTCCTAAGTACAGCGTTTTGAGACACTGTTTTTATGTGTTTATTAATTAGGTAATGAGGCGTATCAAATGATTACGCACTTGAGTTCGTCGTTGAGTAACGTTTATTAATACGGGCCTTAGTATTTAAAGTTGTTATCAGGAAGGTGCTACAGCCTATCTCCTTTTTTATTTCCCTCTGTCCTTTTATGCAAGCACCGCATAATAAATAATATTGGAGGTTGATTACATATTATATTTATAATGATGATGATATGTTTGGTTCTTTAAATTGGTTGCCTTGTTTGTCTAATCATTATCAGTCCAACGTTTGTACATCTAATGTTACGTAATTATAAGCTTTCGAGGACTTGGATGATAACCATAACAGCCTATTAATTGCATATGCATATATTATTATGTACGAAATTTGTTTGCTGCCGTTTGGTGACGGCTTATAAGTATCCATCCCCCTTTTCCTCCCGTGGGTGCTGTAAGAGGTGACTATTGTAAATTTCAGAAAACTTTTATGGCTTCCGATAGATGGCAGTATAACCAAATTGGTTACACAAGACCGGCTTTTTAAAACTAATCTTTAACAGGCTGTTGAAAAGAAGATGTCTGAGGTTTTTTATTACTCATAAATAGCTAATTTAAGAATAGTAATTAAATTAATAAAATACATCGTTGTAGAAAGCCCTGTCTTTTTTACGAAATTTGCAGCAAAAGCTTGTTCGTTCGAAATTGCCATGAATGAAAAAAATGGGGCCTGACATTTAATTTTCAAAGGTTACATTCGTAGAAAAAGGCAATATTAGGTAGTTTCATGCATAGTAGAAGTGACATTCCTTATATCTCATTGCAATGCACAGGCCTCCCCATTCCTGAGTGGGTTTTAGAGCGGGAGGAGTCCTCGCCATAATGTTTTCTTATATTTACGCGAAGACTACACATTAAATGAAACTAATTTTTACGGATTATATCGCGTTTAATTTTACTTTTTAATTCCCGACGTTTCGGGTGCTTTACAGCATCCATGGTCACGGGGGGGACTGAGCTGTTTGACGTCCCAATGTCATAGTTAGCCCGGCTACCTTCAGTTTTTTAATATTAACTTTTGGTTCGATCTACGCAGAATGAGCTTACAGTATCTTTGGATTTCCAAACCCAAGCATACCACTGCTAGACTTCAAGATACTGTAAGCTCATTCTGCGTAGATCGACCCAAAAAATAATATTAAAAAATTCTTTCTTTAGGCACGTGCTAAACCTGTACTTAAAATTTCTTTACGTTACGCCTATTAAAGTTCACTGCTGAAAATAGGCCTGCCCCTTAGATTGCTTCAAAGAGAGGATATTTGCCATAGTTCCCAGGCAAGCAGGTTGGCAATAGCAGTTTTTTATTTTTATTTAGTCTTTATTAGTAAGACACTGCTGTCCATCTCCTGATTTGTTTCCCTCTGTCGCCTCTTACGACACCCACGGGATGATATGAGGTAGTGGATATTCTTACACCGTTACTACACGGTAAACTTAAAATTGCAATCAATAATTCCAGTATTGCGAGCAATGTAAGAGTCAAATTCGGTTAAATCGAGTACTATGAAGTATTATGGTGAGTCTTCTGATCTACCATGACAATTTGCATAGATTTAAATCTAATGACGATTTTATTAATAATATATTTCGAACTACATACGAGTCTATATTATAAGCTACCTTGACTCACTTGCAACTATATCTACAAGACCGTGTTTATTTAAAAAAAATTATAATAAAAGTACTCGTTTAAGATGGGCCAGATTAAGTGTACCCTTAACCATAGAGCATGTATGCGAAGGTATATAGATGTGAAGGAGGCAAGAGGAGTGTGTCAGGATCATGCCAAATGGAAGTCCGTGGTCTCTGACTACCCCTATGAAAGACAGGTGTGGGTGCTTACATTTAAAAATACACGTGAATGTTAAGGGCACATTTTACAGTATAAGTGCATTATAGCTTGAAGCGCTGACTACCGATGGGGAAGAAAGGCAGACTCGTGCCGGTAAATATGGTACGGTAGCCAGAGTGACGACCTGTTAAGACAGAAAAACAATGGATGCAGGTGGCTCAGGACCGTATTTTGTATAATATGTAATATTATAGACTTAGTAACTTTTAGTTAAATATTCTAAAATATGTCAGAACCATAATTGCTAGACCATTGACGAAAGGCAGTTTCTTAAGCACAGAAGCAAAATAGCTAAGTGTAGTGATTGCAGCAATTTTTTACAAAGATAGACAAATGACATTCTTAATGACAATTGACTTATGTAGCCCATGGAAACCTGCAAGAGTTCAAAAATTTCTATTTCATTGTCTTACATATTTTTTGTTTAATTTAACTTTAATCCCACACTAAAATTACTTTCGTAAAGATTTACAGAAATAAATTGGGTAGTTGACGCCATATTAATAAACTACTAGAGCATATACTAGGTGTTTTTTTTTTATATGATAGGGTGACAAACGAGCACACAGTCCACCTGATGGTAAGTGGTTGCTGTGACCCATAGACATCTACACCTATCCTTGATTACGAATAAAATGCAGATGCGTTGTCACCCGTGAGGACTAAGATGGAATGCCTCTTTTCCAGTAAAAAGGGTCTCCGTTTCTCTACTCTCACCATACAAAACACAGCAGTGTTAAGCTTCTATTTTACGCTGGTATTCTGCGAGAGCGTGGTCCTTCCCTGGTCGAGCCGACCCATTTGTGTTACAACTATACTACTAATATAGCTGCAGCATGGCTCTACCACGTACAAAAGGACTCCCTTTCTGCCTAGGACTCCTCCTGGGCAGGTATCGCCCTCTTACCTATTTCTGTCGCCAAGAAGCAGTGCTTGCTGTACTATGCTCCGTTCGGAAGGATATAGAGAGCCAGTATAATTACAGTCTGTGAGGCATTCTACCTTAGTTCTCAGAGGTGGCAACGCTTCTGTAGCCTTCTTTGTTTGAAGTTGGTTGCAGATGTACATGAGCTGCTGTAGCCGCTTACCATCAGATAGACTGTAAGTTCGTTATACAATTTAGTTTTTAAGCAAAATCATGTAATTAGAATTAACTACATTTAGTAGTGTCTTTAGATTTGGTCACTTTCTATTTTAAGTTAAGTTTGATTTCGCATATTTAAAAATTTACAAATGAGATAATTTTTGGATAATTTGCTGCGTCAATACTCATTACGCTTTAGCGCTGCGCAAACCTAGACACTTTTGTGTCCTGTGTGGGATACAAGCTAACAATGAATATTTTATTTTCATTTAATCAATATGAAATCAGCCATTCCTTGCGCAGACGCAGAAACTTTATGTGTCCAGTTGCTCCCACTTGACACAAACCGACCGCCAATCAAAAAGTGTTCGGTGTAGGTAACTGGAATCTTTAAGTCGTCAGTTGAAGACACAAGCAACACAAAACTAATTTCCTTACAATTGTACGGCACTGACATTGACGTGGTTGATTTGCCTGTAAATATTGATGGCGACGACGTCTACGTCAACGTGTAATCAACACAACAAGCAAAGGTAATGTTCCTCCATCGATATCCAAGGTAAAACTGACGGAAAACAAGCAACGAATTGTTATCGGTGTCAAGAAGTAGCAACCGGTGACTGTATCCGATAGCCGCTATCAGACACAGCAACTACGGTTTCCTGTGATGGTGTGCCGTGTCGGTAACAAAAAGTGTCCACGTTTGCGCAGCGCCTTAGTCTTCTCATACAATTTCAAAACATTTAATTTGACTCATCAAATACAACTTAAGAAGAAGAAGAAACAGAGTAGTGCGCACACTCCTGAAGAACGTCAGAAATATGTGATAAGGAGGTTATAGAGGCAGTTCATGGAGTCCAGGGCCAAAGTAGACGTGTAGACGCAAGTCCGTGCGGCTACTTTAGTGGGTTACTAGGTATGCGTTACTAGGAGTAAGGATGAGACGGTTCTTCACGCCGATGTAGCTATATAAAGTGCAAGTCAGTTCGTGCTTGGAGTTCTGCTATCACATATGAGCGGTTGCTGCAAAATGCTAGCGTTTGATTCAACGGAGAAGAGAGCTAAGAGGCTTCTCGGTGACGTTGATTTGGTTGTCAGCTTCGAGCATAGGTGTAGAGTAGCCGGTCTCTCGGTATTCTATAGGATGCATTTTGGAATTATATTATTGTCTTAATTTCTCCCTCCTTTCTCCACCATCGGAAAACCAGGCGGTCAGCGGATTTTCATCTCCTTGTTGTTGATATTCCATGTATTTGAAATAAACGGTTTGCTTCGTCTTTCATAACGGGTACAACAAACCAGTGGAATAGTTAATACTGACTTATAAAAGTTAAAAATATACATCGATAGATCATCTAGGAAGGTCCTTCTTTTTTAACTTATTATAAAATATACTTGGTCGTTAAGGGGTCTTTGGCAAAAAAAAACAACCAAGACCATGCAAATTAAATTTTCTTTATATGAAACAAATTTTACGGATTTTATCGCGTTTAATTTTAACTTTTTAATTCCCGACGTTTCGGGTGCTTTATAGCATCCATGGTTACGGGATGGGGGACGGGGACTGAGGTATTTGACGTCCCGATGTCATAGGTAGCGTTGGAATATGAATTTTCTTATATAGTAGTTGTTGTGGTGATAATTTTTTTATTATGTGAACGGCAGAGTCGGGAAGGGACGCCCTAGACAAAAGTTTATCGACCAAATTGGCGATATATTGAAGATGGGCCAGATTAAGAGTAACCTCAACCGAGGAGCATATATGCGTAGGTATATGGATGGAAGGGAGGCGAGAGAGGTGTGTCAAGATCGTGCCAAATGGAAGTCCGAAGCCTCTGCCTACCCATCTGGGTGACAGGCGTGAGTTTTTATGATTATGATAGTTGTTCTTATCATCCGATTTTATAAGAGTGAGTTTATTGGGTTCCGTCGCGTCAGTCACTTAAGAAATTTCACTTTCGACAGCCTACAGGCGGTGTTGCGATGCAGTGACGTAAGTACAATTACAGCGCAGACGACTGGCCGCGACCGGGCGGGCGCTTTCACTGCGTTATTCGAACTTCATTGAACACAAGTTCATTGCTGTGGTGCGAACACTTAAGGTTGCGGTCATCCAGTATAAAGTTTCGGATTTGCGAAAATATCGATATACAGAGTTTTTTCTATTTGAAAATTCCATGAGAGCGTAAGTTTAGATTGCACGTTGTAATGAGTAACAATTACATCTTGTTTTTACCCGAATGCCCCAGAAGGAGGGTAATGTTTTTCGAGAGTAAGTAAGTATGTATGTATCTATGTCTATTTCTTTGGTACGCTCTGTAGCCTAAACGGCTTGATGTATTTTAACATATGGGGTGTCGTTAGATTTGTGTTAGTTGTGAAAATGACAAAGGGTATAAAAATTTTCTCTTAAGTAAAATTTTAACCTTTTAACTTGTTAATTCATAATGGTATACTGTTTGTAATGTCTCTTCAATAAGTCTGTGATAAAATTTTATTCCACATGTCTAGTTGGACAAGAAATAACGAAAATAACCTAACCTAACCAATTTTTACAAGCGACCGAGTGTGGTTCACCAATCAGAACATTTAAATGTTTTTTTAAATTAAAGATAGCTAATATCAGACAAACTTTTATACATCAAGCAAAATATTTTTTTTTATTCAGTCGCACTTCTTAACAATAATATATTGTCGGTAGTTTCTCTTTCCTACGGCGCAAACTGTACGCAAATAGCTTTCGAAAGTGCAACAGTATTGTGTGAGACAAGTACCATTGACTGAACTTGACCGAAACGCAGAACGAAAACGTTTAGAAACTTCAATGGTTTTTATTTATTTGCAAATATCCTAAAGAGTACTCGGTATGAATAAAATTCAGATTTACATAGGTCTATGGCGGATATATAATCCATATTCTTTTATAAATATTATTTAAGAATTAGTTTGTCTTTTAAATAATAATAATTTCAGGTTTGGGTTGTCAGGTAGAAATCGCTTAAAACGAAATTACCGGCCTTTGTAATTCATAAGTTTTCCGTTATTACCAACCTTAGTTGTAATGCAATAAAGTCTTATCTATGAGTATCTAATTACACCAACGCAGCTGACAGCTTAGTCGGTATTATAATGGATTTAGTATTAATAGAGCACTTTGAGAGCAAGAGAGGATTGCCACCGGATTTAACGTGGTTAAGCTATACGTCTAGCAAGTATAGAGAACCGGTGACTTTTTTGACTGGTAACCTTAGTTCTCTGGGGTGAAAATGCATCTTCATTTCGATTCTTAATCGAGAATAGATATGAGCGTATACGGGCGGTCTATAGCCACGGCAACCACTTACCATCAGGTGGACTGTGTGCCCGTTTGTCACCCTTGTTCTAAAAAAACCATGGTATATCATAAATACAATTAAGATAGATTTGTTATTATATAAAATATATGCATACTAAAAATAAACAAGCAATTAAACAAATATTTAAAAATTTTGATTACCTAGTCAATTTCTTAATTTACTTTTATTTAAAGACGTCTATTGATGTTTGTAGCTCTATGATCACGTCTCGGAGGTAATCTCGTATTTTTCACTTTCTATGAGGATGTCACGAACACTTATTTTATATCTTAAAGCAAACATACTCTTCTTGCAGATGATATTTTATTATAAGGGAGAGGTACGATGACGTATTATTTATATAGTAATCTTATTAATGAAGAAATATATTGAAGATAGACGATCTAACCTCTGTTTGAATATAATTATAAGAAACAAAATAAATTTGCTGAATTTATATTCAATATATTTTCAAAAGACTTCAAGATCAGCAACCGTGTTTACGAGGCAGTAGGTTTTAAGATAGACAATATACGAAACAATAAATTTGGACAATACGAAGATCACGTCTAACGCCATTATCGTTAAATATTACGTTCTAAATCAATATAGGATAAACACGCATATACAACTTAGTACTTTTTCTGATTTTCTAGAAAAATATTAGATTATAATATTACGTAAACCAATTTCAAACATGAGGATAACCCAGCTCGGCTGAACGACGCTTCGAAAATTACATTTTTTAAGATTTAGGGTGACGAACGAGCACAGTCCACCTGATGATAAATGGGTGATGTGGCCCACAGACATTTACATTTTTCCCCGATTAAGAATTATAATGTAGATGCATTATCACCCTGAAGAGTAAGATGGAATGCCTCGTTTCCAGTAAAAAGGTTCTCCGGTTCTCTACACTCACTATACGAAATACAGCAGCATTGAGCTACTATTTTAGCTGTTATTTTCTGAAAACGTGGTCCTTCCCCGGTCGAGCCGAAACTTTTTTTTTTATAGAATAAGGGTGACAACTATCACACAGTCCACCTGATGGTAAGTGGTTGCTGTGGCTTATAGACATCTACATTTATTCCTGATTAAGAATCAAAATGCAGATGCGTTGTCACCCCTGAGGACTAAGATGGAATGCCTCGTTTCCAGTAAAAAGGGTCTCCGGTTCTCTACACTCACCATACGAAACACAGCACATTAAGCTGCTATTTTACGCTGGTATTCTGTGAGTGCGTAGTCTTTCCCCGGTCGAGCAGACCCATTCGTGCTACAACCATAATATAGCTGTAGCGTGGCTCTACCACTTATAAAACATTTTGTTAAATTTGAAATACAGTAGTCCTTAAAATCTTAAAACAAATGTATACCAGTGCGTATTAAGCAACAATACTATTCGACAGCAGGTGATCTATGGGACAAAGGTGGTCCTTCTCTACTAGCCTAATGAGAAAAAGTTGGAAAGGGTCGACCACATAGGGTGTACAATTTACAGTTTACATGTATAATTCATAGAATCAGACGTTACTTTGTGGAAATCTATTAAAGTTCTTGAAAATTAATTTGCTTATATCCGCGTAATGAAATAAAATGATGTGTCTTACCTATGCAGAAAACCTCCCGCCCTCCCTCAATTGCGTGCACTATCCTCGTCACCACTTATCCCAGCACCACTACTCCCAACACCACTACACTAGGAAAACCACAGCACTGTCGATAATAAGACACGTGTTTCGCCTCTACGAGGCATCCTCAGAACTCTGCGGTGGCTTACCGCTAAGCTTAGCGGTCTAAGAGCTCTTTAGAGTTGGATAGTTTACAGGTATGTTAACAAAGAACTAACAACAAGAAATATTTTCGAGTCAGGAAGGAACTTCCAATCAGATGCAGTGATAACATGACAAGACGTGCATGCGATGGATTCAGATGATCGATGATCATTCTTGCCTAGGAGAAAGCCTATGTTCAAATTTAGATATGTGATGGGATGTTATTATGATGATAACAATATTTAAGTGAAAACGAGCTTATATTTCACCTGATGGTAAGTGGGGACTATAATCCATGGATCCTTGTTACCAAGCTTCAGCAAAGAAAAGGAGGTCTTAAATAGAATGCTTTGTTACCAATACAAAGGGTGTCCGTTTTCCTCCGTTTTTGTTGTTAATTGGATATTGTTGTAAGTGTCTATGGGCTAAATCATCCAATTAACATTAGGTATATATTAGGATACTTGTATAAAACATATTGTATTATACATAGGTTAATTTTAGTATAATATAAATATCTGTGTTTAATATAAATACCTGTATGTGTTTTACTTACCCGCCTGGCTTTTTCACTGTCGCTATAGTCAACGGGTTGACAGGCGAGGCTGTAATCTCCCCACCAGCCGGATGCTAAGTGCTGTAAGTAGATAAAAACGTTAATTTTTTTTGTTACCCATGTCTAATTTATTAAAATGCTTTAGTTATGAAATATAAATAGTATAAAAATACAATAGAGTAAACGCTAATTAATTGAAGTTCATTTATAGTATGTACGCTTAACATATTCATTTAATATACATAGTTACATCTGCCTGACCGCCGTAACGAGGCACCGTAAGGCATGGATTCTCCATTACCCTATTTTATTTATACATATTGACATATTATATATCCATTCATATAGATTAATCATATACCTTCATATAGACTATAGGAAATCCCGAAATCATCTCTTGACTTTCAGTAGATGACAGTACAACCATTTTGTATACGCCCGACGTAAACTATCAAAACCAGCGACAGAGAGCAGTGTCAAAGGTGTGAGACTGGTACTGCGATCGAAAATCTTCCCTTTTTTATCAAATGACAAAAAACCAAACGAGCACACAGCCCACCAGATGGTAACTGGATTCTGTGGTCCATAGACATCTACATCTTTCCTCAATTAAGAATCAAATTTAGCTGTGTTGTCACCTCAAGAACTAAGATAAAATGTCTCGTTTAAAGTAAAAGGGATGAAACAGAGCAACATTAAACTGCTAGTTTAGTTGGCATTCTTTGAGAGCGTGGTCTTTCCCAGGTCGAGGCGAGCCATTCATGCCACAATCATAACATAGTTGCGGTATGGCTCTACCACGTAAAATACATAACACCCTACAACGACTGAGGCTTATGTCCAGCATTGGACTTAAGTAATTTTGGGTCTGCAGTTATTGTGAACGTAACCGTGTCTCAAATAGCGCATCCAGTTCTTTGACTACGATGATATCCATTCGAAAGTATACGAATATTATATTCTTATAACGACATCAGTCGATAGGACCTGCTAATTTTAAATAGTACCTACTATTCGTATACATACTAGTCGTAGTAGGAACATGACGGGTAATAATGTATATTTGTGTAGTTTCATAATTTCAAAACAAAATAAGGCTTTTGAAAAAAGTCTAGATAGATTTTTAAAAAGCATAAATGGTAGTGATTTCTGCGTCGTGTATATTTTACTTAAGGGAGTGTGACTGAAAAACGACATGCTGCTCCAGGGTGGAAAACGTAAGAAACGTCTAGAAGATTATCATATATTCTTTCATATGGGGAAGTGTTCTATCGAGATAACACGATTATTAGGTAATTTCTTCGTCACAATCATAAGGAAGCTTGAAGCGTGAAGGACGGGTACGCTCGACAGACTGCTCATTTTCGTAATAGGTGACGCGGAGTTCGTGTAATCTATGTTCCTATTAATACGGCCAAGGAGAATTTGCTTTGCTAGCAATTTCTTAAAGATGGAAGCAACTTTTATAAGGCGTTAAAAGAAAATAATAGACCGCACTAGTGAATGCTCCACTCTTAGAACATTCCTCGTTTTATGTTTTTGAAAGTGTAATGGAAACATGATAATTTGCTGCTTTAGTGCAGGTTGGCAGACTTACAAGATACAGATTTTTTTCAGTACTGGGAGTGAGTACTTTCACTCGAATATGAAACAAAATTTCTAATTTATTCAACATACTGTTTTAGTTTTCTTTGTTGTAGATTTATAGAAAATGTGTGTTTACGTTTTAAAAAATGTCATGAGCCAAATTTTATCTATCAATAGTATCCCGTTTAAGTATATTGCTGCATTGATGTCTTTTTAAGAATAAACCAGCTTGCACAAATTATTTGGAAGACTTGGTCGTGCTCATCACGCTGGATGGGCAAATTGATGAGGCAAGAGCGAACACATTTGCAGTGATAATTCTACTTTCTGTTACCAACTTGTAAAATTTTAAACTAGCCTATACTGGTGGGACTCCTTTTCTGTCTAGAAACCCGTCTGGGTATTGAATAAAATAATTTTTACGGATTTCATCGCATTTAATTTAAACTTATTTGATTCCTGAAGTTTCAGACGCTTTAGAGAAGGTCTTTGGCGTCCTGATGTCATAGTTATCCAAAGCTACCTTCAACTTTTAAATACCAGTCTGCGTAAGTATTACCCTCTCATCTATTTCTGACGCCAAGCAGCAGTTGCTGCAAGCTGTGAGGCATTCTACCTTATTCCTTCCTACTAATGGATTGCAGTAGCCTCTTACCATCAGGTGAACTGTAAGTTCATTTGTGCCACTTCAATTTATTTTTAAACTCTTGTCTTTTAATCAACGTGTCTAGGTAAGGTACGAACATATCGATGTTTTTTTTTTAACTTAAATATCTTTTAGGCCGAATATAGAAATCGAATAATGATATAAGCTTGTTAAATAAAAACATTGATTAATTTTGGTAAAAAGTACATTACCGTTAAAGTCCACTGGTGAACATAGGCCTCCCCGATACATTGCCTCATAGGGGGGATATTTGCCATATTTGCCACGCTTGGCAAGCGGGATCAAGCGGCAAGACTTCGGCAAGACTCTTCTGCCCATCTCCTGATTTGTTTCTCTCTGTCGTCTCTTATACCCAGTGTAGGATATGGGTAGTAGATATTTTTACACCGCCATTACACGGTAAACAGTCATATGGTTTTAGACTAATAGGCTACATCAAAAATCTTTGTTTTATTATTGTTAAATAGTCATGTCAAGGAGTACTATCAATCAATTTTTATCATCAGGCACCTGTGAGTACTAGACAATTGGAACTTCGTCATATTTTATGGTATAATTTTTAAGGTCATCCTTAAATAAATTCATTAGAATACATAATTAATTTGATATTTAAAGTTTTAAATGTAACATTTTTTTTACTTATTATAAGCCAGTGCTTGACCACAACCCCACCTGGTGGTAAGTGGTGATGCAGCCCTAGATGGTAAATCGCACTGTCTTAGCGTAACAAAAGCCTATTCACTCTTGCCTTGAAGACACCCAGATTGTATTCGGACGGAAAGATAGACGCCGGCAAATTATTCCACTCCTTTGCTGTACGCATGCTGCGTGGAATATCAACAACAAAGGGATGAAGACTGAATGATTAAAATAGCTCATTGAATATTATAAGTTGGAAATATTGTAAAAAAGGTTAACCTAGAACTAATAACATTTCTTATACTATATTCATAATGTCCTTCAGACATTTTGATCTGACCAGAAGCAACGAAGGCTAATCATCTGCATAGAACAGGATTATAGTGCATGATCTCACTCATGCGCAAGACTAACGGTTTTAGGTCCTTTCCGAGGCACGGGAGTGACACGCCGCCAACTTTCTGACTTTCTACTTTCTTAACAGAAATACCCAGTAACTGATATTGGCTCGACGCGTGCTTCGAACCCGGGACCATATGATCAGCAGTCAAGCATAAAATCCTTCGACCACTGCAATCGTACATCTGCCTGCAAATCCCCACTATGGTCTCGAATACAGCAGTGAACAGATTACAAGCTTATGATGAGGGCGATGCGAAGTAAGAAAGAGTTTACTAACCTCGTAAAACATATATACAGACAGCAAAACTTGTCCTGCATTGTACGCCACAAGTGTATTCTGTATCCTGAAAGGCTTTTTGTTGGCCATCCAAAGCGGACCCACGACCATAACGAAACCGAGGTAAGCCACAACCATCGCGAGCGTTGGTAGTGGGGTGTCGAAGAGAAACCATCCCTGGACTCGCGGATCTGAAAAGAAAAACTTCATTAAAAATAAACCCGGTGTATCGATTTACTAAACAAGTGAAAAAAGCTAAATTTTACGGGGCATTCAGTTTGAGTCCTCGGGGGTAACAACGCCTCTGCATTTTGATTCTTAATTGTAGATAGATGTAGATGTCTATGGTCCACAACACTCACTTACCATCAGGTGGACTGTATGCTCGTTTTTCACCCTTATTCTTTAAAAGATATAAAAACTTAAACATTGAAAATTGCCATACGTCTTATTACTATTTATTATAAATGGAGAGGAATAAAACTTATGTTATTCGAAATGTGTACAACAAAGGGATGGAATAATTTGCCGGCATCTGTCTTTTCGTCTAATTAAAGTCCGGGTGATTTTAAAGCAAGAGTGAATATAATTTTGTTACGCTAAGACAGTGCGAGATCTAGGGCTTTATCACAACTTATCACCAGCTGGGATTGTAGCCAAGCACTAGATTATACTAAGTAAAAAAGGTACTTAGCCATAGTTGTTCAGAATAAAATCAAGTGTGTATGTTGACACATGGTTTTTCCACCAATTAAATGATATATTCATACGTAATAGAGCAATACAACATGAGATTGTAGCACAAATGGATCGGCTCGACCGGGGGAAGGACCACGCTCTCACAGAATACCAGCGTAAAGTTAGCAGCTTAATGCTGCTGTGTTTCGTGTAGAGAACCAGAGATCCTTTTAACTGAATGAGGCATTTCATCTTAGTTCTCATCTGAATTTTGATTCTTAACCGAGATAGATGTACATGTCTATGGGCCACAGTATCCACTTACCACTATAGGTGGAATGTATGTTCGTTGTCACCCTTATTCTATAAAAAATTATCGATTTTCGCCCATACGCGATACTTGTACTATTTATTCTATTCATATCAGCGTGAAAGAATATTTTATTTCGAGCAGAGCAATGCGCTAGCAACTAACAGGTGGGGCACTAAAATATCCATAGTCGTGAGTAGGAGGAAGTGGTAAGCTACCTATATTATATTGGTAAACTATGATAGCATAATATGAGAAAATTAAGTGCGGATATACTATTAAAACATCGTGAAGAAACCTGCATATCTAAGAAAATGAAAAAAATAATCGAAAGCTATATGAAATCCACCAACAGGCATTAAGGCAGCACGGAGGTGTCCCTAGACTTAAAACCGTTTACAGATATGAGAAGAAAGCTCGTGCCCAGCAGTGGAGCATATTATGTAGGTTGTAACTCTATTTATGTATATGTTTAATTAGAAAATTATAAATAATTTAATATTAATAAATAACAAGAATAGATTGTCAAACTATGTATTATTGCGGCTAGAATGGGTATGTCAAACTATCACTTCACATTGCGCACGTAACCAATCTCAAGTGTGTTGTGTGATGTGCAAAAAATCAAACATTAACTACAATAAATATAATATGTTGTATTATTACCATTATAATTATTACAGCACTTTAAAAATCCATTGTTGAACATAGACACACACCCAAGGAATTACCAGGTCTTTCCTCCACCTAGTGGTCCCCACACTTCGCTTAGCGGTACAAGGTCAAGAAACTTTCATATATCTCAATACAATATTTTTTTAAACGTAACCCCCACACTAAGATCTTCTCCTCTATCATAGAGGCAGTTTGGAAACATAAATTGCAAAAGGACAAACATCAAGAACCGGAACATTTATTTGTAGGCGATACAAATACTTGTTCCGTGCGGGATTCAAACCCGCGGCCCCCTGCGCTGCAACTCATTGCTAAGCCACTGCGCCACGGAGTCGTCAAACAATGTAAATAATATTTATTTATTATTTTTTCTTTTGACCGCATTGACTTGTATTTTCTTTAAATAAATAAAATTATAATGTTTAAATGATAGCGCGTAGTGACAGTGTTACAAAAGTTGACGTTGTGAGAGTTATATTATATTCAATAAATTATATCCTGAGTTCCGGCCCCGTAATAGGACGCACCTCTCAAAATTCTGTTTAAATCTTCTGCGTCTATTATTTAATTGAAATCTTTAAATTATTTTGAAATATAAAATTTATTATAAAATACCATGCCGTTATCATCAACATTTCTATGGTTACGGGTTTGATGGCGTCATAGCGTTGTGATTTATTTGAGGCGATGCGAGCCCAGCGTTCGATTCCCCCACGGAGCAAAAATTAAATTAATTACCAGTTAAGAGAGTCTCCGGTTCTCTAAACTCACCATACGAAACAGAGCAACATTAAACTGCTATTATACGACGGTATTCTGTAAGAACGTGGTTCTTCGACGCTCGAATGGACCCACTTGCACTGCAGTCATAATACAGCTGCAGCGCGGCTGTACAACTTAAAGAATTTACGTCAGTATACCCAGATTTTGAGATTATATACATCAAAAACTGGTATTATCTGAGGAAGTGGTTTGCTATGAATGTACCTCACCATTTACTAATATTTGTAGCATACATACTACTACAAAGTTTAAATAAATTTAAATTTACAAGTTTGTACTAATTTAGTTTATATTGATAAAGAAATTGCCCGAAATCCATCTTTGATTGGATGAGATTGGAGCACTTATGCTGTCTTTTATCTTTATTGCTCTCTTAACAATGAGGAGGGATGTGAAATAATGTGTCAAGTAAATCATGTTAAGACATGCTTGAAATAAAGAATATTGTTTCCCAAGTAAAAGACTTCAACGCGGTTCTCTTGAGAAGTGTTTTATTTTCTTTTAAATTTCTTGATATCAATAACAAAAATCATTTCCGTAATATTTCAAGACATTTATAAATCTCCGAATTAAAGTTCAAAATAATAAATTTTCAATCAATAAAGTCCATAACGTTTAAGTTTGTTGTGTTTAGCTTGTCAATATTTTGTTACAACGACAAAAATGTCTTTTTGAAAGTATATTACCAGATGTAGACAATAAGACCGGATAATGTTGTACATTAGTTAACACGTTATGCTTGACGATGTATTGAGTGATCAAAATGTGAAAGTGAGTGTTAAAAATCAACAGTTAAAACTATGAACCTACATTTCACATTGAGTTTTTATTGAGTTGATTGTTTGTATTGCGTTTTAATTTAACATATTAAAAACGATGTTCACCTTAGTGATTTTGCAACCGACTACCACTTCCGAAGTCTATTGGAGTTTATTAATAGAGAAAAAAATTACTTATGATTTTAAGCGAAAGCACAAAATTTTCATGATTTCCTTAATATGGTGAAGCAAGCATATGGGTTTTTTTTTTAAATAAAAATTAACTTTTAATAAAAAGTAAAAACCGCAAAGAACTGAAAGGAATAGAAAATGGCAGGCGAATTCTGAAGTTGGGGTTTTAATTTTGCCTTAGGACCGACTTCAGAATATAAAATTACTTTTTTTTATTTTTTGAAATTAGCTTTAACTACGTAATTACTGAAAGTAAATTTTTATGAAAAAAATCCCTAATGGTTCCTTTACCCTATTGAGTGGAGAAAGGAATATTACAGTTAATGTCATCTATATAGCTACATTAAAATATCATCTACAATTATGATACCCTTAATTGCGTCATGGCGGTGTAAGAATATTTCATTTTCTATATTATCTATTCTATATTCACTACTCTATATCCACTATTATATATTCACTACCCAATATAATCCCGTGGGTGGCGTAAAAGGCGACAGAGGGTATAGACACGAGGAGATGCGCAACAGCATCTTCCTGATAACTGATGAATTTAAAAAAACTGCGGTTGTCAACAAGCTTACAAGCGTAGTAACAGAGGCAAATATCCCTCTTATGAGGTCAGAATTAGGCCTATTCATGATTCACCTATGAACTACATTATTTTCTCCTTTTTTTTCTCTAGTCAGTAAAATAATGTGAAATGTGCCCCGCTCAATGTAGAGAGGATTTGCCTTATTCGTCACTCTTGCCAAGTGGATTGACCATCGCAGTACCAGACGTCTCGCAATTTAATACCGCCATGTAACGGAAGCTATAAGATCTGATTTTTCTGTCACTTCCTAAGGTCTCCTCTTACGTCACCAACAGAACGAAATGGTGTGATGGATTTTCTTACCCTACCACCGCAGGGTGATTATTAACTACAGTGATCATTATGTTGGCTGAGATTATTTACTTTCTCAGAAGGATTCCTAGACAGAAAAGAAACCCTATTTATTACACGTTAAGACTTCACACGGTCTTATCTACCCGATTCGATGTTACTTTTATGCAAAAATTTTCGTCAAACAATCAATACCTAGGCCTGTCAGTCTTCTTATTGTGTACCGTACCGTTACCGTTACAGCCTATAAAAGTATGGATTACCTCACATAAGGGGATATTTGGCATAGTTGCCACGTTTAGCAGGCGGTTGGGCATTTTTTTATTTTTTAGTTTTAATTAAGAAGACACTCCTACCCATCACTTGTTTTGTTTCTCTCTGTCGCCTATTACGACACCCGCGGGACGATATGGGGTAGTGGATGTTCTTACAACGCCACTACACGGTTAATTACGGTCTTTTTGTGTATACTGGATTACTGACAACAATTTTGTTCGTGGGTTTTAATAATAACCTCTATTCACCAGGTGTGAACATAATATGTCCAATAAGTTGGTTATTTGGTATTAGGTGTGTTGTATTTACCCCGTATCATTTACATTGTTACTAAGCTTTTTTTGTGGCGTTATTTTGCTCCTTAACAAGTAATGCGGTTGAAATTAATAAGCCTAATAATTAATCTTTTTACCAGGTGGTAGGACTCCTTTTCTGCACAGGAGTTAATCTGGATAGGTAACACCCTCTTGTCTATTTCTGTCGCCAAATAGCAGTGTTTCTAGTGCTGTGTTCGAGTCTGATAAAGAAGCAGTATGATAACCGAATGTGAGACATTCCACATTAGTGTTCAGAGGTTACAACACATCTGTAGCCTTTTTTTGAAGTTAGCTGTAGGCTCGCTTTCCATCACTGGACATGGACGCGAGGGCCAGCCAGAAGAGTAAGCCAGAAGAAGCGCTCGAATCAATTAAACGACAGGAACGACAAAACGCTTTGGCGACATGGCGCACTCGACTCTAGGAGCGCTATGATCGCAAACGCGTCATTGGAGTCTCCGAAGCCTGGATGCAGCGACGAGTAGGAAGACTCACCTACAGACTTACACAGACAATTACAGGGCACGGGTGCTTCGGTGATTATCTGTGTAAGATCGGACGCGAGGCGACGGCGAACTGTTTCCACTGTGGTGGTCGAGACCAGGACTCTGATTCCCATACGCTCGCGGTATGTCAAGCATGGGAATGGGAGCGGATAATCCTGGTGAACCGGATCGGACAAATCCTCTCCCTGCCAGCAGTCGTGTCGGCGATGCTGAGCGGGGATTCGGCGTAGAGGGCCGTAGCCACCTTCTGTGAATCCGTTACGATTCAGAAGGAAGCTTTTGAGCGGGATCGGCAAAGGGCGCTCGGAGACTACGTCGTCGAGGCAGCATTCGTCACGGCACTCCTTTTGAAAACGGTGTTCCCCTACCAGTGATGAAGCCTCTGAGGTTGCAGACACTCGAAGCGGAGGCTATAAAACCCCCGAGGAGGACGATGACTCGGAGGTGGTCTCGAGACATCATGGTAGCGCTTCGATGGTGCTGGTACTGCAAGTACTGCCCCCGGGACGTGCTATTAGTGTAGCAAAGCGATGGAGGGGCCTCGGTTGCGATCCGAATGGATATCCCGAGACCCCTCATATACGTTGATGGCGACCACCAAAAAAAAAAATGGTGTACATGGGCTGCAGTAGCACACTTACCATCAGGCGACTGTAAGTTCGTTTATCACTTCAGTTTTATAAGAAAAAAATCTGAATTCTTGCTAAAATTAATTTAATTGAAAAGACAGTACTCTAATGGTAGGGTGTGGATTGCAAGTTCAGAGAGTCGTGGGTTCGAATCCGCCATTTCACTACTGTGATGAACTACTCTAAAAACAAGCATTTTAAACTTACTTAGATTAATTAACAGGAGCTACAGTAATATTAATAGCTTTACTAGTGCAATTTCCTAAAAAAAATCGAAAACTTTCTCTTCTCCAACATTTAATCTTTCGTATTTAATGAATACCTATGAATGACCATCGCAGTAACTTTCAGTGTAAATGTTTAATACTTCTAAATTATATATTGCAAGTGTGAATTAATTGTCATGATTACTGAATTCCATATACCGTTGCTCATACTTTCTCTGACTTTGCAGTGTTACTTTTACCCTTTTTTTTTCAACTCTTTTATTTAAATAACATGTACATTATTTATTACCATAATAAAAATAACTAAAACGAAAATCTTAAATTATCTCAAATAATATTAAAATATAGTATTTTTATACGCTAGAGCTATATTATGGTTGTAGCACGTATAGGTCGGCTCCACCGGGGAAAGACCACGTTCTCACAGAATACCAGCGTAAAATAGCAGCTCAATGCTGCTGTGTTTCGTATGTTGAGTGAAGAGAACCGGAGACCTTTTTTACTGGAAACTGGTGGAGGCATTCCATCTTAGTCTTCAGGGGTGACAACGCATCTGATTTATGATACTTAATCGAGGACAGATGTAGATGTCTATGGGCCACAGCATCCACTTATCATCAGGTCAATTTTATTCTATAAAAAATATACAGTCCTACTCCACACTACTCTAGAAACTTTTAATCCCGATATATGGCCGGCCCATTGCCACTTCAGTCTACTGATCCACTAAACTAATATTTCTGTTACTACGGATTTTATCACACAAAGCATAGCATAGCTCTCTCCATAGCTCACCGAGTGAGTTTGATCTGAGATCCAGCAGTAAAGATCATATTTAGGTTCCGTTAGTTATCACTGGTAACATGCACTGATTGTAAACTTTCGTTAAAACGTTCTGAGGTATATCGGCAAGCCAAGTTGGATTTGTTGGTGTTGGACCTCTTGGTCAAAGTTGGACTTACCTAATAGGAAAAATTTAATTTTAATTTTATTTTAGGTACACATAACGTCAACAAACTACGATCTACCAAAAGACAACCTACCTGCAAAAAAACATTTAAGAAAAACATTCGAGATCACTTTCTAAAATTGCTTTACAACTGCTAATGTTCCGTCATCATTAGTATATTAAGTATCTTTATGTATTGTATTATATTATATTTTCTTATAATATATACATTTATATACTTGTGTATATTGATATAAGTATATATGTATGTATGTATGTATGTATATTTCTTTGTAACCGCCTTCGTAGTTTTATCACTGCCTTAAGGTTGACTGGCAGAGAATGTTTTTAGCATTAAGTCCGCCTTTTGTTCCTTTACTTAATGTGTAAGGTTCAATAAAGTTTAAATAAATAAATCTTCTACTTACTACGGCTAACTTGATAATATTTAATTATTTTTAAATAGTTTAAAATTCTTTTCATTATAAATTATTACCTTTAATAAACTCTTCGATGTCAAAGTTGAGTTTTGTAATACTTTTAAAGAAAGTTAGTAAATGTGTTACTAAAGACTCTCGTCACTTTGGGCATTGTTTAAAGCTGATTCTTACTTTCTAATAAGTTTCTTCTTTACGATTTACTATAAAACCGTGTCAAAATTTACGAAACTAACACTTGTTATTAAGGACGTAATAAAAAGACAAACTAAAACTATTCGACGTATGACTTATGATTGATGACGGTATAACCAACTCGCTTTCAAGAGTAAGAAAGGTCTCGTTTTACGATTAACGAAATCTTGGTAGGATTGGCATGGCATATTTTCAAATTTTTTTTGTGGAAATGTGCGATAAGGAACACAACAACGCCTTACATTGTTTTTTTTATTTGTTTTTGTTTGCTATTAATTCATGGAAACGTAAGTAGGCGCTATACGTACGTATAACGTAAGTAAGTAGGGTTGCGTATCTTATACTCCGAATAACCAAACGGTATTCGTTGAAGGTCATACAGGTTTACGCACCAACCTCGGCACTTCCCCATGAAGAGTTTGAGGAAATGTATGAGAATATCTCTAGAGCCATGCATTCCACCAAAACCCACTGTACGGTGTTAATGGGAGACTGCAACGCTAAACTAGGCACAAGAGAGAACGGTGAGCTGAAGGTAGAGAAATTAGGGATAGAGCAACGGAACACAAGGGACCAGCAACTAGTTCGTAGAAGAACAAAAAAACTCAGCGATCATACTCTTAATATCATGGCTGTTAGACGGGAAATGAAGCTGCAGTCTTCGGCAGATTTGACAGCATACAGCCAACTGAACAGACAGATCTCAAAATGCAAGCGGCGGAATGTACGAAACTTCAATACAGCTCGTATTGAAGAAGCGATCGAGCGGAAACAAGGCTCCAAAGTCTTTGCCAGAGATCTGTCTGCCAGAAAGAGCCAACTGTCGAATCTGAAGACCGAATGTGGCAGCATTGTTTCCGGGAAACCTGAGATTTTGAGTGAGATTGATAGGTTCTATGGGCAGCTGTAAACGTCATCGTTGGAGCTACACGCAAGTGTGAGTAACGATCCAAGAGCAAGTCTTATTCGACACTTTTCCGATGTCCCGGACGTTAACCTGAGGGAGATTAGAATGGCTTTCCAGCACCTTAAAACGGCAAGTCCCCGGACAAGGATGGAATTACAGCGGAGCTTTTGAAAACGGGTGGAAAACCGGTACTTGAAGTCCTTCAGAAGCTCTTTAATTCTGTCCTCCATAGTGGCACTAATCCGGAGGTATGGAGCAGAAGTGCGGCGGTCTTGTTCTTCAATAAATGTGACAACGCTCTCTTGAATAATTACAGATCGATTTCCCTTCTGGGCCGCGTTTACGTGCTGTTTTTGAGAGTCATCATGAATCGTCTCGCACGCAGACTCGACGACTTCCAGCCTTCCGAAAAAGCCTGTGTGAAAAAGCCGAAAAGGCTTTAGCACCATATACCACATACATACATACTAGACTTGCAACGAATAGTATATAAGCTGAATATTTAGCAAAAGTATTCGGCCGGGAAGGAAATAGTGTTTATACTTTAAAGCGTCTTTTCTCTGAAGCTGGGTTTGTCTACGAGAAGAAAATGAGTAAACCACTGTCTGAAAATGAAGAAAAATTAGTCTTTCTGCGCCATTATTTTTATGATAATTTGAGTGCATATTAATTTATCTGATAGTTATTTTTTTAAATTTTTGTAATATGGAAGTTGATTATGCACCTGACTATAACTATGACTACTTAAATGGTTACAAAAAAAAATATTATAAAATAAATAAATATTTTAATTTTAATCTGACTACAATAAAACCTCTTACTTAAGTATTCGGTATTCGGCCGAATAGTACCTAGATATTTGGTATTTGACCAAATAGGTAAAAGTAACCAAGTAGGCCGAATACCGAATAATAGCCGAATATTCGTTGCAAGTCTAATACATACCAAATTGTACAAGACAGCAGAGTACAATCTGCCACTTTCTCTTGCGTATGTGGACTATGCGAAAGCCTTTGATCCCGTAAAAATTTTGGCGGTGCTGAAGTCGCTTCAGCGGTGCCAAGTTGACTGTCAGTATATCGAAGTGCTGAAGTGTTTGTACAGTAGGGCTAAGATAGCTATCCGAGTACAGAACCAGAGTACGAAACCTATCCAATTGCATAGAGGTGTAAGACATGTTGACGTTAAAATGAACATAGACAAAACAAAGATCATGTATAACGTCCATGTCACACCTATGAAGGTAATTGTTGGGGGCACTAAGCTCGAAGTTGTTAACGATTATGTATAACCTGGGACAAATAGTCCGACTAGGTAAGTCCAATTTCGACCGAGAGGTCAATCGACGGATTCAACTCTGCTGGGCCGAGTTGGGGAGATTGCGACACATCTTCTCGTCAGGTATACCTCAAAACTTGAAAACGAAATTGTACAACCAGTGCGTGTTGCCAGTGATGACTTATAGATCTGAAACGTGGTCCTTCACTGCTAGCCGTATGAAGAAGCTCAAGGTCGTTCAGCGAGCTATGGAGAGAGCTATGTTCTGGGTTTCTCTGCGTGATAAAATTAGGTATGAGGATATCCGCAGTAGAACCAGAGTAACCGACATAGCCCAACGGATTAGTAAGCTGAAGTATCAGTGGGCTGGCCTATGGGCCGGCCAAATAAAAACGAACGAAAAAAGGAGTGCAGTTCTCGAGTGGCAGCCTCGTACCGGCAGGCGAAATATAAGGTGTCTCCTCACTAGATGGAGTGACGCAGGTCGACCTGTTAAGACATGCAGGAATTCAATGGATGCAGGTGGCTCCGGACCGTGTTTTGTAGCATTCTTTGGGGGAGGCCTATGTTCAGCGGTGGATTTGTGAGGGGCTGTTATGACGATGATGATGATTATTATGAGGTGAAATTGTTAATTATTATTCTTTACAGCCTATCAAACCCCACTGCTGAACATAGACTATTGGCCATAGATTGAATCATGGATAATTGCCATAGTTGCCACACTTGGTAGGCAACAGGAAAATGTTGATGCCCATCTCCTTCTTTACTTCTTTCTGTCACCTTTTACGACTTCCACGGGATTGTTTTACGCCACCACAAATACGAAATAAATTTTTCATGAATAGAATTTATTTGTAAGTTCTGCCAATGATTTACAATATTGAAGAAGAATAATAATCTAAAAACTAAAATTTTCAAACAGCATATTTTCAACAAAGCTAACTGCCTTTTCTCGCTGAATGGCTATACTTAGCTTTTTTGTTTACGTGGTAGAGCCATGCTACAGGTATATTATTGCTGTAGTACCTGTGCTGTAATACTAGCGTAAAATAGCAGCTCAATGCCGCTGTGTTTCGTTTGTGTTGTGTATGGTGAGTGAACCGGATGCCCTTTTTACTGGAAACGACACATTTCATCTTGGTCCGCAGAGGTGGCAACGCATCTGCATTTTGATTTTTAATCGAGAATACATGAAGAAGTCTATGGGCCACAGCATCCACATACCATCAGGTGGACTCTTATTCAGTAAAAAAGGCAGAAAAGGAAACAATTAATTATCATAAAAACAGTCATTTTTCTTTTTCAATTTACTTACATATTTTTGTTAACATCCGCTTTCCTATTATTAATTTTAAGACTAACCTGGCTCTATCGAATGATATTCATTAACAAAGAGAGTGGTTATTAAAGTTTCTATCGACTCTGTGTACTGTTATTATAACATCTTATATTGTTCTCATTTCAGACATGTATGTGATACAATCTTTTTCGCGTACGTTCAAGAGAGAAAAGTGAAATTAATGCAAATTTAGTTAGATTTACATAAAAGTTAACAGATATCGATGTAAAATTTTTGTTTGATTAAAAAAATCTTTCAGGACCAAGATGACAAATGTAAAAAATATCAGAAAATATGCCTTGCAATAAATACAAAATGCCAGTAGTATTAAATCTGTATAACTCTGAGAACCGACAACTGATGTTGAAGAAATGTTCTCGAGTGGCCCATAAGCGAATTAAAAGACGGCCTACCACTAGATGTAGTGACGACCTGGTAAGAGATCTAGGTAGTCAAGTCAGTAGTCATGAACTATTTTTTAAATTTATTTATTCTAACAAAATTAGGTACATTCATTTTCACACATTTTCACAGAAATTATCTCGCTTATCTGCATTCAATTTGTCAGCAAGTCACACTCTTAAAAACTATATAATATTATGCATTATTACCAACACTAAAAATACAATTAATAACAAAAAAAATAAAAATAAAAAGCTACAATTATAAAATGTACAAAATCATATAACATAGTGATATATCATAACTTCGACATATTTAACAATTTGAAGCTTTTTTGACGAAGAAATATATTGCATAATCACATTAAGTTGTATTAAAAAAAATTGTAAATGAACAATTATAAAATAATATGTTCAAACACATTTGTATTCATGAGTAATTTAATTGTGTTTAAATGACTGGCGCTAGAAAAATATAAATGCTTAACAGTAATAATTACGTGAGAAACCGCTAATTTGCATATATAATTAAGAAAGAACGCTTTGTTACGACAAATTTGTTATGGACTGCTTTATGCTTATCTTTATCTTATAAATTAAAGGTATTAATCCCTAAAGAATAAAAAAACACGGTTAATTAGGCGTGCTTTCTCTTGGTAAATTACCACTTTCATACACGTTTTTAGTTTAAATGCAGTCGTGGTGACTTTAATTGAAAGTATTCAATAAGAGCGTAAATAATGAAACAAACATTATTAAATAACCTTTTAATAAAATATAGCTGATAAGTAAGCACAGACACCATCAAGTGGTAAGTGGATGCAATGGCCCATGGACAACTATCATCTATGGTCAATTAACAATAAAAATGCTTCAGCTTACTATTCTGTTAGGCTATGTCGGTTACTTTGGTTTTACTGCGATTATAATAGTAACGGATTGTATCAAGCAGAGAAACTCCGAGCATAACTCTCTCCATAGCTCGCTGAGCGAGTATAATATTGCCTTACAATAGGATACAGATCTCAGGTCCATATTATATCATCGCTGGCAACACGTTTTGTTTGTTAACACTTTTTTTAAACGTTGAGTAAAATTCGCAGCCGAGATCACTCCGACGATTGACTTCTTGGTCGAAATTAGACTAGTCGGACAATTTTTTATAGGTAAGCATATTCGTCAACAATTTTAAGCGTAGTGTTCTCGCCATAGACGTTATACGAACATATTCGTTGCGAGACTATTGAGGTCATTGAGCATATAGTGCTAAGTTAGTTCAGCGATTCTACTATATTGACTATAGTTGTCGGCAAATTGAAGGTAAGTGATGTTCTCGCCATTGATGTTGATACACCGTATCCTTTCAAACTTCCAATGTAGTGGTGAAGTTTCAGGGATATAACTTCACACTGTTTTACACCTCTCTGCAATTAGATAGATTTCGTTCTCTGATTCTTTCCTCGGTTAGCCTGGAATACTTAGGATACTGTTAAAACACTTCAGCATTTAGATTTGATCTTAGACAGTCCTTCTGGAATCATAAGTTTCCTACGTCCAATTACGCAGAACTGGCAGACCGCACTCTACGGTTGGTTTTGTACAATTTGACGAAGGTTATGTATGAGGCTGGAAGTTGTCAAGTCTGCGTTCAAGACTCTTGAAAACAGTACGCATTTTTATCGCATGTGTATTATTGGGATAGCTACTATTTTTTATCAATATTCACAATTTTTTTCAATTGTTTTTGGGTCACAAGTTAACACTTAGTTCAACCGATGCTAAGTGAATGATGTGGTCTGTACAAATTAAATATATTGAGTGTACACCCCCTATTAAGAATCGCAATGCAGATGCGATGTCACCACTACGAACCAAGGTGGAATGCCTCATTACCAGTAAAAGGAACTCCGGTTCTTTTCCCTCACAAAACGAAACAAAGCAGCTTAATTATGTTATTTCACAGTCGTATTCTTTTTATGCAAGCACTTTTAGATGGAGCCAAACCATTCGTGATATAGCCACACTCCACTGCAACGTAGAATATAAATTTTCATTTAACATGTTTTTCAAAATAATATTTCAGAAAGGATGTTTTAACTGTATGATGTCTGTGGCATCATAGCTCTTGAACGGATGAACCGATTTTGAAGAAGTTTTTTCGTTTTAAAGGTGTCTTAATCGAGAGTGTTCTTAGCTTTGTTTCATAAAAATCTATTCAGCCGTTTGAAGATCATCAGCTCTTTTTGTTTCGGGGTTTTTTAATTTTTTAATTTAAGTTGTGTAATGTAAAACAGTAAAGTGCTGGTAGGTTTTCACGACACGGTTCCTTGAACGACATCATCCGAAGGGCTCTTGTCTCTATAAATGTTCCCTCGGTTTTAGAGCCTTGTGGAATATTTAGAGACGATGGCAGGAGACCCGACGGTATGATATTGGTCCCCTGGACCCTAATGTGGGATGCTACTTGCGTAGATACTTTGGCGGCCTTTCATCTCAAGGATACCTCGTTTAGAACCAGGGCGGCATGAGAGGCAGCTGAACTGAGTAAGTGGCGCAAATATGAGTCTCTGAGAGATGACTACATATTTGTGCCATTTGCTGTAGAGACTATCGCTCTGTGGGGTCGACGTGCGGTGAAGTTCTTAAAGGACCTCTATCCGTTGCTGCTGGTGATAAGAGGGCTGGTTCTTTTCTCGCTTAAAGGCTAAGTATAGCCATACAGCGAGGAAATGCAGCCAGCCTTGTCGGCACAATACCACGGCGAGTAGGACTGTATGATAACTAAGTTATTAGTTTTATTTTTTTTATTATAGTTTTTTAATATTGTATATAATAAAATATTCTATATAATGTTATGTAAATAAATGTATAATAAATGTAAAACATCTATAATTTATATTTTAAGCGAGCTGCATCATATTATGTTCAGTGCTCTTAACATTAGTTTCCTCTTTATCATTTAGGTGTTAGGAATGATTTAAATTCAGTAAATCACATGTTTTTTGAACGAATTCAAAGTACCGACTCATCAATTTCGCTTTGAAATGTGCAATAATTCATTATTGATTAGGGCTTAAGTAATAATATTAAAATTTTAATTTTAACCGTTATAATAAGAACCGTGCCAACAATTGTTTTACATGCCATTGCCTATAATTTGCATCCTTGTTATATTTATTAATTAATTCATTACACCGATCTAGAAGAATTTCTATATAAATATTCTATATAGAATATAGAGGATTTCGCCGTAGTTGAGACGCTTGGCAAACAGGCAGGTAACCGCAGTTTTTAAAAATATTTTGAGTATTTATAAGGATGATGCTGCTATCGCTTCTTATAATACCTAATACAGGGTACACAGTTACATTTGTTAATAGTTAACATTATTGTTTGGTACATTTGTAGTTTGAAACTACTCATCGTCCAAATCTCATTCCGAATAATGAAGCTTTCAACAATATCTTTTATAAAGGTTTAGTTTCGCTAAGTGTTAATATTATAGTATTGTTTTTTAATCATAGTGCCAAACCAAATAAAGAAAGAAAGGCGGGCCGCTGCGTATATTTCAAGTGATGCAGAAACCAAGCCATAACCATGCTAAAGTTATTGTAAGAACACGCAATTACGTACTCGTATACATCTAAAATAATTTTCAAACAACGACATATGTCTTATGTGTGCGTCCAGCAGTGAAGATTTACGGGCTGATAAAAAAAGAAAGAAGAATGATGTGTGCGTGAGTGCGTGTCAAGAAGTTGAGCTCGGTTTTAGCATCATTTATGATGTACGCAGCGCTTCGCTATCTTTCTTTTTGGCCTGAGGTTAGCACTTCAAACGAATGAAAACGTCAAATAATTACTTGAATGAATGTCGTTTTAAATTTTTGTAATAATTATAATTAATTGCTAATATTAGTTTTCAAATTTGTTCGACTTTGATTTAAAAGTTTTAAAACAAACTTTTTTTCATAAAATCTAACAATAATTGGTTTTACCTAATGCTTTTTTTAATTTGTCACAATTTTTTTTTAGTTTTGTTGAATTTGCTATATTTCTATCACCTTTGTTTTGTATGATTTACGAGCATGTTGGAGCAATATTGTTTCTGTTACTTAGCTTAAGATAATGAATGCTGTGGTCTCCTATAATTGAAGTAGCACGCTAGTTTTAATATTTATACTAGTTTTTAATTCACATAGTATCTTCTGTTGGAGGTACATATTAAATAAATAAATAAATAATAAAAAAGTAAACACATACCTGATACTCTCTCAGCTAGCATCCAATATTTATTGATTATTGTGGTCCAATTGCTGTCCGAATAGTAGTCATCGATGGCGATTTTCACGAAACCCGACATTTTAATTGTTTGTTTTGCACTTTTCACTTATTTTAGTATAAAATATCACTACACACTCACAACCCACTTTAAAAGTTTGGTTCAATAACACTGCAGATCGTACTACGATGGCAATTTGCTGGAGGCAAGTTGTCACCTAAAAATAGGAAAAAATGTAATTTAGCTCAATTTTATTATACTAAATTACAGGCACATACATTATAGGCACATTAAATTTTTCGAAAATATAATAATGTCACCGGTCAGTTTTTACCTAAACTTCGCAAAACAATAAAAAATATGTGCGTACCGAAAATCTGTTTCCGCGCGTAGCGTCATTATTTTAGAGTATTTTATTAATAAAAAGTCAAAGGCACATCTCTTTACGACGAACGAAAGGGAAAACCTGAGCTTTGTGTGAAAGTGCGCACGAGTCGCTATCCGAAACGGAATTGAATCTCCCGCCATAACTATACCAATAGCGGGCTACTCTCCCCACGCTTCTAGAAGGACGTAAACGTCATATATTGCATCACTTAAAATTGCGTTTTACTACTGCTGCAAAACGTCCACGTTTGCGAAACTTACAACGTTGAATTTTTACATTATTTTTAAATGTTTACTAGCTCATGACATATATCAGGTTAATAATTTTAAAAGTATCTACACATTATTGTTTTCTTACATAAAATATCTATTGATAACTATTGATATTCTTTTTTGTTTATTGATAAATATTGATATATATTATGTTACTTTAAAATAAATTACTTAGACTAAAAAATTATAATTTACAAAATAAATAATACTTATATTTGAATTATTATTTACAAGTAAATAAAATAATCATATCATACGTTGCAATCATCGCCGTTGATTTTATTTGCTTTAGCAGTTGGATATAAAAGAGATTGCGAGACAGCAACTCATCTCAAACACACCCACGACCTTCGATAGTTTCTTAATTTCACGCATATTTTATAACATCTCATCTGCATTTGAATCGTAGGCCTTAATTATGTATGTATTTAGAAATATGATATTTATAAATTAACCCTATGAAATTATTTGTGTATTGAATATTGAAAAAATTGGGGATATTAATTTGTCTGTATTGTCCTTTATAATGTATGTAGCACAATATCTCCGTAATTAGCTTCGAACATTTTTAGAAAGATGTCGGTGCATGTTTTGAGTACATTTATAATATACCTTTTTCATGATTAGAATAGGATAAAAATTGAAGTCATTTTACTTTTTTATATCATCCAGTTAGAAATAAAACATAATTATATAATACGTAATGAAAACATAAACAGAAAACCTGTAACTATATTCTACATTAAAAAGGGTCAAGAATCTTATAAAGACTTTTAGGCGGATTGTGTGTGTGTGTGTGTGTGAGACATGAAATTGTTTTTTTAGCTATTAGTAGGTCATATTACATAAAAAGGGTTGGATGTAATTTTATAGACGCAGGAAAAACTATTCTCACTCCGCTTCACCTGTATAATTCGAAGTCAACTTAAGAAATACCTAAAGTTACTTTCTCTCTTTTCACTAAATGACAAATAAAGAGATAGGTATAGAGATAAGTAATACTTAATTTATTGAATAAAACTACTTTTACGCATTTTCAAATTAAAAGACGAGGGATAAAAATAAGTTTAATTAGAAGCAATACAATTCGTAAAAGTAGTTTTGTTCAAAGAGTAGTGTTCGCGAAAATATAAGAAATTACTACTTAGTTCAAAAAAGCAATAACCACCGACTATAATAAAGATGTTTACATTACCCAAAAATTATCACTTTTATTATTAAGTAGCATGATAAACTGAGCTGCAGTTTGTATCCATTTAAACTAATAAGTTAGTTATAAAGTTGGAATTTTCACAGTAATAATATTTAGCAACGATACTAGTACGTACAATTGTATTCTAAATATTCATTTAGTCATTTTTGTAAGTAAATGTAACACATAAAATTATGAAGGCTACACATGCATCTTTCTTGGCTTGATAACAAGTATGACATGTGTATAGCCTGCTCGTAAGTGTGATATGCTGTAAATTACTGTTTCAATATCTTAATATCCTTTAATACCTATCCTTTTGATATATCTAAGCTTGCATTTTAATATTTAAATATTAAAATGTATGTAATTCAATATTTAAATACGTATATAGTTGGCATTTGTTGAGATAAGTCGTGTAGTTGCGGCATAAGGGAATCAACTAACCCATATCATCCCGTGGGTGTCGTGAGAGATGACAGAGGGAAAGTGAAACACAAGATGGGCAGCAGCATTTTCTTAAAATTAGCTAGAAATAATAAAATATGCGGTTGCCATTCCGCCTGCCAAGCGTGGCACCTATACCAAATATTCCCCTTATAAGGCAATCTAAGGAGGAAACCTATATTTAGCAGTTGACTTTTGATAGACTGTAATTAATAATGAATAAATGAATATCTCGAGATATATCCTTCGATGGCTTTGTACGTATGAAGCACAAATATGCGTTAGTTCAACGAACATCACAAAGATGGCGTTACTTGTAACTTTCACTCTTCTGTGAACTTGTTTTATGTTTCTTTCTCTCAGTCAATGTCAAGAGCTTATTAGCGCCAGCGAGAGCTTTAGAATAGAACTGTCAATTCTTTTTCTAATTTAATAGTTAAAAATAAGAGAGACAAGTGTAAGATTGTAATGCCCGTATTTAATTTGATGTGTTTTAGTTTTATACTTTTATAAAAACAAAGTGACAAGAAAACTAACAATCCACCTGATAGTAAATGTACTTGGGCTGCAGTACAGCCCATAAACACCTGCAATCAACTTTAAACAAAGATGACTACAGATACGTTGCAAACACTGAGGACTAAGATGAAAAATGTCCCCCAGTTTTCAAATTAATTAAAACAAGTTTTAAACAATATGTCAAAATATGCAAATATACATACATTTTAAGAAATCTACTGATATTTCCGTTTACAACAAGTTAGGGTAAAATACTTGCCTTGAGATATAAAGTGTGCAATGCTGCCCTATTACCCCTATAGTAGGACGCTTATAACACATATTGACCTACTTTAATTCATATACATTTAGAATTTCGAATAAAATATCTATTTTAATCTTTGTTTGCACCAGTACTGTACGCTAAAGTTGACTGGAAGAGATGATCACTTTTAGAGTGATAAGACCGCGTATTGTACTTACAGCCATATATTTACTTGAAATTGTACTCTATTTAATTGTATTTCGGTGATAAAGAATAAATAAAAAAATAAAATTTATTACTACAAAATTTTTGTGTTTGGTTTACATTACTTTTATTAATAATCAAAATAAATAATACGTAATATTTAAATATTTCCTTGACCTTCATCAAAAAGTTATCCTATTTATAAGAGATCTTTCTCTTTGTCCAATTGATGCGTACTTTATTGGCGGACTTCACACAACAACAAAATATTTTTGATTTTTGAGGTTCTCTCACGATGTTCCGTTTTTACGATGGGACTGTTAGACCGGGGTCGATATCAGCGAAGACCCTTTTTACTGGTAACGAAGCATTCTATCTTGCTTGGGAAACAAGACATCTGTAAAAAATATGGTAAATAAGCGCATTAAATCCCAATTAACAATTATAAAGGTAGCGGTAGGATCAGAATTCCGGTTGCCTTTGAAATTAAGGAATAGCGCCCAGTCCCGCGATAGCTCCACGGCATTACGATTATTTTTATTTTTAATTAAGGATAGATGTAGATGTTTATGGCTTGTTTTTCATCCCTTTTTTATAGACAAAATCTGAAAAACAGTTGACCCTGCAGGCCATCCCTGGAACTTCGAAATAAGAGCGCAACGCTCGAAAATAAGCGGGAACGATTATTTAGAATTTTTTAAATGGAAATCATTTTTGAACGCGTCGTTCGATTTTGACTAGCTTGGCGGCATCCGACGCAATTTTGTAAGTAAAAAAAAGTGTTTCTGATGTCTGGAGTTGATTAATCAAATATTTTGAATGTTATTTAGAAAAAACTTAAAAACAATTTTTTTTTGTGTTTTAGTTTTTGAAAATCTTTGAAACGGCTAGATAGATTGACTATAAAATCTAATCAGCTCGAAGTCTCAATGAACACTTTCGAACGCCGTATCACACATATCGAGCGGTTGATTTGTTCTAAGGAAATCGTACGAAAAAATTTTATTTACATACTTACATACATACACACATACACACACACACGGCCAGACATCTAGCCGGGAATAGTCGGAACGGCTTCTTAGGACCTCAAAACGTGTAGATGTGATGAAAACTCGCATTCTCAAAATCGGACCGAAATCTATAACTTCAAATTTTTAAAAATTATTATTTTCAAAGTGATAAGTCAAAAATGTCGTAAGTAAGCGCGTAAAATATAAATTAACAATATAAATGGTAGGCGTGGGATGAAATTCAGGTTGCCTTTGAAATTAAGGGTGTACGCCTAGTCCTGTGGCAGCTCCACATCATTACAATCATTTAGAATAGGCATTTAAACACTATTATTAATATCATTAATCTGTTACACCACAGGTGTAATTCCAACGGTGCTTCTTACAAGTTCTTTTACTATCCATTTTTTATTTAAGGTCTTAAATAGAAGCTAAAAAAGCTCTAGTTATTCCGCCAGCAACGAACATCCAGCAACAATCATTACACAAAGCAATGCTGGACTATTTTTATATTCTACTAGGTGGTACCCGGCGCATTGCTGCCGCAGAAGAAATAATTGTGGAAATACTGTTTTAAATTTCGAAGAGTCATATTGTTTAATTAGGAATGATAATACATTCATTGAAATTGAGTGACATATGACTTTCATATAAATTTTTCGGTACGATACTCGCGCTACCTACTTTAAGTTGATTGTACTATGCCTATAACCTCCGCGCAAGTGCAAGCAATAAGTTGACAAAGTTTTACCGCAACCTGATGAACGGCATGGCAGTACATAAAATTCGAACAAACAAACATTAATTTTATATATTAGATATTCTGCACTTGACTTTGGCCCGATGAAAGGGAAACGTTAGTCGATACAACATACGTCTATTTAACAATACATATATTTTTTTCTTATAACTTTGGTGGAGTGAAAATTTTTAACGAGGATGAATCATACTACAAGCGGTGATTTTAATGAAATGTTCACGAACCCACTTTTTAAAAGCGTACTTATTGGGTGCTTTCTTGATGTCATCGGTGCCATGCCATGATGTCATGTCACATTAATCCATATGACAAAGTAAAAAAAAAAACGAAATATATAAAACTAGCTATTACGGATTTTATCGTATTTAATTGTCTATTGATGTTAAATCCTAATCTAAGCATACCACTAAGTTCTTTCTGCGTAGCTCGGACCAAAAATTATAATTTCAAACTGAAGGTAGCCGTGGTTAACTACGAGTATGATATTGGGTCGTCGAACACTTTCAAGTCCCCCTGTGAGCATAAGTGCTGTAAAGTACTCAAGTAAAGTAAAGTAGTTGATTGCCTCGTTAGTTTAGTAGTCATAAACGCGGTTGCAGATCATGAGGTCCTATGTTTGAAACCAAAATCAGTTATTGGGTTTTTCTGTCAGGAAGTTGGCGGTGTTTCAACCCTGTGACTCGGAAAGCACGTAAAGCCGTGAAAGCACGTAAAGCCGTTTCTCCTGCGCCTGATCTCTTCCGGGCCGTGTCGATTAGCCGTCCCATCTTACTATAAGAGTGAGGGAATAAAGAGTGCACCTGTGCTTGCGCATATACTCGAGCACTAGAACCCTGTCCAGCACAGATGGCTAGACTCCGGAGACTGGTCACCGTGAACGAAATTCGGTCTGGAGGTCGTTATTATTAAAGTACTCGAAACGTCGGGAATATAAAATAAGTTTGTTAATTAAATGTGACAAAATCCATAAACAATAGTTTCTTTCAATGTGTAGTGTTCGTGTAAATATAAGAAATCATTAAATATACAAAAATTAGAATTTACGGTTAATATTAATCACTAAATGAACGGTCTTCATCCAGTGTTTGACATATTATATTATGCGGGTTAAGCATTTTATAACAGCTTCCAGGAGACTATTAGTGCCATCGCGTCATCAAGAATGCTATCTGCATTGGTACAATCGCATGGATGCACCAGTGCAGCTTCTGCGAACATCTCTGATGAAGCCCTATAAGTGCTCTGAAACTATTATTATACTGAACGTGTGGCGGCGCTGTCGCTTGCGCTTCTTAGAGCGCTGTATGCTTTCTGTATTTCTTTTGACCCACGGATTACAGACATAAAATGACTGACAATATGACTTTAATAGTGCAATTTTAACTTCATCAGCACATAAGAAGCCTGTGGGTCAACACGTCAGTGCCCTCAGTACTCTTTCCAAATCTATGTCATCGCTCAGTGATTCGTTGACACAGTGCCCTAGTTACTTAAACAACGTGTGTGAAAAAGTTAATTAAAAGAAGATTGTGTAAAAAGGACTATTATAGAGATAAGAAATACATGGATGGAAATAATCCCTGGGAAGTGATCGTTAGCAAGCTATTTTTAATGTGATTTGTATAATTAATTATACAGTATTATAAGTTATTGTAAACAGTTTTTTTTAAATATCCCACAGATATTTTGCTAGTTTATCCCAAGACAGATATTTTCCGAAACGGTGGTAAATTAAAGTTAGGTAACTTTCTATAAGTATCTATTATAATCTATATTAAAAAAAATCTATTTTTGTTTCGAGTTCGAGCGGAGATTCCACGTATTTTAAATACGGAAAAATATGTTATTCTTCTGTGAATTCACTTTTTTCAGCGTTGCAGTGATGATTTACGTGTTTGGATGTTGAATTATGTTTTGATGACGACTCACTTGTAAAATTATTATAAAATAATTCAGTAAAGTGCGTAGGTTAACTAATGCCCTCCACGCCAAAATCTATAATCTATATATTGACGTTTTCAAGAGTGATGAGATGGAATTATTTAATTATACCCGGAGATTTTTAGTCTGACTATTCAAATACGAAATATTTCAGTCTGAGCCTGAGCGCACGATCTGGTGTATACATTAAATATTGTTTTAAAACACAATCACGTGAAAAGTTATTTAGAAGCCGTTATTAAACTATCTTTTATGTTCTTACAACTTTTATAGAATAATTACTTTGCGTAATAACATGTTTTTCAAGGTTGCGCATGCAATTTAACCTAATAAATTTCGACTCGGGTATTCAAACCAAATCAAGGTTTTTTCGTTATGCTCATGATTAAAAAAATAAGAAATATGAAAAACGAAAAGAGATAGTGTGTGTGAGACAAAGAGCGAGCGAGAGAGAGAAAGAGAGAGAGAAAGACAGAGAGAGAGAGAGCGAGAGAGAGAGAGAAATACACAGAGAGAGAGAGAGACAGAGACAGAGTTGCCTGCGATTGTACTGGCTTTCTTACCCTTTGGAGTGAAATACAACAGTTGGCGCTTAGCCTAGCCTAAGCGTGTGGTCCTAGCCTAAGTGGCCTAGGGATCATCCCCTAGCCGCTAGGGGATAGTCGCTAGCTACAAAGGCGGACAGAAAAGAAACCTTTTGCTAAGGCGAAAAGGTAAAACATATTGTAGTTGTAAATTACCTATAAATAAAATATATAAATAATTTTTCTATTTAATAATCACACGTTTATTGAAAATAAAGTTTTGTTCAAATTAATGATGTTTCTAAAAGAGATTGTTCTGCCTTAATTTTTTATTCATTCATTAGCCTACTAAAACTCTACTGATGATCATAGACCTCCTCTATATATTGTCTCGAAGGAGGATGTTTTGTCATTGAAGGTTGGCAAATTTAGTGTTTAATATTGTAGAGTTTATTATCAGGAAGATGCTGCTAGCCTACTCCTGATTCTATTTCCCTTGTGGAATCTTACGACAACTATCGGATTAGTGGATATTACGTTGCCACTACACGGCCTACCTTGAATACTCAGTTCTAATTCTAGATGTTCTTCTACTTCTATAACACCTTTGATAAATCCACTGCTGCAAGCTTTTCTCTTATATTTTTTTTATTTAAATAAATATTAGCAATGCTATCAACATTGCTAATATTTCCTATAACTACTCCTGGAAAGCTTAAATTGCTAATAATATAACGGGTGGTTCACGTCAGTAGTCGAATGGCGGATTTGAACCTATGACCTTATGAGTTCACGGTCCCCCCCTAACATTAGGCTACTGTCGATTTTAATTCTTATCTCAATCTTCATAATTCAAAAAATTTGCTCAAGCTGACCACGCTTGACAGGCTCACAACACCGATGCTCCCCTCATGCAGATGAGGTTTGCATTTGACAAAATCAAATCAAAATCACATTACTTAGTCAATTATGAAGCGTTATTCTAAATTCTTATTCTATCATTACTTACCGTATAGTGGCGGTGTAAGAATATCCACTACCCCATATCATCCCGTAGGGAGACAAATCAAGAGATGGGCAATAGCGTCTACCTCATAATGACTAAAAATAAAACTGCGGTTGCCAACCCGCTGACAAGCAAGCAATTACTAACCGCAAGCGTGGCATCTATGGCAAATATCCCCCCCCTATGAGGCAATCTATAGGGTAGGTCTATGTTTAGCAGTGGACTTTAATAGGCTGTAATGGAATTCTATCATTACCTATATGTCAAAATGTTATGCAAATTTTATTCAATTACATCACCAGCAAGCGACTAGCTCAATAGATTAAACCTTATATATAACACAAGGTCAGATATATTGACAGCTTATATTGTGCATTCACTGACTTTTCTAAGAAAAGCTACCAGAAGCGTCAGCGAGCTTGAAGGTCAACTTTCGCAATTTATTGTGTAATGTCATGTTAAATATTAACTTGCTCTGCCTCTGTTGGTCTCGCTGTTAAACCCAAACTGGGTTAAGGTTGGTCATAGCGTTCTTGTTAGTGGACTAAAGTTTACGTAAGACGAAGGTGTGTTGATAACCTGCGGGACCACATGTTTATAAAGAATGTTATTATATAGAAACATGTTCTTTAGTTATGTTAAAGAATGTATGTTGTGTAGAGTACAAAATGATGAATCATACGTTTAAAAAAAAATATATATAACTGAAGTGGCAAACGAACTTCCAGTCTACCTGATTGTAAGTTGCTGCAACCTAATTCAAATAAAAATAAACAATTCTGGGGATTAAGATAGAAGGCCTCAAGGGATCCAACCACATAGTAGTTGCTTAAGTAGGGAGTAAAATGCTACGTAGTGACGTCAAAAACTCGTGAAAAAGGGCTGCCTGCACCTTAGTGTCAAGGTACAATTTGTAAATTACTACGAACGTCATCAAACTTAGCGAACTTAGATATAAATACCATTGATGACACGAAGAGATCATGAAAATGACTATGATGAGCTATATATTTATAACAATACACACACACACACACACACACACACACACACACACACACACACACACACACACACATATGCGCGCGTGAACTTACACATTTATGCGCAACAAAATGATATTTGATAAATATGTCAAAAGTCATAATTATTCCAATTAATCTAGATTTGAATACGGCAATTTTAATCGAGAGCCGTGTAGTAGCGTTGTAAGAATATACACTACCCTGTATCCTCCCGTGAGTGCCATAAGAGGTGACAAAGGGAAACTTAAACAGATGATGGGCAGCCGTATCTTCCTGATGACAACTCTAAATTATAAAAAAAACTGCTGTTATTCCTCTTGCGTGAAAGCATGGCAACTACAGCAAAATCCCCACAATTAGGCAATCTATGGGCGAGGATTATGATGATGATGTATGGAATCTAGACCTGAAAAGTAGTTACGTGTGGACTCAGAATCCAAATTCAGCAAGGCCAGTATGCCGACCACAGATAGCTTCCATGATTGACTTAAGCTATTTTTACGCCAAAATTGGCAATTGGCGTAAAAATTAAGTGTACGTAGTTATCTTTTAATCTCTTACACACGTGAATTAATTTTAATAGAATCACAACAAATAAAGTGCACATCTGATAGCTGTCTTTGTTCACTGACATGTTATATTGTAACTATTGTTTTATTAACTGCATTGCTGTAGTTAATTTATTACACTATAAATATAATAATTATAATAAATATTCAGTAAAATAAAATGTATGTGTATTATCTATTATTTCTATTTACACAAGGAAATTCTTTTTTCACATGAGTCATGTCATTGTTTGATACTTTTCTGCCGCGGGAGTGACAGAGAGATCGTTGGTTGTCGTCTCGTCATACTTAGTCGAAAATATTTTGCCAAAATGCTTTCGCACATATGATTTTGATTTTTATACGTGGTAGAGCCATGCTGCAGCTATATTAGTAGTATAAGTTGTAGCACGAATGGGTCTGCTCGACAGGAGAAAGACCACGCTCTAACAGAATACCAGCGTAAAATAGCAGCTTAACACTGCTGTGTTTCGTATGGTAAGTGTAGAGAATCGGAGACCCTTTTTACTGAAAAAAAGGCACTCCATCTTAGTCCTCACGGGTGACAACGCATCTGCATTTTGATTCTTTATTGAGGATAGATGTAGATGTCTATGGGTCACAGGAACCACTTACCATCAGGTGGACTGTGTGCTCGTTTGTCAACCTATACCATAAATAAAAAAAACATTAATAGGAGTTTCCAGTAAGTAGCATTTGAGACCACAGTTGGTTAAAGGCCGCCTTCTAGTATTTAAGGATATTTTACTCCTCTCTCGTGAATGTTATCGGTCCTGATATTGTAGGTGAAGCAATTGCGGGGATAATAATTCCATTACCTATTAAATAATTTTGACATTTCAGTAACACAAGGGTTGTAATTTTCGGATCCAAGTATTTTGTATACTTTAACTTGGTGGTAGGTAGGTAGGTAGAGTAAGACTAGGCAATTCGTCCTCTAGAGTCTGGTCGGTCAGATATCCTAATCCCGGCAAAATATAAAATCTACACCACAAACATCTCTGATGCACGCGTATCTCTCAATTTATATCAGTAAAAAAAAATGTAAAAATTTAATTCATTGGTAAAATAATTACGTATGTTTATTTTTTATTTTGAAGTCCATATCATATATTGTGTAATAAACTTTAGAACTTAAGTTTAACTTTTAAACCAGAGGTTTTATATGCGATGTCATTACAATTTTCTAAGCGTTATCTCAGCTCGATTTATTAGCATTGTAATGTACGAACGAGATCAGAATTTTAATGTTTGAATCAACTTTATATGCGATATAACGTACATTAAATTTTTCTAGATACTCGTATGTATTATAAAAATTGTGTAATCCATAGGAAAAATACTACTGCACTGCATGTTGGTATCTCTTCTTTTAATTTTTGAAGTTTTAATTATGTTTTAAAATTAGTTCAATAAATCATTTGAAACTATTTTTTTATTCATTCCAAGAGTTAAAAAATACATAAATACTATGAGCAATATTTACCGTTACCGTTACAGCCTATTAAAGTCCACAGCTGAAGATAGGCCTCCCCATAGATTGCCTCATATGGGTTATTTGCCATAGTAGCCACGCTTGGCAAGCTTTTATTTTTTATTTTTAGTCGTTATTACGAAGACGGCCCATCTCCCGATTTGTTTCTCCCTGTCGCCTCTTACGACACTCACGAGATGATATTATGGGGTAGTGGATATTCTTACATTGTTACTACACGGTCCAGTATATAATTTAAAATTAAAGATATTCTAACATATAATTTAAAATCATGTTTAAACGTATTAAATACATGTTATTAATTCCAGAAGTGCACATTTGATTAATTACTGCGCTATGGACAGACATAAACACTGTGAGTAATAATTAATACCTAAAAATGTATTTATTATAAAACAATTACAGCATCGTAACATTTTGATAATAACAACGATATACCGAAAAGGTTATGCTGATTATAGATATAAACTAATTAAATGAAATTAATTGTACGGATTTTATCACGTTCAATTTTAACTTTTTAGTTCCCGACGTTTTGGGCGCTTTACCTACAGCACCCAAGATCACTTTAGGTGTAGTATTTAATTTAATGTGTAGTATTTGCGTGAATATAAGAAATCATAATTACAAAAAGTTTTCGCTGACCCTATGAGAATCTTCTGTAAACTTTGCCAAGCTGTAATTAAAATATTATTGCTCTCACTGCACACTTTCACGTCAGTAATAACGAGTAGATAGATTTCGAAGCCCTGATAGCTCAGGAGCTGACCGTTCGCCCAAAATTATCAGTTCGCGGTTTTGAATGCTGATTTACAACTTGCTCTGCGGTGAAATAAAATGTTTGCATGTTTTAATAATTTAAAATATCCAAAGGGCTGTAAAGTCCACCAACACGCATAGTGGCAGCTCAACGGGTTCTTGCTTGCCTAAAAATCTCTTAGAAATAAGAGTAGGCCCATGCTAAGTCATTTTGTTTTTATTGGTTCAATAGGCACTTTGGCGAGTCCAAAAGTCTACGCGGATATAACAACTCTATTGTGAAAAGAAAAATTTCATAAGCCGATTTCATATTCGAAGTGGTCAGCCTCGACCAAGTGTACCAATCCCTAATCACTCAGGTCACTGTCACCGCGTCCTAATTTTCCATCATTAATGTAAACAGTAACGACCTTTGCACACCACGGAGCAAGGTTGTCCAATGCGACTTAATATTGGTAAATATACAAGAGGTAGGTTATGCTCTGTTTAGTTTAAGCGTTGGACGTTAAGATGAAATATTGCTTTTATTAGCCTTGATCTATTTTACTAAGGCAGATGTTTCCAATCTTTTTCTGTTCCGTATTAAATTTAATGATTGTATTGAATAACTTATTAAAAAAGTATTTTGTAATTGCTCTCAGGTTCAAACGAGTGTTTCAGTGAAAAATTAAATGTGATGTATGGAATTTGACACCAAATGACAAATGGTCAAATGACCGTATGAGCTTAATTTAAACCACAAACTTTGAGCATTTGACCATTTGGAAACAATCTCGAATTAATATTTCGAATAATGAGATAAAAAATATTTTATCATTAAATTCTGTAAAAGTTATACAATAATTAATCCGCAAGTGTGTTATATAAGAGACAAAATCTCTTGTTATCTAGAGCTAATTTATTACTTGCCTATTATTTATATTGGCTGCTACACTCTTGAGCAATATAAACGGGTCGGTCACTTATATTTTAATATCTATCAAAATATGAAAGCTAGGTAATAAAATATAAACTGTTAAATAGCTTTTAAATGTGTTACATTGAAATTTTGATATATTTTTTTTAATGTTATACGATTTGGCGTTGTACACTTAAGGTGATTTGAAGGAATATTCCACCACTAAGTGGTAGGAACCCTTTATTAACTAGGAGTCCGTCTTGATAAAATCTACTCTCTTACCTAATTCGGCCGCCAAATAGCAGTGGCTTCTGAATTCAGATATCATGTACCGATTTCAGAACATTTAGAGATCAATTATCGCCTTCGCTATAGTACACTTGCGTCGTTCTGTTCCTTCTGTACAGTTGGCAAAGAAACAATGATTGATCATGCTGAATAACATTGACTTTGGTACATTTTTTAGATGTAAATGACATGATAAGCTTTTTAGTAATTTGTATTGTATACCGATAATAATTTCATACCTATATTTTTTTTTAGCAGAAAAGAAAAAAAATCGAAACAATTAAAATTAATTTCTAATTACGTACGAAAATTAAAAAAATTGATTTTAAATTTTTGTCATTAATTTGAAGTCAGCCAGTAGTAAAAACTTTTTATTATATAGTACATTACATCCGCCCAAAAACGGGAGAGATCTATATCCGATAGTGGACTTTTACGGGCTGATGAATTACATAACAGGTTTCATACAGTATTTTATTTCATTATACTATAATTTATATTCGAATAAATTACTTTGCGTCACGTTTTATTTGCTCACAAGTGTATGCCCATACAAGTTATGCATTGAAACTATCAATTTAAAACGATTTTAATTTAAATTATGATCAATTCCATCCTTCAATCCATTAAAACATATTAAAGTCAACTGTAGAACATAGGTCTCTCCCATATATTGCCTCATACGTCATAGGGGGGTTTTTTCCATAGATGTGACGCTTGGCAGGCGGGTTGGCAACCGCAGTGTTTTGTTATTTAGAGTTGTTATCAGGAAGATGCTACTGCTCATCTCCTGTATCAGCTTCCTTCTGTCACCTCTTACAACACCCAAAGGATGATATGGGGTAGTGGATATTCTTACGCCGCCACTACTGGTTGGCAATTTAAATTATGTATACAAAAATATGTGTCCCCAAATTAATACGAAAATGAGTTTTAAATTATAATATATGGTTGATGATATACAAAGTTATTATAATGATTACGTTTGAAGTATCAGGTATGGTGAAACGCCTTAAGATTTCTAGTTAGTGATGATTCGCATGCACGATTAATGAAGAAACATTCGCGCGTTCATTCGAGAATCGGACATCGATGTATTGAGCAACTGATGCAAAATATGGATATTTGTACACACGCAACGAGTCGGATATTGCACCGAGAATGTGTTCAGGGTCCTGACGGAAAACTGATTCATTATTTTGTATTTAATGTATAAATATCTGAATACTTTAGTGCTATTTTAGGAGGAAGCAACGTGGAATGCTGGTATATATACGAGGCTTTGGCATCCGAATGATGAAGGAAAAGACATCTAAAAACGCTGAATTTTCACAGACTCCTAGACAATGACGCCGTACGCTCTGGCTGGTCAGTATGGACAAATATTCCAATTAAAGCATGCTAGCTGGCGCTTTGAAAGGTTCAGCGGTGAACTAAAAGTCCGTCGGTGACTATGGTCTATACTAGGACGCTACTCAGTGTGCTGGCGTCAAAGAAATTATTTTTTCAAAGCATTTTTTTCTTTCATAATTAAATGTCATCAATCACAATTTGAGAGTTTTGAAGCAAGGAAGAGCCACTGCGCTGACTCAATACGGTTTTAATTTATTTAAAAGATTATTTTAATTTCTTAGATACGCCAGTTTTTCTCGCAATGTTTTCTTTCACCTCAGAGGAAATGTTAATACAGCAAATAAAATAACTATCAACAATTATTTCAATAGTGCTTCCGTATCCTATGGAATTTAAGACGAGTACTCATCCACTGAGCTTCTCATAAGGGACGGATGATCTAATTTCTAAAATTTAGAGTTTATTACACTGGTAGTTTATGATAGTAATCGAGGGATGCTAACTAAAGAGACTACTAGATAATTGAATTTGCACGTATCCTGCAGAGTGTTTAGTTTTAGGTATAATTTAAACATAATTATTGTATTACGTCAAAGAAAATTGCAAGACAGTTCATTATATTTTTACAACGAACACTGTATCCTTTTCGTGCTTCGCGGAAGTGACTAATAAATCTACTACATGTTCTGCGACTGAACATCTTTGAAATTTTTTTCTTTGACTTTGACAATTGTCGTGAGAACAATAAAAAACAAAATACTGTCATTAATTGAATAACAAGTGGTAATAATATTATTGCTTAAATTTTAAGAATGTTTAAATAAAAAATTGACTTTCTAGTGGACTGTACATGATGTTTTTATGTTCTTAAAAATTGGGATAAGTTTTGAAAAATTCTTACGTTGTTTTCAGCTTTTCTAAAAAAAGTTCTACCAAATATTGTAATCGAAATCATGTTTTGATTTTTTTTTGTATCTACACTCTACAGTATTTCGTCTACTAAACAGTAATATATTTGTGGGAATATATTATTAATATTATAGGTTAATATTTTAGGTTACAAATTTATTTATGTCGTATTAGGTTAATACACTGTTTTGTTTATTTGTATATAAATTTTAGCAAAATATTTATACAGTTTAACATAGGATACTTGTAGTTATTAAAAATAATGTTAAATAGTGATGGTTATTAAAAATAAATAATTTAAGAATTATCACAAGTATTTTTATAAGATTTATTTTAATGTTTTGCGATGTTAGGTGGCTTCTTAATTCTGATGGTAGTGACTTTATTAGAGTAAGATATAAAAATCGCAAATTCTTTTACCGTAGTAATTATTAGTTATAATAAGTAACTCAGGTGTTTTATTCCTAGTGTTACAATCGCGTTGACTTTGAATTGGGGTCATCGATCGATTATTCATAATAATAATATCTTCCTATCTGAACACTTAGTGATACATTGCCAAATTCCTAACTCCTACTAAGAGTCTCTTAATAGAGATTCCTAATAACAAATTTTTTGGCCCGATCTGAAACCTAAATCCGGGACCACACCATGATAAGCATGTAGATCAACAAGGCAAGAAGCAAGTAGGAGACAAAATGAGAATTCGTGTAGTCGCCAATTAGTCACCATTCTTTAATAGCATATTTTTACTTTTCCATGCATAGATAAAAACTTTGCAGTATTTGAATGATGTGAGTTGCCATTTCGATAGTTTTTGTCCTTAATGTGTTGAGCATAATAATAGCAATAGATTTTAGAAGTTCGCCCATGGCTACTGAGACCATAACGCTATTGGTTCTACTAGGGCGTTATATCCTAATTTTAAATAAAACTGTTTTACGAATGATATGAAATTTCGCTAGAACTGTTCTTAATTTAATACACACTTAATTTCCTTTTCTTAATAATTCTTTCAGGTCATCCTATTTTCGAAGATTAGACCTAAGTACGTGTGATGATTGGAATTTTCCGCAATGACTTTTTCCCTATTTTATTAAGCAAGTAAAGATGACGATGAGCTATAACACTGATTGGTTAAGTGTTCTTGATGTGACTAGAGTGAATCTGTAGTATCTTGATTTTTTATATACATATCTAAAACATGTTCTAGGTATAGTGCCCTCATCCAGAGGTGTGAAAAACCATTTTGTAACTTTTGAAGTGTTACTTCTACGTCTTCATTGTCTGAAAGAATGCATGTATCATCTGCGTTTTAAACTACATTTTTAATTATATTTTCTTATTTATTACCATCAGTTACGTAATTAAGTGACCCTAGAACGTCATAAGATTTGTAATACTCAATTATTTTCAATGTTTACTTGGAAATGTGATCCACTAACACGTGAGTTTTCCCATTTATTATCAGAGTATCATGCATCTTATTGTACAATTGTGATTCAGAAATTTGACTCAGACTTAGAAATCAGAAATCTTTAAGACATATGTACATATTATATTACGTAGCTCGCATTATGCTTGAAAGATGGATTATTTTGAGTTCAGATAAAGTAATTAGTCAGTTGATGGACTTTTGCGTTTTGCGTTGCGTTTGTCAAGCGTGGTAACTATGGCAAATATGTGAGGCAAGCTATGGGGAAGCCTATGTTTCACAGTAGACTTAATAGGCTGTAATGAATAAATGAATGAAATGCATACTATGCACGGAATTACAAAAGTCTGATATAGAAAAAGAAGAAAGAATCTCATATAATATCATCACGTGGGTGTCGTAAGAGGCGACACAGGGAAACAAAACAGGAGATGGGCAGCAACGTCTTCCTAATAACGACTAAAAATAAAATAAACTGCCGTTGGCAACGCGCTTGCCAAGCATGGTAGCTGTGGCGAATGTCCCCCTATGAGGCAATCTTTGGGGGAGGCCTATGTTCAGCAGTGGAATTTAATAGGCTGTAATGGTAACGGAGCTGAACGAAATATTTGCTCGAAATAATGGTATTATTAAGCTCATATAGCTTTTATTATCTTTTATAGCATTGATAGTTATTTGAAAATAGATAAATAACATATAAATTAAAAAATCTTAATGTTTACTCATAGTTTAGCTGTATAGTGGCAACAAAGTTGTATGGAGATGGGCTTCATCTACATCTTCCCGGTAACAACTCAAAATAATAAAAAACTGCGATTATCAACCCACATGGCAAACGTGGCAACTATGGCAAATATCTCCCCTATTAGTTTATCTATGGGGAGGCCTATGATCAGCAGTATACATTCAATTATTAGTAGACGGCTCCGTGGCGCAGTGGCTTAGCAATGACTTGCAGCGCTAAGGGCCGCGGGTTCGAATCCCGCATTTGTACGGCCTACAAATAATTGTTCCGGGTCTGAATATTTGTTCTTGTGAAATTTGTGTATGTTAACGGACCCCACGATACAGGAGAAAATCCTAGTGTGGAGGTAACGTTTTTTTAAATAAATATTATTATTTATGTTAATTTGAATTTTTATTAATTTCATGTTCTTAGCATATCTTGTGGACTAAAACAATACTCTTAAATGATTGATGAATTGTCATATTCACAGTGTTAACAATTTGTTCAGTTTTGTTCCAAAAATGGTACTCAACCTAATCTTTGTTTTGGTACCAAAATGGTAATGATTACAAAACAAATATACCAATATTTGTTTATTATTTGTCAATACCATACTAGATAGTGTCACATCATTGTTACTGACTACCCCAATCTTAAAATAGCCTTTGACTGCAACTCAGGTTATTGATTTACCCATGTAAGGGGAATTCGGAAAACCAAAAGACCCTTTGGTCCGCACTGGTAAAAGATGCCCTATGTCCATTTTCATGACATAACCCCTCCAGTAAGCAACTTATAATTTTTTTTACATTTCACATTTAAAATATTAGTAAAGCTAAAGAGGTTAATATTTTCTTAAATTAAGTTTTTTTTTAAACACGTTAAAACATTCTCCTCTATCGGAGGCAGTTTACCACCAGGAATTATTATTTGTAGGTTATACGAGTATTTGTTCCGTGCGAGATTTGAACCCGCGGTTCTCAGCGCTGCAACTCAAGGACTGAGTCACGGAGCTATCTACTACTCACTAGTCTAGTTGCTTACATAAATATGAATGTCATGCGTATTAATAATAAAAAGTCATACAAGAAATATACAAAACTATGTCGTCTTTTTACATGTATTTTACAATTTTTTTATATAAAAGTTTTGCGAGATTTTAGAGTGAAGATAAGTAATTTGTAGAATATTAAAACATATAATTTTTATAACAAAAAAAAATGTTTTGTGAAACAAACAAGTATAAATAGTAATTTATAACAAACATACCACTACAATAAATCTTCACGCTATTAACAAATCACCCGAATTTAATTGCTATCTCACTGCAGATTCGTAGCGCGGAAAGTATCTTTGAAATCAATTTATAAAAGGAAATGTCTCAAGAAGAATTGAATTTATTTTCTTATAATGTAAGTCTTGAACCAGACGAACATCACTGACTGAACGAAACACAACGCAACAATTTTAATATATTTAAAGCACTAAACAGTTTCTTGCGCCGGTTGCTTGCGCAGAGTAATGAGAGGAGGTAGAGGCTTCATACGTCATAATACACTATTATAAAGCTGAGTTTAATAATTAAAATAAGTCTTCCTTTATTTTTCAGCTCTACAACATTTTTGATTATAATGGGTAAAATAATAATAACGTATTTAAATCATAAGCGCGGCGATGGCTTGTGGTAGCACCTCGGCCTACAGAAACGTAGGTGACGTTAGAATAAGTTATTCGAAATTTACTTCGTGTATTTACCACAGTAAATATGAGATTAGATAAGGAGAGCAGTGTCAATGTCAATAGTAAAAGGTCTGAAATACTGCGTTAGTCTATTCGCCTGCTAAGCGTGAATAGAGTAAATTTAGCTGTCAATGAAAGAGGTCCAATATTTGGCAGTGTACTGATACAATTAATTGTTAATAACAAACTCAGTAAAGGATGATGCAGCTAACTTTTGCTAATGAATTTAATTATATATGTCCCGCATATTCATGATTTATTTTTCAAATTTTTAGCTATACTCTGGGAGATGCGAAATTTCTTCGAATTACCTCCAAAAATAATCTATAAAAGTGTAAAATTTTCTTATTATATAATATTATATAATTAAACCAAACAGCCGTGCTGTGACCTCATAATTGTTAAAGTTCTGTTACTGAATAGTATACAATAATTTATTGTGTTTCGTTAACAACTATTAAAATATGAAAAGTAAATAAAAAGTGAGATAAGTCTGAGACTCATTACTCTGTGACAGATAAAGTAATTTACTTATCAAAACAATGACAATTTTTTTGGTTTTGACGTAACTTATGTCACGTACCATTATGACGATATTATTTTCAAAAAACAAAATACTTAGTTTATTTATTTTTTGATCTTTCATTGCTGTTAAGGTATGTTAGTTAACTTTTAAAGCGCTCTTGTCAAATTTAATAGTAAGTTTTCATAGGTTATTCACCCGATCTATCTGGTGCCGGTGTTTAGATATTTTTTTTTATGTAGGATAGGGTGACAAACGAGCACACAGTCCACCTGATGGTAAGTGATGTTGACCCATAGACATCTACATCTATCCTCAATAAAGAATCAAAATGCAGATGCGTTGTCACCCGTGAGGACTAAGATGGAATGCCTCTTTTCCAGTAAAAAGGGTCTCCGGTTCTCTACACTCACCCTACGAAACACAGCAGTGTTAAGCTGCTATTTTACGCTGGTATTCTGTGAGAGCGTGGTCTTTCCCCGGTCGAGCCGACCCATTCGTGTTACAACTATACTACTAATATAGCTGCAGCATGGCTCTACCACGTTAACTACTGATTTACCATTTGCTAATCGGTAAAAGCTGACAATTTTTCAAAGAACATTTTCAATATGTCAGCAAGCACTTGAACAGTACAGTCAATCTAGTCTTACTCTATCACTCTCAAAATAATTAGAGGTAATGATTTCTTATATTTACGCGAATATCACACAATGAATAAAACTATTTTTACGGATTTTATCGCATGTAATTTTCTTATTTTAATTTCTGATGTTTGGGATGCTTTACAGCACCCATGGTCACGACGGTACGGTACGTATATAAGCTGTAACTTACACTTTTAACTTTTAAGTTAATGTTTAGCCCGTTCTGCGTAGATCGGACCAATAATTAATATTCAAAACCTGAAGGTAGCCGGGCTAACTATGACATCGGACTTCAAATATCTCAGTATCCTCGTGACCATGGATGCTGTAAAGCATTCGAAACTTCAGAAATTAAAATAGGTAAATTAAACGCAATAAAATATGTAAAACTTGTTTTATTCAATAATCAGAGGTAGCCGTTACTACGATATTGCAATTTTTTCTTATCCCAATAAAAAATATTAACCAATTTATAGTCAAGATTTTAATAAAAAAGTTTTGTATCTATAATATCATCATTATTAAATCCTATCAATAATCCGCTGCTGAACAAAGACCTCCCTTTTGACAGCTTTTTTAGTATATATGCCATAGTTCTTATGCTTGGCAGGCGGGTTGGCAACCGCAGTTTTTTTATTATTTCCAGAATTAGACACGATATCAGGAACATATAGATAGATAAGATAGGGATATAAGATACCACGGAGAATGAAATTATCATATCCATCCTTAAATAATATAGTTATTTGTACGCGAGATGAAAATATTTCTATTGTTTGTCAATATATTGATAAATATATTTGTATTTTCCTCTATTTTTTTTATGAGGTATAGCCATGCTACTGCTATATTATGAATGTAGCACGAATGGGTCGTCTCGACCGGCGAAGGACCACGCTCTCACAGAATGCCAACGTGAAATAGCATCTTTATGGTTAATGTTTCGTAATCGAACGAGCTTTTAAAGCTGCAAGTTTTATTGGATTAAGCTTGGGTTGCCGATGTGCTATGATAATGGAAAACTAATGTTTCTATCCTGACATACCACGATCTCTACGAAATGTTTCAGTCTAATAACGACCTTCAATATTCGGTGTCAATTTTTGTATATTTATTTTTTATTCATTATTTTATATTCATCAATTATTTTCCTTAATTTTGAAACAACCGAGTTATTGTTATACAATTACAGTTTTTAAGGCATTACGTCATTTCTTAAAATGTTTCAATACGTTAAGAATGACATTTTGTGAATTATTATTTATCTGCTGTACAATATGCTTGGAGCGCCTGATGTAGCGGCAATTGCGTTGGTGTGGTCATGTGTTTTGGATGACAACAGAGTTGCAAAACGCGTCATGTACTGTGAGCTTCAAGAAGGCAACCGCAAGCAAGGCGGGCAACTCCTAAGATATAAGGATGTATTAAAGAGGCACATGCAAAAGTGTAATATCGAGCCCTCTTCTTGGGAGTACCTTGCTAAAGACCGGCAAAAATGGAAGCGACTTGTAAAAGAAATATCAACACTTTCGAAGCCAAACGCGTACAAGATCTAGACGCTAAACGCGAGGAACTTAAAGCCCGACCATCTGCGGCTATACAATATAATTACTGCGACGGTGTCCTCACCTGCCCTAAGTGTGCTCGCACTTTTCTCACTAAGATCGGTTGTGCTAGTCACTTGCGAGCGCATGAACATGTCTAGGAGAGAGTTAATATTCTTGGACTGCCTCTAATGGACGTAAATCCGACTGCTAATCACGAGGTCCCGGGTTCGGATTCAAGGTAAAGCAGTTATTGAGTTTTCTTGTTAACAAATTCTTAGTAGCAGCTTGGAGTTGGAAGTTGGCTGCGTTTCACCCCTGGGCCCTACGGTAAGCACGTAAAGCCGTTGGTCCTGTTGCGTCCAATCTCTCTACGGTCGTATCGAATTGCCATCGCATAGGACTATGAGAGTGTACTTGTGCTTGCGGATTGCGAGATAATTATTCCGTCAACTATCTGAGGTTTTATGGACTTCCACGGCCTTATGTCGCTTCTTTCAATATTGACCGGATAATATCGGGTGATAGATGCTCCTATACTGCCAGCATATGGTGATGAAACTGCGATGAAAATCTGCAGTGTCTTGTGTGTAGTAGTAGTAAGTCTATCGTATGTTCAATATCATATGGCTTATTCTAAGGGAAAATATTGTGAATCAAAATATAGATTGTGCTAAGCTTAAACGCAGGATCAAATGTGAATATAATAAAATGAATAAGATTTCTGTTAAGGACATGAAAAAAAGGAAATTTACAGGCCTTCTCTCATTTCAGAGAAGATTTTAGGGCAAGAAAAAGTCCGCCGCGCTGTCCCAATACGTGTTGGCGGACTTCAAATGTCTTCGACATATATTGTTTTTAATTTATCAGATAAGCAGGTTTCCTCACAATGTTTGCCTTTACCGCTGAACACGTGATAAATCAGCATTTCAAATCGAAATGAACAATTTCATTATTGCCGGCGGAAATCAAAACCGGGTTGCTTGCGTACCGTGAAAATTACAGCGAGCACTTAGTTACTGAGCTACTACGGCTCATGAAAATACATTATAGGATTTAGTTGCGTGTTCTCACGTGAACTCATCAATATCCATCAATTTATATCCCAAGGTTGAACGATATCCTGCTGTTATTTTCATCGCCTTACGTAACTTTCTTATACTATTATAAGCCAGTGCTTGACTACTATACCACCTGATTGTAATTATCCTTTTCCTTTAAATTATTGTAGGTATAAGCGGCCATTTAATTAGAAAAGTTGGGAGTTTTAAGGAAATTAAATAATTCTTTAACACGATATCCCGGACATTGCAAGGATGAAATTTACACAGTATTGCACTTCTGTAATATAGACAATATCGACTTATTTTTCAATTTCAATCATTTACGTAATGGTTGAATTTGTTTAATGGTCATTACGTAATGTTGAATGGCATGGAGATAATATATTGTAATAAAACTGTACTCTGTTAAAATAAAAACGTTAAATAAGGTTACAGCCGATAGAAGAGATTAATCAGCCACGCTGCTCCAGTGCTTGTTGCCTGAATTCACATGGTCTCAAAATATTTCACTCCTTACGATATTATCTTTAACATGTCGGAAATCCTTATTTGAAATTGCAATTATCAATTTCATTAGTGCCAGCGGAGATTTAACTCAGGTTGCTCAGGTACTGTGAAACTGCGTGTCCACTGCTGAAAAAAGGCCACCCAGATTGCTTCATAGGGGAGATACTGTCCTAGTTACTACGCTTGACAGGCGGGTTCGCAACCGCAGTTTTTTATTTTTTATTTTCATCATCATCATTATAGCCTATTAAAAGTCTACTACTATACATAGGCCTACCACAAAGATTATCAAATAGGAGGCATAATTGCCATAGTTGCCGCACTTGCCAGGTGGGATGATAAACATAGTTTTGCTTTAGATGTTATAAAGAAGATGCTTTTATTTTAAATAAGATGCTGCTGCCCATAACCTGCTTATATAAATGTGTGTTTAAATTTAATAAAGTACTTACTGTGTACGGAAATTCAGTACGGCATCGCTCTATGGTGAGTCACAAATTCGTATTCTTCTTCCTCAGTTAGAACGCATTCCTCAAAGCACCAAAGGCCAGCGATCGTTAAAAGTACGGTGTAGATCATATAATAAACTAGATAAATCAAGATTGTGAATAACATTTCGCTGATCTTCTGTTGAAGTGGTTTTCTGAAACAAGATAAATTGCATTTATTTATTAATTTATTATCTTGAGAAGTTCATTCGTTAATTCTTTACAGCCTCGCAAAAGTCCATTGCTAAACACACGCCTCTGGCATAGACTATCTTATACGCTGATATTTGCCAAAGTTGCCACTCTTAGCAGGCGTGTCGGCAACAGCAGTTTTAAAATATGTTGAGTTGTTGTTAGGAATTGACTGCCGCCCATTTCCAGTTTCAATTCCCTTTGTCGCTTCTTACGACACCCGCTTTACCTACCACCCACTTACGTTTGAGGGAATCATTATATATATTATAGCTTTACAATTTTTAATTCTTTTTTATAATAGTTCAAGGTTCAGATTTAAATTAAATATCTGCTGTCCACGGTATACTCTTTGCAGTTCAGCTAGAGAACTGTTGTGTTGTATCTTTAATTGCAGTCACGTATTATATCGTTGTTTGTTTCATAGTATTTAATGGTTTTGCTATTATTATTATATTATGCGCACGCAATGCGTTAAAGAAAAATCGTGGTTTATTCCATTTGACATAATATATAAGTTTCTTTTATAGGTTCTTTAAAAAAAATAACCTCCACACTAGGGTTTTCCCCTGTACCGTGGAGGTGGTTCACAAACATAAATTGCACAATGACAAACATCCAGACCCGGAGCAATTATTTGTAGGCCATACAAATACTTATTTCGAGCGGGATTTGAATCCGCGGCCCTCAGCGCCGCAAGTCAAACTAAGCCACTGCGCCACGGAGCCGTCGGAAAAAGTAGAAATTTTAAAATAATATAGCATACTTTATAAATAATATTTAATACTTATTACTTTTAATTCATACTTTTAAATAATATAATATATACACTTTTCAAGCGATATAAAACTGAAATGAAAAAAAAAAAACTAATATCAACGCCTTTTACATCTATAAACTGAACTAGAGATTTGTCAAACCCTTTAAACCTGCTTTTAACCCTCTCAGAAATGAGGACCCTGTTGTTTAGGACTGAAATGTATGAAGAGAGTTATATCATACGACATATAGAAACGGCTGCCTTAATTTTAATGCTCTCCCAGTTCAAAGCACACAACACTTTGTCAATTGTGAAACGATTTTGATTATTTTTTTATTAAATAAGTTATAATTCGAGGGTAGTATATAATTGCCATATAAATTAAGAAAAAAGCCACCTGAATAGGTGAAAAATAGGGAATGAAAATTTTGATGTAACTATTTAGACATTGAGATTGTGGTTTACTCAAAAGGGTAAAAAATAACTTTTAATAAAAATTAAGAATCTACTTTGAACAACTAAAAACAATATAACTTAATTTCATATTCTAAAGACGGGGCTTTCATTATTCAAATCTATACAATATGTCACCACTTAAATGGATGAAAAATTTACTTTTATCTCTATATATATAAAAACCAATTGCTGTCCGTTAGTCTCGCAAAAACTCGAAAATGGCCAGAACGATTTTGATGAAATTTTTTGTGTGTTTGAGTGGGTCCCTAGAGGATCTAAGCGATTCACATTTGGACCCGGTAGGTGGCGCTTTTGTCGAGATCCAGAAATCACCCGTGAAGCCGGGGTGGATCGCTAGTTAAAAATAAAACCGACTTCAAATAATAATTAAAAAGTCATATTCTGAAGTCGGGGCATTAATTCCTTTATACAATATGTCTGAGTACCGACTTCAGAATGTGAAATTATTGCAATATTTGGTTCTTTGAAGTCAGTTTCTGCTTTTTAATCAAAGCTAATTTTTACTTATAAAAACCTTCTGGTAGCGTAAAAAATATAATTACAGACATTCAATCTTTGTCCTCGAAAATTACATCGTATACCTTGTTTGTTTCAAGTTAGTTGCAGATACCTGCAACTAATTTGAAACAAAGAAGATATAAATATATTTATATAGAAGATATATATATTAGGTCCTTAGATATGAAATTGGCGTTTTGTACGGGAGGAATATAAAGTCAATTTTTTTTTGTAAAATATATTTAATTAATCAAAGCACCGTTGTTATCTATGCACTTTTGCCATCTCATAGATAGTTCATTGATCCCTTTACTAAAAAAACCATGGGGGCGAGAATCAATAAACTCTTTGAAGGCGGTTTGGACTGCCGCATCGGAGTTGAATTTTTTTCCTTGTAAGAAGTTGTCCAAATTCCGGAAAAAATGGTAAAAAAGGAGCAAGGTCCAGGAAGTACAGTGGATGTCGCAGACATTCCAATTGTAGCTCATCTAACTTAGTGGTTGTTTGTTGTGCAGTGTGTGGTCTTGCGTTGTCGTGAAGCAGCCTAGAGCGATTGACCAATCTCGGTTGTTTAGCAGCTAGTTCTTCCTTCATGGTTTGCAGTTGCTGACAATAGATATCTGCCGTAATCGTTTGGCCAGATTTTAGAAAGCTGAAGTGAACGACACCGCCGCTAGTCCACAAAAAACTCACAAGTAACTTATTCTGAGTCAATTTTCATTTAGGGCAGGATTTGGCTGGGTCTCCAGGGTTCAGTCATTGCGACGAGCGCTTCCCATTATCGTACACTATCCACTTTTCATCACAAGTAATAATTCGATTTAAAATTACTTTGCTCAACCGACACAATAATGAAGGGTCATTATTGTGTCGGTTGAGCAAAGTAACACAGCAGTCGACGCGTGTTTCCAACTTCGATTCACTCAATTCATGAGGTACCCATTGTTCAAGTTTTTTTACTTTCCCGATTTGCTTCAAGTGGATTAATACAGTTTTATCACTTACCCCTGCAGCTATCTCTGAAGTGCTTTGTGATAGATCCGCTTCCACAATAGCCTTTAATTCTTCATTTTCCACTTTGGTCTCCGGTCTTCCACGGGGTTGGTTCTGAAGGTCGAAATTTCCAGAACGAAAACGTTGAAACCAAAACGTACCGTGCTTTTTTTGCGACACCAGCGCCGTAAACATCATTAATCCTTCGAGCTGTTTCTGCAGCACTGGTGCCACGGTAGAACTCGTACTCGTAAATATACCGATATTTCATGTTTTCCATTGTGCGGTAATAAGCGACGCCAAAGAATAAAATAATGAGGAAAAAACAAATGAATGACTGTTTTCAAAACTCAATTGTACCAGCTAAATGAATTTATAAATTTGAATTTGGAGTTCTTAACCAAAGAGGAGATATTTCAGATCAAAGTGGTCAGTACAACAAAACGCTAATTTCATATGTAAGGACCTAATAGATTGCAGTAGCCACTTACTAGGTCACTTTGCACTTAAGTCACTTTAATTTATAAGAAACAAGCTGGTACCCGACGCCTTGCTGCCGCAGAAGAAATAATTGTGGAAATATCGTTTTAAATTTGAAATAGATTCTTTATTTTGGAATGATAATACATTCATTGAAATTGAACTTGAAAACGAGGCTGTACAACCAGTGCGTGTTGCCAGTGATGACCTACGGAACTGAGACGTGGTCCTTCACTGCTGGCCGGATGAGAAAGCTCAAGGTCGCTCAGCGAGCTATGGAGAGGGCTATGCTCGGAGTCTCACTGCGTGATAAACTTAGAAATGAGGATATCCGCAGTAAAACCAGAGTGACTGACATAGCCCAACGGATTAGTAAGCTGAAGTGGCAATGGGCCGGCCATATAGCTCGAAGAACCGACAACCGATGGGGAAAAAAGGTTCTCGAGTGGCGGCCTCGTACCGGCGGACGAAGTGTAGGGCGTCCCCCCACTAGATGGAGTGACGACCTGGTAAGACATGCAGGAAGTCGATGGATGCGGGTGGCTCAGGACCGTGCTTTGTGGCATTCCTTGGGGGAGGCCTATGTTCAGCAGTGGACTTGTGAAGGGCTGTAATGATGATGATGATGAATGATTTTATATAACTTTCCAATAAATTTGTCGGTACGATACGCACGCCACCTACTGTAAGTTAATTATACTATGCCTATAACCTTCGCGCAAGTGCAAGCAATAAATTGACAAAGTTTTAGCGCAATCTGATGAATTGTATGGCAGGGCATAAAATACGAACAAACAAAAATTATTTTTTATATATTCGATCATGGAACTTTATATTACCTTTTTCAAACACGCGCAGGTGCGCCTGTGTAACAAGTGAAATCTGAAAATAAATAAAAAGTTGTTATTTGAAAACTATATTTAATTAATTAAACATATTTTGCATAATAAAATCCAATATAATATATAATGGCAAATTCAATTTAATGAAATGACATTTCATTAAATTGAATTTGCCGCGCTTCGCGCGTGTATTAGGTTGTCTGTGGGAGTGAGTAGAGGGCGCATCAGAGTGACGCGCATTTCAATGGCGGATGAAGTTCAGATTATTTTGTGATTTTATTGTTATAAAAAACTTGTAGAAAGATAAATGAAAGGATGTAATTGAGGAGGCGATATTAGTGAATTTTAAATGTCGTTTCTTTGTATTTTCAGGTGAGATAAAAGTGTAATTCTCATAGTTTGTTGTAATATTGTAAAAGTAAAAGTGTGTTAAATAAAACTTTGTATTTTCAGAGAAATAATTTGTGTTTAATAGTGAAAATCCTGAGTAATAATTCTTATAATACGATATTTTCGTTAATTGAATGAAGATGGACCGGCTGCAATATGTGTTTACGATGATAGCTTCAAATGATGGCAAATATAATGTATTTGCCATAACCTCAATATCTACAGAAGAAGGAAAATGTTATGTTTTACCTGATGAGCTGAAGCCGGTGATTCATCATAAATATATTGCTAAAATGAACACTTTCTCGAAAATAAAAAATATCATAAAGAAAAGGCACCAAAGTAGAAAAATATGGATAAAATTGGATGAAGATCTAAAGAAAACATATATAGATGAGGATGGTATTATGCAATTTTTAGATCAATATTTAGAAGAAATGAGCATAAAAACTACATATCTTAGAAAAGTTAATAGAAACTACAACCAAGAAAGAAAACCAACATAACCTAAAACATATCTCAGAGAAATTTATTATTGAAAAATTCACAAGCAAGAACCCTAATGCAATGCAATGGATAGAGAATTTTGAAAAAAAAAATGTGAGCGCTTTAATATAACAAAAGATGAAACAAAAATAGATATATTGAGGTTATTTTTAGAAAAATCTTGTTTGGATTGGTATAGCTCGATGGTTATAAAACTAACAGTAAATTCTGAATGGAAGGAATGGAAAGACGAATTTTTGGAAACTTTTAAAAACCGAGGATGGGACACAACTGCTCTCGCATTCAGGTATAAAGAAGGACTGTTAATTGATTATGCTATAAAAAAAGAGCGGCTTATACTAGATATAAACAAATCGATAGACCCGAAAACGGTGATAGATCTGATTGCAACAGGTCTACCTGAGTTTATCTTAAATAGGTTAAACAGGGACGAACTCAACAACACTACTGAATTGTTCAACGAGATAAGAAAATATGAAAGTATGATGTACAAGAAAAACTCAATTATAATAAAAAGTGGTACATTTCTTTATAAAAATAAAACTAATGAGAAGAAGCCATGTAAGACTTGTGAATCTTTGGACAAAGTAATTAGATATCATCCGGAGGAGTCATGTTGGTTCAAGAAAAATAAAAATGAATCTGAAAAGGTCTTTAAAGCCAAAAATGTAAATAATAACTCCATTATTAAAGTAGATATGAATACTGATAAAAAAACGAGTAAGTTCACCATTGATCAAAATCAAGCTTTTATTAGAAAATAAATTAGAAGTGAGCGGATTCAAGCTCACAGATCTCGTTAATAAATTCAAGACTGATTAAAGTAAAAGAAATAAAAGACAATGCGAATATAGCATTTATGAAAACGGTTAATGGTGTGAAGAAGACGGATGACTTGATAACAATAAAAATAAAAATCTTTGATTTAGAAGAAGAGGTGGATGTATATAAAGTAGAAAATGAAAATTTTAATGATTTTATAACCGGATTGGATATGATAGAGACATTCAAATTAACCCAAAATGAGGACTTGCGGATAGAACAAAAGAAAATAACAAATAAAATAGACAGGATGTCTAAAGATAACACAAATGAAGATAATAATATAAAAACATATACAATAAATTTCAATGAACACATAGAAACAGATGAATTTGATAATGAAAAGAAAATTTTGATAATGAAAAGAAAATTGAGATAGAGAAAATTATAAAGGAATATAAAACAATTTTGCTAAGGACAAGTATGATATAGGATCAGTTAAAGATTATGAAGCTCATATAGATTTACTAGTAAATAGATACTGTAGTAAAAGACCATACAGATGTACAACAGAACACAAATTAGAAATTGAAGAACAAATATCCATGTTACTAAACAATAATTTAATAGAAGAATCCTACAGTCCTTTTGCTGCACCAGTGACATTAGCATTTAAAAGGTGAAAATAGAAAATCCCGCTTATGTGTAGATTTCAGAGAACTGAATAAAATTGTTGTACCACAAGCTCAACCTTTCCCATTAATAGATGATTTGATTATTAAAACTAGAAAATGTAAATATTTTACAACACTGGACATAAACTCAGCATTTTGGGCAATACCACTACGGGTAGAAGATAGAAATAAAACAGGATTTGTCACACAAGATGGCCACTTCCAGTGGATCTGCCTCCCTTTTGGCTTCAAAACATCACCAGCAATTTTCCAGAGAATTTCAAGCAATATTCTAAGAAAGCACAATCTCACAGGATACTCCGTAAACTATATTGATGATATTTTGCTATATTCGTCCACCTTTGAAAAACATATAAAACACATAAGAAGTGTATTAGAGGCAAAAATAAAAGAAGGCTTAAGATTGAAGTTTAAGAAATGTACCTTTGCTTCAGATTCAGTAAAGTATCGTATAAGTAACAATTCGGTAAGACCACTAAAAGACAATTTGATTTCAATAAGAAATTTTCCAACTCCTAAGACGCAAAAGAATATCAGACAATTTTTGGGAAAAATCAACTTCTACCATGAACACATACGAAGAAGCGCAATTATCTTAGATCCATTACATAATTTATTAAGCAAAAACGAAAAGTTTGTGTGGTCAGAGAAGTGTGAAGAATTATTTAATCAAATAAAAAGATATTTATGTTCTCAACCGGTATTGGAAATATATGACAAAGACTTACCAATAAAAATCTTTACAGATGCATCCTTAGAGGGCATCGGGGCAATACTAAAACAAACACAACCAGTAAAGACAAACCGGTGGCATATTTCTCAAAAAAATTGAATGAATCTCAAAAACGAAAAAAGGCTATATATTTGGAATGTTTTGCTATGAAAGAATACTGGCAACACTGGCTCATTGGAAAACAATTCACTATCTACTCAGACCACAAACCTCTAGAGAACATGAACATTAAAAGCAGGACAGACGAAGAATTGGGTGATCTCACATATTACCTGCCTCAGTATGACTTTACAGTAAAATATATACCTGGTAAAGAAAATGTAGAAGCAAACTGCTTGAGCCGAAACCCTGTATTATAATCAGAAGATAACAAAGAGGAACTATTGAAAATAGTTAAAAGTAATACAAATAAAAGATATAGTTGAAGACCAAGAGAAAAATGAAACAATAAAAGAAAAGAAACCAAATCTTATACACAAAAATAGAATTTATTATAAAAAAATAAGAAACATGAAAAGATTATCTTCTCAGAAGAATTTAGTAAAAGACGCATAAAAAAGGTGCATGAAGATTTATGCCATATTGGGATCAGACAATTGCAGAAAAAAATAAGTCCGATATATACAGCTAAAAAACTAACAAAAAATCTCATAAATATTTGTAAAACATGTGAAATATGCATAAAAAATAAATCAAGATGTTAAGGAAAATTTGGATTAATGTCACAACTGGGACCAGCAACAAAACCATTTGAGATTATGTCAATGGATACTATGGGTGGCTTTGGAGGCTCTAGGTCAACAAAAAAATACCTACACCTTTTAGTAGACCACTATACAAGATATGCATTTATTGCGACTTCAAAAACACAGAATGCAAGTGACTTTATAAAACTTACAAAGAAAGTGCTTGAGATAGATGAGATAGAAATAACTCTGACAGATTAATATCCGGGCATCAATTCAAGAGAATTTAAGCAACATTTGCAAGAGAATAACATTATACTAATTTTTACAGCTGTGAATACACCATTCTCGAACGGCTTGAACGAAATATTAAATCAAACAGTAGTAAATAAAATAAGATGTAAAATAAATGAGAAAAATAATAAGAGAACATGGACAACAGTAGTGCATACAGAAATATAATGAAACCTAACACTCAGTTACAAGCTTTGCACCAAAATATTTACTGAATGGTACGAATGTCAGTATTCTACCAAATGAATTAAAAACAACAGAAAGGGAAGACAAGTAGATGGCTGATAGAAGATTGTCATTAGAGAACACAATAAAATCCCACAAGTACAACAAGAAAATATTCGATAGAAATAGGAAAATGCAAGAATTTAATATAGGAGACAGTGTATATGTAGAAAATGGAAATAGATTGAATAGAAAGAAATTAGACGAATTAAAAATAGGCCCTTTCAAGATAGAAGAGAAAATGTCAAACTCCATTTATAGGATTGACACTGGCAACAGAAAAACAGAATCAACTTTATTCCACATAACAAAATTACAACCTGTCACAAAAGAAGCTGAAGAAGATGAAGTAGAAGAAACCGAATATGAAGATAACTTATAGGTATATTGTGTGGATATATTGTTTTGAATTTTCGCTCTTAGGGGGGAGATGTAATGAAATGACATTTCATTAAATTGATTTTGCCGAGCTTCGCGCGTGTATTAGGTTGTCTGTGGGAGTGAGTAGAGGGCGCATCGGAGTGACGCGCATTTCAATGGCGGATGATGTTCAGATTATTTTGTGATTTTATTGTTATAAAAAACTTGAAGAAAGATAAATGAAAGGATGTAATTGTGGAGGCGATATTAGTGAACTTTAAATGTCGTTTCTTTGTGTTTTCAGAGAAACAATTTGTGTTTAATAGTGAAAATCCTCAATAATATATCTTTTATATATATATATATATATATATATATCCTTACAAGGTTCTATATATATCTATAGAACCTTGTAAGGATTCTTTACTAAGGAAGATTCCTTGTAAGGATTGATATACCTTTTAATTTAAAAAAAACATACCTACATGTTTTTATTCTGGTAAAAAAAAACATTATATGTTTTGGAATAATTATTAAAGTTATGAAAACAGAGCAAAATAAAAGCATTTTACATTTTTTGAGAAACGATCATACAGTGCACCTGATAGTAAGTGGATGCTGTGGTCCATAGACTTCTACATCTATCATCGATTAAGAATCAAAATGCAGATGCGTTGTAAACCCTAACGACAAAAAATAGAATGGCATCTTGCCAGTAAAAAGCGTCTCCGTTTCTCTACACTTACCATAAGAAACACAGCAGCATTGTTCTGCTATGTTATCTTAGTATTCTGTGTGGATACATAATACTATATGTGTGTATTTAAATATGATGGGAGAATATCCACTAACCTATATCCTATTGTCGTTGGATGCGACAGAGGGAAACAAAATAGAAAATGGGCAGCAGCTACTTTCTAATTACAACTAAAAATAAAAATATGCGGTTGCCAATCCGCCTGCCAAGCGTAGTGCTATGGCAAATATCCCCCTTTGAGGCAAGGTATGGGGGAGGCCTATGTTCAGCTATGAACTATCGATAAGCTGTAGTATTTTAGATTTCGTTGCTGTAATGGTAGATATTATGAGTGAGCATGGTCCTTCCCCGGTCGAGGCGACCCATTCGCGCTGCAGACATAATACAGCTTTAGCGTGGTTCTGCCACGTGTAAAATATGTATTTAAATAAGGCAAAAGAATGATTCCCTAGACCTTAGCAGACAGTGAGTTCACTACACACCAGTACAAAGGATTGACATGTTTAATAAATTAGAATAGACAGTTGTAGCCAAGAAAAACGATAATTTGCAATTGAGAGAAAAACTAGTATTGTTTTGTGTTGCATAACACCAATTATGACCCATACGTGGCAAATACCTCACATGAAAGGTTAAAGTAATTTAACGCGATTGCAATAAAGCCAATATCATTGATTAATTTTAAAGTGTTGAAATTTTTGAAATAAGTTCCATATTAATGTAGATCACATGACCCGAAATAATATTTGTAGACTGGTAATCGAAACACGCACACACGCACACATACGAGTATTTCATACATATAAATAAAATTGACGTATCTGTCTCTAATATTCAATTAACTGGCTTCTATTAAGCTCATAGGGTTATTTGCATGCTATTAAGACGTAAATAAAGAGAAATTAAAATTATTGTCTCTTTGTCATTAGTGATAAAACTTTACGAACAAATAGAGAGCAATGTCAGTATGGATTTAGGCTATATTTTATTCGAAAAACTTGAAGATTTTTTGCAAAAACGAAACATTGATAAAATAACTGGTCTTTGGTTATCTTAAATGTAAATAGCGCCACATTATTAGACCCTACCTAGGCGAAGGCAGGGCTTGTCGCTAGTATTAAATGAACTGTAAAGATGCTTTAATTTAGTAAATATGTATAAACCGGTACTCCTATTCCCTAGGCGTAGTCCCGAACTCATGGAAGACGGCTTTGGTGCACCCGTTCCCTAAAAAAGCCGATCACTCAGACCCGTCCAAGTTTAGGCCTATCGCCATCACGTCCTTGTTCTCCAAAATGATGGAAACCATCATAAACTACCAGCTCAGGTACCTTGAGGATCACCATCTGATTAGTGACCGCCAGTACGGTTGCCGTCGAGGTCGATCAGCTGATGATCTTCTGGCCTACATAACTCATACCTGGCCGTTAATTTGGACATTGCCAAGGCCTTCGATTGTGTTTGGTACAAAGTGCTTCTTTCGAAGCTCCCTTCCTATGGGGCTCCTCAGAAATTGTGCAATCACCAGTTTTCTTGCAGATCGGAGCATCAAGATCGTAGTAGACGGTGCATGCTCCGATTACAAGCCTATTAATGCTGGTGTTCCACAAGGTTGCATGCTATCACCAACGCTGTTTCTTCTGCATATCAATGATATTTTGAAAAACTTTCATTGCTATGCGGGCGACAGCACTGGTGATACTTTATACACCAGCCGTGGCAATATTTCTCGGGAAAACATCACCTAGTACCGGAACAAACTTGTGTCTGAAGTCGACTCTTTGTTGAACAAAGTCTCGGATTGGGGGCGACTAAATCTAGTTCAGTTCCATCCCCAGAAGATACAAGTTTGCGCGTTTACCGCTAAAAAGAACCTCTTTGTCGTATCTCCTCAGTTTCAAGGCACTCCCCTTGCTGCCTCAGCTAGCATCGGAATCCTCGGCGTCGACAGATCGAATAGTGTGCAGTTTCGTAATCACTTGGAAGAGAAGGTCAAATTGGCCTCTAAAAAGCTAGACGTGCTCAGCAGAGCGGGACAGTATTTCATGCCGGCACACCGCTTGCAACTTCACAAGGTTTGGCCGCACATGGAATACTGTTCCCATATGTGGGCCGGGGCTCTCCAGTGCCAGCTTCTTCCACTTGACCGCATCCAGCGCAGAGCAGCTCAAACCGTCGACGACCGAGTTCTTTCCGATCTGCTCAATTTAATGGCACTGCGAAGAGATGTTGCACCCTTTGCATTTTTTATTGTATTTACCACGGCGAATGCTCTGAGGAATTGTTCACATTAATTCAAGTTGCCAAATTTCACCAACGCACATCTCGACAAAACTTACGTTACCGTCCTCATCATTTGGATGCTTGGCGGTCCACTACTGTGCGATTTACTAGGAGTTTTCTTCCTCGCACGACTACTTTGTAGAATCGTTTATCACCGGTGATTTTTCCGGACCGATACGACTTAGGGACCTTTAAGAAACGAGCTTACTCCTTTTTTTATTATTGCAGTTTTTGTCAGGAAGATGCTGATGTCAATTTCCTGTTTCAGTTTCACTCACGTTTGTTTTTAAATTCCCTTTTGTAAGGGAATCATGATCTATAATATCGAATAAATATTTACTTAATGCAATAAAGAAGAGTACTTGTTCTACCCTAGTGAGAGTAATTGAGTATCACTCAGAATTATGTGGATTGCAAACATATACAATGGAAAATTCTAACTAACATAAAGACTGCTAGTGAAGATAATTTGATTACAATCAGAGTAATTATCTGCTATGTCGATGTGCCGGGATTCTAGCCCAATTCGGAGCCAATAATTTCCCAAATATACTAATTGTTTTTAGACCTGATAATATTGTTGTTATTCTCGTATCTCTGTCCGTCTTAGCCAATCTTCACGCATATGTTTTATATCAGCACGGATAATCGTGATAAATTTATACTAGAATTTTCTGTGTAATAATTTATAGAAATAGTCTAAATCAACAAGAAGAACATCTTTATTACATATACGAATTAATAGAATCAGGCGTTACTTTGCGGAAATACATTATATTAACAATTTAAAAATCTAATTAGCTAACACCCACGTAATAAAATAAAATGATGTGTCTTACCTAGTTTGAAGAGCACCTCCGCCTCCCTCAATTGCATGCACTATCCCCGTCACCACTGATCTCAGCACCACTACTTCCAACACCACTACACTAGGAAAAACACATTACCGTCGATAATACGACACGTGTTTCGCCTCTACAGGAGGCATCCACAAGACCAGCCAAAATCGTTAACATGTTTATGGGTCAAAGGATAAATTTTAGTGGCTGTTTTATCACAAATATGCCCCATATGGGTTATTGGGTTTCTAGGGGTGTTCATTTATAGAATGATGGTGACAAACGAGCACACAGTTAGTCTGATGGTAAGCGGATTTCGTGGCCCGTAGCTGTCTACATCTTTTGTCATCATCTAATATCATCTTTTTAAATAAAAATAAACTATTACATATTTTTTCTTCATACAAATTTGAACAGCCTTTGACCTCTCCGTAAGATGTTGTTTTGAAAAATAGCAAAATATTTATTCATTTATTTTATTTACAGAGTAACCTTAGTAAGTTTCGATTCGTGTCAATCGCCTCGTAAAATATAAAGTTTCTTACAAACTATAACACCCTATTTCACCCTCTTAGGAATTTAATTTTTCAAAATCCTTTCTTAGTGGATGTCTACGTCATAAAAGGCAGCTACTGTCCAAATTTCAGATTTCTACATATAGCGTAATGGGCAGTGTTGGATGAGTCAGTCACTCAGGGCATCTTTTATATACATATATTAGATTTGGAAATGACAGTAGATATACAAAAAAAAAAAAATTTTGTTAAACGGATTTATTAATGGACAAATTGATATTGATCTCAATAATAGAGGTATTTTAAATTTTCGCCAGATAAAATTTCTAAGTGTTGAATTTGAAAAACAGACCCCATCACCATTTAGGAATAATAACTGCACAGAGGAGAGAGAGGGTGTTAGATACAAATTCGATAGAATAATATGATTAAGAATTTATCATATGAAATGCAATATACAATGCATCTAGTTGTACAGATACTTCCATTGTTATTTATATTTACATCAGTCGCCTTACTTTGACCGCTACAATTTTTGTTAATCTAGTTATAATGATGGCTCTACCTGCTACTGTTTTTGTGCTTGTTATTAAGAAAACAAGATCCTAACGAGGTATTTCCCAGGTCACAGAACTTTGGTTGCTCATACATTACTAAATTTTAAGCACCAGAAAAAAATCAAGGGTTTCTAAAGTACAATTTTCATGCCAAATACGTGGAAATCAGAATTTTAATTTACTATAATTTTAGGATATAATTAGTTTTTGTTTTATTTGAAATATTCTACTAAAATTACAGTACATTACTAAAATTACAATAAAAACACAGTGTAATTGAACTGTATAATTTTTACTAGATTTTACATTGCACTAGAATTCCACGTATTGTCAGTGAAATTCACCCACCTTCGCTTACTATTTTTTATTACTCGATTTAGATTTTCTTTTATTGAAACTTTGGAATTTTGTTAATGACATATTTACTTTTTGATATATGTGTTAATTTTTAAATACTTAATATGCCCTTTAATTATTTCTGGTTATAAATAGTAATGTAAAAATAAATAAATTCCACATTTAGTGTAAATGTTGAAGAAAATAGAACTATGAAACTAAGAAAAATTTATACATTCACTGGTGAAAAGAGAGCGGCGTGGCGTTGAGTAAAAGAATGTTAATATTGTAAATTGTATGAACAGGATAGTTTAAAAATCGATATTATATACTCGTACACAGCGTGTAAAGAATGAGAAGAGTAAATTAAGTAAATCTACTTAAAATCCCTTACTATACTTATTATATGCCTTACTTATAATCTAAATATGTGCGTGTGCGTGTGTGTGTGTGAGAGAGAGAGAGTGTGTGTGTGTGTGTGTGTGTGTGTGTGAGTGTGTGTGCGTGTGTGTGTGAGAGAGAGAGATATAGAAAGAAAGAAAGAGAAAGAAAAGAGTACGAGGTACTTTAAGCATTTCTGAAATTGACGTTGTTTTATGAGTAAGGTCGTAAGTTTCCTACGTCAATAACTATTAGTTACCTTAATAAGCGAAAATGTGTGTTAGGTATCATCAGGTTATATGATTGTACTATAAGTAATAGAACATTAATGAAGTAGGGAAGAGCGGGGAGAGTAGAAGAGAATACCCTACTGAACGTTTTTCACCTATCATATAATTTCATTTTTCTATATTCCTTTTTTGCAGATACGGTTCTAGAAGTTTGAGCTTTCTGAATCTTCATAAAAGATAGTTTAGTGAAAGGTAGTAAATAATTTTTTGTGAGTGTTTGACTATTTTGTGACATATATGTTGTATCTCACGTAAAGGCCAATGCTTCATAATGGACTTGTAACAGAAATCATGTTTTATTTTGACGTTTGCGCACGTCATTATACAAAAAAAGGTGACTTCTCTGTCGGCATTTCCGTGACATGTGCCTCCATACAACGTAATTACGTCTCATATTATGAATTGTTTTATTGTTTTTCAAAACAATTATTTTCAAGTATAGTTTTTAAGCCTTGAAACCGAAGATCTACGCAATTTGGGAGAGGGCTATGTCCAGTAGTGGACTGACGCATGAGTATTATGATAAATAATTTTTTGCTTTTTTTAACACAGTTTTAATTTGGTATTTTTTTTCCAAGCCGTAAAGATAGCCGTGGTACATCAGTGGATAAGCCCTCACCGTAAATTTCATAGTACGCGATTAACCCGGGTTCGATCCCTGCCGCCATCTTAGAAAGTGTTAATTGCAATTTTAAGTGCAGATTTACTAGCTCAGACTGGGATTCGTATACAGGGTCCACGGCATATAAGCCAGAGACGCATATCATAAATCTAAATGTTAGTTTAAGAAGTGTGTAGAATATATAAATTAAAACCTTTTGTGTCACAGTAACATGGACCCTTATATTGTTTCTGAAATATGTCCCAAAACTTACATAATTCATATTTGCGTTGGCTATGGTTCTATCGTCAAATGAGCTTCCTAACACGGTGGTCAAGTGTTTGTCTAAAGCACACTGGGTAACAGGTTCGATCTGGTCTGGGTGCTTCTCCATGTGCAATTTAAATAATACATATCTGTTTAGTTGTTCTGGGGATTAAAAATATGGCTATAGAAACTCTCAGTAGCAACACGGAGTCGGGAGGTTGGCGGTGTTTTACCCCCGTGCCTCCAAAATATCGTTAAGCCCTCAGTCCTGTACCTGTTCTCTCTTCCGTTGTGTCGGATTGCCGCCCCATCGGACTATGTGAATGAGGGAATGGAGAGTGCAACTGTGATTGCGCATACACTTGGGCACTATAATCCTATTCTGCGCAGATGAATAGTCTCTGTTGAGACTTGCCGCCGTGACTGAAATTCGATCTGGAGGACATTATTATTATTATTATTGGGGTATTTATAAAGTATTCTCATCTGCTTGGGCTGAATAAATATATAAGACCCTTGTTATTAAGGTTAAATAAATAAATAAATAAGAGGAAACAATAAATATACATAAATATATGTTCAATATACTAACATAAATAAATAATACATAAATAAATAAAAGCCCAACCAGATGGAAGCCCTCGGCAGGGGAGACCAAACGGCCGAGGGTTAGGGGGAAAGGGAAAGAAACCGGCGGACGTTGCGGGCGGTATCGAGGAGCACCGCCTTCTGCATTTGAGCCTGGAGCGGTCCGACACGGAGTCCCAGTCGCCTCAGATGACCCGAGAGGCTGACCGGGATCAGCCCGTTCGCAGAGACGACTACAGGAATAATTTCGGTCGGCAGACCAACCCACATGTCGGTCACCTCGTGAGTGGTCCAGATATTTTGTTTCCTTATCTGTTTCGGTTTTCACGAGGTTCTCGTCATACGGAATGGTAACGTCGACCAAAAATATCCTTGACACTGCCCGGTCTATCAGCACAATATCAGGCTTATTCGCAAGAATAGTCCTATCTATGATGATGGCCCGGTCCCAGTAGAGCCTGGCGCGGTCATTTTCGAGCACGGCTTCCGGCAAGTACTTATAATAAGGCAGTTTCTGATTCACGAGACCGTATTTCAGAGCGAGCTCCCGGTGTAGAATCCTGGCTACTAGATTTTGTCTGTGCAAGTACTCAGAGTTAGAAAGAGCCAAACAGCCGGAGATGACATGCTTAAGCGACTCACCGGGATTGCGACAAGCTCGACAAATGTCGACGGCGCCATCCTTTAGGATGTTTCTCCGATAGTTGTTGGTCTTAATAACCTGATCCTATATCGCACAGACAAAACCCTCGGTTTCCTCAAAGAGGTCACCGAACCGTAGCCAGTGAATAGAGGCAACCGTATCTACGAAAGCCTCTTGTAGAGCCTTGTTGAACCTCCCATGGAGCTCCTTCTCCTTCCATACGGTCTCACGGTCGAAAATGCTCTGTACTGCCGGGTCTTGCCATTGCTCGTTGGCTAAGGATAGAGGAGTAAGCCCTTTATCACAAGAAATTACATCCTTGTAGAATGGTTCATCTGATCTCGTCAGGAAGTAATTACGGAGGCTGCACACTTCCCGTTTATGCATAGTGAGTGCGCTTAAAAAACCACGCCCACCATGCTTCTTTTCTTTTTATTGTTATTATTATTATTAAATTCATATGTATATTATGTTTATACATATTAAAACTCTATTGAAAAGCTTGAACTCGAAATGGAACTCCAAAAACGTTGTACACGTTTTGCATTCCTATAGACTGCTTTGAAACTTGGCGCCTGTTCAGATCTCTACCCTTTTTTCACCGAAACCACAGATGTTGTTTGTACTGAAATTGGCCTCTATTCTCAATTATGTTTTTGATCAGATACAATTCTTTAAAATAATACTGTATATAATAACAATACTGTTTATTGAACACAAAGCAAGAAACATATTCTAGATAACTCAAAAAAGCAGGAAAAACACTTAACGGGTTGCGTGCACTATAGTATCAAAGAATAAGAATTTATGCACTAAAAAAACAACAGACTTTCAGCGATAGATTAGTGGTTATAAATGAAAGAGAGAAAGATGAGAGAGAGACAAGTAATGTTCCTTTCCTCACCTGTTTCTTGGACAAATGTAAGGATTGAGCACGTTATTCGACAGCGAAAGATATATTATAAAATGTAGAGGAGTGCACAGGACAGTAGAGGGTAAGTTTTCCCTTGGACTGTAAGGAAAAATCATGACAGGAGCTGAGAAATTTCAAACGTTCTTTTTGTATTTGTTAGAGCCATGCTGCACATAGCACGAATGGGTCGGCTCGATCAGGGAAGGACCACGCTCTCACAGAATACCAGCGTATAATAGCAGTTTAATGCTGTTGTGTTTCGTGTGTTGAGTGTAGAAAACCGGAGGCCTTTTTACTGTATACGAGACATTCCACATTAATCCTCAGGGGTGATAGCGCATCTGCATCTTGATTCATAATCGAGGATAAATGTAAATGTCTATGGGTCACAGCATCCATCTATCATCAGGTGGACTGTGTGCTCGATTTTCACCCTTATTCTATAAAGTATAGGTAGGGTGGTCTTGATATAAGAAGACGCAGTAGAGAGCAGATAAAATATGAGTATTCCGACAAAGATGAATTGGGAGCCACTTGAGTTTAGTGTATTTTAAACCAAGATAATAATAATATTAGCAACAAAATCTTCTCAACTAATAAGATTATAACACTCAATTTATATCATATTTCTATATTATAATTTCAAGAAGATTTCGTTCTAGAACATAATTTCAAGTGATATAAGGAAAATTCGTGATACCGTAATTTGAGGTCATGGTGCATGAATATAACGTTATTGGTAAAACATTCTGTTAATGTTTCATAAGATTAATAACGCAGCATATGAACTAAAAGCCATTTGTTTCAAATGCTTAGTTCGTTACGCTTGAACAGAGAAACATTGGTAAATTTTATTGTATTGCAAGGCATTAAACATCAATATTAAAGTTGAACAATAGCATTGGAACTGACTCTGTTTTTAGCATTAAGGGCGGCCACATACATACGGAATCCCGTTTTGCCCGCAAAATTTCGAACGAAAAACTACCGTACGTGTGTGACGGGTCATAGATTTTATATGGACTTGCTGCGTTTGGAATCCCGAATCGGAATTCTGAAACGGAATCCCGAAATGGAATTAACATAAATAAATAAATAATACATAAATAAATAAAAACCCAACCAGATGGAAACCCTCGGCAGGGGAGACCAAACGGCCGAGGGTTAGGGGGAAAGGGAGAGAAACCGGCGGACGATGCGGACGGTATCGAGGAGCACTGCCTTCTGCATTTGAGCTTGGAGCGGTCCGTCACGGAGTCCCAGTCGCCTCAGATGACCCGAGAGGCTGACTGGGATTAACCCGTTCGCAGAGACGACTACAGGTATAATTTCGGTCGGCAGTCCACCCCACATGTCGGTCACCTCGTGAGCCAGGTCCAGATATTTTGTTCGCTTATCTGTTTCGGCTTTCACGAGGTTCTCGTCATACGGAATGGTGATGTCGACCAAAAATATCCTGATTGTGCCCGGTCCATCAGCACAATATCAGGCTTATTCGCAAGAATAGTCCTGTCTGTGATGATGGCCCGGTCCCAGTAGAGCCTGGCGCGGTCATTTTCGAGCACGGCTTCCGGCAAGTACTTGTAATACGGCAATTTCCGGTCCACGAGACCGTATTTCAGAGCGAGCTCCTGGTGTAGAATTCTGGCTACTAAGTTGTGCCTGTGCAAGTACTCAGAGTTAGAAAGCGCCGAACAACCGGAGATGACATGCCTAGTGACTCACCGGGATGGCGACAAGCTCGACAGATGTCGACGGTGCCATCCCTTAGGATGTATCTCCGATAGTTGTTGGTCTTAATAACCTGATCCTGTATCGCACAGACAAAACCCTCGGTTTCCCAAAGAGGTCACCAAAACGTAGCCAGTGGAGGGAGGCAACTGTGTCTACGAAAGGCACATGTAGAGCCTTGTAGAACCTCCCGTGGAGCTCCTTCTCCTTCCATACGGTCTCCCGGTCGGAAATGCTCTGTACTGCCGGGTCTTGCCATTGCTCGTTGGCCAAGGATAGAGGGGTAAGTCCTTTATCACAAGAAATGACGTCCCTATAGAATGGATCATCCGATCTCGTCAGAAAGTAATTACGGAGGCTGCACACTTCGCGATTATGCATGGTAAGCGCGCTTAAAAAGCCACGCCCACCATGTTTCCGCGGCAAGTACAGCCTCATAATCGACGATCTCGGGTGATGCATCCTATGGGACGTCATAGTAGTGCGGACTTTTCTATCCAGGGCGTTAAGTTCAGTTTGAGTCCACCTAAGTATGCCAAAGGTATATATGAGAACAGGCATGACCCAACCGTTATATGCGTGTGTCTTATTCACACCGGACAAAAGGATGTTAAGCACTTTGGTCAAGCGTGCATAAAACATATCGCAAACTGACTGCTTCATACCCGCCTCATCGATACCGATGTTCTGTGACATACCCAGGTATCGGTATGTTTCAGCCTCAGAAAGGGTCCTTATGTTGATGGGCATAGATAAGTCTATGCCCTCAGAGTTAGCAACCCTTCCGCTTTCAACATGGAGGACTGCACACTTATCCGTCCCCAGCCCCATTCTAATAGAATTACTAAAATCACAAGTGATGTTTAGCAATTCCATAAAATGGGAGCGACTGGAGGCGAATAATTTGAGATCATCCATATAGAAAAGGTGGGTCACTTTTGTACCTCCTTTCCGAAGCTGAAATTCCCTCCCGGAGTCCTCCAGTAAGGTACTGAGAGGGTTCAGGAGAGGCAAAACCAGATTGGACTCAAACAATCGCCCTGGAAGATACCCTTCTTATCCTTATGGTTCTCCGCAGCCGTCATCCGCTCGCCTGATGACAAGGATCGTACTCACTGCCCCATACACTGCCCGAGGAAGTCTCGAACTGTACAGTCAACCTTGTACAGCTCGAGGACCCTCTTAAGCCATGTATGAGGCACCGAGTCGAATGCCTTTTGTAGTCTATCAGGCGGCGGAGAGGTTCCGACGGCTACGTTTAACCACTTGCCAATGACCGCGTCAATGAGGTGGTTCCTTGGTTCCACGACCACCGCCCCGACATCCGTTTTGAGCGCGTGACATCACCTGATTTGCGTTCAGGTGACGAGTGATTCTCGCGCTCAAAACGGATGTTAGTGTCTTATATGGTAGGTAGACAGGTAATGGGGCGGTATTTGCTCGGGTCTGTGGAATCCCGGTCTTTAGGAACCAAATGAGTGATCCCAGTAGTGAAGAAGCTCGGGAGTGACTTTTGGTCGAGAGCCTCTTGAAACTGTCGGGCGAGCACAGCGTGACACACCACGAACCCCTTCAACCAGTAGTGATGCAGTCCGTCGAGTCCCGGACTTTTCCAGTTCGGGGCCCTACGGACCGCCTCAGCTACGTCATCCGGCGTTATGATGACGGGGTCCATGGGCGTAACACTCGCACACTGACTCGCCACAACTTTCGTCCAAGGGCCCTCGCTGTGGTTTACGGGCTCTGACCACAGGCCGCGCCAGAATGCGATAGTGTCAGCCTGATTTGGTGCTGAGCCCGTTCCACGTACCATCAGCCGCTCCAATGATTCATAGAGCCTCTTCTGATCACTCTGGAAGAGACGATTCTGGTTGAACCGTGTCGACCTCTCGGTATATCGCCGAATCCGCTTCCCCAAGCAGCGATTCTCTGCTTCAGGTCGTCTATGCGCTCCGTCAGTTTTGCGTTATATCCGGCTGAGACAAACTGATATTTGTCCCAGCAAACGCCATCCTGACGGTGCGCACAATTCTCGGCCTATTATTGCCCGACCTGAAGCTTATCAGTCTGCCGATGAGGCCCTTGCCTTTGCGATACGGTCCTCAATCCTTCTTCGCCAGGCTGGGATAGCGCTACTTTGCCCAGTAGCACGTCCAGACGTGTGAAGTTTGGCACCAACAATACGGCAAACTGCCAATGCGGCGCCAAAGAGTATTGAGTCCGTATCGCAAAGGTCCCGCTGGTTTCAAGGTTGCCAGCAATGGGTTCAGGGCCGCCACGACATCCCGATTCCGCTTGCTTAGGGTTATGCGTGGGAGTCGCGGTCGATTTTCGAGAGGCGTACAGCGCGTTTCCACAATCGCCTCCTCCAATTTACTCCTCATCTGCTCTAGTTCTTGGGTGACCATTCCAGGAAAATTCGTGATACCGTAATTTGAGGTCATGATGCATGAATATAACGTTATTGGTAAAACATTCTGTTAATGTTTAATAAGATTAATAACGCAGCATATGAACTAAAAGCCATTTGTTTCAAATGCTTAGTTCGTTACGCTTGAACAGAGAAACATTGGTAAATTTTATTGTATTGCAAGGCATTAAACATCAATATTAAAGTTGAACAATAGCATTGGAACTGACTCTGTTTTTAGCATTAAGGGCGGCCACATACATACGGAATCCCGTTTTGCCCGCAAAAGGACATTGCTCTGCGCCCATACATTGTTCGCCCTGGAACCAAGAGCATCGGAAAATTATGTGATGCATTTTCATAATTAGTATCCTATGTGATCGTATTTTTATAGCGGACTAGCTGAGAATAGATATATTTCAAAAAAAAAGTATCAGATTTGAGGTTATAATCGAACCACGAACATTATGGTTTTCATAGCCTGAGTAATTTTAAGAAACTGAAAACAATATCCAAAACATTTAGCTATTTTTAGTTCTACCTAGATAATTGGGTATTTAGTTTTGTTCTAAAGACTAAGTAAGTAAGTAACGTATAAATACAGAATATAGTCGCGTTCTATCTAGTGCATTTGAGCGTGCGCTGACGCACTGTTAACGTGTGACCATGAAAACAGCTTACCAATTACATAGTAAGTTGTTTTTAAACCTATATTAACTTATTATTTTGAATTAAAAATAAAACACAGATTTAATTTCATGTTTATTGTTCATCTTCAAATACATCACGAGAATCTGAATATGCAGACAAAGTAGAAATGTAATTACAGAAAGAGGTGCAGTCCATTGTACACAGTGACGAATCTGTTCATCTTCCAAGAACATAGAACCAACAGCAGAGCCACCTTATTACATTTATGTATGCGTGTCCGTTTATGAGTGCCAGGTTATTGTTTGAGCGGTACACAGTTACGAAAATCACAGCCAGGTAAATCGTTTTGAAAGCAATCAGAGTCCGTTAAAACAGCCAAGTCGTAATATTCAATAGATAGTCCTGAAAGTCCCAAAATACACCGATATAATTACGAAGAGCGAGCGACAAGACGCCAATGTAATTGACAGAGTGAGAGCACAGGTGAGAGACTGACAAGACAAGGACCATTTAGTGAAGTCAAAATAGTGCTAAATACGATACGATTTATCGATATTTACTATGGCTATACGTTACAAACAGTATAACATCAACTTTTGTCATACGATAATATTAATACCATAACGAGTATACTTTACTTATAATGACACGATATTTCTACTTCTTCTATACTTGTAACAATATTAATAATAATATGTAGTCTACAATATTGCTTTTTTTAAGAAAACATCATGAAGTAAATACGTGCTTTTATATTCATCATTATTACAGCCCTTCACAAGTCCACTGCTGTATTTCCCCAAGAAATGCCACAGCACGGTCCTGAGCCACCTGCATCCATTGACTCCTGCATGTCTACCAGGTCGTCACACCATCTGAAGCGGGACGCCCACACCTCGCCTGCCCGTACGAGGCTGCCACGAGAACCTTTCTTCCCATCGGTTGTCGGTTCTTCGAGCTATATGGCTGCCCATTGCACTTCAGCATACTAATTTTGAGCTATGTCGGTTACTCTGGTCCTACTGTGGATATCCTCGTTTTAAGTCTATCACGCAGAGAAACGCCAGCATAGCCTGATAGCTTGCTGAGCGTCCTTGGAGCTTCCTCATGCGACCAGCAGTAAAGGACCACGTCTCAGATCCATAGGTCATCACTGGCAACACGCACTGGTTGTAAATCAATCTAGTTTTGAGGTTTTGAGGTGTCTAACGAGAAGATGTGTCGTAATCTCCCGAACGCTGCCCAGCAAAGTTGGACATACCTAGTCGGACTATTTGTCCCAGGTAACATATTCGTCAACAACTTTGGAGCTTAGTGCCCCAACTACTACCGGGCATAGGTGTGTGACATGGACATTAAACATGATTTTTGTTTTGTCCATGTTCATCTTAAGACCTATCCGTTGGGAGACACTATTGAGGTCATTGAGCATGTGCTAGGTCCTCCAGCGATTCTGCCATAAGGACTCATATCGTCAGAAATCGAAGGTGAGTGATGTATCACCATTGACGTTAATACCGTATCATTTCCAGTCCTGTAGCTTGAAAACGTCTTCCAATGCAGCGGTGAAGAGTTTCTGGGGATATTACGTCACCCTCTCTTACACCTCTATATTAATTGTCGTAAATTGTAAGATCGTTTATTTAAAAGTAAACCACACTTTTTCTAAACAATCATTAAAAACCCTGAATAATAATGATCTATGATGAAATATGTAGGTTTTGTTCACTTCAGCATTATTCTAACTAACTATAATTTAAAATCGAGTATGACCTCATTCATTACTATGGGTTTTTAAATCATACTTTATAGAATAATAAGAAAGGAAAGGTATTGAATGAAATTGCATTTTATTCAGAATAAATTCAAAATGTGATTCAGATTAAAAATATGCACATTGGTGCATCCTTAATCATTTTTCGACAACACGTGACGTTTGGCGAAGATGGCGGTGATTAACATATTAGTCGAATATAATACTTTTAATGTTCATGGCATGCAGCTAGTCCGTGTTATAAAAGTATTTTAAACTAATATAATAAAATAGACAATTAATTATCGTATGTCCGATGCTTTAATTGCACGGGCGATTTTGGACATTGTCCTTTCGAACGAAAAACTACGTACGTGTGTGACGGGTCATAGATTTTATATGGACTTGCTGCGTTTGGAATCTGAATCGAATTTGAAACGGAATCCTGAAATGGAATTAACATAAATAAATAAATAATACATAAATAAATAAAACCCAACAGATGGAAACCCTCGCAGGAGACCAAACGGCCGAGGGTTAGGGGAAAGGAGAGAAACCGGCGGACGATGTGACGGTATCGAGGAGCACTGCCTTCTGCATTTGAGCTTGGAGCGGTCCGTCACGGAGTCCCAGTAGTCGCCCCAGATGACCTGGAGAGGCTGACTGGGATTAACCCGTTCGCAGAGACGACTACAGGTATAATTTCGGTCGGCAGTCCACCCCACATGTCGGTCACCGTGAGCCAGGTCCAGATATTTTGTTCGCTTATCTGTTTCGGCTTTCACGAGGTTCTCGTCATACGGAATGGTGATGTCGACCAAAATATCTCTGACTGCCCGGTCCATCAGCACAATATCAGGCTTATTCGCAAGAATAGTCCTGTCTGTGATGATGGCCCGGTCCCAGTAGAGCCTGGCGCGGCTTTCGAGCACGGCTTCCGGCAAGTACTTGTAATACGGCAATTTCCGGTCCACGAGACCGTATTTCAGAGCGAGCCTTGTAGAATTCTGGCTACTAAGTTGTGCCTGTGCAAGTACTCAGAGTTAGAAAGCGCCGAACAACCGGAGATGACATGCCTGTGACTCACCGGGATGGCGACAAGCTCGACAGATGTCGACGGTGCCATCCCTTAGGATGTATCTCCGATAGTTGTTGGTTTTAATAACCTGATCCTGTATCGCACAGACAAAACCCTCGGTTTCAAAGAGGTCACCAAAATGTAGCCAGTGGAGGGAGGCAACTGCTCACGAAAGGCACATGTAGAGCCTTGTAGAACCTCCCGGAGCTCCTTCTCCTTCCATACGGTCTCCCGGTCGGAAATGCTCTGTACTGCCGGGTCTTGCCATTGCTCGCGTTGGCGGATAGAGGGTAAGTCCTTTATCACAAGAAATGACGTCCCTATAGAATGGATCATCCGATCTCGTCAGTAATTACGGAGGCTGCACATCGCCATCTGGTGGGATGATGGATGCGAGGACTGCTAGGTAGTCGTGCAGTACCTATGCTCGGCTGGCGGCCCGCATGCTGTCGCGTCCAGCGCCAGCTCCAGACGCGCCCCGGCGACCCCCAGGCAGCGGCCCTATGCGCTTTCTTTTCTTTTCCATCATCCATAAAAATGGGCGTCAATTAACGGGAGACGCCCAGGCCCGGCACCGTTTAATAGTGTGGCCGTAAGCACAAACGGGCTTTTGCACCCTCAATTCTGCCGAGGCACGGCGCTCACACCTCTTGGCAAGGTGCTGACTGACTGCGCCGACGTAGCAGTTTTGTCACTTAACTGTTACGTCAGCGGGCGATGGGGTCGTCACTTCCCTACGCCTATTATTATAGTTTCGGGCGCCCAACGTAGTTTATCGACCAAATTGTCGATATATTGCTATGCGGCAGAAATAGGTAAGAGGTTGGTACCTACCCAGACGGTCTCCTAAGCAAATAAGGAGATCTACCACCTGGTACTGGATTGTTTAGGATTATAGTACTCTTAAATATGTAATTTCATTAATGATAAATTAAAACTACGCGCCAAACAAACTTTCATATATATATATATATATATATATATATGTATATATATATATATATATATATATATATATATATATATATATATATATATATATATATATATATATATATATATATATATATATATATATATATATATATATATATATATATCTTATATAGACTATATATTGACTATCTAATCTATATAGTCATATAACTGTTCAGCCACTGAATATTGAAGTGAGTATGGTACTTAAATTTTATTCTTTTTACGTTCATTGAGTCAAATTAACAAACTAATTGAATTTTATTTTGTCGTTTTCGCAACCATATTGTTCACGTAGATAGATCCAAATAGATAAAGGCAGACTAGTGAAAGGCTAGTATAGCTCGATGAATAATTTTGAAATCAATATTGCAACCACCTCAGCTTCTAATGTTTTATTTTGTCATATAATTATTTATAAACCTGTTTCGTTTGAATATACAATTTAAAGGTCTTTGACACTTGACATAAGCTTAAAGAAGTCATCGCGGTACTTGTACCTCATAAGCGAGTGCAGTGTTGTGAGATCCCCTACTAATGGATAATGAATCTATGGATGCAGGTGGCTCGGGACCGCGTTTTGTGGCAAACTAAAGGGGAGGCCTTTGTTTAGAAGTGGACTTATGATGGGCAGTAATGATTTATTTATTTATTGAAACTTACAACTATCATGACAGGAATTACCTAATGCGACAGTGTAGTTCTTTTCATGCGTAAGAATATGATGTGGCCATTAAATGTAACAAATTGTAAACAAACCTACCCTAGTGAATTCACTCAGAGTGCAACAGAATAGATGATGATATTTAAGATGATGATGATAAACAAAAAACACATATGTATGTACTATATAAATTGCACATAGACAGCACCTAGAATATGAAAATCGAACCCGTAGTCCAAAATCTCCAAGTTTCTCCTATAAAGTATAGCCTAGATCACTCCTGGCATTGCTCTCTATTCATTAGAGAAGCTTTATCACGATCATTTTTGCCATTTTTTTATATGGAAGAGGGGGCAAACGAGCATGCAGCTCACCTGATGGTAAGTGACTACCGCCGCCCATGAACAACCGCAACACTAGGGCAATTGCAGATGCGTTGCCGACCTTTTAGAAAGGTGTAAGCTCTTTCTTGAAGATCCTTAAGTCGTATCGGTCCGGAAAAATTACCGGTGGTAAACAATTCCACAGAGAAGTTGTATGAGGAAGAAAACTCCTAGTAAAACGAACAGTCGTGGACCGCCAAGGATCCAGATGGTGAGGATGGTATCGTGAATTTTGACGCGATGTGCGTTCGTGAAATTTGGCAGCTGGAATTAATCCGAACAATTCCTCAGAGCACTTCCCGTGATAGATTCGATAGAAAATGCAAAGGAATGCTACATCCCTACGCAGCGCCAGTGTATCGAGCCGATCAGAAAGAACTCGGCCTTCGACGATTCAAACCGCTCTCCGCTGGATGCGGTCAAGTGGGAGGAGCTGGCACTGGGGTGCTCCCGCCCAGAGATGAGAACAGTATTCCATTCGAGGCCGAACTTGCGCTTTGTAAAGTTGCAAGCGATGTGCCGGCATGAAATACTGTCTCGCTCTTCTGAACACACCAAGCTTTTTAGAGGCCAATTTGGCCTTCCCTTCCAAGTGACCACGAAACTGCACACTATTCGATATGTCGACGCCGAGGATTCTGATGCTAGCTGAGGCAGTAAGGGGAGTGCCTTGAAACTGAGGAGATACGACAAAAGGGTTCTTTTTAGCGGTAAAGGCGCAAACTTGTATCTTCTGGGGATTGAACTGGACTAGATTTAGTCGCCCCCAATCCGAGACTTTGTTCAGCAAAGACTCGGCTTCAGACACATTTTTATTCCGGTACTCGGCGACGTTTTCCCGAGAAATATTGGCACGGCCGGTGTATAAGGCATCACCTGTGCTGCATAACAATGAATGTTACCAGCTTGCAACATATCACTGATATGCAAAAGAAACAGCGTTGTTGATAGCACGCAGCCTTGTGGAACACCAGCGTTAGTAGGCTTGCAATCAGAGCATGCACCGTCTACCACGACCTTGATGCTCCGATCATCCAATTGCACAATTTCTCGGGAAGCCCATAGAAAGGAGCTTCGAAAGAAGCGCTTTGTGCCAGACCCGATCAAAGGCCTTCGCTATGTCCAAACTAACGGCCAATACCTCCCCCTTGGACTCTACTGCCTCCGCTCATCTATGAGTCAGGTAGACCAGAAGATCACCAGCTGATCGACCCCGACGAAAACCGTATTGGCAGTCACTCATCGGTTGGTGATCCTCAAGGTACCTCATGAGCTGGCAGTATATAATAGAGTCTATTATTAGTTTGGAGAACAAGGAGGTGATGGCGATAGGCCTGTAGTTGGACGGTTCTGAGCGGTTGCCGTTTTTAGGGATCGGGTGGACCAAAGCTGTCTTCCATGAATTCGGGACTACGCCTTGGGAGTTGGAGTACAGGAAAAGACGCGTTAAAGCCGGTGTCAATTCCAGAGCACACGTCTTCAGCACAATGGGAGGGACTCCATCAGGCCCACTCGATTTGCTGACGTTCAGGGAGAGGAGTGCTTTGCGAACAGAGAGCCTAACAGATCGGCTTTCTCCTTTGCGGCATGGGCCAATGAGTCGTCGTCTCTGTGCAGAGATGGAAGAGATAGCTGACAGAAGTTCCCTTGGACTAGTACCACTCCTGCTTATAGCGTGATGCTGTTTTACAGGAGCGACCAAACCATGGCTGGGATCTCCTTCCGATGGGCACCACAGAGGACGGAATAAATAGTTCCATACCCTGAAGTACCACATCAGCAACAGAATCAGCAACAACGCTGGGATCTTCCGGCGAGAAGCAAACCCGCCCCCAAGGGTAGGATGCAAAAAAACACCGCATCCTATCCCAATCGGCCGATCTATATTGCCAAATATATAAAATACCCATAGTGCCAAACACATACCAATATTATTATTGCCATTCCGAAGATTATCAGAGACATACAGACGGATAGGCAGACAATTTTTTTAGAAATGGTTATTTGTTTCTTAATGGAATGAAAATAACCTCCCGAGCTCAATAAAAGGCAGTTATTTCGCAATTACAGACAGACACTTAAATTTTATTTATATGTGTAGATAAATATTACATCTATTGAAGGGAAAACTTTGTACCCCTTTTTAAGCATATTACGCACACTGAGGAGTTGAGATTTGGCATAATTATAGTTCATATAAATATGGAGAAGGAGTGCGGAAAGCTAAAATTTATTTAAAATATGTGTACCTAATAGAATAAAATTTACATAAATAATAAATTTGAGTATGAACCACTTTCGAATTCTTATTAATCTGTCATTTGTTAACGCATGTACAAATACGAATACTTCAAAATTAGAACCCTGCAAGGGCGCTTTGACAAAGACACCAGCAAAAGCACAAGCAGTTGGTTTTAGTCTTCGAGTCTGTTACACTGCTTTTAAGCATTTGCCGGTGTACACCTACGCTCATGCAAAATTAAAATTATTAAAAAAAAAAACCGTTTAAAAAAAGAAACTAAAAATATAAAATTATTTCCCCGTAATAGATTCTGATGTCAGTGATATTGTTTTGAAGAATCAAAGCTTTACTTTTTGTCATTTTTGCAGTGTAATGTGATTTTATCACAAGCTTAACGTAACATTTAGAATGTCATCTAAATAGTTTAACATTAAAAATTTCATCCTCTTTTGTTCCACCCTAAGGGATAGTTTTTTTTTTATATTAGATGGGACCACATATACATATAAAAAAAGAATTATCGAAATCGTTTTATAATTGCCGGCGATGACTCGTGACATACCTTTACCATTTCACTTGCCAATTGAGGTAAACTGTGGCAAATATCCCCTCTAGAAACAATATAGGCTGCTATGATAATGCTGATGGTGGAAAAGAAAGGAGTTCTATTCTGTGTTACCTGTACCTGCCTCTAAGTAATAGTACAATTACTATGGTGTTGCGATTTTCAAAATAAAATTAAAATAATTACCGACTATGAGGCAATCATTATTTGACAGTCAAAAAATATTATCAACATAAATAACACAAGTATTGAAGATTTTCGATAGTAAAATATAATCTAATAAATCATATTAATAAAAAAAAAAAATTGTTTTTATAATGTACTAGGGCTTCTTTACTATCTGTAACAAACAACAGTTTATCCAGTGATCTAGTTTTAAACACAACAGAACCAGACAGGTGTGGGTCATTTCATCTTAATCTTTAGAGGTGGCAACGCATCCGTGGATTTGTTTAGGTGGCCAAGCAGCAGTGACAAATAAAACTAATTCATTCGTCCGATCGTCAAAGGGATAGACACACACAATTAGTTTTTCGTATAACATTATGTTTTTAAGTAGCTTCTTAGTTGATATATTTCAACCTTGAGCTAAGGACAAAAAGATCTAAAAGATAAGTATTTCATGGGAAAATATATCTTAAGATTTGCACGTGAGATTAAATGTTAACTTTGTGATCACATCAGGGGCCTTGAAAAATTTGTTTAACGATATATTATGACGGACATAAAATAACTAATCGTATTGTGTAAAGTATTTTAATTTTGTAAAGAGTACAAAACTCATATTGAACCTTCCAAATTGAAAGAGCTTTTTTCTGAGAAAACCCAACAATAAATAATTATTTATTTATGGATTAAGCGTATATCCCTTCCGGTCTGAAAGGAAATATAATTAACATTATAATTGTTATATTGATATTCTATTTTTACGAGTTAAATATAATTTTCTATAACTTAAATATAATGGTCGTTTTATCAGATTTTTTTTTTTCTTCTTATGAGTTTACAAAATGTTAGTTAAATATAAAAAAAATTACAAAAATTAAAGCCACTATCGGCAAAATAAATTTGTGTTATATCTATTCATCTCTACATATGCATAAAAAGAAAATAGAAATGTCTGTCTATAAAGTCGAAATAACGGCTTCCATTATGCTTAGAAGTTTATTTGCATTCTATTAAAACATGAATAACCATTTTAATTTTTTTCTGACTGTTCGTCTGTCTGTCTGTCGTTGCTAATCTTTGGAATGACTGAACCGATTGTGATGAAACGTCACTAAGCGATAGAGAAAAATGCCAGGATTGATTTAATGTATACTAGCTGCTCCCCGCGACTTCAATCGCGTGTAATTTAGGTTTTAATTTTTTTGCGCTGAATCCTAATTCTTTTTCTAAAATAAAAGTAGCCTAAGTTACTCCTTAATACATCAGCTATCTGCCAATGAAAGTCCCGTCAAAATCGGTCCAGCCGTTTCGGAGATTAGCCGTAACAAACAGACAGACAAACAAAATTTAAAACATTGTATTTTTGTTATAAGTACCGTATATACATTCATATGCATTTAGTAAAATGCTGTAATTTCGACATTACAAACAGACACTTCAATTTATTTATTTGTATAGAATAGATTTTATCTGAAAGCCATACAGAAATTCAAAAACTAAAAAAATTAATGTTTTTGATTGTGCAGTGCAATGTTATAATATCCACTACCCCATATTACCCTGCGGGTGTCATAAGAGATAGCATAGGGAAACTGAAACAGGAGATGAACAGCAGCATCTTCTTGATAACAGCCGAATAAAAATAACAAATTGCGGTAGCCAACCCGTAAGCGTAAGGTTAAGCGGGCAAATATCACCCCTATTAGGCAATCTATAGGCCTATGTTTAGCGGTGGGCTTATGATGGGCTGTAATGGTAATGGTAAACTTTTACACAAAAAAAGGTAATCACACTTTATCTTCTATTTCTTAATTTTTTTATTCAAAATCGTTTTTTGACATATTTTTTTTTTACTATTTATAAATTTTTGAAAACAAAATTATGACTGTTAAAGGATAAGGTGATAATAATAATAATAATAAGCCAAACCAGATGAGAAAACTATATACTCGTAGACCTCACCCCTATAGACCTCACACCAATAGACCCCACATAATGATAATAAGTTCTTTATTTCCCAAAGGTAGTACAACCAGATATTTGCTTAACACTTAATAAAGCTAATTTGGTACATATATTTGAAACAGCATCTGCAGCCGAACTAGGAGACCTGTGCATCAGCTGTCAGCGCCACATCCCCACCGTTAATTTACATAAATATTAGATAAGAACTTTTTACGTGAAATTACTATATATTCAATTGTTATAGTAAGCATTTTCCAATTACAATGTGCTGACTGATGCTACTTTACGAGATGATCGTAAAAAAAACTGAGATTAAATTGTTTTTTTTTCGAATGTTGAACTACTTGCCCAAAAACCACTATTATAGATCTGCAGGTTAAAATTAAGATCTAAGACGAAATCACGGGTAAAAGCTAGTCTAAAAAAATGGTTAATAATAGTTAAGCATTTATTTAAATTTTAGCTATTAATAGTTAACCAATAGAGCAAATTTCTTATGTTGTTGTTGTAAAATTCACATGACCTGACTTTTTGTTAACTTACTACAAAAAGAGGGGTCACAAAAGTCCTTTGTTGAGGAATTAAATTTATTTATTTATTTGAATAAATATACTTGAAATGACCTTAAAGTGTAATAGGAAAAACACAAACAACATGAGATATTTTGTTTCTGAACAGTGGAAACGTTTTTACAAATAACTTTGTAATCGAACTGTTTTGCTACTCTTTCAATTTTTTCTTTACATTTTTCACTTCCTTTGTAATTACCTCAGAGGGTTCGCAATTACCCTAACTGATGTCTACATTTATCCAATATGCACCAGGTCATTACGGACGGCAAGTTTTTTTAATATGTATTATTAGTTGATTAACTAAAAATAAAAGATTATATTAATTTTGTGAAGATTTAACCAAAGTTTAATTATATTGAAAAACAAACTGATTACTACTAATGTTATGTTTTTTATTGAAATATTTATTTATGTGTTCGCCATACCATTCCCCCTCTCTCTGTTAACACTTGACGAATGGCTTTCTTCAAGATGTAGCTTATCTTGTCTGTAACTCCTCTGAAATATTATAGTAGTATAGCAGGTATAAGATCTTTAGTTTTTAAATACAACGCATCACATTTTTACGCGACTACGGCGAAGCAAAAATTTTGACCAGTCTGTATGTGGGTATATATGTATGTATGTTCATCTGTTCCCTCAAAACATCTAAACTACTTATCAATATTTGACAAATGAGGTATTGTTCGAAGCGTCTTGATTGTCCGCTGGGTATAGGCTATGTGACGTCACATTAAATTGAATATGGCGCCCTCTAGAGGACATAAAGTCATGAACCAATATATATATATGTGAAATTAGCGTTTGGTCGTACTGACCACTTTGATCTGAAATATCTGCTTTTTGGTTAAGAATTTCAAATTCAAATTTATAAATTCATTTAGCTGGTATATTTGAATTTTGAAAATAGTCACTCATTTGTTTTTTCCTCATTATTTTTTTCTTTGGCGTCGCTTATTACCGCACAATGGAAAACATGAAATATCGGTTTATTTACGAGTACGAGTTCTACCGTGGCACCAGTTCTGCAGAAACAGCTCGAAGGATTAATGATGTGTACGGCGCTGGTGTCGCAAAAGAAAGCACGGTACGTTTTTGGTTTCAACGTTTTCGTTCTGGAAATTTCGACCTTCAGAACCAACTCCGTGGACGGCCGGAGACCAAAGTGAAAATGAAGAATTAAAGGCTATTGTGGAAGCGGATCCATCATAAAGTACTTCAGAGATAGCTGCAGGCTTCGGGGTAAGTGATAAAACTGTATTAATCCACTTGAAGCAAATCGGGAAAGTAAAAAAACTTGAACGATGGGTACCTCATGAATTGAGTGAATCGAACTTGCAAACACGCGTCGACTGCTAAAATGTGAAAAGACTGAGGTGATTGACGTCCCGATGTCAATCACCTCAGTCCCCCGTGACCATGGGTACTGTAAAGCACCCGAAACATCGGGAATCAATAAAAATAAGTTAATTAAAAAGCGATATAATCCGTAAAAGTAGTTTTGTTCACTGTGTAGTGTTCGCGCAAATATAAGAAATCATTTAGAGCGTGATTTTGAATTTACTTTTTATTAATACAAAGTATGACGCGCTGTCAATCTTAAGAAATAAGATAGAATAACCACGTTATCACTAAAAGTCACCACTCACTATACGAAAAATAGCAACATTTTCTCTCACATTCTACGAGATAACTCACTATTTTATATTACTTCCAACAGTTTTAACCTTATAATTGCGTGTTAAGAACTTATTCTCATAAATAATGTATATTCAATAACACACAATGGAGCTATGTAACGGTTAACAGAACATATTTAAGCAAAGTTTATATTAAATTCATACATACAGGTCTCGTATAGATGGTTATATACCATTTTGTATATGTTAAAACGACCGACGAAGCCGATTGGCATCAAAGGTGCGAGACATCTAATACCGCGGTCGTGAATCCACCTGCCTGAAGATTATATTAAAAGATATTAGTATTCTTTGCAATTTGAGTACGATCTCTCGATTTAAAATTTTAAGAATTTATAATAAAGCTTAATTTTGATTTAGAGTAAAATGGGTTATGAAAAAAAAAATCCGACACCGAATTTTGGTCACGGAGGTCAGTCTCAACGGAGACAAGCCATCTGCGATGGACATTATTATAGTACCTAAGTGTATGCGCAAGCATTCTCTATTCGTCGTGTCGGATTCGTCCGATGAGACGGTGATCCAACACGACCGGTGAGAGACAGGCGCGGGACCAATAACTGATTTTGACCCGACCCGGGATTCCAATTCGAACCCGGGACCTCATGACCAGTAACTGCGTTTATGACCACTAGACCAACGAGGCATTCATAAGAGGAAAAATACAAATACAAATACATACTACATCTTGTAGGATGTGATATTAATATAATATATTGAATTTTTAAATATATTTTTAAAATTTCAATATATTTTATACCCAGACTACAAAGGTTATAAAAATCAAAAATTAAGAAATAGATAAAGAGTGAAACAAAATGTTAGCGCAATCAACTGTTGCGAATAATTTAGTGACTGACACTTGACCGCTTTATTTAACTTAAAATGTATATCACTGTATAAACTGTCAAAAGTGAATCTCACTCTTCCAAGCATTCTGAATAAATTGCCAATGGAAATAGCCAAACAATTAGAAAATAAAACATCTCGACAAATTAAGAACATTTTAAAAGTATACTATACCGTCGAAAAGTCTAGAATGATGAAATATTTTTATGTTTATATTATGTATGTTTGTATGTATTTATGTATGTATATATTTATATAAAGGAAATATTCAATTCAATTCATTTCTAAATTACAGTTCAGTTACAAAGTTACAGCCTATATACGTCCCATAGTTGGGCACAGGCCTCCTCTCATTACTGAGAGGGTTTGCCGCGCTGTCCCTATGCGTTTTGGCAACCTACACATGTCTTCGGAATATTTTTTTTCTTATTTCTCAGACATGCCGGTTTCCTCACGATGTTTTCCTTCACCGTCGAACACGTGGTAAATCAGCACTTAAAATTGCAATTAACAATTTCATTAGTGCCAGCGGGGATCGAACCCGGGTTGCTCACGTACTGTGAAATTTACAGCGAGCGATTAGCCCCTGAGCTACTAGGCTCCCTGAGCTACCACAGTTCACTTCTAAACGTCTAAATAATCTGAAATTTTGCAGACGTGTAAATGTAATTTGCAATGCGTGTTTTTTTAACTAAACTATTATTTTAATTTATTCTTATTATAAATACAGAATGATGGATGACACGTATATACCGTATTATCGCATATTTTGTGAATGCAAGTTCTAAAAAATTCCAGTACCTACATGTGCGTCGCTCCAACGGAATTCGACGTTAGTATGGTCGCGTGGAGCAATCACCGTCCGGTACGGTGTCGTAAGTGCAGTCGCCTTTCTACAAAAACATGAATCGAGTTAACGGAACGAGAGTAAGGCCGGCCTCTATAGCGGAACCGTGCGATGCTCGGTTAGTTAATTTTAGTTAAATGTTACCCCATTATGTATTGGGGATGTTTTCAAAACCAAAAATAAGAACTTTCAAATACGCTCACGCAAATCTGAGACCACGGACAATTTGAAGTAAATTTTTCACATTGCTTCTTAAAAACATCTGAACACCCTATCAACCAACGCCCATTTCTTGAGAAATGTGCATTTTAATAAACCGGTCAATCAATCAGATAGTTTTTGTGTTACTTATGACATTATCCAATAAATAATATAAAAGTTTAAATTAAATTTTAACAATACGCTTATTCTTTCCTACAATGGGAGAGTCACATGTCCATCTGTGAACATTTATAGGCCGATAAAGAAACGAGAAGAAGAATTTTGATGGTTTAGATGCACAGTTGCTATCCACTGACCTTTATTGTACAAGTACGCTGGACTGGCTATACACCGCGACATAACGAGGCGATTTGATTTTCGCCATTTTGGCGCTGATAGCAGAAGTGAGTGTCCACGGAACTAATAATAGAGATAGGACAGTGTGACAAAATATATCGATGAAAATTCTATACCCATGTCTACCATTCTATTTAAGTATCATTTTATTATAATTCCATACAATAAATAAATGTATCAATTAATAATTATGCCTCAAACACCAGCTTTATATCTCATATAAAACAAAAATCAAAGCTGCGTTAGTCCATCTACGTTTTTTTCGTAACTGTAAAAAGGTCCAATGAGTAGGAAAAATTGAAGTAACGACAAAATAAAAAAGTAATATAATTTTGTAAAGAATTTATTGTTATACATTCATTTAGTCCTCGTACTAGAGAAAATCAATAATCTGCCATAATATTATGCCTATTTCAACAATATCTATAGATACAATTAGAATTTTAAAATCTTTAAATTACATTAAAAATACCATACCACAAATCATAGACGTCATAATCAATTTGCTTCGGACGCCAATTCACAATTTGTATGCTTTTTAGTCACAGTTTTAGTACAGAGTCAGTTCAGAACTGATAATTATCTGTTGATAGCGACTTTCATTGTTGTAAACAGATATAGGTAGAAATAACATCGATAACTATTATCGACAAGGAACTCGTCAACCCTATAGAATATTAATGTTTATCAAAAATAGGTAATTAAAATTGGCTTTTAATTACCTATTTTTGTCACTTATCTTATTAAATGTTAGTAATTACATTTAATGAGATAAGTGACAGATTTTTAAGAGCCTATCAAATAGTTTTGATTTTTAGTATAAACTGTAAATCCCCTTACTTGTGGAATTATTGTTACTAAAAATACTTTTTATTATATTACTAACATGAAACAACCGAAATACACAACACACACTATTTTTCTCGTTTTTAAAACTTGAAAATACTCTTAGACGTTTTGAGCAAAACAACGGCTATTTGCAAATTTTGTAAAATTTAGTTCCCGGTACACTCTATGGTGGCGCTTCAAATCGGCACACGCGTTTTGTAGGGTATAGCCTGTCCAGTGTACTAGTATCTAAGGAGGCTCAGTACTGCTATCTCAACATTAAGAGAGCTTTATTCTTACACTGCCATAACAACGTAAATAATTTACTTATTTAAGACGATTTTATTACATGTACATGAAAAAAGTAAAAATAAAGAAAGGGTTATGAAGCAATTACGCCGCGCTGCTCCAGTGCGTATGTGTTAATTGAGATTACTAAGAAGTTATTATAATTAATACACAACAGAGTTTTATCTCTAAGTAGGATGTGTAGATGATACATATTTTCGCATATGAAATCGCGGGAACAACTTGTTCTAAATATCTTCTAGGTCAGAAACAAACAGATCACTGAAATATTGCAAATATTAAAGAATTCATTAAAGAATTCTTCTGCTAAGGTATCGATGGTTATTTTTTTAAATCGTGTTTGATTGCATTAACTGATGCAGTAATTGTGATTGTAATCGATCACAATTACTGAATCAGTGGCCTCGAACGAGTCTTCTAGCATAAGGGTTTGAAGTGACAAACAAACTTATTGTCCACCTCTGTCTCGACACCTTCAGCAAACTTCAAACAAAGAAGACTTCAGATGCGTTGTCGCCTCTGAAGAGTAAGATGGAATGCCCCACAACCTGTATATGTACTGGCTCTCTATACCCTTTGGGCTGGAACTCAGCCTTACAAGCATTGCTATAGCGAGAGAAATGGGTAAGGAAGTGGTTCCTATTCAGATGGACTCCTCGGTAGATTAGGAGTCTTGTTCCACCTTCCAGGTAAAACAAGTAAAAAACAGGACAGCTATACGATTGACATGAAACAATATTCTGTTTCTTGAGTCCGCTTATAAAATAAAATAAAAACTGTCAGTCACAAACACAAAACATATATACGAGGTTATTTTGCAATATACGCCCAAATTCGTAGGGAAGGTTCAGAATAAGTAATAAAGACGAATGGCAAAGAAAAATTAATTATAAATATTTAAAAAATTCTGTCCATTTTATCTTTTAAATTTAGAATTCGTGGTAATCTACTATTTTACTACGAATCCACGCATTTGTAAGGATCGCTTCGGTCTATATATGATATATATATACACACATTTGAATATATTTATCTGAGCGTGATGGAAAAAGCACTCAACTCGCGTTAAATCTAATTTAGGCACGTTGGGCACTTATGGGATGGCCAAAAGTGCCCAACGTTTTTAAAGTAGGATAAGGGTAACAAACGAGCACACAGTCCACCTGATGGGAAGTGGTTGCTGTGGCCCATAGACATCTACATATATCCTCGATTACGAATCAAAATGCTGATGCTTTGTCACCCGTGAGGACTAAGATGGAATGCCTCGTTTCCAGTAAAAAGGGTATCCGGTTCTCTACACTTACCATACGAAACACAGCAGCCTAAAGATGTTTTCACTTCAATAATGTCTTACCTAATTTGAAGAGCACTTACCTCTCTCAGCTGCGTGTACTATCACTGCCACTACTCATCCTAACACCTCCAACATCACTACACTAAACAAGACACATCACCGTTGATACTACGATACGTGTTTAGAGTATAAACGAGGTATCATCCAGAGAAATAAACTCTGCTGCTCTGATGGCTAACCGCTAAGTGAGCGGCGAACCTCTTCGAAATGGTTAAGACACATCATTTTAATTTTATACGCGGATCTTAGCAAATTATTCTTAACATCTTTAAAATAACGGATTTCCGTAAAGTAATGCCTGATTCCATTAATTATTCCATATTTCTTATATTGCCAAGAAAATTTCTCTAATTTAGCATAATACTGCCATTTTTCATATGATGAATGGCGGGGACAAACATTTTACTCGTAAAAAAGACATTAGTTTACTAGGGTGAAACGTATCGGCATTTTGTTTTCGAATTGAAACATCCCACGCGTGCTCTATTGGGTTTAAGCCAGCCGAGCCGGCAGGCCAGTCAAACCTTGTGATGTCGTATTCTCGGAGAGCAGCATTGACTCGTTGAGCTCGATGTGCGGGCGCATTATCATCGACCAGTACGAATTGGTGCTCATGGTTTACTCGGAATGATCTGACAATTCCATCAATAGCGACTGTTTTGTACCTATTCATCTGCCGTCATGGAACCTCGATACGGGATCAAAGGTGTTCTAGCTCCAATCATCATTCCACCCCAAAAGGACATCGATTTCCCGCCTTTCTGAAAGGTTCCAGTGGCAGTTCTTTGGCTTTCAGAGTCTCCAGGTCTTCTCCAGACCCGGGCACGTCGGTTATCTGGATGAGTACTGATTCGCGGTTCGTCAACGAAGAGACAGGTTTGCCAAATGTTTTCCTCCTCATCTTCTTCATTTTGCCGGAGCTTAGCCCGCTGCAAGCTCCGTCGCTGATGTTGCCATGATTTCAGAGGAGCTCGCCAATACCTCCTTGCTTGTAGTCCAGCCTGGCGTAAGCAATTCCGAATGGTCTGAGTGCTAACTTCAAGTCCAGAGGCGGCCCGCACTTATGCTTTTATTGTAGTGGCGTTGATTGTTGGGTCACGTGCTGCCAGCAATCTGATATAGCGCTTCTGAGCAGCAGTCAGAACAGTTGGGCGATCACTGCGGGGTCGGTCAGCTAAATTATTCATGCCGTGGTACCTCTGCAAAGTGGCCACGACACAGGATTGGAATACAGCAACTCTGCGTGCTATTTCTCTCGTGGCATATCCTTCTTCCCTCAAAGTTACAATCCTTGCTCGTAAAACTTCTGATAATCCTCATGGCATTTTTTCAATCACAACTTTCCTCGAAAAAATATTTTAAATCCGTTAAAATTGACTAAGTCAGATTTCTGAACTGAACTGAACTTGGATTGAATTTCTTTTTATATGGAAAAACAATTGAATTTGTTTTATATTCTAATTCAATATTTTTAAGTAAAGAATCTAAAAAGAAGAAGAAATAATAATATAGTCTACCGCGCCAAAAAAGATTTCGTTTTATCAAACTGATCACAACCTTTTTATGATGTGTGTATATATATTATCAATAAAATTATCATTGTTATTTGTATTAAACAATAAAAAAATAGAATAGAAATAAATTTAAGTATATTGTATAAGGTCTGAAATTTAACATTAGTTTATCGATATAAAAAAGAGATCAGTTATCCTCAAGTCGCCCTTTGAAAAATTTCACAATTATATGAAACTTAAAATATTTTATTTATATTTAGAATATTTTTATTCAATATAGATTAATACAACATAATAATTATTGGGAGATTTATTGTATTTAACACTGATTCGGAAATATCTCTATCCTGGGAAAAACCAGAAACAACCCAGCGGTATTTTTACGGTAAACTTCCATGACATATTAGAATTCATTTAGCAATTTCATTATGATTGTAATGTTCTTAAATTGAAAATAATTATCATAATTATTTAAATTCCTGTTTACAACTGCTGACGTCACTGATATAATTGTCACAATAAAACAATGACTTGCGTGGATTGTATTACACCTATAATAATAATGATAATAAAAATAAAATGGAAAATTGTTTGTCTCTTTAGAAAGATCATACATTAAATAGGCATGGAAGTAAGTGGCACATTTTTTCAAGTAAATATATATTTTTGGTAGGATGCACCGCTCTTCTATAGCAAGAATTAAATAAGCACAAAATAAATTTTAAAACAAATTATAAGAAACTAAGCTTATATTTATTTAATGAGGATTTTGTATAAGTGTGTGTGTTTATGTGTATGTGTAATAAACAGTATGTGTTCATTTATGCTATCCTTAGTTTTTATATTTAACTTTATATACACAGTTGCTACCTTTGGGGGACATTTGCCATAGTTGCCACGCTCGGCGCGCGTGTCGGCAAGAGATGTTATCAGGAATATGTTGCTGCACCTTTCCTATTTCAATTTGAATTTGATTGCGCTTAGCCCTGAGCTGCCACGGTCATAAAAAATAGCTTCAGTTTATTAACAAATGGTAAAATAAAAAAATGTACTACCGACTTCAATATAAATAAAATGAGAACATCATCAATGTAGTCAAAGTCAATTAAATACGCATTATTAAGGATATCTCAAAAACTACTGGTCAGATCTTGATCAAATTTATATGGAACCACAAGAAAAGCACCAGCTTTCAAATAAAAGAAGAATCGTCAAAATCGGTTTACCTAGAAAAAAGTTCTGAGGTAACACACATAAAAATACAGTCGAATTGAGAACCTCTTCCTTTTTTGAAGTTGGTTAAAATTCATATGTATTAATATTTATTTGTCACGCATGTAAGTACACGAAGACTTAAAGTAGGTACAGTATTATTATCCGTGAGTCTAGTTAGATGATGGCGCGGGAATTATTAATACTGGGACCGTTAACTTAACATGAAATAAATGGAAATGAAGTAAGTGTTTCTTCATTGTTTTTTTTGTGACAAACGAGCACACAATCTACCTACTTGAAGGTAAGTGAATGTTGTGATGAATGATAGACATCTACATTTATCCTCGCTGAAGAATCAATGCAGAATTATTGTCACTCTTGAGGGCTTAGACGTTTTGCTTCGATACCAGCACAATAAATTTTTAGTTTTCTTTACTAACCATACACTGTGGTGCATTGCAATATGTAAGATTGTATTACGATATTCATCTTCAACGCCGAAGTACATTAAAATTTGAATTTGAATAAGGTAATTGTAAATGTGTATTACACTAAATTAATCGATGCAATACGTTAATCCGTGCATATTAAGTAAACTTTAAAAATCTAATTTTCAATGGGACTGACATGATTTGAAGACTAAAAGTCCCTTATTTATTAAGGAAACCGGTCTAAATATGGAAGTCTAAATATGAAATATGGAAGAAATATGATCTCAAGACTATCGGCTTTACTGGTAATCATTGATTAGTATTTATATAAAAGTAAAGTAAAAAAAGTAAAGTTACAGCCTATAATATACGTCCCACTGCTGGTCACAGGCCTCTGCACGGCTAGCATGGGCTGGGGACAAAAAATTTATCCCCCGATTATATCCACTGACAAAAGATAAAATCATCTTGTCCTTATGCCAAAGCACGGCAACGGGGAGAAGTATGTCCCCGTTTGACATAACGAGTAGACATATTTCCCCGTCCGTAGCATGGAGCCAATTGAAAGATAAAAAATTATGCTTTTTTTACATTTGAAAGGGACAATTTTATCCTAGTTCATTGGACGTGGGTTTAAGTTTATATTCATACAAAAACTCTATCTAAGTCTAAGTCTATCTCCCATTTTATCTACTGTGGATATTATATCCACCAGTGTGCCCATGCTCGAAGGGTGGATAAAACTAAGCGAGGGGATAAACATTTTCTCCTTTCCCCGGGGATAAAATTGCATTCTGCCCATGCTATCCCTGCTGAGAGGGTTGTAGGGCAAGGAAGTGTCCGCCGCGCTGCCCCAATGCGTCGCTGCCCCAATGCACATTTATATAAATTGAGTAATAATTTTTTCTATATATGTCTCTTTCTATTTTCATTCAGTGAAAAGAGAAAGATCAATTTTAAGCTTTTCCTAAATTGACGTCGATTTTTATGAGTAAGGCCGTAAGTCCCTTAATAAAAACAGATATAAACAAGAAAGAAAAACCATAAAATCTGCACTCCAAATTGCAATTCGTATGCAGTTTTAATAATAATTGAGCCCAATTCCAGCGCGAAAATTGAAATAAAATGTCAGTCATATTGCAACACCCGATTGTGTAAAAATAAGGTACAAATGATTTAAGTCCTTACTTTTAAAACCACAGCGCACGTGAAGTGTGCTGTACTAGCACCAAAAAAGCAAGTCATCTGGTACTGCTGTCGTCAATCCGCCTGTCAAGGGTGGCCATTATGACAAATACTTCCAGCATGGGAGAGGCCCAGGTTCATCAGTAGAATCTTACGAGTTAATACAGGCATACTATCTACTTCTTCAGAGGTTTGTAGCAACGTATTTGTAGCCCTCTTTATTTGAAATTGGCAACAGGAGTCCACGGATTGTCAACGAACTTACAGTACTACCTACCAGCAGGTGGACTGTAATTTCGTTAGTAACTTTAGTTTTATAAATAATACCTACTTAAATACATTCCTCGGTTGGGCACAGGCCTCTTTCTTAAAAAGAGTTTTTGGAGCCGCACTGTCAAGGGGCTTTTTGGCGAACTTCATATATTGTAGTATATCAAAATATTTATTTAAAAGATAAGAAATGCAGTTACAATTGACACTTTCATTGATGCAAGCGGAACTATGAATTTTTAGGGCGAGTGGTTATTATCCGACCCACCACGGCTTTTAGGCGTAGGAATACGTTTACTAATAAAACTCAAAACTATTTTAAACCTTATCATTAAGCGTTGATATTTTTGGTAAATTATAGCGCAGTGACTTGACAGATTCATCTCCCGGTCATCGTCATTAGGTCAAGGCTACGCACGCAAACACGTTTATAGTGTTCGTCAGACGAATGTGTTACGACACGAACAGGGTTACCATGTTTGAGTTGTTACAGACTCGGTTGGTCATTACACTGATTGAAGAAAATATTTTTTTTACAAAAAATGCAATATCAAAATTGGTTAATCAAGTTTTAGTTGATATTTGTGATAGACCATGTAGTGGCGGTGTAAAAATATCTACCACTACCCCATATCGTCCCGTGGGGGTCGCAAGAGGCGACAGAGGAAACTGAAACAGGAGATGGCAGGCCAACCCGCTTGCCAAGCGTGGCAACTAGGGCAAAATCCTTCCTATTAGAGAATCTATGAGGGAGGCCTATGTTCAGCAGTGAACTTTAATAGGCTAGGATGATATGTGAATACGGATAGGAAAATGCTAAACATTTTATATCGGTTACACTCTCTGTTTTATACCATAATTGAGAACCATATCCAGTTTCCAACTATGGTTATAAAACAGTCGGATATAATTTCCAAACCGGATATTGTTCCTAGTTATATGATGGATGTGGTTCTAAGCAAAAATACAGATGCATTATCACTCTAAGAGCGAAAATGGAATGCCATTAAAAAGGGTGTTTAGTACTAATCACACATCTTACAAAAAACAAAATACCAAAGCAATATAGCAGTATCATGCTGCAATTTTACTCCGATATTTTTATTATTTGTGCCGCGCCCACAATAACGTGTGTCTACGACGATAATACTCGTCTTTTTTTCTCTTTATCCGAGATAACAAACAATCGTACAATATAATTTCATCACTAAAAGTAATAATATATATTTGCTTAATAACCATACAATCACACCGTTATCCACATATTACTATAGGATCAGTGAACATGCGTATTGAAATTTAATATTCTATTAAAACAACCCATTCATGAATAAGTACAGAGAAAAACAAACTGCTACAAAATTAATGTGGAGTATCTCTGAAAGAAGATTTAGCCGTTAGATATATCTATTATACCAAGTTTTTGAATTCAAGGCATTATAAAAATAAATATTAATAAACTTGCGATATATTGATATATAGGCGACATTGCTGCTTATTTTATGCGATCCAAGGTTACTAGGTGGGATAACTTCATATTTGACTAAGAGGAAAAAGTTTATACGTGGTAGGGCCATGCTGTAGCTATATTAATTGTACAGTTGAAGCACGAATAGGTCGGCTCGACCGCGGAAGGTCCACGCTCTCACAGAATACCAGCGTAAAATAGCAGCTTAATGCTGCTGTGTTTCATATGGTGAGTGTTGAGAACCGGAGACCCTTTTTACTGGAAAAGAGGCATTCCATCTTAGTCCTCACGGCTGACAACACATCTGCATTTTGATTCGCAAACGAGGATAGATTGAGATGTCTATAGGCCACAGCAACCAATTAACATCAGGTGGACTGTGTGCTCGCTTGTCACCCTTATTATATAAAAAAGAAGTATTATTGCATGTGATTTTGTGTTCCGGTTTGTAAAGTTAAAGAGCCAGTATAATGAAAGATTCGAAGGCATTCGAATATTCAATTATAATGGCTGTAGGTGCTGCAGTAGCCACTTACCATCAGGTAGAATGATAGCCTGTCACCCCAATGCATTAATCAGCGCCCTTTTAGGTTATAAATTGTTACTAAGTAAAATTTGAAACAAGATTACTAAATATTTAGAGTAAATTACAAAAAATAATTTTGCCTGGGCTATAAAGAACTCTGTACATTATTCATTGTAAACAAAATGGATGCGAAATAAGAAAACGCGGTTTTTAACATTTAATATAATATAATTTTTTTTTTTTTATACGACTAAATAAAATGTAGACCGACTAGTGGCAGTGGCTTGTCTCTAGTCAAAAGGCGGACTTAATATATAATAAAGTCCAATTTTTAATTCTATTCTATTTATGAAAGGTTCATTAAAACATTAATAAATAAATGTTTCTTGTTTTTTGTCCAAACGGGAAAGTGATTTGTCTGGCATAATAATTTCCAAATCCATGTCTATCTAGGCTGTAATTTATTGTCACTCTAATGATTTGTTTCAACACACATCAAATTATTTAAAACAATTCCAATAACTCACCTTCGATTTGTAGACAATATAATATTCATGGCAGAATCGAACGAACCTTAGAACTATGCTCAATGACCTCAATAATGTCATCAACGAATGGGTCTTAAAATGAACATTTTAGAACATTTTCGTTTTTTTTTTGTTCATGTACATGTGAATTTGATTTATTTAAAAAAAATATTACGTTATTATATCAAAGGCTTGTCATAAGAAAATAAGGTATACTTATGTCTGTCGAAAAAAAAATTTGCGGTCAATGCCGTGTTGAAGTAGCGGTGTTCAAGATTAAGCTTTCACGATTTCGATGCTCCCTTCCACGCCTACCGAAACTGACCGAAACCGACAAAACCCGTTTTATAACAAATCAAATATTATTGATTGCTTTGAACAAGCATTCAAAATGCATGTTTTAGATTTCAATATATAATTGTTGCTGTGTTTAAAATATCTATGTAGTCAATAACTTTTTAGTTAATGTTGTTTAGATAATAACGGGAATGTTACACCAAAGTTATTAAACATCTAATACAATACTGTCATAAAAATGTTACGTCTAATATCCAAGGCTGTATAAATAATTAAAAAATTAAAAAAAAAACACTTAACGTCTGTGTTTTTTTTAACATTATTCAATGTAACTTCATATTTAATATCTATTATTTTATACAGATGAAACATATCGCCATTGTAAGAAAACTGTGAACTAAACGATATGACTTTAAATCATAATTCGTTAAAACACTGATTTTATGTTTTGCAATTGTCGTATATTTATTTAACATAAAGCAAACATGCAGCCTGTGATACTACAGATACGAAATAGAGTCTCATTATATCTCACATTTTGAAATTCGTCGAGCCGCTTAGGCTGTAGAGGCAATCCAATAAAAAGAAATACATACATATAAATACACACACACATGAGTACATACATACACATGAAAAATCTTCTCATAATTTTAAGGCAATTTGGTAAAAACATATGGTAAGATATTATAATACATAAGTGTTCTTCATTAGCACTTCTGTCGCACTCTATAACGGCATTGCGAAAAATTTAACCTTGTTCAAACTGACACACCCTCTTGAGATTTTACGTGATTATAAATCATAGAACAAACTTGCAGTTACACAAGATCTTCGCGTAAAGTCCTTACCGTGTTCTTTCCAGACGAATTTTGGAAGGCCTAGTAGAGACCAAATATTGACACGAGTGATTATGTTAGGTGCTAAGTAGCTTTATATTGTGTAATAAAAATTCTTTGTAAGTTTAGTTGAAATATTACAAAACAAAACATATCTTTAGTAGGTTTAGTGTAATGCTGATCTAGTTTCAAGCGTTTACCCGAACCGACACGAACTAGTTCAAGCGCAAACCGTGTTATCGTTTTAAATAGTTCATGTCGGTTCGGTTCAGATGTTAAGATGCTACATCGTAATAAAGCTATATAAATTTTGAATTTCGACAAACACACACACACACACACACACACACAAATGCTGCTGTGTTTCGTATGGTGAGTGTAGAGAACCGGACCCTTAATACTGGAAATGAGGCATTTCATCTTAGTCTTCAAGGGTGACAAGGCATCTGCATTTCGATTCTAAATTAAAGATAGACGTAGCCATAGCATTCAATTACAATCTGGTGGACTGTGTGCACGATTGTCACCCTTATTCTTAAAAAAAAACTTAAGTACTAGATTCCTAGATTCCTGCGAATGTTGTAGCATAATCTAATAAGTATATTTTTTCTAACCATCGTCGCCCAGGTAATTTAGGTACTTATCTTTAAATTAAAACCTATAAATACTGGGTACCGATCAACTTTTTTTAAGTGCACGACTGGATCTAGGTTTTTCGACGACACGCTAGCTGGTATGTATTAGACGCAAAGTTAGTCTATACAAATCACTCTGGCAGGTTGTTGGCCAATAATACTAATTGTATTATTATGTCGCTACTGAAAAATTAAGACGTGGTGACGAATCAATCGCGAGTGAGCGTTAAATAGTGCGTTTAGATGACTAAGAAAACTTACTATACATTCGAGTATATTTATAGAAGCATGGTTAATAAACGGGCACACATTCCACCTGATCTTAAGTTGATGCTGTGGTGGAGTACTTGGACACAAAATGTGGGTGTCTCTGGAGAGGCACCCACATTTTTCTTCCAGCAAGAACCTAAATCCAGATGCATTTACACCCCTAAAGGCAAAGATGGAACAGTATGATCGTTTCCCACCCTTAATTTTATAAAAATATAACCACATATTTCATATAATATTAAAACTATTAGGCATACGTTTAAGAACCAGTCTGTAAGGTAAACATACACAAAGACAAAAATGTGGTTATAAATATTAATATTAAAATACTAATAACTCAATTGACACTATTGCTTAATACCAATTAAAAATTGCTTATATTTTATTGCTGAGTTCAAGTAAGTAGCTATAGTTCAAGGGGACTCGTTAGTCAAGCAAAATAACAAGCGGTTTTTGGGACTGGGTGCGAGAGTCGAAGGTTTTTTTAGAATATGGGTGACAAACTAGCACATAGCCCACCTGACGCTAAGTGGGTGCTGTAGCCCATAGACATCTTTATCTATTTTAAGTAATAAATCAAAATGAGTCCAGTAAAAAGAGTTCTCTACACCCATCATACGAAACACAGCAGCATTAAACTTTTATTTCACGCTGATATTATGTGAGAGCGTGGGCCTTCTCCGGTCTTGCCTATCTATTCGTCATCACCATCATCATTACAGCCCTGCACAAGTCCACAGCTGAACATATGTAGGTCTCTCGCCCAAAGAATGCCACAAAGCACGGTCCTGAGTACACATCCTCCTGAGCATCCATCGACTCCTTGCATGTCTAATCAGATCATCACTCCACCTAGTGGGGGGCCGCCCTACACACGCCCTGCATAAAGGTTGTCTGAATGAAATCGCTTCCAGAGTGTAGTCCTCTCCATAGCTCGCTGAGCGACCTTGAGCTTCCTCATACTTCCAGCAGTGATGGACCACGTCTCAGATCCATAAATCATCACTGGCAACATGTAAACTGGTTATACAATCTTGTTTTCAAGTATTGAGGTGTACCTGACGAGAGGATGCGTCGTAATCTCCCGAACGCTGCCCAGCCGGTCGAAGTTGGATATACCTAGTCGGACTATTTGTCCCAAGTAAACATACTCTTCAACAACTTCTAGCTTAGTGCTGAACAACATCAAAAACTACTGGCATAGGTGAGACATAGACGTTACACATGATCTTTGCTTTGTCCCAAGTAAACATACTTGTCAACAACTTCTAGCTTAATGCTAAACAACAACAACAACTACCGTCATAGGTGAGACATAGACGTTACACATGATCTTTATTTTGTCCATTATCATCTTAAGACCTATCCATTGGGAGGCACTATTGAGGTCATTGAGCATAATACTTAGGTTCTTCAGCGATTATACCATAAGGACTAAATCGTCGGCAAATCATAGGTGACTGATGTACCCACCATTGATATTAATACCGTATCCCTTCCAGTCCAGTAGTTTGAAAACGTCTTCCAATGCAGCGGTGAACAGTTTGGGGGATATAACGCCACCCTATCTTACACCCCTTTGCAGTTGGGTAGGTTTCGTTCTCTGGTTCTGTACTCGGACAGCCATCGTAGTCCTACTGTACAAACACTTTAGCACTTCGATATACCGTCAGTCAACCTGGCACCGCTGAAGGGACTGAAGCATCACCCAAATTTCGACGGAATCAAGGGTTTTCTCATAATCCAATCCAAGGCAAAGTGGTAGATTGTACTCTTCGGACTTCTGTACAAATGGTCGAAAGGGTATATATGAGTTCTATGGTACTAAAGCCTTTTTGAAAACCAGCTTGTATGGGAGGCTGGAAGACGTCGAGTCTGCGTGCGAAACGATTCATAATGACTCTCGAAAACAGCACGTAGAGGCGGCTCAGAAAGGAAATCAACCACTGTCATAATTTCATACTGTCATAGTGAAGTCAATTTCATTTTTGTCGAACCAATGGGGTTCGACCAGGTCCAATTCTGTAGAAGGTCCAGGTCCGCTTTTGGAAGAAAGAGTTCATCATAAAGAGTCCCTCTCTCTCCATGAAATCGGCCAGTTGCTGGACCCTTGGGTTTCGTTGCCCTATTCCTAATTTCCCTACCCTCAGCTAACCGTTCTATCTTGTGCCTAATTTTGCGTTGAAGTCTCTCATTAACACCGTATACTGAATTTTCGAGGAATACATGGCTCTAGAGATATCCTCATACATTTTCCATCTCCTCATCGGGATGTGCCTAGGTTGGTGTACAGTTTGGTGATTCTGAGTATAAGGTACGCAACCCTTGTCGATACACTCCCAATCTTTACAACGTTGTTAACGAGAGACTTGTGGACCATAAATCCGACCCTCCTTGGGGTAGATGGTCGCCCTCCGGTGATAGAACAAGTTGCTGGATGCAAGGGTTACTGTGTTCTCCAACTCTATTTGGACCTCAAATAATCCTATTATAATATCTCAGCGCAACTTCTCTATCTCTTCTTTCAACTCCAGAATTTCTTCGTCAGCCCTCAAGGTGCGTGCGTTACATGTTGCCAGGTCGAGTCAACTTATGTGGCAACCGAACCTCCACCGGAGATTATTAGCATCCTCTGCCCCGCCGTTACTATGTTCGCCACCGTAGTCAGGAATAGCGGGGCAGCCGGGGACTGGGGGCCGTTTATTTATGTCATTTGTCATAGTTGCCAAGCTTGGCAAGCGGGTTTGCAACCGCAGTTTTTTATTGTAATTTTGCTGTTATCAAAAATATGCTGCTGCCCATCTTCTGTCTCAGTTTCCATCTGTGGTGTCTTACGACACCCACGGGAAGATATGGGGTAGTGGATATACTTACATCACCAACCATAATATTCTGCAGAATGGCTAGAAAATTCTAAGCTGTAAATGCCAAGCTGGAATGGTGTAAATCTTCTAGTTTTAAAAACTCGAAAAAAAAACCGCGAATATAGATTTCTTACTAAGTCCTCTATAAAATACAACAAGAAGTTAAGTTTTAATTATTGGCGGTGTTAGAGACTTACCACTCCATTTCGTGCCGTGGATGTCCTTAAATGTGATTATGGTAAATTCCAGAAAGGCCTGATTGGTATTAGTGTAGGTAGACTGTGTGTGTGACTCATACTAAAAAAAATGGTTTCTTTTGTCTCAACCATACCGGTGAAGAAACAAGTAAGATCTTATTCCTAATCGAGTTCTTGCGCAAACTTTATAACACTTGTGAGCACTCGACATTGAAGTTTTTTTGAACTGTCAACATTATACAGAGACTGGCCATCGAGCAACTTGGTAAGTAATGTTGAAAATAAGAGCTGTATTCTAATTCAAGTGTTACAAGATAACAAATTCAGGGGTACTAACATGAAAATATTTAGAAAGTGATCTCTTAGTTGTTTAATTTAATAGAATAAAAAAAAATAAGAAAAATTTGGTACTAAAAGAAAGATTTAAATGTAGATTTGAAGATAAAGATGTAATTACTAGTACATATACTTGCCGTTTAGTGGTGACGTAATAAAATCCACTAGAGTATATCATCCCGTGGGTGTCGTAAAAGGCGAGAAAAGGAAATGAAACAGGAGATGAGCAGAAGTATATTTCTGATAACAACTCAAAATAATCAAAATCTGCCGTTGCTGACCCGTCTTCCAAGGGTTTCTACTATAATAAATATCCCCACTATGAGGCAATCTAAGGAAAAGGCAGTAGACTTCAGCAGTAGACTTGTAATGAATAATTGAATGAATATTTTCTTGAACCGCGAGAGCTTGGGGATAAAGCTCTTCAATACTTCATAGTTCTCGACAGTGAAAGCAACATGTTTGAGAAATTAAAACATTTTAAGAATAATGATATAGTAGTACATAATATTGCGACCGCAACACTCAGTTCCTAACCATAAAACGAGTGTAAGTTGTTTACTTATACATACGATATTATTAAATATTGACATTTTATATTTTGATTTCTTATATTTACGCGAACACTACACATTTAAATAAAACTAGTTTTATTTAAATGTATAGTGTGTAGTTCTAAACTATTACTTATTTTAGTAATGAAAACAACATATTTCACAACTTGGAAATAAATCAAAATAAAACTTTTCATTTACAACGTTTTATTTTGGTTTTTCGTAATAATGTATTTTACTTATTTCATATTAGAATTCATAAATTCTATACTGATTTTATAGAAGAAACCGTAAACAATGCATTACACTCAGAATTATTATTGTTCTAAACTATTACTTATTTTAGTAAAGAAAACAACATATTTCACAATTTGGAAATAAATCAAAATAAAACTTTTCATTTACAACGTTTTATTTTTGGTTTTGCGTAATAATGTATTTTACTTATTTCATATTAGAATTCATAAATTCTTTACTGATTTTATAGAAGAAACCGTAAACAATGCATTACACTCAGAATTACGAAGTAATTAAACAATGTTGTAACAACAGAGTTTTAGTTAAACAGTTACTAAATTAGAAGAAAGTTCGTGTTCACTGAACCAAAGAATAGTATATGAAAAATTTACAGATTATTTCAATATATCTTATGATTTATTTTTCTTTTTTACAAATAAAAACTATAAAATTGATTATTTTATAAATAGATTGTTTCATCGCGTTTTTTTTAATATGGATAACAATGATTAAGAAGAGCAATTGAGAGTGTAATGTTGCACGATGTATACATATATATACATAACTTCATATGATATTGGTTTTATAAGAATATAAATTGATACATACATTATAAATGGTGTGTTTGATTAGGTGTGACTTGTTAGGTGAAGGATAAGTTTTTCATTATGTGATCAAGCCTTCGACTTTAAAATGTAAAAGCCATTACCTTTTTACATTTCACGTAAAAAATGCTTAAGTGAACGCATTCGATGGTTCACGAATTTGACTGCTGTAAATTTTTTAATTGACCAAGTAATTTTTGGCTTATATTCTCTTCACAACTAAAATCAATATTACTTAATATTACTTATTAATCAATAATAAGCCCGATCAAGAATTTGATCCCCGCCGGCATCAATGAAATTAGTTAATTGCAATTTTAAGTGCTGGTTTACCACGTGAGCTACGGTGAAGGAAAACAACGTGATGCAACCAGCACGTCTGAGAAATAAAAAAAATTCGAGGACATGTGAAGGTCGCCAACACGCTCAAGCAGCGCGTTGGACTAATTACTCCATAAACCTTTCAGAATTGAGAGGTCTCCGTAAAACTATGAATAAACTACGTTATAGGCCGTAACTTTTACTTAACTTTATAGCGATCTAAATAAAATGTAAGAAGAATAAGAAACAAAACATACATAAAAATAAACTCTCACGCCTGATACCCAGAGGAGTAGACAGAGACTGCGGACTTACATTTGGTACGATCTTGACACACCTCTCCTGCTTCTTTCACAACCATATATCTACGCATACATGCTTGTTTGGTTAAGGCTACTCATAACTTGGCTAATCGTTCAAATGTCGCCAATTTGATCAATAAACTTTCTAGGAAGTCGAGTCCCTTGCCAACTCTGCCACTCATTTCTGCACCATAAATTTCCTTTATCACTCTTTCTTCATTTATTCTTTCTACGAGTTGAAACCACTGAAGCAATCCTTTGTTAATCATCTTGCGGACCATACTTTTCTCTAATCAAATATAAAACAAGTACCTAATTTTTTTAATGAACTGACTCACGAAGTACAAAAAAGATGTATTCCTCTATATTATTTTACCAAGAACCTTAATAAAAATGCGCATATAACAAATTATTAGGAAAATTGAGAACCATTTTTTAGGTCAGTAAAGAAAATTACATTTGGTATCCAACGAACGTCTACCTGTAATTTATTTAGCGATCTAAGCGAATTGAACTTATCTTGCTCAGGCGCTTATCCGCCCTTACGTACTCGTTTTCAATGCTTTCGAAAAGACAGGTCACACAAACAGATCAGTAACTCATCAATTTTTGTATTTGCAGCATTTTTGCTCCTGCTGACATTCAATCCATGGAACCGCGACGTACAAGGCATTTACTATAACAACTAAGTCAAGCGGTAGTCACTATATTAAACGTTGTAGGGCCTTTGCTACCTATCGTTACTTAGATACTTATGGCACAGGTTGCCAAATCGCACGATTGCCCTACTCTGTGAGGGGTCGTCTAAAATAGTGGTCGCACGTCATGTATAAAATAGTGGTCGCACTATTCTAAATACTATTTGAACTACGAGCTAAGACCCGTGTTACATCCCAAAAAAGCAAACATATTTTCTAAACACAAAACAATTACTAAATTTATAATTAAATAACATCAATAAATACGCGAATGTTTTGATCAATGAGGAATATATATATGTGTATGCAATACAATACCTATATATTTATTGTACACTAAGAGAAAAAAATAACATAACAAGTAAAAAACAAAAGGCGGTCTTATTGCTATACAAAAATTTCTTCCAGACAACCTAAATAGGAAATAAAAACAAGTGAAAAGTTAATTAGTGAGTAGAGTGCACTATAAATAATATTATAACCTAAAATCTAAAATATCTATTAAAATACTAGTATTAAATTGTAACAAATTAAGAATATCATAATAAAATATGGTTTATTCTTATTTAGATAACATTAGTTTAATAAATGTATCTAAAAATAAACAAATCAAGTTAAAATATAATTAAAAAAAACAAGAAATACAAAATTAACGTTCATCTAAAATATAAACCAATCAGTTACCTGACATCATAAATGCAAAATAATGTGTCGTTTTAGCTACTTTGTTTTTGTTTTTGTTTGGTATTACATTGATATTTTGTTTTTCTTAAATTTTAGAAGCTAATAACTAAACTTGAATTATATATATATTTAAGAAAATGGTGATTTAGATTGAGTTAAGCCTTTAGGTAACCTACATAAGGGGTTAAGTGTGCGCTACGGGAGTTGCTCATCGATTGAATAAAAGTCAATTTCGTGCACATGTATTAATTGCATATCATTATGAAATACGGCTTTCTATTTTGGCATAAAAATTATGAACTTTATTATGTTTTCATTATATTAAATCTCTCTGATTTATATCACACTAATGAAGCATGTAAAAAAGGAAAATACGTTAAAGAAGTAAGCTTTGAAAATCTCCTAAAACAATAACTTAAAGTAGGACAGTTGTAAGAAACCCGCGAAAATGAAAATGTCAAATTACCACAGATTATACATAATAAATGTATATCAGGCACATAATATGCGTTCGAAAATCGAAAACTCTCACTATCGGGTAACAGTTGCGAAAGCCAAGGTCAGATATGTGTGTCTCAACTCACCCCAAGGCCGATCGAAGGTCGCGCGCAGTGGAGTGGCTCAATTGGTACCGTAGCTCGTTCACTACTGAGAGTCGCGCCGGCGCAGCTGAGCGATTTCACAACCCTGGTATAGTGGTTGGTGTCTTAATATTTCGCAGTGACTATAAATTGGTAGAGGCAGATCGAAACAAATCTTAAAATTGACAGTGTTTGGGAGTTATTTATTATAAGCAAGATAATATATAAGATCTGATTACATATTCAAATAAGGTGCAAATTTTTAATAATTTTATATATTTACGTGAATACTATATCGAAAAAAATCAAAATATTTGTTTTTATTTTTTATTATTAACTCTCGGTGTTTCGTCACAGTGGACTTAAATTTTTGGTATGCACAAAGTTCACAGGAAGTATAAGAGACCGCTTTCCAGTCGCGAGGCTTGATTTCAAAGCTATATAAGCCTTTTATGAGACTGAAATAGTGTCATAATTCAGAAATTTGATCACTTCAAACCTCATTACAAATTATGTCAAATAAATATAAATCAGCAGAGAATGAGATAAAAGAACACATAATGGCCATGGATAATCTGATAAAGTCATCTAAATATAACGAGGAACGTTTTGACTATTTATTAAAATATCAAAATGAATATCAGCGCTCAATGCCAGGTTCTTTAGGGACAGTGTGTGCTAATAATATGACAAGCAGTAATACTTCATTTTCTTTACCTACACTCTATGACAGTATACCATAACAAAGCAGATAAATTTAAAAAGTAATTCCTTTAATGAAAAAAATAATGTTATTGTGTATAGTGATGACATAGGCAAAACCTTGGGAATATCATTTTTTTTTATAGGATAGGGTGACAAACGAGCACACAGTCCACCTGATGGTAAGTGGTTGCTGTGACCCATAGACATCTACATCTATCTTCAATAAAGAATCAAAATGCAAATGCGTTGTCACCCGTGAGGACTAAGATGGAATGACTCTTTTCCAGTAAAAAGGGTCTCCGGTTCTCTACACTCACCATACGAAACACAGCAGTGTTAAGCTGCTATTTTACGCCGGTATTCTGTGAGAGCGTGGTCCTTCCCCGGTCGAGCCCACCTATTCGTACTACAACTATACTACTAATATAGCTGCAGCATGGCTCTACCACGTAAATAACTGTTTTAAATAACTGTTTAAAAGGGCAACATATTACTGCATGCCTGGAGCATCATTCAGTGATATTATGAATAAAATTTTAACTAGTAAATTTACCCCTAATAGTATATTAATAACTTTATATAGATAAATTTCATTTGATCGATAATAATAATTCAACTAAGAAGTTTTTGACAAGAGATAGGTATTAACTATCAAAGTTTAGTTTAAGACTGGTGGCAAATACGCTATCTTATTATTTTTATTTTAACCCAGCCAATTTTTTGGCTACCTTGACACCTGCTTAAATTAGATAATAAGGCAATGAGGTAATCTCTAGCAAAGATAATTTAAATACCTTAGAATACAACTCAACAATACTTAACTGTGTAATTTCATAAAATAGCAATAATAAAGACTGTATTAACCTGGTGCATCAAAATGTACAAGGTATGTTAGGCAAAGAACTAGAAATTGAATTATTTTTAAATAGTAACTATATACATATTTTATGTATTACTGAACATTGGTTGAAAGATTACAACTCCATATTTAATTTCAATAATTACCAGGTGGTCAGTTCTTTCAATAGAAATACTAAATTACGTGGTGGCTCCTTAATATTAGCTAATAAATCCATATCATGTAAAGAACATAAATATATTATGAGCCTCTCTGCGAACTGTAGAAATGGCATGTGTTGAGCTTGAGCACCTTATTGTTGTCAGTGTTTACAGACCCCCATGTTCAAGGTATGATACCTTTGAAAAAATTATGGAAGAAGCTTTATTTAAGCTTAATAAACAGAATAAATCTCTTGTAGTATGCGGAGACTTTAATTTTATAGGCGAGGGGGCAAACGAGCATACGGCTCACCTGATGGTAAGTGACTACTGCCACCCATGAACAACTGCAACACCAAGGGAATTGCAGGTGCGTTGCCGGCCTTTTAGAAAGGAGTAAGCTCTTTTCTTGAAGGTCCCTAAGTCATATCGGTCCGGAAAAATCGCCGGTGGTAGGCTATTCCCCAGAGAGGTCGTACGTGGAAGAAAACTCCTAGTGAAACGTACAGTGGTGGACCGCCAGATGGTATGGATGGTATCGGGAATTTTGCCGCGATTGCGTTGGTGAAATTTGGCGGCTGGGATTAATCCGAACAATTCCTCAGAGTACTCCCCGTGGTAGATGCGAAATAAAATGCAAAGGGATGCAACATCTCTTCGCAGCGCCTTTGAATCGAGCTGATCGGAAAGGACTCGGTCGTTGACGATTCGAGCCGCTATGTGCTGGATGCGGTCAAGAGCTGGCACTGGGGAACCCCAGCCCAGAGATGGGAACAGTGTTCCATGTGAGGCCTAACCTGCGACTTCTAAAGTCATAGGCGGTGTGCTGGCATGAAAAAGTGTCCCGCTCTGCTGAGCACGCCAAGCTTTTTAGAGGCCAATTTGGCCTTCTCTTCCAAGTGAACACGAAACTGCACGTCACTCGATATGTTGACGCTGAGGATTCCGATATGCCTCGAAACTGAGGAGATACGACAAAGGGGTCCTTTTTAGTTCGCAAACTTGTGTCTTCTGAGGATTAAACTAGACTAGATTTAGTCGCCCCCAATCCAAGACTTTGTTCAGCAAAGACTCGACTTCAGACAAAAGTTTGTTACGGTACTCGGTGACGTTTTCCCGAGAAATATTGGCACGGTCGGTGTATATAGAGCATCACCAGTGTTGTCACCCGCATAGCAAGGAATGTCACCGGTTTGCAACATATCTTTGATATGCAGAAGAAACAGCGTTGGTGATAGCACGCAGCCTTGTGGAACACCAGCGTTAATAGGCTTGTAATCGGAGCATGCACCGTCTACTACGACCTTGATACTCCGATCAGCCAGAAAACTGGTGATCCAATTGCAGAATTCTTGGGAAGCTCATAGGAAGGAAGCTTGAAAGAAGCGCTTTGTGCCAGACCCGATTGAAAACCTTCGCTATGTCCAAACTAACGGCCAATGCGTCCCCTTGGACTCGATCGCCTGCGCCCATCTATGTTAGTAAACAAGAGGATCACCAGCTGAGTGACTCCGACAGAAACCGTACTGGCGGTCACTAATCAGCAAGTGCTCCTCAAGATACCGCATGAGCTGGCAGTTAATAATGGACTCCATTATTTTCGAGAACAAGGAGGCGATGACGATAGGCCTGTAGTTGGACGGATCAGAGCGATTACCTTTTTAGGATCGGGTGCACGAAAGCTGTCTTCCATGAATTCGGACAACGCCTAGGGAGTAGGAGTACCGGAAAAGACGCGATAGAACCGGTGCCAACTCTGGAGCGCACATCCTCAGCACAATTGGCGGGATTCCGTCAGGCCCACTCGATTTGTGGATGTCCAGAGAGAGGAGTGCTTAGCGTAGTGAGCACTGTGTGAATCGCACATCAGGCACGGAGCACTCACACTGCGGGATGGTTGTATTCCACCCGTCATCGAGAGTCGAGTTGGACGCAAAATGGAGCCTAAAAGTTCGGCTTTCTCTTTTGCGGCGTATCCTGTAGACTTCCCGATACGTCGGTGCTTCAAGTCAGCTATATGTTCTTTTACGCGGGTTTTATAGACCCACTTTAGATAGACTTGACTTGAAGCACCGACATATCGGGAAGTCTGCAGTTTGTAAACATGTTCAAGATCGTCCCCGCCATTACATTAGATTTGATAGACCATAAATCCTGCAAAAGAACACCGATTCCTACCAAGGATGATTCGTGAGGCTATTGAAATTATAAAAATCCTAATTTCAATAGAGAAGATGGATGGGTGCTGCCATCTGCTTGTGATCCTATAATTAATAAAATTAAATCCAAACCCAAGCATACAACTGCAAGACTTCAAGATACTAGAAGCTCATTCTATGTAGATCGAACCAAAACTTAATATTAAAAACTGAAGGTAGCCGGGCTAAGTACGACATCGGACGTCAAACACCTCAGTCCCCCGTGACCATGGGTGCTGTAAAGCACCCGAAACGTCGGGAATTAAAAGTTAAAATTAAACGCGATATAATCCGTAAAATTAGTTTCATTTAATGTGTAGTCTTCGCGTAAATATAAGAAAACATTAATTTTTTTAATAACAATAAATTACTCCATAAAAATCAATTTGGTATCACAAGGGGTAGGTCGACGACTGACGCAAGTGTCGACCTTATGAAATATATTTTAATGCCTGGGAGAGTTCACAAGATGCCTAAGGTATTTTTTGTGATCTTCCCAAGGCTTTCGATTGTGTTCATCATGAGATATTAATCAGGAAACTACAACATTCCGGTGTCAAAAATATTGCGCTTAGACTTATTATTTCATATTTAAATGACAGAACAAAGTAGTATCAATGGGCGTTCCTCAGGGCTCGATTGTTGGCTCATTCCTGTTCTTAGTATACACTAAGAATAAATATACACTAAGAAGAATGAGCCAATAATCATACATTAATGAATTACCTTATCTTGTAGGGACAATCACGATATAGTATTATTTGATGATGATACCTCTTTAATTTTCAAACTCAAACGACAGTCAATTAATTTTGACAATGTAAATAATGCTCTTTCGAAATTAGTACATTGTTTTTTTTTATAGGATAAGGGTGACAAACGAGCACATAGTCCACCACATGGTAAGTGGTTGCTGTGACCCATAGACATCTACATCTATCCTCAATTACGAATTTAAATGCAGATGCGTTGTCACCCGTAATGACTAAGATGGAATGCCTCGTTTCCAGTAAAAGGGTATCCGGTTTTCTACACTCATCACACGAAATACAGCTGCCGGACTATACTCTCGCTGGTATTCTGTGAAGTATAGTCCTTCCCGGTCGAGCTGACCTATTTGTGCTACAACCAAAATATAGCGACAGCATGACTTTACCACGTATAAGATTTAGATTTTGCTATTGTCGCTGTAAGAAAATCTCGGCTGTAAAAAATACACTCGCCATACGAAACACAGCACGGGGACTGACCATGGGTGCTGTAAAGCACCCGAAACGTCGGGAATTAATATAGAAATAAGTTAATTAAACGCAATATAATCCGTAAAAGTAGTTTTATTCAATGTGTAGTGTTCGCGTAAATATAAGGAATCATTATGTTAACACAAAATGTATTAAATTTACAATACCTAATGTTAAACATTCAAATACCAATGTGCTCTTAAATGGGTGTCTTGTGGATACCACTGTTTTCCTTGGTGTTACTATTGACGCGAAGCTTCAATGGGGCCCCCATATATACAAATTAGCAATCAGACTTAGTTCTACAGCATATTCTGTAAGAAAGATTAGAAGTCTCACCAATGTTGAAACAGCTAGATTAGTTTATTGTAGTTACTTTCTTAGCGTTATGTCTTATGGAATTTTGCAATGGGGTAATGCGACTGACATCGAAGCTATATATATTTTGCAAAAGAGAGCCATACGGGCGATTTATAATTTAAATTGTAATGAGTCCCTAAGAGAAAAATTTAAAGAAATGAACATATTAACATTGGCATCGCAATATATTTATTAAAATGTAATGTATTTACATAAAAATATAAATAGCTTTGGTAAGAATAAAGATGTTCATACTTTAAATACTAGGAACAAACATAAGCTTGTAATACCAGTTACTAGACTCCACAGAATCAGTAATTAATTTATGGGGCAATGTATACGCTTTTACAACAAAATCCCAGAAAATGTACAAAATTTGTCAATAAACAAGTTTAAATGTTTTATTAAAGAAAAATTGTACAAAAAGGGTTATTACAATATCAAAGAATACATAAGTGAAAAAAACCCCTGGGAATGAGGTCATCGCCACCATGCTGGTTCTATTAAAACTCATTTAAAATTTGTACAAACAAAATGATTGTAAAGTGAAATATGTTTAAAAAAGTCCCGCTGGGTTTCTTGCTGGTTCTTCCCAGGACGGAGGTATTTTCTGAACCAGTGGTAAATAAAAAAAACTTTCAATAAGTTTTATGTAATAATCTATATTGAATGAAAACTATTCTATTCTATTCTTTTGACCAACATCAAAAACATTACCAAAACCTGCTGCAGTTCAACATTCACCATTAGGTTTGCTACAACTACTCCTTGTAAAATTAAACTTGTAAAAGCCAACTTCAAATAACTATTTTTTTGTAAGATTAAGGTGATAAACGAGCACAAAGACTACCTGATGGTAAGAAGGGTGCTGTGGGCAGGCATTGTCACCACTGAGTACTAAGATGGAATGCCTCATTTCCTGTAAAAAGGGTGTCCGGTTTTCTACACTCATCATACGAAATACAGCTGCCGGAGTATACTCTCGCTGGTATTCTGTGAGAGTATAGTCCTTCCCCGGTCGAGCCGACCTATTCGTGCTACAACCAAAATATAGCGACAGCATGACTTTACCACGTATAAGATTTAGATTTTGCTATTTTCGCTGTAAGAAAATCTCAGCAAAGACTGCGTGTAATACATTCATATTTAATGTAAGCATACTAAAAATATGTAAGCGTTTTGCGATCAAGTAGCGGCTTTGCCAACTAGAGATGAATCGCTTGTTATATATATAAAAAGTTGGAATGTCTACTCTGCAATATCGAAATAACTAACTTCTATGAAGCTAGGTGTGTTATGCGTATGCAATAAATTCATGAATGATCATTTTTAAAATTTTGTCTATCTGTCTCACGGTCTGGGTTGCCTTGAGCCAATCTTGGGAACGCCTGAAACAATTGTGACGAAACTAAGAATAAATGGAGAGCAGTGCCAGGAGATATCAAAGTTATTTCATCCGAAAAACATGAAGGCTGTGGTTTTTAAGTAAATAAATTAATCAAAAAAAAAAAGTTTTCGGTTTGCTATTTTATACTTTTTCTTCATCTCTAAAAGTTTTGATGCAAATCGATTTTTACTTTTTAATTTAAATTTTCAAAGGATAATTAGATAAGACATTTATTACTGTAATTAATAGATCTTTAATTGTTATTATAAGCTATTTCCCATATGGCACATGCTTTTTGAGATAAAAGTTTAAAGCGGAGTAAAACGCGACCGGGAATAGAATAGAATAATTTTATATAAATTATCACATAATACTTATTATTTTGTAGAAATTTTATATGAATTATAACAGAACCGGCATGGTAGCGATCACCTTATTCCCAGGGGTTTCATTAATGTATTCCTTAATTTTTTCAATTCATTCATGTTTTCCTTTTTGTACAACTTTTCTTTAATAAAACTTTTAAACTGGTTATTTGACAAACTTTGAACATTTAGTTGTAAATGCGTATTCACACCTATTACCCCATAAATAAATTACTAATTTTTGTTTATTTATTTAAAATTTATTAACCTCACATACATATATAGAAAAAAGGTTCTCGAGTGGCAGCCTCGTACCGGTAGGCGAAATGTAGGGCGACCCTCCACTAGATGGAGTGACGACCTGGTAAGACATGCAGGAATTCGATGGATGCAGGTGGCTCAGGACCGTGCTTTGTGGCATTCCTTGGGGGAGGCCTATGTTCAGCATTGGACTTGTGAAGGGCTGTTATGATGATGATGATGAACCTCACATTTTAAGTACAGGATTAAAAGGCGGACTTAATGCTAAAAGCATTCTCTGCCAGTCGACCTTAGGGCAGTGATAGAACTACGAAGGCGGTTACAAAGAAATTAAATATATATACACACATACATATAAATGGCTATACGTAAATACATATACGTGGCTAAAAGCTAGTTTTATATTTAAATAAAATTAATGTACCTGTAAATCTGAGATAACCATAATTTATTACACGTTTTACGTTATGTTTAAGATTTGCTGTTAAATTCTAGCTTAAAACGTAAGAAATGAAAACTGTTTGTGGTTAAGGCGACAAATGTTTTAGTGTATTGGTGTATATTATTTCATTTCATACCAGTCTTTATGTCTTTAAAATGGTATTGTAAACATCTTTGTATAGTCATGTTTCAAACAGATGAATATTTTCCTTTAAAAATAAAAAGGAAAAGAATTGTAATTTTAAAAGTAACAAAAATTATAAAGAATTTGTTTTACCAGGAAATACTTCTGTATCTTAGATAAATATCCAGACGCGGTACACTTTTTTTTGCATTAACTACGGCCTATCAAAATCCACTGCAGCACATTCATAGGCTTTGTCAATAGTTTGCCATTGTTTCCACGGTTGATAGGCGGTTGGCAATCACATTTTTTATTCACTTGTTATCAGTATGATAATTTTTAATATTTTTATAGGAGTCTAATATACACTTAATAATTATGATTCATTTATTGATATTTTTATTTATTTATTGATTACTGCCTCTGGGTTTAGCTAAAATGTGGTTTACAGACACCAGTATCTATATCGTTTCAATAACAGCATAGCTCCACCAAGTGACGATAATGATGAAAGTTACAGGTTGCTATTGTTGTCCTCCTTGTATGTATTGCAGCTCATGCAGTATAACAGTATGTCTAACAGATTCTGATGCTGATGTTACAGGTACATTAATAATAATATAATGATGACATTTACCTTTCAGCCTTTTGACTACTAATTTTTTAAGCTATTATAAGTCAGTGCTTTACCACAATCCCACCTGCTGGTAAATAGTGATGTAACCAAAGATCGTTTAACGCACTGACTGATTCACGCTTGTATTGAAGACCCACATTGTAATCAGATGCAAGGATAAATGCTGTTAACTTATTCCACTTTTACGGTTTGCATGAGGAACGTTGAAGCAAACCGTTTGATCCGACTGAGTTGTCTGATGTAGGAAGGGAGAGGGCGAAATTAAGTTACGCAATACCTGCGTACACTCTTTGAAATATATCCTGTAGAACATTGAAAGGCTGAGTATTTTGCGCCTGTGCTGGAGACTGTTAATATTGGCCTTAACAACTACAGCAACTACAGCAACTAAGTGGTATTTAGCAGCACCAGTCCATATAATATGGCAGCAATACTACGTGCATGAACGGAATTGCGCTTTAATATAGTAAAAGCAGCTGTCCCAGGATACCGCCACACCTTTGTAAGTACACCTGACTTTTTTGTAGCTACTTTGGCCCAGGACGCAATGAATCTCCAAAAGTTCAGTTATAAGGTAATCTCAAGCCCCAATCACTAAAGGTGGTCGGTTATAGTAAACATGTATTATATGGTCATATAATTAACGACTGGTCTGTAGCACAGTAACTAAGTGTTTAGCTACAGTGCTTCGCAGGTACGGACTCATATGGAACAAGTAATTGTACAAACAATTGCTTCTGATCTGTTGGTTCAAGTGCAATTTATTTATGTTAAATACCTTGGTACAGAAGAAATTCATAGTGTAATTTTTTTCTATAGAATAGGGGTAAAAACGAGCACACAGTCCACCTGATGGTAATTGGATGCTGTGGCCCATAGACATCTACATCTATCCTCGATTACGAATCAAAAGGTAAATATGCTGCCACCCCCGAGGACTAAGATGGAATGCCTCGTTTCCAGTAAAAAGGATCTTAACAGAATAAAAATATCTTCAAAATATTAATGAAATTGAAACAGAAATAAATAATTCTTTTTCATTTCAATGAATATAAAAAAATGTGGCATAATAAGCTAGTCATTCAACGGTTCCTTTTGATCATATATGCAAACTTACAAAATGGCAGATCTCTTTTTCTGCCTTAGAATCAGGGCAGGTTGGTACTACCCTCTTACCCTCTTACTATTTCAACAAGCAGCGTTCACTGTTGATTAAATAATTTTATATTTTTTTTTTAAAACATGGGGGTAACCACACTACGATCTTCTACTGTATCGTGGAGGCAGTTTACATACATAAATTGCACAAGGACAAACATCCAGACCCGGAACAATTACTTGTACGCTACAAATACTTGTTCCGTGCGGTATTAGAACCCACGGCTCTCAGCGCCGTAACTCATAGCTAAGCCACTGCGCCTCGGAGCCGACGAATATGTAATTGAAGGGTAAGAGAATCAGGATAATTGATGAAATAAGGAAAGATAAATCAAAGAAGAGGCATTTTGTTTTAGTCCTGTCTAGAAGTTTTTTATAGAAGAGGGGGCAACCGAGCATGCGGCTCACCTGATGGTAAGTGACTACAACGAGTGACTAGTGAGTGACAATGCACGTAGAGCCTACCGATCCTGCTACCCGTACAGGTTATCAAATTTCCACTGCTAAACATATGCCTCCCCATAGATTACCTCATAATGGAGATATTTGCCATTGTTGCCACGTTTGCCAGGCGGGTTGGTAACAGCAGCTTTTTAAAATTTTGGTTGTTATTAAGAAGACGTTGCTGTGCATCTTCTGGTTTGTTTCCCTCTGTCGCCTGTTACGACACCCACGGGACAATATTGGGTAATGAATATTCTTATACCGCCACAGCACGGAGGCTAATTAATAGAAAAATTTGTGCAGCTAAAAATATTTTATAATCCGCGGATTATATAAGGTTATGTTAATTTTACGCGAATAAATTACATAATTTAAATAATACGTGTAAATAATTCAACGCATAGCTCGTTAATGAATTAATTCTTTGTTCTTAAACTTTATGTAATCTCTAGATATAAAAATCAATTGTCCGTTAGTCTCGCTAAAACTCGAAAATGGCTCGACCGCTTTTGATGAAATTTTTTGTGTGTGCTTAAGTGGGTCCCTGGATGGTTTAGATTCACAATTGGACCCGGTAGGTGGCGCTTTTGTCGAGATCCAGAAATCACCCGTGCGAAGCTGGGGCGGATAGCTAGTTCAAAATAAAAATAGTAATAAGTGAATGATTACACATACACCGCCATTTTTAGTGTATCATTTATTTAATAGGAGTATATAATTGCCATTTTGTGTGGCAAATAAACCAAAAATATATTTAATAAAAGGAATATTTAAAGATTAACCCTATTGTCTTTATATTTTTAAAAAAAAAAACTATTCAACAAGTTCGTTAAAGACATTTTCTATTGCATTCCGAATTCCAACTACAACTATTTCGATGTTGATATGGTTTGTTGGACAACATGAGTCTCGCGTTATCATGAAGCAATAAAGGTGATAATCCATTCAAGAGGTGGGGCTAATTTTTCAAAAATTTCTTCTATACTGATCGTAATTTTATATCGTACGTATACCACTAATCAATTCATATCTATTTCATGAAACTGTACTATACCAACTAACTGTATAACTATAATTAATTACAATATTAATACAACATCTCTAAACATGCACTACATTGTTTTACTTGAGTAAAACTACAATCAAAAGATCTTGTGGCCTCTGATTAATTATCCCATATCATCTCGATTGTTGTGAGAGGCGACAGAAAGAAAAGAAATAGGAGCATCATCTTTCCATCTTCCCGATAACAGCTGAAAATAATAAAAAATGCGGTTGCAAGCTTGTCAGCCAAGCGTGGCAACTATGGGTATATGAGGGATTAACTATGAGGCAATCTATGGAGGAGATATGTGCTGAGCATAGGCTTCCTAAACTCCAGCATAGTAGACATTGATAGGCTGTATTGATGATGATGATGATACTAGATGTAAAATATTTTAGACGGGCTGCAGTAGCAGCGAAAACATGCGAGATGTTTTGTAATGAAATTGTCAATACGTTTGCCAAATCGTCCCTATAATGGGAGAGCCCCCTATGGGTTAATAAATACGAAAGAAATAAGCTAATTATGCTCTTATTAACAACATGTTTCAAAGTGCTGTGAGATAAATTAATATTGTCTTATTTGTTAGTTTATAATAAGTCTCATGCTTAAACTAGAATCTGATTCACGAAAGAAGTCCCGCGGAAATTTGCGTACTACAATCTAAAGTATGGCATCTAACGGCGGTGTGTTCCACCCGTCATCGAGAGTCGAGTTGGACACAAAGAGAGACCCTAAGAGATCGGCTTTCTCTTTTGCGGCATGGGCCAGTGAGTCGTCCTCTCTGTCTCTGAAGAGATGGCTGACAGAAACTCCCTTGGACAGCCTTGGCAAGAGACCAGTTGAAGTTTTGGTCAAAGAATGCACGGGCTCACGGAATCAAATCTACCGATGTGCTCTGATCTCGCCTTGGTAATGAATCTTTTGAAGGACCTGGAGGCGGAATTATACTTTTTTTAAGAGCGCTTGTATTTAAATCCCGAAACGTTGATGCATCAGCCCAGGCCCGGTAGCAGTCTTGCTTATAGTGTCATGTTATTTTACAGGAGCGATTAAACCATGGCTGGGATCTGCCTCCGATGGGCACCACAGAAGATGGAATAAATAGTTCCATACCTGAAGTACCACATCAGCGATAGAATCAGCTACAACGCTGGGATCGTCGGGCGAGGATGGTAGGATGCAAAAAAAGACTGTATCCTATCCCAATCGGCCGACCTATAGTGCCAAATACAGCGGCAGCCTGCAGAATGCAACCGCGACGTTAGCGTGAGTGGCACCACACTCCGGACTAGACAATCGGACCATTGTCAAGCCAAGAGGGGCGTCGACGGAAACCTGATATCCGTCCGGATGAGAGGTCAGCAGAAGATCCAACAGGGTGTATGATCCTTCACATCTGAAATCCGCATAAGCGAAGTAACCAGCTGTGTAAGACCATATGCCAAGGCAATGTCACAATGCCATTCGGCGTGGTGGGCGTTAAAATCGCCAAGGATCACGATCTCTGCTGATGGGATCTGCTGTAGCAAGGAATCTGTAGCCATTTGGACGTGGTCGATGAGTCGGCCTGTTTCGGCATTACCGCTATGGGACTTATAGACTCACTCATAGACGCGCGGATGGTTGTAGCTGTCTATGCGCAGCCAAAGGACTTCAAGACCCCGAGGCGTCGAGAACAGATGTCCTCTCTGACGTATACGCAAACTCCAGCACGAGACACAAAGGAGTGTTCCAATTTGTACCCTGAGTAGAAAAGATACGAATTATCAGCCGGAGAGAACACCTGCGTCTCTGTCAGAAAGAAAATGGCCGGCTTAGACGTCTCCAGATGGTAGTGGACGGCGTTAAAGTTTGAATGAAGTCCCCTGATATTGCAGAAATTCACGGATCGTTTGCCCCGAGCAGTTTTTTTGTTGAGCGGAATTTTGAGAGAACCTAACCTTTTTTTTACATGGGTAAATGCCTACGTATACCCGCCTCGCGAGGGCAAAGACGGGTTATGTCGGACTCGCACCAACTAAAACCCTATGGTGTTCCACGTTCGTCGCATATTGGTAGGGCTACGGGAACGCTTTCGCGAACATTGCGGCCCCACTAGCGCTGGCCGCTCCATGGCGGACCCTCCTGGGAGAGGACTACTCCTCCCCATCTCCTTCTCACGTAAGGCGCACCAGAACACATGGCGCCCTCCTCCGCGGCCTCCAACTTCACATGCGCAACGAACGCCCCGTGTCCGATGCGCGAAGGCCATGGTGCCAGGAAAACTAGCACTCAGATGCACCAGACTTCCTGACCCTAGCGGCGGATCTGTTCTATGGCACCGCCGCCAACCAAGATTCGGCTGCGAAGGGTGGGGAGTGGCGCCTCGCAATACTAACTCCTCTCCCCGCGGCTGGTGCAGCCCCATCAGAGTCGCGGAGGATAGGGCGAGTGGCGCATCGCCATACCAACACTCCTCTTCCTCCGCGACTCTACCTCGGCTGCAGCGGTAGGGCATGAGGACAACACCTCGCCGCAGCCCACCGACACACATCCGAAGTTGGCTCGCCAAGCCCACTTGGAGTAGCCACCTCAGGCAGGCTCTACACCACGGGCCAGCAAGGGTTTTCTCTTTGTTCACCGCGGGTGACCAAGCCACGGTTACTAAGCCCCCTCCACGACAAGATGGGAACCCGTTCGGGAGAACATAACCTAACCTAACCTTTTTTTAATGGCGAAATCCACATGGATACCTCTGGCTGCGGGCAACCGAAGGTTATGCTGGACTCCTACCGGCTAAAACCCACGGTGGTCTCCATCAGCGTGTACGAGGGTCCCGGGATCTCCGTTCGGAACGCAACCGGGGCCCCTCTCTCGCTTTGCTTTATTGGATTCGGTTGCACATCCTCGCATCCATATCCGCCAGTATATCTAGGGGTGGAAAGCAAGCCAGGACTGTTGCCGCCTCAAAAGATATCGTGCGGTATCCTCGCACGATCCGTATAGCCATCCTCCGCTGGACACTGTAGATTTTAGATCTACAGCGCCGGATGGCTAGCCTTTTCGCCCACAAAGGTGCCCCGTATAAGGCTACGGAACGTACTACCCCCGCATAGAGGCGGCGTATTTCTCCTCAATCCCCTAGATTGGGCAGCAGTCTGCATAGCACCCACCACCCTCTCAATCCGGGGACTAGGCGCTCAAAGTGCTCTTCGAAGCTCTAGCGACTGTCCAGGTGGAGCCCTAGGTACTTCATGCACCGCCTCACTCTGACTACAGACCCGCCCACGTAGACGCACGAGTCGGGTGGATCCCTGCTCCGAGGTTATTTGTGAAACCATAAGGCCTCGGTCTTATGAGGCGCTATTTCTAGACCCAACTCGTGGATTTTGGCGACGACGACTTCCGTCCCAAGCTCAGCGAGCTCCTTGGTCCCTCAGGTGACCCCGCTGGCGACCACCAGTGTGTCGTCGGCATAGCACACGATATTTACGCCAGCAGGAAGGTCGACACGCAGAACCGCACAGTACGCGAGGTTCCACAGTAGCGGACTCAGCACTGAGCCCTGCGGAACCCTACGTTTGATCTCCCTCCGGATATTCCTACCATCTTGCCCCATGTACAGAATGTACCTGTCGCGCAAGTAGTCCCCGATTACGCCTTGCAGGTAGGCAGGCACCTGATGGTGTGCTAATGCCCTCCTTATTGTATCCTTATCCCAGGGTAGAGAGTTAAAGGCGTTGACAATATCAAGGCTTATCGCCAACGCCACATCACCCTCGGATACTGCTTGTTCTGACAGGGAGCGAACGCGCATAATGGCATCTACAGTGGAACGCTCCTGTCGGAATCCAAATTGGCTATCTGCCAAATCGGGACCGACGCGCGACAGATGTCCATTGAGCCGAGTGGCAACTATCCTTTCGAACAATTTGCCAATTTCGTTCAACAGGCATATGGGACGATACGCGGTGGGAGAATCAGGCCCTGCCTTCCTTCTTCAAGAGGACCAACCTTGCTACTTTGCATGCTGTGGGAACTTAGAACTCCGCAGACAGCCGGTAAACAGCTGTCTTAACCTGTCCTCAAGGCAGCCAGACTCAGCACCAGAGCCCGACCAGGAATTCCGTTGGGCCCCGGTGCGGTGTTCCGGCTCTCAAGCGGCTAACGGTTCGGTCCAGCTCCTCCACGGTCACCTCCATCTCATCATGCCACCTGATGACGACGGCAGGTGACCTGAGGACTTGACCGGTCCTCTGGGAAAAGCGTGCCGATCACTCTTCCCAGCAGGTCCGGATCGAGAGTTTCCGTCACCGGCAGCGACCAGGGCCGGAGTTTTCCCATCACGATCCTGTACGGTCGCCCCAGGGATCTTCGTTGAGTCCCTCTGGGAGCTCTTTCCAGGACCGAGACCTGGCGTTAGATAGGAATATGTAACGCCTTTGTAGCCGCTCGGTATACCCGTAGAGTCTGGCTATCTCCGCAAGTGGAACTCGCCTTCTTCTTCGGGCTCTTGTGTACTGGCGCCGACTCCGCAAGCAGATCGCACGAAGGTGTGCAAATTCTGCCGACCACCAGTGCACCGCCCTGCGCTTGGGACGACTGGTTCTGGGCATCGAGACGTCGCATATTTGCGCCATCGTAGCCGGAACCAGTTCGCTCCACTTCCGGATCGAGCGGAACCTCTTCGGCTTTTTCTGGCCAGGCCGCGACGATGGCGGCGGCTTCGAGCTTGTCTCGGTTAAGCCGCCGAAACACCAACGCCGCGTTGGGCTACCTTCTGGATGACTGGAATTACTGTCGAAGTGGCGAAGTGCGACATCGAACACGATGTGGCGGTGGTCTGACAATGTCACCATCTCTGTCGCAACTCACCATTCCAACTGCATTCACATTGCAGAAGGAGTTGCTCACGTAAGGTCTACAATGGACTCCCCTGCCACCGTACACATGTATTCTCAGACCCCGATTTAATAGTCGAAGGTCCAGACCAGCCGCCCATTCCATTATGATCTCTCCTTTGGATCGTCCTTAGAGTTGCCCCAAGCACTGTTATGGGCGTTAAAATCTCCTAGGACGATCAACGGACGGGTAAGCACCGCGCACTCTATCCACCTCGTCCAGGTACTCCTCGTAGTCGGCGAGGGTCCTGTTGGGAGAGACATAGCAGCCACTGTCGCCGAACCAGCGAGGATGGTCGGGGACGGTATGGTGTTCCACTACTACTGCAGGGCAACCCGCCACTCCACAATGGTCTGCATAAGCAGATGTTGTGCATTGCGGCAGTGGTTCAGGTTGCCCTGGAGGACTTTGAGGGCGTGAATTTTACGTCTCAGCAACTTCCATTGCCGATTCAGAGCTTGGTGCCGCAACAGGTGCTGCTGTGACCGTCTCGCTGGAGGGGGTGAAAGAGGGCTTACCCTTGCTTACTCCCCGTTTTGCAGGTTGAGCGCATTTTTTCCCCAACTTATGGTTGGAGGGGTGCCCGAGGTCGGAGCAAACGGGACGTTTCAGTGCCGACGCAGTGCACTGGTTCGCTCTATGACCGGGTTCAAGCAGGCGTAGCAGCGGGTGCTCCTGTCTGCCTCGTTAGGGCACAACTGCCCACGTGTCCATTTTCGAGACATCTGTAGCAGTGCATTGGCCTGGGCTCCAGCAGTTCCACTCGAGCGGAACCCCAGCCTATGCGTACACGTCCTTCAGCCATTAATTTTCGGACCGCCTTTACTGGGCACCGCATCCAGCACGTCCCCAAGCTGGTGGGCGTTCGGCGGACGTCCCCAACTTTGATGTCATCTACCGAACAACCCAACTCGGTGATCGCGGCTGCTATCTGACACGGGCTGACAGCGTCGTCAAGGTCTCTCAGTCGAACGTCGCGCATTTTAATTGGGCGACTAATTCGGACGTTCAGATCAGAGCGGACCTCGCGCAGTTTCACTGCCAGCTTGTCCGCCTTTGAGTTGCAGTCATGTCTCGCAATCTCGAAAAGTAAACCCCCTGTTACAGCTCGCTTTTGGCGAACGGAGTCGATTCCCAACTCTGCCAATTGGATCCTGGCCTTTGCCTCCCCCATTACATTGGCATATGTGAGTACAGAGTCCTTAGGCAACGTCACTGTAACTGCCGCCTATGCTGGCGTACGCATTTCAGTTTCCCTTCTCTTTTTTCTCCTTCTTGGAGCCGCTTCTGTAGACCGCTTTTGCTTTGGCCTTCTTGCCACGTCCGCCCATGAGCTTACCATCGGCGGTGGCGAGTTGTGCGGCTGTTGCGGGGCAGCCACTGGAGGCAGATCCACCACCGGCAGATGGGAAGGCTCCTTTTTCTTCTTTGCCCTTCGCTTCTTTTTCTTTTTCGGCTGCGGTGGTGATGGTAGTGCCTGCGACTGCGGACGTCTTGCTATCATTGACGCTGGTAGCTGTTCCCGCGGTGTCAGGTGCTAGTTGGCTTTCAGGAATCAATCTGGCATGGAAGGCCGCCAGCTTCCTGTCAATTAGAGCCCCTATGTCTGCCATGAGCTCCTCTTTCCCGCTCCTAGGTTTGGATGCAGCAGGTACTAGCTGTGTTGGCAAGGTAGACCGTTCCTGCATTTGTTTGCGGAGGAGGCTAATTTCTTGTGTAAGTCTTTCCGTCTTAGTAGAAAGACTGGCAAGTTGGGAACGCAGCTCTGCGTTCTCTCTCTCCAGCCTGGCGACGTTATCATTTGAGTCGGTCCTTCGCGCGAGTTCTTCTGCCGCAGCTTTGATGTTACGTACAGCCAACTTTATACCACGCACATACTCTCCTTTGAGATTACGGGATCGATCGACAACTTTTCTAGAATCTGGAGGTGGAAATCAATTTCCTGACCGTTTTCGACCTCCTACCGATATGAGCGTTACGAACGAACCATCAGATCTACCATTAGCATCGCTCTCACCGGCCTGACTGCTTGTAGTGTTAGGTCGCTTAAAACACCCACGCTTGTCTCGTGTCGATATTGTTGGTATTTCCGACACGGCTCCTTCTTTTTGAGTTTGGCCCACTGGTGTTATGGGGCCCGCGGTTAACGCTGGTGCATTACCGCAATGCAGCGGATTGCCCCCCCCCCCCAGATACGTTGGGGCTGCCAAAGAGCCTAATTAGGCTACTGGGGGTAGATTCCCCGCCAACAACAGGGTTGACAGGACCACCCTGGGGAGTATTTTTCTTGTCGCACTGCATGTCATAGTTTTCCTCTTTTTTACATGGTGTGGTCCCTGAATCCCCCCTCACATAGGCTTGGGACTAGGCTCCCCCCAGCCATTCATCCCATCGGCATCTTAGACCTTTCAAAAATAACCCCAATCCTAGGGTTATTTTTGAAGAGGTTGTCGTCCTCGCGGTCCTGCGGGGGACCCCGGGCCCTAGTGGCCTTACTTGGCTTGTTGGTTGTCCGGCATAGGTGCGCTTGGCACATTACCGCGCGGGTCACCCAGCATTGGTGCGTTTGGCACATCGCCGCGTGTGTTGCATCCCCGTCCGCTCTAATCAAAGAGCGATACGGGAGCAACGACAAGCCTGTGAAGGCCCATCTCTTAGGGCATTAAGCCCCGGACATTTCAGTCCTAATAGAACCATGGGGACGCCCAACCCCGGCCAGATTTGGTCCGCGGCGGTTTCCCTACCACCCATATCTGGGTGGCGTTCCCTATCCGTGGACGTCTATCTGGGGACGCGCCCGATGGCAACTCCACACGGGAACCTAACCTAACCTAACCCCCCCCCCCTCAGAATACGCGGGGCAGCCTGAGCACCCACGCTCAGGAGGGGTGGTGTAATTGGTCGTGGATGCTCAGCGAAGGATTCTCTATTATCAGGGGTGCTGGTACCCTTCTGGAGTAGTATTTCATTTAATTCCGCTACCATGTTGATGCAGAGGGGGGAATTGGGCCTCCGGCCACCTGCAATCACCAGACGAAACGCAGAAGCAAAGCTTCTACTTCAGGCAGATATTCTGTGAGATCGTGGTACCTCTCCGATTCGAGCCATGCCCATGCCCATACGTGCAACAGCAAAAGCTGTCACGTGGCTCTACTACTGTTAAGTTAATGAGTACCGCCGCCCATAAACAACTGCAACACCAGCGGAATTGCAGGCGCGTTGCCGGCGTTTTAAAAAAAAAGTAGGCTCTTTTCTGTCGTAGGTCCCTAAGTCGTATCAGTCCAGAGAAATGTGGTTATAGCCGATTCCACATGGAAGTTGTGCGAGGAAGAAAACTTTTGTTAAATCGCACAGTAGTGGAACGCTAATCATCCAGATGATATGGATGGTATCGCGAGTTTTGTCACGATATACGATGGCGAAATTTAACGGCTTTAGAATGGGAACCAAAACGGACTTGCTGTATTACACAATACACATATTTTATAGTCTTTTTTATATAATAGGGGTGACAAACGAGCACACAGTCCACCTGATGGTAAGTGGATGCTGTGGCCTATAGACATCTATATTTCTCCCCAATTAAGAATCAAAATGGAGATGCGTCGTTTCCAGTAAAAAGGGTCTCCAGTTCTCTACTCTCACCGAGCGAAATACAGTAGCATTAATCTGTTATTTTACGCTGGTATTCTGTGAGAGCGTGGCCCTACCCCGGTCGAGCCGACCCATTCGTGCCGCAACCATAATATAGCTGCAGCGTGGCTCTACCACGTAAATACGTTTATTTTAACAAAAAATCCCATTATCTATCCATTGCAATATTTGTTGTTCTATGTCAAATTATTATTATTTGTTGTTATTGTATGAAAAAAAATTTCTTTAAAAAATGCTTGCGATATGTCATGTGTTACCAGAAATAGCACCGCTGGGCTCATCGCTTATCGATCGCGTGTAACCTCAGGCTAAGGGTCTGGTGTCGCAACATTGCACGCAGGCTTAGCGACCCGTGGAAATTGACGCAATTGTCCACTAACGCGCCTCTATCTGGACGGTTTTACGTGTTGCTAAACCGTTCATACAAGGAAATGTGACAATAAATTTATAAGCGTTTGACGATCTCATCACTTAAAGGTTGCAATGCCTGACTACTAGATTGTATGTCCTAGATTCGAACATCAGAAGTAGCCAATATCATTTGCGCAAAAACACGAATTGTACGTATTTAAAATTACAGTGTATTATTATGTCTCCTTGCGGAATAATAAGTGATTTAAACAGTTAAAGCCTAAGGTAAAGTAAGGTTTAATTATTTTCATGCATATTGATCTGGTTCGTTCTTCTGTACCAAATTAGCAAAACAAAATACTTATGGAACCATTTAGGCGTTCTACCGTCCTCAGTCACAGGCGTTTTTTGAACTTACTGACAATACGAAAATTGTATAAAATCATATTTAAAAAAAAAATTAATAAAAACTAGTAAAATTTATCGCTCTGATTATGAAATGAGTATTATATCAAGAACTAGCGATACGCCCCGGCTTCGCATGTGTGATTTCTGGATCTCGACAACAGCGCCACCTACCGGGTCCAATTGTGAATCTAAACCATTCTCAAATCAACTTAATTACACACACAAAATTTCATTAAAATCGGTCCATCCGTTTAGGAGGAGTCAGTCACATACACACGGACAGAAGAATACTATATATGATTATACATATAAACCTTTCTCTTGAATCATTCTGTCTATTAATGAAAACCGTATCAAAGGCTGGAAGCAACTTTGGTTTATACTATGTAGAGAAGTTCTGAAAAAGAAAATCATGAATGTACGAGCCAATAACGCTCAAACAGCTGATTTCGTTTACGCGCAGCTTTATATTAGCAATGACTTTATTTAATTTTATTATAATTTTTATAATCTACTAAACATACATTATGTACGCGCTAATGTGTCCACAATAAACACCAAAACCACAATACGTGAAATACGACTCAGATATCTAACGATAGCTGTAGACAATAATTATAACCAATAACGTATTAAACTAAATAGCGGTTTGGTGTTAAAAAACATAACCACCACTGGGTCGTTAACGACGGGAAGCCCGAACAATGAACATTGAGATAAATTTAACCAAAATTATCAATATTTAAAACTCTAATGCCACAATAAAGTTTTATAATCAAAGTGAAGACACGGAACACTAAGCTTAATAATCGTTGCTAAGTATTATAGTATAATTCTTATTGATTATACCTACTTACATTAGGTATTAATTATCTCTACACCTATCTCTTTCTATTGTCATTCAGTGACAAGAGAGTGAGAGAGAGAGCAACTTTAAGAGGAGAGTGGAAACAAAAATTATAAAGGAAAGGGTTACCTACTAGCGTATATCCGTCTTAAGTGCATGTGCATGTGCGTGCGCGAGGCAGTATATAGGCAATAAAACTTTTAGCTTACACTCAACCGATATTTTTAGTAGCGCACAGAAAGACATAGTTGCAAGTGTAAACTAACCAAAGCCTCGAATCGCGCTATCGAAGTCTCCGAATGACTTACATATAACAGCTCTGTACTACAAGACGGAGCGTTGGCCACTCCTCGGATCACCTTACCTAGTGGGAGTTCACCCATTTTCCTTCCAAAACCAAAGCATTTCTTTAGACTATTCCTTTTTGTTGCTTCTATTACTTTTTGCGCAGCAGTGTTCGGCAAGGCTCTGAAGCTTACTGATCGCCTATGCTTCACAGAACTATTGCAAATTAATTCTTCTCGACTTACCACAGATTACACTTACACCTGCTGGCACTTGCACCTTCGTCGACACTTGCTCATCGAACTTAGGTCTGAGCAGGGGTAATGTGGCGGTGCTGTTATCGCACAAACGTAAAAGACCAGAAGCCTAACTCACGCTATCAAATTTTCTGATCGACTGCGTATTAGATAGAACAGTTCAATTCAAATTGATCACCTTGCAGGCGGGAGATCTCTATTTGTTTTCCAAGGCCAAAGGTTTTTTGTTTCATTGTATTAATAACATTGTTTTTTGAAGTGAAACTTCTTTATCGACGTATGGGAGAACAAAAATCGTCACACTTTTTAGTTACATTCGACCGTCACGCGCCAATGATGTGCCGGTTCGATTATTTACCGAAACGATTAAACGATAATGCGAACTAAGGTCTTATCTACAGATTATAAAAAGAAACAATAATAACATAAATATAACATTTATTTATTTAATAAAACAATATTATTTAAATTGAACATCAAACAGTTATCAATTTCCATTCAGTGTCAAAAAATAAATGTAAATTTTTGACCTGCTTTGGGAAAATTCTTTGAACGAGCAGGATATACTGATATTTTTAATGTAATTTGTACAGATGCTGGTTTGTATACGCCTGAAATTGTGAACGTCCCATGTACTAGCTATTTGTATATGTCTGAGATCGTGTACGTCTCATGTACTTATGAACCTAACTAAATAAAACCGTAAAACAATGCCAAAAACATTATTATTATTTTAGATTTCCCGTACAAGGCCCGCCACATACATACGGAATTCCGTTTCGGGATTCCGTTTCGGAATTCCGATTCGGGATTCAGAACGGAGCAAGTCCATATAGAATCAAGGACCCGCAACACACGTACGGTAATTTTCTCCGATTCGAGATTCCGTATGACCGCCTGTGCGTTCGTAATCCCGAACGGAAATCAACTGAGTCTTGTTATTCCGAACGGAAATAAACGTATGTTTGTGATGTATGTCCGAAACGGAATTCCGAAACGGAATCCCGAAACGAAATTCCGTATGTATGTGGCCGGCCTAATAGAGCACTTTACTGCGTAGTACCTACCCATCACTAAATAACGGGGATTCTCTTTATAAGTAAGGTTACCATAACTTATATGGTTTCCCCAATAATCGATTATCTAAATGATAGTCGATCTTGATAATCGATCCATCGATTTTCGATAATCGATTCCGCACACCATATAATACAACACGCGAGCCAAAGAGAATATAATCACTACGTTTAACGGCGGCTCTACACGTTGGCCAACACAGTGGCGAATGTGTTGGCCAATACCGATGGCCATCGTGTAGAGCGGGTGTTTGTGCTTACTTTGGTATGTATTGGAATGATGGCCCTAAGTTGGCGCGAGATCCGTGTGGTGTCGGTTTTTACAAAAGATCAAAGGGTTGTGGCAGGTATTGGCCGCCGCATCCACACGTTGGGCGCACGTTTAGTTGCTACGAGCTCTCAGGTGATCGCACGCACCTGGTTTAAATTTTGTATTTACGCGTCGTAACTAGTGTCTACAAAATAGCAGTAACAATGACCAATAAGGAAACTTCTCGCTTTATATTTTCATTATTATATTTTATAATAAAATATTTATTAATATTTTATTATCTTTTATTATTTAGAGTCTACACTCACCATACGAAACACAGCAGTGTTAAGCTGCTATTTTACGCTGGTATTCTGTGAGCGTGGTCTTCCCCGGTCGAGCCGACCCATTCGTGCTACAACTATACTACTAATATAGCTGCAGCATTGCTATTATTCAACTTCAATGAATGTATTATGTATTATCATTCCTAATCTATACAAATAAATAAAATTGGAGTGTCTGTTTGCACATCCACCACCTTCTTTTTCCCATTTCTTTTAACCCTTTTCTTATATACATTCACGTAGTAGCGGTATGCTGTGAATAAATAAACCGCAGCAGCTGTTAGCGCCTCAACATCAATTTTAATAAATTCGTCCACATTGGCTGAACCGAAGCAAACTGTACGACCTTCCAACGTGTGGACGCGATCAAATTCTTGGCAATATCTTTGCCAACACATTCGCCATTATGTTGGCCAACGTGTAGAGCCGCCGTAAGAGAAAAGAGAATACGCGAGCCAGGATGCTTATTGCTTAGGCACCATCTTACCAAAATTCAGAAGTCATTTAAAAAAAATGTATTAATGTATTTCTAAAGTGATAAAATGAAAGACTTTTTTGAATTCAAGTGAATTAATAGTCAAAGGGAGAGTGATTATAATATTTTTCTTTTGAAAGATCCAACACATGGGTGTAATTTTGGTATTTATTTTATGTTAACCTCACTTTTTGATTGTGAGTATCGTGTATTTTTAAAAGTTATTAATTTTTAATGATTTATTCATTAATTTTTAATTATTTTTACATGTATTACTTGATTAGTGAATATAGATCCCAAAAAAACATTAACGTAAAGAAATATGATTAAAGCCAAGATGATGTAAGGAATAATATGTCCATTTGTAATATTACCTATACACGCTATTTATACTTCAAAGAACTAAAATGAATTATATAATTTCACATTCTGGAGCAAGCTTTCAGTTTCAACAAGTTTCACAATCTATGCTAAATAACCTTTACAATATTCATTAACTTTTTTTCAGGAGGATTGCTTAGAATAAATGTGTATGCCTTGCAGGATGAAATCTTGCAGAGCTGTCTAATGCAGAAACAAAATGATAACAGAAATACGGGAATACAGGCTATGGATATTGAAGACAACAGCCTTATCTCATATCTCTTATCATTGCAAAATGTCCTTCTGATTCATAACAAAATCATAAATAGACATGTTATCTCAACTTCAACTATTATTAACTGCAGATCTGCCCCAAGCACAAACTTGTATGTGGATTTCTTGCGAGGTGAATACTTTTAATCTATTTTGTCTTAAGAAATGCAAAGAATTTCATATCTTTTTACTTTTGTATTACACTTTACCCATTAATTTTTTTCAGATATATCCAGTTATTTTGTGGTTGTAATTTTAAAAGCACATCAAAAGGCTGTGTTGTTATCTCTGCGGAAACGGATATTAATTTGTCATCTACTAAAAGGTATTAAAAATATTTTTTATCCTAAAAGAAACCAGTGAAAATAAAAAGTGTAGTCCCTACATACTATTTAGATTTCATTTAATTCTTTTTTACATGTATTGATTGATTAGTGAATATAGATCCCAAACAACATTACCGTAATTAAAGAAATATGATTAAAGCCAAGATGATGTAAGGAATAATATGTCCATTTATAACATTACCTATACACGCTTTAATAAACATAACTGCTCAGTATACTCAGTATTCATATAAAATTTTAAAAATAAAAATAAAAATGTGCTATTGTAATTGTTATGGAAACCTTGTTGTTGTGATTTAACAAAAAATATGATAAAACTTAAAGATAAATATTATATTTATGGGAATACTATACATTGAATAAAACAACTTAATTCCTGGCATTTCAAGTGATCTCGTTGATAACAACTTAGTAATAATAATAATAAACTGTGTTTGCCGACCTGTCTGCCAAGTGTGACAACTATGGAAAATGTACACGTTATATGATAACATATGGAGGAGGCCTATGTTTACCAGCAGACTTATGGTAGTCTGCAATAAATGAATGACGAATGAAACAATTAGAATGAACAAAGTAATAAATTCTTGTTATAAATGAAAATTTGAAGTTAATGGCTAAAGTAAATGAAAAATTCTATTATTTTAAATAATTAATTGTCAACATTATTTTATGCACAATCGCACACCTCTAATCTTAATAATTACAAAATCGAGGTCTAGTCTGAATGTCAATGACAAACAATCTTTTGTGTTTTTATTTCAGATGATACAGTTCAAATAAACTTAGTGTGATATTTAATCAGCCATCTTATAAAAGGTATGAGGAATAATTTTCTGTCAAAACACATAATAACTGATGGAAATGTATCAAAAAGGCAAGATGATGTGTACTAAACAGACCGCAAGCATACTCAATTGCGGTTTTTACATAACCTAAATTATGAACATGTGATTCCCAGCGAAGTAAAAAAATGAAGGTAATTATCATGTAAAATTTAAATCGCATAACAATCGCTATTTTCAAACATTAATTCAGATAATATTTTTATTAGAATTAGTAATATGTTTATATTTTTGAGCAACTCTGATCTCTGCCTACACCACTGAAATGAATGAATGAATGTTAATTCCAATTTTAAGTGGTAATTTATCATGTTCCAGAACATTGTGAGAAATCTCGTGTCTTAGGAATAAAAATTTTAAAGACGTGTAGTCTGTCAATACGCACCTTGCCCAACTCATTCTTTCATGTCCCTCAGAAATTGCGACAGAGTCTATGCCCAGCAGTAGAACATGTACAGACTCAATATACGAGGAGGATTAAGGAGTTACATTTAACTCCTTATATTATTCATTTTTTATTAAAATTTAACAAGTATTTCTATCCTCCCAACCTTCTATCAAAAATTGCTTGTACGTACTTAATATCTTAGGTATCAATGATAATTATGTTCAAAATTATTGAAAATTTCTGTATAATTGTGAAAGCTTCAGATTTATGTGAAGTAACTGTCTGATTACTTTGGCCTCTTATTGTCTTGACATTGTAAATATTGACAATATTAAAGTTAACTACTTGTAATTTATGTATTTAAATATTCTTTTTCCAGCTCACTACACTGGATATTGAATGTATTGAAGAGAACCTTTCCACTGAAAATATTCAAGAGCAGGTAGAAAGGCGATTAAATGTTTATTCTAAATCATATACCACGGATGAGATTCTGAAAACACGGACATCATTAGAATCGAGAGCGTAGATTGCCACCAATGCATAGAAAAGCCTTAAACAATTATAAAAAGTTAAAAATAAATCATATAATAAATAATATACACAATGCATTTTATTTCTACTAATTCTCCTTCTTCATAATAAAGTAATAATAAAAAAAATAGTAATTAAATGGCAAAGGTGTATATATATATTATACTAGGCTGAAATATAAAAAAAAGAAATGTCATGTTCTAATTTGCTGTACGGTCCAAACTAAATGTAACAGAGACGTCCGTCTGACGCGTGAGTGTTTCTAGTTGGTTTGTGGATTTAATACGAAATATTTTTTTTTGATTAAACCATACTTAACCATTTTTTGTTAAGTAGTAAATAGTAGAAAGTGATGTCATAAAGAAGTTTCATTTCTTACGTGTGTACACTATTACACACACCCATTTTTTTAATAATAATGTTTGTTTCAGTGTAATAATGAAAAAGTATACATATACATAGTGTTCTAAAGTCTGCCTAGAAATTTGTGATTACGTAAAACATTGAAATGAGAGCACAGCCTCTAATGACATACTTTGTATCATTTTCACGGTAATAATATTTTGTGTAAGTGTACTCGTACATTTCATAACCAGCTGTCATAACTCGTCACTGAAGAGCTGCGAAATTAAAAATTAGAGTAAGGGAAGAATTTCCTGTTTTAATATGATGTAATAAAAGCTTTAGTTGTCCGAGCTTTCTAAACTTTCATTTAGCTTTCACTTAATTTTTAAATAAATTATTAAATAATGCCATCATTAATTACATGCCAAATAAATTCGTTTTACGTATTACTTGACAGTATTTCATGCCGGCACACCGCTTGCATCTTTACAAGGTGCAGGTTCGGCCCCACATGGAATACTGTTCCCATCTCTGGGCAGGGGCTCCCCAATGCCAGCTCCTTCCACTTGACTGCATCCAGCGCAGAGCAGCTCGAATCGTCGACGACCGAGTTCTTTCCGATCGATTGACTCAACGAACTCAAAAGACCGGCAACGCATTGGCAATTTTCCTGGTGTTGAATTGAATTGAATTGAACAAACGGGCTGTTTTCCGAACTCCACGTCTAAGCGCGTATTTTGCGTGTGGGCTGGAATAATGTATTTATTCGAGCGATGAAATCTCCCCGAAGAAGTTCAACAGTCCTTTGATGTTACAAACAACTTCGGGGAGTGATCCAGGCGTGCTGAGATGTTTAGCCCTGTATGCAGCGACTTCCGGACATGTCAACAACAGATGGGCCGCCGTTTCTTCCCCCCCCCCCCCCATACATTCCCTGCACAGGGGACTGTCTGTAACACCTATGGTAATTAAATGTTTGTTAAAGGTGCCGTGTCCTGTGATAGCACTTGTTACTATTCTGATCTGCGGCTTGTTCATTCTCATTAGTATCTTGGTTAAACGACTGTTTATTTCAGGCAGGGCCTCCCTAGCTTGTCTACAGTCTACTAGATTTTTCCAAAGTTGAGCGTGTTGATTAGTGAAGTATCTACGTATCAGTGAACGAACGTTACCAAAGGGGATTGGTATGATTGGTTCCGGCCCTATAGTGGCCAGTTCGTCTGCTGCATCGTTGCTTCTGGATCCACTGTGTCCCTTTATCCATTGCAGAGTCACATTGTTGTATTTACATACCTCATTCAATCGTTGATGGCATTCATATATTAGTCCCGAGTTCACCACATTGCAACTCAGGGCTTGTAGTACCGCCCTACTGTCGGTCAGTATTCTGATGGAGAAATCATTAACCTTCCTAGCATCTATTGTTATGGCCGCTTGAATGATACCCATACATTCCGTCTGAAAGACTGTGTTGTAGGTACCCAACGGTGTGCATATGTGGATGTTGGGGTCTTCAGAAAAAGTTCCAGAACCTACATCTTCATTTGTTTTAGAACCATCGGTGAAGACTCTAAGCTCATTTGGGTTTAATCCCTCCGGCTGGCTGGTTTCATTTAATTGTATCTTATACTTCTTATCGAATACAAATTGTGTAGGGATCTTATCGTACTTGGCTCGTAAAATAGGAATTTTTGAGTGAATGCTATCAATTATGCCTGTATGAGGGACTCTATTCTTACTCCAAAGATTTATGGTCTTGAGTCTAATGGCAGCTAATGTTGCTTCTTGTTGTATGCGTAGATAAAGCGGGGTAAGCTCCATCATCGCCTCTAAGGCTGCTGTTGGCGTAGTTCTTATGCAGCCTGTGGCATCCATACATGCCAGTCTCTGGTACCGTTGAAGCTTCTTTATAGTGGTGGCTTCATTTGTTTTGGTCCACCATACCAGAGCACCGTATGTGATCATGGGCCGGATTACAGTTTTGTATAGCCACAGTATGATTTTTGGCGTCAGACCCCATCTTTTGCCAATCATGTTTCTACATTGCCAGAAAGTTATACTAGCTTTGTTGATTTTATTTTCTATGTGTTTATTCTAGTTGAGTTTACTGTCCAAGGTAAGACCTAAATATTTTACCTCGGAGGATAGCTGGAGTTTTGTGCTGAAAAGACTTGGGAGATGATAGTTATTCAGCATTCGTTTTTGTGTGAACATTACTAGAACCGTTTTATTTGTATTGACGGTTAAGTCGTATTCTCTGCACCATCTCTCCACAATACGGAGAGCCGCTTGGGTCAGGTCGCACACCATGCTTGCTGTCTTTCCAGAGAACAGTATTGTCCGGTCATCAGCATAACCTTCTGTGTAGAAGTGATTGGCATTTAATTTGCTGATGAGTTCATTAATGACCATATTCCACAGGAGAGTTGAAACAACCCCACCCTGCGGGTAGCCTTTCTTAATCTGGATTGTTTGAGATTCACCAGCAATCTTTATTGTTCGTGTACTGAGCATGTTTACTATCCAGTCAATCAGTGCCGGTTCAAATTTATGTCTACTGAGTGCACCTTTTATGCTGGAGAAGTTCGTTCTGTCATAAGCACCTTCTATATCTATGAAGGAACCTAGACATATTACTTTGTTTTGGATGGCCTCTTCAATCTTTGTTATCACCTGGTGAAGTGCCGATTCTATAAATTTACCTAAGCTGTAGGCGTGTTGTTAGTCGTTGTAGTGGTAAGTTCATTAGCGCCGACCCTTAATTCCCTTTCACACATCCTCTCCATTGTCTTTAGGAGAAAGGAAGTGAGGCTAATGGGTCAGTAGGATAGGCTCTTAACTGGTTTGGGTATGAATGTGACTTTCACTTCCCTCCATCCCCTAGGAACATATTTGAGAGACAGACAGGCTCAAATTATGGCAACAAGTCTGACTATTAGGGCTTTACCCCCCACTGTAGGAGTGCCGGAAATATGCCGTCAGGTTCTGCCGCCTTGTAGGGGAGGAAGCTGTGAATGGCCCAATGAATTTTGTCCATCGTTACTATTCTCTGTGCTAAATTCCAGTCTTCTGCTGTTGATGTCAGTACATCTTCATGCCGGTTTACCCCTTGAGTTACGCAGCAACCTGGGAAGTGCGTTTCAATTAGGATGTGTTTGGTTTCATCCGACGATGTTGAGTAGCTTCCGTCGGGTTTCTTTAAAGAGATGGATCCCGGCGTGTTCTGTTTAGCTAGGATTTTCCTTATCCGATTTGCTTGTTCACAGGTTTCTATGTTACCACAGAATTTACGCCACCCTGTCGAGCGTCGATACCTGATACGTTTTCGTATTCGGACTTGGCTTTCTTGTATAGTAGCCAGTCTTCATCCATTGAGGTATTCATGGCCCTATTTAGGGCTTTTCTTATCTTCTTACGTTTTCTATCTAGTTATTTACCCCACCACGGTTGCTTTAGCTCAGCATGTCTTGATGGAGTGATTTCTGGACATGATTCATGTTAGCTATCCATCATGGCCTTTGTAACAGCTGCTACTTGTTCTTCTAGGAGCGACTGATCTGCTATAGTATTTATCCCATCCAAACCCGCGAACGAAGACGTCAGCCTATTAAGGTGTTTTGTTTTATCCGTCTTGCGGGGGTTTCTCCATGGTGGCGTAGCGGGGATATTGACCTATATGAGTAAAAAGCAGATCCACCTATGGTCTGAGCATGAGGCCTCTTTCGACACATGCCATTCCGTAATTAGTTTAGCTGCTCCTTCTGTAGCAAGTGTGAGGTCGATTATTGTGCAACAACGTTTGTTTATGAAAGTTGGTTCAGAACCTGTGTTTAAAATGGTTAGGTTAATGCTGTGTTTTGAGGAGTCGTCATTTTACTGGCAGTTTCTCTTTGGGTGTTGGTGCCCTGGTAGTCACCTCTGACACCTCTCCTTCTTTTATTTTGGGCCTTAAGTCGTACATTATTAATATAGTTTGAAAAATTCGTCCCCCCGGCTTCCCACCCCCCATGGAGCCCGCACCTTTGGGAACGCCCTACTTTAAAACAAAAGAAATTTCAGGCGTTAAGACTACCGGGGGAATATAGGGACGCGAAGTTGGCTCAAAGCACGACATCGGGAGCTCGATCCAGTTGGCAGACAGGGCTGAAAAGGCCCATCCCCGCTGCCTGAATGACTGTCACTTGCTCCGTCAGCATGGCCCTTACCACCACCTAGCCCTTTTCAGGAAACTAGGCAGCCCCCACATCCCTCGCCGGCGACCCTCTAACGGGCACTTGGCCATACCTGTGACTAGCAGATAGGGCCACCGTTAAGCTTGAAATCCGGACCAAAGAGGGCGTGTTGCCTCTCGCCACTATATACCCCAGTGACGATTGGCTCAACCCTCCAGGACTCCTTCATCCCAGCGTACGGCGCTCGACTGCGCAGGTCCTAGCGCAGGTGGGTGTGTTAGACCACCGGATACACCCACTCTCTCCGGCGGAACCACCCCTCATCTTTTCTGATCCGGGCTTGGGACCGGCAATGGCGAGATATATTCCCCTGGTGTTGCAGTTGTTTATGAGCGGCGGTAGTCACTTACCATAAAGTGAGCCGCATGCTCGTTTGCCTCCTCTGCTATAAAAAAAGTATTTTTTTTATAGCTTGCTGTACCTATCCACGTGTTGCTGTGTTGACTTGATGGGTTTTAATGATGGGAGGAAGGGTTGTAATGATGATGATGACAAAGAATGCAATGTAGTAACAAATTGACATTCGACTCTACATTATTCTGCCGTAGTAGTGGTTACTTTTACTAAAGTATATAACAACAGTTCTCGTACTGTATCCTAATTTTTTTCTACGATTTCAAAAAGGAGGAGGTACTCATATCGACTGTATGTTTTTTTTATGTGTGTTACCTCATAACTTTTTTCTGGGTGAACCGATTTCAATGATTCTTTTGTATTTGAAAACTGTTGCTTTTCATGTGGTCCCATATAAATTTGATCAAGGTCTGACCAATAGTTTTTGAGTTATTCTTAATAATTTATATTGAAGTCGGATGTACAAAATTTTTAATTTTTAACTAGGAGTAGGAGTAGGCGCTTTTATTGAAGGTCCCTAAGAAAAAATATGGTCCCGAAAAACGATGGCGACACTTATTTCCACAATGTGGGTGGCAGAAAATTCTCGGATTTGGTTCATACAGATTAAATTTCTACAATGTATGTACGTAAAGTGGTTACAACTTTCTTCATTATTAGATCGTTATATACTACTCGTTAGGTAAAGTAGATGTTTATTGGTTTGATCTTGTTGAATAGAACTGTTGAAATTTTGAACTAATTTGGGTACTATTGGCGTTACAATAAAACACTATGTTCTTCATCGGAATTCTTAAATTTAATTATTTGATTTGTGAGTATACACTTTACTGTTGAGACAAATGATAGCGTGTGTTTATATCGCAGCATTTCCTTATGGTTAGTTTTTTAATATGGTCTTAAACAATAGAAAAATATTGATATGGTCAAAAACTCTAGCAGTTATTAAGTTTTGTACATTTTAATGCGTGAACGTCACAATTATAAGGTTCATTTGTAATTCAGATGTGTTCGTTCGCTATAAAGCATGAATAAAGAATAACACAATATTATGTATTTAGTGCATATTGCAGAGCCAAAGTAACGGTGATAATTTGTTAAATGACCTAGGTATTTCGTATCGATATTTTTGAAGATGTTGAAATTGACATTGCAACAGACACTTTTAATGTAGTTTTCACGTAATGGCAACATTTATAAAAAAATAACGAATAAAAAATAATCATCGTAATCAAAAAAATAGTTTATCATCATAGTCATCATTACAGATCTTTACAAGGCCACTGATGAACATAAGCCTGCCCGAAGCAATGACAGAAGAGATCGTCTCGAGCCACCCGTATCCATCGACATGCATGTCTTATCAGGTCGTCACTTCATCTAGCGGAGGGCTGCCATTTCGCTTACCGGTTCGAAGTTGCTACTAAAAATCTTAAGAAAATTTGACGAGTTCCAGCCTTCCAAACAAGACAGTTTCTGAAAAGTATTTAGTACATTAATCCACATACATACCTTCAGGCATATTCTAACGAAGACTGCAGAGTACAATCTACCACTTTGTCTTGCGTATTTTTTCTATGAGAAAGCTTTAAATTCCATCGAAATTTGGGCGGTACTGCAGTCTCTTCAGTGGAATCACTGACTGAATTTCGTCATATTAAGGTACTGAAGTACTTGTACAGTAAGGTTATGATTGTTGTCCGAGTACAAAACAAGAGTACGAAACCTATCCAACTACAAAGAGTTGTGAGACAGGGTGACGCCATTACGCACTTGATAATTAAATTCTTCTTCTTCCTGCCCTTATCCCAAGTTATTTGGTCAAAAAAGGGTATCTTCCTCTCCCATTTTTCTTTACCAGCCATAACCTCACTCATCTTTTCTTTGGCCTGACTTTTATCAATCCAATTTTATATCATTTAAATTCATTTGTGAACATTATTTTATTTTTATGCTGCTTCATGTTGTTGAAATCTTTACGTGGTAGAGCCACGCTGCAGTTGTATTATTTGCTGTACCACTCGAATAGGCTCAACCGGGGGTTATACTCTCACAGAATACTAGCATAAAATATCAGCAAAACACTTCCGAAAAACGAATACTGAGTGTTGAGAAGCGGAGAAACTTTTAACTAGTAATGAGGTAATCCATTTTAGTCTTCAAGGGTGACAACGATAGATATATTTCGATTTTATATCGAAGATAGACGTCGGTCTATGGTTCACAAAATTCACTTGTAACCAACATATATGAAAAATTAAATGAAACCATAGCTTAGAGCTACTCACTGATAAAAACAAAACATCTTTAGGATGTTTAAGAACAGATTTCAATAATGCTCAGTACGGTGTTATCGGAACCACTTTTGGGTAAATATTAAAACTAAATACTTCAAGAATTCCTTCACGGTCAAGGTCACTTGCTTATGGAACGAACTTCCTCCGGAAAGGCGAACGGCAGGCTTGTATGAGAATTTCATACAACTAATATAATTTCGTGTTTTGGGATAGTTTTTTTTTAGTTGGTAGTTAGTTGGATAGAGAAGCCCATTTTAAATTCATAGATTTTTAAAACTTGGGACGTAAAAGTTATAACCACTTTTATTTTTTAAGGTTATGTACTAGTGTACCAATGTAGATTGTTACATATAGGCACATAAATATTATTTTGATGATAAAGTAAATGTTCTGGATTGCTTGTCGCTATCTTTCTAATGTTTTACTTGCCATTAAGTAGAGAGGATAACTTGAGATGAGGATCGTACCCACTCAGCGGGATGCATTAGGAGATACCTATACCCAGAAGCGGACTGCAACAGTTTGTTAATGATGAAGTTCTGATGGGGTTTTGAGTGTAGGTAAATAAAACAATACTTTGTTTTTGTAATTGTAGTCACAAACCACAATCCAAAACAACAGCAAAGAACTGAAATGAACTGAAAGACAGATTTTTTTTACCTGTCAATAAATAATTGCCATATGAACAAAAAAAATATTGATGACGAAAATCATTCCTGTAATTAAATCGTTAATCATTATGATTTTTTGCAACAATTATGCATTTTTAGGTATAATGCATGTGTTTAATTATATATTTAGTGTTATTTCTATTTCTAAATAATTAATTATCATTTCGATATTTGTGTTATTTTACATATGGCAACTTCTAGACATATAACTGCGTTTAGTTTACGATTATATTACGTTTATTCATTAAAATCATTTTATTGATATTATTAATTAATCCGAAGTTCTAAAAATAGTACACTAACATGAAAATAAATGACTTAGTTGCCTTAATATGTGGTACAAATTCAATAACAGAACAACAAAAAAAAGTCTGCGGTACAAAATCTGCCGTTCACCTTTGTCCTGCGAAAACACTGGATATGTTTAAGATTGACGTCAAAAATTACTACCTACAAGTATCACTATATGATAATTTAAAATTTTGTTGCCCTTCTATATTTATTTATGTCATTTTTATGTAAAGTTGCCTATTTAGTCCTACGTATCTCTATTACCTTAGTATTTGTGTATTATTTTGTTATTATAATATATACAGATTAAGTTTATTTAGATATTAGCTTGTAAGTTGCTTACCTGCTAGGTATTACGAGTATATATAGTATTAACATTTAAGCTGCTTACTAATATGCTATACACAATCCTCCACAGTCCAAAAGTCCAATTTGTCCATTATCTTAAGGTTGCTTAAAGAGAGTCGCCGTTCCTTTTTTTAAAGAATAAGGGTAGTGGCGGGTAAGAATACCCACTACCCCATATCTTCCCGTGGGTGTCGTAAGAGGCGACAAAGGGAAACTGATACAGAAGATGGGCAGCAGCATCTTTCTGATAAAAGCCAAAAACAATAAAAACTGGCGGTTGTCAACCCGCTCGCCAAGCGTATAACTATGGCAATATATACCCCCATGAGCGACGACACAAATAAACGGCCCCAGTCCCCGGCGGCCCCGCTATTCCTGGCTACGATGGCGACCATGGTAACGGCGGGCAGGGTGCCAAGAATCTCCGGTGGAGGTTCGCTGCCACCACGACGAATCGACCTGGCAACATATAACGCACGCACCCTGCGGACTGACGAGAAGATCCTGAGCTGGAAGAAGATAGATAAGTTACGCTGGAATATAATAGGACTATCCGAGGTCCGAAGAGAGGGGAGACACGGTAATCCTCGAATCCGGCAACTTATTCTATCACCGGGAGGGCGACCATCTGTCCCAAGGAGGTGTCGGATTTATCGTCCACAAGTCTCTCGTTAACAACGTTAAAGATCGGAGTGTGTCGAGGGTTGCGTACCTTATACTCAGAATTACCAAACGGTATTCGCTGAAGGTCATACAGGTTTACGCACCAACCTCGGCACACCCCGATGAGGAGGTGGAGGAAATGTATGAGGATATCTCAGAGCCATGCATTCCTCCGAAACCCACTATACGGTGTTAATGGGAGACTTCAACGCAAAACTAGGCACAAGAGAGAGCGGTGAGCTGAAAGTAGGAAATTCGAATAGGGCAACGGAACCCAAAGCCAGCAGCTGGCCGACTTTATGGAGAAAGAGGGACCTTTACGATGAACTCTTTCCAAAAGCGGCCCTAAGAAAGTGGACCTGGTCGAGCCCCGACGGTTCGACAGAAAATGAGATTGACTTCATTATGACGACCAGACGACAACTGTTCAGTGATGTCTCAGTGATCGCGAGGGTGAAAACCGGCAGCGACAACCGAATGGAACCTAAACGTTAAGTTGGAGAAGTCACGTCTAATGAAGTCAACGGTCCGTCCCCTCGTGCTCTAACCAAAGTCCCGAAAACTTTCAGCTCGAGTTACAAAATCGTTTTCAGTGCCTAGAAGTTTTGCAAATAATGGACGATATGAATGACAAGCTTGTGGAAACTGTCCATGCGGTCGGAGCTAAGTTCTGTAAGACCCGTCGCAGAAGAACACAAAACTCTCCGATCACTCTTAATCTCATGGTTGTTAGACGGGAGATGAAGCTGCAGTCTTCAGCAGATTTGACAGCATACAAGCATCTGAACAGACAGATATCCAAATGCATGCGGCGGGACTTGCAACTTCAATACAGCTAGTATTGAAGAAGCGATCGAGGAACCAGGGCTCCAAAGTCTTTGCCAGAGATCTGTCTGCCAGAAAGAGCCAACTGTCGAAGCTGAAGACCGATTGTGGCAGCATCGTTTCCGGGACACCTGAGATTTTGAGAGATTGAGAGGTTCTATGGGCAGCTGTACACGTCATCGTTGGAGCCACACGCAAGTGTGAGTAACGATCAAGAGCAAGTCTTATCCGACACTATTCCGATGATATCCCGGACGTCAGTCTGAGCGAGATTATAATGGCTTCCAGCACCTTAAAACGGTGGGCCCCAGGCGAGATGGAATTACAGCGGAGCTTGAAAGCGGGTGGAAACCGGTACCTGAAGTCCTTCAAGCTCTTTAATTCCGTCCTCCATGGTGGCATTACACCGGAGGCGTGGAGCAGAAGTGTGTGGTCTTGTTCTTCAAGAAAGGCGACAACGCTCTCTTGAAGAACTACAGACCGATTTCCTTCTGAGCCGCGTCTACGTGCTGTTTTTGAGAGTCATTACAAATCGTCTCGCATGCAGACTCGACAACTTCCAGCCTCCCGAACAAGCCGGTTTCCGAAAAGGCCCTTCGGCAAATTATACAGAAGACCGACGAGTACAATCTGCCACTTTGCCTTGCGTATGTGGACTATGAAAGCCTTTGATTCCGTCGAAATTTGAGCGGTGCTGCAGTCCTTCAGCGGTGCCAAGTGGACTGTCGGTATATCGAGGTGCTGAAGTGTTTGTACAGTAGGGCTACGATGGCTATCCGAGTACAGAACCAGTACGAAACCTATCCAACTGCAGAGAGGTGTAAGACAGGGTGACGTAATATCCCCGAAACTCTTCACCGCTGCATTGGAAGACGTTTTCAAGCTACTGACTGAAAGGATACGGTATTAACATCAATGGCGAGTACATCACTCACCTTCGATTTGCCGATGATATAGTCCTTATGGCAGAATCGCTGGAGGACCTAAGCACTATGCTCAATGACCTCAATAGTGTCTCTCAACGGATAGGTCTCAAGATGAACATGGACAAAACAAAAATCATGTTTAATGTCCATGTCACACCTATGCCGGTAGTTGTTGGGAGCACTTAGGTCGAAGTTGTTGACGAATATGTTTACCTGGGACAAATAGTCCGACTAGGTAAGTCCAACTTCGACCGAGAGGTCAATCGACGGATTCAACTCGGCTGGGCAGCGTTCGGGAGATTACGACCCATCTTCTCGTCAGGCATACCTCAAAACCTCAAAACTAAATTGTACCACCAGTGCGTGTTGCCAGTGATGACATATGGAACTCAGACGTGGTCCTTCACTGCTGGCCGTATGAGGAAGCTCAGGTCGCTCAGCGAGTTATGGAGAGGGCTATGCTCGGGTTTCTCTGCGTGATAAACTTAGAAATGAGGATATCCGCAGTAGAACCAGAGTAACCGACATAGCCCAAAGGATTAATGCTGAAGTGGCAATGGGCCGGCCATATGCTGAAGAACCGACAACCGATGGGGAAGAAAGGTTCTCGAGTGGCAGCCTCGTACCGGCAGGCGAAGTGGGGCGTCCCCACTAGATGGAGTGACGACCTGTAAGACATGGAAGTCAATGGATGCAGGTGGCTCAGGACCGTGCTTTGTGGTATTCCGTGGGGGAGGCCTATGTTCAGCAGTGAACTTGTGAAGGGCTGAAATGATGATGATGGGTGGCTAACGAGCACACCGTGTACCTGACGGTAAGTGGTTGCTGTGGCTCATAGACAACTTCATCTATCCTCGATTGAGAATCTAAATGCAGATGTGTTGTTACCCCTGAAAACTAAGATGGAATGCCACGTTTTCAGTGGTAAGGTATCTTATATCTATCTCCTAAATTTTTCTTCCTGTATTCTCTTTTCTTCATATTTATTTTCTGTAAACATTTAAAATGCTATAATTCATTTGCCCAACTTATTAAATAAATATATTATTAAACGAAGCTCTGTTTTTTGGTTCTTAATAATAAGGTAGGATTAGCAATAATCGTTTGGCAGGCGGATTAACAATCCGCCCCTGTGGAACATCGGTTACGACTGGTGCTGCGCGCCGACCTCCTACCGGCGTCAGCGTAGTTTGCTACGCTGACGATACGCTGGTACTGGCACAGGGGGTCGTACGAGGCGGCGGCGGAAACTATGACACGCGGGCTGCGATAGTCGTTGAGAGGATCCGGCAACTGGGTCTCGAGGTGGTTTCAGACAAGTCCGAGGCCATGCACTTCCATGGTCCTCGGAACAGGCCACCACTGGGATCCTCAGTGATGGTAGGAGGGTATCCGTCGGCGTCGAGTCGACGTTGAAGCACCTAGGACTCGTCCTCGACGGCCGATGGAACTTCGTTGAGCACTTCCGACGTTTGGCTCCCAAACTGGAACGGACCGGGGCTGCCTTCAGGCGGCTCCTGCTGAACCTGGGGCCAAACGCCTCCTGCCGGAGGCTCTACGCGGGATCGTGAGGTCCATGGCCCTTTACGGGGCCCCGGTGTATGCGCGTGGTTTGGCGCGGCTTGCCGTCCACCACCTAAACGCGCCCCAAAGGGTGGTTGCCGTAAAGATGGTTCGCGGCTACCGCACGATCTCCCGCGAGGCGGCGAGCCTCCTTGCTGGATTGCCGCCATGGGATCTGGAGGCGATAGTCCTCGCGCGCCTGCACGAATGGCGCGGAGGCACTATGCCGGGGAAACCCGCTGCCGCGGCAGGTTGTCGCGCAGCGGACAGACTTCCGGCATGATCTCATGGCGACATGGAGAGCGACTGTCGCAACCCCGTGCTGGGCACGCCACTATAGCGGCGATAAGACCCCTCTTTGAGGAGTGGCTTGAGAGACGCCACGGTGTCCTCACCTTCCGCCTGACGCAGGTCCTCACCGGACACGGTGTGTTCGGGAGGTTCCTGCACCGAATCGGGCGAGGAAACGCCAGGTGCTCCCACTGCGAGGATCGACCGGAGGACACGGTGGAGCACACCGTGGAGGTGTGCCCTGCTTGGGCGGAGCACCGCCGTACTCGTAGCGGCGATAGGCGGCGGCGACCTTCGCGTCCGGCCCTGGTCGAAGCCATGGTCCGGAGCGAGACGGAATGGATGCCGTCACCACCTTCTGCGAAGCAGTGATGCTAGCGAAGGAGGTGGCGGAGCGGGAGAAGGAAAGAGCAACAGCTTTCCTTCCCGGCCGCCGCGGGAGACGCCCCGGGCGTCGGGGGCTACGTCGTGGCCCCTGACCACCGTAGGCGCGGACCTGTGGACGGCGAGCAATGGGTAGCTCGCCGTCCGTCCGTCTAACGACGACAGGCCGTGTCGACGGCGCGTTTTGTTCCACGCGCGCCTCAAAGAGCTGTCAGCAGCGTGAAGGGGCCCGCAGGGCCGACGCCTGCCGGGGCTGCGGGCTGTTCGAAAGAGATACCGCGGCTCCGGAACGTAAGGGCACTGAAGGAACACGGATGGTTTTTAGTCAGTAAAGTCGACTCCCTTCCGCTCCACCCACAGCGAAAGGCGTCATTAGATGATTTTCCATCCGCAAAAAAAAAAAAAAAAGGCGGATTAACAATCGCAGTACCCTGCGTTATTTATTTTAATTAAAAAAGATTTCGCCCATAGCTTGTATTATCCTGTATAGTGGAGGATCGATAGTACTATCATCGATAAAAAATCAAAATGCAGATGAGTTGTCACCTCTAAGGTCTATGATGCAATATTTATCGCTACTGAGAGAGAGAGAGAGAGAGAGAGAGAGAGAGAGAGAAGAGGTAGGGTAAGTAGGGTATCTGATTCTCTCCCCTAATCATACGAAGCTCGTCAACATTATGTTGCTATTATTCTGTGCAAGCGTAGTCTTTCCATCTAGTCGAGACCATTCGTGCCTGCATGCGTGCTTGTATTCATGCACGTTGCTTTCTGCAGTTGTGCCTGTAAATGTGCGTGTGCGATCGCACGTGTGTTTTTGTGTGTTTATGTTATGTTTGCGTGTGCTTGCGCGCCACTTCTATATCTTTAAATGAAAATTGGGTCACAGTATTTGAGGGTCATTACCTCCCGTAAGATAATGGTATAATTCTGGAGTTTCCTTTATTTAACTTTAACGGCGCATAAGACTGAAAAAAAAACTAGTTTGTCAAGAATATCTTTTGAAAATAATTCAGTGTGAATGGTGTTGGGATAAATGGAGACGGTGAAAGAGGGAAGTTTAAAGGTGCTTTTCAAACTAGATAAGACACATCATTTTATTTTTTATGCGGATCTTAGCTAATTAATTTTAACATGTTTAGTCCATAATATTTAAAATGTGAGGGGAGCAACCCGTAGCCCGCAGCGCCGCAGTCAAACTTATCTTATGACTTTATTGTTATTATGTAGAAATCAAGTCGTAATTACAAATGTTTCTTACTATCGCATCAATTGCCAGATAATTTCGCTGCGCAATTGGTATTAAACAGCATCCGAGGTCATTCATTGTGCTCTTGTCACCATTAAGTACATTGTGTTTTTAGTGTATTGTTACAATTGACGAAAGTGTGAAGTCGGTTCGGTGCATATGTGTGTGTGTGTGTGTGTGTGTGTATGTGGTAGCGGGCCCTGAATGATGTACGTCACAAAATAATAACAAACAATAAACGATTTAATATTAACGGCTTAGCACTCAACCTAGATTTGTGTGAACTAGATCTATGTACGCCATGTGATGGCGGAGTAAGAGAATGCATTACTTCAATTCATTCCGTGGGTGTCAGAGTGTGGTGGCTGCCACGTGGTTTACATGGTAGAACTGCAGCTATGTTACAGTTATAGCAGGAATGGGTCGGCTTGACCGTGGTAGGACCACGCTTTCACAGAATTTTATGCGTAAAATAACAGCTTAATGCTGCTGTGTTCCGTATGGTGATCGCAGAATTCAAGTGCAGGACTAACCGACTTTACGTGCACTGTGACTAGGCACCGTCAACAAAAAAAAAAAAAACAATAATAGATTTTTGCCCGACCCGGGATTCGAACCCCACATAGGCAGTCATAAAGTCACAAAAAAGTGGTACAGGGTATCTAAGTACGGAGTGGTTGATTTGGGTTTATCAAGTATGTTTATTAGGGGTACTAAATACTACCATCAGCAGAAAGACACAAACTGTTGGTTTAGGAAAAACACAAACTTTTGGTTTTGATTCTAGCCTGCTTCGTCTACAACACGAACGATAAATTGTAAATTTGGTCTTGTTATTTTATAAAAGAAAGTTCTTAAACAGCTCTCATAGGCTGCAGCGTGGAGCGTTTCACCATCTAATTAAATAAAAAAGTTTTAGAAGAAGTACCGTAAATACACAAGACTAGTATAATCATCATAATTACATCCCTTCACAAGTCCACAAAGTACGGTTCTGAGTCAACCGCATTCGACTCCCTGCATGTCTTACCAGGTCTTCTGTCCATCTAGTGGGAGGAAGGGGGGGGGGAGTCCTACACTCCGCTTGTCAGCTTGCTGGTACAAGCTGCTGCGGATATTATCGTATTCGGTATCTATCACGCAGAGAAACTCCATCACAGCCATCTCTACATAGCACACTGAGCGACCATTCCTATAGGAACACATACAATATCTCGGGTCAACTGAACTTCTTTTTATGTCACCATATATTTAAGACTAATAGAGATCCAGTATATTTACAGGCTAGGAGGCATTCCATTTTAGTTCTCAGGTATTTGTAACCTTGTTTTTTGAAGTTCGTGGCAGGTGTCTATGGGCTGAAATATTCACTTAAATTTTGAAGACATTAATAAATGTTCAAATACAATAATTTTATGACTGTGACTTAGTATTCTCACTAGGATCATCACACCTCATGATCAATGCGTGTTCAATATATTGAACACATAAATATTAATGTAAATATATATTTATATATAATAGTTTTATGTAACATAAATGATAATATATTAGATAATATCGTATAGTTAGTAATATTTATTTTTAACTTAAATAAGGAAAAATGTATTTATATATAGCAATAAAATAACAACATTATTCAGTGGCAACACTGAATTATTGTCCTCTTCCATTTTGAACTTGGCTATAGTAAGTACATTGTAAAGTGCACTAAATTAATAAATTCAGTTTTACTGGTTCAAATAATTCTTAGCGTGTTTTATTTAACAATGGGTGTTGTCTAAATTTTTCAGCTCTGAAAATAATAGTAGCAACGAGCTCAAATTGGCGAGGTATTGCAAGATATATCTTTATTCTTACTGCAACAGTAACGGACAAGAGTCGCAATGAAAGAGACACTTTACTTTTTGTACCTGATGCGCAAGCGTCATGGTCTGTTTGTGCACGACGAACAGGCGAACACGGATCTTTCTAATTTAGCTTGCGGTATTCGCTTTTATTAACGTTTGCTAAAAACTAATGGTTTTGTTCATACAACCCTCTTTGTTTAATTTTTGGCCTTAAGCAATTGTACACTTATTGCTGTGTTTCGGTTTTGAGGTTTGAGGGTAGAAGAGTCACTATAAATTAATGTTATAAAGTTTATCTTAGCCCCCAGGGGTGTTGCATTTGTGGCCTCCTTTACTAGGAACAAGATAGTTGGCCAAAAGCCCCAGACTAGGCGCAAATTCCCACAATAGTATCTGCAATCCTATATTGGAATAATGGTTGCGAAAAAGTAATAGCTCGTTCATTTTGAGCTCACTCACAGACTCAGTAAAAAGTATTACTCGTGTAGGGCCCCTCACAAAGGCTGCCTTAATAATGAAGGTTAAAGTTGTTTAATGTTATACACCAGTTAAACGATATTTTGATAAAAATTTTGAACTAAAATTATTTCATATTTAATAAAAATATGTCTTAATTGTGGTGACTTTGCGATACTAAAAGATAAAGGTTGTGAATCGTCATTCTACTTCCCTTTTTCGTAATAGCTATATTTGGTGTAGGCTTTCATAGAATATTTGACTTTGACTTTGTAGTGTAGATCCAGTCGTTAAACAAGTCGAACGTCGCCACTTCGAAGCGAACATTAATATACGTTCGGTTATTCGCTGATATGTAAACATTGAGACAATTGTGAATCACATGAGATACGACAAAAATAAAAGGAACAGTAGTTGTTGCTAGTACTGCAATACGCTTTGTGGGATTAGAGATAAATTTCATAATATTAAACTAGACTTGTTGGTAAAGGTAAGTATTTCAGTATTAACCATATTACGATCTACAACACAACACATAACACAATCATTGTAGCATTAATGATTTACGACTATGATTAGCAAGCGTAAACAAAACAATGAGTAGTAATGACTAAAATTTTGTAATAAGTAATAGGTCTGGGAAAAAGTTTCTTCGTATTTTGTTTGTATAAAAGTGAAGAAAAATCTCTTTGGTTGTACTGTTTGTGTATGGCTGATTTTAATATACATAAAGGACAATAATAAAAAGAAAAAGTAAAAAACAATTTCCCGCCATTTTTCAATTGTTTTTGTCCGTCATTATGAGTGAATCTAACAAAGAAATTCGATACATACTGAAGTTTTATTACAAACAAGGGAAAATGCGAATCAAGCCGCGAAAAAATTTTGTGACGTTTATGGACCTTTTGTTTTCTTTTATACGGGGAAATGCCTATGCATACCCGCCTCGCGGGGGCAAGGACGGCTTAAGTCGGACTCGCACCGACTAAAACGCCAAGGTGTTCCACCTTCGCCGCATTTTGGCACGGTCACGGGAACGCTTTCGCACACATCCGCGGTCTCACTAGCGCCGGCCGCCCCATGGCAGCCCCTCCTCGAGAGAGGATTACTTCTCCCCTTTTGCTTCTCAGGTAAGGCGCACCACGACCACAAGGCGCGCCTTCCTCCGCAGCCTCAACTCCACCTACGCAATGGACTCCCCCGAGCCCGATACTTGGAAGCCATGGGGCCAGGAAAAACGAGCACTCGAAAGTAACCGCTTTTGACAGCTTCTTTGGTCTAGTGGTCGTTAGTATGGCGAATGCTCATGATCGAACCCGGGATCGATCCTGGGTCGGACTAAAATCAGTTATTGGGTTTTTCTGTCAAGTAATTCTCAGTAGTGGCCCAGAGTAAGGAAGTTGGCGGTGTTTCAAACCCGTGCTTCAAAAGCACGCCAAGCCGTTTGTTCCGCGTTTGATCTCTCTCCGGTCGTGTCGAATTGGCGCCCCATCGGGCTATGAGGGTGAGGGAATTGCGCACGCACTGGTGCATTATAATCCTGTCCTGTGCAAATGCGTACTCTCCGTCTGTCGTCACCGAAATTCGATCTGGAGGATATTGTTATTATTATTTTGTGGTATTTATATAGTATTGTCATCTGGTTGGGCTGAATAAATATTTTTAGAAATAATAAATAAACATAAATATATATTTAATATACTAACATAAGTAAATAAATAATACATAAATAAATAAAAACCCAAACAGATGGAAACCCTCGGCAGGGGAGACCAAACGGCCGAGGGTTAGGGGGAAAGGGAAAGAAACCGGCGGACGATGCGGGCGGTACCGAGGAGCACCGCCTTCTGCATTTGAGTTTGGAGCGGTCCGTCACGGAGTCCCAGTCACCTCAGATGACCCGAGAGGCTGACTGGGATTAACCCGTTCGCAGAGACGACTACAGGTATAATTTCAGTCACCTCGTGAGCCAGGTCTGATATTTTGTCAGCTTATCTGTTTCGGCATTCACGAGGTTCTCGTCATAGGAATGGTAATATCGACCAAAATATCCTTGACTGTGCCCGGTCCATCAGCACAATATCAGGCTTATTCGCAAGAATAGTCCTGTCTGTGATGATGGCCGGTTCAGTAAACCTGGCGCGGTCATTTTCGAGCACGGCTTCCGGCAAGTACTTATAATATGGCATTTTCCTATCCACGTGACCGTATTTCAGAGCGAGCTCCTGGTGTAGAATCCTGGCTACTAGGTTGTGTCTGTGCAAATACTCAGTGTTAGAAAGCGCCGAACAACCGGAGATGACATGCCTAAGTGACTCACCGGGATGGCGACAAGCTCGACAGATGTCGACGGCGCCATCTTTTAGGATGTATTTCCGATAATTGTTGGTCTTAATAACCTGATCCTGTATCGCACAGACAAAACCCTCGGTTTCCCCAAAGAGGTCACCGAAACGTAGCCAGTGGAGGGAGGCGCCTGTGTCTACGAAAGGCTCATGTAGAGCCTTGTAGAACCTCCGTGGGTCCTTCTCCTTCCATACGGTCTCCCGGTCGGAAATGCACTGTACTGCTGGGTCTTGCCATTGCTCGTTGGCTAAGGATAGAGGTAAGCCCTTTATCACACGAAATGACGTCCTGTAGAATGGATCATCCGATCTCGCCTGAAGTAATTACGGAGGCTGCACACTTCGCGATTATGCATGGTGAGAGCGCTCAAAAGCCACGCCCACCATGTTTCCGCGGCAAGTACAGCCTCATTACTGACGATCTCGGGTGATGCATTCTGTGTGACGTCATAACAGTGCGGACTTTTCTATCCAGAGCGTTCAGTTCGGTCTGAGTACACCTAGGCATGCCGAAGGTATATATGAGGACAGGCATGACCAACCGTTATATGCGTGTGTCTTATTCACACCCGACAAAGACTGTTGAGCACTTTTGTCAAGCGTGCAAAACACATCGCAAACTGACTGTTTCATATCCGCCTCATCGATACCTATGTTCTGTGACATACCCAGGTATCGGTATGTTTCAACCTCGGAAAGGGTCCTTATGTTGATGGGCATAGATAAGTCTATGCCCTCAGGTTAACAACCCTACCCTTTCGACATGGAGGACCACACTTATCCGTCCCAGCTCCATTCCAATAGAATTGCTAAAATCACAAGTGATGTTTAGCAATTCCACAAGATGTGAGCGACTGGAGGCGAATAACTTGAGATCATCCTTATAGAAAAGGTGGGTCACTTTTGTACCTCCTTTCCGAAGCTGAAATCCCCTCCCAGAACCCTCCAGTAAGGTACTCAGAGGGTTCAGAGAGAGGCAGAACCAGATTGGACTCAGACAATCGCCCTGGAAAATACCCCTTCTTATCCTTATGTGGTTCTCCGCAGCCGTCAACCGCTCGCCTAGATGACAAAGGATCGTACTCCACTGCCCCATACACTGCCCGAGGAAGTCTCGAAGTGTTTTTCACTTCTCAGTCCTTAGACTGGAATTCAACTACATTTACGGGCCGAAACCAAAGCAAATGCAGCGTGTGGTGTGTATTTCTTTCATGAGGTCCTATATCGTTTTCTTCTATCTGCATGAATTTCCTGACAATTCTGCATGTATTCAATATAGCGGCTTTTTGCAGTGTAATATAGAGGGTTTCTTTTAGTTCTAATAATTTTAAGCTATGGAGGAGATGATTTGGGATTACGCCTGTTGTGGAGAGGACTATAGGAACTACATATACTTTTCTTGTCATGAGATTCTAGTCACTTCATCTTTGAGCTCCATGTACTTACTAATTTTTCTGTGATTGTCTTCTGTATGTTGTGTGTGTTAGGGTTGCAATGTCTATCAGGTAAGTAATTTTATTTATTTTGTCTTGTAGGATTATGTCTGGTCTGTTATAATGGATTGTCCTATCAGTAAGAATGGCGCGGTCGTAAAAAAGCTTATGTGTGGTATTTTCTAGGGTAATTTTTGGTGTATAATTGTAGTAAGGAGTGTTGGTATTTTTAATGAGTGCGTGTTTGAGTGCTAGTTTTTGGTGAATGACATTGGCCACCTGGTTGTGCCTGTGGGTGTAGTCGGTCTGCGTCAGAGCTGTGCATGCGCCTGTTATATGTTGGATGGTTTCTGGATGGATGTGGCATTTGCGACATTTGTCATTAATTACTGTAGGATCTTTGATTATGTATTTTCTGTAGTTTTTTGTGTTTATAATTTGGTCTTGAATAGCTATTATGAATCCTTCGGTTTCCGGAAACAAGTTGCCTATTTTCAGTCATTTATTTGAGGCTAACTTATTTATGTGAGATTGCTCTAAGTTATGAGGGTGCCGACCGTGGAGTACTTTCCTCTTCCAATCTTCAATTTTTTGTATCTGCTGGTTATCATTGAAACAGAAACAGAAACTTTTTTATTCAATATAGATTATAAATAATACTTATTGAAAGTCACTCTTTTGTCTAATTACCACTGGTTCGAAAAAAAACCTCTGTCCTGGGAAGAACCAGCAAGAAACCCAGCGGAACTTTTTTAAACAACAGCTTACAATCATGTATATTACAATTAACCACACAAAACAAATTAGAAACAGCCTGGCAGCGAACACCTCATTCCAGGGTTATTATCATCCATAAATTCCTTAACATTATAATAACCCTTTTATACAAACTATGTTTAATAAAGTTTTTGAATTTTGAGCAGGTCAATTTTGTATATTTTCTGGGATTTTGTTGTAAAAGCGTATACATCGCCCCAAGAATGAATTACTGACTCGGTGGAGTCAGTACCTGGTACTACTAGCTTGTGTTTGTTCCTAGTATTTACAGAATGAACATCACTTATTTTTGTATAACTACTTTTATTTTTGTGTACGTACATTACATTTTCATAAATGTATTGAGGCCAAAGTTAATATATTAATTTCCTTAAATTTTGTCTGAGCGACTCTTTAGGTTTTAAATCATAGATTGCTCTTATGGCCTCTTCTGTAAAACAAATATAATTTCAGTGTCAGTTGCGTGTCCCCATAGCAAAATACCATACGACATTATGCTATGGAAATAGCTAAAGTAAACAAGTCTAGCTGTTTCCACACTGGTAAGATTTCTAATCTTTTTACAGCATATGCTGCAGAACTAAGTCTGCTTGCTAACTTTGATATATGGGGCTCCATTGAAGCTTCGCGTCTAGTGTTATTCAAGAAAAATGGTGGTATCGACAAGACTCAGTTCCTCTCCATTTAAAATTACATTAGTATTTTATTGTCTGACATTTGGAGTCATGAACTTCATACATTTCGTTTTATTGCTATTTAAATGCAAGTTATTAACATTAAACCAATTTACTAATTTAGATATAGCATTATTTACTTCGTCATATTTTAATAATTGTCGTTTTAATTTGAAAATTAATGAAGTGTCATCAGCAAATAATACTATATTATGGTTATCCCCTACTATGTAAGGTAAGTCATTAATATATACAAGAAACAGAAAGGGGAAACACACCATATTCGATACTAGTATTAAAAATAATAGCTAGTTGAGGCGCGATTATATCGATTATAGACGCAATAACTTTAACGGAAATGCCCCACAGATCCGCAGTTTTCTTAACATCAATAGTTTTAAAATATTTTACAATATATTTTGATGATATTTTATGAAATGTAAAATTCTTTGTACACGCATTTACATTTTGTTTCAGCAATGATTCGGCGACAGCAGGAGAAGAATTCAGTGACATAGTGGTTAAGATCGGAATATCCGTAAAATACTTCTCAAAAACCATTGCAACATCCTGATCTGATTCCGTTAATTTGTTGTTAAAACTCAACCGGTAGTTTGAATTGCGAGAGTTGACCTTACCAGTTTCACTATTAATTATACTCCACGTCATTTTGATTTTATTAGAAGCCGTCTTAATTTTGTTGCTCAAATGCAAAGACTTGGCTTTGGAGCACACTCCTTTAAATATTTTTGAATATTTTTAACATATTCCTAAATTCGACGCTAGGTTATATGACCTTTCATGGTAAAGTTCATATAACCTTTGTCTGCTCTTATGGACTCCTACTGTCGCCCATTCATTGAAAGCCTTCCGACTGTTCAAGGAGAACGTTTTAGAAGTAAAAATATTATCAAATTCATTGCAAATAAGTTTAAACACTGTTCCATACAAAAAATTAGGAATTGGTGGTGTTTTGGGTTTCTATTTGATTGCTTAGGTTAAGTGGAGTGTAGTTAATATCATTTGTTACTATGGCTTTATGTATATTACTAGTGCGGGACTTTGTGTACAAGGATGATTCTAGTCGATCAACTTGTTTCCGCCTTAGGTACTGGATATCTATTAGGCCTCTCCCTCCATGTTCCCGTTTTATGGTTAATCTCTCTATAGCGGATTTAGGGTGAAGGTTGTTATGTTTCGTAAGTGTTATTCGTGTAGTACGCTCTAATTGTTCTGTGTCAGTTTTAGACCATTTTATAACTCCGAATGAGTACGTTAATACGGGGATGGCGAAGGTGTTTATGGCTTTGATGAGATGTTTACCTGAGAGTTGCGTTTTACAAATGGCGTTAAGTCTTCTTTTGTATTCCGTAGTTAGTGAACTTTTTATTCGTACGTGATCAAGACCTTTGAGTTGCACATACCCTAAATATTTATACAAGTCAGTCGGTTCCATTGCTGTAATAGCATCCGTGTCATTCACTACATAGTCGCCGGGCCTTACTTTGCCTCATACAATGTGAAGTGTTTTAAATTTATCCAAACCAAATTGCATATTAATATCGTTACTAAATTCTGCTGTAATATTTACTAATTTCTTCATATCTTTTTCTGTTTTTGCGTATAATTTGATGTCGTCCATGTATATAAGATGCGATATTGTTGTTTCGTCTGTATTGTGTTTGAAGCAATATCCGGCCCCACAGCTCTGCAGCAAATGAGACAGAGGATTTAGGGCGAGACAGAACCATAGTGGGCTTAGGGAGTCACCTTGGTAGATGCCTTTTTTGATGGAAATATGTCGCGTTGTGACAGTATTTTGGTCACAATTTATTTGTAGTGTTGTTTTCCATTGTAACATTATACGGTGTAAGAAATCTATTATTTTCGGGTTTATTCTATAAATCTCTAATATTTGTAACAACCAAGAATGAGGAACACTGTCAAAAGCTTTTTTATAATCAATATAGGTGCAATGCAAATTTCTGTTTTTAGAGGTGGCATGTTTATGAATAGTGGAGTCAATAATCAGCTGTTCTTTGCATCCCATGTGGCCCTGCCTACATCCTTTCTGTTCCTCTGCTATTATATTGTGGTGTTCGATGTGTGAGTGAATTTTGTAAATTGTGGGTAGACATGTAATTGGTCGGTATTGGGAAGGCTCAGGTGAATTTTTTGTTTTAGGTAGCATGTAAGTAATTCCTGTTGAAATAAATTTGGGCAAGTTTTGTTGTCCTACTATAATATCCGTTAAATTTTTTGCTATAGATTTGTGTAATGAGGTTAATTTTTTGTACCAGAAATTATGTATTTTGTCTATACCAGGCGATTTCCAATTATGTAATCTAGCTGTAATGTGTGTAATGTCTGACTCTGTTACCTCTACGAATTCCATCTCGTCAATATCTTTCCATTTTGCTTCTTCTTCAACTATCCAAGATGCTTTATCGTTGTGTTGTTTTGATCTTCCCAAGTACTAGCCAATATGCTTCCAGTTGTTCTTTTGTAGGTAGGTTAGATGTGTTTGTGGTATGTTCATCAATTGTGTCTATTTGTGGTTTTGTAGGTTCCTATAAAACATTTTTCATTTTTGCAAATGTGGTGTTATCTTTTTGCGCTGTAGTGCCTTTTATACCTTTTGAGCCTGTGAACTTTGAGTGCTAGTTTTGTTTTAAGGTGTCTAAAATTCTTCAGGTCTTGTGTTACTTTTTCGTGTCTGGTGTGCGTGGAATTTTTCCTAAATATGACTTCAACTTTTTTCTAGTTTATTAGATCTACAACCGTTAATATATTGAGTGGAGTCTGCCTATGTTTGCCTTATTTTTCAATGTCTTTTTCTAGTCTCTGTTGCCATGCTGGTTTTATATTTTGTCTTGTGCTTGTCGTTCTTATGTGGTCTGTGATTTTAAAGTTCATTTCATCAGATATTACTACCGCTGTGCAATATATAAGTAAATGTACGTCTATGAGTTGTGTGTCATCAGATATATATTGTGTGAGTATAATTTCATTAAATAAATTGATCAGACGAAATAGGTTAGGTGTGTATTTAAGTTTGGGTAGTCTTGGTCGCGCTGCTGGATCAATCCCAGAGTATTGTGTTATTGTTGTTCTAAATTTCTCATTGATTTCTTGAATATATGTATCTGTTGTTAAATGTTGATCTGGAACAACTATGGTCTCAATATCATTTTCTAGTGTTAGGATTATGGATTTTGTTTGTGTAGATGTGTGTGATGTTTGTGTGTAGGCTCGTGATTGGTTGTATGGCTGAGGTTGTGCATAAATGAGTTGTGATTGATAAAGCGATTGTGATTGTACATGATGACTATTTTCATTGGTGTTTTGTTTGGTATTATTAGTATCTACATAATTATTAACCACTTCTTCTTGAAGTAATTGTGTTGGTACTTCTTCTTTTAATTGATGTATTTCTTCTTGAGATAGAAGTTTATTCCTAACTATGGTTCTTCTTTGATCTGAGATTCTTTGTTCTGAGACGGTAATTTCTGGATATTGTCGAGTGAAAAGTGCATGTAATTGTTGTCTATAAGTTGTCATATCAGTCTCTAATTTAGTAATGTATAGATAAGTTCGCATGATAAATAGATTAACTTCTTTACTCCATTTCATGCGAACTCTTGCTTTTCCAGCCTTGGTGGACGCGGGTAAGAAGGTAGATACCCCCCGCGCAGCATTCAAGGTCGAAGTGGGTGGAACGGTATTTAAACTGATAATGGGGGGTGATGAAAGTGTTGGTGACGATGTTATGGATGGTCTTGAGAGTGTGTATGATACTTTGCTTGGACTATACGGTTCTACAGGGGTGTCTGTCCTGTCTATCAGTCTGTCACCATCGTCAATGATTTCGGCTGTAGCATCTTTGTCGGTGGGAGCCCGCCTGTTCAACTCCTCACCGCTGACGGTTCGCATGCTGAGACACCCAGCGTCAGCTCCAGGAGCGCCCCGGCGATCGCCCCCGGGCAGCGGCCCTATACGTTTACTTTTAGAACGAGTCTCCATTTTTTTATGGGTTTCCAGAGCCACGTTAGCCACGCCAGTAATTTCTCATTCGTGTGTCCGCCCCCCACGTGATTAGATGGTCAATCAGGACGTGTGGTTGTTTAGGGGGCTTATTATTATTATGGGATATTTATGAAGTATTCTCATTTGGTTGGGCTGAATAAATATATAAAAGAAATATAATAAATAAATATACATAAATATAAATGTATATATATTAAATATACTAACACAAATAATACATAAATAAATAAAAACCCAACCAAATGGAATTTTATAATTATTATTATTATTATTATGAACTACTCTTAACACAAGCATTTTAAACTAACATATTATGCTGTCACTTCTCTGTACAGTCCATTTCTTAGCCTTGTATAATTTTGCACATCCCTAAAATGCGGAGCCGTGTCAACGTGAATTATTTTGGTACGATATTTTGGTTACTGGTCTTGATTGCTTCCATAATCGCGTTTGCCAGTGATAGTGGTTCGCTAATTGGTGTGGTCGACATGGTTAATTTTGGATAATTGCCTTGCTTTCCACTTCGTTTTCCGCTGTGTGAGCGAACAAGTTACCGCACATTTCGACTGACTATCTTACGACTTATTGGACCACCCGTTGATGGTTATGCTCTACATCATCACTAAGGTCTGTATACCGGCACCTTGTTCGTCAAGTTAAAGCATTACGAGCTTAGTTCCGCTTTTAGTCGCTGCAGCTCCAATTGGGCTTCCAATTCAGTGCGCTGCTTTCCCTTTTTTTTATTTGTCCCTTTATTAGTGGTGAGCGCAGACTCAAATTTCTTTGCATAATATAATATAGAATATATACTATCTACTTATAAAATAGATATACTTATAAAATACATGTACTTATAATATAAAATACACATTTCCTATTTATAAGAGAGCATTATACCTAGATTATAAATTTTCTTTTCCATGTAGATTATAAAAACTTGCAGATATAGCTAAGCAAGTGTCGTCCGATAGCTGGTCCCATGTATCCCGAGAGGATTTTGGAGCAGGGAAGAATCTGCCGAGCTATTGAAGTAGCTCGGCAGATTCTTCCATGATGGCGAACTTCTCATATACTAAAATTTTTTTTTAATTCTCCTGCAGCCTTTCGTCACTGTTGGTTATGTGGTAAATGAGCACTTAAAAAAATTATAATGAACTTTGTCATTGGTACCGTTGGGGATCGAACACGGTTTGCTCGAGAACATCAAAATTTTAACCCCTGACTACAACCGGCTCGCAGTTTTAAAAAAGCGCCTGCACAATTTTGATAGCAATGTGATTTAAAAAAAAAATTGATAAAATATTAAATCAACTCATCATTAATACCCTAGAAATATCTCCGTATCTAAACTCTGTTGTATCATAGAAGACAAGGATAAATGGTGACGCAGTAAGAAAAGAGAATCCATCACCCCACATCGTCCCGTGAATGCTGTAAGACTGTCGGAAAGTCCAGAAAGAAAGATAGTACTCGTAAATGTAGTAGAGTGCGTGTCTCTACCACGTACTCTAACATATCTAAACTTATTTTTCATTTTATTTAAACGCTGCTATATTATTATCGCTGCACGACCAGGGAAGGACCACGCACGCTCATAATACCTGCATGAAATAGCGCCAAAATGCTGCTGTGTTTCGTATGGTAAAATGATAAAATCTTGAATTGTTAATTCTTGACATATCATGTTGAATATTTATAATAGAAATGATATAACTCTTTAACTATATGATTGCTTGGTCCCCAAGATTGGTCCCGTTTTGATTATATAAAAAATCGTCACTGTATTTTGTCCCCAGGAGAATCGTAAGTGGCGTCTATAAACCGTGCCCGACCGCGGTGCAAGAATATCCACTACCCCATATCAGCCCGTGGGCTGTCATAGGAGGCGACGTAGGTAAACAAAGTAGGAGATGGGCACCAGCGCCTTCATAATAAAAAAAAAAAAAACTGTGATTGCCTACCCGCCTGCCAAGCGTGGCAATTATGGCAAATATCTTCTCTATTAGACTTTGGACAGGCTGTAACAGTCTATAATCCAGAAAGATCTTAATATGACTTCCGACAGATGGCGTTATAAGCTCTGAAACCCTATGAACTGCTCTTGACTGTACTAAGTAGGGCGACGTATTTAGGCTGTCACTTTCCTTTTATGCATAAAAATGTCAACATTAATGTGAGACGAAATTTATTTTCCAGTAACGTATAGTAATGTTGTAGCCTAAATACGTACCACAGCTTGCGCACTGGCTTCATCTCATCTCTGTGAGAGGTATAGAGCAACTAGTCGTCCGTGCTGCTACAGTGCGTGTTGATCGACTTGACATGTCTTCGAAATATTTTTATTCCTTAGAAATACAGGTTTCCTCACTTTTTCGTTCACCATTAACATTTTCCTTGGCGCTGACGGGGATCGAACACGGGCTGCTCGGGTTATATTAAATTTACTACGAGCGCTTAATCCCTGAGCTACCCCAAATTCCTTTCAGTATTTCAAAGAAATAGGAAACTGGAACATAACATTTGCATACAAAACCGTGATTAATCGATTGCCTCACTCACTTTACATTTGTACATTTTGTGTTTATCTATACTCTATACAAATAAATAAAATTGAATGGTCTGTTTGTAATATCAAAATAACAGCTTCTTACTAAATACATATGAAAGTGTATACGGTACTTATAACACACACATAATAAACACCGGAACAAACAGACAAGCAGACATAGTCTGTCTGTCTGTTTGTTCCGGCTAATCTCCGAAATGGCTGGACCGATTTTGACGGGCCTTTCACTGGCAGATAGCTGATGTTATAAGGAGTAACTTAGACTACTTTTATTTTAGAAAAAGAATTAAGATTCCATGCAAAAAAATTAAAACCCTAAATTGAACGCGGGCGAAGTTGCGGGGAACAGCTAGTTCTTAAATAAAAGTAAATTATTCTATTAATTCAGTCCAGAGTCAACTTGGAAATACTACTGTTAACTGTGTCACTAATCATACTATAAGAATAGTTAAAGAAATATATGTGATATTTAGTATTGTCGGTAACAAGCAATCAAAATGAACGCCTGGTGGAAGCCTAGCATGGAAAATATAAATCGAAGTAGTATCGATAGTAAGTACAGTGATTCTTTAAATCTTATTAAAATACTTTAGATTTTTTTTGATTGGCTTACCTATTTAAACAGGCTATTTCTTTAAGATACTTTTATAAATATCAGATGTGTCACAACTTCATGCACGCGTTGAGGCTCTACACTTATACTGATAAATTGATGAATATGATTAAGTATAAATACATATAGGTGCGTGCAATAATAATTGAGTTAAGATAAAGTATGTAATAAGAAATATTATTGTTTCAATAATTTAAAAATTCCGTGTTTTTTTATAGGATAGGGTGACAAACGAGCACACAGTCCACCTGATGGTAAGTGGTTGCTGTGACCCATAGACATCTACATCTACCCTCAATAAAGAATCAAAATGCAAATGCGTTGTCACCCGTGAGGACTAAGATGGAATGCCTCTTTTCCAGTAAAAAGGGTCTCCGATTCTCTACACTCACCATACGAAACACAGCAGTGTTGAGCTGCTATTTTACGCTGGTATTCTATGAGAGCGTGGTCCTTCCCCGGTCGAGCCGACCCATTCGTGCTACAACTATACTACTAAATAGAGCTGCAGCATGGCTCTACCACGTACACGTGTGAAGTGGGTTAAAACACCAATAACATTACACAATAGAATTAAGCTATTTGATATAAAAAAATACCATGTAGTGGCGGTGTAAGAATATCCACTACCCCATATCATCCCGTGGGTGTCGTAAGAGGCGACAGAGGGAAACAAATCGGGTGATGGGCAGCAGCGTCTTGTTAGTAACGACTAAACGGCTACGACTAAAGGTCTTTAATAGGCTATAACGGTAACGGTATTTAATATATAACATAAGGATTTTCAAATTTCCGCTCTGTAATTTCAGATTCTCTCCAGACTTGGAGTCTTCCAGAAATAATAGCCGCTGATATTATAACTATCGGCACTTACCTTACTTTGGTCTTAAAGATATTGCCAGCGTTTATGAAATATCGGCAGCCATACAAATTAAGCAAATTGTTGATATGCTATAATGCTTTTCAAGTTGTTTATTCAAGTTATCTTGTCTTTATAGTAAGTACTTGTTTTTTAATTTATTTTTAAATTAACATTCGACAAACTGTATATAAAACATTTTATTGGCGATCTTTATCCCCTTGACAATATAGCTATTGCAGTACTTAACAATACTTATTAACTTCCTATATTTCATAATACATTATAAAAAATTGCTTCGATGAAAAAAATAAAATTTTGTTTGTCGAATGTCACTTTTTTTATTCTACTATCTTTTCGAAATGAGATTCCTCTGACTGGAAAAGAAACGGCAATCTTTTTTGACATTTTTTAAAATAAATATTACATATTAGCATAACACGGTGTGATGTAGAGCAGGACATACATGTACAACGTGTTACAAAATACCCCGTAAAAAATATAATTAATTATCAAAGCCAAAAATTTTGTCAACCCTAGTAAGCTGTCATGTCAGGAAACCAGATAATTTAACAGAAAGGCCTACGGCCTATTTTACCTAATAATTGTCTACTTTAATAGTTTTTCTATTTTTCATTCATAAATGTTTGCTACCTCAATACAAGAATGTCAAGTTGGAAAAAAAAATATGTTGTCAATTTCAAATCTTCTAATCGATATCCTACAACTGTTTCGAGTTTTTTTTCCAACATTTTTTGCAAAATAACGATGCTTTCTAACTCGGAATATTACGATATGATGTTATGCGTAGGCCATGAAGATAGCAATTTAAATCGTGCTCGCGAACTGTATCGGCAACGATTTATCGATGGTAGACCCCCCACTGAACCTCGACGGCTGCCTTCGTACCAGTGTTTTCTGAACATGTCAAGACGACTACATTCCACCGGGTCTTTTTATCGGTCTACTGGAAGTGGTCGTCCAAGCACAGTCGACGCCAGGCAGGCTGAATTAGTGTTATACCATTTTGAAGAAGAGCCGACCACAAGTACGAGGCGAGTCGGAAAAAGATTCGGTATAAACCATGTTGCAGTTTGGCGAATTCTTCGTGACGACAATAATGATAAGGGTGACGCCCTTATCATTATCGCCGTACACAGGAGCTGATACCCTCCAATTTTGCACCCAAGAGGAACTTCTGCGAGTTGTACCTCAGGCAGTTAGAGGAAAACCCTAATTACGTAAACTATGTTCTTTGGACGGACGAGGCAACATTCACGAGATCAGGACTTTCAAATATGCATAACGATCACGTTTGGGCTCGCGTGAATCCACATGATTCATGGCAGGGCAGATTCCAACACCAGTGGCGGCTGAATGTGTGGGCTGGCCTTTATGACGGGCATGTCATCGGTCCCGTCATTAAGCCATCACGTCTGAACGGTAGCAACTATCTAACGTTTTTACAAACGGAATTCGAAGAGGCGATTGACGACTTTCCTGTGGCTGACTGGGATTACTTTAAGAACCAAAGAAACATGGTGTTTCAGCATGATGGATCTCCGGTACATTTTGCTCGCAACGTACGGGCCTGCTTGTTCTCCGGACCTCACACCCTTGGACTTCTTTTTGTGGGGTTATGTGAAGGACAGAGTGTATCTTGCCGAGATGGAACAGCGTGTTAGATCGGTTTTCGCATCAATAACACCGACGATGGTGCGAAATGCCACACAAGCCATATCCCGACGAGCGAGGTTGTGTATTGAGCAAGGCGGAGCACACTTTGTGTTGTCAATTGTAATCCTGGTAGGATCGCCATGTAAAGTTGGAAGGTGTCAATGAGAGGAGACGTGTTGTTCTGGCTAAGACTTTAATTAGACTACTCTTAATAATTACCATTGACATTAATTTATAGGTTCTGTGGGCTGCTCTATATCACAACGGTATACATTAGCATCAAACAGTAACAGACCCATTGGTAATTGAAGCAAATTCTATAATGCACTCAAAAAAGTACCTTAAAATTTGGAACTCATCATTGTATAGCAAACCCGGGCGGACCAAACTCCACAAGGAATATCTGTTGACGAGTAGGGAAGTGGACGACCCCTCATGCGACGCCGCCGCAAAGAGAAACCTTTAAGCAAGCATGGTATATCCAAGTCCGTCACACACTGAGATGTATCTCCGAAAAACAACGCAAAATTAAATACATGTAAATTCCTATGGGACTACTTACAATTCACTCCTAAAGAACTAACTATGTAGCCTCATGTGTGTCAAAATTTTTCAACTATTGTTTTCATGTGTGTAGCAGTCACGTGTCAAATAATATTCGGGTTGTTGCAATACTACTGCAAGACGCAACTATTAGGAAAGACCAAAAGATATCATGGCCTCCAATAAATAGTGATATATCATCTCGTATATGCTAAATATAAAATACCAGGCTGGAAATGGGGATCAATATTAAAGGTTCGAGATACTTAATACACCACCGTTTGACCATATTATAGCTGCAGCGTGTCTCTACCACGTATACGAATTTTCCAGAGTATTTGACAGGTCCATCACTGCTGAACATGGGGCTATCCTATTGAGATAGGATTCGCCATGCATCTATACAGGGTTATTTTGCAATATACGCCCGATTTAGCAGAGAAGGTTCAGAATAAGTAATATAGGCGTATGGAGAAGAAAAGTTATTTAAAAAAAATCTCAATCATTCAGACTTTTTTATCTTTTAAATTCAGAATGCATGGTAATGCATTATTTTAACTGATTGTCATTCATAAATATCTAACGCCTACTTTTTCACTACGCACGCACACATTCGCAACAGGTCGCTCGGTCGGCAAAAACGTTGTTAATTAAATCGCACACAGATTTTATTTGAAATTATTCCATAAATCACATTCATTATGGGATAATTATTCGTATTTACAAAAATTGCAATACCGGTATATCATTATTATATATTTGAACTTAAGTATAAAATTTGAAAAGAGTATCTCTTTGAAAAATAACCCTGTACATATATTATATACATATATTTCATTCACTCTTCATTCTATTAACTTATCGAAAGTCCACTGCTGAAAAAAGGCCTCATATTTGACATAGCTGCCACATTTCGCTCGTGGGTACCGAAATTTTTCTATTATCTTGTGTTGATAACAGATAGATACTGCTGTCCACATCTTATTTCATTACCCTCTGTCACCACCCACGGGATGAAATGGGGTGGTATTTTCTCTTACACCGTTAATACACGGCATATTTATATGGTCACTATGTAGTTTTATATATAAAAATATCTCTTTATATATTTCAGTATACGCGATATATAATGAAGCACGGTATATTCCCTACGAGATGTCCCCAAGGGGAGCCTTTGAAGGCGGTAAGCTATTATTATTAATGTGGTTTTAGTATCTACAAAAATCATCTCGTAATTTTTCATTCAATATTGATTTCTATTTCCAGGTGATAAAAGAAATTTTCCCATACTTTCTTGCGAAGCATGTAGATCTTTGGATACGGTGTTCTTTGTTTTAAGGAAGAAGGAAAACCAAGTGACATTTCTTCATGTTTATCACCATAGTGTGATGGTAACATGGGCTTGGCTTTACTATGCGTATAAGCCATCGGACCATTTCGTAGTTGTTGGTTTGATTAACAGTTTCGTTCACGTACTAATGTACGCATATTATGGCTTGTCGTCGCAGGGTCCACGATTCGCTAAATTTATCTGGTGGAAAAAACATTTGACGAAGATACAACTTGTAAGTACTTACCTTCTACTTTTCTTCCTTATCAGTGCATAGCAGTCATTAGTTTTTCCGTAATTGCATACTTGTTAATTACAAATTATTTTATTATTTTAGCCGATTTCGACAAAGGATGTTTTTTTATATATGTGTTAGTTCCTTGAAGTCAGATTTTAATTGAATTTTTTTAATTTTTAACCGTTTCGTGTCGAGTAATGAATATCACAATCTCAATAACGTTGAAATAGTCACATTATGTGAGATCACGCCTGAAGTATAAACTGCTTATTATAGAAAGAATCATCTAACCATAATTGACGCAGATATCGCGTAACATACATACTTACTAAAAAAGCACAAAGTCGAATTAAGAACCTCCTAGGTATTTCTTTTAAGTCAGCTAAATATCGCACCTTTGTCGTTCCTCCACGTCATTGTCTTGGGTGTTTTACACCTGATACGGATAACCGTGTAGTAGCGGTCTACGATTATCAACTACCCCGTATCATCCGGTGAGTATTGTAAGAGGTGACAGAGGAAAACTGAAACAGGAGAGCACCTACCTGCTAACAACTCGAAATAATAAAAAACATGCGTGAGTGCCGTAGAACATACGGTTGGAACGAAGTTCTTTTCGTAGTATATTATTATTGATAAACGTATTATATTATTGAATAACAAATACAAATAAATGAACTACTAGCGTCTATTAAAACGAAGCGTCATTTAAAATAAAATAATATTAATTTCATGGCAAGATAAGAAAAAGTGTGAGGGAGATGGATATTATTCCATCTCGCTTCCTTATAGCCGCCAAGGCGGTATACACTACGTCAGAAGGGGTCGTGACGGAAAAATCTTACACTTTTTCTCGCCTAGCCCCCATCCGCCAAATTTGTACCGTCCGATAAGAACTTAGTTCCAAAAACTATGTTGGCAAGATCTGTCGTCAAGATCGTCTGCCAAGCTAGGTAACTATGGCAAATATCTTTCCTATGATGTAATCCATGGGGAGACCTATGTTCAGCAGTGGTCTATTGGTAGTTTGTAGTGATGGTGATGTCGTAATATATGGAGGGTTATACCGCCATTTATTGAAGGCTATGAGATTTGGAATTGATATTTTCCTTCACTTTTGACGAGACCCAAGGCACGCGTAAATTCTCTTATGCACCACCTCGCGGCAGCGCTCATCACGCAGTATTTAAGACTATCAGAAATGTTAAAAAAGCCCGTAGACCTAAAGAATTTAGCCATGGTCGAAACAATTTTAATACTTTTCAAGGTTACCCTATCCTATTTTAAAGTAACGCAAACGTTGAATGTATTGGCACGGCTTGGACAGTCTAGAAATTTAAAAAATAAAAACATAGTGAACTTTTGCTAAACTTAGCGAAACACGTTCGAGATTTAAAAGCGTTCGTGTTTTGTGACGTTTGATTTGACACCTATATTGGTGATTCCAAATGAAATTGGCATATTGAAGATTACTTCCCACAAAAGCATTATCTCGACTTGACCAAAAAAAAAATTAAATTAAATTAATTTTTTTTTCCAATTGTATGTGATTTTATGACGTCTGCATTGACCGGGAAATGAGAATACTGTCAAAGAATGTAATAAAACCAGATACAATTTGCAAAAAAAAAAAAATTTAAATTTAATTAAATAATCTTATGGTTGAGTTTTCTGAAGTAAAGTTATTTCTATATGTTTGAATAATTCTGAAAAAGAATTTATCGGAAAACACAGAGTTTTTGTCACATGTTGTATAGGCAGGGAATTCAACAAACGTATTGGAAATATTTCAATGAGTACAATATATTAAAAACGGTTTGTGGTTCTCAACACTCATTCATTCTTTCGCATTCAGGATGACCAATGTGTGCTAGTCCCATAATATAGCTGCAGCGTAGCTCTACCCCGTATAAAATTATCAGTTTATAAATAATTGATTACTGCACGTATATACGATACCTCAATATCATTACAGAAAGTTGAAACTATTCCTATTTATAAAGAGCATAAATCCCCTGTGCTATCCCAATATTTCTGTTTGTGGATTACCGTGTCCTGGAAATATTAATAACTTTTAAATATGTAGGTTCTCACGATATGTGATTTCAGCAATCATTAAATATTTATTATTTAATGAATCAGCTTATGGTCAGGGTAATAATCCATCACAATCTACTGCGGAACATGGGCAAGAAGTGCCACAAAGCACGGTCCTGAGCGACCTGCATCCATCGACTTCCTGCAGGTCGTCATTCTTCGCTTACCGGGCATATGGATCTGCCCTGCAAGTCATATAAGGAAGTTCAAGGTCACTGTAACACACGGCGAGCTATTGAGAGGGCTATGCCGGGATTTTCTGTGCATGTTAGTATTCCTAACTAAGATATCCGCTATAGAACAAGGCTAACCAAAATAGCCCAACGGATCGGTAAGCTAAAGTGGCGCTGGACCGGCCATATAGCTCGTAGAACCGATAACCTATGGGGAAAAGAGATTTTCAAATGGCATCCTCGTATTGGTAAGCGAAGTAAGTTGCCTCCATTAAATCAAATAAATTAGCACTTTAAAATGCAATTAATAATATCTATAAGCAATAACAGAGAGTTGTTACATTCTACTTCACCTCCGACCTTATCGCCTCAACGAACTCTAAACACTATAGAGTTCGTTGGCGTTTCCTTGACGCGTATTACGAATGACTGCATCTGCGTTAGGGCGTTAAAATCGACTGCACAGTTGATATATGATACTTTATAGCTGACGATGAAGCAAACAAGTAACATAGAAAAGATTCTCTTTTCATTTTAAAGATGAACATTAAATTTCAGATCCAGTTTATTTTAGTCGTCTTCAATTTGCATTACCAGCAGAAGTTAACGCCATGTCCGATTCCTTTCTTCTTCCACTACTTCTGCTTGTTTAGCATCTGCTCATTCTTCTTCCTCTTCATGAAATTTTATCTCAAGAGCTACGTGAAACAGTCGAAGAACATCCTGGAAATTAAAACAAACTGTAAAGATCAAGAACATAACATTGCTAAAATTGATGTTAAAATAAAGTAAATAAACAGTGTGTTAAGAATTGTATTATTTCATTTTTCAAGTGATGGACAAACTTACAGTCCACCAGATGACTATCTATACCCTTCAGACCGCACTCCTATTTGGCGGCAGATATAAGAAAGATGGTGGTCCCTAACGAAACGGACTCCTAGGTTCCTAGGTATAAAACCAGTCCTACCACCGGTAGTAGCGCAGGACACAAGTGCTCCGAGTAAACCGATTTCGATATTTGCCTTCACCAATGCAATTGTTAATTTAAATTTTAAGTAAAACAAAATGTTTATTTAAATTTAAGTAAAAATAAATAAGTAAATAAGATAAATAAGTGCTAATTTACTATGTGCTCGATGATGAAGGTGAAAATCTTAAGGAGCGAATGTCTGATAAATTAGAAATGAATATATGGAAGAATTGTGCAAACCGGTAACCGGTGTCATTCGCAAACTAGAAAATAAGCTTTTAAAAATGTTAATAACGAATATTGCTTTTCATTTTCAATGTTTAGAGCCAGGTTTCAATCTGTGAGCCAATCCATCGTGAAACGCCGACACCATCGTGAAACGCCGTGCTGCATTTAAATAATGGTTGTAGCACGAATGGGTCGGTTCGAACGAGAGGGACCATGCTCTCACAGAAGCGTCATCATCATCGTTACAGCCCTTCACGAGTCCACTGCTGAACATAGGCCTCCCATAAATAATGCCACAAAGCGCGGTCATTCTATTATAGTCCTCAGGGTGACAAACTTGGTTTTGACTCTTACAAACTCTCTCAAAACCTATAGGGTACTTCCTGACCTAGCATCATGAAATTTCAAACTCACTAGGTGGTAGGAATCCTTTCACTTACACCCTTAGCCTATCATTTTTACGAACGAACTGATAATATAAGGACTCCTTTTCATCCTAGAATTCCGTCGGTGTAGATATTACCGTCTTACCTATTTCTGTGGCCAAATAGCAGCGCGGTTGGCATATTTTTATTTATTTAAAATCCCATATAAACATAAAACCACTCCAAACCTTCATGGTACAAAATTTTTTGATGATAGTGTTGCTTTGTAAGCTATTATAGTATAATAAAAATTTGTATAAAAATATTATATTGTTAATTATAATGAATAATTTAATATTCTAAAAGCATTAACTTATTTGGATCCATCGAATACTCGTTATGGCTCATCTATATTATGGTATCTACGACCCTAACTAATTTAATTCGTGTAATGTTATTCAATCGGTAAACTGTTCAACAGACTCTGGTCGTGGGTATATAAGCCAGCGAAAATGCCCAGCCATTCCTTTAATTTGCTACAAACAATTTAATAAAACTCTTGTCAACCCCAAATTGGGGTTCTACTACCACCAGAGTCCTACCTCCGGTGTGGTGACCACCAGGACCCCTTAGCTCTCTATCTATCCTCGCTACCAAGGGAATAGTGAGGCATCAGTCGAAGGCCACCACCATCTAAGCTGCCAGGGTTTACCAACCGTCCCGCGCTTCACGGTCCAGACCATCTAGGCCTGGCTGCTACCATCGACGATATTTTACTCAGGGACGGTACCTACCTCCAGTATCTACCGCGTACTATAAGTACAGAATCCAGTGCGAGTGAGGCGTAGGCCTATAACCTCGACCAAGCCGTGAAAATATAACTTGTAATTCTATTTTGATAAACCTACTGAAAAGTAAGTTTATCAAAATAGAATTACAAGTTAGATTTTGTAAAACTCTAAAATTCTAATTTATTTTCTACCTACCAAAACCAACAAGTCACAAAGACAAAAAATCATCATCATCATCATCATTACAGCCCTTCACAAGTCCACTGCTGAACATAGGCCTCCCCCAAGTTATGCTACAAAGCACGGTCCTGAGCCACCTGCATCCATCGACTTCCTGCATGTCTTACCAGGTCGTCACTCCATCTAGTGGGGGGACGCCCTACACTTCGAAAGACAAAAAATAGTTTTTGTAAATATTAATATTCTATCTTGTATCTACTTTATTAGCTTGCGTCCGTGGTGGTGGCGAAAGAGAATCCATTACCCCATTTCGTTCCGTGGGTGTCATTATATAGACGACTATAGAAAATGCTAAAAGCGCCTTGAGGACGTAGACAGAAACTTACAGCTTACGCTAGACGATATATGCCCGGACCAAAGACAGGGAGCACCGTCAAGGATATGAAGCGTCGGGTACAGCGTTTGCTATTCTCTTGCTAAGCCTGATGATCAAGGCAAAGGAGTCAATCGTTTTTGGGCTTACTAGAAATTTTAAGGACCGTTAAATTTCCTACAGATTTTATGAAAACCTAAAAGGAATCAAGAAATCTGAAAAAAAAAATGAGTGGTTTTGATTTTCCGTGTGAATCATTTTTGCAGTTTCTATAAAAAGAAAAATGTTTTTTTTTTACAAAGATAACTTATTATATGCATATTATACTTATTTGTATATTATATATTTATTACTAAAAAGAGATACCACTGATGAGATTTTTATCCTATTTCTAAAAGTGTTAGCTTATATATCATATAACACTGTTCAAAGTCACCGTGGAACGAAACGCTATTTTGTCATTGACTTCCGTGCTGCGTAATAACCTGTGGCCATATTTGCATAATATAAGCATCTTATCTCTGTCTGTCCAAAAATATTATAATGCGGAAACGATAACTACTAATTTTCGTTTTTAATGTATATATTCACGTAGTTTTCTGCTAACAAGTAGGTTCATACATGTCAATGTCTAATCAATGCAACAAGTGTCGGATTATATTATACAGGTTAGCCAAATATTAATATTCCACATTATGTATTTAATTCGCCATTGACATTCGAAAATGAAAACTGACGAGTTTAATTAAAAGTCAATGTGGGTGTATAATACAAGTTTACTTTTTCTCCTAGAATTTTGGAAAATCTATTTATGTTGAATTACCTAAAACAAATGACAAACACAGGTCTTATTAATAAGTTAAAAGGTTAAAACTGTCAAAGTATTGAAGTTTTATGCTATTGGTGAAATCTAATTTAATCAATAGATAAAATAAAATCACACAAAATATACGCAAATCTATGTTAAAAGAGTATCAATAAGCTATTTAAGTTATGTGTATGTAATAAATGTGGTGTCTGTTAATTAGAAATCAAAGTCAAAAAGGAATATAAATGTATTAATATTTATAGTAGAGATAAAATATTATGTAATTAGAAAAAAACTCCTTTTGTAAATATTTTGTGTGATTTTATTCGTACTAATAATATTAAAATGTAAAATTACTAATCAATTTTGGTGATGGTGTTTAAAAATGTGACGTCTTTTGTTGTAGATTGTGAACCCACTCGTAAAATTGAGAACTCTTATGTAATAAATATTTACTTGTCACTCCCATGACTGACTTGACACTGGCAGAATTATATCAAGAGAATCCATAATTTAAAAGAAGAAGAAGAACTGCCTAAAAATATTGCAAGAAAGTAATGAAACTGCTCATTCCATTAGGTTTGGGTATAGGAATATTTGTATTCAATGTGGATCTTCAATTTTAAGAGCACACCACACATGGCCTGTGCAAATTAACTCAGCAGAAAGAGGTATTATTTTGCAGTGGATACCATCACACCAGGTATTTACTTTACTTTAACAGTCTGTAAATGATCCCCTGTCTGAAATAGGCTTGCCCGGAGGAGTTGGCATAATTGCTTTGCCACACATATTGATGTTTGTAGTATCATCATTTCTTTTTTTCTTTAACTTTACAGCCTATCAAAAATCTACTGCTGAACATATACCTCCCCCACAGATTGCCTCATAGGGGAGATATTTGATAACCACAGTTTTTTATCTTTAGTTGTTATTAGATAGATGCTACTTCTTCCTTACCTTACACTCATATTTGTATGCCTTTGTACATAATATACAAGTAATATTTTTTACCTTAAATGACATTAGTGTAAATAAAACGTCAAAGAACTTGTGCTTAGTCAAATAATGTTATAATTCTAAAATAACTACTTCACTTGTTTACCTTTCTCATTTGATGTATTTTTTTTTTACCTTAGTGGAATCTGGTTTACTACAAAAGTATTATGAAGGAAAACGAGTACATGCTATTTATATATAATTTAAGAGGCATTAAGACTGTTTATTAGTAATAAAGATTAAAATAAATAAAATATTAATAAATATTATTATTTAGGGGGTAGACACTGTAAAATTATAGTAACACTATTCAGGTGGATCGTTTAGAATGAGTCAATCTTGTTGGCCGAGAGCTTCTACAGCTGTATGGAGACACAAATAATAACAGGGATATGGAATTACAATCCATGAATATTGAAGACATCGGTAACATCCCACAACCACCCCTTATGCCTTTAACTGTAACTCCTGCCATTTCCAGAGCAGCATCAACAATTACTATAATAATATGCAGACCTTTTCTATCAAAAGGTTTAAATTATTTCTTAAGCAAAAATTGTCTAGTAAGGGTTGTTATACTACTAGAGAGTATATGACTGATAATAACCCCTGGAAATGAGGTGATCGCTACCATGCTGTTTCTAAATGTTTTCAAAACAAATGTATAAAATATTATATTGTAAAATGTGCTTTTTTTTAAAAAAAAGTCTCGCTGGGTTTCTTGCTGGTTCTTCCCAGGACAGAGGTTTTTTTGCGAACCAGTGGTAAAAGTAAAAAATGACTTTTAATAATCTATATTGAATGAAAATGATTCTATTCTATTCTGTGGCTAGTTAAAAACTTGCTGCTTCTACTTCCCGTCACTGTATTTTTAAGTTATGTAATCATTTATCTAGATTCTTAATACCTAAACTACTAAAAGAGAGATTGCTGATTGATAACTCATTTTATGTGCCACTGTGCGCTCGTATTTGTGAATACCACTTAAATGAACCTCACAATGATTGGAATAATTTATACACAAGTAGTAATGATGCATATTTATATAGTAATATATGCATCATTACTATATGGTAGTTTTTGCCACAGTTGCTACGCTTGTGGCAACCAAACTTTTTTGTGGTATTCTATAGGAAGATGTTGCTGCTCATCTCCTGGTATCTTTATTTTACTCTGTTACGACTTTTACGACACCATTCGGGACGAAACGCGATGGCAGTTCACGGAAGGGCTATACAATATTTTACATTATATATTTAATTTAGGGAAGACCTATGTTCAGCAGTGAATTGTTGTAATGATGACGAATAATGATCAATAAAACTTGTAATTATTATTGCTTACTTGACCTGTTTCTACTATGTGCCTTATTATAAATAAAGTGCCTAATTTATAAATAAACGCCGAGCAAGTTGAATAGATGCTTTGGTACCTTTTCGTATCTCTTTCAATAGACAATCTCCATTTTTTTTTATAGAATAAGTATGACAAACGAGTGCACGGTACACCTGATGGTAAGTAGATGCTGTGGCTCATAGACATCTACATTTATCCTCGTTTAAGAATCAAAATGCAGATGCATTGTCACCCCTGAGGACTAAGATGGAGTGATTTGTTTCCAGTAAAAAAGGACTCCGGTTCTCTACACTCACCATACGAAACACAGGAGCATTAAACTACTATTTTACGCTGGTAGCGTTTTCCGTGAGAGCGTGTCCTACCCCGGTCGAGCCGTATCCGTACATACCTAGTTTAAAACTTCATCATTACAGCCCTACACAAGTCCACTGCTGAACATAGGCCTCCCCCAAGGAATTCTACAAAGCACGGTTCTGAGCCACCTGCATCCATCGACTTTTTGAATGTCTTACCAGGTTGTCACTCCATCTAGAGGGTAGCCGCCCCATACTGAGCTTACCGGTACAAGACTGCTACTCGAGAATTTTACATTTTAGCTTCAATTGTGGTTGGATGTAAACATGCTAATCAATCAACACATATTAAAAGAATGTCCTGGCACTGCACCTCGCGGCCTGTGATACTTATAATAGACCGCTTTAAGAATATGATGATTTTACAATAATAAATAATAAAAATGCAGTAACTTTACTCATTGGGGGGTATATTGCCATAGTTGCCACGCTTGGCGAGCGGGTTGGTAACCACAGTTTTTTATTGTGATATTGCTGTTATCAGGAAGATGCTGCTGCCCATCTCCTGTCTGTTTCCCACTGTCGCCTCTTACGACACCCACAGAAAGATATGGGGTTGTGGATATTCTGGTCTTGTTCTTCAAGAAAGGCAATAACGCTCTCTTGAAGAACTACAGACCGATTTCTCTTCTGAGCCGCGTCTACGTGCTGTTTTCGAGAGTCATTACGAATCGTCTCACACGCAGACTCGACGACTTCCAGCCTCCCGAACAAGCCGGTTTCCGAAGAGGCTTTAGTACCATAGACCACATACACACCCTTCGGCAAATTGTACACAAGACAGAAGAGTACAATCTGCCACTTTGCCTTGCGTATGTGGACTATGAGAAAGCCTTTGATTCCGTCGAAATTTGGGCGGTGCTACAGTCACTTCAGCGGTGCCAAGTTGACTGTCGGTATATCGAAGTGCTGAAGTGTTTGTACAGTAGGGCTACGATGGCTATCCGAGTACAGAATCAGAGTACGAAACCTATCCAACTGCAGAGAGGTGTAAGACAGGGTGATGTTATATCCCCGAAACTCTTAACCGCTGCATTGGAAGACGTTTTCAAGCTACTGGACTGGAAAGGATACGGTATTAACATCAATGGCGAGTACATCACTCACGTTCGATTTGCTGACGATATAGTACTTATGGCAGAATCGCTGGAGGACCTAAGCACTATGCTCAATGACCTCAATAGTGCCTCCCAACGGATAGGTCTTAAGATGAACATGGACAAAACAAAAATCATATATTCATATAATCATATATTAATGTCCATGTCACACCTATGCCGGTAGTTGTTGGGAGCACTAAGCTCGAAGTTGTTGACGAGTATGTTTACCTGGGACAAATAGTCCGACTAGGTAAGTCCAACTTCGACCGAGAGGTCAATCGACGGATTCAACTCGGTTGGGCAGCGTTCGGGAAATTACGGCACATCTTCTCGTCAGGTATACCTCAAAACTTGAAAACTAGACTGTACAATCAGTGCGTGTTGCCAGTGATGACCTACGGAACAGAGACGTGGTCCTTCACTGCTGGCCGTATGAGGAAGCTCAAGGTCGCTCAGCGAGCTATGGAGAGGGCTATGCTCGGGGTTTCTCTGCGTGATAAACTTAGAAATGAGGATATCCGCAGTAGAACCAGAGTTACCGACATAGCCCAAAGGATTAGTAAGCTGAAGTGGCAATGGGCCGGCCATATTGCTCGAAGAACCGACAACCGATGGGAAAAAAAGGTTCTCGAGTGGCGGCCTCGTACCGGCGGACGAAGTGTAGGGCGTCCCCCCACTAGATAGAGTGACGACCTGGTAAGACATGCAGGAAGTCGATGGATGCAGGTGGCCCAGGACCGTGCTTTGTGGCATTTCTTGGGGGAGGCCTATGTTCAGCAGTGGACTTGTGAAGGGCTGTAATGATGATGATGAAAAATGCAGTGAAAAAACAGTGTTGCTTTTTATCCTAACATAAATAGTTCAAAACACCTTACATGCTATTTATTTTTCGTGGTTAATATCGTAAATATCGGATATGTTACTATCCAGTCATTTTGGTTTTAATGGTACTTGGAATGTAAACATGTTATTCAATCAATACATATTAATAACAATGTCCTGACACTGCACCTGGTGGCATGTGTCACTTTTAATACTGCTTTAAGAATGTGATGATTTTACAATAACAAATACAGTGACAATACAGAGTTTTTTTTATCCTAACACGACCAGTTCAAAACATCTTACGTGCTATTTATTTTCTCAATGGCCGTAGAGGTAAAACTCGCAAAACACCCCTTAAAAGTTCACTGTTGGACGCACACATGCACCTAAAACCGTGTTATTGGTTGCAAATGATATTAGATAAATAAGTACATGTGTGCTTGTTTTTAGAATTAGTTGAGCATAGTTTTGGCTTACTTTTTGCTTCACTTGATTACATTAATTTGTAATGTATTCTGTGCTTAGTAAAAAATAAATAAATACAGTTAAGAATCAATAAATCACCGCGTCTGTTTATTCGTACTGTTTACTCCGGTACTACTAAAAAAAAATACATCCACCAAGTAGTACTTAAGATTTCGAAGAACCTACTTTTTATACTTTTTATTATTCACAGTGCACTATTTTAACATAGGATATCAATAAAAACTATTAAACAGTCACCCGTATGGGATTTTAGGTTATAGTGAGATTGCCGTTTGATTGTTATATTCTCAGTGTTCCCTTTATATATAGTACAACTAATATTACTATATTAATCTAGAGATTATAAGGAATAAATCTACGAGTACATACATTTCATTACGAGTCATCACAGTTTTTGGTGGGCCCATTCTCCATACAAAAAGAAACTGTTTCCTTTTTCTTATAGTGGTAAAAACCTACGTCCAGCGGTGGACTTTTATGGAATCCATACTAATATTATAAATGCGAAAGTGTGTTTGTTTGTTTGTTTGTTTGTCCTTCTTTCACGTCGCAACAGAGCGTCGGCATGGCATGATTATTTGTATGAGGATAGTTCGGTGGCTGCAGAGTGACATAGGCTACTTTCTTCAGCGGAAAAACATATCATTCCCGTAGGAAAATCAAATATGTTGCAAAATTCAATTCAGCTAGGTGGCGCCACCGTGATTCTACAAGACAAACGACGGTACGATGGACGAACACAGAAGGTCAGAATATCTGGATTATTATGTCTTTTTACCAAAATTAAGATAAAAAATGTATGGATCTGTATTTTTCCACGCAGGACCGGGAAGAGAGCGATAAAAAACATAAAATTCACCAGCTGATTTTCTTCAAACGTTTTGGTGCATCGTAATTCACAGAATAGGCGATAACCTCGCAGACGATATTAAGTAATCCGTTGATGCTCTGCCTACCCCGCAAGGGTTACAGGCGTGATTATAAGTATGGATCAGAAATACTATCACCACCTGTCACGCTTTCACCCTTAACTATTACTTAACAATGGTGGAAACAGTTCTTAGTAAGCCTTATTAATAAGCCTTAGTAATATTTATTGAACGGAAATGAATACAGTTCTTATATGTGGTTATGAATGAATCGGTATTACAATAAGAAAAATTGTGCAAAATTATAAGAAAAATATTTTTGAGAGTTCTTATTAACTAACGTATACATAGTTTAAATTGATTCCGCTAGATGTCGTTACTAGGTTTTTAAAACGCGGTAATGAAATGTTTCCTGACATGTACTTAACTCCCGCCGTTGAGCCGCGCGTCAACTTATAGTGCATACGGTACCTATACGCTTAAATTGTTTCTATTTCGTAGCTTATTCGACTACCTGCTTTCGATTTCGGTTGTTTGTTATTTGCTTTGTGATTTGGTTAAGGTTGAATGGATTTATATTGGCTTTCATTTTCGGATTTGTGTATTTTCTTGGATCGGTTTTGTTGATTTGGTTGGTATTCCTTTATACATATTTAGACTCTGGCTTTGATTTTGGATTTTGTTTTCTGCGATTTGTTTTGTGATTTGGTTTAAGTTGATTCGATTTTTTTTGGCTATCGTTTTCGGATTCGTGTTGTGTCTTGAATTGGTTTTGTTGTTTTGATTTTAAAAATATTTAAAGGAATATTTATTCCTTTTAGATATTTTAGTTCTAAAAAATTTAAAATTTAATTCCTTTTAGGTATTTTAACGTTTTTTATAAATAGGTTTTCTTACTTCATAATGCCTCGCAAACGTAAGTCCAGCCTTTCAAGAGTATCTTCTCAAAGACAAGCGAAAAGATTAGCTCGATCGCTAGAATCTTTAGAAGATGCTGAACTGAGAAGGCAAGAACAAGCAGAGCGTCAGGCTGCTTTAAGAGCATCTGAGACACCTTCTCAACGTCAGAAAAGCGTCTTGAACAGACAGTGCGTCAGGCTGCTTTAAGAGCTTCCGAAACACCTTCTCAAAGTCAGGAAAGGCGTCTTGAACAGGCAGAGCGTCAAGCTACTTTAAGAGCTTCTGAAACAATTTCTCAAAGTCAGCGAAGGCGTCTTGAACAGGCAGAGCGTCAAGCTACTTTAAGAGCTACTGAAACACCTGCTCAAAGTCAGCAAAGGCTATTCGAACAAGCGGAACGTCAGGCCGCCTTAAGAGCCGCGGAAACACCTGATGAAACTCAACACAGACTCATTGAGCAAGCTGAACGTCAATCTACTATAAGGGCATCTGATACACCAGAACAGACACAGGCGCAAAGAGATGCAAATGCACAGCTCCAAGCTGAACGTCGACAAAATTTTCTAAGAAACAATTGGTCGGTTTTTAATGACGCAGCATTGAATTATGATCCGTTGATTGATTATAAAAATCACAGGTTAGTTGTTATCGGACTGATGGACAAGGCGTGTCGATTTTGCAGCGCTTTAAAATGAAAAGATGAGACCGCAGGCATGTGCTGTTCCAATGGCAATGTGTCTCTTCCGTTACTTGGGGAACCAGAAGAACCTTTGAAAACTCTCTTTTTATATGATGCTAATGAGTCACGGCGCTTTTAAACAGGATCCGGAAATATAACTCATGCTTTCAAATGACGTCCTTCGTAGTTGACCGGGAAATAATAATGCCGGGATTTTCGCCTACATTTACGGTGCAAGGGAAAATTTTCGGAGAGGTGCAGTGCTTCATGTATTCAATTGAATGGCAAAAGAGGATTACCGCATGCCCACATTCTAATATGGCTTAAAGAAGTTGCGGCCCAGCCAAATAGACGACATAATAAGCGCCGAGATTCCGGATCCTGAGCAAGATAAAGAATTGTATGATACCATCGTCCGAAATATGATTCACGGTCCATGTGGAGCACGAAATTCAATATCGCCATGTATGAAAGAAGGAAAATGTACAAATAAATTCCTAAGTAGCTATTAAAAGAAACAGTGCACAATGACAATGGCTACCTTTATACAGACGCAGAGCTCCCGAAGATGGTGGCAGGAAAGTTACAATCAAATCTCGCTCTGGAGCGTTCGAAACCTTAGATAACAGCTGGATTGTCCCGTATTCGCCCATTCTATGTAAAATGTTTAATGCCCACATTAATGTAGAAGCATGTAGCTCTGTCCACGCAATCAAGTGTACCTGTAAGTACATAAATAAAGGAAGCGACCAAGCAATATTTAATCTCAGGAGTGAAGGTGAGGCAAATCCCGTTAATGAAGTACAGACCTTTCAAGCAGAGCGTTATGTCAGCAGTAACGAGGCAGCGTGGCGTCTCCTTGGCTTCCTTTACACGAAAGGCACCCAACAGTTACTCACCTTGCTGTGCACTTAGAAAATGGAGAGCGTGTATATTTCACCGAAAGAAATTTCCAAGAAAGAATTGCATCACCGCCAAAACTACACTAACAGCCTTCTTTCAACTTTGTCAAACCGACCCTTTGCAAAAACGTTGTTATATTCTGAAGTCCCCGCTATTATACTTGGAACACATCTAGGAAGGAGGAAACGCTGTATTCAAGGCGCGCCTGTTGCAAATTGGCCCGGTGTAAAGTCATCAGATGCCCTTGGTCGTGTATACCGTCCATGTAACTAATTTTGAATGTTTCTGTTTACGATTGCTGCTGCACCATGTTCGGGGTCCTAACAGGATATATACAGGATATAAAGACCTTAAAACTGTCAACGGTCAGGAATGCGCAACTTATAGACAAGCATGTGAAGCTCTGCATCTTTTAGAAAACGATAATCACTGGGATGAAACCATGGAGGAAGCTGTGCAGTGCCAGTCACCAGCCAAAATTAGGGATCTTTATGCAACTCTCATATCATCTTGCGGGCTATCTAATGCACATAAATTGTGGGACAAATATAAAGAGTACATGGCAGAAGATATTTTGCGAAGGTTACAGCAGACACACGCAAACATGACATATAATGAACACATTTATAATGAAGCACTTGGAAAAATTGAAGATAAAGTAATGGCAATGGTAGGCAAAAAATTAAGCGATTTTGGAATGATAAGCCCTCAGCGAACAACCGAAAATGAACTAAGTGATGAAATTATACGTGAAACAAACTACAATATACCAGCTTTGCAGCAGCAAGTAGTCGAATTTGTACCCCGCTTGCTTCCCGAACAAAAACGAGTTTTTGACAAAGTATTAGGACAAATTGAATCTGGAAATGGTGCACTTTTCTTTTTAGATGACCCTGGAGGAACTGGGAAGACATTTTTGTTAAATTTATTATCAGCGCAAGTACGGAAAGATAAAAACATTGCTGTGGCCGTAGCTTCCTACGGTATAGCCGCCACGCTGCTAAGCGAGGGCCGCACTGCACATTCTGTTTTAAAACTCCCTCTAAATCTAGCCCAGGAAGAATCGCCGATCTGCAACTTTAGCAAAAATAGTGCACGAGGTATAATGCTACGACAATGCAAACTCTTAGTGTGGGACGAAAGTACAATGTCGCATAAAAAAGCTGTAGAAGCACTAAATCGAACGCTCCAGGATTTGCGCAGCAATACCGATGTAATGGGAGGAATGGTGGTTTTACTGGCTGGTGACTTTCGCCAAACTTTACCTGTCATTCAAAAGGGCACACCTGCAGATGAAATTAAAGCATGCCTCAAGTCGTCTATTTTATGGAACAAGGTGACAAAATTCAGTTTAACTACGAATATGAGAGTGCATTTGTATAATGATATCAATGCTGGAAACTATGCTGACACACTATTGAAATTGGCGATGGGCGGTTGGAAACGGATGCTGAGGCTGCGTTAAATTGACGAGAGATTTTTGTAATTTAGTACAGAGTCATTCCGAATTAATTGCGAGCGTTTATTCAGATTTAACGAACAACATGCATGAAGACAAATGGTTATGTGAAAGGGCGATTCTTGCACCAAAACATGAGAGCGTTAATAAAATAAATTCAGATATATTAAGCGAAGTAGCAGGAGAAATAACAGAGTATTTGTCAGTAGACACAGTTATGTACACAGAACAGAGCACTTCATATCCCGTAGAGTTTCTAAATTCTCTAGAGTTGTCAGGTGTGCCCTCACATAAGCTTCAATTAAAATTAGGCGTCCCAGTCATGCTAATGCGAAATTTAGATGCTCCTCGGTTATGTAACGGGACAAGGCTGCGTGTGACACATCTTGGATGCTACAATTTTGACAGGCGTAGGAAAAGGTGAAAATGTTATTATACCACGGATCCCTATAACTCCCACAGATCTTCCTTTTCAATTCAAAGGTTGCAGTTCCTATTAAGCTCAGTTTTGCAATGACAATTAATAAAGCGCAAGGGCAAACGTTACAGGTAGCGGGGTCAACTTAGAAAACCGTGCTTCTCTCATGGTCAGCTGTATGTAGCATGTTCGCGTGTCAAATGCCCAGAATCTCCACATTCTTTCCTGAATGGAAAAACATATAACATTGTGTACAGTAGCGTCTTAAAATAGTGTTCAGTTAGTTTTTTCCAAAATTCCACAATCAATTAATCAGAATTCCCACAGATCTTCCTTTTCAATTCAAAATTTCCTATTTAGCTCAGTTTCTTTTCAATTCCATATGCTGCACCTCTGACGGACCTATTAAGCTCAGTTTCCTTTCAACTCAAAAGGCTGCATCTCTGACAGATCTTTTATTTGGCTCAGTTTCCTTTCAATTCAGAAAACTGCATCTCTGACGAATCAATTTAGCTCAGTTTCTTTTCATAAGTCTGCATCCCTGACGGATAATTATGCTCAGTTTCCTTTAATTAAAAAAATATCCCATTTCCATTTGGAATAAACAGGCTATTTTCATGCTTTCCTATACGCTGCGTTTCAAAACATTTAAATATGCTGACGAATCAATTTTGCTCAGTTTCCTTTTAATGGCTGCATCTCTGACAAATCTATAAAACTCAGTTTTCTTTCAATTCAAAAAGCAATGGATAGTTCATTTCCCAGTGAACATGCGGGCGAAGCCGCGGGTAACAGCTAGTATTGAATAAAAAAGTGTCTGTTTCTGTTTCTGTTTCTGTTAGATCGCAGAAGGAAAAGGCAGAGAAGATTGGATACTTAATCAAGGTATTTTGTGGAAATATTTGAAACTTAAACAATTTCCAGATAAAAAAGATTCGTGGAAGATAGCAATCCCTGAAAAATTAAGAAGATAAATCTTAGTAGAATGTCACGACAGTCCAACAGCAGGACATTAAGGAATTAAGAAATCTATAAATTGAGCAAACATTATTTCTGGCATTTCTGGAATTTCAAGAAAACATTATTTCTGGCATTCCTTAATTAAAGATGTTAAAGATTACGTACGGAAATGTGAGATTTGCTCTAATCATAAACCTAGTCCACTGCCGCTAATTGGAGAAATGGGCAAACACAAAGAAGTAACAGAGCCTTTTCAAATAGTTTAAAATAGGTAATACAATGTTACTTGCAGTTTCATGTTGGTTTAGCAAGTTTGTATTATTGTTTCCCTTAAGAAATGGTAAAACGTCAACAATTGTTAGAATTAGTGAAGAACAGATATTTCTCATATTTGGAGTGCCAAAAACAGTGATATGTGATAATGGGAAACAGTTTATTTCATCACAGTTTAAAGAATTAATTACGAATTACAACTCAAAAATTTGGTATACGCCTTATTATCATCCTCAAGCCAATCCCACAGAACGAGTAAATAGAGTAATTGGTACTGCAATAGCGTCATATATTGAAGATAATCATAAAGATTCGGATAAATAATACTTCATATAGGCCATGCCATTAGAACGGCTATATATGAAATAACTGACAAGACTCCTTCATACTTGTTTTTTGGTAGAGAAACCTCCTTACAAAACAAAATAGATTTCGGGCCAGATAAAGATGATTATGTTAATATAAATAGAAACTATTTTGAAAATAATTTAAGACTTAGAGAAGAGATATACAAAGACGTAAACAAAAATCTGCGAGAGGCTAATGAAACTAATAGCAAAAATTATAATAAAAGAAGACGAATATGTAATTTCAATGTGGGAGAGTTGGTTTGGAAGAAAACAAAACCACAATCATGTGCAGATAAAAATTTTATGGCCAAGTTGTCTCCAAAGTACGAAAAAGCCATAATTTCGGAGAAGGTTTCATCCGATGTTTATATTTTGAAAAGTTTACGCGGCAAAAATTTCGGTACATGGCACGCTTCTAATCTGAAACAGTGATTTGAGATCTAGCAGAATCCGGTTGCATTCCATTTGATGAGGGGGAGTATGTGATGATATAAAAAAATGTTAGGATTTACGTTAAAATTGAGATGGGTCATGTTTCCAAACTTGAGGAAAGATTGGAGGGTAGGAATTTGTGACGGACGGCAGAGGGCCGCAGTCGCGAGAAGCGGTAATTCTTGTCAGACATTGCAAGTTTAATGCGCAAAAGTTTACGTATATATTAAAGCTGTGTATCAGTGAATTTTATATTATTTAAATAGAAATTTTTGTTAGTGGAACGTTAATTTTAGAGGTGCAACGGGGTAAGTGTTTAATAGTATTTGTTTTGTTGTAGTCTGAGTAACTTTGCAATAGTATTCTTAGATTATGCACTTATTTCAGTCTGTGAAAACGCCCATTAAGTTAATTGTGACAATAAATAACGCCTTCCTATATCGCTGGCAAAGTGTTATTAGAAAATCTAGTTGTTACAAAAACATGAGGACAATGAGAGACGATACTATATCCTGATTTGAATTGAAACGTCATCGACAGGCATATCCTATCGGGATAGCGGCCACGTACATTGGGTGACTTCTTCAAATTCATGGTTCAAACCTCTGAATAAATATTGGAATTTATTTATGAATTTGCTTTTTCCCTTTTTTATTTATTAAGTTTGCATTTTTTTTGTAATGATAATATATTCATAAATCTTGTTTACTAAAGAAAAAGAACTAGTAGTACATTTTACGTTTTGTTATATTCCATTTTATTTTTGTAGTTAATGCGTAGCTGTAGAATGAGTTAAAATTTTAGTGCTTACATATTTTAGAGTTAGAATAAATTGTAGTTTTTATGCTTAGAATTATTTAGTTGATTGTTTTGTTGTGTTGAATTGTTGTAGGCTTTTGTGTTGCAATTAAATACCTTACAACAAAATACCGCACATTTGTTTCTTATCTTGCCCGGACCCCGACCCCTATGGCTTGGGTACGCCATTACAAGGTTTTGAGAAATACCTGATGAGAAGATGTGTTGTAATTTTCCGAACGCTGCCTAGCCGAGTTGAATCCGTCGATTGATATCTCGGTCGAAGTTGGACTTACCTAGTCGGACTATTTGTCCCAGGTAAACATACTCGTCAATAACTTAAAGCTTAGTGCTCTCAACAACTACCGGCATAGGTGTAACATGGACATTACACATGATCTTTGTTTTGTCCATGTTCATCTTAAGATCAATCCGTTGGGAGACACTATTGAGTTCATTGAGCATAGTGCTTAGGTCCTTCAGCGATTCTGCCATAAAGACTATATCGTCGGCAAATCGAAGGTGAGTGATGTACTCGCCATTGATATTACTATAGCATTAGTATTACTAGTTCAGTAGCTTGAAAACGTCTTGCAATGCAGCGGTGAAGAGTTTCGGGGATATAACGTCACCCTGTCTTACACCTTTCTGCAGTTGGATAGGTTTCGTACTCTGGTTCTGTACTCAGATAGCCATCGTAGCTCTACTGTACAAACACTTCAGCACTTCAATATACCGACAGTCAACTTAGCACCGCTGAAGGCACTGTAGCACCGCCCAAATTTCGACGGAATCAAAGGCTTTCTCATAGTCTACATACGCCAGACATAGAGGCAAATTGTACTCCTCGGACTTCTGTACAATTTGCCGAAGGGTGTGTATGTGGTCTATGGTGCTAAAGCCTTTTCGGAAACCGGCTTGTTCGGGAGGCTGGAAGTCGTCGATTATTTATTATAGTATGTATGTATTTATCTACTACATAATTATATGTATGTCGTGTGTAATTTCCAACAATCTACGTACACCCCTTACCCTTTCTCACAGGTCACTTTATCCTCTGCAATGGTTGCCTGGAGAGATCGCTTTTAAGCGATAAGGCCGCCAATGGTACCTTTAAATAATTTATGTTTTTTTTCTTCTCTCATATGTATTTCTGGTGTACAATAAAGTATATTTCATTCATTCATTTATTCATTCATACCTACCACTCTACTCCGTTTATTCATTTTTTTAGTTAGAATTCATTATGACATTGTGTGTACATTTATATACATATATTTATTTATTTAAAACTTAAATGTTATCAGTGTTCATACCTTAAATCTTTGGGTATGTGTTATATAATGTACTTAATGCCATGTGACAATATATGCCATTCAACCCTGGGTGTTAAAGATAAATGGGTGGTCAGAACAAAATGGCTAAATGTAAATATAACAACTAAATAATATTATAAAAATCTATACAAATATATAAATAATATTATTTTATAATCTTACTGTACTATAATCTTACTTTTCTGTACTGCCTCGCTGGCCTAGTGCTCCTGGGTTCGAATTCCGAGTCAAAATCAGTTATTGGGTTATAGCAAAAATAGTTTAATAATTATTTTTATTTTACTAAAGAGTACACAATTGATATAACCACTGGAATGAGGTGATTGCTACCATGCTGTTTTTTAAATGTTGTTTTATTATACGTAATTTTATAAAACATTATTTTTTTATTATTGTAAATTAATGTTCAAAGAAAAGTCCCGCTAGGTTTTTTGTTAGTTCTTCCCAGGACATAGGTTTTTCGTGATATTTTACTTTTTTTTGTCGCTTTTTGCTTGCTCACATCACTGAACACTTCCTGCTTGCATTTGGTATTATAACATTCGGCATTGAATATACTTCTATTTTATAAAGAAATTAACACTAGATAAAAAGTGCAAAAACTAGCTATAAAAATATTCCCTGGGCTTCTCGCTCGTTTCACTATCATCCTCACGCGAAGGTGTTCATGTAAAATCTGGGGAACGCTTCCCGATCCAATCTGCGTTCAGTGCTGAATCTCTTTATACGTAATTCGCCAATTTTTTCACTGCTAGCATGTTACCTATCGTTACAACCGTCAAAGAGTGACCATTTATTTCTTAATCTCTCAAAATTAGTCTATAGTAGTAAGTAGAAATTTGTTATACCAGCGATAAACGGTTGCTTTAGTAAGCCCTTTATCCATAAATGTCATTTGAAGTATCTCAAACAATTTTTCCGGTTTAAAGCGACATTTTAATTCGTAAAATCTTATCGCGATAATGTTCCCAATGTTACAATAGTGTAATTGTGTACTTAAATTGAAATTAAGTGTTCCATTTTTCAATGAAACACGTAATTTCAATGTAGCTCGTAAAAAAATGTTTATGTAAATATGAAATTGTGGTATCCCTATTTTTACTTTTGAATAATCGTATTTTCAAAATGAAATACGCTGGCCGTTGACTCATACAAAACAAAATTTCCAAAAATGTTTGCATAGCATGTGTGAGTAATGCTCAATTTTAACAGTGATTTATTGCAGTTTTCACAGTATTGAACCCCAAAGCATTGCGCGTATGGCGTAACCGTACGTCTTATAACTGACGTACGACATGATATTAGAATCTGCCGGAATGCCAGAAGTTCTATAATTCCAAATTTAAATATTGATTTGCATTGACAAAATTACCTAGGCAATTTTTAGAGCTTTTCGTGTCATCTTCGTATCACAAAAATATTTATAGTGATATTTGAGAGAAAACAAGAAAGGCAAATCATCGAATAATAGATTGTTGAGCTATCTCGTTTAGGGTTAGACTATACTCTCAGAATGGATAAAACTAGTATTAGTGTATTCATATTATGAAAACAATAGCTGTTTTCCATTTAGAAATTATGTTAAAGTTATAATGGCTTCTGATACTTCTAAAGCGTACTACTTCTAACTTTAGTTTGTACAGTACTTATATGAAAACACGTTCGATGAATTTATCTTGCAGCACAGTGGCTGTAACGAGATTTCATAGTAAATAGTTACTGAGTTTTACATAATAAACAAGTTTCTATAAAATTTAATCAAAATTATGCTGCCTTTGTAATAACTCTGAAGAGGTATGGTAAAGGTAAAGGTATGGGGAGACGATATAGGTAGGTGACAAATAAATTAATTATTTTTATAATGATTTCTTATATTTACGCGAACACTACACATTGAATAAAACTATTTTTACGTATCGCGTTTAATTTACTATTCAATTTTAATTCCCGACGTTTCGGGTGCTTTACAGCACCCATGGTCACGGGGGGGACTGAGGTGTTTGACGTCCCAATGTCATAGTTAGCCCGGCTACCTTCAGTTTTTTGAATATTAATTTTTGGTCCGATCTACGCAGAATGAGCTTAATGTGTCTTGAAGTTTTGCTGTGGTATGCTTGGGCTTGGATTTAATTTTGTTTATTATAGGATCCCAAGCAGATGGCAGCACCCATCCATCTTCTCTATTGAAATTAGGATGTTTTTTAATCTCAATAGCCTCGCGTATCATCCTTGGTAGGAATCGGTGTTCTTTTGCGAGGATTTGTGGTCTATCAAAACTGATGTAATGGTGGGGACGATCTTGAACATGTTTACAGACTGCAGACTTCCCAGAGCGTCGGTGTCTCACGTCAGCTATATGTTCTTTCACGCGGGTTTTAATGGATCTTTTTGTTTGTCCTACGTAAGAGAGACCACATTCACAATCAAGCTTGTACACTCCTGCATCTTGTAGAGGGTTCCAAACTTTTTCTGTCCGAGGGTTGAGGCATCTCAGAAATGGCTTCTACTTTGTTAGGGGCAGGCCTCATACTGTTTATATTAAAAATATGACCCAAGTAGGTAACATCTTCAAATGCTATTTTGCATTTCTTTTTTTTTTAATTTTAATTTAATTTCCCTAGCTCTTTTTAACAATGCAATTAGTCTCCTATCGTGTTCATGCTTGTTCCGTCCATAGACAATTATATCATCTATAAAACTGTCTGTACCCTCTAAATCCTCTAAAAGCTGCCTAATTTTAGCGTGAAATACTTCGGAAGAGCAAATAATACCGAACGGTAAGCAAGGAAATTGATATCGACGGTTGTATAGCCCAAAAACCTGAGTTGGTATCCAAGACCGAAAAGAAGCGCGCTCCGTGTAGCCGCGCAGCGAGCTCTGACACAGTGGGCAATTGGAAATGCGCGCGCAGCACTGCACGGTTAAGTTCTCGTGGGTCTAAGCACACGCGAATTCTATTGTCCTTTTTTGCGACTAGAACTAGTGGATGCACTTATTGAGATGGATGAGAAACTTTCCTTATTATTGTTTTTCCATATTTTTAAGCTCATCTGCTAGACGTTCACGTAAACTTAACGGAATCTTTCTAAGAGTAGAAATCACCGGAGGTACGGATTCGTCTAAAACAATATGATACTTTCCTGGAAGACACCCACTACCGTTTAATAAGTCATCGTAGTCTGATATATTAATGTCATGAACTCGCTTGACTAACCCTAACTTCTCAGACAACTGTCGCCCCAGCACGCTTTGAGAACGTAAATCGGCTATCGCGAACTTTAAATCATAACGAACATTTTTATTAAAACATTCTAGATAACAAACGCCTCTTACTGGTACCTATTATATAACCGCTATACGACTAATTTAATACGATCATTTTTTATCATATTGGAATCAAAACCCGGTTGAAAAAATCTTTTAAAAGATATAAAATTTATATCCGCCCCCGTGCCTAGTTTATAATTTTCGATACCCTTCTCAAAAGTTAATGTTTCAAACCAACCATCTGAACAATCCTCTTGATCATTTATGTTTGATATAAAAAGCGATTCACAATCAAAAGAACGCGTGACATCTTGATTTTGTTCAATGTCAAATACATGGTTTACACCGTCCTTATTATTATTTAAATTCTGCCTACATACCCACGCGAAGTGACCTTGTTTACCACAAATGAAACATATGGCGTAAACAGCCGGACATCGAGGCGTTGCACAGCGTTCGACTCCACAGCGTTCGATTCCTTGATCAGCTCTTCTTCTAAAGTTGCAAATTTACAATTTTTACTTAATAACCGCAATGACGTAACATACTGCTGTATGATTTCACCTTCCTCTTGATTGCGAGTAAAAAACTTGTATCTTAGCAATGTAATATTAATTTTAGTTCCAAAATATTCTTCAAATTTACTCAAAATTATTTGCACATTATTACGATCATCTTCTTTAGTGAACGTAAAAGTTTGATAAATGTCGAATCCTTCTGAACCAATTAAATTGATAAGTAAACTTGCTTTTACTGCTGATGTCTCCGAGTGCACACCCGAAGCTTTCATAAATAACACGAATTGTTGTCTCCACCTCTTCCAAGCATCAGCTCTGCTGATGGGTCCGCCTTCTAACTGTAATTCGTTAGGTGGCCGCGCGTGCTCCATTGTTAGTTGCAAGACACTCGTTATAAAATTCTCTGCATTTACATTCCGCGGTTCACAACTTCCAATAAATATTATACTATTGGTCCGAGAGCTCATGACGCATTATTCATGAAGTGTTTGATGCATCATGAAACTTTGTTGAAAAGTATCAGTCCACTCAATAAGCAGGTATTTGACTGTTTGCCTGGCCTACCTGGGTACACCCGGTACTGCGCATACAAGTAAGTCGCAAAAAAAATTCGCCTAAAAAAAGTGTTTAATTCAAATAATAATAATAACTATCCGTCGGCTAAGTTGATAAAGAATTAAGAAAAAAAATGGCAGACTCTTCTGAACTGAATGACATAGGGGCAAACACACTCAGTAAAAATACATCCTAGTTATAGGTGATATAAATATTAATATTACAGATTTAAACCAATCAGCATCCTACTATCTCGAAGCCTTATCTTTCCTTGGATTGACCCCTGCTTACTACATACCCACTAGAGGTAATAGCTGTTTAGATCACATCATACTCAAAACAAAATCAATTTTATATACTTATATTTTGCAATCTGCCATTACAGACCACGAACCTATGTTCTTCTGTTTAAATACAAAATTATGTTTAATACCATCAAAAGTAAAACTTAAATAGACAATAAATTATGAGACTCGTCTTGAAGGCTGATAAAATTTAGATTTTAATATAATATTTAATAGTGATGAGAATCCAAGTTAATCTATTAACTTATTTGTTATGGAAAACTTACAAAATTTAATAAAAAAAACTCTATTGACATAAAGTACCTAGGAGTAAAATAATACAATGATTTTTTTTTCGCACATCAGAAACAAAGAAACACAAATTTTATTATTTATATAGATTCTGATGCTGCGGAACCAAGGGTCCAAAGTCTTTTCCAGAGATATGTCTGCCAGAAAGAGCCAACTGTCAAAGCTGAAGACCGAGTGTGGCAGCATCGTTTCCGGGACACCTGAGATTTTGAGTGAGATTGAGAGGTTCTATGGGCAGCTGTACACGTCATCGTTGGAGCCACACGCAAGTGTGAGTAACGATCCAAGAGCGAGTCTTATCCGACACTATTCCGAAGATATCCCGGATGTCAGTCTGAGCGAGATTAGAATGGCTCTCCAGCACCTTAAAAACGCCAAGGCCCCAGGTGAGGATGGAATTACAGCGGAGCTTCTGAAAGTGGGTGGAAAAACGGAACTTGAAGTCCTTCACAAGCTCTTTAATTCCGTCCTCCATTGTGGCACTACTCCGGAGGCGTGGAGCAGAAGTGCGGTGGTCTTGTTCTTCAAGAAAGGCGATAACGCTCTCTTGAAGAACTACCGACCGATTCCCCTTCTGAGCCGCGTCTACGTGCTGTTTTCGAGAGTCATTACGAATCGTTTCGCACACAGACTCGACGACTTCCAGCCTCCCGAACAAGCCGGTTTCCGAAAAGGTTTTAGTACCATATACCACATACACACCCTTCGGCAAATTGTACAGAAGACAGAAGAGTACAATCTGCCACTTTGCCTTGCGTATGTGAACTATGAGAAAGCTTTTGATTCCGTCGAAATTTGGGCGGTGCTACAGTCCTTCAGCGGTGCCAAGTTGACTGTCGGTATATGGAAGTGCTGAAGTGTTTGTACAGTAGAGCTACGATGGCTATCCGAGTACAAAATCAGAGTACGAAACCTATCCAACTGCAGAGAGGTGTAAGATCACTCACCTTCGATTTTTCGACGATATAGTCCTTATGGCAGAATCACTGGAGGACCTAAGCACTCAGACCTTACCTCTAGTGTCAACAGCAGTTGACACTAGAGGTAAGGTCTCATCATAACTAACAAAACGAGCCCAAACTCGGCACACCTAAATCTACTCGTCGGGGAGTTTTAGTGGCAGTCACCGAAGTACACCTTCCAGGTCACTCCGTTAAGTCTGGAGGTAAGGTCTCATCATAACTAACAAAACGACCCCAAACTCGGCACACCTAAATCTACTCGTCGGGGAGTTTTAGTAGCATTCACCGAAGTACACCTTCAGATCACTCTATCATGTCCGGAGGTAAAATCGCATCATAACTAACAAAAAAAAAAAATATAACAAAAATACCCTGCTGCACACTGTTACAATAGTGTCTCCCAACGGGTAGGTCTTAAGATGAACATGGAAAAAACAATGATTATGTTTAATGTCCATGTCACACTTATGCCGGTAGTTGTTGGGAGCATTAAGCTCGAAGTTGTTGACGAGTATGTTTACCTGGAACAAATAGTCCGACTAGGTAAGTTCAACTTAGACCGAGAGGTCAATCGCCGGATTCAACTCGGTTGGGTCAGGTATTCCTCAAAACTTGAAAACAAGACCATACAACCAGTGCGTGTTGCCAGTGATGACCTATGGAACTGAGACGTGGTCGTTCACTGCTGGCCGGATGAGGTGGCTCAGGACCGTGCTTTGTGGCGTTCCTTGGGGGAGGCCTATGTTCAGCAGTGGACTTGTGAAGGGCTGTAATGATAATGATGATAGATTCTGAACATATTAGTTTTTATGACTTAAAAAAAGGCAGAGATATAAATAAATCTTTATATATAAAAATTTCTCAGACATGCAGGTTTCCTCACGATGTTTTCCTTCACCGTCGCGCACGTAGTAAATCAGCATTTAAAATTGGAATTAACAATTTCATTGGTGCCGGCGGGGATCGAACCCGGGTTGCCCGCGTACTGTTAAATTTACAGCGTGCGCTAACCATCTGAGCTACCACGGCACTTTGAAAAAAAAAAAATTCGCACACATGTGAATTTCGCCAACACGCATTGGGGCAGCGCGACGGACATTTTCTTGCCCTAAAACCCCCTCAGAAATGAGGAAAGGCCTGTGCCCAGCAGTAGGATGTATATAGGCTGTAACTTTAACTTTAACTTTATATAAAAATGGATGTTTCTTTGTTTGTCCCATTAACATTTATATACCATTTATCCGATTACGATATTACTTTGGTGAGTTTTAATATATGTATGCCATATGTGAAAATTGTAGTAAATAGGTATGTACGTTTACAAAAGTATAAACGAACCGTGATAGCTCAGGGTCTAAGTGCTTGCTGTAAATTTCACTGTAGGTGAGCAACCAGGGTTTGATCACGTGATTACCACGTGCTGAGCGCAGAATAACACACAACATCGTGAGGAAACCTGCATGCCAGAGAAATTAAAGTAATATTACGAAGGTCACCAAAATACATTGGGACACCGCAGAGGACATTTCCAAGCTCTTATTTATTTATTGAAACTTTATATGCACACCAAATATAAAAAACTGGCCAAGTGCGTGTCGGCTCATGTACAATGTAGAGGTAGGTTTCTTGATAATGAACATTATAAGTGAGTTCGCGGTTTGACGACGTAACAACGATGTAACGACGACGTAACGACTAAAAAGGGGCCCAAATAGGGAGATGCTAACTGAAGGATTTATTTTCAAATCAGTCTTGTAGTATAGTCGTATTCAAAAAAGATTAAAAAAACTCTTATGATTTTGAAAATAATACCAATTTACATCAAATCATTTACATGAAGTCCGTACAAAGATGGTCATAGTTTACTATCTACCTTTATAATCCCGGCAGTGCAACTCTAAAATATATATGATTTCTTTCCGTAAACCATCACTACTATAAATATCCTGAGGGTCGCCCGCGTAAATCAAGAGTATGACGAATGAAACTCTATGAGGCTATATGATTGTATGAATACTTTGAATGAGGCCTACAATAACTACCATCTAAAAAATAAGCAAAAGCAGTAAGTAAGTAAGAAAGATCTTCCCTGCCTATTCCGCAAATGAAAAAGTAAAGCTACATAATAATAAATATAAGACTTCTTCTTCCGAAAATGTTTATTTCTAATATAACTTGGTCGACTATTACTCGTTAACTTGTTAATTCTTCTTTGCTGTGATAGTTTTCCTTTTAACTTCATTAAAATATATACTACTATCGTGTATACTTTTCAAATTTACAAAAACAGCGGTTTAGTTGGTACATCACTTTAATGAAAAATACCAATGTAAGGCTAAATATTTCGCAAACGGACCCCTGAATCGAAAAGATGTTGTTCCACATCCCCAGTGTTTTTGAAAGTCCTATCCAACGATACCCCACGCGATGGTATAGACGAGTAAAAAAAAAATCATCCTCCATTTACCTGTATGGTAGGTGCCCAAAATAAAAATGTTTTTTAAGATTTTATTTCACAATTTTGTAGGCGTGATTAATATCTATGACTATGCCAAATTACAGATTTGTAGCACCTAGGGTCTCTGAGTAAAACTATAAGGGTTCCTTGTTGTGTAACTACGGAACCCTAAAAAGCGGTCTTAATGCGACAATACATTCTCTACCATTCTACCTTCGGGGTAAGCAGAGAAGATAATCTTAAGTGTGCAAAGTGCTAACAACGCTTCTTCTGCCTGCCCTTATCCCAAGTTATTTGGTGTCGGCATACGATTAGCATGTCTTACTTTTCCATTCTCCTCAATTAGCCATTATCTCTTTACTCATTCCTGTCTAACCCATATTAGTCCTTACACTCCGTTCATCTTTTCTTAGGCCTCCCCCTACTCGTATATCTATTTAGTTTGATAGCTAACATTATTTTTGTTACACGGTTTATTTTTCTTCACATGGGCATATTGGCCATAACGCAGTGCAAACAACTACGTTAAAAAAATATCCATGCCAAATTGTCTCCATATCTCGTTTACTTGGGTAAATTCCGCGGGCAAAAGCTATGCAAAATAAACTAACAAAATATTAGCTTAAAGCTAATAAAATATGCAAAACCACGCTATTGTTGTTTTTTTTATATGTATATACCCTTGTTTTACAATTTCCTTATTTTTGTACAAATTTTTATCACATTAAATCTTAATTGCTTGTGTGTAGTATTATAATTAAATAAGTAGCTTTTGCCCGCGGCTTTGCCCGCGTAAAGGTTTGAAAGCAACATCATTTCTAAAAACCTTAGTTCATGGTCACCTTTATATATAAGTTTTTGCCTGCGACTTCGTCCGCGTGGAGTCATATATTTTTTTATTTATTTAATGATACGTAAAACATATTACAATAGTGCATAGATACTATTCAGCACCATTAAACCGCAAAACGGTTTGTATTGGTGCTTGCAGACGTCTATACGTATAAATATATTATTTTTAATAACTACCATCGTAAAATTGGTAAAATTAAGCCTGATAACAACTAACAACCTATTCATTGTATTAACGATATGACGACAAACAGGTTTCGCTAGTTTACCGCGATGAGCGTGTACGGTATACTATTCCTAAGATAATTAGGTTTGTAGTGTGTGTGCGCGTTTCATATACATATACAGAATGATTTCTATAGCAATTTTTTTTAAAACAATTATTTAATAGACTACTTTTATAAATATATATTAAATATCATTTGAGAATTTATTAAGGAAGACTTAATTCAGGTTTCCTAGTACATAATGTTTAAATTTATATTTTAAGTTTTTTTCTGTCAATTCGTTCTTAAGGTTTTCTGGAAGATCGTTTAGAATAGAAGCTAATATATTAACAGTTCTCCTGTCTCCATAAAAGTTATTTGATTTTATATTTGCTACAGATTTTTTATTACTTTGTCGTGTTCTATCACAATATTTTACCATTTTTAATGAAGGAATCGTATTAAAATCTTCAATCATGATATGATATTCAAGTTTTTTTATTTATAGGTATGACGTTACAGTATTCAAAAAGACCAATATAGTTATTTTCTTTATATTTTTGTTTTACCTTGTCATCTACAATGAGCTTTAAAATTTTTAGTTGTAAATTAAAGATCCTTCTTATGTATGTTTTGAATGTACGACCATAACTTGTTATTCCATATGATATTATTGAATCTACTAGCGCATTGTCCATTGATAGTAGTACTGAGTATGGTACTTTATTCTTGATAATTTAGAATGTTGCAAGCAATGACCTAAGCTTATTACAAATCGTATCAATATGAGGACCCCAGTTAAATCTGTTGTCTATGATTAAGCATAGGTATTTTTTATTTGTAACTTGTTCTATAGGTGTACATATGCATTTTTGAATAAGACCATGCATACATTCGCGTGTATGCACAATTTGTGCCCTATAGGCTCATTTGTATGCTGGGTTGGAGGGGAATAAAACCACTGAGATCTTCTTTCTTGTATATTTGGAGTTTTTCTTCCTATGTAGCTGGCCGCCGACTGTGTCGAACGACGGAAATCGCCCCTCTTTTATACGCCCTCGGTTAGGTCGACAAATACGGTACATGAGACGGGGGAATGCAACGACCAATCAGAGCGCGGCGCGAGAGAGCAAGGCATGATGCTATGTTATTACCTTGCTGAGTCGCGTAACAATTGTGTTGTTTTATTTATTAAAGTCATATATTTCTAAAGCTATACATTTCTAAATTAAAGTTGTAAATTCAATACATAACTTAAAACTAATTCTACCATAAAATTATAACATAAAACTTTAAACTATACTGATAATTCACTAAACTATAATATCAAACGCTTATGACTATTTATGCATTGTTCTATCAGTGTCTATATTTCACTATTTTCACTTGTCCCGCACACAATTATTGATATTGGACTATATACTGTGCTATGATTCGACCTAATATGCATGACTTTAGTTTTTTCTGCGTTAAGAACTAGTCCCATGTCATGAGACCATTGATTTAAAAGCGTTATATCGTCTTGAAGAGTACTTTGAGCGGCGGCGATGTCACGATCTGCTGATACGAGACAACTATCGTCCGCAAATTGATATAGCTTACACTTTGTTATAAGGTGGTTAAGGTCATTTACATAAGCAAGGTAATGCAAAGGACCCAATACTGATCCCTGTGCTGTTCCTTCTGTAATGTTTATTTTATCACTAAATGTATTATCCACCCTAACAACATATTGTCGGTTACAGAGTTAGTTTTTACTCCAGTCTAATAAAGGTCCTCTGATACCTGTGTCTCGAAGCTTTTTAATTAGAGTTTCATGTCGTAAAGTATCGAAAGCCTTACTGTAGTCAATAAAGGCAACTAATACGTGTCTTTTCTCATCAAGGTAAGTATTAATATCATTTGTAAATTTAGACAGTAGCTGTGTAGTGCTTTTACCAGATTGAAATCCGAATTGATTGTCAGATAGAATAGAGTTCGCAGTGTAAAATGTTTGTATTTGTTCACATATATACTTTTCTACTATTTTATCGATAATCGGAAGAATTGATATCGGTCTGTAATTGGCATATTCTTTTTGGGAGTGTTGCTTATAAATTGGCCTAATAATACTTGTTTTTAATCCATCTGGATAAATACCCTTTCTTATGCTCGTGTCTATAAGTTTTGTCAAAGCAAAAGACATCTTTTCACCTACGGCTTTTATGTAAATCGCTCGAATGCCATCAAAACCGGGTGCTTTATTGACGTTATTATTTTTTAATATTTTTGCTACTTGCTGTACACACGGTTTTTATAATAAATAGACAAGCAGGCCGGTTTTTTATAACTTTTGTGTCCAAAATATTATTTGTACAATTTGGTATTATTTTAGACACATTTTTTTTAAAACTAAAGGCGAAATTATTCGCTATCGTTTGAGTATTTATATTGTTTGTTTTAAAAGCTTTATTTATTACTTCGTCTACAGTTCGGGTTATTCTCCCTGTCATTTTGTTAATAATATGCCAGAGTTTTTTTGTATTTTTGTATTTTTGTTTATTTCTGTTTTATAAAATAAGTTTCTAGATTTCTCTATAGTTTTGTGAGTTTTATTTCTTATTTTATTATACTCTACTCTTAACACGGCGTTAGTAGGATGTTTTTTCCATTTTAAGAATAAATTATCTCTTTTATTGCAAAGTTTTTTTATACTTTTATTTATCACTGGTTCATTATTTCGTTTAAATGTTGATTTTATTTTTATGATGTATTCCGATTTTTTATAACATTCAGTAATTTTAGTTATTATGTTATTGTATATCAAAGGGCAATCTATTGTATTAACATTACTCCAGTCTATATTACGTAATTCTTTACTCAGACGATCTTGTTTAAAACGTATTAATGTAATAGGATCAGCCTGTATACGTGGCGGGGCGACGCATGCAATTGCAATCATTCGATGGTCCGCCAGTACAGTACCCAACGCCGCACTGAACAGTCCTTGTTTACGAGATCGCACAAAAATATGATCTATGCAACTCTTAGTTACTATATTTTTACGTTTTTCGATCCTAGTGTAATCAGATATCCCGCAGGATAGGCCGTACTCGCTCATTAGGTTTACATATTGTGATATTGTGTTATTTATAACTTTAAGGTTTAGATTTATGTCACCTATATTCAGAAAATTATCACAGTGCGAGTATTTATTTAATAAGTGTTTCAGCTCGGAAAGAAATAGCGTTTTACTTTTGTCTGGCGGTCGGTACAATGCACACAGAGTGTAGGTACATTTATTCGATGTTGCAAGTGTTCCAACAATACATTCAAAACTCAATGGAGCGGTTTTAGTGATATGAAAGCTGTGTTTATTATTCACATAAATAATGATACCACCTCCTTTTTTATGACTTCTTAACTCTGTGTGCATTGTATAGCCGTCAATATTATATAATGAACTCAGTTTATCTGATATACTAGCTTCTGTAATAATAATGATATCGATTAGATTCTTGTAGGATTCAATACACTGTAAAAGACATGAGTAGTTTTTAATCATAGATCTAATGTTTATATGAAAGCAAGTAATTTTTGATGTTTTAGGTAAACATGATAGGAAGGTTTCGATGTTTAAACAGTCCCTAATTTCCTGAATGGTACTTATATCTATATCAGTGGGCAAACCCGTTAGGAGAGTATCGTTGACCTTAGCAGAGCAGAGTCCCAATATTCGCTTCCTTCCTCAGAATTGAGAGACCTTGCTTTTATCTTCTTTGCGCGCTCTTATTTTTCCATCCTTGAACCATACATATTTAAAGGTACCTGATAACTGCTGTTTTGCTTTCCACAACAATGGCTTATTATAGGGTGTTAATGCCTCGCGTACAAATATTTTCCTTCCGCTTTCATTTTCATCAGCCTTGGGTATCAGATCTCCGAGTACTGGTTTCACAGTTCGCGCTTTTTGCAGCCAACAACAACGCTTTTCCTCCTTGAGTTCCACCAGAATATATCCTGATTTTTCTCCATAGTTTCCTACACGTTTGGCAGTTACCACTCCTGGGTCTTCTATGTTTAACTTGTTTGCTAGATTTCTCACAGCTAGAATAGGATCTTCATTTTCTAGGGCCGGTAATCCAGAAATTTCCATATGGTTTTTGAGCTGGCCTTGCTCAAGTTCATGGACTCGCTGTTCAACTGCACGCAGTCTTGTTTCCATATTTTTATTAGCGTTGGTGAGTGAGGCATTTTTCCTTTCTAGTTCAATTGTTCTTTGTTGAAATGCTTCGATATTCTCGCATATTTCATCCATTTTGTCAGTCAAAGGCTCTAACGCCTTTGCAACTGTTTTGTCAACCTCTTTAGAGATATCCTTCAGTAGTTTTATGATATCAATATTATGCAAGGTACTTTGGGATCTTGGGGTACCAGCTACGGGGTGTGAGTAGCTGGCTGGTACTTCTTCCTCCTCCTCAGAATCCTCCTCTGGTACTATAAAAGAGCTGTGTCGTGGACGATTTTTCAGGCAGTCTTTACATGTCCAGTCTAAGCTGACTTGAGCTCGTATCGCGTTTATTTGTTTGGTAGTTAGAGTTGCACAAGGTGTAGTAGCATCAACCACTTTTTTACATACACTACACTCAAGACCTGGCGCCTTTTTCGTTATTATTTTGTTGCACGTATAACACTTTGGAATTGGTGCCATAACGACGGTTGTTAGAAAATAATTGTTCGTAGTGGGTATATTTCGCAACACTCAGAACTGATGTTTATGAGACGAGCGTGCATAGACGAATCATCAATATAATAACCTCAAGAAGTTTAAGCCTAATTTTTTTACCGTTATCCATGATGGTACTGCTCCGGAGGCAAGAAGCAGAAGTGCGATGGTCTTGTTCTTCAAGATAGGTGACAGTGCTCTATTGAAGAACTATATACTGATTTCCCTTCTGAGTTGCGTCTACGTGCTGTTTTCGGGAGTCATTACGAGCATCTTGCACACATACTCAACGACTCCTAACCTCCCGAAAAAGCTGATTTCCGTAATGGATTTAGTGCCATAAACCACATACATATACCCATCGGCAAATTTTACTTAAGACCGAAGAGTAAAAATAGTAGACAGCACTAGACTGAAGAGTATGACAGGGTGACTTTGTATCCCCTAACCTCTTCACCGCTGCATTAGAAGACTTTTTCAAGCTACTGTACTGGAACAGATACGATATCAATATCAACGGCGAGTATATCACTCACCCTCCATTTGCCTAGGATATAAGTCCTTATTACAAAATCGCTGGAGAACTCTAAGGTGCAGCATAGTAATTACTTTGCTCAACAATCTCAATAGAGTATCTTAACGGATAGGTTGAGACCTATCTAAAATGAACATGGACAAAACAAAGGATGATCATGTCACACCTATGCCAGTGGTTGTTGGGAGCACTACGCTCGAAGTTATTGACGAGTATGTCTACCTAGGATAAATTTTCTGCCTAGGTAAGTCCAACTTCGACAGTAAATTGGCGGATTTTACTCGGCTGGGCAACTTTCGGGAGATTACGGCACATCTTCTCGTCACGTAACACCTTAAAACTTAAATACAAGATTGTACAACTAGTGCGTGTTAATAGTGTTGGAATATAGATTTGAGACGTGGTCCTTTACCGCTGGCCGTATGAGGAGGCTCAAGGTCGCTAATCGAGCTATGGAGAGGACTACACTCTGGAAGCGATTTTTAAACCTTTTTGCGCAAAGATCTGTTGTTTACAACGAATGGTGAATAAAGAAGGTATACATAAATTAGACAATTAAGTAAAGGAAAAAAGAGAAAAATGAAACTCAAGATGGTGACAGTTGTGGGCAGTTAAGTTAGATATAATAATCGAAAATGATTTATTGAAGAAGGAGGATGAATGTGCTGAAGTACGAAGCGAAATATTGTTAGTGAAATGTAAATGACGATCGTGAAAGGAGGAGATGAACTCAAAGCAGTCTTTCAGGTTACTTGGAGGGGAGGAATTAAACAGTTTGCAGTTTAAAGCAAAAAGGATGTGACTATCCTGCATGATCATATTTGTGGAGTCAAAATATGAATGGGAGGCAAACATTTTAAATTCGCTCAATATTATTTAACTGTGCTTAGGTAACATCCAAATAGCAAATATCAGCATAGTCAAGGATAGGCAGCAGTAGGATTGAGCAAGGGCAACTTTAATTTATAAATCTCCGCAAACAACTTAACAACACTGAAAAACTAAATATTTTCCTACTTACTTCCATTAACCCATGGTGACCATATTAGACAGGAGTAAATTTTTCTTCCTAAATTCTTAACTTTATCACTAAAAATAATGTGAATGCCATTGAGAAGAATAGGTGGTATATAAGAAAAGTCAACTCTAGCAATTAATCAAGAACTACTAATAATTGTCACGAGTTTTTGTGCGACTAATGAATACAATTTTCTTCAGTCTAAAATATGCCAGATCAGCGTTAGTTGTATCAATAGCTTTCAGTAAATCGCCTAGAGAAGATTGCGTGTAAATTTGAAGATCGTCAGCGCCATTAAAGATCTATGGAAAACACAATGGAAAACATGAAATATCGGTATATTTACGAGTACGAGTTCTACCGTGGCACCAGTGCTGCAGAAACAGCTCGAAGGATTAATGATGTGTACAGCGCTGGTGTCGCAAAAGAAAGCACGGTACGTTTTTAATTTCAACGTTTTCGTTCTGGAAATTTCGACCTTCAGAACCAACCCCGTGGACGGCCGGAGACCAAAGTGGAAAATGAAGAATCAAAGGCTATTGCGGAAGCGGATCCATCACAAAGCACTTCAGAGATAGCTGCAGGCTTCGGGGTAAGTGATTAATCCACTTGAAGCAAATCGGGAAAGTAAAAAAACTTGAACGATGGGTACCTCATGGATTGAGTGAATCGAACTTGCAAACACGCGTCGACTGCTGTGTTACTTTGCTCAACCAACACAATAATGAAGGGATTTTAAATCGAATTGTGAAAAACTTGTGATGAAAAGTGGATACTGTACGATAATCGGAAGCGCTCGTCACAATGTCTGAACCCTGGAGACCCAGCCAAATCCTGCCCTAAACGAAAATTGACTCAGAAAAAGTTACTTGTGAGTGTTTGGTAGACTAGCGCCGGTGTCGTTCACTACAGCTTTCTAAAATCTGGCCAAACGATTACGGCAGATATCTATTGTCAGCAACTGCAAACCATGAAGGAATAACTAGCTGCTAAACAACCGAGATTGGTCAATTGCTCTAGGCCACTGCTGCTTCACGACAATGCAAGACCACATACTGCACAACAAACAACCACTAAGTTAGATGAGCTACAATTGGAATGTCTGCGACATCCACCGTATTCCCCGGACCTTGCTCCAACAGATAACCATTTTTTCCGGAATTTGGACAACTTCTTACAAAGAAAAACATTCAACTCCGATGCGGCAGTCCAAACCGCCTTCAAAGAGTTTATTGATTCTCGCCCCCATGGTTTTTTTGTAAAGGGATCAATGAACTACCTATGAGATGGCAAAAGTACATAGATAACAACGGTGCATACTTTGATTAATTAAATATATTTTACAAAAAAAAATTGACTTTATATTCCTCCCGTACAAAACGCTAATTTCATATGTAAGGACCTAATAATATAATTATTTATTAAAGGAAGGAATTAACATGTCTCAATAATTTAGATCTAAAAAAAGATTACGATTTGCATAATTATTAAATTAACAATACTTCTAACTCTTGTTACTGTTTCAGTTGGCATGTAGCACAGATCGCGGTTAAACGCATTTTTTAAATAATACTATTATTTTTGAAATTTAAAAATAAATACAAGAAATAAATAGATACAAATGGAGGTTACAGTATCTGAAGACTATGAGATCGAAAATTGTAAGTAGAAAAGTTTTCCTCACTAACTATATTGCAATCCGATATTAACAATTTGGAACAGAATTTTTTTTCACTTAAGCAATGGGGTTTAACTTTATTACTGTACTAGCTGATACGACAGATGTTGTTTTGTCATTTCCGACAGGTGGCGCGATGAGTTTCATTTTGAATTTATACCGGACTTTTTAGTCTAGATATAAAATCCATTAACTTTTATTTAAATCTATACAAACTAATAAAATTTTATAGTGTTTGTTTGTAATGTCAAAATAAAAGCTTTTTAATAATTCCATATGATAGTAAATACCAAGGATTAACAATTAGTTTGACTGCGGGTCCATATAAAAAATGTATATCTGTCGCGTTCCGTTTGCTAGATGATGACAAGGTGACAACCGAGATTTAAAATGTCAATTAACAAATAGTTAATCAGAATATTTTTTATTAAGAATACATCTAATTAAAAACTAACAAAGTAAATACACAATATTAATGCGAAGAAAGACATTTTTTAATCTGAACAATCTGTCCGAAGTCTGCAATTAAGTTGTTGCTAGCTCATTAGCTTACCAAGATTTAATGGAAATTCATTAAATCTTGGAGATGGTCATCAGTGACACGAGATCGAAATTTATTTTTAATGAAGTTTATCTTGGAAAACGCTGCTTCATAAATCAAAGTTTTAAAGCTTTTTTTTTTAATTCTGGGTATTTATTACAACACACTAATTTTCTACCGACTTCAAAAAGGAGACGGTACTCAATTCGACTTTATGTTTTTTTTATGTGTGTTACCTCATAACTTTTTTTTGAGTGAACGGATTTCGATGATTCTTTCTTTATTTGAAAGCTGGTGCTTCTTATGTGGTCCCATATAAGTTTGATCAAGGTCTGACAAGTAGTTTTTGAGTTGTTCTTAATAATTTATATTGAAGTCGGTTGTACAAATTTTTTAATTTTAAATTATATCCAAAGTTCTTGGCAAAGAACTTCAAAATTTTTGTGTTTTAAATCAGAAGAAAATTGAATTACCACAATTTTTTACATGGATATTCTTAGATTCTTCTGGGTCCGCACAAAATAGGTCGGCGGTCCGCCATTTGGTGACCCCTGGTATATACAGTACTTGTGCAACAAAATTACAAAATTTAAAAAAAAAATTGTCGGTCTGTCTGTTTGTTCCGGCTAATTTCCAATATGGCTGGACCAATTTTGATGGGACTTTCACTGACAGATAGCTGATGTTATAAGGAGAAACTAAGGCTACTTTTATTTTAGAAAAAGAATCAGGGTTCAGCGCAAAAAATAAACCCCATGAAATCCAATGGTAACAAATTTTCCACGCGACTTTGCTTGCGTGTAACAGCTTATTTGTTAATAACTTAACTGCAGAGCCACCATTGGATCATGGAATACCAATGAATCATTAAACCTAATATAATGAATATATTGTGTGAATATAATTTATATTGGTCAAGTCGTTCAGCAGTTACACGATTACAAGATTGTGAGCAATTTTATAAGCGCACGGCAGATGCCTTAAGTTGCAGCCTGCAGGGCATCCGCAAAATCGCATCCCTTACGCTCACAATATATCCCGTACCGCAGCTCATACACTCGTAATATGGCCAGTATGGAAACGAGAGCTGACGATATCAGTGAGCCGGATTGATCAGAACCTCTCCCTGCCTGCAGTCGTGTCAGCAATGCTGAGCACGGAATCGGCGTGAAGGGCCGTAGCCGCCATCTGTGAATCCATTATGGTCCAAAAGGAGGCTGCTGAGTAGTATCAGGAGAGGACAGATCATGTCTCTCTACTTGACGATTGTGTTTCTCTACCAGAAACAGGGACTCTGGGGTTGCCGGCACTCAGAGTAGGGGAAAAGAACGCCTAGCAATGTAACCTCTGAGGGAGACGTTAACTCGGAAGTGTACTCGAAACACCATGATAGCACTGCGAGGGTACTGGGGCCAGCAAGTACCACCCGCCGAACGTGCTTCCAATAAAACAAAGTGAGAGAGGGCATCCGCAGAAACCAGGCTCAGACTCATGGGTGGTGTTGTCTTTTTGCTGCTGGTGACTTTAGACATACACTGCCAGTTATTGAAAGAGACACTCCGGTGAATAAAATATACGCATATCTCAAGGTGTCGTCACTGTAATCCAGAGTAGAAAAACTACATCCGACATGCAAGTAATCTGCTAGCGAAGGTCGGCTGGTAGAGGACATTGATCTCAAAATTCAATTATAATATGAACTTTGCCATTTAGTGGCGAAAGAACAAGAATTTATTGCACAAGTGTTCCCAAACTTAATTAATAATATCCGTAATGAATACTAAGTGCTGTCGCAAAAGATAAATCTGTTAAGAAAATAAAGTTAAAAGCTAGTATAATATAAATATTGTATTTGAAATACTGACTTCATGATATGACTTGGATCAGGGAAATTTCTTTAATTCTACGTAGATCCTGTAATTTTATGTCCTAGAGGGTTATTTTATCAACTTTGATAATATCTGATCTAAATCATGTATGTGACATCAATAGGACATATATTCTGTTCACGTATTGTTAGGACGTGACTAAGAAGTTGTCCTTCACTGCTGATGGTAAAAGGAAGCTTAAGGTTACTCAGCGAACTATGTAGAGGACAGCCCTCTACAAGTTCCTAAAGATTCCTAAAATGACAGCCTCACACCAGCACGCGCAGTGTAGAACGACCCCAAAATAGATAGAGTGACGACCTGGAGAGACATTTAGGAAATATATGGATGCAAGTGGCTTAAGATCCTGCTTTGTAGCTTTATTTGGGGGAGGCCTATGTTCAGCAGTGTCATGTAGTGGTGGCGTAAGATTTTCCACTACTTCATATCATCTCGTGGGTGTCGTAAGAGCCGATAGCTTCGGCAACATCTTCCTGATAACAACTCAAAATATTAAACTACGGTTGCCAACCCTGCCAAGTGTAGCAACTATAGCAAATATTCCCCCAAAAGGCAATCTATTGGGGAGATATCTATATTCAGCGAAGGACTTTGATAAAACGATATGATGATGATGTTCAGCAGTGGACTTGTCAAAGGCTGCAATAATGATGATGATGATGATGGTAAATGTCAGAAACATTTAAAAAAATAGAAAGTAAGGCATAAATTAATCTAATCCTGTTTTGATATATATTATATTAAAGAATAATGTTTAAAATTACAGATGTTCAACACTGGCCAATAATGAAGACTTCCTTTGGCGTTGCTATTGTTATTTTGACATATTTGATATTTGTGTTAAATATTTTACCATCAATCATGTACAAGAGAAAACCATTTGAATTGAAAAGACTAATATTGATATACAATATAATTCAAGTCTTCGTTTCGTTGTATACTGCCATACTTGTAAGTTTATTAAAATTTAATTATAAATTGCGTGGTGGTGGGGAAATTCGTAAAACAAAATTATGATAATTACGAAAATATATATTTTAGAACTTTGAAAACATCTGCTTATATTAATTGTTATATAAAACAATAACGTTTTCTATTTATCATTGATAGAGATGATGACTAGATGGCGTTAGAGCTGAATTAAAAGTTTTTGTTGCCACCACTGTTTATTTTAAAAGGATTTAAATATAATTTTCCTACATTTTTAATACGTTATATATTTATATCTTGAGTATTGCTGCATTTGAGTTTTTAAGTGTTGTGTTTTGAGTGCTAAATACATTTGATTTTTTTATTTTCTTACTGTTTCGAACATACCCATCAAAGGCCGAATTTCGGTCATGGCAACCTGCCTCAACGGAGACTAGCCATTTATGTGAGATATTAAGATATTATGTACGAACCTTTCGGTAAAAAGTAGTAAGTACCAAAGCAGTACTTAAATGACGTAGGACAGGATTTAGTATTACGAGTGTGTGTGCACTGGTGCACTTTTTATTCCTTCACTCTCCAAGTCCGATGGGACTGTAATGCGACAATAATATGTAGAGAGCAGACGCAAAACCACCGACTTCACGTGCTTTCTGAGAAACATGGAAGAAATACCAATAATAATCACCGCTTCGGGCTTCCACTGAGAATTTCTCGACAGCCAGAAAACCAAACTTATTTTGGGCCTGAACACAACTGATTTCGAGCCTGACCACACCTATTATTTAAATATCAAAAAAAGTTTCGTCGGTTGAGTTTAGTTTTATTTTTCGTTGGTTTGCAGGATGAGACACATTATAAATACGAAATTTCATACACTTTGTTAATGTTATTAAGTACTTAATTTTAGATAGGCATTGGATTGTAGTTTCAGTTTTTTTTTATAGGAGAGGGGGCAAACGAGCATGCGGATCACCTGATGGTAAGTGACTACCGCCGCCCATGAACAACTGCAACACCAGGGGAATTGCAGATGTGTTGCCGGCCTTTTAAGAAGGAGTAGGCTCTTTTCTTGAAGGTCCCTATGTCATATCGGTCCGGAAAAATCGCTGGTGGTAATCGATTCCACAAGGAAGTTGTGCGAGGAAGAAAACTTCTTCTAAATCGCACAGTGGTGGACCGCCAATCATCCAGATGGTATGGATGGTATCTCGAGTTATGTCGCGATGTGCGATGGTGAAATTGAGCGGCTGGAATTAGTCTGAACAATTCCTCAGAGCACTCCCCGTGGTACATGCGATAAAATACGCAAAGAGATGCAATATCTCTACGCAGTGCCAGTGAGTCCAGCCGATCGGAGAGAACTCGGTCGTCGACGATTCGAGCCGCTCTGCGCTGGATGCGGTCAAGTGGAAGGAGCTGGCACTGGGGAGCCCCTGCCCAGAGATGGGAACAGTATTCCATGTGAGGCCGAACCTGCGCCTTGTAAAGTTGCAAGCGGTGTGCCGGCATGAAATACTGTCCCGCTCTGCTGAGCACGCCAAGCTTTTTAGAGGCCAATTTGGCCTTCTCTTCCAAGTGACCACGAAACTGCACATCACTCGATATGTCGACACCGAGGATTCCGATATTGGCTGAGGCAACAAGGGGAGTGCCTTAAAACTGAGGAGATACGACAAAGAGGTTCTTTTTAGCGTTAAACGCGCAAACTTGTGTCTTCTGGGGATTGAACTAGACTAGATTTAGTCACCCCCAGTCTGAGACTTTGTTCAACAAAGTCTCGACTTCAGACACAAGTTTGTTCCGGTACTCAGTGACGTTTTCCCTAGAAATATTGGCACGGCCGGTGTATAAAGCATCACCAGTGCTGTCGTCTGCATAGCAATGAATGTTACCGGTTTGCAACATATCATTGATATGCAGAAGAAACAGCGTTGGTGATAGCACGCAGCTTTGTGGAACACCAGCGTTAATGGGCTTGTAATCGGAGCATGCACCGTCTACTACGACCTTGATGCTCCGATCTGCAAGAAAACTGGTGATCCAATTGCACGATTTCTTGGGAAGCCCATAGGAAGGGAGCTTTGAAGGGAGCGCTTTGTGCCAAAACCGATCGAAGGCCTTCGCTACGTCCAAACTAACGGCCAACGCCTCTCCCATGGACTCCACTGCCTCCGCCCATCTATCAGTTAGGTAACCTAGAAGATCACCAGCTGAGCGACCTCGACGGAATCCGTACTAGTGGTCACTAATCAGCTGGTGATCCTCAATGTACCGCATGAGCTGGCAGTTGATAACAGTTTCCATTACTTTGGAGAACAAGGAGGTGATAGCGATAGGCCTGTAGTTGGACGGATCTGAGCGGTCGCCTTTTTTAGGGATCGGGTGCACCAAAGCTGTCTTCCATGAGTTTGGGACTACGCCTAGGGAGTAGGAGTACCGGAAAAGACGCGTTAAAACCGGTGCCAACTCCGGAGCACACGTCTTCACCACAATAGGTGGGACTCCATCAGGCCCACTTGACTTGTTGACGTCCAGGGAGAGAAGTGCTTTACGCACCGAGCACTGTGTAAACAGCACTTCTCGCATGGAGCACTCACACCGCGGGATGGTAGGCGGTATGTTCCCCCCGTCGTCAAGAGTCGAGTTGGAAGCAAAAAGAGAGCCTAACAGATCGGCTTTCTCCTTTGCGCCATGGGCCAGTGAGTCGTCCACCCTGTGCAGAGATGGCAGAGATGGCTGACAGAAGTTCCCGACAGCCTTGGCGAGAGACCAGAATGCACGTGTTCCCGAAGGGAGGCGAACTAGTTTCTCGCCAATTCTGCCGATGTGCTCTGACTTTGCCTTGGCAATGACACTTTTGAAGGACCTGGAGGCGGAATTATACTTCTTTTTAAGAGCGCTGGTGTTTACATCCCGGGACGTTGCTGCGTCAGCCCAGGCCCGGTAGCACTCCTGCTTATAGCGTGATGCAATTTTACAGGAGCGACCAAACCATGGCTGAGTTCTGCCTCCGATAGGCACCACAGATGATGGAATAAATAATTCCATTCCCTGAAGTACTACATCAGCGACAGGATCAGCAACAACGTTGGGATCATCCGGCGAGAAGCAAACCCGCCCCCAAGGGTAGGATGCAAAAAAAGACCGCATCCCATCCCAATCGGCTGACCTATAGTGCCAAACACGGCGGCGAGCTGCAGATCGCAACTGCGATGGGAGCGTGAGTGGCACCGTACTCCGGATCAGACAATGGTCCGAAGAGCCAAGAGGGTCATCGACGGAGACCTGATATCCGTCCGGATGAGAGGTCAGCAGAAGGTCCCACAGGGAAGGTACATGGTCTTCCACATCTGGGATCCGCGTAGGCGAAGTAACCAGTTGTGTCAGATCATATGCCAAGGCAAAGTCATAAACAGATCTACCCGCATGATCGGTTAAACGGGAACCAAGCCATTGGTTCAGTGGGCGTTAAAATCACCGAGCATCACGATCTCTGCGGAAGGGACCTGTTGTAGTACGGAGTCTGCAGCCATTTGGACGTGGTCGATGAGTCAGTCTGTGTCGGCATTACCGCTATGGGACCTATAGAGGCACCCGTAGACGCGGGGATGGTCATCGCTGCCTACGCGCAGCCATAGGATGGACAGGTCCGTACCTTCAAGACTGCCGAGGCGTCAAAAACAGATGTCCTCTCCGACGTACACGCAAACTCCAGCCCAGGACACAAAGGAGTATTCCAATTTGTACCCCGGGCAGGAGAGATACGAAGTATCAGCCGGAGAGGACACCTGTGTCTCGGTTAGAAAGAGCAAGGCCGGCTTTGCCGTCTCCAGATGGTAGTGGACGGCGTTAAGGTTTGAATGAAGTCCCCTGATATTGCAGAAATCCACGGAAAGCGTAGCAAGGGTTGCCTTTGTCTTTTTGCTCCGCTTGCCCCGAGCAGGTTTCGTCTTGAGCGGAATTTCGCTCCCCCCAGAATACGCGGGGCAGCCTGAGTACCCACGCTCAAAAAAAATAGGGTAGCATGGGCGTGGATGCTCAGCGAGCGATTCTCCAGGGATGCTGGTACCCTCCTGGGGTAGTCATCTGTTTAATTAGACTACCATGTTGATTGGGGGGGAGAGGGGATTGGGCCTCCGGCCACCTGCACTCACCAGGCGAAATGCAGAAATAAACCTCTACTTCACGCTGGTATTCTGTGAGGTCGTGGTACCACCACGGTTTGAGCCGGCCCATCCATGCGACAGCAAAAGCTGCCGCGTGGCTCTACCACTGTCAGATATTTTTAATATTAGTAGCAATATGGTGCCTCATACCACAGTAAATAATAACTGGTGATAATGGCCTATTTAGGGCAATCTCTTATTTTTTGTATGGGATAATGTGATAATGGCTTATTTAGGGCAGTCTCTTATTTTTTGTATGGTTTTACGTGGTAGAGCCATGCTGCAGCTATATTAGTAGAATAGTTGTAGCACGAAAGGGTCGGCTCGACCGGGGAAGGACCACGCTCTCACAGAATACCAGCGTAAAATAGCAGCTTACCGCTTCTGTGTTTCGTATGGTGAGCGCAGAGAACCAGAGACCCTTTTTACTGGAAACGAGGCATTTCATCTTAGTCCTCACGGGTGACAACGCATCTGCATTTTGGTTTGTAATCGGGGATAGATGTAGATGTCTATGGGCCGCAGCAATGCAAATGGTAAGTGACCATCAGGTGGACTGTGTGCTCGTTTGTCACCCTTATCCTATAAAAAAAGAACCAAGTGTTGGCTAGAGAAATTCGGTAGCAAATTGTGTATTTCGTTATTGTGGTCATTTTGTTATTTATTTACACTAAGAAACAAAAGCGTATAGTTTGCCCGATTCGTTTTTTGTTTCGTTTGTGGGTCCGTCTATTAATTTGTTTGTGAACCCGTCTATTTGTTTGTTCGTTAGTTTATGTGATTTACTGATTAACTGAATATTTTATCCAGATAAGTGTCTTTATAGATCTTCGCGACAATTAAAAGGACAAATAAACCATCATCAGTTATCATAACAAAAGTACTAATTCCATGCGAACGAAGTCGCTGAAACAGCTAGTTACAAACGTCTTAATAAACTAATCAATCTTATCGGTGGTCTTTGGTCATGTAGTTGCCACATAAGAAAATCAACCACTCCATTTCGTATCGCACGTGTCGTAAGAGGCGACTATATTAAATTCTAATAATATCTTTTGACTTCCAATTATCATCATCATCATTATGATTTCTTATATTTACGCGATCACTACACATTGAATAACACTATTTTTACGGATTTTATCGCGTTTAATTTTATTAAAATCCGTAAAAATAGTTTTATTCAATCATCATCATTATTACAGCCTTTCACAATTCCACTGCTGAACATAGGCCTCTCCCAAGGAATGCCACAAAGCACGGTTCTGAGCCACCTGCATCCATCTACTTCCTGCATGTCTTACCAGGTCGTCACTCCATCTAGTGTGGGGACACCCTACACTTCGTCCGCCGGTACGAGGCCGCCACTCGAGAACCTTTTTTCCCCATCGGTTGTCAGTTCTTCGAACTATATGGCCGGCCCATTGCCATCTCAGCTTACTAATCCATTGGGAAATGTCGGTCACTCTGGTTCTACTGCGGATATCCTCATTTCTAAGTTTATCACGTAGAGAAACCCCTAGCAACTTACTTCCAATATAATAACATTATAACGACCTCGTTAATCCGCCTTCCAAGCGTGACTATGAAGGCAAATTATTCTACAACAAGAGAAGAAGAAACAACTAATCAACTAAATTTTGAGGTGATTGTGTGGTATCTTTACCGAATAATATATGTACAAATTCATAATCCATACCTAAAGGAATATGAATTATTAACACTAACATTAATTACACATTCCTATCATTATTTGAATATTATTTTATAAATATATTATTATTATATTTTTTTTGTTTTATAAATATATTGTCACAAATATATTTTTATTATTAGTAATTTTTAATCAATTTATGGGAAGAATTTCAAATACTATACGTTATTTGGAACTGGCATTGATCTAGCTGCATCTATTACTACTATTATTTTACAAAAAATAGCCCAGTTATTCCCAATCAAAGTGTAAGGCAAATACATTTCTAGTAATTTAACAGTAATATTTTTTTAAGCAAAAAAATTGTATTTCATTAGTATGTGTTTCATATTTGTAAATCTAGTCATATATTTTGTAAATCCCAGTAAAAGAAGTAATTGTAGAAGTTGTCTGTATAAATATACGAAAATGACGAATACTACTTAATATTATTAAAATATGTCATCATCATCATCATTACAGCCCTTCACAAGTCCGCTGCTAAACATAGGCCTCCCCCAAGGAATGCCACAAAGCACGGTCCTGGGCCAATTAAAATATGTGAAAATAATAAATTAATAACGCTCATCAGATATGTTAAAGAGTAGGTATAACTTGCAAGTAAACTTAATACGCTTTACAAAGTCAACATTATAATTATACAATTATAACTGTTAATTTGACAACATAGTTTTTTTAAAATAGAATATTGTTTGTAAAATATTGTAAATAAATTCTTTAACTACTCAACCGTCCACGGTGACTACAGTCCCCAAAAAAATATTGCCTCACCTCTCCATGGTGACTATATTCACCAAACGACATCTTTCGGTTTAAACATGTAACAAACAAACTGCCGGTAGATAAAAAATAATTCAATGTACATGGAGAAGTAGTATAAACAACAGAGAGTAATGAAATATTTAGAGATGACATTAATACATATAATGCGTTTTAATAAATACTTTTGAATAACTTCTTTGAGACAACAATTCAATGCAAATGAAAATAAAATACTAGTTTCAGCTATGTACGAGTAGCAGTAAAAATTTGTTAACCGGACAACTCTTCGATTTGATATTGGATAAATCTTCGCTAGTACGAATGAGAACAGGAGAAGTGTCGTTTGCATAAATTAAGATGCTGCCGTGCCTAATCCAAGCGTATCTGAAACCATGCTTCTTAGCAGCTTCCTAAAATTCACGAAATAAAATTTTTCTTTTCAAACTTAGGTGCTCATTAAAGTATACCTTGTGTATAGTTCCGGGCATTTGTAATTTATCTGTCGTTAAACCTTTCTCTTTGCGAGATGCTGAAAGAAATCTATCACGTAACATCCGATTCGTAAACTAGGCACCCACTTTTACCCACATTATTTTACAATTAGACAATATAGTAAATGAGTTGGACTCCTATTCCGAATCTGGACTTTGCGATGTTGAGGACTGCTTCCATTTGGATCAAAACCCTAGTACTTCCCATAAAATTGTAAGTCAAAACATAAGGAGTATCTCACATAATTTCTCTGAGTTTCTATCATTAATTGTGAGAACGAAAGTGCACTGGGATGTTATTATCTTAACTGAGTGTTGGCAGCAAAGTTTTCGCACACTTCCTGTAATTAACGGTTATAAGACATTTAGTACAGAATACAACTACATACAAAATGATGGCGTTGTCGCATATATAAATAGTGATCTTAATGTATCATTTGAAGAAATTTGCTTCCGTAACGCGAATTGTCTTTTTTAAGGATAAATAGAGATATTGTTATTTTAGCTTTGTATCGTTCTCCTGCTGGTAGAGATTGTACTGAATTCATAGATTCACTAGATGCTTTGCTTGTAAAAACAGCTAATGTTAATAATGTTGTTCTTATAGGAGATATTAACATCAATATTAGTGACTCCCTACAAGACCAACATAAGCTTAACTACCTTAATGTGACTGCTTTACACGGTTTGTTACCAGCTCATACTTTTCCTACCCGTAAAGATAGCTGCCTAAATCATGTTATGCTAAGAACCAAACTCCCAGCTAAAACTCTTGTTGTAAATTCTGCGTTAACTGATCATGAGACTGTAGCATTTTTCTCGTAAATAAGGTCCCAAAACAACAAACAATGACGACAATATTTCGTACAGATCATAATGGAATTACAACTGATCTTGCTAAAATGAATTTTGATTCAGCTTACTCTACACAAAATCCAAATATTGCCGCTAATTATCTTGTCCAGTCCTTACAAAAAGTTTTAGACGCTAATACTAAGAAGATTGTTTTATCTAGACGTAAAAAGATTATAAAGCCGTGGATTACTCCGAGACTCTTACGTTTTATGAAGCATAAGGATAATTAACACAAAAAAAAATGAAAAAAGAGCCGGATAATGAAGTACTTAAGTTATCGTTTACGAGGTACAGAAATTATTGCAACAAACTTCTAAAAAAGGTCAAGAATGAATATGAAAAAAATGAAATAAGAAATGCAGGTGCAAATAGGTAGGTAATAAATAGAATAACCAACAGAAATGCCGCAAAATCATCTTCCACTCAACTATTATCAGCATGTATCACACCAAAAGAATCATTTAATAATGTCAACACGTATTTCGCTAATATTGGTAGACAACTGGCCGAAAAAATTCTTGAAAACTCTGAATTAAATGTTTCTCCTACTAATAATAGCTAAGTCCATTCCATAGTTCTTTTGCCTACTGATGAAACTGAAATTGCATCTGTAATAAATACACTTAGAAGTGGCTGTGCCGTTGGCTGGGATAAAATATCTGGTAGTTTTCTAAAACAAAATAAAACATTTATTGTACCTCTTATTACCCACGTATGTAACCTGGCTCTCACTTATGACATACTCCCAATAGCTTTTAAAAAAATCCCTCATTCATCCTATTTACAAAAATGGAGACAGAGACTGTGTAAGCATCTATAGACCAATATCTATATTACCGTCATCATCTAAAATACTAGAACGCATGATGAATAATAAGTTGAAAAACTTTCTTGAAAAGAATTCCATACTTTCCCCAAATCAATTTGGTTTTCGTTCTGGTAAATCAACAGCTGATGCGGTTCATGAACTAATTGAATTTATTGTACTTAGCCTTGAGAAAAAAGAAAACAATAGGATTTTTTTTAGATTTAGCCAAAGCTTTTGACACGGTCTATGTTCCCATATTGTTGCATAAAATGGAGAAGCTTGGCATAAGGGGTGTACCGTTGAAGCTTTTCAAGGATTACCTTACAGATAGAACACAGTCCGTAAAATTGATAAACACGTTAGTGATTAGCTCCCCATCTGCTATGGTGTTCCCCAAGGAAGTATTCTTGGCCCTACCTTGTTTCTTCTTTACATTAATAACCTCTGCAAACTCAAACTAGTGAACGGAAAAATAGTTACGTTTGCAGATGACACAGTACTGCTATTTACTGATGATTCATGGCCAGATGTGTTTAACTTCGCACAGATTGGCTTAAATAGAGTGTTCTAATGGCTTCGAGATAATGTATAATAATAAATATGCAACCTGCACAGACCATGTTATTACTGCTCATTCTTGCAATTTTTCTTATTGCCTAACATGTTCATGTACACCTCTGCAAAAAGTAAATTTAATTAAATACCTTGGTATTTTGTTAGATTATAAGCTAACTTTTCATGAGCATATACATACACTTTCAAATAGGATACGGAAAATAACATATATATTTAAAAAACTCCGTTGCGTAGCAGAATCTAATCCATACTTTTAATATTACAAATGCGAAAGTGTGTTTGTTTGTTTGTTTGTTTGTCCTTCTTTCACGTCGCAACAGAGCGTCGGCATGGCATGATTTTTTATATGGGGATAGTTCGGTGGCTGTAGAGTGACATACGCTTTTTTCCGCGGAAAAACATATAATTCCCGTGGGAAAATCGAATATGTTGCAAAATTAAATTCAGCTAGGTGGCGCCACCGTGATTCTGCAAGACGGACGACGGTACGATGGACGAACACAGAAGATCAGAATATCTGGATTATTATGACTTTTTACCAAAATTAAGATAAAAAATGTATGGATCTGTATTTTTCCACGCAGGACCGGGAAGAGAGCGATAAAAAACATAAAATTCACCAGCTGATTTTCTTCAAACGTTTTGGTGCATCGTAATTCACAGAATAGGCGATAACCTCGCAGACGATATTAAGTAATCCGTTGATGCTCTGCCTACCCCGCAAGGGTTACAGGCGTGATTATAAGTATGGATCAGAAATACTATCACCACCTGTCACGCTTTCACCCTTAACTATTACTTAACAATGGTAGAAACAGTTCTTAGTAAGCCTTATTAATAAGCCTTAGTAATATTTATTGAACGGAAATGAATACAGTTCTTATATGCTTTCGATTTCGGTTGTTTGTTATTTGCTTTGTGATTTGGTTAAGGCTGAATGGATTTATATTGGCTTTCATTTTCGGATTTGTGTATTTTCTTGGATCGGTTTTGTTGATTTGGTTGGTATTCCTTTATACATATTTAGACTCTGGCTTTGATTTTGGATTTTGTTTATTTAGAATCGTGAATTGGTTTTCGTTGTTTTAGGTTGTTTAACAATATTTCAAAGGAATATTAATAGTACAGATAGCGTATACGGTACCTATACACTTACTTCTTTTTTCGTTGGTTATATTTATATTGACTACTGCTTTCGATTTCGGTTTTCTGCGATTTGTTTTGTGATTTGGTTTAAGTTGATTGGATTTTTTTTGGCTATCGTTTTCGGATTCGTGTTGTGTCTTGAATTGGTTTTGTTGTTTTGATTTTAAAAAAATATTTAAAGGGAATATTTATTCCTTTTAGATATTTTGGATTTGCTTTTAAAAAAAATATTTAAAAGGAAATTTAATCCCTTTTAGGTATTTTAACGTTTTTTTATAAATAGGTTTTTTCTTACTTCATAATGCCTCGCAAACGTTAGTCCAGCCTTTCAAGAGTATCTTCTCAAAGACAAGCGAAAAGATTAGCTCGATCGCTAGAATCTTTAGAAGATGCTGAACTGAGAAGGCAAGAACAAGCAGAGCGTCAGGCTGCTTTTAGAGCATCTGAGACACCTTCTCAACGTCAGCAAAGGCGTCTTGAACAGACAGAGCGTCACGCTGCTTTAAGAGCGTCCGAAACACCTTCTCAAAGTCAGGAAAGGCGTCTTGAACAGGCAGAGCGTCAAGCTACTTTAAAAGCTTCTGAAACACCTTCTCAAAGTCAGCGAAGGCGTCTTGAACAGGCAGAGCGTCAATCTACTTTAAGAGCTACTGAAACACCTGCTCAAAGTCAGCAAAGGCTATTCGAACAAGCGGAACGTCAGGCCGCCTTAAGAGCCGCGGAAACACCTGATGAAACTCAACACAGACTCATTGAGCAAGCTGAACGTCAATCTACTATAAGGGCATCTGAAACACCAGAACAGACACAGGCGCGAAGAGATGCAAATGCACAGCTCCAAGCTGAACGTTGACAAAATTTTCAAAGAAACAATTGGTTGGTTTTTAATGACGCAGCATTCAATTATGATCCGTTGATTGATTATAAAAATCACAGGTTGGTTGTTATCGGACTGATGGACAAGGCGTGTCGATTTTGCAGCGCTTTAAAATGGAAAGATGAGACCGCAGGCATGTGCTGTTCCAATGGCAAAGTGTTTCTTCAGTTACTTGGGGAACCAGAAGAACCTTTGAAAACTCTCTTTTTATATGATGCTAATGAGTCACGGCGCTTTTTAAACAGGATCCGGAAATATAACTCATGCTTTCAAATGACGTCCTTCGTAGTTGACCGGGAAATAATAATGCCGGGATTTTCGCCTACATTTACGGTGCAAGGGCAAATTTATCATAGAATAGGTTCACTTTTTCCAGATGAAAACGAACAGCATAAATTTTTACAAGTATATTTTATGGGTGACGAAGAAATTGAGGTAGACCGTCGCTGCCAATTTATCCAGGGAGTTGAGAGAGACACAGTGTTCAAAATTCAAAGATTCTTGCATGAACGTAACATTTTAGTCAAAACATTTAAAACTGCTTTAGAAAACCTACTTGAAGAGGATTATAAAGTCGTCATTCACGCAGATCGGACCCTCGAGGAGAGCATGAAAGGCGCTACAATGCACCTTTGATAAACGAAATAGCAGCCGTAATTAGTGGTGATCAATTTTCTTCACGAGACATTGTCTTGCGAGCACGTGATGATACGTTGCAACGGGTAGCCGATACACACAAGTTTTATGACGCTCTGCAATACCCATTGATTTATTGCAAAGGACAAGAGGGTTATCATTTTCAAATTCCACTCATTAACCCGGTCACAAAGGAGCCTACTCGAACAAAAAGTATCATGTATGGATTTTATGCGTATCATATGATGTTGCGAGAAAATGATTTTAACCTCTTAGCCCGGTGTAGACAATTATTTCATCAATTTTTGGTAGACAAGTATGTGAAGGTAGAAAGTGAACGTCTCCGTTATATATCTTTAAATCAAAAAAAGCTGCGCGTTGAGAATTATATACATTTACAAGATGCAGTTTCTAACGACGCCAATGTAAACCCCAGAGATTTAGGTAAAATGGTAATTCTGCCCTCATCATTCGTTAACAGTCCCCGCTACCTACATGAGTACACACAAAACGCATTCGCCTATGTACGAACTTACGGAAGACCTGATATTTTTGTTACTTTTACTTGCAATCCCACATGGAAAGAAATAACCGAGGAGCTAATGCCAGGCCAAAAAAGTACTGACAGACACGATTTAGTTGCTAGAGTATTTAGATTAAAAGTACAAAAATTAATGTATGTAATTAACAAAGGGAAAATTTTCGGAGAGGTGCAGTGCTTCATGTATTCAATTGAATGGCAAAAAAGAGGATTACCGCATGCCCACATTCTAATATGGCTTAAAGAGAGAAGTTGCGGCCCAGCCAAATAGACGACATAATAAGCGCCGAGATTCCGGATCCTGAGCAAGATAAAGAATTGTATGATACCATCGTCCGAAATATGATTCACGGTCCATGTGGAGCACGAAATTCAATATTGCCATGTATGAAAGAAGGAAAATGTACAAATAAATTCCCTAAGCAGCTATTAAAAGAAACAGTGCACAATGACAATGGCTACCCTTTATACAGACGCAGAGCTCCCGAAGATGGTGGCAGGAAAGTTACAATCAAATCTCGCTCTGGAGCATTCGAAATCTTAGATAACAGCTGGATTGTCCCGTATTCGCCCATTCTATGTAAAATGTTTAATGCCCACATTAATGTAGAAGCATGTAGCTCTGTCCGCGCAATCAAGTATATCTGTAAGTACATAAATAAAGGAAGCGACCAAGCAATATTTAATCTCAGGAGTGAAGGTGAGGCAAATCCCGTTAATGAAGTACAGACCTTTCAAGCAGGGCGTTATGTCAGCAGTAACGAGGCAGCGTGGCGTCTCCTTGGCTTCCCTTTACACGAAAGGCACCCAACAGTTACTCACCTTGCTGTGCACTTAGAAAATGGAGAGCGTGTATATTTCACCGAAAGAAATTTTCAAGAAAGAATTGCATCACCGCCAAAAACTACACTAACAGCCTTCTTTCAACTTTGTCAAACCGACCCCTTTGCAAAAACGTTGTTATATTCTGAAGTCCCCGCTATTATACTTGGAACACATCTAGGAAGGAGTGGAAACGCCGTATTCAAGGCGCACCTGTTGCAAATTGGCCCGGTGTAAAGTCATCAGATGCCCTTGGTCGTGTGTATACCATCCATGTAACTAATTTTGAATGTTTCTGTTTACGATTGCTGCTGCACCATGTTCGGGGTCCTACAGGATATAAAGACCTTAAAACTGTCAACGGTCAGGAATGCGCAACTTATAGACAAGCATGTGAAGCTCTGCATCTTTTAGAAAACGATAATCACTGGGATGAAACCATGGAGGAAGCAGTGCAGTGCCAGTCACCAGCCAAAATTAGGGGTCTTTATGCAACTCTCATATCATCTTGCGGGCTATCTAATGCACATAAATTGTGGGACAAATATAAAGAGTACACGGCGGAAGATATTTTATGAAGGTTACAGCAGACACACAAACATGACATACAATGAACACATTTATAATGAAGCACTTGGAAAAATTGAAGATAAAGTAATGGCAATGGTAGGCAAAAAATTAAGCGATTTTGGAATGATAAGCCCTCAGCGAATAACCGAAAATGAACTAAGTGATGAAATTATACGTGAAACAAACTACGATATACCAGCTTTGCAGCAGCAAGTAGTCGAATTTGTACCCCGCTTGCTTCCCGAACAAAAACGAGTTTTTGACAAAGTATTAGGACAAATCGAATCTGGAAATGGTGCACTTTTCTTTTTAGATGACCCTGGAGGAACTGGGAAGACATCTTTGTTAAATTTATTATTAGCGCAAGTACGGAAAGATAAAAACATTGCTGTGGCCGTAGCTTCCTCCGGTATAGCCGCCACGCTGCTAAGCGAGGGCCGCACTGCACATTCTGTTTTAAAACTCCCTCTAAATCTAGCCCAGGAAGAATTGCCGATCTGCAACTTTAGCAAAAATAGTGCACGAGGTATAATGCTACGACAATGCAAACTCTTAGCGTGGGACGAAAGTACAATGTCGCATAAAAAAGCTGTAGAAGCACTAAATCGAACGCTCCAGGATTTGCGCAGCAATACCGATGTAATGGGAGGAATGGTGGTTTTACTGGCTGGTGACTTTAGCCAAACTTTACCTGTCATTCAAAAGGGCACACCTGCAGATGAAATTAAAGCATGCCTCAAGTCGTCTATTTTATGGAACAAGGTGACAAAATTTAGTTTAACTACGAATATGAGAGTGCATTTGTATAATGATATCAATGCTGGAAACTATGCTGACACACTATTAAAAATTGGCGATGGGCGGTTGGAAACGGATGCTTAGGGCTGCGTTAAATTGACGAGAGATTTTTGTAACTTAGTACAGAGTCATTCCGAATTAATTGCGAGCGTTTATTCAGATTTAACGAACAACATGCATGAAGACAAATGGTTATGTGAAAGGGCGATTCTTGCACCAAAACATGAGAGCGTTAACAAAATAAATTCAGATGTATTAAGCGAAGTAGCAGGAGAAATAATAGAGTATTTGTCAGTAGACACAGTTATGGACACAGAACAGAGCACTTCATATCCCGTAGAGTTTCTAAATTCTCTAGAGTTGTCAGGTGTGCTCTCACATAAGCTTCAATTAAAATTAGGCGTCCCAGTCATGCTAATGCGAAATTTAGATGCTCCTCGGTTATGTAACGGGACAAGGCTGCGTGTGACACATCTTAGATGCTACAATTTTGACAGGCGTAGGAAAAGGTGAAAATGTTATTATACCACGGATCCCTATAATTCCCACAGATCTTCCTTTTCAATTCAAAAGGTTGCAGTTCCCTATTAAGCTCAGTTTTGCAATGATAATTAATAAAACGCAAGGGCAAACGTTACAGGTAGCGGGGGTCAACTTAGAAAATCCGTGCTTCTCTCATGGTCAGCTGTATGTAGCATGTTCGCGTGTGTCAAATGCCCAGAATCTCCACATTCTTTCCCCGAATGGAAAAACATATAACATTGTGTACAGTAGCGTCTTAAAATAGTGTTCAGTTAGTTTTTTTTCCAAAATTCCCACAATCAATTAATCACAATTCCCACAGATCTTCCCTTTCAATTCAAAATTTCCTATTTAGCTCAGTTTCTTTTCAATTCCAAATGCTGCAACTCTGACGGACCTATTAAGCTCAGTTTCCTTTCAACTCAAAAGGCTGCATCTCTGACGGATCTTTTATTTGGCTCAGTTTCATTTCAATTCAGAAAACTGCATCTCTGAAGAATCAATTTAGCTCAGTTTCTTTTCAAAAGTCTGCATCCCTGACGGATAATTATGCTCAGTTTCCTTTAATTAAAAAAATATCCCATTTCCATTTGGAATAAACAGGCTATTTTCATGCTTTCCTATACGCTGCGTTTCAAAACATTTAAATATGCTGACGAATCAATTTTGCTCAGTTTCCTTTTAATGGCTGCATCTCTGACAAATCTATAAAACTCAGTTTTCTTTCAATTCAAAAAGCAATGGATAGTTCATTTCCCAGTGACCATGCGAGCGAAGCCGCGGGTAACAGCTAGTATAAATATATTAGAATCTGCTACGCAACGTTCTGTCTTCGTTTTCGGGAGCGTTTCAAAAATACCCTGTATTTTAACCGATCTAGTTAAGAGTTCGGCGCCCGCGAGGATATTGACCCTATTGTCAGCTGATTTTCTTTTTTAAGTTTCACTGCTGGTTTTATGTTTCAGTATTTTCATGATTTTTTTTAGTGAATTATCGTTTCAATTAACTGTAGTAACATGATGGAGCGTGAATAAAGTTAATAAAACGTTGTGAAAAGATGATTTTTTTTCCTCGGGATCGAATTTTTTGTGACCCATCATCATAGGTATCCTTAGTACTATCATTTCTCTTCGTTTTCGGGAGCGTTTCAAAAATACCCTGTATATATACATAAATATATATAAATCTACACATACACTTTCAAATAGGATACGGAAATTAACATATATTGCATAACATATGTTGCATAGCAGATTCTAACACTATTAAATCTGTATATTTTGCTCTATGCCAATCTTTAATAATATATTGTATTACGTGCTGGAGTGGGGCTACCAAATCATCGCTTCTGCCACTTAAAAGATCACAAAGGTTAATCTTAAAAGTAAGTAGCTCTCTTCCCTTTAAATTTCCAACCAGTCAACTTTATAAAATTTCTAAAGTTCTTACAGTCCGGCAACTGTTTATTATATACACAGTACTAAAAAAACATGCTCAATTAAAATATCACCAAAAAATTCATCTTGGTGGATACCTGTATAATAAAGTTAACAAGGAACTTAATACCCACGCCTTACCTAAAATAAAAGCTAAAAAATGTGTCCATGAATGGTTACTGAAAAGGGACCATAAATATACGGAAGATCTCTTTACAACACATGTGTAAATGTTGAAAAAAAATTTCGCATTCACACACACACACACACACACACACACACACACACACACACACACACACACACACACACACACACACGTTCCATCAAGATAAATTTATTAAATATTTACTTATAGTAATACTTACCACAAGTAAATGGATTATAACGTATCATTATTATTAAAATATGTATTCCAAGATTACATACTTTTGTATTTGTCAACTGGGAGGGAGACCTGATGACCTGAAATACAGGTTCGTCGCCTAGTTTAGGCATCAGTCTCTCACATTACTTTGTGCCTGTTTTGTCAAAAATCGATATTGTTAATTTAATTTGGTGAGAAAACAAATTATTATATTATTATTTTGCGACTATGTTTTCTATAATCGAAATTAAACGTTCATTTCGTTTTTCTGGAAAATTAACAATTTAAATATAGCACTGGCGTGAGTTAAGCTCCAATATATTAAGCTTGTTCCCTACCTCCATAGTCAGATCGTCTTTGTTTCGGGATGATTTAAATATTTTTTCTAATTCAAATAAACGAATACGAATCTTTTCAGTTTAGTTTTTAAGTCGTCATAATTGTCATTAACAAATGGGATTGAAATTTTAAATTCTTTGAAATCTTCAATGAACTTGGTTATTTTATTGGAACGAAGTTCTTTATCGGACGGTACGAATTTGGCGGATGGGGACTAGGCGAGAAAATGTTTACATTTTGTATTTGTTGATCAATAATATAATACGTTTATCAATAATAATATACTACGAAAGGTACTTCGTTCCAACCGAGTGTTCCACTACACTCACGCACGTTTTTTATTATGTTTGTCTAAAAACTCTTTCTTTTTCTGAAATTCACTACGTAGATCCAACACATTTTGATCAGCTACACATTTATGGAACGTCACGTAGTCAGGTGGACATTCTTTTTCTATAAGAGAGCTATCTATACTCATTTCATTATAAGGAGATTTGTTAGAATACCAGATAGCGCCGTTTTTCGTTTGTTGTCTGTTTTTGTTCGGTGCGAGTGTTATTGAGAGACAGGACAATAAGTAGTAGTGATTGCATGTATATTTATTTATCTGTGCAATAATTAGCCGAAGTGCGCCAACACTATTCGTAATTTTATGTACACGATTAGTCATTAAGCGATCGGAACAAGCACGAATGCACTGACTGACACACGCCCGGGTTTCAGGAGACCGCGATAAAATATGAAATCTCATATTATGAATTAAAATTGTGATATAAAGTTTTTCGGTTCCTAGAATATTTTCTCATTTTGTATTTTTTCCTAAGTCATGAAGTCACACAATCCCAGCCACAAAACAATTTATTGCAATAGATGATAGTAAATTATATTTTAATATTTAATATGTTTACAGTTTGCGGGTTATATCTGGCAACATGGAATTTTTCCAACGAGATGTCCACATGAAACTAAGATCGGAATGGACGAGGTAATTTTATAGATTAGCAACACTAAAAACATACTTGTTTCGACACACAATTTTCTCTTTTTCCAAGTCCAAATCCTATTTCCCAAACTACAAGAAGAACATTATTCATCATATGGAGGAAGGAATTTCAGTATTTTTTCAGCGTTGGTCTTGTCCGATGATGCTATTTGTCAAAAATAAATAAAATAAAAATCCTAGATTGCTGGCTATGTAGTTCATAATTTGTTATTAGATACAAAAGAAAAAGACTTAAAATCTATGTCAGTAAAGTGAGCAATTATTTAAATAATAGATATTAGTTCATATACCTGAGATGCATATCCAAGGCATAGGTTAAATGGACATGCACCATGCACAAAATAAGTATTGCAAACATAATTAAGTAATTATTAGATAGTAATAAAGAAAAAACTAGAATGTAAAAATTATATTATGTTAAGCGTCGGATTCCTTGTATGTAAATTAGGTGTGCTTATCCACTAGTTTAATAATTTCATTTTCATGCTTCTGTCAATTATAAAATTAATTATTTTTATGATTAAATATATCTTGAATTGGACTAGCATAATTATTGAAAAACCTTTTTTAATTAAATATTGTTTCAGATGGCTGTATATGCATTTCCTTATTTTGTAAGCAAGCATTTGGATTTGTTCGACACGGTATTCATTTCTTTACGCAAAAGACATATTCAGATGACCATCCTCCACATATATCACCATAGCATCATGCTTGTCTGGGGGTGGCTTTATTATATGTGCCTAGTCACTGATCACTTTGTAGTCGTCGTTCTGCTGAATAGCGTAGTTCATGTGATAATGTACTTTTATTACGCGCTCACTGTGTTTGCGCGTCATTATGCTTGGTGGAAGAAGTACGTTACCCAAATTCAACTGGTGAGTTTTTTTTAATTTAATTTTTATTTGGGTACATACACAAAACCGCATAATATCAAAATATGAACAACAGAAATATAATAAGGTCAAAAATTGCAAGCTTTTCGGTATTCCAAAGCCACATGCTTTGAAACACAACTAGATTAGACGTGGTAAAGACATGCTGTTGCTATATTACACTACATTAGAAGGGGAAAGAACAAAGATTCACATAATACCAGCGTAAAATAGCAGCTCAACGTTGCTGTGTTTCGTATGGTGAGTGTAGAGAACCGGAGATCCTTTTTACTGGACAGGAGGCATTCCACCTTAGCCCTCAGGGATGACAACGCATTTGCATTTGGATGCTTAATCGATGATGTAGGAGGGTGTAGATGTCTATGGGCCACAGTATTCACTTACCATTAGGTGGGCTGTGTGCTCGCTTGTCACAAATATTCTATAAAAAAAATTAAAGATACTAGATATGGATACTGGGTACAGGTTGGATACGAGTTCAAATCGCAAATATATGATTTTATTCTACGAGTTTATACCAATACGTGAAAAGAAAACTTGGTACCCCTTTTTAAGAATATTTCGCGCGCGTATTAGTGTGATATTTTATAGTTAAATTTTATATGAAGAAGGAGTGCAGAAAGCTAAAATTTATATATATTGAGTTACAAATACAATAAAAAAAAATATATAAATTGTTTACATTCATACCGCCAATGTCAAACACATAATCAAAAAGTATATAATCACCACATAATTGTTCGAAAATACAAGGTGCGCTGAAGAAACATATCGTAAGGGAAATCCGTGTCTGGAAAATTCAAAATATTTCTACAAGTGACCATCACCAACTTAACTGGTGAAGCGAAACGAGCTCATAGAGCAGCTGCACCCAATTGCTAACCTCTAGGACTTCTTTTCTTCCTAGAAGTCTGTTTGGGCAGGTACCACCCGCTACTTGTGCCATGCGCTGTGTTCCGGTTTTAAGGGCATAGAAAAGCAGTTTAATTACGGACTGTAAGTCATTCCATTTTATTCCTCAGAGGTAACAACGCATCTGTAGCCTTTTTTTTCGAAGTTGGTATTACTGTAAGTGATTTGTCACTTCAATTAAGAAAGAGGCTTACACTTGTTCAATAGTGGGAAGTAAGCTCTTTGACACTTGTACAATAGCGACACACATATTGTACTTTACATTTTTACCTTTTTATCCCATGTTAGTCTGGGACTTAAAGTCACATGTTATTATGGGACTTACAACAAAAAAAAATGTGTCAACTGTGCTACATGCCTAGCATGTCTTCATAGGCGACTAGTGGTAGTTTTTTTTTTTGCTTGTGATTATGTTGGCCATTGGCTAGCCCCACCCATCACTTCTTTTACAGTTTTCTATGTTTACCCATAATTTTGACTAAACATGATCTGAGTGGCTCGTTACTCTTTCGACTCTGCCTACTCCCTCGGAGATTACGTGTGACGTATCTTGATATGTGTGTTTCCTTTTCAGTTGCAGTTCGTCTTGGATATATTTGTTCTGTTCTATCAACAGTATCAAACACCGTGCCCTATGCCATTATCTATTCATTGGTTTGCTGTGCTTACTACAGCTACATTCTTTGGACTTTTTATGGATTTCTATTTAAAAAGATATGGCAGTAAAATTCAGAAGGCTATATAGAGACGTAGAAAAACTTTATAAATACAGTTATATCTTTTACACTTTTCATATTTTTATATAACGTAAAAATAATTGTTATAGTATATATTTTTACGACCTTAATGTAACGCAAATTATTAAAAATAAAGGAATTTTCGAAATCTCTTTTTATTTTATGTTAAGGTAAAGCACCTAATTTTGAGGGATTCTAAAATTGTCACCATATTCCAAAGTAGTTAGAAAAACTGCGTTTACCAGCGATTTATAAGTTCTTTTTTACTGCACGATCTCTTATTGAATTGATAATATAACTTTGCGTAAATAAATCACCAAAGATCTGTAGTAATGTAATGTGTATACATTTTAAAATAATTGGTTAGTTTTGCGTAAGCAGCTGAATTGAACCCACACTTCATAGATTTTGGACCTTGTGTCCTGATTACCATGTTTTTTAAATAGTATTTTTTGGTTATTTTTCGTGGATTATATTTTTAATCGAAAAAACTAAACTTTTGTTTGTTTTTCTGAATAAATCAAGGTTACAATACGTCTTGAAAATACCGCGGCATTAAAGTACCAAATATTTCAACCGGTTCCTTATTCCGATGATGATGATAAGTATGGTCAAGTTGATTATGTTGTTAATAGATGGAATGTCTATAGCTAATAAATCGGGGTGTGCGTGCATTGTGCTGATATGGCTGTTGTGTGGATAGATTATGAATGAGTCACCCTTGAGCACGCAAGTATTCCCGACTGATAAGACACCGGCCTTGCTGACGCGCTCCGAAGTAACTTGATCGCCGCATATGAGTCAAAGAGTGTATTGTTTGCAGCAGAAAAATAAGTATGTATTTATAGTGTTGAGCGTATTCCATGAATTTTTACAACTGTTAATGCTCGTTAGACATTTGTCTGTTGAATGATGCTTGAACACAGATTTTGATCATTTTGCATATGATAAACATGGCCTCGTAGCTCACAAAGTTTCGTGGTGAGATTTGAATGAAGACATGATTATACTTCGACTTCAGTCATATGTAAGTATGAGTCTATTTGGATGTTTCAGTGATGTAATCAGAGATGGGAATTTTTTTTTAGTTTATCATATTATTGTCGCGTGATTGAGGAATAGGTAAAACTTTGTAGATGTCATAGCTTTCTCTGGTTAAAAATTGTATATTTATTTCGAATAAAATGACTCACTCTCAGTAAATAATACAATTTTGACACGGCGTTGTGTATATCATCTAAAGGAAATGATAGATATTTTGTTCATTGCCTAGAAATGATGCTGAGTACATCTTTTAACTGATCTGGTGATAGTATATGTATGCAGGTGGGGTCCATCATCGTAATTTCCTTGAATAAAAAAGCTTCGTAAGGTTATGCGACCGGCACATGCGACCACGCGGTAATCTTCATATACGTCGTTATCACGTTACACATTTAGTCCCCAATGATACGAATGATCCCGAACGAAAAATTGTAGGTGGGGTCTAAATGAAAGATAGAATTCTTTCGAAAAAAAAAAACCACTTGATTTATTTTAATTTTTGAGAGCACACACTAAAGTTTGACCGTCGTCCGCCATTTTCATGGGAGAAAGAGAGAGAAGATCCTCATCCCTCGCTCTTGCCCTTTCTTTCAATCTTCTGTTCGGAAACTTTAGTTACAACAAAGATTACTTATGATTATAACAACATTTCAACATTTTTTTTTCTGCTAATAATATTGAGATCCTACATGTATATAAAATATCCCTTGATAAATTTCGGTAACAGTATCGAGTAGGGTGTTTTTTATCTTCTTCAAATTAACTAAGATGTTGTTTGATATTACAGATGATAAGGTAAACTCGTTGATAGCTCTTAATTTTTGTATCTCTTCTTTGATTACAGAATTTTCTTGCTCTAATTTATTGATATGCTGATGGAATGATTTGTGTTATTGATCAATCATAATCATAACCATAATCATAATTTATGTGCAGAAAACATGGTACATGGTACACATTACAGGTTGGTAAATTATTTAAGTACAGCATGCTTTGTCATAATGGTGACAACATTTTACAAATTAACAACTATAGTAAGTAACATTTTTTCAAATTCATCATAATCATTTTATTACATTTATTTTAATTAAAATAATATAATTGTAGTTAGTTCATTTTAATTTCGATGCCTAATCCTAATCATAAAATTGAAATATTCTTCAATAGAGTGGAAACATTATTCCTCAAGCCATTGTTTAACAATCCTGCGAAAACGTACTTTTGGGAGTGATTGAAACTCTGTCGGCAATGCATTGAAAATTTTTATACACATAGCTGAACAATTTTTCCTATAGAGGCTAGTGCTTGGCATAACACTATGAGTCAGTCTTTCAGTATACCTCATATTCCTCTGTAAGTATCTCCTAACTTTGTAAACAAAAGAATATTATTATTTCTTATATTTACGCGAACACTACACATTGAATAAAACTATTTTTACGGATTTAAGCGCGTTTAATTTTACTATTTTGATTCCCGACGTTTCGGGTGCTTTACAGCAACCCATGGTCACGGGGGGGACTGAGATGTTTGATGTCCCGATGTCATAGTTAGCCCGGCTACCTTCAGTTTTTTAATATTAATTTTTGGTTCGATCTACGCAGAATGAGCTTACAGTATCTTGAAGTCTAGCAGTGGTATGCTTGGGTTTGGATTTAATTTTGTTAATTATAGGATCTTCTCTATTGAAATTAGGATGTTTTTTTAATTTCAATAGCCTTGCGTATCATCTTTGGTAGAAATCGGTGTTCTTTTGCGAGGATTTGTGGTCTATCAAATCTGATGTAATGGCGGGGACGATCTTGAACATGTTCACAGACAGCAGACTTCCCAGAACGTCAGTGCCCCACGTCAGCCATATGTTCTTTCACGCGGGTTTTAATGGATCTTTTTGTTTGTCCCATGTAAGAGAGACCACATTCACAATCAAGCTTGTACACTCCTGCATCTTGTAGAGGGATATTACACTTGACGGATGGTAAAAATTGACTAATCTTCTTCGGCGGCTTGAAGTATGTTTTAATAGAAGCTCGCTTCAAAATGTAGCCAACCTTGTCTGTGACTCCTCTGACATAGGGTAGTACAGCAGGCACACGCTCGACTGTGGCCGGCTTCACTCGGTCACTGTGACGTAGGCGCGGGACCCGAAGATTGTTGTCTTCCAATACTTGCTCGACGTGCTGAAGCTCGGTGGCCAGATGTTTTCTGTCACAGATCCCTCGTGCTCTCTGAAACAAAGATTTTCCCACGGTAGCTAACTGTGATGGATGATGGTGCGATACACCATTTAAATATCGGTTAGTATGGGTCTTTTTCCTATACACAGTGAGACCAATAGTGTTATCAGGATTTCGGATGACTAAAACATCTAGGAAAGCTAAAGAATTGTTTGCTTCTAACTCCATTGTGAATCAAACTTAGTAAAATTAAACGCGATAAAATCCGTAAAAATAGTTTTATACAAAAGAATATTATTTTTAACAAAACATACCAAATTTAAGATGTACATACATGGCAGCGTCAAAATGTGTAATTTTTTAAAATACGGTTTACACGATATATCTGGTGCCAAACCATGCATAGCTCGAATACATTTCTTTTGGGCTATAAAGGCCTTAACAGCATCTGTACTGTTACCCCAAAGTAAAATACCATAATCAAGTGCAGAATAAATGTATGTATAGTACGCCGTTAATAAAGTTTCATGCGATGTAATTCTTCTGAGTCTGCTAAGTAGAAAAATGTAACTATTTATTTTAGAACAGAACTTTTCAACTTGGGCTTTCCAGTTCACATGTTTGTACAATAATATTCCCAAAAATTTTGTTTCAGACATTTCATTAACACATTGTCCATTGTTATATATATTAAGATTATTATTCAATGTTCCATAATAACTAAATTGAATATAACATGTCTTTTCTACAATGAATCAAGTTACTTAAGTAATTTTGTTACTTTTATTCGATAAACGCGATGCAAAGAAGTGGGTTGTGTTTTGCTGCTTACTCATGTGTATATTACTCATTACTCATTGGCAAAATAACTCATATGCCAATGTTATTTTTCTTAAAATGTATTTACTGTAAATGCGTCTGTTAAAAATGCAACAACAGAGTAAAGAGTTCAATATACCTGTATAGTAACAGACTATATATAGCGCACGGCTGAGTGAGTATAGGTATTGGTCAGAGAGCTCATGACGCATTTTTCATGAAGTGTTTGATACATCATGAAACTTTGTTGAAAAGTGTCAGTCCACTCTATAAGCAGGTATTTGACTGTTTGTCTGGCCTACCTGGGTACACCTGGTACTGCGCATACAGGTAAGTCGCAAAAAATATTTGCCCACAAAAAGTGTTTGATTCAAATAATATAATGACTATCCGTCAGCTAAGTCGATAAAAAAAAAAAAATGGCAGATACTTCTGAAGGGGTTGACATAGGAGCAAGCTACCCCAAAGTTGTATTTTAAAAATTCAAATAAAAGTGTTTGATTTAATCTGCCATTTTTACAGCGTGTTTATTAAATATAATAAAAAGTTCTCACAAAAGGGCAGACAGTTTCTCCGGGGGTTAATAATTTAAAAATATTTAAATAAATCTGATCTACTCACTGATTACACGCTTTACCAACAAGTAATTTCGGCACATTACTTGATGGGGAAAGCATGCGCATCGCCATAGGAATCCGAATAGGAGCGGCGATTTGTCAACCCCATCAGTGCCCCTGTGGTAGCAGTTTGGGCTCCACGGACTTTCATGTAAGAAAAGTGCTGATAGATTTTCACGGCATGGTTCTTTGAACGATGTCATCCGAAGGGCTCTTGTTTCTATAAATGTTCCCTCGGTTTTAGAGTCATGTGGAATATTTAGAGATGATGGCAGGAGACCCAACAGTATGACATTGGTCCCTTGGGAGAGATGTAAAGCCCTAGTGTGTGATGCTACTTGCGTAGACACTTTGGCAGCCTCTCATCTCAGGGGTACCTTGCTTAGAGACGGGGCGGCATCAGCGGCCACTGAACTGAGTAAGTGGTGCAAATATGAGTCTCTGAGAGATGGCTACCTACATATTTGTGCCGTTTGCTGTAGAGACTATCGGTCCGTGGGTGGTGTGCGGTGAAGTTCCTAAAGGGACTCTATCCGCGACTTGCTGCTGGTGATAAGAGGGCTGGTCCTTTTCTCGCTCAAAGGCTAAGTAAAGCCATTCAGCGAGTTCTTCGTACGATATCACAGGGAGTAGGACTGTATTATGATTAAGTAATAGTATGTATTAAAGATTAACTTAAAAAAAATCTTGCGTGGACAGGAGACAAATGTGCTACGGGTCGTAATAAGTTCGACAGAGAGCGATGATTGCGGATATATCCTTAGTCATTCTTCTCGCTCACATTGGCTGCGGATCATGTGATCTTGTACAGCTGTGGAAGAGTTATAGTGTTTAATTAGGAATAATAATACATTCATTGAAGTTGAGTTTGGTATAACTTTCAAATACATTTCTTGGTACGATACGGGCGCCACCTACTGTAAGTTAATTGTACTATGGCTATAGCCTTTGCACAAGTGCAAGAAATAAGTTGACAAAGTTTTAGCGCAATCTGATGAACGGTATGGCAGCGCATGAAATACAAACAAACAAAAAATATTTTTATATATGAAGAAGATGCTTTTCAATTTTTTTTATTATGTGCACGTAATTATCACATTAAATCTTAATTAATTGTGCGTAGAATTCTATTAAAAGAAGTAAATTTTGTCTGCACCTTCGTCCACGTAAAGGTTGGAAAACTACATCACTTCTTAAAATCACAGCCCTTTTTCTACTTTATATATTTAATATTTCTGTTGCTACACCCTAACATTATCATTGTCATTATCTCAAGAAGAACATTGTGAGGAAACCGGCATGTCTGAGAAATAAGAATAAAAATATTTTCGAAGACAATCACGTGTAGTTCGCCAACATGCATTGGGGCAGCGCGACGGACATTTCCTTGTCCTAAAACCCACTCAGAAATGAGAGTAGGCCTGTGCCCAGTTGTGAGACGTATAAAGGCTGTATTTTTTTTTAACTTTAACCTTTCGTGCAATTCAAAAATATTCGACAATATTTAACAAATTACGAACGTTTTAAAATTTCTTTCATGTTTTAGCCGACAATCTTACTCGATTGTGGACTGATGTTAATGATTTCTTTTTTATTAAATAGTTTTTTGTACAGTGGTGGTGCCATATAAATTTGGAGAAAAAATTCTACCCCTAAAAATGAAAAAATAATTGATGAAATTTTTAAAGTAGCTTACTATTTAGACGACTTAAAGCTTTTGATATATTTTCATATTCCTTATTCCATTCAAATGCAGTGGACGACATGAATGACAAGCTCGTGGAAACTGTCCATTCGGTCGGAACTAAATTTTGCAAGACCCGTTGCTGAAGAACACAAAAACACTCTGATCACACTCTTAATCTCATGGCTGTTAGACGGGAAATGAAGCTGAAGTCTTCAGCAGATTTGACAGCATACAGGCAACTGAACAAACAGATCTCCAAATATATACGGCGGAACTTAAGCTGAACGCACATTTGTCTGCGCCGTACGCGCCGAATTTAAGAATAATTGTATGAAATCATATGAAACCTCGCACATTACACCCGCACCGTACGCGCCGACTTTTATAAAATGCGGTAGGTATCCGAATATTGAAGGACGCATGCTGATGACGTCATATAACGCGGCGCGTTCAGCGCGTGCTGATACTCAGTGTTGTCAACTTAGTGAATTTTCCACTATAACTGGTGGACTTACGTTTAATTAATTCATAATTAATTATGCATAATTTGATTTTTTGTATCGATTATCAATAAGAATACTTAGTGATAAATATTTAAATACTGAACTAAAAAAAACAGTTAAATTTAATTCCAAAACCCAATTATACCTGATTACTTAATTATTAATAAAATTTTCTTTGGTTCAATTGGCCTTCTAAATCTTGAGTTTAGAGAGGGAGTCATGGGAAAGGATGGAGGAGGCCTTTACCCAAACAGGGGTTCATATCTCATAAACAATACTAACATTAATTATAAGTATTTCTTTCTTAGTTTTAAGCTATAACCTACTAACATATACAGAAATGGAAAAGAAAGTGAAGATATGGAATAAATGGCTTTATTATTATTATTATTATTATCTGGGGGATGAGTCGCTCGCATCCGTAGGCTTCGACCACCTAATCCTAGGCCCACCCTACATGTGTCCCCCGGGTGGTGCTAAACAAGCGACAAAGCCGAAAGAACAGACTTGGCTCCTCGCCGTGTGGTAGCGGCGTAAAAAATACCACCAACTACTTTGGCAGCATGAGGCACAAAAGAAAAGAAATGGCCCCGAGTTCCCGGCCCTTTAATGGGGCAGGGGTGCGAAGAATCTCCGGGAGGAAAACCGGCGACCAGGTTCACCACCCGTCACTTTCTGTCTCCCGGAGGGGCGAAAAGTGGATTGCGGAAGCCCGTCTGGCTAGACTGAATGTATGTGGAGCAAGGAATGATAAGATGGATGAAGTATGGGATATGATGTATGATAGAGGAATAGATGTGTTATGTGTAAACGAGACGAAACGGAAGGGAAAGGATGCCACTAAACATGGCATATATACCGCGTACTGGTCTGGTGTAGATGAGACGGAGCGGGCATGCCAGGGAGTCGGTATCATCCTTTCAGAAAGAATGGGTCATTGTGTGAAAGAGTATGGATGAGTAAGCCCGAGACTGCTATGGATACGAATGAAAGTGGGATTAAAGAAGTTGTTTGTTCCAGGGGTCTACGCCCCAGACATGTCTAAGCCCACTTATATCCGAGAGCAGTTTTGGGAGATGGTAAGGATGGTGCTAATGAAATGCAAGGGTAATGAAAATATTGTTATATTAGGAGATTTTAATGGAAGGGTTGGTGTGAAGAGGCTTGGTTATGAAAGGATATTGGGAACGTTTGGTGATGAAAGCATAAATGAGAATGGTGAAAGCCTCCTCACCGTATGTGTGGAAAAGAATCTTTTTGTGACGAACACTTTCTTTCGTCATAAGAAGATTCACATGTATACATGGGAAAGAGGTGGTGGTAGAAGCATGATAGATTTCAAAATTGTGGATGAAAGAATGAGAAGCGCAGTGGTAGAGTTTATACAAGGGTTTACCGGGGGTCCAACGTAGGGACGGATCATTATTTGGTCTTATGCCGAATTAAGAAAGAAAGAAAGAAAGAAAGAAACATTTATTTGCACAGAATACAGGTGGTACCAGATTTAACAGTGGTGCATAGTTCAAGCTATATTCTACCTTTAATAGGCATGAAAATTTTTATAACTATACAGGGTGGTCCAAACAGTGAGGTTATAATTTTTTTTTTTTGATTCCTCACACCTAGAGGTATCCGAAAATACCCTATGTATGTTCCGCGATTTTTTGTAGTTTTCGAGTTATGATTTTTTTAATCCTTTTTTTGAAAATGTTCACCCTAAACAGCCTAACATTAAAAAAAATGTAATTGTGAAATTTTTTCCAAGTTTTTTGTTTGTAGCATGATCCTTATGAGTTGCCCTATTATGCATAAAATAATTAGCTTCCTAACATTCACCGAAGATACAATAATTTTAATCGAAACTTAAAAATTTCTGTCATGAGAGTGGGGCTTGAATTTTCAACATTAAATGAAAAATAGTAATAAATGATTTCATACTTTCTAATTAATTTTAAAAACTTGGCAGTACCTTAATCTTTCATAATAATATAAAAAAAATGACACTTAATAGGCCAGTTACCCCGTATAAAACAATTAAAATACAATTATATTACTTACAAAAATGTCAAGTTATACTATTATTATTATTATATTACATTATATTTAATTTTACAAATAATCATGTACATTAGTTTTATGTTGCATGAATTCTTGTATCGTATAAAAACACTTATCCACTAGCCAATTAATAAATTTAATGGTCTATTCAGACGTTGGCGGCATCGGACATCTGTGTCTACCACTGCGTTACAGCGTATAAGAACAGAGAGGTTAAAAGATGAAGGTGTGAAAGAGAAGTTCAAATGTAGACTGAGAGAAAATATAAGTGGTATGGATGAATTGTGTATGAATGATTTAGACTTGAGACTGTGTGGTATAATGTCAAGAAAGGTTTGGTGGATGCAGCTACCGAAGTATGTGATGTAACTAAGAGAACGAATGAAAGGAAAAATAACATTTTATGGTGGGATGATGAGGTACGGATGGAAGTTGAAGCAAAGAAAAGAGCATGGATAGATTTACTAGCAACCAAGGCTAGTCATTCTAGCGGTATAAATGATGATATTGAAAGAAAACAGGCAGTCTTTAGACATCTAAATAAGAGAGTAAAAGAAGTAGTTGAAAGGAAAAAGCAAGAAAGAACCGATAAGAATGATAGAAGAATATCGGATAACTTTATATGCCAGGCAAATATTAAAATGTTCTGGAAACTCGTAAGAACTGCCAGGGGACATTCAAAACAGCCTAGAATGAATGCTATACGAGACCAGAATGGCTGTATTCTGAATGACGAAGTTTCGAGTTTCAGGAGATGGAAGGAATACTTTGAAAGCGTGTTTATGACTGATGAGACGTTTGAATTAAATGAAATAGAAATTCCGAAAGAAGAGGAAAGGGATAGAGAGATAGGTATAGATGAAATAATGAAAGCAATGAAAAGTATGAAAGCAGGTAAGGCAGCCGGATATGATAGAGTATCACTCGAAATGCTAAGGGCTGGAGAGTGAGTGGTGGCAGTACACCTTGTTTAATTTGTGTTGGGAACTTAAGCGGGTACCGGGAGACTGATGCAAAGCCGTGATAGTCCCAATATATAAGGGAAAAGGATCGCAGCAGGACTGTAAAAACTACCGCGGTATCAGCCTTCTTAGCGTTGTGGGAAAACTGTATGTTAAGGTGCTAATTGAAAGAGTTATGACAGATACTGATGGAATAATTTGGGATGTGCAAGCGGGATTTAGAAAGGGAATGGGGTGTACGGATCAAGTCTTTTCCATGCACATGATCGCGGAGAAGTTTTTGGCCAAAAACCAAAAGGTTTTTTGTGCGTTCGTGGACTTGGAAAAAGCTTATGACAGAGTGGACAGAGTGGATGTGTTATGGCAAACACTGAACTCATTTGGGTTGAGCGCTGGGTTGATACAGGCATTGAAGTCTCTGTATAGGGACTCCAGTGCTTGTGTCAGGATCAACGGGGCCTACTCGGACTGGTTTGGCATCCATAAAGGTGTCAGACAGGGCTGTGTGGCTTTCCCGTGGCTGTTCAACCTATTTATGGACAGTTGTTTGAAAAATTTGAAAGTTGAAGAATGCGGGTTAAGAATGGGTGAGTTAACCGTCAAATGCCTTTTGTACGCCGATGATCAAGTCATACTGGCGTCGTCGGCGGCCGAGTTGCAAATGATGGTTACATTAATGAACAGATCATTAAAAGAAAGGGGAATGAAAGTGAACGCAAGTAAGACGAAAGTTATAGTTTTTGAAAGAGAAGAAAGTAAAACGATATGTGAAATAAGAATAGAAGGGGAATTGGTCGAGCAAGTAGATGAGTTTGTGTATTTAGCAGGGATGGTAGATATGATAAGGATATAGAACGACGAGTGAACGTAGGAAATAGAGTAAATGGGGCTCTACACTCTATTGTGGAAATTCAGAATGTATTCAAAAAGGCACGTATGGCAATTCACAATGCTGTGTTAGTCCCTACTTTAATGTATAGTAGTGAAAGTTGGGTGTGGCAGAAGAAGCACGAGAGTAGAATAAATGCTGTAGAAATGCGGTCATTAAGGAGTATGTTAGGGCTGAATATAAATGACAGAGTGAGAAATTGTGGGATAAGAGAAGAGCGTGGTTTGCAAGATGATGTTGTGACCAGGATTAAGAAAGGAATGCTTCGGTGGTTTGGTCATGTAGAAAGAATGAATGAGAAAGAGTGACAAAGCAAATTTATGTGGCATAGGTGAACGGCAGAGTCTGGAAGGGACGCCCTAGGCGAAAATTTATCGACCAAATTGGCGATATATTGAAAATGGGCCAAATTAAGAGTACCCTTAACCGACGAGCGTGTATGCGTAGTAGGGTGGAGTGATAATGTAAGAAATTTTTTTGTTTTTTTTTTGATTGCATAGCGATAAAATTTGCCTTTCATTGAGTAAATCCTACATACAAAATATTATTTACTTATCATGATGTCTTGAGGTGCCCCAACACAATTGAAAATTTGAAAAAGCGATGAATGTCGTAGCACACCAGGCGGAACAAAGTTCCTTACGCTACTCTATATATACCTATGTGTTAGTGTAGTAGACACCATCAACAGAGTAACAGCTTAGGAATCGGTTAAATAAAGTCTGGTTAAATATAAAAATACATATATTAAAAAATAAGGTAAAACTAAGTAATTATGATAGATTTGGATATCGTTCAGAAACACAGTAATTAAATATTAAATTGTTTTGTATCAAAATTTGGCATTTGCTGACGTGATAATAATCGTGCCCTTATGAAACCGTCTCGTTTATTTTCTCCACAAACTGCACTTGAAGCTTCAGTCACCAATTTTATGCAGCGCTCTACGGCTTGGGTGTGGCATGGGAAATCTTTTATACTCTGACATGTTCTCAAACCGCATTTGACAATCTCTTTCAAGAATTCATCAGATAAATTGTAAGTCAGAGGTGGCTCAGTTATTTTACAGTCTTGCCACTTAATGAGGTCGGTATAATCTTCAGCATCGAAATTTAAAGGAGGCACTTTGAACGTTCGAAGTCCTTGATCATTCTCTGCTCTAGCTTTCAAAATTTGTTGACATGCTAGTTCTCGAATAATTTCTCTGTCATCTCCAAGCATAGCAATAAGAATATTTTCTGGGTGCCCGAAATATCCATTTCGTATGAGTACCTTATCAATGACTATCTTCAAATCCGCGCTCAAATAGCGAGTCAGGCTAATCGTTTGCCACAGGTGCTTAGCTCCATTTATGCATGATGGATTACACTTTATAGTGAACCACATCGGACCATAAACTTTCATCACGTATGTGGCTAATATCATTAAGTTTTCTAGGGGGTCTGTTTTAGTAGCATATAATCTTAGAATTCGATTTGCTGTTGTAAGCCATCTAGAATGGCTAAGGGGTCCAGGTTCGATATTAGCCAAATCGGAAGTAAAGACGCCAGTGCTGATAGCGTTCATCACATCATAAAGATATTTTTGGTCGGTGCTCAAATCATTTCTAGGAATTTCAGGTAATGTTGAAGGAATGACGGTAAATTCGACAATTGGCATTGTTTCACATTTTTGTAATTCAGAGCCGATAGGACCTGAAAAGCATTTAGGCCCTGTGGTTTTTCCATCCAAATGTAATAACAGATGTCGCAGTGGTAACTCATTTGAATGCAATTGGCAGATAAACCACTGTAATGGTTTCTTAAGTTCTTCTTCCATCAAACGAACAACACCACCTTTGGAACCTGTGTTCACGACTGTTCCATCGCAACCAACAACAGCTATTTTATTCAGATCCACCGATTTCATTTTCAGGTGACGTATAATTGTACTTTGAATACCTTTAGCGGTTCCCAACTCACACGTAACATGCCCGAAATAATCACTTCCTGGCTCCGATAAAATCACATAATGGTCTTCTGTTACTCTTTTCTGTAAAATTTGCCTTCCTTCTTAATACTTACTAAACTCTTATCCTTTCTGCCATCAAAATAAATACCACGTATGATTTTATTACGATCTGCGTCTTGTAAAGATGATCTGACTTTAGTTCTTTCACGACGCAACTTAGAACGATCAATGACACCGCTTGGATCCTTCGTTGAAATAATGCCAACATCTTTTAACACAGAAGAAGCTATAATAGCAGCGGCTCTGTCGGAGACTCCAGTACGATCGCAAGCGAGGGCTAATGATGATAAATTTAACTTCTTTTTTTTTGGTGGTGGTGGGGTTTTTGGTAGTCTCGCTACGTGTTTTGGCGATTGATAAGGACTAGAAGCTACGCTATTGCTTGAACTGGTGCTTTCGATCGTCAAGTCATCATCATCAGGCAACGAACGAGAACAACACGGTTTGTTGGGATCAAATATCTCTTTGTTACGCAATAAACTTTTTTCTTGTCTTTCTAGTTTTCTCTTATTTTTTACAGTTGTAACCAAATCTACACCACCTATCATCATTTTTCTTGTTGTCCTTTGGTCGAGTAAAAATTTTATTTCTTCCTTGGGAACACGACTGTCTTTTGAACAAGTGCAATCTGAAATAAGTTTGCATTTGCAACTGCAAACATCAAATAATCTATGAGACTCAGTTATGAATGTATTTATCTTCTCTTGATATTTTTTGTTTAATTGACGGCCTCGATAAGGTTTCATTAAGCTTCTATATTTGTCATGGTAGGATCGAATAAGTTGTAATACTCTCTTAAGACTGACTGTTGGCAGCGACGCTTTTCGCCAAATTTCTAAAACTTCCTGAGCCAATCTTTCGGATATGTCATGAATTGTCGGCTCTTTTGTTTTTTTGTCAGGCTTTAATTCATATTTAATGAATAAATAATTTTTCATTACATCATTATAAGTTGGTAATTGAGCTACGGGTAACTTCTCTGGTAAACCAAACACAGGACAGGATGTCTTTTGTCGTGTTTTTACTTGCGACATTTGACTGTAATAAAGAGAAATAATAGGTATGAATTCAATCAATTTTGATCTAAATTGCATTAACTATGAGCAGGAAATTGAAAATACTACTTACATGAGTCTTACTTGATTTAAGTCGTTAAAATCAATGCTTTTCACAAGTGTAATAGTATTAAATCGCGCGCGGGTGCACTAAAAGGCATTCGAACGACGTTTGACGAGAGTAGTGTATTCACCTCCCCGTGCCCCAACCCCGCTCCTCACCGCACACATTTCAAGGTCAAAATTGAATGTCTTGTACCAACAGGGTGACACTCTCAATATGACTTAGCGTTAATTAGACATTCGTGTGTTTTGACAAAATTTCGTGAATTTCTAAAGTTCATGATGTTGGGGCACCTCCAAATATATCATATGTCAACCAAAATTTTGTGAGAATATTTGTAAGCTATAAGAGCAACTTTTACAGGTATTACAAAACAATTACGAAAAAATTTTTCGCTCCACCCTAATGCGTAGGTATATGAATATGGAGGAGGCGAGAGAGGTGTGTCAGGATCGTGCCAAATGGAAGTCCATAGTCTCTGCCTACCCCTCTGGGTGACAGGCGTGAGTGTGTATGTTTGTTTAATTTATGTTTATTGTCTATAAGGTTTAAAATTCATAGTTTTTAGTAAACATCTTTGTGTTCTTTCGATCTTAATTAAAAAGATTTGCACGATCCTCCCCAGATTCTTATGCAATAGGCTATAATTGATTGTGCTAAATCAAAGTATACTGTGCGTAATAAATTAATATCAGCAATGTGTCTAAGCTTTTTTAATGTCAAAATAAGTATATGAATTCGGGATGAAATAAGATCAATGTGTGGGAGCTAGCTAAGTTTTCATCTAACAACACACCAAGGAATTTTACAGTTTTAGATTTAGTCATTTTAAGGCAAGAGCATTTGTCTGTTGATTTTAGATCACAACAATTTACTTTCAGTTTAATATCATCAATAGCTGGAGTATTGGCAATACGGAACTGCAAGTACGTTGATTTAGATACGTTTAGTGATAGTAAACTATCCTCAAGCCATTGTGCCACACTTTGACACAAGAGATTTGTGCACATTGTGCACAAATCTCTCCATAAAATATTATTGCCGTATCATCGGCATAAGTGAATAATTTACCGTGTGTTAATAGCATACGATAAATGTCATTAATAAATTAGAAAGGGACTTGGTTCTAGGATACTTCCTTGAGTCCAAAAGTGATACTACAACTGATAAATTTTTTAATCTCAACTCTCTGCACTCGGTCACTTAAGAAGTCTTTAAAAATAGAGAGGGCAGAATTTCTTATTCCGATATTGTCCAATTTGTTTACAAGAATAGGAATCGAGATGGTGTCGAATGCCTTGGCTAAATCGAGGAAACCCCTAAACTTTTTTGTTGTTGACGTAACTTATTTGTAACAAATTCTGTCAAGCGTTTTACCGCGTCTTCCGTGCTAACACCCGATCTCAAACCGAATTGTGTGCTTGATAAAATATTGTATATGGTCAAAAATTCTACCTCCGTCTCATCTGGTGGATCAAGCACAAAAGAATTGAAACACAAAAGAGATCGGTGGGTCGAACTTGTAGCTGTATGTTGACCACGATTTATAATCTGTCTCAGAATTTAAAAACTGCTGTCGTAACGTATCACGCTTATATAGAATCTTTACTACGTTATGGTGTCGAATATGGGGCAATGGTACAGATAAACAAAGATTATTTACTGCACAAAAGAAATGCATTAGAGCTATTGGTGGAATCGCACCGGATAAGTCCTGCAAACCGATATTTAGGAGCCTAGGTTTGTTGCCACTACCATCTCTCTATATCTACGAAGTTTGTAATTTCGTACATAAACATAACAATCTGTTTACAAAGGCATATGATATGAACATAAGGCTAAAAAGAAATGCAAATAGACTTGTATTAGATGATGTACCGCGATCAAACAAATATAGTAAAAGCTGTTTAACCATGTGTATTCGAATTTATAATAAAATACCAAATGACATCAAATCGCATAATAATTATTTATTTAGGAAAAAATTATTGATTTATCTCAATGAAAATCAATTTTATGACATCAGAGACCTATTTGTTAAATGTAATTAATATTTTTTTAATGAATTAACTATCTTTATTTATTTATGATTTTAATTGTTTTAGTCTAATTGTTCTGTTTTGATTAGAAAATTTTCATTTTTATGTGTTATTTATGTAAATTTGCATGCTATATACAATAACATAGCAAAACATGTCGTGCTTTAAAAACTGTACTATCTTTATCTGCCCATGTTTTAAGCAAATAAATAAATAAATCATTCGCTCTTTCAACTGACATGGTAGGATTTTGGTTAATTAGATTATCGGCGTAATTATTTCTATTATTACATCCTGAGATAGATTTAATGACAGACCAAGTTTCTTTGCTGTTTTTGCAACTCCTTTAAAGATATTTTTCATGTTGGCACTTGAGCTTTCCCAACAATGAATTACAAAAGTTCCTGTACCGTTTGTAAGATATTTGGAGTATCTCATCATCAGGGTTCTTTTTTAATTTTTGGTGTAGTTTATCACGGTGCCGGATACATTTGATCAAACGAGGCGTCATCCCTGCTTTAAGAGTACGTCTAGTTCTAGGTAGCTTAATTTATGTTGTGTTATTTTTTACAGCAGATGATAATATGTTGAAAAATTCATGAGCAGCTATTTCTGCATCACACGTAGGAGATATAAAAGTAAAATCTACCTACTTATGTGATTTTATGGCATTGTCATAGTTAATTTTATCAATGAAAATATTATCAGGCTTACGATTGTAATCTAAAAATAGATTGGTTAGGATTAAGGCGTGATCTGTTATAGTACTATCCATGACTATTATTTTTGTATTTAATATCGTTTTATAAATTACATGATCTAAGCAATTTTTAAGACGTGTGGGGTAAGTATGACCAGGCAAGAGACCTAATCTAGCAGCTAGATTCACTATCTTCATCCTCATTGTATTTTGTAATATTAATGTTGATGTCGCCAATAAGGAAGATGTTTTTAGCCTTTATTGGTCGAATAATATTTTTGAGGGAGTTTAGAAAATTACCTTCATATATAGTAAAAAGGTGGAGATATGTATATCACTAAGATGACTATTTCTGGGTTAATTTTAATTAATAGATAATTGGCACCCGTTGGTTCAGGTTCTGTAATTATGCAATCAAAACTATGCATTGTATAAATGGTTATACCGTCGTTTAAATTTTGGCAACAATATAGTCCTTATGGAACGTATTTTTTTTGTTTTTGTTGCATATGACAGGCAAGTTAACAAAAACGAATCCAACAAAAATCTAACGAAAACCAAAACAAAATACGTTAGTGCCAGAGCGCTATGGAAAGAAGTATCCTAAGCATTAAGCTTATTGATAAACGTAAGAGCGAGGATATTCGCAGGAAAACTAAATTAATAGATGCAGGACAACACGCACAACAGCTTAAGTGGAGATGATCGGGGCATCGCCCGGATAGGTCTTAATATGAACATGGATAAAACAAAGATCATGTGTAAGTAACGTCCACGTCACACCTATGTCGTTCGGGAGGTTACGATAAATCTTCACGTCAGGTATACCTCAAAACTTGAAAACACGATTTTACAATCAGTGCTTGTTACCAGTGATGACTTATGGATTTGAGACGTGATTCTTCACTGCTGGCCGTAAGCTGAAGTTCCCAAGTCCGGCCATATAGCTCGAAGAACCGAAAACCGATGGGGAAAAAAGGTTCTCGAGTGGAAGAATCATACCGGTAGGCGAAGTGAGGGGCGGCCCCGCACTAGATGGAGTGACGACCTGGTAAGACATGCAGGAAGTCGATGGATGCAGGTGGCTCAGGACCGTGCTTTGTGGCATTTCTTGGCGGAGGCCTATGTTCAACAGTAGACTTGTGAAGAGTTGTAATGATGATGATGACGATGAAGTGAATTTTTAGATTTTTAGTGCCTTGCACATTCAATATATTATTTAATTTTTGCCTTGCTTGTCTTGTTTGTCTAGTAGTCGTAAATACGGCTGCTGATCATTTAATGATCTCGGGTTCTATTCCCGAGTTGAACCAAAATCAGCTAAAGGGATTTTTGGGTTTGCACGCACACAGATGCAAAAGGAGACTACAGCAACTGACTATTAATATCCACTTTGGAACGCTTTTTTTTTTTTTTTATCTTTTAGTACATAATTTTTGCCATGTAGTTGCGTCTTTAGCGATCCAGTCCAACACCCCATGTCATTCTTGGAGTGTCATTAAAAGCGACGGATGGAAATGGAAATAAAATATAAGTGAACAGTAGGACAATAATATAAAACTGTAGTAAGTAATAAACCAATCCGCCAGCCAAACAGCAATTATGAAAAAATCCCCACTATAAAGCATTATACGGCCTATGTTATGCAGTAGTCTTTTGATAGTCTGTGAGAAATGAATAAATTAATACAAAATTTATGACGCCTAAAAAATGAAATAAAATTAAACCAGAGCAATAGCTCACAAAATAAAATTCGAATTAAAGAAAACAATAAACAACGTAATGCTTGTTTGCCCTCGTTGTTATTGTATTATCATCATCATCATCATCATTACAGCCCTTCACAAGTCCAATGCTGAACATAGGCCTCCTCCACGGAATGCCACAAAGCACGGTCCCGAGCCACCTGCATCCATTGACTTCCTGCATGTCTTACCAGGTCGTCACTCCATCTAGTGGGGGGACGCCCTACACTTCGCCTGCCGGTACGAGGCTGCCACTCGAGAACCTTTCTTCCCCATCGGTTGTCGGTTCTTCGAGCTATATGGCCGGCCCATTGCCACTTCAGCTTACTAATCCTTGGGACTATGTCAGTAAATTTAGTTCTACTGCGGATATCCTCATTTCTAATTTTATCACGCAGAGAAACCCCAAGCATAGCCCTCTCCACAGCTCGCTGAGCAACCTTGAGCTTCCTCATACGGCCAGCAGTGAAGGACCACGTCTGAGTTCCATATGTCATCACTAGCAACACGCACTGGTGGTACAATTTAGTTTTGAGGTTTTGAGGTATGCCTGACGAGAAGATGGGTCGTAATCTCCCGAACGTTGCCCAGCCAAGTTGAATGCGTCGATGTTTAATGTCCATGTCACACCTATGCCGGTGGTTGTTGGGAGCACTAAGCTCGAAGTTGTTGACGAATATGTTTACCTGGGACAAATAGTCCGACTAGGTAAGTCCAACTTCGACCTAGAGGTCAATCGACGGATTGTATTATCATCGGTTCTTAATACCTTCGAAAATTTAAGATTGAGCATAGGGTGAAAACTGGTTTATAAAAATCCATTACAAACATACATATTGTTTTGAACGTGTACTGTACTGTATTGGACATAAATGCAAACACGAAGTCTGATTAAATATTCAATATATTTGTAATTTCACAATTTTGATATATAAAATAGGTGAGAGCGATGAATGAATGATTTGTGTATTGAGGTGGATGGATAAAAATGACACTTGAGTATGTCTTAAACAAAAAACTTCAGCTATTTCCATAGCATAATGTCGTATGGTATTTTGCTATGGGGACACGCGACTGACACTGAAATTGTATTTGTTTTATAGAAGAGGGCCACAAGAGCATCAATAATTTAAAGTCTAAAGAGTATATTGAATATATGCGGGGCCAATGTATTGCTCAATAAAAGCGATAGGCCCAGATATCTTCCCCTCGTGGAAAGGCGTTGACTTTCAAACTTCTAATCCTTGATGTCTTTTGCAGTAGTGGTCCGAGAGCTCATTACGCATTTCATGAAGTGTTTGATGCATCATGAAACTTTGTTGAAAAGTATCAGTCCACTCAATAAGCAGGTATTTGACTGTTTGCCTGGCCTACCTGGGTACACCTGGTACTGCGCATACAGGTAAGTCGCAAAAAACTTCGCCTAAAAAAAGTGTTTAATTCAAATAATAATAATGACTATCCGTCGGCTAAGTTGATAAAGAATTAAGAAAAAACATGGCAGATACTTCTGAAGGGATTGACATAGGGGCAAACTACCCCAAAGTTGTATTTTCAAAAATTAAAAAAAGTGTTTGATTTAATCTGTAATTTTAACAGCGTGTTTATTATATATAATAAAAAATGTCTCACAAAAGGGCAGACTGTTTCTCCGGGGTGTAATAATTAAAACATATTTAAATAAATCTTGCGTGTAACCAATAAGATAATTTAAAAAAATCTTACTTCTATCAACCCGACAATTACTTCATTATTACCATTAGCTGTAATTATAGTTGTGCATTTAAGTAAACTTCATTTTTATCTACTTTTTGAAATTTTCATGTTATAAAATATATATTTAAATATTTAAATATTTTAAGTATGTATATAAATAATATAATATAATTAAAATAATATATTTAATTATATAATATAATTATAATATACTGAAGTATTTGATGCATCATGATACTTTTCAACAAAGTTTCATGATGCATCAAATACTTCATGAAAAATGCGTCATGAGCTCTCGGACCAAGGCGAACGACGGGGCGACGAACACATCCCTTGGTGGTGTTGCAATTGGTTGCTCGGGGCACGCCGTCTTGACCAGGAAACAATTATTGTACGCGCCCGAAATGCCAGCAGAGTGGTGGAACTTCTTGAAGAAGAACCATATCTCCAATATTCAAAGATGCGTAATCGATTTTCCATTTGGAGCGCTGTTGCAATTCGGCGACGTATTCTCGTTGCCAGCGTGCCCAAAACTGATGATGAATCTGTTGTATTCGTACGTATCGTGGAATCGTCGTCAGGAGAAATGGATATAGGGCATAAGGAACTGCTGTTTAAAATTGATTTGACTTGTGCGAAAAGAGTGGTCAGTTCTTCGAATTTTAAATAAGAGTTACCCATTGTACGCTTTTATAAAATTTTGCCGATTTCACTACGGCCTCCCAGATACCGCCAAAATCAAGTGCGTAAGAAGGTGAAAAAATAAACTTTGTGCCTTCATCGCTCGCTTCAAATCAGAAAGGGATGCCTCGGGATTTTTTCAAATATTGTTTCATTCCTGTGCTCCTGCTATAAAGCTCCGGCCGTTGTCGCAGAATACTTCCTGTGGTTTCCGCGTCGAGACACAAACCTATGGAAGGTATCACCCTTCGTAAGATCGGACACGGCTTCTAAATGTTTGCACTTATATCTTAGACAAATAAAGAGACAAAGATACGATTTTACTAATCTTGAACCACGGTCATTCCTATTTAGAGTAAGAAATGGACCTGCAAAGTCTATACCAACAGTTCTAAATGGGAAGCTTGGAGTAACACGCTGCGGGTTCCCCATTATTGGATTAACAGTTTTTCATTGTATTCGTCTACACGTAAAACACCGTATTATGCGCCGCGCTAAATGTCTATCATATGGCCAAACATATTCTCTTATTATGGACAACAATAGTTTTGGGCCAGCATGTAAATTGTGTCTATGCCCATATTCAAAAATATAAAAATTTGGTCAAGTGATACGATGTGTGCAAGAGAACCGGATATTTTTATCGTAGGCAAATTCTGAAGCATCTAAGCCGCCACATACTCTAATCACGTTAAACTTGTCATCGAAAAATGGTGACAACGATAAAATATTATTATTATTAAATTATATTTAATAATATATAAATATTACTTATTATTATGAGGTATCAATATAGTTTTCTTGTCTGGTTGGGCTGTATAAATATATAATTGTAAAAGAAAATGATAAATATTATACATAAATATCAATAAAATAAAATAAATACATAAAAATACAAAAATAAATAAAAACCCAAACAGATGGAAGGCCTCGGCAGGGGAGACCAAACGGCCGAGGGTTAGGGGGAAAGGGAAAGAAACCGGCGGCTGATGCAGGCGGTATCGTGGAGCACCTCCTTCTGCATTTGAGCTTAAAGTGGTCCGTCACGGACGGCTTAAACGGGTTAATCCCAGTTGCTTCAGTTGACCCGAGAGGCTGACTGGGATTAACCCGTTCGCAGAAATGACTACAGGTATGATTTCGGTTGGTAGTCCACCCCACATGTCGGTCACCTCGTGAACCAGGTCCAGATATTGTGTTCGCTTATCTGTTTCGGCTTTTACGAGGTTCTCGTCATACGGAATGGTAATGACGACCAAAAAAATCCTTGACTGCGCCTTGTCCATCCGCCGATGGAAGCCGCGCCCACCATGTTTTCGCAGCAAGTACAGCCAAATTACTGACGATCTCGGATTATGCATCCTGTGGGATGTCATAATAGTGCGGACTTTTCTATCCAGAGCGTTCAGTTCAGTCAGAATCCACCTGAGTATGCGGAAGGTATATATGAGAACAGGCATGACCCAACCGTTGTATGCGTGTGTTTTATTAATGCCCGACAAAAGACTGTTAAGCAATTTTATCAAGCGTGCATAAAACACATCGTAAAACGACTGTTTCATGTCCGCCTTATCGATATCTATGATCTGTGACATACCCAGGTAAAGGTATGTTTCAGCCTCGGATAGGGTCCTTATGTTGACGGGTATAAATATAGACGCACATTTAAATTGGAAGGAACACATTAATAAAGTTGTCAAAAAATTATCTAGTTTTACATACGCTCTTATGGAACTTAAAAAAACCACTGACTTAAAAACAGCAACCTGTGCCTACTACGCGTACGCAGACGCCTGGCTACGCTATGGTGTGGTACTTTGGGGTAACAGCACAGACGCTAACAAAGTATTTCTAATTCAGAAAAAATTACTTTCGCATACTTGCAAATATTGACTCCAGGACAAGTTGTAGAAATTACTTTATCAATTATAATATCCTGACATTAACATCCCTATATATATCTGAAATATGCTCACTAGTTAGAAATAATATCGACTGGTTCCCTCAATATTTTCGCCCTAAAAATTTAAGACCAAAAATAAAATTATCCACAGTTACATCAAAATTACAAATCGTAAACACCGGCCCTTATGCCATGTCAATAAAAATATATAACAAAATTCCAGAACGGATCAGAAGCATTAAAAGCATAAAAAAGTTTAAAAAGGAAGTTAATACATATTTAACGAAAAAATGTTATTACTCGTTGCAGGAGTTTTTTAGTGATTGAGTAGGAAATAGGAAATAGGAATAAATAATATAGTATGATCTCTTTAATATTTAAGTTAATTGTAAATATTCATTAAATGATAATTTTATTAATAATACTATAATGTTAATATAATAATAATATTAATAATTGCCAATATTTGCAGTGCCCTTGCAGGGTTCTTGTTTTGAACAATTTTTTAAAATTAAGACCAAATGTACAACAAGAATAGCAAATAAATTGAATTGAATTGAATTGAATTGAACCACCTTGTCAATGACCGTGTCAATGAGAAGTGGTTCCTTGGTTCCACGACCACCGCCATTTTGAGCGGGCGACATCACCTGATTTGAGTTCAGGTGACGAATGATTCTCGCGCTCAAAATGGATGTTAGTGTCTTGTATATGGTAGGTATACACGTTATGGGGCGGTATTTGATTGGGTTAGAGGTATCTTCGTCTTTAGGAACCAAATGAGTGATCCCAGTAGTGAAGACGCTTGGGAGCGACTTCTGGTCGAGAGCCTCTTAAAACTGTCGGGCGAGCACAGCGTGACACACCACGAACCCCTTCAGCCAGTAGTGCTGCAGTCCGTCGAGCCCCGGACTTTGCCAGTTCAGGACCCTTCAGACGGCCTCAGTTACGTCGTCCGGCGTTATGATGACGAGGTCCATAGGCGTTACATTCGCACACTGACTCGCCACAACTTCCTTCCAAGGGCCCTCGTTGTGGTTTGCGGGCTCTGACCGCAGATCGTGCTAGAATGCGACAGTGATGGCCAGTTTCGGTGCTGGGCCCGTTCCACGTACAATTAGCCGCTCCAATGATTTATAGAGCCTCATCTGATCACTCTGGAAGAGACGATTCTGGTTGAACCGTGTCGACCTCTCGGTATATCGCCGGATCCACTTCCCCCAAGCAGCGATTCTCTTCTTCAGGTCGTCTATGCGCTCCATCAGTTTTTGTTATCCGGCTGGGAAAAAGTGATATTTGTCCCAATAAACGCCATCCTGACGGTGCACACAATTATCGGCCTATTATTGCCCGACCTGAAGCTTATCAGTCTGCCGATGAGGGCCCTTGCCTTTGCGATACGGCCCTCAATCCTTCTTCTCCAGGCTGGGATAGCGCTACTTTACCCGCGTCCAGACGTGGGAAGTTTGGCACCAATAATGCGGCAAACTGCTAAGGCTGCGTTTCCACCAGAGATGTGCGAGGCAGCTGGGCGGTGCGAGGATGTGTAGCAACGTTGTGAAACGGTGCGCAGATGAGCGGTGCGAGGATGTGTAGATGCGAGTGGGGTGAGGTGTGGTGGGAGCGGAGCGCGCGCGCTACTACCCGCTACTTCTTGCGTCCTTCCCTAACACACATCCCTCGCAAAACATCCCTCGCACACATTCCTCGCACTAGAGCTGCGCTGAGCGAGGCTAGGTAAATGAAGCGATTCTACTGGTTCTTAACAAACACATCCCTCGCTACGCATCCTCGCACATCTCTGGTGGAAACGCAGCCTAAAGCGGCGCCAAAGAGTATTGAGTCCGTATCCAAGTAGGTTGCCAGTAATGGGTTTAGGGCCGTCACGACATCCCAACTCTGCTTGCTTAGGGTTATGCGCGGAAGTCGCGGTCGATTTTAGAGAAGCGTACAGCACATTTCCACAATCGCCTCCTCCAATTTACTCCTCATCTGCTCTAGTTCGTGGGTGACCATTCCATCGTTGCCTGAATCAAACAGAGCGGGAAGATCCATGGCGGCTTCCGGATGTGGCTGCTGGTCTGTGTTCTAAGGAGCTGCATCCCCAGCTATAGCCGATAATATGATTTACTGAACTCGGTCTGCCAGGTTTTGCTCTGTGGCGGGAACAGACGGCTCCAGTTCAGCAAAAAAGCGATGCATCCGAGCCCGATACGCTATCCCTCCAGTTTCTTCCCATTTCGCCCTATAGTACGTCCGCAATGCGTTTGTGTTCATACTTTTTTCCAACACATGCGGCGTACTCCACCAGCGGCGGGTACCGCTTGCCGAGTCCGAGAGGATCCTAACAACACCAAGCCATCTGGTGGAGATGATGGCTGCGAGGGGCTGCTAGGTGGTCTTGCAGCTCCTCGCGCTCGGCTGGCGGTCCGCATGCTGTCGCGTCCAGCGCCAGCTCCAGACACGCCCAGGTGACCCCCAGGGAGCAGCCCTTTATGCTTTATTTTTTTATCCCTCATTCATCAAATGGGCGTCAATTATCGGAAGACGGCCAGGCCCGGCACCGTTTCATGGTTTCATATTATTATTATTATTATTTATATTAGATTTTGTACTGATAAGTTTTCCGTTTGCCAACAAATTATATTACACCGAATTTAAATGGTGATTGATAAGTTGCCGTTTGTTGTTATAAGCGTTCGCACAATAAAGTCCAAGTAGTTATGTAATTAGCACTTGATACTTCCAAATTCGAAATAATACGAGATGCATCGCCTTCTAAATAAGACATTAGGTAATGGAATTTGTGTATAGGTGGGAAATGACTTCTGTCGAGCTAAGCGACACAAGTGGTAAAATGAATTATGTTGTTCCTCAACGGTTAAACTACCAGAAATACGATTACTTGGATTTTTTTAATTGTGAATAAAACGTCACATGTATGCATTTGATTTTAATAATTTAGAACGAAATTATGCAAGTTTTGTTAATAGTTACGTGGGCTGAAACTGTATTACGTTTGGTCTCGGGCGGATCATTTGAATTAATTTGTTGTTTTGATAATAAAGGCCAATTAATTTCTGGCTGATATAAAAATCTAGGTCCTGACCACCGAAACTCTTTGCTTGCTATTTGATCAGGACTGACACTTCTGGAAATGAGATCTGCTGGATTTAAGTCGGTAAAGTGCGTCTTGGAATTTTAAGATCTGACTGTTTTCTAAATCGTTTTTCTAAAGTAAGTAAGCATTTTTTTTTGAGAGTATAACATTTACCATAACAATCAGGTGAATAATATTTGAAGGGCAGACTGACAGAGAATCTACCTGTCTCAAGGCGAAAGGTGTGATTAATAAAAGTAGCCTCACACGCCTTCTCCTTGGGGCTTAAATCAGGATTTAATGGAATTTCTTCTAATTCCCAGAATTTTGACATTTGCGTATTGACATTATTGTATTCAAAATCGGTTTTCGATACTGTAGCTGAATGATGTCATTGAAAAATATTATTAGATTTATAAAACGAGTTTGTATAAGGACCTGAAATTAACCATCCGAATTTGGAACATCATCGAGCATGCCACGCCACTCCTCCCATTTGGCTTAAGTTCGGCTGTCTAGTCGCGAACTCATAATATGCACGATCAAAATATTCTATTTATCAGTAGGTTGCACTAAACTGACTAACGCGAGCAAATTTTTTGTGACATGATCGATCATAAACCGAAGTGATATAACTGATTCTCGCGATAATCGTTGCAGACTTAACAAAGAATTTAAACGGTGATTTGTTGTTATAAGCGTTCGCACAATAAAGTCCAAGCAGTTATGTAATTAGCACTTGATACTTCCAAATTCGAAATAATACGAGATGCATCGCTCTCTAAATAAGAAATTAGGTAATGGAATTTGTGTATAGGTGAGATACTCTCGTTATTATGAATAAGCGATAAAAATGTGTCACAGAATTCGAGCCAGCGAAAGCACTCCGTCAAATTTCGCGATTTGAATTTGCGGCAATTTAAAGTTAATCTCGCGATGTCCATTACAAGGAGCTGAAGAACAGCTACCAAAGTTGGGTTCTTTATTGCACTTATTAGTAGAAATTTTCGATTGACACTCTTTTATAATATTTTGAGCAATAGCAATGTTCAAAAAAAACAATTGTTCAATATTGACCCGTTAATCAATTTCGCTATCTAAGTTAATCGAGTTTAACACCTCAATCTGATTTGTTTTTATAAGATAAGGGTGAAAAACGAGCACACAGTCAACCTGATTCTAAGTGGCTGCTGTGGCTCATAGACATCTACATTCGTATCAAAGTAATACTGCTAATTTTATTATGATAAGTGATGAGAACTGGAGATCCCTTTTACTAGTATCGAGGCATTCCATCTTAAACAGAAACTTTTATATACTTATTGAAAGTCACTCATTTGTTTAATTACCACTGATTCAGAAAAAAAACCTCTGTCCTGAAGAAACAGCAAGAAACCTAGCGGGACTTTTTAAAAAAAAACAATAGCTTACAATCATGTATGTTACACAATTAACAACACAAAACAAATTAGAAATAGCTTGGTAGCGATCACCTCTTTCTCAGGGGTTATTATCATCCATAAATTCCTTAATATTTATAACCCTTTTTATACAAACTTAGTTTAATAAAGATTTTGAACTTTGAGCAGGTGATTTGATATGATAAGCTTGACTACTATGCCACCTGATGGTAATAGGTGATGCAGCCAAAGATGGTTAAGCGCAATGTGCAAATTATTCCACTCCTTTGCTGGAAGCATTATGATCGACGAATCAAACCATTTGTTTTGAATGCATAGTATGCCGACAACGAAGGAGTGTAGACAAGCCGAGCGTCTGGTGGTCCGATGATGGAACGGAGGAAGAAAGAAGAATTAAATCATAAAATTCCTCTAATTATTCTTCTCATCCTCTCCGTAATGTATCCTGTAAAACACCGAAAGGCTGGCTACTTTGCGCCTGTGCTCGAGAATGGTAAGATTGTTACCAATCATATTGGTGCCACAAATAAGCTTCTTAGCACGCCTTTCCATTAAGTTCAAAGCCACTGGGCGGCATTTTGCAGCACCAGCCGAAATATGGCAGCAACACTTTCAGACTTTGTGCTTTATATAGTGTTAGCAACTGTCCTGGCATGTAGTAGCGTCGCACTTTTGCAAAGTCACCTAATTTCCTTCCAGATGCTAGCCTATAGCCTATATCACTCCAGGCATTCAGCTCTATCTATTCGTCAAGTTTCATTACAATCGGTTCAGCCATTCCGAAGATTAGCCCGGACAGACAGACAGATAGACAAAAAAAATTAAAATGGGTATCTACTCATTTTTTTTTAATAGGATAGGGTGACAAAGGAGCACACAGTACACCTGATGGTATGTGGTTGCTGTGACCCATTGACATCTACGTCTATCAATATATATATGTATGTATGTGTATATATATATATATATATATATATATATATATATATATATATACATATAATATATACGTATATACGTATATATATATATATACGTATATACGTATATATTTTTTTTTGAAACGCTCCCGAAAACGAAGACAGACGACAGTACTAACTATATCTTTGATGATGGGTGAAATATAAATTCGATCCTGATGAAAAAAAATCATCTTTTCACAACGTTTTATTAGATTTACTTACGCTCCATCGTGTTAGTATAGTTAAATAAAACGTTAATTTCATTAAAAAAAAAAACATGAAAATACTTAAACATAAAACCAGCAGTGGAATTACTGAATTACAATCAGCTGACTAGGGGTCTATGTACGCGCGAACGCCGAATTCGCGTGGCTCGCAACTAGCGATGGTACAACAATACCTAATAATTTACAACACTTGTCTAAATACCTAACTTATCTACTTAACCTACTATTTTGCCACTGTGCTTGTCTCCACGTAGCCACTTTAATTCAAATTCACAGGTTAAATAAACCAAATAACTGGTTCAATTCCCCGCTAGTGAAAAAAATACTTAAATGAAATGTTAACAAGATTAGAGTCATGCGTTTTTATTCATCGTGTAGGTATGTTTATTTTTATTTTTATTACGAATCAAAATGCAGATGCGTCGTCACCCGTGAGGACCAAGATGGAATGCCTCGTTTCATTAAAAAGGGTCTCCGGTTCTCTACACCGTACTATTTTACGCTGGTTTTCTGTGAGAGCGTGGTCCTTCCCGGTCGAGCCGACCCATTCGTGCTACAACTATACTAATAATAGCTGCAGCATGGCTCTACCACGTATATACAAATCATCGAATTTATTACAAGCGGATTGTGAATGTGGTCTCTCTTACTTAGGACAAACAAAAAGATCTATAAAACCCGCGTAAAAGAACATATAGCTGACTTGAAGCACCGAAGTTCCGGGAAGTCTGCAGTCTGTGAACATGTTCAAGATCGTCCCCACCATTACATTAGATTTGATATACCACAAATCCTCGCAAAAGAACACCGATTCCTACCAAGGATGATTTGCGAGGATATTGAAATTAAAAAACATCCTAATTTCAATAGAGGAGATGGATGGGTGCTGTCATCTGCTTGGGATCCTATAATTAATAAAATTAAATCCAAACCCAAGCAACCACTGCAAGACTTCAAGATAACTATAAGCTCATTCTGCGTAGATCGAACCAAAAATTAATATTCAAAAAACTGAAGGTAGCCGGACTAACTATGACATCGGGACGTCAAACAACTCAGCCCCCCCCGTGACCATGGGTGCTGTAAAGCACCCGAAACGTCGGGAATTAAAAAGATAAATTAAACGAGATAGAATCCGTAAAAATTAGTTTCATTTATGTGTTGTGTTCGCGTAAATATAAGAAAGCACTACTTGACGTAATGTATTAAACAATAAAACTATGTTGAATAGCGGGCCCGATGTATTGCTCAATAACAGCGGTAGGCGCAGACACATACATATTAAAAACATATATACATACAGAGAGTTCTTCATACCAAATAATATAAGCGTGTGAATTATAATATTTTCCATTCCAACTTATTATTGCTAATTTGAAATGCCAGGCGCTCCAACCGGATAATAGATAAATTTTCCTGTTAGAAGTAACTCATAACGTGAGAGTAAGCAATTAATTTAATTAAACTGTGTAGTGGCGGTGTAAGAATATCCACTACCCCGTATCGTCACGTGGGTGTTGTAAGAGGTTACAGAGTAAAACTGATACGGGTGATGGGCAGCAGCATTTACAGTAGCAAAAGGCCGTTTGTTAAAATATAAAAATACTAAGTATATAAATTACGTTTTTAAGATTTTACCAAAATAAGATTCATGCATTAGGTAGGTACACGAGCACGCTCCATACTTTTTATTTTGATCCATTTACCAATTATAATTTATGACTTATATATGTTATTTATGTTTATTATTGTTATAAAATGGCCTCTTATTTTATTATTTAAAATCTGAATGTTTTAAGCATATTTATAGTAAATTTAATGAATTTTTAAAGCCAATATTAAGCCTTCACTGTATTATAAATACTTATTGTTTGAAATTAATGTATGTTAACTAATATAGAATTCAATTATTTTTGACCATCAACAATAATATGTCTATACAATGGCAAAATAAAATATTTAAAACATTAATAATAATATATTGACCGCGCCGTTCTTACCGACCGGACAATCCATTTCAATAGACCAGATATTACACTTATAAACCAGATAAACAAAACTGGATATTTAATAGATATTGCTGTACCAAATACCCATAACTTGCAGACAACAATAGCAGAAAAACTGAGCAAATTCACTGAATTAAAAGATGAAGTAGCCTGACTCTGGCATCTGCAAAAATTTACAATAGTACCAATAGTATTGTCTACAACAGGAGTAATACCAAAACAACTTCACCAGTCCCTTAATTCCCTCAACTTACCTCCAAATACCTATCATCTGCTTCAGAAGGCCACGATACTAAACACATGCAGACTCGTTAGAAGGTTTCTGCAATGTGAACCAGAAAACCCAGATCAAAACACATATACGCTATCATTTTCTGTGCAATCTTCTACACGTGACTGTATTTAATCTGAACTGATAATCACTTGGTTTAGGCCCGTGTTATCAGTTCTTTCCGGCTTGCCGAGAATATAAAATCAATTAAATAAATAATAATGTCCCCCAGACCGAATTTAGAACACGGCGGCCAGCCTCAACGGAGACTAACCATCGGCGCAGAACATGATTACAGTGCCCAAGTGTATGCGTAAGCACAGGTGTACTCTATTACCTCACTCTCATATTCCGATGGGATGCTAAACCGACGCGACCGGAGAGAGATCAGGCACAGGACCAACAGCTTTACGTGCTTACCGATGCATGGGGGTGAGACACCACAAACTTCCTGACTCCGGACAGCTACTGAGAATGACGGAACAGACGGAAAACTCAATAACTGTTTTCTTTTGGCCTGACATGGGTTTTGAACCCGGGACCTCAAAATCAGCAGTCGCATTTATAACCACTAGACCAACGAGGCAGTCTAATACTAGAAATAATGATATTGATATTATAAATCCAGTTTCATTTAAAAACAGTCACATTAAAATGATTCCTTACATAAGCTGCATTTATCATGACTAATATTAAAGCCGAAGACCTCGAAACCATGATATTTCATTGAGTAAGCAATAATCAGGATTGCGATACTGCAAAATCAAATGAACCATTATAATGTTATCTTTTTGTATTGCATCAGATGCCATTAGTGATGAGATATAATAGCATATTATTCTAAAACTATTAGCTGGATTTGTTGTAAGTCTATATTTCTTGGTACGCCTCTAATGCAATTTCGATTCTTGCTGGCACTATAAGAATTGTTAATAACCATTTTAATTTGATTATTTACCACGCGCTCTGCGTCGTAGAACCAGCAACTAAACTTATTCAGAGCACATTTCGCAATTATTTGTATATATTTTACTTAAACTTACATACGTAGGCACTCACGCCTGTCACCCAGAGATGTAGACAGAGACTACAAACGTCCATTTGGCATGATCCTGACACACCTCTCTCACCTAATTCACATTCCACCTACGCATACATGCTTATCGGTTGAGGGTACTCTTAATTTGGCTCGTTTTCAGTATATCGAAAATTTTATCGATAAACTTCCATCTAGGGCGTCCTATGCTGTTCCTGCCATTCACTTCTGCGACACTTTTTCGTGCATGACCAAACCACCCAAGCTTTTCTTTTTAATACTGGTCACAACATCTTCTTGCAAACAACTTTTTACTTATAACACAATTCTCTATTCTGTTATTCAGAGTTGCAGTTATTTTACTCTTTTACCATACATTAAGGTAGGAAACTAAAACAGCATTGTGAATTGCCATGCGTGCCTTTTGAGAATGTGTCAAACATTCTGACTTCCCACAATAGAGTGAAAAGCCCCATTTACTTTTTATATAGAATGGTTGTGACAAACGAGCACACAGTCCACGTGATGGTAACTGGATGCTGTGCCCATAGACATCTCCATTTATCTTCTATTAAGAATCAAAATGCATATGCTTTGTCAACCTTGTGGACTACGATGGAATGCCTTGTTTCCAGTAAAAAGGGTATCCGGTTCTCTACACTCACCATACGAAACACAACAGCATTAAGCTGCTATTTTACGCTGGTACTCTGTGAGAGCATGGTCCTTCCCCGGTCGAGCCAACCCATTCGTGCTACAACCATAATATAGCTGCAGCGTGGCTCTACCGCGTAAATTTACTCTGTGTCCTACACGTATGTTATTAAGGAACAGGCTTAAAGATGTTTAAGAGATGCGAGATAGAAACATTTGTTTGTTCATTCAGCAGTGCAACGTTACTATTTTTTTAATCTCTAACTGTTTCAGCACACACAGTCGTAGCCCTTTATTACAAGTGTGTAAGACTTTAATGGAGTGGTCATTAAAGAGGAGATAAAAATTTTAGGAAATAAAATATACGTTCATTTAGCCACATACAACTATAATGTCCTTTAGACCGAATTTCGGTCACGGTGGCCAATCTCAACGAACACTTTTTTTCATGGGAAATGTCTAAGCATACCCGCCTCGCGGGGGCAAGACGTGTTATGTCCGACTCGTACCGACTAAAACCCCATGGTGTTTCGCCTTCACTGCATAAGCAAATATAAGCAAAGCCACGGGAATGCTTTGCTTGAATACAAGGTGCGCCTTTCTCCGCGGCTTTTAACTCCACCTGCGCAACGGACCCCTCCAAGTCCGATAAACGGGGGCCAGGAAAAACAAGCACTCTTACGCACCAGCTTTCCTGACTGCAGCGGCGGATATGGTCTGTGGCTACGCCGCCAACCAAGTTACGACCGCGCAAGGTAGGGCAAGTTTCCCATCGCCATACCAACGCTCCTCTTCTCCCACGACTATACCTCGACTGCAGCTGTAGGGGGAGAGAAACCGCCATGTAGGTTCCTCTTAGTTCACCATAGGTGATCAAGCCACGACTATCAAGCCCCCCCACCACGATAATCCGTTCGTAGGGGGGGTCTCAACGGAGGCTAATTATCTGCAAGCACAGGTGCACTCTCTATTCGATGGGAAGGTAATCCGATACGACCGGAGAGATATCAGGCGCAGGACCTATTACAGCATTAAGTGCCTTTCGAAGCACGGTGGTGAAAAACACCGCCGGACTCCGGGATCCAGGCTGCTACTGAGACTGTGATTTCTTGACAGGAAAACCCAATTACCTACTGATTGACCCAGCCCGGGATTCGAACCCAGGACCTCATGATCAACAACCGCGTTTATGACTGCGTGGATTAGACCAACGAGGCAGTCATACAACTATATATTCATGTTGTGAGCCAGTCGGAAAAACCCTTATATTAAGTTGCACTGGATCTAGATAGAGGTCATACGAGTAGACGCTTTTTAACAAGATAGTAGAGGTCCTTTTCGGCTGCCTTCGATGAATTAAAAATATATTCATAAAAACATCATAAACATAGTATTTAATAATCATTTTTTTATCGTGGGGAAGTCCTCATGGATACCTTCGGCTGTGGGGGCAACAGAAAGGTTATGCTGGACTCTTACCGGCTAAAACCATACGGTAGTCCCGGGATCTCCGTTCGGAACGCAAAAGTTAAAAATATTTGTGCTCTCCCAAGAATTATGTGTAATGCTTTAACTGTAAACGATGGATTTAAAATATGTGAAATATTTAATGATTTTTTCTCGTCTATCGGTGTCACACTATCACAACAAATCCCTAAAACGTACCAAATTAATTCAACACACATTTTAACTTATGAAAAGGGTATTCTTATTGATCAATTAACAGAAATGGGTCCATGCACTGTAGATGAGGTTGCTATAATAATAAATGATCTAGACGCAGACACGAGCACAGGTATTGACGGAGTAAGTACTTAATCCATTAAATGTATTGCCAGCCTTTTGACTAAAAACCTAACACGATGCATAAATAAATGCCTACAGGCTATTTTCCAGATAGTCTGAAAATATCAAGAGTGACCCCTATTCACAAATCGGGTACAAAAACAGATCCTAGTAACTATAGACTAATATCTGTCTTACCCGTAATATCCAAGGTCTTCGAGAAAGTTTTGTACAATCGAATAAATGATCACTTATCTAACCTAAATTTCATATCTAATTCCCAGTATGGTTTCAGAAACAACACCATAGATCTTCTAACAAAAATAAAAACAAATATCGACCACAAAAACCTCTGTTTAGTAATTTTCATAGACTTGAAAAAGGCATTCGACACAATCAGCCACACAATCCTCATTTGTAAACTTGAGAACTTGGGTATTACAGGAAATGCACTTAAAATTCTTGAATCATACTTAAATAATAGATTTCAATATGTGAAAATAGGTGATTATTGCAGTAGCCCTCGACTTATAAAATGTGGCATACCGCAAGGATCAATATTAGGGCCTCTGCTATTTTTAATAAATGTTAATAATGTTACTAAGATAGGGTTAACAGGAAATATAACTTTATATGCGGACGATACCTGTCTCTTTTATTATGATAAAGACATTAATGAAATTATTAAGGAAGCACAAAACGATTTGAATATCTATAATAACTGGTGTCATAGTAATCTTCTAACTATTAATGCAAAAAAGACCTCTTATATGATATTTGCGGCTAAAAACAAAACAATCCCTCAGCACGCACCGCTTATTATTAATAATGAAATGATCCATCGCTCGCACCAAGAGCAATACCTAGGACTGCATTTGGATGATAAGCTCACTTGGAGATGTCACATCGAAAAAGTTAGATTAAAACTAATTGCTTTGAATGGTGCGTTACGTAGAAAAGTTGATTGCATACCGCGCAGGGTTCGAATGACCTTTTTTTTTATACGAGAGGGGGCAAACGAGCATGCGGCTCACCTGATGGTAAGTGACTACCGCCGCCCATGAACAACTGCACCACCAGGGGAATCAGAGGAATTGTAGATGCGTTGCCGGCCTTTTAAAAAGGAGTAGGCTCTTTTCTTGAAGGTCCCTAAGTCGTATCGGTCCGGAAAAATCGCTGGTGGTAAACTATTCCACAAAGAAGTTGTGCGAGGAAGAAAACATCTTCTAAATCGCACAGTGGTGGACCGCCAATCATCCAGATGGTGTGGATGGTATCGGGAGTACTGCCGCGATGTGCATTCGTGAAATTTGGTGGCTGGGATTAATCCGAACAATTCCTCAGAGCACTCCCCGTGGTAAATGCGAAAGAAAATGCAAAGAGATGCAACATCTCTTCGCAGCGCCAATGAATCGAGCCGATCGGAAAGGACTCGGTCGTCAACGATTCGAGCCGCTCTGCGCTGGATGCGGTCAAGTGGAAGGAGCTGTAACTGGGGAGCCCCAGCCCAGAGATGGGAACAGTATTCCATGTGAGGCCGAACCTGTGATATGCAGAAGAAACAGCTTTGGTGATAGCACGCAGCCTTGTGGAACACCAGCGTTAATAGACTTGTAGTCGGAGCATGCACCGTCTACAACGACCTTGATGCTCCGATCTGCAAGAAAGCTGGTGATCCAATTGTACAATTTCTCGGGAAGCCCATAGGAAGAGAGCTTCGAAAGAAGCGCTTTATGCCAAACCCGATCGAAAGCCTTCGCAATGTCCAAACTAACGGCCAATGCCTCCCCCTTGGACTCTACTGCCTCCGCCCATCTATGAGTCAGGTAGACCAGAAGATCACCGGCTGATCGACCCCGACGAAAACCGTATTGGCGGTCACTAATCAGCCGGTGATCCCCAAGGTTCCGCATGAGTTGGCAGTTTATAACGGACTCCATTATTTTGGAGAACAAGGGGGTAATGGCGATAGGCCTGTAGTTGGACGGGTCTGAGCGGTCGCCTTTTTTAGGGATCGGTTGGACAAAAGCTGTCTTCCATGATTTCGGGACTACGCCTAGGGAGTAGGAGTACCGGAAAAGACGCATTAGAACCGGTGCCAACTCGGGCACACGTCCTCAGCACAATTGGGGATTCCGTCAGGCCCACTCGACTTGTGGATGTCCAGGGAGAGGAGTGCTTTGCAAACCGAGCGCTGTGAGAATCCCCGTCATCAAGAGTCGAGTTGGACGCAAAAAGTGAGCCTAAAAGGTCGGCTTTCTCTTTTGCGGCGTGGGCCAGTGAGTCGTCCTCCTGTGCAGAGATGATAGTGATGGCTTACAGAAATTCCTTGGACAGCCTTGGCGAGACCAGAATGCACGGGTTCCAGAAGGAAGGCGAACTAGTTTCTCGCCAATTCTGCCTATGTGCTCTGACTTTGCCTTGGCAATAACACTTTTGAAGGACCTGGAGGCGAAGTTATACTTCTTTTTAAGCATGCTGGTGTTTACATCCCGAGCCGCCGAAGCCTCAGCCCAGGCCTGATAGCACTCCTGCTTACTGCGTAATGCAGTCTTACAGGAGCGACCAAACCAAGGCTGCGATCTGCCTCCGATGGGTACCACAGATGATGGAATAAATAGTTCCATTCCCTGTAGCACCACATCAGTGACAGAGTCAGCAACAGCGCTCGGATCATTCGGCGAGAAGCAAAGCCCCCATGGGTAGGATGCAAAGAAAGACCGTATTCCGTCCCAATCCGCCGACCTGTAATGCCAAACACGGCGGCAACCTGCAGAACGCAACCGCGAGGGGAGCGTGAGTAGCACCACACTCCGGATCAGACAATGGTCCGAAGAGCCGAGAGGGGAATCGACGGAAACCTGATATCCGTCCGGATGAGAGGTCAGCAGAAGGTTCAACAGGGAAGGTGTATGATCCTTCACATATGGAATCCGCGTAGGCGAAGTAACCAGCTGTGTCAGACCATATGCCAAGGCAAAGTCATAAACAGATCTCCCCGCATGATCGGTTAAACGTGAACCGAGCCATTCGGCGTGGTGGGCGTTAAAATCGCCAAGGATCACGATTTCTGCGGATGGGACCTGTTGTAGCAAGGAATCTGTAGCCATTTGGACGTGGTCGATGAGTTTCGGCATTACCGCTATGGGACCTATAGAGGCACCAGTAGACGCGCGGATGGTCGTCGCTATCTACGCGTAGCCAAAAGATGGACAGGTCCGAACCTTCAAGACTGCCGAGGCGTCGAGAACAGATGTCCTGTCTGACGTATACGCAAACTCCAGCCCGAGGCACAAAGGTGTTCTAATTTGTACCCCAGGTAGGAGATACGAAGTATCAGCCGGAGAGGACACCTGCGTCTCGGTCAGAAAGAGCAAGGCCGGCTTCGCCGTCTCGAGATGGTAGAGGACGGCGTTTAGGTTCGAGTGAAGTCCCCTGATGTTGCAGAAATCCACGGATAGCGTGGCAGGGGTCGCCTTGGTCTTGTTGCTCAGTTTGCCCCGTGCAGTTATTGTTTTGAGCGGAATTTTGCCCCCCCCCAGAATACGCGGGGCAGCCTGAGCACCCACACTCAGGAGTGGAGTAGCATGGTCGTGGATGCTCAGCGAGGGATTCTCCAGGGGTACTGGTACCCTCCTGGGGTAGTCTAAGATTTAATTCCGCTACCATGTTAATGGGGGGGGGGGGAGATTTGGGCCTCCGGTCACCTGCACTCACCAGACGAAACGCAAAAACAGAGCTTCCACTTCACGCCGGTATTCTGTGAGGTCGTGGTACTAACCCGGCTCGAGCCGGCCCATACGTGCAACAGCAAAAGCTGCTGCGTGGCTCTACCACCGTTGAATAACTCGCTCGTGAAATCACAGTTACAGTATCTTATTGAGGTGTGGGGATGTGCTGCACAAACAAACCTTAAAAGCTTACAAATATCACAAAATAAAATTATTAAAACCCTTTTTAAATATGATCGCCTAACGAATACGAAACTACTATATGAAAAATCACTATTATTTAACTTAAAGCAAATTTACACATACACAACTTGCATTCTAATACAAAAAATTTAACAAACAAGATTCACTCCGAAATATCTTTTACAAAACGTACTTACAAGCATCATTTAAGAAACACAAATAAGATTTGTTTGCCGACACCAAGAAGTAAGAAGTAGCCACGTTAAAACGAACATAATGTTTGAGGGAGCACAAATATACAACAAATTACCTAATGATATAAAAGAGTGCGACTCATTTGGCCTTTTTAAATCAAAATTGAAGCAGTACATTTACGACAACATTCTTTAACGCGTTTACTACTGAAAAAGTGCGATGTGCTGGACATGTTTAAATACTATACTTTATTTTTTGTAAAATAGTTTATAAGCTCATTATAAGTGAACTATGTTCTTCTATGAGTTAATAAAGTTCTGTAAACCAAAATGGGGCCCCTCTCTCGCTTTACTTTATTAGAGCACGTCCTGAGGGCAGTCCTTACTGCCCCCAGTACCCTCGCAATGCTATCACGGTGCTCGGGAACACTTCCGAGTCACCGTTTTCCTCGGGCGTTCGGAGCTCCCGCCCCGAGCGGACACCATCTTCAAGGAGAAAACCGTGACGAACGCCTTGGCAACGTCGTCTCCGAGCAGGATCTGTCCTCTCCCGAAAACGCTCAGCAGCCTCCTTCTGGACCATAACGGATTCACAAAAGGCGGCTACGGCCCCCCACGCCGCGTCCCTGCTAAGCATCGCCGACACGACTGCTGCTAGAGAGAGGTTCTGACTGATCCGGCTTACCAGGACCGTCCGTTTGACATGTTGCCAGCGTATGGGATGCGAAGTCCTGTTCCTGTTCACTGCAGTGGAAGCAGTTCACCGGCACTTCGCGCCCGATCTTACGCAAATAATCACTGAAGCACCCGTGCCCTGTCATTATCTGTGTAAGTCTGTAGGTGAGTCTTCCGGTTCGTCGATGCATCCAGGCTTCGAAGTGCGGCAGGATTGCTTCAACAACGCGTTTGCGCACATAACTCTCTTCAGAGATGCCACGCCACGTTGCGAATTCGTTAAGTCGTTCCTGCCGCTTAACTCAATCGGGCACATCATCTGGCCCACTCTCACCACTCTGGCGGAGGATACGCATCCGATCGTATACCCTTGCATCCATCCGCCAGTATATTCAAAGGTGGAAAGCGAGTCAGAACTGTCGCCGCCTCAAAGGATGCAAAAAGGTGCGGTATCCTCGCACGATCCGTATGACCATCCTCCGCTGCACATTGTAGATTTTAGTTCTCCAGCGTCGGATGGCCAGCCTTTTCGCCCATAGAGGCGCCCTGTACAAAGCTACGGACCGTATCACTCCTACATAGCGGCGACGCACTTCTTCCTTTGGTCCTCCTAGATTGGGCAGCAGTCTATGCATAGCACCCGCTACCCTTTCAATCCGGGGGACTAGGCGCTCGAAGTGTTCTTAGAAGCCCCAACGACTGTTTATATAGAGACCTAGGTACTTCATATACTGCCTCACTGACTTCAGACTTGCCCGTGCGGACGCACCAGTCGGGTGGTCCCCTGCCGTGTCGTAATTTATGGAACCATAACGCCTTGGTCTTATGAGGGACTATTTCTAATTCCAACTCGTGGATTTTAGCGACGGCGACTTCCGTCCCAAGCTCGTCGAGCTCCCTCTTGAAGAGCCTTGGCCTTGCCCTCTCGAAGGTGACCCTGCTGGCATTCACCAACGTATCGGTGGCATAACAAACAATATCCACGCCAGCGGGAAGGTCAACTTGCAGAACCACATCATAGGCGAGGTTCCACAGTAGCGGTCCCAGCACCGAGCCTTGCGGAAACCCACGTTTGATCTCCCTCCGGATCTTCCTACCATATTGTCCCATGTACATGATGTACCTGTCGCGCAAGTTGTCACCGATAACACCTTGCAGGTAGGGGGCACCTGATGGTGGAGTGTTAAAGGCGTTGACGATATCGTGACAAGGAGTGGACACGCATGATGGCATCTACTGTAGAACGCTTCCGACGGAATCCAATCAGCCAAATCGGGACCGACACGCGACATATGCCCGTTAAGCCGAGTGGCAACTATTATCTCAAACAATTTGCCAATCTCGTCCAAGAGGCATATGGGTCGGTGCGCAGAGGGAGAATCGGCGACCCTGCCTTCCTTCTTCAAGAGGACCAACCTTGCCTCTTTTCATACGGTGGGTAACTTGTCACTCCGCAAACAGCCGTTAAAAGTTTTTAATAATCCTAGTAGACTAATTACTTTCCTTTCCGTTGTAAGTATGGTTTTCATTTTATTTTTTTCATTGTTACACATCCGAATGAACCTGTCTATTTCATTCTTCGTTATTGAGACATATTTTCGGTAACCGATGCAGTTGTTTATTATACGTATTTTCAACGAATGTAGTACAATGTTGAGAAATTTTAATACTTGTAAGTACATGTTATTTCAATTTAGAAAAAAAAACTGAATTAAGATCCGCAAGATGATCACGTTCAAAAACAAAGCCGCGAAGTGATCAATCAGAATATTTTACATTATCGTAAGAACTGTTATAAAAGCGCACAATAAAAGTGTAATTGCAATATAATTATTATTCCTTTTATTTCACAAATATTTAAGTGCTAATTATTAATTTCTTTGACTTTTTTTATGATTTCCGAAAAGAGTTACACTGCTCCCAAACGTGTGATAAATTAGTTTCAAAATTGTTAATGAAGGTATTTTCAATAACAAATATATAATATAAAAATATATAAATATACATATAAATTGCACTAAAACTTATGCAACTATTTTATCGTATAACTAAATATACTAAAAAATAAATAAAAATATTTATACTAGTGTATACAAAAAGTCTAATTACGTGAAGTGTTAAAAAAACTTTGAAATTCAATAGTACATCGCTCGCCTAAAACGCGCTAGCCCTGACTGCGTATGCACTATGCAACCTGAGGTTTGTAGGCATTTATTTCACGCAGGTAGCAAGAGTGATAGAGGCCTGGCAGTACTATTTAGCGTCAGAAATAGATAAGAGGGTGGTATCTTACCTGGTGGGTTCCTAGGTACAGATTTGGTCCTACCACCAAGTATTTTTAATGTCAATAAAGTTCATATTCCTAAACATTTACAGTGCAAATAAGAACCGTAAACAAGGTTAGTGAACAAAAGGTGCATCTGCACCCAACACAGTTGCATAAAATACTCCAATGGATGTAGTAAAGCATCTGGAGATTTTCGCTTCGTAGCCTGCGCCTGCGCAAGCTAAATCATAGAAAACGAAGCCTTCAGTTGTTGTTAAGATACCGCGTCGGTTGAACGCATCACGGATTTGATAGTCGTTTGACCGACGTTAGACGCGAGTGCGTATTTTAATATTTTACAAAAAGGTTTAAAGAGTTTCAACGCACGAAAAGCGAAGGTTAGTTAATTTATTTAATAATAATAATGACATGAAAATGTTATTGGGAATTTATTAAATACGACGTTTGCGACACAGTTTTGCAATAAAATGCACTGGTGTAAAATTTTGTCCGGTTAACATAATGTACGAATGTGCCCTGCCAAGCGTGTGCCATCTACGACATCTTAGGTCTACTTAAAATTCCAAGACAATGGAGTGTCTATAAATATCTTTATGCATTAATTATGTGTACATATGTAAATGTGTATTAAGATCAAACAATGCCTGCTAAACTGGAGTGGACTTTTACGGATCGGTAAAGAAGAAGAATGCAGTTTCGAATAATGATAAACAGCTTGATAGGCAGCAACTGATACCTCGCTGGTGATTGGTTTTACAATGTACTCGTAGGAAAATAAAAATTACTTATCTAGTTATCATCACTTCACTGCAGCTTATCAAAGTCCAATGCTGAACATAGGTCTTCCCTTTACATGCCCTAAATCCCCCTGATATTAGCTATAGTTGCCACGCTTTGCAAGCGAGTTGAAAACCGCAGTTTTTTATGATTTTGAGTTTTTATCAGGAAGATGCTGCTGTCCATCTCCTGGTTTTGCTTCCCTCCATCACCTTTTACGACAACGTAGGAATAATGTAGTGGATATTCTAACACCCCCTACTACATAGAAATTGCCAATCTTGTCCAAGAGGCATATTTGGACAAAATAGTGACAAATTTATGTTTACATACAATATTTATAACACGTTTTTATTAGTTTGACCTGTATGTATGTATGCACGTAAACGTCTATTAAATTCATATATGTATGAATTTAATAGACGTTTTCAATTCAGATTTCACCCCATTCCGGACGTCTGAATAATCTGACATTTTGCACACTTTTTAAGAACCAATGGGAATAAGAAATTTTCATAACCAGTGCTTAGTATTTTTACTATAATCATCACAAGTTATAAAGTGTGTTGTTTGAGTATTTAACTCTTATATAATAAAATTACGAACTTTCAACAAACATTTTATTAAATTATTAAAAAAAATATTCGTATTTTTGGAGTAAGTTTCAGGCGTCAATAGGCTGCAGTAGTCACGTATTAGATGAAATATCACTCAGAGCCGGATTAAGCTATACAGGGGTCACTAGGCAATGCGAGTGTCGGACTCCTTTCGTTTTTAAAACTTCCTATTTCGCGGAAACGACGTGTAGAGGCGGCATTAGATAATCCATTACACCATATAAAGCCGTGGATGTGAATGGCGTTTTGTATCGCAAAAGGCAACAAAGAGGTAATGGGCAGCAAACTGCGGTAGCCATGCGGTAACATGCATGCAAAGCATGGCAACTATGGCAAATATCCCACTTATGAGCGACGCGAGGCCCATAGACAGTTGTTTGATTTGCCTTTAGGTAATCCGGCTCTGCCGTTATTAAGTTTGTATTCATGCTATTTATATTTTATTTAAAAAATTGCAAAATTCATCAATTAATTTACATTACTTTTATAATTTGATGCCAAATCAACGTGAAGGTGTTAATTTACAATCGGAAAAAGAAAGCTAAACACAATTAAGTAACTGATGCATTACTATATTTAATATATTTTTCTATGACACTGTTTATTTATGCTAACTTATACCTACGTAAACACTCTTTGACCCCAGTGCATAGTTATAAGTTTATAGTTTTATTAGTGGAATATATTATGTTACATGTTAAATGTTATGTTATGTTACAAATAAATAAAATTGAAGTGTCTGTTTGTAATGTTAAAATAACAGCTTTTTACGAAAGTATATACGGTACTAATAACAAAAAAACAAATTTTTAATTTTTTGTCTGTCTGTCTGTCTGTTTGTTCCGGCTAATCTCCAAAACGGCTAGACCGATTTTGACGGAACTTTCACTGGCAGATAGTCGATGTTATAAGGAGTAACTTAGGATACTTTTATTTTAGAAAAAGAATTAGGAATCCGCGCAAAAAAACGCAGGAAATCGTAGTAAATTCCACGCGAGCAAAGTCGCGAGGGACAGCTAGTTATGTTATAAGAAAATGTATGGTGTATAGAATATACATATGTCAATGCAAGTAATTGTTATATATTTAATATTAACAACAAATGAGCTAATAGTCCACCTGATGTAAAGTAGTTGTTGCGGGCCATGGACACCTGTTACCAACTCTACCGAAACATACACCGAAATCTACCAATGTGCTTGAGTTATTTTGACCGCACTACCTGTAATTATTAGGCTGAAGATGTAATGATGAAGATCTAGGGATCTCTTGCCCTTCATATCAAAACATAATAGGAGGAGTACAGGAAACAAAAATTCATAGACAGATAAGAAATAATCCCACCTAGTAAAAGTGGTGACAATGTAGACTAAGCGGTCGACCTACTTACCGGGTAGTCTGTAATATTTTTCGCACAAATAATTACTTACGATTTATGGGAATTATAATATAACCGTTTTACCTCTCACTACCATACGCTGTATATTGAATAGGAAAAGAATAGAAAAAGTTTATCCAATAATGTGTTTTTACCACTACTTTGGAACAAAAGCCTCTATCGTAGGAAAAACATGCAAGAAACAAGCTGAACTTTTTACCCGAATGCCCCAGAAAGAGGGTAATGTTTTTCGAGTGTATGTACATAATATGTATATACATATGTCTATTTCCTTGTCACGCACTGTAGCCTAAATGGCTTGATCGATTTTAACATATGATGTGTCTTTAAATTCATCTTAGTCGTGAAAGTGACATAGGGTATAATATTTGTATTTTTCTCTTTTCAGTATTTTTTTACGCAGTCGGGTTTTTTAAATTACTGTTTTAACCATTTGTCTTATTTAATAACAATTTACAGTGTATGTTGTTCAATCAAATCTTCTCTAATATATAAAAAAATATGTCTGCTTGTTCGTATTTTATGCGCTGTCATACCGTTCATCAGCTTGCGCTAAAACTTTACAAACTTATTGCTTGCAAAGGTTAAAGGTTGTAGGCATTGTACAATTAACTTAGAGTAGGTAGTGCGTGTATCGTGCCGACAAATTTATTTGAGAGTAAAATAGCATTCTATTCCAATAAATGTATTATCATTCCGAATTATCAATATAACTCTTCCAAATTTAAAACAATGTTTACACAATTATTTCTTCTGCGGCAGCAACGAGCTAGTGTCATAATATAATTGGATACAAATGAAAAATAAATAGTTCGGTCTATCTAAATAGAACTGTAAATTTTATTTTCTTTCTTATAGTTAAAAAAGGTCGTAAGATTCCTCTTCTATCTATGAGTCATTCTGTGTAGGCTTTTTTTAATAGAATAAGGGTGACAAACGACAGCACACAGTCCGTCTGATAGTATTTGGATGCTGTGGCTCATAGACATATATATTATTTATCCTCGATTAAGAAACAAAATACAGATGCGTTGTCACCCCTGAGGACTAAGATGGAATGCCTCGTTTCCAGTAAAAAGGGTCTCCGGTTCTACACTCACCATACAAAACACAGCAGTGTTAAGCTGCTATTTTACGCTGGTATTCTGTGAGAGCGTGGTCTTACCCCGGTCGAGCCGACCCATTCGTGCTACAACCATAATATAGCTGCAACGTGGCTCTACCACGTGAAGACCTCCTACCTCTCTCGTACCTATTTCTGCCGTCAAATAGCCATGCCTGCACTGCTATGTTCTGGTCTGAGGGTAAAGAGAGCCAGTATGATTACAGGCTGTGAGGCATTCCATCTAAGTCCTTAGCGGTGACAAAGCATCTGTGACGTTCTTTGTATGATGTTGCCTGCAGGTATCCATGGAATATAGTAGCCACTTACCATCAGGTGGACTGTTAGTTTACAACTTCAGTTTTATAAAATAAGAAAGATATTATGGCGTATCCAATGATTCAATTTTATATTTCTGACCTGGATTTGACCTTTGTCATTAATTAAAGATTTTGCCTTATTCGCTTTGCTTAGAAAACGGAATTACGCTTGCAGTATCAGATATCTCGCACCCTTGTTGCTGTACCCCTACTTAAAAATAATATAATAGATTATTATATTATAATAGCTTAAAAATAATATATAGGCTATTGACACCTACTTAAAAATAATATAATAGGTTTTCGTACACACATTAATAATAATTTAACATAATGACAATTTTATTAACTTCTAAGTAAATGGTCTTACGCAAATTTTGACTTGGAACCCTCGATATATGTTCGGTATGATGATATTTAAGCTACTGTCGTCACTTTCAAAGAGTTACGTGTTGTTCATATGTTCGTATAGTTCGTAAGACTTTCTCTTATTAGCCGGTAGCAATCACCTGCAGGAAGCAAGTAAGATTATCAACATTTACCATTCGTTTCAGAAGAATTCTCTGTCCGTTCATTTTAATATTTTTGACTATCGCGAATCGAAGTAGATACTTAAAGTAAAGTCTGAAAATTTTACCCAAGCATCTACCAGATCCCAGCAAATGAATAGGCTTCAAATAGTTTGAAATTTGTTTAAGAACTCGTCTGCCTAGGGGTCCATCTGGGTAGTTACTACCCTCTTACCTAGTTCTCCCGCAAAACAGCAGTATGTGCACTGCTGTTTCACCCTGAAAGGTATAATAGAGAATCACACCGGCTGGAACAAGTAAGGCTTTTCGTCTTAGTCCTCCGAGGCGACAACGCATCCGTAGTCTTTTTTTGCTTGAAGTTGGTGGCAGGTGTCGGTTTAAGGTTTGATCTTCACCGCAACCTCTTTAAAAATGGATTCAAATATAAAATAAATGAATGACGTATAATTGGAGAAAATTACTTCCGACAATATTTTTAATAATATTAGAGAGACAAACGACAAGCTAGAGCACCCAAGCCTACCAATGCTGAACGGATACTGCGGCCCATGAACACCTGCAATTGACATAAAATAAAGAAAGCATAGTTAATGCTTTATATCTCCTAATTATTTTTAATGCAAATTAAAAAAAGAATCATCAAAATCGGTTCATCTAGAAAAAAGTTCTGAGGTAACACACATACAGTCGAATTGAGAACCTCCTCCTTTTTTTGAAGTTGGTTGAAAAAAAGGAACCCTATCACCTAGTACGTATTATATTGGATGAAGTTTTTACGTTACTATTTCCAGTTGTTACCTTAAACGTGTGATGTTCCTTATCTCACTCAAAAGGGCCAAATAATTAAACTTTTAATAGAAATAGTAAAAAAATAATAAAAAGTAAGTTATAAAATAAGTTAATATACGCGATAAAATCCGTAAAACTAGTTTTATTTAAATGTGTAGTGTTCGCGTTAATATAAGAAATCATTATAAACCCAACTTTTTAAAAATCACGCTCTAAAAAGTATGAAACAAGAAAATATTCTCATCTGAAATTGATATGTACAAACTATTCACCATTTATCGTCTTTTAAATAAACAACTCACAGGTAAAATATATTTTAATGCGTAATTTATTTTAATTATAGACGTCAGTGATTTTAATACATATTCATAGTGATGTTCAGAGGATAGCCGTGGCCATATTTCACTTCGCCCTAAAGCATATGATCGCTTACTATTGTTAGAATGTATTGTTCTGTTAGAGTAGGTGGCATGTGACCTGTCTTTTTGCTCCGCCGTAGTCAGACTTCAAGCAACCAAAAAGGAGTAAAATAATTACCACATATAATAGCTTCCGAAGTAGGTAATAAGCCACAGTGTATCGAACAATTAAAGCCCCGTCTTTTGTTACGTAAATAATATTTTATTCTTTTTAATTCTTTCAAATCAGTTTTTACTTTTAAACGTTTAATTTATTAAATTAATTATTAAATTTATTAAAAAAAATTGAATAAAAAAATTGCAATCGAATATTAGAAACTCGGTTGGTTGGATATTACAAATAACGAATTAATGCTGTTGAAACCGACGGTTATTTAGTTTCATGTAATTTGTAGTTTCACACATTTGTTACTTTGTTTTCGTTTAACATTACCAATTGTTAACACTAAAACAAACCGATGTTAAAACTGTCAAAGAAAGGAGTAATTTAATGTTACAAACAAAATAATATAAATAATAATTTACCATTTTACTATTAAAAGACCACTGCTGAACATAGACCTCTTTCACAAATTGTCTCATAGAAGGCAGACGGTTTGGCAACCGCAGTTTGATTTTGTTCTTATTAGGATGACGCTGCTGCCCATCTCTTGGTTTGTTTCCCTCCGTCGCCTTTTATGACACCCGCAGGACGATATGGGATAGTGGTTATTCTAACACCGCCACTACACGGTATAAAAAGGTTTTATTGAATAACTAGCTGTACCCCGCGACTTCGCCCGCGTGTTATTTAGGGTTTTAATTTTTTTACGCGGAACCCTAATTGTTTTTCTAAAATAAAAGTAGCCTAAGTTACTCCTTATGACATCAGCTATCTGCGAGTAAAAGTCCCATTAAAATCGGTCCAATCGTTTCGGAGATTAGCCGGAACAAATAGACAGACAGACAGACAAACAAAAATTTAAAAAATTATATTTTTGTTATAAGTACCGTATATACTTTCATATGCAATTAGTAAAAAGCTGTTATTTTGGCATTACAAAAACAGACACTTCAATTTTATTAATTTGTATAGATATTCCTTAAAATTAATTTTTAAAATAGCGCACACTATTTTTTATTCAAATAATCAAATGTTTAATTTATGAATATTTTTACAACATTTTTATTATGTATGTATATTAATATTTTAAAATTTCTTAACGTGATAGAGCCATGATGCAGCTATATTATAGTTGCAGCTCGATTGAAATTTGCTCGGCCAGGGATATAAATACCACGCTCTCAGTGAATACCAGCGTAAAATTTTAGTTTAGTTCTGGTGTTTCGTATGTAAAAAACCGGAGACCCTTTTTACTGGAAGCGATACATTCTATCTTAGAACTCAGAGTAGACAACGCATTACATTCTAATTCTTAGGATAATGTGTCTATGGGCCACAGAATATACTTGCCATAATGTGGACTGTGTGTTACGCTTAGTTCAATTAAAAGCTTAATTTAATAAAATGGAATTCATACGTGTTTTTACATTAAGGTCAAATAAAGTTAAGGTCTAAGAAAAAGATATTGTTTCTTTCTCACTAGTAGTCCGTATGGGTTGATATATATTTTAATATATTATCTATATCTGTTGTCAAACAGCAGTGCATCTGGTGTGTTCCGGTTTGAAGAATAAAAAAAAACAATTGTACCTATAGTTAGTTAGTTATAGCCTACATACGTCTACGTATAATTTGCTTATAATTTTTCGCGGGAAGTCGCATGTCAATTGTTTTTTATCAGAAGTTGAATTTCCTTATCCGTAGCAAAAATAGAATTAACGCGAAAAGATTTTACGATTAAAAATATTATGAATTTTAAAGATTTGATTTTTGATTTGGGCGATGATTTTAAGTTCACGTTGCGGAGAGTGCAAATTGCTCACTGCTCGTGTTCAAAATGTTTTTGGGACGGAAGCACCTCATTTGAAAACCGTAAGGCGTTGGTACGCAGAATTTGATAGTAGCCGTATTTAACTCCATGATGAAATTCGTGAAGGCCGATGCTCAACTGCGATCACTGAGAAAAATGTGGCTACTCTCAGAGGATTAATTGAAGATAACTGGGGCATCACCTACTTGGAGATTCGGGGATGTTTGGGTATTAGTATGAACCAAGTGCAAAAGAATTTACATCAATATTTAAAAGTTAGAGAACATTGTTGCCGCTGGATTTCTAATGATCCATGATCACCCCAGAATAAAATCAGTCCTGAGTTGGTTGGTGTAAAAAAATGTTTTGTAATTATGATCACGGACGTTCAAATGCTGTGCATGTCGATGTTTTTTTTTTATAGGATAGCGTGACAAACGAGCACACAGTCCACCTGATGGTAAGTGGTTGCTGTGACCCATACACATCTACATCTATCCTCAATAAAGAATCAAAATGCAGATGCGTTGTCACCCGTGAGGACTAAGATGGAATGCCTCTTTTCCTGTAAAAAGGGTCTCCGGTTTTCTACACTCACCATACGAAACACAGCAGCGTTAAGCTGCTATTTTACGCTGGTATTCTGCAAGAGCGTGGTCCTTCCCCAGTCAAGCCGACCCATTCGTGCTACAACTATACAATTAATATAGCTGCAGCGTGGCTCTACCACGTTGGAACCATGGCTCTACCATGTTGTGGCTGAGATGCCGGTTTAAATACGATTCTTTTCTTTCTTTCCAAACATAATATTTTTAATTCAAGTTGGGCGAATACGATATCACATCTTTTAAATTATAACAATACAGTAGCATTACTCTCTTATCTGCATCTGTAGACAAATTTGTTAAGGGCTGATTTTTCAATCGTCAGATAAAAGTTATCCATCGAATAAATTACAACCTGACTGAATATAAAAATGAAACAATAACAAACTATTTCAAATGTAATTTTAAAGTTGTTGATGTTGAAATTAAATGTAATATATAAAAATTAATGTTTGTTTGTTTTTTCGTATTTTATGCGCTGTAATGCCATTTATTAGGTTGCGGTAAAACTTTGCCAACTTATTGCTTGCACTTGCGCGTATCGTACCGACAAATTTATTTTAAAGTTATATATATGTCTATTTCAGTGAATGTATTGACATTCCTAATTAAACAATATAACTCTACCAAATTTAAAACGATATTTCCATAATTATTTCTTCTGCGGCAGCAACGTACCGGTAACCAGCTAATATATGAATAAATTTTGTTCGAGTATTAAAGAATCGGGCCTTAATAAAGTTAAGATCAGTAAGTAAACGCTCGTAAATGCCATTTAAAATAAGCATGGATCTTATCTAAACATTATACGAATCCGCTTATTGTAGGGTCATGGTCAAGGACTTCTTTGTGTACATTAGGGCCACAACCTTCTGTTAAAAATATTAAAAAGCATTTTATTTGGTAATTATTGCTTTGTTCAAAAACTGACAGGGACACATATAGAACTAGAAGAATATCAAGACCTTCCACTGACTGAAGCATTAACATTAGAAATTTTGTCATCTTTAAAACGGAGCTCCGCCAGCCTGAATAGAGTTATAGTGCAAATTTTCTACAAAATCATTTGCAATCCACAAAATTGTATTAGTTGCATATGTATGCGTAAGTGCGTGTTCACACGATAAGTGAAGCCTAGTTTCGGCATCACTTGAAATGTACACAGCATGCTATCGGAAAATATGTTTCTTTCCATACTCAGTTTTTTTTTTAATTTTTGAGACTATTGCTAATAGACATTTATTGTGTTACTGCCTTTTGTTATTAATATGTAATAGAGACAGGCGCCATTTTACGAAAATCCATTATGTTAATGATGCCTTTAAACAGAAAACACAGTTATTCTATCGATGAGCTCGCTGAAACACGTGGACCGCTGTAATTATCTAAATTTATAGACTTTAAAATTATGTAATCAAAAAAGTAAATGATGTGTTAGCATGTTGATCCTAACCTTAGCATTAATGAATAAAGTAAATAAATAAACGTGGAATAATGAAATACGAGTATTTTGTTATCTAATTTAATAAATGCGTTTTTACGTGGTAGAGCCATGCTGCAGCTATATTACTGCTATAGTTGTAGCACGAATGGGCCGGCTCGACCGGGGAAGGACCACGCTCTCACAGAATACCAGCGTAAAATAGCAGTTTAACGCTACTGTGTTTCGTATGGTGAGTGTAGAGAACCGGAGACCCTTTTACTGGAAACGAGGCATTCCATCTCAATCCTCACGGGTGACAACGCATCTGCACTTTGATTCGTAATCGAGGATAGATGTAGATGACTATAGGCCACAGCCAAACTTGTACAACCAAATGTAAAACCAACTGATTTTTTAAAGTTTCACTTGTATTAAAAACTAATTAAGGTAAGAAACATATTTGCTCCTCAGAACATCAAGAAAAATTTAGTTTCCTTCGGTTTACTATAATTTTACCGAAGTAATTTTCTTTAAAAAAATATTGTGCCTTACTATCAATTTTGTGTACATAGCATAATAATTTATAAGACATAATAATAATAACACTATTTACTACTGTTAATGTACCCTGTAATAAAACATTTTACGAAAAGAAGCTTTGTAATAGTAACCTTTGAATACTAAATCTATTAAATTTATGATTTTTATTATAGTACATAATCAACCTTAAGACTGTCCTTACAAATTTATAATAACGTCGCAGTGTAGAGTTCGCGAGCAATTACACTCCAATGTCTTGATAACACGCAACATAATATTTCCGTTCATTAAAATACTCAAAGTTGAAGCCTATTTCCATAGACTTAAAGTTTTAGTTTAGAAACGTACTTGTGTTGAATGTTCCATAACAGGTTGTTTGAGAAATGTAAAATATTCATCTTGACCTTTATTTATTATTCAGTGTCCATTGTTGTTTTTTTGCGACTTTCTTCTATTTGAATTTTTTAAAGTTCCCCACACTAATATCCTGAATTGTGGTGACGTCTTACGTATAACTATTTACAGGCCATATTAATTCTTGCTTCGCGGTATTCAAACCCGCGGCTCCTTAGCGCCGCAACCAAACGCTTCGACACTGAGCTACCGTGACTAAGCGCTTATCGCTTGCGCTTTAATTGAATAGAACTTGAATTATAATTACAATGGTGTCTGTAATCGCCTTGTGGTAACTACCTTAATGAATCACTGAAACTCTAGATCGGTGACAACAAGACCAGTAGAAAGGCAATTTTAAAGTGCGAGGCATCTGGCCCTTTCACTGCCTCTTCTCCTCCTAAACAGTATTTATCTTATATCAGTCAGTAGTCATCTTAGTCCTCAGTAGCGACAACGCACATCATCTTTGTGTAAAGTCGATTGCAGGTATCCATGGGTCGTAGTAGCCACTAACCGTTAGGTGCACTGTTCATGTCATTTAAATTTTTCTAAATCATTACTGATTACGATATATAGTATCATTATATCGTAATCAGTAATGATTACGATATAATGATACCTACGGTATGAGATTTTACTATAACATATTACACGCCTCTTAAAATCGTTGATTATCGCTTAATTAAATTAAGTATTTACTATCTCTATACCTGTCTCTTTCTATTGTTATTTAGTGAAGAGAGTGAGAACAAATTTAAGCAGTTCATATTATAAGCGCTGATGCTGTCGGGTTGGTCTTGGGGTTCGAATCCGTGTTAGGGCCAAAAAGCAGTTAATGTTTTTTTTTAAACCTCATTAGCAGCCTGGAGTGAGAAAATTGGCGATGTTTCAGCCCCGTGTCTCGGAAAGCACGTACATCCGTTATTCCTGCGCATGATCTCTTTACGGTTGTGTCGGTTTGCCGTTCCATCGGACTATGAGAGTGAAAGAATAGAGAATGCACCTGTGCTTGCGCATGCACTCGTGCACTTTCCTTTCTGATGTGACGGAATTCGGAGGACATTATTATATTAAATAAATATATCCTAGATATTGTAGTATCTAATTTTAAAATAGTAAACAATAAAAGAACGTATGTTAAATGCTTATATTAATGATAATAACAATACCTTTGTTAATATTATGCATTTCAGCTATAAGTCGAGAGTTTTTTTTAATGTTAGTTTTGTGTCAATTCGCCTAAACTCATTCAAATATGGCCTTGTGTCTGACAATTATTCTAAAAATTCAAAAAGTCTTCAAAAAGTCAATCACACCAAGAACATAAAAAGTTGAATACATCTGGGAACAAGAATTTATGGATTGCACAACATTTTAACTGAAATTTTTATTCATACATTAGTAAATTGTAGGTCATTAGAGACCATAAAGAACTAATTTGTGGTCATTTTCATTTTAATTAATTATTTTATTTTTATTTTTATGTTTCAATTCACCAATAACCTATGAACTATTTTAAAAACATTATAATGTAACGATGTGAAACACGGGAATACTTCTTTCAACAATTAATATCAATTAAAAATAAAAGTTCACATTCTTTTCGCAGGTTATTTTATTTAATGTAAAATCTCTTTGAAGATATAAACATGTTTTTCCATTTGTATTTTAAAAAGGAATTAAAACGAGCATCATATCTTATGGTAAGATGTTGCTACTGTCTATAGTCATCTTTATCTATTACTAGCTGTTCCCCGCGACTTCTCCCGCGTGGAAATATTTTGCGCGGAATCCTAAAATAAAAGTAGCCCATGTTACTCCTCATAACATCAGCTATCTGCCAGTGAAAGTCCCATCCAAATCAGTTCACAGGTTTTTGCGTGATGCGTGTTCAGACAGACGTCGTGTTAGAGTTTTATTATAGTATAGATAGATAAATCTAGACTTACGTATCTGCCATGCGTAAGCATCATAAATTTAGCTTCCTGTATAAACTTATTATACTCTTTAATATTTAGCGATGAGCAATGTTTTCCCCCACCTCGCCCTGTGCGCGCCGCACCGCACAATTTTATATCGTCGAACTTTTAAAATATTTGACCAAATTACGTAGTTTAAAAGACAAAGATTGTCTACTTTGAATATTGGAAGCGATAAAAGTATTTATTTTGATAAAAATCAATTTTTATTGCAAAATGTACGATGGAAATAAAGTATCAAATTTTATTGTATTTATGGTTCACTATTTTGGTAATAATGGCTTACACATAAAATATAGATATATACTGTTGCGGACTTTTATGTAGAACTATCTAGGAGAAACAATTCCCATATATATTATATTCGTGTAACAGTTTTTGCACCGCACGCCAAAATAGCTCGCAGATGACTTACTTAACATTTATCATTATATTTTGGCCAATTTAATCAATATCTCTATGGATTATAGCCTATGTGTTATTCTGATGTATGAGCTATATAATTGTAAAGTTCCATTAAAATCCATTAAGTAGTTTTTGCGTGAAAGAGTAACAAACATCCATACATCCTCACAAACTTTCACGTTTATAATATTAGTAGGATAGGATTGATTAAGAATAAAATATTCAGCTGCGTTTATCAGCAGTGAGAACTAAGACAAGCAGGCCTTGTTACAAGGATATTGCACTTTAATTTATTCATTTTAATTAAATAGCTTGAACATTGTTTTTTTTTTTTGTTTTTTAAAAAACGTAACTTCCACACTAAGATTTTCTCCTGTATCGTGGGGGCAGTTTACATACATAAAATTCAGGGATTCACAAACATCCAGACGCGGTACAATTATTTGTAGGCCATACTAATACTTGTTTCCTGCGGGATTCGAACCCGCGCACAAGTCATTGCTAAGCCACTGCGCCACGGAGCCGTCAAACATTGTGAAACTGTAACTTAGACACCACACTGTATTCAAAAATAAATATTTTTTTATTTGTATTTGTAAGGGTCATCGGTTCTCGTTACTTAACAATCGAAACACATTAGCATTATGCTGACGTATTGACTGACTCGTTGGTCTAGTCGTTGTAGTAGTACGACTGCTGATCAAGTGGTCCAGGGTTTGAACCCCGGGTCGGGGCAAAAAAATTTGTTATTGAGCTTTTTCCATCAAGAAATTCTCAGTAGCTGCCCGTGCATCGGAAAGCACGTAAAGCTGTTGGTCCTGCGCCTGATCTCTCTCCGGTCGTGTCGGTTTACCGTCCCATCGGACTATGAGAGTGAGAAAACGGAGAATGCACCTGTGCTTGTCGCTTGCGCATACACTTGGGCACTATAATCCTGTCCTGCGCCGATGGCTAGTCTCCATTGAGGCTGGCCGCCGTGACCAAAATTCGGTCTGGAGACATATTAAGCTGGTTTTCTGTACGAGCATGGTTCTTCCACAGGCGACGTGATCCATTCAAGCAAGCAAGGTAGCTAGCTCTATTACTCAAAGTAGTCTATACTACTACTACAAATAAATAAAATTGAACTGTCTGTTTGTAATGTCAAAATCACAGCTTTTACCTAAATGCATATGAAAGTATACTACATATAACAAAAACACATTTTTTTAAATTTTTGTCTGTCTGTCTGTTTGTTCCGGCTAATCTCCGAAACGGCTGGACCGATTTTGACGGGACTTTCACTGGCAGATAGCTGATATTATAAGGAGTAACTTAGGCTACTTTAATTTTAGAAAAATGATTAGGGTTCCGCGCAAAAAAAATTAAAATCCTAAATTACATAGTTCATAAGTATTAGGATTGATACGTGTACTGGAATTTTCAAACATTATAGTGATGCTAAAGTACAAATAAAACCTGGTAAAGGTGTCTTGTAAGTAGGGTTGCTACCTTTTTTTTTAATAAATATAATATTTTTGCCAAAATATAGTACTTTTGGGAAATTCAGGAAAAAAGTACACATTTATTTTTAATCTTTATGCATTTTTACATGTAAATTTGTTATTGCTCTTCGCTTTGGCCGTCAACCTTTAAAATAATTATAGGAATCTGAGCAATTTAGATTCATATTAAAATAAATTAATAATTTATTTTTAATAATTTAATTATTATCTATTTCTTTCTTCTTTGCATTTAACATTCATGACGGAAAAATTATTTCCGTAAAACTTACTTGTTCAAGACTTCCAGTCACAGTTAATATAAAAAATCACGACATTTGAATTATATTATATTAGGGGAAAAATATAGTATTTTTCGTACTATATTATTTTTCTATAATATATAGTACAATTGACTGAAATATAGTACGATTTTATAAATTATAGTACGGGTGGCAACCCTACTTGTAAGCAAGTACTTGTTACAGCAAGATTAGAAATGTTAGTTTGCAATATAAGTGGGTAAATAGGTTGCGTCGCGAAATGCCTGCATCTTTTAGCGTGAGGTTATATCGATGACAAAATAGCGTTTTACCATATAATTTTGCACAAGAAATGACATCTTAGAGTTTGTTATGTATTTTCTACTTTATCTGATACACTTTACATTTCAGTTTTCCTCATCAGTCCGGAATTAGTTCATGTAATCGTCACGCTAGGTGGATTGACGATCGCAGTACCTTGTCTTACACCTTTGGCTCTACTTCCGTTGTCAGTCTGGGTTATTTTCGATCTTGTCTGACTTAATTTTCTGTGATGTTAGTGCTGTTAGCCAGTTGGCTTATACAGATTTTATTCGACACAAGGTAATAATCGGCCAAGTGTGAGTCGAACTCGCGCATGACGGGATCCGTACCATCGTAATACACGTTTCTAGTAGGGGAGCCCCTTTTAATTTTTATTTTAAGTTTAGGTAACTGTCTACCTATTCCGGATCATGAGATTCAGCCCGCTGACAGACAGACGGACGGACGGATAAACGGATAGCGGAGACTTAGTAATAGGGTGCCGTTGGTTACCCTTTGGGTACTGAACCCTAAAAAGTGGAGTGATAATGATGATGATGTTAATGACAAAAAATGATGATAAATGCGATCTTGTGTAAACACGAGATAATTACTGCTAGCTATCGGAGCTCACAAGATCTTGCGGGAATTTTTCAAAGCCTTTTTATATAAGTAAGGGTAACAAACGCGAACATAGTCCACCTGATGGTTAGTGGAAGTTGTGACCCATAGACACCTACATCTATCCACGATTAAGAACCAAAAGATGGATGATAATTAAAAATATAAACAGGAATTTAATATTTCAGAGAGCTTAAAAATATTTTCGCCGCAAGTTAAAATAATTGTTAGACAGAAATGACTTATTTAAGCATTACAGAATTCATGACCGATATAATGTAAATGACAAAATCACTATGACAAATAATAGCGAAACTTGATTTTTTTTAATGTAATATTTTAAGCTTACCGTATTGCGGCAGTGTAAGAATATTCACTACCCCATATCATCCCGTGGGTGTCGCAAGAGGCGACAGACGGAGACATATCAGGAGATAGACAGCAGCGTCTTTCTAATAACGACTTAAAATAAAAAACTGCGGTTGCCAACCCGCTTGCCAAGCGTGGAAACTATGGCAAATATCCCCCTATGAGGCAGTCTATGGGGGAGGCTTATGTTCAGCAGTGGACCTTAATGGGCTGTAACGGTAACGGTAATATTTTAAGCACTGTATATTATTTTGTATGCCATGTGGCGAAATACAGAATAGCTTAATATATAATATTATAAAACACCTTTGTTATTATCAAAGAGCAGCAAATAAAGATATGATTGATTGATGTGTTGTCACCCCTGGTCAATAAGAGAGAATGGCTTAACACATGGCACTCTCTATTACTTCGACTTTAGTAATCCGCCACGATCGGAGAGAGATCATGTATGACAAAAACTTTACGTGCTTTCCGAGGTACGGGAGTGTAAACCCGCTAACATTCTGACTCCGTGCTAATACTTAGAATTTCCTATCAGACAACCCAATAACTGATTTTAACCCGACCCTAGTTTTGAGCCCGGGACCTCACACTAACTCAATCAGAAAAGAAATAGCGTTATGTTGAAGTCATCATCATCGTCAGATTTATTAAGTCCACTACCATATGCTACTACTAAAGTTTTAATTACGTACACTGACTATTTAACACAGGTAAGACTTTTTAAGGAGGTGCACCAGATATATGTCTTGAAAGGGTGGCACATATGCACTAAGCTGGGTGGAAGGAATGATGTGACCAAAGGTAAGACCCTCTTACAAGCGACACTGTTCTCCACCACCGTTAAGTGGAATTTGGGTTAAGCGTCTTTATATCATCATCTTAAGCCTACCAATGACCACTGCTGAACATAAGCCTTCCCCATAGATTGCCACATAGGTTGGATATTTGCCATCGTTGCCACGCTTGATAGGCAACTGCAGCTTCTTTAGATGTTATTAGCAAGACGCTGCTGCTGCCCATATCCTGGTTTGTTTCTCTCTGTAGCCTCTTACGACACCCAAGGGACGATATGTGTTTGTAGATATTCTTAAAACCCCACAACATGATCGTCTTTAGTATCTTTGTATGAAGTAATGCAATTTAAGTATTAAAGTTAAAACCGAGGAAATCGCTCTCGTACCATTAAAAATAATGATATAGTAATGAATATGCCGTCATCACAAAAAAATGTGAACTCTGTATTTGTCTGTACACCTAGTATTATTTTACTTGCGTTAACGTTGTTTGTGCAATGCAATTCTGGGTTCAAAAGTCTAAAACTCACGTGTACACTAATTACAGCCGTATTGTATAGAGACGAAAAGTGTAAATAGCGTGAATACCTCAATAGTACAGTATGGTTCTCGAAGATTGTGTTACAAATGCTTAGTCAGTTACAAATTTCTTAAGCAATCTTCTATAGTATATGAAGTAACTCGACATTTTGTCACATAGACCGAAGTTTTATGTATGTATTTATAAAAATTATATTTTATAAACACCATATTTTATCCTTGAAAAAATGTTATAGAGGTATATAACATTTTTTATAAACTTGTGTCTGAAGTCGAGTCTTTGCTGAACAAAGTCTCGGATTGGGGGCGACTAAATCTAGTCCAGTTTAATCCTCAGAAGACACAAGTTTGCGCGTTTACCGCTAAAAAGAACCCCTTTGTCGTATCTCCTCAGTTTCAAGGCACTCCCCTTGTTGCCTCTGCCAGTATCGGAATCCTCGGCGTCGACATATCGAGTGACATGCAGTTTCGCGGTCACTTGGAAGAGAAGGCCAAATTGGCCTCTAAAAAGCTTGGTGTGCTCAGCAGAGCGGGACAGTATTTCATGCCGGCACAACGCCTGCAACTTTACAAGGCGCAGGTTCGGCCTCACATGGAATACTGTTCCCATCTCTGGCTGGGGCTCCCAGTGCCAGCTCCTTCCACTTGACCGCATCCAGCGCAGAGCGGCTCGAATCGTCGACGACCGAGTCCTTTCCGATCGGCTCGATTCATTGGCGCTGCGAAGAGATGTTGCATCTCTTTGCATTCTCTTCGCATTTACCACGGGAGTGCTCTGAGGAATTGTTCGGATTAATCCCAGCCGCCACATTTCACGAACGCACATCGCGGCAGAACTCCCGATACCATCCACACCATCTGGATGATTGGCGGTCCACCACTGTGCGATTTAGAAGATGTTTTCTTCCTCGCACAACTTCCTTGTGGAATAGTTTACCACCAGCGATTTTTCCGGACCCATACGACTTAGGGACCTTCAAGAAAAGAGCCTACTCCTTTTTAAAAGGCCGGCAACGCATCTGCAATTCCTCTGGTTCCCCTGGTGTTGCAGTTGTTCATGGGCGGCGGTAGTCACTTACCATCAGGTGAGCCGCATGCTCGTTTGCCCCCTCTCCTATACAAAAAAAAAAATATAATTAAGCGCATTTATGTGCGCCTGGTACTGCCATCACCCAACCATCAAGTACCTATTATTTTGTTTTATACAAAGAATACTCTGTAGTTTTTTATTCAACTTAGAACTGTCCAAAGCGGATAATGTCACGTTTGTCTTCTCTTTTTTACTAGGCCGTGAGGTTGGTAATATCATTGTCCTGCTACTTCTGCCGCCAGACAGTAGCAATGCCTCTAGTGTTGCAGATGCTCATGGACGTAGATAATCACTTATAATCAGTTGTGCCGTATTCTCGTTTTAGCTATCTCCGGACTATAGTAGATAAATATTTACTCTTAGGTGGTTTGTTCGCTCGTTTATCACTCTAATATTATTAAAAAAAGTTATTGCTCATTACAAGCCTTGCAGTACGTTTGTGGATATCCTTTGAATGCCACGTTGGTATACTGTCCCGTTGGTTTAAGCGCAACTGCTGGCCATATGGTCCTGGGTCAAAACCCGGGTTAGGCCAATTCTTTTAACTGTAAAAATTCGCAGTAGCAGCCCGGAGTTGGCGGTGTTTCACTACCGTGCTTTAGAAAGCACGTAAAGCCGTTGCTACTTTGCCTGATCTCTCTTCGATCGTGTTGGATTTCCGTCCCATCGGACTACAAGAGTGAGGAAATAGAGAGTGCGTTCTTATACTGTCTTGTGCATAAGACTGTCACTGTGACTGAAATTCGGTCTGAAGGCCATAATGTCCTAGTGAATAAAAAGAAAATACCCATAAGTTTATGGGCCAAGGTAATAAAGTTTTCTTATCTTTGTGAGTTGGCACAAATGTTGGCCGCTGTTCATTCATTTTTAATGTCAATGTCTCTTGCAAATATTTCGTATCTCCGATCATATTGTGTAAGTACATACTTACATTAGGTAATCGCTAAGATAGTTTACCAGCTTACTAGTAAGTGCATTTATTCATGAGCGTACACTTTCGGTATAAAAATATGTACATCTCGCTTAGTTATATTCCAATTATATGCAAAGATTATATAGTACTTTCATATTTTTATTCTTCTAAAGAAAAGTTACCCTCACTCTAGGAATATTTTCTGTATCGTGGAGGTAGTTCACAAACATACATTTCACAAGGACAAATAAACAGACCCGGAACAATTATTTGTAGGTCGTACAAATACTTCCATGTGGGATTCGAACCCGTGGCCCTCAGCGTCGCCTTTATAACTTATTACTAAGCCATGAAGTCGTCAGTGTGTTATCCGTGTCATATTCTTTTACTGTCACGAATTCAAGATAATCACAGATCTTTTATTTTATAAATATTTCATTGTTTCAGGTTATTTCAATATTACAGACAGACACTTCAATTTTATTTATATGTATAGATGAAACGACATAAGACATTCAGATTCGAAAGCGGAAAAGTAGTGCTCATTATTCCTTTTACTTACGTGTTTCTTTCGTTTTCCTCGGGACAAATTTCATAAATTAATTCCTCTCCCTCCCTTCCACTATCAAACAGCCAGACGTTCAGCCAGTATTCACCCCTTCGTAGTTGACTTACACACATTCGAACAAAACGGTTTGCTTCATCGTTCGTCATGCGTACAGAAAAGAACTGAAATAAGTTGACAGCATCTATCTTTCCATCCGATTACAATGTGAATATCCGATTACAATCCAATTAGATGGCAAGAGTGAATAGGCTTTTGTCAAGGCTAAGTCTGTGTGCTTTACCATCTTCGGCTGCATCACAACTAACTATCAGGTGGGATTGTAGTAAAATATTTGCTTAGAATAGTTAAAATATGTGTTTCTGTAAATATTTACGACTTGTACAATGGTTAAACATTAGCTGTTGAGTTGCGGATCGTAGGTTCGATTTCACTAAGGATAAATTATTTGTATATCGTAACAAACAATGGTTTCGGGCCTGGATGCTTGTTTATGTCTTACGTTTGTGAACGCTTCCATGATACATTAAAATCACTTGTGTGGAGAACGTTTATGTTAGAATGTTAATCTGTAATATGCTCGTTTTTATAACATGATTAAATAAACACGCCATAACAATTTAGGGATATTTTTGTTATTCATGTTTTAAATTTTAAAAAAACTACAAAGAAAATTCTTGAAACATCCTTATTACTGAATGCGCAGTATTTATACTCTAACAGGAAATAAAAATCTTGTTGTTTCTTTATGAAATGGTTTTTATAGCAAAATATAATTATAATTAATAAATAAAAATTATATACTATAAGTAATAAGTATTAGGTGGTAATTGTCCTTTTCTACCTAGGTGCATGGAGTATAGAGTAGAAGGAGGACCATCTCTGTATATGAATAAGTGTCCGTAAAAACGCGTCCAATAAGGGTGGCGCTGCGATAGCATAGGATAAATTAAAAAAAAAGCGCCAAAAGTAATTAGAACAAGATGGAGAAATAAAATTTTCACAATACAAGTTTTACCCATAATTGTTCAATTATTTTACAACGTTTTATAACTATCACCACAATAAAATCACTAATAATTATTTAAAAAAGTCACACTAGTAAAATCAAGTTTTCTCACAGCAGTTTTTTGGTTATATTAACTTAATTATTTTAAGCTACGTAAATAGTTGAGGTTTTGTATACTGGCATTTTACTCATTACTCTAGTCATGAAATTTTTTAAATATTTGAATTCAGCTGACTTCACTCCGTCTACAACAGATATATTCATATCGTAGTTTTTCAGACAATAGCGCTATTGTGGTAGGTTTTGAAACCTCTATTTTCAGTATACAGTTGGACACTTTTTCAACTTTCCCCCCATATGAGATGGTTCTCCTTCTACACTATACTCCATGCCTAGGTGGCAGAAAACGTAGATTTTTTTTTTTTCTTAACCACCCTTACATATTTCCGCCGCCAAATGACAATGCTTGCACTGCTGTGTTCCGGTCTGAAGTGTATAGAGAGCCAGTATAATTAAAAGGTGTAAGACATTCCATCTTAGGTCTCAAAGGTGACAACGCATTTCTGTATCCTTTTTGGTTTGGTGTCCATGGACTGCTGTAGCCACTTACCACCAACTGGATTGCCAGTTTGTTTGTCGTCTCAGTTTAAAAAATTAATCAATAAATTTGTTAACAATGAAAATTAGTATTCTCAGATGTCAATAACGCGTCTCCAATTATTCGTACTCAATATGAGGTTATGGTTTGTGATATGACGTCTTAGTTTAACTGAAGATGCCTGAAAAGTTTACTTTCTGTCCCCAAATTTCAGGGAAATTTCGTAAATTTTCGTCAACGCATAAGCCTTTCCTAAGAATAAAAACGTGACCTATTTAACAGCTATGCGGTCCGACTACAGATTGCAACACCTCATAACAGTTTTTTTTCATTTATTAATTCATAATTCAAAGTCCACAAAATAACATAGGTCTCTCCTAGAAAAATTTGCAAAAGTTACCACGCTAGGCAGGCGGATTCGAAGATTCAGTTTTTTTTTAGTTGTTATTAGGAAGGTGCTCCTGCCTATCTTCTGGTTTGTTTCTCTATGTTGCCTCTTACGATACCCAGGGTTCGATATGGGGTTGTGGATATTCTTACATCACCACTACATTCGCTGTATTTTGAAGCAGTTAAATTGCCGTGTCACTAAACGAGGTCAGTTCTCCTGCCAAGGCATATTTCCAGCGACACTATAGTTGTTCTATCTTGATAAAGATGGACATACTTGGGATTTTGCAGGTGACTCTCACGTCCAGGTGTTCGCCAAACATTTATTTTTTGCGGTTGTGATGCAAGTGCTCAGTGAAACAAGGCGGTATAAAACACGGTGCCTTGAAAGCAATTGCATACTAAAACAACTTCGTCAAAGATATAGAGTCAAAGGAAATTAACATATCCAGTTCATTACGCAATTTTATTCAGAAAGTTGCCAAACTCAACGCAATATTTTACGTCTACAATGAAAGTAGGAAAACATCTCAAATTAGCGATGTCCAGTGGGTATTGATGGACTTCATATATCGTAGGGTTATGTCGGAATCGTACCGACTAAAATCCCATGGTGTTCCACCTTCGCCGCATATTGGTAGGGCCACGGAAACGCTTTCGCACACATTTTCGGCCCTACCAGCACTGGCCGCCTAATGGTCTTCTTTGGGACAGGACATATCCTCCCTATTCTTGAGCGGTTAGCCCCTAAGCTCACGGTTATTAATGGTTACTTACAACTCGTATTAAAGCTGCAGCACGTATGGCCCGGCTCGACTAGAGAAACACTACGCTCTTTCGTTGCGTTCTTTTTTAAATTGAGTCTATGTAAGCCGAGAACCTTTTTTGCTAGTACGTAGGCATTCCTTTTATCAATTAGCCCTCGGCGAAGAAGTAAAGTCGCGACTTCAGAAGATGCTAAATGACGTTGGACGTTTTAATTTTTTTTAAAAGGCTCATTGATTGTTTGTAGGTTGTTAGTTGACTTTTATTTTTAAAAGAGATTTCGAAGTACTTTAGCAAAGTGCATATTAATGAGATAGTCCTAAGATTAACATTTTGTCATTGCCGAATTGTGTATGCGGCAATCCATACATATAAATAAAATTGAAGTGTCTATTTGTAATATTGAAATAAAGTGGCTTTTATTAAACTCAGAAACTTGAATGCTATTCAGACATTTTTCTGTCTGTCTGTCTGTACGAGATACTCTTCGGAATGGCTGAACCGATTGTATTGAAACTTTTACGAACAGATAGGAAGCAATGCCAGGAAAGATTTTGTTTTTGAAAAAAAATATAATAAATCACCTTAGATTATCTTATAGATCCTATGCAGGCAAAGACGGGGCGGGTCGCTAGTTATAAATAATTAATTACAAAAAAATTGAAGATTGCAAGGCTCCAAATGTCATATGCATTTAATTTCAATAGGTTCCGAGTATATTTACGCCTGCAGTTTCAATTTGCAGCGATTTCGTCAAAGTGTTTTACGTAGACTTTTCAGGTCAATAACGTTCGAAAGAGGACGTATTACACATGTTTGCGAATACTTATTATAAACCAACAAATGCTGAACCTAAACTTGAGTCGTACACCACAGGTTGCATGCTTGGAAAACCGCAAGTGGGGACGAGCCTAAACAAACGAGCCCGACAAATAACCACAGACTATAATAGCTAAAACGCGTAAGGAACTTTGATTATCTCTATTTGAAAAAAAACTTTATTCGTTTATTTCTAATTCGTAAAAGTTATATTACATTTTAATATATTAAATACTATTACACACATATATTGACGAATATGTTTACCTGGGACAAATAGTCCGACTATGTAAGTCCAACTTCGACCGAGAGGTCAATCGACGGATTCAACTCGGCTGGGCAGCGTTCGGGAGATTACGGCCCATCTTCTCGTCAGGCATACCTCAAAACCTCAAAACTAAATTGTACAACCAGTGCGTGTTGCCAGTGATGACATACGGAACTGAGACGAGGTCCTTCACTGCTGGCCGTATGAGGAAGCTCAAGGTCGCTCAGCGAGCTATGGAGAGGGCTATGCTCGGGGTTTCTCTGCGTGATAAACTTAGAAATGAGGATATCCGCAGTAGAACCGGAGTAACCGACATAGCCCAAAGGATTAGTAAGCTGAAGTGGCAATGGGCCGGCCATATAGCTCGAAGAACAGACAACCGATGGGAAAGAAAGGTTCTCGAGTGGCAGGCAGGAAGTCAATGGATGCAGGTGGCTCGGGACTAGGTGCTTTGTGGCATTTCTTGGCGGAGGCCTATGTTCAGCAGTGGACTTGTGAAGGGCTGTAATGATGATGATAATGATATATATATACACACACACACACATATATATATATATATATATATATATATATATATATATATATATATATATTTATAGAATAAGGGCGACAAACGAGTACACAGTCTACCTGATGGTAAGTGGATGTTGTGGCTCATAGACATCCAAATTTTTACTCGAATAGGAATCAAAATACAGATGTGCTGTCAACCCTGAGGACTAAGATGAAATACCTCGTTCCCAATAAAAAGGTATTCTGTGAGAGCGTGATTATACCCCGGTCGAGCCGACCCATTCGTGCTACAACCATTACACAGCTGCAGCGTGGCTCTACCATGTGTAAAACTAGTCTGTGTAACTAGCATTTGATGCCAGTTAAAGTTGTCCTTATTTCGGACTGTAAAAGTTGCAATTGGATAATCAAGAGAATCTATCAATATGTGACATGAAATGTGTTCATAAAGATGTCATCATGTTATTTGCATCGCATAAATTATGCGCAAGAATTAGTCAAATAAATAATTTTAAATACCATTTGGTAAACGAGTTTCATCGACCTTAAAATCGCATTTAAATGAAAGTGAATGTTGTGTTGCCTTTCTTCATGATGAAATCTGCTAAAGAATCAGAGTTGTCGATATAGCCGATATAATTTGCAAACTTCAGTCCCAGTAACTCACAAAAGAAGTGAAAGTAGGAAGTGTTGAAGTAGCCGCGTCCTAGAGTTTTTTTGTAGAAGAGGAATAAACGAGCTTTTGGCTTACCTGATGGTAAGTGTCAATTGCTGCCAACGAACAACTGCAACACCAGCGAAATTGAAGGTGCGTTGCCGGCCTTTAAAAAAAGCGGTGACCACGTTTATTATTGCATAAAAATAGAGGACAAAAGAGCTGCGACTCTACCCAATGGTAACTTCAGTTCATGGATATTTGTAATAAATAAACATTAATTGCGCACACTTTATTTTGCAAAGTATGCGCTTCAAAAGCTATGAGAATAGCTCAACTTTGAATAAAAAAGCGAAAATGTGTGAGAATATGGTACCTACCAAGAAGTGGCACGAATCAGCTTTCAAGCAATTTGTACCCAAAACAATTAGTTTACAACTGAATCGATAAAGAACGCGTTGTATAAAACATTATATAACGCCTTCTTTATCGATTCAGTAGTAAATTTAACTGTGATAGTATTGAACGATAATATGCCGGCGTGGCGCAGTGGCTTAGCCATGAGTAGCAGCACTAAGGGCCGAGGGTTCAAATCCGGATCACGGAACAAGTATTTGTATGCCCTACAAATAATTGGTCCAGGTATGGATGATTGTCCTTGTGAAATTTATGAATATAAACTACCCCCACGATACAGGATAAAATCCTAGAGGAGGTAAAGAAAAAGAAAATAAAAGAAAGACGATAATATGATATTAATTTAACCGTTTAAGTGGTGACTATTCAATGCTCAAATAAAATTTATTTATAGGATAAAATATAACATAAACAAATTAAAAATTACAGTTGTATGAATAAAATAGTTCAACTGTTTATATTTTTGGAAGATGTCATTAATTTTTGAAAAAGTTTTATCCTTTTATTAATATAAATAAGTAAGTGACCACGTTTTTTTACGATAGCGCTACTTTGTCGATAAATTTATTGGTTCGATTAATTCTAAGTACAGTAACTGAAACTAATCGCACCAAAAACTTTGTCGACAACGAAAATCGATAATTTGCGATTTCCAGATATTTCCTTTGTATTCGCCTAATGATCTACCTTGATGCTAAATTTTAAGTCTTAAAGTAACCTAAAAGTGGGTTAGGCTTTTGATAAGTGTGTGAGTAAGAAGTAACAATCTATATAGCACTTATGAGTCTGTCGAGCTGCGGCAATGCGCGTTGGCCGACGAAAAACTGTTTATGAAGCAAAAGTGACCTAATGGCAGGGTGCAGACTGGTGCAGACCGTGAACTCTAAGGTCGTGGGTTCGAATTGGTCATTCGACTATTGTCGTGAACTACTCCTAATACAAACATTTTAAGTTTACCAGGAATTACAGGTTACAGGGAATATTAGTAATGTGAATAGCATTGCTAGTATTAAAAAAAATGTCTTAGACGTTTGATGACGAAGTTTTTCTTCACCAACGAGCACGTGTGTAATCAGCGCTTACAATTGCGATTATCAATGTCATTGATGCGGAGATCGAACTGTATTTTTTTAAGTCTATTTAATTTGAAGGCGGCTACAATAAGTACATTTTAATTGCTGTCAAGTGGTCATATGGTGACGCAACCTCTCGCAAATGATAGTTATTAACGACACAAATATAGACATCCGCAATATATGACAGTCATGATCATCTGGAAACCCCAACGACATTATAATCTGATGGTCCATGTGGGATATAGAGAATGTGCGTCGTTTCAATTCGTAACTTTTTGCTAGTATAATATACTACATTGTATCCTCACTTCGCGGAACTGTTACAAGAGATCCGATCATTTTTATGCAAGTAAACCATCTAACCTATTTCTGCCTGTAGCTGTGTTCGCACTACTACGTTCCAGTCTGAAGAGTATAGAGAGCCCGTATATATTACAGGCTCAGAGGTGCTCGCATCTGTAGACATTTTTGTTTAAAGTTGACTGTAGTTATCCATGACTGCAGTAGCCACTTATTATTAGGTCAAAAAAAAATCAAAATCAAAAATCTTTATTTTCGCTCCAGTCATACTTAAAATTTAATACATTGTTGGAACACTCCTTTTAAGTTAGAAAACTTGTGTTAGGAGGCTCCGCTCTTCCCGTCTTTCATTTATATAAATTAGTGTTTAGAACTTGGGTAACACATAGATTTTTGACTTATAGTGAAACTTATATTTCATTTTCATGATTTCATTACAGCCTTCACAAGTCCACTGCTGAACATGCAGGAAGTCAATGATGCAGGTGGCTCGGGACCGTGCTTTGTGGCATTCCGTGGGGAGGCCTATGTTCAGCAGTGAAACTTATATTATATAGTATTTTACAAAAAAATTCTGTAGGTGTTAGTTGTGTGATTATGTAGTGTACCTGTATGTAGTGTGTGCAAGTTGAGGTGTATTTAGTAAATTATTAATTATGAATAACAAGTTAAGTAATTATTTCTAAAAGTGTTTCGTTTTCGTTGTAATTTAAAGTGTTCAACCATTCTATTGTTTTCTTTTTAACTTCTATGCTATGCAATGGATATATGTATATATGTATTATACTTATTATTAGGTAGACTGTAAGATCGTTTGTAACTTCAATTTTAAATTTTCAATTCAAACGCGGTGGTGGTTAGTCGCGCACCATAGAGTGTAGTTTTTTTCTTATTTTTTTCTTAATGAAAAACGTTACCTCCACACTAGGATTTTCTCCTGTATCGTGGGGCAGTTTACATACATAAATTTAACAAGGACAAACATCCAGACCGGAACAATTATTTGTAGGCCATCATCATCATCATCATCATCATCATTACAGCCCTTCACAAGTCCACTGCTGAACATAGGCCTCCCAAAGGAATGCCACAAAGCACGGTCCTGAGCCACCCGCATCCATCGACTTCCTGCATGTCTTACCAGGTCGTCACTCCATCTAGTGGGGACGCCCTACACTTCGTCCGCCGGTACGAGGCCGCCACTCGAGAACCTTTTTCCCCATCGGTTGTCGGTTCTTCGAGCTATATGGCCGGCCATTGCCACTTCAGCTTACTAATCTGTTGGGCTATGTCGGTCACTCTGGTTCTACTGCGGATATCCTCATTTCTAAGTTTATCACGCAGTGAGACCCCGAGCATAGCCCTCTCCATAGCTCGCTGAGCGACCTTGAGCTTCCTCATCCGGCCAGCAGTGAAGGACCACGTCTCAGTTCCGTAGGTCATCACTGGCAACACGCACTGTTGTACAGCCTCGTTTTCAAGTTTTGAGGTATACCTGACGAGAAGATGTGCCGTAATTTCCCGAACGCTGCCCAGCCGAGTTGAATCCGTCGATTGACCTCTCGGTCGAAGTTGGACTTACCTAGTCGGACTATTTGTCCCAGGTAAACATATTCGTCAACAACTTCGAGCTTAGTGCTCCCAACAACTACCGGCATAGGTGTGACATGGACATTAAACATGATCTTTGTTTTGTCCATGTTCATCTTAAGACCTATCCGTTGGGAGGCACTATTGAGGTCATTGAGCATAGTGCTTAGGTCCTCCAGCGATTCTGCCATAGGACTATATCATCGGCAAATCGAAGGTGAGTGATGTACTCGCCATTGATGTTAATGCCGTATCCTTTCCAGTCCAGAAGCTTGAAAACGTCTTCCAATGCAGCGGTGAAGAGTTTCGGGGATATAACGTCACCCTGTCTTACACCTCTCTGCAGTTGGATAGGTTTTGTACTCTGGTGCTGTACTCGGATAGCCATCGTGGCCCTACTGTACAAGCACTTCAGCACTTCGATATACCGACAGTCAACTTGCACCGCTGAAGGGACTGCAGCACCATAAATTTCGACGGAATCAAAGGCTTTCTCATAGTCCACATACGCCAGACATAGTGGCAAATTGTACTCCTCGGACTTCTGTACAATTTGCCGAAGGGTATGTATGTGGTCTATGGTGCTAAAGCCCTTTCGGAAACCGGCTTGTTCGGGAGGCTGGAAGTCGTCGAGTCTGCGTGCGAGACGATTCGTAATGACTCTCGAAAACAGCACGTAGACGCGGCTCAGAAGGAAATCGGTCTGTAGTTCTTCAAGAGGCGTTGTCGCCTTTGAAGAACAAGACCACCACTTCTGCTCCACGCCTCCGGTGTAGTGCCACCATGTAGGACGGAATTAAAGAGCTTCTGAAGGACTTCAAGTACCGGTTTTCACCCGCTTTCAGAAGCTCCGCTGTAATTCCATCCTCGCCTGGGGCCTTGCCGTTTTAAGGTGCTGGAGAGCCATTCTAATCTCGCTCAGACTGACGTCCGGATATCATCGGAATAGTGTCGGATAAGACTCGCTCTTGGATCGTTACTCACTTGCGTGTGGCTCCAACGATGATGTGTACAGCTGCCCATAGAACCTCTCAATCTCACTCAAAATCTCAGGTGTCCGGAAACGACGCTGCCAGACTCGGTCTTCAGCTTCGACAGTTGGCTCTTTCTGGCAGACAGATCTCTGGCAAAGACTTTGGAGCCCTGGTTCCGCTCGATCGCTTCTTCAATACGAGCTGTATTGAAGTTGCGCAAATCCCGCCGCATGCATTTGGAGATCTGTCTGTTCAGTTGCCTGTATGCTATCAAATCTACTGAAGATTGCAGCTTCATTTCCCGTCTAACAGCCATGAGATTAAGAGTGATCGGAGAGTTTTGTGTTCTTCTGCGGCGGGTCTTACAAAACTTAGCTCCGACCGCATGGACAGTTTCCACGAGCTTGTCATTCATATCGTCCACTGCATTGCAATCTTCTAGGCACTGAAAACGGTTTTGTAACTCGAGCTGAAAGGTTTCGGGACTTTGGTTAGAGCACGAGGGACGGGCGTTGACTTCATTAGACGACACCTCTCAACAACGTTTGGGTTCAGTGTGCCTCTAACCATTCGGTGATCGCTACCAGTTTTCACCCTCGCGATCACTGAGACATCACTGAACAGTTGGCGTCTAGTCGTCATAATGAAGTCAATCTCATTTTTGTCGAACCGTCGGGGCTCGACCAGGTCCACTTCCTGTGGGGCCGCTTCTGGAAGAAGAGTTCATCATAAAGAGTCCCTCTTTCTCCATGAAGTCGGCCAGCTGCTGTATGGGTTCCGTTGCCTAATCCGAATTTCCCTACTTTCAGCTCACCGTTCTCTCTTGTGCCTAGCTTTGCGTTGAAGTCTCCCATTAACACCGTATAGTGGGTTTTAGAGAATGCATGGCTTTAGAGATATCCTCATACATTTCCTCCACCTCCTCATCGGGGTGTGCCGAAGTTGGTGCGTAAACCTGTATGACCTTCAGCGAATACCGTTTGGTGATTCTGAGTATAAGGTACGCAACCCTCGTCGACACCTCCCAATCTTTAACGTTGTTAACGAGAGACTTGTGGACGATAAATCCGACACCTCCTTGGGACAGATGGTCGCCCTCCCGGTGATAGAACAAGTTGCCGGATTCGAGGATTACCGTGTCCTCCCCTCTCTTCGGACCTCGGATAATCCTATAATATTCCAGCGCAACTTGTCTATCTCTTCCAACTCAGGATCTTCTCGTCAGTCCTCAGAGTGCGTGCGTTATAAGTTGCCAGGTCGAGTCGTCGTAGGTGGCAGCCGACCTCCACCGGAGATTCTTAGCACCCCTGCCCCGCCGTTACCATGGTCATACAAATACTTTTTCCGTGCGGGATTCGACCCGCGGCCCTTAGCGCAGCAACTCATTGCTAAGCCACTGCGCCACGGAGCCGTCAAATAAAAATAGTTATACAACTTAAGTGCACCATTTGCATGATGGGTGCACTCGTGAACCAGCCAATCAGCCGCCATGACGTAAATCCTGTCGCGAACCCCATACGATCAACTAGCGATCCCTTGAGGGCTCGCATACCCCACTCTTGGAAACCCTGGTGGAAATTGGTTGCAGGTGTCCTTAGACTGCTGTAGCCACTTATGATATCAGGTGGACTGTAAGATCGTTTGTCACATCGATTTTATAAAAATAAAAACTTTTCTGAGTTTTGTAGGTACTTAAATAATGATTATTACTTTTCAAGGCTTATGTGCAGCAGTGGACTTTTGAAAGAATGTAATGAATGAATGATTGAATGATATCATTATATGACAAGGTGTTTGTGTCATTGTTAGTAAGTTAGAAGTTCATAGTATTATTATAATCTACTTAAGGCGAGGATTTCCTACGTTAAAATGTTTTTAGCGCTCCTTTCTAAGCTGCTTACACATTAATTTGTCCAGCACGAAGGAAGCGGACGACATAAATTTATAGGAAATTAAGAATCTATACAAATAATTTGCCGATCGTGAATCTAATTTATTTAAACGCCTTTCATCTTATAGAAAAATATTACATAGTAATCGCTGAAAAACAAAACGAGAACTCGAACGTCAAATTGTTTCCCCAGCGATTAAATTATTATTTATTTATTTCGATTAATATAAAGTATTTTAAAAATCCGATCGATTATGCATTTAATTATTTCATGTATGAGTATTTTTCCGAGCATATACTATTTCAAGCAGTATCAATTCTCGAGCTTCAAGATCGTGTTATATTTTGTCCAACCTGACCTTAACAATAACGAAACAAATATTGCGGAACCATTCAGCAAAGAGCTTAACACACACCTGCCCATTTTGTAACACTCGCATGAGCGGTGAGACTGAGTAGGGATTTCCGAACGGTACTCTTTCGATCGAGGTATTTGGGACAACCAGCGGAGCGAGGCGATGTCGTAACTGGTCACCACGTAAACAAAACAAACAAATACCTTTCCTATTTCTTCACGATAAGGTCGTCGCTCGCACGAATTTATTGTCTTAGTATAATATCAACCAAGAAGGAAAGAGCTTGGAGGCGGTTAGTTGACATCAGATTTTTTTTTCTAGATTTGGAAGGTGCGACGAGGATCATGAAATTCTGGTTTGATTGGTCCATTAACTTTTGCAAAGTTACTATGAATAAGATTTACTGCGAAAGCTGTAAGTAGGCGCATTCCTTATATAATATAAATTACATTATACATTATGTAAGTAAATAATGTTTAATAATTTGTTGATTTTTATAAATGAGATTTGTTTTTTCAATGTTTTTTTTAAAACTGTGGTAGCACAGCGGCTTAGCGCTAGCAGTATATATCACGATGTACGAACAAACCGTATTCGATCCCCGGGGCAGCACCAATGTAATTTTTTCTTAACAATTGCATCATTTTCATATTATTTCGATACATTAAGAAGCTTTTTGCTCTGGTTTATACGTTACATATATTAAGAAGTGTTGCTTACTTGAATTATGTAACTTAAGTAAACTGGGTTAAAGTTTACGAAACATGTGAAGTAGAAACTGTAATGATACATTTAATCAAAAGTAAAGTAAAGTAGTAAGAAGATACGTCCCATGGTTGCTTATAATAATAAAGAATGTGCCAACTGTGTTACTTACCTAGAATGATGTTAAAGGCAACTAATGGGATATTGGTCCACTCTCTTTATCACTTTTTTTACAATTTTCAATCTATAACAATATTGTTTTCTTATATTTACGCGAAGACTATACATTAAATGAAACTATTTTTTTTCTAACTTCAAGATACTGTAAGCTCATTCTGCGTAGATCGGACCAAAAATTAATATTCAAAAACTGAAGGTAGCCGGGCTAACTATGACATCGGGACGTCAAACACCTCAGTACCCCCCGTGACCATGGATGCTGTAAATCACCCGAAACGTCGGGAATTAAAAAGTTAAAATTAAACGCGATATAATCCGTAAAAAATTAGTTTCATTTAATATACCAATATTTTTTTTAGCTAAAACTCGAACTACGTTTAGCTCTCTGCTCTTTCGATTCCATCGGGGATGACAGACGTGACGTTATGTATATATGTGTATATTTAAAGTAATGATACATATATGCCCCTTATGTATATAAATAGGCTTCTTCTCATTTCTGGGCCCGGGTCTAGGGCAAGGAAACGTCCGCCGTGTTGCTCTAATGAGCGTTTACGGTCTGCACATGTATATAAAATACTTAATATTTATAACTTCTCACACATGCAGGTTTCCTCGCAATGTTACACTTAACCGCCAAGCGTGTGATAAATCAGCGCTTAAAATTGTAATAACAATTTAATTGGTGGCGGCGGGTATCGAACCAGGGTTGCCCGAGTAGTGTGAAATTTACAGCGAGCGCATAACTTCTGAGCTAACACGGCTCTAATAATAATTGATCAATGAAATAACATTTATGCTGCTGAATACAAATTATTAGCTTATGCCGGGTTGCTATATTTAAAAACGTTTCGTTTTCTTTTACGAATTCTCTCTTTAACCGACTTCGAAAAGGAGGAGGTACTCAATTCGAGTGTATGTTTCTTTTGTATATGTTACGCGATATCTTCACAGGTTGCGAAATAATTTTGATGATTCCTATTTTATTAAATAGGTTATACTTCAAGGGTGGTCGCATATAAATTAGGAGAATAAATTCTACCCCTAAGGGTAACAAATAAATATTTTATTTTTTAGCAACTTGAAATCGGTTTTTAGTTTTTGTTAAACATTATATTTATTAAAACAAAATACCAGTTCGACTATTTATAAACCCTATAAAGTTTTTATTTTTTAATTTAAGTTAGTTGCTGAATGAATACTTTGTAATATAAACTGTTTATACATGCACCTCGTATGTAATAAAACGGATCGTTACGGAGAACGCAACGTTTCTTGAATATAGGAATCGAACATTAGTCGTGTAATGACGGCGGCGACTTCTTTCACTATATATCTACGCCCACATGTTCATCGGTAAAGGTTAGTCTTAATTTGGCTCATCTTCAAAATATCTACAATTTGGTTGATGAACTTCCGTCTAGGGCATCCCTTGCCGACTCTGCCACTCACTTCTGCGGCATGCTTTGTCACTCTTTCCTCGTTCATTCTTTCTATGCGTCTAAGCACGGAAGTATTTTCTTAATCATAGTCACAACGTCCTCTTGGAAACCCCACTTTTCTTTTATTACTTAATTTCGCACCCTATCATTCTTACCATTCATTTATAATAGTGCAATAAAAATACGTATATGCTATGTGTTATCATATCTTAATATGTTGCGTGCTGCACTGTATTATATTAATATAATTTTAATTTTAAACTATATTATGAAACTAGTTACGAGTTAGTGGAGTTTTTTATCCCATGGTTGTCGTAAGAAGCGATAAAGGGAAACAAACCAAGGAATGGAGACCAGCATCTTCCTAATAACAACTAAAAAATTAAAATGCGCTTCAGTCATGCAAATACGTTGTCAATCCGGCCGGCCAAGCGTGGCAACTATAGTAAATATTCCCCCCTATGAAGCAATCTATAGGGGAGGCTTATGTTCAGCAGTGGACTTTTGATAGACTGTATAGGCAACGGTATAATAACTTCATTATCTACCGACTTCAAAAAGGAGAAGGTACTCAATTCGACTGTATGTTTTTTTTTATGTGTGTTACCTCATAACTTTATTCTACGTGACCCGATTTCAATGTTTCTTTTTTATTTGAAAGCTGGTGCTTCTCATGTGGTCCTATATAAATTGATCAAGGTCTGACCAGTAGTTTTTGAGTTATCCATAATAATATATATTGAAGTCGGTTGTACAAAATTTTATATTTTAAATTATATTATCTACAACTATGACCGCTATTACATTAACATATGTACAAAATAAACTGTCATAGTTTTTTTTATATTACTATTAAATACATATATATTTATGATCATTTACATAGTAGCGGCCTAAGTTATCGGAATCATTTATAGATGTTCTAATTCGGAACAAGAACATAGCCACCCCAATTTCCCTTTCGCTTAATCCACCCTTCGCTTTCAAAATGGCGACAGAACGAGGTGGCGATGTAGAGACAGAGTTTGGGATATAAAAAAGCTTAGTCGATTGGGCGCTTGCGCGACGAAAGCACGTTTTAATTACGTGAGAATAATGACTTTTCTTCATTTAAGAATTAATATAGTTACCAAAATGTTATAACGAAGTGATAAGAGTTTACTAAGTGTTACAATATGTCTTCCATTGTGATATTAGAATGTGAAGAATTTACCTTGATTTAAAAGGTACGTACTATAAAATTCTGTTCATCAAAAATAAACCAACCAGTGTATTTATTTCAACTTAATTCGTAGGAATATTGTTACATTTTGCAAAACAGCGGTGTACTTACTTTCGCTTTACTGTACCTTTTCCATCGTAAAGCAATTGAAGATTAAAATGCCTGACGGAGGCATTCTTGATCTATAAAATTGTAAGAATATTAAATACTTTATTTACATTGAATGCCTTGTATATGTGATATTGTATTATACAGAAATTATGAAGATAATTAAAATGTACTTAGAAATTACATAACTCGCAAAAACTCAATAGATTATATTATTATATGATTATATAGATTAGAATAAATAATAAATCAGTGCCATCTCAAGAAAATTTTTGCCACATAACCAATATGTAAAGCATATATTTTCTAAGATAAGTTAAAGTAAGAAAATCAGTCGCATTATAATTTAAAGTGTTAGTTTTTTAACGTTTATGTAATATACATAACAATTTAAAATATCATTAAATTTAATCTATTTATCGTGGTGAAGTGACGAGAACGCTGGCTGTGGTCCCTCGCTGAATTCAGTGAGCCTTTAGGCAAAAAACAATCCTCTTGTCACCAGTTCACCAGCGGCGACGACCTGTCAAGAATGTAGTTCCTTTACAAACTCAATCGTATGTCGATCATTTTGTTTATTTGATCGCAGATTTATTAGAAAGATATAAGGATTCTATTTTTTGCACAGAAAAAAACATATATTCGATAAGCCGTTGCAATCAACATTATTGTATGAATCATGCAATGCCAAAAATATTGCGGGCTTATTAAGGAAGCTTATAAATTTGAAGCATACAAAAACATACAAAAAGGACATTGCTCTGCGCTCATACATTGTTCGCCCTGGAACCAAGAGCATCGGAAAATTATGTGATGCATTTTCGATAATTAGTAAATTCCTATGTGATCGTATTTTTATAGCGGACTAGCTGCAGAATAGATATATTTCAAAAATAGTATCAGATTTTGAGGTTATAATCAAACACGAACATTATGGTTTTCATAGCTCGAGTAATTTTAAGAAACTGAAAACAATATCCAAAACATTTAGCTATTTTTAGTTCCTACCTAGATAATTGGGTATAGTTTTTGTTCTAAAGACTAAATGTAAGTAAGTGCAACGTATAAATGTATAGAATATAGTCGCGTCTACTATCTAGTGCATTTGCAAGCGTGTGCGTCTGGACGGCACTGTTAAAACGCGTGACTATGAAACCAGCTTTACCAATTAGATAGTAAGTTGTTTTTAAACCTACATTAACTTATTATTTTTGAATTAGAAATAAAACACAGATTTAATTTCATGTTTATTGTTCATCGTCTAAATACATCACGAGACTGAATATGCAGACAAAGTAGAAATGTAATTACAGAAAGAGGTGCAGTCCATTGTTGTACACAGTGACGAATCTCTTCATCTTCCAAGAACATAGAACCAACAGCAGAGCCACAATTTACATAAAATATATTTTCCATTACGTATGCGTAAGTCCGTTTATGAGTGCCAGGTTATCGTTTGAGCGGTACATAGTTACGAAAATCACAGCCAGGTAAATCGTTTTTGAAATCAGTCAGAGTCCGTTAAAATAGCCAAGTCGTAATATTCAATAGATAGTCCCGAAAGTCCCCAAAATACACCGATATAATTACGAAGAGCGAGTGACAGCGACGCCAATGTAATTGACAGAGTGAGAGACCATAGACTTAAAATAAACTGGCGTATTCTAAGTCTATGTGAGAGCAGTGACAAGTTACAAGTGACCATTTAGTGAAGTCAAAATAGGTGCTAAATACGATACGATTTATCGATATTTAATATGGCCATACGTTACAAACAGTATAACATCAACTTTTGTCATACGATAATATTGATACCATAACAAGTATAATTTACTTATAATGACACTTCTTCTCTACTTCTACTATACTTGTAACAATATTAATAATAACATGTAGTCTACAATATTGCTTTTTTTAAAGAAAACATTTATAATTCATGAAGTAACAATACGTGTTTTTTTTTTACATTCATCATCATTACAGTCCTTCACAAGTCCACTGCTGAACATAGGCCTCCCCCAAGGAATGCCACAAAGCACGGTCCCGAGCCACCTGCATCCAATGACTTCCTGCATATCTTACCAGGTCGTCACACCATCCAGTGGGGGACGCCCTACACTTCGCCTGCCGGTACGAGGCTGCCACTCGATAACCTTTCTTCTCTATCGGTTGTCGGTTCTTCAAGCTATATGGCCGGGCCCATTGCCACTTCAGCATACTAATTCTTTGGGCTATGTCGGTTACTCTGGTTCTACTGTGGATATCCTCGTTTTTAAGTCTATCACGCAGAGAAACGCCGAGCATAGCCCTCTCCATAGCTCGCTGAGCGACTTTGAGCTTCCTTATACGGCAAGAAGTGAAGGACCACGTCTCAGATCCATAGGTCATCACTGGCAATACGCACTGGTTGTACAATCTAGTTTTGAGGTTTTGAGGTGTCTGACGAGAAGATGTGTCATAATCTCCCGAACGCTGCCCAGCAAAGTTGGACTTACCTAGTCGGACTATTTATCCCAGGTAAACATATTCGTCAACAACTTTGAGCTTAGTGCTTCCAACTACTACCAGCATAGGTGTGACATGGACGTTAAACATGATTTTTGTTTTGTCCATGTTCATCTTAAGACCTATCCGTTGGGAGACACTATTGAGGTCATTGAGCATAGTGCTTAGGTCCTCCAGCGATTCTGCCATAAGGACTATATCGTCGGCAAATCGAAGGTAAGTGATGTACTCACCATTGACGTTCATACCGTATCATTTCCAGTCCAGTAGCTTGAAAACGTCTTCCAATGCAGCGGTGAAGAGTACGTCACCCTCTCTTACACCTCTCTATATTAATTGTCGTAAATTCGTAAGTGATCGTTTATTTAGAAGTAAACCACACACTTTTCTAAACGATCATTAGAAAACCCTGAATAATAATGATCATGATGAAATATGTAGGTTTGTTCACTACAGCATTATTCTAACTACCTATAATTTAAAATCGAGTATGACCTCATTCATTACGTATGGGTTTTTTAAATCATACTTTAAGGGAATAATAAGAAAGGAAAGGTATTGAATGTTTTTATTCAAGCTTCTATTTTCACTTTATTCGAAATAAATTCAAAATGTGATTCAGATTAAAAAATATGCAACATTGGGCATCCTTAATCATTTTTCGACACCACATGACGTTTGGCACAGATGAAACTGTTAATTGCAATTTTAAGTGCTGATTTACCATGTGCTCGGCGGTGAAGGAAAACATCGTGATGAAACCTGTATGTCTGAGAAATAAGAAAAAAATATATTTCAAAGACATGTGAAGTTAGCCAACACGCATTGGGGCAGCGCGACGGACATTTCCTTGCTCTAAAACCCTCTCAGAAGTGAGAGGAGGCCCTGTGCAAAGAATTGGGACGTATATTTATATTTATTATAGGCTGTAACTTAAACTTAAACTTAACATCTGGTTTCTTAAAAAAATACATTCTCTTCGAATAAAACCAAGTAGATTTGACGTCTCAGTCACTATGGTGTCACCACTGAGGACTAAGAGAGAATTCCGCGTTACCAGAAAAAGGGTCTCCAGTTCTTTACAATCATCATACGAAACAGCAGCATTGAGGTGGTATTGCACGCAAGAATTCTGTGAGAGCTTGTTCCTTCTCCGATTGAGCCGATACATTCGTAATATTCTTGTAAAACGTACCATACTTGTATATAAGTAAACTATATATATATATATATATATATATATATATATATATATATATATATATATATAAGTAAACTATATATATATATATATATATATATATATATATATATATATATATATATATATATATATATATATATATATAGTTTACTTACCTTGAAAAATGTATTATAATAATTGTTTTTATTGTATTATTATATAGTCTATTTCCACCACTACTGGATTGACTGGTATAAAATACCTCATGGCATTAAGTACGCCCTTTGTATTCTTTTGTAATAGCCAATCATCATTTATTTATATAAATTTTAAATATACAATATTTGTTACCATAATAAAAACACTAAAACTAAAATCTAAAATAATAATTGTCTACTTATATACCTTAAATACAAGTACTTTTATATTATAACAAAAAGGCGTCAAAAGGATAAATAAAATATTATAATGTGATGGTCTCAGAAGATATTTTAGGAGTATATTCAATATGTAGTTGATTTTGGATACCATAGAAGTCTTAAATATAAATTATTTATTTTCGTTGTAGAGACACCTCCCCCATAGATTGCCTCATATTTATTCATATTATATCTCATAGGGGGGTAGTTGTCATAGTTGCAATTTTTTATTTTTAGTTATTATTAGGAAGACGCTTCCGTCTATCTTTTCTCGTTTCCCTCAGTCGCCTCTTACGACACCCACGAGTTGATATGCGATAGTATTCGTAGAGCCACTCTGCAGATATAATGTATTGTCGCTAACAAATGGGTAACCAATGCTTGACCAAGTAAGGACCGTGATATCACAGGACGCTAGCGTTAAATAGTAGCCTGATGCTGCTGTTTAATGTAGTGGGTGAAGAGAACCGAAGTCTATAAATAGGTCACTAGGCCATCCATCTTAGGCTTTAGTGGTATCTGTGTTATGATTCTTAATCGAAATATATGCCGGCTCCACAGCTTCCACTTACCAACAGGACACTTTTCTATAATACTGAGTTGCAACTTTATAATCCATAATGAAATGTCACATTACATAAAGTTTAAGTAGGGTACTGTTACTTAATCATCGTTGGTCTATAATCAAAAATGACATTTCACAGATACACAGTGGCCATTATACAACAGTCATCTTTAATTTTTTTTAATATTAGAGGTAAAAGGTAATATTTTATATATTTTTTTCAATTCCATAAATATTTATTTACATAACATAATATACAATATTTTATTATATACAATATTAAAAACTATAATAAAAAAAACTAAAACTAGTAATTTAATTATCAAACAGTTCTACTGCACGCGGTATCGTGCCAAGAACGCTGCGTTTCCCCGCTGAATGGCTATATTTAGCCTTTGAGCGAGAAAAGAGCCAGCCCTCTTATCACCAGCAGCAACGACCAGCCGCGGATGGAGTTCCTTTAAGAACTTCAACGCACGTGGACCCCACGGACCGATAGTCTCTACAGCAAATGGCACAAATATGTAGTCATCTCTCAGAGACTCATTAAATTTAAAAATATTTTTATTCAATTCAGTAAAAATACTTTATATTCAGTCATCCTCAATTTTAATTTAAAAAAAAACCACTAACTTTGTGTTTGCCGCAAGGTTAATTACACCTTTAAAGAATATGAATTTTTTACAATTTTTGGCATAAGAGTGACGAGTGACGCTAAATAATTATCCTTTATGAAAAAGTAAATACCGACTGCAGACAATTAATCACAATTATTAGTTTTTGAAAACTGTTTTAGCTTTATATAACGGTTTTAGTTTATTTACTAGTGTGTGTACTAATACTTGACCATTTTTAGTGGATTAAGCAATATCTGTCAACCTCTTGGGGAATGTGATCACTCTTGCGGTAAAGTCTATTTAATTTAAAAAAAATTAAATCGCTTCACTAATGGGGAAAATATCGCTTTATATACATAATATAAAAATACAATCATATTGACAATTTCAAGTCACCTAAAAATTAGAGCTACTCGTACACAACAGTTTGTAGTCTCATAGAAACCAATTTGCTCAAAAAAATCTATAAAAGAACTTTTAGACTTCCAATATACGGCCAAAAAATGTTAATTAAATAAGTGTGTAATATTCTGATAGTCCTATGGGACAGCAATGTAACACTACCGTAGAGAAATCGGGCGTAGGGCCAACGACTTAACGTGCTCTCCGTGGTACAGAATATCTTGACGGAATAAATCAATAACTGATTTATTTTGGCCCGACTCGGGATTCAAGCCCGGGACCTCATTATCAGCAGTCGCGTTTACGACCGTTAAACTAACGAGGCAGTCAGACAAGTGTGTACTAATACTTAAAATTTAAACTACAATACCACGGACCTTACGAAACACAACAACATTAAGCTGCTATTTTAGGCTGGTATTCTCTGAGAGCGGGGTCCTTCCTCGGTCGAGCTAACTTATTCGTGCTGCACATAGTATAGCTGCAGCATAGCTCTTCCACGTACAAACTGACTAGTGCGATAAATCTTCTATATCAGTCATTACAAAAATATAGCCCATCCATCATTATAATATCTCTCGTCGTCCAATAACAAAATGTGTGACACCTATAATTCACTCTGTGGTATGTGTTGGTTACTCTGGTTCTTTTTTTTTATAGGATAAGGGTAACAAACGAACACACAGTCCACCTGATGGTAAGTGGTTGCTGCGGCCCATGGACATCTACATCTATCCTCTATTACAAATCAAAATGCAGATGCGTTGTCACCCGTGAGGACTAAGATGGAATGCCTCATTTCCAGTAAAAAGGGTCTCCGGTTCTCTACACTCACCATACGAAACGCAGCAGCGTTAAGCTGCTATTTTACGTTGGTATTATGTAAGAGCGTGGTCACCATAGTCAAGCTGACCCATTCGTGCTACAACTATACTACTAAGTTTATCACGCAGAGAAACCCCGAGCACAGCCCTCTCCATAGCTCGCCGAGATACCTTGAGCTTCCTCATATATCATCACTGGCAACACGCACTGGTTATATACATATCCCTAGATTAAGCCTAATTTCAATAGAAATGTTATAATGTGTGCACTGCTGGTGTCCTATGAATAAATAATTAAGATTTTATTACCTACTCATAGGATAGAGTTTAGTAAATAAATGATGATGCTGCCGGTATATGCGTTTAAAATTACGTTCTTTTTAACTCACGCTCGCTGGCACGTAGTTTCTAATTAAATATTTCTTTTACTATTTCTGTTTGCGTAAATTGATTTTGAGTCTGGCCCACTAGCTTACCCTTAGTTTTGTGGCATTATATAACACATATCTATTGCCGCATTATTGGAAAGGTCAATGTACGATAGTACCAAAAGGCTCAAATGTCTAATAGTAGACTTAAGCGGGCTATTGATGTGATGTTGTCTGATATGAATTGATCACCATTTCCCCGATTAAGAACGTTATTTTAATTATAATATATGCTCCATATTCATTGCCGCATATTTTAAGTACCTTGTTTAAGATTACATACAGTAAGAAGGCCTTGTCAGATTTGAAACGCTGAAAGAATAGCGTCATAGGTATGTACATACGCTCTTATATCCTGGCCTTTGTTTAACTACAGATCGTGTCTATCTACCCTCAGGGAGGGAAGAATGAGTTTTATGAATATTTAGTAGTAAGTATTGTCGAAGACGATTATATGTATTTTTGAAGCCGTGGCTAAAGGACTAAACGCTCGCTGTAAATTTTACAGTACGCGAGCGATCCGGGTTTGTTCCCTGCCGGCACCAATATTAATTGCAATATTAAGATGGATTTTTTTTGCTTATTATCGCGTGCTTGGCAGTGAAGGAAAACACCGTGAGGAAACCTGCATGTCTGAGAAATCAAAAAAGTTTTAAGACAGTCCGCACAACACGCATTGGGGCGGCGCGGCGGACATTCCTTGCCCTAAAACCCTCTTAGAAATGAGAGGAGGCCTACGCCCAGCAGTGAGACATAATATATAGGCTGTAACTTTACTTTACTATTTAGAATTTATTTCTTGGATCCTGTTCCACAATATCCTGCGTTTTATGTTTTATGAATTTAATGTAAGTAGGGGTTATTACAGAGAATGGCGTGAGGCTGGCATCCGCGTTTCACCTCTCACGTAAGTTAAATTGGTTCCACTCGTTGAATAATCTGTTACTGATTTTGCAAACTGTTAAGTAGTAACTAAATGGAACAATTAATCTGATGGGACTTTTCCGCATTTGTCTTAAAAATGATACGCAATACTTCGTCCAATAATTTGAATGCAGTTTTAATGCTTCACCTTTAGTTATCAAAACTATACGATGGTAATGAAAATCTCTAATTTCATACTGATTTTGAAGTAAGTTTAAAAAATAGAAGCAGTCTACTAGATGGGTTGTTGACGCTGGGGCCTATAAATATAAATAATATAAATCTATTCAGGATTGAGTATCAAAATGTAGAGATGCGTGGTCGACCCTGATAAGATGGAATACCTCATTACCAGTAAAAGGTGCCCTGGTTCTCTTTTACTTATTAATGGCATTCTCGTGAAACAATTATTTATAGAAGTTACACAGGAGTGGAAAATAAATTTCAAGCTAGTTTATACATACTATTTTATTTTCACACGGATCTTAGCCAATTATTTTACATCCTTAACAATAAAATTATACAAAGCAGCTTTTAAAGCTCCTGTTCTGTGAGAGTAGGGTCTCTGGTTAAGCCAAACAATTCATGCTGCATTCATAATACAACTAGTGTGGCAATGACACGTTTCAGTTAAAATAGCTTTATAACGAAACATAAACCGCCTTTTCCACCACATCATGGGCGGCGGTGAACAATTACGACTACCATTAGTTGAGCCGCATGCTCGTTTGCCCCCTCTTCTATAAAAAAGAAACTACATACTTTTGTTTACTAAGAACTCCATCACCATAATAGGCTCATCATTTTCTAGACAGAAGGACGTGTCTGCCTTGGAAATAAGGTAATATTAGAGTTTGATAAAACTCTAACAACGGGCTTTGATCATGAGCTGTGATGATCCTAATGAGAATACTAGCTCTTGGTCATCAAATTATTTTAGTTTCATCGTTTCTTCATATTTCTGCATAGTTTAAGATTATTTAGACGTCTGGGAGAGGGTAAAAACTGAATTTTAAAATTCCATTACAATCATACATACAATATTCAGCACCATTCAGCTAGAGCCTAGAGCTAATTTGCATAAAGGCTTTTGCCACCTAGCAGCAGTGCACTCAATATGCAGCTATAGAATCAAAAAAGTAAAGCCTAGACTTTAGTTACTTTAGTACTTGCATGTTCTCGAAATAATTTTAATTTCTAATATAAAATTGGAACTCTTTGTCTTTGGAACTCCTTTTTCGAAACAGACGTATATTCATAGTTATTTGTATGTACTAATTATGTATGTATAATAATATGTATATATTTATATATATGTATTTATTTGTATGTCTGTATATATTTGTATACATGTATGTATAGGTTATATTTGTAGTTTATTTATTAGTATATATTACGTAGTTAATTATACTTTTTATTTTGTTTTTTATTCTATATTGCTACAGCTACGTCAAAATCTTATCTCACCACTCCATGGGTAGAGAATGCCTCAAGGCATTAAGTCCGACCTTTGTATTCTTTTGTTTTAAGGAATGCAATAGCGAATAAATAAATAAATAAATTTCCTTGCAACGTGACATTCGCCGCCGATCACCTGCTAAATCTCAACGGTATCTAGTTTGGGTTGCTTGGATTGTGCAGCTCCTGGAATTAGAGGTCTCGGAGAAAGGTGCGCCTTGTGGTTCTGGTGCGCCTTACCTGAGAAGGGGAAGAGGGAGTAGTTGTTTTCTCCCGAGAAGGGGCTGCCATGGGGCGGCTGGCGACGGTGAGGCCGCAGATGTGTGCGAAAGCGTTCAGCCTGTCAATGTGCGGCGAAGGTGGAACACCATGGGATTTTAGTCGGTGCGAGTCTGACATAACCCGTCGATGCCCCCACGAGGCGGGTATGCGTAGGCATTTCCCCGTCTAAAACAACCCCTAATTTACTACGGTTCACTCACAGAATTCTAACATAAATATCAATATAAGTACGGTACTTAATATTCTCGAGCCCGTAAAAGTCTTCCCATTGTAGGGCGGATTTGCCTTAATCGACACGATTGTCCGGTATATTGACAATCGTAATACCAACGTAGCACTGTTTGACTTTCTGTTGTAACTTTCAAATTTATTTCAAAAGAAATCGATGACGTGGTACGGTGCAATCCCTGTTAAACCTCAGGTTAAAACATTTTATTGCTTTAAATCCTCATAAAACTTCAACAATTTTGTTTTTATTTTCCAGGTATCACCAAAAAGGTTCTCAGAAATGCGTGGGAGCCCTTTATGATAGTTAGGAATTGAACACGCGACCTGAACCGGATACAGCAAAAATGGCACTGTCAAATAACACCATTTCGCAGACCTACAATCGGATATTTGTAGAACTGGCCGGTAAGATTTTCTCAGAAGTAATTTAAAGCAAAAGTAAGCAAGCGATGTGAAAATTAAAATATACGCAATTTTTAAGCTACCTCTGATGATGCTGATCACCATTACTATTCTGTGCAAATTTCACGCAATGGTAATGGTGATCAGCATTACCAGGTTCAGTGTTTTTGAATGGAATATCCCCCTTCAATCGGTTGTTGGAGTACATTTTTACCAACAGGTGAGTTTGGTATTTAGAGAACAGCTGACATGTTCTGTCTTCTTACTACATAGTAGTTAATAGTAAGAGTAACTTAATGCAATGAAACAGCATGCAATTTTCCAGAAGTTTTCTTCCTCCCACGACTTTCGGGTATGATAGCATATAGCTACCAACGGTTATTCCGGACCAATACGATACATGAACTTTCATGAAAAGAGCCTAGTAATTTGTAAAAGCCCGGCATCAACGTACCTGCGATTCCCCTAGTGTTGCAGCAATTCATGGGCGACGGTAGTAACTTTCCATCAGCTTATCCATATACTCGTGTGTTCTCTCTTCTATAAAAAGGGATCCGTAAAAAGGGGAACGTAATAAGTGCGAAAAAACAAATGATTTCTTTTTGCTGTAGATATGGGTGTGTTGGTTCTTATAATATGAAACGGCTTCCAGGATCACCTCGCAAAAGTTTTCATCGAATATGGGTCGATTTCTTTTAATGAAAGTGTCAAATAAACTTACACTTCACCTGATGGTAAGTGGCTACTGCAGCCCATGGACACCTGCAACCAACTTCAAACATTAATTTAAAATTAAGAATTTCGTACAACCGACTTTAATATAAATTATTAAGAATAACTCAAAAACTATTGCTTAGACCTAGATCAAATTTATATGGGACTAAACGAGAAGCACCAGCTTTCAAATAAAAAAAAGAATCATCGAAACTGGTTCACCCAGAAAGAAATTATGAGGTAACACACATAAAAAAACATACAGTCGAATTGAGTACCTCCTCCTATTAGAAGTCGGTAGAAAAGGGCTACAGATTCAATGATTTCGAACATATTTGGAAGTTTATTCCTTTTGCGGTAGGGATTACGTTTTTTTTTTTTTTATATTAATAAAATCCAGTAATTAACCTAAAATACATTCTATGAGGCATGTCATTTTAGTTCTTAGAGGTGGCCTTCTTTTAAATTCGAATGCACTTGTCCATGGACTACAGTAGCTACTTACTGTCAGGTCGTCTAATATTGTCAGGTCACTCTAATATTGTTAAAAAAATCGTCGTCAAAGTCGACTAGGAGGAATATAAAAAGCAAGATTTAATCAAGACATTAAAACATCAAGATAAAAACAAGCGGCATGTTAAGCTAAGCGCTCACCGTAAATTTCACAGTACGTGAGCAAGCTCCGCGCCGGCACCAATAAAATTGTTAATTGCAAGTTTTAAGTGCTGATGTTTTCCTTTACCACATGCTCTGCGGTAAAGAAAATCTCATCGCGAGGATATCCGCATCACTGAGAAGTAAAAGTATTTCGAAAACATGGTCCGTGGTAAAGGAAAACATCTTGAGGAAATTCGCATCACTGAGAAGTAAAAGTATTTCGAAAACATAATCCGCTAACACGTTCTGGAGAACAGCGGCCGGCGGACTCATTGCTCCATAACTCTCAAAATGAAAGAAAGCCAGTACCCAGCAGTGAGATGAATATAAGCTGTACCTTTACTTTACTTTTTTAACCAAGATTTAAAAAATCACAACATTAAAAACTTTGTAGTTTATGGTTTTTTTTTTTAATAGAAATAGGGTGACAAACGAGCATATTGTCCACCTGATGGTAAGTGGTGGCTGTGGCCCATAGACATCTACATCTATCCTCGTTTGTGAATCAAAATGCAGATGCGTTGTCAGCCTTGAGGACTAAGATGGAATGCCTCTTGTCCAGTAAAAAAGGTCTCCGGTTCTCTACACTCACCATACGAAACACAGCAGCATTAAGCTGCTATTTTACGCTGGTATTCTGTGAGAGCGTAAATATAGCTGCAGCGTGGCTCTACCACGTTCCACAAACGTGGTGTACGTAGATCCCTCCCGTCACTTTACATTTATGAAGTTGGCATGTTTGTCTTTAAAAATAAGCCACTGTTTATTAAAGCACGTGATATATATATTCGGGTAGAATCCACTAGTTAGTCTGTGATATATATCCCCGAAACCGACGTGACCCAGACAAACTAGTTCTAGATGTAATTCCAAGATTCGTTAAATACAACAAAAATTGCCTAAATATGTGTATAAAATATATAATAAACTACCTAAAGAATTTAAATTATTAAGCGAAAGATTATATAAGAAAAATTTGTTTAATTGGTTAAAAACCGAATGTTTTTATGACATAAAAGATTTTCTAGATAGTAATTAATTAATATTGTTGATTGTGTATTTGCATACTATGTACTATTGTTAGCAAAACACGAATTCACTAGATAAATTGTAACATCTCATACCGTGATTCCTGCAAATAAAGATTTATGATTTATGATCCTATTACTTGAATAGTTAAAAGTGAGTTTATCAGTTGACGTTTTAAAGCAGTATTACGCTTAACACGCGGTCATTCATATTACAAGTGTAGCCATTTAAGGCTATATTTACTTTCACTTCAGTAGCGCCGTGTAACTAATTACCAGCCGCATGTTCTCGTTTATCTTATTCTTAAGTATGTTTTCAAATAAATACGGTTAATTGTTATTTAATTGAAATAAAATTAATATTCGTGTTGCTTAAGTAATTATCATTATTGTAACAAATTATTAGTAAGAAATGCCGAGATTTTCCATTAATTTAGTAAAGTACGTGTATAGTTATAATAATAATTAAATAACATAAATTATGAAATATATAAAACATAATTTCCGAATTAGAGTGACATGGTGAGAGAGTGTGGTTTGCAAGACGATGTTGTGACCAGGATTAAGAAAGGAATGCTTCGGTGGTTTGGTCATGTAGGAAGAATGAATGAGGAAAGAGTGACAAAGCAAATTTATGTTGCAGAGGTGAACGGCAGAGTCGGGAAGGGACGCCCTAGGTGAAAGTTTATCGACCAAATTGGCGATATATTGAAAATGGGCCAAATTAAGAGTACCCTTAACCGACGAGCGTGTATGCGTAGGTATATGGATGTGGAGGAGGCAGGCGTGAGTGTTTATGTATGTATAAAACATAATTTGTATGTACCTACTACATACAAATTCTCAGTTTTATATTTTTAAACAAACTCTGCTATAATTGTCGTAGAAATATTAATTAAACATATTTAACAATAAATAATATTAAAATCATTTTACGAGGATAGATGTAGATTAGACATCTACATCTATCCTCGTTTGTGAATCAAAATGCAGATGCGTTGTCAGCCTTGAGGACTAAGATGGAATGCCTCTTTTCCAGTAAAAAGGGTCTCCTGTTCTCTACACTCACCATACGAAACACAGCAGCGTTAAGGTGCTATTTTACGCTGGTATTCTGTGAGAGCGTGATCCTTCCCCGGTCGAGCCGACCCATTCGTGCTACAACTATATAAGTAATATAGCTGCAGCATGGCTCTACCACGGTATTATTTATACCAGGTATTCTATTTTGGACCTCAGGTGCACCAGTGCATCTACATCTCGATTCGAGGATAGATGAAGAACTGGTAAAAAGTTATTGTATGATTTGGATGTAGATTATACAGCTAGTCTCTACTAATAACGTAGTTTTAAAAAACATGCTTTTAGATGTTTTCTGGATACATATATTTTTTAACGAAGACATAAAATTAAACATTTTTTATAGAATAAGGGTGACAAGCGAGAGCACAGTTCACCTGGTGGCCTCTATTAAAAATCGAAATGCAGATGCGTAGTCGTGCTGCAGCCGTAACGTAGTAGCAGCATGGCTCTACCACGTGTAAAATACAACTTTTGTTCTGTTTTTGAACGCTTGTGTGTGTGTGTTTGTTTGTTTGCGTACGTGTGTGCATGCGTACATTCATATGTATGTGCGTGTCTGCGTGGTTGCGTGCATGTGTGCGAGTGTGTATGCGTGTGCCTGATTAGGTTTTCATTAGCCTATCTTCAAACCTTAATTACCCCAATCGCACTCTCTAATCATTTTTGAAATTACCGCACACAAACTAATTATCTTGATTTGTATGCAAGAAATCTGCAAATGCTGGTTTTTGATTTTCGGACAGCTATTTGTGTGATATTTTAACATTAGATGTTGACTTTTATCTGTAAGTTCAAGTAAAAACTTCAACTTTCTTTTTTAGTATTGCAAAAGTAGAAAATAACGGTTTATTAGATAAATTAATTTTTTAACACATTGACACACTTCATGTAATAAATTAAGTACTTACATAAGCTTATAATAAATTAAGTACTTTATAAATTAATTACGTAATTAAAAAAATATTTTTTTATTTAATTTGATAGATGCATTGATTGACTCGGCCATTGTTTATAATTAAAAAAAAAATAAGTTATGAATGATACGAATAATAAAACGATGAACAATAAATTTTTCAATATTTTTAACACAAAATATCTTATATAAAACTTATTTTAAATTTTATATAAGATATTTTGTATATATATATAACTTATTTTAAATCATTAAATATCTTTTTTAAAGGATCTTAAGGTTTAAAACTACTTTACGGAAATTATCGCGTCTAATTTTACTTTTATTTGAATTCCCGACGTTTCGGGTGCTTTGCAGTATCCATGGGTGGACTTTAGTGTTTGACGTCCCGATATCAAAGTTAACCCGGAGTACTTTCAGCTTTTTAAATATTAATTTTGGTCCGATATATGCAGAATAAGCTTAATTTATCTTGAAATCTTGAAGTGGTATACTTAGGTTTAGTTTTAATTTTATTAATTACATGAACCCAACCTAGTCTCCTTCACTATTGAAATTACGATATTTTTTAATTTAAATATCCTCACGTATAATGCTTGGTAAAAATCAATGTTCTTTCGCGAGGATTTGTGGTCTATCAAATCTGACGTAATAGTGGAGGCCGTCTAGGATATGATCACAGACTGCAGACTTCCCGGGGCGTTGTTTTTCCACGTCAGGTATATGTTCCTAACATTATACATACTATTCATATTACACTTGACAGATAGTAAGAACTGACTAATCTTCTTCAGTGGCTGTAGAATGTTCAAATATAAGTTCGCTTTAAGATGTAGCCAATCTTGTCTGTGACTGCTCTAATATATGTATTATGGTAGTACAGCAGACACACGCTCGATTGTGGCCGGTTTCACTCGGTCACTGTGACGTAGGCGTGGAACCCAAATCATGACTTTTCGATGTACTGAAGTTCGGCAGCCAAGTGTTTGCTGTCACAGATCAAGTGCCTATAAGAAGAAAAGGAGGAAGATATGAAATAATTAATAAAACATCATTAGCCAACCTCTAACAAGCGTAGCGCAATGAAAAGAATGTAAAAGAGAAAAAAATAATTAACATCGCACTCGATTGTTAAGTGTCCTCTATAACATTCGGTACAAAATATTATCGCCCTCATATTTAAAAGGTAGATCTTCCTTCGCCTATTCTTCTGATAAAATATGCGGATCCCTCCTAAAAACTCTTCTTAACTTCCCTAATCATACTTTCGGGTAATTACATGTTTTAATGAACATGGTGCATGTACTTTTTCGGGCATAGCAATATATATATAAGAGAGAGAGGCTGACAACTAAAACGTTTTGCCTTCTTAGTATCCCTTGACGGTACAATAAGTTTGATTACGAAGCATTTCTTTTAATTTATGTTTATCCACTCAATCATTACAGTTTATCAAACTCCACTGCTGAACATAGTTCTCTCTATAAATTGCGTCATACGAGGGATGTTTGCCATAGTTGCCACGCTTGGCAGGCGAGTTGACAACCGCAGTTTTTATTTTCAACCGACTTCAAAAAGGAGGAGGTACTCAATTCGACTGTATGTTTTTGTAATGTGTGTTACCTCATAACTTTTTTTTCGGTGAACCGATTTCGATGATTCTTTTTTTATTTGAAAGCTGGTGCTTTTAATGTGATTCCATATAAATTTAATTAAGGTTTGACTAGTAGTTTTTGAGTTATCCTTAATAATTTATATCGAAGTCGGTTGTACAAAATTATTAATTTTACCACTTGTCTAGTTGTTATTAGAAAGACGCCGCTGCCTTCCTCCTTGTTTGATTTCCTCTGTCGTCTCTTAGACGCTAACGGGACGATATGGGGTAGTGGAAATCCTTACTCTTCCACTACGCGGTCAATTACTTTTAATAGTTTAATAAATTTGTCAAACTTATTTTTTCTTTTATATTTAAAGGCAGTTTATGATACACATGTATTTACATTGAATATGAACCGGAGATATAAACTACTAAAATCGTTGCGACGCGGCATATCTCTTTTCTTCTCTTCTATTTTTTTGAGTATTTTGGATAATTATTTGTTTATGTGTTAACAGTTGACAAGAAACGGACTTAATGTCTTTAGCTACTCATTGAACCTGGACTCAGGAAAATTTTTGATAAAAATTAATTAATAAAATTTGTATTTCAGATCCTAGAACGAACGACTGGTTTCTCATCACAAGTCCAGTACCTGGCTTGACAATTCTCGGACTGTACTTGTACTTCACGTTAAACTGGGGGCCACGCTTCATGGCAGACAAGAAGCCCTTTCAATTGCAGAAGACTTTGATAATATATAATTTCATACAAATTATAGTTAGCTGTTGGTTGTTTTACGAGGTTTGTTTATTAATAATTCGTTTTAAATGTTATTACTAAGCCACGTATAATTTAATCTTGTTTTTAACTATAGTCTTCTGTTTCTTCGTCTATTTCGCCCTTAGAGTCATAGTTGCTATGATTTGAAAATATATTTGCATTACTTTTGGTGTCTAACTTCTTAACGTTAGGCTTTTTTACATTTTTAAGTGTATGTTGGTTATTTAATCCATTGTCTATCGTTTATGGGAGCCTCCAAGATAAATAATTAGATTCTCGTTTACGTATTTTACGAAATTTACGATTGCGATTCCCAAGGGACGACATGGAATAGCAATGGGTTCTTTCAAATTTACGGAAATATTTCGTACTATGAGCTCATGAGTTATGAATTGTTACTAACTTATGAAGATGAAGAAACGTTAAATTCCCAATAGTTCAACTGATAAGTCTAAACATTGAACTAATGACACCTTTTTTTTTAGTAGTTTAACTAAGTATAATATAGTTTTAAGAATTGAATACTGACACAAATGGTTGATCTCACACCAACTGATTAAATTTAACCATATAATGAATACCTTAGACATGTCTATGGCTAAAAGCCGAAGTACGGATATACCTAGGTTTAGCCGGCTACTACTAGGTGCATCCTATTGCGGTTGGTTTTATGTGTACTGTTAATTTTGTAAAAACACGGATATACGTATCAAGTAATATCAGCGACAGTAGGTTAAGGTGCGGTGCAAAACCGCAAACATTTATCTAATTTATAAATTATATATGATACGCCTAAGTTTAACCAACCGCAATAGGCTGCACCTAGTAGTAGCCGGCTAAACCTAGCTATATCCGCACTTCGGTTTTTAGCCGTAACATCTATAATAAATAAATTATTCGGACTTCAACCAAGTAACACTGGTAATTTTAAGCTAACCGAGATAAAATTAGGTCTTAAATTATTATTAATTGTTAAGTTTAACTATTTTTTCTCAGTAGTTCAATTTTGAAAAGGATTTTAATTCAGTTGAACTACTGGGAAAAAAGTTTCAGTATAGTTCAAAGATTGAACTACTATTTGAACTAGTGGAAGTTAGAACAAGAAAATATCAAATTTAAAATTTAAGTGTAGCTTCTGCAGTTTATAGATCATACAGTTTTGGTTTTATGAATACTAGTATTAATACTGTATAATATCAGATTTTATTTCTCCGTGCGGTGAGCCGTAAGAGAAATGGCATGGGTGTCGAGAGATGCTATTTTTAGCCGCAAGAAATATCTTATGGTCTATGATAGGAAGCGAAATAACCATATAATATATGTAGGATTTAAAATTCGATAGTAAATAAATTAAAAAATATGTTTTATTGGTATATAATTTGAGGATATATGAAGTCCGCCAATATGCGTTGGAGTAACGCGCCGGGATAATTGCTCCAATTATATAAAATATAGTAAAAAGTATTTTTGTAATTATTTATATCCTATAAACTCTTTAAACTAAACTTGAATTTACTTTAAGTATCATTGTCACGTGAAATCCCACGCTTTCACGTCTTTTTTTATGTAATGACGTTGACCAAAATGCAAGACTAACAGTAGTCATTTCACTTTTGTTTTACTTGAACATTATAAACGTCAATCAGTGTAATTTATATGAAAACAAGATATTTATACCTTATTTACCTAAATGTAAGCCGAGTCGTGAAAGTGTAAGAGTATTCATCGCCCCATTTTGGCCCGTGGGTGTCATGAGAAGTGGTAGATGACGGTACTCATCTCGTTTAGGTCAGAATTTAAATACCGCGTAGCGTCAAAGAATACAAGCGTAAAATGGTAGCTAAATGCTGCTGTATAACGTATGTTGAGTGTAGAGATCCGGAAATCCTTTTTACTGAAAACGAAGCATTCCATCTTAGTTCTCAGGGGTGACAACGGCTCTGCAGTTTGATACTTAATATCGAGGATGGATGTGGATGTATATGGGCCACAGCATCAATTTTTAATGAGGTAGACTGTGCGCTCGTTTGTCACCCTTATTCTTTAAAAAAGCCTAGCGTGACGATTTTAGCAAATCATCCCAACAACGGGAATATTTTGCAAAAAAATGAGGAGTGTCATTTTTGTAGTTTATCTGTTATCGGTACAGCCTATTAAAGTCAACTAAGGGCCGCATTATAATATTGTCCACGATATAAAAATAATTCCTGTTTGGATTAAATTTTCTACGTAGGTTTTTTTTAAAAGTATAAACAAAATTTCTATAAAATGGTCGTAAAAATACCCCTAATTTTAATCAAATTTAAAATACAAAAACGTTTTTTGTGAATCGATTTCAAAGGTGTACATTATTATTTTAATATCGCGGCTTTTATGTTGATTCTTCTATCATCGATCTAGAATATCCGTTTGCCGATTACGGCTAAAGTAAAATCAATATTTCTTCCGTTCGCTGGCCGCAACGCACATGCCTGAAAACATAAAGCATCGGCAGCCCGTGTTGCTTTATGCCTGAAAAGTTATATTTTCGAATTTTTTAGGAAACGTCGCTATTCATTTACTTATGCATTTATTTTTCAGGGCCTTGACGCCGGTTGGTTGAGGTCTTACAGTTGGAAATGTCAGCCAGTTGATTTTTCAAGATCACCGGAAGCGATGAGAGTAAGTTTTATAGAATTAATGTTTTTTTTAATAGTATAAGCAAATAAAACACTTAAATACACGTAAGAGATAATACACTTTTCACGTCACTTATCACACGTCCAATCTGTTCTAACTTAATAGTGATACTGTTCGTGCTTCGTGCCGACGGCTTGAGCAAGTTGCCTTCGTGAAAAAGTGAACTTTGCGCCATCTCTCCGCAGCCAAACACAACACAAGAATGACGAATTTACAGCCTAACGAATTACAAAAAATTCTATCAGTTAATATTAAAATGTCAAAATGTACTTAATACTCTTTTTTTGCCGGGAGGCGATATGGTACTTACGATCTAAATGTAGTCCTTAAACTCTCAGTTAAGGCATAAAAAGTTTCGTTGATATAACTATCGACTAGAACTTGATCATATTGACAGGCATAAGTATATAAATAGACACACATGCTAAGCTGACCCTAAGTCAATATAACAGACATCAAAAATTTCATTGGAATTGAACAATATTACGCAATAATCTACACCTGAGCCAAGATAAGTTAAATAAACTTTATCTTAGAATAATCTGTGCTAAATTCACTGTTGATAAAAATAAAAATCAAAAACATATTACTTATCAAAACACGCGTGCAAATACCAATATATCAAAAGTAAATTTTTGTGGGCTAGATGCTTTTTGCGCAATGACATAGTTTTAAATTATCTTAAATAGTAGGTATATAAAATACTACAATCATTACAGCCCTTCACAAGTCCACTGCTGAATATAGGCCTCCCCTAAGGAATGCCACAAAGCACGACTTTCTGCATGTCTTACCAGTTCGTCACTCCATCTAGTGGCGTCCCGCCTTACACTTCGCCTATCGGTATGAGGTTGCCACCCGAGAACTTTCTTCCCCGTCGGTTGTCGGTTCTTCGACCTATATGGGCGGCCTATTGTCACTTCAGCTTACTAATTAGTTGTGCTATATCGGTTACTCTGGTTCTGCGCGGATATCCTCGTTTTTAAGTCTATTGCGCAGAGAAACCCCGCAATGCCAACTCATGTGGCAATACTGAGTATTGCTGGAAACGATCTATTTCGAAAATTCAGGTTAACAGAACAGCAATATATTCTTTTAACATCATTAGCGCGTAAATAGACCTTTACTCCTACGCTGCACTCCTACCTCTCCCGTTGTAGGGAGGATGTGCTTTAATCAATACTCTTGGCAGGCAGATCGACGATCCCAGCACTATAACTCTCGAACCTTTATACGCATCACATAACTCTCATCGGATTATCTTTTGACATGGCAGCACACTTCTTATTTTGCGTCAGTTAAACATTTTATTTTTATTAAGATTTTATTTTATTAAAATAAAAAATAAAAACATATATTTTGCCTCATCGACGTTAGAAAGTGATATCTTTGTGTACTAACGATCATTTTCATTTCCAGGAACGAAAACAAATTTTTAATACAAAAATTAATCTAGATTTCATAAAATTTTCAGATAGCTAGAGGAGTCTATATTTACTTCCTGGCGAAAATATCAGAGCTTCTCGATACAGTTTTTTTCGTTATCAGAAAGAAAAATAAGCAGATCACCTTTCTGCATATGTATCACCATACTGTTATGCCGATGATCTCATGGGGCGCCACCAAATATTATCCAGGCGGTCACGGGACTTTGATCGGTGTAATCAATTCGTTTGTCCATATTATAATGTACACATATTATATGTTATCTGCAATGGGCCCACAGTATCAGAAGTTCTTGTTTTGGAAGCGACACATTACCACCTTGCAAATGGTAAGCTTAATCTATTTTAGACTAAAATTATACTTATATTATTTCTAAATGGTTATCACAAAACATATTCACACGAGAGTTCGTAGTGACTTGTATTATTTTACTGTAAATTTTATGTAAGTCGCATAAGCACAATCACATCTTACGTCATGTTTGAACACTCGCCGATAGCTTAAAGATCTAAGTTCATAGCCAATGAGGACTAATAATCTTCCGCTCACCAGATGTCACTAGTTATGACTGAGATAAAGTTTTTTTGTTACACTATGTCAGATAATTGAGAAATTAGTTTTATATAATAGTTTAACAGTTTTTTTTGCACTTTTTAACACTTTTTTAAATCTTTATACTTTTACTTATATCTATAGTTTGGTTTATTAATTTCTAATCTAATTAATATAAAATATAACTACTTAATAATACAGAAAGAAACATTAACCCTTATATTTTCCTAAGAATTTATGAATATGTCAAATTAAATATTTGACAGATTGCATTCATTGCCTATAATGTACTCTGCAATGATTTCAAAAGAAAAGATAAGCCCATCTAAACATTTTACTTATAACTTCTCCATCCAACCAAAAGTAGCGCCATCTGCTATAACACATACGAACTATACGAGTGGCGTGTTGCATTGTTCTTTTCCTAAGAATTTATGAATATGTCAAATTAAATATTTGACAGATTGCATTCATTGCCTATAATGTACTCTGCAATGATTTCAAAAGGAAAGATAAGCTCATCTAAACATTTTACTTATAACTTCTCCATCCAACCAAAAGTAGCGCCATCTGTTATAACACATACGAACTATATGAGTGGCGTGTTGCATTGTTCGACGACGTAACCAAGGATGGATTTCGTAGTATAATTATATTATTTGTACCATTATTTCAAAGTGTGTAGTATATTGTATCGTAATGCCACTATCAGCATCATCATTACAGCCCTTCACAAGTCCACTGCTGAATATAGGCCTCCCACAAGGAATGCCACAAAGCACAGTCATGAGCCACCTGCATCTATCGACTTCCTGCATGTCTTACCATGTCGTCACTCCATCTGGTGGGGGGACGCCCTACACTTCGCCTTCGGTACGAGGCTGCCACTCGAGAACCTTTTTTTCCTATCTTCCTATGCCACTATACTACGCGAAAATACCATAATGTATTATTGGTGGGTCCTTTTACTTTTTAATATTTACCCAAAAATATCGAGAATTTCTGTATGTACGGCAACACCAAATCAGGCAATGACAGTGTAAGCGGGGATTACTCATGTGATGATTTACTATCCCGGTCGTTCTGACAGAGAAGGATAGTATACGTGGTAGAGCCATGCTGCAGCTATTAGTAGTATAGTTGTAGCACGAATGGGTCGGATCGACCGGGGAAGGACCACTCTCTCACAGAATACCAGCGTAAAATAGCAGCTTAACACTGCTGTGTTTCGTATGGTGAGTGTAGAGAACCGGAGACCCTTTTTACTGGAAAAGAGGCATTCCATCTTAGTCCTCACGGGTGACAACGCATCTGCATTTTGAGTCTTTATTGAGGATAGATGTAGATGTCTATGTGTCACAGAAACCACTTACTATCAGGTGCACTGTGTGCTCGTTTGTCAACCTATACTATAAAAAAAATGTATATTATGAATGAGTGCAAGAGAGACGATACCATGTTCATAGCAATATTTTTAAATGTGATATGAACATGATAACGTAATCCAATTTTAATTCAATTGAAAACAGAAACGCCGAAAAACGAAATGTATAGATAAGCTAGACGCGTGGCACCAAAACCCCGGCGCATGGAAAAAAAACATGAAACATCAAACGTGATATAATTTTGGAAAAATGGTATAATTTTATTTTCCTTGTACAATATTTTTTGAGGGTCTGGATACAACCCTGGCGTAACCTTGGTAACGTAACCGGCCACACAATGGCCACCATTGCGGATTTCGGTAGTAAAATAAAACTTTAAAAATGTGTTTATGTAATAATTTAATCGCAACAAAATTAATGTAAGGTTACTTACCGATGATACGATATCCCGTTTCTTACTACCCTTGATATCGTAATTTTTGCAGCCTTTAACCACGCAACTAGGCATATTTATGATAAGCAAATACTCCTGCACTCGAACCACTGTCGACTGAGTCGCGTTGGCCCTAAACTGTAATTTTAGGGCCAGCGCACTGGTGCCATTTAGTTGCGCGGTTGGCCTGGCCTGGTCCTTACGCTAGTAATATATAAGGCCGGCCACATACATACGGCATTCCGTTTCGGAATCCCGAATTGGGATTTCGTGAATACGTCACACACATACGTTTTTTTCCGTTCGGAATAACAAGGGTCAGTTGAGAGACGTTAGCCGTTGAGTCTAGACATTCTGCCAGCGAATAATGACGACGATTTTCTAATTGCGATTTCATTGTTGCTGTATCATTCTTACTGGGTGCATCCCCTTATCACCCTAAACTTACAATCTATCCAGAGATATTTTTTAAATATGGATGTCTGTAAATTCTTTCGACGAATTATTAAAAAAATAAGATGAAAGGTTACGAAAAGCTATACACCTATAAGATTAAATGTAAAAACATACACAAACACACCTACTCGCTTCGGTCGTGCGACGAACACTGAGCGCGTTCCGTACGGAATTTAGGTATGTGTGTTGCGACTCATACAAAATCTATGGAAGACTTGCGTTCGGGCGGCTTTTTCCGTTCAGGATTCCGAACGCACAGGCGGTCATACGGAACCTCGAATCGGAGAAAATTCCGTACGGAAAAATAACGTAGGTGTGTGGCGGGTCATAGATTTTATATGGACTTGCTGCGCTGGGAATTTCGAATCGGATTTCGAAACGGATTCCCAAACGGAATTCCGTATGTATGTGGCCGGCCTAAGTCAATGGTACTCTCTGATTCATTGCATCATTGCAGTGGCACAGCCTGGTGGCAGAAAAAGTCGTGGATGCTCTCATTGTTATTGTTAACATTTTAAAATAGATGGCGTTTATATAAATAACAGTGGTAGTAATAATTGATAAAAAAATATTTCAAGTCTTAAGGATTCCTCAATTATCCAATTGAATATGATAGACATATGTTATAAATATAAATATATTTTTTCAGCTACAGTTTTGTATCACCTTCATTCACTCATCTCAACTACTATTCTACGATTGTGGATATCCTCGCTGGTCCGTTGTTTTCACTTTGCCGAATTCCATCTTCTTCTACTATCTATTCTATGATTTCTACTACAAGGCTTATGGTAAACCTGAGGATAGGAAACCAATGAAACATGAAATCAAGAACGGCAGCTATGATCAAGAATATCTATTGAAAAATGGTGTAACTAATAGTCAAATAACTGATAAGAATTACGGAGTTTTCGAAAGAAACAGTGCAGCAGCTAAAAATGAAGAGAAAAAGAAAGAATAAACAGCTGTTGGTGCTAGGTTTGTAAATAATAATGTAACTGGCTGTAAATAAAATGACATTTTAATGGTTACCATCAATTTTTCGAAATAAAATTTTGAAAAGCATGGCGTGATATATTTTAGCAATACTAAAATTTACTAGGTAAGCGATTGTTGTTATCTTTGCCGTAACTGTAAAGTTAAATTTGGTGAGAACTGTTGTTTCAAAAATTTTTATACGTAAAAAAGGTACTATATTATAATCATAACATTTGACTAAACTTATGCTGTTAACACCTACAGGATTATACCAATGTATTTAAACGTTATATATTTGTTTATAAATGTAAAATAATTATATGAGGCCATAGCTATTAAATTATTGAATTTTAAAATCAATAGTTTAATAGAGGGGTATAGAATAAATGCAATCCTAGGAATATATTTAACCACCTATTTTTAGGTGGAATAGTTAAATGATATTTATTAGATTAATTAGGATTACGTAGCGTATTACAGACTTACCATAATAATCTACATATTAATATACACAGTTCAAATTTTGGTGCATCAATTGAAATATCATTTTCAGTTTGTGCTACCACTGTAGACGAGACTTAAATATTTATTAAATAAATTAATGCTTGAATTAGCAAGTAATTATCTTTCTTTCAATAAACATTAAAGGCAAAGTTAATATAAAAAATTATACATACATTATTTTAATAGTCTAGCAAATTAGATATTTAGTAAGACCTCAGAGTAAGACATACAACGTCTCACCGAAATAGATAAAACTATCAGCTGTCAAGTTTCACATACTTAGATTTTCTAACATCATAACAAACGTCACTGATCAAATGATATATAGCCATGATGAGTTTTGTTGGGTGTTGCTCAAATATTGCTATTCGAAGTGTAAATTCTTGCTTTGAAACAGCAAAAAAAGCCGTATTTAAAAAATACGTAGTTATTATATGTTATATGTGCCTTTTTTAATGTAGAGTACAAAGATCTGGCTCAGAAATTCATTTTACCAACATTATATTTTTTGTGATTATACTCTTTGGGTACGAGTATAAAATAAAATTCATTGTACGATTTGTGTTTGTTACAAAAAATTTAATATTTTATGAGAAATCCAGTGAATATCCCAACCGCTACTCATTTTGAAATTATTTTGTATTAAATCTAAACGCTTAATATAAAATTTGTGATCATAAATCTATATTAGAAACAGCGGAGTCAATTAAACGTTATAATAATGCGCTGTGTATTTGTCTTCCAAGGTTAATAAATGGAATGATGTTTGAATTGAGAAAACATTTTTTTTAAATAATTTGCAATGTTTTTTTCTTATGTAGGAATTAAATTCTTACCTAGAACTGTTAAATATTAGGACCTTTTTATTATATTTAACAATTTTTTACTTACGTTTCTTGCATATTCATTTCTTTTGATATAAGTATTTGAACTTATTTAATATTTGTTGAGTCCGACAATAAGAACACTGGAAAGATATTTATTATAATACATAAATTATTAGTTTGTAAATAAACTTGTATGGAAGTTATTTCGCAATTTCAAAATTGTGATATTCAGGATTGTTTATATACATTTGTATTATGTTGATAATAATTGTACCTACCATAAAATAAAATAAACTTAATGCTCCGTGCTCATTTATTTTTTGTAATTTATTTGCTCATTTCATATTTAGGTTAAAGAAACAAAGATTACCGTAGGTAAATGCGGATGATGGAATCATTTACGCAGTTTGTACATAATATTCAAAAACTGTGCAATGTTTTAAATGAGATTTTCATTTTATCATTAATAAACATGATGCGTACAGCAAGGGAGAGGAATAATTTATCGGTGTCTGTCGTTTACACAAATTTAAATCTAGATGCAAGAGTGATTAGACTTTGTTATGCTAAGGCAGTGCGATTTACCATCAAGGGCTTCAACGCCACTTACAAAATAGACAAAAAATCATTATGATCTTGCGGTAGTTTAATGCTTGACATATTTCTCTCCCAAAGTGGGCTAATTAATGCCATCCGATCTTGTGCAAATCGTTGCTCCATCTATCTAGGGACAGTTCCACATCACATATTTGCATAAGCGGTCTCCACTCCATGATTTTATACGTGGTAGAGCCATGCTGCAGCTATATTAGTAGTATACGTAGTTGTAGCACGAATGGGTCGGCTCGACCGGGGAAGGACCACGCTCTCACAGAATACCATGTTTCGTATGGTGAGTGTAGAGAACCGGAGACTCTTTTTACTGGAAAAGAGGCATTCCATCTTAGTCCTCACGGGTGATAACGCATATGCATTTTGATTCTTTATTGAGGATAGATGTAGATGTCTATGGGTCACAGCAACCACTTACCATCAGGTGGACTGTGTGCTCGTTTGTCACCCTATCCTATAAAAAAATGATACGTCTAATTCAACCATTGCTATATCTGCGACAGATGTTACCAGATAATTGCCACTTCAGTTTGAAAAACCTGGAAGGTTATGTGCTTCTCCAGGGATATTCTTTATTATTTAGATTTTTATCAAAATTTACTTTCAGCTTATCACTGGTTTACACGGCCTCAAGGACCGGCTTTTCCATTAGGTCTTGTAGAGTGGGCTTGAAATAATACTATAAGTAGTTTTATTAAAGTAACGTAACGCAACAGGGATACATTGATATCTCATCTAGGAATATAATTGCACGGGCAAACTGAATACCACAGGGAAAATACATAAACGCCCTCGTAACAAACACATTTACCTCCTCTATAGAAAGTTAGGTGCCTGAACTTTCTCATTGTTGATAATATTACAGTTATAGTATGAATATTTTTTTAGTAGGAAACAAAGGAGGTGGGTTTATGGATTCTAATTCTATACGATGCTAGTGCAAGGCAATAAAAGTTCCCGGGTTCGAATCCCGCACAGAGCAAGTATTTGTATGGCCTACAAGTAATTGTTTCGGGTCTGGATGTTTGTCTTATGCAATTTATGTATGTATACTGCCATCATGATACAGGAGAAAGTCCCAGTGTGGGGGTAATGTTATTTAAAAAAAACAGGTAAGTTTAATAATATGTTTTATACATTTGACGTTAAACGAGATATTACGCATGTTAATTATAATGTAATCGAAACAAACTCGTACTATTGTTAAACTAAAAATGCATGCTTTAATTAACTCAATGTTTAAATTGGCAAATAAAATACAATATGCTATGCGATTTTTTTATTTGACTTCTTGCATAAACATTCAGTAATATATATGTTACAGTCAAAACTCATTACCGGTCAAAACCACTTTAGACTGTAAAAAATCGCAAAAGTAGTTTTGACTAAGAACGTTTGTCAATACCACTTTTAACTGATTTTTGCAGTCAAAAGTAGCTTTGACTAAAGCCGTTTGTCAAATCCACTTTTAACTACAAAAATACTGGGTAATAGTGATTTTGACCAAATTACATCGGTTAAAAGTGGTTTTGACCAACAATGTTAGTCAAAACTTCTTTTGACTTATACTTTTTGAATTTCTGAAATTAAAAAGTTCAATTTCTTCAATATTTTATTTATTTATTTATTCTTTATTGCATTCCTTAAAAATAAAAGAATACAAGGGGCGGACTTAATGCCTTGAGGCATTCTCTACCAGTCAACCCATGGAGTGGTGAGAATTTGACGTAGGTGTGGCAATATAGAATAAAATAACATTACACAAAATGATAATTAACTACATAATATATACATTTTACTAATAAATAAACTATACATTTATGACCTATACATATATATATATATATTCAAATATATGACATATATAAGTGTACAAATATATACATACAAATAAATATGAATATATGCGTCTGTTTAGCAATACATATTAAATGGATGAATCATGTAAAATGCGTTGTCTTCAATAGATGATTACGGACCAATCTTTTAAAAGCGTACATATTATATTTTATATCATTATAATGTACGCGGCTTTAACCTATAGTCTGAATTTTAAATCAGACAACACCACTTTTGACTAAGAACGTTGGTTAAAACCATTTTTGCCCGATTTTTGCAGTCAAAAGTGGTTTTGACCGGTTATAAGTTTTGACTGTAGCACATACATTTAAATTAATAGGAAACTTCCTTTTGCTGCAATATATTTATAACCTGCTACAATAAAATAAACATACTTGATGATGGGCAACAGCAACTTCCTTGTAATACACCGAAAATAATTTTAAAAAAAAACAGCGGTTGCCAACCCGTCTCCTATTGTGGCAACTATAGCAAAATCCCACGTATGTATAGTAAAGACTGTAATCCAATATAGTAAGGTTTGACGACCAACTGTTGGCGGAAATTACTACGAGAAATACGTATAAATTAGTCGTGCTACATAGCCGCTTCTTACGACAACCAAGGCTCGAAATAGGAAAGGCCAGAAATATATATTAGCCATGCTACAGCTATATTATGGTTTTAGCACGAATGGGTCGGCTCGACCGGGGAAGGACCACGCTTTCATAGCATACTAGCGTAAAATAGCAGCTTAATGCTATGCGTTTCGTAGGGTGAGTGTAGAGAACCGGAGACCCTTTTTACAGGATACGAGGTATTCCATCTTAGTCCTCAGGGGTGACAACGCATCTGCCTTTTGATTCTTAATTGAACATAAAAGTGCCATGTAAAACATAAAAGTGGATGCTGTGGCTCATAGACAGATGTCTATGAGCCACCCTTATTCTATAAAAAAAATCTCATGGCTACCGATACCTATACCGGCAACGGGCAACACGTCGAACGAACAAGACGTCTGCTTTTGCATTCTTTAATAGGATTCTCAAGCGTGACGATTAATCCAAGATACAAGTGATTATACATTCTTTGGCCGAGTACTTCAAAAAACTACCTAACTACCTACTACCTACTGAATTAATGAGACAAAGGATCCTTCAATCCTCCTGATGGTAAGTAGCTACTGCAGCCCTTGGACGCCTGCAACCAACTTCAGATAAAGGAGGCTATAGAAGCGTCGTCACCCCTGAGAAATAAGATGGAATGCGTCACAACCTGTAATTATAATGGCTCTCTATACCCCTCAGGCTGGAACACAGCACTGCACGTTCTGCTATTTTACGGTAAAAATAAGCAAGATGGTAGTACCTCACAAGATGGAATCCTGGGCAGAAAAAGAGTACTACCACCAAGACAACCTTACCCACTCTTAAGGGTCAATGATTAAGAAGATGAAGCCATGCCAAAATTTCATACACTGATGATGAGGTGTTCCATAATAGCGAGTGTTTCACCTGGTTCTTCTATTACCAAGTCGCCAGCCTAGGTAATGAGTGTAATTAAGTAAAAAAATATATAAAAATTTAATCAAAGTGTATCTGACAAAATACAGAAGTGTGTCGTCTATTTATGTCTTTTTGCGTACTAGCAAAGTATTTTCAACACTGGGACATAATGAGCAAATCAAAAACACAGTTTAAGACTTTACGTGATCAATTTATAAATTTGTGTCTGAAAACTCTGTTTCAATGCAAATATTTTTTGTTTTTATAATTAGTTTTCCGAACTTTTGTTCGGTTGGGTGATTTTTTATTTGGTGCTGTCACATAATGATGTGCAAGATCAGTGTGTGATTTTAATATAAAGCTCACAAAAATCCATCCGACGCAAGCCAATCGGACGGTGGGCGGCCAAGTGTCCAACTGGCCAATTACAGGGGTGGTATGACATACTTGATTTGTTTACAAAAATAAAGGACTTATTTGCTTGATCTAGGCGCGAAAATGACGGTGCGCCGGCCGCTCGTATGACCTGCTAAATTAGTACAGAATATGAAATAGCATTTATCATATAGGTGGTGTGTCACAATTGAAAAGTTAAGTACTTTCGGTGGACCGTAAGGCGGGAAGAATGGCTCTTTATACTCTTCAGACTAGAACACACCAATGCACGCACTGCTGCGTGGCCTCAAAAATAACTAAGTGGGCTGTAACAACACATTTGTACTCTCAGGCAAAATACGGGCCTTACCATATAATACTAATATGCTGCTTCTTAAATCACCAGGAAAATAATTTGGTTGAACTGACTCACGAGTGCTAAGAATTGTTAATTGCAATTCAAAATACTGATACTGATACCACGTGCTCGGTGGTGAAGGAAAATATAGAGAGGAATCTGCATGTTTAAGAAATGAAAAAAATATTTCAAGTGCATGATGTAAAGCCCGCCAATACGCACTAGAGCAGCGCGTTTGTCAACTGTTTCATTTATATAAGAAATTAAAGGTAGAACCTACCCAGTGGTGTGACGTAAATGCATTACAACTTTACTTTATATTAAAGATGTTAACTGTTTGCTGTTTAGTTGCGGCGTAAGAATTTTAAAAGAACATTAAATTAAATTAATTTTTAAAGATTTTATAGAGTTTAATTCACTTATAAAATAAATATAACTCCGATTCATGCCAATAATGGTTCGCGAAGCAGTCGAAAGTAAAAAACACCCTAATTTCAATAGAGAAGATAGCTGTTTGCTACTATTTGCTTGGAATCCTTTAACCTTTTTAACGCCATTTAGGGATATATCGGTTCTACAGGTTGAATGCCAACGTCGGAATAATCCGTCCTAGGAATGATGTCAATAAAACGCTTTTATCTAAAAATATGATTAATAAAACAAATATGTACTATACTGTAGTTAGTTCTTTTGCATTATTTTTCAATTCAATCTTTATTTTTAATATAGTACAGCATTCAATATAATTGTCCTACATTCATACACCATTGACGATTTTATCACTGATAATAGGCATGTGGTAAGTCATACGGTTTAGAATATTATGATATTGCTATTAAAAAATATAGGAACACAATAATATCCTCGTTTTAATACATTTTAAAAGAATCAGGCGTTACTTTGCGGAAATCCATTATATTAAAGTTGGAAAAATTTACTTTGCCAATAACAGCTCAATAAAATAAAATGATATGCCTTACCTAGTTTGAAGACCACCTCCCGCCCTCCCTCAATTTCGTGCACTATCCCTGCCACCACTAATCCCAGCATCACTACTCCCACCACCACTACACTAGGAAAGACACACCACCGACGAAAATGCGACACGTGTTTTGCCTCTACACGAGGCATCTTCAGGTGTAGACTCTACGGTGGCTGACCGCTAAGTGAGCGGCGAGCCAAAAACAGCTGCTAATTATAAGAATCGCCGACGCAACCGCTCCCCACTGTGCATGTTTTATCGCATGACGCGGTCGCTCGCTACTTAAGTGGTACCTCTATATATACAAGTACGCTGGACTGGCTATACCATACAAAATGCTTATGCCGATTTGAAGCGCCGTAATTTTTCGTACCGGGAACTAAAATTGACATAATATGCCAAAGTCTGTTGTCTTATTTAAATCATATCTCTGTATTTTGAATTTTTAAACTATAAAATGAAAGTATTTTATGTGGTTTGATTATGTTTGATTTTAATTATATGATAAGAATTATTTTTAGTAATAATGAGAGTGTGCATATGATATAAAACTCGTTACCAAAAGGAAAGTGGGATAACATTCCACAAGTAAGTGATTTACAGCTAATATTAAACATATTAAAACTATTTCATAATATAGGTACTTAAAAATTTGTTACTAATCTTAATATCGTAATTACCAACATGTATGGCTTTATATTACAGAGTTTCGATAAACAATAACATTCAATAGGGTTGTCGAGTTCCTTGTCTAAAATACTTATCGATGTTCTTTTCTATCCATATCTTTTCACAACCAAAGTCACCGTCACCAAAACCTGTTAATAATAAACAACTAATAATTATCAAATGTTTATTAATTAACAGGTTTAACAGTGGTAGAGCCACGCGACAGCTTTTGCTGTCGCACGGATGGGCCGGCTCGAACCGGGGTGGTACCACGACCTCACAGAATACCGGCGTGAAGTAGAAGTTTACTTCTGCAACAGGTATCCTCTCCGGCTGATACTTCTTATCTCTCCTACCCGGGGTACAAATTAGAACACTCCTTTGTGCCCCGGGCTGGAATTTGCGTGTACGTCAGACAGTACATCTGTTTTCGACGCCTCGGTAGTCTTGAAGGTACGGACCTGTCCATCCTATGGCTGCGCGTAGACAGCGACGACCATCCCCGCGTCTACGGGTGCCTCTATAGGTCCCATAGCGGTAATGCCGACACAGACCGACTCATCGACCACGTCCAAATGGCTGCAGACTCCGTGCTACAGCAGGTTCCATCCGCAGAGATCATGATCATGCGGGTAGATCTGTTTATGACTTTGCCTTGGCATATGGTCTGACACAACTGGTTACTTCGCCTACGTGGATCCCAGATGTGGAGGATCATGTACCTTCCCTGTTGGACCTTCTGCTGACCTCTCATCCGGACGGATATCAGGTCTCCGTCGATGCCCCTCTTGGCTCTTCGGACCATTGTCTGATCAGGAGTACGGTGCCACTCACGCTCCCATCGCAGTTGCGATCTGCAGCTCGCGACCGTGTTTGGCAGTATAGCTATAGGCAGCATAGTAGGTAGGCCTACCCTTGGGGGGTTTGCTTCTCGCCGGATGATCCCAACATTGTAGCTGATTCTATCGCTGATGAGGTACTTCAGGGAATGGAATTATTTATTCCATTATCTGTGGTGCCTATCGGAGGCAGAACTCAGCCATGGTTTGGTCACTCCTGTAAAATTGCATCACGCTATAAGCGGGAGTGCTACTGGGCCTGGGCTGATGCATCAACGTCCCGGGATGTAAACACCAGCGCTCTTAAAAAAAAGTATAATTTCGCCTCCAGGTCCTTCAAAAGTGTCATTGCCAAGTCAAAGTCAGAGCACATCGGCAGAATTGGCGAGAAACTAGTTCGCCTCCCTTCGGGAACACGTGCATTCTGGTATCTCGCCAGGGCTGTCCAAGGGAACTTCTGTGAGCCATCTCTGCCATCTCTGCACAGGGTGGACGACTCACTGGCCCATGACGCAAAGGAGAAAGCCGATCTGCTAGGCTCTCTTTTTGCTTCCAACTCGACTCTCGATGACGGGGGAACACACCGCCTACCATCCCGCGGTGTGAGTGCTCCATGCAGGAAGTGCTGTTTACACAGCGCTCGGTGCGTAAAGCACTCCTCTCCCTGGACGTCCACAAGTCGAGTGGGCCTGATGTTGTCCCACCTATTGTGATGAAGACGTGTGCTCCGGAGTTGGCACCGGTTTTAACGCATCTTTTCCGGTACTCCTACTCCCTAGGCGTAGTCCCGAACTCATGGAAGATAGCTTTGGTGCACCCGAACCCTAAAATAAATAGAAATCTTATCTTATTTTAAACTATAAATATAATAGGGGAGTTACTTTATGTATGACAAAAGAATTGAAATCAATTTCTGCGACATTCAGGCTATAATGACATCGATATCAAGAACATCGCATGAATACCGATAACAGTTTGATCTAATACTGGCATATTTAAACAGTCAAATTATTATAAAACCATAAAATTGTAATTAAAAAAGGCGACCGCTCAGATCCGTTCAACTACAGGCCTATCGCTATCGCCTCCTTGTTCTCCAAAGTAATGGAAACTATTATTAACTGCCAGCTCATGCGGTACCTTGAGAATCACCAGCTGATTAGTGACCGCCAGTACGGTTTTCGTCGAGGTCGCTCAGCTGGTGATCTTCTAGGTTACCTAACTCATAGATGAGCGGATGCAGTGGAGTCCAAGCGGGAGGCGTTGGCCGTTAGTTTGGTCATAGCGAAGGCCTTCGATCGGGTTTCACAAAGAGCTTCTTTCGAAGCTAATTTCCTATGGGCTTCCCGAGAAATTGTGCAATTGGATCACCAGTTTTCTTGCAGATCGGAGTATCAAGGTCGTAGTAGACGGTGCATGCTCCGATTACAAGCCCATTAACGCTGGTGTTCTACAAGGCTGCGTGCTATCACCAACGCTGTTTCTTCTGCATATCAATGATATGGGGGGGCGACTAAATCTAGTCCAGTTCAATCCCCAGAAGACACAAGTTTGCGCGTTTACCGCTAACAAGAACCCCTTTGTCGTATCTCCTCAGTTTCAAGGCACCCCCTTTGTTGCCTCAGCCAGTATCGGAATCCTCGGTGTCGATATATCGAGTGATGTGCAGTTTCGTGGTCACTTGGAAGAGAAGGCCAAATTGGCCTCTAAAAAGCTTGGCGTGCTCAGCAGAGCGGGACAGTATTTTATACCGGCACACCGCTTGCAACTTTAAAAGGCGCAGGTTCGGCCCCACATGGAATGCTGTTCCCATCTCTGGGAAGGGGCTCCCCAGTGCCAGCTCCTTCAACTTGACCGCATCCAGCTTAGAGCGGCTCGAATCGTCGAAGACCGAGTTCTTTCCGATCGGCTAGACTCACTGGCACTGCGTAGAGGTGTTGCATCTCTTTGCGTATTTTATCGCATCTATCACGGGGAGTGCTCTGAGGAATTGTTCGGACTAATTCCAACCGCTCAATTTCACCATCGCACATCGCGACAATACTCGCAATACCATCCATACCATCTAAATGATTGGCGGTCGACCACTGTGCGATTTAGAAGAAGTTTTCTTTCTCGCACAACTTCCTTGTGGAAACGATTACCACCAGCGATTTTTCAGGACCGATACGACTTAGGGACCTTCAAGAAAAGAGCCTACTCCTTTTTAAAAGGCCGGCAACGCATCTGCAATTCCCCTGGTGTTGAAGTTGTTCATGGGCAGCGGTAGTCACTTACCATCAGGTGAGCCGCATGCTCGTTTGCCCCCTCTCCTATACAAAAAAAAGTTTTCTGACTGAACCTAATCTAAAATAATGGCTATAAAGCACAATAGTTGTGAATTGGCGTCCGATACAAAATGATTATCTTTGTTCTAAACACTTCAGACGACGTTTTTATTGGACATGAGAAACGCACCATTTTGAAAAAGTGCAGTATACCCACAATACTTTCTGGTAGTACCAGTACTAGTAAGTATAAAAGTATTAGATTATTATTTCCAATGTTTTTTATTTCCTCTCTCCTTATTTTCCCCCAGACTCAAAGGCCATAGCCAAGTATAGAAAGGTCGCCTGATGATGTCTTTGTGTTTACAAGACGTAAATTTGTCAAATCTGTTTAAATATCACCAATTAATTATATCAAGGGAATAAATTTATATTGGGACTGCAAAATGGGCTTGATAAACCATGGTAAACTTAGGGCGACTCACTTGGATGTGTGTTAGTGGGTTGCGGCTAGAGGAGAGGCCTCTCTCTATATCGCTGCAGCCAAGGTGGAGTCAAAAGGGAAGATTGTTGGTATCGCGATGCGCCACTCGACTATCCTCCATGACTTTGGCGGGGCTGTACCACTTGGTGCTTCCTAGTGTTCATTTTTTCCTGGCTCCATAGCCTCCACATATCGGGCTCGGGGAGTCCATTGTGCAGGTGGAGTAAGATGCCGCAAAGGGCAGTGCGCCTTGTGTTCCTGGTGCGCCTTATCTGAGAAGGAAAAGGAGGAGGAGAACTCCTCAACTAAGGGGGTCCTCGCTAGTGGGGCCGCGGATATGTTTGAAAGCATTTCTGTGGCCCTGCCAATGTGTGGCGAAGGTGGGACACCATGGGGTTTTAGTAGGTGTGAGTCCGACATATAATCCGTTCTGCGAAGCGGGTATGCGTAGGCATTTCCTCATTTGAAACCCGGAACAAAATTCGTTCTGTAGTTACGAATCAAAACGTAGATAGACCAACGCAGCTACGATCTTAGTTTTATATGAGGTATAAAGCTTGCGTCTTAGGCCTAAGTATTAATTGATACATTTATTTATTGTATGGCATTATATTAATATGATACATACATAGAATGGACGTTACGGGTAGGCCTGGGAATAGAATTTTTATCGATATATTTTGTCACACTGTCTTATCTCTATTATTAGTTCCGTGGACGTTCACTTCTTCTGTCAGCGCCAAAATGGCGAAAATCATTATGTCACGGTGTATAGCCAGTCCATATATAAAGGTCAGTGTGTGTATATCTTTGTATTGTTACAATTTTTTTGTCAAATGCATTGTGAATAGTGATGATGAATTATTGGCTATTTTAGAAGGTGTAACTCTAGATGATTACGACTTTGAGGATGATCCTCATATAAATTTAGAAGAGGTAAGTAAAAACTTCACTACAAAGTCCATACATAATTCGTATGGTTAGTGACTTTTATACATTTTCAGGAAATTATCAGTGTTTCTCAAAATGAGTCTATAGATGAATTAGTTATTACCCACATCAGACGTCGTCGGCTGCTTTCACGTGATGGATTATCCCAGCGACGACACCGATCATCTGCACCAACACGAAGAAATTCACGACGCGAAACATACAGGAGTCGAAGTCGATTACGGTTTGCTGTTAGTGAAAACCAAGACGTTGTTGCGTCGACGTCAAAAGGTCCGTCATAATGACATAGATTTCGTGCTCTAAGGACTCCAACACGACATAGTTCACAAAATTCAACCGCGGATATAGAATTTTTTTTAGAGATCTGATATTCCTCAGAACGTAACGATCACACATTTTTATGATTTTTTGTCTGGTATATCGCAAGAATGCGTTTTTGATGTTAACTCTACTAAACTAATCTTTTTTGAACATTTTATGGACGAAACTTTAGTAAATCAACTAGTTCACTTTACCAATAGATATCACCGCTTCTTTGTTTTGAATATTCCGCTCAGCAATCATTCGAGAGTTAAAAAGTGTAAAGATGTCACAGTCCCTGAACTATACATATTCATTGCTATCACAATGTTAATGATTCGCAACAAATATTTAACAATTGATGAACATTGGAGTACAGACGCTTTGCTTTCTTCTCCAATATTTTCAAATACAATGTCACGTAACCGATATTGCCTGATATTAGGAATGCTTAGTTTTTGTGAACCTGGTACAAGTAGCACAAATGATCCAAAATTGCATAAACACAGATTACTTATTGATCACACACGCAACAAATTCAAAAACTCGTTTACACCCTATTCTGATTTATGTATCGATAAAAACATGGAGCACTTCAAAGGTCGGTTGATGTTCAAACAGTATTTACCAAAGAAACGGAACCGATTTGGAATTAAGTTGTTCATTTTGTGCGATGTCAAAACAAACTATATCGTAGATTTCATTATTTATTGTGGTTCTGGTACTGTAATTATGCAAACAGAATTAGGAGTTAGTGGCTCAGTTGTAATGACATTGACAATGACAGGCTATTGCAATCAGATCCCTCCAGGGCATCGCACGAATCAAATGAACAACACCCGGTTAACAACGGGCAGCATTGCAACACCATAAACAGGTTTAAAATTAAATTATTTACGCCTACATATGTAAACATAACCAACTTTTATCATTATATTATGTGTTACAAGAAAAGATATATTCTCAAATGGTTAAGTCAACGTTCCACACATTATACTATTACAACTAATCACACTTTTCTAAGTAAATGTTGTTATTACAATAGACTAGATACATGTGGTGTAATTTTTTTTACGTGAGTATCTCAGACTTAGACTTAGAGTGCATTATCTTAAATTTAATTAATATCCTGTTAGTATTATATGTAAGACATACCACTTGGGATAAATTATTACATATCTGATCTGCTTAGTCACTCTCCCAAAATTCTTATTACTGTTATTATTTCCAATCATAATACTCATGGCATAACATTAATATCTTTTCAGGTTCGCATAATTGTTTTTTATCTGTTCTTGTTATCGATATTTTATTTAATTAATAAACAAAGTCCATGTTCCTACAATTCAACGTGTGCATTTATACTGAATATCCTAGTCTGTACCCACTGTGGCTCTAATGATTTGTATGCAATACCATATATTTTTAGATAGAAAATTCAATAACATAAATAACAATGTATTGTCAGTCTATCATCAAAATTCCCGCGGTTTGAGAACTAAATTAAATACTATTTACATGAACATATTATCGCATAATTATGATGTAATAATATTAACCGAGACTTGGTTGCATGATGGCATTGTAAACAATGAATTTGTGGATTCCCGCTACAACGTGTTCCGACGCGACCGAGATCGCGCTATAACAAATCGTCGCAATGGCGGTAGAGTGTTGGTGACTGTGCTACGCTCGCTGTGTGCCGTGCGCTGCGTGCACGCACTCCCCGCTCGATATCCCACAAGAAAATATAGATCATATTCTATTAGAATTCGTAATCGTAATCGGTAAGTATCAATATTTATTAAGCGCGACTTACATCTTACATACCACCCGGTCTAGATTCTGAGATATATTTTACTTATTTTAATAAACTACAAGAGATTATACAGATAAATGGATATGATAACTATTATTTAATTGGCGATTACAATTTGCATTGTATTGACTGGTATCTAGATGGAACGCAAGCAAAACTTCTAGGTTTAAGCAATATTACGCCACTATATTCTCACTTAGTAAACTTCATGTCCGTCATGGACTATATACAAGTGAATATTTTTAAAAATCATATGGATAGGTTACTCCATTTATGCCTAACTAACGTACACAATAGTAAAACCTTCTCTGCGCCTATCACTCTAGTCCCACCTGACGTACATCAACCTACTTATTACATCTTACTACCAATTTATATTAACTTATCCAAAACCTATGCCTACGAATCCATGTTTAAGATATTGTTACAAGAATGCTAATTATGAACAAATCAATAATGATATATTAGATATTAATTGGTGTGAACTATTTCAAAATAAAACTGCCGAAGTAAGTGTTAACGTTTTCTATGAAAATATATTTGATGTTATACGTAAATGCGTTCCTTCTAAACGCGATTCCAATTCAAAATTTTCAGTATGGTTAACCCCTGCATTGATACATATATTTAAGAATAAAAAAAAAGCTTGGATTAAGTGGAAAGTATATAAAAACAAATCCGATTATTCTATATTTTCAATGTATCGGGGTAGGTTTAGGAAAGAATCATTGATTTGTTACAACAAATATATGAATTCAGTAGAAGACAGTATTCCTAAAAATATTAAATGATTTTGGATTTACATAAAAATCGTCAAAATCAATCAGATATTCCAAATAGTATTCACTATGACGGAACAGAGGCGGATAGTCCTGAAGGCATTTGTAACCTGTTTTCTTCCTTCTTTCATTCAGTTTTCCAGCCCACTGATATATCTGACTCCTTCTGTATTGACCATATAGACGATATAGACAATGATATGCTTAATGACACTATTATTAGTGACATATACCTATCAGAAGCAGATGTCCAAAAATAAATAAAGGCACTAGATAGCACTAAAAGCGCAAGTCTTGATAACATTCCCCCTATTTTCATTAAAAATACTGCCGTAACCATATGTAAACCGTTGTTATATTATATAATAAATGTCTAACAGAGGGTGTATTTCCAGCCATGTGGAAATCAACCAGGATAACACCAATACATAGGAGGCATAAAAAGAGATGTAGTCAATTATCGTCCAATTTCGATCCTTCCCACTTTATCTAAACTTATGGAGAGACTGGTGCATAATAATTTTATCCACTATTGCATAGGACCATCATTCTGCAACAACATAGGTTTGTTCGTAAACGATCCACTATAACTAATCTTATTGTATATACTTCTGAATTGTTTGACAATTTAGACGCTAATACGCAAACAAATAGTGTTTATACAGTTTTTCGGAAATCGTTTGACCGAGTGGGTCATAGAATACTGCTAGAAAAACTTGCTTTCAACGGGATTCGCGAAAATCTTTGGAGGTGGTTTAAGTCGTACATAACCAACAGAACACAAAAAATGGTCTTCAATGGATATGAATCAAATACGGTTGTTATAACGTCTGGTGTGCCACAAGGATCTATTCTTGGTCCCCCGTTATTTATTCTGTTTATTAATGATATAAATAATTGCTTTCAGCATTGTAATTTTTTATTATATGCAGATGATCTAAAAATTTATCGAACTATATATAATTCTAATGATTACCTCGAGTTCCAGGAGGACCTGAATAGATTTCACAATTACTGTAACATTAACAAACTACAGCTAAGTCTCGATAAATGTAAAGTTAATACATTTACCAGAAAACAAGCGTGGAGTACACATAATTATTCCATAGGCGGCCACAATCTCAATAGAGTACAAACTATTCGCGATCTTGGAGTCACATTGGATACTAAGTTAATGCACATGTTGATAACACATGTAGTAGGGCTTATAAAATGTATGGTCTTGTACTCCGAGCCAGTAATGACTTCGTACGTCCTCATACATATCTACATATTTATAAGACCTTAATCCGTTCACAGTTAGAATATGCTGTATGTATTTGGGATCCTTTGTATATAAAATACTCAGATAGCTTAGAAAGAGTGCAACAGAAATGTATGCGTTGTAGTGCATACAACGCAGAATAAATGCTGTCATAACTATCAATCATACCACCAGCTATTACAAAGATATAAACTCTTAGATTTGAAGTCTAGGAGAATAAAAATGCAAGCCATGTTTTTGTATGACATTTGCCATAACAGGTACGACTGCTTTGATATTGTCAATAATATTTACTATAGAGTGCCTACTAGATCGTACATGCGAGCCTGTCGTTCGAAACATCTATTTGCCACACGAACATCATGCACTAACGCAGGCATGCGTGCACCTATTCGTCGTATACTAAATTCTTACAACCGCAACTTCAGTCATATTGATATTTTTGTAAATAGTGTAAGCGTTTACAGAAACTTAGTAATTAAGGAACTGCATAACACTGTACACTACACACAACAGTGAAAATGTACAGATGAATAAAACTATCAACCTATAAAAATAATGTGTTCATGATACTCGTGGTAAACGGTGTGGATGTGTGGTGTAGGTACTATGACAAAGCAACATAACTGGAATATTAAATGATATCATCACTCAAAGTGGACTCCATATAAGGAGTAGAAATAATATCTATTTAGTTCAGTAATATCATATTATATTTATAGAAGAAGATACCATTCAAGTGGCTCTACCTGGAACCACGTAACACAAACCCTACCCCCTACCTATGTACCTACGTCACAATTACTATATATAAGCCTCCTCCAAAACTAATAAAGAGAGAGTTATTAAACTGCATCAGTGAGTCTTAATTTATTGCATTGTTCCAACATTACAGATGTCACAATTGTCAATAATGTATAGGTTAACACTATTATAACCATTTGTTATTGTGATGTTGTTTGTTTACCCAATAAATTGAAAAAAAAGTATAAACCAGCCGTAGATAATACAATCGTGTTGCAAACAAAATTTTCGGGGAACCCTTTGCGAATTTTGCCAAGGAATGCTGCAGATCACATGCCACGATTTTCGACGAACAAAAATCTTTACGTTGTGAGGTTTGTGTAGTGCGGAGACTGCGAAAAGATGCAATGTTTCTTTATATGTTGTTCCTTGTTTCCAAATTTATCACAAGCAAGATCTTTTTGATTGACCATTCGTCTTAATAAGTCTTGTTATATGTAAACTTTTTTGTGTGAAGACACTTTTTTCGTTGACAATCTCCCTTTGTTTAGAAAAAAAATAATACGAAAACTCAAATAAACAACAATCGTGAAAATCTGATTTTTAACAAAAAGTGGATAAGACGAAAATAATAACAAAGGTTTGCTCAAAATCCCCAAAACAGTTATACGAATTCTTTTTAAAAAAAATGGCAAATCTTATTAAGTATGAATTTTTTGAACAAGTTAAAAAGTCATTACTCGACAATATCGATGATTTTAAATATATCTTTTCTACCGACTTCAAACAGGTGGAGGTACTCAATTTGACTATATGTTTTTTTTAATATATGTTACCTCATAATTTTTTTTTGGTAAACCGATTTCGATGATTCTTTTTTTATTTGAAAGCTGGTGCTTTACATATGGTGCCATATAAATTTGATCAAGGTTTGACCAATAGTTTTTGAGTTATTCTTAATAATTTATATTGAAGTCGGTTGTACAAAATTTTTAATTTTAAATTATATACATTGCGTTTACCGAAGACGATATGGGTAGAATTATTCTTCTTGTCTCTACCGAATTACGAATTCGATTTGAAACAAGAGGGTTTTATTCCTACAGACACGTGTCAAGAGTGTGGTTTCATCAGCTTAACACATTGTGTGTTAAGTTATGTAACCTTAGAAGATATATATTGCAAAGTGTGCGCTGGTGATATGTTTTTTAAGGATAACAATTAAGTTTTATTTCTTTAATTTTTCTACCGACTTCAAAAAGGAAACGGTACTCAAGTCGACTGTATGTTCTTTTTTTTTATGTGTGTTACCTCATAATTTTTTCCGGTGAACCGATTTCGATGATTCTTTTTTTATTTGAAAGCTGGTGCTTTTCATGTGGTCCCAAATAAATTTGATCAAGGTCTGACTAACAGTTTTTGATTTATTGTTAATAATTTATATTGAAGTCGGTTGTACAAAATTTTTAATTTTAAATTATTTTATTATTAATTAATTACTTATGTAGTTGCAAAAAAATTATTTTAAAATAAGTATGTTTAATGTTAAGGGCAAATTGATTTCTGTAGCTGAAGATAAAGTACCTTTAGATATAAATAAAATGGCTACTATTTGCAATTTGTCTAATTGTTCTTACTATTACAGATACAGTTTTTTCGACTTCCCTTGTAAAATATGCAAGATTTCTTTTTTGCAAAATTAAGATACTTTAAGTTTTTTTCATGGAATATATAATTTTAAATATTACAATATAGGTTTTGTTTTTTTACTGTCTCACCTATTTTACTACCTCACTAATAAAGTGTAAGTAAATATTAAATTCAAAACAAAACGTCGATATTACTAGTACAGCCCTAGCTTTCTCATTTGTTTAATTACAACAGATGGGCTTGACGTCAGAGTGAGGACTTTTGTATTTGACGTGACGTTGAAAAGGTTAATTAAATCTAAATCCCAACCCAAGTATACCTCTGCAAGATTTTAAGATACTATAAGTTCTTTCTGCGGAGATCGAAGCGGACAAAAGCTAATATTTTAAACTGAAAGTAGGTGTGGTTAAATATGACATTGGAACGTCGAACACTTTAGTCCCCCCGTGACCATGAATACTTTAAAGCACTCGATACGTCGGGAATATAATTATAAATTTTAACAAAAAGTAAAAACCGACTTCAAATTTCTAAAACATAGTTATTTATTTGCTACCCTTAGGGGTAAAATTATTTCTCCAACTTTATATGGGACCACCCTTGAGGTATAACCTGTTTAATAAAGAAATAATCTTCAAAATTGGTTCACAATCTGCGAAGATATCGCGTAACATACATACAAAAAAATACACTAATTGAGAACCTCCTCCTTTTTAGTAGGTTAATAAAATAAGTTAAATGCGATGAAATCCGTAAAAAATAGTTTAATTCATCGCCACTTTAATCTCAAGAATAAGAAAAATACACCTACGTCTTTGATGTCAATGTGATATAAAGGTCATATACATATATACGTCCATATATGTAATATGGACGTTATTATTTTATTTTCTGCACCACCACGTTGCTATGTCACTTTGAGTCTGGATATGTTTATCACTTACAAGACAAACTGGTGACATGTTAAAGTTACTTACATTATGTATACATTATGATGGCACCTACATTTGCCCTTGACCATTCAAAACTTGAATGAAAATAACAATTCGTTCCATACTTTTATTGCTCATAAATCATCACATGTTTATTTCACTTAGGTACATTCAAAACTACTATGTCATATGTATATGAAATTAAACCATGACAATAATGTAAAACATAACACTTTTTGCCATTAAAATATTTTTAAATCATTATTATATTATGTGGGTACTTATTCTTCATTTTTGAATTGTATTACATTGTATACATTTTAAAATTATTGAAGCAATAGTGAAAATCACAATTTCTATTAAAAATATTAAGATTGTTATTATAACGTGAATTTCAAATTTTGAAGTACATTTTATTATGAAAGGAGTTTGAAACTTATACTATTATCCGAAAGGTACTTGTGCCATAGTTGTGCACGAAAAAGAAAATTATGTGTGTATGTTGCGGTAAGGGCACAAAAAATAAAATGAACATACGCACATTATTATTCCACACAAAACGCTTAACCCAATTAAATTAAAATATTTTGATCACGTTTGTGGTTGTATGAGCTAAGGTCCTTTTGCAAGGGAAAATATTGCAAAATAAAAGTTATGCAAACAAATACTTAGCGTTGTTTTCACACAATTAGTCGAATTTCGACCACAAATACTAGTAACTTTATTTATATTATGTACAAAAAGTTTCTTAATTTGAATTTAAGAAAATTGATATCAACTTGCAGCCTTTATGTTACCCTTATGGAATGGCAAATAAGTCCTCAGAATTCTAGGTTTTTAAAATTATACCTATATCAGAATTTTTACTTAATAGTTAGGTACCTCTAGATTTTTCATTAATTATTATTGTATCCATTTACTAAATCTAAATTAATATACATAACATGTATGATAAGCTGTATATGCTTAAAAATTGGTTTGAAGATGTTACAAATCTTAATGCTCACATGGTTTGCTGTATGTTTATATAAAGCAGGCATATTTTTACAAATTGTCACGTACAATTTAATATCTAACTTAATACAATTTAATTAAAAATATTGTACAATATAATTAGTACCTTAACTGTGACATCTATGGTAAATATCCCCCCTATGAGACAACTATGGGAGAGACCTATGTTCAGCAGTGGAATTTTTAAAGGCTGTAACGGTAAAGGTAAAAAAAATCATAATTAAGGAACTACATCTAGAAAGTAATTAAGACGAAATCATTTTAAATGCTTAATATTGTTAAGACTACATGTGAGCCACCTAATATCCCTAAATTTATACGAGGTAGAGTCGCAATGCATTTGTGTCGGCTCGATTTCCTGTATTATACTCCATAATCTATTTATTATTCTCTTTGGACTCACAGAACACAGCGCGTGAAAGCTATATAAAAAACATGCGTAAGTGTCATGGAACACTCGGTTGGAACGAAGTTCCTTTCGTAGTTTCTTTTTTTGATAAACGTATTATATTATTGATTAACAAATACAAATAAATTAATTACTGGCGTCTATTGAAATGAAGCGTCATTTAAAATAAAATAATATTTCTTTCATGGCAAGATAAGAAAAAGTGCGAGGGAGATGGAGGGACTTCCTTATAGCCGTTTACACTACGTCAGAAGGGGTCGTGACGGAAAAATCTTACACTTTTTCTCGCCTAGCCCCCATCCTCCAAATTTATACCGTCCGATAAAGAACTCCGTTCCAATATTGCTTACCTTTAAGTATAGAAAATCGTTTTTATACTGAAATCGAAGCAGTATGTTTTAATTCCCAGAAATAACAACGATTCTCATTCTAAATCTGATCAAAAAATTGTAAATGATGATGAGTAAATGCTGTGCGTTTGGGCCACTGTGTGCTTCTTTGTCTGGAACTGTGCGCTGCTTTGTCCATATTACTATAAATGTTATATTTAAAAAAAAAAACATTTTCGAAGAAAAAAAATATCAACGTTACACGTTAGTATTTATAAGTGCGTTTATAATGACTTAGAAAAATTACGGATTTTTAAAGTTATATATTTAAGCCAAAGGCTTGGTGTTGCTAATTTATACGTGAACAATAATTTTGTTTATTTCTTTTTAAAAATGGTAATGAAATAAAATCCATCCTGATTACTACAATTCTAAAATACGATCTAAGTATGTGCAAAAGTGAAGCCTCTTTGCATTTGTTACATTTATTTAAATAAAAAGGTTATTTTTATCTCTACTTAGTGTTTTATCTGTACTTTGTAATATATATATATATAATAGGTAGGGGAAAAAGTTTCTTCGTATTTTGTTTGTATAAAATTGAAGAATAATCTCTTTGGTTGTACTGTTTGTATCTGGCTAGTTTTAATATCAATACATATAGGATATTAAGAAAAAGAAAAATAAAAAGTAAAAAACACTTCCCCGTCATTTTTCAATTGTTTCTCTGACCACCAAAATGAGTGAATCTAACGAAGAAATTCGATATATTCTGAAGTTTTATTATAAAAATGGGAAAAATGCGACTCAAGCCGCGAAAAAAAATTGTGACGTTTATGGACCTAATGCAGTGTCAATAAGAGTAGCACAAAGTTGGTTCAAGCGTTTTCAGTCCGGGAATTTTGATGACAAAGATGCAGATCGCTCTGGTCGCCCTCATACGGATAAAGTCGATGTCATTTTTGAAAAAGTGGAGCAAGATCGGCATATTATTAGTTAACACACGAGCCAACTGAAAGAAACCGAATGAATCGTGTACTCATTTGCGATTCTCAATTGAAACGTAATGAAACCGAACCATTTTTGAAAATATTGATTCAGTGGATCACCTAGGACAACAATGTGCGAAAAAGATCATGGTCTAAGGGTAGTCAAGCTCCACAGACTGTAGGGAAACCCGGATTGACACGCAATAAGGTGATGCTGTGTGTATGGTGGGATTGGATGGGTATCGTTTATTATGAGCTTTTACCGCTAAGCAAAACCATCGATTTGGATCTGCCTACAACTAATGAGAATCAACCAAGAAATTGGGAAAAAACGGCCGGAATTGATCAACAGAAAAGGAGTGGTCTTTCATCATGAAAACGCCAGATCACACACATCTTTGTTGGGAAAAATATGTGTGGTTGGGAAAAGTTAATGCATCCACCATATAGTCTTGACATGCACCCTCAGATTTTCACCTGTTTCCGTCTCTTTAGAATTATTTGGGTAGTGTTAGGTTAACATCAAGAGAGGACTGTCAAAACTACTTGACGCATTTTTTTGATCAAAATCCCAAGATTTCTACAGCAACGGGATCATGTCACTACCTACAAGATGGCACCAAGTTATCGAACAAAATGGCACATATATATTATAATTAAATGAAATAAAACTTTGAAAAAAATGTCGTCAATTTGTATATAAAATAAGAAGAAACTTTTTCCTCGACCTATTATATATATATATATATATATATATATATATATATATATATATATATATACATATACACATATAAATATAACTTGATGTATTTTGTTTTTAAAACAAGACCATTGTAAAATATTAATTAAATAGATAACTATTATTAGTTATTTGTTCTTAATATAGTGACAATTTGGATATTATAAGAAAAAAAAAATCAACTTTGACGAAATATGATCGTTACGAGTCCCTCTAGTATAGTATATTACTTACTACGTATACCTAATCAATTCAGAGTCGTGCAAATTAATATTTTACATACATAACATATGAAGCATAATCTTATTATTTTTTAACTCATTTATACGTGCATCATGTGTATTTTTATAAATAATTATAGGACCACACGGAAAGTAACATTTATGTTTATTTCTGTACCTGGCTGAGAAATGTAAACCTAATAAAATCCTTAAAAATTCTAGACACTAGTTGTAGAAAATCGTGCATACATTATACAAAACTAAACAGAACTTTTGAGATCTCACAATAGAAAATACATACTGATGTATTTTCTATTGCGAGATCATTTACTAACTGCTCAAACACCAATGCAAAATTAAGTACGCCAAATGTATGTAAAGCGATGAAAGATAAGGTGGATGAAGTATATGATATGATGTTTGATAGAGGAATAGATGTTTAATGCGTAAAGGATACGAATCGAAAGGGAAATAATGTCACTGCTCACTCATGGCATGTATACTGCTTACTGCTCTGATATAAACGTCAGTCTGAGCGAGCATGCCAGGTAGTCGGTATTTTCCTCACAGAAAGAATGGATAGTATATGAAAGTTAAAAATGCTATGAATATGACTGAAAGTGGGGATTTACGTCACAGAAGGGAATGGTATTGGAAAGATTTGATAATGGATGTATAAGTGAGATGGTGGAAGCCTTCTCAGAGTGTTTGGAAGGAAATCTTGATATCAACAGTTACTGTCGACATAAAGAAATTCATTTGTATACATAGCTACAAGGAAAATATAAAAACATGGAAGGTTTTGTAATTGTAGATGGAAGAATGTGGAGCACTGTGGACGGTTTATTACTTAGTCTTATGCCATGGTCTGTTCAGAGGTTGGAAGCATGAGAAATATATGACTACTGTTTCGTTACAGCGTATAATAATGGAATGTTTACAAACAAAGATGTGAAAAATAATTATCAATATAAAATGAAAAAAGAATTATTGATTTAAATGAAGGGTGTATAAAAGATTTAGACTTGGAGACTGTGTGGGATATAGTTAAGTGCGGTTTGGTGGTTGTAGCAACTGAAGTATGTGGTATAAGCAACAGAAAGAACTACAGGCGTAATAATACGTTATGATGAAATAATGAGGTAGCTACGAATTGATTTTCTTGCAAAGAAAAGAGCATTTTTTAGCGTGGTAGAGCCATGCTGCAGCTATACTAATAGTATAGTTGTAGCACGAATGGGTCGGCTCGACCGGGGCAGGACCACGCTCTCACAGAATACCAGCGTAAAATAGCAGCTTAACGCTGCTGTGTTTCGTATGGTGAGTGTAGAGAACCGGACACCCTTTTTACTGGAAAAGAGGCATTCCATCTTAGTCCTCACGGGTGACAACCAATCTGCATTTTGATTCGCAAACGAGGATAGATGTAGATGTCTATGGGCCACAGCAACCACTTACCATCAGGTGGACTGTGTGCTCGTATGTCACCCTATCCTATATAAAAAAAAAATAGCTACTTATACAAACAGCTAAAGTTATATGAATGATGACATTGCGATAAAAAAAGGTAGTTGAAACGTCTTTAAGATAGTAAAAGAGGTAGTAGGAGGAAAAGTACAGTTTAAACTGTAAATGGACAGTTATTTTGAATTTTTTAAGTCGAAGAATAGGTGAGTTATTCGTCAAATGCCTCCTGTACGCCGACGATCAAGTCATATTTGCATTGTCGGTAAGCGAGTTGCAACATTAATAAACGTAGTATTAAAATAAACGGGAATGCAAGTGATCGCAAGTAAGACGAAAGTGATGGTTTTTACAAGAGAAAAAAGTAAAACGATATGTGAAATAAGAATAGAAGGGGAGTTGGTTAATTAAGTGGATGAGTTTGTGTATTTAGTATGTAGGCGTGCTTAGCAGGAATGATGGACATGACAAGGATATAAAATGAAGAGTAAATGCAAGACACAAAGTGAATGGGGTCCTTCACTCTAGTATGGGAAGAAAAGACTGTATTAAAAAAAACGACCGTTTAATAATAAGCAGTGCCGTGTTAGTCCTTACCTTAATGTACCTATGGTAGTGAAAGTTGAGTGAGGCACAAGAAACATGAGTAGAATTAATGCTGAAGAAATAGGGTAATCAAAAAGTAATATAGGAGTGATTGTGGGTGAAAATTACTTTGTGACCTAGTTTAGGAAAGAGAAAGGACAATGTCCAGAATCGCCCTGTGCAATAAAAGCATCGGACATACACGATAATTAATTGTCTATTTTATTATATTAATTGCAAATACTTTTACAACACGGACTAGCTGCATTCCAAAATGAACATTAAAAGTATTCTACTCGACTAATAACATTAATCGCCGCCATCTTCATAAACATCATGTGGTGTCGAAAAATTATTAGGGATGCCCAATCGATTGTAATCGATTTTTGAATTTTAATGAACTGTTGAATATTTTTAATCAAATTACATTTTGAATTTATTTCGAATAAAGTAGCAAATAGAAGCTACAATAAAAATATTCAATTACCATTTCTTTATATTCTTTTATGTTATTTCCTAAAAGCATAATTTATAAAATCTACTATATCTAATGAATGAGGTCATACTCGATTTTAAATAGGTGGTTAGAATAATGCTGAAAAAAATATTCATAAAGATAATTATGCAGGATTTTTAATGATCGTTTAGAAAGGTGTGTACTTTACTTCTTACTAAACGATAACTTACGAGTTTACGACAATTAATATTAAAAAAAACACTTATCGTTACTGCATTAATTATAAATGTGTTCTTTAAAAAGATCAATATTGCAGACTAGATACAGATGTTATTATTAATATTGTTACAAGTATGGAAGAAGTAGAGACGTACGTGTTATTATAAGTAAAGTAAGACATTGTCATACTTGTTATGGTATTAATATTATCGTATGATAAAAGGTGATGTATGTAATACTTGTTTGTAACGCATGGCTGTAGTAAATTTTAGGAAATATCCATAAATCGTATCGTATTTGGCACTCCCATTTTTGATGTAACTAAATGGTCACTTGTCACTTGTCAGTCTCTCACCTGTGCTCTCACTTAGGCATGTCGATTTACTTTAAAAATTGATCTCCAAATCGATTCAAATCGACATACTAGAATCGATTCTCGATTAAATGGACCATTAACAGATCGATTCTCGATTAATCACGACATTTTCAAACATATCTAATATAGACACAGAACATTATTGATGATAATTTACCGTAAATACAAGTAATTGGATAGAAACATCATTAAATTAATAAACATAGCACCACGCCTGTATTTCCCAGAAGTAGTAGGCAGGGGTGTGTAGTACTACCAATTAGCACCAGTTATGTTATACATCCCATGTAATAGGGGGTGCGCGTATTACCATACACCGGGCACAAATCAAGACTCCGTACTACTACTGGGAACTTCAAGTTAGAAAAACCCAATAATACTTTTCCCAACCCTGGGATCGAACGCAGAACAGAACAGAAAATGGTCACAAGGAACAGATGTTCCAACTATGCAAAATTAATTCAATAAGTTCGATTCGAGAGGTTTTTGGATCGATTCATTGAATCGATGGAGTGTTCTAAGTCGATATCAGGATATCGGACAAGAATTTTTCAGATTTATATCGGTCTAGAAAATCGATTATTTTACTATAAACAATCGATTAAACGATTTCAGATTGACATGCTTACTTTTCATCACTCACTCTGTCAAAATTACATTGGCGTCTTTGTAATTGTATCGGTGTTTTGGTGACTTTCGGGAGTATATATTGAACATTACGACTTGGTTATTTTAACAGACCCTGATTGCTTTCAAAAACTACTTACCTTGCTGTGATTTTCGGAACTGTGTACCGCTCAAACAATAACCTAGCATTCATAAACGGACTTACGCATACGCAATGGAAAGTGTATTTTGTGTAAATTGCGATATCTTACCGTACCGTATATGCTAATGATAACATCTAAATGCTATCTGCCAATAAATACATACATTTTATTTTTACATTAATACACAAACATTTTTCTCATTTCAATACCAATGCTAACAAAGCAGTTATGTTAACTAGATTATATGCATTTATACGTTGCACTTACATAAACTTAGGCCTTAGAACAAAAACTGCATACCTAATTATCTAAATAGGTACTAAAAATAGCTAAATGTTTTAGGACATTGTTTTCAGGTTCGATTATAACCTCAAAATCTGATACTTTTATGAAATATATCTATTCTGCAGCTAGTCCGCTATAAAAATAAGATCATATAGGAATTTACTAATGATCGACAATAAAACACATAATTTTCCGATGCTCTTGGTTCCAGGGCGAACAATGTATGGGCGCAGAGCAATGTCCTTTATGCTGCAAAAAGAGTGGCAAAGTCGCCAAGGGTCACCCTCTACGGAAGTTTATCCACCGAATTGGTCAGAACAATGGAGATGGGCCAAACTAAGAGCACCTTTAATCTATATACCTTAAATATAGATGTAAAAGAATCAAGATAGGTGTGTCAGGATCGTGCCAATTGGAAGTCCGTAGTCTCTGCCTACCTACCCCTCTAGGTAAAGCTCCATCTACTTTGCTTCTTAAGTGTTATTTACCATGTTGTGAAACTCTTTTATTGGCCAATCTTTATACATAGTTTTATAATTATGATTGTTACAAAAATGCTGTTAAATTTTTATATAAATAAAAAAATTAAGGATATTTAATACGATCCCTTGATAGGTGGCAGCAGAATGACGCAATGGTTTGAAACCGCTTGCGTAGCGTGAGCCTAAGAATGTGAGATTTGATACAATCGTCTCATATTGTTGTTATATAATGCTATCACTGGTAATTTCTTCTATCGTCTTCTTTAATCTCAAGTCCGTTGTTTTTGCTTTTTTCCTGCGAATTCCGCTTGTAACTATGGCGGTAAAAATTCAGAAAAAGAATTAAAATGAAACCCGTGTTACAGGCGATGAACGTTGCGACGCCTTTCGCTGGTGGACATTCGGAGTTTTTCACCGTTGCGACGTACTGAATGATTATACAAACAAATTGAACCTGTAACAGATATTTTAAATTACAGTATTACTGAACACAGTATCTGATATACGAGTATTAAGGGGGACGACAAACAGCGTACATACGACCTCAACGTTACAGAATTTTCTCGTTCTCGTTTATAACTCCTGGCATTATAATCTAGTCTGGTGGCCCCATATAAACTTGGAAAAAAAAAACTTATATGGGACCCTGAAATATATAAACCTTTTTAACTGGTTCACAATTGACGAAGAAATTGCGTAACAGTAAACAAAATCATACAGCCGAATTATAAGCCTCCTCCTTTTTATGAATAAAAAAAGAATCGGTTAAAAATAATAAAATAATTTCACATTCTGAAGTCGGGGCTTAAATTCTTCTATACACTCTGTCTTAGCACGTTGAAGTCAGCTTTCACTTTTTATTTAAAAAAAAATTAACTTATATATGTATAAAATTTAGGTATTTCGAGGACTGATCCAATCACTTTAAAAAAGCTTCTGTTTGAAAATGGAATCCTGGTAGTTGTTCTTACTCTGATAGTTATTCATTCAATCATTCAAAACAGCCTATCCAAAGCCTTCTTCTGAATATAGGCCTTTCCCATAGATTGTCTCATAGTTGTATTTGCCATAGCTCCCACACTTGGCAGGCGCGTTGGCGACCGCATTTTTTAAATTATTCTAAGTTATTATCATGATGCTGTCATGTCATTCATGTGCAATCTCCTGTTTCATTCCTCTCTGTTGCCCACGAGATGTGTATATGACGTGGTGGATTCATTTACGACGCTACTACGTGATAGGCATACTTGTATTATTATTTGTTTTTAAAGAATAAGGGTGACAAACGAGCACACAGTCCACCTGTATGTTGGCCCTTAGATATCTACGTTTATCCTCAATTGAGAATCAAAATGCAGATTCGTTGTCACCCCTGAGAACCAAGATGGAAATCGCGTTTTCAGTAAAAAGGGGCTTCGGTTCTCTACACTTACCATACGAAACACAACAGCATTAACAATTATTTAACTTTTGTTTATTTAAATTGTGGTCTTACCCTGGTCAAGCCGACCCATTTGTGCTACAACCATAATTTTAGCCGCAGCGTGACTCCACCTCATATAAACTATTATAATCAAAAACGCTTTCTATATTATAATAATAATTATAATATAGTTAATACTTGCGATAGTATCAGTTGATGAACATCCATCAATTTAGATAGTAGAATTAACACATATATGTACCCGCTTCACCGTAAATCTTTATTAATTAAATATTTAACGAACGATTTCGCTGCAATATGATCAAGGTGTATTAGTTACACAAAGGTGGTTCTTATATTTGTGATCTTAAAATCAATTATAGTAGTAATAAAAGCATTAGTATGGCAATTTGCTAACAAAAATATCCAAACGCTTGTGTAATTTAGTTAATATAATTGTACGAAAAATCATTTTTAACATTTACTCACCAGTTGGAATGTAGTCATATATTTTTTCCAAAATAAGTACTTAGCAACATTTGGCCCCAATGCTGACAGCCCATAATATGTATACATGAAGACATGAACGAGAGAATTAAGAAATCCGATGAAAATAATTGTGTGTGACGGCCAATACTTCAAAATAGTCCATGTACCAATCATCATGATAGTATGATGATACAAATGTAGGAACGAGATCTGGTTGTCCTTCTTCCTTAGTACGAAGAAAACTGTGTCGAGAAGTTCTGTAACTTTTGCAGCGAAGTATAGCCATATTCCAAGTAATATCTGTAATAAAAAAAAACATATAAGATTTCCTTTCCTGTCTCTCTCTCTCTCTCTCTCTCCCTCTCTCTCCCTCCTCTCTCTCTCTCTCTTTCTCCCACACACACATTCTCCCTTCTTCTTCATAAGACTCCATTTAAGACACTCCATTGTTGTTTTTAAGAATACACCAAAAGTCACTGGGAAGGCGGATTGGTGAGTGCAGTTCCGATACCCTCACCAGTATGTTGTTTGTTAGTTAGCAATGTACGCGGCGTGCGTTAAAAATGAAAAAGTAGTTATTTTTGTTCCTTTTGTTCAAACGCTAAAGACTTTCCTTCTCTATATTTCTTATCCCTGATTTGTTACTATGACTTCTACAACTAACTAATTATTAAGTATGAAAACATTTTCGTTATTAAAGGTTATTTCGTTATTTGTATTGGCAAAATACCTTGCCAACTATTCATTTTTTTTTGGTTAATACGTGTGGATTATTTTACACCGCTAGTATATCGTTCGGTTCATTTATTGTTTATTTATTTATTATGAACCGGGACACCAACAGAGACGATACAAAATATTACAAATACGAAATAAAATACATCACTCCAATTATAGGTGAGTACAACATGAACACAACAGTAATGAATATATCGAACATTTTACATAAATACAAATGAAAACACATTAATACTAAATTAAAACAAAAAAAAGAAAAATAAACGACTAAACATTATATGAAAATATTACTTTATCTAAGTCTTTCAATAAGAACTTAAAGGAAAATGAATATAAATTAAACCTATTGAACATGCTGGTTATATTTACTGCACATGCACCGGATAGAAGATTGGTGATCAAGGTTAGTGCGACAAGATTTGAGAACGAAAGATACAAATTTACTTTGACTGGAATTAGGTCTTGATACATTAAGGAGACAAAGCATCTCTGTGTCTGTTCCGATTCTTATTCAATGACATACGTTTATATCTATGGCCCACAGTTATCTATACACCAACAGGCAGGTCTGTGTGCTTGTTTGTCACCCAAACAAATTAGTATAAAAGAAACTAAAATGTATTAGGGTTATTCTTATTTATAATCTATCTTTCTCTTCGATTAATTTATATGAATTTTCAAGGTGAAACGGCTTTTATTACGCTAGCAAAAAGATTTACTACTTAGGGCTACATCATTACTTATCACCAAGTGGGATTGTAGTCCAGCACTGACTTATAATATACTAAGTAATTGGACTCAGCTAAGTTAATAGAATAATTAATTAGAAATTTGTACCTGGTCACGATATTTAGTGTCTTCAATGAAGCACTTCTTCGGTATCAAACCTATGTCCAGTAAATTTCGGAAGTACTGAAACAACATAATTGTTATGTTAATTAATGTTAATTATGTTCTTCTGACCTATTTTGATTTTGCCGTATAATATTACAGTATTATCTAGTCTATCAAATAGATACTCTTTATGAAGCGATCATATAGGTAGGTGGACTAAGATATTAACCCAAATATAAATGGGATATAAATACCCAATCTAAATACAACCAGATACAAAACAAGCAATTTGTGTTTTGACACATGTGTGTCAAAACACAAATTTCCACGGTTCCACGTTCAGGTTTGGAAACCTGGTGGGCTATTTTGTAACTTTGGTGAGAATGGTTGGTGGGTGGGAAAATGGGACTAATATGAAATGCCTCATTTCCAGTAAAAAGTTTCTCTAGTTCTCTATACACACCATACTTAACTTAGCAGCATTAAGCTGCTATTTGACGCTGGTATTCTGTGAGGGCGTGGTCCTTCCGTGATCGGGCCGACTTATCCATACAACCATAACATAGCTATAGCATGGCCTTACTACATGTAAAACACTCTTGTAAGGTTTGCTTTTGGATTTTGATTTAGACACTCTTGAAAGATTTAGCTGCTTTACATAAACTAATTATCAAACAAATAAGAAATCCAACCAAGGTAGCCGAAAGTGTCGCCGCTCCTACTGCTTCACCTTACGCCATCAAACAGACCTAGAATTCGTCAATTACGCAAGTGAAGTTCTCAAGATGTACACTGACTGTTATACATACAACGGACACGAAGTACACATGGTTGGTCAGATGCAACTAGGTCAGGTCAAAATTGGTAATTGGGTTTTTCTGTCAAGAAATTCTCACTAGCAGCCCGGAATCAGAATATTGGCGGTATTTCATTCACTCAAATACGTAAAGTCCGTTGCATCTGCACCTGATCTCTCCGGTCGTGTCAGGTCATATCATCGAATTAATAAAATTGAAGGAATAGAGAGTCCACCTGTGCTTGTGAATAAACTCGTATACTACAAACTTGTCCCGCGCCGATGGCTAGTCTCCGTAGAGCCGTGACCGAAATTCAGTCTGGAGGATATTATGACATAACAGACGCTTTCTTCGATCCAATATTATGAGTATTTAAGAGAACTTCCAAAGATCAGAGAAAAATCTTTTAAAGAATCGGAATCAAACATCTGTAATGGTTTTATAAAATGGTATCTTTATTAACGATACATATTATATACAATATTTATAGGGATAAAAATCTAAAATTAAAACTTATACAGCCCCGGTTCTTGCGGTATAATATCGCAGGCAAGAACGTCGTCTACGTATCCACAATTAATGGTTGATGATTTTAACTTTTTTAAGTTTAATAACCTTTGGACGAGACAAACCCAACTCTCTTTTCACATCAATGGCACCCATCGCAAAACTGACGTCGCGAATAAACTTCCATCAGAAATTTCACAGTGAGTAGAAATGGTTTTTATTGAGAAACATATTGTGCATTGTATCAATTATTATTTTTCTATAGTGCCATTTATATAGTATATAATACTCGTATTAGACTTAAAATTAGACTTCGTTGGCCTAGGCCCGTATTAATAAATTTTACTCAACGACGAACTCAAGTGTGTAATCATTTGATACGCCCTCATTACGAAATCAGCATCTCAAGATCGTTGCTAATTAATAAACACATAAAAACAGTTTCTCAAAACGCTGTACTTAGGAATACTGTTCTGTGACTTGCACTCAAGTATACACACTTGAGAGTCGAGTTTCGTTTATTAATCAGTGTGGCACTCAGCTGATATCGTAAACCTAAACCACATCTTGAGATATGTTTATTAATAAGATCATAACCTCAAGATTGTACTCAAGTGCGTGTACTTGAGCTGAGTAACGTTTATTAATACGGGCCCTAGTGGTCGTAAACACGGTACTGATCATGAGGTCCCGGGTCAGGCCACAATCAATTATTGGATTTCTGTTAAAAAATTCAAAGTAGCAGAATAAGTCCGGGGTCAGAAAGTTGGTGGTGTTGCACCCCCGTGTGTCTGAAATTACGTAAAGCCGTTACGGTCCTGCGCCTGATCTCTCTCCAGTCGTGAAGGACAATCCATCACAGATAGGCAGTCCCATCAGAATATAAGAGTGAGGGAATAGAGAGTGCACTTGTGCTTGCGCATATACTCGAGCACTATAATCCAGTCTTACGCAAATCGCTAGTCTCCGTTGAAACTGGCCGCCGTGACCGAAATTCTGAAGGACATTATTATTATTACATAATATTAGATTATAATAATACGAGGGTGGATTGAAAAGTACTCGGCCTAACCAAGAAAATAAACACATACTAAATCAGTAATATTTTTATTTTTCTACATAATCACCATCAAGTTCAATACACTTTTGCCACCTCCCCTTCCAAGCATTTAGACCGTTGAAAAAAAATGATTCTTCCTTAGAGTCAAAATATGCGTCTACAGCTGCTTTGACCTCGTCGTTTGTCGAAAATCTTTGACCTCCCAAGTGCTTTTTTAGGTTAGGGAACAGAAAGAAGTCTGATGGTGCCAGATCAGGTGAATACGGCGGATGCGGTAACAGTTCAAAGCCACAGTTGTGAATTTCAGCCATTGACTGTACTGACGTGAACACGGGCGTTATCTTGATGAAACAGGACTTTTCTTCTGAGCATTCCTCGACGTTTTCTTTTATTTCCTCTCGTAAACGACGTAGTAAGGTGCAGTAGTAATCAGAGTTTATAGTCTGACCCTTTCAAGATAATCAATCATAATCACACCTTTTGAGTCCCAGAATACTGAAGCCATCACCTTATTTGCCGACAAAATCGACTTAGCCTTTTAGGGGTGGTGAACCAGGTCTTCCACTGTTTTGATTGTTGTTTTGTTTCCGGTGTACAGTAATGAACCCATGTTTCGTCCATAGTAACAAAACGATTCAAAAATCATCTGCATCGGCTTCAAATAACTCCAAACAGTCGCGTGAAATAGTCAATCGCGTCCTTTTTGTTCAACTGAAAGCAGTCATGGAACCCACCTCGCAGACACCTTGTGGAAACCCAACTCGTTGACAATGATGTTTTGAGTTCGTTCATAAGAGATGCCTATAATCTCGGCTATCTCTCTAATTTTAATCTGCGGTCTCCATTATTAAATCAAGTACTTTTTAATATTTTCGTCAGTAGTTGACGTCGAAGGCCTTCAGAGCGGGGTTCATCTTTCACTCTCTCTACCACGCTTAAATTCTGCTATCCATTTTTGACGGATGAATATGACAGAGCACAATTGCCTAATGTACTGACCATGTCATCATGGATGGCTTTTGATGATAGCCTTCTTATGGAGGTACTTAATGACGGCACGCTGCTCGATTTGCTCCATTCATGAAATTATGTCCGATTACTTTGTTAATAAATTTATAAAATCACAACTAATTATCGCACGTTTCGAACATCACACAATGAACTAGTCTGAACTGAACTAAATAATGTGGGTAGATTTGATTTTTAGAATTGAATGGATCTGTGTTAGGCCGAGTACTTTTCAATCCACCCTCGTATAACACAATTATTCGATATTAAATTATTAATATTAAAGGTCAAAATTATAGCTCTAGATAGCGCAAACATAGATTCACAGAAAGGGAACGGCTACTTTTTATATTACATATCTGTGTTTTACTCACCCTTTGTACTAAATACAAGGACAGAACGACTTGTATTCCATTGTATAGTAGTAACGTTGTGGTCAGCTTGAAAGGCTTGCGTTTAGTCATCAGGGCTGGTCCGATCTTTAATACAAATATCAAATACGTAGCTAATATCATGAGAACTGGACCGGGTGTGGTCATCATTGGTAGACTGTCAATTTCATGGTCTATAAAAGAGATTAAAATTAAAATTAAAGTTAAAGACACCACAAAAATCTTTTTTTTTAATAAATTCTAGATAGCCTTCTTTTCTGCCCAGGAGTTTTTCTACCTTGATACTCCCCTCATGCCCATTTCTATCTCCAAGCAGCAGTGACGGCTCCGTGGCGTAGTGGCTTAGCAATGAGTTGCGGCGCTGAGGGCCGCGGGTTCGAATCCCGCACGGAACAAGTATTTGTATGGCCTACGAATAATTGTTTCCTAGTGTGGAGGTAACGTTTTTCTAAAATAAATTAAAAAAAAACTTATTGCTATGTTCCAGTTAAAAGAAAAAGAGTCTATAAGGCATTGTTTCCTTTGTTTAAACATGTACGCAAAATTTCAGCTCAATCGGTTGCGGATAACTGCTTTAAAATTCAAATGCAAGATTTGACCCTTTTTTTTTTTTTTTTTTTTGCGGATGGAAAATCATCTAATGACGCCTTTCGCTGTGGGTGGAGCGGAAGGGAGTGTCAGACTTTTACTGACTAAAAACCATCCGTGTTCCTTCAGTGCCCTTACGTTCCGGAGCCGCGGTATCTCTTTCGAACAGCCCGCAGCAAGATTTGACCCTAAGAAACATACATTGCAAGTTAAATAAAAGCTTTTAAAATAGGTGACAGTTACCACTTACTCGTACCATTAGGTGCACTTATTAGCTCACTTGTCACTTCTATAAAAATATTCTAATTATGAATCAGTATCTGTCATTTAAATCGCCATAGTGGTGATGGTGACTTTTATAGTGTTCATGAAAGTTTCCACGTGTTTCATGCTTAAAATCAACTTTTTAAGGTATCTGGACAATATGTGAATTCCTCGATCGAAAATTGGTAAATTTCTTGATTAAATTCATGACTCGGCACCAACACGCTATGAAAAAGGTAACTAATGTAACTATTATCAAAAATATCATGGATTATATTTTTAAGAGAATCCACTACCCCACGTCATCCCGCAGGTTTCGTAAGAGGCGAGAGAAATGGAATGGGGGATGGGCATCAGCATTTTGCTGATAGCAACTAAAAATTCTAAAAAAAAAGTGCAGTTACCAGCACGCCTGCCACGAAAGGCGACTATGGCGACATTAGAAAACATTAAGTGGCAGTTATATTTTTTAAGAAATTAGGCATTGTGTCACTGTTTGTTTTCCAATATAGTTAAAATAAAATAAAAAATCCCCCCTATAAGACAATCTATTGGGGAGGCCTATATTCAGCAGTGGCAATATACAACATACGTTTCATAGACGTATGTACGTTGTAAACATGATGATGAAATTTATTTGTGTATATAGTATAAACATACAACAACGTAGATGAACTAACTGCTCCAGTAAAACGTGAAAATTAAGGAACAAGGATTGGCGATCGATAAATATCTGTGTATCAGTTCCCAATTCCTCTTTTCATCATCCCCTTATAGATAAGACTGCTGTTAATAGTAGGAATAGACTACTCTTGGTTATAACTCTCTTCCAGTTTAAAAAATTGCCATAATCATCTATTGAATGATAACAAAAAGAAGAGCTGTTCCAGGTCCAGATATATCACACCATTGAAATAGCTCCCCGTCATAGCTTGGTTGCCTGCCCGGTACAGTGAGTACCAATGTTTCAAGATAAAATATGTTATTTGACACATTGCATGAGACTAGTGAATAAGAAGAAAAATAGAGGAAATAAAGTTATATAAATTAATATTTATCATTAAAAGAGGATATAGCTTTAATAAAAAATATTAAAAATTAAATACTCATAATATTGCACGTAATTGAGGGAGGTCGGAAGGTACTTTTCAAACTCGGTAAGATGCATCATTTTATTTTATTGCTCGGATCTTTGCTAATTAATTTTTTAAATCTTTATTTTTAAATACTAACGACCCGCCCCGGCTGCGTAAGGGTAATTTCTGGATCTCGGTAACAGCGCCACCTACCGGGTCCAATAGTGAATCTAAACTATCCAGGGACCCAATCAAACACACAAAATTTTCCTTAAAATCTTTCCAGCCGTTTTTGAGTTTTAAGGGACTAACGGACAGCAATTTATTTTTATATACAGAGATAATGGATTTCCGCTAAGTAACCCCTGATTCTACTAATTAGGGTATAACTATATTTCGCTGCAAAATTTACACAAATTTTAGATACAGCCTTCTCTTTCGATATAATGTTAGTTAGCTAGCTAGTAATTTTTTTTAAATAAATCCAATATCCATCAATAAGTAATCCGAAGGAACTCTGATGGAAGTGGGATCTCGTCCGCCATTCGACTGCTGTCGTGAACCACTCCTAGCATTTTGGGCTTACTTACTAGGGTAGTATTTATTAACAATATTAATGGCGTTACTATTTTTTTAAAATAAATGTTTCAAAGTTTAGACAAGTAAGGACGAAATATACATCGAAGACTTTACGATCGAGTACGCTTTTATGTTATCGCTACCTTAAGAGAAGGATGTTTAACACGTTACATGAAAATATTTTATTCATTTATCTTTTTTATGTCAAATTTATTTTTATTATTTTATTATTATTTTTGGTGTCAAAAGATAACACAGTCCACCTGATGGTAAGGGAATGCTATGGCCCATAAACACAACCAATTCCCTTGATTAATATTCAATCTTTGTCATCCCTAAGGTCTAAGATGGAATGCCTCGTTGCCAGTAAAAAGGGTTTTCTGGTTCTCTACACCCACCATTCGTATTCTGTAAGAGCGTGGTCCTTCCCCGGTCGAGCCGCCCATTCGTGCTACAACCATAACATAGCTATGGCTTCATAAGCTTACAAGTTTACTTTATATAGAATTTCGCTGGAGTGCAAAAAAGATTGTGCTTACACCGAAAATATAACGTCTGACTTTGACTGAACTCGAACTCTTGATCTCTATTGATTATTCCTTTTAATTAGGTTAGTTTTTATTTTAAGCTAATTGTTATTTGTTAGTACGCAACCAGACAAAGATCACGCCCTTGTGCTAGTTAATGGATTTTAAACACTTCGTATCTGATCAAACACTAATCCTTTGTTCTTATTATAACAGTATTTTTCGGGATTTAAAGTTTTGACATATGCGTAATAATTACTAATAGTGGGTCAACTCCTTTGATATACCGCAAAATTCCTACAAGACTGTCTCAACGTCGAGTCGCTAAAAATATGCAAGGGTTGTCAAAAAACATTTCCTTAAATAATAATGTAATAACATTATATTTTCCGATTTCAAAAAGGAGACGGTACTCCATTCGACTGTATGTTTTTTTTTCTCTTTTTTTTATATTTAATATAGCTTTTTTCTGGGTGAACCGATTTCGATAATTCTTTTTTTATTTGAAAGCTGGTGCTTCTCATATAAAAGTAAAGTAAAGTAAAGTTACAGCCTATATACGTCCCACTGCTGGGCACAGGCCTCCTCTAATTTCTGAGAGCGTTTTAGGGCAAGGAAATGTCCGCCGCGCTGTCCCAATGCGTGTCGGCGAACTTCACATGTCTTCGAAATATTTTTTTTGATTTCTCAGACATGTAGGTTTCCTCACGATATTTTCCTTCACCGCCGAGCACGTGGTAAATCAGCACTTAAAATTGCAACTAACAATTTCATTGGTGCCGGCGGGGATCGAACGAGCTACCACGGCTACGCTTCTCATATGGTCCCATATAAATTTGATCTAGGTCTGACCAATAGTTTTAAAGTTATTCTTAATAATTTATATTGAAGTCGGTTGTACAAAATTTTTAATTTTTAATTATTTTATACAAAGATACAAACTAATTACCACTTTACAAAACTACTTGCGTACCGCAGCTTTACCTGATTCGTTGTGATGGAAACAAAGGCTTGTGCTGGTAGATAACTACCTAATTTTACTATATTTTACCTATATAACAGTATCTAAGCTATTCCGCTTAAAATATTTGATAAGGGGTTGAACAGAATATATAAAACAGGTTAAAATTATACGTTGGTTCTGTTTATTCAACCGCCTCGTTACAAATGTGCAACCGACAAATATTTATTATTGTTTTTTTTTAATGTCTTTCGTTGAATTTAATGATATAATGAATTCTGATCCTTACATATAATTCAATTAAAAATCGTGATGAAAGCAATCATATGGTTATTAGAATTCAATTTTACTTAAAGCGTCATACAATCTTTCGCAATATTTCCAAATAATATCGAGTAATATCATGTTTCTGGGTGAACACCAAAAGCGTGCAACTGATTCCGTGTACGTGACACTCCTAAACGGGCGTACCGGTACGCAAGCGAAGCCGACCGGTACTACCGCAGACGTCGCGGGCAGGTAGGGGACTCCGCTCTCCTTCATACTGCGCCCCATCGTTGCTCCGTCTAGTCGCCGAGTTGACTCACTATGGGTATTTATTACACATATGGTTTTGATGCATAATATTAGGTCTTATGAAAAAAAAAATACTATAAAAACTTTAAAATCAATAAGATTGATAAAAATAAAAATATTTGGGCTTTGGGCAAAGTATTAATTAGTTATAAAAAATTTAATCACACTTTAAATCAAAAATGATTTAGTATTTTTTTAAAAATTATTTAGTTATTTACAAGATTACTTATTAATTATTTGATTTAGTTTTAAGACTGAATTGAAGATGAGTGAGTGAATCGACGTCCTACAAAAATCCCGAATTGTTTAGTTTTTTGCTGCCAAAAGAGATGTACTACGTCAAATTTACAAAAAGTTGGAGTTAACTTTCATAAGTACTTTTTAATGACATTAGCACTATTTACTTCTTTTTAATATTAAAAATTACAATAATAACGGCACGACCGTTGTTTCGGATTTGTTTACCAATACAGGCCGCTCGGCCTCATACAATATGCGGTTCGGTCACATGAGTAAAGAAACTGTACAGAGGCAAATCTTCTAAGGAGCTGTGAACATTTTTACCTATTTTGGTAGGGTTGGCACAGGAGGATAAAATTAAATAAGAAACAAAACGTTTACCAGCCTTTTAATAGATACTTAAAATATAATATTTTATACAAACTACGAGTTCTAAATATTTTACTTTTATAATTAGTTCTTCAACATTTTTTTGTGGCTTTTAATTAAATGGTAAATTCTAAATCTAATGTAAAGTTTTTTTTTAAAATAATCTATTGGAAAGCACTCACATTGCATAGCAAATATACAATCTCTTGCACACGTTTTAATATTTCACTACAAATATATGCAATGTTTCTTTCGAGGTCAAAATATTCGCGAAATTTTTGCTCAAGCAATTCAACAAACGCAATAAAATTGTCAGGAAGTATTATTAAAAAATCCTATTGAATACTATCGTTATTAAAATCCTTGTAATGGCTGAAAAAATAATCTTTTCCCATATTTAAAGGTTGTTCAGATCTTTTAACGTACAATTTTATTTTCCCACATTTGTGGTGTGTGAGACAACATTTTCAATACAAATATCCCGACACAGACTAAACCATTTTTTTTCCGGTAAATCAAATCGATAATTAATTGTTCCTACTGTTAACACAGGGGCAGTGACATCGACAGGTTGCGGTGATGGTGTATTAAAAATACGACAATCGTCTGGTTTTCATAAGTAACATGTCGAAATCGTATTCGCAATTAGTATTTTGAGGTTTCCTTAAGATATTGGTTATGAACATCTTATTGAAAGCAATAATAATTTGTCGAAATGTTAGTTCCTGGCAGTTAACACCCGCCTGTCTGACGTCTTGATTGAGACGTCTCGTAAATATAAATTAATTTAATTTCTTCTAATTTTTAATTCTTCATGAAGTTTTATTAAAGATTTTATAGATACTTGAAATCCGTGAATGAAATTCATGCTATTTGTAACGTATTTCCGCCTATAACTTCTTATTAATTTTAAGTTCCTGAAGAATCTTAGCATTTCTTTCAAAAACATAATTTGATAAGTATCGCATCGAAAGCTGTTTTATAATTATAAAGAGATCGCAGTGTACTTGAGTTTAATAAATCAAACAGTTATTAATTTTATTAACAAAATCAGCGGTATCTCTTGCGGCGATTTAAATCTACGTAGGTATTAGTAAACCATATTTACACTTTTTTATATTTCATTTGATACAAATTATTCTTGAGACATTATTTTTTACTTAACCCTGAGTTTGAACACTGGCCGAGCCGGTTTAAAGCAGTTTCTCTCTGTACGTGACGAGCCGCCAGTGCTCACGCACACACGCGCCTCAAGCTTGTATTAGTGTGCCTATCATAGCGCGGTTGTATGAAGCTTTGTCTCTGTACGGTACGGTTTCTTTACTCATGTGGCTCGGTCGAGCAACTGATCCGAGTCTGTACCCGAGTTGTCGCTATCACCAAGCGATAGTTTTGATAAACCGGTATGTAAATAGTTACTTTAAGATAGCAAAAGAATATTGTCCATACAGCTATGTCTCTCGTGCATATAATCATTTTTGAGATTATATTTTCTGATTTATTTAATATATATGTTGAGCTTTATAATAATTTAATTTAAAATTAAACTTGCATCAAATACAATCTAACAATACTTATGAGTATTAATACATTATATTAAAGTTACCCAGTGTGAACTTCGATCACATTGTTTTTTTATTTTTATTAATTTCCTAAAGATTAGAATTTAAAAAATATAAGGAAAAAACCTTTTGTAATAATATTAGTATTTCAAATTCAATGTGTGTATGTTTAAATAATATAGTAAATGTTAGTATTGAATAATTATATAACAATAATAATAATAAAACAAAATAAATGTTCCTCCTTTATACTCGTAATATTGTTGTGCCCATCAGGGTTCATAGAGATACCATAAAACTATGTAACACCTTTTGTAACCTATGGAATGCAATAAAGTTATTGAGTATTGAGTAATTTCTAAACGTAATTACTCAATTATAAACATTATAAAAATAAGTATTCAATCACTTATAGGTAATTTAGTACTACTACGTTTTCTTTCAATGTTGAGGTATATGTATAAGGTATAAATTTGCTAAATTAAAAATAATAAATTATAGTTAAGTTACTACTTACTAGTGGAGTCTTTGGGATAATTAAAAAATAATATATTATTATTTGTTCTATTATTGTTCATACAAACAGCACAGTAAACCATATTTACACTTTTTCATATTTCATTTGATAGGAATAATAAATAATTCTTTGAAAAACAAAATTTGACACTTATTATTCTTTAAAATGGATTAATGTTGTGTATATATATATATATATATATATATATATATATATATATATATATATATATATATATATATATATATATATATATTATTTTAGGAATAATAAGAGTGTGCGTAATTTGTAAAATTCGTAACCAAAAGAAAAGTGGGATAACATTTCACAAGTTAAGTGAATTTACAGCATATATTTAAAAAAAAACTATTTGATAATATAGGTACTTAAAATTTTGTTACTAATCTTAATATCGTAACTACCAACATGTTTGGATTTATATTACTGAGTTTTGATAAACAATAAAATTCAATAGGGTTTTCGAGTTCCTTGTCTATCATACTTATCGATGTTCTTTTTTACCCATATCTGTTAACAACCATAGTCCCCGACAGCAGATAATTATCAAATGTTTCTGTTCTTATTGATTCATAAACTGTAGAGTAACAATACCCAGTATTGGCTACTCCACGTTTGTGTTGGAAAAACGCAAACGGAGTTATCTGAGAGTAAGTCCAAAAACTAAAATTATTCGAGTGTTAGTTACTCTGGTGTAAAATGGTATTTGGTCGAATCCACCCACAATACCATATTTTTACTACACGTTTATTTAACCGTGTAATAATAATATGGTGTTCTTTAGTATAATGTTGTCCCGTCATGGTTTTTCCTTCACTTCCTTGCCCTTAAAACCTCTCAGAAGTGAGAGGAGGCCTGTGCCCAGCAGTGGGACGTATATAGTCTGTAACTTTACTTTGATTTACTTCTATTCATGATTTCACTCTGAGAATTTCGATCCCTTCTTTTTGCATAGAAATAACCATGATAAACAAAATCACAGTCCACCTGATGGGAAATGAATGATGTTGCCCATGGACACCTATATATAGTTATAATCGATTAAGAATCAAAATACCATGCGCTGTCCCCATGAACTTAGTTGGATATAAAGGGGAGACCCTGTCTACACTCACGATACAAAATACATTATGCTTGTAATCATTTAAAGTGTTATTTCCCCGGTATTTTGGTCCGGGGAATTGAGCTGACCCATTTGTGCCTCAGCCATAATATAGCCGCTGTGTGGTGTAAAAAACATTTAAATGCATGTAAAGTTATTCGGTTATTCCTTAATTACTATAATAACCTCACTTTTATTCAAATACTAGACGTCAATAAAATAATGTTTTTTTAAAAACCGACGTCTGTCGCCTGTCGTCTATTGATTGTCATCGATCGAGAATTTAGTGTATGTTCCGCATACACTATGACCACTGTGAGGTGTGACGTTAATTGAGTATACTATGAAGCCGTTCCTTTTTAGTTTGCTATACTGGTTACTGTTTAAAACGGAACTCAGTCCAGTATACTGTCATCCCTATTTTTCGACGCTGTTTTCAATTGAAAATATTTATCACACGATTTCTGTTCAACAAGAAAAATTATTATTTGAATATTGTTGCTGTTAAAACTTAATGTCCGAGTTTATTTGAATAACAATATTAATTAATAATAATAACAATCATTCGTGGAAGCTGTTAAATATCTAGGCGCGGTTATGTTTTTTGATAACGTGATCAAAGTACAGAGAGCACATTACCTCGAAAACGCCAGTGCTCACAGTACAAAAATGGCGGCGATATTTCCCTAGGGTACTGCGGCAGTATACTGGCAGTCCATAACGGAACGAATTTTTCACCAGTGAAAGCACTGAGCAGTGCTCGCAGTGTATATCGGAACATACCCTTAACCAAATCAATAACGAGCTCATTCGGGTTTTAACGTGTTTTACAAAACATTCAGGTACTTTATGATGATTGTTTTAATAATTGGGCTCAAGAAATATAACTTTCATCTAATAGGTTGTAGCACCATAGGTAGTAGGTAGCAGTAGGGGTCTACTTTGCACTTTTTATGGAGTTCGCTAGTCTTTCAGACTATTATTTTATTTGCTAGGTGATAGAACTTCTTTTCTGCCTAGGAATTTATCTGAAAACAACATATTGCATAAAGACACTTCGAGCTCTCTGAAGCTCTCCGAGAACAGCTAAAAGCTTTAAGCCTCAAAAGCCTGTATTAATGGACTATCCTTAATACGGGCTATTGTATAGTCTAGCAAGAAGAATAAAACGTCACCCTGAATAGTATTTTCACCTAACTTTATTACTATTTCATGTAGGATATTTTCTGTATGCTGTTCGAATACAAGTATAATAAAAATAATTAAATTATTAAAAAAATATATGTTACCAGGCTTGAAGGAAAAATTATTTTCTACGACTGTTGTAGCACTCATAGCTAAATATTTTTTTTGTCGCACTAAGCTAATTATCATACAAGTTTGATTGGGAGAAGAATTTGCCTGCAACACTCTTTCAAATCCTATTTGAAGGGAAAGAGAGAAGAGTTTTTTTTTTCACTAGGATTATCTCCTGTGTCGTGGGGGCAGTTTACATACATAAATTTCACAAGAACGAACATGCAGACCCGGAACAATCATTTGTGGGCCATACAAATACTTGTTCCGTGCGGGATTCGAACCCGCGACCCTTAGCGCAGCAACTCATTGCTAAGCCACTGCGCCACGGAGCCGTCAAATAGAGAGTGAATATGCTTTTACTAAGCTATGTGCGTTTTACTACCCACGACTACATTATGCTATCAAGTAGGTTCGTAGTTGAGCACTAGTTGATAATATGTAAAAAGATGTAAGCTCTACAAAGGTGACAAACACACAGTCTACCTAGCGGTAAGTGGATGCTGTGGCCCATTAACACCTACATCCACCTTCCATTATATATATATAGGATAAGGGTGACAAACGGGCACACAGTCCACCTGATGTTAATTAGTTGCTGTGGCCCATAGACATCGATATCTATCCTCAATAAAGAATCAAAATGCAGATGCGTTATCACCCGTGAGGACTAAAATGGAATACCTCCTTTCCAGTAAAAGGGGTCTCCGGTTCTCTACACTCACCATACAAAACACAGCAGCATTGAGCTGCTATTTTACGCTTGTATTCTGTGAGAGCGTGGTCCTTGCCCGGTCGAGCCGACCCATTCGTGCTACAACTATACTAACATAGCTGCAGCATGGCTCTACCACGTACAAATCTTCGATTAAAAATAATAAATAGAATGTCTCGTTTAAAAAAGGGTGTCTGGTTCTCTACATTTACCATACGAAACACAGAAGCATTAAACTGCTATTTTACTATGTTATTTTGTGAGAGCATGGTCCAAACCTGGTCAAGCCGATTCATTCGTGCTGCAGCCATAATAAGCGACACCCTGGCTCTGCCAAGTTAAAGAAACAATACCTCAACATTAATATTTTTCAAAATCTTCAGGATCCTTGTATCCGTTTTTGTATTTTTCAACAATAGCACTTTGTCGTGACTTCTTATGCCTATGCTAAAAATACAACTAAACTACGAAATCCTCTTATATCATGATGATGGATGCGTATTACATAAATTGCGGTAGATATCCAGACCCGGAATACTTATTTGGAATAGTTGTTAGATGCTTGGTGCGAGATCCGAACCGCCTCCCGATGCCCCGCATCCATACGCTTAGTCAGTACTTTACCTGACTACTGTGTTTTGCTAAAGAGGCGAATTTCCTTCACTGACAGAAACCTTTGCTTTATAGTTACTGACATTAATTACAATTAATATTATACACTGTGTAAAAGGTTTCTTAAAAAGCTTTTTTTATGGAAATAAACATTATATTTATTTACTCACATTGACTTTTGTTTAAATCCCAATCTGGAAACCGTAGCCCGAGAGCAGCCGTAGAGTTCATCTTGATTTTCTTGTCACGAATGGACTGAAACTAGACATACAACTGTTAAAGTCACACTAAAAGATCTAACAATGAAGCAACCCAATTTATAGGAACTAGGAATATTTGAATTCAAGTTTTATTACATTGCGATTGACGTAAATATATATGAGAATATATTTGAAATAAAATACATGAGCGAGGTTAGTTTCAATCTTTTTAGCTAAAAAATTGGCAAAATTAAGGGAGTACTTTTATCTATCGGCATATGTACGAAGATATAGAGATATAGAGCGAAGTGAAATTTTATCCAATCTCCCTCCCCCTTCCCCGGAGTGAACGTCTCCCCCCAAAAAGTATTCCGAATGGCGGCTTTTTCCAGTTTAAAAAAAAAGATAAAGAGGTAAATTATTGCGAAAACTAAACTTTGAGAAAAAAAATCGACTTATGGATTTTTCTACAGACGGAGTTGCCAAATCAGATAAAATCTGGCTAAATATATTTTTAAATAAATATTTCAGCTGATAAACACTTAATAATGGCACTGAAATAAATATTTAAGATATGATTACATTTCTGAGGTAGTTCGTCATCAACTAAAATTATATAAATTGCACACAGAGATCGTAATTTCTTAAAATAATAAAATCAAAATATAATTATCTTTACCTATCTAGTTTTTTGATTACATAATAATTGTCAGTTTTGACATTATTTTCGACTAATGTCACTTTTATTTATTTTTCTTAAATTCCATTTCGTAAATCAAAATCTAATTTACATTTTTTGTAAATTAAGAGAAAAAAATTGCCCTGTGGTGGTGGCGAAAACGAATCCATCATCTCAATAATTTTCCCTTCGCCTGTTTCATATTTATCTGTCGCTTCTTACGACATCCATGGGGTCATAAGACGGGGTTGCGAATTCACTTACTCCGCCACTACAATGCATGCATTGATTTCTATGGGGGAGGTTTATGTTCAGCTGTAGACTTTTAGTGGGACTGTATGGAATGAAATGGAAAATAAAAGATTATCATCAGGGTCATTATCAGTGCGAGAGATTCTGCGTGAATCAATAAAAGCCGCTTTGGCTAAAACTACTAGTTCACAAGCGGTTAAGCTTAAGCGGTAGTGGTATCATTAAAAAAAAACTTATTTATAATTACTTCCTACATTATAATAAGTTAATAATTTTTCTGTATAATTAATTTCAAATGCTGAAGACACTAATTGAGAAAATTTAATTGCTAACTAGCTTTTTCACGCGGTTTCGCTCGCATGAATATTGGTTAAGCAAACTAAAACAGAAACTACTACTGAGTTTGGAAAACTAAAATGAAGTCTTTGCACGCTTTTGAACCACAAAGGCTGTGTATATTTTCCATCTGGCTGTTCTTTTGGTTTTATTAATTTGCGTATAAATGAACACCACTATATGTCATGCGACGTAGAAAGTTTTGCGAGAAAAGGTTTTTTTTTGTATGAGAACTGGCCAGTTATTTCTAAAATACAATCATTTACAAATAAACATACAAATATTCACTGAGAAATGGATCTGAGTCAGTAAGAGAGCAATTGTGTTCTGTGGTCAGTAACATATTTGCGCGATTATTTTTTACGATTTCAAATTCTGTACTATAGCAAATAACCCTATTATGAGGAAATCTATGGGAAATTTTATGTTCAGCAATGGACTTAGATAGACTCTAATAAATGAAAAAATTGCTCACGTTGTCCCTCATGAAAGTGTGTAACAACGTGAGCAACGTCTGGAATATCTACTCCAGCGTGCGTCACAACGTGTGTTTTAAGGAAGTGCCGAGTAACGTGAGCAATATCTGGAGAAACCACGACAGGTGGATCTCAACGCATGAGCAGTGAAAGTAACGAACAACGGGAGTACCAGTTAGGAGTATGAAGGCGACGAAGCATAAAATTTTGCAGAGCCTTAGAAATTATTTATTTATAAACATATAAATGTGCCGTTAGTGCGGATGTACCATATCACACCTTGAGATAATTCCATGTTTTGTGTACTCACTTCGGTGCATTGCATTTTCTTGCGTTTCTAATCGCATAAATACTCATAATAAATAATGAAATGATAATTTAATAATAAAATTAAATTCGTCAATTCAAATAACAGTCACCCAAAGGTGTTGCCATTTAACATGATGTGCATATATATGAAAATAACAGTCACCTTTAGGTTAATTGTATGTACGAATTGTAACCAAGCTATCACAATTTTTATGCGAATTGGTATGTCTCGTTATGAACAAGTATATCATAAAACTAACGAATGTCTGAACAACTCTGAACTGCTACAGTATGGCCAACTATACAATTTAGATTCTGGTGATGTCGTTGATGAACGAGTTAATCGTTACAGACGTTTCCGAGAAATTAGATTTATAGAAGATTTGTTTATTAGTGTAAGTAACATTAGAATAGATAGGTAAGATTGGTATATAGAATGAATATTTTATAATCCTCAGTAAATTCCCCATATAAGAAATGGAGTCGGTTAAAATAAAATGCACATTATGTATCATAAATTAAATAATCAAAGATAAAACGTATCTAACGACTTTGATGCAGTTTTGTACATTATGTATCTGTCATTGCCAGATCACAGAATTGATCAATTCATGATGTGGCCGATCATTTCATGAAATAGCCAGCTAAAACTGACCATATCGTTTAAACGTCAACGTTTAACCATATCAATTTTTCATTGTCTTGATTGTTGTCAATCCACGTTTGACCATATCATTAACATATGGTTTCCATGATATCAAAGGTTTTATAAAAAATCCAAATAAAAAAGGAACTTATATATTTTTCTTCTAAGCACAAAAAAAGATCTGGCCACGACATATCTAATATTGGATAAGTAATTTCATGTGAAATTTTGTTGTGGCAGCGTTGTTATCTATATTATTAACTCTCTTTAATTATATTATTATCCGTTTTATTCTCAGAATTATTTTACAATGGCAAGTAAACTTAACTGTGAGTAGCCGCGGTTTATAAAACCAACCTTTAGATTGAAGGTTGGTTTTCACCGGGGCACTCGGAACGCGTCATGATGAGTTTGTGTAGGAATGGGCCGTCAAAGGGTTGACATTATGGGTTTAGGAGAAACCTGGCTTCGGGAAGGAGAGGAAAGAGGGGCACCTCATGCGCCTGGCTTTTAGTTACAAAATACTTATACGAGGTTATCAGTACGCATTGTCACTCACCTCATATCACCGTTAGTGGAACAAATGTGGATAAGTGGCAAGACTATTGTGATTGGCACTGCCTACATGTCACCTTTGTTTCAAATACAAAATTTCATTGATGCGCTTACAAACAGGATTAACTCCTTCTTATTGTTTCCCTGTTTGCTGTTACTCGGTGATTTTAGGATCAACTATTTTGTTTAACATAACCTTTACACTAAAACATTAGATGAGTTTCTTATTGTAAATAATCTTAAACAATATGTTAACGAACCTAAACATTTAACCAATAATAGTGAAACACTACTACTAGATCTCAACTGTTCTAACGTCAACCTCAATCAAGTAAATATAGACAATATACGAGTACCATATTTGAGTAACAATGCGTTTATATCATGCGAAGTAGGGTTCGTAACTTCGAAATGCCCTTCACGTAGATTAGTTTATAGGTCACTCAAGTATATTGATTCGAATCGCCTACACCAGGTCTTAAATAATCTAGACAGGTCGGATTATTTTTATACCTACATTAACTGTAATATAAGGAATTCGCAAATGCCCTGGACCCACATAAAACGACACAATAATATGAATAATCATCATAAAACGTCTCTGCCACCCTAATTTTAGCGACCTTAATGTCCCAGGCCTAAGTTTTGTTTTACAGTCAACTATAGACTACTACGAAACGAAATTATGTAATAGTTAACCTTGTCCAAACAAGCAATTACACTCTTTTAACATACTTTGCGATTTGTAATCAAATGTTGCAGGGGTGAATGGATTTTCACTGGCAATGCTGGTATCTAGTCTCCTTTATTCCTAAGGTGCTATCACTAAAATACCGGTATAGGTGTGACATAGACGTTACACATGACCTTGGTTTTGTCTATGTTAATTTTAAGACTTATCCATTGGGATACACTACTGAGGTCATTGAGAATAGTGCTGAGGTTCTCCAGAGATTCTATCATAAGAAATAAATCGTCGGCAAGGCAAATCGAAGGTGACCGATGTACTTGCTATTGATGTTAATATCGTGTCCTTTCCAGTCCAGTAGCTTGAAAATGTCTTCCAATGCAGCAGTGAAGAGTTTCGGGGATGTAACGTCACCTTATCTTACACCTCTCTGCAGTTGGATCGGCTTCGTACTCTGGTTCTGTACTCGGATAGCCATCGTAGCTCTATTGTACAAACACTTCAGCACTTCGACAGTCAATTTGCCACCGCTGAAGGTATTGAATGAGCAAGTAAAATAAAACATATACTGTGATTGCTATCTAGTTTGAGTACATTCTGGATTAATATTTATAATGTACTAGCGCCCCGCCCATGGTTTGCCCGGGTTGAACAATTACCTATACTTATCTATATTATGTCTCCCGCGCCGACATCCCAGCAACCTCCGCGCCGATCACCACTGTAATTATTTTGTCGCGAGAAAGTTTTAGCATAAAATATTTATATAAGTGTTACCCTTTGATTAAATAGGCTTATGCTGTCGCGGACATTTTTTTAGACTTTTCACGATGAACAACTAAGCCATTCATTATTCTCTCAAAAGGCACTACTTTTGCCGACTTAGTTCACGAACATCATTATAACTTTTAGCCATAATATTTGTATATACACATATAGCCTATGTCCATCTAGAATAATGTACCTTTCAAATGGTGAAAGAATATATCAAATAAGTTCAGTGGTTCCGAAGATTACCCTCCACAAACTCTCAAAATTCGCACTCCCTCTTTATAATATTATTATAGGTTAGTTTATAGTAATTACATACATATATAGTGAATGTATGAATACTAAACAATGCTTTTTAATTTTTTTAACACACTTTAAAATCTTTTATAATTCTTTTACTTTTAGGAATATCCAAAGTTTTATCCATTTCTAATCTGATTAATATATTAATATAATGTAATATTTCAGAAACAAACATTAATCTTTACACTCTTCTAACAATTTGATTTCCTTACCATGAAATCTGTCAAATATTTCACCTTATTCCAAAATGGCGATGTTTTGGTGGCAGAAAAGTTTGTGGAAGTGAACTTTCTGGTGACTGTTAGCCTCAGACTAAAAAATAAAGAGACAGAACGCAGCGTACATTTTAAGTGAAGCAGAAACCATACTTCTTGATACACGAACGTCTTTCTTCTTTTTTTAAATCACTTAAAAGTTTATTGTTGGTCGCAAACAAACACGCCTAAAAATCATGTTTTTGGATGCAAATGATTTATTGCTGTTGTTTGATTGATTTCAGATGCATATGTGTAAGTAAGTAGCTTGGTTTTTGCGTCACTTGAAATATACACAGCACTCCGTCTTTCTTTTTATATTGGTCGGAGCTGTTGAATTAATAGATCTGAATACTACTATTATAATGGACACTAAATAACTATTCATTTAAATTAAAAGTGAAGTGAATAAATCCACGAGTATGAGTTTATTACAGCGTCCATGAAATTAAGTGAATTCCCTTGCTCACGTGCAATGTAAACATACGTACATTTTTTAAATAAAACTAGGTTAAAAACGACCCAACAAATAACACACTTAAAACAACTAGTGATCTCATAAAAAAACACTCCGAAAAATTAAATCTGGACGTAAAATCGATAATACCTACGTGTGCCAAACCACCGAAGTTGTATGGGTTACCAAAAATACACAAGCCCAATGCTCCACAACGTCCCATAGTTAGCCAAATCGATTCACCAACTTACAGATTGGCTCAACACTTAGCGAAAATACTCACACCGCTCAGGTGACATACAAGAGCACACACAAAGGATTCCTACCATTTTGTCAGCGAGAATAAAGACTTACATCTGGCAGACAATGAAACTGTGGTCAGTTTTGATGTGCAGTCTCTGTTCATATGCTTACCTGTTGAAGATTGCATCTCGATTGTAACAAGATTGTAATCCCAGCGCTGTTGCTGACTCTGTCACTGATGTGGTGTTACAGGGAATGGAACTATTTATTCCATCATCTGTGGTACCCATCGGAGGCAGATCGCAGCCTTGGTTTGGTCGCTCCTGTAAGACTGCATTACGCAGTAAGCAGAAGTGCTATCAGGCCTGGTCTGAGGCTTCAGCGGCTCGGGATGTAAACACCAGCATGCTTAAAAATAAGTATAACTTCGCCTCCAGGTCCTTCAAAAGTGTTATTGCCAAGGCAAAGTCAGAGCACATAGGCAGAATTGGCGAGAAACTAGTTCGCCTTCCTTCGGGAACCCGTGCATTCTGGTCTCTCGCCAAGGCTGTCCAAGGGAATTTCTGTAAGCCATCACTACCATCTCTGCACAGGGAGGACGACTCACTGGCCCACGCCGCAAAAGAGAAAGCCGACCTTTTAGGCTCACTTTTTGCGTCCAACTCGACTCTTGATGACGGGGAGAACACACCGCCGGCCATCCCGCGGTGTGAGTGCTCCATGCCGGATGTTCGGTTCTCACAGCGCTCGGTTCGCAAAGCACTCTTCTCCCTGGACAGCCACAAGTCGAGTGGGCCTGACGGAATCCCCCCAATTGTGCTGAGGAGTGTGCTCTGGAGTTGGCACCGGTTCTAATGCGTCTTTTCCGGTACTCCTACTCCCTAGGCGTAGTCCCGAAATCATGGAAGACAGATTTTGTCCAACCGATCCCTAAAAGGCGACTGCTCAGACCTGTCCAACTACAGGCCTATCGCCATTACCCCCTTGTTCTCCAAAATAATGGAATCCATTATAAACTGCCAGCTCATGCGGTACGTTGAGGATCACCAGCTGATTAGTGACCGCCAATACGGTTTTCGTCGGGGTCGATCAGCTGGTGATCTTCTGGTCTACCTGACTCATAGATGGGCGGAGGCAGTAGAGTCCAAGGGGGAGGCATTGGCCGTTAGTTTGACATTGCGAAGGCTTTTGATCGGGTTTGGCACAGCGCTTTACGAAGCTCCCTTCCTATGGGCTTCCCGAGAAATTGTGCAATTGGATCACCAGCTTTCTTGCAGATCGGAGCATCAAGGTCGTTGTAGACGGTGCATGCTCCGACTACAAGCCGATTAACGCTGGTGTTCCACAAGGCTGCGTGCTATCACCAACGCTGTTTCTTCTGCATATCAATGATATGTTGCAAACCGGTAGCATTCATTGCTATGCGGATGATAGCACTGGTGATGCTCTATACGCCGGCCGTGCGAATATTTCTCGGGAAAACGTCGCCGAGTACCGGAACAAACTTGTGTCTGAAGTCGAGTCTTTGCTGAACAAAGTCTCGGATTGGGGGCGACTAAATCTAGTCCAGTTTAATCCTCAGAAGACACAAGTTTGCGCGTTTACCGCTAAAAGAACCCTTTGTCGTATCTCCTCAGTTTCAAGGCACTCCTTGTTGCCTCAGCCAGTATCGGAATCCTCGGCGTCGACATATCGAGTGACGTGCAGTTTCGCGGTCACTTGAAGAGAAGGCCAAATTGGCCTCTAAAAGCTTGGCATGCTCAGCAGAGCGGGACAGTATTTCATGCCGGCACAACGCCTGCAATTTTACAAGGCGCAGGTTCAGCCTCACATGGAATACTGTTCCCATCTCTGGGCAGGGGCTCCCCAGCGCCAGCTCCTTCCACTTGACCGCATCCAGCGCAGAGCGGCTCGAATCGTCGACGACCGAGTCCTTTCCGATCGGCTCGATTCATTGGCGCTGTGAAGAGATGTTGCATCTTTTTGCATTTTCTTTCGCATTTACCACGGAGAGTGCTCTGAGGAATTGTTCGGATTAATCCCAGCCGCCACATTTCACGAACGCACATCGCGGCAGAACTCCCGATACCATCCACACCATCTGGATGATTGGCGGTCCACCACTGTGCGATTTAGAAGATGTTTTCTTCCTCGCACAACTTCCTTGTGGAATAGTTTACTACCAGCGATTTTTCCGGACCGATACGACTTAGGGACCTTCAAGAAAAGAGCCTACTCCTTTTTAAAAGGCCGGCAACGCATCTGCAATTCCTCTGGTTCCCCTGGTGTTGCAGTTGTTCATGGGCAGCGGTAGTCACTTACCATCAGGTGAGCCGCATGCTCGTTTGCCCCCTCTCCTATAAAAAAAAAATAGAAGGCTGGAGGAAAACAACATGCCCATAGAATATGCAGTATTACTCAGACACCGCCTTACATCTGGCTACCTATTGTGGAAGGAGGAGTTCTACAAGCAAGTAGATGGTGTGGCGATGGGCTCACCTGTATCTCCAATTGTCGCCGATATATTCATGGAAGACTTTGAGGAGAAAGCCCTACTTACCTCTCCCGTAAATCCAAGATTCTACAAGCGGTACGTAGACGACACTTTCACAATTCTACCTTTAGATAAAGTAACTGCATTTAGACCATCTTAACTCCATAAATTCTAAAATTCAGTTCACAATGGAGTTAGAGGCAAACAACTCTTAAGCTCTTCTAGATGTGTTAGTAATTCGGAATCCTGATAACACCTTGAACCACACTGTGTATAGAAAAAAGGCCCATACAGATAGATATTTAAACGGTGACTCTCATCACCATCCTTCACAGTTAGCTATCGTGGGTAAATCTTTGTTTCAGAGAGCACGAGGGGTCTGTGACAGTAAACACCTGGCCGCCGAGCTCCAACACGTCAAGCAAGTTTTGCACGACAATAAGCTTCGGGTCCCGCGCCTACGTCACAGTGAACGAGTGAAGCCGGCCACAGTCGAGCGAGTGTTGCTGTACTGCCATATGTCAGAGGTGTCATTGACAAGATTGGCTACATCCTGAAACGTGATTCTATTAAAACATACTTCAAGCCGCCGAAGAAGATTAGTCAGTTTTTACCATCAGTCAAGTGTAATGTCCTTCTGCAAGATGAAGAGTATACAAGCTTGATTGTGAATGTGGTCTCTCTTATATAGGACAAACTAAAAGATCAATAAAAACCCGCGTTAAAGAACACATAGCTGATGTGAAGAATCGACGCTCCGGGAAGTCTGCAGTCTGTGAACATGTACAGGATCGCCCCCGTCACTAAATTAGATATGATAGACCACAAATCCTCGCTAAAGAACACCGATTCCTTCCAAGGATGATTCGCGAGGCTATTGAAATCAAAAAAACATCCTAATTTCAATAGAGAAGATGGCTGGGTGCTACCATTTGCTTGGGATCCTATAATTAATAAAATTAATATTACTGTAAGTTCATACTGCGTAGATCGGACCAAAATATATAATTTTTTATCTGGAGGTAACCGTGGTTAATTATGACATTGGGACGTGAAATACCTCAGTCCCCTCCGTGACCATGGGTGCTGTAAAGTACTCGAAACGTCGGTAATATAAAATAAGTTAATTAATATACGCGATAAAATCCGTAAAACTAGTTTTATTTAAATGTGTAGTGTTCGCGAAAATATAAGAAATCATTATACGTAACATTTAATAATATCTTTAATTATATACATAACAAACGTAACAATGGGTACCAAAGGTGAAGATTATAATAGATTACTGACGGTGAAAATTGATGGAAATTAATAGTATGCAGAAATTATTTCCTAATAAATTCTATACAATAGATTAAAAAAAATATTTTAATTTATTTAATTAATTGATTTTTTAAATATTTTGCATGTACGACGGATAAATAGCGACTCCGCGGGTTTGAATCCCGCAAGGATTGATATAACCTACAAGTAATTGTTCCTTCATGATTCTGATTTTAACTCACAACTAATACTTTTTATTACTTTTGACAGCATTCCTGCACTTTTTTTGCCGAATTTAATTTATTTAAAATAAATTAAGTACGGAATGCCGTTTTCACAATGTCGAGCTAACTATATGTATTATATATTACATACAACTACTTGCATAATAATGATTCCGAGAAGCGGAGCAACCTCCAATAATATGATTATGTGATAAATTAAAAAAAAACACACACATTAACAAGTCCCAGGCCAGCGTGATTTGAGTGAAATTAAATATAAATATTCTTTTTAAATCTGCATGTGTTAAAATGTAGTGGTAGAACCACGCTGCCATTTTATGTTTGTAATAGATACTGCTCGCGCGGGGAAGGACCACGCTCTTACAGAATAATACCATGAAAGAGAAGCTTAATGCTGTTGTGTTTCTTATGTTAGGTGTAGGTAACCGGAGATCATTTTTACCAGTAATGAGGCATTCCATCTTAGTTCTCAGGGGTGTCAACGCATCTGCATTCTTATTATTAATCGAGGATAGATGTAGATGTCTGTGGGCCACAGTATTCACTTACCATTAGGTGGATTTGTGTTCGTTTGTCACCCTTATTCTATAAAAGAAAACCTATAAAGGATTACACCTTTCCATACCATAACCGTAACTGTTTCGGAACATACAAAAAATATTTGTATAAATTAGCATGCAACATTCCACGCGTGTGCAGCGGGACAGAGGGAGAATACGTGCAAACTGGTTTGAAATTAAAGTAAAAGTATAACATATCGTATTATCTGGAAACAAGGCTGAAATGTGCAACAGAGGCCGAATTACACGTTTTATAGTTCAAGATTTTATTAAGCTGCGAACTAAATTATACGATACCTTATTTTGATACCATAGGACATACGCACATAAAATACATTTCCGTCCGTCACAAATGTGTTGCTAAAAATCTTCATCTACTGTTTCATCAGCTCGTAAAAATCCACTGCTAGATATGGACCTCCTTCGTTGTAAGGAGAATTTTCCATAATTGCAATGTTTGCGTAGACCATAAGACCCACGTTGTTTTTTAGAAGGTTAATAAAAATGCTTCACGAAAGTGGTACATCTGGAGAAGAAACCTTTTTATTTTATTTTTTTACATAGGGAAATGCCTACGCATACCCGCCTCGCGGGGGCAAGGACGGATTATGTCGGACTCGCACCGGCTAAAACCCCATGGTGTTCCACCTACGCCGCATATTGGCAGGGCCACGGGAACGCTTTCGCACACATCCGCGGCCCCACCAGCGCTGATCGCCCCATGGCAGCCCCTCCTCGGGGGAGGACTTCTCCTCCCCAATCTCCTTCTCAGGCAAAGCGCATCAGGAACACAAGACACGCCTTCCTCCACTGCCTCCAACTCTACCTACGTAACGGGCCCCCCCGAGTCCGATACGCGAAGGCCATGGGGCCAGGAAAATCAAGCGCTCGGTAGCACCCGCTTTCCCAACCCCAGCGGCGGATCTGGTCTTTGGCTCCGCCACCAACCAAGTTTCGGCCGCGGAGGGTAGGGAGAGCGGCGCCTCGCAATACCAACACTCCTCTCCCCCCGCGGCCCCACCTCGGCTGCAGCGGTAGGGGGAGAGGGCACCTCTCTCGCGGCAGCCCACCGACACACATCCGAAGTGGGCTCGCCAAGCCCACTCGGAGTGGCCACCTCGGGCCGGCCCTACACAACGGGCCAGCCAAGGGGTTCCTCTTTGTTCACCGCGGGTGACCAAACCACGGCTACTAAGCCCCCCCGCCACGACAAGGCGGGAACCCGTTCGGGGGGGCTGGAGAAAAAACCTACCTATCGTCTTAAAGTCAATTTTATTCGCAGTCTGATTAGGATTAAAAAATTCCATTAAGATCGTAAGTTCGATAGTTCTTTACATAAATAAAATAGAATGATTAGTTCTACTCATTTTTATCATGATAACTAAATTCTACAAACTTCGGAGATTTCAATTAAGTTGAAAAGCTCAAGAAGTATCTGTTTTTCTGAAAATTATTTATATCAGCTCACAGCTAGTAATTATCTATCATCACAAAATTACCAAAATCATACAATATTTTTACAACATACGGTCAACGTTGTCAGGTCAACAGGAAAGTCGCAAAAAAAGGTCAAATAAGAGCTCACGAATAGCGGCCAAAAAGTTTTATTCCACATAGGTTTGAGATTTTTTTTATAGGATAGGGTGACAAACGAGCACACAGTCCACCTGATGGTAAGTGGTTGCTGTGACCCATAGACATCTATATCTATCCTCGATAAAGAATCAAAATGCAGATGCGTTGTCACCCGTGAGGACTAAGATGGATGAATGCCTCTTTTCCAGTAAAAGGGGTTTCCGGTTCTCTACACTCACCATACGAAACACAGCAGCGTTAAGCTGCTATTTTACGCTGGTATTCTGTGAGAGCGTGGTCCTCCCCCGGTCGAGCCGACCCATTCGTGCTACAACTATGCTACTAATATAGCTGCAGCATGGCTCTACTACGTATAAGTTTTATTAAATACTAGCTGATACCCGCGACTTCGTCCGCGTTGCTTACACACATCACTGAACACGTAGTACTTATAAAAATACGTTGTTCTTAAAACTTTAATAACTTTATATTAAATAAAGATATCGCAATAGTATTTTTTTTAGATAAGGGCCAAGTGTCTAAGAAATAAAACTTAGAAAACCTATTTGAAATCTATCCAGTTGTTTTTCCGTGATGACAACTGCATACCTCTATCATTTTATTTACATAGATTTAATGAAAATAACTTTTTTTTAATAAAAGATGATAAGGTTACTAACGGCTACACAGCCTGATGGTAAAGTTTTTCTGTAGCCTAAAGACACCTACATATAAGTATAACGATCAAAATTGCAAATGCGTTATCACCTCTGAGCACCAAGATGAAATGACTCGTTATCAATAAAATGGGTCGCCGCGTAACTATACTTACCACAAGAAACAATGTGGACGATCAAAACGTAAATAAAAAAAGCAGAAAATACAGGAGACAATCAACTTTTTATTTTCTTTTTATTTTACCACATTTAAGAAACTAGGATAACTTTTTCGTATTAAAAAAGTAAAATCAAATAAATCTTACTTTTCTTCAGTGTCGCGAAAGAGGGCTAATAATCTTACGCTCACCAGATGTCGCTAGTTGGAAGTGAGGTGAACTTACGCAATATAATTATAATTGAGACGTTGCGATTTAAATAAAAGTTTTTTTTATTTTTTTATAGGATGGGGTGACAAACGAGCACACAGTCCACCTGATGGTAAGTGGTTGCTGTGACCCATAGACATCTACATCTATCTTCAATAAAGAATCAAAATGCAGATGCGTTGTCACCCGTGAGGTCTAAGATGGAATGCCTCTTTTCCAGTAAAAAGGGTCTCCGGTTCTCTACACTCACCATACGAAACACAGCAGTGTTAAGCTGCTATTTTACGCTGGTATTCAAATGGTGGTTTATCGGTTTCTGTAGTGTAAATACATAACACAATGCCTCATTGGCTTGCTCTTTATTCTTTACATATTTTTGACTCTATTTTTTATATTTTCTACTTTTAGGAATATCTGTAGTTTGTTTTATTTATCTAACCTAATCTAACTAACATAAAATATAACTAATATTTAAGAAAGAAACAATCTCTACACTTTTTTAACAAATTAATTTCCCCCGCTATAAAATCAGTCAAATATTTCACCTCATTTCTAAGTGGCGCCGTCTAGATGACATATGTATGTAATACCATATGCAATATATACCTTTGGCACTAAAATATTCCAAAACATCGGCTGACAAATTTAAGCATTTCGCATTGTATCTTTTATTATTACTATATTATTATTACATATAACCATAGACTTAGAATATATACGCCAGTATATTCTAAGTCTATGCATATAACTATATGTGTGTAGTATAATTATATATAATTATCGTCGTATAGTGGCGGTTAAGAATATCCACTACCCCATATCTTCCCGTGGGTGTCGTAAGAGGAGACAGTGGGAAACAGGCAGGAGATGGGCAGCAGCGTCTTCCTGATGACAACAAGACTACAATAAAAAAACTGCGGTTGCCAACCCGCTCGCCAAGCGTGACAACTATGGCAAACATCCCCTGACGAAATTTACAATGAGACGGCCCCCAGTCCCCGGCAGCTCCGTTATTCCTGGCCATGGTGGCGAACATGGTAACGGCGGGGCAGAGGGTGCTAAGAATCTCCGGTGGAGGTTCGGTTGCCACCTAAGATGACTCGACCTGGCAACATACAACGCATGTGCAGCTCCAGGATCTTCTCGTCAGTCCTTAGGGTAAGATCCTGGAGCTGGAAGAAGATATAGATAAGTTGCGCTGGGATATTATAGGATTATCTGAGGTCCGAAGAGAGGGGGAGGACACGGTAATCCTCGAATCCGGCAACTTGTTCTATCACCGGGAGAGCGACCATCTGTCCCAAGGAGGTGTCGGATGTATCGTCCACAAGTCTTTCGTTAACAATGTTGTAAAGGTTGTAAGTGTCGACAAGGGTTGCGTACCTTATACTCAGAAACATCAAACGGTAATCGTTTCAACGAATACCGTTTGGTGATTTTGAGTATAAGTTGGTGATTCTGAGTAAGAGTTGGTGCGTAAACCTGTTTACGCACTAACCTTGGCACATCCCGATGAGGAGATGGAGAAAATGTATGAGGATATCTCTAAAGCCATGCATTCCTCCTAAACCCACTATACGGTGTTAATGGAGACAGACTTCAACGCAAAACTAGGCACAAGAAAGAACGGTGAGCTGAAGGTAGGGAAATTCGGAATAGGGCAACGGAATCCAAGGGACCAGCAGCTGGCCGACTTCATGGCAAAAGAGGGACTCTTTACGATGAACGCTTTCTTCCAGAAGCGGCCCCACAGGAAGTGGACTTGGTCGTGCCCCGACTGTTTGACAGAAAATGAGATTGACTTCATTATGACAATCAAACGACAACTGTTCAGTGATGTCTCAGTGATCGCGAGGGTGAAAATTGGTAGCGATCACCAAATGTTTAGAGGCACACTCAACCTAAACGTTAAGTTGGAGCGGTCTCGTCTAATAAAGTCGTCGCTCTGTTCCCCTCGTGCTCTAATCCAAAGTACCGAAACATTTCAGCTCGAGTGAGAAAACCGATTACAATGCAGTGGACGATATGAATGACAAGCTCGTGGAAACTGTCCATGCGGCCGGAACTAAGTTCTGCAAGACCCGCCGCAGAAGAACACAAAACCTCTCCGATCACACTCTTAATCTCATGGGTGTCAGACGGGAAATGAAGCTGCAGTCTTCAACAGATTTGACAGCATACGGGCAACTGAACAGACAGATCTCCAAATGCATGCGGCGGGACGTACGCAACTTCAATACAGCTCGTATTGAAGAAGCAATCGAGCAGAACCAGGGCTCCAAAGTCTTTGCTCTCGTCTTTGAGGTTCTATGGGCAGCTCTAAACATCATCGTTGGAGCCACACGCAAGTGTGAGAAACGACCCAAGAGCAAGTCTTATCTGACACTATTCCGATGATATTCCGGACGTCAGTCTGAACGAGATTACAATGGTTCTCCAGCACCTTTAAAACGGCAAGGCCCCAGGCGAGGATGGAATTACAGCGGAGCTTTTTAAAGCTAGTGGAAAACCGGTACTTGAAGTCCTTCAGAAGCTATTTCCTCCATGGTGGCACTACACCGGAGGCATTGAGTAGAAGTGCGACAAATGGTCTTGTTTTTCGAGAAAGGCGACAACGCTTTCTTGAAGAACTATAGACCAATTTCCCTTCTGAGCCGCGTCTAGTGAGAGTCATTACGAATCGTCTCGCACGCAGACTCGACGACTTCCAGCCTCCTGAATAAGCTGGTTTTCGAAACGGCTTTAGTACCATAGACCACATACATACCCTTCGCCAAACTGTACAGAAGTCAAGGAGTACAATTTTCCACTATGTCTGGCGTATACTGGACTGGAAAGGATAATGTATTAACATCAATGGCGAGTACATCACTCACCTTCGATTTGCCGACGACATAGTCCTTATGGCAGAATTGCTGGAGGATCTAAGCACTATGCTCAAAGATCTAAATTGTGTCTCCCAACGGCCTATCCGTTGGGATACACTATTCGATTCGATCTTTAGATGAACATGGATAAAACAAAGATCATGTGTAATGTCTATGTCACACTTATGCCGGTAGTTGTTGGGAGCACTAAGCTCGAAGTTGTTGACGAGTATGACCTGGGACAAATAATCCGACTAGGTAAGTCCAACTTTGACCAAGAGATCAATCGACAGATTCAACTATTACTTCCCATCAGGTATACCTCAAAACCTGACTTATGGATCTGAGATGTGGTTATTCACTGCTGGCCGTATGAGGACGCTCATGGTCGCTCAGCGAGCTATGGAAAGGGCTATGCTTGGGGTTTCTTTGCGTGACAAACTTAGGAATGAGGATATCCGCAGTAGAACCAGAGTGACCGACATAGCTCAACTGAAGTGGCAATGGGCCTGCCATATAGCTCGAAGAACCGACAATCGATAGGGAAAAAAGGTTCTCGAGTGGCGGCCTTGTACCGGCGGACGAAGAGTAAGGCGTCCCCCCACTAGATGGAGTGACGACCTGGTAAGACATGCAGGAAGTCGATGGATGCAGGTGGCTCAGGACCGTGCTTTGTGGCAGTCCTTGGGGGAGGCCTATGTTCAGCAGTAGACTTGTAAAGGGCTGTAATGATGATGATGATGATTTTATAGTAGCGCAAAAATTTATTAATGCTAATTAAATAAGATACTTAGATAGACGAAATATATAGAACCAAACAGAACAAAACTATTTGACATTGAGTGACTTTATACAATGGACATAATCTATTTTAAAGCTGAACCGAAAATATTTATCGTATACGACATTTGCCTTAACTCAGTGCTGATGTGTTGAAAGTAATCTTGATAAATATAACAGTGAAATCGTTAACCAGTATGGATTTAAAACTTGTAACAAATAATGGAACGTTCTCGAAGCATAGTTTTTGGGATTTTAAAGGCAAAGGTAAGAAGAATTTCAATTTTCAAATCTTCATATAACGATATTATTTAGCTGCTTTGTGCTTATATTGTTCATAAGAAAATGTGGAAATACACAAATTAATTAAAATTCATAAATTGTTCATGCGAAAAAAATGCTAATTTGAACTAATGTACGTGAGAGTAATATGGTCTCCTTAAGCTTTGTCGCTTACCAAAACTAGGAGGAGGACAGGGACAAATACACTAAGTCGTATGCTATAATTTTCAATATATTAAGAAAGAAATAGCAAACAAACTTTGGCAATAATTAGGAACACTTCGAAAAAATCAACTTAAATAAAACTTACTACACTGCACAATACTAAAATCGACAAAAATATGTACAATAATGTCAACTGTCAAAATGGCGTCGATAAAGCAGCGCCCTTTTGACCCTTTCTTATTTGATTAACTGATGAAGAGCTATCGTATCACAGAACCATCTATGCAAACAAGGCTATAGGTTTTGAGTTATATGAAAGTGACCATATTAACCGGATGACCATATTACCGTCACGTACTATAAACTCTTCACTTAATTATTGAAAACAATAATAAGTACTTTTATTTTGTTCGATTTTACAAATAATCACTAATATTGCGTAGGAAGTCAAGATTTTTCATTGTAGTAACCTATATATTTTAACCGACTTCAAAAAGGAGAAGGTACTCAATTCGATTGTATTTTTTTAATGTGTGTTACCTCATAACTTTTTATAGGTGAACCAATTTTGATGATTCTTTTTTTATTTAAAAGCTGGTGCTTCTCACATAGTCTTGTATAAATTTGATTAAGGTTTGACTAGTAGTTTTTGAGTTATCCTTAATAATTTATATTGAAGTCGGTTGTAGAATTTTTTTAATTTTACTACTTGTTAAATTAATTGTATTTACTAATCGTACCGTGTAGTGGCAGTGTAAGAATATCCATTACCTCATATTATCGTTCCATGGGTGTAGTAAGAGGCGTCAGAGGGAAACAAACCAAAAGATGAGCAGCAGCGCCTACTTATTAACAGCTAAAAATAAACGACTGCGGTCTGCCATCTAACAATCCGTCTGCCAAACGTGGCTTCTATGGCAAATATCCCTCTATGGGGCTATCTATGGGGGAGGCCTATGTTACTGAGTGGACTTTTGATAGGCTTTAATGTTAACGGTAGACCAATTAATAATAATATAATTTCACCCAGGAAATCCAACCTCATTCCTGTAACTGGGTCTTTAGACCAGCAAGACACGCTGTCGTCCATTTTTTTAACCGACTTCAAAATAAGGAGGAGGTACTCAATTCGACTGTATTTTTTTATGTGTGTTACCTCAGAACTTTTTTCTAAGTGAACCGATTTTGGTGATTCTTTGATGAAGCTTGTGCTTCTCATGTGGTCCCATATAAATTTAATCAAAATCTGACTAGTATTTTTTGAGTTTTCCTTAATAATACGTATTTAATTGACTTTGACTACATTGATGATGTTCTCATTTTATTTATATTAAAGTCGGTTGTACAAATTTTTTAATTTTACCACTTTCTGCGTTTGGTTTTTAATAATAATTTACTTTTTTTCATACATTCATTACAGCCTATAAAATTCCACTGCTGAACATAGGCCTCCCTCATTAATTGCCTGATAGGGAGAATTTTGCCATAGTTAGTTAGGCCATACTTGTATGTTAAGTAAGCCTATCAACAGTCCACTACTAAACTTAAACCTTCCTAATAAATCGCCTTACAGGGGATATTTGCCATAATTACCGTGCTTGGCAAGCGGGTTGTCAACCGCAGTTTTTTATTATTTTAAATTGTTAACAGAAAGGTACTGCTACCCTCTGTTGCCTTTTATGTCACCCACGGGACGATAAGGGGTAATGGATATTCTTACACCGCCGCACGGTTATTACTTTTTTTGACATTGATTATTTTTAATTCAATATAGATTAGATTATAAATTATTAAATCTTTCATTTACATAACTTTATATTTTAAATATAATAATTATTAGTTCTAAACATTTCTCAATTTATAATTTTCATTTCTTTCAGTTGACTACGTTGATGAATGGTTTCTTATGAAATCGCCGGTACCATTACTGTTTTTGTCAATATCTTACTTATTATTTGTACTTAAACTTGGCCCTAAAGTAATGAAGTTAAGACAACCGTTCGAACTAAGAAGGATTATAATAGTATACAATTTGTTTCAAGTGGCATATTCTTGTTTTACACTTTTCATAGTAAGTATATTTTCACTATAAGATCAATGAAGAATAACGAGCTGAGAAGATGGCTGAAGGGAGATTTCTGATGAAGAGATGACTGTATATTAGCGGTTTAAGGATGTCCACAACTCCAAATCGTTCCGTAGATGTCGTAAGGGCCGACAGAGGGAAACAAACCAGTAGATGGGCAGCAGGGCCTTCCTTATAACAACTAATAAAACTGCGGTCGGCAATCCGACTGCTAAGCATGGGAACCTTAGCAACTATGGAGGATATGAAGTAATCTATGACGAGAGGTCTATGTTCAACAGTGGATCTTTGATAGGCTGTAAAGTTAAAGGTAACGCTAAAGGTATGTTTTAGATTCAAATTGTTCTAATTTAATCCTAGAACTTCTTATCATGATATTAGTATTTAGGTAAATGACATAACTGAACACTGTTGCTCGAGGGACTTAGTGTAGTTCTTTAAGGGACGTAGCACGTTTACGCTTTCTAATCCATCTGAACAGTTGATAATATCTAGAGAATTAACTACTAAGCATAGAGGAAGTATAACTTCTCACAGCTAAACAAATCTTGCAATTATTGCAACTGTTGTTTTAGCGATGGACTGTAATAACTATCACTATATGTAATAATGATTACATGGAGTATGAGATAAAAGGACACATACTGGCCATGGATAATCTGGTAAAGTCATCTAAATATAACGAAGAACGTTTCGACTCCTTATTAAAAAATCTAAATTAATATCAGCGCTGAATGCCAGGTTCTTTAGGAAGAGCGTGTGTAATTATATGGAAAGCAGTAATACCTCATTTTCTTCACCTACTCTCTCTGACAGTACCATAAAAAAGCAGATAAATTTAAAAAATAATTAATATAATGAAAAAAATAATGTTATTTTGTATAGCGATGACATAGGACTGCTTAAAAGGGCAACAGATAAATAATAATAATTACTGCATGCCTGGATCATCGTTCAGTTATATTATAAATAAAATTTTAAGTAGTAAATTTTGCCCTAATAGTAAATTAATCATTCTTGTTTGGAGAAGAGGCAATATGAATCAATTTTAAAAGTATATTGAATATCTTAATAACTTAAATGTACATAAAGTTATGTTGTTTACATTGCCTTACATACAGGAGTGGCCACAGGAAAATAAACTAAGATAAAATTTAAATTTAATAATGAATAATTTGACATGTAATAATTTAATTACATAATACATATATACATAAACACTCACGCCTGTCACCCAAAGGGGTAGGCAGAGACTACGGACTTCCATTTGGCACGATCCTGGCACACCTCTCTCGCCTCCTTTACATCCATATATCTACGCATACACGCTCGTCGGTTAAGGGTACTCCTAATCTGGCCCATTTTCAATATATCGTCAATTTGGTCGATAAACCTTCGTCTAGGGCGTCCCTTCCCGACTCTTCCGTTCACTTCTGCAACATAAATTTGCTTTGTCACTCTTTCCTCGTTCATTCTTTCTACATGACCAAACCACCGGAGCATTCCTTTCTTAATCCTTGTAACAATGTCATCTCGCAAACCACACTTTTCTCTTATCACACTATTTCTCACCCTGTCATTCAGATTCATCCCTAGCATACTCCTTAATGACCGCATTTCTACAGCATTTATTCTACTCTCATGTTTCTTCTGCCAGACCCAACTTTCACTACCATACATTAAAGTAGGGACTAACACAGCATTATAAATTGCAATACGTGCCTTTTTGACACATTCTGACTTTTCATAATAGCGTGTGCCCCATTCACTCTATTTCCTGCGTTCACTCGTCGTTCTATATCCTTATGATATCTACCATCCCTGCTAAATAGATATCCCAAATATACAAACTCATCCACTTGCTCAATCATCTCCCTTCTACTCTTATTTCACATAACGTTTTACTTACTTCTCTTTCAAAAACCATCACTTTCGTCTTACTTGCGTTCACTTTCATACCCCTTTCTTTTAATGACCAGTTCATTAAAGTAACTATCATTTGCAACTCGGCCGCCGACGATGCAAATATGACTTGATCATCGGCGTACAAAAGGCATTTGACGGTTAACTCACCCATTCTCAACCCACATTCTTCAACTTTCAAAGTTTGCAAACAACTGTCCATAAATAGGTTAAACAGCCACCTTTTTGAATGCTAAACCAGTCCGAGTAGATCCCATTGATCCTGACACAAGCACTAGAGTCCCTATAAAGAGACCTTAATGCCTGTATCAAACCAGCGCTCAAACCAAATGAGTTAAGTGTTTGCCATGACACATTCCTGTCCACTCTATCATAAGCCTTTTCCAAGTCCATGAACGCACAAAAAACTTTCTGGTTTTTGGCCAAAAACTTCTCCACAATCATGCGCATGGAAAAGACTTGATCCGTACACCCCATCCCCTTTCTAATTCCGGCTTGCACATCCCAAATTTTTCCATCAGTTTCTTCCATAACTCTTTCAATTAACACCTTAGTATACAGTTTACCCACAATGCTAAGCAAGCTAATGCCACGGTAGTTTTTACAGTCCTGCTGTGACCCTTTTCCCTTATATATTGGGACTATAACGGCTTTGCACCAGTCTTCCGGTACCCGCTTCAGTTCCCAACATAAATTAAACAAAGCGTACAGCAGGCCTGCCACCACTCCCTCTCCAGCCCTTAGCATTTCGAGTGATACTATATCATATCCGGCTGCATTACCTGCTTTCATACTTTTCATTGCTTTCATTATTTCATCTACACTTATCTCCCTACCTCTCTCTACTTCTTTCGGAACTTCTATTTCACTTAATTCAGACAACTCTTCACTCATAAACACGCTTTCAAAGTATTCCTTCCATCTCTTTAAATTAGAAACTTTATCATTCAGCATACAGCCATTCTCGTCTCGAATAGCATTCATTATAGGCTGTATTGAATTTCCCCTGGCAGTTCTTACGAGTTTCCAGAACATGTTAATATTTTCCTGGAAGTTATCATACATTTCTATCATTTTTATCCGTTCTTTCTTGCTTTTTCCTTTCAAAAACTTCTTTTACACTCTTATTTATACGTCTAAAGTCTGCCTTTTTTCTTTCAATCTCATCAATCATACCGCTAGAATTACCAACTTTGGTTGCTAGTAAACCTAGCCATGCTCTCTTCTTTGCTTCAACTTCCATCCGTACCTCATTATCCCACCACAACGTATTATTTTTCCTTTCATTCGTTCTCTTACTTACACCACATACTTCGGTGGCTGCATCCACCAAACCTTTCTTAACATTATACCACACAGTCTCCAAGTCTAAATCATTCATACACAATTCATCCATACCACTTATATTTTCTCTCAGTCTACATTTGAACTTCTCTTTCACACCTTCATCTTGTAACCTCTCTGTTATTATACGATGTAACGCAGTGGTAGACACAGATGTCCGATGCCGCCAACGCTTAAATAGACCATTAATTCGGCATAAGACCGCATCCGTTTCTACGTTGGACCTCCGGTAAACCCTTGTATCTACCACTGTGCTCCTCATTCTTTCATCCACAATTATGAAATCTATCATGCTTCTATCATCACCTCTTTCCCATGTATACATGTGAATCCTCTTATGGCGAAAGAAAGTGTTCGTCACAAAAATTTTCTTTTCCACACATACGGTGAGGAGGTCTTCACCATTCTCATTTATACTTTCATCGCCAAACGTTCCTAATATCCTTTCATAACCAGACCTCTTCACCCTAACCCTTCAATTAAAATCTCCTAACATAATAATATTTTCATTTACCTTACATTTCTCAAAACCATCCTTACCATGTCCCAAAACTGCTCTCGGATATAAGTGGGCTTAGACATATCTGGGGCGTACACCCCTAGCACAAACAACTTCTTTAAGTCCACTTTCATTCGTGTCCATAGCAGCCTTGGGCTTACACATTCATACTCTTTCACACATTGACCCATTATTTCTGAATGGATTACACCAACTCCCTGGCATGCCCGCTCGGTCTCGTCTACACCAGACCAGTAAGCGGTATACATGCCATGTGCAGTGGCATCCTTTCCCTTTCGTTTCGTCTCATTTACACATACACATCTATCCCTCTATCATTCATTATTTCGCTTACTTCATCCATCTTATCATTCATTGCTCCACATACATTCAGCGTAGCCAGACGGGCTTCCGCAATCCACTTTTCGCCCCTCCGGGAGACAGAACGTGACGGGTGGCGAACCTCGTCGCCGGTTTTTCTCCCGGATATTCTTCGCACCACTGCCCCATTAAAGGGGCGCCGGGAACTCTGGGCCATTTCTTTTATTTGCTGGCACATGGTGCGAACTAAGGGGTGGTAGCTTTTAATAAAATATTGTATAAGACTGATAGCGAATTTGCTATCTTATTATTTATATTTTAACTCAGGCAAGGATTTGGCTTTACATTGAATTTGGAATTAGTTCCAAGTAATTTAAATTAGAAAATAAGACAATAGGGGTAATCTCTGGTAATAATAATAATAATTTCAATTATCCAGAATGCAGCCCACAAATAGTAAATTGATTGAATAATTGATTAAATTTCATACACCTGGTACATCAAAATATACAAGGCATGTTTGGCGAAGACTTCGAAATTAAATTGTTTTTAAACATGAAAAAACATACAGATTTTATATATAACTGAACATTGGTTAAAAGATTATAACTTAACTATGTTTAATTTCAGTAAGCACCAGGTGATCAGTTGTTATAATAGAAAAATATATTTACGTGGTGGCTCCTTAAATATTAGCCATCAAATTATTATTATGTTTTTTTTTTTTTATAGAAATAGTGTAAAAGAGGTTGCTGTGGCCCATAGACACTATCTCTCTATACATCTATCCTCGTTTGTGAATCAAAATGCAGATGCGTTGTCAGCCTTGAGGACTAAGATGGAATGCCTCTTTTCCAGTAAAAAAGGTCTCCGGTTCTCTACACTCACCATACGAAACACAACAGCATTAATCTGCTATTTTACGCTGGTACTCGTATTCTGTGAGAGCGTGGTCCTTCCCCGGTCGAGCCGACCCATTCGTGCTACAACTATATTATAATATAGCTGCAGCATGGCTCTACCACGTAGAAAATTATATAGTAAGGATATTGTGAGCCTCTTTGTTGATCGAACTGTAGTAATGGCATGTGTTGAGTTCGACCACCTTAATGTTGTTAGTGTTTACAGACCCCATATTCAAGGTATGATACCTTTGAAAAAATTATGGAAGAAGTTTTAGTTAAGCTTAATAAACAAAATGAAACTGTTGTCGTATGTCGAGACTTTAATATCTATTCCCTTGAAACTTCTTCCATGAGTATTAAGTTTAGATCATTTCTCAAATCATACAACCTTGTAAATTTGTTCTTGTAACGTAAATGTACAGGAATTTTACAATATTTCAAAACGATTGAAATAATTGAATAAATAAGACCTATTTCTGTTCTGCCAACGTTCGGTAAAATTTAAAAAAAATATTCTAAATCAAATGTAAAGTTTTTTTTAATGTAAATAAATTGCTCCATAAAAATCAGTTTGGTTTTACAACGGTCGCTTGACAACTGATACCGGTGGTGAGCTAATCAAACATACATACTTTCTGTGCATGGGAGAATTCGGAGGATACTTTGGGTATATGTTGTGATCTTTCGAGGCGTTCGACTGTATTCACCATGAGACATTTATCAGAAAGCTACATCATTATGGTGTAAAAAACATAGCGCTTAAACTTATTACATCATACCTAAATAATAGAACGCAAACAGTTGTTATTAAAAGGAGCAGTTCTTCCGGATCCATAGTGTCTATGGGTGTATGACCTCAGGGCTCAATTCTAGGCCCCTTCCTATTCTTAGTTTATATTAAGGTATGTGTATGTGTGTGTGAGTGTGTGTGTATGCGTGTGCGTGCGTGCGTGCGTGTGTGTGTGTGTGTCACGCTAGCCCACTGCAGTACACACTTCGTCCACTAACTTTCCGGTTGGCTGGTAGAAAATGCCATATCGCATTAAGTCCGCTGTTTGAACATCTAGTATAATAAAATGTATAATAAATAAATAATAAATAAAGTGAAGTTTATTAAATTTACAACACCAAACGTTCAACAGGTGAATACCAGTGTGCTTTTAAATGGGGAGGAGTTGAGTCTTGTTGAATCTACGGTTTCTCTTGGAATTACAGTTGACGTGAAACTTCAATGGGGCCCTCACATATCTAAATTAACTAGAAAACTTAGTTCTGCAGCATATGCTGTAAAAAATATTAGAGGCCTTACATGTGTCGAAAGAGCTAGATTAGTTTATTTTAGTTATTTCCATAGCAAAATAGTTCAGTCACTTTAGCAGAAAAAAGGGGTCAACCTCGGAACAAGATAAGATAAGCTGAATTTTCGTACATACCTTCATTTTGGCGTTCTAAATTTTGTCTCAAAAGTCTCATAAAATCAAGTGTCTGCATCGTTAGTTATTCAAGGTCAAAGGTAAACAATAAAACAGTTTTTCGCGATTATCTCGGTTTCTATTGCTCCAATGATGTTAACGTCTATTATAAAAATTGTAGGCGATAAATTTTATTTGAAACATCTTTTCATGTGCTCAATCGTTTTTGCGATAGAGGGTAGTGAGTGCGCAGTGCTCAGCCATACGTACTGTAATGCAAGGTCAAAAATGAATATCTGTGAATACTACCTTGAATTTTGAATAATTTGTATTATTTATCTGTTAATACATTGTATTTAATAACATTTCACATAGTCTTAATATATTGATTTGATAATAGCTCAAGTTTTACTACAAGAAAACTGCCCTGTTCAACAGTTATATGAAAATGGAATTCGGATCTTACTAGCAATATACAATGCTCCAAAATCTGAGGATAATATCGATCTTCGATGTACTCAGTTCATTAAATATACAAAACTTCCTAAACCTGTCCAGTTATCTAATCTTCCACCGACAAGTGCAGCAGCTCATCAGCATATAAACCGTGCCTATTACCAAGTTCAAAAATGGTTAGGATTGGGGGTGGGTGCTCCAAAATGCATATAATAATATTCAACTACTTTGTGTTATTAAATATTCATTAAATGAAATACTTATTGTATATCTTAATTTATTGAAAGTAGACTTTAAGTAGAAAAATAATTAAGTGTTTTATCTTTTAAATGTGTGAGTTTTTAGATATTTTTAGTTCTTACAAGCACAAGTTAGTTATACCACTTGCTCGACTCCAAACAGCCAGTGATTCCTTCATGGGGCAATGTATACGCTTTTACAACAGTCCCAGAAAATATGCAGGCATTATCTATCAAAAATTTTAAAATTTATTTGGTTGGTTATTATACTACTAAAAATTACATGATTTACAATAACCCCAATTGAAAGAGGTGATCGCTACCATGCTGTTTCTAATAACAATTGTATAAAGTAATATATTGTAAATTTATTTTATTTAAAAAAAGTCCCGTTGGGTTTCCTGCTGTTTCTTCCCAGGACAGAAGTTTTTCCGAACCAGTGGTAAAAGTAAAAAAATGACTTTCAATAAGTATTCTAGTAATCTACATTGAATAAAAATTATTTTATTCTATTCTTTTCTATAAATTTACGCGAACACTATACATAACTAATTAAATGCTTTACAGTGCCCGAAAAGTCAGGTATTAAAAAGTTTAAGTTAAACGCGATAAAATCCGTAAACTTAGTTTCATTTACTATAATATATCATATTTAACCTAACGTGTTCTAGAGCTATGCTAATTTTTGTTTGATTGCTTTTTAGGGTTCCAGACTGATTTTATCTAATGGACTGCTGGGTTCATCATGTCTAATGGATAGGGAAGATTCGCGATGGAATGTAAGTTGCATTTTATGGTATTTAAATAATTTCGGCCTTACTTATAAGCATCAAGAACCGGTTACTTAAATTAAGTATTTATTATATCTTTATGTGTTTCTTTCTATTTTCATTTAGTGAAAAGAGAGAGAAATTTTAAGCATTTCTTTAATTGACCTCGATTTCGATGAAGACCGTTAATTGCTAAGCACTCCAGCCCGTGTTTGCTCTATTTTTATTACACTACAATAAATATGAGCTATCAACTCCAATCTTCATGGTGGCTCTAATCCTTAGGTTCGAAGCAAGAAGTTTCATTGATGAACTAACAGTCTGATTTTTTTCTGAGCCGCGTCTCCGTGCTGTTTGTAAGAACTATTACATCACCTCGCATACAGACTTGACGACTTCGAACCTTCTAAATGAGTACTTTTCCTTCCATTTGTAACAAAAGCCTATATCCTTTCAGCGATGCTGGGAAAATCGCTGGACGACCTTAGCACTTTGATATTGGTAGGTGATAGGACTTATTTTCTGCCTAGGATTCCGTTTGGGTAGGCACCACCTTCTTTCCTATTTCTGCTGCCAAATATGAGTTTTTGCACTGTTGTGTTCTGGTCTAAGGGGTATAGTGTGGTGAGGAATTCAATTTTAGTCCTTAGGGATGACAATGGACTGCAGGAGTTTCTTACCATCAAGTGGACTGTAAGTTCGTTTGTTACTTCAGTTTTATAAAAGTAATGCTCATGCTCCAACGGAAAAGTCTTAAGATAAACATGGACAAGAAAGAAAAAAACATTAACTGACACAAACATCATTAGTTACTTAAATTTTAACATTTGTAGACACATCAATTAAAAATAGTATAACAAAATAAAATAAAACAATAATAATAATATAGAAAACAACAATTTGACGGATATAACAATTTAAAAGTATGTATACTTATAGATTATAGTAAAAAGAAAAATAAAAAATAAAATAAAATATAAACGTTCCTCATGTTGTATGTTGTGGCGTGTTAGGCAAACGGACCTCACTCAGCTTATGCTGTCGCCGAAACCACAGACAGCGCTGGTTTTCATTTTCAGTGGGCCCGAACGGATAGTAACGCACGGACTTCCGCGTTTGATACATAATAATATCATTATACCAATCTGTTAAACTATGCTGAAATTATTAATATCAAACCGAAGGTATGTATGTGCTTATTACACGTACGCTATATATTTATTTTCATAACAATGTGTGTTAACAGTGTGTTCTTCATCTTTATTAATTAATATATTATATTATTTCAAAAAGTTATCGGAACGTTGTTTTCGTTTACTTATGTGAATATATTTATAAATTTAAGGCTTATTGCTAAAACTGTATACATAAATTACATCAATTATTAATTGATGACACTAAATTACACTTTTTTTTAGCCTACAGTCAATGGACCTATCTGAACAACATCCGAACGTCAACCCTAAATAGGATTTAGGGTTATGTCATCACTTCATTTTATTTGTTGCGACCTTGACCGCCTGTGCCACGTGCCAGTACCCATTTTGGTAAGTAGTACGCTTCAGCCTGTGTTCTTCTGAGCTAGTATTAGATAGTGTTTATATTTTTCTTTAAATGTTTTAATTGTTTTCAGGCTACGAAGCGGTGGCGGCAGGTCGTTCCAACACTTTGAGGCGGCGTACCTAAAACTCCCACGGAAAGTGAATGGCACGGCGAGAGAATAACTTGACGCACGAGTTATTTTAGTGTTTACGTCGCGCGACGACACCAACTTTCGGAGGAGATAAAGTGGCATATTTTATTTAATTATACCAAAAAGTAGCGTTGCTAAATGAAAGTATCGACGATATTTCATTTTTAAAATGTTGCCTCCATTGATGTACGGCGTAACGTGAGTGCGTGGCGGTATCCCGAAGCAAAATCTTGCACAGGCGTTCTGCACTCGCTGAATGAGTTTTTGGCTATGTATTAATGGACGAAGATCATAAACTACATCCATATAATTAAATTTAGAAAGAATCAACGATTCACAGAGTCTGATTCGAATATCTGTATTCAGAATTTTTTTTAATTTATACAGGGCTTTAAGACTGTGGAAGCAATTTCTAGCAGTATTAATCATGTGAGCATCCATAAGCAGACCTAAATTGCGAGTTTGAGTCACACGTTCAAATTGTTCCTCTTTTATGGTGACCTGAAACCAATGATTCGCAGTGTTTTGGATTTGCTTAGCCGTTCCAAGGATCATACAATTTGACTTACTTCCGTTTAGAACAAGTGCATTCGATTTTGACCAATCAGTAATGCCTTCTAAATCTCCGTTTAATTTGTTTATTGCTGATTGAGTTTCCTCAGGCTTACATGATATGTACATCTGTGTATCATCAGCGTACATATGGTATCTTACAATGTTTGATGTGATCTACCATATCTGCACAGTACACAGCAAACAAAAGCGGTCCTAAAATTGAGCCTTGAGGTACACCTTATTTGACAGCTCTGAAATCGGAAACTAGCGGCAACCCTCTATGGTCAGAAATTTCTACTCGTTGTGCACGATATTTATAGTAGCTCTCAAACCATTTCACCGCAGTCACGTCGAAACCATAATAGTGCAATTTTGACAAAAGCAATGGTACATTCAGGCAGTCAAATCAGGCAGAAAAAAAATCAGGCAGAAAAGTCTAGTAGAACTAATACTGTACCTTTTCCACAGTCTTCGTCTGACAGAATATCATCGATTACTTTAATCAGAGCGGTATACTGTTGTCTAAATCCTGATTGTCAACTAGGAAGTATTGCATTTGTTTCCAAATAATTCCTCAGCTGCTCGGCCACAACCTTCTCTAAAATCTTTGACACGGCTGCTGATCGGGCGTATGCCCTTCATGTTCGTTGGATTTGCGTTTTTAGGAATAGGTCTGACCAATGCGTATTGACATTCAGTGGGATATGTATGGGTTTCTATAGATTTGTTAATTATATTTGTTATAACAGATATTGTGCTGGGAATTGATATTTTGAGCATATTAAGAGATATGCCATCTATACCTACTGCATTTTATTTATGTGACCGTGCTATTTTTAAAATATCAATTTCCCGTACTGTTTTTAACTTAAATTTACTTGAGATTCAAAGAAAGACGTGTTAGAAGTAAGCATTTTATCTTGTCCGGGAACATTTCAAAAGCTGGTATTGATTAAATTGGGATCATTAAAAATATGATGCGGTAGTTCTGGATTACTTTCTAACCTTACATTTTTTATGTGTGACCATATAGCTTTAGTATCTCTTTTAGTATTGTTGACGTAGTAGTCATAATATGCCTGTTTTTTTTTGCGAAGCGCCTCAGTACAGTATTTCTTTAGTTCCTTTTAAAAGTTCTTATGTTGTGCTACTAATCCAGCTTCAACCCGGAGTTTCATCATTTTTTTAAAATTATAAGTGATCCATGGATATTGGAAATGGCTTACTGTTTTGGTGCGGAGAGGCGCATGAATATCGAATAAAGTTAGCATCATTGTGTTAAAAAGACATATCATTAATGTCATTCAGGGTGTTGATGGTTTCCCAGTTCATCGACTTTAGATCCAATTCAAATTGTTTGACATCAATAGAATGTAAGTCTCGGCGTGATATTATAATTGGTTATTGTTTGGGCTTTTTAAAATTAATTTCACAACAAATAAATTCATGGCTACTTAGATCGGGTATGTGAGTAACGAAAATATCGTACTGCTTGATGTCTGTACAAACTATGTATATCTATTAAGTTCTGACTGTGATCGGTGAAATAGGTTGGTTCAGTTACACATTGGCTCAGTTTATAGCATTGTAAGAATTCACAAAGATTTTTATAATTACTATCCACGCTATTCATTACATTTACATTAAAGTCCCCTAACATGACTATATAATTGCACCATGCAAGAGTCCCGACAGTTTCAGACAAAGCATCAAAACGTGTCTACATTTAACCATGGCGGTCTATAGGCAGTACCAATCGCGATGTTTGTACCGTTAATTGTAAGAGCAAGCCACATTTTTTCTACAAGCGGAGTCGGAGGATTAGGCAGCGTTCGGACAGCGAGACCCTGCCATATGTAGAAGCCAACTCCGCCTCGCAAGCGCACATTGGTCGGTCGGGGAATGTGACGTAATCCGTATCCTGGTACCGCGGGCGCGCGCGCTTCCTCACCCTCACGAAACCAAGTTTTGTTAATCGCCATTATATCGACAGCGTGGCGATCTATAGCTACTACTAGTTCTTCATGGCCAGTCCCTAAGGAAGCTACATTGAGAAGCCCTAACTTAAGATTACTTATCGTGTTGTATGAGATAAAGTATTATTCACAATTGACACCTTTGACCAGCGAATGCCAGAGTAATACTAACAATAATTTATGCCACACTGAGCTTGTTTCGTTACTCTATTTTTATTGTTGTTGTAGTTTTGTAATATCATAAAAATATTGACTAAGTTTAGCAAATAAATATAACAGGTAGAATCTAGAGGATATAAATATTTCCTTACATTTAAATAACTTAAGCCTAAATACTTATAAAATACTATTTGGAAACTTATAAAGGAAGTTACATAAATATACAAACGTATCGGCCCTGTAGAAATTGTCCTACTACACGCAAAATAACAACAACAATGAGCATCAAGCTTTATAAAGTCTGAATATTATACAAAAACATTTACTTTGTTTGGCAAGAACAAAGAATACACCAATAAAATTTAAGAGACTATAACAAATAAAATATATGGGTTGAAAATATTTTGTAACTGTAAATATAAATATATATATTAATATATATATAAACACACACGCCAGTCACCCAGAGGGATAGACAGAGACTATGGACTTCCATTTGGCACGATCCTGACACATCTCTCTCGCCTCCTCCACATCCATAAAACCTACGCATACACGCTCGTTGGTTAAGGGTACTGTAAACAGAATTAAAAATAGCTTATTACGGTAACTTGGCCTAACTATATATTTTGTTAAATCGGATTTCATATTATTTCGAAGTTGTAAATAAATCTTATCAATAGCTTTGGAAATATACGAGTACGAATACCCCGTAAGGACTCGTCCATAACACATATGACGATAATGAATAGTAACAAAATTAAATGAAGAAACTATAAACACAAATTCCTTTTTGTGAGTAAACTGAGAGACAGTTATTGTGACCGAACATATTCGGATCCAAAAACCTTTGCAATATCCGCGTTGAAGCGAATGCGATTTATTGGAGCTCCTACTTCCCGACGTGCAAAAATTCGGCCTCACTTGGTCCAAAATATCGCCATCCCTGCTGGTGGCCTGTCTCGCGCGCTATGCGAAACAACTGCCTATTTGTTTTAGTCAGTCGTTCGTTTATATAGACTTTGTAGGGCGCGGAGTTAAGGCCTACAGCCTCGATTGTGAGAGACCGGGGGGCGCGCAGCGCGCAGCACGTCATTACGCACGGCGATGGGACGTGGCGTCCTGGCAGGCGCCTCCCACTCGCATTCAATTGACCACTTTTCTTTCCTCCAAATGAATACCAAGATTGGTAACACATGTCAGAACCAAGTGTGTTGGACTCCCCACTCTCCTCTGGAATGCCACTTAATTCAACGTCGTTTGCAAGCATCTCCTGGTCCCTATCACTTAAGTCAGCTTGCAGCTGATTGACGGTCGACTCGAGTTTCTGGATTTCACTTTCGAATCCTTGAGAGCCATATTGCTCTTATGATTCCAGGATAGTTTGGAGCGTGTTCTCCAGCTTATCTAAACGAGCATCGCATTTACTGACAAGGGCTCTTATGTCATGAAGTTCCTCTCTGAATGCCCGAAACTCTTCGCGAGTTTGCCGCATTTCTTCTCGGAAACATCGAAATTCCTCTCCGAGGTTTGAAACCTCACTCGAATTTGCAACATTCACTGTTGAGGGTTTTACCGGCGTTGTGTCCTTTTTGCAGCGTTTTTCTTTCAATTTGCATTCAGGGCAAGCCCAGGACGGCATTATTGAAGCGCAATGTCTACACCCGCACGATGTAGCAGGTTACTGCACTTTTTACAAGTGACATTAGCGTCATCTTGGGGTGACATGTATTTACCGCACACACTGCACTTTACCGCCATGTTCAATAAGCTTTAATAGTTGATAAAGCTAAATTATGCGTTGATTTATCAGTACATAACGGAGCCGTTAGATGGAGTTGTGTTGATTAGTATTATATGACGGTTTTATATTATTAAATTTTATTCTATGACCTTTAAAAATAAAATGTTTTTAATATGTAAATGTTGTATTTCACTATTTATTCACTAATCACTAAACACTCTAATGTATCCACACTATATAAGGTTCACAGTAAGCAGATGTTTAACTTTTGCACAAAATTTCTGACTTAAATAACGCCTAAATAATTTTAATTTTACATAAACTTTTCTGACTCACTATCTACGTATCTCACGACAGGCGTCCGTGACGTCAAGACAAAAGCCCTTGTGCAAAATCCATGTTACACCAATTCTTTAATTGTATGGAACACTTTCCTCGAATTTGTTAACGGGTATGTTTTACTAGAATAAATTAACCGATTAGGAAAATTTAACTTCGAACAAGAGGTCATTTGACGGATTCAACTCAGCTGGACAGTGTTTAGGAGATAACGACATATCAACACGTATTCCTGAAAACCTTAAAACAAAAGCGGGTAGCCATTGCATGTTGCCAATAATGATATCATATTATAATAGTGAGACAGCTTGTAAAAAAAAAGTCCTACTGGGTTTCTTGCTGCTTCTTCCAGAGGACCGAGATTTTTTTCGAACCAGTGGTAAAGTAAGAAATGACTTTCAATAAGAATTACATACATGTGATCTAATTTAATAAAAAATATTCTATTTTATTCTATTCTATTCTGCAATATAATCCTTGGAAAGTTCTCAAATACATTTGTGTTTCTGCATTTTGCACATTTGATTCCACCTGCTGACTTTAAAACAACATAATATTAAATCCATTATTTATTTTCAGGTATCAACTAGCATGTACTATTACTTCTTTGCCAAAGTAACGGAGTTGATGGACACGATATTCTTTGTCTTACGCAAGAACTATCGTCAGGTCACATTCTTGCATATATATCACCATTCCTTGATGATGTGGGGCACTTGGATTGCTTTGAAATATGAACCTTCGTACAGTGTCATATTCCTTGGGACAATTAACTCCTTTGTTCATATAATCATGTACGCCTATTATGCGTTATCCGCGTTCCCTGACCTCAACAAATATTTGTGGTGGAAGAAGTATATTACTTTGATACAAATTGTAAGTAGTAATTAAATAATAGCTTTTATTATTATAATATTACAATTTCGACCAAGTGGTCAACAGACCTATTGGACTGGGCTGCGTTCGTGAAACTGTTCGATAAATCTTTTTGTCCGATGTATCTCAGTATCTTCAGACGAAAAGGTATAATCAGTGCATGTTACTAGTGATGACTTATGGAACTGAAACACTGCTGGCTGAATGGGGAAGGTCAAAGTCCCTCAGAATGCGATAGAAATGAGGATATCCACAAAAAAAACAAGAGTAACTGGCATAGCCAAGAACATCAATTAGCTGAAATATAGTATAAAGCCAGCCATATAGCTTAAAAAGCGACAACCCATGGGGAAGAAAGGTTCTTGAGTGGCGTAATGGTACTGAAATGTGCTGTGTTGGACGATCCCTCACTTTAAGTAGTAAATACCTGACGAAACACGTAAGTGAATCAGGACCGTACTTTGTGGCCATGTAAGAAAAGCATATGTTAAATAATTTAAAAAATCAAAAACCCGACTGCAAAAAAGACAATTTTAAAGTAATGCACTTTATCGATTGAAACAAGATTTTTACGCAATCAAAAACTTTTTAAACCAATTTATTATTCCTAATTAAATTTAAACATATAACTTATATATATTTTTATAATCTCCTTTTAATTTTCTTAATTTTGATACCCTACTCGATAGGTTTGGGTAATTTTTTTTTATTAACGTATTACTATTTCACGTCAAAAATCCGCCATTTTGTTTATTTTTAAAACAGCTATCTAAGAACACTTGGGTTTTTAAGACGAATATAACGATACCTTAACTGTCGAAATCCATCCAGACGTTTGGAAGATACGAGGTAATAAAGAAATTTACAAACATACAAGATACGCGCGAAAAACCCTTCCTTGGCAGTCGGGTAATAAGCCTATCAACATTCCACTACTAAATTTAGACCTTCCCTATAGATTGCCTTATAGGGGGATATTTGCCATATATACCATGCTTGGCTAGCGGGTTGGCGACCATAGATTTTGAACGTATAGGCAAAAAAAAAGGTTGAGTATTTTCCTTCCTTTAGATATAAATTTTCTATTATATACGATTCTGTTTGTTATAAGCGATATGACGGGTGTTTTTTCAAATAAATACCATACTTATAAATAAAGTTTAAAATTTCTTTCAACCTTTGTGTAATAATTTGAAACTACGCCAACGATCTACGTTTTATTTTTCAAACCAGAGCCATCTTTCATCAAATGGAATAAGTAGCACATTTTGCCTTCAGTTACTAATAAATTAAATAATATAAATAACTTACATTTATATGTTTAAATAATTAGATTTATAAAATTACTTGAAGATTCTAACATTAATTTTTTTATTTTTTCGTTATTTTATTTTAAAAGTGTAATAATTTAAATAGATAATAGTGAGACATATTTTAATTACTAATAAACTATAGTAAACTGCTTTAAAACTGGGCTGCCTGCAATTATTGCAAAACTATCATTATTATTATAGTTTGATTAGAGATTTTTATTTATGTCGTGGCCAGATCGTAGAACTTATCATATCGATGCTGGAAGGGAAAACATTACCAAGCGACACTTTGGTCGATATTGAGTTATATATATATATAAAGAACGCTATAATTTTGTAAAATGGTGTCATTTCATGATGTTTAAGAATATTTATGGACCATGTCATGATATAGCTTGGCCAAATCAATGAAAAGTTTGTCGATATTAACAACTAAACACAACATTGCTTTTTCATGATATGGTCATATCGTCAAATAGTTTTTTCACCGCTAGCAGAACTGTTAGCTTATTTTTTTGACAGAAACAGATTTTTTGTCAGAATCAACATCACTTTATCCTTTATTTATTATTTATATAATAAATAAATGTTCATGGCATTGGGATTCGCATTTGGGGTACCTTAACCTTCTATCGCTGATGTTTTTTATTTATTTATTAGGACAACCAACAAGACATACACGAACACAATGTAAATACTAGAAATTACAGGAAAGTTTATATCTAAGTATTCTCTTAATTCAAGGTTACCACGGCATGCAATATGGACTACAAATATATTTCTTAAAGTTATTCTATAAATTTGAGTTATTAATAATTTATATTTTTTAAACTGGACCCAAATGTTTGCTTACAGCAAAGGACTAAAAAATTTACGCCTGAATTTTTGAGGCCTATCAGCAAAGATATCGACGGCACATGCCTCGCAGAGCTTGTTATATTGCTTCTGTAACCTGTTTATCGTAGCGTAGTGACCCAAATTAGTTTTACTGCCCTTATCTGAAAAGGAGACGTACCGGATGACACGCGATAGCTTGAATGACACATTAAAATTTATTAAACTTAGTAGATATGGATAGTTACGGTTCTGTTGACGATTTTGTGTAGCAACATGAAATTCAGCATAAAATTACATAGCCTTTGCTCTCGGAGGCTATGTAATTTAAAATACGTCAGTTGGTCGTCGTAAGAGGGTAGATCCTTTGTTTTGTAGATTTGGTACCAAAGATGCCACAAAAACTCTTTTGGATACGCTCTATAAGTTTCACGTAAACGTCATAAGATGGAGACCAGACCTGGCAACAGTATTCGAGGCTGGAACGGACTAAAGACTCGTACAAGGAAATTTTTGTAGAGGTTCTCTTAAATTCTTTGGAATTACGCAACACGAACCCCAACATTTGAAAACACCTTGTAACAATTTCGTCAATGTGTTTATAAAAACGCAACTTTTTGTCAAGAACCAAGCCTACATCCCAAATAGACTCCACTTCTGGCAAAGGATGACCATCAATAATAATATGATATATAATTGAATAACATCCTACCATGCGTTCAATCCGGTTTTAGGAAACAGCATAGTACAACAACAACCTTAGCCGATGTTGTTCATAATATTTAAAATGTGCAAGACTCTGGTAAGGATATTATTTTAGTACTGTTGGACTCCAGAATAGTTTCCGAATGCTCTCCTTTTACAAGAGGGGTACCGCAAGGCTCAATACTAGGTTCTTTGATTTTTGCCTTGTACAGTGCAGATATTACAAAAAGGATAAAAAACTGCAAGTACCATAATATATGCTGACGATGTACAGCTATACATTTACTTCAAACCCAGTGAATATAAAAATGAATGACTAATAAATCAAAATACATGCTACTTGGTACTAAAGCACAAATCAGTAAAGTTTTAGCTGCCCACCCAATGGTAAAAATAAAATATGTAAATATTGAGCGTATAAACCAGGCCAGAATCTTAGGAATAGTAATGGATGAGAAGCTAAGGTTTGAAAAACAAATAATAATACAGTTAAGAACTGCTTTTACCGGTTAAAAGTTCTGTACCAAATCAGAAATGTTTTATGCACTGAGGTGCGTAAAAAATTATATGAATCGTTAGTACTATCTAAATTTAACTACGCTGACGTGGTGTTAGGACCTAGACTTTTCGCGCGATCAAGGAAACTTATCCAGCGTGTTCAAAATGCATGTGCTCGCTTCTGGTATAAAATACCTCCACGTGCACATGTAATACCTTATATTAACAACGCAAGAATGCTTAAAATGGATTACTGTTGGCAACTACATTTCGCCACTTTATTGTTTGGCACTATTAAAACGAGAACACCCTCATATCTTTATAATAAGTTACTTGTAATTGGCACGAGACAATGCCATAATTTTGAGAAGAGCATCGGCGTACAGGTTGCTCATACCTATACATCATTCTGTCGCAATCCGAGGGAGCTTTAGATATGCCGAAACCAAGTGCTGGAATAACCTTCCACCGCCTCTTCGAAACCTACAATCAGTGCATAGTTTTCGTATAAAATACAAAGCAATATTGTTAAACGAACAGCTACGATTGTAGATTATTTAAAAAATTATGTTTTTTTGTTATAACTTCTACATTTATGTATATTCAAGTGCGTTTTAATTTTAATTCTCTTGCAATAGGAGTGAATCACTGTGGTCTCTGATTTGCAATGACAATTTTATGTCGTCTGCATACATAAAACAGGTGATTAAAAACAGACGCAATGTCTTTTATGAAAATATTGAAGAGAATCGGACCAGATGGGTACCCTGGGGAACGCCAGACGTAGGTAGCAATGGTTCTGAAGAGTAACCATTTACCACAACTCTCGATTTTCTCTGCCTGAGTTATGAAGAGAACCATTCGAGAAGATGCACAAAGCCGAGAGTTTGTGAAGTAAGACGTCATGGTCTACAATGTCAAACGCCTTACTGAAGTCTGTGTAGATGGTGTCCACAGACAAGCACGAATCCAGAGACTCGAAGACATAGTTCACAAACGAAAAAACATTGGTAGCTGTAGAACGAGATGTCAAAAAGTCCGATTGTTGGGGAGAGATTATTTGTTTTCTGTTCCATGCGGAAACAGGACAAACTAATGATTCAAAAATTTTACCGAAAGCAGACAATATGGATATTGGTCTGTAGTTTCTGATGGATTTTGTATCTCTTGATTTATAAATTAGGACAATCCGTGCCTCTTTCCTGACTGAGGGGATAGTATCCGTTTTTAAGGACATGTTGAAAATGGTGGCCAAAGTCAAGGATAGCTCTTCGCGGCCGTTGATCACGAACAAAGGAGGTATGTTGTCAGGTCCATCTCCCTTGGCCCGATCTAGACCAGTAAGAGTTTTGAGTACTTGATCTTATGACAAGTGCAGATTAGCAAGATAAGTTGATGTACAAATCTGGTCAACAGTGGTCGCAGACAGTGCGGAGCTAGTATTATACACCGATGTGAAAATTGAGGAAAAGAGGTTGCATATATCATCACCACTTGTTATCACTGAAGGTCATGGATGAAGAGTAATCATTGCTTTTACGTTTTTTATTTTTTATGAACGTCCAGAATAACTTTGGGTTATCGGAAAGTGCTCCCTCCAGATCAGGGACATAGTTTTTATGACAGGTGCCTATTAATTCGATGCATCTTTAACTAAGTGTTTGTACTGCAAGTTTGTCCAGTGGATTTTTGTATTTACGATACGTCAAACGAAGTTTATTTTTATCTTTGCAGAGACGAATGAGTTTCTTTGTGTAACAAACTAGGAACTTTTTGTGGGTTTACATTTTGGAACGTACTTACCAATTGTGTCTCTAAAAAAAATATAAAATTCTCTTACCATAAAATCCACAGAACATGAAGATTGTATACGTTCCCATGGAACTGAATTTAAATGTGTAATGATTTTATCATAGCCTTGTGAAAGTTATATTTATTGTTTTGAGCGTTAGGCGATAAACTTGGCGGATCAGAACATGAGAATGCTAGAACTAAGGGAGGTGATGAGAGTCGGGGTTATTCAGCAGAAAGTCTCTACGTACCACACCATTGACCGTCACCGTGCTGGAGAAAATAGTTAAATTGAGTTAGATTATCAAAGGCAATAAAATCCAGCAGAGCATTATGTAGTGAGTATTTGGTTATAAAACTGAGTGGAGAAGACGTATTGCCTTTATCCCAAATAATATTACCCGAATTGAAGTCACCCATAATTAATAATTTTGCATTTGATTCCAACACACGGTTTGTATCTTCAATGTAACAACTGAGAAAGTTTTTTTGTTAAGGCGAGGAGAGATATACGCAACACAATAATACTTTTTCAAAGGAACTTACCTCTTCTGCCTATCTCTAATTCCACCCATATATCCTCACAGTCGCTTTCCAGATGGGGCATCCTACGAGAGCAGATATGTTTGGATACTGCAATTAGGACCCCGCCCCCGCACCAGCTTTATTACTATGAAAGCAACTAATCTCCCGGTCGCGCCTATACACTAACTTGAATGTCGGTATATCGAAGTGCTGAAGTGTTTGTACAGTAGGGCTAAGACGGCTATCCGAGTACAGAATCAAAGTACGAAACCTAACAAACTGCAGAGAGGTATAAGACAGGGTGACGTTATATCCCCGAAACTCTTCACCGCTGCATTGGAAGACGTTTTCAAGATACCGGACTGGAAAGGATACGGTATTAACATCAACGGCGAGTACATCACTCAACTTCGATTTGCCGACGATATAGTCGTTATGGCAGAATCGCTGCAGGACCTAAGCACTATGCTCAATGACCTCAATAGTGTCTCCCAACGGATAGGTCTTAAGATGAACATGGACAAAACAAAGATCATGTATAACGTTCATGTCACACCTATGCCGGTAGTTGTTGGAAGCACTAAACTCGAAGTTGTTGATGAGAATGTTTACCTGGGACAAATAGTCCGACTAGGTAAGTCCAACTTCGACCGAAAATCGACGGATTCAACTCGGCTGGACAACGATCGGGAAATTACGGCATATCTTCTCGTCAGGTTTACCTCAAACTTGAAAACGAGACTGTACAACCAGTGCATGTTGTCAGTGATGACCTATGTAACTGAGACGTGGTCCTTCACTGCTGGCCGTATGAGGAAGCTCAAAGTCGCTCAGCGAGCTATGGATAGGGCTATGCTCTGGGTTTCTCTGCGTGATAAACTTAGAAATGAGGATATCCGCATTAGAACTAGAGTGACCGACATAGCTCAACGGATTACTAAGCTGAAGTGGCAATGGGCCGGCCATATAGCTCGAAGAACCGACAATCGATGGGGAAAAAAGGTTCTCGAGTAGCGGCCTTGTACCGGCGGATGAAGAGTAAGGCGTCCCCCCACTAGATGGAGTGACGACCTGGTAAGACATGCAGGAAGTCGATGGATGCAGGTGGCTCAGGACCGTGCTTTGTGGTAGTCCTTGGGGGAGGCCTATGTTCAGCAGTAGACTTGTGAAGGGCTGTAATTATGATGATGATGATTTTATAGTTGCGCAAAAGGCGTATCTCGCGAGCGAGGACTGTTTAACTTAATTAAAATTGAGCGGGGACGTGGAATCTCATGGTACTTTTTCGCAATACGAGAACAGTAAAAAATATCAGCTTCATTTACAGGACGAGATAGGGTTTTACCAATCGACAATAGGTTTTCAATTGTTAAGCAACTTCTATATATAAAATATAGAAAATAGCTAAGATTACTACGTCGTACACCTGTTTTAAGTCACAAATTCGCGCGCACGACTCGGTTATTTCATTAGAGTACTAGACAACATGTCCATTACGAAAGCTGGTTTGGACGAGAAGGAAGTATAATATTACAAAATAGAATAGTTTTGGCTTTCATTATTTCATATTTAACTGTGGAAAGAAAAGGGGAGATCTTCCGCCGGGCAAGGTGTTCAGCCCGGAGAGCATTCAATTCTCCGTTTGTTGTTTTGGAGCTGTTCTTTACAGGGTTATTTTGCAATAACCGGCCAAATTTGCAGAGAAGGTTAAGAATAAGTAATATAGGCAAATGATGAAGAAAAATTAATAAAAAAAATCTCAATAATTCTGTACTTTTTGTCTTTTAAATTCAAAATTCGTGATAATGCATTATTTTAACTGATTTTATTATGCACGCACACATTTTTAAGGGTCGATCGGTAGGCAAAAACCTTGTTGCCCATAAATCACATTAAATTTGGGATAGTTTCAAATAAAAGTAATAGCCTTATTTACTCGTATTTTCAAAAACTGCAATAATAGTATATCATTATTTACATATTTTAACTTAAGTTTAAAATTTGGCTACTCTTTGAAAAATAACCCTGTATATATATAGCGTGGTAACTTCGAAACTTTGACAGCGCGATTTAGGCTTCGGTGTTTTTCGCTTGTGGCGCAACGACAGCGCCTCCTCACATTTAATATTAGCGCCCTCTACTTACTGCTAAATAAAATAATGATAAGTCACCGATAGAATTAAATAATAGAATGCTACTGAATACTTTTTCGCTTAGAAACAAGACTTTAAATACCCTAAGCGACGGCCAGTATCGGAATGATCACATGCAAATGAACAGGTTCTTGCGTAAATATACTTCAATTATCCAAGAAAGCAGATTTTGCTATAGCAAAGGTCTATTTTATTTTACTTCCACATTGGGGTCAGCGCAGCGAACACTTTTTTGACCAAAAACTCTGCGGCCTGTGCCCAGTAGTGACATGTATGTAGGATGCTACTTTTCTAATTTTAATGAGGCAATTATGCAGTTTTTAATTAATTCCTTGTAAATTGTCAAATATGCTGTAGTTGCCACACTTGGCAGGTGGGTTGGCAACCGCAGCTTTTATTATTTTAATCTGTTGTCAGAAAGATGATGTTGGCCATCTCCTGTTTGTTTTCCTCTGTCGCCTCTTACAACACCCACGGGACGACATGAGCCCGCCACAACAAGGCGAATATTTTTCTACTTCCGCTCATGAGTATAGTTCTTCCCACGTTCACCGTGAATAGAATTAAACCAATTTTAATTAAACCAATTTAAAGGATTTTATCGCGTTTAATTTAAAAAAAAATAATTCCTGACGTTTCGGGCACTTTACAGCAACCACATGGTCACCGGAGGGACTGAAGTGTTTGACGTTCGGATGTCATTGTTAGCCCACTTATCTTCCGTTTTTGAACATTAATTTTTGGTCCTATCTACGCAGAACAATTTTACAGTATCTTGAAGTCTTGCATTGGTATGCTTAGGTTGGGTTTAGTTTTATTAATTATAGGATCCCAAGCAGATGGTAGCACCCATTTATCTTCTCTATTGAAATAAGGATGTTTTTTTTTAAATCTCGATAGCCTCGCGAACCATACTTGGTAGGAATCGGTATTCTTTTGCGAGGATTTGTGGTCTACCAGATCTGATATAATGGTTGAGACGATACTGAACAAGTTTACATACTTCAGACTTCCAGCAGCATCGGTGCTTTACACCAGCGATATGTTCTTTTACGCTGGCTTTTATGGATCTTTCATCCAAAGATGCGTAAAAAAAACCCGTGTAATTTTTTTTAAGTGAAACGCGATAAAATCCGTAAAATTTGTTTTATTTCATGTGTAGCATTCGCGTAAGTATAAGAAATTATAGAACTTCATTTATGAAATTTTGAAGTCAACTCAAAAGTAAAAAAAAATACCAGCATCTACTTTATGGTGCCAATCAATATTAAATGGGACCAATGATATGAATCAAATATCGCAAATAAACATTATACAGTAAATAAATAGAAGACCATGAAACTCATCATTATTTTGTTAAAACTAAATTTACTTTAATTATGAATGAATGTAAAGAGTAAAATGTAAATAACGCAAATTTGATTCCAAGACAATTTACCTTTCTTATGGATACATTGGAAGACACGCCCGATATAAAAAATTGTTGGTGTTTCTAGACATGATGATATTAATGCAATTCTGAAAAACTTAATTATTCACGCCTTCCTGTAGCATATTATATCTATGCCAAATATCATTCATCTTCTTCCAATAGCCTTTGAGAATTCAAAAAAATTCTTTGACAAACAGACATAGAGACAGACACCGAGGTGACTCTAAAAGTGATCGAATTTTGCTAGTTTTAGAACGGAACAGCATTTAATGATGTTCCCAAATTGAAGCCTACGCGAGCGAAGGCACGGGTAAAAAGCTAGTATTATCGAGTATGATATTAATGCAATTCTGAAAAACTAACTAATTCACACATTCCTGTAGCATATTATATATAGGACAAATATCAATCATCTGCGTCCAATAGCTTTTGGGAATTCAAAAAAAATCTTTGACAAACAGACATAGAGACACAGACACCGAGGTGACTCTAAAAGTGATCGAATTTTAACTATAATTTTAGAACGGAACAACATATAATGATGATCCTAAATTGTAGCCCACGCGAGCGAAGCCGCGGGTAAAAAGCTAGTATTATGATAAATCTGTAGGTAATCTGCGTCTGCACTTTTTTCTTACATTACAAACGAGCACATCCTACCTGATCGTAAGTGGATGCTGAAACCGACAGATACACACATCTATCCTCTATTAAGAATCAAAATGTAGGTACATCGCCAACCCTGAGGACTGACATAGAATGCCTCGTTACCAGTAAAAAGGTTCTCCGGTTCTCTACATTCACCATAAGAAACACAACAACATTATGCCGCTATTTTACGCTTCTCTGGTCGAGCCAATCCATTCGTGCTACAACCAGCTGCAGTTTGGATCTACCGCGTTAAAATTTTAATTCTTATATTTTCTAAAAAAAAAACAAGTCCAGATATTAAATAAAGAATACTGAAGCCAACAAAATTGCCTGAAAAACTACTAAAAGTTTTTGCATGAAATTTGGTTTGATGGTAGTCACTGACCCTGAGCAACTTATAGTGTAATTATTATCCGAATAAGGAAATAACACGTAAATTTTTGAATTTCAGCGCTATTACGCTGATTTTGATTTATTTTTAATTGATATTTAAGAAAATTTCTTAAGTCTGATAAAATTAAGAATATTATTTATTTCCTATTATACTTTGCTCTTTAAATGTGTTATAAAATTTGGTTTTTAATTTATATAAAGTTTATCTATTATTTTCGGGATAGCCTGTATATTATCCTAGCAGACATCTTAACATAAAACTCTTTTGGAACGAAGTTCCTTATCGCACGGTACGAATTTGGCGGATGGGGGCTAGGCGAGAAAAAGTGTAAGATTTTTCCGTCACGACCATTTTCCATCTCCCTCGCACATTTTCTTATCTAGCCATGAAAGAAATATTATTTTAAATGACGCTTCATTTTAATAGACGCTAGTAATTCATTTATTTGTATTTGTTTATCAATAATATAATACGTTTATCAATAATAATATATTACGAAAGTTCTAACCGAGTGTTCCACGACACTCACGCATGTTTTTATTTTTTTCAGTTGCAGTTCATGTGCATAATATTACACGCGGCAGCGAATTACGCTTATTCAGGGTGTCCAGCTTCATATACATTATTAACAGCAATCCTGTTAAATGCTTCACTATTTGTTTATCTTTTTGCTGAATTCTATGTCAAATCTTATGTTAATAAAAATAAACTTCATTCGATTAGTAATACTAACAAATCTGTGACAAACGGATCAATCAATGAAAAATCAGATTAGATAATTATGTATTATTGTACAAATATTTACTATGTTGAGTTTTAGTTTAAAAGTTATGTATTAAAAAGATTAACGATACGCAGATTTTAATTGAACCCACTCATTCCTATTTCATTTATACCATTCTCATCATCTCATTCCTATTATACCCAGTAGGTAATTTATATTTGCAGTTCCTGATTTATTACAAAAATTTGAGATTAGTACAGTGATGGGAATCAGGTATAAGATACTTCTTATACAAGTAACCCCCCTACCTGGTCTACGTGGTGGAACGCCCCGTTACAAGTTAAAAGGGTTTCCAGTTCTCTACAGTCACTATACGAAACACAACAACATTGAGCTGCTATTTTACGCTGGTATTCTGTGAGAGCGTGGTCGAGCCGACCCATTCATACTACAACCATAATATAGCTGCAACATGGCTCTACCACGTATAAAATAGAATAGAATAAAATCGTTTTTATTAAATATGAAATGAGTTAACCTTAATTGAATTCTCCCATAAATAGTACATTTCATAACTTATCTGTTACATGTTTTCTAAATAGACAAAATAAAAGATAAATTTGTGGGAGACGGGAACCCAAGCTAGGAACCTGTGCTATGGAATTTCTGGGTCCCCCTCTTGGATGATCAGCTACTTGAAATAAATTTGTAGTGACATTTATTTATTTTTCTTTTATTTTTCAAGAAGGCATGCGTGAAAGCGTATGTGGTTTGCGTGTGTATGTGGTGTGCGTGTGTATGTGTTTAATCCAGTAATCGCGTGAGTAGTAAGTTAAGATATAATAATTGTTCTGTTTTTCATAATCGAGCTTAAGCAGTAAATCTGTAATTTTCTTTTTATTGTAATTTTGTTAGATTAACGATATGGTGTAATTTGTTTGCTTTGTTATGTAATATAAATTACAATACAAATTACAAGAATACTTATTGAAAGTCATTTAAGCTTTATCAAATTACATAAAATACGCGAAACGCAGCAGTACTCTGAATCATTTTTGATTGTAAATATGATTCAGAGTGTCATTGGTTGAGCTGACTCATTCCTGCTGCTACAATAAAACAACTGCAGTGTAGAGCCACACAAATACTCAGAACGCATGTCGGCTTGCGAATCAAAGAAATTATTGCAAGTCCTCCCGATTTTGGAAATCTGTGACTCACTGAACTGCGGCGTTAAGTTAAAGTTTAAGTTCATTTCTACAATTATTGATAATGATAGTAGAAAAATATATAAATAAATGACAATGGCACATCTCAACGTTAAGTTATGTGAGGTTCATGTGACTTATCGTGTATTCGATCTTAGTAGAATGTTAATTTGGCTAACCCCACTGTACATAATGAAACTTCGTGAATATGCGGTAGTGGCGGTGTAAGAACATCCACTAACCCATATCATCCAGTGCTACCCACTGGATAATATGTCTTCCTAATTACGACACAAAATAAAAAAAGCTGCGGTTTTCAACCCGTTTGCCAAGCGTGCCAACTATAGCAAATATCCCTTACGAGGCAATGTATGGTGGAGACCTAAGTTAAGCAGTGGACTTTAATACGGTATGCGGTTAGCGAAAAAATCAATTTGAAATTGTGTCAATCTCTCAGAGTAATTATATACACGGTAAACGCGTATTATCTGTGACGAAATAATAAATCATGACTATCGGCCACGTTTAGAGGTCACCATTTTATTTTTCTAACCCTTTTCTTTTAAGGGCAAGAAAAAAAGTAAAGGTAGGTACGGTAAATTCAATTTATAAAATGAATATTTGTTTGTTTGTTCGTTTTTTATGCGTTCCTGTATCATTCATCCGATTACGACAAAACTTTAATGAGTTGTTGCGCGCACGCCGCACTATGGGAAAACCGGGTGTGTTTCGTCTCAAAGCTTCATATTTCAGTTGTTTCAAAATGAATTAAGCTGTAATTTTACATACATATACTTGGATATATAGGGTCTTTATTGAAATAAAATATTTAGAGTTAAAACATAATTTTTTTTTGACCACAGGTAAATTAGGTCTTGAGAACTGTTTAACATATTTATCTCATTTCAATAAATTTATAAATACACCGTCATCCATGCTATTTTATAAAGAAATAAAAGTTTTTGAAAAAATTGATTTTTATCTCGCGATGTGTTTTGGGTCCGTATAAAAAAAGGAGCAAGTAAGTGCAATTTTTTTTTAATCCCTAAACAGAGTAATGTGTGAAGATCTTAATGTAATAAACGCCTCGACATCGGCAAAGATCGGTAAGAGGTAAATCTATTGTTAAAAAAAAGTGTAAAAATATACCATCTTAAAATATATTGGTTATTTTCTGTTTAATTAACTAATATAATATAATATTATTTGCAAAAAATTTGGAGAAGCATAGAAGCATTCCAAAAATGTATAATACTTTTATACTTATATGGAAAACTTTCTAGTAATGTGGCATTGAATCGTAATAACGTATTTCGTCAAAATCATCTAATCGAACATGATTAACATTTGATGCTCTTTACATACAAAATAAAATGAAAATACCTAAAAAGAAACTTTATTTATAACGGTATATTAATTTATAATTTTCATCAACGTAACAACGACTTTCGTTAAAAACAGTTATGAGACGGCTTTGTATGGGCCTTTTCCATAGTGCGCCGGCTAAGGTATTTGACAAATAAAATAAATAAATAAAAAAATTAGAAACCCGACTGCAAAAAATAATTTAAAAGTAATGATCAAATTATACTTTTTAGTGTCCGGACATACTCTTATGAACTAAATTACTTATGATAGCACGAGGTCCGACACAAACATGGCCCTTTTTTAAGCTATCAAATTTTTTTAAACCAATTAATTATTCCTAATTAAATTTAAACATATAACTTATATATATTTTTGTAATCCACTTTCAATTTTCCTTATTTTGATATGCTACTCAATAGGTTTGTTAATTTTTTTACTAACGTATTACTATTTGTTTTTTTTTTCAAACAGCTATCTAAAAACACTTGAATTTTTAAGACGAATATAACGATACCATAACTGTCGAAATCCATCCAGCCGTTTGGAAGATACGAGGTAATAAAGAAATTTACAAACAAACACATATAATATACGCGCTAAAAACATAACCCTTCCTTGGCAGTCGAGAAAAAATAGGCAAGTATTCTATAAAATGATAAATGGTAAGAGTGGCTGTGTTTTTATGTGAACACAAAAAGTTATGCTCGGTTAAAAAATCAGACTGAGTCATAGCGTCGACTCTCATCTCGATCAAAGATAAAAGAGATTATAAAATGAAAACAACAACAAAGGAATCACATTAACAGAATATAATTGAGTAAAATAAATAGTCATTATAAGTTCAATTAAGCACCGACATAGACCAACTTATCACTTAGCTTAAGTAGCAATGAGCCGATCATATAGCTGAAAGATTGGACAATAGATGGAGAAGAAAATTTCTCCAGTGGCAGCTTCGTTCCGGAAGTAAAGTGTAGGGCGGCCACCTACAATTTGACTGACGATCTGGTAAGGCATGCGAGAAGTCGATGGGTACAGTGACCATGTATCATGATATGACGGTGCATTTGATTAATAATAAATAATAATATTTCATATTGTAACACTCCAACCCCCTCTTCTTTTCTCTTTCTTTATTTCTTTAAAATCTATATCTATAAAATATATAAAAATATATCAAATTTACGTGACCAGTATATTAACCATATATTGATCTTTCTAAAGGTTTAAATATAGGCCGTTTAATAAATTTATGGCGTGATCGACTTAATTAGGACCCTTCTTTACGTTGTGTTTATATAGTAACTTAGTTCTTTTAGGTGTCTCTTGGAAGAATGAATATTCACTAGAGCAGTCGAAAGCTGTTGGTAGTGTCTTATAAGCTAAAGAACCCCGTTCACGAAGACAGGGCTCAAAAAAGGTTAAGAACATTAATTCGTCCCTATTCCACTTGTATCAGGTTCACAACAGTCAATTCCTTATTAATTAATCCCTTCCCGCTTGGAAAAGGCTCACAATATTTATATAAAATACCAGATACAAGGGCTTCGCTCTACCACATTTAAAAAAAATGTGGGTTAGGCACACGGCTCCACACACACCGTGTGCGGTGAGCGCCAACAAACCAACGCAATCCCCCCGAAGGGGGCGTTAAGTTGGGAGTTGGACCGTAGTCCACAGCAAAATAACTAGCGTACCAGTAAAAGAGGACTTGGCCCCTTGGTAGTGCGTAAGCACAAACATCGACCGAAGTCGCGCATGTCAATGCGTGTAAACGCCATACAGAATACGATCAAATCCAGTCACAGTGAATGTACGTCACATGGATTAGGCCACCACCTGCCAGACTGCCGTTCCTGCAGACGTGATGTAAGTGTAAGGCATCACCACCAATTGCATGATCAGCACGGCCAATTGGCCGCAGAGCGTGTCATGAGTCTACCGCTCACCTCAAGGGAATGGGGTCCCACGTTTCGAGTCTTTCGGCCACAGCTTTGAGAGCTTCCTCAAATTCTCCTTCCAGTTACCACCCACATGAGGTCGACACATATGCTCCACCAACCAATACAATGGCAGATATGAAGGGATCCGACTTGGACAAATCTACTTAGGTTGTGAGTCAAACCAAGACGCAGAGAGCGCCATTGAGAATAGAGACCCGCCAAACAACCATCGCAGAGACGCAATGCTGCAGAACGCAATAAGCATCAATACAACTATCGTCAGGCATACACCATCCCAAGGTCCCCCATGCAATCCCAGCAGACATCACCACCCGCATACCTCCATCGACCAGAACCACAAGATACGTCGAATCAGGCGCAGCACACCCGCAGATTCATCACAAGACGCAATACCGCAAGTAGCAGTAAGCATCAATGCAACTATCATACGGACTCATATGGAACTCACAACACATCCACATGATCCCTATAGACTTTGGTAACAAAATTGATACTGTTATTAACTAAAAATACCACCAACGTATCATAGTAGCACACTACTAAGACGTCAGTAGCCAAAACTCCACGTATCATAACGTTATTGCACTAAGACATGGAGTTGAGTATACTTGCTGCACTTATAAGTACTACCAAACACACTCACCCTAATCCGAAAGATAGCCGACGTATCATAACGCAATGCGCTAAGACGCCGCCCACAAACGGTAGGGGTGTGCGATGTCCACGGGCAAGTCGTAATGCTACAACAAACCCGCTTACCACCGGCACTAAGATGATATGTCTAGGACACATCGGTTAGCGAGTCCAAGTTTACCTCGGTCTCGGACGATGTGAAGCAATCTACACGCTTTTATAATAATCCTTTTTAAAGTCCCATTTCTTCCAATATATACAATGCTTTTACATATTTGAGACCTTCCACATATTTGCTTTATTTCATAGACCATACTATTATATGTCTTATACATATGGGACTTCAAGTCATAACTGTGCTGTCATAATTCTTATACATCGTAGAGACCTTTTATATTAATGCTTTAGTTCCATAGACCTTACTATCATAAGTCCTTAATATAGGACTAGTCATTGTACAACAGTACTAGTAGCAGTCGGTCAGCCGACCACCCCATATATATGTACACCCATGGGTATGTGTCTCCGACAACGCCCTTCATATAATCAATCATTACATGAACACACTCCAGTAATACAAGAACACCCTCATTAACTTTTCCAATTACATTACAAATGTTATTTATATTTATTATTGGAATATAATCGACTTGTATTTGTATTATTTAATACATTTTGAATATTTTAAGCAGAGTTTTAATAAATTTTGAGATTTTTATATACAATGTTAAGCCTTCATTATACTATAATATTCAATATTCGCAATGAATATATTTGAACTTTATGCTTATTAATGCATTTTAATTGTTTAAAATATAATTTCTATGATATTTTTAAATGTCTTTATATTGAATTTAATTATTATTTATTAATAATAATTATGAGCCGTCACAAAATGAAGTCGTCCAAAAATATCACAGAAGTAATATTTTAAACAATTAAAATGCAGTAATAAGCATAAATTTTAAGAACATTCATTTCGAACATTTAGTATTATACTTGTAATAGTGGTGAATGGGTCCACTATTAACAGACTCCGAGTGGTCTGGGAGCGGAGGAATGAAACTATTTTTCTTGATATGCCTTACTATGTGCAGGCGAATGAAGGTGTTTATTTAGTGAACCCTGCCTATATTTATATTCCCGGCTACATCCTTAGTTAACCAATAGTAAGTCTTTTATTTACTTAGCCAATGAGAATTTATACATTTTCACCAATGAAGAGTAATCAATAAAATATTATGTACAACTATTATATTTCGCGCTCCATTTGCCGGCGTAAGACTCGTGGATCGCTTCTCGTAGCTGCGTTGCTCGACGGGGCTATATAAGTGATGCAGACCGACGCGCGCGCGTAATCGGCGAGCGGCGGCGGCGTGGGACACATCTCCGGAACAGTAAGAAGAAGCGAAGCTACGGCGTTGAAGAAACGGCTCGAAAATAGTCGACGGATTCATGAAGATAGCCGGCGTGTGAAGACGATGCGGCGCTGATGATATTTGCGGCTGTTTCTTGTTTCTATATTAGAACGTTAATTATATACGTCAAATTATCTCGCATCGATATGCAGTCCGCAGTATCTTAGTAGCTGGGGGTAATTTGTAAATAAATGTTTTCTTCAGACCTTCACCTTCTGCGTTATGGTAGCACCAGGGTAACGTTATTTATTACCGTTTTGGGTTGATTAGCCTGGCTGCTACATCACTCTCCCCCTAGCGAAAGCGTACCGGAGGCTTGACGACTCGCCCATGGCTCGTAATTTTTAAAATAGGTTTTGTCTGGGTTGATGTAGGTGATGGGTTTTCAAGCTTCCTCGCTCGTGGTTGAGATGATGATGATGATGATGAATCCTCTGAAGTATCCTCGTTAATAATATAGGCAGGCTTTAGTCGGTCGATCGATATAATTGTAGATTTCCTTCCGGGTATTTGTAATTTAAAAGTCTTGCTATTTCGCTCTAATACTTTATACGGTCCATCGTAGGTAGGTTGAAATTGTTTCTTCACTGCGTCGTTTCTTACAAAAACTTGCTTGCATGTTTTCAAATCTTGATGAATGAATACTGATTTATTATTTCCGTGTGATGATGTGCGTTTCGACGATAAGACTTTGTTGATTGATTCTCGAAGTTGAGTTACAAAATCGTAATTCATTTCTTGATTATTTGACGATGTTGAAGTGAAGAAGTCACACGGTAGTCTTATGCTGCAGCCGTAGGTTAGCTGAGCGGCGCTAAGACTAGTGTCTGCACGCGGTGTTGCTCGTAGTCCAAGTAGCACTGTAGGTAGCTCATCAATCCACGTTGAGATAAACGAGTTTTGAGTGCGGTCTTCAATGTACGATGCCATCGTTCGACTATTCCGTTTGATTGAGGATGGTATGCCGTTGTACGTGTCTTCTGTATTCCCATAGTTTGAAGAAGTTTGAGGAATAGGTTGCTTTCGAAGTTTCTTCCTTGATCCGTTGTGATGGTTTTAGGTGATCCGAAACGAGTAATCCAATTTTCATAAATTATCTTCGCGACGGATTCAGCTGATGTATCATCGGTAGGTATTGCTTCTGGCCATCTTGTTGTTCTGTCGATCATTGTTACGAGGTAACGATGTCCTTGCGGTGAAGTAGGTAATGGTCCAACGATGTCAACGTGCAGGTGTTCGAATCTCTCCGTAGGTGGAAATGAATCTAGGCTGCTTGATGTATGCCTTTGTACTTTGCATTTTTGACATGGAATGCATTGCTTCGCCCAGTTGCCAACATCCACTTGTATTGAAGGCCAAAAGAATTTTCCAGTGATGATTTTCTGGTTGCTCTAACACCTGGATGACTGATGTTGTGCAGTGCATTGAAGACTTCGCGACGACATTCTTCTGGTAGGTATGGTCGCATGGTTGACGTTGATGCTTCGCAGTAGATAGGTAGATGCGTCATTGGCATTGTAACTTGCTTGATGGTCAAGTTACTTTGCTTCGATAGGTGTTCGATGTTGTCGCTATCTCTGTCTTGTGCTTCGGCGATCTTGTGATAGTCGATTAATGTAGGGCACGTTACACTGTCGATTGGTATGCGACTGAGTGCGTCGGCGACTATGTTGTCCTTCCCACTGATGTGACGTATGTCGGTCGTGAATTCGCTTATGAAAATGAGTTGTCTTGCTCGTCGTGGTGTTTCCGATGATGATGGTTTCTTCTGAAGTACATATGTTAATGGCTTGTGGTCGGTAAAAGCGATCAGGTTTCGACCCTCGAACGTTTTTTTGAAGTGCTTGATAGCCATGTATAACTCTCGGTCGAATGTACTGTAGTTACGTTGAGTATCGGAGAATTTCTTCGAAAAATAGCCAAGTGGTTGCCATTTCCCATTGATGTATTGTTGGAGTACAGCTCCTGCTGAGATCGGACGCGTCGCTGAAGATAGCAAGGTTGCTTCGTGTGATGGGTGAGCGAGCAAAGCTGCATTTTGGATCGCAACTTTACAAGCTTCAAATGCCTTCGTGGCTTCATCGTTCCATCCTATTGACGTTTTATCTTTTTTCTTCGTGTTGTGAAGGTAAGCGTGAAGTGGTGCTTGGATTTCAGCGGCTTTAGGAATGTGTTCTCTGTAAAATTAATCATCCCAAGAAAACGCCTTAGTTCTTCGATTGTTTTAGGTTTCGCATAATCGATGATTGCTCTGACTTTTTCAGTAGGCGGTTTGATTCCTTCCTTGCTGACGGTGAAACCAAGAAATTGAACTTCTTGTTGTCCAAATATGCATTTCGAAGGGTTGATTGTGATTCCATTGTCTTCTAATCGCTGTAGCACGGTGCGTAGATGGGTTTCGTGCGTTTCTTTATCAGGGCTTGCAACAAGGAGATCATCAATGAATGTGAAAACGAAATCCAGTCCATGAAGTACTTCGTGTATGAATCTTTGAAAGGTTTGACCAGCGTTTTTCAGTACTGGAGTCATTCTTGGGAATTCGAATAATCCCATTGGAGTAATTATTGCTGTCTTCTCTATGTCTTCATCGCGTACTTTTATTTGTTGGTAAGCTCGGTTGAGATCGATGGTGGAGAATATAGTCTTGTCTGACAGTTGATGAGTGAAATCCTTGACTCGCGGTATTGGGTAGCGGTCAGAAGTGGTAATATAATTTAGTCTTCTGTAATCTCCACAAACTCGTAATTCTCCATTCTTCTTCGGTACAACGTGAAGTGGTGATGACCAAGGGCTTTTGCTTGGACGGCATATTCCTTGCTCGATCATGTTTTCGAATTCCTTTCGAACTTGCTCGTATCGGTGTGGTGCGATTGGACGTGCACGGCAATGAAGTGGTGGTCCATTGGTTTCGATGAAATGCTCAACGTCGTGCTTCGGTGTTAATTTCATTGAAGTTATTCTTGTGATTCCAGGATATTCTTCAAAGATCTTGTGATACGATTGTTGAACGTCTATGCTTCTTATTGTGGGCTGATTGGTTGCTTGGACGAAAGACTGAGATGCAAGATTGGTTTCAACTGGTGATGTTGAAGAAAATCAGCACCGATGATTGGTTTGCTGACTTTAACGACGATAAATCTCCATTTGAATGGTCGGCGTAGGTTTAAATCTAGTTCCATTGTTTTTTCTCCATGTGTAGGAATCACCGTATTGTTTGCTGCGTAGAGTTGAAAATCCAGTGGCTTCATCTTTTGTCTTTAACTCGGCGGTAAAACTGAGATATTCGCTCCGGTGTCGATAAGGAAGGTAAGCTTGCTTTTTTTATCGGTGATAAAAAGACAGTAGGACTTTTCTGTTACGCTGGATCCCGTCGCATCAAGCGTATTAGTTAGTTTTCCGACTTCATATTTTCATTTTTGAATGTACACGGTGTTGTGCATTTTCTTGCCTCGGAACCGAAACGTCGGTGATAGTAGCAGTAAGGGGATCTTGTTCTTGAGCTTGTTCGACTTCTACTTGCAGAGCGGTTGCGACGAAAAAGTGATCTTCGGCCAGTTCGTCAAGCTTCGTCTGCGTGCTGAATGTTTCACTCACTGCTAGTACCGATCGAACATGTGGGGGTAGGTGGTTTACCCACATTAGCCGTAGTGTCGAATCTGGGACTTTATCTCGCGCCAAAGTACGCATTCTGCGTAGGAGTTGTGTGGGCTTCTGGTCTCCAAGTTCTATTTCTGATAGAAGTTTCTGTAGCTGGCGACTGTCGGATTCTTCATATGCAGAGATCAGACGATCCTTCAGCGAATTATACTGGTCGGATGCCGGTGGGTTGTACAACAGGTCCGAAATATGTTCGATGTCTTGTTTCTCAAGTTGGGCGATCACCATCTGTGCTAGTTGCGCTTGACTCTTCTTTAAATCATTCGTTGCGGCTTCAAAACTGACGAACCAAAGTCGGGGTTTATCTCTCCAGAACGGTGGTATTCTCAACGATAGAGATATACCGGCGATTTCTTGTTCCTTGGCCGGGTTTGATGTATATGCGTCGGATTTCTTCGCTTCTCGCTCCATAATGACGTCTTGATTACACTGATTTTATATTTACTGAAGTCCTCCTTGATATTTTAAATAAAATAAAGGCTAAATGTTGGCCTTAAAAATTCATTAAATTTACTAAAACTCTGCTTGAAAGGTTCAAAAGGTATGAAATTATAAAATTAATAATATAAAAACCGCACATGATGGCCACCAACCGATGGTCGGCGGTGTGTTCCCATCGTCATCTAGAGTCGAGTTGGACGCAAAGAGAGAGCCTAGCAGATCGGCTTTCTCTTTTGCAGCATGGGCCAGTGAGTCGTCCTCTCTGTGGCAGAGATGGAAGAGATGGCTGACAGAAATTCCCTTGGACAGACTTGGCAAGAGACTAGAATGCACGGGTTGCCGAAGGAAGGCGAACTAGCTTCTCGCCAATCCTGCGACATTCTCTTGGCAATGAATTTTTTGAAGGACCTGGAGGCGGAATTATACTTCTTCTTAAGAGCGCTAGTGTTTACATCCCGAGACGTTGATGCGTCAGCACAGGTCCGGTAGAACTCCTGCTTATAGAGTTATGCTATTTTACAGGAGCGACCAAGCCATGGCTGGAAACTGCCTCCGATGGGCACCACAGAAAACGAAATAGAAAGTTTCATACCCTGAAGTACCACATCAGCGACAGAATCAGCAACAACGCTGGGATCGTCCGATGAGAAGCAAACCCGCTCCCAAGGGTAGGATGCAAAAGAACCGTATCCTATCCCAATCGGCCGACTTATAGTGCCAAACCCGGCGGTAGCCTGCAGAATGCAACCGCATCGTTAGCGTGAGTAGCACCACACTCCAGACTAGACAATGGTTCGAGGAGCCAAGTGGGGCGTCGACGGAGACCTGATATACGTCCGGATGAGAGGTCAGTAGAAGGTCCAAGAGGGAAGGTGCATGATCCTCCACATCTGGAATCCGCCTAGGCGAAGCAACCAGCTGTGTAAAACCATATGCCAAGGCAAAGTCATAAACAGATCTCCCCGCATGATCGGTTAAACGTGAATCGAGCCATTCGGCGTGGTGAGCGTTAAAATCGCCAAGGATCACGATCCCTGTGGATGAGATCTGCTGTAGCAAGGAATTTGTAGCCATTTGGACGTGGTCGATTAGTCGGTCTGTTCCAGTATTACCGCTATGGGAGCTATAGAGGCACCCGTAGACGCGCGGATGGTCGTCGCTGTCTACGCGTAGCCAAAGGAAGGACAGGTGCAAACCTTCAAGACTGCCGAGGCTTCGAGAACAGAAATCCTCTCTGACGTATACGCAAGCCCGAGGCACAAAGTAATGTTCCAATTTGTACCCCGGAGATACGAAGTATCAGCCGGAGAGGACACCTGCGTCTCGGTCAGAAAGAGCAAGGCCGGCCTGGCTTAGACGTCTCCAGATGGTAGTGGACGGCGTTTAAATTCGAATGAAGTCCACTGATGTTGCAGAAATTCACGGATAGCGTGGCAGGGGTCGCCTTGGTCTTCTTGCCCGAGCAGTTTTTGTGTTGAGTGGAATTTTGAGCGAATTATTTGTATGAAGGTCAAGTGAGCGCTAGAGAAACGACGATTGCAAGACTTTGTCGAGTAGTGGCGGTGTATGAATATCCATATCATCCCGTGGGTATCGTAAGAGGCGACTAGACTTGGGGAAAAGTGTTATTTTTAAATAACCGTGACTGTCATTCCAGTTCCATAAAAATAACAGTGAAAAATTTAAAGTTAAAAATTTTGTACAACCGACTTCAATATAAATTATTAAGAGTAACTCAAAAACTACTTGTAAGACCTTGATCAATTTATATGGGACCACATGAGAAGCACCAGCATTTAAATTAAAAAAAATCATTGAAATCCGTTCACCCAGAAAAAAGTCATGAGGTAGCACACATAAAAGAAAATAAAAAAAACATATAGTCGAATTGAGTACAGTCTCCTTTTTGAAGTTGGTAGAAAATTACTGTGACTTTGTCACTTCGATTACTCACTAGACATGGACAAGAACGTTATTTTGCTAACACCTTGACCGTCGTTGCTGTTACAGAAATGCCACAGTGAAAAATCATTCGCACCAACAACACACATCATCGTGACTTTGTCACGTTGATAACGTTGGATACCTACTTAGAACATTAGAACGACTTAAACTTGACTTTATTTATGCATTTTAAATTTATTAGGTTTTATTTCAGTAGTCGATTTTTTATTACCTTCCTTACTTACTTAAGCTACGTTATAAGTACCACTCTAATTATTATTTTTGAAATGTACGGTATTCACCTAACCTAGCCGATCAGTTTGTGTACCTATCCAGTACACGGTACAAAGTACACGTACCTTGTTACACGGTAACAAGGATAAAGGTTCTTGTCCTAATCAGTTTTTTATTAATTTTGTTAATATAAGCCAAATGGGGACAAAAGATTTAATCTAAATCTGAAACATTTAAAATTCTCCATTTTTTCCATATATCACAAATTTACTCTTTTAATATTTTTATAGGCGGCCTTTGATATAGAAGGGCGACTATGGCCGTTACAGTGGCATTCCTTGGGGGAGCCTTTATTTCCGCACTGGACTTCTGAAGGGCTGTAATAGATAAAGAATGGATGGATAATAATAAGTAATTTTAGGTAGCTCGACAATAAAAACAGTCAATAGATATTTTCACGTCACGAATATTGATAATTTCCAATTACGTTGGATACATTAAAACTACCTTCCTGAGCTATAAAATATTAAAATCAATGTAAAAATGCAATTAATTTAGAAAATACATAAAAATAAAATAGATAAACATATTAATCGTGAAGGTCTATGATTTTCATGCACGACACAGTTTTAAGACCGTTAAGACCATAGGTCTTTCCTGGATTCTAATAAGTGGTACGAGTAAGAGTTCGTCTGGGTTGTTACAACCTTCGTAACTATTTCTGCCGCCACAAAGCAGTGCCTGTATTGCTGTGTTCTGTATTCTGAAGGTAAAGAGCCAGTATAATTACAGCATAGCCTGTAATTATACTGGCTCTTTAGGCATCTTAGTGCTCAGAAGTGACAACGTATCTGTATTGATTGCATATTTTCGTTGGTGAACCTTAGCAACAAAGGAACATTATAGGGAAGTTCCTCTTTTTGGTGACCTCCGAACTTTAACCCAAGTTTCTCTTCCTTAAATCCAGCCCTGACGCCACATAATTGGTAAGCGTGGTCAATGGTCAGTATGTCTATCCAACACCTCTAACAACCCCATTGTGATTCTTATGGTCTAGGTATAATATGTATGTATCCGAATATATGAAAATAAGAATGTAAAACGATTTGTGATGTTCGTCTGGTTAACTCTTATGCTACGGCCACACTACCTTACCGTCTACCGCCCGTTCACCGCAATAATTATGGCATTAAATTACTGCCCAAATTACCGCGTGAAGAAGTGTGGTACATTTGAGTTTACCGAGATACGACAATGAACTAGGCGAAAAAAATGTCATGTTGAAGCTGCGTTGGTGCTGTACTTTATGATTGTCAGTTAGTATTTTATGAATCTTTTACATTATAACAATGCTAAACCAACACTTAAAAGAAGATGATGGATGATAAAAATGCACGGAAAGTTGTTTCCGTTGAGCTCATATCGCACACAGAACAAACTGTAGTGGCCACTTGACGCAAAAATTACCGCGGTAATCGTCTTTGATATGCGAAAAATATCGCCACCGGAGCTATTGCTTACCGTCATAATATGCCATATTGATTGACATTGTATATATATTTGAGTAAAAGTTTTACTTTAGCAAAGCGTCGTATCTTTAGTAACGTGGCAACCGTTGCTGTTTATACGATTTTTGAGAATAACATCATCGGGGAAGCGTAGCATATCATCATTAATGTAATGTGCTGTAATGATGGCATTACAGCCCTTTACAAGTCCACTGCTGAACATAGGCCTCCCCCAGGAATGCCACAAAGCACGGTCCCGAGCCACCTGCATCCATTGACTTCCTGCATGTCTTACCAGGCCAGCACTCCATCTAGTGGGGAACGCCCTACACTTCGCCTGCAGGTACGAGGCTGCCACTTGAGAACCTTTCTTCCCCATCGGTTGTCGCTTCTTCGAGCTATATGGCTGGCGTATTTCCACTTCAGGATAGTAGTCCTTTGGGCTATGTCGGTCATTCTGGTCCTACTGCGGATATCCTCGTTTTTAAGTGTATTACGTAGAGAAACCCCGAGCGTAGCCCTCTCTATAGCTCGCTGAGCGACTTTGAGCTTCCTCAGACGGCCAGCAGTGAAGGACCACGTCTCAGATCCATAGGTCATCACTGGCAACACGCACTGGTTGTACAATCTAGTTTAGAGGTTTTGAGGGATGCCTCACGAGAAGATGTGTCGTAATCTCGCGAAAGCTGCCCAGCCGAGTTGAATCCGTCGATTGACCTCTCGGCCGAAGTTAAACTTACCAAGTCGGACTATTTGTCCCAGGTAAACATATTCGACAACAACTTCGTGCTTAGTGCTCACAACATCTACCGGCATAGGTGAGACATGGACGTTAAACATGTTTTTTGTTTTGTCCATGTTCATCTTAAGACCTATCCGTTGGGAGACACTATTGAGTTCATTGAGCGTAGTTCTTAGGTCCTCCAGCGATTCTGCCGTAAGGACTATATCGTCGGCAAATCGAAGGTGAGTGATGTACTCGCCATTGACGTTAATACCAAAAACGTTAATACGGAGTAGTGCCACCATGGAGGATAGAATTAAAGAGCTTCTCAAGGATTTCAAGTACCGGTTTTCTACCCGCTTTCAGAAGCTCCGCTGTTATTCCATCCTCGCCCGTGGACTTGCCGTTTATAAGCTGCGGGAGAGCCATTCTAATCTTGCTCAGACTGACGTCCGGGATATCATCGGAATAGTGTCGGATAAGACTTGCTCTTGGATTGTTACTCACAATTTCGTGTGGCTCCAACGATGACGTGTACAGCTGCCAATAGAACCTCTCAATCTCGCTCAAAATCTCAGGTGTCCCGGAACGATGCTGCCACATTCGGTCTTCAGCTTCGATAGTTGGCTCTTTCTGGCAGATAGATTTCTAGTTTAAACTTTGGAGCTATGTTTCCACTCGATCGCTTCTTCAATATCAGCTTTATTGAAGTTGCCCAAGTCCCGCCTCATGCATTTGGAGATCTGTCTGTTCAGTTGCCTGTATGCTGAAGACTGCAGCTTCATCTCCCGCCAAACAGCCATGAGATTAAGAGTGTGATCGGAGAGTTTCAGCGAGTGTTCTCATGCGACGGGTCTTACAGAACTTAGCTCCGACCGCATGGACAGTTTCCACAGGCTTAGTCTGTTTGTCTTTCAAATCGTCTACTGCATTGCAATCTTCTAGGCACTGGAAACGATTTTATAACTCGAGCCCAAAGTTTTCGGGGCTTTGGATTAAAACACGAGGGGGACGGAGTGTTGACTTCATTAGACGTGACCTCTCCAACTTAACTTTAGATTTATTTGGTGATCGCCGCCAGTTTTCACCCTCGCGATCACTGAGACATCACTGACCAGTTGTCGTCTGGTCGTCATAATGAAGTCAATCTAATTTTTTGTCGAACCTTCGGGGCTCGACCAGGTCCGCTTTCTGTGGGGCCACTTTTGGATGAAAGAGTTCATCATAAAGAGTCCATCTTTCTCCATAAAGTCGGCCAGCCTACTTTCAGCTCACTGTTCTCTGTTGTGCCTAGTTTTGCGTTGAAATTTCCCATTAACACCGTAAAGTGGGTTTTGGAGTAATGCATGGCTCTAGGGATATCCTCGTATATTTCGTCCACCTCCTCATTGGGATGTGCCGAGGTTGGTGCATAAAACTGTATGACCTTCAGCGAATACCGTTTGGTATTCTTACCCGCCTCTACACGGGGAACGGGAACGGACGTACCATATATTTGCGACGAATTTCTAACGATCTGCTTATTGTATTTTCGTAATTTCTTTTACTTTATTGTTGTAACGCACGCACATTTGCGCCATCCATCATGAGTGTATCTGAGGATGATCCTCTTTCGCTACATCTGAAGTTGGATAAAGTTCCTGTTATCGCCCAAATATAATGTGATGAAGGCGTGGTGCTGTGCCGATCGCTCTTGGTTGAGAGTATGCTGTCGGCGTGGGATGCCGCGGGTGGATTTTTTTCTGCTGTTGCCGACCGACATTTTATTAAAATATTTTGTAGTAACAAGTGGTTAACTTTTTAATTGGTTGAGGGAAATGCCTTATAGCCAAGCTTATTTCAATTGACTAACCTGAGTTTATTTGGATGATTAATGACCCTGTTAAGGTGTGGAGTTGCTTACTTAATTTTATTTTGGGTTTTGACTATGACAGTAGCCATACCGTAGCCGTAGCTCAAAGAGTGGGTGCGGTACGCGTGTGGTGTTGGTAGAGGTCTAGTTTAGTCATCGTTGAGATGTAACGGGGATGTCTTAACATAGAGATGAGTGCTCGTAAAAATAAAATGAAGTGTATACATTTGTTGCGTAACGAACGATTAAAAGGTTATGGCTCTTGGACATTTTATCTTGTGATATAAAGTTTCCTTTGAATTGATCTAGTTGAAGTAGAATTAAGTATTGAAGAAGTTGTCGGAGGTATTTTCAAGCGTTCATACTCTTAGTCACTTGTTATTACTATTTGGTCGCATTGCACGCATTGGTGCGTAGTTGTAACTACGATTTACTTGTGAGTCATTCAGTAGCGATGAACATCTGATGGTGTGGTGGAAGGCTTTTGTCTCGTAGAGACTACTGTTGGTCGATTTGGAACCACCTGAAAGTCGTTGTATCTACAATAGATCGTATCACAAGAAGTGATGAAGATATGGGTAACAGTTTGTTGCTAGCCATTGCGTGTCATCACTGTTTGTAAACAAATAGATAACTTAAATGATTTCTTTGTGTCTTAACACACTATAAATAATGACTTTTTCGAGAAAAATTGGCGGGAAGAGGGACCGAAAGAGTTATTACTCCGTAATTATTATTATACAAAGTATGTTTCGTTAAGTATCCTTAACCGACGAGCATGTATGCGTAGGTACATATATGGACGTAATGAAGGCGTTTTATCACGAGTACTAGCACTGCCGCATAATATGTCAACCGTGAGTAAAAATTCCACGGAACTATTGCATTTTAATCCAGACCATTAAAACTCGGATATAGAGCGATGGTGTAATGTAGTAAAAATTATTGCACGAAATATAAGCTTAGATAGAAAATGATTAGATTTGTTAATGGCATTAACAATCGCTTTGAAATATCATGCAGCTAATTAGCTTACCGAGCTTAAGTTTACTAAAATGGCACGTCCCTTCGAAAAGAAACCAGAGTTAAAAAAATAGCGTCTGAAATAAGTCTTCGCTTATGATCCCTCATTGAGTAAATTCCTAAAACAATCATGCCTGATGAAGTTATTACTGTATTTGTTATCCCAGTTTTATGTTCATGCGAAATATGGTTGCCATGGGGTACATTTTTAAGTTCGAAATGTTTAGCGATGTACCTATGAATTGAGAGAAAGAGTGGCCTTTTTGTGTTCTAATGTGTTGACGAGTGTAGCAGTTTTGCTCTGAATATTGTGTGGCCGACAGAATTGGTGTTTGATGTTGAGGATTGGATTTGTATGAAGGTGGTCGAAGGGACAATGTCGTACTGGGCCATGCCGCGCGACTGTTCAAAAGGACACATTCCTCTGATCCAGGCTTATGAATTGTGGAGTTACACTGGTCGAAGGGATAGTGCCGTCCGGTCCATGCGAGGTCAAACTGAGTACAGCATAACAATGGTAAACAAAACACACATAAACAATATTAAGTAACTTGTAAGTTTTGTAGAGTCTAGTATTCAAAGTCAAATATTTTTATTAAAAACTAGCTGGTACCCGGCGCGTAGCAGCCACATAAGAAATAATTGTCAAAATATCGTTTTAAATTTGGAAGAGTTATATTGTTTAATTAGGAATGATAATACATTCATTGAAGTTGAGTGATATACAATGTGTTAATTTTACACTTGATCAAACGAAATGTGCGGATACTAGATAAAAAATTATCGGTAAAAAATTGAAAAAAAAATTTTTTATGTAAACTATTTAAAAAATAAAAGCATATTAATTTTTTTTGGTAAAATTCTCATCCTTTGGTTTTAAATTATTTTCTCTTTAAGTAAACGGTGTATTTTTTTCAAAGTAGTTTTATTTGAAGGTTAGAAATATTAACTAGCAATAAAAATTAAAAAAACCTACGATACCAAGCAGGAAATTTGTCAAAAATAATAAGAAAATTTTTTTTGTTAAAAATACTTTTCTTTTAATTTTGGTCTGCAACTTCAAAACTAGTACGTTGAGATAACCTTTTAGCATGTTTTATTAAACTACGTAGCTTACTGTATAAGTTCTTCAAAATAACATGCGTTCTATCTCTTTTCGTTGTTAAGATAATCACTAAAAATAAGGTAGGTAATCTGAGCACAAAATTCAAAAGTGATTTAATAATGATTTAATTGACAAAATTGTGGAATAAAACAAAAAAAACCGTAGAAAAATGATTTAAGTTATTAAATTTTCAAATGACCACCATTTTCATCCATACATACAGCACGTAATGCCACACTACGATTTTCTTTTATTTGACTAGCCGCAGCCGTTATTTTTGTAACAATTCTTCTTGTACTAATTGGAGTACTGTACACAATCTGTTTCATGTGGCCCCACAAAAAATCTAGGGGGTCATATCAGGGCTTCGTGCCGGCCACGCTACTGGTCCGCCTCGTCCAATCCATCTGTCTCCGTATCGTTCGTTTAAATAATCACGCACGATGGTGCTGAAGTGAGCTGGAACGCCGTCATGCTGAAACCACATCCTCCTCTTTGTTTGTAGATCCACACCACTCATCAGGTCAGGTAACTCTTCTTGTAGAAATGTTAGGTAAGCTGAGTTAGGTAACCTTGACGGAAGAATAAATGGTCCGATTAAGTAATCACTTATCATTCCAGCCCAAAATTAATCGAAAATTCGATTTGAAAGGACGCTGGCCGAACTGATAAGGAGTTTTTCCAACGGCATCCACAAGTGAAGGTTTCGAAAATTTGTGATTCCAGTTCTGTTAAAATTTGCCTCATCGGTCCACAAAATACGGTCACAGAAGTTCGGGACTAATCGTCTTTGCCGCAATAGCCACGAACAGAAAACACTTCTTCCGACGTAATCTCGCTCGTGCAAATTCTGCACTCTTCGAAAATGAAAGGGTACAAAACATTCCTTTTTCAAAATTTTCCACACTTGGACGTGATTAATCCCCAATTGAGTGCTATTCGTCGAGTACTAACTGTGGGTCTTGGTACACCAAACGCAACACTTGTTCATCCACATCCACCGGTACAGTAGGAGCACGTTCACGATGTGGGCGATGCAGTCCATTTTCACTTAATTCTCGATGTACTGCTAAGAAAACCCTGTAGTCAACGGCAGGTCTTGTCGGGAATCGCTGATGATACTCTCGAGAGGCGGCGCGAGCGTTGCCATCACAAAACCCGTAAATGTAATGAATGTCAGCTACTTCACGAGCAGACAATGAGTCTATCGTAGAAGGCATAACGACGAAAAAAATGGTGAGCGTATTCAACGTGCAAATTAGGTAACGTTACAAGATGAACTGTTTAAAATAGCTAAAGCTGCCTGCATGCCTTACGAGAACGAGACCCAAATCTCATTCAAACGACAATTCACTCTCTCACTCACTTGTTTCGCCTTTCATTGATCTATCTCTTTATCATTATCTTTACCTGCTATTGTTCGACCAGGGTGTTCAAATTAGAGGTAGGTGCGGCGCATAAGCGCAAATTAACATACCGATGGCATTCTTTGATGATTATTATTTTAAAACGAAAAGAGATAGAACGCATATTATTTTGAAGAACTTGTACAGTAAGCTACGTAGTTTAATAAAACATGCTAAAGGTTATCTCAACGTACTGGTTTTGAAGTTACAGACCAAAATTAAAAAGAAAAATATTTTTTAACAAAAAAATTATCTTATTATTTTTGACAAATTTCCTGCTTGATATCGTAGTTTCTTTTAATTTTTATTGCTAGTTAATCTTTCTAACTTTCAAATAAAACTACTTTGAAAAAAATATACCATTTATTGAATTAAACTACTTTTACGGATTATATCGCGTTTAATTAACTTATTTTATTAATTCCCGACGTTTCGGGTGCTTTACAGCACCCATGGTCACGAGGACTGGTGATTGACGTCCCAATGTCAAAGTTAATACAGTACCTTCAGCTTTTAATTATTAATTTTGGTCCGATCTACGCAGAATGAACTAACTGTGTCTTGAAGTCTTGCAGTGGTATGCTTGGGTTTAGTTTTAATTTTATTAATTACAGGATCCCAAGCAGGTGGTAACCTGTACTCCTCTCTATTGAAATTAGGATGTTTTTAATTTCAATAGCCTCACGTATCATCCTTGGTAGGAATCGATGTTCTTTCGCGAGAATCTGTGGTTTATCAAATCTAATGTAATGGCGGGGCCGTCTAGGATATGATCACAAACTGCAGACTCCCGGAACGTTGGTGCTTCACGTCAGCTATGTGTTCTTTTACGCGGGTTTAATAGATCTTTTTGTTTGCCCTATATGAGAGACCACATTCACAATCAAACATGCCTCCTGCATCTTGTAGAGGATATTGCACTTGACGGATGGTAAGAACTGACCAATCTTCTTCGGCGGCTTGAAGAATGTTCTTATAGATGCTCGCTTCAAGATGTAGCCAATCTTGTCTGTGACACCTCTGACATATGGTAGTACAGCAGGCACACGCTCGACTGTGGCCGGCTTCCTCAGTCACTGTGACGTGGGCGCGGGACCCGAAGCTTGTTGTCGTGCAGAACCTGCTTGACGTGCTGAAGCTCGGCGGCCAGGTGTTTGCTGTCACAGATCCCTCGTGCTCTCTGTAACAAAGATTTGCCCACGGTAGCCAACTGTGAAGGATGATGGTGGGATTCACCATTTAAATATCTGTTTGTATGGGTCTTTTTCTATACACGGTGTGACCTATGGTGTTGTTAGGATTTCGAATGACTAATACATCTAGGAAAGCTAAAATTATTGCCTCTAACTCCATAGTAAATTGAATTTTAGAGTTTATGGAATTAAGATGTTCTAAAAATGCAGTTACTTTGTCTGATGGTAAAATTGTGAAAGTATCGTCTACATACTGCTTGTAGAACCTTGGAGTTACTGGTGCAGTAAGCAGGGCTTTCTCCTCAAGTCCTCCATGAAAATATCAGCGACAATGGGAGATACCGGTGAGCCCATTGCAACACCATCTGTTTGTAAACCCTTCTTCCACGATAACAGACGGCAGCAGTATCAGCATTCTGCTGGCACAGTTGTTTTCCGTTTCAGTTACACTGATGAACTCGTCAGGCATGTACGAACATCAACCCCATCTCATTCAGAACAGTCCGCCTGGCCCAAATGGCGACCAGCGTGCCCAGTGTCCTTCTGGCGATATGTTTTACAGAGTCAATCGGAGCGACGAATCGATGACCATTGATCACCGGTCAGGTTTTGGTAACCCATACACTGGTTTATCGACCGATCGTCCAGATCTCGGAGTATTCTGACCAGATCGCCATCAGCCCAATTGCCTGACCTCACGCCCATCCGAGCGGTTGGATTTGACCATCCACCGCCTAACTGCAGAAGATTACCTGCGGATAACCGCACCGTCCAGTTCTCGCATACCATCCTCGGAAGACACTGGATCGAATAAGACGATAAATTGACAAGGGCTCTGCCTGTTAATATTGTTTACAGACAAGTTAACACTCAGATAACAAGATATTGATTGCGAGTTATTGCGAAATTCATACCTTTGGCCAAAACTTTATTGTCCAAATTTGGCCAAAGGCATGAATTTCGGAACAACACCGCGAAAAATCCTGTATGAAAACATTATCTGTAGTGTTGAGGACTGTCTGTATAAAATAATATTGTAAGGAAGATTTAGAGGCCATACGTCAAGACATCTCGTCTTTGTTACGTCGAAGCTCAGTGCCGAAATTAAATCTTCCGAAGGATGAAATTAATGCATTGAAAACTTACGCAACAGACCAGATTTAACGATTCGCGCAGATAAAGGTAATGCTACGTTATAATGATACGTCGGATTACAATTTAAAATACAACAACTTTTATCGGATGAAAGTACGTACGTAAAGGTCAAAACAGACCCTACAACTAATACGCTTAAAACAACTAGCGATCTAATTAAGAAATACCCGAGAAATTGAATCTAGACGTCAATTCGATAATACTGCGTGTGCCAAACCACCGAAGTTGCATGGGTTACCAAAATACACAAACCGAACGCTCCATTACGTCCAATAGTGAGTCAGATCGATTCGCCATCTTACAGATTGGCTCAACTCTAGCAAAACACTATCACCACCAGAGGACACACAAGAGCACACATTAAGGATTCATACCATTTTGTTAGTGAGATAAAAGACCTATGTCTTACTGACAATGAAACTATGGTCAGTTTTGATGTTCAGTCTCATTTACATGCCTACCTGTTGAAGACTGCATCTCAATTGTAACTAGGAAACTAGAGGAAAACAACGTGCCAGCAGAATATGCAGTACTGCTTAGACATTGCCTTACATCTGGCTATCTATTGTGGAAGGAAGAGTTTTACAAGCAAGTAGATGGTGTTGCAATGGGCTCACCGGTATCTCCCATTGTCGCCGATATTTTCATGGAGGACTTTGAGGAGAAAGCCCGCTTACTGCACCAGTAACTCCAAGGTTCTACAAGCGGTATGTAGACGATACTTTCAATTTTACCATCAGACAAAGTAACTGCATTTTTAGAACATCTTAATTCCATAAACTCTAAAATTCAATTTACTATGGAGTTAGAGGCAAATAATTTAGCTTTCCTAGATGTATTAGTCACGAAATCCTAACAACACCATAGGTCACACACTGTATAGAAAAAGACCCATACAAACAGATATTTAAATGGTGAATCCCACCATCATCCTTCACAGTTGGCTACTGTGGGCAAATCTTGTTACAGAGAGCACGAGGGATCTGTGACAGCAAACACCTGGCCGCCGAGCTTCAGCACGTCAAGCAGGTTCTGCACGACAACAAGCTTCGGTCCTGCGCCTACGTCACAGTGACCGAGTGAAGCCGGCCACAGTCGAGCGTGTGCCTGCTGTACTACCATATGTCAGAGGTGTCACAGACAAGATTGGCTACATCTTGAAGCGAGCATCTATAAGAACATTCTTCAGCCGCCGAAGAAGATTGGTCAGTTCTACCATCCGTCAAGTGCACATCCTCTACAAGATGCAGGAGTGTACAAGCTTGATTGTGAATGTGGTCTCATATATAGGCAAACAAAAGATCTATTAAACCCGCGTAAAAGAACACATAGCTGACGTGAAGCACCAACGTTCCAAGTCTGCAGTTTGTGATCATATCCTAGACGGCCCCCACCATTACATTAGATTTAATAAACCACAGATTCTCGCGAAAGAACATCAATTTCTACCAAGGATGATACGTGAGGCTATTGAAATTAAAACATCCTAATTTCAATAGAGAGGAGGCTGGTGTTACCACCTGCTTGGGATCCTGTAATTACAAAATTAAAACTAAACCCAAGCATACCACTGCAAGACTTCAAGACACAGTTAGTTCATTCTGTAGATCGGACCAAAATTAATAATTAAAAAGCTGAAGGTACTCCGAATTAACTTTGACATTGGGACGTCAATCACCTCAGTCCTCGTGACCATGGGTGCTGTAAAGCACCGAAACGTCGGGAATTAATAAAATAAGTTAATTAAACGCGATATAATCCGTAAAAGTAGTTTAATTCAATGTGTAGTGTTCGCGTAAATATAATAAATCATTAAATATACCATTTACTTAAAGAGAAAATAATTTAAAACCGAAGGATGGGAATTTTACCAAAAAAAAAATTAAAATGCTTTTATTTTTTAAATAGTTTACATTAAAAAAATTTTTCGATTTTTTACCGATAATTTTTTATCTAGTATTCGCACATTTCGTTTGATCAAGTGTAAAATTAACACACTGTGTAACTTTCAAATAAATTTTTCGCTACCAGACCCGAGCGGTTGGTCGTAAGGACATACTAGTTAGCAGTTGTATGTGATAGCTTGAGAGAAAGGTTTTCAAGGCACGCTTTTGATTATTGTATAATTGAGGATGTTAGTATATCTACAAGAGAGTATGTGTTGCTAAAGCGTATATCTTCTATCGATAGATATATCTGCCGTGCAAGCTGTACAAAGAGCTGTGTGTCTGTGTATGCTTAGTGTAAAGAGCCAGTTGTCCGGTCCATGTTGTCATATGAGATGGCGACTGGTCGAAGGGACGCTGTCGCTCACTGAGTCATATGAAATGACGGGTAGAGAGCCAGTTGTACGGTCCACGTTGTCATATGTGATGAAGGTCAAAAGAACGCCTTAGCTAGTGTTAATTTGCATGAGGTCAAACGTAATCGCCTTGCACATGTGTGTGTGTGTGTGTAAATGTCCAAAGATAGGGACAGTGTACCGATAGACGAGCGGAAGAAGTGGTAGTGTTTGTTACAGGAATTCATGAAGATACACGCCCGAGGACGGTTGTACTCGTATGTCAGGAAAACTGTTTAATTTTATGGGTAGCGTCACTTCTTCAAAGATTATTGGGGTTTTTTACATTTTGTATTAAAATCCAATAAAAAACAGTCAGGTTCATTCGGTTTCATTTTTTTAAATAAATTAAAAATGTTATTATTATTATTTATTTTAGAACTGCCATCGAATAAAATCAGTTAATTTTTGAAGTTATTCAGTTTCGTGTACTATATTAATTTTAGTGAACCTTTATACCGTTCCCTTAGTACCTACTTCCAGTTGGAGTATTGTGGTCGCACTGCAATCATTTATCGATAGTCCATATAGGTAAAATATACATCACTAGCTAACGCACACAATGAGAAGTTAAAATTTGCCATGCGTTTTCGGGCTGTCAGGTCGTCTAAACGCCGGTATATACATATTATAAGTATATGGAGTGACTGTATACAACGAACATAAGCTATTTTAAAGCTGAACAGAAAAGATTTATCGTAAACGACATTTGCCTTAACTCAGTGCTGATGTGTTGAAAAGTACTCTTGATAAATTTAGCAGTGAAATAATTAACCAGTATGGATTTAAAACTCGTAACAAATAATGGAACTTTTCCGGAGCATAGTTTTTGGTATTTTAAAGGCAAAGGTAAGAAGATTTATTTGCATTTTTCAAATCTCCTTAAAATGACAAATTTTTATTTAGTTGCTTTTTTCTTATAATTTTCTTATAAAAAGCGTAGACACAAATTAAATATAATTCATAAATAATTTATGCGAAAAAATACTTAATTTTTCGCATAATTTTTTTCTTAAACAATAAAAAGAACGATAAGTATAATTAATAATAATAATAATAAGTATTATTATTTAACTCGACTTTCACATATATTCACTGATATTGCATCAAGAAAAAATATGAAATTCATTGTTTTTATCAATATTTTATTGTTGTCTTTTTTTTTTATTTGTATTTAATAATCGTACCGTGTAGTGGCAGTGTATCGTTTTGTGAGTGTCATAAGAGGCTATAGAAGGAAACAAGCCAAGAGATGGGCAGTAGCGCCTACTTATTAACAGCTAAAACAAAACGAATGCGGTTATCAACACGCCTGCCAAGCGTTGAACTATGGAAAACATCCCCTATGAGGCAATCTATGAGGGAGGCCTATGTTCGTAAGTAAACCTTTGATAGGCTTTAACTGTAATGGTATTTACCAATTAACTGAAATATATTCTATGAGTAACTTATTGAATGCAGCGTTTGATTGTACCCTATTAACTTAGCTATTATCTTCAGCGCCTGACCTCTCTCCGGTCGTGTCGGATTCCGTCCCATCGGACTATGAGAGTGAGAGAATATGGAGTGCACCCATGCTTGCGCATACACTCGGGCATTATAATCACACCAAATATATACAAAAATAACACACCAAAATATTTTAATTTTTGTACTACTAAAATAAAACAAATGATTAAGACTTGATTATATTAAAACCACTCCAATTCATGTTATGGAGAGTGAGCTTGGTGTAGTTCCACTGTACTTACGGAGGAAGTATCTAGCATACAAATTATGTGTGAAGTTAAAGTCTGCAGAAAATAATATAACTACTCAGCTATTAGATGAACTCTACACTCTTCGACAAAATTATTATTGGAGAAACAAAAACATTCTTTTATTGGTATCCTCATATAATGAAGTTAAAGAAATTCAGATAGCAACATCATGCCCTTTATTAATGTTTACTTTGCGAACATGGGTGACCAATATTAACGTAAATGAAGTAATTGTACCTAATCTAGAAACAATCCAATATTCAAAAAGTTCATACGACAGTAACTTATTAAAGTATGAAGTTATTAAAGAGTTGTATACAAGGTTTAATGGCTGGAGTTTTATATTTACGGATGGGTCTAAGAGTGTAGAAGGATATGGGTCTGCGTTTCATGTGCCTAATATAGATATAATTAGGAGACTGCCTCGTTGGTCTAGTGGTTGTAGTAGTGCTACTGCTGATCATGAGGTCTCGGGTTCAAATCCCGGGTCGGGCCAAAAAAATCAGTTATTGAGATTTTCCATTAAGAAATTCTCAGTAGCAGCTTGGAGTCAGGAAGTTGGCGGTGTCTCACCCCCATGATTTTTACTCGTTTCAAGTGTGTTAAAAGTGTCTACAATATTAATCAAATGGGTGACGACATATTCGAGCACTTTGTGTTTTAAAAACACACACTTCCAAAAATCGAGATTTGCAGTGAACTTATTGAACATGTTTATCTATTAGGTAATAATATAATAATAATAGTAAGTAATTAGTATAAACCCATATAGTTAATATTATAATAATTACTTACTAGAATAAATTATTATGATATCTACCTATCCTTACCATTATCTAATTACAATATTCCTTGCGAGATCAGCATAATGTATTCGTGTCCATTCTGAGCACTTGGAAACTTATTTTATTCTTTGGAACATGTACTCTGTGGCGGCAATCAAACAGTGTCAAATGTTGTGCGTGCGGCGCGGCGGCGACGATTGTATGCGATATCAATAGAAGCCGCCGGTGCGTGTATCTTGACCTTGTACTTCCGAATAGCTGCAAAATTTCTTTTTCAGGTCAGTATCCGACCTTTGATGATGCCGACAACAAGACGCCGCGCTCTATCAAAGTGCCGATGGTCAAAACTAGGGATGCACTCTTTTTTATTTTAATGGATATTTTCATTCACTATGTATGAAAACAGTTAGAATAGAAAATGCGCGGATTGAACTCCGGTTTTGTAGTAATCGCGACACTTCTACTTGAAATAAAAACAATTAGAATCTTATTTAGAATTGCTACTTAATTTACCTACAGTGAGAGAAAATTAGTCTGGCCCACCAGGACGGGTAAATGAAGTAGGTAAACTCACGGTTAGCGGCAGCGGCGGTCAGCTTCAAATTGGCTTTAACAATATCTTCGGATGTGGAAGGCTTCGGTCTTCCTTGACCACACTCCTACGTGATTATATTGTCTATACACACAGCTGGGTCGACCCGGCACACACACTAACGCTTAATTTATTGATTTTATTTTGGAAGGTTTAGACAAGAACAGCCATTACCGATGCAGTTCGTCTTGAGTCTTCATTACATCTGTCGCCTCTTACGACAATCACGAGATAATATCGTGTAATGGTTTTTCTAATGCCGCCAATACACAGCGATATTGTATAATATTTTTTATAGAATAAGGCTGACAAACGAGCACAAAGTCCACTTGATGGTAAGTAGATGCTGTATAATAATCAATATTGAATAAAATCATTCTGTGGCCCATAGACATCTACATTTATACTCGATTAAGAATCAAAGTGCAGATGCGTTGTCACGCCTGAGGACTATGATGAAATGCCTCTTATCCAGTAAAAAGGTTCTCCGGTTCTCTACACTCACTATACGAAAAACAGCGGCATTAGGCTACTATTTTACGCTGGTATTCTGTGAGAGCGTTGTCCTACCCCGGTCGAGCCGACCCATTCGTGCTACAACCATAATATAGCTGCAGCGTGATTCTACCACGTAATGATATTATAATATATGCAGCTAAAGTAATGGTTATGGCATCACTCTGGGAATCAAACCTAATCATGCCTTACAGCCTTGTCAAGACCCACAGCTGGGTCTTTATACCAGCAAGGTACGTAATTTTTTTGGATATTTTCTGTACCCGACTGCCACAGAAGGAGGGTTATGTTTTTCGGAGTTTGGTATTTAATAATAGTTAATTTACTTACTTAACTAATTTACACAACGTAGGTTGGCCTTGAAGAATTTTAGAAAGAACCCCATCCCAACTAATCTAACTATACTCGAGCGCAAAACAAAAGCGACGAAAAATGCAATTAACCAGGCGAAGGCAAGAAATTGGCAAAGTTACTGTAGTAACATTGATGAACGAACGTCTAACTCCGATATGTGGAAACGCATGGGTTGGGTTAAGGGATTCAATTTGTCAAGGTCACACGTTTTAAACGAACAGAAGTTTGAACTAATTTGTAATCTAGCTCTCGATTATATCTTCCCAAAGCCTGAGTATTTCAATTCAAATAATACAGTACTGGAAGCCAATTTCACCCTACAAGAAATGTGTAATTGTTTTTAAAAAAAGATACAGCGCCTGGTAACGACGGGATAACATATTCACTTATATATAATTTATCTCATGTCAGTAGGTTTTACTTGCTTGAGCTATATAATTATATCTTCAACACCGGGATTATTCCATCTCAATGGCGTGACATATTGGTAACGCCGATTCCAAAAGTCTCGAATAATAATGATGTTAAACTAAGGCTCATTTCTTTAATATCGTGTGTCTGTAATTTTTTTCATTCAATGTTGACAAAAAGACTTGAGTGGTATGTTGAAAAAAATAAATTATTATCTCAGTACACGTCCAGCTTCAGAAGAGCACAGTCATGTCAAGACTGCCTAGTCAAACTAGTAAGTCAAATTTACTTAGGATTTTCCCGTAAGATCCCAACTATAGCCTGTTTACTAGATATCACAAATGCGTATAACAATGTCTTAGTAGATACACTGATAAACACTTTAGATGAAATAGGGATTGGTAAAAAGTTTTGTCAATATCTATGGAATTTTTTAAGCGAAAGACACCTTATGATGCAGGATGAAACTGACCGGAATAAGTACTTTATAAGATACACAAATCGAGGTTTGGCGCAAGGTGACCCAATTTCACCTATTCTTTTTAATATAATTACCATTAAATGTTTCCAGGAGATTAGAAATGTGACAATGTGTCAATATGCTGATGACTTTGTATTATATTCTTCTTCTAGAAATTTAGGGGAAAGTCAAAATGAATTTCAAATAGCGTTAAATACATTCTGTAACACTCATTTATTGATGGAATGTGTTCGATTTGAGTCTGTTAGAAGTAATTTAATAAGGGTCTTGAATTTGAACAGAACTGATGTAGGCACATTTCATAATATTTTATCCCAACCAAATGGCGACGATGCGAAAGTTCTGTTCGAATCCATGGCCCACGTAGTATAATAACTAACGTTATATGAGTAAGTGATGTATATTAGGGTATGATGGGACTGACATACGCTAAGCGGTAAATGTCCCTTAAATGATTGTAGTATAAAAAAAACCATTTACTTCTTTTGACCAAGATTATTTTTAATTCAATATAGATAATAATAATAAATAATTAAATAAGTCTCTCAGGCGAAGTCGCGGTAAACACCCGTGCCTTCGCTCGAGTGTAATTTGGGATTTTTTTTTTCGGCGTAGCTTTATATCTTATTTTAAATAAAAGCCTAGCCTAAGTTAATCCTTACAATATCGGCTATCTGCCAGTAAAAGTCCTGCAAAATAGATGAAGCCATTTCAAACAGACAGACAAGACAGACAAAAAATTAAGAAAGTGTGTTTCTGTTATAATTATATTTAAAAGCTGTTATTTTGACATTACAAACAGACATTCCAATTTTATTTATTTGTAAAGATTTATTTACATCATCATCATCACCATCATTACAGCCCCTTACAAGTCCACTGCTGAACATAGGCCTCCCCCAAGGAATGCCACAAAGGACGGTCCTGAGCCACCTGCATCCATCGACTTCCTGCACGTCTTACACTTCGACTACCGGTACGATGCTGCCACTAGAACACCTTTTTCCCCATCGGTTGTCGGTTCTTCGAGCTATATGGCCGGCCCATTGCCACTTCAGTTTACTAACCCGTTGGGCTATGTCGGTAACTCTGGTTGTACTGCAGATATCCTCCTTTTAAGTTTATCACACAAAAAAACCCCGAGCATAGCCCTCTCCATAGCTCGGTGAGCGACCTAGAGTGTCCTCATACGGCCAGCAGTGAAGGACCACGTCTCAGATCCATAAGTAATCACTGGCAACACGCACTGGTTGTACAGTCTCGTTTTCAGGTTTTGAGGTATACCTGACGAGAAGATGTGTCGTAATTTCCCGAACGCTGCCCAGCCGAGTTGAATCCGTTGATTGACCTCTCGATCGTAGTTGGACTTACCTAGTCAGACTATTTGTCACAGGTAAACATACTCGTCAACAACTTCGAGCTTAGTGCTCCCAACAACTACCAGCATAGGTGTGACATGGACATTAAACATGAACTTTGTTTTGTCCATGTTCATCTTAAGACCTATCCGTTGGGAGACACAATTGAGGTCATTGAGCATAGTGCTTAGGTTCTCCAGCGATTCTGCCACAAGGACTATATCGTCGGCAAATCGAAGGTGAGTTATGTACTCGCCATTGATAACATCAATGAATAAAATATCATATCTTTTCCAGTCCAATAGCTTTAAAACGTCTTCCAATGCCGCGGTTAAGAGTTTTGGGGATATAACGTCACCCTGTCTTACACCTCTCTGCAGTTGGATAGGTTTCGTACTCTGATCCTGTACTCGGATAAACACTTCAGTACTTCGATATACCGACAGTCAACTTGGCACCGCTGAAGGGACTGCAGCACCGCCCAAATTTCGACGGAATTGAAAGCTTTCTCATAGTCCACATACGTAAGGCAAAGTGGCAGATTGTACTTGTCGGTCTTCTGTACAATTAGCCGAAGGGTATGTATGTGGTTTATGGTACTAAAGCCTTTTCGGAAACCGGCTTGTTCGAGAGGCTGGAAGTCGTTGAGTCTGCATCGTTGATGAGTTGAGTGTTTATTTATATACATAATATTAAATATCATAATATTTTTTCCAAATATTTTCTAATTTTTAATTTTTATTTCTTTCAGTTGACTACGTTGATGAATGGTTTCTTATGAAATCGCCACTACCGTTACTGCTTTTGTCAATATCGTACTTATTATTTGTACTTAAACATGGCCCTAAAATTATGAAGTTACGACAACCGGTCAAACTAAGAAGGGTTATAATAGTATACAATTTATTTCAAGTGGCATATTCTTGTTTTCTACTTTTCATAGTAAGTATATTTTTACTATTAGACAAATAAAGTGACTGAAGGGAGATTTGTGTATCAAAATTATTAAAATTAACAGTGTACTAGCGGTGCAAAAATATCTACTAGCCCATTTAGTCCCGTGGTTGTCGTAAGATGCGACAGAGGGAAACAAACCAGAAAATGGGCAGCAGAGTCTTTCTAATTACAACTTAAAGGAAAACCTATAGCAAATATCCCTCCTATGACGTTATCTATTGGGGGAAGGCATATTCTCAGTAGTGGACTTTTAGCGGCTGTAACGGTAAGGGTAACAGTAACTATTAGGATCAAATTTTTCTAATTTATTGCTATAACTTCTGATAATGATATAGGTATTACGATAAATGACTTATCTGAACACTGTTGCTTGAATTAACGTCTTTTTTATGTCACATTAATTCAAGGACGTACAAATTTAGTTCTTTTCTATCAAGACAGTTGATAACATATATCTAGACAATTAACTACTAAGCCTAGAGGAAGCAAAACACCTCACACCTAAACATATCCTGCAATTATTTGCAACTGTTGGTTTTTTACGCGGTATAGCCACGCTGAATACGTGGTAGAGCCACGCTGCAGCTATGTAGACGAATGGGTCGGCTCGACCGGGGTAGGATCACACTCTCACAGAATACCAGAGAAAAAAAAAGGTGAGTGTAGATAAACGGAGATCCTTTTTACTGTAAGCGAGGCATTCCATCTTAATCCACAGGGATAGCAACGCATCAGCATTTTGATTCTTAGTTAAGGATAAATGTAGTTGTCTATGGACTACAGCATCCACTTACCATCAGGTGGATTGTGTGCTCGTTTGTCACACTTATTCTTCATCAGCTACCTGCATCTTGCAAAAAAAATCATATTTTGCAGGATGCAGGTGGCTTAGGACCGAGTTTTGGCATTATTTTCAGTAGGGGCTTTGGGTTACCTATGTTCAGTAGTGGACTTGTGAATTGTTGTAATGAATGAATTAATTAATGAATCATATTTATTACATTTTTTTATTAGAGCTATGCTAATTTATGTTGATTACTATTTAGACTTCCAGATTGATTTTATCTAATGGTCTGCTGGGTTCATCATGTCTAATGGATGAAGAAGACTCTAGATGGAATGTAAGTTGCATTTTATTAACAAATTAAAACTTAAGTCACAGCATAATTCATTGTTAAGCACGAGCCTCGTCTCATTTATGTTAGAGAGACGCAACGTCTTCAGCCCGTGTTTGATCTATTTCTATTACACTACAATAAACATCAGTTTTTAATTCGGCGCTTCTTCGGAGGTGTGGAGCAGAAAGGCAGTGGTCTTATTTTTGAAGAAAGCTGACAGCGCTTAATTGAATAACCACAGACCGATTTCTCTTCTGAGCCGCGCCCCCGTGCCGCGTTTTCAAGAACTAATGCAAATCACCTCATATGCAGACTTGACGACTTCGAACCTACTGAAACACAAACAAAAGCCATTTGTTTGTGTTCCATTTTGCGGTGCTGGCATAATCGCTGGAGGACCTTAGCACCGTGCTATTGGTAAGTGGTAGTACTTCTTTTCTGCCTAGGAGTCCATTTGGGTAGGCACAACTTTCTTACCTATTTCTGCTGCCGAATAGGAGTTCTTGCATTGCCGTGTTCTGGTCTACTAGGTTGATCAATAAAATTTATCACTTCACACTTATCAATAAGTTATAGAAATGCAGTCTTTTTTATTTCAAATCTTAAATGCGTAAGTAGCCAAGGCCAGAAATAACTAAATTAAAAAATATACCTAAAATGTGTAGTTTCAAAATTTTATTACGAATTTTATTCGTATTTAAAATGGAGAAACTCGAACTTCGTGCGGTTTTTAAATATTACTATCTGAATTTTTTTTCTACAAAAGTGTTTTTAAGAACTGTAGTCTTCTTTGGTAGAAAATGCTCCGTCTTATTCTAAAGTGGCATACTGGTGCGCTGAATTAAAACGCGGCACAACCGCCTGCAATGACGACACTTGCTCTGGGTGGCCAAAAACGGCCGCTACGCAAGCTACGCCCATCGATATGATGTTGCAGGCGCTGCCATCTGAACTGCTGGGTTTCAGTTGATGCAGCACCCATTTACTTTCCCCTTTTTAATCACCTTAAAAGTCACTTGCGTGGCATAAAATTCGACGAGGACGATGGGATGATGTGTGCTGTAGACTGTAGGCCTTTTTCGAGCCCCAGGATCAAGCCTTTTTTCCAAGGGAATTAACCAACTCGCAAAACGCTATTTAAGGTGTATAAGCTTAAACGGCGATTAAGCTTAAAAATAAATACAATTTAAATATACTTATCCTAGAGTTTCATTGCGTTTACAAAACTTATTGATCAACCTAGTAAGGGGTATAGAGAGCCAGTATTATTACAGGCGGTGAGGAATTCAATTTTAGTACTTGGGTGACAATGGACTGCAGGTGTTACTTACCATTCAGTGAACTGTAAGTACGTTTGTCACTTCTGTTTTAAAATAAAAAAAAGTAAAAAATAATGATCAACGGCCTTAATAGCGTCTCAGAACGGAAAGGTTTTAAGACAAACATGGACAAGACAAAGTATTTGTGCAACATCCATGTTACACCAATTCTTTAATTGTAAGGAACACTACGCTTTAATTTGTTGACGAGTATTTTTTCCTAGGATAAATTTACCGATTAAGCCAAATGCTTGTTTTTGGAGCTGGAATGTTTTATTTGGATTACACCACACCAACGGTCATTTATACGACCAACTGGTCGGATCCCACTTGGTCGTTTGACACACAATCTTTTCAAATTTTGGAAATCAACATATAAATTATCAGCTTCATATATAATCCAAGCATGCCTGTGAGTATTCTGTCTCCAATCGAAAGAGTTATAATACCCTACGTGTTCAATAGGATGCTGATGGGGCATGGATTTTTTTTATAGGATAGGGTGACAAACGAGCACACAGTAGACATCTACATCTATTCTCGTTTGCGAATCAAAATGCAGATGCGTTGTCACCCGTGAGGACTAAGATGGAATGCCTCTTTTCCAGTAAAAAGGGTCTCCGGTTTTTTACACACACCATACGAAACACAGTAGTGTTAAGCTGCTATTTTACGCCGGTATTCCGTGAGAGCGTGGTCCTTCCCCGGGCGAGCCGACCCATTCGTGCTACAACTATTAATATAGCTGCAGCATGGCTCTACCACGTATAAAGTATATACGTTCAACTTCGAGCAAGAGGTAATTTTATGGATTCAACTCAGCTGGGCAATGTTCGGGAGATTACGACACGTATTCCTGAAAACATTAAAACAACATGTTGCCAATAATTAATTATAAAAGAGTAATCTCTCACGCAGTAAAGACTATGTCTCACATGGCCTTTTACTGCTTGATATCCGCAGATGAACCAGAGTAGCCGACATAGCCCAACGGCTCAGAAAACTGAAGTAGCAATGGCTCGGCTATATACCGCGACAAACCGACAAACGATGGGAATGAAAGGTTCTACAAAACAGTCATGGGCCTTGGAAAGTTTTCAAATAAATTTGTGTTTTTGCACTTTGAACATTTGATTCCACCTCCTGACTTTAAAGCAACATATTAAATCCATTATTTATTTTCAGGTATCAACTACCATTTACTATTACTTCTTTGGCAAAGTAACGGAGTTGATGGACACGATATTCTTTGTCTTACGCAAGAACTATCGTCAGGTCACATTCTTGCATGTATATCACCATTCCTTGATGATGTGGTGCACTTGGATTGCTTTGAAATATGAACCATCGTACAGTGTCATATTCCTTGGGACGATTAACTCCTTCGTTCATATAATTATGTATACCTATTATGCGTTATCAGCGTTCCTTACCTCAACAAATATTTGTGGTGGAAGAAATATATTACTATGATACAAATTGTAAGCAGTAATTAAATAAAAGCTTTTATTATTATAATAATTCAACTTCGACCAAGCGGTCAACAGATGAACCCAACTCGACTGAGCTGAAACTGTTCGATAAATCTCCTTGTCTGATGTTCCTCAGTATCTTCAGACGAAAGTGTACAACCAGTGCGTATTACCAGCGATGACTTATGGAACTGAAACATGGTCCTTCACTGCTGACTAAATGAGGAAGGTCAAAGTCACTCAGAATACGATAGAAATGAGGATATCGACAAAAAAACAAGAGTAAGAACAACTGGCATAGCCAAGGAGATCGTTTAGATTAAGTAACAATGGGCCAGCCATAAAGCTTAAAAACCGAAAACCGATGGGAAAGAAAGGTTCTCGAGTGGGTTAATCGTACTGAAATATGCAGTTTTGGACGATCTCTCACTATAAGTAGTAATCACCTGACGAAACACACAGGTGGCTCAGGACCATACTTTGTGGCTATCTAAGAGGGAGGCATACTCGTATGTTCTGTAAGCCTATCAACAGTCCACTTCTTAACTTAGACCGTCCTCATAGATTACCTTATAAGGGGATATTTGCCATATTTACCGTGCTTGGCAAGCGGGTTGGTGATGATTTTATTTTTATTTTGTTGTAAATCAGGAAGATGCTGCTGCCCATCTCCTGTTTCGATTTCTTCAGTTTTCTCTCACCTCTAACGACACCAAGGGAATTATATGGGTAGTGGATTAACTTACCCTACCACAACACGTAAATCTATACATATTTAAATAAATCTGTAGATAATTTGCGACTACATTTTTTTTCTTAAATTACAAACGAGTACATTCTACCTGATCTTAAGTGAATCCTGATACCGAGAGATACATCCATCCTCTATTAAGAATCAAAAATTTTGGTGCGTTGGCAACCCTGAGGACTGACATAGAATGCCTCGTTACCAGTAACAAGGTTCTCCAGTTCTCTACATTCACCATAAGAAACACTGCAAAATTATGCTGCTATTTTACGCTTCCCCGGTCTAGCCGATCCATTCGTGCTACGACCAGCTGCAGTTTGACTCTACCGCGCTAAAATTGTAATTCTTATATTTCCTAAAAGAAAAAAATAAGTCCAGGGCAACAAAATAAAGAGTACTGAAGCCAACAAAATTGCCTGTCTGTATATTCACGATTCACGCCAATATTTTTGCATGAAATTTAGTTTGGCGGCAGTCAGTGACCCTAAGCAACGTATAGGGTAATTGTTATCCGATTAAGGAAATAACACGTGAATTCTTAAATTTAATTGTACTAGGGAGATTTAAGAAAATTTCTTAAGTCTGATAAAATTTAGAATAATATTTATTTCCTACTATACTTTGCTCTTTAAATGTATTAAAAAAAATTGTTTTTAATTTATATAAAGGTTATCTATTATTTTCGGAATTGTCTGTCTATCATCTTATACTATCAGACATCTTACAATGGTACTCTTTTTTTTCAGTTGCAGTTCATGTGCATAATATTACACGCGGCAGCGAATTACGCTCATTCAGGGTGTCCAGCTTCATATACATTATTAGCAACAATCGTATTAAATGCTTCACTATTTGTTTATCTTTTTGCTGAATTCTATGTGTTATCTTATGTTAATAAAAATAAATATCATTCGAACAGTAATACTAACAAAACTGTGGCAAACGGATCAGTCAATAAAAAATCAGATTAGATATGTATTATTGTACAAATATTTACTATAATTAAGATGAGTTTTAGTTTAAGGTTATGTATTAAAAAGATTAATGATACGCAGATTTTAATTAAACCCACTCATTCCTATTTCATTTATACTATTCTTATCATCTCATTCCCATACATTCTCATACCCAGTGGATAATTTATACTTACAGTTCTTGATTTACTGCAAAATTTTAAGATAAGTACAGTGATGGGAATCTGGTATTAGATACTTTTTATACAAGTAAGGGTAATGATAGAGCACACAGTCTACTTGGTGGATCGCCCTAGTAACCAGTTAAAAGGGTTTCAAGTTCTCGTCACTCACCATAGAATAGAATAGACTTTTTTGTAATGAAGTACCTTATCGCACGGTACGAATTTGGCGGATGGGGGCTAGGCGAGAAAAAGTGTAAGATTTTTCCATCACGACATCCTTTCTACAATGCGAGCGAGATGGAATAATGTCCACCTCTCTCTCACTTTTTCTTATTTTGCCATGAAAGTAATATTATTTTACATGACGCTTCATTTTAATAGACGCTAGTAATTCATTTATTTGTATTTGTTAATCAATAATATAACAAGTTTATCAATAATAATATAAAACCAAAGGAACTTCGTTCCAAACGAGTGTTCCACGACACTCACTCATGTGTTTTATTTCATAGAATATGGATGACAAGCGAGCACACAGCCCACCTGATGGTAAGTGGATGCCGTGGCCCATAGACATCTACATCTATTCTCGATTAAGAATCAAAATGCAGATGGGTTGTCACCCCTGAGAACTAAGATGGAACGCCTAGAATCCAGTAAAAAGGGACTCCGGTTATCTACACTCACCATACGAAACACAGCAGCATTGAGCTGCTATTTTACGCTGCTATTCTTTGAGAGTGTGGTTCCTCTCCGGTCAAGCCGACCCATTCGTGCTACAACCATAATATAGCTGCAACATAGCACTACCACGTATAAAATATAATAGAATAGAATTAAATCATTTGTATTCAATCATCATCAGGGATGATTCGCTCGCGTCCGTAGGCTTCGACCACCTAACCCTAGGCCCACCCTACACGTGTCCCCGGTGGTGCTAAACGAGCGACAAAGCCGAAAGGATAGACTCGGCTCCTCGCCGTATGGTAGTGGCGTAAAATCTACCACCTTAGATCGCACCATGAGCCAACACATTAAAGGAATGGCCCTGAGTTCCTGGGCGCCCTTTAATGGGGCAGGTGTGAAGAATCTCCGGGAGTAAAACCGGCGACGAGGTTCGCCACCGTCACGTTTTGTTCCCGGAGGGCGAAAAGTGGATTGCGGAGGCCCGTCTGGCTACGATGAATGTATGTGGAGCAATGAATGATAAGATGGATGAAATAAGCGAAATGATGAATGATAGAGGAATAGATGTGTTATGTGTAAATGAGACGAAAGGGAAAGGATGCCACTGCATGGCATGTATACCGCTTACTGGTCTGGTGTAGACGAGACCGAGCGGGCATGCCAGGAGTCGGTGTCATCCTTTCAGAAAGAATGGGTCAATGTGTGAAAGAGTATGAATGTGTAAGCCCAAGGCTGCTATGGATACGAATGAAAGTGGGCTTAAAAGTCGTTTGTGCTGGGGTGTACGCCCCAGACATATCTAAACCCACTTATATCCGAGAGCAGTTTTGGAACATGGTAAGGATGGTGTTGATGAAATGTAAGGAAATGAAAATATCATTATGTTAGGAGATTTTAATGGAAGGTTGGAGTGAAGAGGTCTGGTTATGAAAGGATATTAGGAATGTTTGGCGATGAAAGTGTAAATGAGAATGGTGAAGACCTCCTCGCCGTATGTGAGGAAAAGAATATTTTGTGACGAATACTTCTTTCGCCATAAGAGGATTCACATGTACATGGGAAAGAGGTGATGATAGAAGCATGATAGATTTCATAATTGTGGATGAAAGAATGCGGAGCGCAGTGGTAGATACAAGAGTTTACCAGGGTCCAACGTAGGGACGGATCATTACTTGGCCTTGTGCCGAATTAATGGTCTATTCAGGCGTTGGCGGCATCGGACATCTGTATCTACCACTGCGTTACAGCGTATAAGAACAGAGAGGTTACAAGATGAAGGTGTGAAAGAGAAGTTCAAATATAGACTGAGGAGCATATAAATGGTTTGAATAAGAAAGATGTATGAATGATTTAGACCTGAAAACTGTATGGAATAATGTTAAGAAAGTTTTGGTGGATGCAGCCACCGAAGTATGTCGTGTAAGTAAGAGAACGAATGAAAGGAAAAATAATACGTTGTGGTGGGATGATGAGATTCGGATGGAAGTTGAAGCAAAGAAGAGAGCATGGCTAGATTTACTGGCAACCAAAGCTGGTAATTCTGGCGGTATGAATGATGAGATTGAAAGAAAAAGGCAGACTTTAGACTTATAAATAAGAGAGTAAAAGAAGTTGTAGAAAGGAAACAAGCAAGAAAGAACGGATAAGAATGATAGAAGGATATCTGATAACTTCCAGGCAAATATTAAAATGTTCTGGAAACTCGTAAGAACTGCTAGGGGAAATTCAAAACAGCCTAGAATGAATACTATACGAGACGAGAATGGCTGTATGCTGAATGATGAAGTTTCGAATTTAAAGAGATGGAAGGAATACTTTGAAAGCGTGTTTATGAGTAAAGGGTCGCCTGAATTAAGTGAAAAAGAAATTCCGAAAGAAGTGGAGAGAGGTAGAGAGATAAGTGTAGATGAAATAATGAAAGCAATTAAAAGCATGAAAGCAGGTAAGGCAGCCGGATATGATAGAGTATCACTCGAAATGCTAAGGGCTGGAGAGGGAGTGGTGGCAGGCCTGCTGTACACCTTGTTTAATTTATGTTGGGAACTGAAGCGGGTACCGGAAGACTGGTGCAAAGCCGTTATAGTCCCAATATATAAAGGAAAAGGGTCACAGCAGGACTGTAAAAACTACCGTGGTATCAGCTTGCTTAGCATTGTGGGTAAACTGTATGCTAAGGTGTTAATTGAAAGAGTTATGGAAGAAACTGATGGAAAAATTTGGGATGTGCAAGCTGGATTTAGAAAGGGAATGGGGTGTACGGATCAAGTATTTTCCATGCGCATGATTGCGGAGAAGTTTTTGGCCAAAAACCAGAAAGTTTTTTGTGCTTTCATGGACTTGGAAAAGGCTTATGACAGAGTGGACAGGGATGTATTATGGCAAACACTGAACTCATTTGGGTTGAGTGCTGGGTTGATACAGGCATTGAAGTCTCTGTATAGGGACTCCAGTGCTTGTGTCAGGATCAACGGGGCATACTCGGACTGGTTTGGCATCCATAAAGGGGTCAGACAGGGCTGTGTGGCTTCCCCGTGGCTGTTCAACCTATTTATGGACAGTTGTTTGCAAACTTTGAAAGTTGAAGAATGTGGGTTGAGAATGGGTGAGTTAACCGTCAAATGCCTTTTGTACGCCGATGATCAAGTCATATTTGCATCGTCGGCGGCCGAGTTGCAAATGATGGTTACTTTAATGAACCGGTCATTAAAAGAAAGAGGTATGAAAGTGAACGCAAGTAAGACGAAAGTGATGGTTTTTGAAAGAGAAGAAAGTAAAACGTTATGTGAAATAAGAATAGAAGGGGAGTTGATTGAGCAAGTGGATGAGTTTGTATATTTGGGATGTTTATTTAGCAGGGATGGTAGATATAATAAGGATATAGAACGACGAGTGAACGCAGGAAATAGAGTGAATGGGGCTCTACACGCTATTGTGAAGAGTCAGAATGTGTCAAAAAAGGCACGTTTGGCAATTCACAATGCTGTGTTAGTCCCTACTTTAATGTATGGTAGTGAAAGTTGGGTCTGGCAGAAGAAGCATGAGAGTAGAATAAATGCTGTAGAAATGCGGTCATTAAGGAGTATGCTAGGGCTGAATCTGAAAGACAGGGTGAGAAATAGTGTGATAAGAGAAAGTGTGGTTTGCAAGATGACGTTGTGACCAGGATTAAGAAAGGAATGCTTCGGTGGTTTGGTCATGTAGAAAGAATGAACGAAGAAAAAGTGACAAAGCAAATTTATGCTGCAGAAGTGAACGGCAGAGTCGGAAAGGGACGCCCTAGACGAAGGTTTATCGACCAAATTGGCGATATATTGAAAATGGGCCAGATTAGAGTACCCTTAACCGACGAGCGTGTATGCGTAGATATATGGATGTAAAGGAGGCGAGAGAGGTGTGCCAGGATCGTGCCAAGTGGAAGTCCGTAGTCTCTGCCTACCCTCTGGGTGACAGGCGTGAGTGTTTATGTATATGTTTATGTATTCAATCATCAATATGAAATGAAATAACCTTTATTGAATTCTAGCATAAATAGTACATTGCATAACTTATCAGTTACATGTTTTCTAAATACACAAAAGAGTATATTAATTTGTGGGAGATGGAAGCCCAAGCTAGGATACCCTGTGCTTTGGAATTCCCGGCTCCCCTTTTTGGATAATCAGCTGTTTGAATTTTTTTTTATAGGATAGGGTGATAAACAAGCACACAGTCCACCTGATGGTAAGTGGTTGCTGTGACCCATAGACATCTACATTTATCCTCAATAAAGAATCAAAATGCAGATGCGTTGTCACCCGGGAGTACTAAGATGGAATACCTCTTTTCCAGCAAAAAGGGTCTCCGGTTCTCTACACTCACCATACGAAACACAGCAGTGCCAAGCTGCCATTCTACGCTGGTATTCTGTGAGAGCGTGGTCCTTCCCCGGTCGAGCCGACCCATTCGTGCTACAACTATACTACTAGGTAATATAGCTGCAGCATGGCTCTACCACGTATATATAAATTTCTAGAGCCATTTATATATTTTACTTTTATTTTGCGAGATGCGCGTAAGCGAATGAATTGTGTGTGTGTGTGTGTGTGTGTGTGTGTGTGTGTGTGTGTGTGTGTGTGTGTGTGTGTGTGTGTGTGTGTGTGTGTGTGTGTGTGTGTGTGTGTGTGTGTGTGTGTGTGTGTGTGTGTGTGTGTGTGTGTGTGTGTGTGTGTGTGTGTGTCATCATAGAATAATTTGACAAAAATCATTTTGATTTTTTGTCAAATTATTCTACAAGCAACTTATTAACGTAATTGTGTTTAATTCAATTTTTTTTTAAATCGCATATTCTTATTTTTGAACATAATACGTACGCATGTGTGCGTAAACGCCTGTGTACCGACATTGCCGGCCGAGGCCTGACGCTATACAGAAATTGTGTAAATGTGTGCGTGCGTTATTCGAGGTCACTTAACTCTTGTAGTCCTTTTAACACAGTAAACGCGTGAGTAGTAAGTTAAGATGCAATGTGTAATAATTGTTCTATTTTTTCATAATCGAGCTTAAGCAGCGAATCTGTAATTATCTTTTACTGTAATTTTGTTAGATTTACAATACGATGTGATTTGTTTGCTTTGTTATGTAATATGAATTACAATATACTCATATTACTTATTAAAAGTCATTTAAACTTGTAAAGCACCACAATAACATTAAATACGCGAAGTGCAGCAGTACTCTGAATACTTGTTGACTGTAAAAATTATTCAGAGTATCATCGGTTGAGCTGACTCATTCCTGCTGCTAAAATAAAACAACTGCAGTGTAGAGCCACACAAAAACTCTGAACGCATGTCGGCTTGCGAATCAGAGAAATTATTGCAAATCCTCCCGATTTTGGAAATCTGTGACTCACTGAACTGCGGCGTTAGTCAAGTTCCTTTCTAAAATTGATAATGATAGTAGAAAAATATATAAATAAATGGAAATGGCACATCTCAACCTTAATTTGTGTGAGGTTCATGTGACTTAACGTGTATTTGATCATTGTAGAATGTTAACTTGGCTAACCCCACTGTACATAATAAAAACTTCGTGAATATGCGGTTACCGTGTAGTGTGATACGGTAAATCCAATTTATAAAAATGAATATTTGTTTGTTTCTTCGTCTTATACGTTCCTATACTATTCATCCGATTACGACAAAACTTTGGTGAGTTGTTGTGCGCACGCCGGCTAAGGTATTTGACAAAAAATAGGCATTGCAATATTTAATTATGTGCCGGGAAGAGCAAGTATTCTATAAAATGGTAAATGGTAAGAGTGGCTGTGTTTTTATGCGTACACAACAAGTTGTGCTCGTTTAAAAAATCAGACAGAGTCATAGCGTTAACTCTCAGCTGGATCAAATATAAAAGAGACTATAAAATGAAAACAACAACAAAGGAATCACATTAACAGAATATAATGGAGTAAAATAAAAAGTCAATACAAGTTCTATTGCGCACCGACGTAGACCAACGGATCAGTTATCTAAAGTGGCAATGGGCCGGTCATATAGCTGAAATAATGTACAATAAATGGAGTAGAGATAGTAAGAGATGGATAAGGTCTCCATACATTATTGGGCCCAGGTTTTAACATGATGAAAGTGTGGCCATGGGAAAGCTCACACATAAACTATACATACCTGAAAATCGGGCAAGATTTGTCAATCTAGAAAATTATTGAAAGTCATTTAAACTATGTATAGTTTAACTATTATATTAAACTATATAATATAGTTATGAAAGTTTAATTAAAAGTGAGGCTATGTACTATCTACACTGTAACATTCGTTTTTAACTATAGGTAAGAAAATAATTCTGTATCTCATGACAGTGTGTGAAAGGCTCTCAGGCAGCAAAATATACCACAAACATAATTAAAAAGCTATCATAAAAATATCTATGAACAGAGCACAAGCGCAGTTAAACTTGTTTGTACAGGACCTGAGATCAAAATAGGTAGAGGAGTAAAACGAGGAGATCCCCTTTCACCTAAACTTTTTATAGCAGCACTATAACATGTTATGAAGAACCTATCCTGGAATTTAACAAGATACAATCTCAATGGCAACTATCTGAACAACCTTCGCTTCACCAATTATATTGTTATCTTCTCCGATTCACATAAAAAATTGAAGCCATGATACAAGAAATTAACAATGTAAGCACAAAAATAGGCCTACAACTAAACACCGAGAAGACGAAGGTATCCACAAATAGCACAAAACATCCAATAAAAGTAGATGAAACAGAGCTTAAAACCGTATTGTCGGTCACTAATCAGCTGGTGATCCTCAAAGTGCCTCATGAGCTGGCAGTTTATAATGGTTTCCATTATTTTAGAGAAAATGAGGTGATGGCGATAGGCCTGTGGTTGGACGGGTCGGAGTGGTCGCTTTATTAAGGTATCAGGTGCTCCAAAGCTGTCTTCCATGAATAAAACTACTTTTACGGATTATATCGCGTTTAATTAACTTATTTTTATTAATTCCCGACGTTTCGGGTTTACAACACCCATGGTCACGGGGGACTGAGGTGATTGACGTCCCGATGTCAGAGTTAATCCGGAGTACCTTCAGCTATTTTAATTATTAATTTTGGTCCGATCTACGCAGAATGAACTAACTGTGTCTTGAAGTATTGCAGTGGTATGCTTGGGTTTAGTTTTAATTTTATTAATTACAGGATCCCAAGAAGGTGGTAATACCAGCCTCTCTCTCTATTGAAATTAGGATGTTTTTTAATTTCAATAGCCTCACGTATCATCCTTGGCAGGAATCGATGATCTTTCGCGAGAATTTGTGATCTAGGATATGATCACAAACTGCAGACTTACCGGAACGTTGGTGCTTCACGTCAGCTATGTGTTCGAAACGTCGGGAATTAATAAAAATAAGTTAATTAAACGCGATATAATCCGTAAAAGTAGTTTTATTCAATGTGTAGTGTTCGCGTAAATATAAAAAATCATTATGTCTTCCATGAGTTCGGGACTACGCTTAGTGAGCGTGTAGGAGTACCGGAAAAGAAGCGTTAAAACCGATGCCAGCTCCGGAGCACACGTCTTTAGCACAAAAGGAGGGGCTCCATCAGGCCCACTCGACTTGTTTACGTCCAGGGAGGGGAGTGCTTTGCGCACCGAGTGCTGTGTGAACCGCACATCTGGCATGGAGGAGTTTAATTTACCACGGGGAGTGCTGTGAGTAATTGTTCGGATTAATTCCAGCCGTCAATTTCATCAACGCACAACGCGACAAAACTCACGTTACCATTTACATCATCTGATGCTTGGCGCTCCACTACTGTGCGATTACTAAGAGTTTTCTTCCTCGCCTTACTTTGTGGAATCGTTTACCATAGGCGATTTTTCCGGACCAATACGACTTAGGATCTTCAAGAAACGAGCTTACTCGTTTTTTATTCGTTGTTCGTGGGCGGCGGTTGACATTTACCATCAGGTGAGCCGCATGATCGTTTTCCCGCTCTTCTACAAAAAAAAAATGGAGCACTTATACCGAGGGTTGTCGGCGGTGTGTTCCCTCCTTCATCGTGTTGGATGCAAAAAGAAATCCTAACAGATAAGCTTTCTCTATTGCGGCATGGGCCAGTGAGTCGTCCTCCCTGTGCGGAGATGGAAGAGGTGGCTGACAGATGCACGGATTCCTGAAGGAATGCGAAATAGTTTCCCGCAAATTCTGCCGATGTGCTCTGACTTTGCCTTGTTTACATCCCGAGACGTCGATGCGTCAGCCGAAGATGATGAGTTAGATGCAATTTTACAGGAGCGACCAAACCATGGCTGGGATCTGCCTCCGATAGGCACCAAAGAAGACAGAATAAAAAGTTTCATTCCTTGAAGTACCAAATCAGTTACAGAATCAACAACAACATTGGGATCTTCCAGCAAGAAACAAACCCGCCCCCAAGGATAGGTTGCAAAAAGAGACCACATCCTATCCCAATCAGCCGACCTATACCTAGTGCCAAAAAAGGCGGCAACCTGCAGGACGCAACGGCGATAGGAGCGTGAGTTGCACCATATTACGGATCAGACAATGCTTCGAAGAGCTAAGAGGGGCGTCGACGGAGACCTGATGTCCATCCAGATGAGTGGTCCTCTGCATCTGGAATCTGCTAGCGAAGTAACCAGTTGTATCAGACCATATGCCAAGACAAAGTCATAAACAGATCTCCCGCATAATCGTATGAACGTGAACCGAGCCATTTGTCGTGGTGGCGTTCAAATCGCCAAGGATTACAATCTCTGTGGATGGGATCTGTTGTTCCGAGGAATCTGAAGCCATTTGAACGTTGTCGATAAGTCGGTCTGTGTCGGCATTTTGCTATGGGACCTATAGAGGCACTCGTAGACGCGAGGATATTCATCGCTGTCTACGCGCACACAAAGGATGGATAAGTCCGTACCTTCAAGACTGCCGAGGCGTCGAGAACAGATATTATCCTCTCTGATGTATACGCAAACTCCACGAGGCACAAAGGAGTGTTCCTATTTGTACCCCGGTTAGGACAGACACGAAGTATCATCCGAGAACACCTGTGTCTCGGTCAGAAAGAACATCGCCGGCTTCACCGTCGCCATATGGTAGTGTATGGCGTTTAGGCGAGTTAATAAAAGCGTGATAATGACGCTATTTGAAGTAGCCTACATTGCCGCAAAATAGGAAGGATTAAAAATGTATTTGATCCGTAAATCTGACCATGCGAAAGCACGCAAAGCCTAATTAATGCCCATTACTTTTCTAACCTGAGTGAATAAGTCTGAACCTGGGAGTTATTAATGGTGCTATAGCCTTTTTGATTGGAATGGTAAATTATTTAAAATAATTGGGAATTTGGCAAATTAAATCAGAATATACGTTCTCTTATCATTCTTAGTCTGATAAACCTTTTATAATGTTTTTCAATAAAAAATCAATGTTACGCTTCAGCAGAACTAGGACGCCAAATTTTAGCTTCATCTCATACGAAAGCACACCTGCTACATCCATAAAGTTTAAAAACTTGACTGGGAAAGCACTACTGCGGTCACTGACCATTACAGTATCTATAGATGAGTAAATCATTGACTCACTTATTACTACCACTTGTAATATTGTTTTTTAACCGATTCATTTTTTGGTGACAGCACTGAATTCTCACTCGTCCAATACATAGTATATATATAGTATAGTATTTTGAATATTACTAATTAATCTTCGGAAAAACCTGTGCAATCATTTCGTTTACTGAATGGCAAAATTCATGCGAAAATTTAATTTTGACATCTGCGTCCATTTCCAATCGACCAAATCCGATTCGTAACAGCTTACTTGCATAGGTATTAAATGCCTTTGCAAATAAGCTGCTAGTGATACCAATGATCAAATTTTGGTTCTTGGTCATAATAAAACTGTGTGTACTTAATAATTCATTAAACATATATAAATAATAATATTATTGTCCATGTATAATTTGTCGGTTATTAAATAATAAGCTAAAAATATTTTCAAGAAATTGCGTAGAGCTTAAAAAAGTTTAAAATATTATAATTAATTTTTATTTAATGTACAATTTTATTTTACTTTCTTCATAACACACAAATATTTACATTTAATTCTTTACTGTTGGTATTTTATTAGTATATATTTTACATAATTTATCTTTTATTTAATTGTTAATTATTAATTTTAAAGTTTCACCATTTTCTATTCAATTTGTCATATTATGAACTAATTCATATAATAGTTTTAAATACATATATATTATAAATTATATATTATATTCACAAATTATTATTTTTTTGTAAATTGTGAGGTGCATTGTACAAGCTCATAAAACAAACTCTGAGTTTTGGAGACTTTTAAGTTGTGTTGTAAATATTTATGTTGCATACCAAAATTTGTCCTTGAACCTCATTCAATAGTAATTGCAATGTATTAAGTAATAGATTGTAGAACTTCCTCATATTCCTTGCTGTATAGATCAAATTTATGGACTGTTCCCTTTAGATGATATCTTTCTTTTAATACATTTAAGTAGTAAGTATGTGTGTAATTTTTCATATAATGTGTAAATTTTGTGTAATTTTGTAATATTATTTTAATTATTGCAGTAATTAGTTTAATTATTAGTAGCAGTAGTTAGTTTAATTATTTTGCGAACCATCAGAGCCGTGGTAGCTCAGATGGTTAGCAATCGCTGTAAGTTTCACAGTACGCGAGCATCCCGGGTTCGTTCCCCGCCGGCACCAATGAAATTGTTAATTACAATTTTAAGTGCTGATTTACCACGTGCTCGGCGGTGAAGGAAAACATCGTGAGGAAACCTGCATGTCTGAGAAATAAGAAAAAAAAATATTTCGAAGACATGTGAAGTTCGCCAACACGCATTGGGGCAACGTGATGGACATTTCCTGTGCCCCAGTAGTGGGACGTATATCGGCTGTAACTCAATTTTTTTTAATCAAACTATTAATTATGAAAAATAATTAAATTTAAAACAGTTTCCACTTTTATTTAGGTACTTATTTGTTAACGAGAAAATATAAATAAATATAGTGATCCGCATTATTTGTTTATTAGTTACCTACATAATTCTGCATATCAAAATAACATAATAAGGAACTGATTATAACGAAATTATTTTAAAGGCTAAAGTTTTCGTTTTAAGATGTTATTCATATACATAATATATATGATATATATACTCGTATATATATATATATATATATATATATATATATATATATATATATATATATATATATATTATATTATATTATATTAATAACATATATACAAATAACAATAATAACAAAAATAACAGCAAGTGTAAATCAATCAATTTTTTCCCCCATTTTATGCTTATTGCCATTTACAATACTCAATTTAAATATTTTTCCATTTGTGCCATCCATATGTTTTGAACCATTGTTTCGTGATTTTTCACTTTCGATATGTTTTTGGTTATTTTTAATGTACGATTTAATATAGAAATCTGAGAATAAATACAGGAATAATAAAACGTTGAAAATTATCATAAATAGCAACACATATGAAGGACCACACGACGAAGCTTTATAGTTTACTGTAACTTGGATCACCATCATTAAAAATTGTACCTGAAATGAGAAAGTAATTGAATGTATTACAGTTTTGTTTAAGAAGAAGAATTATCATCAATATTTGTACCTTGTTGCATGATACTCAAACTAAATAAATACATTTATTAAATCATGGTCTATAAGATATACTAAGTAGTATTAAAATTCTCGTCTATTCTTGCGCTTGACCTCGGGTGTAAACAACCCAACCCGTTCTATGAAATTTACTACCTGTTCCAAAGTCCTGCACTACCACTGTCGGTACTACTAATACTAATGTTGGTTGTTGTTGGAAATACCGTAATAAACCTGCAAGACATGTGAAGAGTACCAACATGCATTGAATCATCGCCTTGGATTTTTTGATCCAAAACCATCTCAGAAATCCGAGGATGATTGCGTCTAGCTATGATGAACGATTTTGTTTTACGTGTACTATATACGTCGTAACTTTACTTTTAATTTTAACAGATTTTTGATGAAGATTTCGATGTTTGCCACAACGTGCAACCTGTTAGAGTACTAGCGAATTTTTCAACATAACTTATTTTATTACCTTGCTACACATATTTGTGTAAATTGCGTGATGAAGAAAAAACGAATTCTGATAGTAAGTGGGTGTTGTGACCTACACACACTTATCCTCGATTTGGAATCAAAATGTAGATGTGTAGTCACTCCTGAGGACCAAATTATATTCTATAAAGAGTTTCCGGTTCTCTACACCGGTGAGTGTAGAGAACTGAAACTCTTTATAAATATTTGCCTGTAGTGCCGTGTTTCGTATGGTGATACGAAACATGGCACTATTAAGCTGCTATTCTACGCTTGTAATTTGTGAGAGCGTATTCTTTCATCGGTCAAGCCGACCCATTTGTGTTGCAACCATAATATAGTTGTAGCGTCTCTCTATCACGTTATAATCTAATAAAATAAGAATTTGTCTATGCAACTCAGTATCCACTTACAATCAGGAGATCTGTGTTCTAATTTTTTACCCTTTCTTCTATAAAAATAATTATTATCGACGTCACTTGCTTTAAATCTCACAGACTGGTGATAAAGAGCAATAATACCAGCGTCTTTAACTTTGGGTCTAAATTTCATTTGCCCAGAAATTTTAAAAACAACCTTTGCCCCTTTTTTATATTCTTGAAGGCAAATTGTTTGCTCTAATTTTAGATATTTTTAATATTCTATTATTTGCACTAAATTGATTAAATGACAATTCATTTAATCAATTATTAGAGAATATGAACTTCAATATGTTCATATTCTCTTTACGATCTTGAGGAAAAACGACAAAATTTTCGATACGCCTTTGTTGTCATATCTTACTATCGCTAATACTTTTAACCAACAATTTCCTAGCTTGCTGGACCTGGGTGGAAGTGCTCACTGTTAGAAATTTTTTTTAGTGATGAAACATATCTAGATAAACTTGGAATATAAAACATTATCTCAATACAAAATTTCATCCAAATCGTTATAGTCGTTTCCGAGAAACCAAGATAAAACCTCCTATAAAACCTCCAAGATAAAACATATTCCCCTTTCCCCTTTATCATTATCCTTCCCTCAGAATATTACCAGAACAAACCATGAACACCAAGTTCAAAAATGTTTGTTCTCTGTTGTTTTTTTTTGCCTATCAATACAAACGATCGGCAGGCGGTTGGATAAACGCAAACACGCTGGCACTGGTAATGACATTATATCGTCATTCGTAAAATTTGGGTGTAATTTGGATAGATTTAAAGCTTTTCGCGCAGCTCAGTTCGTCAGTAGTATACTTGATAGTATAGTGCACCGCTTGTAGATGAGATTGACTGACTTATTATCCTGATACCTCATACGGAGCGCATTTTAATGATTTTTGTTTTTATGCAAAAACATATAAAAAGTAAATAATTATTTTTGCACTGAAAATACAATATGATGTAGGTATTTATATTTTGTAAAAAGATATTCTAATACTTTTAGATTAAAAAAATAATTGATAAAAATAATCTTACCAGCTGCATTGATGTAATATATTTCTTCCACCACAAATACTTCGACAGATCAGGAAAAGCGGACAATCCGTAATATGTATACATAACTATGTGCACAAAAGAGTTGATTGTACCAAGGAACACTGTGCTGTATGAAGGCTCGTACTTCAAGGCGAACCAACTACAAAGAAATGTGACGGAGTGATGGTAGACATGGAGAAATGTAACCTGGTTGTCCTTTTTCCGAAGGACGAAGAAGATCGTATCAAGCAGTTCTGTTAATTTTGCGAAGAAGTAGTAATAAATTCCAGCAGTTAACTGTAATTATAAATAAAACATGCTTTTAAACTTTAGAATATACTCCTTTATACTTTTATATATACGAATAATACTAAATGGTTCAAAAATAATAATGGTTTACTTTTTTAATAATAACCGACTGTGTGAAAAAATATCTTGAAGTGACTACCTATTACATAAAATAAAAACAATGTAATTTTTAACTTATAAATACTTATTCAGCGTCATTATTACAGCTGATCACAAGTTCACAGCGGCCCTGATCCCCGCACCTATAGACAATGTACAAGTATATTCCACGAGGTCATAGCTGCATCTCGGGAGAGTTAAAACCTTCTAGTAAATGAAGAGATTTTTCCTAGAATAATTAAAAGTTCTTCAATTATTTAAAGTAGTAAGTGAGAATTTCGCTAAATTCTTCGTTGCCACATGTTATCACAAAGATAATTTAATAGCCAAATAGTATTTCTAACTCTGTAACTCTTGTTCTGGTCTGAAGCCTATTGAGACTAACCCACTAACAAATACGTGTTGCTTGTTTTTTTTTAATATAGATTAAGGGTATCAAACGAGCACACAGTCAACCTGATGGTAAGTGAATGCTGTGGCATAGACTTATTCATTTATCCTCAGATAAGAACCAAAATTCAGATGCGTTGTCACCCCTGAGGACTAAAATGGAATGCATCTTATCCAGTAAAAAGGGTCTCCGGTTCTCTACAATCACCAAACGAAACTCAGCAGTATTAAGCTGCCAGTTTACGCTAGTATTCTGTGAGAGCGTGGCACTTCCCCGATCGAGCCGACCCTTTCGTGCTGAAACCATAATATAGCTGCAGCATGGCTTTACCATGGATCTATTGCAAGGTATGTAAAAACGTAAAAAACGTAACCTCCACGCTAGGATTTTCCCCTGTATCGTGGGGGTAGTTTACAAACGTAAATTATAAAAACTGGATGTTTGTACACACGGACAAACATCCAGATCCGGAAAAATTATTTGTGGGCCATACAAATACTTGTACCGTGCGGGATTCGAACTCGCGGTCCTTAGCGCTGCAACTCAATTGCTAAGCCACTGCGCCACGGAGCCGTCACGGAGCTATAAAGATTTATAAAATACTACAAGCAGCTGGGGCAGCGGAAGTTGTTTTGCCTTTTCCAGTAGGTGGCGCGATAAGTTAAGAATTCACTCCGGATTTTTGCAGAATACTACTCTGTCAAGAAAGTACCGGGATAAGATCAATAATACACAAAATGTTAGTTATTCATCCAAGTTTATTTTATCACCTTTAAAGTATGCTACTTCAGAAACGACACACTTTTATCCAACGAATAATGCAATCATCAAAACATTTTTAAACGCTTTTTCCGGAATAGAGTTCAGAATTCTCCTTTATGTCTTCTACCGAATGAGAACGGGTACCACGAAGTAGTGATTTGAGTTTAGGAAAAAGATAGAAGTCGGCTGGAGCCATATCTGGTGAATAAGGTAGTTTATCGATGGTATTTGTTGAGTTTTAGGTCAAAAATTTCTTAACAATGATGGCTTTGTGCGAAGGCGCATTGTCGTGGTGCAAAATCCAAGAAATTTTTTCCACAAATTTGGCTTGTTTCGTCTAATTTGCTCTCTTAAACACCGCATAAAGCTGAACACACATTTGTCCGCACCGTACGCGCCGAATTTTAGAATTCGTTGTATGAAATCATATGAAACCTCGCACATTACACCCGCACCGTACGCGCCGAATTTTATAAAATACCGTATTTACGCGTTCGGCGCGTGCTGATAATCAGTGTTGTCTAATGTTGCCAACTTAGTGGATTTACCGCTAAAACTGGTGGTTTCGACTTACGTGATAATTTTTGTATTTTTATAACGTTTAATTAATTCGTAATTAATTATACATAATTTGAAATTTTTTTTTCATCGATTATCAATATTTATACTTAGTGATAAATTAATTTTTATACTGAACTAAAAGAATACATAATACATAGTTAATTTTAATTCAAAAACGCAATTATACCTGATTACTTAATTATCAATAAAAATACTTACCTCAAACATACAACAAGTCTTTTCTCTAGTTCAATTGGCCTTCTAAATCTTGAGTTTTCCATAGAAATATTGGTTTTAGTATATGTCGCAATTCTTGAAATTTCTTGTATGTTAAATGCAAATATCTAAAAAAAATCGCTTATCATCATCTAATAAGTCTTTAAATAAAGTATAATATTCTGCATAAAATTGCCTTTTTAAATATTATGAATCCAGAATTTTCTTTTTTTTCGAATTTTATTTTCTTCTTCCTCTGCCAATAAGCAGGCTATTACTATATTTTTTCCATTGTAATTTCGAGTGATCAATGTCACTGTACCGTTTCACACCAGTGCAGTGGTTGGAAAAAATTGCAAAAGTTGTTGGCAATACAAAAGATTTGCGTACGGCGCGGACGGTGCGTACGTGCAAATGTGCGAGGCCATCAGTAAAATTAGGCGCGTACGGCGCGTATGTGCGTTCAGCTTAAAACTCAAATAATATTCTTTATTTACCGTTTGACGTCCCGGCAAGAATTCCGAGTGCACAACACCGCGATAGTCAAAGAAAACAGTCAATATGACTTTGAATTTTGATCGATTTTGGCGTGGTTTTTTCGGTTTCGGTTCAGTTGGAAGGCGTTACTCCGAAGCTTTTTGACTAGTTTGCATGTTAAACTCGTAAACCCACATCTCGTCACCAGTAACAATGTGTTTCATGAATTTTGGGTCGGAATTGACTCGTTCCAGCATGTCCTCAGCGACTCTTTTGCGATTGAATTATTGGACAAAATTCAGGTCTTTTGGGACTAGCCGAGCAGCAACATGTTTCATACCCAAGTGATTATTTAAAATGGTACGGATCGACGATCGACGATCGACGACGACGGATCGTGAGACACAGAAAGTTCGGCGGCTATCTCTCTCAAACTTGAATCAGGATTTTCAGTCACTATTTCCTTCACTTTTGCGATTTTAACTTCAATTGCAGACGTTGATGGTCTACCAGAGCGAGGCAAATCTTCCATCACATCTAGACCGCTTTTGAACGCTTTGTACCACTCATAAGCAAGTGTTTTTGACAACATCGATTCACCGTAAGCATTCTGTAACATTTTCAGTGACTCCGAACACGAAATTCCAATGGCGATGCAAAATTTAAGACAAACTCTTTGTTCGATGTTTTTGTCCATTGTGAAATTCGCAATACACACTAGATATGATATAACTAAAAATAGCACTGTTTTTAATCTAAATAACAGATGTAACTCAAACTCCGCGCCAAAATGGAAAACAGTTGTGCCAATCTAACAACGACAAAAAAAAATTAATTTGGAACCATAAACAAATCATCCATTCCCGATACTTTTTTGACAGAATGTAAATATAAAAGTTATTAATACCTTAATATCTCGACCACATCGCCACCTATCGGGGTTAGACTTTGTGATTTTCTTTTTTGGCACTAAGCCATGTATATAATGTGAATATGAGTCAGTTTTAGTCCATAAATATAAAATTTGTCAATAACTATATTTGGGCATCTACCGATTCTTAGCATAGCTATGAACAGTCGTTTTGACAAAACAGAAAAATATTGCGTGAATATGATCTCAATCAGTCTAGTTGTTAACAAGCTACAGGATCACTAAAAGATGCGCCAACGATTCGCTCAGCTTTTCACGGGTGATTTCCGGATTTCGATAACAGTGCCACCTACCGGATCTAGCTGAGTTTTTAAACAATCCAGGGACCCAATCAAATACACACAAAAAATTCATCAAAATCGGCCAAGCCATTTTCGATTTTTTGCGAGACTAACGGACAGCAAATAATTTTATATATAGAGATATATAATCGTTACAATATATGTAATGTACAGTGCCTGATTTGTTTTTTTTCCATATATATGTGATAAACAAACTTACAGTCCACCTGATAGTAAGTGGCTACCGCAGTCCATGGACATCTTCAAACAAAAAAAACTACAAATGCGTAGTCTCCTCTGACTGAGATGGAATGTCTCACAGTCTGTAATTATACCTGAGTTGTTTCTGATTTGGGTGTAAAAAGTATTTAAACTTTAAGAGCAAAAACCTCAATATAGGTATATTCCTTCCTCACGGGTCAAACCACTAAACTGAATATATATTCTTTATTTTGCTCCAATATTTTAATATTAACATATTATGATCGAAACTCTGGTCGACATTGTGTTATAATAATTTTATAAATCAAGGACTTTTAAGACGGTCGTTACGCCATATTTCTATTGGCCGCCTTAATCGTACTAGAGTTACGCTGGAGCAAAAAATTGTTCGCTCGACCGGAAAAGTGTCTTACTCTCATTATACCAACGTAAAATAGCAACAAAATGTTGCTATGTTTCGAGCGGCAAGTTTAGATAACCAGGGTCTCTATTGACTGGTAATGAAATTCTTACTTCTCAGGTGTGGCCACGTATATGGATTTTAGTTCTTAAACGATGATAGATATAAGTGTCAGACGGGTCAGAGCGTCCATTTGCCATCAGATAAACTTTCCGTTCATTTATCACTCTTGTACAAAAAATCTTACTATACTCATAGAGTGCCATAAAAGTGCAGGGCTATACCACCACCATAGTTTTTAAGACTACTTACAAACATTTTCAATTCGTCACTATCATTTATGCATCTTTTTTGTATTAATAATCCATTTTGCAACAAAAGATTTGCTCCCTGAAAATAAAAGGTATAAAAACGTAATTTTTACTGACTTCTTTGACGACTTAAGATAAATTAACTTGGTTAGTTTACGAGGTAGTAATCTTTCTTTGAGAAGGAGTCAATCTGATTTGGTTACTTAGCAATAATGCACCTACTGCTGTGTTTCAATTTGAAAGGTAAGAGGGCCAAGATAATAATAGGCTATGAAATATATCATCCTCGGATTGCCAGCTCAGAGTGAAATCAATGTGCAAGCCAAGATTTTTACAGTAGGACTCAGTTCCAAAAAAAAAGGTTCTCAGGTAAAGTTGCAGGGTTCTCCAGTATTTTTTTTTATTGGCTATCTAAAAAGTATTGTAGTCAGTCTTACATTTGGATGGGTTAAATTTAAGGCCAAGCCTGTCAGATCAATTGTTAGTATACTCTAGGTACCTCGTTGAGCAACCTTAAGTTTCCTCATGCGGCTAGCAGTGAAGGACCGGCGTCTCAGATCCATTTTTCATCAATGGCAACACGCATTGCACTACATTAGTAGATAATACCAGTACCAATTTTAGAATTAATTATTAAAGGAACAGCTTATTTAAAATCAAAGTAAAGCCTTTTGATACAAAAAAAAGAAATCGAATTTGGAATTGCAGACACGAGGATAAAATCAGTCAGTGAAGGCTTTTATTGTTGTGCAAATATTTCCCTTTATAGATATGAATATAAGCCATTCGCCGCAGACAATGGGGCTGACATTAATAATGCAATATATTAAAATAATAAGTATGTATAAATTAAAAAACTGAAAATAAAAATATGTATTAATGAAAACAAATTTATGTACAACTTACGAAGCAAAAAACGAAACAGGAAATAATAATTTGTAATGCATTATACATAACTAGCACGTTATTTAAACTGAACGGTGGCCTCTTCTTCATGAACTCTGGTCCAATTTTCAGTACAAAAGCCAAGTATGCGAGCCAGATTGTGAAAATTGGGATCGGGGTAGACATAAGGAACCATTTGTCTACGTAATCAACTGCAACAATAAAACTGAGTAAGAAGTGACAACAATTGGTGTTACGGTCTTCGTCTTCTTTTTTATTGCATTATAGCCTATAAAAGTCCACTGCTGAATACAGGCCTCGCCATAGATTGCCCTAAAGGAAGGTTTTGTCATAGTTGCCACCGCAAGCGCGGTTTGCAACCGCAATTTTTTAACAATTTTTAGTTGTTATCAGAAAGATGCTTCTGTGCATCTCCTGTTTTAGTTTCCTTTTGTCGCCTCTTACGACACACACGGGACAATATGGGGTAGTGAAAATTCTTACACGGCCACTACACGGTAAGTCGTCTTCAACAGACCTTAACAGCTCCTGCTATACATGAATCTATCTCATCCTGAGATAGATTCATGTATGAACATGAATGAACCTGCTCTGCAGTAGTTACGGGGGTCTGCAGTAGACACCTCGGTTTGGCAAGTGGATGTGCGATCGTAGTACCAGATCTCCTTTTCATTTCTCACCTTTGAAAGTGCTTACAGTCATTGTTCTGGGCATTTTAAGTCTGACATATGCGAGATGGTCATACCACCATCTTTAACACCATGAACCCTTATAGATTTTCCGATAGTTGCCTCATAATACCCATGAAATGAAATGAGATTATGGATCTTCTTACGCCGCCACCTCACGTCATTTATTTAATTGTTAGTTATAAATTAATTTTAATTGAAATTTGTCAAATTACTTCTAGAAAAGGTTAAAGTTTTAGAGGGGATTCCTTCAACTGTCCTTACGTCATATGGCATAGACGAAGAGCAAAAAGAATGAGAAAGTATAGAATGTATCTTCATGACAAGAGGCATCATCAATATTTTTTTCTTAATACTACCCTTACTACCCTAGAAAGCTCAAGGTCAAGCTATGGAAAGGGTTATACTCGGGGTTTCTCTGCGTGATAAACTTAGAAATGAGGATATCCGCAGTAGAACCAGAGTGATGTGGCAATGGGCTGGACATATGGTTTGAAGAACCGACAACCGATGGGGAAGAAAGGTTCTCGAGTGGCAGCCTCGTACCAGAAGGCCGGAGGGAGTGACGACCTGGTAAGACATTCAGGATGTTGATGGATGCAGGTGGCTCAAGACCCTACTTTGTGGCATTCCTTGGGGGAGGCCTATGTTCAGCAGTTGACTTGTGAAGGGCTGTAATGATAATGTGCTAGAGTAACCGACATAGTCCAACGGATTAGTAAGCGGAAGTTGTAGTGGGCCGGCTACATAGCTTGAAGTATCGGCAAACGATGGCGAAAAAAGGTTCTAGGGTGATAGCCTAGTGCCGGAGCGAAGTGTAGGGTGAAGGGTAGGGACCCTTCTTGGCCGAAAATTGGTTGGCGGTGGAGTCAGAGACCAGATCCGCTGCTGGGGTCGGGAAAGCTAGTGCTTCCGAGTGCCCGTTTTTCCTGGTCTCATGACGTCCGCGTCGGAAGTCGATGCAGGTGGCTCAGGACAGTACTTTGTGGCATTTCTTGGGGGAGGATATTCTGTAATGGACTTGCAAAGATCTGCAAATGACGATGATGCTGAAGATGATGTAATGTATTATGTACGAGTACATGCGTATATTCCATCACTTTTATTTAATATATATTACTAAAAGATACTGAAAATACTACATTAGTGAACACTTGCGAAGTAACAACAAAGTTGTTTTGAGCTCTAACATAACGAAAATGATTTACATTGGAATTCAAGATCAATAGCGGCATATATATAGAAGGTTCAAGATAATAGCTTCCCTAGGGGACAATTCAGGCTCTATGTGTCGTATTTAACCTTTAAACAATTCATAGACAAAAGAAACCCCGAGTTTGACAGATTTCAGGGTTTGGTTGCTGACTGTCCGAATTTCGTCAACCAAACAATCACCTAGCTTTTGATTTCATATCATGAAACATACATTGGAAGAATTTTAGAAAAAAAAACCAACATAAAAGTTAAATTAGCTTTAGCTTTAGTTTATCTGCGACACTGCTTGCTTGTCCGCTTTTCTTCTGTAACAAATTTCTTTTTTGCTGCCGTCAAATGATTCGTACAAGTACTAGAATCGAAATACACAATTTTTACAAAGTTGTAATACACTATGTAAGTACTTTGTATTTATAAGAGATAATTAAAAAAAATACAAAGTACAAACAAAGTAAACATATAAAATAATTTTCTAATAATAACCCGCATGAAATTCTATTCAGGTAGGATATACCGTATGGTGGTGGTGTAAGAATATCTACTACCCCATATCATCCCGTAAGTGTTGTAAGGGGAGAGAGGGAAACAAATCAGGAGATGGGCAGCAGCGTCTTCCTTAATAACGACTAAAAATAAAAACTGCGTTTGCAAACCCGCTCGCCAAGCGTGGCATCTATGACAAAAATCCTCGCACCCCTATGAGGCAATCTATGGGGAGGCCTATGTTCAGCAGTGGACTTTAATAGGCTGTAACCATAACGTTAGGGGATTCTTCAGTAGTTGTTTATGGAAGACAAGAAAGATTGATTCAACATTTAAACTCTTGGTAAATGTTAACATGATGGATTACGGGGGACTGTTCACCCATCGACTATGAATTCCAGTGTTAGTTAATTAAAGTCAAAATAATTTTAGGCAAAATTGACTTTTTCTTAATTTTTTTTTCTTAATTAAACTTTTCTTAATTAAATTGAAAAGCACTTTCTGTACGTCAAGGAAGTTACGTCTTTGCTTCAACGAGTTCTTCTGCGGGAAACCTCGTGTGAAAAAGCGACACAAGCTTACAAACTTATTTCTTAGAAATATAGATCTCATAAAGATTTCCTCAAGAGATTGTCCCCTTGACGGCCGAATACATGGTAAATGAATACTTAAAATTGTAATTGACAATTTCATTGATGCCGATGGTAGACTCCTTTTGACCACCCTCGTACCTGTTTTCGCCACCAAATAGCAGTGCTTGTACTGTTGTGTTCCTCTCTGAAGGGTAAAAGTTACAGCCTATATACGTCTCACTGCTGGGGGCACAGGCCTCCTCTCATTTCTGAGAGGGTTTTAGGGCAAGGAAATGTCCGCCGCACTGCCCCAATGCGTGTTGGCTGACTTCACATGTCTTCGAATTCGAAATATTTTTTTGATTTCTCAGACATGCAGGTTTCCTCACGATGTTTTCCTTCACCGCCGAGCGCGTGGTAAATCAGCACTTAAAGTTGAAATTAACAATTTCATTGGTGTCGGCGGGGATCGAACCCGGGTTGCTCGCGTACTGTGTAACTTACAGCGAGCGCTAACCATCTGAGCTACCACGGCTTTGAAGGGTATGGAGAACCAATACCGGCTGTGGGGCATTCCATCTTAGTCCTAAAAGTTACAACTTATCTGTAGCCTTTCTTGTTTGAAGTAGCCGCAAGAGTCAATAGACATCAGTACTCGATTACTATCAGGTGGACTGTAAGTGGTAACGCCAGTTAACAATTTAATTTATAAATCTAATAAAATACTTGGTACATATCTTTAACCCCTCCCTTCCCTAATCCTTCCTATATGCACGTACAGCCGTTGAAGGCGACGCAAGCGCCACGCAGCGGCAATTAGTTGCAATCGATTAATAACCGCAACCGCGCGAGGGACATTACGTCCTTCGATCTCCTCTTTAATATTTATTATCACCGGACATTGAGTCCTAGTAATTTCGCGAATGTGACGCGCCTTCCGCGATTACAATAAGTCGAGAGTTAAGGAGTGTGTGACATCCTAGAACTGATCTAAGAGTGCGTGCGCCGATCCACGTGGCGGACCTGCTGTGTTAGCTGATACTCTGGGAGGAAGGCGAGGCAGTCCCTCACAAGGTTAGTGCGTGCATTCCACTCTCATCCACTTTCCTTGCTCTGCTTGTTGTATGTACCAATATAGTCCACAAATCTTTATCGAAGAAACCCACGTTACTGGCGCGTCCAGTAAATTTATTCGCTACTTCAGTTTTATAAAAGAAAATGCCGGTGGAGATCGATCTAAGCTTGCTCTATCACTCGAAAGTTTTAAGGCTCGCACTTCCTCCTGAGTCTTCAGAAAAAAGTAGTTAGAGAGAAAAATATGACATCTTTCATTATAATTTAATTAATTGATTGAAGCCTATCAAAAGTCCAGCCAATTTCCTCCATATTATTATTGCCTTAAATTAGTAAATATAGGGTTGGCAAACGAAGTTTCTTACTATTTTAGTTGTCATCAAAAAGTTGCTGCTGCCTATCTGCTGTTTCAGATTTCCTCTGCCACCTCATACGACAACCACGGGATGATAAAGAGTGCTGGATTCCTTACGCCGCCACTACACTCACACGTAAGTATCAGCGGATTGGTATTTACCACGAAGTAAGAAAATAACAACGCTTCCTTTTGTTATATCATAGATTTAAAACTATTGACCCACTTCGAGTTATCTTATTGCAGTTGCGGTTAATCTATGCAAAATGTCTAGATTAACCGAATAAAATTGAAGTGTCTGTTTGTAATATCAAAATAACAGCCTTTTACTAAATACATATGAAAGTTTATACGGTACTTATAACAAAAAAAAAATTAAAACCCTAAATTGAACGCGGGCGAAGTTGCGGGGAACAGCTAGTTAGTATTATATTTCCATGGTCTATGCATTCTTATAGTATAATTATTCTAATTACATACGTTCTAATTACTTCTTATAAAATTATTAAATTGATGGCAAGGTATTATTTCTATAGAGCCGTAATGATTTCTTATGTTCACGCGAACACTACACATTATTTCAATAAAACTAGTTTTTACGGATTTTATCGCGTACATATTAACTTATTTTGTATTCCCGAAGTTTCGAGTACTTTACAGCATCCATGGTCACGCACATGGAACTAGTTGCCCATTACGTATGTCAATTACAATTTTGAACCCGTGAAACATCGGGAATACAAAATAAGTTTTTTTTTTCTTTATTTATTTAGGGATTTTTATTTCTTAATATGTCAATCCCATTATAACTAACTTAAAATCTATACATTTACTATTAATCTGCACATACTCAATGCAATATCCGAGGTGGGAGCATGTAGAATACCTTGCGCAATACCCATATTGTACATTTATCTTATAGGTCCTTACAAATAATTCCTTGCCCCTCAGTTCCGCTCACATTCCATTAAAAATTGATGTAAGTCTTCTATTACTCCACACGTTTCACAATTAGGTGAATCAGTTCTTTTCATCAGATAAGAATTTTTTTTTGATGGAATGTGACCTGTTCTTATTCTAAACAGTATTTTAATAATATTTCTATTTAATTTCGTGTCTATAAACCAGAGTATTCGGGGCGACTCACTCTGTATCGTTTTGTACCAAATACCTTTCGTTTTGGAGCGTACATTGAAAAATTCTTTCCATTCGATATAACATGAATTTTTGAATTTTGGCAGTACTTCTGAGTAACAAGGGTTAATATTATACTCTACACCATTTACACAAGCAGAATTCGCTAATCTATCTGCCTCCTCATTACCCAATAGACCAATGTGTGATGGAATCCATTGCACTCTTGCACAGATATCGCGTAGACTGAACTGATATAATTGGGAAAGTATGGTATGAGCCAAATGTTGGATAGCAGTTTTGCTGTCCGAGTATAATTATAACAATTTTGTTCCAGTTATAGCTTGCGCATACCTTAGGGCTTCGGATATTGCAATGAGTTCATGGATCATAATACAAACGTCATTAGTAACTTTATAACATCTAGAAACTGCTCGAGATGAGTCGAAATAAAGCTGCTCCTTGCAACTTAGCACTCTTTGATCCGTCTGTGTAGATTTTATGCCAATCGTGATATTTATACAAAATAAGTTAATATACGCGATAAAATCAGTGAAAACGAGTTTTTTTTTATAGAGCCGTGTTAGCTAAGAAGCTAAGTGTATGTTGTAAATTTCACGGTTCGCTAGCAACCCGGATTTGATCCCCGCTATTTGAATTTTAAGTGCTGATTTACCACGTGCGGTGAAGGAAAACATCGTGAAGAAACCTGCATGACCAAGAAATAAAAATTTAGGGTTCATGTGAAGTCCGCCAGTATATTCTGGAGCAGCTCGGCGGAAATGAGAGAAGGCTTATGCCCAGCTGTGGGACGTATAAATACCGTAACTTAATTTTAATTTTAAATCTATATACAACATTTTCTTCACAAGAATTTTTCTTATATTGTGTACTCGCATTAAAGTAAGTAAGTAATAATTGTTTAAATACTTTCTTACATAATAGGTTACAACTCACAATTGATTGGTAATACAGCGACTTCAATAACAATCATACATGAAGTTAAATCCTTTGAGAATAAAGTCCAAGTACGCTGACAGAATTTAAGGTATTAGACAGGAATTCAGACGGACCAAAACAAATGAACTTATATATTATTAACAATTGGCATAGAAACCGAACACATAGTTTTTTTAAACTGAAGTAACAACCCGAAGTTCATTGTCACCTCCGATAACTAAGATGGAATGCCTTACAGCCTGTAATTAAAGTGGGTCCTTCAGACCGGAACACAGCAGTGCAAGATCTGCTTCTTGGTCGCAAAATAGGTGAGAGGATCGTACATACACAGATGGAATCCTTGGCAGAAAAATAAGTACACCTAGATGATGGACTGCTCAAAATACCATTAAAATAAATGCCTAATCAATATCGCGTGTTGACGGTAAGGTAAGAGGATCCATCGTCTCATTTCATCCCGTCGATGTATCAAGAGGCGGCAATGGAAAAATATACTTTTTATTTTTGTACTTTTAGAGATACTTTTTTAGCGTGTAAGTTGGTAATATTAACATTAACAACGCATTTTGTGTTCTGACGTTATTAGGGGTAACTGTTCTTACTCGTATGTCTATCTTCTATATCATATTATCTCTAGTTTAAAATAATAATGTACGACTATAGTAAAACACATGGGCCTTATGGAGTTATTACATAAAACGTCTTTGATACGTCATACGAATTATACTATTGATTTGGAGCTTTAGGCCGTACATTATATGTGATTTAAGCCATACTTAAGAAATGGAACCCATAATTAAGTTCGCGACTATACGATACGTACAAAGTGTATAATCACTAGATTTTATATACGTACTCGTATATGTATGTTGATAGTGCTCTGTTCGGTCACCGTACAGGATATTTTAAATGCTTAAAATAATAAAAAAAATCCTGTCACTCCTTTGGACAAATTTACATTTAAAATAACCGCGTATGTTCCAGTGACTTGCAAATTTTCTAGTCATAATAAATAGATACATTCTTACGTTGTAGAGCCACGCTGCTGCTATTGTGGTTGTAGCACGAATGGGTCGGCTCGACCGGGGCAGGGCCACGCTCTTACATAATACCAGCGTAAAATAGCAGCTTAAAGCTGCTGTATTTCGTATGGTGAGTCTAGAGAACTGGAGACCCTCTTTTGCTGGAAACGAGGCATCCCATCTAAGTCTTTAGGGGTGACAACGCATCTGCATTTTGATTCTTAATCGAGAATAAATGTAGATGTCTTTGGACCACAGCATCCATTTACCATCAGGTAATTTGTGTGCTCGTTTGTCACCCTTATTTTATAAAAGAAAGACAGTTTGATAGCGCAATGGTTAGCGTTGTTAGCGTTAATGGTAGCGTGGTTAGCGTTTGGCTGCAGCACTGCAGGCTGCGGGTTTAATTCCCGTACTTATTTGTAAGACCCACTAATAACTCTCCAGGCGTTGGGTGTTTGTCTAAATATCTCAAAAATACAGCAGTACATTCCAGTGTGGGGATAACATTAAACAAAACAAAATAAATAAATTTAATGACAAATTATGCATGGCTTCATTCAAATAATTGATTCGGGTCGGAATGTTTGACGTCTGCATTTTATGTATGTAAAATACCTTACCACTTTACTGGTAAAAAGTATTTCACTGAATTTGATAACATAATAAGCTCCAACAATGTATAAATTTAAATGCAAACTAAACAATAAAATTAAAGTTGTCGTTTATTTTATTGTTTGACAACCAAATTGATATAAAAATACATAATTTATTAAAAACATGAAACTAACCTTCGCCTTTAAATTCCCAAAAGGAATTTTGTCGAGCAGTTCCATTTTCCAACATAGTTTTGCGTTAATAAAAACTTAGTCTACCACTCCCGCGCGAATCCGAAAACGGTTTAACAATGAGTTTTAAGTATTTCCGTGCTTAACATCGTTGATACTTCATTGTCAGTGTCAAAAGGTCAGTACAATAGCAGAAAACGCGGCATTTCATTATTTTTTATTTTTTATAGCATAGGGTGAAAAACGAGCACACAGTCCACCTGATGGTAAGTGGATGCTGTGGCCCATAGACATCTACATTTATCCTCAATTAAGTATCAAAATGCAGATGCGTTGTCATCCCCTTAGGACTGAGATGGAATGCCGCGTTTCCAGTATAAAGGATCTCCGTTTCTCTACACTCACCATACTAAACACAGCAGCGTTAAGCTGCAATTTTACGCTGGTATTCTGTGAGAGTGTGGTCCTACCCCGGTCGAACCGACCCATTGGTGCTACAACCATAAAATAAAATACCATTTTCGTAAACTAAAATAGCATATTTAGTAGCATAAAATTTTGTTACTTTTAAGAATATCCGTATATTCCTAAAAGTAGCAAAATTAAAAAAAAAACATGAGCGCAGTCCACACGTGGTGGAAGTAAAATCTTTAAATGAAGTGAAACAAAATAAAAATATTTAACGGCAAATAATTTATATAATATGATAATTTTAACCACAAGGATGGCATAAAAAAAAGATAAAAGTTTAATTTTCGTGTACTAAAACAAAAAAAAAAAATTCGAGTAATATTGTTTTGTAATAGCGCCATCTACTTCATTCTATAGGTAAAGTCATTTTATTGAATAAAAATTGATTGACGCTTAATGTAACACGTAAAATAGACGGTCTAAAGACGACTAATTTAATACAATATTCTATCTCATTCTCTCGCAGGCTTAATCCTGTAAATGTATGTTTGTCTCTTTTTAGTGTCGTTTTTCGTTTCATCGAGGTTCAAATCATAACGATTTTAAAGATGTTTTCACTTCAAAAAGTTTAAAATGTGTAAAAAATTCAAGTATACAGCACTAACGTTTTTACGTGGTAGAGTCATGCTGCAGCTATATTAGTAGTATAGTTGTAGCACGAATAGGTCGGCTCGACCGGGGGAGGACCACGCTCTCACAGGATACCAGCATAAAATAGCAGCTTAACGCTGCTGTGTTTCGTATGGTTAGCGTAGCGAACCGGAGACCCTTTTTACTGGAAATGAGGCATTCCATCTTAGTCCTCACGGGTGGCAACGCATCTGCATTTTGATTCGTAATCGAGGATAGATGTAGATGTCTATGGGCCGCAGCAACCACCTACCATTAGGTGGACTGTGTGGTCGTTCGTCACCCTTATCCTATAAAAAAAAAACTGAGGCATTGTTTTTTGTATTAATATAATACTCTAGAAACTGATTGACTTTTATTTTATAACTAACTTCTCAATTAAATGACATTGTGTACTAAAAACTTTCACCTCAGTCCCAACTAGCGACATCTGGTGAGCGTAAGATTATTAGCCGTTATATGGGGTATTAAACTCGTAATACCATTTTCCTTCAGTTGCCAGGTGGATAATGCACCCTTATCTTATAAACGTTACAATTTACAATTTGTAATTACGATTTGCATTTCACATTTGTAAATAATGTTATTCAATTAAAATTTAAAAATTACTTTATTATTATGGTGGTAAATTCACTAATTTCTAGATTTGTAGTTGTTTCGTCAAAATCCCTTCAGTAGTTTCATACGTTATTGCGTACAGAGATTCAGACCAACAAAAATAAAAATAAAATATTATTATGGCTTCTATAACAACGCAATTGAAATTAAAAAAAATTGGTAGTAAGTTTAGAGATATAGATAAAGATATAGATATGGGTATAGATATAGATACAAATATAGGTAGATAGATAAAGAACTTAACCACTTCTTTTTCGCTTAATTAATTCATTATTCAATGACGGAATAAGCATCGACTGAGTGATTCTACATTTAATTATAAATTATAATTGAAGGGCATGTTAATTAATATATTACGTGAAATAAATAGTTAGACGAAACTGAACCTAAAGGCGAAATATATCCGTTTTTATACTGAAATTATGAATATGATAAAGTAAACCATGATTAAATAAACTAATAAGCAAAACATACGATACACATATATCGTGAAATTGTTTAAGAACCTACAACCTCATCTGTGTGCGTTATAAACCACCAAAAGAAGCGGTAAAATTATCTCAACGTGGCGACTGACATGAGCATTTGCTCGATATGAACATTGAGAATTTGTTCGTTAAGAGCAAATGCTCGTGACACCTGAATCTTCGCGACGAATATATGCTTGACTGTGCTCCAGCAGTTGCAGTCAAAATGGCGGACGTAGAGGTAGTGTGTGCTGCGTTCCTTTTACTCCGTTATTGTTACTTAAAGAAGAAAAGAAAGCGTATTTTGGACAACAAATTTATTCAAAATGAGAAATAAAGATGGCGAATTGAACAAAAATTGTTTTTTCCTGACTCCACTGCATTTTAACAAACGCAAAAATACCACTACACAAACAGAGCAACGAGCACACTCTCGGCGGTGATCGCGCTAGCGACTGACTTGTAATGTAACATTCAAAGGGATTCGCCAAAAAAACCAACAGCCGGGTGTGCGCGTAAATTTCACAGCACGCGAGCAATGCCGGTTTACCAAGAGCCCGGTGGTAAAGGCAAAACTGAGGATTAAAAATATTTAGAAAACGTTTAAAGTCCGCCAACATACACTGATGCAGCGGAAGACGGCCTATGTGGATCTATACATCCCTCTTTGAGAAGGCATGTGCTCTTATATAGGCTTTACCTTACTTTAAAATAATCCAGACCGGTGGATAGAGACTACGTTATAACTGCGAGACATATAGTAATAACGATAGTCACTTTGTCTGCTAATATTTAAATTCGGCTCTTTATGGGAGAAGTACATATATCAGTGGTTGTATCTGTGGATGGTTAACGGGCTTATTAAAGATGTAGATTAAAATTTACATGTTTAAATTTTGTGAGTGAGGTTGTCAAGCGAATAGTAGAGGAGCCCAATAGGGGATTTTGGGATTTACTGAAGCCCGACAGATTAATATAATACCTTGCACCCTTTTGAGTACCTCCACCATATATAAGTCCTTTATGTAAAAAAAATGGTCGCTAGAAATACTCCAGCGCGTCAGATTAAGGTTAGGTGGGTTAATTACATGCTGAAACGTGTGAATTTCAATAATCTGACGATTTGAGCGTGACGTAAGGGAGTGAAAGGGTTACAAAATTGCAAAAAAAGTCGCCTCGACATTATCGAGAGCGGTCGAATTTTATTTTTATTTTAAAGGAAATAATTCTAGGATAAGAGGAAATATATAATCTGCCGATTTTCAAAAGCCGATTTAACAAAATTCGTCAATAAAATTAGTGCGTGCAGTTGCAGTGAAGCACGTCTCTCTAGTTTCTGTGATGTTAATGCTGTTAGCCTATGCGACTCTTACAGCTTCATGGGACTCAGGGCTATAAAAGGGGAGGAGGGGGGAATTGATAATCTAGGTGTGGGATTTATTGTGCTCAGTGATCACATTATCGTTACATCAACATCAAATACTCCTCGATGTCGCCGAAAATCACAACATGACATGGGTGAGTTGTCTAACCGCGCTCTGAAGGCTAATTCGTATCGTTCGATGTTCTGGGCGGTGAGAACCGCCCAGGAACGTGGGTGTACGGTGTGTACGCGATGTGGAGGGATGCCCGGCGCGCCCGTCTGCGGACTCACTGCGTCCTATCCGTTGACCTAGTTGTGCTTGTGTTGCTAGGTGTGTGTGTAGTGTTGGAGTGTGATGGCCCGGCGACATTTGGGTCGTCGTAGTCTAACGGAATCGGGTTTTCAATTAAAACGTTACGAGGTCTCCGGAGGGAGGCCGTGACGTTTGGAGTCGGAACGTAGGTGACTGCGTTTACCACCAACGGGTTAGGGTGTGCTTCGGCGCTCTCGAAGTAGCACTGAGACATTTCCTTAAAATATTCCGAGATTGTCGGGAGTTGGCAAACTCTGTGAAGATCGGAGTTTCGCTGGTACCAACGAGCTCCGGTGGCTTTTTGAATGAAGCTATTTTGGACAACTTGGAGGCTGTTCAAATTAGTTTCAGACGCGTGGGCGAAAGCTACGCTAGCGTATGACATGACAGATCTTATGCATGTTTTGTAGAGATGGAGCTTGTGTCTTAAGAACAACTTGCTCTTGCTGTTAACTAGCGGGTGAAGGCGGCTAGCGATTAATTTGGCACAGTTGCGGACATTGCGAATGTGTTTAGCAAAGGTCATACCGTGGTCAAAAGTGAACTCTAGGTATTTGGCCGTTGATTGCCAGGGGATCTGGCGGCCGTATAGGTTGACCGTGCTCAACGATTTTTCGGGATTTAATTGACGGTTGAGAGCGGGACGCCTTTGAAAGTATATTGCTACACTTTTCTCAGGATTCACTTCGATTCTCCATAAGCGGAACCAATCGCCTAAGCGGTTGACGGCTGTTTGGGCGAGTATACTTTTATTATAATGAGCGACGAAAAGTTCCGTGTCGTCGGTGAAGAGAGCAGTATTAACTACTGGGTCTTTCGGGATGTCACTCGTGAAGAGTGTGAAGAGGAGTGGGGAGAGGACTGAACCCTGAGGGACTCCGGCCTTTAGGAGGCGTTTCGAGGATCGAATGCCATCTATTCGATAGCGAAAATGGTGGTTGGCAATTAAGGCTCTGATGATGTGGATTAGCCTGTCAGGCACATTGAGTTTATACAGCTTGTAAAGTAAGCCGTCGTGCCAGACTTTGTCAAACGCTTTTGCGACATCGAAGAAGAGTGCATCAGAGTTAGTGGCCTAGAACTTCTTTTTGGGACGTTGAAGCCTTTGAGAACGTACTCTGTGAGGCGGTGTAACTGGTTTGTGCACGAGTGTTCGGGTTTGAAGCCGAACTGATCGTCTGGAAGAAGTATGTTTGTGAAAACGTATTTACGGAGGCGATTCAAAATGAGTCTCTCGTAAACTTTCCCCAGTATGCTGAGTAGATTGATTGGCCTGTAGCTAGAGACTAAGTTGCGCGGTTTCCCTAGTTTCGGGATTCCTATTACGTCTGCCTCTTTCCATGCATCCGGGAAGGAGCAGCTGGAAAGAAGAGCATTGAATATGCCTACTAGGAAGCAAACGAGCAGTGCGGAGAAAGATTTCAGTACCCTGTTGCTAATGCCATCGGGGCCGGGTGCTGATTTCCTTTTAAGGCTTTTAATTACTTCTGTGACTTCATCGGCAGTCACATGATCTAAGGAGTCGCCCGTATGTGGTGTTGCTGACTTACGCGCCACCTCCGCTTCTACCTCTAGGAGGTGAGCGGGATCTGTGGGTTCGCTGGAGGGAGTGCATTGGCTCTCTAAACTGTCCGCGAGGCATTCGGCCTTTTCAGAGTCGTCAAAGGCGAGATCGGGGTTTCTGGGCTAATGAGAGCCAGCATAGGTGAGGATTGTTCTGCTTTCAGAGCTCGGATCAACTGCCAGAAGGCAGTATGAGATGGCTCGATGTCTACCAGCAGGTTATGCTACTTATCGCTTCTAAACTCTTTAATGCGCTGTTTCACCTCGTTTTGGAGGTAGCGCAGACGAAATTTGTTCTCCAGCTATTATGACACTGGAGCTTAGCTTAAGTAACACTGTGAGGTCAGATTCAATTATGCGTTTCAGCGGCTGAAGATACGCCGAAACTATAGTGAGTGGCGAATGGCCTGAGAGGGCTACTTTACATACAGAAACTTCTATGTTAGTTAACGGAGGGGCGTCGATCGGTACGCAGTGCAAGGACCTTTCGTAGTAGATCAAGGTGCGGCCTGCATGGCTGGTCAACCTATCATTTCTAACCAAGGTGTAGTTTGCGATCTTAGGATCGCGATGGCTAGTTTCAAAAAAGTCTCTTGCACTAACATTACGTCTACATCGTAGTTGCGCAGGAAGAGCGCGATCTTGTCTGTTTGGTCTCTGAGGCCGTTCGCGTTAAAGAACTTGACAGTCAGAAAGCGTGGTTTAGTTCTACCGAGATTTTGTGCTGCCATTCTGGCATTTAGAAGAGGTGTTTAGGTGCACTGGAAAGACCAGATAGCGTCGATAAGTCCTATGTGCTCAATCGTAGCGTTGAGCTTGTCCTGAGGTGAAGTGGCTCCGCGGACTAAGCGAGAAGTCGGCGGCGAAGGAGGACGAGCCTTGTGGGAAAGGCTTCGGTTTTGGGGCCTGGGGAGGGGGCACTGGCCGTGAGGTGACTAGTGCCGGCGGTTTCACCCAAGCGTTGGGTTTTGGCGCGGAAGGCGCGGGAAGGTTAGCACCTTGTTCGGCCGCCCCGGCGACTGGGGCGGGTTTGGTAGCGATTCGAGGCGAGGGTGTGGGCACCGAAGACGGGGCGGGTTTGAGGGCAGGCAGCCGAGAGTGACACACACTGGCTTGACTCCGCGCTGCTTCCTTCGCGGCGCTTTGGAACACCCGCGATAATTCGCTGGGTGTTCTTCTTCGCGGCAATTGACGCAGCTCGGGGGTTCAACCGTCTCGGGCGTGCGAGGGCAGTCAGTAGTACCGTGGTCACCTAGGCACTTGACGCACCTAGGCCTGGCGTAACAATTTCTGGCCGGGTGCCCGTACAATTGACATCGGTGGCACTGACTAACGATGCCCCTATTTCGGGGGGCTTCAACTGCAATCCCCGTGAGGTTGCAGATGCGCCGGACGTTAAAAATCTCTTTGCCTTCCGGAGACAGGTCCAGGGTGACAAGGCACAGATCTAAAATTCGTTTCTTATCGGTCTGGTGGTGCATTCTATGCACCTCACGGACCGGGAGATTTTGGGCATTTAGATCGTCTAGAATGTGGACAGTCTCGAGCTCCTTGGGGAGGCCTCGGATGACCACGCGCAGGCTATGTTCCTCAGGGAGGGCGTACGTATAAAAGCTGACTTGTTGGGCGCGCAGGTGGTTTATCACGCTGCAAAAATCGTCAGTCGTATTTACAAAAATTCGAATACCCTGACCAGCGTTTTGCACCTTTGGGCACTTTTTTAGAGTTCAACCAATTGGAAAGGTTTTTTTTCTACGTTCAGCATATACCCATTCGCTGCGGGCTTGGCCGCAGGTGTAGGGGTTGCATGCCGCGGTGGCTGGCTTTTTTGTCGGAGTGGCGGTGGGGGATGAGGGGGTTGAGTTAGGCTCGGCTGCCTTTTAGGGGCTACGCGTTTGCGCTTTTTGCCCTGGACGAGGGTGAAGCCTTCGTCTTCGGGCTTGTGCGGGACGCGCGTTTCGGTCTCCATGCCGGAGCCTGATTCGGCATTCGAGAAGAGCGGAGACGGGCCGCGGGCGGACATCGCGGAAGGCGTGGGGGACGCGGCGTGATAAATTGTGTCTATGGACACAGGAGTTGTAGGTCCGGTGCTCGGCGACAAGGGGTCGTCGATCCGCACCGTCAGACGGTCGATAGGGGGCCAGACACGCTGGGTGGATGGACCGGCTAGAGGTGCGGACTCGAGCGCGGACTTGGGCGCGGGATGGGTGTTGCGCTGTGCAATAAACACAGCCCAAATGTCGGGGCAGGCTCGGCTAAAAAAAGTCGGCTAGTTCGTCGGTTGTAAACGACGCCATCTTGTTAACCATGCTAACACAGCACAGATGGGTACCAAGGTGTGTGCTTAAAACAAACACCTACGCTCCCCCCACCGGTGAAAGGGTATACATCATAATATAACTTTTTTTTCTTTATATCATCTAATCTTCAAAATCCAATAGGTCCCCATGACGCTCGAGTAAATGCCCATTTAGCATCGTGGGCGCCCCTACTTAAGCGCACAAATCAAAAGTTAAAGTTACAGCATATATACGTCCCATTTCTGGGCGCAGGCTTCCTCTCATTACTGATAGGGTATTAGGGAAAGGGAGTGTCCAACGCGCTGCCCCAATTCGTTTTGGTGTACTTCACATGCCTTCGAAATATTTTTTTATATCTTAGTATTGCAATTCCTCACGATTTTGCCCTGCATTGCTAAGTACCTGGTAAATCAACACGTAAATTGCAATTAACATTTTCATTGGTACCGGCGGTTTCCTGGCTAAATGGAAATTTTCGCTCATCACAGAGTACTAGATATATAAGCAATTATATATATATATATATATATATATATATATATATATATAAAGCCTATAATATGATACACAGGCTAGGCGCATGTACGTTTTCCCATATCGTATGTTATAGTGAATACTTTTCGATGTTGCTATTATTAGTTCCGTTTAGACCTTAATGACCATGTGTGGGAAACTCTAAAAATGAGAATTTTAATAAAGAGTAATAGCCAAATTCAAAGAAATAAAAAGACTAAAAAAAATTCCACATAATAGCTTCTCAAGTCCGTACTAAGACTTTCCCAATTTCATACTTTTATTAAAAGTTTAATTTATATATCTTAAGTTCACATTTTTGATTGTTGTACATTTATATTTTCTAAATTTTACACTGTAGTGCCCTTCTCTTTAGTAATATAGTTTTCTTTTTATTCATTTAAAAAAAAAATATTCTTAAAAACTTTTGCTTGCTATGTAGTTATTTAGTTTATGTCTAATTTTATTCTGCTTTAATTGATAGTTTAGTTGTTACTTTTTAGTTACTTAGTATTGATTTTATTACGTAAACAGTCAACTGGTGGGAAAATGATCTATTATTATTTAGGTAATTGTTTTCTGTGTTCATATATTTATTAAGACCACATCTTAATATTTATTTCATTTTATATATTTTTATATAGTATATATTAAACAATTAACATATCATATCTGACACTGACTCTTTTTATTCTATTGAGTGAGATGGTTATTTTGTATCCTTCGATGATAAGTTAAATTATAGTGTACTATTTATGTAGCCAATTGAATAACATTTTTTACTCTTGTGATAAAACGTTAAAAGTTTGCCATATTAACGTATAAAGCATTCCGAGACACTTTTCTGAGCTAGAAACATCATTCTCTAAAAATAATATTCACGCTATCTTGGTTTCAGAAACTTGGCTAAAACCGTCTTTAAATTCGGCATTATATCCTCTTCCTGGCTTTGTGTTTATTTGGAATGATCGCATAGATAAAGGAAAAGGTGGATTTGCAATATATCTCAACGCTTCAATTTCTCACAAAATTATATTAGCATCACCTTCTCCTCACGCTGCTTCCGCTGAATTCCTGTTTGTTGAAATCGATGTCAAGGGCACAAGGATGCTTCTTGGAGCAGTGTATTATCTTCCTTTCTCTGTTACTTCGCCAATTTAGAAGTGGCTCTTGATAAAATTGGTTCTGAGTACGTTCACTGCATAATCATGGGGGATTTCAACACGGATTTACTGAAAAATTCTGTCCGGTCTCAAAACCTCAAAACAATCATTGTGCCAGTTGATCTTAACATTCTTCCTTTAAATGCAACTCACCATAATATTGACACTGATGACTATCTGATTTATCTCATTATCTATCGTATGGGCAACTTCTAGCGCCAGGTTTTTCCCACCATGAGCTTAATTATGCTTCATACAATCTTGAACCTCCCAAACATCGACCTACTGTACTATTTCTACATAATTTCAGGACAATTAATATAGACAAGCTTAAGAAAGACGCATCGATCATTGATTTTACCCCATTAGTAACTACATCCACCGTAGATGATAAAGTTACCATTTTTAATGACTTTATGCATGTTTTGTATGATAACCATGCTCCTGTACGTAAAGTCAAGTTGAAACGTCCACCAGCTCCCTGGATGACTGAAGAAGTACAGATGGCAATGATCAGACGAAATCGAGCTTTTTTTCCGGTTCAAGGGGAGGTCTGAAGAAAACTGGTTGTCCTTTAAGATGGCCAGAAATAGATGCAATCAGATGGTACGTTCTGCAAAACGCCGATATATCCATAGCAATATAAGTAATTCCTCGCCAGCTTATGTGTGGAAATTCCTCAGTTCTCTAGGTGTACGTTTTGAATCTTCATTTTGCTTCTGCTTCTGCATTGGACCTTTCAATACAATCTCAAGCAATTGCTTACATAGCTTCAATTCCGTCTCCTCACATACCAGTCTTTCTTTTTAACCCTGTTGATCAGGATGACATTAGAAAGACTCTTCTAGCAATCAAATGCAATATTGTCGGTTGTGATGATATAAGTAGGGTTATGATTGCCAATATATTAGAACACCTTCTCCCCGCAGTCACACACATTGTTTATTTTTCCCTGGGATCAGGTCAGTATCCGACATAGTGGAAAAAGGTTTTCGTAAGACCCCTCCCTAAAGTATCCAATCCTAAACTTCCTAGTTACTTCCATCCCATATCAATTTTACCTTTCCTATCAAAAGTTTTGGAAGACTGTGTTCATAAGCAAATCTCCAATTTCATAATATATAGACATAACCTGCTGAGTACTTTTCAGTCCGGGTTCCGTCCTGGTCTCAGCACCACAACTGCTTTACTTAAAATAACCGAGAAGATTAGAGAAAGTATGGAAAACAAGAAAGTTACAGTTGTGGTACTCGTTGACTTTTCTAACGCTTTTAACACAGTTGACCATGATATCCTTCTTGCTATCCTTTCCCATCTAAAGTTTGAACTGTCAGTCCTGGAGTGGCTCCCATATAATTTTCGCGGACATCAGCAGTCCGTCCACGTGGGGAAAATGACTTCACAGTGGGTTGGCCTTGTTTCTGGCGTACCGCAAGGCGGTATACTTTCCCCGTTAATCTTCTCTGTTTTTTTTTTTAACTCTATCACATCCAACATTGATTGTTCGTACCATCTGTATGCCGATGACCTACAAATGTATGTACAGTCTGATATTGGTGACATACATAATTCGATATACAAATTAAATACCAATCTCAAGTCCGTCCATGATTGGTTCATGCGCTTAGGAGTTTCTGTCAATCCTATGAAATGCCAAGCGATGGTTATAGGTAGCTCAAGGATACTTGCCAGAATTAATATTGCGAGGCTACCTTCCATCTATTATAATAATCGCTTGATACCGTTTTCTTGCTCAGTTAAAAATATTGGTCTCCATATTGATAGTACTCTGAGCTGGGGGGTCCATGTCTCTGAAACATATCGTAAAGTAGCTGGAGCTTTACATTCTCTCTATCGCTTAAAAAAATGTCTTTCCTTTAAGACTAAACTTATGTTAGTACAGCTACTTATACTACCGATTATTGATTGTGCAGACGTGTGCTACCCAGATTTAAAACAAAATCTTCTTAACAAGCTAGAGTGCCTTCTCAACAACTACCTGCATCAGATATATTTTCAGTCTTCGTAAGTTTGATCATATTTCTCACTATCTCTCGCCTTAAATGGCTCTCTATAAAACAAAGGCGTGTCTCTCCTCTATCTTAAGTGATACATCCACTCCTTCTTATCTCAAGGACAAATTTCAATACCTTTCCTCAACGCATGATAGAATTCTGCGTTCCTCGTTTAATTATAAATTAAATATCCCACTATATTTCACAAATTTCACCAGAAAATCCTTTACCATTCCGGCTGCACTTCACTGGAACTCCTTGCCCGAAGAAATTAGAAAAACACCTAATAAGACTGCATTTAAAAGATGGGTACGTGAATACTTTTTAATGACATCAGTCGTTAGTTAGTATGGTCAATGTTATCATTTGGTTACCTTTATTGTAAGTTTATGTTATATATCTATTTGTACTTAAAATATGTATAATTTATGTATATATATATATATATATATATATATATATATATTGAATTGAGAGTAAGGTTTTACTCTAGCAAAGCGTCGGATCTGTGGTGTCGTCGGAAAAGCGTACCATATATTTGCGACGAATTGCTAACGATCTGTTAATTAAATTTTCTTGTACTTTATGTTGTAACGCACGCATATTTGCGCCATCCATCAGGAGTGCATCTGGGATGATCCACTTTCGCCTACATCAGAAGTGGGACGAAGTTCCTCTTTCACTTACATATAATCTGCCGATCGTTCTTGAATGGAAGTATGCTGTCGGCGTGAGACGCCGTGGGCATATTATTTAACGTTGCTGCGGACCGATATTTGATGCGTGAGGGAAGTAAATTTGTCTTAAATATTGCTTTGAAAAAAATATGTTGTAGTAACAAGTGGTTAACTTTTTAATTGGTTGAGAGAAATGCCTGAAAGCCACGCTTATTTCATTTGACTAACCTGAGTCTATTTGGGTGTTTAATGACCCTGTTAAATTGTAGAGTTGCTTACTTCATTTTATTTTGTGTTATGACTATGTCAACAGCCATACCGTAGCCGTAGCTCAAAGTGCGGTGCGCGTGTTGTTTTGGTAGAGGTCTAGTTTAGTCGTTGTTGAGATGTAACGGGGATGACTGAACATAGAGATGAGTGCTCGTAAAAATAAAATGAAGTGTAGGTAGTATACATTTGTTGCGTAATGAACGATTAAAAAGGTTATGGCTCTTGGACATTTTATTTTGTGATGTAAAGTTTCATTTGAATTGATCTAGTTGAAGTAGAATTAAGTATTGAAGAAATTGCCGGAGGTATTTTCAAGCGTTTTTTTAGCTTATTATTACTTTTTAGTCGCATTGCACGAATTGGTGCGTAGTTGTAACTACGATTTACTTGTGATTCATTCAGCAGCGATGAACATCTGATGGTGTGGTGGAAGGCCTTTGTCTCGTATAGACTACTGTTGGTCGACTTGGAACGACCTGATAGTCGTTGTCTCTACAATAAATCGTACCACAAGAAGTGATGAAGATATAGTAACAGTTTGTTGCTAGTCATTGCGTCATTGTGATCACTGTGAGCATGTATGAGAAGGTACATATGTGGACGTAAAGGAGGCGTTTTATCACGAGTATTGGTAATGCCGCATATGTCAATGGAGAGTAAAAAATCCTACGCAACTTTTGCATTTTAATCCAGACCATCCAACCTCGGATATAGAGGGATGGAATAATGTATTAAAAATTATTGCACAAAATAAACGCTTAGATAGAAAATGATTTGATTTGTTAATAGCATTTACAATCGCTTTAAAAGATCATGCAGCTAATTGTCTTACCGAGCTTAAGTTTACTAAAATTGCATGTCCCTTAGGAAAGAAACCCGAGTTAAAGAAACTGCGTCTGAAACTGGTCTTCACTTATGATCCCTCATCAAGTAAATTACTAAAACAATCGTGCCTGATGAAGTTATTACTAGATTTGTTATCTCAGTTTTATGTTCATTGCGAAATATGATTTACATGGGGTACATTTTAAAGTTCGAAATGTTTAGCGATGTATCGGGGCAATGTTCAACTTTAGAATGCTATGAATTGAGAGAATGAGTGGCCTTTTTATGTTCTAATGTGTTGATGGGTATCGCAGTTTTGCTATGAATATTGTGTGGTCGACAGAATTGGTGTTTGATGTTGAGGGTTGACTTTGTATGAAAGTGGTCGAAAGGACAATGTCGTGCAGAACCATGCCGCTCGCGGCTGGTTGAAAGGACACATTCGTCCGGTCCAGGCTAATGAATGTTCGATGTTGAGGGTTGGATTTAGGTGAAGCTGGTCGAAGGGACAATGTCGTACCGGGCCATGCCGCGCGCGGCTGGTTGTAAGGACACATCCGTCTAGTCCAGGCTTATGAATTGTGGAGTTACACTGGTCGAAGGGACGCACTCGTCCGGTCCAGTCAGCTTGGTTGAACAGAATACAGCAGTATCGTCCGGGTCAGACCCGAGCGGTTGGTCGTAGGGACATACTAGTTTACAGCTGTATGTGGTGGCTTGAGAGAAAGGTGCCGTCCGGTCCATGCGTGGTCGAAGGGACGCACGCTTTCGATTATTGTATGAACGAGGATGTATATTTATAAGAGGGTATGTGTTGTTAAAGTGTATATCTTCTATCGATACTAATAGTGCCGTGCAAGCTGTCTAAAGAGCTGTATGTCTGTGTGTGCTTAGTGGAAAGAGCCAGTTGTCCGGTCCACGTTGTCATATGATATGATGGCTGGTCAAAAGGACGCCTTAGCTAGTGTTAGTTTGCATGTAGTCAAACGTAATTTCCTTGCGTATGTGTATGTGTGTGTGAATGTCAGTAAACCTATTCATGTCAGGATAGACGAGCGGAAGTAGTGGAGATTAATAGTGTTTGTTACAGGAATTCATAAATATAAACGCCCGAGGACGGTCGTATGTCAGGATTGGCCGTGTAGGCACGACTATAAAATATACTTATAGTCATAAAGTGTGTGTATGCGTATGTGTATGTGTGTGTGTGTGTATTTATATACGTTTATTTTTGGCACCTATCACATTATTTCCACACGTCCCGGGTTGACTGGGAGGCATTAAGTCCGCCTTTTGTAAACCTTTGAATTAAGGTGTACAATTACGAATAAATAAATAAAATAAGTTCGAAAATACACAACCGTAACAAACATACAAAATAGAACATAGAGTCGCATTCAGAACATCCTCCTTTTTTATAATCGGCTAAAAAAAGTTGCGTTTACAATAAGGTAAACCTTTTCCGCTCAATCACTGCGGAGCCCACAACCATTGTTACTCGTACTATAACTTTATTATAATTTTACTATAATGTTACTATAACCACAACTATTGTCTGGGAGTCCGCTACGCTCGCGCGTGTTTACAAGTCGCATGTTGTTCTTTAAAAAATTAAATAATTTTTAATACAACTTAATCCCGCTGCGTAACGCAGTCCACACGCGCCGTAAAAGTACGTTCGATATAAATTATCACTTTATAGTAATTTACTATTGACCAGCATATTTGTATTTATAGAATTCATTCGTTTCATATTGATCGCTGTTGTGCTTATGTTCGAAATAAAAGGAGAGTAGGATTTGGGTTTTTTATTGCATGCCGTAAGCGCTAAGTGCGCAGATATGTTCTACTAGGGCCTAAAAATTAAGATTCCAACTTTTGTCGCATGAAATCGTATCTAGCAATCATATTGTTTATACATATAAGTGATATAAAAAGCACATTGTCAGAAAGATAAATGATTGTTAAACTTATTAATTTTTTTTTAAATCGATTAATTGCTATTTTTACATAAAAAAAGAGGTTTTAGTGGCTTATGGTGTGGATTTATCAAGTCCGCATGGCTTCGTAAACACGACAACTTAAACTCTTCATCTATCATGTGGGAAGCCATTGAATGTAAATGGCAGTTTAATTTTGTTTAGTTTAGTTATAATTTTTTTTTTCGGCTGCGAAATGTTGAAATATTCGGTGTTTTAGCAGCCTTGTATGAATTTATTTTTTACTAAATAGAGACTGCTCAGTTAGTTCGGCGCAAGAGTAATTGTGTTCTGTGGTTCGGCGTCAATCGCCGTGGTTAGTGGACACTGTATCGGTTGTTTGCAGCGGCTCAAAAAGAACATCGGTCACGGCCCATACATGCTGTGACCTGGCTATAAAATATCGCGAACATGACTAGTGTATGGATTAATCCGTTACCCTAGGCGCAATCTCAATCCTACATTGAAAATATATTATTTAAAAGCCGAGCATCATAGAACGTTACAATTATGTATTTCGTCATTTTTGAGGTTTATGATGTAATAAGTCTGCAGCTATGACTACAACCTCAGCTAAAACCATTGATATGAAAACTATAGTAATATATACTTAACTATATAAGTCAATGGTTAAAACCACAAAAATGAATCACTAGCCTTTCTAATCTTTTCACTGTTATGTATCTATATCTAAGACACAGGTGCTTTGACTTTTGCTCACGCTTTGACAACCCTCATGTCATAATACCACAGACTACATAAAGAATCTCTATTAGAGATACTCATAATACGTTCCGTTCTAAGTATTAGTACATTCTATATTTACTGTCAATTGATGTTTGTCATCTAAAATTGATGTTTTTGATATTACACTAAAAAAATCTACAGTAAAATCTAGTATTTAAAAAAAGTTAACGCATAATGGTTGTGTTACTTTAGTGTTATGATGAGACGTGTACCACAGATAAAAACGGGACGGGTTTAGATGCGTTCAAAACCTGTAAAAGTAGTAAGGAAATGAGTTTTTTATTACAAAGCTATATTATTTTACCGGCTCCAACAAAATAAGCTGGACCCCGTAATTTAATATACACCTAAGTCACTATTTTTTGACGTATCAATCATTGGTGGTTGTTTCATATTTTGATCAGGTCGTATTTGACCGTTGTTCTTTCTTACATAGTTGATTATAATAATAATCAGAGATTTTTATTACAATATTTTAAAAGCACAGAATAAATAATAGTAGTACGTACTAAAAGTAAGTAGGATGTAATATTTATACTTAAATACGTCTTGGACTTTATGGAGTGACCTGAATGATGATATGATGATCATATGAGCATTATGAGTCGTGCACTTTTGGAATTTCCAAACGTTTTTTAAAATTGAATTTTAACATAAAATTATCGGAAAACTGGAAGTATAATAAGGTTATTAGTGAAAACTTGTGTGTATTTAAACGACTTTTAAAAAATCCGTATATTCATGTTATACGTAATTTTTTTAATGCGCTTAGAGCATGCCCAATTGAATGTACCAATATTTTATTTGGATCTCTCGGTAGAGAGTAATTGTGTTTTGTGATTTGAATTATAAGTTATATTGAATAACTTAAGTTATTACGTCTCTTCAACACTTTGAAATATTCAACACTTTGAATCAATCAAAAATCAAAAATTCAATTCAAATTTCAACACTTCGAATAATATATGCCTAATATGGGATATAAGAAATAAATTCTAACGACGGAGATGCTCATCAAAAATAAACTAATAAATCCATTACGGCTTGACTGCACGGTTGAGCAAGTACCTTAGAGGCGCTGCGCTTACCGGGAATCCCGCGGCGAGTGCAACGGTCGCACACGACGTAGTCCGCTACGTGTACCCGTCACGGAGTCATGGCGTGGGAACCCGCTTTAATTTAACAAGATAAATATTAAATATGATAAACATTTATTCATATTAACTATGTACTTCCAAATAAAATACTATCTTTCCTTTGAAAATGGAGGGACAAACGGGATGTTAGTAAATAAAAACTCTTGTTTTGAACCAACTTATATTTATTTAAAACAAATTAAACAACTACTTGTTATTAAATATTTAAGATTTAGCTATAGCTGAAAGTTATAAAATTAAAATAGACGAATAAAAATATTCCAACTAAAAATTGTAATGCAGTTTATGTAGGAAGATATTGCTTGGTAATATGATATCCTCAATTTCAGTGAGCTCTAAAAATAAAATATGTATTATCTAGCACACCAACCCACGCACTTTTTCTTCAAGTTCTAAGAGCAATTACATAAAGGGATTTTAAACACAATATTATTTGATATTAATTAATATCCAAGATTTTACAGTCAAAGATTATATGTCATAGTCAAGCACAAAATAATAATCACTGTTGCAATGTCTATTTTTTTGGTTTATTTGTGACTCACATGTTACAAAAAGGTCTTATTTATATACAAATAAAATTCAGTCTGTGATCAGCCTCATGAGCACACATATATTATGTAGTTACGCGGAAATAGCAATAAATATTTTTCAACAGATCAGCGAAAGAGGTGGTTTTCTTTATTATATATATATATATATATCTAACTAATCTGCTCGTTTTGAATAAATTGCAAAACTTAATAAACTTTTTGAGGCACTTTTAAACTTATTAGATATGTATCACAGTGATATGTGTGATATATTGGACGCTGGTTTCGTTAGATATTTATAATAGCTTAACCTAAAATTAAAATTTTAAACCTGGTACGACTTTGTAAAGTTATTTTTAGATAATACTTAGTATTATTATATATGAATCGACGGAATTCTCGGAACTCCAAAGTTATGCAGTATTCGATTATGAATGGAGCAGTATATATACCATACTATCATATAAAATATTATACTTAAGTACTGACTCACTCACAAGCTTACGATATTTAAAACCATCCTTATTTGTTCTCTTTAAAAATTATTTTATTATTTGTGCGATCTTTTTTTCGTAGATATTACATATCATATAAAATCTTTTATATTATAACATTATTCTCACCTTAATAAATCTTTCAGATTTTAAACAATGAACAACAGCAAATTAAAAATATTTTTGAAATGCAGTGCATATTAATACAAATGACGCGAACAACTGGAAATATGAACATTAAGGCATTTTTTAAGATATTATGATGATAATATAAGTGGCAGTAATCATGATGATTAGTCATTATTCAAGCACCCCATATATAAGTTTTATTGTATGGAGCTGCCTTGTAGCAGGGGATAATATTCACAAACAAATTTTTGTACTATTAAAATAGTCCCATCGGAGTACCGCCGAAAGTTGCATCAAACAGTCGAGAGCACTTGCATATAAAAAAATTGCAATGAGACGTAATAATTAGGGCACAGAAATGCATTTTATTTAAAATTTTAAAACTTAAGCTATTTGTACGCATTTTAATATTGTTTCTACTATTTTAATTTATAAGTAATATAATTAATTTTTATTCTAACCTACATTTCAAGTTGAAAGCTTAATAATGTTTAAAATTGTATACATATGTTTGTAGAAAAGCAAATAACTTAATATACGATACATAATATTAACATTCCAATACTACATTTTGTGTTCATTTCATTAAATATGTGTACCAATATATATGTATATTTTAAAGGCACACAAACAGCACAGAATTAATTTTTCCAACAAATTATAGATATACCTTATATACGCATCTGCCCTGAAACATATCTTCCCTTATTCTACAATTTTATTGTATCATATATTCCATCTTCTTCATCACAATCATCAGTCTCTAGTTAACGTTCTATTCAATCAAATTAAATTAATAAATCATTTATTTGTCATATGCTCAAAACCACATTTGGGAGCGTAAGCAGATTTACAGGTGCGTCTTGTTAGATAGGCCTTACCATCTTTAATAAAATCACCACAAACTTTTTCAACGTCACATGGGATGTCTGCCAAGTTCGGAATCCCCTTACAAATGTCGCCAAAAACTCCGTTAACATCGCTACATTTCTTTGCAATGCCATTCGTTTTGATATTATTTTGAATCCCATTTAATATTGCTTTATTTTCTGTATTTTTATATTCCTTGTCCTTTTTTAACTTATAATTTTTTACATAAAAGTTTAAGAATAAAATAAGGAATATAGTGACATTGGCGGAGATAAAGTAGGTGAAGCCGGGTACATATTGACAGCGCGGCGAGAAATGTGTCCACGCACAATAAGACAGCATAAGGACAAATTGCACCTGAAATTGAAACATTAGATTAAAAATGTTAACACTGAAATAATTTTTCTGTTAAAACACTTTACTAGGTGATAGAACTCCTTACTACTCTGCTTAAGAGTCCGTCTAGGTAGGTTCATCCTGTCACCTATTTCTGCCACCAAGTAACTATGCTTGCACTACTGTATGTCTAATCTGAAGGGTATAAAGAGCCAGTACAATTACAGGCTATGAGGCATCCGAACTTAGTCACCAGAGGTGACATCGCATCTGCAGCCTTCTTTGTTTGAAGTTAGTTCCAGGTGTCCACGGGCTGCAGTAGACACTTATCATCAGGTGGACTTCGTTCGTTTTTCACTTTTTCACTTTGGTTATAAAAAACTGAACTTTAAGAAGTTGAGTTAGCAAAGACATCAACAGCGAAATTAATTAAATAAAAAGCGTAATTGATTTCCTAATCGATGTGTTTAACCGCCAAAAAGATTTTCTAGATCGAAGTTGCCATATACATATATATATTTTTAATTTTCTTCTCTGTTAAGTTACTTGCCATTTTCAAATAATATCTTACCTTTTGAGTAATATACTTGCTTGTTCTCATTCCTATTAAAAATTAAATAGCACTAAATGCTAGAATTCTTTACTATCTAAGAGTCTGTTAGGTTGGTACCTCCGTCGTTAAACAAATAATATAAATAATAATATATAAATTATTGCATATTGTATTTTGATTTGAATTTGAAGAGTGCAAGAGAACTAGTATGATTAGTGGCTATTGGGCATTTCATCTCAGATTAATGGGAGTTACAACATATCTGCGAATTTCCTTGTTTAAAGTAAAATGAATTTGTCCATAGGATGCATAGCCACATAATAGTACCTACAATCAAAGATACCATTAGCATGCTTTTCAATGTAATATATTATATGAAATCAAAAAAATTACAATTCCAGCACAGTTAGCGTTTTGTCCATACTACTGAACATAAAACTCACGTCTATATTTGTGTAACCAAATTATATATTATTTATTAGCTCCGCCAAATAATGGCGGCGTTAGAGAATATAATACCCCCTAGTATCCCATAGGTGTCATAAAAGGCAACAGAAGGAAATCAAATAGGAGATGGACAGCAATATCCTCCTGAAACCAACTTAAAATCATAAAATACATGGTTGATAACCCGCGAAGCGTGACAAAACGCTTACAGAGAAAAACCTCTGTTGGAGATAGAAAAACAGACATAGAAGTGATTTCATAAGTAATTTAACTCGAAGCAATAAAACTGACCACAGACAAAACATTTGTTATTGTGCTATACTTACCAATTGCATTGTTGTTACATACTTCTTCCACCACAAATACTTATGAAACTGTGGACCAAGTCCTGATAAGAGATAGTATGTGTACATAACGACATGGACAGCAGAATTAAGGAGGGCTAGCACAGCACCCTCACCAGCTGCAGCAAACTTTAAATAACTCCAAGAGTAAAGAGCCATGATGACGTGGTGATAAACATGTAGGAACGTCAGCTGTAAAATATAAATAAAACAAACAAATCAGAATTTTGCCACGTTCATTTTAATGTCGTTAAGACTGATTGTTTCTAGAACAGAATAGAACGATAGTTTTCGTATTCAATGTTAATTACCTGTTTTTCCTTCTTTCTTAAAACGAAAAACACAGTATCGAGTAACTCCGTAAACTTGGCAAAGAAGTACCACCATCCCAGATCCAGGAGCTAAAAAATTAAAACAAATTAATTAACAATTCATTCATACAAACATCTATCTTATTGGAATTGGACACCATTGAAAACTTAACAGACAGTATAATTTTCTACGGATATGTACCTATTATAAAAATATTCTGTTTAGACAAATATTATTAAAAGGGTAATGTGTGAATTCTTTAAATTTGATTAAACTAAATTATGTTACTAATTATTCGGTGGTTTCTTCATGTAGAAAGAATGAATAAATAAAGAGTGACGATTTATGTTGCAGAAGTGTAAAGCAGAGTCGGCAAGTGACGCCGATATATTGAAGATGGACCAAATTAAGAGCACCCTTATCCGACGAGCAGGTATGCGTAGGTAATAAGGACGTGAAAGAGGCTGAAGAGGTGTGTCAGGATCGTACCAAATGGAAGTGCGTAGTCTCTGCCTACCCCTCTGCGTGAGAGTTTATGTATGTATGTATTTTACGATAACAAAAATTTTAATACAACATTGATCTCACCAATGGATTTTGAGTATTTGATTGATATCGGCAACCCGCGTATATTATTCCATCCCGGAAAAGGTTTAATTGAGAGACCTGAAAATTGAAAAAAAAATTAAAATTCATGCAATTTCAGCGCATGTTAAAAAATAATATTCTAGGTTCATCACCAGTTCCAGTGCGTCAAGTACTCTTGGCACACTGACTAAGCGGGAATACTAGCAATATTGATAGACAGGAAAATTACAAATGTTTTATTTAAAATTAGACTTTACAAATAACTTTTTCAATGTTTAAGTTACGCCTTTGCATTGCTCTCCCAAAAATTCACGTTATAAGGGTGTCTTTAAATACTTATTATAATTGTTATAGGTTTGTGATCGTGTAACTTCTCAACGACATGACCTCATACTTCGTCGTACGACCGTCATATTTCCACGATATATTTGTTTTGTAGAGACAATGATTCATAGCTATGCTAAGATCAGACAGGTGGCGCGGTAGTCAAGTCATGACCAAAATGATTCATATTCACAATATTTGGCTTAGTGCCAAAATGAACATCACAATATCTGGATCGAATAGGTGTCGCTGTGGTAGAGTTATTAGTAAATTTTACTAGGATGATGGATAAGTTTTCTGAAATAGGACACATCAATGAGTTATAGAAATGCGTTTTATTTTTTTCGAATCTTAAATTCGTTAGTAAACAAGGCCAGAAAAAACTAAATTAAAAACTATACCCAATATTTTGTTTTCAAACTTCACATTTGTATATAAAACAGAGAAACTCGAACTTCGTACGGTTATTAAATATTTCTGCCTGAAATTTTTTTCTTCAAAAATGGCTTTAGAAGAACTGCAGTCTACTTTGGTGGACAATGCTCCGTCTTATTCCACAGTAGCATACTGGTGCGCTGAATTTAAACGCAGCAGAACCGACGTCAATGGCGACACTCGCTCCGGGCGGCCAACAACGGCCGATACGCAAGAAAATGTTAATAAAGTCGAAGAAATTGTGACCATCCGTTATTTAGCTGAGATTCCAAAGCTTTCGTTCTTTATTATATATATATATATATATTTTAACTCATACCTTAAAATTCTAAAAGGTGACCGGGCGCTGGGTTCCTCGAATGTTAACAGACGTCCAAAAGAAAGCAAGAGTTGACATTTCAAAGCTAAATTTAGCAATAATGAAAAAGATTCAGATTATTTTTGCGTTGGTTTCATAACTGTTGATGAAACGTGTGTACAATTTTGACCCGGAGACGAAAAACCAAAGAAAGGTGTAGAAAAGACCGACTGAAGTGTCTGCGTCCGCTGGAAAAGTAATGGACTCCGTCTTCTGGAATGCGAAAGGTACGAAACGACTATTTAAGTAAAGGAGAGGCAATAACCTGAGATTGTTACGCATAATTAATCAAAAAACTACGCGAAGAACTAAAGAAAATTGCGTGCTTGAGTGCCTTTTCATCATGATTATGCCCCTGCCCATCGATCTGATGTTGCAGGCGCTGCCATCCGGAATTGCTGAGTTTCAGTTGATGCAGCACTCACCATATTCTCGGGACCTAGGTCCGAGTGATTTTCACCTTTTTACTCACCTGAAACAGCACTTGCGTTGTATAAAATTCGACGGCGACGATGAGTTTATGTGTGCTGTAGAGACCTTTTTCGAGTGCCAGTATCAAACCTTTTTTTTCAAGGGAATTAACTAACTTGCAAAACGCTATTCAAAGAGTATTAGCTCAGAAAACAAGTACGTTGAAAAATAAATACAATTTACATATACTTATCCTAGAGTTTCATTGCGTTTCCAAAAACTTATTGATCAACCTAGTATAATTACTTTGTGAAAGCCCGATATATATACATAATGAAATTCATCTCACCACTTGCCGGATACGGTAGAAAATGTCTGTCGATACCGCTAGTTTTATGTAAACTTATTAGTCAAATCAAATAAGTTCTAAGATAACTCCATACTATGTCCAAGCAACAGCTTATCAAAAGTCCACTGCTGAACATAGTCCACCCATAGCGGGGATATATGGGTGGACTATGTTCAGTAGTGCATAGCTGATACGCTTGACAGATGGGTTGGCAACTGCATATTTTTATTATTCTCACCTGCTCCTGTTTCATTCCCTCTGTCACCTATTACGACAGAGGGATACTATAGGGTAGTGGGTTCTCTTACGCCGCAACTACACGGTGAATAGTATTATATATATCATAATTGTATTGAATCTAAACATTCTAAAACTATTAAATACCCATCTAACTAATAATTCAATTTCTTGATGGCAGTGTAGTGGCGGAAAACGAGAATCGATCACTCCATTGTGTCCCGTTTGTTTCATATAAGGTGACTATGTTTACTAATTGGAACATATATCGTAGAGGCATATTTTAAATACATAAACATCCAGGTTGAAAACAATTATTTGTAAGCTGTACATTAATTATTAAGTGCTGGATTCAAACGCGCAACTCCCCATACAAACGCTACGGAGCTGTCCAACAGTTTTATTTCTATTTATTTTATTCTAGGTACATTATTTTATCAAAATTTAGATATCTTACTTTTATAATATTAATCACAGCCAACAGTACTTGTGCAGCATTGTAGTAACTTATCAGCTTAGTTATCTTCAGCGGTGCTCTATTCTTCATTATTTTTGGCCCTATCCGGATGAATAACAGGTAAGCGATGACAACCGATATGATCGGTGTAGGGCTTGACATCATGAACCACGAGTCCACTATTGCACCTGAAAATCAGTTGATCATAATATGATAATATTCTTTACATTGGTTTTAACTACGACAATTACTTCTGAATACTGTTGGAAGCCATGAACTACGCATTAGATAAATTTATATGTGCGCGCGCTAACGCCCTCTGCGTCAAATTACTTACGTGACCATTGGGACTACTCAGCACCGGTTGATCGTGGCTAATGTAGATACAGGGTTAGGTAAGACAAAAGTATCAGGGTGTCCCTGGGGACTCACAAAAGTATCAGATTCAAATAGACACAATTTAAATTTTAGCTCCGACTGAGATTCAAGCTCATGACCCACTACATCATGTCTTTCTTTATAAAATTGAAGTAGGTAAAGACTGAAGAAATCCAACTCGTAAATAATGGGATGTGAGTGCTGTCGCCCATGAATACCTGCAACCAGCTTCAAACAAAGAATGTTAAAAATGCGTTACCACCACTGAGGATTAAGATGGCCTCACGGCTTGTAATTATACTGGTTCTCTGTACCCTTCGGTACACAGAAGCGCTCGCAGTGGTTTCTTCTGGCAGAAATAGGTAAAAGGGTAGTACCTACCTAGTTAGAGTCCTAGATAGTAAATGTTTCTTACCAACTATTAGTAGTGTCTGGAGAAGCTGAAGTTTATCGATGTGGTTGAAAAAATCAAACTGTTCAAACATTTACTTAGTAACGCCTGCCATATTTTTATAGCAATATGTTGTTTGCAATGAAAATGTTACAATACAAGGCGTTGATAATTTGTGGTATATTTAAAATCTGCAGCAACTGCAGCTGTGTTGTCTAATGTCACAGATTATTTTTAGTATATTTATTTTCGACGATTTGTGTACTATAAAATTACAAAACAAAATATAAAATAACAAATATTTAGGAAACGAATCTGAGTCTCCAGGAGTGACAATTCTTGACTTAAAGTTGGTTCCAACTATCTTTGGGATTTTGGGTTTATGGCCACTTCATCATAACATGAGGTGAAAAATATTAGCCTCTATGTCATACTCATGTAATAAAAAATAACATGATACAGTACAACACTACTAACAATCAGCATCATCATCGACTCGTAACTCCCTTCTGAAAATGAACTTTAGAAATAAGGAATCGCAAACCCTTTTTACTTTTATACGTGGTGTGCCTGCACTGCGGGGTGTTATAGCTGCAGCTACAATGGGTAGCTAGATAGAGAAGGAGCAGACTGGCTCAGAATACCAGCATAAAATAGCAGAATAATTCTCACCAAAGGAAACAAAGCAGTTGTGTCCTTTGGTGAGTAAGGAGAACCGAAGACCCTATTTACCAGCAACGGGTCATCGGGATGATGACGCAACTACATTTTGATTCTTAATCGATGACAGATGAAGGTGGGCCAAATAATGCGCTTAACATTTTATTCAATCACAACTTCTCACTCCGTGACCGGATATTAAGCTTTTCACTTTTTGATGATGACTTTTCCATCGTCACACTCTTGTTCACCAACTCGACACCTAAATCCGATACAGTATTCTCTTAAAAAGCCCACCTTTTAGAACCTTTAGCCGTGATAACTGAATAAAATAAAATAAAATAATATTATAATTACAGGCACTCCATCTTAGTCTTCAGAAGGGACAACGCATCCTTGCTTCCACGTAGGCTTCTTAGATTGAAGTTCGTTGCAGGAGTCCATAGGCTGCATGAGCCACGTGACATTAGGTGAACTGTGAGTTCGTTTATCACTTGAGTTTTATAAAAAAGATATGCTTCTTTTCTAATCATCCGCATTTCATTCGCATTTCACATGTTGGACAATAGGATGGTGGACGTAAAGCCGATACCTTATATCGTCGCGTTAGTAATGCTGATCCACTTTACCACACGAGTAACTTAGATTAAGCTTAATTGGATAGATTTGAACCCCATTATATGGTTTCCAAATTCTTAATCTATTGACATATTGTTCCTTACACCCAAAAACATAATGATATAGAGTCTTAGTATGTTTCTTACCTTTGACGATACATATACAAACTAAATAATTTTATTTAAAACAACTATTATTTTATAAAACAAACTTGTTACCACTACAATTTCTCTGTTTGACATATTTACTGTTTAGAGATATTTAGTAACTTACAATAGGATATCTACTATTCATTGAGATGTTTTTTCCTTAAACACTCTGGTAAAGTTTAGTTTGGCAATTTGTTAACGGTACATTATGGTAGAAATTAAAAAGGTATCAAGCAAGTATCAAGGCTTATTTACGTAGTTAAGTACGTTGGTCAATGTCCAGTTTATGTGCTTTTAATAAACTTCATAATGTATTTGTAAGCATACGCGTGTAAAATATATGCGAAAATAAAAGTTATGTACTTACTTTTTCCGACTTTCAAAGAGTCCAAGTATCCATCTACTTTCTCCAAGTAACTCATGTTTAAACTTTAATCTGTAATTGAAATAGCAGTTACTGGATTATTTTGTAACTCGTCAACACTATTGTAATTATTTATGACTAGGCGTATTACGTACGTCACTTGAATTCTTTTTTAATAAAACTCTTTCATATGCCAGTAACATTATACAGAAGAATGTCTATAAGTGCAATGACCTATATTTTCAAGGTCAGCCGAAGCCAACATTTTGTGCAAAACGCAAAAACGCAATTTTTTGGTTTCCGGTTTTGGTCCAAATTGTGTGCAATTGCATCATTTGTTTGAATCGTTGAATTTTCTAGCATACCTCTCCGATTCTATCACAATCATTTCATCAAAATGGGTAAATTTATATATTTATTTGGTACATCAACACGTTTATATAAACACTAATGCCTGAATACTCAAACGCTGCTCAACTTTAAAATGCTGTTAAGTCTTGTGCTGTATCTATCACTTTAAGTCAAAGTGACTGTGACATCACGAGACTTAACGACATCTTAAAGTTAGTAATTGAGTATTTAATTCTAATTTAAGACTAGCATACAGCCCAATTACATGTGAACACATAATTTTTTGTAATATAATGACAAGGATTTTAACTTTAGTCATTACAGCTGGTAATATGTTAGAGGCAGCTTATCGATAGGATGACTGTGTTTTCCGCTTAAAGTTTGAAAGGTACTTAGAACGAATGAGGGCCTGCATGTGTTTGCGCATAAACGTGGCACTTTAACATATCTTGCGTTATTAATACTTTCCAATTAATCGAAAGTTGTTGCCTTGATCGAAAACCAATTAGACGAAAAACATCGTCATTGCTAATTTTTAACATGAGTTACTAACTTTACCTGCGACTTCGCCCGCGTAGAAATTACACAAAAAAACTGCAGATATATTTTATGGTCTTTGGGCAAGGAGTTCAATAATAATTATATCAAACAGCTTACTTTAAAACAACTTCAAGAAAGGAGGAGGTAAACACTTCGACTGTATGTTTTTTATTGCTTTAAAATATCTAATCTGTGTTTTTCTATATTAATTAATTTTTTTATTATATTAATTTTCTATATTATCAACGGGGCCTACTCGGACTGGTTTGGCATCCATAAAGGTGTCAGACAGGGCTGTGTGGCTTCCCCGTGGCTGTTCAACCTATTTATGGACAGTTGTTTTGAAAATTTGAAAGTTGAAGAATGCGGGTTAAGAATGGGTGAGTTAACCGTCAAATGCCTTTTGTACGCCGATGATCAAGTCATACTTGCGTCGTCGGCGGCCGAGTTGCAAATGATGGTTACATTAATGAAATACAAATGATGGTCATTAAAAGAAAGGGGAATGAAAGTGAACGCAAGTAAGACAAAAGTGACGGTTTTTGAAAGAGAAGAAAGTAAAACGATATGTGAAATAAGAATAGAAGGGGAATTGGTCGAGCAAGTAGATGAGTTTGTGTATTTGGGATGTGTATTTAGTTGGGATGTGTATTTAGCAGGGATGGTAGATATGATAAGGATATAGAACGACGAGTGAACGCAGGATATAGAGTAAATGGGGCTCTACACTCTATTGTGGAAAGTCAGAATGTGTCCAAAAAGGCACGTATGGCAATTCGCAATGCTGTGCTAGTCCCTACTATAATGTATGGTAGTGGAAGTTGGGTGTGGCAGAAGAAGCACGAAAGTAGAATAAATGCTGTAGAAATGCGATCATTAAGGAGTATGTTAGGGCTGAATCTAAATGACAGAGTGATAAATTGTGTGATAAGAGAAGAGTGTGGTTTGCAAGATGATGTTGTGACCAGGATTGAGAAAGGAATGCTTCAGTGGTTTGGTCATGTAGAAATAATGAATGAGGAAAGAGTGACAAAGCAAATTTATGTGGCAGAGGTGAACGGCAGAGTCGGGAAGGGACGCCCTAGGCGAAAATTTATCGACCAAATTGGCGATATATTGAAAATGGGCCAAATTAAGAGTACCCTTAACCGACGAGCGTGTATGCGTAGGTATATGGATGTGGAGGAGGCGAGAGAGGTGTGTCAGGATCGTGCCAAATGGAAGTTCATAGTCTCTGCCTACCCCTCTGGGTGACAAGCGTGAATGTTTATTTTCTATATTACACACTTATCAAGAAGGACTCCTTCGCAGAAAAAAGTCGTGCAACCTAGTAAAATAGAAAATCTTAAAAAAGTTAGTCTCTTTACTTATTTACATTTATTCATTCCTTTCCTATCCTTTTCTTTCCTAAGCTTGTCTGTTCTATTTATATCGACTCTTTGAGCAACAAAAACCAAAACGCCATTTTACAGGGCGAGCGAAAAACAAAAATGGTTGAGTTTATTTATTGCATATTTTTGACATACTAAAGCTTAGTATGTTTAGGTCTGAGTAGTTTTATATCAAGGAACTTAAAATAACGTAGCTTGAATAGTTCTAAAAATAGTATGGTTATTACTACAAAAAAAGTTGTAACTGGCTTTAACGACAAATTTTTCAGACTTTATAACTGTAGCCTTTGTTGTTAAAGGCGTCAACAATAGTTTTATGGATGGGGAATTTGTATTAAAAGACAAATGTTATCAAAAATAAGTGTAAATTACTGTAGTAATTGCAGTACAAATTTTTGAAATAAACATATTATTTAAAAGTGTTAAATTAATTAACCAGAATACTAGTTACTAATTACTTTTTAACTTGTTTTTGTTAAAATATAAAATTCAAATTGATACTAAACTAGAAATGATGAACAGATTTTCAGTAAATGGCTCTTTGATTGAAACTGACGTGTTCACTGTGGTGTCATAGTTTGTCAATATTAGGCTGTCAACCTCTGGCCCGGTAAAACTAAGATGGATATGATCATCGGCCACTAAATAATGTGCAGACGCATGTGAGCGGTAGGCCGGTGTTGCGCTGATAACTTTGATTTTGGTCAACGCAACATTCGATATCATTCGGTTCAATACAACATGCGTCAAGGCAGGTAACCGGTCTAACAGTGTTGCGCTATCATCTTCAGGGTCGGTGCTGGGAAGGTGTAATGGGTAGCGGTGAGTATCGTTCACTACAGCGTGTGTAGAGACAGGTAGTTAAGTGTTTGAGTATTGCTATGTTGTCAACTTCGGAGTCGGTACTATAAAATCGGCTGTAAGCATCATCCACTACAGCATGTGCAGAGGCAAGCAAGTGGTTGGGTGGTGATAAGCTGTTAACTTCAGTGGTGAACATCGTCCACTGCTATGATCTGTGCAGAGGCATGTAAGTGGTCGGGCAGTATTTACTGGTCTGTCAATATTAGGTCTGGTGCTGGTGAGATGGCAGTAACATAATTTGCCACGATTAATTTAGGAGTTTAGGTAGTGTAGTTGATAATTCAGTAAAAAATAGACAGTCATTTCTTTTAGAAGGAGATTTTCGAAGAATTCATTAAATCGTGATGGGCATAATATTCTGGAAGTATTTATTAATTTTATTATTTGGTGACGCACGAGTACGTCGCTATGCATTGACTTATATCGGGTGTTTCAACATCACTTTTTTCTACTTCCACGCTGACTTTAGAACTTTTGACTGGTGTTTTGGTAGGGATGTTTTTATTGTGTCGTTTTCTTGATAATTTAGCCGGCTTTTCTGGCACTGCTAGTATCTGCTATACCAATGATGCCAATAAAAGATGACCTGTAAAGTTAAACACACTATACATAATTAGAAAATTCAAATTACAAGTAATATTTAAGACGTATTTTGCAGTTAACGCCAAATCATGTCACACCTGTAACGAAATTGTCGAGGAATTGACGATTAATCACAAATCAGTTTTGACCCATGTGAAAAAGTTTGACTATACAAAAAAGCTCGATATTTGGGTATAACACGAGCTCACTGAAAGAAACCTAATGAATCTTGTACTCATTTGTAATTCTCTATTGAAATGTAATGAAACCGAACCATTTTTGAAACGATTGATCACTGGTGAGTAAAAGTAGATCACCTACGACAAGAACGTGCGAAAAAGATCATAGTCAAATGGTAGTCAAGCTCCACAGACTGTAGCTAAACCCGGATTAACACGCAATAAGGTGATGCTGTGTGTATGGTGGGATTGGAAGGGCATCGTTTATTATGAGCTTTTACCGCCCTGCAAAACCATCGATTCGGATCTCTACTGCCAACAACTAATGAGACTCGAGCAAGAAATTGAGAAAAAACGGCCAAAATATGTCAACAGAAAAGGAGTGGTCTTTCATCATTATAGTGCAAGACCACACACATCTTTGGCCACTCAGCAAAAATTGAGAGAGCTTGGTTGGGAAGTGTTAATACATCGACCATACTGTCCTGACCTTGCAACTGTTTCGGTCTCTTCAGAATCTCAAGGTTTCTACAGCAACGGGTTTATGTCACTACCTACAAGATGGCAACAAGTAATCGAACAAAATGGAAATATATATTATAAATAAATGTAATTAAACTTTGAAAAATAATTTCTTGAATTTGTATATAAAATACGAAGAAACTTTTACCCCGACCTTTAATCTTTAATTTTGAAGCACTTAGTATAATTGTGATGTTCTATAGTAAAATCAAAGTGAGTAACTCTTTCAATTGAATTCATTGAAGTAAAAACCAATTTATGCTATAGCAGTAGATAACCATTTGCAGCAAAAGCCAGTAAATATTTTAGCAATAAATGACCGTTTGTTGTAAAAGCCTATAAGATACCCTAAGTACCGCAGCAGGGCTAGCATGGGCAGGAGACAATTTTATCCCCGGGGAAAGGAGAAAATACTTATCCCCTCGCTTAGTTTTATCCACCCTTAGAGCATGGGCACACCGGTGGATATAATATCCGCAGTAGATAAAATGGGAGATAGACTTAGACTTAGATAGATTTTTTTGTATGAATATAAACTTCAACCCACGTCCAATGAACTAGGATAAAATCATCCCTTTCAAATGTCAAAAAAGCATAATTTTTTATCTTTCATTTAGCTCCATGTTACGGACGGGGGATATATTTCTCCCCGTTTGACATAACAAGATAATTTTATCTCTTGTCAGTGGATATAATTGGGGGATAAAAATTTTGTCCCCCGCCCATGCTAGCCGGGCAGCTATAGATGACTGTTGTAGTAAAAGCCAGTTAATACCTTAGCAGGAGGTTTATAGATTAATCTTATCGTAATTATTTCTGGATGACAGAAATTCTGATAATATATTTAAAACATAATTTAATTGACAAATAATTTAATAATTTAATAATAGTTTTACCTACCATTTGCTAGCCTGATGAATTTCAACGCTTGTTTTGTTCGTAAAAGGAAATCCAAAGCACTGTTTATATCCGCCATGCTTTTTTATAAGCTACTAACTAAATTAGCTCATCTATGGCAAATTCGCTGGGGCCGGGGAATACATACACGCGCGCGTTTGGCGCAAGATGTTAGCTCTCACTCCACTGCGATGACAGAAATTATAATTTTAATTCATGCAAATTTTAACTTTTAGATGATAATTAATGCAGTAAAAGCCATAATTTTATACATAGTGTTAAACACTGTAATGCGGTTTAGGGTGTAAATACCATATTTTGAAAGATATTGGCTTTCACGACATAAATTGACATTGATCTTTTAAAATTTTCAGTTTAAAAAATTGTCGTAATAACCATATTTGATAATATGGTCGATTTTACGACAAAAATGCTCAATGATAATCTTTTAAGATTCTATCACGTTATGTAGGAAAAGCCATGCAAAGAAAAAACATGTCTTTTACTACTTCAGTTATAAAAAAATCCCTCTTCAAATTGATCATTACAACTTATTATTACAACAAACTAGGTTCTTAACCTTAATGGGGGCGCGTCGTAAAAGACACCTTTTTTGCGAATATGAACTTTTCAAATATACAGGTCGAAGAGCGCGCGAAAATGATTATAAAGATGTTAAAAACTCATTTTGGCCATTTTGGCTTTTACGATATTTGTTACTTAAAAGGTCGATATAATTTCGTGTCAGTGATGTAACCGAGCCATTAGGTATTATTATAATTCATTAATTATTTAGGAGCGTTCTGCTTGCGCGTGTTATCACGCGAAATATAACCTTATCAATCGATGTCAGTAAGTAGAAATGTAACTCGATATTTTCTGACAATAAACGTTTGAGCTACGAGGAAGAGTTATTAAAAGAAAATCAATTATTTTTTGGAGAATATAATAAAACCAGTTTATTAGTACGAGTTCGTTTCTCACTAAGCGTTGTAATTTTTTTTCTTATTATAAGCCAGTGTTTGACTACAATCCCACTTGGTGGTAAGTGGTGATGTAGCCCTAGATGGTAAATCGCACTGTCTTAGCGTAACAAAAGCCTCTTGCCTCTTGCCTTGAAAATGCCCAGATTATATTCGGACGGAAAGATAGACGCCGGCAAATTATTCCACACCTTTGCTGTACGCATTACAAAAGACGATGCAAACTGTTTGGTTCTAATGCGTGGAATATCGACAACAAAGGGGTGAAGACCCACCGACCACTTGGTTGTCCGATGGTGGAAAGGAGAGGGAGGAATTAAAGCGTGTAATTCCTGCGCGCACTCACAAAAATGCATCCTATAGAATACCGAGAGACTGGCTACTCTGCGCCTGTGCTCGAGGCTGACAAGATTAGTTTAAACTAAATCAAGGTCACCAATGAGCCTCTTAACACGTCTCTCCACTGAGTCCAACTCTGCCAGGTGGCATTTTACAGCACCAGCCCATATGTGACAGCAGTACTCCATGCACGACCGGACTTGCGCTTTATAAATATAAGGCAAGAAGCTGTATATTTATAAAGCGCAAGTCCGTGAAGTACCGCCGCACCCTTGCAAAGACACCAAGTTTCCTTGCGGCTGCTTTGGCTCTGGACTCAATGAACCGACCATAGAGAAGAAAATTTCGGAGATTCGGAGAAAATTCAACTCCTAACAAATGAAGGCGGTCAGTGTACTCCAAGGATACATTCCGGAAAGTAGGAGCCAGGGTGAGCGGGCTCTTTTTAGCGGTGAAAAGACACGCTTGTGTTTTGGAGGCGTTGAATTTTACGGGATTGGCATCACCCCATTCGGAGACTGCCTGTAGTGTGAGATTCACACGCTCAATCATAGCCTCTCGTTCGGACTGGATTTGAGCCCGCCTGGCCCGGGCACTTGGTTGGTATCTCTCCACAACTGTGCTGTGCATACCCATAGATACTGGGAATAAGCAGATCATTTATATGCAGCAGGAAGAGAGTTGCGAAGAGAACGGGCAAGTGAGAAACTCCGGCGTTTGTCGCGATAGGACAAGACGAGCAGCCATCGATGACAACTCGGAGAAATCATTCATTCAGAAAGCCCTTCACCCAGTTAATCAGGCCAGAGGATAAGCCGTACGCTAAAAGCTTGCCCAATAGACTAGCGTGCCAAACCCTGTCAAAAGCCTTCGAAACATCGAGGGAATCAGCAAGTGCTTTAACACTGTTCTCGAGGGCTTCGCCCCATATGTGAGTGGCATACGCTAGAAGGTCGATCGATCGATTTCGGTGAAACTCGCACTGATGGTCACGCAGGATATAATTCTGCTCTAGGTATGCCATGAGGTGGGCGTTCAATATACGCTCCATAATCTTGCAGAGTATGGATGTAATTGAAATTGGCCGATAGTTGGTAGGGTCGGTATGGCTACTTTTTTGAGGCATAGGCCAGCTTCCAAGATTTGGGCACTATTCCAGTCCTGAATGAGAGGCGGAACAAGCGCGTCAACACAGGAGACAACTCAGGTGCACAGACCTTTAGAACTATAGGTGATATACCATCAGGCCCACTAGCTTTGTTCACGTCTAGACTTCGCAAGGTTTTAAGAACCTCCTTGTTGCTGATACGGACCTCTGGCATAGAGGCACCGCAGTGAGGTAATTGAGATTGTACGCTGTTGCTACTGTCCAGACGCGAATCGCAAGCAAAAAGAGAAGCGAATAAGTCCGCTTTCTCCCTAGGCGCATGCGCCAGTGAGCCATCTGGTTTTACGAGCGGAGGCAGTGTACACCCACAGAAATTTGTCTCGACCGTTTTGGCGAGAGACCAAAAAGCTCTACTGCCAGATGGTTTCACAGAGAGCTTTGTACCGATGCATTTAGTGGTTCCGATTTCTACGATCCACCCCGGCTTCGCACGGGTGATTTCTGGATCTCGACAATAGCGCCATCTACCGGGTCCAATTTTGAATCTAAACCATTCTCGTTTAGATTCACAATTGGACCCGGTATATACACATATAACATAAACTTAATCACACATATAAAATTTCGTCAAAATCAGTTCAGCTGTTTAGGAGGAGTTCAGTCACATACACACGGTCAGAAGAATTATATAGGTATATAAAGATACTACATAATACTCTGTTTTGGACAATTTAAAATATATGTATTTTTAAAAGTTTTATATTGTTTCGGACCTCTCTATGGAAAAGGACACCCCTAGTTTTTCCTTTGTTTTTGCCCTTTGCCTATTGGTGATGCGTGGTTTAAAATTGGTATAAAGTGGACTGTAATAGGTAGTTGGAATTGGGTTTCGTTGAAATTTGAAACCGACACATAAAACTGAAGGTACGCACCTGGAGAACGCCAGCAGCTTCTCTTCGTACTTGAGGTTGACACTCGCGTGATACACTCCTAGTTTTCTTGCGCGATTTACACTTATTTGATACAATTCACGGCCGTGATTTTAAGTATATGATAATTAAATAAATATAGCGAGCGTGACACAATATGCTTCCGCGTGCGGGTGTGTTTTTACTTAGACTCCTCTTCTACCCGGTTGTCGGTCGCAAGTAGGAACGAATGGAATGAATGAAAGGTTTTATAGAGGAAATCTGATTCGTCAATAAGATTGACCAAAAAAACGCGGAATATTTCAATTTGAGAAGTGGCGGTAACATTTCCCCCGCCCTTAAAGGGTCGCCTTTAAAAGGATAATAATAATATGATGCGATAAATACAATTTATACTAACTAAAGCTAAGCGAATATAAATATATATTATAATACATACATGTAAAGAAGATGTGAGCGATGTAGAGTTTATTATTGCGTAGGCAACGGACACAAGCGCACCACTGGTCGCACGAGTGTACCCCTTGCCGTTTTTACTGTAGCGACACGAACTATACCGTCCTTAGACGGGTGAACCTTTACGATCACTTCCAAAGGCCAGGAGAGGGTCGGTGAGTTATCATTTATAATTATGACAACTGTTCCTACCTTTACGGGGATCGAGGATTGAGTCCATTTCTGCCGCGCCTGCAGTTGATGCAGATATTCAGTTCTCCAACGACGCCAAAAGGATTGGACCAATTTATCTAAGAGTGCGTGTCGTTGAAGCAAATTAATTGGAAAATATTCCACATCAGGTGCAGGTAGAGAGTGTAATGGACGGCTTTAACACCCGCACATTTTTTGAATAATATAACGTATTCAAAAAATGTGTGGATGTTAAAGCCGTCGGTTCAGCTAGATCGGAGCTAAGCACAGTGAGAGAACGAGTTTAGTAAACATTCTATTTGAGCAAGGACTGTGATTAACTCCTCATACTCAAGGATCTGCTGTCCAATGACCTTAAAAAGATGGTTCTTTACATATTTTACCATACTCTCCAAATAACCACCGAAATTTGGGGCGACAGGCGCTAAGAACTTGAATTCAATGCGACTTTCGATCAATTCTTCTTCTAAACGCGGGTGGTATTCTTTGTGATAAAATTATATAAGTCTTGTAGATAAGATCGCGTGCCTACAAAATTTGTTCCACGATCAGAGTAGAGGCATTTCACGGGACCCCGTCGCGATAGGAAGCGCTTTAAAACTGCGATAAAACTCACAGTGGAAAGATCCGTGGCTACTTCGATGTGGAGTGCGCGCCTAGTAAGGCAAGTAATTATACATAAGTAAGCCTTGCGAGTTTTAACACCGCGAGCTCGTATCGATATAGGGCCGCAATAATCACAGCCAGTATGAGCGAAAGCTTTCTCTGCTTGCGTGACTCTATGTCCCGGTAGCGCAGCCATTAAAGGAAATTGCGGGCGCGGTTCTAATTTAAAGCAAACGTTACAATTATTAATTCTAGACCGAATAATTAGTCTAGCAGACAAGATTCAAAATCTTTGCCTTAACAAAGACATGAGCAGCTTTGGGCCGGCATGTAAATATTGTTTATGATAGTAGTCGATCAACGACTCTACAAGAGCGTCGAGACGTGGTAAAATAATTGGATATTTGTATTCTGAACTTTCAGCGGAGTTGGTAAGGCGGCCACTAACGTGGATAAGGCCATCACATAAAAATGATTTAAGCTTCATTAGCGCAGTAGAGCAATTATTACCGGCTCCTAGCTGTCGAATGTCGAATGCAAAATGTCTCTTTTGAATATCGCCTATTATTATACTCGGCGGCGCATACATCGAACGCGGTAACTGCTATCGAACCGGAACGAGGAAGTTTATTTATAAATCTGCAGACATAAACAAGTGCAAATGCGTGAGTAATATGGGCGTATACCACTGCTCCATAAACACGCTCACTAGCATCGGAAAAGCCGACCAGTCGTACAACGCAATGTTCGAAGACACCCAAATGTCGCGATATTTTGACGTCATTGGATAGCGGTAACTCCATACAAAACCTTTTCAGGTTTCGACTATATGCTGGGGTGGACAATCATCCCAATCAAGTTTCAACTGCCACAAATCTTTTATGAGAAGCTTAGCGAAGAGAACAACAGGCGCTACGAAGCCCATTATATCCCAAATTCTAGCTATAGTGCCTAAAATCATTCGTTTTGAACACTTTCGTCAGGCGTGGTTACTTTAAATTCAATACAATCACAAGATTTATCCCAACTCAAACTCAAATTCTTTAACTGAGCGGTTTTATCAAATTCAAGAGGCTCAGACATCTTATATGACGAAGGTAGAGCGCTTAAGACCGAGTCGGAATTACAAGTTCATTTTACTAAATCGAACTGCGCAAGTTTAAATAACTCAATCAGCTCATTAGCAGCTGATGTAGCTTCTTACTCTGACATAACGCTAAAAACGATATCGTCCATATAGATATAGCGAGAAGCAATTATCTTTGCTAGCCGAAATGATCTGTATCATCCGCAATGAGTTGCTGAATGACACGGAGCGCGTGGTAAGGGCTGGACCTTAGTCCAAAACAAACTCTATTAAATTCATATGCGGTAAGTTCTTCTTGCGGATGAAAACGATATAACGTGCGTTGAAAGCGACGATCGCGCCTATTCATTATAATTTGAAGGAACATCTGTTTACAATCAGCGGAAAGCGCGGTAGTGAAAAGACGAAAATTTAAAATAATTGCAAACAGATCACCCTGTAAATTAGGACCACTATGGAGAATATCGTTCAGTGAGCGGCCTGAATTTATGACTCGCGTCGAGAACCATGCGAAGTTTAGTAGGGGTCTTATCTGTACACAAAACACCGTGGTGTGGTATGACGTACACGGGACAGCAATTATCACTGTCAACAAGCGGCGCGGGTGACAGATAGCCTTTCTCTAAATATTCGTCGATGACTGAGTCGGCTTCAAACTTCCTCTCCAACACCAGAAAACGTTTCCAAGTGGTTTCATAAGTATCATCAAGCTAAAATATATCATCCCGAAAAGGCATCGAGACATTTCTTCGTCACGTTCAGTGGTTTCGCACGAACGAAATGCTCACACTCTATCTCAGCCGGGGACTGAGTGGGCGGAATTCTCAAAGGAGATTCATCTTTTTGACAAAACCTTTTTATTAGCGTATCTAGCGGGTCTTCATCTGCGTGTACGGGTAATGTACTACAACACGTCAAGGTTACGTTTTCGCGAGCGGGAAGAGCGGGCACGGTGCCCATAATGACGTAACCGAGCGTGGTTTGTATAGCGGGCGGTACAGCGGAATTATCCCTTATTATACCGTGTAATAAAAGTTGCGAAAATAAAGAGGCACCGATCAAAACATCGATCTGTGATGGCACAAATAATTTATCATCGGCCAACGGCAAACCTTGTAAGAACGGATGCGTCGACAGGCGTAGACGATAAGTCATCTCTTATTCCATCGACGACGTGCGACGAAATATTGTATCTTATGTTATGGTTAAAACGAGAAGTGAACTGGAATGCCACAACTCCCTTTGCGTATTTTTCTGAACCCCCGTTACGCTTTACCTTTATATTGTCGTCATTTACTGATAAACCTAATCTATTATAACATTCCGACGTTATAAAATTGCTCTACGATGCACTATCTAATAAGCAACGCACACTACGGCTCGTGCCATATGCGTCGGGTACCATAACCGTTGCAGTGGGTAGCAGAATTGTAGTGTATACATTGCGTGTAAATAAATCTCCAGATACGCAAGATTGCGTTGATAGCGGCTCGCCAATGCACGTTGTACACAACGAAACGCTCTTCCTACGCGCATCGGGCGACGACGCGGGAGCAGCTGTTGTCGGTACGGTCGCGCGCTTTGTCCCCGATGACTCGGCGGCGGTGGTCACAACGCGAGCGTTAGCAGGTTTGAAAACATCAAAGTGAAGTAAACTATGATGTTTACCTTTGCAAATTTTACATTTAGAATTAGAGTTGCATTTCCCTGCCTTATGTATAACACTCAAACAATTTACACAAGCGTGTCGTTCTTTAAAATATTTATAACGGTCGTTTGCTGTCATCCTACAAAATGCCGGACACTTGTATAAATGATTATGCACAATATCCTTGAACAAACATTTGTACATATGTATCGGCCATAGCGACATAAAATTGCGGTTGTGGAGCTTTTGCGGTGGTTCGGTGATTCGGGTTCGAATTCGAAGTCGAAGACGAATGATAAGAGCGCTGTAATATATTAGCTTGTTCTTTTACGTAGTCGGTTAAACTTTTAAATTTAGGAATTTTATGCTTTCGAGAATGCATTTCGAATGAACGAACTGTTTCGGGATCTAACTTTTTTAAAGCGGTGTGTAATATAATAAAATCAGTTAAATCAGGTAATTGTAAGTTTTTTAATGCGCTAACCGCGGTTACGAATGTATGTAAAAATAATACTAAGTTTCGAGCAGAAGAGTTAGAAATTGGTTTAAAGTCGAAAATTTCATTGATATAGGTCGATGCTAGCATGCGTTTATCATCGTACTTCTCTAAAAGCGCGTTCAAAATAAGTTCATAATTCTCAGCACAAAGAGTAATACCGGCGAACACCGAATGCGTTTTGATTGTTAATTTACCTTGCAAGTAATACAATTTATCGACGTCTAATACGGACGGATTATCATGCACAGTGGATTTGAAACTTGCATAAAATAATGACCATGAGCGGATATCACCATCAAACGACGCTCTATAGGCAGTAAAGACGGTCGCGATATTGTGGCCGATTTCGGACATTCATTTGTTATTCGACTTGTAAGACGAGACATTACACGTTTTATAATATGACGGTATAATTCCTCGAATGCGACCCATAACTGATATTCCACCTTTGCTCCTGGGTAGACTTGCAAATTATATAAATTGTACTCGGTTAATACCTTTTGGAAATCATTTCGTAATGCATCAATCGAAATCGCGGCAGAAAGGAACTCTTCCCTGTCCACCTCACTACTATCATTTATCTACTATATTCTACTACTATATTCATCTACTTGTTGAGAGCGATCATAAATTGTTTGTAAGCGGTTAAATAAAGAATCGCGCCTAGCTATAGCTATATTCAATAACATCATTAATTTGGAGTCTGGCGTTTCAGCCCTAGTTTCATTCGTTTTTGACGCGCTAGTTTTCGACATTTTAATAATAAATATATATACGAAATATTAAGGTTCTAAGTAAAGTTTTAAATTTAACTGGAGAGGCATGAACAAATACAGAATTTATTAAATCGTAGTAAAAACTAATTTATATATAATAAATTTAATACGTGGTAGAGCCATGCTGCAGCTATATTAATTGTATAGTTGTAGCACGAATGGGTCGGCTCGACCGGGGAAGGACCACGCTCTCACAGAATACCAGCGTGAAGTAGCAGCTTAATGCCGCTGTGTTTCGTATGGTGAGTGTAGAGAACCGGAGACCCTTTTTACTGGAAACGAGGCATTCCATCTTAGTCCTCACGGGTGACAACGCATCTGCATTTTGATTCGTAATCGAAGATAGATGTAGCTGTCTATGGGCCACAGCAACCACTTACCATTCATTAGCTGGACTGTGTGCTCGTTTGTCACCCTTATCCTATAAAAAAAAATCGCGGAATTATCAGGTAGATTTATTAAACTGATCTAAATTTGTTTGTGAACGAGTGGTTAGACATTATATTATCTATTGCGGTAAGTAAATGATAAATAATAAGAAATTATATAATAGCGATGAATATGCGGATTTCAATTAATGTAATAAATATATAATGCGCATATATATGCGAGAAATTAAGTAAAATATTATATATAAATGTTTCTAAGTGTATATATATATATATATATATATATATATATATATATATATATATATATGTTGTTGGGGACACTAAGCTCGAAGTTGTTGACGAGTATGTTTACCTGGGACAAATAGTCCGACTAGGTACGTCCAACTTCGACCGAGTGGTCAATCGACGGATTCAACTCGGCTGGGCAGCGTTCTGGAAATTACGGCATATCTTCTCGTCAGATATACCTCAAAACCTAAAAACTAGACTGTACAAGCAGTGCGTGTTGCCAGTGATGACCTATGGAACTGAAACGTGGTCCTTCACTGCTGGCCGTATGAGGAAGCTCAAGGTCGCTCAGCGAGCTATGGAGAGGGCTATGCTCGGGGTTTCTCTGCGTGATAAAATTAGAAATGAGGATATCCGCAGTAGAACTAGAGTTACCGACATAGCCCAAAGGATTAGTAAGCTGAAGTGGCAATGGGCCGGCCATATAGCTCGAAGAACCGACAACCGATGGGGAAAAAAGTTTCTCGAGTGGCGGCCTCGAACCGGCGGACGAGGTGTATGGCGTCCCCCCACTAGATGGAGTGACGACCTGGTAAGACATGCAGGAAGTCGATGGATGCAGGTGGCTCAGGTCCGTGCTTTGTGGCATTCCTTTGGGGAGGCCTATGTTCAGCAGTGGACTTGTGAAGGGCTGTAATGATGATGATAATGATGATGATGGCTTTAATTAATATACTCGCGTGGAAGAAATATAACGAGTTTATGAGAAAAATCACGTCGTGAAATGTGATAGGTTACCTCAATGTTATATTAATATGTGGGTCACATTTGGCTATATATTATGCCTATTGTGCACGGAAATATTCCAACGAAGTGACAAAAAAATAATGGTTGTCGAATTGAAAGTTTCAATACGGTCTAATGGACCGGAGAATATGGTTCTAATTCGGGCGAAGTGACCAAAATGGTGATGCGTGATTTAAACTTGGTATAAAGTGGACTGTAATAGGTAGTTGGAATTGGGTTTCGTTGAAATTTGCAACCGACACATAAAACTGAAGGTACGCACCTGGGGAACGCCAGCAGCTTCTCTTCGTACTTGAGGTTGACACTCGCGTGGTACATTCCTAGTTTTCTTGCGCGATTTACACTTATTTGATACAATTCACGGCCGTGATTTTAAGTATATGATAATTAAATAGATATAGCGAGCGTGACACAATATGCTTCCGCGTGCTTATGCTTCCGCGCTCTTCTACCCGGTTGTCGGTCGCAAGAAGGAACGAATGGAATGAATGAAAGGTATTATAGAGGAAATCTGATTAGTCAATAAGATTGACCAAAAAAACGCGGAATATTTCAATTTGAGAAGTGGCGGTAACACCTATTCTGTCCAATTCATTTCTACTTTTTCGATGTGTCTCTACATTGCTTTAGGCCTGTGGGGCCTCCTGGCTGTAAATGAGCCAGGCCAAAGCGTGAAAATTTTGGTAAATAACTTTTTTCATGCATACTCGTAAAATGTCCGGGCCATCCTCATTTCGCCTTAAGTGCATGATGCTTTAGAGCGTCTATTATATTCGTCCTACTCCGAACGACGACATATTATATGCGTGTATCTTTCAGAAGTCTGGAAGATATAACTGACAACAATGATATCGTCCATCGCATACACCTATTGTTTACTTATTTGTTTATTGATAAATCCAATGGCCTCTTAATTCTTAATTTGCCTAAAGATTAAATACTTATGAATTGAAACCGGAATATGATATTCTGTTCGTATTTTCCAATCTGGAATTTCCGCGTGACTGCGCCTCTGAACTTTATACGGTTTCAGGTAATGTACGTAAAGTAGATAGATTCAGGCAAATACGCCATATATCATACGTCGTAGATGTAAATCTTTATATAGGAGTACTATAAAATTCCGGTTTGCGTGTTGCAACAGCTTGACTGACTGATGAAATTTGCATGGATTACTTATAGGGTCACCCGGATGTTTCTTGGCTGTAGTTGGAACCGGTAGTTGGCGCTGTTGTCGCGATCCAAAAATCATCCTTGCGAAGCCCGAGCGGATCGCTAGTTCTTATATAAAATAATGTAGTGTTTTCCGACGATTAAATCAGCCAGTCAATTTGACAGCTAACCCGTTACTTAAACTCTGACATTCAACGGTATGCTAGAAATCCTAAACAAATTGCTTAAAACAAAGTTTAATAAATGGAATTCATTATCATTAACTAAACTTATTTTCAATAGAAAAAAACACACATACACAAGGCCACCTCTGTTTTATTGGCTATTTTTGTTCTGTTTACAATAGGATGTGGATTTTAGGGCCAAAAGTTAGATGACACTATCACTAAAAACAGATTGGGTTTGTCACTACGGGTTTTTTAAATTTACTATAATTTACGAAATATTCACTCTAAACAATTTTGGCGCATACATCATTTTTATTCCGAAAAAGACACGCTTGCCCATCTCAATCAGACTCGAACCACATAAATTTATTAATTAAATTAATATTTTATCGAAATAACAAAGGTACATGATACGTCTGAGTTTTCGATCCAATCCACCTTCTAAGCGTGGTAATTTGCGCAAATCTGCCCTACGATAATATGAAAAGTATATACGGAATAAAATAGAAAGAGATAGAATAAAATGGAATAGATGAAATAGACGTGAGACCCTTTCTGTAATAAAGGATGCCAACGTCTAGCAGACATTGACGTATAGGTTTAAGCGTTGCCGTGTGAGAATTAATCAATAGTATATGAAATAGAATTGTCTGGTGCCCAAACCTAGATATTGGGCTACCCACAAAAAACTAGAATTATCTATTAAGACTTGCTGTAATTAATTTAGTTTAGTTAAATTAGTAATGTTGTCATCAAAAGAAACACTTTGTACCCGAAATATATATCTTATTTAATTTAACTAAAGAAACATACTAAAAATCGATGGTCGAATAAAAGTATTGCGTACATGGCCCATCGCTTTCCAGTGGTCAGGCTCCCTCTGGAAAATAACCCAAGATACGCCAATGCCAGCAGTAGGCTCTTACGATTAAAAAATAACTGCAATAAGAATTAAACACATACTGTTAGGCAAATATTAATTCGAATGCACGTACCAAAAATGAAATTCTAACCAATATGATTGCGTCGTGACTATCCATAGGCAACATCATATTTGGAAGCAATTTATCAAAGTACATTGTATTGTATTAATGTACTATTCTTAGTCACGAATGTTTTAAATAGAAAAGCTTACCTTGTTTCATTAAGACGAGTTTATTGTCCACAATTTAGTCACAGTCAGAAAAAAAAATTTGTTTATGAATTTAAAAACGTCAGCAACTTTTTTGAAAAAAAAAATTAAGTATTATGCTTTAACGAAACATACATATTAATGACAATGGAACAAACAGTTTCTATATGGTGCTATTTTACGATGATAGTCTCTGCGGGCGTGCTCCTTCCCGATTGAGTCGACCCATTCGTGCTGCAGAGTGGCTTTACGTGACTCTAGTGTGGGTTGTTGGGCGTACCGAAACGGATTCTCTAACGAAGACGTTGAATTTCATCCCCAAGGGTCCATGATTTAAACTACGCACCCGGCTCTTTGACCTACCTGATAGCTAGCCGAAGTCTTTGGTTGCGGCGCAACAGGGCATTGAGTTCGAATCCCGTACGGAACAAGGATTTGTATGGCCTACAAATAATTTGTCCGAGTCTGGTTGTTTCTCTTTGTGAAATTTTATGTCAATGTCATGAATGTGAACGCCTCCATGATTCAAGAAAGTATTCCAGCGTGGGAGAATTTTCTTCTAAAAATACTGAACAAGGCATGCTACTAGTATGACTTTAATTAGCATTTGTTAAAGTTAAAAAGTTAAAGTTACAGTCTATATAATATACGTGCCACTGCAGGGCACAGACCTGCTCTCATTTATGAGATGATTTTAGGGCAAGGAAATGTACGCCGCGCTGCCCCAATGCGTGTTGGCGAACTTCACATGTCTTCGAAATTTTTTTTTTATTTCTCAAATATGCAGGTTGCCTCAGGATGTTTTCCTTCACCGCCGAGCATGTGGTAATTCAGCACTTAAAATTGCAATTAACAATTTCATTGGTACCGGCGGGGATCAAACCCGGGTTGATCGCGTACTGTGAAACTTACAGCGAGCGTGGCGAGCTTTTACAAATAATTTTATTAACATTAAAATTATTTGTAAAAATATGTCCGATATATACATATCCGATGTCTATTTAGAACGTATTTATTTTTATTTTATTTAAAAACTGTGTTAATAACCGCTCCAACTAAGCTAAAATGGTTATCACATGTAGGTTTCCCTTTTTTCAGACGGTTTCAAAACAAAAAAGTGTCTATTCTCGGACTTGCAGTACTCCCCACAATTCATTACTTCAACACCAAGCACGTGGTAAATTATAAATATAAACAGAGGCACCAGCGGGATTCGAATTCAGGTTTCTAAGGCGCTATGAAACTGCAGACGAGCGCACATCCATGCGCTACTACAGTCCTTCTACTTATTATAAATTAATTTAAATACTTATATTTTTAAATATAAATTGGAAAATTATTCACGATTATGCAGTGCGTAACATCTTCTTGTGGCTTTAACTTTGTTTATAAATTTAAGTAACATCATAATATATTACCTAGTTTCTGAGAGGGTTTTAAGGCAAGGAAATGTACGGCGCGCTGCGCCAATGCGTTTTGGCGAATTTCACGTCTCCGATTTTTTTTTTCTTATATATTAGAAAACTCTCAGAAAAGAGAGGTCTGTGCCCAGCATTGGGACGTATATAGGATGTAACTAACATAATATAGTAGTGTAGTATTTGAGTATGATCAACATCATATATATTTTAATTTATATTTCTATCTTTTAACATTTTACACACCTAATTCATATTTTATCTCTACATCACCCAATGGTTGACTGCTAGATATAAGTCCGGCTATGCATCATGTTGTATGAAGTTAAATAAAATGAATATAGCATTAACAATTTAGTCGGTCACTGCGGCAAATTGTTGTGTATATTAACCACACGTGGATTTATTCGAGATGTTACCTGAATTGCTAGGGAAAGGCAATTTTCACCTCATTATAAAACACTTGACTTTGTCTCCTTACTGACGCTAAAAGATACTGTCTCCTATATAGTTTTGTTTATATTTCCTCGGTGTAGGGACCATAGAGTTCATTTCAGCTCGTAGAAATTCTTTAACGGAGCTGTAAGTTACTGCGTAGATCAGCAACATTGAGTCAAGTGGTGCATTGTGGGTCACAATTCGCTTTGAATCGAAGGTTTCTCGGTCAATAGACTCTTTATCATTGTATTCAGATTATAGTGGAAGCGTTGATTACGAAAATCTTAGAAGGACTGATGTCAAGTAAATGGACATACGGGAAACCAATTTACTATTCTACTGTAAATTACAATGGACATTATGTTAGTAGAAAGTAGAGCACACCTTGATCTAATTCGATATAAATACGTCATTATCATGCTATGAAATATTTAAATATGTATGTATTGAAATATATTATTATAATATTTTTTTACGTGGTAGAGCCATGTATGTATTGAAATATAATATTTTTTGCGTGGTAGAGCCATGCTGCAGCTATATTAGTAGTATAGTTGTAGCACGAATGGGTCGGCTCGACCGGGGAAGGACCACGCTCTCACAGAATACCAGCGTAAAATAGCAGCTTAACACTGCTGTGTTTCGTATGGTGAGTGTAGAGAACCGGAGACCCTTTTTACTGGAAAAGAGGCATTCCATCTTAGTCCTCACGGGTGACAACGCATCTGCATTTTGATTCTTTATTGAAGATAGGTGTAGATGTCTATGGGTCACAGCAACCACTTACCATCAGGTGGACTGTGTGCTCGTTTGTCACCCTATCCTATAAAAAAAATATTTTACCTCTATTGTGGCTAGACTTTATGACATAATCATAACAATATATTTATGCATCATTAGCAAACATTTCCAATAATTTATTACACAATATATCGTCACAGACCCCCCTTTAATTGTTGAGCGGGAAAACGAGGTCGGAGGGAAAAGAGAGAAGGGAGGTATTTGTTCGAAAATGGGACATTTAAGGCATTTATAATAATACCGTGGAAAAATTTACAACGCTTTCACTAACGGAAATTGATGAACCTTTACCATCGGTTATAATTTAAGTGGTACCAACAAGGACCGGACCTATGTTATAAAGAATTTATCGAACCTTGTGTACAAGCCGTGCGGTAGAGGCTTAAGGGAATCGTCTAATCTCATACCGTAGCGTCGTAATAGACGATTTAAGGTAGTGTCTGAAATACTTTTGGCTTCCGATAGATAGTGGTATAACCATCTTGTGTTTATACCAGATGTAAAATACCCCAGCCCAGTAACAGAATGCAGTGGCAAAGGTGTCTTGTATCTTTATCGCCAATTCACCCACCAGGTGTGGCGATTATGCCTAATCTTTTTACTATGAAAAACTCTTGTAAAGTCGATGATACTTTATGGAATAGTGGGAATGCTACTCTTTGTTACTATAGTTAGTGATTCAAATTGAAATATCACGCTTATTCACTGACTGTAACGATGTTCAACTAGATAGAGTAAGTTTGAATCATTGAATTTTCCAAGATCGGTGATTACTTGAATTACACTGGCAGTGCCAGTCTTTGGAGTCAGAATATGGTTTATATAGTACCATAAAATTTAAGGAGGAATCTTGTGATAACTCAGGGGTAATGGATTTAGGGTAAGAGCATTAAACATTTTGAAATATGGAAAGCAAAAATAATTACAGATTTCGAAAAATTCCTTTCTAGTTCATAGTGGTTTTAATACGACTTTATATTTGAAGTTAATTTGCAAGTATCTTTCTCTGTTGTAGCTATTATAATTATTTATGGTAATCATCTGGTAGAATGTTAGTCCGTTTTTCATTATTATAGCAATTAAAGTTATTTTAACTTATGTGCATAAGGATTGCTTGCAGGATTTCCTTCTTATCATTTGTTTTTATTTTCTTTTCATTAATTCATTACAGTCCATCAAAAGCCCACTGCTCTACTGCCTTATAGAGAGAATATTATTTGCCATCTGGCAACCACATTTTATTATTATTATAAGTTGGTGTCAGAAAGATGCTGCTGCCCTACTCCTATTTCAGTTTCCCTCTAACGTCTTTGTCGACACCCACGGGATGTCATGACGTAGTGGATAAATTCAACACAAGTATTAAAGTATAATATCAATTTGTTCAAAAATAATAGTTGTAAATAAGCGACAGGTTAATACAAATGTTCATTTCAATTAATTCAATTGAAATAACATACTCAACTTGTTATAAGATACTGAAAATAAAACAGATAAAACTTTCTTTAATTAAATAAGATGGTAGGGTTTACATTTCTGCTTCTGGGCACCATTTTTTACGGGTTAATACCATCTTCTTGCTTGTCGGCCGCGATACAGCAGTACCGGGACACAGCACCGGGGCCCGACGGAATCCCGGGCCGGGCCCTAGTGCTGAGTCTGGCTGCCCTGGGGAACAGGCTCAGACAGCTGTTTACCAGCTGTCTGCGGTGTGCCAAGTTCCCCACAGCCTGGAAAGAGGCAAGGCTGGTCCTCTTGAAGAAGGAGGGCAGGGCCGCTGATTCTCCCTCTGCGTACCGCCCCATATGCCTGTTGGACGAGATTGGCAAATTGTTCGAGAGGATAGTTGCCACTCGGCTCAGCGGGCATCTGTCGCGCGTCGGTCCCGATTTGGCTGACAGCCAGTTTGGGTTCCGGCGGGAGCGTTCCACTGTAGATGCGATTATGCACGTCCGCTCCCTGTCGGAACAAACAGTATCACAGGGTGCCGTGGCGTTGGCGATAAGTCTTGATATCGTCAACGCCTTTAACTCTCTACCCTGGGACGCAATCAGGAGGGCACTAATACATCATCAGGTGCCCCCCTGCCTGCAAGGTATTATTGGGGACTACTTGCGCGACAGGTACATTCTGTACGTGGGGCAAGATGGTAGAAAGATCCGGAGGGAGATCAAACGTGGGGTTCCACAGGGCTCGGTGCTGGGTCCACTACTGTGGAACCTCGCGTACGATGCGGTTCTGCGAGTCGACCTTCCGCTGGCGTAAATGTCGTGTGCTGGCGCCGACGACACCTTGGTGATCGCCAGCGGGATAACTTCGAGAGGGCCAAGGAGCTCGCCGAGCTTGGGGTGGAAGTCGTCGTCTCCAAAATCCACAAGTTGGGCTTAGAAATAGCGCCTCACAAGACCGAGGCCCTATGGTTCCATAAATTACCACGGGCAAGGAACCACCTGACTCGTGCGTCCGCGTGGGTGGGTCCGAAGTCAGAGTGGGAGGCATGAAGTACCTAGGCTCCACCTGGACAGTCGCTGGGGCTTCGAAGAACATTTCGAGCGCCTAGTCCCCTGAATCGAAAGGGTGGCGGGTGCTATGCATAGACTGCTGCCCAATCTAGGTGGACCGACGGAGGAAGTACGTCGCCTCTATGCGGGAGTTATACGGTCCGTAGCTCTGTATGGAGCGCCTGTATGGGCAAAAAGGCTAGCCATCCGACGCTGTAGAACTAAAATTTACAGTGTCCAGCGGAGGATGGCCATACGGATCGTACGAGGATACCGCACTATATCCTTTGAGGCGGCGACAATCCTGGCTCGCTTTCCACCACTAGATATACTGGCGGAAATGGACGCGAGGGTGTACGACCGAATCCGTGCCCTCCGCCAGAGTGGTGGTAGTGAGCCAGAAGAGGCGCTCGAATCAATTAAACGGCAGGAACGACGAAACGCCCTGGCGACATGGCGCACTCGACTTGAGGAGCGCTATGAACGCAAACGTGTCATTGGAGCAATCCTGCCGGTCTTCGAAGCCTGGATGCAGCGACGAACAGGAAGACTTACCTACAGACTTACACAGATAATTACCGGGCATGGGTGCTTCGGTGATTATCTGTGTAAGATCGGACGCGAGACGACGGCGAACTGCTTCCACTGTGGTGGACGGGAACAGGACTCCGCTTCCCATACGCTCGCAGTATGCCCAGCGTGGGAACGGGAGCAGACAATCCTGGTGAACCGCATTGGACGGAACCTCTCCCTGCCAGCAGTCGTGTCGGCGATGCTGAGCGGGGATTCGGCGTGGAGGGCCGTAGTCACCTTCTGTGAATCTGTTATGATTCAGAAGGAGGCTTCTGAGCGGGATCGGGAGAGGGCAGATCCCGCGCGGAGACGACGTCGTCAAGGCGTTCGTCACGGCCCTCCTCTTGAAAACGGTGTTCCCCTACCAGAAACAGGGCCTCCGGGGTTGCAGACACTCGGGGCGGGGGCCTCGAGTGCCTAGTTATGTAACCCCCGAGGAGGACGATGACTCGGAAGTGGTCTCGAGACATCGTGTTAGCACTGCGAGGGTGCTGGGGGTAGCACGTACTGCCCCCGGGACGTGCTATTAGTGTAGCAAAGCGATGGAGGGGCCCCGGTTGCGTTCCGAACGGAGATCCCGGGACCCCTCGTATACGCTGATGGTGACCACCGTGGGGTTTTAGCCGGTAGGAGTCCGGCATAACCTTTTCGTTGCCCCCGTAGCGGAAGGTATCCATGAGGATTTCCCCACGAAAAAAAAAAAAAAAAACGTATTCCTAATACTGCGCTCCATAGAACAAAACTGACATAACCCAACGGATCCGTAAGCTAAAGAGGCTATAGCCCGGCAACATAGATTTATATGGGCCACAGCATCCACTTACTATCAAGTGGACTGTATGCTCGATTGTCACCCTCATTATATAAAAAGGCAGGTGGTGTAGAACGGTGTTTTGTGGCATTCCCTGGGCAAATCCCTGGGTAATGATAATAGTAGGCTTTTATCATCAGATGGACTGTTGCTCATTTGATCTCCCTATTATTTAAAAAAAAACTTATCCTCATAACATTTTAATACATTACATATATTACAAACCTTCATAAGTACACTGGTGAATATAGGCTTCCCCCAAGGAATGTCACAAACAATCCTTAACCACCTCTTTCCATCAACTTCCAACATCTCTTACCAGTTCTACATTCGATCTAGTGTGGGTCCGTCCTATACGTCGCTTACCGTTACGAGGCTGCCATTCTAGAACCTTTTACCCATCGGTTGTCGGTCCTTCGAGCTATATGGCCGGCCCATTGCCAGTTCAGCTTACGAAGTAACTATTAGTCAATCTGTAGTTCAGCTTACAGATCCATATATTTTAATAAATTAAACAAAATTAGCGTGAAATCGTCTAAACCATCCATTCAAAAGCGCTTGAGGTTATGTCGCAATGCGGCTTAGCGAAAACTTTTCCAAATTCAATTCAACAAAGTTTCACGGCTCGACCTTTGTGCCACGATAGTGGCCAGTACACGCCTTAGATATAAATATTGACATTAACTAATTGTGCAATTTTGATAGAGTGCGTTATTAGCGAATTAATATTGGAGGTAACTGTCCAGTAAAATTGATTAAAAACATATCATTGTCGATTATAATAAATAATAATACTGATTGCCTGTTAGATTTAACCTCGGAGCTAAGTTTCAAATAATTTTTTAAGACGCCTCTTGCCTTAAGTTTTAAGGTGAGCTGTTGCACTTCATGAATTTTTTTGAACTTGATATCGTTCGGCTTTGCCTCGATAAGTTCTATTAATGTTAATCAAAGACAATTTAATTGATAAATTTATTCGTTTTTCACAAAAAAAATGTTCATAAAGTTTCATCACAATCGGTTCAGCTATTTCGAAGTCATTGCTTGACTGCAATGTAAAATAATGGTAGTTTTGTCTTAGTCTAACCAAATCCTATTCACCGTAATCGGTTGGAAAGATTTTAGAATTATTCCACTCCTTTGCTGTAGCCAATACAAAAGATGAAGAAAATCGTTAACAAGCCCGACCCGAACGCAAACAACTTTTGTTTTACACTTTAGAGAATTTTCTTTTATTTTCAAATCGAAGCTAATTGAAGCATATAAATTATTAAATGTTATGATATATACGTAGATCTTGTTATTGTAATATCCTCTTAGTCAAATTCTTTACTATTTTCGTATGTATGTTAGGCGATATCCCCGCTAATTAGTAATCAATTTTATCGTTTTTCTTTAAAACTATTTACTTTTAATTGGTTTAAAAATTGAAGAAAAATTTCGTACAATGGAAAAATAGGGGATGCACTTTTTAATGTAATGTATTTTGGACGAAATTCTAACTGTAACGTTGAGGTTAAAAATTCAAAAGATTTCCGTTCAAAAGAATCAAATAATGAAATTTAAAGAATAGAATAGAATATAATCATTTTTATTCAATATAGATTACAAGAATACATAATGAAAGTCATTTAAGCCTTACCACGAAGATTAAAAACTGAGTTAATAATTTCCACATAATTTATTATTGTCTAAATACAGCGCTAAGTGCTAAGAAACGCAACGTTTTAAATTTTGTGGAAATTGTTTTTTATTCTTTTTAAGTTTTCATGTCTCTTTTACTTTTTTAAAGTTTCATTATTGATAATTTTATGTTTATTCATTTTTCATACAAATTGATTGTTTTAATTAAAAGACTTACATGTACATCTTTGTTGTTCTGTAGTTTATTGTATTAAATGTTTACTTTTTAATTCTAATTAAGTTCAACTGATTAAACAACAGTTTGCCTATAAAATAATTTAACCACACATTCATCAGAAAATGCATAAGTAGTAATAAATTGCATCTTGAACGCCTTTTTGTCTGATCTTTAAATAAATCACCACATTTCGGGGTCAGGCTTAAAGTTAATGCCTTTGTCATAAAATTTAAACATACATTTTATTCATCCAAAATCCAGACACAAAAAAAAATATATATAGATCTAGCTTTTTTCAAAAAACCGGCAACGCACTTGTTAGCAGTTCTTGAGCAGCCATAATGACTTACTATCAGGTGAGCCGTATCTTCTTTATTCTTATTTGTCCCCTCTTCTATAAAAAAGCCGAGTGTGTGGCTCTAAGAGAGTCCCTCCGACTCATTACATCCATGGGTGTCGTAAGAGGTGACTTTGAGAAATGCCAGAAAATTCTTGTGGTTTTCGATAAATGGCGTTACCATATCGCTTATGTCAGACGTAAACTACCCAGACCGCAGCAGAGACCAGCACCTACAGCACCAGCAGAGCAGCAGAATCTGAAGTACGAGACGTCTGGCACTGCTATCGTCAAGCCTCGTACCAAGCGTGAAGATTAAGGCACATCCTCCCTAGAACCCGATTTAGTAGTAGCCCTTGTCTCGCAGTGGACTTTTATGGGCCGAAAAAGAATATAAGAAGAGTAAGTGGTCACGGCAATATAATTTAAAAAGCAACTACTTTATAAAAATGCGGAAACGCACTTGCAATTCCTTTGGTATTCCGGTTGCTGACAGCTGCAATAGCCATTTACCATCAGGTGGGCCGCATGCTTGTTTTTCGTGGGTGGTAAGGGACAAAATTTAAAAATGCTAGGAAAATTGTTCAAGCTATATACAGACGCCGATATTACCTTAATTTTTTTTATGCAGCGCCTAAAATTCCTAAATCAGCTGCGGGACTGGGATCGCCAATTCGCCAGCCCAGTTTGGCGATTAAGACGAATCCCTACAGCCGGAATCGCTCATGTCAAGCCGTGAAATTTTACGGGTCGATGAAGAAGTAGAAGATGAAGTGTGATAGATTAGTCAACTACTGCTGGGCACAGGCCATCTTTCATTTATGAGAGAGTGAGAGAAAGAGAAGGTAAGTCATTGTCTGTCGCACTGACCCAATGCGTTTCGGCGTATTTTACAAGCCTTCTATTTTTTTCCTTCATCGCTGATCACGTGGTAAATCAGCACTTAAAATTGCGATTAACAAATTCATTGGTGCCGGTGGGGATTGAACCCGGGCTAATCGCGTACTGCGAAATTTCCAGCGTGCGCTTAGCCCTGGGCTACCCGTGAACTACCCTTGGGTAACCTAGTAGTAATTAATGACATGTCAATTATCACAGTAATTAATTAATTAATTATCACAGTAATTAACATTATCACAGTAATTAATTATTTAAAAAAGTTGAAAAATTACAGCCCAATAAACGTACTTCTGCTAGACACAGGCCTCTTCTCATTTCTGAGGGGGGGTTTGAAGGAATTAGTCAGCCGCGATGCTCCAGTGCGGCGGACTTGCCCTCAATATTTTATTCCTTAGATAAGCAGATTTTCTCGAGATGTTTCCTTAACCACCGAACATGTGGTAAATCCTCACTTAAAATTGCAATTAACAGTTTTATTAGTGCCGGAGGGGATCGATCGGGTTGCTTACGCTCACTGTAAAATTTACGGCAAGAGCTTAGTACCTGAGATATCACGGCTTTATTGGTTAGGTTAATCTATAATACTTTCATATTAATTCAATTAAGCGTTTATAAGTTGAACTCAAAGAGCAATGACCCTTTCATAAATAATTTCACCCTACTTATAAAATGGGGGCGAAAGATTTGATTTATATCGAGTGAAATTGGAAATGAAATTTCAATGTTAATAAAAATATTTCTACAAATTTGTAATAACGATTGAATATCAAAATTGAATATCAAAACTTCTATAAATTTCATAACCTTGATTCTATTAGCCCCTACTACTCATTCGTCTTAAGGTACTCGTACATCTATAGATGCTTACACTTTCTGTAAGTATAATCAGGGTGCTATCAAATTGTACATTATAGAAGTAATTAAAAAGAAAAGGTTTATAAATTCAAAATGTAATATATGTAAATATAGACTTAAATATTAAAAACACCTATTATATCCCACAAATAACAATATGGCGAACAAATTTCATATTAAAAAACTATCACGCAGATATAAATAAATAAACAGGATATCGACAGAGTTATTACCGTTTTATATTGTTTATATTCTAAAATAAATGAATATATTTTACAATACACATGCAGATTATTCACTTTTTAAACGATTTTCTACATTATAAGTACATGAAATTGTTTTTTTTTTATCTAGAAAGCATCTGTCTGACATTACTGTTTCTTAATACGCAAAGACGCAAGTTACAAAACTGCAGATATAAAATGAATTCCCTTTAGAGTACTAAGCTGAGCTTTTCTTTCATTCATTACAGCCTATCAAAGTCTACTGTTGAATATAAGCCTTCCCATAAATTGCCTCTTAGCGGGGGATATTTTACATGGTTGCCATGTTTACACAGGCAGGTTGGCAACCGCATTTTGTACTATTTTGGGCTGTTCAGGAAAATTCCGCTTATCATTTCCCTATGCCGCCTCTTATGATACCCATTAGATGATTTGATTTGATAGTGAATTCTGTTACAACACTAATACACGGCGTTGAGTTTTATTAAGTTCAATTATTATTTCTTGCCATCAATGTATGCTGTTTAGGTTGCTCCAGGGATGAAGCAGGCTCAGCACTTCGTTTTGTGGCATCCTTTAGATAAGGCCTATGTTCAGCAGTGGAGTTGGAAGGGCTGTAATGATGATGATGACGATGATAATGGTGATGCTGGTGATGATTTACTTAATGGAACAACAAACAATTTGCTTGTAAAACAAGTAACAACATAGAGTGTCATTACGTAAACAAACAAATTTAACAAATTATTTGTAACACACATATTTATAATAACTGTTTAAATAAGTATTTATTTGTAATTTATTTAATATAAATATAAATATTTAAACCGATTCATGTAATTTTTTAGTTTTCTTAAAGAAAATTAATAATTTAATTTAAACAGTCTAATATTAAACGCAAGGGATAGTATTTTTTCTGCATTTACTCCTCCGTCTATACTAAATTACTTCGCCTGTCTGCAATTTTACCCGCTGAACTGAATAATTATAATAGTTTTCTTGATTTAATTAATATAATTTTTAATAATTAAATATTCACTTAATCTCGTAGATTTGAAAAATAATATATAATATAATGAAAAATAATTAATATTTACGCAAGAAAACATTTGCTGCTTACTCTAACTAGTTTTTTAGTTTATGCTAATCGTATAAAATAACAGATAAACTGTTACAGTATAATATAATATAACCCTAGCTTTATAAACATCTTCGACAAAATAATTTGGGAATTGCTTATATTCTTATATTACCTAAAACTACACATTCCACAACTTACTGATAAAAATATCTAATTCTAAACATAAAAAAAAACATCCAATTTAAAACATCCTTAATTATAGATGTCGCAGAAGAAAATAATGTTTAGTGTAGATATATTGAGACTTTTCAGAAATTATGTAAAAGAATATATTAAAATTTGTAAGTCTGTATTGAGATATATCAAATAATTTTAAATTTTATATAATACTTACCCGTAAGAAGTTCGAACTTAACGGCTGCTTATAGTTTAGCACTCGGGAAGTTAGGAACCGTATTGAGTAAATCGTCTGGCTAGCCAGGGGATCCGCTCGGCACTGCGGCAGTATCGACCGCCCCACGCATAAAATAAGTAAGCACGCGATGCCATAGACGTAAGTTCCTCGAGACAACCTGTTCTAGTTTTAAAAATAATAAAATTATTAATCTACAAATGAAGGGGTTGATACTTAGCACACATTGGAAATTTTTAATATTAACTTTATACTATTGAAGACTGTAACCTGATTTCCTTAATTAATTTTAGATATTACACTCGTCTTACACTTAGCTTATACATTAGTAAAAGCCTCGAAAGTTCATCCATTCATCAAAACTCCACTGCTGAACATAGGTCCCTCCCATAGATAGCCTCATAGGAATTATTTTGAGTTGCTATCTGGGAGATGCTGCTGCCCATCTCCAGTTTCATTTCCCTCTGTCGCCTCTTATGACACCAAGGGGATGATATGGAGTAGTTTATCCTCTTACGCCGCCCTACACGCCATCGCATCGACGTCGAAGAAACATAATAAGAAAAGTGTAACCTGCGGTAATGGATAAAGGGTTCGCGGAGAGAGAGAGAGAGAGAGAGATGATCAAAAACAACAAAAAGAACATTAAGACACTTGTATTTCTGAGAAATTAAATGTATTTCTGGGAAATATGAAATGCCATGTCAGCTCAGGGTATTGCTTACCCTAAATTTGAGAATACCCGACGATAACCAATCCAAGTATGATACCCGCCAGTAACAATATTATTATGTATTAATATGTATCAAGTGTTAATTTAACATGTGATCAATGGCAAAGGAAAACGTGCTCGAGAAAAATTATTTCGGATACATATATTTAAAAAAAATTGAAGAAACAAGAGGACAAACAGCCCACCTAATGGTAATTGCTTACTTCAGCCTGGCTTTGTCACCCTGGCTTTCTATACCCTTTAAAGATTTAGACAGATATGGTAGAAACAGGTAATAGGGTTCCTATAAAGTATTTCTTTCTTTCTGCATAACCAGACGGACCTTGGCAGAAAAGGCGTTCTACCACCGAGGCTTTTACTCAGTATGAAGTCTTTTAACGCTTACGGTAACACAATTGGTTCTTAACCCTCTTAAATATGTAATTTAAGGAGGCGAGAGCCCAACAATGGAATGTATAAAGGCTGTAACTTTAATTTATATGACTTTTATTCTATTAGGAATATCGGGAACAAATTTTGATGAGGGCTTTGGATTCATCTTAGTTTAAATGATATATTCTTAATGAATGTATTACATCATTTGTTCGTTTAGTTGTATTCTGGAAGTCTGTGTTTACCTAAACTGCGTCAGAATGTAAAGACATAATTTTAAAATTCAAATTTGGATTTAAGTTAACACGAAACTCTGAAGAACTGGTTACAGTAAAGTTAACGCGTTTATTGTCTTTGATTTTTGCGACACATTCAAATATAAGTAAATTATCTAATATGTGCGGATCGGTGATAAGATCTTCCTAAAGATCGCAAACTGAACATTCAATGATAGTTTCGGTGCGTGGTGGTATGATGTAGAATTGATAAACGGAATGCAATTTGATTTCTAATTTGCCAATCTTGAGGGTACGCTTGTGTAGTCAATTTTACAGCCTAACGCGGATAGAAAGTCAGAACCTATAATACCGTCATAAGGCAAGTTGATATTTTTAATGACGTAGAATTTGTATGCCGCGGATGTAGTTTTGTTTAACTTTAATTTCAATTGAAAATGGCCCTCGGTAGTTGTCGGTTTATCGCCAGCGTTCTATGCCCTTAAGTTTGATTGATTGAATCTTCCAGATGTGATTGATTCAGACGATGATGGAATAGTCGCCCATGAACTAATACAACTGGGTGTCATAACTAGCAAATGAGGAGCACATTGGAAGAGGCGATTACGGAAACGCGCAGTATTCCACTCGAAAATCAACCACGACTTCCAAGTATACCGCTAAGCAAGCGGAATCGGGCTGTCGTGAGGGCTCTGAACCCAATACTGGTAACCTAACTGAAAGCCAGCAGGGGCTTTTGCGAGACGGACTCTATTATTTTTGGCGCCGCGTTAACAGTCTGCCGCATAATTTGCGACAAGTTTTCCATGACTGGACGCGCTTCTAGAGCAGGTAGTGCTGTCCCAGCCTGTAGAAAAAGAATTGAGGACCGTATGGCAAAAACAAGGGGCCTCATCGGCAGACTGACAAGCTTCAGGTCGGGTAATAACAGGCCGATAGTTGTGCGCACCGTCATAATGGCGTTTGCTGGGACAAATATCAGTTTGTCCCAGTCGGATATCACGCAGAAGCTAACGGAGCGCATAGATGACCTGAAGCAAAGGATCGCTGCTTGGAAGAAGTGGATTCGGTGATATACTGAGCGTTTAAGGCAGTTCAACCAGAATCTTATCTTCCAAAGTGATCAGAAGAATCTCTATAAGTCATTGGAACGACCAATGTTATGTGGAACGGGCCCAGTACCGAATCAGTCCGACACTGTCGCATTCATCGCGCGGCATAAGGTCAGAGCCCGTAAACCAAAGCGAAGGCCCTTGGACGGAAGTTCTGGCGAGTCAAAGTGCGAGTGTTACGCGCTTGGATCCCGACATCATAACGCCGAAAGACGTAGCTGAGGCGGTCCGTAGGGCCTCGAACTGGAAAAGTCTGGGACTAGATGGGCTGCATCACTAGTGGCTGAAAGGGTTTGTGATGTGTTACGCTGTGTTCGCCAAACAGTTTCAATAAGCTCTCGACCAGAAGTTGCTTCCGAGCCTCTTCACTACTGGGATCACTCACTTGGTTCCTAAAGATGAGGATACCACAGACCCGAACAAATACCGTCTCATATCGTATCTATCCACTATATATAAGACACTGACATCCATGCAATGCAAGATCTATCGAGAAGCCTCGCCACCTGGACTTTTGTTTATCTTTTTATATTTATTTATTTAACATAATTGAAATTTACACTATTAAAGTTTTTAAGTCTGCTAAAACTGCTCAACAGTTTGTTGGCAGAAAAAAAACTTAAATCAGGTGATGTCACGAGCTCAATATGTACGTCGGTGGTCATGGAACCGAGGAACCACACCTCATTGACGCGGTCATTAGCAAAGTGGTTAAACGCAATCATCGGGACTTCGCCGCCGCCTGGATAGACTAATGAAAGGCATTCTAATCGGTGCGCCATACTTGGCTAAAGAGGGTTTTTGAGCTGTACAAGGTTGACTGTACAGTTAGAAACTTCCTTGAGCAGTGTATGGGGCAGTGGAGTACGATCCTTTGTCATCTAGACGAGCGGAGAACGGCTGCGATAAGAAGGGGTATCTTCCAGGGTGATTGTCTGATTCCAATCTGGTTCTGCTTCTCTCTGAACCCTCTCAGTACTTTATTGGAGGGATCCGGGAAGGGGTTTCAGCTTCGAAAAGGAAGTACAAAAGTTACCCACCTTTTCTATATGGATGATATCAAGTTATTAACCTCCAGTCGCTTCCTTCTCATAAAATTGCTAAACATCATTTGTGAGTTTAGCAATTCTATCAAAATGGAGCTAGAGACGGATAAGTGTGCGGTCCTCCATGTCGAAAGGGGTTGGGTAACTCATTCTGAGTATATAGACTTATATATGCCCATCAAGAGCCTTTGAGACCCTTTAAGAGGCACACATACCGATACCTGGGTATATCACAGAACATAGGTATCGATAAGGCGGATATGAAATAGTTAGTTTGCCATGTGTTGCATGCTTGAAATAAGTGCCTAACAATCTTTTGTCGGGCGTTAATAAGGCACACTAATATAACGGTTGGGTCATGCCTGTCCTCATGTACGTCTTTGGCATACTCAGGTGAACTCAGACCGAACTGTACGCTCTGGATATAAAAATCCGTACTTTTATGACTTCCAACAAGATGTATCACCCGAGATCGTCAGTAATGAGGCTATACATGCCGCGGAAATATGGTGGGCGCGGCTTTTTAAGCGCTCCCATCATGCATAATCGCGAAGTGTACAGCTTCCGTAATTACTTCCTGGCGAGATGGAATGATCCATTCTACAAGGATGTTATTTCATGTGATAAAGGGCTGACTCCTCTATTCATAGCCAACGAGCAATGGCAAGACCCAGCAGTACAGTGCATTTCTGACCGGGAGACCGTATGGAACAAGAAGGAGCTCCACGGGTGGTTCTACAAAGCTCTTCATGAGCCTTTCGTAGACACAGTTGCCTCCCTCCACTGGCTTCGTTTTGTCGACCTCTTCGGGAAAACCAAGGGTTTTGTCTGTGCAATACAAGATCAGGTTATTAATACCAACAACTATTGCAGATACATCCTAAAGAATGGCAACGTCGACATCTGTCGAGCTTGTCGCCATCCTGGTGAGTCACTTAGGCATATCATCTCTGGTTGTTCGGCGCTTTCTAATTCTCAATACTTGCACAGACACAACCTAGTAGCCAGGATTCTCCACCAAGATCTCGCTCTCAAATACGGTCTCGTGGATCGGAAACTGCCTTATTATAAGTACAGGCCGCAAGCCGTTCTCATAAATGACTACGCCAGACTCTACTGGGACCGGGCCATCATCACAGACAGGACTATTCTTGCGAATAAGTCTGATATTGTGCTGATGGACCGGAAACATTCAAGAATATTTTTAGTCGAGATTACCATTCCGTATGACGAGAACCTCGTGAATGCCGAAACAGATAAGCAAACAAAATATCTGAACCTAGCTCACGAGGTGATCGACATGTAGGGTGGTCTGCCGACCGAAATTATTCCTGTGGTCGTCTCTGCGAACGAGCTTATCTCATTCAGCCTCTAGGGTCATCTGAGGCGACTGGGAATCCGTGACGGACCGCTTCAAGCTCAAATGAAGAAGGCGGTGCTCATCGATACAGCCCGTATCGTCAGCCGGTTTCCTAACCCTCGGCCGTTTGGTTTCCCCTGTCGAGGGCTTCCGTCTGGTGGGGTTTTTATGTATTTATGTATTATTTATTTATTTTCATTCATTACATCAATATCATTTTCATTTATATACTTATTCAGCCCAACCAGATGAGAATTCTCTATAAATACCCCATAATAATAATACATTTTATTGATATATAGATTTAACAAATGTTTGCAAGAACAGTAAGACAAACAATGTTCAATAAAATGTATACAAATATTTTCCGTTATATATACTATACGAGACACAGCAGCATTAAGCTGATATTTTATGCCGACATTCAGGGAGTGGTCCCGGTTGAGCTGAAACATTCTTGCTGCAGGCATAATAAAGCTGCGTCTTGGCTATTCCACGTGACGTCATTATTTTCCCTACCACCAGATTAAAACAAAATTCCTATCGGTTTTACGAAATCACGTGAACAGAGGTTATTTGAGTTACTCTACAATGAACAAGGCATTGACCTACTCGTAGCGACACTACATATTTATTATTCCATTTCAAATTCCAACTCTACAGTGCTTACATAAATATTACTTACTATATAATTGCATTTTGTTTCATAGACGTTACTCTCATAATGTCCATAGTAGGGGATTTCACATTGTACTACAGTATACCTATAACTATAGTAAATTTACAGCATATATAAGTTCCAGTGCTGGAACAGGCCTATTCTTATTTTTTAGAGATAAGTCAAGCAATTAGTTAGCTGTGTTTTGATGGACGTATCTCGTCTTCGTAAAATTAGGTGCTAAGTCATAGTGTATATTAGATGTATTAAAGCTCCGAATTCAGAATGTGAAACTACTTTCAAATAAATATGTCGGTACGACACGCACGCCACCTACTGTAATTTAATTGTACTATGCCTATAACCTTCTCGGAAGTGCAAGCAATATGTTGACAAAGTATTACCCTAATCTGTTGAACGGTATGGCAGCGCATAAAATACGAACAAACAATAATTAATTTTTATATATTCTAATATATAAAAATAATTATTGTTTGTTAGATATTAGATAAATAAAAGCGAATTTAGAAAACGTGTTCTCATCCTGACCTAAAAAATAAGCTTTTTCATTTGATATACATAACTTCTACAGTTTCATTTAAATAGCGATTTAATGTCATCTTTATAGTTTTCCTTTATTCAGCAATACATTGAGATTAGCATTTTGTCTTAACACACTTTTATAGTTATTTTTATTGTTTGGTTTTTGCTACTTCGCCGTTAGCCGTACGGAGGTTTAGTAATAGATAGGGTCGCGTTGGTTACCCTTCGGGTACGGAATCCCAAAAAGTAATCTATATTTCTTTATTCCATTACGCATTCAAAAAACCTGGGTAAGGGGAGTCTTACTCTTATCGATCATCTCGTAGTTTACGCTTGTGTTTTAAATATATGCTTATGTAAATGTAAGTATGTACCGCATAAAATGAATAGAATAAAATTAATTTTACCGATTTTATAGCGTTAAAAATCATTATATGGTATTTGCGTAAATATAAGAAATCATTATATAACAATTAAATACATAATAATTATACATTATTTACGTTTTAGTTTTACAAGTCGGTACGGTGCTCGTCCGCGACTGATTATAAATCTACCTGCAGTTTCATTTAAAAGATATGTAACTTTGCATTCTATTCTTAAAAATTATGAAATATAATAAGAAAAAATGGTGTTTTAGATCACTATTCAATATTTTATTTTTAATTTATTGCTGTAAAACTAAACTTCATAGTATAGTGACCTAGTTTAAAGGGAATAAATTAAATGACCACATTAGTATTCATGGATTCTACGATTAAAATTTAAAGTGGTCTTCGTAAGTGAATGCCACGGGCATGTAAAAATTCTAAGTGTAATGAGTCGTTTTTTAATTCAAAATAGTATTGTTACAACGCACCGTTTAGTAATAGATTATCTATACCGGCGTTCGTATTAGGTTAGGTTTCAAAAATTATATGTTGCAATATTAAGTTAAAAATTACATAATTGAATGCTTTAAAAATTGTGACTCTTTATTTCGTCGATATATAAAAGTGAATAATGGCGGAATTAATTCGAAAATGTGGCGGGGATATATATTTGTATTTGAGGAACTACCAGGTTTGTATAAGTTTTATTATGAGCTAGTAATACAATTATAGTATATTGCTGTACGTTTTATAGTGCCATGCTTATTAAAGTGCCGTGTAGTCTTGGCGTAAAAAAAACTTATAAGCCATATCATCCCGTGGATGTCGTAAGAGGTGATGGAGGGAATTGAAACAGGACATAGGACTCCCACCAACATCGGTTTATATTTGGTCTTTGTATTTAATGGGGACCGAAATGGATGAAGAAACGTCCTTCTTTCAATTTGGATAAAATATTGATATTCTACGATGTTTTTCAAGTACTAGCCTGTTCATATTTATTTATAAACGTAAGTCTTTCAAATTATTATTGTTAAAAATTATTTATTTGTTTTTATTGTCTCATTTACTAATGCATGCTTGGTCGACCGTACAAAAAGATGCGTTTAACGATTTTCTTTGTCCCTTCAGAAGAGCAGCTCATAATGAAACTATAAAAAACACGCTTTAGATTTTCGTGAATATATTTGAACTAAACTTTTACTGGCATACATCGTTCTTCTCGTGGTTTTAACATAAATATTGTAGGTGAACTTTTAACAGAATGATTGTTCGTTTCAGAATCGTTTACAGAATTTTTTCTTTTAGGATAATAAATAAATTAAACACTATCTATGATTAAACGTACAGAGTGATAATTCAAGATGTTTTAAGTCTAGACTTTGTTGAACAAAGTCTCAGACTGGGGGCGACTAAATCTAGTCCAGTTCAATCCCCAGAAGACACAAGTTTGCGCGTTTACCGCTAAAAAGAACCCCTTTGTCGTATCTCTTCTGTTTCAAGGCACTCCCCTTGTTGCCTCAGCCAGTATCGGAATCCTCGGTGTCGACATATCGAGTGATGTGCAGTTTCGTGGTCACTTGGAAGAGAAGGCCAAATTGGCCTCTAAAAAGCTTGGCGTGCTCAGCAGAGCGGGACAGTATTTCATGCCGGCACACCGCTTGCAACTTTACTAGGCGCAGGTTCGGTCCCACATGGAATACTGTTCCTATCTCTGGGCAGGGGCTCCCCAGTGCCAGCTCCTTCCACTTAACAGCATCCAGCGCAGAGCGGCTCGAATCGTCAACGACCGAGTTCTTTCCGATCGGCTGGACTCACTGGCACTGCGTAGAGATGTTACATCTCTTTGCGTATTTTATCGAATCTATCACTGAGAGTGCTCTGAGGAATTGTTCGGACTAATTCCAGCCGCTCAATTTCACCATCGCACATCGCGACAGAACTCGAGATACCATCCATACCATCTGGATGATTGGCGGTCCACCACTGTGCGATTTAGAAGAAGTTTTCTTCCTCGCACAACCTCCTTGTGGAATCGATTACCACCAGCGATTTTTCCGGACCGATATGACTTAGGGACCTTCAAGAAAATAGCCTACTCCTTCTCAAAAGGCCGGCGACGCATCTGCAATTCCCTTGGTGTTGCAGTTATTCATGGGCGGCGGTAGTCACTTATGCCGCATGCTCGTGTGCCCCCTCTCCTATAAAAAAAAGGTGTCGGATTTCTCGTCCACAAGTCTCTCGTTAACAACGTTGTAAAGATTGGGAGTGTGTTGACGAGGTTTGCGTACCTTATACTCAGAATCTTCCGGTATTCGCTGAAGGTCATACAGGTTTACGCACCAACCTCGACACATTCCGATTCAGGAGGTGGAGAAAATGTATGAGGATATATCTAGAGCCATGCATTCTTCCAAAACCCACTATAAGGTGTTAATAGGAGACTTCAACGCAAAACTAGGCACAACAGAGAACGGTGAGCTGAAGGTAGGAAAATTTGGAATAGGGCAACGAAACCCAAGGGGCCAGAAGCTGGCCGACTTCATGGAGAAAGAGAGACTCTTTATGATGGACTCTTTCTTCCAGAAGCCGCCCCACAAGAAGTGGACCTGGTCGAGCCCCGAAGGTTCGACAAAAAATGAGATTGACTTCATTATAATGACCAGAAGACAACTGTTCAGTGATGTCTCAGTGATCGCGAGGATGAAAACCGGCAGCGATCACCGAATGGTGAGAGGCACACTGAACATAAGCGATAAGTTGGAGAGGTCTCGTCTAATGAAGTCAACCTCCGTCCCTCTCGTGCTCTAATCCAAAATCCCGAAACATTTCAGCTCGAGCTACAAAACCGTTTTCAGTTCCTAGAGGATTGCAATGCAGTGGACGATATAAATGACAAGCTCTTGGAAACTGTCCATGCGGATTGAGAGGTTCTATGGGCAGCTGTACCCGTCATCGTTGGAGCCACACGCAAGTGTGAGTAACGATCCAAGAGCAAGTCTTATCCGACACTATTCTGATGATATTCCGGACGTCAGTCTGAGAGAGATTAAAATGACTCTCCAGCACCTTAAAAACGGCAAGGCCCTGGTGAGGACGGAATTACAGCGGAGCTTCTGAAAGCGGGTGGAAAACCCGTACTTGAAGTCCTTCAGAAGCTCTTCAATTCCGTCTACCATGGTGGCACTACACCGGAGGCGATGAGCAGAAGGAGGCGTGGTCTTGTTCTTCAAGAAAGGCGACAACGCTCTCTTGAAGAACTACAGACCGATTTCCCTTCTGAGCCGCGTCTACGTGCTGTTTTCGAGAGTAATTACGAATCGTCTCGCATGCAGACTCGATGACTTCCAGCCTCCCGAACAAGCCGGTTTCCGAAAAGTCTTTAGCACCATAGACCACATACATACCGTTCGGCAAATTGTACAGAAGTCCGAGGAGTACAATTTGCCACTATATCTGGCGTATGTGGACTATGAGAAAGCTTTTGATTCCGTCGAAATTTGGGCGGTGCTGCAGTCCCTTCAGCGGTGCCGAGTTGACTGTCGATGTTAGGTTATATCGAAGTGCTGAAGTGCTTGTACAGTAGGACTACGATGGCTGAACTGCAGAGAGGTGTAGACAGGGTGAAGTTATATCCCCGAAACTCTTCACCGCTGCAATGGAAGACGTCTTCAAGCTTTTGGACTGGAAAGGATACGGTATCAACATGAATGACGAGTACATCACTCACCTTCGATTTGCCGATGATATAGTCCTTATGGCAGAATCGCTGGAGGACCTAACCACTATGCTCAATGACCTCAATAGTGACTCCCAACGGATAGGTCTTAAGATGAACATGGACAAAACCAAGATCATGTATAACGTCCATGTCACACCTATGCCGGTAGTTGTTAGTAGCACTAAGCTCGAAGTTGTTTACGAATATGTTTGCCTGGGACAAATAGTCCGACTAGGTAAGTTCAACTTCGACCGAGAGGTCAATCGACGGATTCAACTCGGCTGGGCAGCGTTCGGGGGTTACGACCCATCTTCTCGTCAGGCATACCTCAAAACCTCAAAACTAAATTGTATAACCAGTGCGTGTTGCCAGTGATGACATACGGAACTGAGACGTGGTCCTTCACTGCTGGCCGTATGAGGAAGCTCAAGGTCGCTCAGCGAGCTATGGAGAGCTATGCTCGGGTTCTCTGCGTGATAAACTTAGAAATGAGGATATCCGCAGAGACCAGAGTGACCGACATAGCCAACGGATTAGTAAGCTGAAGTGGTAATGGGCGGGCCAGATAGCTTGAAGAACCAACAATCGATGGGAAAAAAGGTTCTCAGTGGCGGCCTCGTACCACGGACGATGAGGGCATCCCCACTAGATGGAGTGACGACCTGGTAAAACATGCAGGAAGTCGATGGATGCAGGTGGCTCAGGACCGTGCTTTGTGGCATTCTTTGGAGGAGGCCTATGTTCAGTAGTGGACTTGTGAAGGGCTGTAATGATGATAGGTATACTGTAGTACAATGTGAAATCCCCTACTATTGACATTATGAGAGTAACGTCTATGAAACAAAATGCAATTATATAATAAGTAATATTGATGTAAGCACTGTAGAGTTGGAATTTGAAATGGAATAATAAATATGTAGTGTCGCTACGAGTAGGTCAATACTCTCTGTTCACGTGATTTCGTAAAACCGATAGGAATTTTGTTTTAATCTGGTGGTAGGGAAAATAATGACGTCACGTGGTATAGCCAAGACGCAGCTTTATTATGCCTGCAGCAAGAATGTTTCAGCTCAACCGGGACCACTGCCTGAATGTCGGCATAAAATATCAGCATAATGCTGCTGTGTTTCGTATAGTATATATAACGGAAAATATTTGTATACATTTTATTGAACATTGTTTGGCATAATACTGTTCTTGCAAACATTTGTTAAATCTATATATCAGTAAAATTTATTATTATTATGAGGTATTTATAGAGAATTCTATATAAATGAAAATGATAATGATATAACGAATGAAAATAAATAAATAATACATAAATAAATAAAAACTCAACCAGACGGAAGCCCTCGACAGGGGAAACCGGCGGACGATACGGGCTTTATCGATGAGCACCGCCTTCTTCATTTGAGCTTGAAGCGGTCCGTCACGGATTCCCAGTCGCCTCAGATGACCCTAGAGGCTGAATGAGATAAGCCCGTTCGCAGAGACGACCACAGGAATAATTTCGGTCGGCAGACCACCCTACATGTCGGTCACCTCGTGAGCTAGGTGCAGATATTTTGTTTGCTTATGTGTTTCGGCATTCACGAGGTTCTCGTCATACGGAATGGTAATGTCGACCAAAAATATTCCTGAATGTTTCCGGACCATCAGCACAATATCAGACTTATTCGCAAGAATAGTCCTGTCTGTGATGATGGCCCGGTCCCAGTAGAGTCTGGCGCAGTGATTTTTGAGTACGGCTTCCGGCCAGTACTTATAATGAGGCAGTTTCCGATCCACGAGACCGTATTTGAGAGCGAGAACTTGGTGGAGAATTCTGGCTACTAGTTTGTGTCTGTGCAAGTATTGAGAATTAGAAAGCGCCGAACAACCAGAGATGATATGCCTAAGTGACTCACCAGGATGGCGACAAGCTCGACAGATGTCGACGGTGCCATTCTTTAAGATGTATCTGCATTAGTTGTTGGTCTTAATAACCTGATCCTGTATTGCACAGACAAAACCCTTGGTTTTCCCGAAGAGGTAACCAAAACGCAGCCAGTGGAGAGAGGCAACTGTGTCTTCGAAAGGCTCATGAGAGCTTTGTGGAACCTCCCGTGGAGCTCCTTCTCGTTCCATACGGTCTCCCGGTCAGAAATGCACTGTACTGTTGGGTCTTGCCATTGCTCGTTGGCTATGAATAGAGGAGTCAGCCCTTTATCACATGAAATAACATCCTTGTAGAATGGATCATCCCATCTCGCCAGGAAGTGATTACGGAAGCTGCACACTTCGCAATTATGTATGTTGAGAGCGCTTAAAAAGCCGCGCCCACCATATTTCCGCGGCATGTACAGCCTCATTACTGACGATTTTGGGTGATACATCTCGAGGGAAGTCATAAAAGTACGGATTTTTATATCAGAGCGTACAGTTCGGTCTGAGTTCACCTGAGTATGCCAAACGCGTACATGAGGACAGAGAAGACCCAACCGTTATATTAGTGTGCCTTATTAACGCCCGACAAAAGATTGTTAGGCACTATTGTCAAGCATGCAACACATGGCAAACTGACTGTTTCATATCCGCCTCATCGATACCTATGTTCTGTGACATACCCAGGTAACGGTATGTGTTAGCCTTGGAAAGGGTTCTTATATTGATGGGCATATATAAGTCTATATACTCAGAATTAGTAACCCAACCCCTTTCGACATGGAGAACCGCAGACTTATCTATATATATAGCTCCATATTGATAGAATTGCTAAACTCACAAGTGATGTTTAGCAGTTTTATGAGAAGGAAGCGACTGGAGGTGAATAACTTGAGATCATCCATATGGAAAAGGTGGGTCACTTTTGTACTTCCTTTTCGAAGCTGAAACCCCTTCCCGGATCCCTCCAATAAAGTACTGAGAGGGTTCAGAGAGAAGCAGAACCAGATTGGAATCAGACAATCACCCTGGAAGATACCCCTTCTTATCGCAGCCTAGATGACAAAGGATCGTACTCCACTGCCACATACACTGCCCGAGGAAGTCTCTAACTGTACAGTCAACCTTGTACAGCTCAATGACCCTCTTTAGCCAAGTTTGGGGCACCGAGTAGAATGCCTTTCTGTAGTCTATCCAGGCGGCGGAGAAGTTCCGACGATTGCATTTAACCTCTTTGCTAATAACCGCGTCAATGAGGTGTGGTTACTCGGTTCCACGACCACTGGCTCGACGTACATATTGAGTGTGTGACATCACCTGATTTAAGTTATTTTTTTCTGACAACAAACTGTTCGAGCCTTTTCAGCCACTAGTGATGCAGCCCATCGAGTCCCAGACTTTTCCAGTTCGAGGCCCTACGGACCGCCTCAGCTACGTCTTTCGGCGTTATGATGACGGGATCCAAGAGCATAACACTCGCAAATTGACTCGCCAGAACTTCCAGCCAAGGGCCTTCGCTTTGGTTTACGGGCTCTGACCTTATGCCGCGCGATGAATGCGACAGTGTCGGATTGATTCGGTACTGGGCCCGTTCCACATAACATTGGTCGTTCCAATGAATCATAGAGATTCTTCTGATCACTTTGGAAGATAAGATTCTGGTTGAACCGCCTTAAACTCTCAGTATATCACCGAATCCACTTCTTCCAAGCAGCGATTCTTTGCTTCAGGTCATCTATGCGCTCCGTTAGTTTCTACGTGATATCCGACTGGGACAAACTGATATTTGTCCCAGGAAACGCCATTATGACGGTGCGCACAACTATCGGCCTGTTATTACCTGACCTGAAGCTTGTCAGTCTGCCGATGAGGGCCCTTGCTTTTGCCATACGGTCCTCAATTCTTTTTCTCCAGGCTGGGACAGCACTACTTGCACCAGAAGCGCGTCCAGTCATGGACAACTTGGCGCCAATTATGCAGCAGACTGTTAACGTGTAGGCTACCAGTATTGGATTTAGAGCCCTCACGACAGCCCGATTCCGCTTGCTTAGCGGTATGCTGTGAAGTCGTGGTCGATTTTCGAGTGGCATACTGCGCGTTTCCGTAATCGCCTCTTCCAATGTGCTCCTCATTTGCTAGTTTTGACACATATTAGTATTAGTTCATGGGCGACTATTCCATCATCGTCTGAATCAATCACAACTGGAAGATTCAACCAATCAAACTTAAGGCATAGAACGCTGGCGATAAACCGACAACTACCGAGGGTCATTTTCAATTGAAATTAAAGTTAAACAAAACTACATCCGCGTCATACAAATTCTACGTCATTAAAAATATCAACTTGCCTTATGACGGTATTATAGGTTCTGACTTTCTAACCGCGTTTGGCTGTAAAATTGACTACACAAGCGATGACCTCAAGATTGCAAAATTAGAAATCAAATTGCCGAAACCAAAACCGAAACTATCATTGAATGTTCAGTTTGCGATCTTTAAGAAGACCTTATCACCGATCAGCACATATTAGATAATTTACTTATATCTGAATGTGTCGCAAAAATCAAACACAATAAACGTGTTAACTTTACTGTAACCAGTTCTTCAGAGTTTCTTGTCAACATAAATCCAAATTTGAATTTTATAATTACGTCTTTACATTCTAAAGCAGTTTAGGTAAACACAGACTTCCAGAACACAACTAAACGAACAAATGATGTAATACATTCATTAAGAATAGATCATTTAAACTAAGATGAATCCAAAGCCCTCATCAAAATTTGTTTCCGATATTCCGATATTTATCATCTGCCCGATGATAAAAATTTACTTATACATCCGCCCATAGTTATCAAATCAAAACGTACAGCGAGACGCCTGTTCATACTAAAACATTTAGGTTTTCTGAATGTCATTAAAAGAGGTCGAAGCAAAATACAACTCTTATCCTCACCTTGGAGCTCATCAATTTAGATTGTGCCCTAGAAATTAGATACCCACGGACAACGTTCATGGCGAATAGTAATTGACTATCGCCAACTTAATGATATTACTATTCGTGAAACTAATCACATTCCATAAATCTCTGAAATTGTAGACCAGCTGTGTAACGGAAAATATTTTTCAACCTAGGATTTAGCTTCCGGGTTTCATAATTAACAATAAAACCTGAAGATGCACCTAAAACAGCGTTTTCGTTTTCTGTATCACAGGGACATTTCCAATTTAATAAGATGTCCTAAAAAATTTTGTCCTAATAAACGCACCGTATACCTTTAAGAAGCTCATGAATGCATGCCTATCAGAACTCCAAGGTTCACGATGCTTCGTTTATTTAGACAACATCGTAATTTATTCTTTCGATATAACTTCTCGTATAGATAACCTCGTATAGATAGCCCCGTGTAGTGGCAGGTAAAAATACCCACTATCCCATATCTTCCCGTGGGTGTCATAAGAGGCGATAGAGGGAAACTGAGGCAGAAGATGGGCAGTAGCATATTTCTGATAACAGCAAATTAATAATAAAAAAAACTGCGGTTGCCAACCCGCTCGCCAAGCGTGGCAACTACGGCAATATACCCCCAATGAATAAAGTTACGAAGAGACGCCCTCAGTCCCCGGCAGCCACACTATTCCTGGCTACGGTGGTGACCATGGTAATGGCCCCGCAGGGGGTGCTAAAAATCTCCGGTGGAGGTTTGGTTGCCACTTAAGACGACTCGAACTGGCAACATATAACGCACGCACCCTGAGGACTGACTAGAAGATCCTGGAGCTGGAAAAAGAGATAGAGAAGTGGCGCTGGAATATAATAGGATTATTTGAGGTCTGAAGAGAGGGGAAGGACAAGGTAATCCTCGAATACGGCAACTTATTCTGTCACCAAGAGGGCGACTATTTGTCTCAAGGAGGTGTCTGATTTGTCGTCCACAAGTCTCTCGTTTTGCGTACCTTATACTCAGAATCGCCAAACGGTATTTATTCGCTGAAGGTCATACAGGTTTACGCACCAACCTCGACACATTCCGATTCAGGAGGTGAAGAAAATGTATGAGGATATATGTAGAGCCATGCATTCTTCCAAAATCCACTATACGGTGTTAATGGGAGACTTCAACGCAAAACTAGACACAGGGGAGAACGGTAAGCTGAAGGTAGGGAAATTTTGAATAGGGCCACGGAATCTAAGGGGCCAGCAGCTGGCCGACTTCATGGAGAAAGAGAGACTCTTTTTGATGAACTCTTCCTTCCAAAAGCGGCCGCACAACTGCGGCTATCCAACTCCAGAGAGGTGTAAGACAGCTTATATCCCCGAAACTCTTCACCGCTGCATTGGAAGACGTTTTGAAGCTACTGGGCTGGAAAGGATACGGTATTAACATCAACGGCGAGTACATCATTCACCTTCGATTTAATGATGATATAGTCCTTATGGCAAAATCGCTGGAGGACTTAAGCACTATGCTCAATGACCCCAATAGTGCCTCCCAACGGATAGGTCTTAAGATGAACATGGACAAAACAAAAATCATTAATAACGTCCATGTCACACCTATGCTAGTAGTTGTTGGGAGCACTAAGCTCGAAGTCGTTAACAAGTATGTTTACCTGGGACAAATAGTCCGACTAGGTAAGTCCACTTCGGCCGAGAGCGTTCGGGAAATTACGACAAATCTTCTCGTCAGGTATACCTCAAAACTTAAAATCGAGATTGTACAACCAGTGCGAGTTGCCAGTGATAACTTATGGATCTGAGACATGGTACTTCACTGCTGGCCGTATGAGGAAACTCAAGTTCGCTCAGCGAGCTATGGAAGGGGCTATGCTGGGGGTTTCTCTGCGTGATAAACTTAGAAATTAGGATATCTGCAGTAGAACCAGAGTGACAGACATAGCCCAACGGATTAGTAAGCTGAAGTGGCAATGGGCCGGCCATATAGCTCGAAGAACCGAGAACCGATGAGGAAAAAAGATTCTCGAGTGGCAGCCTCGTACCGGTAGGCGAAGTGTAAGGCGACCCCCCACTAGATAGAGTGACGACCTGGTAAGACATGCAGGAAGTCGATGGATGTAGGTGGCTCAGTGTGTGTGTGACTCCTTGGGAGACGCCTATGTTCAGCAGTGGACTTGTGAAGGGCTGTAATGATGATAGATAACCTCAACACTGTATTTAACAGACTCAGAAATTACAATCTCAAGTTACAACCTGAAAAATGATTTATTAAGGCCATATGATCGGTGAAGACGATGTAAAACTCAATCCCGAAAAGGTGAGGGCTGTCACCGACTCCTCAGTTCCAAAAACATCCAAGGATATTAAATCCTTTCAGAGCCTAAATATGCCAAAAACCTTATTTCTCTTCTTAAGAAAGATGTCCCTTTCGGATAGAAAAATGAGCAGCAGCTCTCTTTCGAGACCTTAAAAAGTAAACTCGTTACAGCTCCAGTCCTTGCATATCCCGACTTTACAAAATTTTTCCTTTTGACATGTGATTCATCAAACTACGCCTTCTCTGACTTATTCTTTCCCAAGGTCCAGTAGAACACGATAGTTCTATCGCTTTTGCCTCACTTACACTGAATAAAGCAGAGATTAATTTAATCGATGATTTCTGAAACAACATACTCGTAAGTAACACAAATTTAAATATGCAGGAAACATAATATATATGAATAGAAATAATCGATAAAATTGATATTATAATTTATTTGTACCTTAGTGTAATAAGTACCTTATTATAAATTGTACAGTAATCTAGACTGTTTAGAATAATAGTAAATAAAATTTAATTTTTTGCAATTACGTGGTTATGACAAACTCGAAAGACTCAAAAGACTAAACCTGTGATTTATGTTGTTTTGACATTCAATCATCATATCAGTGGAGTCAAGGAACAAGGAAAGTATATAGAACTAGATTTTATGCTACTATTAATCAATTATACTTAAATTATGTTTTTTTTAATTAATTTTTTTCTTTTGAAATAAGAGTTTTGTTTTATAATTTGAACTTAGAATTACCTAAGAAAACTTTAAGTAAGTGGGACTAAGTAGGACTTACATTTAAATATGTACTTATATAGGAGTGTGGATGGATTGGGAGATGAGACATATTATATCAATGTATTGTGGTAACTTACTCCAAGATATCGTTAAAAAATATTTATGTAGGTATGTCTGGGACGTAAGTAATTAACTTTTTGATATCTCTAATATTATTTACATTAATTAGTTTTTTTTTTTATAAATACGTCAATTCTGTCGGATAAACTATTCTTGACAATGTACTTTGCTTTGAAATTCGCAAATTGAAAAAATACCTGTTTACTTGATCACCAATGAACTCGCTTGCCTGCACTTTTCCAATATTCCACAGAATGAACGAAATGTGAGTATATAGAAATCAAAAAAAAATCTTTTATGATTTTAAAACATTTCTACCATATGAACAGTCAGACAGACATGACTTTTTATTATAATTCTTACTCTATTTTTGACAGGGTTGGGTGTAAAAATAACATAATTTAATGCATTTATGTTGTTTTAACAATAATCTGTGAATGAAAGTAATGAGTTGCGTTATTCTTACACTAAACCATATTTTCGTCGTCAGATTTTTGTAGGAAAAACGATTCAGTTCTGTTGTTTTAATGCCCTCCTGATTTATCGTCATAGACTTTACCTAAAACCACTTAGAACTCAGTTTTGATAAAAATGTCAGTTATGTTGTTTTAGAAATCATGGATTCAGTTACAGTGTAACCGAAAACGAGTGTCTTGCGTTGTATTCGGCACTAAAACATTTCGACCCTATCTATATATTTTTTTTACAGAATAAGGGTGACAAGCGAGCACACAGCCCACCTGATGGTAAGTAGATACTGTGACCCATAGACATCTACATCTATCCTCGTTTAAGAATCAAAATGCAGATGCGTTGTCACCCCTGAGGACTAAGATGGAATGCCTCGTATCCAGTAAAAAGGATTTCCAGTTCTCTACACATTGAGCATAGTATTGAGCTGCTATTTTACGCTGGTATTCTGTGAGAGGTGGTCCTTCCCCAGTCTATCCGACCCATTCGTGCTACAACTATGATATAGCTGAAGCATGGCCTTACCACGTAAAAATAAACGATTCATATGGAAACCGATTCACAATACTCACTAACCATAAACCCCTCCAGTGCCTTTTTAATTGTAAAGACCCTGGCTCCCGCCTTGTACGATGGTGGGTTAAGTTGTAGGAGTATGAGTATTATATACACTATAAAAAGGGCAAAACCAACACAAACGCTGACGCGCTATTATGGTTTCCTGTGAACCCTATCCAACTTACAGACCTACCAACGTCTAACCCTCCCATAGTGGACCCAGGTCTAAATCTAGATGAATAGCTTATGGACTTACTAATTTCTCGACCTTCCTTTAATCCAGACGAAGCGATCTCTCCTAGTGCACTTGATTTAGCTGAAGACGCTTCTCCATTCACCTACGTTGATTTACCTTCCAACATCCCAGATACCCTAAGGGAAGAAATTGAAAATGAAATGAACCAGAACTTGTAATAAAACTGAAAATGAAATAAACAGACAACACCACCTGAAATTTTAAGCGATTATGTCCCCTTATGAAAGGTCCGCGAAAGTAATCCTGGCCCCAACATCCACTGATTTAGTAGAATCTAACCCAGACATCCAAGAAATACTAACCTATACAGAGATTATCGCCGACGTACATGGGTCCGAGAAAGTACTTTTCTTTTTCGTAAGATAGAGACAAACAGTAAATGCTATTATTTATTGTTCACCAAAGTTCATTATTTTGATGAGGTTTCCTATCTTAAAACAATGCTGAAATCCTGAAAAAAATAACAGGTATAATAAATATAGAGAAGGATAGAAGAAGAAAATAAAGAAGAAGGTAAAAAATTAAATAAAGAACGAAGTAAATATTTATAAAGAAAATAAAAAATAAAAATAAAAGAAAAGATGACCTTGATAAATAAATAATGGAGAGATACGGGAACAATCATAACTGGTTTAACAAATAGTCCTCAAGCAGGTTATGTTTCATGCCTGATGAAGTTATTACTGGTTTTGTTATCTCAGTTTTATGTTCATGCGAAATATGATTTACATGGGGTACATTTTAAAGCTCGAAATGTTTAGCGACGTACCGGGGAAATGTTTAACCTTAACATAATAAAAAAAATATGAATTGAGAGAATGAGTGACCTTTTTGTGTTCTAATATGTTGATGAGTATTCGTTCAGACCAGGCTTATGAATTGTGGAGTTACACTGGTCGAAGGGACAGTGCCGTCCAGTCCATGCGTGGTCGAAGGAACGCACCCATCCGGTTCAGTCAGGTTGGTCGAACAAAGTACAGATAATAGTATCGTCCGGGCCAGACCCGAGCGGTTGACATACTAGTTTGCAGCTGTATGTGATGGCTTGAGAGAAAAGTGCCGTCCGGTCCATGCGTGGTCGAAGGTACGCACTCTTTTGATTATTGTATGATTAAGAATGTTAGTATATCTACAAGAATGTATGTGTTGTTAAAGCGTATATCTTCTAACGATGCTAATAGTGCTGTGCAAGCTGTACAAAGAGCTGTGTTTCTATTAGTGCTTAGTGGAAAGAGCCAGTTGTCCGGTCCATGTTGTCATATGAGATGACGTCTGGTTAAAGTTACGCTGTCGTTGACTGAGTTAGGTGTCGTCATATGTGATGACGGGTAGAGAGCCAGTTGTCCGGTCCACGTTGTCATATGAGACGATGGCTGGTCAAAAAGACGCCTTAGCTAGTGTTAGTTTGCATGAGGTTAAATGTACTCACCTTGCGTATATGTGTGTAAATGTAAAAGATAGGGACAGAGTACCTATTCATGTCAGGATAGAAGAGCGCAAGAAATGGTGATTAATAGTGTTTGTTACAGGAATTCATGAAGATACACGCCCGAGGACGGTCTTATTTCAGGATTGGCCATGTCGACACGTCTATAAAATACTGGCTAGATCGAGAGTAAAGGTTTTACTCTAGTGAAGCTTCGTTTCTTTGGTAACGTGGCAACCGTAGTTGTTTATAGGATTTTTGAGAAAAACATCATCGGGAAGCGTAACACATATTTGCGATGAATTGCTAATTATCTGCTTTTTATATTTTCTTATATTTTATGTTATACGCACGCATATTTGCGCCATCCATCATGAGTGCATCTGAGGATGATCCGCTTTCGCCTACATATAATTAAATATAATGTTTTTAAATAACTGTTTTTTCAAAACCGCTTAGCCCGTCTCCGTACAACAGCACGCTCAAAATTGTGTTGAATGGTTACAAATTGAATGATATATTAGATGCAAACACTCAGACAGAATCGAAAACAATAACAAAAGCAAAAGACAAAATTGCCACTAAAAATTAAACATACCTTCTTAACTAAACAAAATTACAAAATAAAACTACTAAACTTACTTATTACTACTTCCACTATCTATACTTTCTTATTACTACTTTCAAAATTACAAAACTACACTTATTGGGGTGTATTAATGTTCTCATTACAATTAACTAAAACTACTGTATGATGTATTGTATGACCAATCTACTGAACAATATAAAATGTACTATAATACTATCGTAACTTATTCTAGTAATAACCAAAATTATCATATCGGTGTACTTTAAACTTAAGTAAAATGTAGTATGAAAAGTTAAAGAAGAGAAACTTTTACAACAATAGGAAATTATTATCAACATATTTCATATTTTTTAATTTTTTAATTTTAATTTTCGATAAAAATGCAAAGCAATCTATTAATATTAAAAACTAAAAATAGAACATATTTATTTCACAAAATTATATATAGTTTAATAGCGCGGCATTAGTGCCTTATGCTTAAAATCAATTTAGTTTTTTTTCCAGCTCAATTGAATAACATCTGCCTCCGCAAGGGCCTCAAAGTTTAATGTTTTACTGAAAAAAATTATTATGTTTGGGCTAAGATAAATAATTGATCAGAGTTAACTAGAGATTATAAACGAAACTTAATAATATAATTAGAATACTTGTAATGTAATTTAATAAAAAAGTGAAACAAAATTCAATCAAATGTATTAAAAACCAAATCGTCAATTTGCCTTAAAATCCTCTCTTCGTGTGGAATTTTGTCATTTTCTTACGGGATTCGAATTTGGCGTTTATGACCCCTAACTGTGATGAATCTTTAAATTGAGAAATGGCCGCTTCTGTCGCCAACTTCACAGCTCGCTAAACAGCCTGAATATGACATGGTAGACGTAAAACAAAAGTTCACCCTCACCACCAGATTGGCCCATTTGCTGAATTTCTTGGTCACTTAAGTGTTTTAATATCGGCGGTTCAGTAATGGTGAGTTGCCAATTTATCATATCAATGTAGTTTGTTGCGCTAAAATTAATATCAGGCATCTTGAATAGCCTTGGTGCAAGGGATTGCGATATACTGCATGCTTTTAATATACGCCGGGCTGCCAATTCATGAATGCGCTTTTTATCATCAGTAATCGTTGCAAGTAGTAAATTTTCAGGATGTGCGTAGTAGTTATTGCGTTAAATGACGGGGTCAATTACTTCTTTCAAGGATTCTGGCAGATACCTGCAGGCTAATATAATTTTAAATAGGATGTCGAGCTCCATCTTTACATGATGGTTTATTCTTAATCGAGAACCAAGCTGGGGCGTAAACTTTTATGACAAATGTAGCCAGAGCAATCCAGTTCTCTGATGGTTTCTCTGTTGCTACATCATACAAACGTAGGATTCAATTAGCACGTGTGAGCCAACGAGCATGAGATTGTTTACCTGGAAACCTGTTTGCTAGATTTTCTGAAAAAGAACTTGATTGTACCGCAGAGACGATCTGTGCAAGTATTTTTGATCTGTGCTCAAATCTGGGGCCATTTCTGGGAGTGATTCTGCTTTTCCATTTGATTTTTAATCCGTATTTGTTCACAAGTTTCCAGTATCTTTCCCAACTGACCAGTGTAAGACTTGTGTCCCGAAGTGCTTGCATCAATATGTAAAAACAAATGCCTTAATGGCAGCTCGTTCATATGCAGTAATCAAATAATCCGTTGGAGGGGCCTTTGTAGCCTTTTTTTAAGGAGTCTAATAATACCACCGTACTTTTCAGAAATTCAATTAGTCCCATCACAACCTTTTGCTACAAGATGTTCTAGGGAAATGCCTTCCTCTGTCAAGAACCCTGTGATTGCCGATTTTACTGCTTTCGTCGAACCAGTGCTAGATACTACATAACCCATGAAGATAGAAACATAGAAACGTTTATTTATGAATCAATTCAAGTAGAATTAACTTTTGAGGATGTACCCGACCGATTTTCCGATCTAGTTTCCTCTGTAGGGTCTTTTGTAGCTTCTTCGTAGTAGTAACGTCGAATCCGCCTATTATCATTTTGCGAAGAGTTCAGATCAATCAAACATGAATGTTCTCGTTTGGGAACCTTTTTATCGGTCGGGCAGGTGCAATTCGTGAGTTCCTTGCATTTGCATGCTGCAATATCAAACAGCCGCTTACTATTTTATCGAAAATTATCCAATTTTTCTAAAGAGAGCTTTTAACATTTGTATAACTCGTGTTCTAGTCACGGTTGGAATAGACGCAGTAAGCCAGATATTTTCAACTCTAGGTGCCACAATATCTGCTATTTGTGATAATGTTGACTCTTTCGCTGTTTCCAGTTTCAGTTTTAGTTGATGTCTGGTCCACTCGTAATACTTCATCACATCTTCATACGTAGGTAAAGTGTTTTTTTAATATCTTGGATATCACCAAAAAGCGAACACTTGAATGCACTACGAGTTCTCTCCATGCTTCAAACAACTAAGAAATATTGTGAAATAGATAAAAGCGCGACCTTTCACATTTAAAAGCAATAGCATACTGGCAGTAAGACAACAAGTGCGCGACAAATTACCTCCCGCGCGTGCGCCAAAATTACTTCCCGCGCGCGCCATCATGACCTTGATTTGAAGTAAGTTTACGAAAAAACTTGGTTTTTTATTGACTTTTATTGAAAATTAACTATATTTTTAATTAAAAACTAAAACAAAATGTTACAATTTATTTAATAATAGCATACTTACATAGCGTCAATCCTGGGTCGAAAATCATATTTTTATAAAATTTCTAAGACCTGGCGGAGGCAGTTACTCTGAATCAATCCAAATAATATTTAGTATGAGTTAATTTGATTCCTAAAGGCACCTTTTGCGCACTATTAAATTATCATAACCCTTTACTTGGCTTTACTTTTTTTTGCTGAATAAAATATTTAAAAAAATCTTTTTCTTTTAGATATTTTTTTATTGAACGAATCCTGCAGTGCACACTGCCAGGTAAGCAACAATTTACATTATAAAAAGTATGTGTCCTGATAGATACAGTGCCAGGTTTACATTGTAACAAAAATAGATTCTAATTGTAATTAATCAACAGTTGTTTATCATTTTTATTATCAAATTAACAGCCTTATAATTATGAGATCACGTTATATAATCAAACAATACAAATTATTTGCTTTACAATACTATTTGGTATGATATGCATGAAAACAGTTGCGCTCTTCTACCAAACAAAGTCTTATTTTACATTTTTGACAATGAATTCGGGTTTGGCCTTTCGTGCAATTTTTGCACCTGCCTTTAGTTTCAAATACTGGCATATGATCAACTTGGTCATATCGTACATTCTTCTTTTTTTCTATTTTCATTCTTCTATTTTTAGGCAATTCTCTCGAACCTTTTGCAAAAGTGGTGTAATCTTGTAGCACCTGTCTCCATCATCACGCAGGTTATCGTTAAAATGTAGATATCTCCTGAGTAGTAAAATTTTTTTTAGCGTCATGACATTCGCTACTTTTTCGTAGCGAAACTTTTGAGACCAGAAATCTGTGTATGCTGGCATTTTAACGATACCTAGTAATATATTTATGGCTATAAAGTCTCGTACATCCCGTTCCGTGATATTAATACTAACGCCCTTGGTCTGTGTACTGTAAAGATTACTTTGTGCTACTATTATTTCCACTATTTCGTCAGTCGTTTAAAATATTCAATCGGGCTCTTGTCTTCTTGAGGAAATTCCAAAGAATCTTCAACTTCAGCCGAACCAGTGAATTTCTGCAACGCCAATTGACCTCTAACCTTTTTGATTTTAGTACTTTCTTTTTTGTGACAACAGTAGGTTTTCGAGATCGAGTAGCCACTGCAGGTGAAGGTGCACAGTATGATGATGTGGAAATTAGCGGGGATGGCACAGGTGTTGACTTAGTGGATGAAGATGGAAAGCCAGGGCGCTTTAGTGAACTAATTTCAGCAGCTTGTAACAGCAAAATTGATGATGATTGCCTTGGTGACAAAATTGATGGCGAAGCGCAAGTATCACTTGCAGGCGATGAGTATAGTTGTAAAGCTGGAGAATTGTCCGTTATTTCATATATCTCTTCATTGCTATCCAATAATAGGTTTAGATCCAACAAAGACGACGGCAAAGATGAAGGTGGAGAGCTACTGTCTGAAAGAGTTGGAGGGATATACTTATCTAACTCATCAGCTGAATCATCACTGCTACCTACGTCTGATCTAGCTCCAGATTTTGGAACTAGGGCCAGAATTCTGCGGGCTCTGTTTTGTTGTTGAAGCTTTTGTTGTGAAATCTGGAAACAAACATTTATTATCGTACAACTTATCTTAAATAAGTATGAGCATTTGTACCAAAGCATACATAATTATAAAAAAATATATATCTATCTACTACAGTTACTGCACAAGTGTTACACAAATTAATTTTTTTTTTAATTTATTTAAATGTGTTAATTAGGAATATAAAAAAATCAACAATTATCTTTTTTTGCATAGACATTGCATATCAATTTTTTTTTAAATATGTACACATTCACTGATAAACTGGCAGTGTATCTTCATAGATACACTAGTTTTTTGCGTAGATGGCAGTGTATACTCAGAGATACATATGGAAAAACTGAGTTATAAAATCGAATATATAAAGTTTTGGTATCAAAAAACTACATCCACGGATAATGCAACTTTACTGCATTTACCTTAACTTCAAATAATAATCAAAAATGCATAAAAAAGTAGCAAAATACATAATTCTTACCGGATTGTGCGTAGACGCCTGCTTACGGTCCGCCATCTTGCGGGCTACTGACAGTTCAGTGTTACCAGCAATAAAACTATAAATCCTATTAAATATCATAGTTCATAGACTAACTTATTACAAGAAAATCTATGTCAAAATTTGTTTAGTTTTCTTACAATATTTTTTTAAAGAGCAGTGTATCCACTGATGCACTCTGCCAAGTTAAGGATAAGGTGAAAAAAAAATTTTCGCTCCACCCTAATAATCACTAGAAAGCCAATACTACTTAAATGCCAAAAGGGCATTTTACAGTAGAGCCATTTTAAGTTTTTTTTTATGTACAAAACCGTGCTTAACTTTTTTCTAATTAAGAAATCGAAATACAATAAAAGCAAAAAAATAGCGCCATTCATGATTAGAAAAACCTTCTTGTATCTCGGAAACACGAGATACACAACGGCGTGCGTACAAACGGCTTCAGTTGACTTGGAGTAGTTCTGAGCCAACCCAAAACGATTGTAGAGTCGGACCACAATATACACTTATTAATGGTAAGTGTTATAGATTCTAACACCTTAATGCCAAGTCTCTCTCCCAGTAGTACACTGCAAAGCTCTAATCAAGGAACACTAACCGTTTTCAATGGGGCTACATTGCTTTTGGAAGTAAGAAGGCGTGTAGTAACTGTATCATCAACATCTAAGCATCTAACATATACGCACGCGCCGTAAGCCTTCTGCGACGCGTCTGTACATATATGCAGTTGTATATTAATTGGTGCTTGAGAAGCAACACACCTTGGTATACTTAGGCTATTTAACGTTAGTAATAATGAAGCGAAATCCGACCAAGCCTTTTTAATATGAGCTGGAACTGGCTCAACCCAACTACATTTTTTTAAACACAATTGTTGCATTAATAATTTGGCTTCTACAATACTAGGCATAACAAGGCCGAGGGCAGTGACTTAGCAATGAGTTGTTGCGCTGGGGACCGCGGGTTTGAATCCCGCACGGAACAAGTATTTGTATGGCCTACAAATAATAATTCCGGGTCTGGATGTTTGTCCTTGTGCAATTTGTGTTTTTAAACTGCCTCCACGATACAGGAGAAAATGCTAGTGTGGGGTTAACGTTTTTTTTTTAAAAAAAGAAAAAAGAAAGAGGGGATCAAATATTTAGGCAATTGTCGATAAAATAGAACGTTTGTTGACAACGTCTTTTAATTGTATAGACATTGGAAATATTAGAGTATCCGCAGAGCATATCCAATTTAAACCTTATGTTTTAGAAAGATTGTCATTAGTCTTTACTAAGATCTACAGATTCAGATAAATTAATACCGCTAGTAAAATTTTGTTATTGTTAGAATACCATTTACGCAAATTCAACTGAGCTGATTTTAAGACCTTACATACTCCCTGACAAAGTGAAATTACTTCTTCTACAGTTCTATGACGTAAAAAATCATCAACGTAAAAATCATGACAAATTGCGCGTTTTATATCTGGATTTGTAGACTCCTGAGGCTCCTAAGGTGCTGAAGATGTGCCGTAAGTAACTATATTGAGTTGATAACTTTTGATAGGATGAGAGGGGTCGAACCTCCATTAGATTTGTTGAAGTGCGCGTTGCTCATCGAATACTTCTGTTTGGCGAAACATCTTTTCTATATCAGCGGTCACAACGTAATTATGTTGTCTAAACCTTAACAAGATTGACAACAGATCTTCTTGTAATGTTGGCCCTACGTTTAAAATATCGTTTAGTGGTTTACCACTTGATGTAGCCGCTGAGGCATCGAAGACAACGCGTAACTTCGTAGTCGTACTAGATTCCCTTAAAACACCATGATGAGATAAATAACAAGTGATGTTTTGATGCAATTTAGATTCTGTCATGTGACCAAGAGTGAGGTACTCTTTCATGAATTCTACATATAATTGTTTCATAATAGGATCTCGATCTAATCTACGCTCCAAAGACAAAAATGTACGCTCAGCCAAATGATAGGAATCTCCCAAGACTGCGGGTGATTCTTAAAGTGGCAGCGAAACAATAAATCGACCATCTGATTTACGCCTTGTGGTCTTTACAAAATGTTCCTTACACGCGCGTTATTCAGGGGAAATATTATGCTTGGGAGAAATAGACTCTTGCTTCCAGAAACGAGTGAGATCAAAGTCTAAATGGTTACTTAACATACATATAGAGTTATGTCTATTATTAAGATTATTTTCTAAGATAGAACCTGACACAAGCCATCCTAACCTTGTTTCAAAAAGAGGGGGTTTATTTTTCCCTAAATTAATACGATTTGTTCCAATCACGTTCCAAAATATTTCTGCTCCTACTAAAATATCAATAGTAGACGGAATATGAAATGAAGGATCAGCTAAACAAAGACCTGATGGTATTTGTATGTTCCGTATATTAACAAACGTAGAAGGAAGATGTGTTGTGATGTTAGGTTAAATTATGCAATCAATTCCTATCCTATAGTCACTAACGCAAGACTCCAATATAAGAGAGCAAGACTTTGAACTACTGAGAGCTTGATTGTTGACATCAGACACCTTATGATAGTAGTATTATATATAACCCCTGGGAATGAGGTGTTCGCTGCCAGGCTGTTTCTAATTTGTTTTGTGTGGTTAATTGTGTAATATACATGATTGTAAGCTGTTATTTAAAAAAAAAGTCCCGCTGGGTTTCTTGCTGGTTCTTCCCAGGACAGAGGTTTTTTTTCGAACCAGTGGTAATTAGACAAAAGAGTGACTTTCAATAAGTATTATTTATAATCTATATTGAATAAAAAAGTTTCTGTTTCTGTTTCTGTTTCTTAGAATCTGTTGAAATAGTATTAAGTTTTAGCTTACGACAGAAGTCCTGTGTTATGAAATTATTAGTGCTTCCATTATCAAGCAAGATTCTAGCAGCATGCGGCTGTCCATTAACATCGAGGACCTTAACTAAGGCTGTGGAAAGTAAAACGATAGAATTTGTATATGCGTTAGTATGAAGTTCGTTAGCCAAAGAGCTACTCTCTGCGTGGCAGACTGATCAAAATGCAATAACGTATTGTGCCTTTTGGTGCAATATTTGCAATGTGTCAATCTACATTCTTTATCAGAATGACGGGAACGCAAACAAGCAATTCAAGCAAACTTTGAATGCTTTATGCCTTTGAATCCTCATATCGACTGGTAGTATTCTGAAAGATTCACAATTAATTTAAATTTTGGTTTAATCTTACAGATATAGATTCTAAAGAAAGAAATAAAGAGGGGGGGTGTAAGTGTTACAATTTGGTGCCGTGACCAGGATAGATGTTAAATTTTAAATAGGAGGCCGTCAATATAAAATTATGAGGTAGGCTATATGCCTACAATTTGTTGTCCTTGAAATGGAGAATGTGTCTTTGGGAATGGTGTTTGCCTGGGGTGGTTGAGAGTCTGGGGGTGGGGCTTAAATATTAAAATTGATTATTAATATAGAAGGTGTGTGCATAGCTGATCAAAATAAAATTTAAGGTGAAATAAGTGGAAAGACTCAATTAAAATAAGTGAAAGACACAAAAAGTGCTAAAAATTCATAAGTGAAAATAAAAATAGAAAATAAAAATGGCTAAAAACAAGATACATTCAAATTTAGTTAAGGTCAAGCCTAAAAATGAAATGAAGATGCTTCAAAAATTAGTTAAGAATGCAGGAAAACCTTTAGGTTAATATAAAAGATCTTGAAGAAAAATTTATTAACCAAACGAAAGGTCACCAAATTAAAATGAATCAAGGAGAGGTGTCACCTGGATGCGAGCACCTCTTATGTAAATGATCCTAGACAAAATATTGTAAATAATATACATAATGTAACAATAGAAAAGCCTAAATTTGGAAATGTAAATACTCATCCAGTAACATTTTTGGAAGATCTCACCAATTATTTAAAGAAAGTTCCATCTAATGGTCTCGAAATATCAATAGCACAAGAGTGCGTAGTAGGTGAAGCCAAATATTGGGCTCGCATTAATAGTGTGCGTTGGACAACTTTTGATGATTTTAAAGCAGACTTTATAAGAGTATTTTGGGGTGAAGAAGAACAAAATAAAGTAAAGAGACTCCTTGTGCAAAATAAATGGAATAGAAGTACACACCCCACCATGGTCAGTTATTTTCTTTATGTTATTGAAAAAGCACGAACATTATCACATCCTATACCTGAAAAACAATTAGTAACTGATGTCATCAGACATTATCCTAAAACTGTGCAGCAATTATGGAGAATAGCTAAAATTGAGACAATAATAGAGACGACAGATTTCTTAAGAAACTAAGATGACATCGATAAACAAGATGAAGTTTTTAGTTTTATCACAGAATAAATAATAGTTAAAAGAACAGAAGGCTCACTCTCTGATAGCAAACTTGCAAGTTTAAACTAAGTTACAAAGTCGCTAATGTTCATAATATTTTGCACGCCTTGGAAGTGACCTTTGTGAAATTAGCCTACAGTTTATTTCGTCGAAAAGAAATTTTTTGTGGCGCGCGTATTAAATCAAAATGCACCTTACGTCCGCGTGCGAGTGTCTGTATCGCTTAGCCCGTTACACGCCTTTGTTAAGACCGCTTCTACTGTAGGGTTAGGTGTTGTGAGAAGAAAAATTGAATCCTTTGATATTAGTTGGTATATAGTAAAATACACCGAGGTGTTATGCAATGTATTAATTAGTATTTCTTTTTTTTATTTTGTTAAAAAAAACATTACCTCCCCACACTAAGACTTTCTCCTGTATCGTGGAGGCAGTTAACAAACATAAATTGCACAAGGACAAACATGTAGACTCGGAACAATTATTTGTAGGCCATACAAATACTTGTTCCGTGCGGCATTCGAACCCGCGGCCCCAGTATTGCAACTCATTGCTAAGCCACTGCGTCACGGAGCCATCAATTTGCTGATAATAAAAACTTTATTGTTTAATGTGAGGAAGGATAATATGCAACATCGAGGAAAATTAAGATGTAAATGTCTTTGAAACTCAGATAATTTACCTACTTACCATTTTTAACCGTCTTCAAAAAAAGGAGGAGGTACTCAATTCAACTGTTTTTTTTTGTGTGTGTTACCTCAGGACTTTTTTCTAGGGAATCGATTTTGATGATTCTATTTTTATTTGAAAGCTGGTGCTTATGATTTATACATCCCATATAAATTTGATCAAGATCTGACAGTAGTTTTGGAGTTATCCTTAACAATGCGTATTAGTATTGAAGTCGGTGGTACAAAATTTTTAATTTCATTAGTTGTCTCTCTTCCTCTCTTTTTAAGAAACGTTACTTCCAATGTAGGATTTTCTCCTGTATCGCCGAGACAGTTTATATACAGAGAACAGACCCAGAACAATTATTTGTAGGCCATACAAATACTTGTTCTGTCCGGGATTCAAACCCGCAGCCCTTAGCGCTGCAAATCATTACTAAGCCACTGTGCCACGGAGCCGTCACTTGTCTGTTTCACATTTTTTGCTATTTACAAACATACGACACGCGATTTCATTATTAATGAAAGAGTGGCAATGAGAAGTGCTACTACTTTCAAGCAAAAACTAGTATATGTTGATCTTGCATTAGTAGGCAGTCACCAGTACTGGGAGGTCTAATTACACTAAACAATATTTTAAGGTCATTGGCATTATACGTGAAAATATCGAAAACTGTGAAGCTGTGGTCGGGTCACTAATCAAATAATAAATCTGTAACTATGGTGTCAGTAACTAAGTACCTAATTATCTAGATCTACCTATAAATAATAGTATATTGCCTTTCGGTATCCTTAGGAACAGTAAAGAATGAATAGACGACATTCCTATTGTTATTTAAGCACCCGTATGCTATGCAGTACCTTTTGGCTTTTTGAGAGGCCATACTTGAATAAAAACTCAAAAATAAATATCAAAAGTGCCTAAATACTTATGAGAGAAAAATAATTTTTATGTTAACGTAAGGCGTGCGTCAGCTCGAGCTGGCGCGTGACAACCTCACAGAATTTGCCCCGCATGCGGGGTCGTGTAGCGTAGGTATATTTTCATGCCTAAAGCGCGGAGTGAGACAGGCCTGGTTTTATGCATTGCGCGTCTTTATAGCTTCCTGATATAAACTAGAGGTCAGTCTACCAACTCTCCCGAAGTTATCCGCGTGTGCGCGTCCGAGTAACACGCGTGTGAAGTGCGCGCGGGTCTGAAAGACCCTACCAGGCACACGGCGTGACTTTTTTTTTAGTATGTGAATGTTTAATATTTTTTTGTGATTTAATGGGTTTATGACGTAAATTATTAACAAAAAATCTATTGTTATAGTAAAAATGTCCAAATAATTAAGTAATGACATAAGACGTGTTTTTGAAGAGCTTCCTCTTCACATCTTCATGTGGAAGATGACGTGATCTTTGAGGAAAGTGGGGACGAGTCTGATCACGCCAGTGCTCGTTCGTTCTCAAAACTTCTTCAATAAATGCAAAAATTATTTAAATGTTGAACACATGATAAACCACCAACTAGAAGAGAATTCCTAAAAAGCTTAGGCATGGCATTGATAACTTCACATTAAGCTGTAAAAAAAAAGCTAATTTGCGCCTTTCGGTGAGCCTTCGCAAAAGAATCAGTACCTCACCTCGGGGAACCACTAGGACCTCCACCTAATAAACCTTGTGCTGATTTCAAAAGACTTTGTTATTTGTGTCTGGTAAAAAAGATCTGAAATCCTAATACATTTGTATTGTGTGTTCGAGTCACATTTGCATGGAGAACGCAAACTTTCTATGCGAAAAATGTCACTTATCTAAGCACAGAATAATTATTGTTAGCCAGCGTTGATTTTTATTACAGTGTTATCTAACCATAGCGACTTTATCAGAGCCTTAAATAAACCAAAGTCTGATTTTGATCTCTGCTTTTAGTATAAGATTTTAATTAAATACTCATGAGTCTATTTTTGTTACATTGAAAAAGCAATATTCTCATTTAATTAATAAATAATTTTAAAACATAAATAGTACTACTTTTTAGTTATTTCCTAGAAATTTAATAAATGTAATTGCAAGATACATGCAATCTGATATATCTAGACTAATACTTTATGTAAAAAAAAAAATAATTTCGGGTCTGTCAGACCCACCAGGCATACGGCGTGATTTCAATCCACCAGGCATACCAAGGGTTAAATATGTTATTAAAGCTGGATTGGCGACCTGGTCAAACACTGGGTAAAAATAATAGAGGTTTGCGAAAACCTATCTCTTTAAAAGCATATTTTAACAGAGAAGGCCTTGGTTATAGCGACAATGTAAATAGTATTTTAAACATTTTAAAAACCAAATCGGACTTGCTCATAACGGAATTATTCGTGCATACCGTCTAAAAGGAATTTATAGGGAATACGAGATCTGAAATTAATGTTTCAATATTTGACAAAGAAATAGATGCACTACTCGATACTGGGAGCAATGTTACATCTGTTTCAGAAAGTTTATATTTACAAATTAAAGATAATAATCGTAAAATATCAGTGATACCAGTTAAAGCAATTCAAATAAAAGGTAGTGTTGGGCAGCGCAGCACAAAAATACAACAGGTGATCATATTGCCTGTAAAGATAGATGAAGTAGTCTTTGAAACACAAACTTTAATTGTAAATAATTCAAGAGAAATAAAATATTGATTGATTTGAGAAATACAACTGTTGGAATATAATTTAAAGTGAAAAACAGAGATTACTTCATACCCTTCAAATATAACAATAAATCTGTATTACATAACAACTGCATCGAAAAATTTACCGATGATCCGTTAACAAATATAAAAATAGGATCTACATTGGAGGTCTCTGAAAAGGCAAAACTTAGTAAGGTCTTTGAAAAGCATAAAAATATCTTTTCGAGCAAACTGGGAAGAGCCAATTGCTATGAACATAAAATTGAAATGATCGATGATGAACCCATAGTTACTAGATCTTATACTATTCCATATGCATATAGATCGAAAATGGACGAAAAGTTAAATGAAATGGAACAAGCTGGTATCATCACAAGGGCATCAACGCCTTACAGTGGTCCATTAAAATTCACTCTTATAAAAGATGGCTCAATTAGAGTTTTACTAGGTGCCAGAAGCATAAATAAGAAAATGGTTGCAGAAACAAAGAAGCCACCTATACAATTAGATATTTTGAATTCATTCCACGGAGCGAATTATATCACTACCATTGACTTAAATAATGCATATTTTCAAATTCCAATAAATAAAGATGGTAGAAAGTATACTGGATTCACATTCAATGGAAAGTCATATGTATATAATGTTCTCCCTCATGGATTAAAAACATCAGTAGGAAGCTTTAGCAGAGCCATAAATTTAATATTAGGACCAGAAGTCCAAGAATTTTGTGTTAATTATTTAGATGAATTAGCCATTATAACAACAGGTATATTAGATAAACAATTGGAGCACATTGACATTGTTTTAAGTAAAATGAACAAAGCTGGCTTAACTTGCAACTTGCAGAAATGTGAATTTATTTGTAAAGAAATTAAAATGCTGGGTTTTATAATTTCAACAGAAGGCATAAAGACAGATCCCGATAAGATTCGGGCAATCCAACAGTTTCCAGCACCTAAAAAGATTAAACAATTGAGGGTCTTTTTAGGTCTTTGCAATTTTTATAGAAGGTTTATACCACATTATAGCGAGAGCATAATGTCGCTCTGTAAATTACTTAAAAAGGCTCGTAAGTTCCAATGGAGCGAAAAAGAACAGAAGGCATTTGATTATGTAAAACAACAATTTATTAATACAATACAATTGCATCACCCAGACTTTAATAAGCCGTATTATTTACAAACAGATTGTTCCGGTGTGGGTATGGCCGGAGTACTATATCAGATAGATGATAATAATGAAATGAGAATTCTAGGCTATCATAGTAAAGTCTTAAAAGGCCCCGAATTAAATTGGTCTGTTACTGAACAAGATTTTTATGCTGTAATAAGCTGCCTAAAGAAATTTGAAACATATTTGAGGGGCAGTGAAGTAATAATATTAACTGATCATAAAGATTTATTGTTTATTAATAATATGAAGTTATTCAATGGTAGAGTAACCCGATGGATTTTGTATATAGAGCAGTTTAATTAAGAAGTACAGCATATGTCGGGTAGAAGTAATATTGTTGCACATGTACTATCACGTTATCCTCCTGATAGCGATTTAATACAAGAGGATAAAACTAATAGCTTAGAAATAGCTTACACAGAGAGCGAACCGAATAATGAGTTGATAGAAAAATTAAAATCCTTATCAGTATATCAATCACAAGATTCAGAAAAATATTATTGAAAAATTAAAGACATTAAATACTTCCACAATACAACAAAACAATAAATTGAAACGGTATAGTTTGAAAAATGATATATTATATTACAAAACGAATTTAAAAGAAGTAATATATTTACCTACAACATTGAGACGAGATATTATAAATCAAGTACATGTCGAAATGGGTCATCAAGGACCCTATATGGTAATTAAATGTGTAAGAGATAGATTCTTTTGAAAAGACTTAACAAAAGATATTAAAAAAAGCAATTAAGAGTATGCCATTTATGTCAGTTATCTAAGAAAAGCAATATAACATATGTGGGTCCATGCAAATCTATAATAACAGGAAACATTGGCGATATAGTCATGGCAGACTTATATGGACCACTTGCATCAGGTACCTTTGGGTACAGTTTCATATTTGTCATACGAGGTTCATTCAGTAAGTTTATCAAATTATATCCTTTAAAACAGTCAACAGCAAAGTCTGTTGTAACAAAAGTAAAGCATTTTGTTGAAATTATAAAGCCAATAATGACAGATAAAATTTATGCGTAATCACTGGAAACAATCAATGAGAGATTTAAATATAAAACCAATATATACCACAGTTAGAAATCCTAGACCAAATACAACAGAGCGAGTAAATAAAGAGTTAAGCAGATTATTTAGGACGCTTTGTCATACTAACCACAAAGATTGAACCTAGGCTTCCCCCAAGGACCTATATAATTATACACCAAAAAATCAAACTCAAAGAGTCTTATTTAATTATTATAACAACAAATGAAAAATAAATTAAATTAACTACACTCAAAATAATCTAATGAAATAGTGAAAATGTGAAAATTTATTAACGTGGTAGAGCCATGCTGCAGCTATATTAGTAGTATAGTTGTAGCACGAATGGGTCGACTCGACCGGGGAAGGACCACGCTCTCGCAGAATACCAGCGTAAAATAGCAGCGTAACGCTGCTGTGTTTCGTATGGTGAGTGTAGAGAACCGGAGACCCATTTTACTGGAAAAGAGGCATTCCATCTTAGTCCTCACGGGTGACGACGCATCTGCATTTTGATTCTTTATTGAGGATAAATGTAGATGTCTATGGGTCACAGCAACCACTTACCATCAGGTGGACTGTGTGCTCGTTTGTCACCCTATACTATATAAAAAAAAAAAAAGCTTCGGGTCCCGCGTCTACGTCACAGTGACAGAGTGAAGCCGGCTACAGCCGAGCGTGTGCCTGCTGTACTACCATATGTCAGAGGTGTCACAGACAAGATTGGCTACATCTTGAACGAGCTTCTATTAGAACATTCTTCAAGCCGCCGAAGAAGATTAGTCAGTTCTTACCACCCGTCAAGTGCAATATTCCTCTACAAGATGCAGGAGTGTACAAGCTTGATTGTGAATGTGGTCTCTCAATAATAGGGCAAACAAAACGTTCTATCAAAACCCGCATAAAATAACACTTAGCTGACGTGAAACACCAACGTTCCGGGAAGTCTGCAGTTTGTGATCATACCCTAAACGGCCCCCGCCATTACATTAGATTTGATAAACCACAAATTCTCGCGAAAGAACATCGATTCCTGCCAAGGATGATACGTGAGGCTATAGAAATTAAAAAACATCCTAATTTCAATAGAGAGGGAAGCTGGGTACTACCACCTGCTTGGGATCCTGTAATTAATAAAATTAAAACTAAACCCAAGCATACCACTGCAAGATTTCAAGACACAGTAAATTCATTCTGTGTAGATCGAACCAAAAGTAATAATTAAAAAAGCTGAAGGTACTCCGGGTTAACACTGACATCGGGACGTCAATCACCTCAGTCCCCCGTGACCATGGGTGCTGTAAAGCATCCGAAACGTCGGTATTTAATAAAATAAGTTAATTAAACGTAAAAGTAGTTTTATTCAATGTGTAGTGTTCGCGTAAATATAAATAATCATTTTAGAGTGTATATCACTTTTTTTACTAAAACTGTCTTTGTTTTTGTGAACATACATTAAATCTTCGTAAATATAATGAGAGGCTAATGTTAATATATTTAGGTATTTCTTTAAATTTTTCTCTAAGAGACTGTCTCGGTTTTAGATTGTAAATAGCTCTAATGACCCTCTTATGCAAAACTAAAATAGTTTCTGAATCAGTCGCATTTCCCCGTAGAAAAATCCCATAAGACATTATGCTATGGAAATAAATGAAATAAACTAATCTAGCTATTTCGACACTAGTGAGACGTCTAGTCTTTTTTACAGCATAAGCTGCAGAACTTAGTCTGCTTGCTAGTTTAGATATATGGGAGCCCCACTGAAGATTTGCGTCGAGAGTGATGCCAAGAAAAACAGTGGATTCAACAGGGCTCAGTTCTTCCACATTTAAAAACACATTGGTATTCAGATTTTTAACATTCGGTGTTGTAAATTTAATACATTTAGTTTTATTTCCGTTTAAATGTAGATTATTAACGTTAAACCAATGCACTTATTTTGACACGGCATTATTCACTTCGTCACATTTAAATGATTGACGTTTAAGTTTGAAAATCAAGGAAGTATCATTAGCAAATAATACTATATCATGATTATCCCCTACAAGTGAAGGTAAGTCATTAATATACTCTAGAAAAAAGAATGGGCCGAGAATTGAGCCTTGAGGGAGAGCTTCCTGAATAATGTCTCATGGTGAACACAGTCGAAGGCCTTGGAAAGTTCACAAAATATACCCAAAGCATCCTCTGAATTCTCCCATGCACAAAAAATATGTGTTATAAGCTCAACTCTAGCGTTGGTTCTTGAGCGACCCCTTGTCAAACCAAATAGGTTTTTATGAAGCAATTTATTAATATCAAAAAAACTTAACATCTGATCTAAAATTATTTTCTCAAAAATTTTACTAAATACAAACACTTAGTAAAAATTTTACAGAAATTTGTCTAAAATTGGCGGGTTCTAATGTACTAGTAGATTCAAATAGAGGTATGACTTCTTTACTATATTTCATTAAATCAGGAAACACCAAATACGACGCTTGTATTTAATATAGTTGCTAGATAAGATGCTATAGTATCTATTAAAGATGAAACAACTTTAACGGAAATCCCCGAAAAGTCTGCCGTTTTTAAAATATTTTACGATATCTTTTGGCAATATTCTTGGAAATTTAAAAGTATTAGAACAAGCTTTTACATTTTGTTTATGCAATGATTCGGCGACAGTAGAAGAAGAATTTAACGATTTTGTTGTCAAAAATGTAACTTCTTGATCAGATTGAGTTAAATTATTGTTAATATAAGAGTCAATGTCTCCGATGAATGAAGCTATCGGGCATAGGTGTCACGCAAAAACTGAAAGTTAAGGAAAATATCGTAAGTCCGCAAACACGAATCGAAAACAGTGTGGCGAATAATACCTTTTTTAAAACCTTTAAGATATCCAATGAAATTATTATAAGTACAGAGAATGCAAGATGCTGTTAGTCCAACCAAACAATACATTCGCACTTCCTATAACTCTTAGATATGTCGTAACAAACGCGCAATACCCAACATACTGGCACTTCGGTTCAGATGCCGCACTCCTTTTGCTAGACGGCAAAGTACATATCTCTCTATGGTATTCTCAGTACGTAGTCAATGGCATTACCTCAGTGGGACCTATAAAGGTACCCATAGACGTGGTGGTGGTCGTCGCTGCCTTTGCGATATTCTTAGATTTTTCCGGTTCTTACGCATCTTTTCCGGTTCTCTTACTCTTTAAGCGTCGTTACAAGCTCATGGGAGACAGCCTTAGTGCATCCGATAACTACTCGGACCCATCCAACTACAAGCCTATCGCCATCACCTCCTCGTTCTCCAACATAATGGAATCCATTATTAACTACCAGCTAATGAGGTAACTTGAAGAGCATCAGGTGATTAGTGACCGTCAATACTGTTTCCGTGGAGGTCGCTCAGCTGATGATCTTCTTGTCTACCTGACTCACCGATGAGCGGAGGCAGTTGAGACCAAGGGGGACACCTTGGCGGTTAGTTTAGACACAGCAAAAGCCTTCAATTGGATTTGGCACAAAGTGCTTCTTTCGTTCTTCTTTCTTCCGCCTCATGGGCTTCCCGAGAAATCATGCAATGTTGTCACCAGTTTTCTAACACATCGGAGTATTAAGGTCGTAGTCGACGGTGCATGCTCCGACCCCAGGCCTGTGAATGCTGGTATTCCACAAGGCTGCGTACTATCGTCTACCATGTTTCTTCTGCATATCTATGATATGTTCCATACTATTAACATTCATTGTTATGCAGATTCAACACTGCGATGCTTTATACACAGGCCGTGCTAATCGTTCTCAGCAACATGTCCGTCGAGTGCCGAGTAGTTGAGTGTTTGTAAAACAAAGTTTTGGATTGGGGGCGACTAAATCTAGTCCAGTTTAACCCCTAAAATACACAGTTTTGCGCGTTCACCGCAAAAAAAACTCCTTTATCGTATTTCCTCTATTCCACAACACTCCTGTCTCATTCTTTACAAATACTAAGACATCTGGTTTATATGAAATAGGATGTACATATCTGTCATACACTTGTAATAGTGGTGAATGGGTCCACTATTAACAGACTCCGAGTGGTCTAGGAGCGGAGGAATGAAACTATTTTTCTTGATATGCCTTACTATGTGCAGGCGAATGAAGGTGTTTATTTAGTGAACCCTGCCTATATTTATATGCCCGGCTACATCCTTAGTTTACCAATAGCAATAACTTTTATTTACTTAGCCAATTAGAATTTATACATTTTGACCAATGAAGATTAATCAATAAAATATTATGTACAACTATTATATGTCGCGCTCCATTTGCCGGCGTAAGACTCGTAGATAGCTTCTCGTAGCTGCGTTGGTGGACGGGGCTATAAAAGTGATGCAGACAAACGCGCGCGCGTCCGTTGCGCCGTCTTTCCCTAAAGAGGGTCGCGTCCGATTCGGCAGAAAGGCCACTATGGCCAAAGTCGTTCCCAAGGTGGTGTTTAGTGGGTAGGCACTTAGGTTGTTAGGTTAGTCACAGTGAGTCCCACATAACCACGTAGCCGGCTGCGTGGTATGCTTAGAGCATTCACCACCTCCCTCCCCCGCTTCCGGAGGGTGCCTTTTGCATTGGGCGCAAAAAAAAAACGCGCGCGCGTAATCGGCGAGCGGCGGCGGCGTGGGACACATCTCCGGAACAGCAAGAAGAAGCGAAGCTACGGCGTTGAAGAAACGGCTCGAAAATGGTCGACGGATGCGTGAAGATAGCCGGCGTGTGAAGACGATGCGGCGCTGATGATATTTGCGGCTGTTTCTTGTTTCTATATTAGAACGTTAAATATATACGTCAAATTATCTCGCATCGATATGCAGCCCGCAGTATCTCAGTAGCCGGGGGTAATTAGGAAATAAATATTTTCTTCAGACCTTCACCTTCTGCGTTATGGTAGCAGCAGGGTAACATTATTTATTACCGTTTAGGGTTGATTAGCCTGGCTGCTACATCACTCTCCCCCTAGGGAAAGCGTACCGGAGGCTTGACGACTCGCCCATGGCTCGTAATTTTTAAAATAGGTTTTATCTGGGTTGATGTAGGTGATGGGTTTTCAAGCTTCCTCGCTGATGGTTGAGATGATGATGATGATGATGAATCCTCTGAGGTATCCTCGTTAATAATATAGACAGGCTTTAGTCGGTCGATCGATATAATTGTAGATTTCCTTCCGGGTATTTGTAATTTAAAAGTCTTGCTATTTCGCTCTAATACTTTATACGGTCCATCGTAGGTAGGTTGAAATTGTTTCTTCACTGCATCGTTTCTTACAAAAACTTGCTTGCATGTTTTCAAATCTTGATGAATGAATACTGATTTATTATTTCCGTGTGATGATGTGCGTTTCGACGATAAGACTTTGTTGATTGATTCTCGAAGTTGAGTTACAAAATCGTAATTCATTTCTTGATTATTTGACGATGTTGAAGTGAAGAAGTCACACGGTAGTCTTATGCTGCAGCCGTAGGTTAGCTGAGCGGCGCTAAGACTAGTGTCTGCACGCGGTGTTGCTCGTAGTCCAAGTAGCACTGTAGGTAGCTCGTCAATCCACTTTGTATGTTGAGATAAACGAGTTTTGAGTGCGGTCTTCAATGTACGATGCCATCGTTCGACTATTCCGTTTGATTGAGGATGGTATGCCGTTGTACATGTCTTCTCTATTCCCATAGTTTGAAGAGATTTGTGGAATAGATTGCTTTCGAAGTTTCTTCCTTGATCCGTTGTGATGGTTTTAGGTAATCCGAAACGAGTAATCCAATTTTCATAAATTATCTTCGCGACGGATTCAGCTGATGTATCATCGGTAGGTATTGCTTCTGGCCATCTTGTTGTTCTGTCGATCATTGTTACGAGGTAACGATGTCCTTGCGGTGAAGTAGATAATGGTCCAACGATGTCAACGTGCAGGTGTTCGAATCTCTCCGTAGGTGGAAATGAATCTAGGCTGTTTGATGTATGCCTTTGTACTTTGCATTTTTGACATTGAATGCATTGCTTCGCCCAGTTGCCAACATCCACTTGTATTGAAGGCCAAAAGAATTTTCCAGTGATAAGTTTTCTGGTTGCTCTAACACCTGAATGACTGATGTTGTGTAGTGCATTGAAGACTTCGCGACGACATTCTTCTGGTAGGTATGGTCGCATGGTTGACGTTGAGGCTTCGCAGTAGATAGGTAGATGCGTCATTGGCATTGTAACTTGCTTGATGGTCAAGTTACTTTGCTTCGATAGATGTTTGATGTTGTCGCTATCTCTGTCTTGTGCTTCGGCGATCTTGTGATAGTCGATTGATGTAGGGCACGTTACACTGTCGATTGGTATGCGACTGAGTGCGTCGGCGACTGTGTTGTCCTTCCCACTGATGTGACTTATCTCGGTCGTGAATTCGCTTATGAAAATGAGTTGTCTTGCTCATCGTGGTGTTTCCGATGATGATGGTTTCTTCTGAAGTACATATGGTAATGGCTTGTGGTCGGTAAAAACGATCAGGTTTCGACCCTCGAACGTTTTTTTGAAGTGCTTGATAGCCATGTAGATAGCGAGTAACTCTCGGTCGAATGTACTGTAGTTACGTTGAGTATCGGAAAACTTCTTCGAAAAATAGCCAAGTGGTTGCCATTTCCCATAGATGTATTGTTGGAGTACAGCTCCTGCTGAGAGATCGGACGCGTCACTGAAGATAGCAAGGGTTGCTTCGTGTGATGGGTGAGGGAGCAAAGCTGCATTTTGGATCGCAACTTTACAAGCTTCAAATGCCTTCATCGTTCCATCCGGTTGACGTTTTATCTTTTTTCTTCGTGTTGTGAAGGTAAGCGTGAAGTGGTGCTTGGATTTCCGCGGCTTTAGGAATGTGTTCTCTGTAAAAATTTATCATCCCAAGAAAACGCCTTAGTTCTTCGATTGTTTTAGGTTTCGCATAATCGATGATTGCTCTGACTTTTTCAGTAGGCGGTTTGATTCCTTCCTTGCTGACGGTGAAACCAAGAAATTGAACTTCTTGTTGTCCAAATATGCATTTCAAAGGGTTGATTGTGATTCCATTGTCTTCTAATTGCTGTAGCACGGTGCGTAGATGGGTTTCGTGCGTTTCTTTATCAGGGCTTGCAACAAGGAGATCATCAATGAATGCGAAAACGAAATCCAGTCCATGAAGTACTTCTTGTATGCATCTTTGAAAAGTTTGACCAACGTTCTTCAGTCCTGGAGTCATTCTTGGGAATTCGAATAATCCCATTGGAGTAATTATTGCTGTCTTCTTTATGTCTTCATCGCGTACTTTTATTTGTTGGTAAGCTCGGTTGAGATCGATGATGGAGAATTTAGTCTTGTCTGACAGTTGATGAGTGAAATCCTTGACTCGCGGTATTGGGTAGCGGTCAGGAGTGGTAATAGAATTCAGTCTTCTGTAATCTCCACAAACTCGTATTTCTCCATTCTTCTTCGGTACAATGTGAAGTGGTGATGACCAAGGGCTTTTGCTTGGATCATGTTTTCGAATTCCTTTCAAACTTGCTCATATCGGTGTGGTGCGAAGTGGTGGTCCATTGGTTTCGATGAAATGCTCAACGTCGTGCTTCGGTGTTAATTTCATTGATGTTATTCTTGTGATTCCAGGATATTCTTCAAGGATCTTGTGATACGATTGTTGAACGTATATGCTTCTTATTGTGGGCAGATTGGTTGCTTGGACGAAAGACTGGGATGCAAGATTAGTTTTCCCGTCGATGATTCTTCTATTTTTGATGTCGACAATCAACTGGTGATGTTGAAGAAAATCAGCACCGATGATTGGTTTGCTGACTTTAGTGACGATAAATCTCCATTTGAATGGTCGGCGTAAGTTTAAATCTAGTTCCATTGTTTTTTCTCCATATGTAGGAATCACCGTATTGTTTGCTGCGTAGAGTTGAAAATCCAGTGGCTTCATCTTCTGTCTTTGACTCGGCGGTAAAACTGAGATATTCGCTCCGGTGTCGATAAGGAAGGTAAGCTTGCTTTTTTATCGGTGACAAAAAGACGGTAGGACTTTTCTGTTACGCTGGATTTGATCTGATTTTTTCGACTTCATATTCTCATTTTTGAATGTACACAGTGTTGTGCATTTTCTTGCCTCGGAACCGAAACGTCGATGATAGTAGCAGTTAGAGGATCTTGTTCTTGAGCTTGTTCGACTTCTACTTGCAGAGCGGTAGCGACGAAAAGGTGATCTTCGGTGTTGCTGATTGCGCTGGTTGTACTGTTGCTGGTAACAGGTTTGATGCTGGGAAGCTTTGAGCGCGGCGACTTCGAATGATAGCTTCCGAATTTCTTCGAGAAGAAACTGGGTATCATTGGCCTTGGTTGAAGTGCCTTCGATCATCGATATGTGTGAGCTACTGTTGTTTTCGATCATCTTGTCCGCCAGGAGTGCCAGTTCGTCGAGCTTCGTCTGCGTGCTGAATGTTTCACTCACTGCTAGTACCGATCGAACATGTGGGGGTAGTTGGTTTACCCACATTAGCCGTAGCGTCGAATCTGGAACTTTATCTCGCGCCAAAGTACGCATTCTGCGTAGGAGTTGTGTAGGCTTCTGGTCTCCAAGTTCTATCTCTATTGATATAATGATTGTCAGTAATTCGTCTTAAAATATTTCCTTTGAGATATTAAGTAACGTAAATTCTTCAATAACGTTGCATTTAAAATTGAATCACGATATGAATATATAAAGCCGAGCCACATTAAAGCGTCGTGATGCAACGAATAGTATATTCGTTGAATATGTATGAAATTTGTAATGAATTCTGATAGAAGTTTCTGTAGCTGGCGACTGTCAAATTCTTCATATGCAGAGATCAGACGATCCTTCAGCGAATTATATTGGTCGGATGCCGGTGGGTTGTACAACAGGTCCGAAATATGTTCAATGTCTTGTTTCTCAAGTTGTCATAAAATGTATATATGTTCAATGTCTTGTTTCTCAAGTTTCTCAAGTTGGCTATAAAAGTGATGCAGACCGACGCGCGCGCGTAATCGGCGAGAGGCGGCGGCGTGGGACACATCTCCGGAACAGCAAGAAGAAGCGAAGCTACGGCGTTGAAGAAACGGCTCGAAAATGGTCGACGGATGCGTGAAGATAGCCGGCGTGTGAAGACGATGCGGCGCTGATGATATTTGCGGCTGTTTCTTGTTTCTATATTAGAACGTTAAATATATACGTCAAATTATCTCGCATCGATATGCAGCCCGCAGTATCTCAGTAGCCGGGGGTAATTAGGAAATAAATATTTTCTTCAGACCTTCACCTTCTGCGTTATGGTAGCAGCAGGGTAACATTATTTATTACCGTTTAGGGTTGATTAGCCTGGCTGCTACACACTTCTTTTACCTTACTTTGGGTCAAATTTTCCTTAGCTTGTTTTTGGGATATTTGTAAGCGATATTTAAGCTCCAAAGTATCTTTACAAGTTTTTTCAGGTTATTCGGAAGAAAACATAATTTACCTAATAACAACTCGAACGGTGTATACTTTGCTTCAGAGTATACCGTCGTATTATATGAAAAACACCAAAACTGTAGCCGTCAACTCCATGTTTCTGGATAGTTCGCAGTTTGCTTACGGAGAAATGCCTTTAAATTTTTGTGTGTTACCTCCAATGCGCCTATTGATTGATGGTGGTATAGTGTGAAATTCAACTGTTTAATTTTTAATAATTTATACACGTCCTAGAATGTAACGATATGAACTCTTTTCCTCTCTCTGTAACTATCTCGGCAGGAACACCATATCTGAGGATAAAATTATTTCGACAGAACGTGACGAGGTTCGCCACCCGTCACGTTCTGTCTCCTGGAGGGGCGAAAAGTGGATTGCGGAATCCCGTCTGGCTACGCTGAATATATGTGGAGCAATGAATGATAAGATGGAAGAAGTATGCGATATGATGTATGATAGAGGAATAGATGTGTTATGTGTAAATGAGACAAAACGGAAGGGAAAGGATGCCACTACACATGGCATGTATACCGCGTACTGGTCTGGGGTAGACGAGACCGCTCGGGCATGCCAGGGAGTCGGTATCATCCTTTCAGAAAAAATAGGTCAGTGTATGAAAGAGTATGAATGTGTAAGCCCGAGACTGCTATGGATACGAATGAAAGAAGTTGTTTGTTCTAGGGGTCTACGCCCCAGACATGTCTAAGCCCACTTATATCCGAGAGCAGTTTTGGGAGATGGTAAGGATGGTGCTAATGAAATGCAAGGATAATGAAAATATTGTTATATTAGGAGATTTTAATGGAAGGGTTGGCGTGAAGAGGCTTGGTTATGAAAGGATATTGGGAACGTTTGGTGATGAAAGTATAAATGAGAATGGTGAAAGTCTCCTCACCGTATGTGTGGAAAAGAATCTTTTTGTGACGAACACTTTCTTTCGTCATAAGAAGATTCACATGTATACATGGGAAAGAGGTGATGATAGAAGCATGATAGATTTCATAATTGTGGATGAAAGAATGAGGAGCGCAGTTGTAGATACAAGGGTTTACCGGGGGTCCAACGTAGGGACGGATCATTACGGTCTTATGCCGAATTAATGGTCTATTCAGACGTTGGCGGCATCGGACATCTGTGTCTACCACTGCGTTACAACGTATAAGAACAGAGAGGTTACAAGATGAAGGTGCAAAAGAGAAGTACAAATGTAGACTGAGAGAAAATATAAGTGGTATGGATGAATTATGTATGAATGATTTAGACTTGAAGACTGTGTGGTATAATATCAAGAAAGGTTTGGTGGATGCAGCTACCGAAGTATGTGGTGTAAGTAAGAGAACGAATGAAAAGAAAAATAACACTTTATGGTGGGATGATGAGGTACGGATGGAAGTAGAAGCAAAGAAGAGAGCATGGCTAGATTTACTAGCAACCAAGGCTAGTTATTCTAGCGGTATGAAAAGGTTAAGAATGGATGATATTGAAATAAAAAAGGCAGTCTTAATAAGATTTAGTCTTAATAACAGAGTAAAAGAAGCAGTTGAAAGGAAAAAGCAAGAAAGAACGGAGAAGAATGATAGAAGAATATCGGATAACTTCCAGGCAAATATTAAAATGTTCTGGAAACTCGTAAGAACTGCCATGAACTGACATTCAAAACAGCCTAGAATGGATGCTATACGAGACCAGAATGGCTGTATTCTGAATGACGAAGTGTCGAGTTTAAGGAGATGGAAGGAATACTTTGAAAGCGTGTTTATGAGTGATGAGACGTTTGAATTAAATGAAATAGAAATTCCGAAAGAAGAGGAAAGAGATAGAGAGATAAGTATAGATGAAATAATGAAAGCAATGAAAAGTATGAAAGCAGGTAAGGCAGCCGGATATGATAGAGTATCACTCGAAATGCTAAGGGCTGGCTGAAGTGGTTTCAGACCTGCTGTACACTTTGTTTAATTTGTGTTGGGAACTTAAGCGGGTACCGGGAGACTGGTGCAAAGCCGTGATAGTCCCACTATATAAAGGAAAAGGATCGCAGCAGGACTGTAAAAACTACCGTGGTATCAGTCTTCTTAGCATTGTGGGAAAACTGTATGCTAAGGTACTAATTGAAAGAGTTATGAAAGATACTGATGGAAAATTTGGGATGTGCAAGGGATTTAGAAAGGAATGGGATGTACGGATCAGGTCTTTTCCATGCGCATGATCGCGGAGAAGTTTTGGCCAAAAACCAAAAGGTTTTTTGTACGTTCGTGGACTTGGAAAAGGCTTATGATAGAGTGGACAGGGATGTATTATGGCAAACACTGAACTCATTTGGGTTGAGTGCTGGGTTGATACAGGCATTGAAGTCTCTGTATAGGGACCCAGTGCTTGTGTCCAGGATCAACGGGCTTACTCGGACTGATTTGGCATCCATAAAGGGTCAGACAGGGCTGTGTGGCTTCCCGTGGCTGTTCAACCTATTTATGGACAGTTGTTTGGAAAATCTGAATGTTGAAGAATGCGGGTTAAGAATGGGTGAGTTAACCGTCAAATGCCTTTTGTACGCCTATGATCAAATCATACTCGCGTCGTCGGCGGCCGAGTTGCAAATGATGGTTACATTAATGAACATTTCATTAAAAGAAAGGGGAATGAAAGTGAACGCAAGTAAGACGAAAGTTATGGTCTTTGAAAGAAAGAAAATAAAACAATATGTGAAATAAGAATAGAAGGGGAATTGATCGAGCAAGTAAATGAGTTTGTGTATTTGGGATGTGTATTTAGCAGGGATGGTAGGTATGATAAGGATATAGAACGACGAGTGAACGCAGGAAATAAAGTAAATGGGGCTCTACACTCTATTGTGGAAAGTCAGAATGTGTCCAAAAAGGCACGTATGGCAATTTATAATGCTGTGTTAGTCCCTACTTTAATGTATGGTAGTGAAAGTTGGGTGTGGCAGAAGAAGCACGAGAGTAGAATAAATGCTGTAGAAATGCGGTTATTAAGGAGTATGTGAGGGCTGAATCTGAATGACAGAGTGAGAAATTGTGTGATAAGAGAAGAGTGTGGTTTGCAAGATGATGTTGTGACCAGGATTAAGAAAGGAATGCTTCGGTGGTTTGGTCATGTAGAAAGAATGAATGAGGAAAGAGTGACAAAGCAAATTTATGTGGCAGAGGTGAACGGCAGAGTCGGGAAGGGACGCTCTAGACGAAGGTTTATCGACCAAATTGGCGATATACTGAAAATGGGCCAAATTAAGAGTACCCTTAACCGACGAGCGTGTATGCGTAGGTATATGGATGTGGAGGAGACGAGAGAGGTGTGTCAGGATCGTGCCAAATGGAAGTCCATAATCTCTGCCTACCCCTCTGAATGACAGGCGTGAGTGTTTATGTATTATGTATGTAAAATTATTAACAAGAGCTTTCGCAACTTCTTCAGTTTTTTTAGAAATTAAAGGATGGGCATCCAGGTCAGTATATATGATTAGTTATGACTATCCGTTTTTAATGGGCCTACAAGATCTAGGAATATTTTAACCGACCTCAAATAGGAGGAGGTTCTCAATTCGAGTGCACGTTTTTTTTGTATGTATGTTACGCGATGTCTTCGCAGATTGTGAACCAATTTTTATTATTTAAGTTGTACTTCAAGGGTCCCATATAAATTTGGAGAAAAAATTTCACCCCTAAGGGTAGCAAATAAATAACTTATTTTTTAGCAATTTGAATTCGGTTTTTACTTTTTGTTAAAAGTTATAATTATTTCAAATGCCGTACTCGACGTTGCGGTGATAATCATTGGTTATTGACTGGTTTTGAATGTTTATGTCTTTATGTTAATGTTTACGTACAAATATGACATACTTTTACGAATTCCCATATATCGCTTTCAAGTCCTTGGCAATAATAATGTTTGTTTTTTTTAATATTATTTGACATTCTTCTCATACCTGCATAGCCACCGCTAAGTAGGAAATTACTCGATGGTGATCTTTATTTTCTATTCTTTTTACGTTTCTTATAATACATACTCGTAGTCCGGACGAAACTTTTCTTTTTATTATCTCTTCTACAAGTTTCTTAATAAAACTATCGTTAATTTTACTTTTTAATATGCATTTTGGGAATGTCGGGAATACATCAGAAGGTTAATTGTTAACAATAAGCGGATATCCAACTTGTTCTCCGGCTTACGAAATTAATCATTATCAGTAATAAAACAGCGTAATGCACTATACATTGAGTATAGAGCAATTACAGTTGGAAAATACCGTAATATGTCAATTGTGACTTCACAATTACACAGTAGTGTAACGTGAGGGACGTATTTACATGATGACACCAAAGTATGCAAACCAACAGCAACACTACCCATTTCATCTTAATAAAGAGCAGCTTATCAGCAACATGATCTTCCTTACCTACACTAGAAGAATTACTACAACTAACAGGAACCACTATCACTCGTAGAATGACTTAAGCGGTATCCCTTTCGCACGGCGCCTCTGAGTGAACTTTATACTGCAAAGACGAGTGGGAGTTTCTCAATATGCCCTCAATTCTACCACGCTACCATCGATATACTCGTAACACTCCACTAGAGTGATGCACCCTCTTGCTCACTCTCGGTCCAACGGTATTTTATAGACGCGCCGACATGCATGTTGGCACGTCTATAAAACATACACATTGTTATGCGTACATACACATTGTTATGTACGCATATTTCTTTATGCACAGCTTATTATCAGGCAGTTATTTCGATAGTACAGACTTAAATTTTATTTAAATGTATAGATTAGATTATAAATTACGTAACGTAGGATATACGTATTTATCTTATTATAATAAGTTGCAAGTTTGGCAAACGGTTTGGCAACCAGAAATATACTGCTGCCCATCTCTTGGTTAATTTTCCCCCTGTCGCCTCTTACGACACCTTCGAGATGATATGGGGGTATGATAGTCTTACACCGCCACAAGATGGTAAACATAAATCTTAAGACTGCCCTTGTGTCTAAAATAACACATTCACAGTTGCAAATTCTCTTTTAATGCTGAAAAATCTTGAAATATAATGCTTAAATCAGTGAAAAATCGTAAACATTCTGTGCAGTCGATAAACTTTTTTTTTATTGAAGTGAAAACTTCTTTAGTATCGTTGTGATTTGAAACTCGATGAAACGAAAAAGCGATACTAAAAAGAGATAATCGATAGAATTTAGCTTGCGACAGAATGAGATAGAATACAGTATACGGTGTTTCCTAATATTTCGGTCTCCTCTTTTCGGTGCTTTAAAGATGGTTAATATAACTTTAAACTGACAAAATAAACACTTAAAAAATTAACTAAAACATTAAATATAAATATATAACATTAACCATATTGAATAAAATTATCGTACCCAATTTATTCATAGGTTATCGATTTATATTTAATTATTCGTGTTTAGGCCATCTCGCGTTTATTTTACGTAGGAACTTGAGAGTCAAACAATTTCTGTTCGATAAAATGAATTTAAAATAGCAAGAAGTTGATGGCGCTTTTAAATAGCAATTTTAGTTGAAAGAAAATATTCTTTTGATTTATTATTTTAAACTTGGTCACAATGTTATAAATGAACCCTACAATAAATAAAGGTAGATAAACTCTACAATTGTCCTACTCCTGATACTCTGCATTCATCGCATTCTCTCGAAGCTTAGTTTACTAAAGGTGTCACTTGTTGTCTTTCATTTACAATTTGAATTTATTCAGTGTCGTAGGAACTAAAATTTAATGGACTGTATCAGCGGTAATAGAAAAAACCAAAACCAAGAAATTATAATGATTTGAGGCAAGCTATTTTCAAATGACTTGTGATGGGTTCTAGTGATAATCATAGTAATACGTGACAGTGTTTTAATTGTAAATTAAACATTATTTTTTACATGTTCTTGGACTTGTTATTATATACAATATATTTCTAGAATTTCTTATATTTACGCGAATAATATATAGTGAATAGCACAAATAAAATCTGAAAAATTTGTTTTATTTCACAACATAATATTATTCTACTTAAGTACAATTAACTGATACAAATAATAGATATATTATAATGAGTTAAAAGTGTATACAGCTGTATGTATTTTTATATATATTATATTTTATTTTATTTTAAACCAATCAATAAAAAAATTGGTAATAACGTAACTAACAATCAGTTTTTTTGCTCCTGAGAACGTTTTGAATATTTTCCACATTAATATACAAAGTTTAAAATCTTAATTAAAATAATATTGAAATTTTAACTAAAGAAAAACTTTAGATATAATATGTTTTACGGAATTTTATCAGTGTCTACAATCAGTGTATGCATTCTTTGCAAATAAAATTCATCCGCAAAATTAAGCTTATTTTCAAGATAATTAATTTGACAATTTACATTTTAAAGTAATTTTTACTTAGTAGCCATCCTCATTTGAAGTTGTTTGCAGACGTCCATAGGCTACAGCAGACACTTACCATCAGGTAGATCATCACTCAATGAACACTTTAATATAGTATTGAACTAAATAAAACATTTTGTATTTTCTGCTAAAAAACTAAAATATTATGATGACCTGATGAAACACGCAGGTAGTTGATAGATGCAGGTGATTCAGGAAATTTGATAAAATTAATTTTACGGATTTTAACGCGTTTAATTTTAACGTTTTAATTCCCGACGTTTCGGGCTCTTTACAGCACTCATGGTCACGGGGGGACCATGGGTAAAATTCGACAAATCCGTAAAATTAGTTTTATTCAATGTGTAGTATTCGCATAAATATAAGAAATCATTATGATTCAGGACATTAACCAAAAAAAAAAATTGTTCAGCGATTTATAAATTTTATGATTCCGGCTCGAAGTAACCAAAAAAATATAATGGTCAGCAAGCCGGCTCGTAGGAACTAAAATTTAATGGACTGTATCACCGGTAATAGAAAAAACCAAAACCAAGAAATCATAATGATTTGAGGCAAGCTATGTTCAAATGACTTGTGATGGGCTCTAGTGATAATCATAGTAATACGTGACAGTGTTTTAATTGTAAATTAAACATTATTTTTTACATGTTCTTGGACTTGTTATTATATACAATATATTTCAAGAATTTCTTATATTTACGCGAATAATATACAGTGAATAAAACAAATAAAATCTGAAAAATTAGTTTTATTTCACAACATAATATTATTCTACTTAAGTACAATTAACTGATACAAATAATAGATATATTATAATGAGTTAAAAGTGTATACAGCTGTATGTATTTTTTATGTATATTATATATTATTGTATTTTTTGCTCCTGACAACGTTCTGAATATTTTCCATATTAATATACAAAGTTTAAAATCTAAATTAAAAAATATAGAAATTTTAACTAAAGAAAAACTTTAGATATAATACGTTTTACGGAAACATTTTTAAGAGAAAACGAAAAGAACTTTTACAAGTTACATGGGTATAAAATGGTAGCTATTTATGCAAGAAAATTGAAATCTAGAGGTGTTTGCATTTACACAAGAAGTAACATAGATTCCAAAAATATACATTACTTAAATCAACTATCAACTGATATTCATTTTGCAAGTTGTAATATAATTATAAGTGAATTAAATTTGGTTGTTATATGTATATATAGAACCCATAACAGTGATTTTAACATATTTATCGAAAAACTTGAAATATTACTTTCTAAACTATTAGTACGTTTACGAAACAATAAGAATAAATTATTATTATTTGGAGTTTTTAATGTAGACACACTAGAAAATAGCAAAAGAACTAGCATCTTTATTATAACACTAAGGAAATACAACCTACACCTTACTATAGACGAGCCAATTAGGTTTACAGGTTATTCTGCAACTTGCATAGATAACATAATAACAAATGCTATAAGTATGAATCTCAAGTACTTAATTTAGGATTATCAGACCATACTGCGCAACTAATTAGTATTGCGTATAGTTATAACTTTAGGAAAAAACTAATAAAAGCTTTCTTGGAGCTAAAATTGACTCTCACCTCAATTGGAAATCACACATAGAAAAGATTAAGAAGAAAATATCGAGTTATTGCTATGTTCTTTCAATACTTTCTTGTTCAACCTCTGAATCTGTTACTAGAAATGCATACTATGGTTATGGTTAATGAAACCTAACATAAATGAAACGTTTATACTACAGAAACGATGTTTGCGTATCACATACCGTAAGACAAATAGAGAAAGCCTAAGGAATTTATTTAAAGAAAAACGTTTTTAACCTTAACTGGAATATATATCTTAGAGTTGTGCCTATTTATTAGAAATAATTGCGATTTACTTGAACAGAAACATTCAACGCGGCAAAATTTACGCCCTTGCTTACAAAACGACCTTTATCTACCTAAAATTAAAAATAAATTGTTTGACAAAAGTGCATACATAACAGAAATTAAAGTTTTCAATCACTTAAAACAATAAAAGGACCCCAATTCAAACATAAACGAAAAAACTGGTTGGTGGAACATACGTTTTATACGCTAAACGAATTTTATAATTTTAACAGTTAATACCGTGTTCTTCATTCTTATAAGCATTTTTTAAACATTTTATTTTATAAGTAAATTGTAAATCTATTGCACGCCTGATGAGGCAACTGTTGATACCTTTTATAATATCTATTGTAGACAGTTGGTGATGCAATATATAAATTATTATTATTACTATTATATATGATGTAATTGGAAGCTAAATTAAATAGTTCCTTATATTTGAAATAAATGAATAATCTTGAAATTTATTTACTTTTTTCCATCGTTGCTCCACTACGGGAATTCTTCTGGGCTAATTTTTTGTTTTTCTTAATATAAGAATCATAATAAAATTTCCCAAACATGTATATAAAAATAAATGAATTAAGCAACGACAGTATATGACAAATTTTGGGATAGGCGCAGTCGGTGAACAGCGGGTAAATGTTATGCAAAGCAACAATAACAAACTGGGTCTGTAAATAAGAAAAAATTTAGCAATATCGGTTTAATTAATTGAATATAACGTCTCGTGCGTGTCGTTAGAGGCGACAGAGGAAAACAAACCAGGATATGGGCAGCAACGTCGTCCTAATAACAACTAAAACTAATGAAAGCTGCGGTTGCCAACACGCTTGCAAAACGTGGCGACTATGGCAAATATTCCACATATGAAACAATCTATGGAGGAGGCCGATGTTCAGCAGTGGACTTTTGATAGAACATAGGCCTCCCCCAAGGAATACCACAAAGCACGGTCCTGAGCCACCTGCATCCATCGACTATAACATAATATGCATATCTTATCAGGTTGCCACTCCATCTAGTGGGGGCCACGCTACTTTTCTTCCCCATTTAGTTCCATAGTTTAGCTTAATAATCCTTTGGGCTATGTCAGTTACTCTGGTTCTACTGCAAATATATACGTTAGTGCCGTATGTGAGTTACCTAACCGCCGCGCCGTCCGAGCAGAGGTGTGCGGACCCCGCCTCTGATTGCTTAACTCGTAAATGCAAGAGCTTGTGTTTACATACACGCAGGATGCCCCGCCCCGCCGAACGCTTTCTACTGGAGCCTTTTCCTTAGCCAGATTCGTTTTCCGCTCGCACTTACGCACTTACTTGGCTTGCAGCGTGGCAGAGCGTTAAAATTATTAGTATCCTTATTTACTAGTTGCCCTTATACCGTGCAGTGGCGGTGTAAGGATATCCACTACCCAATATCATTCCGTGGGTGTCGTAAGAGGCGACAGAGGGAAACAAATCAGGAGATGGGTAGCAGCGTCTTCCTACTAACGACTTGCCAACCCGCTGGCAAAGTGTGGCAACTATGGAAAATGTTTCCCTATGAGGCAATCTATGGGAGAGGTCTATAGTCAGTGGACTTTAATAGGCAGTAACGTTAAGAATAAGATTACTCACCAATTGAAGTAATGTAAGATACTTTTTCCACCAAAGGTATTTCTGATACTGTGTCCCGAGACTAGCGATCAAGTAGTACATGTACATTATAATATGAACGAAGGAATTGATTACGCCTATTAAAGTACCGTGGCCACCTAAAATAATAATAAATATATTATATAAATAAAATATGATGCAAAATGAAAACCTTAATCCTCTATTTTGCCCCATAATGATTAAAATTTATTTTCCAATGTTTAATGGAGTCACCCCTGTATAATAAGCTACTTAATTTAAAAAAATGATCAAAAACGGTTCACAATTGACAAAGATATCACGTTACATAAAATACAAAAGAAAAGCTAATAGAGTCGAATTGTAAACCTCCTCTTTTTATCAACATATTATCGTATCTTTATCAACATATATATATCTGGTAACATTACGTGGTAGAACTATGGCTAACTATGCCTCATAGATTTTTATCATAACTAAATATCTAACAAAAATACATAATTTATACGAATAATAACACAGTTCAGTTCTGCAAAAGTGTTATGGTGAATTGGGCAAACGGACTTCATTCAGCCTAACGCTGCAGTCGTGGCTACAGCACTGGTTTTCATTGGGTCCGAGAAAGGCACAAAGACCCTTCTTTATCAGCCCGTAGAAACGAACTGCTGGATGTGTTACTCCCGTAACAGATATTTTTCGTAAATGCCGTGTTTATGAGGCGGATGAGAAAACGGTACAGCTTTCAGTTTCGTTTGTGAAATAAAGTTATTAATTTATTCATGAGATAACAAAACCTACAGTTCACGCGTATTTCATAGAATTTTTCTTTAGTATAAGAGTAACAAATGAGCATGTTATATAGCATATTATATATCGATCCTCGATTGAGAATCAAAATGCAGATGCGTTGTACCCCTGAGGACTAAGATGGAATGCCTCGTTTCCAGTTAATAGGGTCTACGGTTCTCTACACTTCATACGTAACGTGGGAGTGTTGTACTTCCCCGGTTGAGCCGACCAATTCGCGCTACAACAATAATATAGCTGCAGCATGGCTCTATCACGTAAAAAAGTGTATTGAAAAAATCCAAAATCTGGTATTATAATTACCTGATAGATATTTAAGTCCAATCCAAGCTACAATTGGCATCACGGTATGATGATACATATGGAGACCTGAGATTTGTTTTTCTTTCTTTCTGAGCACGAAGAACACTGTATCAGATAGCTCCGTAATTTTCGCGAAAAAATACAACCAAGTTGCTTCCAAAGCCTGTTACAGAATGATATTGCATTAAGATTGTATGAATTACGGTAGCTGAGGAGCTGAGCCATCATTATCATCATTACAGCCTTTCACCAATCCACTGTTACGAATGCGTTGGGCTATATCGGTTACTCTGGTTCTCCTGCGGATGTCCTCATTTTTAAGTCTATTATGCAGAGAAAAACCCAGCATAGCCCTCTACAAAGCACGCTGAGCGACCTTGAGCTTAGATCCATAAGTCATCACTGGCAACACACACTGGTTGTACAATTTCGTTTTCAAGTTTTGAGGTATACAGTCGGGTTGAATCCGTGGATTGACCTCTAGGTCGAAGTTGCACTTACCTAATCGGGCAATTTGTCCTATTTAAACATACTAGATATTTATAGTATATTAATCTGGTTTAAATTGAATGCTGAATACACAGACAGACAGACAGACAAAAATTCTAATAACCGCTATCATGGCTTCAGTATCTTTTGTTTAGCCCCTGGACATTTTTTCCAGGAAATATTAAAATTACATCCACGACTTTTCTACAGATTCATTATAGTAAGTATAGATATTTTTTCTTAATTAGGTGACAGTTACATTAATGGTTAATAAAAGCCTTGAGTTAGAATCCGCTATTTGATTACTGTACTAAACTTTTCTTAAGAATAAAGTTACTTAAAGAAGTCAATGCTATAGCATTCCTTATATTCCTTGTTTTAATTAAGAAAATAATAAAATACACACCCAAATTGCGGAAGGTCTGTCTGAGAGGTCCGCGAGGATGCAAATGAAATCGTAATCTCTTATAAAAAGATACACCATTCCCTGGAAGTGAATTATTTAAGCTATATGATAATATTCTAAATAAAATATTACGTGGAATGCCTTAAATATATTTATATACATAAGACATATAAAACATAAACACTCACGCCTGTCATCCAGAGGGGTAGTAAGAGACTATAGACTTCCATTTGGCACGATCCTGACACACCTCTCTCGCCTCCTCCACATCCATATACCTACGCATACACGCTCGTCGGTTAAGGGTACTCTTAATTTGGCCCATTTTCAATATATCGCCAATTTGGTCGATAAATTTTCGCCTAGGGCGTCCCTTCCCGACTCTGCCGTTCACCTCTGCCACATAAATTTGCTTTGTCACTCTTTCCTCATTCATTCTTTCGGCGATGAGGTTCACCACCCATCACGTTCTGTCTCCCGGAGGGGCGAAAAGTGGATTGCGGAAGCCCGTCTGACTACACTGAATGTATGTGGAGCAATGAATGATAAGATGGATGAAGTATGGGATATGATGTATGATAGAGGAATAGATGTGTAATGTGTAAATGAGACGAAACAGAAGGGAAAGGATGCCACTACACATGGCATGTATACCGCGTACTGGTCTAGTGTAGACGAGACCGAGCGGGCATGCTAGGGAGTCGGTATCCTCCTTTCTGAAAGAATGGGTCATTGGGTGAAAGAGTATGAATGTGTACGCCCGAGACTGCTATGGATACGAATGAAAGTGGGCTTAAAGAAGTTGTTTGTTCTAGAGGTATACGCCCCAGACATGTCTAAGCCCACTTATATCCGAGAGCAGTTTTGGGAGATGGTAAGGATGGTGTTGATGAAGTGTAAGGGAAATTAAAATATTATTATGTTAGGAGATTTTAATGGAAGGGTTCATTAGCACCATGCTAATGAAATGCAAGGGTAATGAAAATATTGTTGTATTAGGAGATTTTAATGGAAGGGTTGGCGTGAAGAGGCTTGGTTATGAAAGGATATTGGGAACGTTTGGTGACGAAAGTATAAATGAGAATGGTGAAAGCCTCCTCACCGTATGTGAGGAAAAGAATATTTTTGTGACGAACACTTTCTTTCGTCATAAGAAGATTTACATGTATACATGGGAAAGAGGTGGTGATAGAAGCATGATAGATTTTATAATTGTGGATAAAAGAATGAGGAGCGCAGTGGAAGATACAAGGGTTTACCGGTGGTCCAACGTAGGGACGAATCATTAATTGGTGTTATGCCGAATTAATGGTCTATTCAGACGTTGGCGGCATCGGACATCTGTGTCTACCACTGCGTTACAGCGTATAATAACAGAGAGGTTACAAAATGAAGGTGCGAAACAGAAGTTCAAATGTAGACTGAGAAAAAATATAAGTGGTATGGATGAATTGTGTATGAATGATTTATACTTGGAGACTGTGTGGTATAATGTCAAGAAAGGTTTGGTGGATGCAGCTACCGAAGTATGTGGTGTAAGTAAGAGAACGAATGAGAGAAAAAATAACACTTTATGGTGGGATGATGATGTACGGATGGAAGTAGAAGCAAAGAAGAGAGCATGGCTAGATTTACTAGCAACCAAGGCTAGTTATTCTAGCGGTATGAATGATGATATTGAAAGAAAAAAGGCAGTCTTTAGACAACTAAATAAGAGAGTAAAAGAAGTAGTTGAAAGGAAAAAGCAAGAAAGAACGGATAAGAATGATAGAAGAATATCGGATAACTTCCAGGCAAATATAAAAATGTTCTGGAAACTCGTAAGAACTGCCATGAACTGACATTCAAAACAGCCTAGAATGAATGCTATACGAGACCAGAATGGCTGTATTCTGAATGACGAAGTGTCGAGTTTAAGGAGATGGAAGGAATACTTTGAAAGCGTGTTTAGGAGTGATGAGACGTTTGAATTAAATGAAATAGAAATTCTGAAAGAAGACGAAAGAGATAGACAGATAAGTATAGATGAAATAATGAAAGCAATGAAAAGTATGAAAGCAGGTAAGGCACCCGGATATGATAGAGTGTCACTCGAAATGCTAAGGGCTGGAGAGGGAGTGGTAGCAGACTTGCTGTATACCTTGTTTAATTTGTGTTGGGAACTTAAGCGGGTACCGGGAGACTGGTGCAAAGCCCTGATAGTCCCACCATATAAAGGAAAAGGATCGCAGCAGGACTGTAAAAACTACCGTGGTATCAGCCTTCTTAGCATTGTGGGAAAACTGTATGCTAAGGTACTAATTGAAAGAGTTATGAAAGATACTGATGGAAAAATTTGGGACGTGCAAGCGGGATTTAGAAAGGGAATGGGATGTACGGATCAGGTCTGTTCCATGCGCATGATCACGGAGAAGTTTTTGGCCAAAAACCAAAAGGTTTTTTGTGCGATCGTGGACTTGGAAAAGGCTTATGACAGAGTGGACAGGGATATGTTATGGCAAACACTGAACTCGTTTGGGTTGAGCGCTGGGTTGATACAGGCATTGAAGTCTCTGTATAGGGACTCCAGCACTTGTGTCAGGATCAACGGGGCCTACTCGGACTGCTTTGGCATCCAAAAAGGGGACAGACAAGGCTGTGTGGCTTTCCCGTGGCTGTTCAACCTATTTATGGACAGTTGTTTGGAAAATTTGAAAGTTGAAGAATGAGGGTTAAGAATGGGTGAGTTAACCGTCAAATGCCTTTTGTACGCCGATGATCAAGTCATACTTGCGTCGTCAGCGGCCGAGTTGCAAATGATGGTTACATTGATCAACAGTTCATTAAAAGAAAGGGAAATGAAAGTGAACGCAATTAAGACGAAAGTTATGGTTTTTGAAAGAGAACAATGTAAAACGATATGTGAAATAAGAACAGAAGGGGAATTGGTCGAGCAAATAGATGAGTTTGTGTATTTGGGATGTGTATTTAGCAGGGATGGTAGATATGATAAGGATATAGAACGACGAGTGAACGCAGGAAATAAAGTAAATGGGGCTCTACACTCTGTTGTGGAAAGTCAGAATGTGTCCAAAAAGGCACGTATGGCAATTCACAATGCTGTGTTAGTCCCTACTTTAATGTATGGTAGTGAAAAATGGGTGTGGCAGAAGAAACACGAGAGTAGAACAAATGCTGTAGAAATGCGGTCATTAAAGAGTATGTTAGGGCTGAATCTGAATGACGAGGTGAGAAATTGTGTGATAAGAGAAGAATGTGGTTTGCAAGATGATGTTGTGACCAGGATTAGGAAAGGAATGCTTCGGTAGGTTGGTCATGTAGAAAGAATAGATTTATAATCAAAAATTAATTTAATTAATTTTTGATTATAAATCTATTCTTTCATAGTTATTATAATCTATGACAAATACGCTTACTTGGAATTAGGTTAATTTTACTTTTAGTGAAATGACGAAAGATATAATTTATCAACTTCATGACTTTTACACTAGGTACCAAATACTTAATACTTATGTCAAAATAATGCGTTTGCTAGCCCGCATTCCGAGATTGTAAACTATGACAAAAAAAAATTCAACTTTTTGCTCCATTAATTCTAAAGGGAGCAAATTAAAATATACATAATATAAATAATAACCTGACTGAATTTAAAAATGAAACTATTTTTTAATTTATTTTTATTGTATTTTATCCTATAAAAACTTATCCGGTGACTGGAAAAATCAGCCTTAAAAACAACAAAAGGAATTGCCGCGCAGTTTTGGTGTAAGAGAATCCACTACTCCATATCATCTAATGGGCGCCGTAAGAGGCGACAGAGGGAAATGAAACAGGTGATAGGCAGCAACATCTTCGTGAGAACATCTCAATATAATAAAAATGTTATTCATTCATGTTATAATAAATTTGATGGATAATTTTTCTGATGATAGAGAAATCTGACATAAATAATTATTAATATCGAAATAACTTTTGAAAACTTACCATATAAACTATGCACGTACTCAGTAGTACTTGAAAAGCATTGTACGCTATCAATGTGTATTTCAGTTGAAATGGTTTTCTGTGTTTCATCAACAAAGGTCCGAGCCATGTGCAGAAGTAATAGTAAGAGATAAGTATAGCGATGAGAGGACCAGGATTTGACATCAACCACCAACCACTAGTTCTAGAATCTAATATAAAAATAACACTTTGACATAAATAAATAAAGATACTACTACTATAATACACAAAAATAATTTAACATTCTGCTTAGGAAAAGTCATCAGCGAAGAGTATGTAAAAGCTTTTTTGAGTAAATTTCTTTGATAGAGAATCAATAACAAAGAGATATTTGCAGAAAAACTGAGTAAGTTATACTCGTATATCCAATCGGACTGCAGCATTGTGGTGCATTCAATATCAAGGAATAGAATATAATAATAATAATGAAAAATCAATGGCTCAGCCCTAACTATAACAAAATTTCACATATTAATAAATAAATTATCTTACCTGCTGCTTCTATAAAATAATAGTTCAGTTTTAAACGCATATTTTCGACCACTGTTTCCATGTTTGAAAAATATTTAAAATAAATATTAAATTGGATAAACGATATTAATTTTGTATTTTAAAGTTGGCTTTGAGAGTATATCTACTATTGGATGAAACAGGAATATTAAAAATTATTTGTGTCTGGCATGAGTTTTAACGCCTCTTTTTTGTCTGAAACCATCACGGATGCGCACACAAATCACCAAAATTTGCATCATTGTAATCTAATGAAGGTTATGGGAATGCAAATAATATATTCATATTATATTTAGACTGTACGAGTACCTATTTCATTGTAAAATGTTATTTTGAATCAGTGGTAAAAGTAAAATATGTCTCTTCCTTGGTTTATGTCTGTGCTTTTAATAACATAATATATTAATTTCAATATTTTTGTTGATACATAATTACTCTATTCTGAAATATATAAGTCTATCCAAAAATTAAATGATAAATTGAGGCATTGTATAAAGCTAGTTTATTTTATTACACTTATATTAGTTCTCTGTTAAAATTTTATGTATGTCTTGCATTATTTACGTACAGGTAGCGCTATCTGTTGAGAAGTAACTATGTCAAAAACAAATAAAGGTCCACCAAAAAAAAAATGCTTAATACGGTATAAATAGTAAAAGTGTGAGAGCGGATGTTCAACATACTTTCTTGCTTACGCAATTAATAATTATCATTAATAAGACAGCGTAACGCACTATACATTCAGTATAGAGCAATTACCGTTCGACCATACCGTAATATATCCTCGTCATCAATACACATTGGTGTAACGTGAAGAACATAATAACATGATAACACCAAAGTATACAAACCAACAGCAACACCAAACATCTCAATGTAACACAGGGCAGCCTCTCAGCAACACCAACCTCCTTGCCTGCACCAGAAGAACCACCACAACGGATAGAACCACGACATTTTCTTAGCACTTGTAGACTTGTGTTATCTCTCGCATACGGCGCCTACAGTGAACATTATACTGCACAAACAAGTGGGGGTTAGAATTGAGGGTATATCGAGACCCTGAATTCTACCACGTCACCATTGATATGACAATCCGCTAGAGTGATGCAAACTCTCGCTCACTCTCGATCCAACCGGTAGTTTATAGACGCGCCGATACGGCCAATCCTGATTAACGCACGTCCTCGTGCGGTTGGCAGTAAACCGTCAGTATACGGTCGTCAGTTATCACCGCCTGCAAACAGAAATTGACACTTGTTAGATATTAAAATGCTCGACCACCCCTGACTTTTTTTTATAGAATGGGGTGACAGACGAGCACACAGTCCACCTGATGGTAAGTGGATGCAGTAGCCTACATTTATTATTAAGAATCAAAATGCAAATGTGTTGTCACCCCTGAGGACTACGATAGAATACCTCGTTTCCAGTAAAAGGGGTCTCCGGTTCTCTACACTCACCATACGAAACACAGCAGCGTTAAGCTGCTATTTTACGCTGGTATTCTGTGAGAGCGTGGTCCTTCCCCAGTCGAGCACAAATGGGCTCTCGAGCCGAGGTTAGGGAGCCCATTCGTGCTATAACCATAATATAGCTGCAGCATGGCTCTACCACGTATAATTCATTTAGGTATGGTAGTGGACCGATCCGGGCGCACGAAGCCCGCTCAATCAGTATTACAACCGACAGCTGACACGGAACTGGCATGCCGAGCCCTCTCTCTTACAGTATCTCTTACACTCAAAGCGTGAGAAGGGTTTCTGAATTGGTGGGCCAAGTCACTTAAACTGTGCTGCTGCTGTGCTGATGGAGCGTCCGCAACCCCTTCCATCCACACACCAGAAACCGTATAATACTCCTCGGATCGGGTGCATGAAGCCCATTCATCCAGCCGCCCCAGGAAACATGCAGCACGGACCAGGCGCGAAAGGCCCCTTCGTCCAGCTGCCACAGAATATATACGGCGTGGATCGGGCGAACAAGGCCCCTTCATCCAGCTGCCTACCGAATCAAAGCAAAAACATGCACTATGCGCTCGAATCCCTTCAGATAATTACCCACTACTGTATCCAGCATGAACGGGGCGCACCAGGCCCTCCTTTACACACCATGATTTTAAATCGTCCCGGGCGCCTTGAGCCCCTCCGACACTAGTTTCCTTGAACGTGAAACGAAACACGTGATTTGCATACGAACGACTATAACACAGGGAGATAAGAGATTTACTTCCACGCATGCGCCTGAACCTTTCGGACGTGTATCTTTATGAATTCTTGTAAAAAACACTATAAATCACCAATTTGTCCGTTCGTCTATCCTGAACAATACATTTTAAATAAAATCATTGATTACATCGTCGTCATCATCATCATCAGAAGCATTAACATAACAGTATCCATTTATCTACATTTGGCAGTGGCAAGTGAATCATTTCGTATAACTTACACGGTTACAGCTCGGATATCACTAGCACGTAAACCCGGCTCGACCGTATTCATCTGGGCCAGGATAGACTACAAAACTAAAAACTTAATTCATCTGGTCCTGAACATTGAAATCTCTTCAACCAACCTCGTAGGGTGTGGCCCGGATAGCGGCGTCCAAGTGACCAGGATAGACATTATTACACGAGAAAGTATGCAAGGAGCTTTTAAGATGACAATCAGTAATAATAGGTCGGGAAAAAAGTTCCTTCGTATTTTGTTTGTATAAAATTGAAGAAAAATCTCTTTGGTTGTATTTTTGTATCTGGCTGGATTTAATATTCAATTATATTTAAAGGGTGGTAGAGCCACGCGGCAGGTTTTTCTGTTGCACGTATGGGCCGGCCCGAGCCGGGTTGGTACCACGACCTCACAGAATACCGGCGTGAAGTGGTAGCTCTGCTTCTGCGGTTCGTCTGGTGAGTACAAGTGGCCGGAGGCCCAATCCCCCATCCCCATCAACATGTTAGCGGAATTAAATGAAAGACTACCCCAGAAGGGTACCAGCAGCCCTGGAGAATCCCTCGCTGAGCATCTACGACCAAGCTCCTCCACCCCTGAGCGTAGGTACTCAGGCTTCCCTGCGTATTCTAAGGGGGGGGGGGCAAATTCCGCTCAAAAAAATAACTGCTCGGGGCAAACTGAGCAACAAGACGAAGGGCCACGCTATCCGTGAATATAGTCCGTCCACTACCATCTCTTTTTCTGAACGAGACGCAGGTGTCCTCTCCGGCTGATACATCGTATCTCTCCTACCCGGGGTACAAATTGGAACACTCCTTTGTGCCTCGGGCTGGAGTTTGCGTATACGTCGGAGAGGACATCTGTTCTCGACGCCTCGGCAGTCTTGAAGGTTCGAACCTATCAATCCTTTGGCTACGCGTAGATAGCGACCACCATCCGCGTGTCTACGGGTGCCTCTATAGGTCCCGTAGCGGTAATGCCGAAACAGACCGACTCATCGACCACGTCCAAATAGCTACAGATTCCTTGTTACAGCAGATCCCATCCGCAGAGATCGTGATCCTCGGCGATGTTAAACGCCCACCACGCCGAATGGCTCGGTTCACGTTTAACCGACCATGCGGGGAGATCTGTTTATGATTTTGCCTTGGCATATGGTCTAACACAACTGGTTACTTCGCCTACGCCATGTAGATGTCCAGATGTGGAGGATCATGCGCCTTCCATGTTGGACCTTCTGCCGATCTCTCATCCGGACAGATGGTCTGATGGACAGAGGTCTCCGTCGACGCCCCTCTTGACTGCTCTGACCATTGTCTAGTCCTGAGTGTGGTGCAACTCACGCTGAAATCGCGCTTGCTTTCTTCAGGCTGCCGCCGTGTTTGGCACTATAGGTCGGCCGATTGGGATGAGATGCGGCCTTTCTTTGCATCCTACCCTTGGGGGCGGGTTTTCTTCTCGCCGGACGATCCCAACGTTGTTGCTAATTCTGTTGCTGATGTGGTACTTCAGGGTATGGAACTCTTTATTCCTTCCTCTGCGGTGCCCATCGGAGGCAGATCTCAGCCATGGTTTAGTCGCTCCTGTAAAATAGTATCACGCTACAAGCAGGAGTGCTACCGGGCCTGGGCTAACGCATCAACCTCCCGGGATGTAAACACCAGCGCCCTTAAAAAGAAGTATAATTCCGCCTCCTTCAAAATTATCATTGCCAAGGCAAAATCTGTGCACATAGGCAGAATTGGCGAGAAACTTGTTCGCCTTCCTTCGTGAACCCGTGCATTCTGGTCTCTCGCCAAGGCTGTCCAAGAGAACTTCTGTCAGCCATCTCTTCCATCTCTGCACGGAGAGGACGACTCACTGGCCCATGGCGCAAAGGAGAAAGTCGATCTGCTGGGCTGTTTCTTTGCATCCAACTCGACTCTCGATAACGGGGGGAACACACCGCCGACCATCCCGCAGTGTGAGTGCTCCATGCCGGATGTGCGGTACTCACAGCGCTCGGTTCGAAAAGCACTCGTCTCCATGGACATCCACAAGTCGAGTGGGCCTGACGGAATCCCCCCAATTGTGCTGAGGACGTGAGCTCCGGAGTTGGTACCGGTTCTAACACGTCTTTTCCGGTACTCCTACTCCCTAGGCGTAGTCCCGAAATCATGGAAGACGGCTTTTGTCCACCCGATCCCTACAAAAGGCGACCGCTCAGACCCGTCTAACTACAGGCCTATCGCCATCACCTCCATATTCTCCAAAATAATGGAATCCATTATAAACTGCCAGCTCATGCGGTACCTTGAGGATTACCAGCTGATTAGTAACCGCCAATATGGTTTTCGTCAAGGTTGATCAGCTGGTGATCTTCTAGTCTACCTGACTCATAGATGGGAGGAGGCAGAGAGTCCCAGGGGGAGGCATTGGCCGTTAGTTTGGACATTGCGAAGGCCTTCGATCGGGTTTGGCACAAAGCGCTTCTTTCGAAGCTTCCTTCCTATGGGCTTCCCGAGAAATTGTGCAATTGGATCACCAGCTTTCTTGCAGATCGGAGCATCAAGGTCGTTGTAGACGGTGCATGTTTTGACTATAAGCCTATTAACGCTGGTGTTCCACAAGGCTGCGTGCTATCACCGACGCTGTTTCTTCAGCATATCAATGATATGTTGCAAACCGGTAACATTCATTGCTATGCGGATGACAGCACTGGTGATGCTCTATACACCGGCCGTGCCAATATTTCTCGGGAATACGTCGCCGAGTATCGGAACAAACTTGTGTCTGAAGTCGAGTCTTTGCTGAACAAAGCCTCGGATTGGGGGCGGCTAAATCTAGTCCAGTTTAATCCTCAGAAGACACAAGTTTGCGCGTATACCGCTAAAAACCCCTTTGTCATATCTCCTCAGTTTCGAGACACTCCCCTTGTTGCCTCAGCCAGTATCGGAATCCTTGGCGTCGAACATATCAAGTGACGTGCAGTTTCGTGGTCACTTGGAAGAGAAGGCCAAATTGGCTTCTAAAAAGCTTGGCGTGCTCAGCAGAGCGGGACAGTATTTCATGCCGGCACACCGCCTGCAACTTCGCAAGGCGAAGGATCGGTCTCACATGGAATACTGTTCCCATCTCTGGGCTGGGGCTCTCCAGTGCCAGCTCCTTTCACTTGACCGCATCAAGCGCAGAGCGGCTCGAATCGTCGACGACCGAGTCCTTTCCGATCGGTTCGATTCACTGGCGCTGCGAAGAGATGTTGCATCCTTTTGCATTTTCTTTCGCATTTACCACGGGAAGTGCTCTGAGAAATTGTTCGGATTAATCCCAGCCGCCAAATTTCACGAACGCATATCGCGGCAAAACTCCCGATACCATCCACACCATCTGGATGCTTGGCGGTCTACCACTCTACGTTTCACTAGGAGTTTTCTTCCGCGTACGACCTCTCCGTGGAATAGTATTACACCGGTGATTTTTCCGGAGCGATACGACTTAGAGACCTTCAAGGAAACAGCTTACTCCTTTTTAAAAGGCCGGCAACGCACCTGCAATTCCCTTGGTGTTGCAGTTGTTCATGGGCGGCGGTAGTCACTTACCATGAGGTGAGCCGTATGCTCGTTTGCCCCCTCTCCTATTAAAAAATCATTTTATATAGGACATGGAGAAAAAAAAAACATAAAAAGAAAAAAACACATTCCCGTCATTTTTCAATTGTTTTTCAAATGAGTGCATTTCGGCAGACAGAAAAGCAATTGAAATTTAATCTAACAAAGAAATTCAATACATTCTGAAGTTTTATTATAAAAAAGGGGGAAATGCAACTCAGTCCAAGAAAAATTTATGACGTTCATGGAGCTAATGCAGTATCAGTAAAAGTAGCACAAATTTGGTTCAAGTATTTTGGATCTGAAGGAATTGAGGATTGACCACAAAACAGTTTTCACCCATTTGCGAAAGGCTATACAAAAAAGCTCGATATTTGGGTACCACACGAGCTCACTGAAAGAACCCTAATGAATCTTGTACTCATTTGCAATTCTCTATTGAAACATTATGAAACCGAAACATTTTTGAAACGATTGATCACTGGTGAGTAAAAGTGGATCACCTACGACAAGATCGTGCGAAAAAGATCATGGTCAAAGGGTAGTCAAACTCCATGGACTGTAGCGAAACCCGGATTAACACGCAATAAGGTGATGCTGTGTGTATGGTGGGATTGGAAGGGCATCGTTTATTATGAGCTTTTACCGCCGGACAAAACCATCGATTCGGATTTCTACTGCCAACAACTAATGAGACTCGAGCAATAAATTAAGGAAAAACGGCCGGAATTGATCAACAGAAAAAGAGTGGTCTTTCATCATGATAACGCCAGACTTTTGATCAAAAATCCTAAGATTTCCACAACAACAGGATTATGTCACTACCTACAAGATGGCAACAAGTTATTGAGCAGAATGGCATATATACAATATAATTAATTATAATTAAACTTTGAAAAACAATGTCTTGAATTTGTATATAAAATACGAAGAAACTTTTTCCCCGATCTTATATAACAAAGTACATAGTAGTTACGAATTATCTTGCTCAGTATAAACTTGAATTCAACATCTGAAATCCAAAATCTTAGGATCAGAGCTTACGTAATAATGTATCAGAACCTGCCGTTTTAAGAGTGAGGGATTCAGTGCAAGCAACGTTCTAGCTAAGGAACTTTGCCGTTGATTTGCAAAGCCTTTCTAGCCGCTTGATAAGCGCACAATTTCTTTGGACACTTCGAACCCTTGTTAGAGCCGGCATTGCAGGAATATAGTGAAAACATGTTACACCTCGATACGACTTCACTTCCCTTTCCAGGCCGGATGAAACCTCTTCGGTTCTGTTCTCTGTTCTCCAGGTCTAAGCGTTTACAATACCAGTATAGCGGCATAGAGCTATAGCGTTTTTCCCTGATACAGAGCTGTCATTTTTTGCGGAAGGCAATCTGCGCACACAAAAACAATCGTCTGTCATAACGAAACTCACACGTAACAATTCAAACAATAAATTATCAATTTCACACAGACATACATACATTATAACAGTATCGCTCGGTGACAGTGGCAACTTGCATACAGACTCGAATCAGTCGCTTGATCGATTTGCATATTGTATGAGGGAAAGCGGCCTGTGTAGGTAAACAAATGTGAAACAAAACGACCGTTATTATTGTAATTTTTAAGTTTAAAAACAAGTAAATAGCAATAATGGTCTGTAGAAATTTGAGCTTCAACGACCTCCATTTCGGAGATGGTACCCGGCATTTGCAGTTGAAACAGAAAATACCACCTCGTTTGCCAGAGGAGAAGGTATGTTATCCTTCTTCCTGAAATTTTAATGCGGTTGGAGTGGGGTTAGGCTAGGGCAGGGTACGACCCTCCAGAGTTCTTAATAGCCGTGGCTTGGTCGCCCATAGTGAGCTAAGAAGAACCTACATGACCAGCCCGCGGTGGCCACTCGGATTGGGCTTGGTGAGCCCACTTTGTATGTGTGTTAATGAGTTCCGGCGAGAGGGGTGTTCTCTCCCCCTAGCGCTGCAGCCGAGGTCACGGAGGGAGAAGGATGTCGGTATTGCGAATCGCCGCTCCCCTTACTCTCCGCATCTGAAACTTACTTGGTTGTCGCTGAAGTCAATGACCAGATCCGTCACTGGGGTCAGGAAATATAGTGCTTCTGAGTGCTCCATTTTTTCTGGCCCCATATCGGGGAGGCTGCTGCTCAAATGGAGCTAGAGGCCGCGGAGGAAGGCTCCTTACCTGAGAAGGAGTAGGGGGAGGAAAAGTCGTCCTCCGAAGAGGAGCTTCCTACGAGAACGGTCCACTGTAAGTGCGATTTAGCAAGTGATTATGGGAGGCCCTGGTTGCGTTGAGAACGAGATTGCAAACGGAACGGAAATTGAAAAAGGATGCACTTGTTGCCTATTTTGAGCTAACATTAGAAGATATACAGGACCCTCCCCACGTTTATCACTCGATTTTATCGGACGACTTATTCAAAAATTCCTGTCTCTTATTTTCGCCGCCAATTACGAGTATATCTGTTAATAATACATTTAAAGGTGCTCTTTGTATACGGTATGTGTATGGTTAAGTTGTGGTTCCATTTTTATAATGATAGAGTGCGCTCTCTTATGTTTTATTATCTATCATCATCATTATAGCCCTTCACACCCCCACTGCTGAACATTAGCCTCCCCGAAGAAATGCCACAAAGCATGTTACTGCGCCACCTGCATCCATCGACTTCCTGCATGTCTTACGAGCTCGCGCATCCGACGGAGTAGCTGGGATGGTTTTTGCTCGCCCAGCTCTAGCTCGCTCATAAGCTTCTCGATCTGCCTCGACATTGACTCCTCATAGATGTGGAGCAGCCGAGCTTTAAGTGCATCGTACTTGTGGGTAGGAGGCGGATTTAGTAATATGTCTGTCACTTGCGCGATGACCTCCTTACTCAGCTTGGACACGACCAGGTCAAACTTCGCCTCATCGCTCATCCTCTGAGGTGTGAGGATAGCTTCTGTGCGCACGAACCACACGCACGGCTGATCCGTCCAAAAGTCCGAGAGCCGGAACGTAGAGACACGGAATCTACACCACACCATAATGGGGTGGCGCGGGCGGCTGGATATCCTGGACGAGTGGCACGTTAACAAGCGGCACGTTCTGTGGCGGTGGCAGAAGCGGCACACTCATGTTACTAATATAAATTGTCCGTCCGATCACAACACACGCGAAAATTGCCCACTACAGTGTTAACATCACGTCGGGATCACCAGTTTAGGAGCTGACTCATAAGGGTCCCTACGGGTGACCATAATTAAAGATTGAGTTATTTTACAACATATTTATTTTATAGGATAGGAACGCGCAATACAGTTGGTGGGCAACCAGCTACTGACCGCAATTTTAATACTAAGTAGAGAGGTACAAAATTACTAAGTATACATATATGTGGTAGATAGGTACAATATTACTACATATATTTAGTGTGTGCGCAGCACACCCACAGATTCATTGTTTTGGGTTGGCTATGGTTACTTCAGTTCCACTGCGGATAGCCTCGTTTTTAAGTCTATCAAGCAGAGAAACTGCGAACATAGCCTTTTCCACAGCTCGCTGAGATACTTTGCGCTTCCTTATACGGCAAGCAGTGAAGGACCACGTCTCAGATCCATAGCTTATCACTGGCAACACGCACTGGTTGTACAATTTCGTTTTCAAGTTTTGAGGTATAACTGACGAGAAGATGTGATGTAATTTCCCGAACGCTGCCCAACCGAGTTGAATCCGTCGATTGACCTCTCGGTCGAAGTTCGACTTACCTAGTCGGACCATTTGTACCAGCTAAACATCATCATCAACATCACAGCCTTCACAAGTCCACTGCTGAACATAGGCCTCCCAAGGAATGCCACAAAGCACGGTCCTGAGCCACATGCATCCATCGACTTCCTGCATATCTTACCAGGTCGTCACCCATCTAGTGGGGACGCCCTACACTTCGTCCGCTGGTACGAGACTGCCACTGAGAACCTTTTTTCCCATCGGTTGTCGGTTCTTCGAGCTATATGGCTGGCCCATTTGCCACTTCAGCTTACTAATCCGTTGGGCTATGTCGGTCACTCTGGTTCTACTGCGGATATCCTCATTTCTAAGTTTATCATGCAGAGAAACCCGAGCATAGCTCTTCCATAGCTCGCTGAGCGACCTTGAGCTTCCTCATCCGGCCAGCAGTGAAGGACCACGTCTCAGTTCCATAGGTCATCACTGGCAACACGCACTGGTTCTACAGTCTCGTTTTTAAGTTTTGAGGTATACCTGACGAGAAGATGTGATGTAATTTCCCGAACGCTGCCCAACCGAGTTGAATCCGTCGATTGACCTCTCGGTCGAAGTTGAACTTACCTAGTCGGACTATTTGTCCCAGGTAAACATACTGTCAGCAACTTTGAGCTTAGTGCCAACAACTACCGGCATAGGTGTGACATGGACATTAAACATGATCTTGGTTTTGTCCATGTTCATCTTAAGACCTATCCGTTGGGAGACACTATTGAGGTCATTGACCATAGTACTTAGGTCCTCCAGCGATTCTGCCATAAGAACTATATCGTCGGCAAATCGAAGGTGAATGATTTACTCGCCATTGATGTTAATACCGTATGCTTTCCAGTCCAGAAGCTTGAAAACGTCTTCGAATGCAGCGGTGAAGAGTTTCGGGATATCACGTCACCCTGTCTTACACCTCTGCAGTTGGATAGGTGTCGTACTGGTTCTGTACTCGGATAGCCATCGTAGCCCCACTGTACAAGCACTTCAGCACCCTGATATACCGACAGTCAACTTGGCACCGCTGAAGGGACTGCAGCACCGCCCAATTTCGGCGGAATCAAAGGCTTTAGTCATAGTTTCATTTAGTTTAGGCATAGTCCAGATACTCCAGACATAGTGGCAAATCGTACTCCTCGGACTTCTGTACAATTTGCCGAAGGGTATGTATGTGGTCTATTGTGCTAAAGCCTTTTCGGAAACCGGCTTATTCGGGAGGCTGGAAGTCCCATCCGCAGAGATCGTGATCCTTGGCGATTTTAACGCCTACCACGCCGAATGGCTTGGTTCACGTTTAGCCGATCATGTGGGGAGATATGTTTATGACTTTGTCTTGGCATGTGGTCTGACACAACTGGTTACTTCGCCTACGCGGATTCTAGATGTGGAGGATCATACACCTTCCTGTTGGACCTTCTGCTGACCTCTCATCCGGACGGATATCAGGTTTCCGTCGATGCTCCTCTCGGCTCTTCAGACCATTGTCTGATCCGGAGTGGTGCCACCACGCCCTCGCGGTTGCGTTCTGTATGTTGCCGCCATGTTTGGCATTACAGGTCGGCGGATTGGGAGGAATGCGGTTTTCTTGCACCCTACCCTGGGGACGGGTTTGCGTCTCGCCGGATGATCCCAGTGCTGTTTCTGACTCTGTCACTGATGTGGTGCTACAGGGTATGGAACTATTTATTCCATCATCTGCGGTACCCATAGGAGGCAGATCTCAGCATTGGTTGGGTCGCTCCTGTAAGACTGCATTACGCAGTAAGCAGGAGTGTTATCAGGCCTGGGCTGAGGCTTCGGCGGCTTGAGCTGTAAAAACCAGCTTGCTTAAAAAGAAGTATAACTTCGCCTTCAGGTCCTTCAAAATAGTTATTGCCAAGACAAAGTCAGAGCACATAGGCAGAACTGGCGAGAAATTAGTTCGCCTTCCTTCGGGAGCCCGTGCATTCTGGTCTCTCGCCAAGGCTGTCCAAGGGAATTTCTGTAAGCCATCACTACCATCTGCACAGGAGGACGACTCACTGGCCCACGCCGCAAAAGAGAAAGCCGACCTTTTAGGCTCCCTTTTGCGTCCAACTCGACTCTTGATGACGGTGGAACACACCGCCGACCATCCCACGGTGTGATTGCTCCATGCCAGATGTGCGGTTCTCACAGCGCTCGGTTCGCAAAGCACTCCTCTCCATGGACATCCACAAGTCGAGTGGGCCTGACGGAATCCCCCCAATTGTGCTGACGACGTGAGCTCCGGAGTTGGCACCGGTTCTAACACGTCTTTTCCGGTACTCCTACTCACTAGGCGTAGTCCCGATATCATGGAAGACGGCTTTTGTCCACCTGATCCTTAAAAAAGGCGACCGCTCAGACCCGTCTAACTACAGGCCTATCGCCATCACCTCCTTGTTCTCCAAAATAATGGAATCCATTATAAACTGCCAGCTCATGTGGTACCTTGAGGATTACCAGCTGATAAGTGACCGCCAATATGGTTTTTGTCGGGGTTGATCAGCTGGTGATCTTCTGGTCTACCTGACTCATAGATGGGCGGAGGCAGTAGAGTCCAAGGGGGATGTATTGGCCGTTAGTTTGGCTATACTGAACGCCTTCGATCGGGTTTAGCACAAAGCGCTTCTTTCGAATTTCCCTTCCTATGGGCTTCCCTAGAAATTGTGCAATTGGATCACCAGCTTTCTTGCAGATCGGAGCATCAAGGTCGTTGTAGCTGGTGCATGCTCCGACTACGCTTCCATTAACGCTGGTGTTCCACAAGGCTGCGCTATCACCAACGCTGTTTCTTCTGCAAATAAATGATATGTTGCAAACCGGTAACTTTATTGCTATGCGGATGACAGCACTGGTGATGTCACACCGTGTAATACACCGGCCGTGCCAATATTTCTCGGGAATACGTCACCGAGTACCGGAACAAACTTGTGTTGAAGTCGAGACTTTGTTGAACAAAGTCTCGGAATGGGGGCGACTTAATCTAGTCCAGTATATCCTCAGAAGACACAAGTTTGCGCTTTACCGCTAAAACAACCTTTGTCGTATCTCCTCAGTTTCGAGGCACCCTTGTTGCTTCAGTCAGTATCTGAATTCTCGGCGTCGACATATCGAGTGACGTGCAGCTCGTGGTCACTTGGAAGAGAAGACCAAATTGGCCCCAAAGCTTGGCGTGCTCAGCAGAGCGGGACAGTGTTTCATGCCGGCACAACGCCTGCAACTTTACAAGGCGCAGGTTCGCCTCTCATGGAATATTGTTCCATTTCAGGCAGGTGCTCCCAGTGCCATCTCCTTCCACTTGACCGCATCCAGAGCAGAGCGGCTCGAATCGTCGACGACCGAGTCCTTTCCGATCGGCTCGATTCACTGGCGCTGCAAAGAGATGTTGCATCCCTTTGCATTTGCTTTCGCATTTAACACGGGGAATGCTCTGAGGAATTGTTCGGATTAATCCCAGCCACCAAATTTCACGAAAGCCCATCGCGGCAGAACTCCCGATACCATCCACACCATCTGGATGATTGGCGGTCCATCACTTTGCGATTTAGAAGATGTTTTCTTCCTCGCTCAACTTCCTTGTGGAATCGATTACCACTAGCGTTTTTTTCGGACCGATACGACTTAGGGACCTTCAAGAAAAGAGCCTACTACTTTTAAAAGGCAACGCATATGCAATTCCCGTGGTTCCTGGTGTTGCAGTTGTTCATGGGCGGCGGTAGTCACTTACCGTCAGGTGAGCCGCATGCTCATTTGTCCCCTCTCCTATTAAAGAAAATAGCAAGAAATGTGAGGCTCTGGATCAACTTACACCACAAAAAATATTTTTTATGATAGTGAAGGTAGCATGAAAAGTACTGAACACAACAGATCACGCTCCGATGAGTAATATAAGAGATTAAGAGAATCGGAGAAATGTTATATTGCGTCCACAACGTAACAATAATTTGGAAGTCAATTTTTATGAGTTGGAAAATCCCAATGGTTATGAACAGGCAATAAATAGTGTGAATTGTTATGAATGAAAAAGCTACTGCTGAAGAGCTTCAGTCACATGAAAATAATAAAACTTGGGTAATAAATGATAAAACTGAGAAGAAGCCTATTACATGCGAATGGGTATTTTGTATAAAGAAGAACAAAGAAAAAGAGATTGAAATATACAAAGCACGTCTATGTGCTCGTGATTTTACACAGATAAAAAATTGAATTATCACGAAAATTTTTCCCCCACTTCCAGTCATGACTCCATAAGATTAATACTAAGTATAGCTACAAGCTATATGGAGGTGCCAGAGGGTGTGGAAGCCAAGCCGTCTAAAGTATGTTACTTGATTAAATCTATTTATGGTCTGTAACATCTAGATGTTTGAGTAGGAAGTTTTGTTCATTTTAAATAAATAATATGTATTTAAAACATGTCAATAAGATAATTGTGTATTTGTAGGATATATTAATAATAAAGTATTCTTTGGTTTTGTATGTTGATAATGGATTGTTCTTGTCCAAAAGGAAAACTACTTTAACAAAATAGTAAACATAAGTAATATAAGCTTTAACGAAAAAAATTATGTTTCTTTATAGAAAATTGTCGGTGTATAAACTCAACGTTATGAATAATTATAGTAGGAGTCAACAACTATTAGTTTGACCATAACGTATTGCGCCCGTGTTAAATTTTTTGCGTGTTTACTAATTACGGTAATAAGTTAAAGTATAATTTACTATATAATATGCAAAGATAATTTGAAGCTAAGGATATTTAAATATTATTACATTTTATAGGATAAGGGACAAACGAGCACACAGTTCACCTGATGGTAAGTGGTTGGGCCCATAGACATCTACATCTATCTTCGATTACAAATCAAATGCAGAGGTGTTGTCACCCGTGAGGACAAAGATGGAATGCCTGTTTCGAGTAAAAGGGTATCCGGTCTCTCACACTCACGATACGAAACGCAGCAGCGTTAATCTGCTATTTTACGCTGGTATTCTGTAAGAGCATGGTAAAAACTATTTTATTAGGTAATTTGCTTACTCTGGTTCTACTACGGATATCCTCATAATGAATCACATAGAGAAATATTCATCATCATCATTACAGCCCTTCACAAGTCCACTGCTGAACATAGGCCTCCCAAGGAATGCCAAGAAGCACGGTCCTGAGCCAACTGTATCCATCGACTTCCTGCATGTCTTACCAGGTCGTCACCCATCTAGGGGGTCGCCCCACTTCGCCTACCGGTACGACGCTGCCACTGAGAACCTTTTTCCCCATCGGTTGTCGCTTCTTCGAGTTATATTGTCGGCCCATTGCCACTTCAGCTTACTAATCCGTTGGGCACGGTCATTGAGCATAGTGTTAGGTCCTCCAGCGATTCTTCCATAGGACTATGTCGTCGGCAAATCGAAGGTGAGAGTATCTTTTCCAGTCCAGTAGCTTGAAAACGTCATCCAATGCAGCGGTGAAGAGTTTCGGGATATAACGTCACCCTGTCTTATACCTCTCTGCAGTTGGATAGGTTTCGCTCTGGTTCTGTACTGTATAGCAATCGTAGCCCTACTGTACAAATATTTCAGCATCATTATACCGACACTACTGGCACCGCTGAAGGGACTGTAGTACCACCCAAATTTCGACGGAATGAAAGGCTTTCTACAATCATACACATAAGGCAAAGTGGAGATTGTACTTTCATCTTCTGTACAATTTGCCGAAGGGGTTTATGGTCTATGGTACTAAAGCCTTTCGAGACCGGCTTGGAGAGGGGAAGGTCGAGTCTGACTCGAAAACAGAATGTGACGGCTCAGAAGGAAATCGGTCTGTAGTTCTCAACAGAACGTTGTCGCCTTTCTTGAAGAACAAGACCACCGCACTTTTGCACCACACCTCAGGAGTAGTCCCACCATGGAGGACAGAATTAAAGAGCTTCTGAAGGACTTCAAGTACCGGTTTTCCACCCGCATTCAGAATTCATCGTCACCTGGGGCCTTGCCGTTTTTAAGGTGCTGTAGAGCCATTCGTCCGGGATGTCATCGGAATAGTGTCGAAAACTCGCTCTTGGATCGTTACTCACACTTGCGTGTGGCTTCAATGATCACGTGTACAGCTGCCCATAGAACCTCTCAATCTCACTCAAAATCTCAGGTGTCCCGGAAACGATGCTGCCACACTCGGTCTTCAGCTTTGACAGTTGGCTCTTTGTGGCAGACAGATCTCTGGCAAAGACTTTGGAGACTTGGTTCCGCTCGATCGCTTCTTAAATACAAGCTGTATTAAAGTTGCGTAAGTACCGCCACATGCATTTGGAGATCTGTCTGTTTTTTCTTGTCTGTAGGTATGCATACTCATGTGTCATTACATGTATGTAGATGTAGTAAGTTATTAAAAACTTCTACTCGCCAGTTAAATAAATTTCCAAATTTACAGTATCTAAAGGTAGGTAGACACAAGATGATGTTTGTATATGTAATTTCTGATAATGTTTATCGAATGTATGTTATTAATTCAAAGTAATTTAAAGTCGACTTGAAATCTTGATCACCTATTTGTAATATGCAGTAGGTATTCCATTGTATGATCAATAAGTTTGGTCTTTAGTTCCATCATAAGAGGTTCTATTCCGTATCCAGTTAGAAGATAATGGCAGATATCTAAATCTCCATGCAAAACTCGTTGCGCAATGTATCTTGTTTTAGTAAACTTGTTAGTACTAAGCATACATATCTTCTTTTTGTTCTGCTGAGTTTATATAGAGTTATTTGATTTGTTCTCCTGTTGACTTGTTATGTCGCATAGTGGCGACTTATTCATATTGTTAATATTCTTTTGCCGCTTGCTTTCTTTTACCACACTGGGGTTGTGACACAATGGTATATTTGTTATAGTAGTATATATTAGTAGTATACTTTTTTGTATTATTTTCACAGGTATTGTTCTGGAAGGGACTTACGACTTTTTATGGTTGAGCGACAGATACGAGATAATTGGTTTATTTTGGCATCTCTTTTTGATATTTCCTCTCTCAATAAATGATTTTCTGATAACAATCTTTCCACTTCCAGGTCAGCACTTTCGAGCTTAGTTTCCAAATTTTGCAGTTTTAATTTCATTTCCTCGAAATCATCCATTGCTAAATAGTTATTTTCAGAGCAGCTACGATTTAAAGTGGCGTCTACAGAAATTAACGTTTCACCTAAGTCGTCAATTAGAGAAAGTGATTGCGAGCTGCTATCACTTTTATGTGGATTGAGTGTTTTTCGCAATGTTATAGTATCAATTGCTCTTTCGTGACAGCTAGATTTACTGCTGTCTAAATTAGGGAGATTTTTCTGATGACGTATTTCTATTTTTTTTTTGTTTTATTCTTTAACTGCATGCAAGTTGTGCACTTCCAGGCATTTTTGGTGTCTATTGACATCCAACGAAATCTTTTTTCAGAAACTATCGTGCAAGTTAAGTGAAATTTTTCTTTGCATAGTGATCAAGTTAAATAGTCCTTATTCAGTATTTTGTTACTACATTTAAAACATACTAGTGATATTTTGAATTTTGAAGAATTAATGATATTTTATTCTAATATTTTGAAGTGATATTTTATTTAATTGTAGTCTTCTCATTTAAAAATCAGAACAAGGACTTATTTCAAAATTAAAATATTTTAAAATCAGATGAATGCGCGCGCCCTCTATAGGATGATCGTGGACTTAATCAAATTGATCTATTAGCATAAATTTGTAGCTTATTTTGCCAGTAATTAATAGATGGCGTAATAATACTAAATAATTACTCTCCTTTGGTAATCAATTAAGTATCAATTATCATAGAAGTCGCTGATTTAATCAGATGTACATAAATTATAACATTTTAAACTACCGTAACCTACCATACGTACGTTTTGTTTTAAAGTGAAAAAACATTAACTTAATACTAAATTAATGTTTTTCACTTTAAAACAAAAATTAAATGTTGATAGCACTGTGGCTTAGTTTGTTAATACTGTTCCTTAACGTTTCACTTTAGAAAGCACTGTCTTATTACAATAAATTCAATACAATAACAATTTATAGTTCACTGATTCACTGGATTAATTACTTATATTAACATCACACTGATAATCTAGCTCCAAACAGCAATATAACACTCGACACACTAAATTATGTTAGAATTTATACTTAAGTTATAAAAAAGTTCAGTAAACTTTGTTTATAATATTTTAAAACAAAAATTATACGGAACCTATGTTAACTGCTTAAATAGCGCCACCTATATATTATCATTCATATCGTCCACTTCATTGCAGTCTTCTAGGCACTGAAAACGGTTTTGTAACTCGATCTGAAAGGTTTCGGGACTCTGGACTAAAGCACGAGGGGGACGGAGCGTTGACTTCATTAGATGAGACCTCTCCAACTTAACGTTTAGGTTCAGTGTGCCTCTAACCATTCGGCGATCGCTACCAGTTTTCACCCTCGCGATCACTGAGACATCGTCTTAGGTAGCAACCGAACCTCCACCGGATATTCTTAGCACTCCCTGCCCCGCCGTTACCATGGTCGCCATCATAGCCAGGAATAGCGGGGCTGACGGGGACTGGGGGCCGTCATTTTGTAACTTTCATTATGGAGGGATAAATATAACAGAGAAATATTAACATAGTCATAACATATTAAAATAGTCAAGCATATAGTTCGATGAAACGACAACTGATAGGGATGAATGGTTTTCGAATGGCAGCCTTATATCGAAATGCGGGGCAGCCCCCACTAGATGGATTGTCTTACTAGGTCTTCCCCTAGTGTTCCAGTTGTTCATGGGCGGCGGCAGTCACATGCCATCAGATGAGCCGTTGCTCGTTTGCCCCCTCTCCTATAAAAAAAAAGTCTAGTGTAGCAACAGGAAGTATACAGGTGGCTTAAGACCGTAATTTTTCTGTTCCTTGGGGAAGTTGTATGTTTTGTATGTTCAGCAGTGGAATTGCGAAAGTATGAAATGACGATGATGATATATTTTTACTTGATTAATTAATCACATGGCTGTGATGGGGTGCTAAGGACAAAAATAAGGTGTTTAAAACACTGTTATAACAACGTGAACACAGTGATATAATCAACGGTGTATGCTTGTATGGACTAATTGCGTAAAATATTATCACTTCGTAACATTTGGAAAACAAATAGTGAAACATGATATTTTAGATGCTTTTGGTATTTTTATAGAAAAACAAACTAGGGTGACAAACGATATTTTTGATAAAAAGGGTTACTAATTATAAAAAAAAGAACTATGTAAAAGTAATTTTACATAGTTCTTTTTGGTAATAAATAGTACGAAATATAGTTTAGTTTAATAAAGAATTCTATAATATAACAAAAAGATTATTATTCAATCGTCTAGTATGTACATATACATTACATCAATATAAAAATTAAATGTTGAAGTAACCTTGAAACAGCACGGTACGGATCTAGAAAATATACTGTTTTTTATAAACTCTAAGGATTAAATTTTGCGTAAAATATTTTAGACTAGAAAAAAAGCGATGCCTCTAACTATTCCATCAAATAGAGATAAAGATCTCACAGTGCACATTATTTTCAATTACTTATATCTTGATAACTTGAATAAATTAATAATTTTACCAAAAGAATTTGGTAAAATTATTGCTATGCAGATAGACACCGAATACAATAAACTAAAAAGTTTCTCTTTTATTCACAATTTTGTGCATACTACAAATACAAAATTACAAAATACAAAAGAGTTTATTACGGTAACTAAGCCTAATATAATTGTATGTAATTGGACCTTCCTTTTATGAAAATAATCTTGCTTATGTTAGGAAGCACCGCTCTTCTATAGCGAGGTTACACAAAAGACTAGAAACCGTCAAATAAATGCAAATAAGGACTACAATTTAAAATTCAAAATAAATAAGGTAGCTGTCGGAAATATAAACAAATAATAAAAATAAATATAAACTTACTAACAAAACTAATCTTATTTGTGTGTGTGTGTGTGTGTGTGTGTGTGTTGTGTTTGTGTGTAGTGTGTGTGTATTTTATTATATAGGTCAACTGATCTCTGCCAAATTGTCTCTCAGCAAAACTGACTTCACCAAATTTGTGAGATAAAGTTATGTTTCCTTCTGGTAATATTCATGTTCGGTTTGTAAGAAATCGATTTGTGTTTTCTCAATACAGTATTTAGAATTTATAGTTTTCACAGATAAAATACCAGTAGTGAAATAAAGTTTGTCAGACAAAATTTACGCGCCTTTAAAACACATAACTTTTATTAATGCTCTCTGTGCTCTTTCCAAATCAAGAAATCTTTGTTTTATTTGCTCCACCCCATACGGTTAAACAATACGTCAAAACCGACTGCGCAAGAGAAATGTACATTTGGTGCAAGAGAGTCTTAGAGGCCACATATCGCAATGTTTTGAATGTCCATATGTTTCTTTTTATAGATTCATTAGCATATTCAATTCATATTGAATATGCTAATGAATACAACAAGAGACACGCCATGACAAACGCTGATCAATCTATACACCCAGATATTTTGTATTGGACACGAACAGCAGAGGATGAAATATGGTGTTCCAGCTAAGATACTTTTTACGGGGCGATTTCAAATTTGTATAAATAAAAATTATTATGATTTTTGTAACTTGAAAATTAGTACTCAGACTTTGGATTAATGAATAAAATTGTATTTTCCGAAATCTTAACTTAAAGTGATAAGACAAGAGTTCAAAGTTTGCGTGAAAAATTGGTTTTAATAGCATGGTGGTGGGAAATTCGTAAAACGAAATTATGATACTTATATAATACATATTTTAGAACTTTACAAAATTTTGCGCCTATTTATCCCTTATGTGAAAAATTGTTACATAAAACAGTAAATTTGTCTATTTATCATTGTATAGGTTAGTATTATTACAATTTGCAACTAGATGGCGTTAGCGCTGAATTAAAAGAAGATTTAGTTACCATTATAGGTTATATTAAAAGTTTTAGAAATTATTTTATTATGTTTTTGGATGCGTTATATTTAATTTTAAGTATTTCTGCTTTTAGTATTTAAGTGTTAAGTATTTTGAGCGCTGCATACTTTTAAATTTTCCAACATACCCATCAAACCCTTTAGGCTGAATTACGGTCATGGCGGCCAGTCTCAACGGAGACTAGCCATTTATGCAGAACATTGAGATATTATGTACAAACCTTTCGGTAAAGAGCCTAATAGTATTCTATAATAGGTACGTAAGTACCAGGAGTATATTTTACTTAAATGACGCAGGACAGGATTTTGAATCACGAGTGTTTGCGCAAGCATATTACGTGCACTTTCTATTCCTCACTCTCATAATCCAACGGGACGGTAATCCGACACAAATACAAAGAGATCAGATGCAGAACCAACGGCTTTCGGTGTTTTCTGAGGCACATGGATGAAACACCGCTAAAATCATCGCTGGCTGCTAGAGAATTTCTCGATAGAAACCCCAACTGATTTTGGGCCTGATCACACTTTAATATTTAAGGTCAAAAAACTTTCCTCGTTGAATTTAGTTTTATTTTTCATTTGTTTACAGGATGAGGCTTAATATAGATAACTAATTTCATTTTCATTTTGTTAGTGTAATTAGGTACTTAACTTTAGATAGGCATAGGATTGTAGTTTTCAGAGACAGAACCATAGAGGACTCAGGGGCCACCTTGATAAAATACCTTTCCTAATAAATATCTGTCGAGTTCTTACGATGTTGTCGTGGTAATTCAATTGGAATGTAGTTTTCAGCGGGGCATGATATGATGTAAAGTCTATTATTTTTGGGTTTATTTTGTAATTTTTGAATTAACCAGGAGTGTGGAATACTATCAAAAGCTTTTTAAAGGGTCCTTATGTTGACGGAATAGATAAGTCAACTCCAGGGTTAGCAACCCTTCCCACAACATGGAGTACCGCACACTTATCCGTCCCCAGCTCCATTCTAATAGAACTAATAAAATCACAAGTGATGTTTAGCAATTCTATAAGACGGGAGCGACTGGAGGCAAATAACTTGAGATCATCCATATAGAAAGGTGGGTCACTTTTGTCCCTCCTTTCCGAAGCTGAAATCACCTCCGTTCCTTCAATAAGGTACTGAGAGGGTTCAGAGAGGCAAAACCAGATTGCACTCAAAAATCGCCCTGGAAGATACCCCTTCTTATCCTTATGCGGCTTTCGGCAGCCGTCATTCGCTCACCTAGATGACAAAGGATCGTATACCCCATACACTGCCCGAGGCTCGAGACCCTCTTAGCCATGTATGGGGCACCGAGTCGAATGTTTTCTGTAGTCTCATTTTTTTGTCTTATTTTTCTTTCTTCAAAACGTTACCCCACACAGTTTTCTCTGTATCGTGGAGGCAGTTTACATACAAATTGCACAGGACAAACATCCAGACCCGGAACAATTACTTGCAGGTCATACAAATACTTGTTCCGTGCGATTCGAACCCCGCGCCCTAAGCGCAGTAACTCATGCTAGCCACTGCGCCACGGAGCCGTCAATTTTCTGTAGTCTAACCAGGCGGCGGAGAAGTTCCGACGGTGGCGTTTAACCACTTTGCCAATGACCGCGTTAATGAGGAGTTCCTTGGTTTCACGACCACCGCCTGACATCCATTTTGAGCGCGCGACATCACCTGATTTGAGTCCAGGTGACAAGTGATTCTCCCGCTCAAAATGGATGTTGTGTCTTGTATATGGTGGGTAGACACGTGATGGGGCGGTATTTGCTCCACACGAACCCTTTTATCCAGTAGTGGTGCAGCTCAATCGGACCTATCCAGTTCGGAGCTCTACGAGCTGCCTCAGCTACATAGTCCGGCGTTAGGATGATAATACTCGCACACTGACTTGCCACTACTTCCGTCCAGGGCTCGTCTTTTTGAATTGAATGCAGCACGAATACCCTGTATTCGTGCTGCATTTCAATTCGAAAAACGTAAAACTTGTTAATTTAGATTTTACTTATTCGATATGAACTTTCAAATTAAGATGAATGTCAATTTTGATATCTAGTAATTTAAACGTATTTACACCCTCTATTTGTTAATTATAAAAATTTACATTGATATCTTAAGGTGGTTTATTATAAGATCAGAACTGAATGGTTATGGTTTTATTGTAGTTTATTACGTCATGATCAGACAAGATCAATTTATTTTAGCTTTTCTTCCATTACTTTTTCTGTTACAAAATTGTATTAGTTTAGTTTTGCTGATATTGTGGAAGATATTATGCTCATTCAATTATTATTTTTAAAGAATTATTTATGTCATTTACTATTTTTCTTATATCATTCTTTGGTACATGTTGTCAACAGCATGCCAATAACATCTGCAAATAAAGTTATTAAAACATATATAATGTCATTAATAAACTATGTAAATAAAAGTGGACCATGTACACTTCCCTGCGGTACACCATATCTGTTTTTTTGATATGGTAATTATTTTGATGCTACTCGAGTTCCTTATTATCATTTAAATTTAAATTTCTACACTTTATTTTCGATCATAACATGTTATTCCATCCAATTTATTGCCGCCTTCGAATATCTAAGTTGTTGAGTTAGTTAAGTAGAAATTTGTGTGAAACGAAGTCAAATGTTTGTACTTATATCTACGACTATTACTGAAGTATGTGTAAATAAAACTGAACTGTGGGTTGTGTGAGATTGACAAAGTATCTGCATTATGAATCTTAATCTAGGATAGATTTGGGCGTCTGTGGTACAGAGCGTCCACTTATCCTCAGGTTGACTGTTGCTCGTATGGGATCGTATTCGTTAAATAATAATCATGTTTCTCGTAATACAGAACATATGTTAAGCTTTAATGTTAGAAGGAATACGCTATACATATTTAATCTTTATTTCTATCACTGTCACTATTTAATATTATTAATAATAGTTATTAAGATATTTTCGTGCGTTGCATATCACTCGACGTAATTGGGTTGTTTTCTTTTGTACGATTTCTATTTGTCTTAATATAGTTGTAGTAGTAAAAACTACTAAACATCCACGTGAATGCGCTTGTCCCCGTAATAAATAACATTTTTATAACCGTCGGATATCCACAGTCAAAAAATAAACTGATTATATTTTGAAAACTTATCAATGCGAATTGAACCTGAAAAGAAAAAGAAGCACTGATTTAAAATAAAAAAATTATATTAGAGAATATAGACTCCCATAAACGTCCATACGCCGGCATTATTTCTCAGGTTTCCTGTGGATTAATGAAGCTTTAGATTAGTTACATATAATTTACAATGACAAGTGCATGCCACAATAAACTTTTAAACCGGGTACTTTTTACCACATATCTAAGATATATTTTATTATACACTAATAAAATTAAGCTTTTAAGTATTGTCAAGTAGTAAATTATATAAAATTTGATGTCATCATCGTTACCACCATCATCACCATCATTATAGCCCATCACCACTCGCAAGTCCACTTCTGAGCACAGGCCTCAAGCAATGTAACAAAGCAAGGTCCTGAGCCACATTTATCCATTCTTCCTGCATATCTTACCAGGTCGTAATTCCACTAGTGAGGCGGTTGCCGTACACAACGCTTCCAAATATGGGACTACAACCCGAGAAACTTTATTTCCCATTGGCTGTCGATTTTTCGAGCTATGTAGCCAGCTCATTACTACTTCAGCTTACTAATCTGTTGAACTTTGTCAGTCACTCTGGTTCTAATGTGAATATCATCATTACTAAGTCTCCTCAAGTCATAAAAACTCCGAGCATAGCTCTCTTAGCTCGCTGAGCAAACTTGGGCTTCCTCATACGGCCTGTGGTGAAGCACCACGTCTCAGATCTATATGTCACCACTGTCGTACACCTCAATACAGTTGGATAGATTTTATTCTCGGATTTTTTTTTATAGGAGAGGGGGCAAACGAGCATGCGGCTCACCTGATGGTAAGTGACTACCGCCGCCCATGAACAACCCAACAACCAGGAATTGCAGATGCGTTGGCCTTTTAGAAAGAGTAGGCTCTTTTCTTGAAGGTCCCTAAGTCGTATCGGTCCGGAAAAATCGCTGGTGGTAATCGATTCCACAAGGAAGTTGTGCGAGGAAGAAAACTTCTTCTAAAACGCACAGTGGTGGACCGCCAATCATCCAGGTGGTATGGATGGTATCGCGAGTTTTGTCGCAACGTGCGATGGTGAAATTGAGCGGCTGGAATTAGTCCGAACAATTCCTCAGAGCACTCCTCGTAGTAGATGCGATAAAATACGCAAAGAGATGCAACATCTCTAAGCAGTGGCAGTGAGTTAAGCCGTTCGGAAAGAACTTATAGCCTTCACATTTTACAAACACACCGATATACTGACACTTTACGAACAATTTGAATGTACACGGCAGCATAATAATTAGTAATAAAAAGTAAATACGTACTATTTGCATTATAGTGAGGTATCGCTTCCACCACAGGTATTTTTTATATTTTGGTCCTAAGCCGGATATAAAGTAATATGTGTACATAACAATGTGTATAAAAGAATTAATCCAACCAACAAATAATGCTTGACCTCCTGTAAAACATAAGAAAATCATTACTAAACATAACTGGCTACAGTGACTTATTATACGATATACATAGCATGACATAACATTAACTTCTCGCCTGTCACCCAAAGGAGAAGGCCAAGATTACCGACTTGCATTTAACACACCTCTCTCGCTTATTTCACATCCATATATCTAATACTGAAAAATCTGCTGGCATAATTTTTTGTACGTGGTAGAGCTATGCTGCAGCAATATTAATTGTATAGTTGTAGCACGAAGGGACCGGCTCGACCGGGGGAGGACCACGCTCTCACAGAATACCATCGTAAACGAGCCGCTTAATGCTGTTGTGTTTCGTATGGTGAGTGTATAGAAACGGAGACCCTTTTTAATGGAAAAAAAGCATTCCATCTTAGTCCTCGCGGCTGACAACGCATCTGCATTTTGATTCTTAACTGAGATACTTTCTTTAGATGTAGATGTCTACTAACCACTTACCATCAGGTGGACTGTGTGCTCGTTTGTCACCCTGTCCTATAAAAAAAAAGTAGGCTTTAATAGGCTGTACTGGATGGATGGACGATATCATTATCATATAAGAGGCCTATGTTCTACTGCTGAACAGGCCTTTAACAAGTACGTAGGGATTTTGCCATATTTGCCACGCGGCAGGTAATTTAGCAACCGCAGATTTTTTTATAATTTTGAGTTGTTAGGAAAGATGCCGCTGCCTATCTGCTGTTTCAGTTTCCCACTATTGCCTCTTACTACACCCACGGGACGATATGAGGTAGTGGATATTCTTATACTGCTACTACCGTTACCGTTACACCCAATTAAAGTCCACTGCTGAATATAGGCCTCTCCCTAATAATAGAGATTGCCTCATAGGGGTAATTTTGCCATAGCTGCCACGTTTGGCAAACGGGTTGGTAAAGGCGGTTTTTTATTTTTAGTCCTAATAAGGAATAGGTTGATGCCCATCTCTTGATTCGTTTTCCTTTGTTGTCTCTTACAACACCCACGGGATGATATGGGGATATTCTTAAACCACCACTACACGGTAAATGATATCCTACCTGGATAAAATTTGACAGCTATCCAGCCTGCTAACGCCATTGCTATGATGATATAGATGCAAGAATGATATTTGTCTAGATTTCCTTAAAACGAAGAATACTGTATCGAATAGCTCTGTTAATTTTGCCATGTACCACCAAACTCCTGACACAATCTGAAATAGAAACATTTTCTCAAAATCTGGACCCGTAAGTGCTGTGGTCGACTAATTAAAACTTTTAATTAACACTGTAAAAATCCGGATGGAATTTGTAGTGAAAATCATCGTGCTACTTATCAGAGTGACAAAACAACTTATGACATTTTGCTGCTGATAAAATTTTCTTGCTGAAAAATATTTAAAAGAGTGTATTCCAAAGCTTTAACGTTTAAAAAACAAAATTAAGGTCAATAGAATAAAAATGACCTGATGTATTATTATTAATTTTAACAATAATTTAACTTTATTTTTATTTTTATTTGAATTTTAAGTGTAGAGACACGATGCAGCTATAATATTGTTGCGCGCCACTATTAATGTCTTGTACATGGCAACACTAGTTACCACTAGCGCCCTCTAGTATCGAGTAGCAGAACTAGGAGAGTCAAGATCCTTCTAGAAATTTCGGGACCGATATGTACTCGAACATTCTAGATGTTTCTACAGTAGAAGGTTCTGGAAATTATCTGAGGCCCTATATAAGGCCGGTATAGACCGCGACCGAGTCAGTATTGAATTGGCGATACAAGCGAAGACTTCGAAGCGATACAACTGCGAACTAAAACGATCTGTAGTAAAATTGTGTTTTGTTATTAGTGTGGCTTAAAGTTGTAATTAGTGTAATTAAAGTGTCAATTCTGGTAATTCGCTATCACAGAACACTAGCGTGAAATAGCAGCTCAATGCTTATGTGTATCGTATGGTGAATGTGAGATGAGGCATTACATCTTAGTCCTCAGGGGTGACAAAGCATTCAGTATTTTGACCCTTAATCGGGGTTAGATGTAGATGTCTATGGGCCACAGCATCCACTTACCGCCAGATGCACTGTGTGCTTGTTTGTCACCCTTTTTCTATAAAAAATATGTTGCAACGTTGTTTGAGAAATATTTTACCAACATTACGATCTTAATTACAAATTCACTGAATAATATCCCTATGGTAACCACGAGTCATTATTTAAACAAAATGTAAATACCTGAACAAAGAAATTCACATTTCATTAAATATTGTCAGAATATAATGTAAAATAACGCAATAGACAATAATTTTCGAAAGTAATATTTTAGATGAAATGTATTTTTTTTTTTAAATGTAAATTGTGAATAAATTTCTCCACTAAAGTCTGTTTGATTTCGCAAGGGTTTGGTCGACAACAGACGCCGGTAGTTCTTTAACATAATATTTTTGTGCATAAAAGAACTTAAAAGATGCTTTAGAAATTTTTAGTGACCTTGCCAATACTTTCGACTTTGTTCACCATTTGTTAATCAGTGAGCAGCTTTATGGTGTAAACAACATAGCGCATATTTATCTTCTTTTTAATTAAAAGAACACAAACAGTTGTTTTCAATGGCAGTAGTTCTACTAGATCAATATTGAGCATATAATATTGATCATTATCGATGATGCTTTAAAGTCGCTCTCACGTAAGGCGAAAAAACATATAAATAACACGCTGACCTTGATTTTTTTTGAAGAATTACTGCACCAAAACCTACCCTTAGAGCATTAAGATCACTTGAGCTATGGACGTTTTGACAAAAAAAATTGAAGTCCTTGAAAAATATTACGACAGTAGCCTGCGAAAGAAAGATATATTCTTAGTTAATAAGTTAATAGCACTGAACTAAAAAATCTAAATATTTGTACCTCACCTCGTAAAAAATATATGTACTTAAAATAATATGAAATAAATTATAAACTTTTAACACATTTTGTAATGCAAATGGTTTTATTTTCCATAAACGACGGTCCGATTGTGGTGCAAAATAATTATAAAAACTAGGATCAGTAAGAACTAGAGGCTTGAAACCAAAACCAGTCTTTGAAAGTGGATCTAAAAATAAATCACGTTTTTTTTTTTATATGTAATATAAGAGACAACGAACTAAAAGTCCATCGGATGATAAGCGGCTACTACAGAGATACCGGCAACCAACTTCAATAAAGAACAACAGAAAAGTTGTCAACCTTGCAATCCGAAATTTAATGAACTACTCAAATCCATACATATATGCAAATGCACACATATAAGCATACATATACCAACACACAATAAACGTAAATATGCGTACAAACAACATTCTATAATGACTTTTTATATTTACGCGAACACTACACATTTAAATAAAACTAGTTTTACGGATTTTATCGCGTATGTTAACTTATTTTCTATTCCCGACGTTTCGAGTACTTTACAGCACCCATGGTCACGGGGGGGACTGAGGTATTTGACGTCCCAATGTCATAGTTAACCACTGTTACCTCCAGATTAAAATAAGTTAATATACGCGATAAAATCAGCAATTTCATAGGTAAAGACCTAATATAATATAATTATTTATTTGATCGAAAAAAGACACTGCTTTAAGGCTTAAATAAGTTACATCTGAGATGTAAAGTAACTGCTTACCAGCTGCATCCTCAACTAGGTATCCATAACCCTGCCATATCCCTTTTAATATTACCGACATTTTTACAAGCACACAAACTTTTACTACATATAATTAAATTAGAAATCGCAAATGATTAGTTATATAGGTAGAGTTTCTCCCAGAAAAATAATTCAGCATGAACGTCATCGAAGCTTATTGGGAATACGAATACTCGTAATTTAATGTTTTAATCTGATTATATATGATTTTTTTTTACTTTATTGCAATTTCAAATTTGAATATATGAATTATTGATAGCCAGTTGGTGTTTTTTATATAAAAGAGTTCATTTATGCGCTGACCTATAAATTTTTTCTTTAACATTGTGTTAGATTATACTATACTCATTGATATTCCGTGTGCATTTTAATTATATTCATATTCGATTGCCACGTTGTTCTAGTGGTCGTAAGAGCGACTGCTGATCATGTGGTCTCGAGTTCAAGTCCCGGGTTGGACTTAAATCTGTTATTAGGTTTTTCTGTCTAAATATACTCAGTTGTAGCCCGGAGTCGTTAAGCGTGTCTGTGATTCACCCCAGTGCCTCGGAAAGTATGTAAAACCGTTGGTCCTGCACCTGATCTTTCTCCAATCACACGATTGGATTTCCATCCCATCGAAATTATGAGAATGAGGGAATAGAGAGTGCACCTGTGTTTGCGCACACTCTCGAGCACTATAATCCTGTCCAGCGCAAATGGCTAGTCTCCTTTGAGACTGGCCACCAAGATGGTGTAAACATATCTCTATGTAGTGGCATCCACTACCCAGAATATCCACTACTATCATTCCGTGTAAGAATATCCACTACACCATATCATTCCGCGGTTGTCGTAGGAGGCCTCCAGAGGGAAACTGAACCAGGAGATGGGTAGCAGAATCTTCCTGATAACAGTTCAATAAAAAAACTGGGGTTACCCCGTAACCCGGTAACCCGCTTACCAAGCGTATCAACTACATAAAATATAATTTATCTTTTTATGATAAGACTGGCGGATCGCTTCGCACGGGTGATTTCTGGATCTCGACAACAGCGGCACCTACCTGGTCCAAATGTGAATCTTAAACATCTAGGGACCCATTCAAACACACGAAAAAAATTATCAAAACCGGTCAAGCTGTTTTTAAGTTTTAGCGAGACTAACGAACAGCAATTGATTTTTGATTATAGAGATTATTATATAACCGGCCAAGCGCGAGTCGGACTCGCACATGAAGGGTTCCGTACCATCGTAAAACATGTTTCTAGTGGTGGATTTATTTTTATTTTATTATTTATATAGCGGCAACAAAATACACATTCTGTAAAAATTTCAACTGTATACCTATTACGGATCATGATCCGATGAGATACAGCCCGCTGATAGACAGAAGGACGGACGGACGGACAGACAGCGGAGGCTTAGTAATAGGGTCCCGTTCATTACCCTTCGGGCGGAACCCTAAAAGGATATTTACCGTGTAGTGGTGGTGTGAAATATCCACTCTATTCCATGGGTGTAAGAAGTGACAGAGTGAAGGAAACTGAACCAGGAGATGAGATGGATATCTTTCTGATGAAAGCTTTCCAAGCGTAGCAACTATAGAAAATTTCCCTTGTGAAGCAATCTATGGGAAGGCCTATGTTCAGCAGTGGACTTTTAATAGGCTGTAATGGTATGGTATGAGAATGGTATAGTATGATAGTGTCAAAGAGCTAACCGTATGATGGTTAAATAAAAAGTAATTTAATACTGCCGGCTTCTCCCCGGATATCTGCGCTAATCACGTTATTTATAAATTCATATTTTAATATAATTATTATAAATTTAAAATTGTGAAGTTGTTCATTGTACGAAATAAGGCATAAATTATAAGAAGCCTGTATCGTCGCCGCGTGTTAATGGTGAGTAAATCTAACACGTCATTCACTTGCACTGTGACAGCGGTGACACTCTCTGTACGTGAGAGTTCAAGCGCCGGTGACATTGAGCCGGAGCGTGTAACGCTAGGGTTGATACCGAACCGAAATGGAATATTATAGACTTGTGCCAAAGAAGATACATAGTAGGTATATGTTATATAATGTAAACTTATGTATTAGGTAGTGAAAGATACGATCAATTTTAAATCAACTTTTATTACATATCTTTACAGATGGGGAATATTAAAATTTTCGACAAAACAAAATATGCACGACAGTTAATGGTAATCTTAAATAATTAACCAACCCGCCTACTACGCCAACCGCAATGTTGCATTATAAGTCGGACTCTAATATCGCCGACTCGCCGACAAATGCTACTATTGCAGTGCCTACCGTTTCACGCACGCAAGATACGAGCGATCCTAACATTGCAATAGGGAAACGTAAGAGAGATACTGATAATATTAGCCGGTCGGAAATTATGGAATTAATGTTTTCTGCGCTCAAAAAGGAACAAAACGACAAATTCACCGCTCTGATGGATAAGGTTCAGAGTGGTATTAACACCCGCACAGAACAAAATAAGGCTATTTCTAGTGCCATTGACTTTTAAGCCAAAAATATGATGAGTTACTCTCAAGAATAAGCTCCATAGAACAGGAAAAATCTGCCAACCGCAAATATATACCGACTCTAGAGAATAAACTAGAGCAGATGGAACATCATCATCGCAGCTCGAGCATAGACGTACGTAATTTACCCAAAAAAATCGGGGAATCGAAAGAAGACCTGTTAAATATTATAAAATGTTAGGAGCTGCCAGTAGTGTACCAATTCAATCGGAAGAGGTCCGTGACGTCTACCGCATAAACACTAAGAAAGAAAAAAAGAACAGCCCATAATAGCAGAATTTTCAACAGTTTTCTTAAAAATAAAATAGTTGAGTCTGTCAAGGCATACAAAATATACAACCTGCAAGATGAATACGTCTAACTTTAAACTTGATGGCCCACCCAAACCGATTTTCGTGTCTGATAGTTTGACAATTAAGGCGAAGAGACTCTTCCTTTTGGCCAGAGAATTCGCTAAGATTAATGCCTTTAAATATTGCTGGACATCAAGGGGCAGAATATATCTTTGGAGGGCGAATGGAGCTCCACTTGTAAAGGTTAATAGCGAGAGCGACCTAGAAAACATTAATAACAAATGACTATATTTACAAATTTATATGATTAATTATCATAAAATATGCATGTTTGATTATTTTCTATATTTTATAAGCTTTTTTTGTTTAATCTTAATTATTTTAGCATTAATTCATAAGCGTATTTCACTGATACCTATTCATATACTATGGCTGACAACTCAAAACATCTCGTTAATACACATAAATATGCATCATAAATTACTTACACTTCATAATCTAGTACACAAATTGCACACTTGCACTTTACTTTTACAGTCAAAATTAAAAAATATTAGATACTCCAGTAATATGTTAAAACTTTTTGGTTTATATGCCCGGACATCTATTTAAATTTTAATATACAATACAACAGATTACTATTTTAATTCGGAATGGATGATAAATCTTTTATCACAGCCGAAGTTGATATCTCAAATAGGATAGAATGTCTTACACTAAGTGACCTAAACAGCCTTAAACTTTTAAATTCGGATATAAAAAGTAAACACACACTTTCAATTCCTACATTGCGTATATTGAATATACGAAGCATTAATTGTAACTTTGACCTATTTATAGCATTTATATCTAGTCTAGACATGTCCATAGATGTATTTGTATTGACAAAATGCTGGACTAGTGCAAGTAATCTACCACCGATTCAAAAAATTATAACATTTTCTGGACGCAAAAATATCTAAATCAGAATGATGGGGTGGTTATATACGTCCTAGAAGAAATTAAAGCATCCAGCTATGGGCCAACCTTTAACGATGGAAACTGCCTTATTATAAAAATCTCGCCAGATTATATTATATTATATATAACTGATCATTCACACACAATGCTTTATATTAACAATGCCGCAGTTAGTAAAGACATATTAAAATATAAAAAATATCCGTTAACTATGAAAGGATCAAAGAAGTACTGTTCGGAGAGCCCTGGCATGATTTGCTAGACACTAAAAATTTAAATACAGCCACTGAGCTTTTCACGGATAAACATTTTTCATTGGTTAAACAGAACTCACAAATCAAAACAATTACTAAAAGACACCAACCTCTCAAACCATGGGTGACAAGAGGAGTGGTAAGATCTATCAGAAAAAGGGATAAATTACATATGAAAACTAAAAAGTTACCAGATAATGAAGAACCAAAGATTAAATACATAAAAGATAGGAATATGTGTAACAAAATTACTAAAAATCTAAAAAAAGAATGTTATAAAAATAAATTAATCAAAATCAGGGAAACACAAAAGAAACGTGGAAGATAATAAAAGAAGTGTGCAGTTTAAATGTCGCAAAGAGACCTAACAATTTACTAAATATAAGCCAAAACCCTAGAGAGCCGCTGAATGAAGTAAATTCATATTTCATCTCTGTCGGTGAAATACTTGCAAAAATACCCTACAGAAGATGAATACTTTAGATCATGAACTTGCATTATTGGGAAATACAGAAAACCCACCAGTTGGCTCTATGTCCCTTACACCGACTGATCCGGTGGAGGTCAGGAATATGGTCCTCGGACTCAAATTACATAGTGCTCCTGGTTGGGATAATATCACAGCTAAATTACTTAAGAAATTTATAATATTCCTCGCTGATCCTAATAACACAGATAAACACATATATGTAATTTGAGTCTGATAACAGGCTTTTTCCCCGCAGCTTTCATAAAAGCTATTGTGTGTCCTATTTATAAAGCGGGTGATCCCCATAATCCTACAAATTATAGACCTATCTCTGTCCTTTCGACTTTGTCTAAGGTATTAGAAAAGTTAGTTAAAGAGGCTCATGCGATATCTTGAGCTTAATAAACTACTGAGTGAAAATCAATTTGTATTAGAAGGTAAGTCAACCGAAGACGCAGTTCTGACGCTAACTAGAAAATCTCTACATACCTTAATGGTGGGAACAAGTGCATGGGTGTCTTTCTGGATCTCCAGAATGTGAATGGAGCCTTCGATACCGTTTCGATCCCTATCTTATTGACTAAATTGGAGGATGTGGGGTCAGATTTTCTAGTCGGAAGATCACAACGTGTACGGGTTGAAGGACATGAGAGTGATAGTGCAGTATGTACCTACGGTGTTCCACAGGACAGTGTTCTGGGGCCTCCTCTCTTCCTTTTATATATAAATGATCTATGCCAAAATAATTTTCCTAATCTTGACTTGCTCATGTTTGCAGACGACACTGTTTTACTCGTCCATGATAAAAATTGGTAACAAGTGTCGGACCTTGCAGAAGATTGTCTCTCTATAGTGACGCAATGGCTAGAAAATAACCTGTTATCTCTCAATACCAACAAAACAAAGTTCATGTGTTATAGCAAGATAATATCAGGAGGACTTGACACCGACATTAGATTTAAAATTCACACATTAATCTATGCAATCGTAGCAGTCGACCTGACGAGTGTGACTGTTCCTTCTTGTCGCGTGTACATTCTATAAAGTACCTTGGCGTCGAAATTGATGATAAAATAAATTGGAAAATGCATATAATGTCTTTGTGTACAAGATTGAGAAAACTGATTTATGTTTTTAAAACTCTAAGAACAGTTGTTGACTATAAATTAGCATTACAAACATATAAAGCCCTTAGTGAATGCATTATTAGAAACTTTATCTGTGCATGGGGCACCACAGCAAAATCCTATTTGATCACTGTAGAACATGCACAACGTGCAGTACTGAAAGTGTTATTCTCCTTACCCTACAGGCACCCTACTACAGATGTCTATGATAAAGCCAACGTTCTTAGTATTATAAAATTATTTGTTTATGGAAGTCTACGAAGTTATTACAAAAAATTAATAGTAGTTCTGTTAAGGTATAAATTAATAATGCAATTTTATGGGAGAAACCACTGGCTCCTGAAACATAGTTTTACACTAGTTTCGGAGCCTATAGATTCAATGAAACATTTATTGTAATATTTTTGTCAATATAAAGTTTTTGTATCAATTGTAATATTGTATACTAGTTATCAGGCGCTGCAATCTCTTCAGATGATAAGGCTCTGTAAATTTGTCTATTTATCATTGTGTATAGGTTAGTATTATTACAATTTGCAACTAGATGGCGTTAGCGCTGAATTAAAAGAAGATTTTGTTACCACCATAGGTTATATTAAAAGGTTTTAGAAATAATTTTATTAAGTTTTTGAATGCGTTATATTTATATTTTAAGTATTTCTGCTTTTCAGTATTTAAGTGTTAAGTATTTTGAGCGCTAAATACTTTTAAACTTTTATGTTCTTACTGTTTCCAACATATTCATCAAACCCTTTAGGCTGAATTACGGTCATGGCGGCCAGTCTCAACGGAGACTAGCCATTTAACTAACCTTTAGGTAAAGAGTACTTAATACTGTTCTATAATAGATACGTAAGTACCAAGGACATTTTACTTAAATGACGCAGGACAGGATTTTGAATCACGAGTGTTTGCGCAAGCATACGTTTTCCTCTATTCCCTCACTCTCATAATCCGACGGGACGGTAATCCGATACAAATACAAAGAGATCAGACGCAGAAGCAACGGCTTTCGGTGTTTTCTGAGGCACAAGGATGAAACACCGCTAAAATCACCGCTCCTGGTTGCTACTGAGAATTTCTCGATAGAAACCCCAACTGATTTTGGGCCTGATCACACCTATTATATATATTTAAAGGTCAAAAAGTTTCCTCGGTTGAATTTAGTCTTATTTTTCATTTGTTTGCAGGATGAGACTTAATATAGATAAGTAATTTCATTTTCATTTTGTTAGTGTAATTAGGTACTTAAGTTTAGATAGGCATAGGATTGTAGTTTTCATTTCAAATATTTTTAATATTAATGGCAATATGATGCCTCATATCATAGTACAGATAATTGGTGATAGAGCTTGCTACAAACTAATAAAAGAAGGCAATCTTTTATCTGTTGTATAGAAACCAAGTGTTGGCTAGGAAATTCGTTAGCAAATTATGGATTACGTTATTGCTGTCATTTAGTTGTTTATTTACAATATTATGAAATACAAGCGTATAGTTTGCAAAAATCGTTTCTTGGTTCGATCGTAGGTTCGTCCATTAGTTCGTATCGTTCTTATAGAAGTGCTGAACTGTTTGTACAGTAGGGCTTTGATGGCTATCCCAATGCAGAACCAGAGTATAAAACCAATACAAATGCAGAGAGTGTAAGACAGGGTGACGTTATATCCCCGAAACTTTTCACCACTGCATTGGAAGACGTTTTCAAGCTACTGAACTGGAAAGGATACGGTATTAACACTTAATGTGGCGTATTACATCAATGGCCAGTACATCGCTCACCTTCAATTTGCCGACGATATAGTCCTTATGGCAGAATCGGTGGAGGACCTAATCTCTATGCTCAATATAATAATCTCCCAACGGATAGGTCTTAAGATTAACATAGACAACACAAAGATCATGTGTAATGTCTATTTCACATATACCCGTAGTTGTTGGGAGCACTAAGCTCGAAGTTGTTGATGAGTATGTATGTTTAGACAAATAGTCCGACTAGGTAAGTCCATCTTCGACCGAGTGGTCAATCAACGGATTCAACTCGGCTAGTCAGCGTTCGGAAGATAACGACATGTTCTTCAGGTATACCTCAAAACTTGAAAACAAGATTGTACAACCAGTGCATATTGCTAGAGATGACTTATGGATCACTGTTCTGATCATGGTTCACTGTTTACTGTTGGCCTTATGAGGAAGCTCAAAGTCGCTCAGCGAGTTATGAAGAGGGCTATGTTGGGGGTTTCTCTGCGTGATAAAATGAGAATATCCGCAGTAGAACCAGAGTAACCGACATAGCCCAATGGATTAGTAAACTTCGAGAAAGTGACAATGGGCCGGCCATGTAGCTTGAAGAACCGACAACCGATGGGGAAGAAAGGTTCTCGAGTGGCAGTCTCGTATCGGCAGGCGAAGCGTAACGCGGCACCTCACTAGATGGAGTGGCGACCTGGTAAGATGTGCAGGAAATTGATGAGTGCAAGTGGCTCAGAACCGTGCTTTGTGGCATGCCTTGGTGGAGGCATATGTTCAGTGAGAGTTGTAATGATGATAATGATGATGATCGTTGGTAGTATAGGTTAAAATCAGCGATTGCAATTAATATTTAAAATTAGTAGGTAGTAATAAATAAGTAATATTTCTCATATTTTTCTCATTCTAAAATTACTAATCAATAATTTGACATTTATAACCACTAAAATAATATAACTAAATGTCCGTTGTTTTTTTTAACAATCACAAAATCTTACAAATTATTCATGTTAGAAACATTTTAAGGTGAATAAAATATTCCACCTGTCAACGACGTGAATATTTTTTTTAAATATATAGGGTAAGGTCATGAAATTCCGTCCAATACCCTCTTTACATTAAAAGTTACTAGAAAATCAACTAATTATAATAGCTGTTTATGTACCTACTTTACGTAGTGATTTATCTATATAAAAATAATTTGCTGTCCGTTAGTCTCGCTAAAACTAACAAGTGATAAAATTAAAAATGTACAACCGACTTCAATATAAATGAAATGAGAACATTATCCATGTAGTCGAAATCAATTAACTACGCATTTTTAAGGATAACTCAAAAACTACTGGTCAGATCTTGATCAAATTAATATGGGACCACATGAGAAGCACCAGCTTTCAAATAAAAAGAATCATCAAAATCGGACCTAAAAAAAGTTCTGAGATGTTAACACATTAAAAAAATACAGTCGAATTGATTACCTCCTTTCTTTTTTTTGATTGATTTATAAAGTCGGTTTAAAAAACGTTTTGACAGATTTTGATGAAATTTTTGTACGTATTTGAATAGGTTCCTGGATAGTTTAGATTCACATTTGGACCCGGTAGATGGCGCTGTTGTCGAGATCCTGAAATCACCCGTGCGAAGTCGGGGCGGATCGCTAGTTATAAAATAAAAACATGTGTGCAGTCCACACGCGGTAGAAGTGAAATCTTCAAATGAAATAAAATATAAAATAAAAACATTTCACAGCAAATGAGTTATTTAATTTGTGTATTAAATCAAAAGAATATTTTCTTTCGGATAACATTGCTTTGTAATAGCGACGTCTACTTTATTCTATAGGTAAAATCATTTTATAGAACAAAAATTGATTGACTCTTATGGTGGTCCGTAAAATAAACACACATAGTAAGATATAAAATCGTGGATTGTTAAGAATAGTTTGAATATGATAATTTTATACAATATAATTTATTTGATTATAAATTTGTATTTTTTTTATGTCAACAGTTAAGTTTTTTTTTTATATAGAATAAGGGTGACAAACGAGCACACAGTCCACCTGATAGTAAGTGGTTGTTGTGGCCCATAGACATCTACATCTATCTTCGTTTGCGAATTTAAATGCAGATGCGTTGTCAGCTGTGAGGACTAAGATGAATGCCTCTTTTCGAGTAAAAAGGGTCTCCGGTTCTCTACACTCACCATACGAAACACAGCAGCATTAAGCTTCTATTTTACGCTGGTATTCTGTGAGAGCGTGGTCCTTCCCTGGTCGAGCCGAACCATTCGTGCTACAACTATACTATTAATATAGCTGCAGCATGGCTCTACCACATAAAAATTATGTTACCGATCTTTAAAGCACCGTACACAGAGGAGACCGAGATAATACAAAACACTTCATATTGCACCAGCTGTTTCGCGCGGTATCACCCGCGTATATCACGCCCTGAGCCAGCTCCTCTCGGTCCTCATTGGGGTTACTAGGCATCGTTCGCGCGCCGAGCCGAGTGGTGAATAGTAGAAGAATATTTAAATTTTTCATTACCTCTTAATTTATGCGTCCAAATAACATGCTATAAAAAGCAAAGTTTATCTTCATAAAATTGTCTTGATGATGTAGTAACTTTCTTTCGTAAGGATTAATATGCCATAGCTAATAATAACGCTCATAAATCACTTTTTAATTTTCAATATTTTTGTCACAAAATACCTCATTGTGGCTTATGTATAAGAAATAGGTCTATGGTATCTCATATAAGGAGCAGATTATATTTTACGAAGTTTGGTTTGCAACTTACTCTATTATCTATTTTAGCATTTTTATTCTCACACATTTTTTTGGAATGATTAATAGGTAATTTATGATTGTTCTGTTACCCCATAATATGATTCCGTATCGTAACCATGAGTAAGCATAGGCATAGTACGCAGATAAAGCTGTCTCTGTATTCGTCCTGCATTTCAATTCAAAAAGGGCGTAAGTGAACTTGGTTAATTTAGATTTTACTTATTCGATATGAACTTTCAAATTAAGATGAATGTCAATTTTGATATCTAGTAATTTAAACGTATTTACACCCTCTATTTGTTAATTATCAAAATTTACATTGATATCTTAAGGTGGTTTATTATAAGATCAGAACTGAATGGTTTTGGTTTTATTGTAGTTTATTACCTCATGATCAATTTATTTTAGCTTTTCTTCCATTACTTTTTCTGTTACAAAATTGTATTAGTTTGGTTTTGCTGATATTGTGGAAGATATTATGTTTATTCAATTATTATTTTTAAAGAATTATTTATGTCATTTACTATTTTTCTTATATCATTTTTTGGTACATGTTGTCAATAGCACATCTGCAAATAAAGTTATTAAAACATATATAATTTCATTAATAAACTATGAAAATAAAAGTGGACCATGTACACTTCCCTGCGGCACACCATATCTGTTTTTTTGATATGGTAATTATTTTGATGCTACTCGAGTTCCTTATTATCATTTAAATTTAAATTTCTACACTTTATTTTCGATCATTAACATGTTATTCCATCCAATTTATTGCCGTCTTCGAATATCTAAGTTGTTGAGTTTGTTAAGTAGAAATTTGTGTGAAACGTATGTAAATAAAACTGAACTGTGGGTTGTGTGAGATTGACAAAGCATCTGCATTACGATTCTTAATCTGGGATAGATGTGGGCGTCTGTGGTACAGAGCGTCCACTTATCCTCAGGTTGACTGTTGCTCATTTGTAACTTTTCTAAAAAATATTACCGCGAGATATTATGGGATCTTTTTCGTTAAATAATAATCATGAAGTAATTTATATTACTGTCACTATTTAATATTATTAATAATACTTATTAAGATTTTTTCATATCACTCGACGTAATTGGGTTGTTTTCTTTTGTACGATTTCTATTTGTCTTAATATAGTTGTAGTAGTAAAAACTACTAAACATCCACGTGAATGCGCTTGTCCCAGTAATAAGTAACATTTTTATAACTGTCGGATATCCACAGTCAAAAAATAAACTGATTATATTTTGAAAACTTATCAATGCGAATTGAACCTGAAAAGAGAAAGAAGCACTGATTTAAAATAAAAAAATATATTAGTGAATATAGACTCCCATAAACGTCCATACGCCGGCCTTATTTCTCCCTATGCAATCTCCTAAATTTCTTGAACTTTGTGATAGACGAACTTTATATGTTCTAGGATTTTATTTTTAAAGCGTATACTTACATGTTTTATTTAATGGATGTATATCACCTTTTTATTTTGTTTTTATATTTAATGAATAATAAAAAAGCCGTTAACTGGTAAATTGGAGATTTTTTTTTTTATAGGATAGGGTGACAAACGAGCACACAGTCCACCTGATGGTAAGTGGTTGCTGCGACCCATAGACATCTACACCTATCTTCAATAAAGAATCAAAATGCAGATGCGTTGTCACCCGTGAGGACTAAGATGGAATGCCTCTTTTCCAGTAAAAAGGTTCTCCGGTTCTCTACACTCACCATACGAAACACAGCAGTGTTAATCTGCTAACGCTTTATTCTGTGAGAGCGTGGTCCTTCCCCGGTCGAGCCGACCCATTCGTGCTACAACTATACTACTAATATAGCTGCAGCATGGCTCTACCACGTAATTTGCGTCGCCCATTTATTGTCACATATAATATTGTAAAGATGAGACAATTTAAGAAAAGAATATCTTCACCTTTAGTTACAAATAATTTACAATGACAAGTGCATGCCACAATAAACTTTTAAACCGGGTACTTTTTACCACATCTAAGATATATTTTATTATACACTAATAAAATTAAGCTTGTAAGTATTGTCAGGTGAAAAATTATAAAAAATTTGATGTCATCATCGTTACCACCATCATCACCATCATTATAGCCCATCACCACTCGCAAGTCCACTGCTGAGCACTGGCCTCAAGCAATGTGACAAAGCATCATGCAACTGAGCCACATTTATCCATTCTTCCAGCATATCTTACCAGGTCGTAATTCCACTAGTGAGGCGGTTGCCGTACACAACGCTTACAAATATGGGACTGCAACCCGAGAAACTTTATTTCCCATTGGCTGTCGGTTTTTCGAGCTATATAGCCGGCTCATTACCATTTCAGCTTACTAATCTGTTGAACTTTGTCAGTCACTCTGGTTCTAATGTGAAAAGCATAAGCTCCAAGCATAGCTCTCTCCTTAGCTCGCTGAGCAACCTTGGGCTTCCACATACGGCCAGTGGTGAAGGACCACGTCTCAGATCTATATGTCACCACTGTCGTACACCTCAATACAGTTGGATAGATTTTATTCTCGGATAGCCATTATAGCCTTCACATTTTACAAACACACCGATATACTGACACTTTACGAACAATTTGCATGTACACGGCAGCATAATAATTAGTAATAAAAAGTAAATACGTACTATTTGCATTATAGTGAGATATCGCTTCCACCACAGGTATTTTTTATATTTTGGTCCTAAGCCGGATATAAAGTAATATGTGTACATAACAATGTGTATAAAAGAATTAATCCAACCAACAAATATTGCTTGGCCTCCTGTAAAACATAAGGAAATCATTACTAAACATAACTGGCTACAGTGACTTATTATACGATATACATAGCATGACATAACATTAACTTTCTCGCCTGTCACCCAAAGGAGAAGGCCAAGATTACAGACTTGCATTTAACACACCTCTCTCGCTTATTTCACATCCATATATCTAATACTGAAAAATCTGCTGGCATAATTTTTTGTACGTGGTAGAGCTATGCTGCAGCAATATTAATTGTATAGTTGTAGCACGAAGGGACCGGCTCGACCGGGGGAGGACCACGCTCTCACAGAATACCATCGTAAACGAGCCGCTTAATGCTGTTGTTTCGTATGGTGAGTGTATAGAAACGGAGACCCTTTTTAATGGAAAAAAAGCATTCCATCTTAGTCCTCGCGGCTGACAACGCATCTGCATTTTGATTCTTAACTGAGATACTTTCTTTAGATGTAGATGTCTACTAACCACTTACCATCAGGTGGACTGTGTGCTCGTTTGTCACCCTGTCCTATAAAAAAAAAGTAGGCTTTAATAGGCTGTACTGGATGGATGGACGATATCATTATCATATAAGAGGCCTATGTTCTACTGCTGAACATAGGCCTTTACAATAAAGTACGTAGGGGGGATTTTGCCATATTTGCCACGCTTGGCAGGTAATTTAGCAACCGCAGATTTTTTAATAATTTTGAGTTGTTAGCAGGAAGATGCTGCTGCCTATCTGCTGTTTCAGTTTCCCACTATTGCGTCTTACTACACCCACGGGACGATATGAGGTAGTGGATATTCTTACACTTCCACTACCGTTACCGTTATACCCTATTAAAGTCCACTGCTGAATATAGGCCTCTCCCTAATAATAGAGATTGCCTCATAGTGGTAATTTTGCCATAGCTGCCACGTTTCGCAAACGGGTTGGCAACGGCAGTTTTTATTTTTAGTCCTAATAAGGAAGACGTTGATGCCCATCGCCTGATTCGTTTTCCTTTGTTGTCTCTTACGACACCCACGGGATGATATGGGGTACTGGATATTCTTACACGGTAAATGATATCCTACCTGGATAAAATTTGATAGCTATCCAGGCTGCTAACGCCATTGCTGTATGATGATATAGATGCAAGAATGATATTTGTCTATTAGATTTCCTTAAAACGAAGAATACTGTATCGAATAGCTCTGTTAATTTTGCCATGTAATACCACCAAACTCCTGACACAATCTGAAATAGAAAACATTTTTATTTACTCAAAATCTGGACCCGTAAGGTGCTGTGGTCGACTAATTAAAATTTTAATTTACACTGTAAAAAATCCGGATGGAATTTGTAGTGAAAATCATCGTGCTACTTATTTAGAGTGACAAAACAACTTATGACATTTTGCTGCTGATAAAATTTTCTTGCTGAAAAATATTTAAAAGAGTGTATTCCAAAGCTTTAACGTTTAAAAAACAAAATTAAGGTCAATAGAATAAAAATGACCTGATGTATTATTATTAATTTTAACAATAATTTAACTTTATTTTTATTTTTATTTGAATTTTAAGTGTAGAGACACGATGCAGCTATAATATTGTTGCGCGCCACTATTAATGTCTTGTACATGGCAATACTAGTTACCACTAGCGCCCTCTAGTATCGAGTAGCAGAACTAGGAGAGTCAAGATCCTTCTAGAATTTCGGGACCGATATGTCGAACATTCTAGATGTTTCTACAGTAGAAGGTTCTGGAAATTATCTGAGGCCTTATATAAGGCCGGTATAGACCGCGACCGAGTCAGTGAATTGGCGATACAAGCGAAGACTTCGAAGCGATACAACTGCAAACTAAAACGATCTGTAGTAAAATTGTGTTTGTTATTAGTGTGGCTTAAAGTTGTAATTAGTGTTGTGTAATTAAAGTGTCAATTCTGGTAATTCGCTATCACAGAACACTAGCGTGGTAACAGCTCAATGCTTATGTGTGTATATGGTGAATGTGAGATGAGGCATTACATCTTAGTCCTCAGGGGTGACAAAGCATTCAGTATTTTGACCCTTAATCGAAGTTAGATGGGCCACAGCATCCACTTACCGCCAGATGCACTGTGTGCTTGTTTGTCACCCTTTCTATAAAAATATGTTGCAACGTTGTTTGAGAAATATTTTACCAACATTACGATCTTTATTACAAATTCACTGAATAATATCCCTATGGTCACCACGAGTCATTATTTAAACAAAATGTAAATACCTGAACAATTCACATTTCATTAAATATTGTCAGAATATAATGTAAAATAACGCAATAGACAATAATTTTCGAAAGTAATATTTTAGATGAAATGTAATTTTTTTAAATGTAAATTGTGTAATTTCTCCACTAAAATCTGTTTGGTTTCACAAGGGTTTGTTCGACAACAGACGCCGGTAGTTCTTTAACATAATATTTTTGTGCATGAAAGAACTTAAAAGATGCTTTAGAAATTTTTAGTGACCTTGCCAAGACTTTCGACTTTGTTCACCATTTGTTAATCAGTGAGCAGCTTTATGGTGTAAACAACATAGCGCATATTTATCTTCTTTTTAATTAAAAGAACACAAACAGTTGTTTTCAATGGCAGTAGTTCTACTAGATCAATATTGAGCATATAATTGATCATTATCGATGATGCTTTAAAGTCGCTCACGTAAGGCGAAAAAACATATAAATAACATGACCTTGATTTGTTTTGAAGAATTATTGCACCAAAACCTACCCTTAGAGCATTAAGATCACTTGAGCTATGGACGTTTTGACAAAAAAAATTGAAGTCCTTGAAAAATATTACGACAGTAGCCTGCGAAAGAAAGATATATTCTTAGTTAATAAGTTAATAGCACTGAACTAAAAAATCTAAATATTTGTACCTCACCTCGTAAAAAATATATGTACTTAAAATAATATGAAATAAATTATAAACTTTTAACACATTTTGTAATGCAAATGGTTTTTTATTTTCCATAAACGACGGTCCGATTGTGGTGCAAAAATAATTATAAAAAACTAGGATCGCAGTAAGAACTAGAGGGCTTGAAACCAAAAACCAGTCTTTTGAAAGTGGATCTGAAAATAAATAAAATCACGTTTAGAGTTTTTTATATGTAAGACAACGAACTAAAAGTCCATCGGATGATAATGACTACAGAGATACCGGCAACCAACTAATAAAGAACAACAGATAAGTTGTCACCTTGCAATCCGAAATGTAATGAACTACTCAAATCCATACATATGCAAATGCACATATAAGCCATATACCAACACACAATAAACGTAAATATGCGTACAAACAACATTCTATAATGACTTTTATATTTACATGAACACTACACATTTAAATAAAACTAGTTTTACGGATTTTATCGCATATGTTAACTTATTTTCTATTCCCGACGTTTCAGTACTTTACAGCACCCTGGTCAGGGGGACTGAGGTATTTGACGTCCCAATGTCATAGTTAACCTGTTACCTCCAGATTAAAATAAGTTAATATACGCGATAAAATCAGCAATTCATAGGTAAAGACCTAATATAATATAATTATTTATTTGATCGAAAAAAGACACTGCTTTAAGGCTTAAATAAGTTACATCTGAGATGTAAAGTAACTGCTTACCAGCTGCATCCTCAACTAGGTATCCATAACCCTGCCATATCCCTTTTAATATTACCGACATTTTTACAAGCACACAACAAACTTCTCTACTACATATAATTAAATTAGAAATCGCAAATGATTAGTTATATAGGTAGAGTTTCTCCCAGAAAAATAATTCAGCATGAACGTCATCGAAGCTTATTGGGAATACGAATACTCGTAATTTAATGTTTTAATCTGATTATATATGATTTTTTTTTACTTTATTGCAATTTCAAATTTGAATATATGAATTATTGATAGCCAGTTGGTGTTTTTTATATAAAAGAGTTCATTTATGCGCTGACCTATAAATTTTTTCTTTAACATTGTGTTAGATTATACTATACTCATTGATATTCCGTGTGCATTTTAATTATATTCATATTCGATTGCCACGTTGTTCTAGTGGTCGTAAGAGCGACTGCTGATCATGTGGTCTCGAGTTCAAGTCCCGGGTTGGACTTAAATCTGTTATTAGGTTTTTCTGTCTAAATATACTCAGTTGTAGCCCGGAGTCGTTAAGCGTGTCTGTGATTCACCCCAGTGCCTCGGAAAGTATGTAAAACCGTTGGTCCTGCGCCTGATCTTTCTCCAATCACACGATTGGATTTCCATCCCATCGAAATTATGAGAATGAGGGAATAGAGAGTGCACCTGTGTTTGCGCACACTCTCGAGCACTATAATCCTGTCCAGCGCAAATGGCTAGTCTCCTTTGAGACTGGCCACCAAGATGGTGTAAACATATCTCTATGTAGTGGCATCCACTACCAGAATATCCACTACTATCATTCCGTGTAAGAATATCCTACCTCATATCATTCCGCGGTTGTTGTAGGAGGCCTCCAGAGGAAACTGAACCAGGAGATGGGTAGAGAATCTTCCTGATAACAGTTCAATAAAAAAACTGGGGTTACCCCGTAACCCGGTAACCCGCTTACCAAGCGTATCAACTACATAAAATATAATTTATCTTTTTATGATAAGACTGGCGGATCGCTTCGCACGGGTGATTTCTGGATCTCGACAACAGCGGCACCTACCTGGTCCAAATGTGAATCTTAAACATCTAGGGACCCATTCAAACACACGAAAAAAATTATCAAAACCGGTCAAGCTGTTTTTATGTTTTAGCGAGACTAACGAACAGCAATTGATTTTTGATTATAGAGATTATTATATAACCGGCCAAGCGCGAGTCGGACTCGCACAGGAAGGGTTCCGTACCAATGTAAAACATGTTTCTAGTGGTGGATTTATTTTTATTTTTATTATTTCTATAGCGGCAACAGAAATACACATTCTGTAAAAATTTCAACTGTATACCTATTACGGATCATGAGATACAGCCCGCTGATAGACAGAAGGACGGACGGACGGACAGACAGCGGAGGCTTAGTAATAGGGTCCCGTTCATTACCCTTCGGGCACGGAACCCTAAAAAAGGATATTTACCGTGTAGTGGTGGTGTAAGAATATCCACCACTCTATTCCATGGGTGTCGTAAGAGGTGACAGAGTGAAGGAAACTGAACCAGGAGATGGGATGGATATCTTTCTGATGAAAGCTTTCCAAGCGTAGCAACTATAGAAAATTTCCCCCTTGTGAAGCAATCTATGGGGAAGGGCTATGTTCAGCAGTGGACTTTTAATAGGCTGTAATGGTATGGTATGAGAATGGTATAGTATGATAGTGTCAAAGGAGCTAACCGTATGATGGTTAAATAAAAAAGTAATTTAATACTGCCGGGCTTCTCCCCCGGATATCTGCGCTAATCACACGTTATTTATAAATTCATATTTTAATATAATTATTATAAATTTAAAATTGTGAAGTGTTCAATTGTACGAAATAATAGGAGAGCATAAATTATAAGAAGCCTGTATCGTCGCCGCGTGTTAATGGTGAGTAAATCTAACACGTCATTCACTTGCACTGTGACAGCGGTGACACTCTCTGTACGTGAGAGTTCAAGCGCCGGTGACATTGAGCCGGAGCGTGTAACGCTAGGGTTGATACCGAACCGAAATGGAATATTATAGACTTGTGCCAAAGAAGATACATAGTAGGTATATGTTATATAATGTAAACTTATGTATTAGGTAGTGAAAGATACGATCAATTTTAAATCAACTTTTATTACATATCTTTACAGATGGGGAATATTAAAATTTTCGACAAAACAAAATATGCACGACAGTTAATGGTAATCTTAAATAATTAACCAACCTACGCCAACCGCAATGTTGCATTATAAGTCGGACTCTAATATCGCCGACAAATGCTACTATTGCATTGCCTACCGTTTCACGCACGCAAGATACGAGCGATCCTAACATTGCAATAGGGAAACGTAAGAGAGATACTGATAAAATTAGCCGGTCGGAAATTATGGAATTAATGTTTTCTGCGCTCAAAAAGGAACAAAACGACAAATTCACCGCTGTGATGGATAAGGTTCAGAGTGGTATTAACACCCGCACAGAACAAAATAAGGCTATTTCTAGTGCCATTGACTTTTTAAGCCAAAAATATGATGAGTTACTCTCAAGAATAAGCTCCTTAGAACAGGAAAAATCTGCCAACCGCAAATTTATACAGACTCTAGAGAATAAACTAGAGCAGATGGAACATCATCATCTCAGCTCGAGCATAGACGTACGTAATTTGCCCAAAAAAATCGGGGAATCGAAAGAAGACCTGTTAAATATTATAAAAAGTTAGGAGCTGCCATTAGTGTACCAATTCAATCGGAAGAGGTCCGTGACGTCTACCGCATAAACACTAAGAAAGAAAAAAAGAACAGCCCATAATAGCAGAATTTTCAACAGTTTTCTTAAAGAATAAAATAGTTGAGTCTGTCAAGGCATACAACAAAAAATATACGACCTGCAAGTTGAATACCTCTAACTTTAAACTTGATGGCCCACCCAAACCGATTTTCGTGTCTGAGAGTTTGACAATTAAGGCGAAGAGACTCTTCCTTTTGGCCAGAGAATTCGCTAAGATTAATGCCTTTAAATATTGCTGGACATCAAGGGGCAGAATATATCTTTGGAGGGCGGATGGAGCTCCACTTGTAAAGGTTAATAGCGAGAGCGACCTAGAAAACATTAATAACAAATGACTATATTTACAAATTTATATTATTAATTTTCATAAAATATGTTTGATTATTTTCTATATTTTATAAGCTTTTTGTTTAATCTTAATTATTTTACATTAATTCATAAGCGTATTTTACTGATACCTATTCATATACTATGGCTGACAACTCAAAACATCTCGTTAATACACATAAATATGCATCATAAATTACTTAAATTTCATAATCTAGTACACAAATTGCACACTTGCACTTTAATTTTACAGTCAAGATTAAAAAATATTAGATACTCCAGTAATATGTTAAAACTTTTTGGTTTATATGCCCGGACATCTATTTAAATTTTAATATACAATACAACAGATTACTATTTTAATTCGGAATGGATGATAACTCTATTATCACAGCCGAAGTTGATATCTCAAATAGGATAGAATGTCTTCCACTAAGTGACCTAAACAGCCTTAAACTTTTAAATTCGGATATAAAAGTAAAACACTTTCAATTCTACATTGCGTATATTGAATATACGAAGCATTAATTGTAACTTTGACCTATTTATAGCATTTATATCTAGTCTAGACATGTCCATAGATGTATTTGTATTGACAAAATGCTGGACTAGTGCAAGTAATCTACCACCGATTCAAAAAATTATAACATTTTCTGGACGCAAAAATATCTAAACTAGAATGATGGGGTGGTTATATACGTCCTAGAAGAAATTAAATCATCCAGCTATGGGCCAACCTTTAACGATGGAAACTGCCTTATTATAAAATCTCGCCAAATTATATTATATTATATATGATCATTCACACACAATGCTTTATATTAACAATGCCGCAGTTAGTAAAGACATATTAAAATATAAAAAATATCCGTTAACTATGAAAGGATCAAAGAAGTACTGTTCGGAGAGCCCTGGCATGATTTGCTAGACACTAAAAATTTAAATACAGCCACTGAGCTTTTCACGGATAAACATTTTTCATTGGTTAAACAGAACTCACAAATCAAAACAATTACTAAAAGACACCAACCTCTCAAACCATGACAAAAGAGGGTAAATCTATCAGAAAAGGGATAAATTACATATGAAAACTAAAAGTTACCAGATAATGAAGAACTAATTAAATACATAAAAGATAGGAATATGTGTAACAAAATTAAAAAATCTAAAAAGAATGTTATAAAAATAAATTAATCAAAATCAGGAAATACAAAAGAAACGTGGAAGATAATAAAAGAAGTGTGCAGTTTAAATGTCGCAAAGAGACCTAACAATTTACTAAATATAAGCCAAAACCCTAGAGAGCCGCTGAATGAAGTAAATTCATATTTCATCTCTGTCGGTGAAATACTTGCAAAAATACCCTACAGAAGATGAATACTTTAGATCATGAACATTATTGGAAATACAGAAAACCCACCAGTTGGCTCTATGTCCCTTACACCGACTGATCCGGTGGAGGTCAGGAATATGGTCCTCGGACTCAAATTACATAGTGCTCCTGGTTGGGATAATATCACAGCTAAATTACTTAAGAAATTTATAATATTCCTCGCTGATCCTAATAACACAGATAAACACATATATGTAATTTGAGTCTGATAACAGGCTTTTTCCCCGCAGCTTTCATAAAAGCTATTGTGTGTCCTATTTATAAAGCGGGTGATCCCCATAATCCTACAAATTATAGACCTATCTCTGTCCTTTCGACTTTGTCTAAGGTGTTAGAAAAGTTAGTTAAAAAGAGGCTCATGCGATATCTTGAGCTTAATAAACTACTGAGTGAAAATCAATTTGGATTTAGGGAAGGTAAGTCAACCGAAGACGCAGTACTGACGCTAACTAGAAAAATCTCTACATACCTTGATGGTGGGAACAAGTGCATGGGTGTCTTTCTGGATCTCCAGAAGGCTTTCGATACCGTTTCGATCCCTATCTTATTGACTAAATTGGAGGATGTGGGGATCAGATTATCTAGTCGGAAGATCACAACGTGTACGGGTCGAAGGACATGAGAGTGATAGTGCAGGATGTACCTACGGTGTTCCACAGGACAGTGTACTAGGGCCGCCTCCTCTCTTCCTTTTATATATAAATGATCTATGCCAAATTAATTTTCCTAATCTTGACTTGCTCATGTTTGCAGACGACACTGTTTTACTCGTCCATGATAAAAATTGGTAACAAGTGTCGGACCTTGCAGAAGATTGTCTCTCTATAGTGACGCAATGGCTAGAAAATAACCTGTTATCCCTCAATATCAACAAAACAAAGTTCATGTGTTATAGCAAGATAATATCATGAGGACTTGACACCGACATTAGATTTAAAATTCACACATATCTATGCAATCGTAGCAGTCGACCTGACGAGTGTGACTGTTCCTTTTTGTCGCGTGTACATTCTATAAAGTACCTTGGCGTCGAAATTGATGATAAAATAAAATGGAAAATGCATATAATGTCTTTGTGTACAAGATTGAGAAAACTCATTTATGTTTTTAAAACTCTAAGAACAGTTGTTGACTATAAATTAGCATTACAAACATATAAAGCCCTTAGTGAATGCATTATTAGAAACTTTATCTGTGCATGGGGCACCAGAGCAAAATCCTATTTGATCACTGTAGAACATGCACAACGTGCAGTACTGAAAGTGTTATTCTCCTTACCCTACAGGCACACTACAACAGATGTCTATGATAAAGCCAACGTTCTTAGTATTATAAAATTATTTGTTTATGGAAGTCTACAAAGTTATTACAAAAAATTAATAGTAGTTCTGTTTAATAACTTTTAACGTTATGTTAAGGTATAAATTAATAATGCAATTTTATGGGAGAAACCACTGGCTCCTGAAACATAGTTTTACACTAGTTTCGGAGCCTATAGATTCAATGAAACATTTATTGTAATATTTTTGTCAATATAAAGTTTTTGTATCAATTGTAATATTGTATACTAGTTATCAGGCGCTGCAATCTCTTCAGATGATAAGGCTCTGTAAATTTGTCTATTTATCATTGTGTATAGGTTAGTATTATTACAATTTGCAACTAGATGGCGTTAGCGCTGAATTAAAAGAAGATTTTGTTACCACCATAGGTTATATTAAAAGGTTTTAGAAATAATTTTATTAAGTTTTTGAATGCGTTATATTTATATTTTAAGTATTTCTGCTTTTCAGTATTTAAGTGTTAAGTATTTTGAGCGCTAAATACTTTTAAACTTTTATGTTCTTACTGTTTCCAACATATTCATCAAACCCTTTAGGCTGAATTACGGTCATGGCGGCCAGTCTCAACGGAGACTAGCTATTTATGCAGGACATTGAGATATTATGTACGAACCTTTCGGTAAAGAGTACCTAATAGTATTCTATAATAGGTACGTAAGTACCAAGGGAGTACATTTTACTTAAATGACGCAGGACAGGATTTTGAATCACGAGTGTTTGCGCAAGCATACGTGCACTTTCTATTCCCTCACTCTCATAATCCGACGGGACGGTAATCCGATACAAATACAAAGAGATCAGACGCAGAAGCAACGGCTTTCGGTGTTTTCTGAGGCACAAGGATGAAACACCGCTAAAATCACCGCTCCTGGTTGCTACTGAGAATTTCTCGATAGAAACCCCAACTGATTTTGGGCCTGATCACACCTATTATATATATTTAAAGGTCAAAAAGTTTCCTCGGTTGAATTTAGTCTTATTTTTCATTTGTTTGCAGGATGAGACTTAATATAGATAAGTAATTTCATTTTCATTTTGTTAGTGTAATTAGGTACTTAAGTTTAGATAGGCATAGGATTGTAGTTTTCATTTCAAATATTTTTAATATTAATGGCAATATGATGCCTCATATCATAGTACAGATAATTGGTGATAGAGCTTGCTACAAACTAATAAAAAGAAGGCAATCTTTTATCTGTTGTATAGAAACCAAGTGTTGGCTAGGGAAATTCGTTAGCAAATTATGGATTACGTTATTGCTGTCATTTAGTTGTTTATTTACAATATTATGAAATACAAGCGTATAGTTTGCAAAAATCGTTTCTTGGTTCGATCGTAGGTTCGTCCATTAGTTCGTATCGTTCTTATAGAAGTGCTGAACTGTTTGTACAGTAGGGCTTTGATGGCTATCCCAATGCAGAACCAGAGTATAAAACCAATACAAATGCAGAGAGGTGTAAGACAGGGTGACGTTATATCCCCGAAACTTTTCACCACTGCATTGGAAGACGTTTTCAAGCTACTGAACTGGAAAGGATACGGTATTAACACTTAATGTGGCGTATTACATCAATGGCCAGTACATCGCTCACCTTCAATTTGCCGACGATATAGTCCTTATGGCAGAATCGGTGGAGGACCTAATCTCTATGCTCAATAACCTTAATAGTATCTCCCAACGGATAGGTCTTAAGATTAACATAGACAACACAAAGATCATGTGTAATGTCTATTTCACACATATGCCCGTAGTTGTTGGGAGCACTAAGCTCGAAGTTGTTGATGAGTATGTTTACCTTAGACAAATAGTCCGACTAGGTAAGTCCATCTTCGACCGAGTGGTCAATCAACGGATTCAACTCGGCTAGTCAGCGTTCGGAAGATAACGACACATGTTCTTGTCAGGTATACCTCAAAACTTGAAAACAAGATTGTACAACCAGTGCATATTGCTAGAGATGACTTATGGATCACTGTTCTGATCATGGTTCACTGTTTACTGTTGGCCTTATGAGGAAGCTCAAAGTCGCTCAGCGAGTTATGAAGAGGGCTATGTTGGGGGTTTCTCTGCGTGATAAAATGAGAATATCCGCAGTAGAACCAGAGTAACAATACCCAATGGGATTAGTAAACTTCGAGAAAGTGACAATGGGCCGGCCATGTAGCTTGAAGAACCGACAACCGATGGGGAAGAAAGGTTCTCGAGTGGCAGTCTCGTATCGGCAGGCGAAGCGTAACGCGGCACCTCACTAGATGGAGTGGCGACCTGGTAAGATGTGCAGGAAATTGATGAGTGCAAGTGGCTCAGAACCGTGCTGTGGCATGCCTTGGTGAGCATATGTTCAGTGAGAGTTGTAATGATGATAATGATGATCGTTGGTAGTATAGGTTAAAATCAGCGATTGCAATTAATATTTAAAATTAGTAGGTAGTAATAAATAAATATTTCTCATATTTTCTCATTCTAAAATTACTAATCAATAATTTGACATTTATAACCACTAAAATAATATAACTAAATGTCCGTTTTTTTTTAACAATCACAAAATCTTACAAATTATTCATGTTAGAAACATTTAAGGTGAATAAAATATTCCACCTGTCAACGACGTGAATATTTTTTTAAATATATAGGTAGGTCATGAGTTCCGTCCAATACCCTCTTTACATTAAAAGTTACTAGAAAATCAACTAATTATAATAGCTTTTTATGTACTTACTTTACGTAGTGATTTGTCTGTATAAAAATAATTTGCTGTCCGTTAGTCTCGCTAAAACTAACAAGTGATAAAATTAAAAATGTATAATCAGCTTCAATATAAATAAAATGAGAACATTATCCATGTAGTCGAAATCAATTAAATACGCATTATTAAGGATAACTCAAAAACTACTGGTCAGATCTTGATCAAATTAATATGGGACCACATGAGAAGCACCAGCTTTCAAATAAAAAGAATCATCAAAATCGGACCTAGAAAAGAGTTCTGAGATGTTAACACATTAAAATATACAATCGAATTGATTACCTCCTTTCTTTTTTTGATTGATTTTTAAAGTTGGTTAATAAAACGGTTTGACAATGAAATTAAAATTTTTGTACGTATTTAAATAGGTTCCTGGATAGTTTAGATTCACATTTGGACCCGGTAAGTGGCGCTGTTGTCGAGATCCTGAAATCACCCGTGCGAAGCCGGCGCGGATCGCTAGTTATAAAATAAAAACATGTGTGCAGTCCACACGCGGTAGAAGTGAAATCTTCAAATGAAATAAAATATAAAATAAAACATTTCACAGCAAATTAGTTATTTAATTTGTGTATTAAATCAAAAGAATATTTTCTTTCGAATAACATTGCTTTGTAATAGCGATGTCTACTTTATTCTATAGGTAAAATCATTTTATAGAACAAAAATTGATTGACTCTTTAGGTGGTCCGTAAAATAAACACACATAGTAAGATATAAAATCGGGGATTGTTAAGAATAGTTTGAATATGATAATTTTATACAATATAATTTATTTGATTATAAATTTGTATTTTTTTTATGTCAACGGTTAAAAGTTTTTTTTATATAGAATAAGGGTGACAAGCGAGCACACAGTCCACCTGATGGTAAGTGGTTACTGTTGCCCATAGACATCAACATCTATCTTCGTTTGCGAATTTAAATGCAGATGCGTTGTCAGCTGTGAGGACTAAGATAGAATGCCTCTTTTCGAGTAAAAAGGGTCTCCGGTTCTCTACACTCACCATACGAAACACAGCAGCATTAAGCTGCTATTTTACGCCGGTATTCTGTGAGAGCGTGGTCCTTCCCTGGTCGAGCCGAACCATTCGTGCTACAACTATACTATTAATATAGCTGCAGCATGGCTCTACCACATAAAAATTATGTTACCGATCTTTAAAGCACCGTGCACAGAGGAGACCGAGATAATACAAAACACTTCATATTGCACCAGCTGTTTCGCGCGGTATCACCCGCGTATATCACGCCCTGAGCCAGTTCCTCTCGGTCCTCATCGGGTGACTAGGCATCGTTCGCGCGCCGAGCCGAGTGGTGAATAGTAGAAGAATATTTAAATTTTTCATTACCTCTTAATTTATGCGTCCAAATAGCATGCTATAAAAAGCAAAGTTTATCTTCATAAAATTGTCTTGATGATGTAGTAACTTTCTTTCATAAGGATTAATATGCCATACCTAATAATAACGCTCATAAATCACTTTTTAATTTTCAATATTTTTGTCACAAAATACCTCATTGTGGCTTATGTATAAGAAATAGGTCTATGGTATCTCATATAAGGAGCAGATTATATTTTACGAAGTTTGGTTTGCAACTTACTCTATTATCTATTTTAGCATTTTTATTCTCACACATTTTTTTGTAATGATTAATAGGTAATTTATGTTTGTTCTGTTACCCCCTAATATGATTCCGTATCGTTACCATGAGTAAGCTTAGGCATAGTACGCAGATAAATCTGTCTCTGTATTCGTGCTGCATTTCAATTCAAAAAGGGCGTAAGTGAACTTTGTTAATTTAGATTTTACTTATTCGATATGAGCTTTCCAATTAAGATGAATGTCAATTTTGATACCTAGTTATTTAAACGTATTTACACCCTCTAATTAATTATCAAAATTTACATTGATATCTTAAGGTGGTTTATTATAAGATCAGAACTGAATGGTTTTGGTTTTATTGTAGTTTATTACCTCATGATCAATTTATTTTAGCTTTTCTTCCATTACTTTTTCTGTTACAAAATTGTATTAGTTTGGTTTTGCTGATATTGTGGAAGATATTATGTTTATTCAATTATTATTTTTAAAGAATTATTTATGTCATTTACTATTTTTCTTATATCATTTTTTGGTACATGTTGTCAATAGCACATCTGCAAATAAAGTTATTAAAACATATATAATTTCATTAATAAACTATGAAAATAAAAGTGGACCATGTACACTTCCCTGCGGCACACCATATCTGTTTTTTTGATATGGTAATTATTTTGATGCTACTCGAGTTCCTTATTATCATTTAAATTTAAATTTCTACACTTTATTTTCGATCATTAACATGTTATTCCATCCAATTTATTGCCGTCTTCGAATATCTAAGTTGTTGAGTTTGTTAAGTAGAAATTTGTGTGAAACGTATGTAAATAAAACTGAACTGTGGGTTGTGTGAGATTGACAAAGCATCTGCATTACGATTCTTAATCTGGGATAGATGTGGGCGTCTGTGGTACAGAGCGTCCACTTATCCTCAGGTTGACTGTTGCTCATTTGTAACTTTTCTAAAAAATATTACCGCGAGATATTATGGGATCTTTTTCGTTAAATAATAATCATGAAAATTTATATTACTGTCACTATTTAATATTATTAATAATACTTATTAAGATTTTTTCATATCACTCGACGTAATTGGGTTGTTTTCTTTTGTACGATTTCTATTTGTCTTAATATAGTTGTAGTAGTAAAAACTACTAAACATCCACGTGAATGCGCTTGTCCCAGTAATAAGTAACATTTTTATAACTGTCGGATATCCACAGTCAAAAAATAAACTGATTATATTTTGAAAACTTATCAATGCGAATTGAACCTGAAAAGAGAAAGAAGCACTGATTTAAAATAAAAAAATATATTAGTGAATATAGACTCCCATAAACGTCCATACGCCGGCCTTATTTCTCCCTATGCAATCTCCTAAATTTCTTGAACTTTGTGATAGACGAACTTTATATGTTCTAGGATTTTATTTTTAAAGCGTATACTTACATGTTTTATTTAATGGATGTATATCACCTTTTTATTTTGTTTTTTAATGAATAATAAAAAGCCGTTAACTGGTAAATTGGAGATTTTTTTTTTTATAGGATAGGGTGACAAACGAGCACACAGTCCACCTGATGGTAAGTGGTTGCTGCGACCCATAGACATCTACACCTATCTTCAATAAAGAATCAAAATGCAGATGCGTTGTCACCCGTGAGGACTAAGATGGAATGCCTCTTTTCCAGTAAAAAGGTTCTCCGGTTCTCTACACTCACCATACGAAACACAGCAGTGTTAATCTGCTATTTTACGCTGGTATTCTGTGAGAGCGTGGTCCTTCCCCGGTCGAGCCGACCCATTCGTGCTACAACTATACTACTAATATAGCTGCAGCATGGCTCTACCACGTAATTTGCGTCGCCCATTTATTGTCACATATAATATTGTAAAGATGAGACAATTTAAGAAAAGAATATCTTCACCTTTAGTTACAAATAATTTACAATGACAAGTGCATGCCACAATAAACTTTTAAACCGGGTACTTTTTACCACACATCTAAGATATATTTTATTATACACTAATAAAATTAAGCTTGTAAGTATTGTCAGGTGAAAAATTATAAAAAATTTGATGTCATCATCGTTACCACCATCATCACCATCATTATAGCCCATCACCACTCGCAAGTCCACTGCTGAGCACTGGCCTCAAGCAATGTGACAAAGCATCATGCAACTGAGCCACATTTATCCATTCTTCCAGCATATCTTACCAGGTCGTAATTCCACTAGTGAGGCGGTTGCCGTACACAACGCTTACAAATATGGGACTGCAACCCGAGAAACTTTATTTCCCATTGGCTGTCGGTTTTTCGAGCTATATAGCCGGCTCATTACCATTTCAGCTTACTAATCTGTTGAACTTTGTCAGTCACTCTGGTTCTAATGTGAAAAGCATAAGCTCCAAGCATAGCTCTCTCCTTAGCTCGCTGAGCAACCTTGGGCTTCCACATACGGCCAGTGGTGAAGGACCACGTCTCAGATCTATATGTCACCACTGTCGTACACCTCAATACAGTTGGATAGATTTTATTCTCGGATAGCCATTATAGCCTTCACATTTTACAAACACACCGATATACTGACACTTTACGAACAATTTGCATGTACACGGCAGCATAATAATTAGTAATAAAAAGTAAATACGTACTATTTGCATTATAGTGAGATATCGCTTCCACCACAGGTATTTTTTATATTTTGGTCCTAAGCCGGATATAAAGTAATATGTGTACATAACAATGTGTATAAAAGAATTAATCCAACCAACAAATATTGCTTGGCCTCCTGTAAAACATAAGGAAATCATTACTAAACATAACTGGTGACTTATTATACGATATACATAGCATGACATAACATTAACTTTCTCGCCTGTCACCCAAAGGAGAAGGCCAAGATTACAGACTTGCATTTAACACACCTCTCTCGCTTATTTCACATCCATATATCTAATACTGAAAAATCTGCTGGCATCATTTTTTGTACGTGGTAGAGCCATGCTGCAGCAATATTTATTGTATAGTTGTAGCACGAAGAGACCGGCTCGACCGGGGGAGGACCACGCTCTCACAGAATACCATCGTAAACTAGCCGCTTAATGCTGCTGTTTCGTATGGTGAGTGTAGAGAAACGGAGACCCTTTTTACTAGAAAAAAAGCATTCCATCTTAGTCCTCGCGGCTGACAACGCATCTGCATTTTGATTCTTTATTAAAGAAAGATGTAGATGTCTATGGGTCACAGCAACCACTTACCATCAGGTGGACTGTGTGCTCGTCTTTCACCCATCCTATTAAAAAAGTAGGCTTTAATAGGCTCTACTGGATGGATGGACGATATCATTATCATGTAAGAGGCCTATGTTCTACTGCTGCACATAGGCCTCTTACATAAAGTACGTAGGGGGTATTTTGCCATATTTGCCACGCTTGGCAGGTAATTTAGCAACCGCAGTTTTTATAATTTTGAGTTGTTAGCAGGAAGATGCTGCTGCCTATCTGCTGTTTCAGTTTCCCACTATTGCGTCTTACTACACCCACGGGACGATATGAGGTAGTGGATATTCTTACACTGCCACTACCGTTACCGTTACACCCTATTAAAGTCCACTGCTGAATATAGGCCTCTCCCTAATAATAGAGATTGCCTCATAGGGGTAATTTTGCCATAGCTGCCACGTTTCGCAAACGGGTTGGCAACGGCAGTTTTTATTTTTAGTCCTAATAAGGAAGACGTTGATGCCCATCTCCTGATTCGATTTCTTTTGTTGTCTCTTACGACACCCACGGGATGATATGGGGATATTCTTACACCACCACTACACGGTAAATGATATCCTACCTGGATAAAATTTGACAGCTATCCAGCCTGCTAACGCCATTGCTGTATGATGATATAGATGCAAGAATGATATTTGTCTATTAGATTTCCTTAAAACGAAGAATACTGTATCGAATAGCTCTGTTAATTTTGCAATGTAATACCACCAAACTGCTGACACAATCTGAAATAGAAAACATTTTTATTTACTCAAAATCTGGACCCGTAAGGTAGTGCTGTAGTCGACTAATTAATTTTTTTAATTTACACTGTAAAACATCCGGATGGAATTTGTAGTGAAAATCATCGTGCTACGTAATTAGAGTGACAAAACAACTTCTGACATTTTGCTGCTAATAAAATTTTCTTGCTGAAAAATATTTAAAAGAGTGTATTCCAAAGCTTTGACGTTTAAAAAACAAAGTTAAGGCCAATAGAATAAAAATGACTTGATGTATTATTATTAATTATAACAATAATTTAACTTTATTTTTATTTTTACTTGAATTTTAAATGTAGAGACACGATGCAGCTATAATATGGTTGTAGCACGAACGGGCCGGCTCGATCGGTTAAGGACCACGCTATCACAGAACACTAGTGTGAAATAGCAGCTCAATGCTTATGTGTATCGTATGGTGAATGTGAGATGAGGCATTACATCTTAGTCCTCAGGGGTGACAAAGCATTCAGTATTTTGACCCTTAATCGGGGTTAGATGTAGATGTCTATGGGCCACAGCATCCACTTACCGTCAGATGGACTGTGAGCTTATATGTCACCCTTTTTCTATAAAAATATGTTGCAACGTTGTTTGAGAAATATTTTACCGACATTTACAATCTTAATTACAAATTCACTGAATAATATCCCTATGGTCACCACGAGTCATTATTTAAACAAAATGTAAATACCTGAACAAAGGAATTCACATTTCATTAAATATTGTCAGAATATAATTTAAAATAACCAATAGACAATAATTTTCGAAACTAATATTTTAGATGAAATGTAATTTTTTTAATGTAAATTGTAAATAAATTTCTCCACTAAAATCTGTTTGGTTTCACGGGTTTGTTCGACAACAGACGCCGGTAGTTCTTTAACATAATATTTTTGTGCATGAAAGAACTTAAAAGATGCTTTAGAAATTTTTAGTGACCTTGCCAAGACTTTCGACTTTGTTCACCATTTGTTAATCAGTGAGCAGCTTTATGGTGTAAACAACATAACGCATATTTATCTTCTTTTTAATTAAAAGAACACAAACAGTTGTTTTCAATGGCAGTAGTTCTACTAGATCAATATTGAGCATATAATATTGATCATTATCGATGATGCTTTAAAGTCGCTCTCACGTAAGGCGAAAAAATATATAAATAACACGCTGACCTTGATTTTTTTTGAAGAATTATTGCACCAAAACCTACCCTTAGAGCATTAAGATCACTTGAGCTATGGACGTTATGACAAAAAAAATTGAAGTCCATGAAAAACATTAGGACAGTAGCCTGCGAAAGAAAGATATATTCTTAGTTAATAAATTAATAGCACTGAACTAAAAAAATCTAAATATTTGTACCTCACCTCGTAAAAAATATATGTACTTAATATAATATGAAATAAATTATAAACTTTCAAGACATTTTGTAATGCAAATGGTTTTTTATTTTCCATTAACGATGGTCCGATTGTGGTGCAAAAATAATTGTAAAAAACTAGGATCGCAGTAAGAAATAGAGGGCTTGAAACCAAAAACCAGTTTTTTGAAAGTGGATCTGAAAATAAATAAAATCACGTTTAGAGTTTTTTTTATATGTAATATAAGAGACAACGAACTAAAAGTCCATCGGATGATAAGCGGCTACTACAGAGATACCGGCAACCAACTTCGATAAAGAACAACAGATAAGTTGTCACCCTTGCAATCCGAAATGTAACGAACTACTCAAATCCATACATATATGCAAATGCACACATATAAGCATCCATATACCAACACACAATAAACGTATATATGCGTACAAACAACATCCTATAAGTTTATAAACCCTGGTACAAACGATATCATCATTTATATTTTGTATGGTGTGTAAAACCTCATGCAATAAGCCTGGGCATCACTTTATCAATAATCTGTAATCTTGAGGCTACAATTTGATCTGTACATATTTAAAAAAAAGATTAAAGTTATTTTTATCGTCTCGTCACCTCCTTGCAATCAGTAGACTTTTTCCTTCCTAGGAAAATTTGCCGTAATTGCAATATCAGGCGTCTCAAACTTTGTCCATGCGTTGTATTAGTTTTAAATATTTAATGGTATACTAATTATAAATATGAATTATATTGTGAAGTTCTGGTTTAGGAATAAAAATAATTGGATGTCACAGAATAATAGTTTTATTACTATATAGAATAAGTTACAACAATGAGATACCCACGGCTAGGTTGTGGTTTCGGGTCTACGGCTCACTCAGGTCAAGTCAGGCGTGTAGGTATCCATATTTTGCTGTTGGTAGAGGTGGTACCGTCTTTGAGTGGTTTCTTCGTTGGTAGCAATCTGGCTTAGATGGTCTATGCCGTAGAGTATGGGACGGGTGGTCAACCCTTGCTGCAATTGCAAGCGCTCAGTCCTGGTTCAGCACCCAAACAATGCCCTAAGCGAAAACTTACCCCTAGAAAAGTGATGGTCACTGTTTGGTGGTCTAACGCTGGTGTGATTCATCACAGCTTCTTATCAAACTGGATGAGCATTACTGTAGATGTGTACTGTGCAGAACTGAACACAATGATGGAGAAGCTCGCACGTCTCTAACCAGCTTTGGTTAATCGCTCGTACCCGCTGGTCCTGCACGACAACGAGTGACCTCATACTGCACAGCGGACGGTCTCTAAGTTACAAGAGCTGTGTTGGAAGCTCTCCGTCATCCACCGTACTCAACAGACCTTGCGGCTAGAGACTTCTACTTTTCCCAGAAATTGGATAACTTTCTGGCGGATTTTTAAATACACGAGAGGCAGTACGAAATGGCTTTAAAGAATTTGTTGCCTCTCGTCCAGCTGATTTCTTCAAGAAGGGCACCAATAATGCATCAATTGTATGAGTGATTTAGAAGTAAGAAATATAGAAAAAATTACGTTAACTTATTTCATAAAAAACAGCAATTTCATAGGTAAAGACCTAATATAATATAATTATTTATTTGATCGAAATAAAGACACTGCTTTAAAGTTTAAATACTATGCACTACGTGTGTAAACCCTGCATCTTAGAAATAAGTTACATCTGAGATGTAAAGTAACTGCTTACCAGCTGCATCCTCAACTAGGTATCCATAACCCTGCCATATCCCTTTTAATATTACCGACATTTTTACAAGCACACAAACTTCTCTACTACATATAATTAAATTAGAAATCGCAAATGATTAGTTATATAGTTAGAGTTTCTCCCAGAAAAATAATTCAGCATGAACGTCATCGAAGCTTATTGGGAATACGAATACTCGTAATTTAATGTTTTAATCTGATTATATATGATTTTTTTTACTTTATTGCAATTTCAAATTTGAATATATGAATTATTGATAGCCAGTTGGTGTTCTTTATACAAAAAAGTTCATTTACGCGCTGACCTATAAAATTTTTCTTTAACATTGTGTCAGATTATACTATACTAATTGATATTCCGTGTGCATTTTAATTATATTCATATTCGATTGCCACGTTGTTCTAGTGGTCGTAAAAGCGACTGCTGATAATGTGGTCTCGGGTTCAAGTCCCGGGTTGGACTCAAATCAGTTATTAGGTTTTTCTGTCTAAAAATACTCAGTTGTAGCCCGGAGTCGTTAAATTGGCGGTGATTCACCCCAGTGCCTCGGAAAGTATGTAAAACCGTTAGTCCTGCGCCTGATCTTTCTCCAATCACACGATTGGATTTCCATCCCATAGAAATTATGAGAATGAGGGAATAGAGAGTGCACCTGTGTTTGCGCACACTCTCGAGCACTGATATGTAGGGGCATCCACTACCCAGAATATCCACTACTATCATTCCGTGTAAGAATATCCACTACACCATATCATTCCGCGGTTGTCGTAGGAGGCCTCCAGAGGGAAACTGAACCAGAAGATGGGTAGCAGAATCTTCCTGATAACAGTTCAATAAAAAACTAGGGTTACCCCGTAACCCGATAACCCGCTTACAAAGCGTTTCAACTAAAACACACATCCCCCTACGAGGCTATCTACGTATATAAGATATACTCGTATACATAAAATATAATTTATATTTTTATGATAAGACTAGCGGATCGCTTCGCACGGGTGATTTCTGGATCTCGACGATAGCGGCACCTACCGGGTCCAAATGTGAATCTTAAACTAGGGACCCATTCACACACAGGAAAAAAATTATCAAAACCGGTCAAGCTATTTTTAAGTTTTAGCGAGACTAACGGACAGCAATTGATTTTTGGTTATAAAGATTATTATATAACCGGCCAAGTGCGAGTCGGACTCGCACATGAAGGGTTCCGTACCATCATAAAACATGTTTCTAGTGGTGGATTTATTTTTATTTTTATTATTTGTTGTTAAAGCGGCAACAGAAATACACACTCTGTGAAAATTTCAACTGTATACCTATTACGGATCATGAGATACAGCCCGCTGACAGACAGAAAGGACGGACGGACGGACAGACAGCGGAGGCTTAGTAAAAGGGGCCCCTTGGTTACCCTTCGAGCACGGAACCCTAAAAAAGGATATTTACCGTGTAGTGGTGGTGTAAGAATATCCACCATTCTATTACATGGGTGTCGTAAGAGGTGACAGAGTGAAGGAAACTGAACCAGGAGATGGGATGGATATCTTTCTGATGAAAGCTTTCCAAGCGTAGCAACTATAGAAAATTTCCCCCTTGTGAAGCAATCTATGGGGAAGGCCTATGTTCAGCAGTGGACTTTTAATAGGCTGTAATGGTATGGTATGAGAACGGTATACTATGATAGTGTCAAAGGAGCTAACCGTATGATGGTTAAATAAAAAAGTAATTTACTCGTAATACTGCCGGGCTTCTCCCCTGGATCTCTGCGCTAACAGACGTTATTTATAATTCATATTTTAATATAATTATTATAAATATTTATGAACCTCTAACTTTAAACTTGATGGCCCACCCAAACCGATTTTCGTGTCTGAGAGTTTGACAATTAAGGCGAAGAGACTCTTCTTTTTGGCCAGAGAATTCGCTAAGATTAATGCCTTTAAATATTGCTGGACATCAAGAGGCAGAATATATCTTCGGAGGGCGGATGGAGCTTGGAAATTTGCATGATAAATTACTTACACTTCATAATCTAGTACACAAATTGCACACTTGCACTTTACTTTTACAGTCAAGATTAAAAAATATTAGATACTCCAGTAATATGTTAAAATCTTTGGTTAATATGCCCGGACATCTATGTAATTTTAATGTACAATACAACAGACTATTTTAATTTGGAATGGATGATAACTCTTTTATCACAGCCGAAGTTGATATCTCAAATAGGATAGAATGTCTTACACTAAGTGATCTAAACAGCCTTAAACTTTTAAATTCGGATATAAACAGTAAACACACACTTTCAATTCTTACATTGAATATACGAAGCATTAATTGTAACTTTGACCTATTTATAGTATTTATATCTAGTCTAGACATGTCCATAGATGTATTTGTATTGACAGAATGCTGGACTAGTGCAAGTAATCCAACACCGAGTCTCAATAATTATAACATTTTCTGGACGCAAAAATATCTAAACCAGAATGATGGGGTGGTTGTATACGTCCGAGAAGAAATTAAAGCATCCAACTATGGGCCAACCTTTAACGATGGAAACTGTCTCATTATAAAAATCTCGCCAGATTAAACAATCATATGCTTATACCGTCCGCCTAGTTTTCGTAATGCTAGTAAATATTTAGAATCTATTGACACGGTTTTAGCTAGTATTTCAACTAAAAATGTAATATTTACTGGTTATATTAATTTAGTCATTCTATCATGTAACTTATCAGCATCCTCACAAAGTTATTTAAATATTATAGCTATGCACGGTTTAAGACAAGGCATTGATCGTCCAACTAGAGTCAATACTTGCATAGATCATTTCATGGGCAAAAGTTGTAGCACTTGGAAAACTATAGTTTTTGAGCAGCAAATAACTGATCATTCACCCATAATGCTTTATATAAACAATGCTGGACTTAGTAATAAATAAAATAATATAAAATAAAATAAAAAATTAAATACATAAAATATAGGAAAGAATATTATAAAAATAAATTAATAAAAAGTCAGGGAATACAAAAGAAACGTGGAAGATAATACAAGAAGTGTGCAATGTCGTTAAGAAACCTTCTAACAATTTACTAAATATAAGCCAAAACCCTGGACAGTCGCTGAATGAAATAAATTCATATTTCACCTCTGTCGGTGAAATACTTGCAAAAAATACCCTACAGAAGATGAATACTTCTCATCGTGAACTTGCATTATTGGGAAATACAGAAAACCCACCAGTTGGCTCTATGTCCCTTACACCGACTGATCCGTTGGAGGTCAGGAATATGGTCCTCGGACTCAAATTACATAGTGCTCCTGGTTGGGATAATATTACAGCTAAATTACTTAAGAAATTTATAATATACCACGCTGATTCTAATAACACAGTTAAACACATACCGGGTGTTTGTGAAACGCTCCCGAAAACGAAGACAGATGATAGTACTAAGGATACCTATGATGATGGGTCACAAAGAAATTCGATCCCGAGGAAAAAAAAACATCTTTTGACAACGTTTTATTAACTTTATTCACGCTCCATCATGTTAGTACAGTTAAATGAAACGATATTTCATTTAAAAAATCATGAAAATACTTAAACATAAAACCAAACGTACTTTTACTTGGCTTTTGAATAGAATAGAAGTTCTCATCACATCTCATTGCTAAGGCATAATGTATATAGTTAAGACCCTGAATTAAGAATGTAAAATATTTTTTTCTTTTTAGTTTTTGAAGTCAGCTTTTACTATATATTAAAGGTTATTTTTTTACTGCTAAGAAATATCACGATCTCAATGTCGTCTAAAAATTTCGTGCCTTAGTGTGCAATCCTTAGGGGTGGAGTTCTTTCTCAAAAGTCTTATGGGACAAACCCTTTAGTATAACCCATTTAATAAAAAAAGAATTATTAAAATAGGTTCAGCGGTGGACTTGTGTGAGCTGCAATCATAATGAATGATGATAATTGCTTTACAGAGTAGGTATAATACATCGGTTCAAATGTTACTTGAGGTTTTTTGAAATTCTATAACAAATTAGGTTTTAGTTAGCTTACTGCCGCTAAATATTATATAAACATAAGTAACCACCATCATTACAGTCTATAAAAAATCTGCTGAACGTAGCCCTCCCCCACAGATTGACTAGGTATATATTAGGATATTTACTATAGTTGCCACCCTAGCAGGCGGGTTAACAACCCCAAATTAGTTATAACAATTTTTTTATAGGATAAGACACTACATCTATCCTCAACTACGAATTATAATGCAGATGCGTTGTCAGCCATGAGGACTAAGATGAAATGCCTTGTTTCCAGTAAAAGGGGTCTCCACTTCTCTACACTCACCATACGAAACACAGTAGTGTTAAGCTGCTATTTTACGCTGGTATTCTGTGAGAACGTGGTCCCGGTCGAGCTGATCCATTCGTGCTACAACTATACTACTAATATATTAAGTTGTAATCAGGAGTTTTTTTTTGAACTGTTATCACGAATATGGTGCTGCCAATCTCCTAGTTCACATTCCCCTATCGCCGCTTATCACACCCACAGGACGATATGGGGTGGTGGATATTCTTACACCGCCAGTACATGGTATAATTATTATATTTATACGTTACAGGAGTGATTTCGTGAAAAGTAACGGAAGTGTGTTACGGGATGCCGGGGAAGCGCGCGCTATTTGATTTGATCAACGAGCGCGCGCGGTGGTAGAGTTGGCTGTCAGATGGTACCAAAGTAGTAGTAGGATAGCTACTCGCGCGTTTTTAATGCCAACATATCGAGTCGGAAAGTTTTATAAGTTACTATCTGGTTCCCGGCGCATTGCTGCCGCAGAAGAAATAATTGTGGAATTATACGTGGTAGAGCCATGCTGCAGCTATATTAGTAGTATATAGTTGTAGCACGAATGGGTCGGCTCGACCGGGGAAGGACCACGCTCTCACAGAATACCAGCTTAAAATGGCAGCTTAACACTGCTGTGTTTCGTATGGTGAGTGTAGAGAACCGGAGTCCCTTTTTACTGGAAAGGAGGCATTCCATGTTAGTCCTCACGGGTGACAACGCATCTGCATTTTGATTCTTAATTGAGGATAGATGTAGATGACTATGGGTCACAGCAACCACTTACCATCAGGTGGACTGTGTGCTCGTTTGTCACCCTATCCTATAAAAAAAAATTTGGAAGAGTGTATAACTTTCTAATAAATTTTCAGTACTATAAGCGCACCACCTATTGTAAGTTAATTGTACTATGCCTATAACCTTCGCGCAAGTGCAAGGAATAAGTTGATAAAGTTTTACCGCAACCTAATTAACGAAATGGTAGCCCATAAAATACGAATAAACAAACATACATTTTTATATATTAGATAAATTAGGATGTAAAGGGATTTGTTGGATGTTATGTTTATTTTACTCTGATTAGACTATTTAACTTAAATTTGCTATTGGATTTCGTATTGTAATCTAATTAGACTGACTAAAATAAGTTTAAAGAGAATTTTGAATGTAGTTAGAATTTTTGTATATTTACGTAAGATTTGTGTGAGCTATGAGATTTTTAGTATGTAGAGATATTTCAATAATTTTAGTCTCAAAATATAGGTTTAGGTCTAGAACTAATATTTCAATTAAAATTATGAAAATCAGATAACCCGTTTTTCTAAACGAAAATGAGCAAAATTGTATAAGAGAAATGTGAAAACCAGTATTATTTAAAGTTTATGTTCTAGAACCTTTTTAGTTATTGTAGCAATATAAAATATTGTTGTTTTATATAAGAAAGGGAAGACCTGTGATAAAAAATAATAATATTTAGAGGTACAATTGTATTTATCGTAAGTTTAATTGTCTCCGCTCTCCGCCAAATTGAACAAAAATAACTGTCTTCATTAAAAAAAATGCATTACTCCTAGTGTTAATTAAATAAATTATAATTTTCATTAAAAAGAATTATTCTTCGTTATGAAAAATCATTTAAAATAATACCTGAATATTTTTTTTCAGGATATAATGTTAATGTTGCTTATTATCAAGGTGAGATGTCAGATGTTACACGTCATATGCGACTACTGTAAGGCTCGCTCGTTTTTATTTTATTTTCATGTCACTGTTTACCAGGAAATCTGTTTTTGTGCTCCTCAACATAACGTATAAAATTAAACTATGGCAATATCCTATTTACATAAGTCCTAAAGCTGTGTACAGGCTTCCTCTCATTTCTGAAAGTATTGAGAGTCTGCTGTGCTGCCACAATGTCTGTTGGCAGACTCCACATATCCTCTAAATATTTACAATATCGCAGATATGCAGGTTTTCTCACGATGTTGCTCACGGTCGTGTTGAATTACCGTACAATCGGACCATGAGGGTGAGGGAATAGAAAGTGCATCTGTGCTTGCACGCTCGTGAACTTTATTTTTCTTTTTTTATAATACTGTCCTGCGCAGATGGCTAGTCTCCGTTGATACTGGCCGCTGTGAACGAATGTCGATCTGGAGGACATTATCATTGTACTAACGTGACATTTACGAGTGGCGGAAATTTTAAATAAAAAAACACATTAACATATTTTTTTTCAATAACCTTTATTAACAATCGATTATACTGCTTATAAAAAATGCATTTCGAGTTTATTGTCAATTAAAAATGTTTGTTTCGGATTCCGTGATAAGTTTTTATAAACAGTCTCTTTAATAATATTTCCATTGAGCCTTTACATACATACAAAATATACATAAAACGTTTAATTTCGTTTTCCTTATTACAAAATATGCAAAATATCACATTCGAAAATTCACAAAATTTGTATGTACAGAAGTGAGTATGTAAATTATACCTAGGTAGAAGTCATAATTATAGTTACTTGATATGTTATGAAAATTTACATGTTAACAAAATGTATTTTAGATATAAATTTTATTAAAATATAATTATATATAAACGGATTTATTTAAAGGTCTAGCTTTATTAAAATTGTACAAAACTTAACATTTAATTAATTATAATAAGTACGTTTTTGCAAATTTACTTTCGGTGGAACATGAGTCTTCACTACTAAAATAAGTTACATTTAACTGCAGTAAACATAACAATTTTAGCATACATCACATTTCTTCTGTCACCATCATAAATTTTACTGCCATACAAAGTAATAATAATGTGGATTTCAATGAACTAGGGGAAAACTATTCAAATTTAAGTTGTACTTTATTTTCACTTACATTAATATTACCCTAAAGTCTAATGGTAATTTACTATATAACATCACATTAAAAATAAAGTTAAATTAATTGAGCGTTTTAAGTCGAAAATTCGCTAGCATTCTTTCGCTTTGCCATTAGCAATGATTTGACTCGATTTGCTTTGAATTTTTTCTACTCCTTTGGTGTTGTCGGTCTCAATCATGACATAGCTTCGGTAATAGAAATTACCAAACATGTACAAGAAGAGAGCGGCGTTGAGGGCTAGTAAAAAGTTGATGAACTTAGGGTAGTTGCAGTCACAGAACATCACACTGAAGTTGTGATAGAACACGATGACGAACTGGACCTGTTAAGATAAAATTTAGCTGATATTAATATTGCCAATATAATCACCACATTGTGAGTCAGACCAGTTAAATTCGCAGATAACTATAAAACTGAAGTACACACAAACTTACCGTCCACCTGGTGGTGTGTGGTCACTGCAGTCCATGGACGCCTGTGGCCAACTTCAAACAAAGAAGGCGAAAGATGCGTTGTCACCTTTGACGACTGAGTTGGAATGTCTCACAGCCTGAAGTTATTTGACTGGCTCTCTATAGATTCTATTCTATTCTATAATATTTGGCGTCTGAAGTGCGTATGAGGGTGGTACCTACCCTGACGGACTCCTACGCAAAACAACAATCCTACCAACTAGTAAAAGACTAATAATTTTGAGCATGTTTAAATTTATGATTTTTTTATTTCCCGTACTTTTCATTTATATTTATTTTTATAGAATAAGGTTCATAAACGAGCACACAGTCCACCTGATGGTAAGTGTAATTGAGAATCAAAATGCAGATGCGTTGTCACCCCCGAGGACTAAGATGGAATGCCTCGTTTCCAGTAAAAAGGGTCTCCGGTTCTCTACACTCACCATACGAAACACAGCACCATTAAGCTATTTTACGCTGGTATTCTGTGAAAGCGTGGTCCCACCCCGGTTGAGTCGACCCATTCATGCTACAACCATAATATAGCTGCAGCGTGGCTCTACCACGTATACATTATTTATAATTATAGGATGAAAATATTGTCTTGAGAGAGTATCAAAATTTAAATTATATATATATGTGTGTGTGTGTGTGTGTGTGTGTGTGTGTGTGTGTGTGTGTGTGTGTGTGTGTGTGTGTGTGTGTGTGTGTGTGTGTGTGTGTGTGTGTGTGTGTGTGTGTGTGTGTGTGTGTGTGTGCGTGTATTAAATATAGTAGGATAAAAGGCAATCGTATGTTTTTGCTATCCATCAGATTATAATTTGGGTGTCTTGTCTGTATGTCTCAAGGTAAAAGTGAATGAGCTTTTGTATTGCTAGGCCAATGCGCATTAATGTCATATTCATCATGAGTTAACATTGGTTGGGATAGAAGACAAGCTGGCTTATTTTTCCTAAATTATAAATTTTAACATCATTTTAAAATAAACAAGAACTTAAGTTACTCACAAGTTGCATGCTGGTAAGGTGTTTTTTCCACCACAGGTATTTTTGATACTGTGGACCAAGGCCTGAGATCAGATAGTAAGTGTACATGACCACGTGGATGAAGGAGTTGATCACGCCCAAGAGAGTCCCGTGACCACCTTAAAAAGTTAATGATTATAGAAACACTAAGAAACGAAATATTTATTGAAAATTTTGCTTCCCCTCCGGTTACTTTTTTATTTTATTTTTATTTTCAATACATTCGCAGAACTTTCTAATTTTTAATTCATGGTGTGACGGCGCATTATTATTATTAATAAATAATAATTAAATTCAATATATAAATATTTAAAAATGTCATAGATATAATATTTTGAACAATTAAAATGCATTAACAAGCATAAACTTCAAATACATTAATTTCGAACATGAAATATTATAATATAGTAAAATCTTAATATTGTCTCCAAAACCTTTAAATTTATTAACACTGCTTAAAATATTCAAAATATATTAAATAATAGAAATACAAGTCGATTATATTAGCTCACGGAGGGCTTTTTATGGCCAGTTCGACGTGTTGCCTAAACCGTGTGACGTACATTCACTGTGGCTGGATTTGATCATATTCTCTATGGCGCTTACACGCATTGACATGCGCGACTTCGGTCGATGTTTGTGCTTACGCACTACCAAGGGGCCAAGCCCTCTTTTACTGGTTTGCCAGTTATTTTGCTGTGGACTACGGTCCAGTTCCCAATTTAACGTCCCTCTTGGGGGGGAGCGTGTTGGTTGGTTGGCGCTCACCGTACCCGGCACTGGCCTGTGTGGGGCCGTGTGCCTCCCTCACATTTTTTAAATGTAGGAGAGCGAAGCCCTTGCATGGGGTATTTTTATGTAAATATTGTGAGCCATTTGTAAGTGGGAAGGGATTAATTAATAAGGAATTGACTGACGTGAACTTGATAAAAGTGGAGTAGGGACGATTTAACGTTCTTAACCTTTTTGAGCCCTTTCTTCGTGAACGGGGTTCTTTAGCTTAAAATAATTATAGGTCACTACCAACAGCTTTCGATTGCTCTAGTGAATATTCATTCTTCCAATAGACACCTAAAAGAACTAAGTTACTAAACAAACACAACGTAAATAAGTTCGAACTAAGACGATCACGCCATAAATTTATTAAACGGCCAATAACTAGACCTTTAGAAAGATCCTTGAGAAAGATCAATATATGTTTATTATCCTGGATACATAATTTTTTTATAGACGCTACATATATATATATATATATATATATATATATATATATATATATATATATATATATATATATATATATATATATATATATATATATATATATATATATATAAATGAGCATTACCATAGCAAGACCAAACAAAAAGAGAAAAACAAAAGAAGAAGCAAGGGCATTGAAAACAAGTTATGAAATTATTATTTTTTTGACTGGTTAATAAGCTGAACATACCTGGTAGGAATTTGACACCAATCCAAGCGCAAATTGGCATCATTGTGTGATGGTAAAGATGAAGAAATGATATTTGTTTATTCTTCTTCCTGAGTACGAAGAATATTGTGTCAAACAACTCGATGACCTTCGCGAAGAAGTACCACCAGACTGCTCCCGCCATCTAGAAGATTAAAATAAAAATATAAATCTATTTTCTACCCTTAGATTTAGAATTAAATTAAAGTTAGAACTTAAAGTTAGAATTGGTAGGTGTTAGGACTTATTTTCTGTCTAGGAGCCTATCTGGGTGGGAATAAACCTCTTACCTTAAATAGCAGTACGTGCACTGCTGCATTCCGGTCTAAAGAGGCCAGTATAATTACAGATTGTGGGGCATTCCACCATAGTCCTCAGAGGTGACAACGCATCAGTAGCCTTCTTTGTTTGAAGTTGCCTGCAGGTGTCCATTTACTGTAGTAGCCACTTATGATCAGACTGACTGTAAGTTCGTTTGTCACTTCAGTTTAATAAAAAAAATATTGATGTTACGTTTGTCAAGGACAAAATCCATTCCATCTTTGTCTTCAAGGCTGGCAAAATCTGTATTTTGATTCTTAATGAAACATGGATATATGACTCTATGGTTTAAAGCGTTCGTTTACAAGGTGAGCTATGTGCTTGTTTGTCTCCCTTACTTATATAAAAAACTTTTCTACGAGTTTTTCACTTACCCTGAATGCCTTAGGGTTATACGAGTAGTCCACCGGTTGACAACTAAAGTTGTAATCGTTCCACCAGCCGGCGGCTAGGCCCTGTTAAATAAATAAGGAGTAAAAATCCACAAATGTAAAATATTATTCCCAAAAAATAAAATTAGATCTTAAAAAAATAAACTTGCTAAATAAAAAATTAATTAAAAAACAGAGTTTGTTTACCATTGACCGGCATTTTTGTTGACATGAGTTTTTATTTTTAATGTTATTTACCAATTTGTTGATTTTACCAGACTTATATGCAAAACAGTGTATAACAATTAAGGAACCGATTAAACATATTTGTGTCAGTTATAAGCAAATTTCAAAATCGAATAAAAACCTACAAAAAAATAAACAAACAAAATTGTTTATTTCTCATGAAATATTTAATGTAAAGAAATTAAAAATTCAGTACAACAAGAGTAACTGACATAGCCCAGGGGATAAGTTGAAGTGACAATAGGCCGGCCATATAGCTCGAAAAACCGACAACCGATGGGGAAAAAAGTACCGAGCATCGGCCTCATATTAACAAGCACAATGTTAAGCGATCCTGAACTAGATGGAGTGACGATCTGATGAAACACGCAGGCAGTCGATGGATGCAGTTGACTCAGGACCGCACTTTCTGGCGATCTATGGGGAGGCTATATCTAATCTATGTTCAGTAGTGGACTTGTGATGGCCTGTAGTACTAGTAGCAGTAATCGAAAATTATATTTTTTGTAAATATAGTTTTAAAGTTGGTATTATTTTATAAACTGAGATTTTTCATTGTAATAACTTTAGCAATTTGTCAATTAAACTTTACATAAACAGTGTTATTTTAAATTCACTAACGAACTTGGAAAGAGTTGGAGACGTGCATACATTTGGCGAATATGAGAAAGGTCTTAAAGATCTCATGGATTCCGAGAAACTAGTGGCGGAAAGCAAAGTCAAAATCGTCTCGTATCCAAGATCCAAGTAAGTGTTAAAAATGGCCAAGGCTAAATAAAAAACACGTCTCACGTATCCAATAGTAAACAGTTTTTTTACAATAATATAAAATAAATAATACTGGCTGGTCCAAAATAAAACAAAATATGTAGGCATCAGGTAAGTATGCTGTTCTTGTTCTTGTTTGAGCAAGTTTTCAAAGCGATCTACGTACGAACTTTTCCTACTTTGTCAGAGAGTGTGAATGTTGGCGATTATATATCGAGATTATAATGCACAGTTTTATATAAAGCTTTCAATAAATAAGATATTTAGAATGTCTAAAGAATATTCATATGTATGTAGTTGTATTATTTATATCACATATATTAAAAATGACACAAAGAGCGAAGTTCGAGTATGTCTAAAGAATATGCATATGTATGTAGTTGTATTATTCATACCAGCTATATTAAAAATGACAAAAAGGGCAAAGTTCGATTTCTTTTTTTATAGGATAAGGGTAAAAAACGAGCACACAGTCCACCTGATGGTAAGTGGTTGCTGTGGCTCATAGACATCTACATCTATCCTCGATTACGAAACAAAATGCAGATACGTTGTCACCCGTGACGACTAAGATGGAATGCCTCTTTTCCGGTGAAAAGGGTCTCCAGTTCTCTACACTCACCATACGAAACACAGCAGTGTTAAGCTGCTATTTTACGCTGGTATTAGATAAAACGATGATTGGGGTTGTCGGCTTTACCGATAAGAGTTGTGATCTTAACGAGTGCCATGTTCTAGAGCAGTTCCTTAAATCATAGTTAGGTACTCGTATATAACGTTCTTCAATTCATTAAATTACGTTCTTTACAAGGTTAAATTGTCAATAAGTTACTCAACGCGATGATGTACCAAGTTACACATTCAATCTATTAATCAATATATTATTTATTGTACACCAATACACATTAAAACGAAATCAAAATGAAATTTATTATATATGGAAGGTACAATAGGCAGTGTTATCGCTCTGCAAGCGATTTCTTCCAGACAATATTTTTGCGCAAAGAACTGTTGTTTGCAACGAGTGGCGAAAAGGGAAGGTGTAAATTAGAAATGCAAATAAAAGAAAAAAAATTGTGATCTACTCTATTTGTTGCATACTATCAAAGACTACTGCTAGGCACAGGCCTTTTCACTCCTTAGAGCATTATGGAGCGTTTATATCGCCACTCTGCTGCAATACTTTTAGCGGAGTTCACCTGCTGTTTAAATATTTAATTCCTTAAATATGCAGGTCACAATGTTTTCTTCACACATCACGCGGTAAATCAGAAATTAAAATGCAACAAACTATTTCATTGGTGCTGGCGGTGATCGAACCCAGGTAGCTCGCGTACTGTGAAACTTACGGGGAGCGGTTAACCTCTAAGTTACTACGGCTTGGGTTATTGTTATTGAATGTAACAATACATTGATAATTAGCAAATGAGATAAATGTTTGAAAACAAAAAAGTCTTCTGTGATAAAGCACGCAGGCTACGTTTATTGTGTCGATACGCAATAATTTTTTATTCAGTTTTTGTGCTTGATGAAAGTACTTTCTAATAAGGGACATAGTTCATTAGTCACACAGTCCTCGGCGGCACGTGCAACTTTCCCGTAGAGGGTTTATTTACTTTTTCTGACGCTTGACAGATGAATTGACGGTCGCAGTTCTAAACATTTTACTGGAAATGAGGCATTCCATCTTAGTCCTCAGGGGTGATAACGCATCTGCATTTTGATTCGTAATCAAAGATAAATGTAGATGTCTATGGGACACAGCAACCACTTACCATCAGGTGGACTGCGTGACTTTATACATAAAATAAACAATTTTATGTATAATGTAGTGCTATTGTTTCACTTTTATATTCAGTCGGGTTATAATTTATTCGACGGATTACTTTTATCTGACCATTGAAAAACCAGCCCTAAAACTGATAATCCAGATTTATACATCTATAGCATTTCACAAAATATTTCCTGGTATGATATGCTAACTGGATATTTCCCATAGTCGACTTTTACGAGCTCACGACACACAGGGTAAAGTAAAATAAAAATAAAATAAATTAACATTAATTTTGTTTTGTTATTTAGGTTATCTACTGCACTGTCTCTTATACTATATCTAACTCTGCTAAGCCTAATGGTTTACTGGGAGAAAATACTCTTTTTTTTACTTATACCGATCTATTATCTACTATCCATCTACTGTCTTTGGCGTTTGGCGTTAAGTCCGCCTTATGTACTTCTTTTTACATAAAAGTGTAAATAAATATAACTTACCTCATAAACCAAAACATGCTCATAAATATTTGGATGACATTGTAAACTATGATAGGCTGCTTCAACGAGTACGGTTTCCTATCTCTCATGTACCGTGGACCCACAGAAGTGCAAAAGTAAAGGTACGTGGCAAGTAGCGTTAGGAGAGGGCCTGGTCCTGACATCAGCCACCAGTTCTCTGTCCGAGGATCTGGAAAAAAGGAATTGTAACATTGTATTCGTTATTCATCATATTATAGTAGTTTATATTGATTTTTTAAAAGAAGACGGTTGATAAACGAGCATACAGCCCAGCTGATGGTAAGTGGATGCTGTGGCCCATAGAAAATTAACTTGCGGACCTTGTGCTTATTTAAAAAGTATAATATTTATATCGGTATTTATAAAAAAAAACAACTTGTCGTTTATAATCAGAGATTGTTAAAAAAATCTTGATATTTGGGATTAACTATATTTTTAATTATAGTCCTCCAATGCTGAACGTATGAGGAAGCTTAAGGTCGTTTAGCAAGCTTTTTAGAAGGCTATGCACGAAGTTTTTCTAGGTAATAAAGATATCAGAAATAAAAACAGAATAAACGCAATACCTCAAAAGATAAGTAAGCTGAATTGGCTATGGGTCGGCCAAATAGCTCGAAGAACCGACAACCTTTTAAGAAGGAAGTGTTCAGAATAGCAGCCTCGTACCGGTAAGCGGAGATGGGGTTGCCTCCCACTACATGGAGTGTTGGTGGTATTACTTGGGACCTATATATATGGTGAAGATAATTTTAGGCATCATTGCTTAAGTTAGCATTAATTTTCGTAGTCGTTTGAGTGCGTGGGAACAATAAATAGCCATTAAAGCCGCAACGATAAAAGGCCATTTGTACTTAGTTAGCGTCTAGGCATTATCTATAAATACTGTCACAACTAGACACTGATGGATCGAATATATGTAATATAGAAATATAGGCTAAGAAATAAACTTGCATGCGTTGCATCACATTTGCATACAGCTGCATGCAGATATAATCATTGCTTTGCTTGGATGTCTAATACATACATTTCATTCAATTACTATAATAGCACAACACGTGCATAATTATTCGTAAACAGTTATGTTTGTACACTAGTATATAGAATAATCTTATAATATTGATTATATTTTAATTATTACAAGCCAATGTGGTGAAGCCCTAGATGATTAATCGCACTGTGTTAGCGTAACAAAGGCCTATTCACTTATTCACTCTTGCTTTGAAGTGAAAATAAGAAAGTAAATTAATTAATTCCCTGTCCAATGTAAATTGGAATGCCTCACACGTAATATGGATTAACACAAAACAAAATATGCCATTACTTTACTTTTTTATATTTTTTGAAGTATGATGAGAAACGAGCACACAATCCCAGGTGGACGCTAAGTGTGGATGGTAAGTGGATGCTGTGGGTCACAAACATCTACATTTATCCTCGATTAAGAATCAAAATGCGTTTTCACCCCTGAGGACTAAGATGTATTGCCTCGTTTTTAGTAAATAGGGTATCTGGTTCAGCATGGACCTAACACGTGTAAAATTTGGAGATGAGGTTAAATATAATATCTTGTCTTATATTCGCCATAAAATAAAACATTTTTTACAGACAGTCGGCAAGCAACGCACGGCGCTATATAGACGGTAGGTAAATTGAGAGTACCCATAACCGACGAGCATGATGTGAAAGAAGCGAGAGAGGTGTGCCAGGAACGTGCCAAATACAAATCTGTAGTCTCTGCCTACCCCTCTGTATAACAGGCGTGATAAATTATAGATGTATTTTTGATCTGTTTTTAAAAGATGTTACTCCCCCACATTACCAATTTTGCCTGTATCACGGAGGCATTTTAAATACATAAATTGCAAATGGACAGACATCCAGACTAGGAACTATTATTTATAGACCATTACCATACAAATACTTGTACAGCGCGAGATCCGAATCTGCGGCCCCACAATAACGCAACTAAATACTTAGCCACTGCCCTACCAAGCCATCAAATGCTATGGCTGAAGAGGTAAAAAATATCTACAAGATTATTTCAAATGTTTTTCTAAATGTTATTTCTCACTTGGAAGCTTAAACCGAAACTCCCAGCGTTTGAAAGGAGTCTTATTAAGACCTACCACAAAGATAATTAGGCTATAACCACTCCTATCACGTAGGCAGTAAGTGCATCGAGAGTGTCATTGAATACTAATGTGAAATAACAGAATTATTTAGTCTTAAACGTGTAGATAATGCTTGTGAAATTTCGAATAATACAATGGTTATTAGATCTCTTTAATTATTTTTCTTAAAATACACTACATTAATAAAATTCCTTAGTACAGACTATTTTAAAGAAAAATTGTCTGTACCGAGTTTTAAATAGTCTATACTGATACCTACTAGTGTAATATCTGCCCTTATTACTATTTCATTGTCTAATAATTGGTTCACATACTGCAACTTTAATACTAGTTTTTTTTTTATTATAGAACTTTTTTTTACAAACGAGCATGCGGCTCACCTTATGGTAAGTGTCGATCACCGCCCATGAATAAATGCAATACCAAGGGAATTGCAAATGCTTTGCCGACCTTTTAAAAAGGAGTAAGCACGTTTCTGGAAGCTCCCTAAGTCGTATTGTCCCGGAAAAACCACCGTTGGTAAACGATTCCACAAATTATTCACTTATTCTTGTATATCGCACAGTAGTGGACCGCCAAGCATCCAGATGATGTGGATGGTAACGTGAGTTTTGTCGCGATAGAAAATAGTTATATATATGTATATATGTGGTATGACTTCCTTTCTGCCTAGGGGCCATCGGGTTAAGTACTACCCTCTTACCGATTTCTGCCGCACAACAGCAGTGGGTGCACTGCTGTCCACCGTTCATAGGGGTTTAGAAAGTTAGTAAAATTCCAAGCTGTAAAGCATTTCATCTTAGTCCTCAGAATTTTGTGTTTTTTGCTTTCGTTTTTAGGCTTTTTGCTTTCGTTGCTCTGGTTCGGTAAGTATGTACCTGACATAAAAGTGGGACGCTTGGCGGGCAGATTGACAACCGCCGTATCTTGTTTTATAAAGTAGTTATCAGAAAACGAGCAGCAGCCATATCCCTTTTCAGTTTCCTTCTAAAGCCTCTTACGACACCCGTGGGATGTTATGGGGCAGTGTATTCTCGTACGCCGCCACTATGCAGCGAAATTAATAGGTGATTAATATATGTCAATAGCGATCTATGTATGTTTGCACATAATAAACTGATAGATGAAAAGACAGTGACTGATAATATGTGGCCTTTTATGTTCAGCGAAGGTTGGATGTTGCAAAAATCGTATTGCAACAAACCAAATATGAATTACGCAATTATGAAAAGAATGGACCGGTTCTGTAACGAAAGAGCGCGACACTGGATATTTTGACCAAAAAAAAAAAAACAATCGAACTAAATTTTATTGGAAAATATTCCATTGGCGTTGTTATTTGTTTTTATCGAATTAATTTAATACGTGATTAATATAAAGATGTGCGTTAGAAGAACAAAACAAAAACCGGTTTTATAGTTGCGAAGTCACTAGCGTTTGTATATCGATGTTAGTTGAAACGCAATAGGTAATTGGTATTTAATTGATTAATAAACAACTCTTACGTAAAAATGAAGCTTTGGAATATTATTACAATTAGCGGTGACAAAAAAGACCGTTAGAAATTAGTCAATTTAAAAGAAAAATATAATAGAGTAATTTGGAAAAACGCCCCTTCCTCATCAGCCCATAAAAGTCTACTGCTAGGCTCGGGCCTTTAGGGAGGATTTAACTTAATTCTCGCAAGCGGATTTTTGATCGCAGTACCAGAGGTTTCGCACCTTTCACATTACTATATATAATAATATATATATGGTACCTTATATCTGTTATGTTTAGATGTTTGTATGCATTTTGCATATCATTGTATAATAATTAATATAGTGTTACGTGTTAATAATTAATATAGTTATTTTTTATATTTTTGTTAAATATTCGTTGGCACCCACGGAAGATCAGCGTCGGAGTGCTCTGTCAGTACCAAGACTATGCTGAGTTGGGTAACTTTTTAGAAACCATTTACCAAATTTAAACTATGCAATTGTTGTAAGCAAATTGTTATAATATGTTACTAAATAAACTTATTGCGTTTCTTTCTTTCTTCATACTTCTTGCCGCCAGTCTAGGTATTTAACATCTAACGCAAACGACATTGTATTATCAACCTTTATTGGAAGACATAGGGCATATCTAATAGTCGCCTTTTGCGACACCTGAAATTGAGTGAAGGATTTCATTAAGCCGCCACTACACGGAGGAACGCTAGCCCTAGCAAGCTAATAAACACGATTCTGGGTCACCTGCATCCATTGAATTCCTTCATATCTTACCAGGTCGTAACTCCATCTAATAAAAATATTGTAAAAATATCTCTCAAAATATCATAGCTTAAAATATTTCCAAGTAATTTAAATCGTCAATTTTTAATAACTAGAGTCGTAGAGGGGTTAATATTTTTTAAACGATGACATGACATTTACAAGAGATAAACGTTAACCGGTATATGACTCGAGAAATGTTTATCTTCTTCATGTGAACAAGTGTGCCATCAGGTGATATTTAAAAAAATGCAACAGACGTAATCACATATGGTCACGGACAAGATATGCAAAAAACACAAAAATGGCAATTGTCTAGCGATATTGTCTTCACAATTTATGAAAATATAAGACATAAAAATATTTCAATATTCAATTATCAATTTTATAAAATTACACACTTGTATATTATGTAATTACAAAAACATTATATATTTATATACCCTTTACAAACCTAAATATACAAATATAAATAAATAACAGGTGTTTATGATAACATAGACAAATTAAGTAAAGACAATAGATGATATTATTTAGAGGAAATATCATTAATTAATAAGTATAATTATTTACGTGATAGAGCCATGCTGTAGCTATGTTATGTTTGTAGCACGAATGGGTCCGCTCGACCGTGGAAGGGCCACACTCTCACAGAATACCAGCGTAAAATAGCAGCTCAATGCTGCTGTGTTTCGTATAGCGAGTGTAGAGAACCGGATAACCTTTATACTGGAAATGAGGCATTCCATCTTAGTCCTTAGAGGTGGCAACACATCTACATTTTGATTCTAATTCGAGGATAGATGTAGATGTCTATGGGCCACAGAATCTACTTACTATCAGGTGGACTGTATGCTCGATTGTCACCCTTATACTATATAAAAAAATTGCGACTTTTATGTTATAATTTTTTTTTTGATTTGATTAGGTCATGAACTCATTAATAATAAAACAGTTATATGACATATAATTTGTTATGACTTATTACAGTTGGCAAGTTTTGGTTGTAATAATTAAACATTAGTTGAATTTTAATGATTAATCATTACTGTTTTAATTCTTCACATACCTCTTAGCAACTTACTGTTTTAGCACCGACTTCGGAAGCTATTATTTGCATTCTTTTAGTTTTTGAAGTTGGTTTTACTTTTTATTATATTTCTTTTTTTTATTATTTATGTTCATTATTAAATTGTTATATTATTTATATATAATGTTACATTACTTATCGTCGTATTCGTCGTTTAAAATCTTTATCCCGTATTTTGCTACTCGTCATTAAAATCGGTTCAGCCATTTCGGCGAAATCGGTAATAAAAAAATTGAATGTAAGTTTTATACAAAATTAGTGCCAAACTCACTTTTTTTAAACCTGTATTGACTAATGAACAGTTCTTGAAAGAAGGTTTACCTTCAGTTTTATAAAATCAGGAAGCCTATGCCAAGCAAACATAAATATAAATAGGCAATATTAACTATTAAAATTGCCAAAAATTGCAAAAAAACATTCAACTTGTATTTAACTTCTTGAAATTTAAATGTTTCGAATTTGAAAATACAGTAAGTATATATTTATTACATGTATCTCCACAATAAATATAATAATGTCCTCCAGAACGAATTTCGGTCACAGCGGCCAGCCTCAACGGAGGCTTAACATCGGCGTAGGACAGGATTATAGTGCCAAAGTGTATGCGCAAGCACAGGAGCACTCTCTATTCCCTCACTCTCATAGTCTGATGGGACGGTAAACCGACAACCGGAGAGAGATCAGGCGCAGGACCAACGGCTTTACGTGCTTTCCGAGGCACGGGGGTGAAACACCGCCAACTTCCTGATTCCGGGCAGCTACTGAGAATTTTTGATGAAAAAACTCAATAACTGTTTTCTTTTGGCCCGACCCGGGATTCCAACCCGAGACCTCATGATCAGCAGTCGCACTACTAAAACCACTAGACAAACGATGCAGTCACAATAAATATAATTAATAAAATGTATTGGCTTACCACTGTTCCTCTCCATAAACCTTTTGTAAGAGTTCACGATGGACATGTTGTACTCGGAACCCGCACCTGCAACAAACATAAGGCACGTGAAACTTTTGTACTTCTTGCTTTTTAATTTGCCAACTAAAGACACAACTAAACATTGGCCTCCCCATATATAATAAAATTTTATCCCTGATTATATCCACTGACAAGAGATAAAATTATTTTGTTATGTCAAACGGGAGAAGTATATCCCCGTTTGACATAACGAGTAAACATATATCCCCGTTCGTAGCATGGAGCCAAATGAAAGATAAAAATTATGCTTTTGACATTTGAAAGGACAATTTTATCCTAGTTCATTGGACGTGGGTTGAAGTTTACTTAATTTAGTTAATACCGTCTCCTTCATTCCTATAAGCATTTTTTAAACATTTTATCTTATAACATAGTATTGTAAATATATTGCACGCCTGATGAGGCAACTATTGATACCTTTTGTAATATGTCACCTTTACTATTGTACACAGTAATGCAATAAATAAATAATAATTATTATAATAATTATAGTTATTATTTGTAGTATTGTAGTAGTTTGAGTATTTATAAAGTATTCTCATCTGGTTGTTCTGAATAGATATATAAGAGTAAATGATAAATATACATAAATATATATTAAATATGCTAACATAAATAAATAATACTATATTATAATTATTATTGTGGGGTCTGTATATAGTTTACTCATCTGGTTGGGCTGTATAAATATATAAATATAAATAAAAATGATAAATATACATCCTATGGGCTTCCGAGAAATGTGCAATTGGATCACCAGTTTCTTTGCTGATCAGACATCAAGGTCGTAGTAGACGGTGCATGCTCTGATTACAAGCCTATCAACGCTGGTATTCCACAAGGCTGCGTGCTATCACCAACGCTGTTTCTTCTGCATATCAATGATATGTTGCAAACCGGTAACATTCTTTGCTATGCGGACGACAGCACTGGTGATGCCTTATATACCGGCCGTGCAAATATTTCTCGGGAAACGTCGCCGAGTATCGGGACAAACTTGTGTCTGAAGTCGAGTCTTTGCTGAACAAAGTCTCGGATTGAGAACGACCAAATCTAGTCCAGTTCAATCCCCAGAAACAAGTTTGCGCGTTTACCGCTAAAGAACCCCTTTGTCGTATTCCTCAGTTTCAAGGCACTCCTTGTTGCTTCAGCCAGCATTGGAATCCTCGGTGACGACATATCAAGTGATGTGCAGTTTCGTGGTCATTTGGAAGAGAAGGCCAAATTGGCCTCTAAGAAGCTTGGCGTGCTCAGCAGAGCAGGACGGTATTCATGCCAGTACACGCTTGCAACTTTACAAGGCGCAGGTTCGGCCCCATGGAATACTGTTCCCATCTCTGGGCAGGGGCTCCCAGTGCTAGCTCCTTCCACTTGACCGCATCCAGCGCAGAGCGGTTCGAATCGTCGACGACCGAGTTCTTTCCGATCGGCTTGACTCACTGCCACTGCGTAGAGATGTTGCATCTCTTTGCGTATTTTATCGCATGTACCACGGGGAGTGCTCTGAGGAATTGTTCGGACTAATTCCAGCCGCTCAATTTCACCATCGCACATTGCGACAAAACTCGCGATACCATCCATACCACCTGGATGATTGGTGGTCCACCACTGTGCGATTTAGAAGAAGTTTTCTTCCTCGCACAACTTCCTTGTGGAATCGATTACCACCAGCGATTTTTCCGGACCGATACGACTTAGGGACCTTCAAGAAAAGAGCCTACTCCTTTCTAAAAGGCCGGCAACGCATCTGCAATTCCCCTGGTGTTGCGGTTGTTCATGGGCGGCGGTAGTCACTTACCATCAGGTGAGCCGCATGCTCGTTTGCCCCCTCTCCTATAAAAATATCAATAATATAAAATAAATACATAAAAGTATATAAATAAATAAAAACTCGGCAGGGGAGACCAAACGGCCGAGGGTTAGCAAGAAAGGGAAAGAAACAGGCGGTCGATGAGGGACGTGAGGATGCGGTAACGAGGAGCACCGCCTTCTTCATCTGAGTCTGTCATCAATTATTATTAATTTTTTGGGGTATTTATAGAGTATTCTCATCTGGTTGGGCTGAATAAATATATTAAAGGAAATAATAAATAAACATAAATATATATTTAATATACTAAGATAAATAAATAAATAATACATAAATAAATAAAATCCCAACCAGATGGAAGCCCTCGGCAGAGAGACCAAACAGCCGAGGATTAGGGAAAGGAAGGAAACCGGCGGACGATGCGGGCGGTATCAAGGAGCACCGTCTTCTGCATTTGAGCCCGGAGCGGTCCGTCACGGAGTCCCAATCGCCTCAGATGACCCGAAAGGCTGACCGGGGTTAACCCGTTTTCAGAGACGACTACCACCCCACATGTCGGTCACCTCGTGAGCCAGGTCCAGATATTTTGTGCGCTTATCTGTTTCGGCTTTCAGGAGGTTCTCGTCATACGAAATCGTAATGTCGACCAAAAATATTCTTCACTGTGCCCGATCCATCAGCACGAAATCAGACTTATTCGCAAGAATAGTCCTGTTTGTGATGATGGCCCGGTCAATGAAACCTGGCGCGGTCATTTCGAGCACGGCTTCCGGCAAGTACTTATAATAAGGCAGTTTCCGATCCACGAGACCGTATTTCAGAGCGAGCTCCTGGTGTAGAATCCTGGCTACTAGATTGTGTCTGTGCAAGTACTCAGAGTTAGAAAGCGCCGAACAACCGGAGATGACATGCCTAACTGACTCACCGGGATGGCGACAAGCTCGACATATGTCGACGGTGCCATCCCCTTAGGATGTATCTCCGATAGTTGTTGGTCTTAATAACTGATCCTGTATCGCACAGACAAAAACCTCGGTTTCCAAAGGGTCACCTTGTATGATGGAGGAGGCAACTGTGTCTACGAAAGGCACATGTAGAGCCTTGTAGAACCTCCCGTGGGCTCCTTCTCCTTCCATACGGTCTCCCGGTCGGAAATGCTCTGTATTGCCGGGTCTTGCCATTAACGTTGGCTGAGGATAGAGGGTAAGTCCTTTATCACAAGAAATGACGTCCCTATAGAATGGATCATCCGATCTCGTCAGAAAGTAATTACAGGCTGCACACTTCGCGATTATGCATGGTAAGCGCGCTTAAAAGCCACGCCCACCATGTTTCCGCGGCAAGTACAGCCTCATAATCGACGATCTCGGGTGATGCATCCCATGGGACGTCATAGTAGCGCGGACTTTTCTATCCAAGGCATTAAATTCAGTTTGAGTCCACCTAAGTATGCCAAGGTATATATGAGAACAGGCATGACCCAACCGTTATATGCGTGTGTCTTATTCACACCGAACAAAAGGCTGTTACACTTTGGTTAAGCGTGCATAAAACATATCGCAAACTGACTGCTTCATACCCGCCTCATCGATACCGATGCCTGTGACATACCCAGGTATCGGTATGTTTCAGCTTCAGAAAGGGCCCTTATGTTGATGGGCAGATAAGTCTATGCCCTCAGAGTCAGCAACCCTTCCATTTCAACATGGAGGACTGCACACTTATCCGTCCCCAGCTCCATTCAATAGAATTACTAAAATCACAAGTGATGTTTAGCAATTCCATAAGATGGGACCGACTGGAGGCGAATAACTTGATCATCCATATAGAAAAGGTGGGTCACTTTTGTACCTCCTTTCCGAAGCTTATTATTATTATTATAATAATAAGCTTCGGAATATTATTATAAATATTATTATTGACGTGTTATCAGAAATATGCTGCTATCCGTCCCCGGTTTCAGTTTCCCTCTGTCGCCTTTTACGACAACTACGGATTGGTATGGGATAGTTGATTCTCTTACTCTGCCAGTACGCGGTATAACATAATATTTGTAATAAAAATTAATACTCATTGCCATTTAATGCTGCGCAGAGATCTATAATTATTAATTTAACTTATTTGATTTAACAATACAGCTTTTGGTGGAGAGGGTTTTGTAAAACTCAATTCCAACACTGACCTCATCCTGCATCTTAATACTTAGACTTGTCGAAATAGGACAGCCATATAGCATGCCAATACAATAATAGTCTACTGCTGAAAATGAAGCTCATTTGGCTTAACCGTCACGCTTGGCAGATTCTCATTCTCAGTCAGTCAGAATTAATTATCGCAGTACCAGAGGTTGTCTTGCACTTTTGATACTGCTGCCCGTGTCAGGTCTGCGTATTTTACGAGATGCTTATACTGCCATCTAATGGAAGCCGCAAGATTTTTCTGTCATTTCCTATAACCTCTTAAGGGTGTCTTAAGAGGTTGGTGTCTTAAGAGGTTATAGGAAACGGGCGGAAATGACCGAGGTGAATAGAATAGAATAGAATGATTTTTTATTCAATATTGATTATTACATAATACTTATTGAAAGTCATTTTTTATTACCACTGGTTCGGAAAATACCTCTGTCCTGGGAAGAACCAGCAAGAAACCCAGCGGAATTAAATTGATTGCCAGGTGATTGATTCTCATACGCCACAACAACATCTAGTGTGACCAGGCTTTTATTCTAATGTAACTATGCTTTTATATTGTCAAATAAAAATACGACACCAGAAAAAAACACAGAATTACAAATGTGAGTTGTAATCGTGACTCCGAGATTTCAATTTGAAGATTCTTTTAAAAGTTATAATTATATTCACGGGGAAAAATGTTTACGCATAAAAATGCAAAACTTGGTATAAACCAGCTTATAATTAGCGATACCAAAGATATCTTTAACTTGAATTTGGAAGTTGGAATATTTCTTTTTATAGAAATCTAATGGTTTAGAAGTTTAGATTTTTTTCAGTCATATAATTTAACTTTTTTTATAGAATAAGAGTGACAAACGAGCTCACAGTCCACCTGATGGTTAATGAATGCTGTGGTCCATAAGCCTCTACATATATCCTTGATTAAGAATCAAATTGAATATGCGTTGTTTCCCGTGAGGACTGAGATGGAATGCCTCGTTTCCAGTAAAAGGGGTTTCCGGTTCTAAACATTTACCATACGAAACACAGCAGGAAGGTATTCTACTAGAGCATTAATAAAAATGGACTTTTTATAACTTGGCCTCAGTAATTCTTTAGGGTACATGTTATTTTTTATTTTTTTTACTTTTCATAAGCCAGTGCTTGGCAACAATCCCACCTGGTAAGTTGGATTTTTTTAAATTTATATGCTAAGTTATAAAACGTAGGATATAAAATATTTAAGAATCAAAATGTTAGAATAAATTAAAAATATTACATTGATATCTTATTGCAATAACACAAGAAATAAATCAAATACATTTGTAAATATCTCAAGAATAGACACTTTGGATAAAATTTCCAATAGATCAAAAATTCAAATAGGTGAAGCTGGGTATAAAAATCAAAACTGACCTTATAAATACTTTAAGGTGCCCTCGCCGAAGAACAAGTTACAGAAAGACACACACTCACTCACACCCACACACACAAGAAATATAAAGATATTTATATAATCATAACGATACACAGAGTAATCTTTCTCCGGCAAATCACTATTGGAAACTGGCATTCAAGTATATTTTACGCATAAAAGTAAATTAGGCTATTGCGAAAATTTAATAAGCCTTCGGATGGCACTGGCCCACTTGCCCGAATAACTTACTCGTGTATACATTTGGGTTTGCTTTCCCTTTTTGTTTAACTGTTTATGTTAATAAATAAATTCTTCGAAGGTGTCACTTAGTCGTTAATGAGTGATATGTACGCAACATTCACAAATTAGCAATGCAATAACTACTGAAGCAATTATTACATTAAATATGCATAACCATACTTTAATCTTATTACATTATTTATAATATATCCGCTACCGATTATTTCTAAAAGACCTGGACATAGAAGATCATTATAAATTATCACAAGTTCACTGCTAAACATATGCGTCTTTCAAGGAATGCTATAAAGCAAGGTCTTTAGCCTCCTGCATCCATCGATTTCTTGCATCTCTTACTAGGTCGTTACTCTCGAAATATTATAAATGAATAAAATTATCTTTCCTAAACTTCATAAACTAGAATATGCTTATTGGTTAAAGTTCATTGGACGACGAGAAGGTCAATAATTCTTTCATATTCGTTTACGACATTTGTGTAATTGTTTATAAAACTATAGCTTTATGTGATATCTACTGTAATGACCTGTTATAATATGCCTTTAAAACCATCCATTACAGCCTTTAAAACTCCATTGCTGAACATAGGTCTCTCCCATAGATTGCCTCATAGGGAGGATTTGACCATAATTGCCACGCTTGGCAGGCGGCTTGGTAACCGCAGTTTTTCGAACGAAGTTCCTTATCGGACGGTACGAATTTGGCAGATGGGGGCTAGGCGAGAAAAAGTGTACCTTCTGACGTAGTGTAGACGGCCTTGGCGGCTATAAAGAAGCGAGATGGAATAATATCCATCTCCCTCGCACTTTTCCTTATCTTGCCATGAAAGAAATATTATTTTATTTTAAATGACGATTCATTTTAATAGACACCAGTAATTCATTTATTTGTATTTGTTAATCAATAATATTATACGTTTATCAATAATAATATGCTACGAAAGGAACTTCGTTCCAACCGAGTGTTCCACGACACTCACGCATGTTTTTTTTTAATTTTTTTGAGTTGTTATCAGGAAGATGCTGCTGCCCATCTTCTGTTTCAGTGTCCCTCTGTCGCCTCTTACTACACCCACAGGATGATATGGGGTAGTGGATACTCTTACGCCGCCACTACACGGGATAAATGTTATCGTTATCATCAATATTCACCCGTAAATTCTATAGCCAGCTTTTGTTTATTTAATTATATTTTCTTTTATTTGGACACCTTTACATCTTCTGCATTTACTACTGCTTAGTTAAAAGTACTACACTTTTGATCTTAGCCAAAAGCCCAGAAGGGATAAACGACTTTTAAGAACTGAAAGGATAAAAATAATTTTCACAGGATCTTAAGTTGACTATGTGGAAATTATACTATTATTTTTAGTTGCTTGAAGTCGGTTTTGACTTTTTGAACAGTTTCATCTAAAACTTCACCGGATGTTTTTTTTTCATTAAAATGTTTAAAAATGCAAATTGAAATGGTAGCCCTTGAGATATATTATCTTTTTTAATAAAATAATTGAAATCGGTTCACAATGGGCGAAAATGTTACGTAACGTACATACAAAAAAACCAACAGTATTCATTTTCATGCCGAGCATTGACTTGTTTTATTCATTCCCGATTCACGCAAGCCCAATGCCAATGCCCCCGTTAAAATGGATGCTGTGTAAAATTCGGTAATATCCATAAAAAAGGAATTATTTAAAATTTATGTTTAATCTTTTTACAATAAAGAAAAAAGAAGATATTATGCGTGAGCTCTCTGCGGTCAAAGACATTTTGGCTATGATTTATCTCATCAAATATCCTTTTTCCTATTTGATTGTTCTCGATAACGTCATTGGAATGTTAAAATTTAAATTCTTACATTAAATCCAGTTTATAAATATTCCATACTATTTATTCGATATACTGGTCTCCAATTTGCAAAATCATATTCACAGGCCCTTTCCTATGTAGCCGTTCATTTTTTGTGATTAATTCGTTACGTCGTTAACATTTACTTAATCGTTCGTATTTTACTTTTTTCAACGTAACATTACAAGTAATATATCGATGATTAACAAATGTTTAAAGATACCCTTTTGCCCTATTCGATTCCGCAATCAGAAACTTAATTAACAACGCATTTTTTTGTAGTTTGTCTAAAAACGAAACATCTGTCAATAACCTCACAGTTCGATGAATCAAGGTGTATCAGGTGTTGTTCGTAATATTAAGATGTTGGTCCTTCCCGTATCTGATGTGATTGACGCTTAGGCGCGCTTTTTATTAAAAGTTATTTTTTACCCTTTTGAACAAGGAAATTCATATTTTCAATGTCGCCTTAATAGTTACATTAAAAACTTCATACCCTACTTTGCCCCCTTAGGGGTGAAATGTATTCTCTTAATTTATATGAGACCACCCCAGAAGTACAACATCTATACTAATATAATAAAGCGGAAGAGTTTTTTGTTTGTTTAAACGCACCAATCTGTGGAACTACCAGTCCGATTTGAAAAATTTTTTTTGTGTATACTAGCCAGATTCATGTGGAGTATAGGCTACTATTAGCCTATAACTCTCAGTTAGCCTTAAATATTGATTTTTGTTAAGCAAGTTGGAAGAAAAGTCGCCCGCTAACTGTTTTCTCCGCGTGCGCTGGCGTAACGTTTAGTAATACATGAATACAATGTTCTACAAAAATATTGATCTTTACTCCATCAAAAAAAAGTCCGCGATACCATTTGCTTATTTTTTATACATAAGCGCAAACGACCGCTTAGGTCACAGGGAAAAATTGCTATTGCCGTTGCGTCTTCAGGTATTGCTGCTACACTGTTGACAGGCGGGAGAACGGTTCATGCTACCTTTAAATTGCCCCTTAATGTGTCACTTGAACGAGACAATGTGTGTTCTATCAGTAAAAATGGCCCGTTGGGTAAAATCTTGCAAGATGCCAGTCTAATAATATGGGATGAGTGCACCATGACTCATAGAGCTCACGTAGATGCATTAGACAGAACTTTCAGAGACATAAGGAGCACAAATAAACTTATGGGTGGAATTACTTTTATGTTTTCTGGTGATTTCAGAAAAACTTTGCCTGTAATAATTTGAACTAGAGCAGATATTATTAAATCTTGCTTAAAATCTTCCCCTTTGTGGAAATCTCTTGAATACTTGAAGCTGTATACCAATATGAGTCACTTGGGTGGAGGAAACACAGACTTCCCAAATAAGCTATTATTCATTGGTAATGGGAAAGTACCTGAGTCAACCGAAAAAAAAATCCATTGATAAAGACCTTGGTGAAATCATAACCATCACTGAAGACCTAATCTCTAGAGTATACCCGGATGTCGCTAATATAAACCAAAAAAAATATCAATGGATGTGTGAAAGGGCAATTTTAGCTGCCAAAAATACAAGCGTTGACGCCATCAACGATAAAATAATGGCTAAACTACCAGGCGACAACATAAACTACCTTGCTATTGATACTGTCATGGTCATCAAGAAGACGCGGTACATTACCCTCAAGATTTTTTGAATTCTTTGAATTCTTGTGGGCTGCCCCCATATTCATTGAACTTAAAAAGTGGCACTCCCATTATTTTATTACGAAACCTGCGGCCACCAAGTCTATGTAACGCAACTAGGCTTTAAGTTGAATTTCTTAGAAATAATATCATAGTTGCTATAGTTCTGACTGGGCCAGCAGTTGGGAAAACGGTACTAATACCTCGAATTCCTATGATACCTACAGATTTACCATTTAGTTTTAAAAGAATACAATTTCCCATAAAAGTATCGTTTGCTGTCACTATAAATAAAGTACAGGGACAGACTTTCAAGCACGTGGGGATAGATTTCAGTGAATGCTGTTTTTCCCATGGGCAGTTATATGTTGGCTTATCTAGAACAGGATGCGCTGAAAAACAACTTTACTAAAAATAATGTTTATACTAAAGTACTATAAATCAATTAATCAATCAGTAATTCCTTAAATAATATGCGGGTGAAACCGCGGGGCACAGCTAGTATTTGATAAAAAAGAAATAATGTATGTGGTGATGTAAATATATAAAATGTTTAAACTTAGATATTATAAATAGATCTTCATAACTATCATTACAACCTATCAAAAGTCCACAGCTGAACATAGGCCACCCCTTTAGATTGTCTCATAGAGGGGATATTTGCCATAGTTGCCACGATTGGCAGACGAGTTGACAACCGCAGTTTTTTTTTATTATATTGTCCTATTATAAGAAAGATTCTGTTACCACTTCTCGGGTTGCTATTTTGTGTTATTTTTTTGGCAATTAATCAATTAAGCTATCTTACCGATAGATTCCACTCAACCTTTGAAAGAATCTCTATTGAAATTCATTAATAAAATTTGTATTTTTACAGGATATTAACGATAGTCGATAAACTTTTGAGAATTTTTATCTAGGTGTGCCTTTTAGGTTTCCTTGATTTATTTTAATATTATATTTCATATGCAATTGAATGTAAAGGTTACTTAAAGTACTCGTTAACGTAATGTAATTAAGTAACCTACTTTACATGTTTAGTTAAGTTATAAAAAAAATCTAGTAATTGCTATAAATTTCGTAAACTACGACACAGTTGCCGAAAATATCTGAAAGCTGTCTATATTGCACACCTCAATTAGGCATGCAATAACAATAAGCTTGCAGTGATTTCCACAGAAACAGCCATTAAACAATTAAATTTAAATGTTGTATACAATTACAAACCATAAATGGTAAAAAATTCCGTATATTTCTTTAATAAAGTTCTAAGTAATGTAATCGAGACAATCTGTTTTCAAGAATATCTGTGCAAAGGGAACTAATTTATTGATGTTATTGACCTATTTGTGTATTGCAAATATGGCAAAACATTTTGAAATAGCAAAAGATTGCCACAAACCCCACTGTATGATCTTAGAAATTAAGCTTCATAACAGGGCGACATAATTTGAAGGCTCCGTGGCGCAGTGGCTTAGCATTGAGTTGTTACGCTGAGGGCCGCGGGTTCGAATCCCGCACAAAACAAGTATTTGTATGGCCTACAAATTATTGTGTACAATTTATGTATGTAAACTGCACTGCCAAGATACAGAATAAAATCCTAGTGGAGGTGACGTCTATTTTTTAAAGAAAAAAATAAATAAAAAATAATTATTTCAAGTTAGGTGCCGCACAACGGCACAATCCTACCGATACTCTGAAACAGGCCCGCGTGAAATGATGCCGTGGCATAATTACTAAATTTGAAACATGCTCGTTTCAACGTGTTTACGATGAATCTTGGATTTATGAATAAGATACAAAAATGAAGCACCAGTCAAAATCAACCTACGCCTACTAAAGTGTAGCGATTGAGAAACGGTGGGAAGATTTTGATCGCTAGTTTTTCACTTTGACGGGTTATCTACAGTCAATTCCTTTACGAAATCAAAGTAACATCAGTGCCAAATAGTATAATACAAAACGCTTGTCAGAAATGCTCACTGCTGTTAACAGCAAGCGGCCGAACACTGGGCTCCGCGGGCTACTGCCTCACCATGAAATATACCCGCGCACTTAGCGCATAAGAACGAAGGACTACTATTAGCATTACTAATATTTCCTTTAACCCTATGGTAAGCTTAAAATGCTTATATTAGAAGTGATCTACGACAAAAGTTGAATGGCCTTGACCTTTTGAGTTCGCAGTCCACAATTAGGCTACTGTCGTTTTTTTTTCCTGAGAGCACAGCGCTTAAGTTTTGGATAATCTAGCACAATTTGGCACCATGAGACTTCTAATTATCCCCAAAATAAAAAATCAGTTGAAATAGATATAGTTTTCATCACTGGAAGATATTCCAGTAGCGTTCCAGCAGGCAGAAGTGTTTGAGGCGGATTGAAAAAGGTGTTTCGAATATTACTTTAAGCACATGAAACTTTGTATAGATGCTGGTGGAGAATTCTCTGAAAAGTCTTAATAGTAAAACTTTAACTAAAGACCTTTTTTTAGCGCAACTCTGGTGGGGCCACACTGTTGATGCGGTGGTGGAGGGGCCGCGGGGGAGAGTAGTGTCGGTATTGCGAGGCGCCGCTCTCCTTACTCTCCGCGGCCGGTACTTGGTTGGCGGCAGAGCCAGAGACCAGATCCGCCGCTGGTGTCGGGAAAGCTAGTGCTTCGGAGTGCTCGTTTTTCCTGGTCCCATGGCCTCCGCGCATCGAACTCGGGGGATCCGTTACGCAGGTGGAGTAAGAGGCCGTGGAGGAAGGCGCGCCTTGTGTTCCTGGTGCGCCTCACCTGAGAAGGAAAAGGGGGAGGAGAAGTCCTCCCCGAGAAGGGGCTGCCATGGGGTGGCCGGCGCCGGTGGAGCCGCGGATGTGTGCGAAAGCGTTCGCATGGCCCTGCCAATATGCGGCGAAGGTGGAACACCATGGGGTTTTAGGCGGTGCGAATCCGACATAACCCGTCTTAGCCCCCGCGAGGCGGGTATGCGTAGGCATTTCCCCATGTTAAAAAAAGGTTAGGTAGGAAAAAAGTCTCAAACTTAACAAATCTCAAATTAGACTGGTCACTGGTACCAAAACAGGCCATGGTTTATTTAACAAGCATTTCTTTGCTTTAGGTGTTGCAGAGCCTGCTTGGGGCAGGTGAAAACGGCGGCTCACTTTCTACTTGATTTTTCAGCGTTTGTCAGTTACAGAGCTAACCTCCTAGTACAGTACCTCGGATCGCCGAAGTCGCTCCGATCACTGGTAATGTAAGGAATTTAAAAAAAAACTCTTGGAGGAGCTCGGGTGGCTCGAATAATATTTAATTATTACCCACACACATATTGTGAATACTAGCCACACTCAATCAATCAAAAAAGTTGTGACAAAAGTTGTGGAATTTAAACCTTAGCAAATATTGAAGATATTCTGTACATAAGTAGGTATTCACCTTCCGCATGAGACGAGAGTGGGACATGCCAGAAAGATCTTATGGCTTCCGAGAGATGGCGGTATATCCACCCCTATTACAAAATATCAGAAAAATTCAACTTTTTATAAAAAGTACAAACCAACACCAAAACAAAATTTTTGATGTCGGTTGGTACTAAGTTAAATTATTTTACTCCGTTTATTGGTCTAAGGAATATCACCAGATCAAGGTAACAACAAGAATGTAGTCTAAATAGTTAAATAAAATCTTCATCCCCTTTTTTCTTTAAATTTATCTCGAACTACCCTTGAAGAATAGCCTATTTAATAACAAAATAATCATTTGAATCGGTTCAGCCGTTTCCAAGAAATCGGCAAACAAACATGAAAAATACGCGAATATGGAATCTTCTCGTTTATGAAACTCTATTAAAACAGAATCAAATCTCCAACGTGTTTAATGTGATAATGTTTGCATAAACACATTACATCACCGCTACGCAGTCTCAAATATTTTCGTAAGTAGACGATTCTCTTTTGTTCGCTGAGTATCATTGTCATCACCGCTTTATCAATATAAAGGTAATATCGTCATCTTTACATAGATAAATTAGATGTAGACAAACAATTATTTATAGGCCATACAAACATTTGTTACGAGCGGGATTTGAACTCGCAGTTCGCAGCTCCGCAATCCCTAAGGAGTGGATTAATTTGCCGGCGTCTGCCTTTTCGTTCGATTGCATTAAGATTGTCTTCAAGGCAATAATGAATAGGCTTTTGGTTCCGATAAGACAGTGCGATTTATCATCTAGGGCTTCATCACCACTTACCACCAGGTGGGATTGTAGTCAAACACTGGCTTTTAATAATAAAAAAAGCAAACGTCCGGCTACCGCGCTACCGAGCGATACGTAGTTAGAAGTGAGGCCATTACATTGAACTTGACGAAGGTAAATATTTAATACTAATATTACGTAAGCAATTCAACGAAGACTATGAAAATCATGTTTCAAGTTCTATTATTATTGTGTTATATATGGGAGAATATATATTTTTAACATATGATATATATAATATTAATACATATGAAATTACATTACATTATTAATAATAATATATATTATATTCCTTCTCACAATTTCTTACAATTGATGTAATAATTATAATAATGATAAATTTTATATTTCTTTTCACAATTTGTTACTAAAAATTATTATTTTAGAGTAATAACATACACAGTAATTACTCTGAGCAACAAAGTAAAAGTACAGATCATAATATTTACAATATTATAATAAACAAAGTGGCTGGTAATGGATTTGTGTACATTATTGTTTACTTATTCCGTTCTTTAGTTTATTTATTTGTACAAAATGGCGTACAAAAAGGCGGACTTAATGTCACAGAGCATTCTCTCCCAATTCACCTCCAGGTCAAACAGAAAATAAATAGGTGGTTAAAAAGTGCAAATAAAAAAAACATGTGCAGTTCACACGCGGTAGAAATGAAACCATCAGAAAATTAACTTCTTTTTAATCAGAAGTAGGATAATTGTAGGGTTTATGTAATTAAAATATAAATAAATTTATAATAAACACTATACTGTATTCTATCTCATTCTTTCGTACGCTAATAATCCGTTATATGTTTGTCTATTAGTGTCGCTTTTTCCTTTCATCGAGTTTCAAATCACAACGATTCTAAAGAACGTTTCACTTCAAAAAGATGGGTAGATTAAATTCAGGGATCTTATATCTTTGTGTATACAAACAAAAAAGGCGTTAAAAGCCGACATACAAATTAGATTTCAATTAATGCCTACTTTAGAATTTTATTTCTTTAGAATTACTTGTTTAGTTTAAAATATTATCCAAAAATATATACTAATAAAATGTATACAAACTAAATATATTTACATTAAATTAACAACATACAAAAATATTTTAGTATGGAAGGATCAAATTTTTAATTTTAGGAGTATTAATTGGAGGATTGCTTTTCTTACTTTGTTAAGCGTAAGATTTTAGACGCGATTATAGATGTGGGGACTAATAAAATAATTTAATGACTTTCGAAATAGACGTGTAACATTTATTTCTGTTAAATATTCAGACCGGTGAGGGTGAGCCGCGTCAAAGGTGCAAGACATTTGGTACTGCGATCGCCAATACGGCTGCCAAGCGTGGCGATTGTGATCAATCCTCCATACAACGGGAGAAGTTCATATCCAGTTCGTTGATACCTCGTGGTAAATGTGATTTATTATAGTATAAAAGTGACAAATAAGCACACAGTCCACCTGATGGTAAGTGGATACTGTGGCCCATATACATCTACATCTACGAGTATCCTCGATTTAAAATCAAAATGCAGATGCGTTGTCATCCCTGAGGATTGAGATGGAATGCCTCGTTTCCAGTAAAAAGTGTCTCCGGTTCTCTATACTCACCATACGGAACACAGCAGCATTAAGCTGCTATTTTACGCTGGTATTCTGTGTGAGCGTGGTCTTCCCCGGTCGAACCGACCCATTCGTGCTACAACCGTAATATAGCTGCAGCGTGGCTCTACTACGTGTTGTGTAGTGCACCTATATTTTTGTTTATTCGTTTGTTAAGTAGTTATAGAACCTAAGTATTTAGTTGAATATTCGTTCGCATTCCCAGACATATTATTAGTTTTAGCAGCCATATTATATATCAAAATCAAAATTTTGATGCGTTGACAGCAATGAGGACTAAAATAAAATGCCAGGGTCTCCAGTTCTCGTTATTCATCATAAGAAACACAGCTGTATTATGCTGCTATTTAACGGTGGTATTCCCCGATGGTGTTATTCTGTGCGAGCGTGGTACTTCCCCGATCAAGCCGAACACATGCTATAATATCCCTCAACTTTGTACCATAAGTTGCTTCCATATTGGTTTCGTCACACCGCACTTAAACTTGTTCGTGCTTCAGCGCTTTAATGATGTTATATAACAGTAAATCGTGTCAAAGACGTTAGAGTAATTATTATTACCCGAATAAGCTTTACGATAGGTTTCACACCTAGTTGAGACGGCCTTGACATCGAGTGTACGTATCCGAGATCTTTTCTTTGAGGTTGTCGCATTTCTCGGTCAGATTGCGTACACGAGGCTGACATTGACATTCCTTATGAAGTGAACAAGATGGAAAAACCGAGTGGAATGGACTTTGAACAACTAGATGAACACATAATCGTAGTTGTGCAAAGTTCGCCAAGTATCGTTTTTGAATTATTCACTTCGCAAATTATAGACTTTCAATTATATATTTTTTTTTTTAACAATAATTTTACCGTGTAGTGGCGATGTAAGAATATTCACTACCCCATATCATCCCGTGGGTGTCGTAAAAGGCGACAGAGGGAAACAAATCAGGAGATTGGCAGCAGCGTCTTCCTAATTACGACTAAAAATAAAAAATAAACTGAGGTTACCAACCAGCTTGCCAAGCGTGCCAACTATGGCAAATATTCTCCATTTGAGGCAGTCTGAGGCTTTAGTTCAGCAGTGGACTTAGGAAGGGTTGTAATGATGACGATAAATTTCATTATCGGTGGCGGGAATCACACTCGGTTTGCTCACATAGTACGAAGTTGTTTTTTTTTTGTTTTTTCTACTGATATTTTTCGGGTGTAGTTTTAATCTTAGTTTTCGGGGTATGTTTGTCCTTGTGCAATTTATGTATTGTTAGAAATGAGGGTATATATATTATTTATATATATATTTTATTGTTAGAAATGAGGGTATAATAATAAAGGACAATAAGAAATATTACGGGTGGAACTGTAATCTCCCACTCTTTCTAGCAGTATAGGCGACAGGCAGAGGCAGGCGACTAAGAGGGATTAGTCGGTAATTCTACGAGTCTCATGTAGTTGTTATGCCCGTTGGGCTAAAAAATTACCTCTACACTGAGATTCTGCCTAAGTAAGACAAGTGACGTAGTTCTGTTCGTTGTAGTAGTTCTTCTTGTGTAAGCAAGGAAGATCGTGTTACTGAGAGCCTGCCCTGTGTTACATTGAGATGAGTAGTGTTGCTGTTGCTTTGCATACTTTGGTGTTATCATGTCATTATGTCCTTCACGTTACACCAATGTGTGATTGTGAGTGGTACATATTACGGTTGGTCAAACTGTATTTGCTCTATATATACTGCATGTGTAGTGCAGTACGTTTTCTTATTTCTGATAATGATTAATTGCGTAAGCAAGAGAGATAGTTGAACATCCGCACTCAAACTTTTATTATTTTTAACAATTAACCTCCAAAGTAATGTCTAATATGAGTAATATTCTTTTATTTAAATAATTTTGAGAATAGTTTCTTACATCAAAAGTGGAATAATTTCTAACAGTATATAAAACGATTCCACGATACAGTAGAAAATCAAATAGGGGTGAAAACAAATTAATCACCTACCTAATCTTAAAATGCTTTTGCTAGGAGTGTTTTCTACACTAGTCTAATTGTGGATTCAAACTTTGTTTAGATTCGCAGTCGATATAACTACTGTTATTGTTGTTTTATTAGAACTTCTTCATTTTTTTATAGAATAAGGGTGACAAACGGGCACACAGTCCATCTGATGGTACCTGGATGGAGGCCTATAGACATCTACATCTATTCGAGTATCGCGCGTTGTCACCCCTGAGAACAAAGATAGAATACCACGTTTCCAGTAAAAAATCTCCGGTTCTCTACTCTCATATACGAAACACAGGAGCATTAAGCTGCTGTTTTGTGAGATCTGTGTTTCCAAATAGTGAACGCGAAGTTCACCGTTTTCAACACGTTGATAAATTATTATTTTTACAAATAAATAATATTAAAACTTTTATTTTATATCATTCAAATTTATATAATGATTTCTTATATTTACGCGAACACTACACATTTAAATAAAACTAGTTTTACGGATTTTATCGCGTATATTAACTTATTTTATATTCACGACGTTTCGAGTACTTTACAGCACACAATTATATTATTACATTTATATTATTATTTATATTTAATAATATTTGTCATAATTTTTAATTAGGTATATAACTATGATATACTATGATTTATATTTATGTAAGTTTTAAGTTACAATGTATCTCCTGTTTATGGTACAAAATAAATAAATAAATAAACATTATTTTGTAATTTTTATCAAATATCTTTGTTCTTTATTTTTTTTCTATATTGCTATACCTACGATAAATATTAACCAGACCATGGGTAGATTGGTAGAGAATTCCTAAAGGCATTTAGTTCGCCCTTTTAATTATTTTGTATAAGGAATACAATAAAAATTAATAAGTATGTAGCTACAAATCTCTAAAGTCGCTAAGGCTAACGACAAATACAAATATAGATATAAAAAACGTAAGTTTATATCTTCCTGTTTACTACATTTTTGTTTTAAACAAGAACATAAAATTATGTTTAAAATCGTTATGTAAGGTATGGTATGATAGAAAATTACCAATCATTGATTTTGTTTCCTGATTATTTACATTATACATACATAAACTCTGACGCTTGTTACCTAGAGGACTAGGCACAGTTAAGTCCGTAGGACTTCCATTTGGCACAATCCTGACACACTTCTCTTGCTTCTTTCATATCCATACTACGCATACATGCTGGTCGGTACTCTTAATTTGGCCCGTCGTCAACATATTGCCAACCTAGTTGATAAACTTCCGTCTAGGACGCCACTTGCTGCCTCTGCTACGCACTTCTACATCATAAATTTGCTTTGTCACTAACTATTTAAGTAGCATTATTTCAAAAAGTTAGTGATAAAATAAAGACATTTATAAAAATATACGATTTCTTTCATCTTAATCTAATTTCTACCATTTGAACTACAGTGGCGGCGTAGTGGAATCCACTACCCCTATCTTCCCGTGGGTATGAGACGACAGAGGGAAATGTAACAGGATATGAGTAGCAGCATCCCCAACCCATAATGATGGAATCTATGGGAGGCCTACGTTCAGCGGTGTACTTGTGATGGCTGTAACGAATGAATAATGAATAACATTTGAATATTTTTAATTCAAATATTCAGAGTATTCAATCAATGTACATTATATTTTACTTCCGTGCGCTTAAAACTGAAGCTTATGCATTATAAAAACGGAAGCCAAATCCGGATATAGTCTTTTATTTTTTACGTAACATTACCACTTAAACTAACATACAAAGTGATGACTTGATATAATTCATTAAACGTTCAATGCCAAACATGACTCATAGTGATATATTAATCAATCGGTTAATAAAGTAGAAGATAAAATTTTCGTTTCTTCTTGACTTTTTACATAACATTAATCTCGACGTAGGGCTCTCTGTATGTGTAAGATCCGTGTGAGTGGCGATGTAAGAATATCCACTACCCCATATCATCCCGTCGGTTTCGTAAAAGGCGATAGGGGAAAACAAATTAGGAGATGGGCAGCAGCCTCTTCCTAATAACGACTAAAAATAAAAAACTGCGGGGTCCAACTCCCTTGCCAAGCGTGGCAACTATGGCAAATATCCCCCTCTGATGCAATCTATGGGGGAGGTCTATGTTCAGCAGTGGACTTTAATAGGCTGTAACGGTCACGGCAGGGCTGTGCGAAATTAACAAGATTTCTACTCATTTTTATATGTGTAGGTGTGTTTGTCACTGAACTCCACCTTAACGACTGGACTAATTTTGATGATTTTTTTGGGTTTGAGTTGGATGGATGGTTTAGATTCACTATTGGTAAACCCGGTAGGTGGCGCTGTTGTCCAGATCCAGAAATCACCGTGCAAAGCCGGGCGAATCGCTTGTTATATATAAAATTCCGATGTGCGTGTGTTTGTAATTATTTTCAAAACGGCGTGACAGATTTTGGTAAAATTTTATTTGATACTAATGGACTAGCCTGGATGGTTCTTAACCATAATCGGACCCGGTAAGTGGCGCTGTTGTCGAGATTCAAAAGTTACCCGTTAGAAGCCGGGGCAGATTGCTAGCTTATTTATGTTTTAGGATTTACGTAACAGCATCGCTACACAGATAGCAATTTTTGCATTATATTATTCCGCATTTACGACATTTTCGAATAGAATAGAATAGTTTTATTTGCGTTAAGCACATATTAGTTTATACTTGTCGGCATAACCGTCTTATTTACGTCAGACGTAAAATAACCAGACTGGTGACGAACAGCAGTCAACAGTGCGAGTCACTTAGCAGTGCGCTCTTCGATTATTATTGTCGAAACACCAAACGTGACTACGAGTATTAAGGCTAAGGCCAAGGCGCCGAAAACAAAAACTATAGAGGCTCATATCTAACAATGGACTTTTAAGGGCTGATGATGAAGGCGAACATATAAGTTGATAAGTTTTAAAAATCTTAGGCAGCCCGTGATCCAATAGTCTATAAGATACGATGCCCATGATCTTTATTAATTTAGAAAATTGAAGTTAATCCCCTTTATACATTGCTTATCATTGGCCTATTCTCATTTGTAAGAGATCAGTAAGTCTGCCGCGCTGCTTCAGTGCGTACAGGCGGACTTTACATATCCTCGAAACATTTTATTCCTAAGACTAGCAGGTGTCCTCACGAAATGTTACTTCACCGCCGAGCATATGCATGCACGTTAGTACTGGGAGCGGACTCGGTTTGCTAGAATACTATGACACTTTTTACTGAAAATGAGGCATTACATCTTGGTCCTCAGGAGTGACAGCATCCGCTTACCATCAGGTGGACTGTGTGCTTGTTTGTCACCCTTAATCTATAAAAAAAAACTATGAAAATTAAGACGGATTATTAGTCTCTAAGCACCATGATAATAGCCGAGGGACAAAGTTTTCATAGATTTCATAGAGAAGTTGGACATACTACGTAAGATTTATCTTTTGTGGAAGTGAGAGTGTCAAACGAGCAACTGATGATTGATGTGACCCATATAGGTACAGTTATTCTCTATTAAAAATCAAAATTCAGATCATGTGTTGTTACCATAGAGAAAGATGGAATGTCTCTTTACCAGTAAAGGGATCTCCGGTGCTTGTCATTCACCATATACTAAACATAGCATCATGATGCTGCTAATGGACGCTGGTATTCCCATAATTTGTTATGTGTCATAATTCGTGGTAAGCGTGTAGAGGAAATAATAAAGTGGAGGATTGTAATTGAATTAAATAATATGCATTATAATATGTTTTAATTGTTCCGTTATTTTTTGAATATATGAAATGAGGTTCTTCCGAGGACAGAGGTTTTTTTTCGAACCAGTGGTAATTAAACAAAAGAGTGACTTTCAATAAGTATTATTTATAATCTATATTTCAGTTTCTGTTTCTGTTTCTGTGTCTGTTTCTGTTTCAGGTTAATAATTGATGAAACACGGTATAGTACACACAGTAGTTACATGGACTGCATAAATATTTAAGTTTTTTTTAAATAAAACGAAAGTGGTAAACGGCCATACAGTCTACCTGATTGTAAGTGGTTACTGCAGCCCATGACCAACTGTATACGGCACCCAACATAAATAAAAAAAAGGCTACAGATGGGTTGTCACTTCTGAAGACTACGATGGAACCCCTCATATGCTGTAAATTTATATCATCTTATTTTATATTAGTGTAGTAGAACATATTAGTGTATAAAACTGATTAATGATACTCATTTATCTTTTTTTTTAACTAAAAGGACAGACGAGCTAACAGTTCACTTGATGGTAACAGTTCGGAAACTGTTCAGTTGACGGTTAGTGGCTACTGCAGTACATAGACACCTGCAACCAACTTCGAACAAAGAAGGCTACAGATGCGCTGGCAATTCTGAGAATAAATATGTTATGCCTCACAAACTTTAATTAAACTGGCTCTCTATACCCTTTAGTTGACACAGCAGTGCAATCACGGCTATTTGGCGGCAGAAACAGATAAGACGTTGGTACCTACCCAGAAAGAATCCTAGGCAGTAAAGTTTCGTCTTCGCATTTATTTCATATATATTAGAAGTCAGTCAACACAAGGTAGTCACAATCTTTAAAGAGCTTTATAATCTGACATCTCGGAGTCACAGTCCAGTTTCATACGTGGTAGAGCCACACTGCAGCTATTGTGGTTGTAGGACAAATGAGAAGGACCACGCTCTCATAGAATACCAGCGTAAAATAGCTGCTTAATGCTGCTGCGTTTCGTATGGTGAGCAAAGTGTAGTGAACCGGAGACCCTTATTGTTGGAAATGAGGCATTTCATCTTAGTCCTCAAGGAAGACAACGCATTTGCATTTCGATTTTTAACTAAAGGTAGGTGCTTATGGGCCACAGCATCCACTTACCATCAGGTGGACTATGTGCCCGTTTGTCACCCTTATTCTATAAAAAACAGTAGCTAAGCGTTTGACTGCGGCGCTGCGGAGTCATACATCATACGTTTGTATGGCCTACTAAAATGTTCCGGATGTGGATGTTTGTCTATGCGAAATTTCTGGATGTTAAGCCCCACCACAATATAGGGAAAATTCTAGTTTTATGTTTGTAGTAAAAATCCAAAAGTGCTACATTTAAAATTTAAGTACTAAATGGTTTATATTTTGTGGTAAGGAATAATGTTGAGCCGCAAGAAAAAAGTGATAATTAGCAGCTTCGTGGCGAAAAGACTAAGCATTGAGTTAAGGCACTGAGGGCCGCAGGTTCGAATCCCGCACGGAACAAGTATTTCTATTTTTTATGGAACGAGGGAGGCAAAGGTGCACACCGTCTACTTGGCGGTAGGTGGATGCTGTGGACCATAGACGTCTACATCTATCCTCTATTAAGAACCAAAATGCAGATGCGTAATAATCCCTGATAGCTAAGATGGACCTCGTTTCCTGCAAAAAGGGAAGAATATTTAGTAAATGTCTGTGATGGTAATACCCTCTTAATTATTTTAACTGCCAAGTATAAGCTCCTATTTTTGGTTTGAATGTAAGAGCTGGCCTCTTTATATGCTACAAGGCATTTAATCTTAGAATTCCAGGGCGACAACGCGACAACTGCAGTTTGCATATAACCATCGGGTAGAATGAATCAGGTAACTTGGTTATAGTTCAAATATTATCAAAAATCTGATTCATTTATATTTAGTTTTAGATGTTCTTTCTTGATGTAATGAATACATTACTTGTTAAATGATGTGTCCGTAAATGTTGGTTGCATCATGGCAGTACAATGGTCGCCCAGCGTATAATTACAGCGGTAAACATATGGATGTTCATTGCCGCGGGCAGTACTCTGCGTTAGTTCTGAATGGATACAAATACTGGTAATTCCAAGTTGTTAATTAAATTTACTATGGTTTTTTTTTGTCAACAATATCATTTGCTTTAAAAATATTATTCGGGGGGAATTATCCTCATTTGTCCATACGTGGTAGAGCCATGATGTTATATTATGATTGTAGCGCGAAAGGGTCAGCTCGACCGGGCAAGCACCGCGCTCTCACAGAATAATTGTCCTTCACACTGAATTTCAAGGCGGCGAGTTTCAACTGAGACTATCCATCGGCGCAGGACAGGATTATAGTGCCCAAGTGTATGCACAAGCTCAGGTGCACTCTCCATTCGCTCGCTCTCATAGTCCGATAGGACGTTAACCAACACGACCGGGGAGAGATCAGGAGCAGGACCTAGGGCTTTGTGCTTTCCGAGGCACGAGGATGATACACCACCAACAACCTGACTCCTGACCGCTACTAAGAATTTCTTGACAGAGAAACCCAATTACTGGTTTTGGCCTTACTCGGGACTTGAACTTGAGACCTCGTGATGAGCAACCGCATTTACGACCACAACCAACCAGGCAGTCGACGTCTCACAGAACACTTGCGTGAAATAGCAGGTTAATGCTGCTGTGTTTGTGTATGGTGTGTGTAGAGAACCGGAGACCCTTTTTACTGGAAATGAGGCATTTCATCTAGTCCTCAGGGGTAAAAACGCATCTGATTTTGATTCTTAATTGAGGTTACATGTATATGTCAATGGGCTACAGTCTTACCATCAGTACTTACCATCAGATGGAATGTACGCTCGTTTTTCATGTTATTCCATAAAAAAATTATTCTTGGACAATTTATAATCGATAGTTTCGACGTACAATTCTAAATTTTTTACAATCTTCGAGTGCCTATAAAACTTTTCGCTACTTCTTTTTAGTGCAGACAATGACTTGAAATCCTTTACTAACGTGAGTCTTCTCCAATAACTATAATTTAGGAGGCAAATGTAAAAGGCATTTTCTGGGCTCACGTGTTAACAATTTAGAAATCTATCACTACCTAAAATTAGTTTGGATATGTTTACGTTGGCCTAACGATGAAAAAGTAAAACCATCAAAAATATGAAGCAAATGATAAATGAGCAGTAAAGAATTTTAATGACTTTCCCGTTTAGTTAAATTTAATTTAAAATATAATAGTTTTTGTCATTAACTGAAATGGTTTAGATCAATAAGCGTGAGCGTAATTGCATTTATAATCTGTATGATTTCCCAACAAGCTTTTCAACTGAATACTATAGCATGATAAAGTCACAAATCAAAATGATTCAGCTATAATATTTTACATTAATAAATGAATTTAATATCTGTCAAATATTCCTAGGTGATTTTAGTTACAAGCCTTATTTATTTTGACAACTAAATAAGCAAGTTATTCAAGTCATTCGACATATTGAATTTAAGTGCTTTTAGATTTACTAGCACGTATTCATTGAAATATGAATTCAATCATAATTTTAATAAAACACCAAAGGCGTCTGTCTTTCAAAAATGTGCTGGGAATTTTGACTTCGCACTTATTCAGAAACATTATCTATGAGTGCGTCCAATGACATACAGAATTGTGAAATGACGTTATGAAAAGGCCGGTTATCGATTTTTCCGTACCTACTATGTCCGTTTTTGAATAACAAACTTGTTATGAGAATGCGACGCGTCACTTACGATATATTTTATTTTTATTGATATGCTGATAAAAGTATACGCGATATTATACTTTTTCATAGAAGGTAAGTGATTGCTGTGTAACCTAGACACCTACACCTATCTTCAATTTAGAATCAAAATACAGATGCGTTGTCACTCCTGAAGGCTAAGGTAGAATCCCAAGCAGCATGCAAGCTGTATACGAGCTATATTAAAGTTCGTTTTTATACTATAGACTGTATTTCCTGGCTGTATAAAGGCTGTATAAGCGCTTATACAGTTATTATAAGTAAAAACTGGCACAAATTATACAGCTTTATGCGTTAGTAGCGCTGTACAGTAACAGTACAAGCATGAAAAGATTATATTATAGATAAAAAGAGCTGTATTACAGCTGTTATTTGCTGTACAAGGAAACTATTACACTACAGATACAGTTTTCACAGTTTGGCAGATTGTGATTGTATGTATTATGTACTTAGAACTGGAAGCAAATAAATTAAAAAATATTGCCTTATACGTAACTTTCAAAGATAAGCGTTCTAAATTGGGTTTTGAACGGAGTTAAAAATGAATATAAAACAAAAAGAACTCTATTTTGGACGACTAGATTACTCGTATATTTATATACTTTATTGAACGATGGCGACACTTAACTCTTATTGGATTACTTACTCGGATTGGAATTGAGTTTTGACGGTGATAATGAAAAATAGGTGAATTGAAAGTGCAAAATTAGATTTACGGTAAACTTTTATGTTTTCTGTCAAAAAATTGCCGCGCTAGCAAAATTACCTACCTACTTAAAATAATGGTATAGGCTAGAACTCATGTCTAATATTCCTAAAATTATATTTTAAATTTTTTTCTTATGAGACCTAAAATGGCGACAATTTGCTAAACAGCCTAAACGGTATTGCGAGGGTCTTATAGTCTTAGTAACTGTATTATGCATATTATGGATTCAATCATGGAGCCATTGGTTTTTAATCAGTTGTATAATAGAATATTTTTATTAAACACGCTGTATATAACTTTTTTTCAACATAACATATAATTATTTTTAGAGATACGTATAAAATATGAAAAACCTTGCCTTGGGAACAGTGTTCGTTAACTTTTATTTAGATTTAACATTCTAACTGCACCAAATCTTTTCAACTCTAACTGCACCAAATCTTTTTCTTTTTTCCACATATTGATAACGAAATAATTTTTTTCACTAGCACAATATAAACACGAAACGCATACAAAATGGCGATATTCTCATTCACTTAAACGGATTTAAATTGTATTATGGCTGTTATTTATTTTTTTATACTAATATCGCCCTCCTAGACAGAAGTCATAAAATATTGTAATTACAATAGTGTACAATTACACCATAAAAATTGGTTTTAGAAGAGAGTTTGCATTCACAATTGTTCAGAAATAATATTTGAGTGATACTATAATAACACTTAGAGCTGAATAAGCAAGCAAGCAAAAAAACAGCTTCTATGCAGCTTTAATGATAAAATCAGATTCAAGTGTTACCAAATACTTAAAGTTGTATATTAGAGTTTTCATATTCTGATTAAGAACCCTAAGCTTACTTAGATCCCATAATACAGACTTTATATAGCTTGAGCTGTATAATAACTCATAAACCACTCTTATAAGAATACAACCTCTTTTCAACACTCTTTTACGCTTCTAAAAGCACTCTAAGTTCTGTGTGGGCGGGTATATTGATGTTTATAACGCTTGGGTGCTTCCTGGAAATGCCTCGATATCAGTAAAAAGGGTTTTATACACTTACCGTACCAAAATCAGCAGCATTGAGCTGCTATATTACGCTGGTATTCTGATAGAGCTTCGTGGTCCTTCTCCGGGCGAGCCAACCCCTTCATACTACAGTCATAATGTAGTTGGAGCGTGGCTCTCATCATCATCATTATCATCATCATCATTACAGCTCTTCAGAAGTCCACTACTGAACATAGGCCCCCCCCCATGGAATGCCATAAAGCACGGTCCTGAGCCTCTATCGACTTCCTGCAAGTCTTACCAGGTCGTTACTCCATCTAGTGGAGTGCCGCCCCACACTTCGCTTACCGGTACGAGGCTGCCACTCGAGAACCTTTCTTCCCCATCGGTTGTGGGTTCTTCGAGCTATATGGCCGGCCCATTGCCACTTCAGCTTATCCTTATATCCGTTGGGCTGTGTCGGTTACTCTAGTTCTACTGCGTACATCCTAATTTTTAAGTTTATTACGCACAGAAACACCGATCATCGACTTCTCCATAAGTCGCTGAGCGACCTTGAGCTTCCTCAAACGGCCAGCAGTGAAGGACCACGTCTCAGATCCATAAGTCATCACTGGCAACACGCACTGGTTATACAATCTTGTTTTCAAGTTTTGAGGTATACCTGATGAGAAGATTTGTCGTAATCTCCCGAACGCTGTCCAGCCGAGTTGGACCCGTCGATGAGCGTAGCCCTACCACGTGAAAATTATAGATGACTCGAGTTTATTTTCAATAGCTTGTAACGAAACTACCAGTACTGTCCTTACATGGAAGCGAAGTCAGTGAAATAATATTGTTTTATTTTTGTATTTGTATATTAAAAACAAAGTAGTTGTACACAAAAAAATGTTTTTAAACCAGTTTCGTTAAAATATGAAATGCGGTAGTGTATTTAAATTATGAAATGCGGTAGTGTATAAAACCAAAAAAAATCTCAACAAGTATTTGTTGAGATTTTTTTGGTTTTATTTAAATTTATATTTATTTTAATTTAAATATTATCGCGATTAATTTAAATTTATTTACATAACATAATATACAATATTAAAAACTATAATAAAAAAAAAACTAAAACTAGTAATTTAATTATCAAACAGTCCTACATTTAAATTAGTAGAATTAGTTTCATTCAATGTCTTGTATTCTTTTAAATATAAGAAATCTTTATATTAAAATAAACTTATATTATGAAATAAGTATAAAACAGATGTTGACTGTTTAATTTGTTATGTATCGTCGAGGAAGTTTACATACATAGTTGGACAAGGACACACATTCAAACCAGAAAGACAACAATTATTTATAGGCCATACCAAATACTTGTTACATACGGGATTCAAGCCCGCGGCCCTTAGGACCGCAACTTAATGCTAAGCCACTGCGTCACAAAGCCACATATTGTAAGAGAAAATTTACTACGTGCTGGGACTCCATTTCTTAGTACAGTCTATTCGCTAAGATAGTGTCGTTACACCCGGAGGCGCACTTATTATTTTGCTTTTATTTTATTATTTTTTACTGGGTTTGTTAAATAAATGTTTTTCTATTATAAGAATAAAATAGATTAAAATAGAATACTATTTTATTATTGAATCAACATATAATACTATTATATTTTTATAGTTATTGTAATAAAATACGAATATAAATAATAAAAACAAGTTAGGTTGCAGAGAACATTTCACTACGGCGCTTCGTTTTAAAATACCAAATTCTCCTTCGGGTGTACGTCGCACGCAGCGACCCTTGATGTCGCGGCGGCGCCTTTGACAAAAGGTGGCGCGACACAAAGGCGACCGTATATAAGCGAACAGACTATAATAGTAGTGAGTAGTAGCAGTAGCTAGTCTAAGAAGTAATAGTGAGTTACAGCGAAGGAGAACCAACTATTCCATATCATCCCGTGAGTGTTGTAAGAGGTGACAGTACAAAATACAGCGGTTACCAGCGTTACCAAGCGTGGCAACAATGGCAAATGAGGCAAACTGTGGGATGTTCAACTGTGATTTCAGTTCCGAAATAGGTTAGAGGGAGGTTAACGGTTACTCTCAGTCAAAACATTACAATCCAAATACAATATAATATTGGATGACTTATGGAATCAAGTCTAATAAGTGAAGACGGGCGATGGGGAGCAGCGTCGAATCTCGGACCTCCGGTAATGTAATCGTCAATCCCAGTGTTTCCCAATTGGTGGTACGCGTACCTCCAGGAGTTCATAAGATTTCCTGAAGAGGTAGGCTCTTCAGTTATGTGAGGTTATAGGTAATTTTCTACGTGGTAGAGCCATGCTGCAGCTATATTAGTAGTATAGTTGTAGCACGAGTGGGTCGGCTCGACCGGGGAAGGACCACGCTCTCACAGAATACTAGCGTAAAATAGCAGCTTAATGCTGCTGTGTTTCGTATGGTGAGTGTAGCGAACCGGAGACCCTTTTTACTGGAAAAGAGGCATTCCATCTTAGTTCTCACGGGTGACAACGCATCTGCATTTTGATTCTTTATTGAGCATAGATGTAGATGTCTATGGGTCACAGCAACTACTTACCATCAGGTGGACTGTGTGCTCGTTTGTCACCCTATCCTATAAAAAAAAAACTCTTGAATAAAGTTAAACTACGCAAAAACTACAGTCGCGAATTGTACATGAATATCCATGATGTTAGTAAATGAAGAAAAGATGATTTTACACTTTACAATATATCGTATAATATATCATAAAGTGATTTATAATTATCACTTTATAATATCTTTTCGGCTGAATACATACTAAAAGATAATTGGGAACCAATAGTCAATTGGCAAATGAGAAGTATGCGCTCATAAAGCACTTATTAAAATGCTTTGGAACAGTGTTGCGAGCCTTACGCTTAATTTTCCACTCAATAATAAGAGAGAGTTTTGGTTTTGACATTTTATCGTAGTCATCAGAAGTGGAGTTATAGATTTACACTTAATAGTTGCAGTAAGTTGCAGTGTATAATACAACTCACAGGTTTCAAGTAGTTTGTTACTATAACCGTTTACCTTGTAATGGCGGTGTATTCACTACCCAATATTATCCCGTGGGTGTCGTAAGAGGCGACAGAGGGAAAAAAATTGGAGATGGGCAGCAGCGTCTTCCTAATAATGACTAAAAATAAAAAATAAACTGGGCAACTATGGCAAATATTCCCCCTATGAGGAAGTCTCTGGGGGAGGCTTATGTTCAGCAGTGGACTTTAATAGGCCGTAACGGACGGAACGGTAACTCATTAAAATGACTCGGTTACGTCATTAAAAAGACAAGACTTCGTTGGAGACCAATAATGGTCCCGTTAAAATAAGGAAAATGAATATTTCGTAAAAATGATTTCAAGAAACGAATTATTACGTTTTTTCCGTCACGGCCCATTAAAATATTAGTTGTGAACTGGAACACTACAATTAACTTTCATCGTCGTGCGTGCCTGACATGTTTTTTGGAAATAAAATCTTGTTACTTTTTTATAACACACATTGGGACAGCGCGGCCTTGTATTTTACTTTATTTATTTGTTTTTTAAATTAAAGAATACTAGCAATGTTATTATTAACATTACTAATACTTTTAAATAAAACTAGTTTTATTTAAATGTGTAGTGTTCGCGTAAATATAAGAAATCATTATTACTAATACTCCCACTAACCACTCCAAGTAAGCAAATGCTGTTTTTATAGAATAAGGTTGACAAACGAGCACAAAGTCCACCTGATGGTAAATGGATACTATGGTCCATAGACATCTACATTTATCCTCGATTAAGAATCAATATGTAGATGCGCTGCCTGAGGACTAAGATGGAATGCCTCGTATCCAGTTCTCTACACTCACCATACAACCATAACATAGCTGCGGCATGGCTCTACCACGTCTAAGTTTATGTTCAAGTGGCAACGTCGAGTGGCAGATTCAATCTCGCGACTTTTAAATTCCCGATACGCACACTTATCTATTATATACTTTACTATAAACAGAATCCCATATTGTCCCGTGGGTATCGTAAGAGGCGACAGAGAGAAACAAACCATGAGATGGGCAGCCACGTCTTTCTAATAAAAAATTAAAAAAAAAACAATATAAGGCAATCGATTGGGAGACCTATGATCAGCAATGGACTTTTAATAGGTTGTAAAGGTGAACAAAAAACAATAAACTACATACTAGTATATATATGGACAGTTTTTGTTAATGAGTTAATTTATTACTCCTTAATGTTATATTGCGTCGCCTGTAAAAGGTTACTACACTAACTACCTTTTACAATTAATTATCATTTGTGTTGTACTAAGTGAGCAAACGATACTTGAAGGCACAAAATTTTTTTTTATTATTATACCAATAATTTGATTATAATATTTAAATATTAATCACCAATGACATTTAAATTACATTCTGAGATTTTTTAATTTATATCCAGAATATCACAATATAGTAAATCCATAAATAATAATATAATAATGAATTAATACACTGTTTTTTAAAGATAAATATGTACATATCAAAAATAATTTAGCTATATTATGATCTTTTCGTTTTATCGGTTTTTATTAAGTAACTAACTGTGCTGGGCATGAGTTTCAATGCCTCTGTTTTGTCAGAATTCTTCGCGGGCGCGCACACAACAACTCACAAAAGTTTCATTGTAATCGAATAAATGGTGTACAAACGCATACAGGACAGACAGAAATATTCACTTTTATATAATCACCTAAATATGGAAAACACCAAACTAGCTACGGGAAGCATCGTCAAAGGTGTCGGTGTTGTTTTACTTAGTTTAGTTTATTACTTAGTTTACTCATCATCATATTCCCGCATTTGAACCAAACAGTTTACTTTGTCTTTTGTAATGCTTAAAAAATGAAATAAAGTGGACTAATTTTCCGGCGTCTGTCTGCAAAGCACAAGTGAAAGGTTTTGTTACTCTAAGACAGTACGATTGACCATCCTAGGCTTCATCGCCGTTTATTACTGAACATTTTAATTTTACGGTATAAACGATATTCCAAATTTCTAATTAAAATTTCCGTAATTGCGACAGTAACCCGTAAGCCGGGTTAACGCAGCCTTGCTCCAACTGTGTGATTGCTAAACTAAAACAAAGATCCCTGTGGTTGCCAGCGGTCATACAATTCGTGTATCGTATATATGTTACAACATGGGTACAGTGACCTTCAAGCAATAGTCCATTGTTACGATTTAACGTAGATGCGAGAATATTTTTATAATTTAATGAGATTGCGTACTGAATTTTAATTTTTAAACATTTCTATTAACAAAGTCGGTCAGCCAGCCGTGGAGTTGAAACAGTCTTAAAATACCTTGAATGGAAAGACTGTAAATAAACATTAGTATTAAAATAGAAATGAAACATTTTTATTCATTAAAGATTATAAATAATACTTATTGAAAATTATATTTTATTTAATTTACCAATGGTTCGGAAAATTCCTCTGTCATGGCAAGAAACCCAGCGAGACTTTTTAGAAAAAAGTACAGTTTAAAGTCATATTATTATGTTACACAATGAACAGCAACGCATATAACGTGGTAGAGCCACGCTGCAGCTATATTTTGGTTGTAGCACGAATGGGTCCACCGGGTTAGAACCACGCTCTCACAGAATACCAGCGTAAAATAGCATCTTTATGCTGCTGTGTTTTGTATGGTGAGTGTAGAGAACCGGAGACCCTTTTTACTGGAAACGAGGGATCCTATCTTAGTCCTCAGGGGTGATAACGCATCTGCATTTTGATTCTTAATCGAGGATAGATGTGAATGTCTATGGGCCACAGCATCCACTTACCATCAGGTGGACTGTGTGTTCGTTTGTCACGCTAATTCTATAAAAAAAACACACATAACATATTAGAAATAGTTTGGTAGCGATCACCTCATTCGCAGGGGTTTATATCACCCTTAAATTCCTTAATATATATTATAATTTTTTGTATTTTTTATTAAGAGCATAGTACACAGAGATACAAAAGTGGAGGATTTTCAAGTATTTATAATTGTACCACTTAGGCGACACTGCTCTGAAACCCCATTCCGAGGATATCAAACAATCCCAATAAACAACGCTTACCAACTTAACCATTATCTGAAGGCAAATAAATGACATTTTAAGTTATTTATAAATTTGCATATACATATAAATACATTTGTGTGTGTGTGTCACCGTGCAGTGGCGGTGTAAGAATATCCACTACCCCATATAGTGGGTTATCCCCATCTCATACTTCTTACGACACCCAAAGGACTATTCCTTTGGGTGTGGTAAGAAGTATGAGATGGGAATGAGACAGGTAACAGAAACAGGAGATGGGCTGCAGCATTTTTCTGATAAAAACTAAAAATAATAAAAAATTGCGGTTGCCAACCCGCCTGCCAAGCGTGCCAACTGTGGCAAAACCCTCCCTATGAGGCAATAATAGTAATGGTATATGTATAGTATGCATGTATATCTGCACGAGTGCCGTAGTAGCTCAGGTGTTAAGCGCTCGCCGTAAATTTCACAGTACGCGAGCAACTCGGGTTGGATCCCCGCCGGCCGGATTCTGGAGGCCGGAGACCGGAAAAGCTGAACTTATATTATGATAATCATGTTTCTACTATCTATTACATTGTATAGCAAAATTTAATGATATGACATCAATAATGTGACGTACAGTCTTTGCGTAGAGTACGCAATTTCGTCCGTTGCACAACTGAAAATTTAACTGCAATTTTAATTGCTAGTTAAGCGTATGCTTAGCGGTCTTAGCCTGAGAAATAAGCATAATTCGAGGTCAGAAACACCACTACGTCAGTCCGCACTATACACCGCAACGTTATTTTATTACCCTTTCAGAATAATTGTAATGTCGAAACAACTATTCTATTATTAGTTGATAAAGATTACACTGTTTTTTAATCTTTAAAATAAACGTTACTTTCACATTAGGATGTTCTTCTGTATAGTGAGGGTAGTTTACATACATTAATTTCACAAGAACAAACATCCAGACCCGTAACAATTTGTTACGGGTCTGGATGTTTGTTCCCTTAGCGCTGCTAATCATTGCTAAGCCACTGCGCCACGGAGCTGTCTGTACGGTCGGGGTTCTTTGCCGGTGTTACGGAAAGTGAAAGTGTGTTAGAGTTAGTAAAGTAAATCTTACACCCACTTATACAAATACACCCACACCCACAGCTGGGCACAGACCTCTTATTATTTCTGGGAAGGTTATATATTAATTAGTCCGCAGCGCTGCCCCAGTGCGTACTAGCGAACTCCGCAAAAATTCGAAATATTTTTATTCCTCAAACATGCAGACATCCTCCCAATGTTCTCCTTCACCTCGAACACGTGGTAAATTAGCACAAAAAATTGCAATTAACAATTTAATTGTAGCCTGCGGAGATCGAACTAGGATTGCTCACGTTGTACAAAGGGTACAGTTTTATAGAAGTAGTGTTTAACTTAGTACTTTAAGTCACATTTTCCTAATAAGACTTAATTAGATTAATGACGGCTCCGTGGCGCAGTGGCTTTGCAATGAGTTGCAGCGCTAAGGGCTGCGGGTTCGAATCCCGCACGGAACGAGTATTTGTATGGCCTACTAATAATTGCTCCGGTTCTGGATGTTTGTCCTTGTGAAATTTATGTATGTAAACTGACATGAAAATTATGTATGTATGTACAGGAGAAAATCCTATAGTGTGGAGATTACGTTTCGAATAATAAAGAAAAAAGAAGAAGAAAGAAGAAGGCCATGTCAGTTTGCTGCTAAATGTGGACCTCTTCTAGGAAGGATTGTTCAAAAAAGCCATGCTTAGTAGGCGGATTGATCGCAGTACCGGATATATAACATAATTCACGCTCTTCCTCATCGCTCGAAGGCCACTAGGTATTTCGTCCCGTTGTCTCCTATGACACGCTATCGAGATCTTTTTTATAGAACAAACGTGACAAACGAGCACACAGTCCACCTGACGATAAGTGAATGCTGTGGCCCATAGACATCTACATCAATCATCGATTAAGAATCAAAATTTAGATGCGTTGCAACCCCTGAGGACCAAGGTGGAATACCTCGTTTCTAGTAATGGTCTCCGGTTCTCTACACTCACCATACGAAACGCAGCAGCATTGAGCTGCTAGTTTAAGCTGGTATTTTGTAAGAGCGTGGTCCCTCCCTGGTGGAGCCAACCCATTCGTGCTACAACCATAATATAGCTGCAGCATGGCTTTACCACGTAAAGCCATATACTGGATTACACTAATAGATTAATTGCTTCATAACCCTCACAGAAATAACAGGAGTCCTGTGCCCATTAGTAGGACTATTCTTTATAGGCTGTTACTTTAATTTTATATTTAAAAATTTACAAAGAAATTGTTAATTTGACTAAAGGCTAATTTTGAAATCGTCATATAAAATAAATACATCAAATAAATTATAGCCTGACTGAATATTAAAGTGGAACAATTGAATTATATTGTTCATGCAACTGTTTATTTTTTATTTTTTTATGTTGTATTTGATTCTATAAATAACCTTTATTAAGATGTCCTTAAAGCGACAGAAAGAAACTGATACAGGAGATGGGCAGCAGCATCTTCGTGATAACAGCAAAAATTATAAAAACTGCGGTTACCAACCCGCCTGCTAAACGTGGCAACTGTAGCGAATTTCCCCCGATGAGACAATCTATGGGGAAGGCCTATGTTCAGCAGTAGATTTTTATAGGCTTTAATAGATGGGAGGATGGAAGACGTCATTAACTGATATCTTCACACAATTTCTGTACACTTTGTTTTATTTTAGCAGCTCCCAAATGTTTTTTTAATTACCTTAAAGAGTACCTAGAATTCAACACATCAACATCCAACCTTCTTAGTGTCAGTAAGTTTGATGGGAATCTCAAATATGAATTTCTTTCTATCTATATTCGTATTTCACTACAATATACTATATTTGACTACATTCTATAACGCATTTACTTCCATGGATAGTAAATAGATCCAAACGAATCACGTGGAAATAATTGTGTTTAATGACTTGCATGTTTTATGCAAATAAGAAAAATACACATCAGCCACTTCTAATACTATTTGCTCATTGTTTTTATCAATAAAATGTATGTGAGTATAAAGTATTATTGCAATTATTAACAAAAATTAAAAAAAATGTTAAATTACAAATTTTAAATTAGTAACAATTGTGGTTGCACGTGCACATTTCCTAATTCATTTGGATAGAAATATTTCATAATTTACAATGTTGGTGGTAAGAGCTCAACTATTTTGGAATTTATAATGTTTGGCTACAAATTGCCTTAACGTAATTTATTATGGCCTTGTAACTGTACTCTAGAGAGCACCTTAATTGCTATTTTTTAATTTCCAATTTTAAAAGTGTAATTAGTCTGATTTCTGAAAGTTCAAATTTCAACATAAATCTTCACGCTTTAATATTCCGTGAGTAAGGATTTATTAAAAAGGTTACATGTGCGTGCATAAAAATTTGTATTTAAAACCCCTATTAACTATTTGGCCTCGTTTATTTAAAAAAACAAATAATACCATCGACTCCAAACCTATTTTTTTGTACACTTATTTGAAAAATGTTCATTGATAACAAAGCAATTCGAACTTGCAAATAGTCAGATTCTTCAGTCAGAGCAGCCTCGTGCCGGTAAGCAAAGTGTAGGGCAGACACTACTAGATGGAGTGACGACCTAGTTAGAGATGCAGAAAGTCAATGGATGCAGGTTACACATGACCGTGCTTTGTGACTTCCTTTGTGGAGGTCTATGTTCATCATCATCAGCCTGCAAGTGTCCATTGATGTCCAAGGCGCGGTACTTAGCTCGAAATTTAGCTTCACGCATCTAGATGCTGCCAGTCGTCCCAAACTGCATTTACCTAAGCGCGGTCTCCACTTTATAACACGTTTAGCAGCAAATTGCCACTTCAGCTTGCAAATTCGGAAGGCTATTTCGGTGACTGGTGTATTGCGGCGGATTTCTTCAATAAGAAAATTAATGAAAAAATCTGCCGGTACCGAGATAAGTAAAATATTTTTTTGCGGAGACACGGTAACAGTCACAACAAATCCTGTCTGTCCGTAAGAAAACTAAGAATTTGTGTTCTTTCACAAATATTGACTTCTACCATGAGTTCAAACCAGAACCTCAATAGTTAACCAGGACTTCAATTGATGCGACCGTTTGAGCAATACTTATTAAGATTGCGTGAAGTGGTGCCGTAAGAATACCCACAACCACACATCACCCCGTGGATGTCGTAATAGGCGAAAGAGAGAAATATAAACAGGAGACGGGCAGCAGCCTCTTCCTGATTACAGCTCAACAATAATCAAAAACTGCGGTATCCGACCCGTCCGCCAGGCGTGGCAACAATGCAAATATCCCTTATAGACAAACTACGGGGGTGGCTTAAGTGATTAAATAAATAAATAACAAGAAAATTAAACTCTAGAACAAATAATGATTTTAATAAGCGGAACCCATTAATTTTATTTTGGTTTATAATTTTCAATTGGGTCCCGCCTGCTACTAAACTTAATGCGGGTATTTAACTTAAATAGTCTGTTAAAGTGTAGTAGAGTTTACTTTGTTTATAGTTTATTTTAATTTTGTTTTCTATTCTCAATCTTGTTTCGGTCTTTTTAGTGAATTACTTTTAAATTATCTTTCTTGCAGTCGGGTTTTTGATTTTTTTATTATTTATTTTATTTTAGACTTTTCCGTGCACCGTGTCCCGGCACACTCTTATGAACTAAATTTCATATGATAGCACGAGGTCCGACACAAACATGGCCCATTTTTACGCTATCAATAACTTTTTAAACCAATTTATTATTCCTAATCAAATTTAAACAATTAACTTACATATATTTTTGTAATCCCCTTTTAATTTACTTTATTTTAATACCCTACTCGATAGGTTTGGTTATTTTTTTTATTAATATATTATTTCGCGCAAAAATCCGCCAATTTTTTTTTTCAAACATATCTAAAAACACTTGGGTTTTTAAAAAGAATATAACGATACCTTAACTGTCGAAATCCATCCAGCCATTTGGAATGTACGAGGTAAAAAAGAAATTTACAAACGAATATACATACATACAAGATACGCGCGAATAACATAACCCTTCCTTGGCAGTCGGGTAAAAAGTATTCAAAACTACACAATTAAAGGCAATTGTAATACTAACTAGATATGTAATAGCACGGAGTAAAACTATCGCTATAACGACATTAATTATCTTGTTTTAGAAAGGAACATTACTGCTCACATTTTTATTAAAGACCTGGGGACATAGCCCCGAGCGTGTTCAGAATCTTATATCAAAAACCAGTCTTATAATGAGTGAAATAAAAGCTTTGCTGCCCGTTCGTAATGCAAATTGTTTAACCTTGACCACATAATTATTAATTTTTTTAGGAATCAACAGATCCAACATTTCTTGAATTTCAAGATTTTTGTAGTATTGAAATTATCGCTGAGTTTATGATAATGCATCCAAACCTGCCTCATTTACATATGTTTTAAATCTGGCAGTGATAAAAGTTAAGACTGATGAGCACTAGATATTCCGCAGTTGATAGTTTTCGATTATATTGATAGAATTCGTAATGAGGATATCGGCAATAAAACCAGAGTACCAACATAGCCCAACGGATCAGTAAGATTGTACCACGAACCGACAGGGGCAATAAAACAGGAGATGGGCAGCAGCATCTTCCTAATAACAACTCGTTTAAAAAAACTGCGGTTGCCAACCCGCCTTTCAAACGGCCTACTGTGGCAAATAGCTCTCCTCAATTTAAGGGGAAAACCTATGTTCATCGATGTATTTTTGATAGTACCAGTACCTATACAAAACACAGATTCACTTTTATATCATAAATCTGATGGACTTTTTTGGGTTATGCCGTATCTGAAATATTCGGGATGACAAAATGTTACGTATCACACACAATTTGCCGTGCGATAGTTCATCATGCCCGTAAAAGTCTACTGCTGGTCACGAGCTTTCCTTTTGTAGGGAGGATTTATTACAGCCGTTGAAACTCAGAGTCTAAGCACTCGGTGAAAGAATAAGATAGTGAAGGATGCCATCATTAACCATATTAGTATTTTCCTGGAAAACAATCCTGTAATTTCAGACACTCAGCACGGATTTAGGAAGGTCCGAAAAGTATAGCCACGTTCCTAACAAAACTGAATATCTTCCAGACCGAATTTCGGTCACGGCGGCTAGTCTACGTTAAGATCATCTGCGATTGACATCTGCGCAGGACGGGATTATAGTGTCCGCGTGCATGCGCAAGCACTGGTGCACTCTCTATTCCCTAACTCTCATAGTCCGATAGGACGTTAATCCGATACGACCGGAGAGAGATCAGGAGATCTTTCCCACATTTTACAAGAAATATAACATAATAGCTTTACATCAAAAAGTAAAATTTTTATAAACCATTGAACAGTACAATAATACAAAGCTTAAAACACTAAAAACATTCATCATGCCAAACATCAGAAAACAATTTTATTTCGTTCGGATTTTCCCTCGTAAAAAAGTGATATCAATACGTATTTCAGTAAAACGACAATTGACTTCAGTTTTGCTACTTTAAGTCACATTATTTGCCATAACACTACACTAATTATAATTATCACATAAATCTATATTATGTCATAAAAGTCACATTCGTTCAAAATAGTATAGAAGTTTTCACTGACATCATTAATTCACACAGTAGTGTTATTCAATGCATGCCAACGTATAAGTGTATTTCACTTGGTAAAAATTTGCATGTAGAAATATTCAAAGAACTCGAAGTTTAATTTTTTCTAACATCTTACTCAAACGTTAAAAGTTACAGCCTATATCCGTCCCACTGCTGGGCACAGGCCTCCTCTCATTTCTGAGAGGGTATTAGGGCAAGGAAATGTCCGCCGCGCTGCCCCAATGCGTGTTGGCGAACTTCACATGTTTTCGAAATATTTTTTTTTGATTTCTCAGACATGCAAGTTTCCTCACGATGTTTTCCTTCACCGCCGAGCACGTGGTAAATCAGCACTTAAAATTGCAATTAACAAATTCATTGGAGCCGGCGGGGGTCGAACCCAGGTTGCTCGCGTACTGTGAAACTTACAGCGAGCGCTAACCATCTGAGCTACCACGGCTCTCTGAGCTACCACATCTTACTCAAAATGTCTAAACTATTTCTTTTAAATTTTTCAGTAATACCATGGAACTACAAAATTTTATCAACATTAAATTATTTTAATAACAAAAAAATATAAGTTTTTTTTTTAATTTATTTATCAGATCAAAAAAAATACAGATATAGGTCTAATTAACATCTAAAAAACCACGGAGGTTTGACTTGATGCTAAATAATTAGTTTAAGTCAGCATATTATGTACCAAACACAGTCTAAGTAAGTATTTAGGTATGTGAGTAGGTAGTAGGTATAGTAGGAATATAAAGACTAAGAATGTAAGTTAAAAACTTAGTTAAAGTCAGTATTTGTAAATAAAATAAAAATAAAAATAAAAAGTCTGTAGTAGCAAGGTAAAAGTAAGAACTAGGCAGGTACGTTATTGCTAAGTAAGTAGATATAGTAGGTAATTATAATTTAGATAGGAAAAAGCTTTTGAGTTTAGTTTTAATGTTTTGTTGTGATATTTTTTCGCGTACATCGAAAGGTAAGTTATTTATTAAATGCGGTATCTGGTAAGCGGCCGTCCGCTGCCCATACACATTATTGGCAGTGATGTGCCGGAGCCGGTTTTGTGTCATAGCGCGCGTAAGTACAGGTTGTTCTATGTATGACTTTATATTATCGCAGAAGAAATATTGTTTTAATAACATGAACTTAATTTGGTCATAAACTGGTAAGATTTTACAATGTTTAAAAATCGCATTTTCACCATCATCAATTAGTACAAGCATATTTGGGGATACAATATTTTTAAGAATTCTAAATTGAAGATCATAGATCTGTTTTAAATATGATTTGAACGTCCGACCATAGCTTGACAAACCATACTGAATATAAGATTCAGCCAGAGAGTTGTAAAGCATAAGTCTTACTTTGAAGGGTATGCGATTTTTAAGATTTTATATTGGCTAGAAACTGACGCAACTTATTACACATGTTCAATGTGGTGGCCCCAGTTAAACTTTGAGTCAATTATAAGACCGAGGTATTTTTGTGTGGGCACAACTTCGATTGTAGGACATTGGCAAGTTCCTAATTGATGGAGGCAGTCGTGATTATGAACAATTAATGGTTTTGGAGTAGGATACCTCATGTATGGGGATTTGATAATCATGAGTTTGGTTTTATCGGCATTTAACACTAGACCAACGTCATGGCACCATCGTATCAACATATCCAAATCGGTCTGAAGAGCATTACACGCATTTGAGATATCCCTACCCGAGACGAGAAGACACGTATCGTCTGCGAATTGGTAACAGGAACTGTGTTTCAGACAGTTACCCATTTCGTTGACATAAGATAAAAGTGCAACGTGCCAAGGACTGATCCTTGGCCGTGCCTTCTGTCACAATCTTAGGGTCACTGAACGAGTTATTAAATTTAACCGTAAATGTACGATTTTGGAGGTAATTTTTACACCAATTGAGCAAAGAACCCCGGATACCACAATCATCCAGTTTATTGATTAAGAGTTGATGTTGTAGCGTGTCGAAGGCACGAGAAAAATCAATAAACAAGGCCAGTACAAATTTTTTATGGTTCAAATGCTCGTTTACCTCATCTGTAAACTTACATAGAAGGTCCGTAGTACTTTTACCCGCTTGAAATCCGTACTGGTTTTTGTTTATGACTTCGTGCTTTCGGTAATATTTATGAATCTGCTCACTGATAACTTTTTCAACTATATTGTACGCATGCGTTTGAGTATTACCATAATGCTTAGTACTTGTGAAGTAGGACTTGTGAAGGGCTACCACAATGATGATGATGATGATAATGATAAAACGTTAAACATGAGAAATTGCTCAAGAAATGTATATTTCCGACACGTGATAGATGTATAAACAAAAATATTCAATATATCTGAACATACGTGTACAGAAATGTACGTACTGCCCGTGCGGTTAAAGAATGGGATTGAAAATGGCGTAGAGGCGACGCCATTTTCAATCCCATTCTTCATTCATTCACCTCTCGGTTTCGGGTTTTAGGGTTCGGTACGCTCTATAATTTCAGTTCAACTTGTCATTAGACTCAATGATAACATATTCCCATAATCTACAAAAAAAATCAGTCCGGTTTTGCTAATTTGTGATTGTTGTTGTTGTTCTTAATTTTGTTTATACATATTTTTGTATAAAATATTCACATGCCATTGAGACATAAGTAACCATTTTTTAAATTTTCGTTTATCTATCTGTCCGAGCTACTCTTCAGAATGGCTGACCCGATTGAAATAAAACTTCAGGAACAAATAGAGTAATATCAGGAGTGATCTAGACTGAATTTTATACAAAAATTTAGAGATTTTAACAAAATATAAATATTGATAAGATAAAATAAATTAATTTTAATGTCTATCTTAAGTCTAAATAACGCCACATGAATAGATCCCACCCAGGCAAAACAAGAGCGGGTCGCTAGTTATAAATGTTATATTAAAATTAATATACCTACTTGGGTATACAATTATTTTCAAATATTTTCCCATTAATAGAAAATTTCCAATTAACGGAATAATATAACGTTATAACGATATACCGCTGTTAGCGGATTTTAGCTATTGTTACTGTGCAATGTGCATGTTGAAGGTACGGGCTCGATGAGCCACCATTTCTAAACCCATTCTTTATGCATACGTAGGTACTATACGTAGAGTAGACCTAACACAATATGTCAATAATTGTATGCAAATCGGCTAATTCACGGCTGCATATCACGTCGTTGTGCAGGAAAATTTTGTCGCTACGAGCACAAGTATTTCAAAACCGGCTCCTGTGGTGTTTCTGTATAATTACAATAAAAATGTAATTAATTCAAACGATCATGGACTAGAGCAAATAACGATTAAAAATAAGCAACTGATGCAGATGAAAATAAAATTAAATATTTTCTTAAGCTATTTTATATACGTGAGGTTGCAATCTATTTTGCGGTGTATAGATGCAGCAGTGTCTTATAAAGGTGACGAAAGAGTATACCACAAACCCATATCATCCTATAAACGGGAGATAGGCAGCATTTTCTGATAAGAAAGCATTAAAATTAAAAAAAGCTAAGGTGACTATGGCAAATATCCCTCCTATGAACAATCTATGGGTGTGGCCTATTACGCAGTGGACATTTGACGAGCCGTTATGAATGAATGAAAAAGACACTGCGATTCAGGTAAAATATCTTCAATTAACAACAAAAACTGCAACTCAGAAAAGGACTGTGTAAATTCAGTGCTCGTTTTTTTCAAGTGTGCGACGGTTGCATATGCTTTGCGTGCATGACAAACATCAACATCATAATTCATGTGGCAATATTTAAGTAAATCAAATATTATTTTATTTACTTAAATATTGGCACACAACTTATAAACAAATAGAGTTAAAACATAAATTCTTCTAATTAAAATATTAAACAACTTAAAGGAAAAAAGGATAATTTTGTGACGAACGTTGAAAATATATTTTTTCTTGTAGGGATACTTGGGCATGAAGACTTTACTTTTTGTTAGCCACTCTTTTAAAAACAGATTTAAAATATAGAGACTAGAGATTTTAAAAGTTATGATTTTCTGAATGTTTAGGATTATCTCCTGTATCGTGGAAGCAGTTTGCATATATAAATTGCACAAGGACATACATCCACACCTGGAACAATTATTTATAGGTCATAAAAATGATTGTACCGTACGGGATACGAACCTACGGCCGTCAGCGACGCAACTCAATGCTAAGACACTGCGCCACGGAGTATTTAGTTACCGTTTTATGTTGTGGCTCTACATTATCATTAACAACAAAATATAATGCAATTATTCCTTACTTGTTAAATGTAACACCTATGGAATTACCTCTAAGTTTGTAATAGTTTTTACACGTTGTCACGGTTTAACTGCACATAGCCATTTTTAAACTTGAGAACAGACTGAAAGTAGGCATAGACGTCAGGCAAAACAGATGAAATTTTTCTGTGACTTTTATGGCATGTGGTGGCCGCATCTTGTGGTGTGGTGTATTAGAGTACTCATCAATTCATTTCGTTCCGTGGGTTACGACAGCCAACCAACTGTAACAACCCAGTGGGTTATAACATCATAAACTCTCCTGCTAACATAGCCCTCTCCCATAGATTGCCTCATAGAGCCACTTTCTGGTATTCTGTACGAGCGTAGTTCATTCCCGGTCGAGACGCCTGTACGTGATTTTCTTCGCCTTTATGGGAGCTGTTCAGCTGTGGACTTTTCTTCTTGTCATTTTGGAACGAAGTTCCTTATCGCACGGTACGAATTTGACGGATGGGGGCTAGGCGAGAAAAAGTGTAAGATTTTTCCGTCACGACCCTCTTTCTATAGTGCGAGCGAGATGGAATAATATCCATCTCCCTCGCACTTTTTCTTATCTTTTCATGAAAGAAATATTATTAAATGACGCTTCATTTTAATATATGCTAGTAATTAATTTATTTGTATTTGTTAATCAATAATATAATACGTTTATGAATAATAATATACTACGAAAGGAACTTCGTTCCAACCGAGTGTTCCACTTCCACGACACTCACGAATGTTTTCTTTCTTTTCTTTTTTCTTTTCAAAAGTCCACAGCTGAATAAATGCCTCTCCCATAGAGTACCTCATAGGGTGGATATTTGCCATACTTGCCACGCTTGGCAGACGATTAAACAACCGCGGTTTTTTTGTTACTTTTTATTTGAAAGAAGCTGCTGTCCATCTCCTGTTTTTTTTTTATCGCCTCTTCTGACACCCACGTGAAGATATGAGGTAGTGGATATTCTTACACCGCCATTACACGGTCATTATTGCCACGTATAAAAATTTATAATTTCATTTCGATGTTCGTAATTTAAAATACTTGCCTAATTACATTCGGTTTTGTATTCGCATAAGCAGCGGCACAGATTTTTTACCTGATTTGATTAAATTTTAAAAGTCGTGCTTTCGTGCCTTTTTTTGGATTTTAATGCATTATTGTGTTTGTTGATTACGAATACAGGTTCCTGAATAACTCTTTTTCACACTTCGCCCACATAAAATGTTTCATTTGGATTGGATTGCAGTTAACATAAAAAGTCAATTAAGTCAGGGATTACAAACATTTTCACTGCAAGTTGTTCAAACGATTCAGTATGACAGACAGTGTCCTTCTTTTGTATATAATTATAATATATTTAAGATTTTTTTTTAATTTAAAATGAAGAGAAATCCGATTTAATAGAATAATAAGTTTTGTTTGTAATTGCAATTAAAGACTTTAATGGAGAAGGTTTGGCAGAGCACATGGTGTTGGTAGCACGTTTCCCATGCAACCCAGAGACCGCCACTTTGTATTACAGCATGTATTTGTCTGTCCGCTTATTTTTTATAAAACTAAAGTGACAAAAATCTCACAGCCCTGATGGCGAGTGACTCCTGCAGGACACCTGCAATCAACTTCAAACAAAGAAAGCTACAGATGCGTATTCATCTTCGAATACTAAGATGGAATGCCTCACAGCCTGTAGTTTTGCTGGCTCTCTGTACTATTTATACTGGAATACAGTAGTGCACGCTCTACTGCTTGGCAGCAGAAATATTATAGAGGGTGGTATCATCCAGACACAGACCGAAAAGGAGTCCTACCACCTTGTAAACTTCATTAAGGCCTCAGCCTCAAGCTAGGGACTGAATTTAAATAAATTTATGGGGCGTGTAGTTTAGCGTCGCAGGCGACATATAAATCAAGCGTCCCCGTTGTAATACTAGAATATATTTGTCATGCACGCAAAGCATATCCAACCGTCGCACACTTGAAAAAAACGAGCACTGAATTTACACAGTACTTTGCTGAGTTGCGGTTTTTGTTGTTAATTGAAGATATTTTACCTGAATCGCAGTGTCTTGTTCATTCATTCATAACGGCTCGTCAAATGTCCACTGCGTAATAGGCCACACCCATAGATTGTCCATAGGAGGGATATTTGCCATAGTCACCTTAGTTTTTTTAATTTTAATACGTTCTTATCAGAAAATGCTGCCTATCTCCCGTTTATAGGATGATATGGGTTTGTGGATTCTCTTTCGTCACCTTTATAAGACACTGCAGCATCTATACACCGCAAAATAGATTGCAACCTCACGTATATAAAATAGCTTAAGAATATATTTAATTTTTTTTCATCTTCATCAGTTGCTTATTGTTAATCGTTATTTGCTCTAGTCCATCATCGTTTGAATTAATTACATTTTTATTGTAATTATACAGAAACACCACAGGATCCGGTTTTGAAATGCTTGTGGCTCGATTTCAAATAACACGTAAGAACTGTATTTGAAATATGCAATTATTAAAGACATTGCAATTACAGTTTCGTCACTTTCATGGCGAACGCCAATCGATAATCCTTATAGTCGATTGTGAAAGACAATCGTTATTGAAAATTGCAACTATAATCGGACAACACGGTAATTAATTGAAATTAAAAATAATAAAACATCTAAAGCAATACGGTGCTTAAATAAACTACGACGAGTTATATTAATTTGCCAACGGCCACTTAGAGCCGACATATAATAAAAATATTTAAGATCACTTTTACATTACTGGTTCTACTATCTTGTTTAGATTCTTATAATTTAAAATGGAGTTGCGAAAATTAATTTCGATTTCAGGTTTTTGGATTTAAATATTTAGATGCGGATATTTGAATTCGAGTCAGAAAGTCGAATAAACGTATAGAATAAAATTTTAAAATCTATTAACTGGCAGAACAGTATAACTTCCGGTAACAATAGAGCAAGAAACCTATCGACAAATATTAGATAGATGAAGCCAAAGGGCAAAGCCAGTGAGGCTACAAACAATGTTAAAATTATGTAGTAAACAACAGGTTGAGATGTAAATATTTTAAGGAAAGAATAATATTAAGTCAGATTAATAACGTGTTTTCTTTTTCGCTGGTAAAGATCATTTAAGATGTGCCATAAAGCTTTTAAAAATAGTTAAATATAAAAATAACATAACAGTTCGTCACAATTTGAAACGCTTGAGATATTACGCAGTTGTAAAACTGGATGATTTTTAGGCTTTTAAAGTAATACTAAGCAATTTGAATCACGAATGGTTTTAAATATTTACGGCCTCACCTAAAATCGTTGATTACTTAAATGTAAAATACTTAAATAATAATTATCTTTATACTTGTTTCTTTCTACTGTCATTTATTGAAAAGAGAAAAAGCTACTGTAAGTATTTTTTAATGGACGTCGATTTTTATGATTGAAACCATTGGTATTTTATCGTATCGTATTTTATTGATGTTAGTGCTGATAACCAAATGGCTTTTACATCTTTATCAAACTCATAGACAGGGACTTAGTTATATACTATAAAGGGTGAATGATAATCTAATTTTTCTGATTGTCTCTTTATCCCTTTAGCTTTACTCCTTTTTTTATCAAATCTTAAAATGCGTTATTTCTAATAAGTTGAGCTCCTGTCTTCAAACTAACAATCTTCTCAACCCATAAAAATCCAGTTTACGTCGTGCTCATAACATCCTCCCAATTGGATTTTGATCACGGCGGCTAGTCTCAAAGGAGACTATCTATTTGCAGAACAGGATTAAGTGCACGAATGTGTGCACAAGCACAGATGAACTCTCTATCTACTAACTTGCATATTCCAATGGGGCGGCTATCCAACACAACCAGAGGGAAACTGAAATAGGAGATGGGTAGCATATCTTCCTGAAAATAACTGAAAATTATTAAAACTTATTAAAACTCACCGGCCAGGTGTCGTCGGTAGTTATACTGTACTGCCAGTTAATAGGTTTGAAAATTTTATTCTTACGTTTATTCGAATTTCTGACTCGATTTTAAATATCTGCATCCAAATATTTTGGACTTAGTAGAGCCATACTGCATGGGTCGGCTCGACCAGGGAAGGACCACGCTCTCACAGAATACCAGCGTAAAATATCAACTCAATGCTGCTTTGTTTCGTTTGGTGAGTGTAGAGAACCGGAGACCCTTTTTACTAGAAACGAGGCATTCCATCTTAGTCCTCAGGGGTGACAGCGCATCGGCATTTTGATTCTTAATCTAGGATAGATGTAGATGTCTATGGGCCACAGCATCCACTTACACAGCAGTTCTCAGGTGGACTGTGTGCTCGTTTGTCACCCTTATTCTGTAAAAATAAATCCAACATCTCGAAAGCGGAATTAATCGCCAGCCAAGAGTGGCAACTAAGGCAAAATCTCCCCTTCGAGGCATTATAGGCATTAGCTGGCATAATTTGGGGTGGACGCACATGTATGAAAAACTGGATCAGCTATGCGAGCTAAGTAAAACTAAGTTAGTTTAGTTTGCGGTAGATGTTTGGCTTTTTACCTAATGAATATTACAAGCTCGAATGTCATCTTAATATTTACGTTATAAACTTCATCCCCTATTTTACTAATTTTAGGGTAAGAATTGTTTCTTCGGGTTTATATATGAACACAGCAGAAGTATAACCTATTTAAAAAGAAAAGAATTATTTAAATCGGTTCACAATAGACGAAGATATTGCGTAACATATACATAAACAAAAAGAAACATACAGTCAATTTGAGAACCTTAAAATTTCCAGAGATCTGTCTGCCAGAAAGAGCCAACTGTCTAAGCTGAAGACCGAGTGTGGCAGCATCGTTTCCGGGACACCTGAGATTTTGAGTGAGATTGAGAGGTTCTATAAGCAGCTGTACACGTCATCGTTGGAGCCACACGAAAGTGTGAGTAACAATCCAAGAGCCTCCCGAACAAGCTGGTTTCCGAAAAGGCTTTAGCAACATAGACGACATACATACCCTTCGGCAAATTGTACAGAAGACCGAAGAGTACAATCTGCCACTTTGTCTTGCGTATGTGGACTATGAGAAAGCCTTTGATTTCGTCAAAATTTGGGCGGTGCTGCATCCCTTCAGCGGTGCCAAGTGGACTGTCGGTATATCGAAGTGCTGAAGCGTTTGTACAGTAGGGCTTCGATGGCTATCCGAGTAAAGAACCAGAGTACGAAACCTATCTTTACGTGGTAGAGCCATGCTGCAGCTATATTAGTTGTATAGTTGTAGTACGAATGGGTCGGCTCGACCGGGAAGGACCACGCTCTCACAGAATACCAGCGTAAAATAGCAGCTTAACACTGCTGTGTTTCGTATGGTGAGTGTAGAGAACCGGAGACCCTTTTACTGGAAAGAGGCATTCCATCTTAGTCCTCACGGGTGACAACGCATCTGCATTTTGTTTCTTTATTGAAGATAGATGTAGATGTCTATGGGCCACAGCAACCACTTACCATCAGGTGGACTGTGCTCGTTTGTCACCCTATCCTATAAAAAAAAAAAAATCCAACTGCAGAGAGGTGTAAGACAGGGTGACGTTATATCCACGAAACTCTTCACCGCTGCATTGGAAGACGTTTTCAAGCTACTGGACTGGAAAGGATACGTTAATAACATCAATTACGAGTACATCACTCACCTTCGATTTGCCGACGATATAGTCCTTATGGCAGAATCGCTGGAGGACCCAAGCGCTATGCTCAATGACCTCAATAGTGTCTCCCAACGGATAGGTCTTAAGATGAACATGGACAAAACAAAGATCATGTTTAATATCCATGTCACACCTATGCCAGTAGTTGTTGGGAGCACTAAGCTCGAAGTTGTTTACCTGGGATCAATAGTCCGACTAGCTAAGTCCAACTTCGACTGAGAGGTCAATCGACGGATTTAACTCGGCGAACGCTGCCCGGGAAATTACGACACATCTTCTCGTCAGGTATACCTCAAAACCTGAAAACTAGAATGTACAACCAGTGCGTGTTGCCAGTGATAACTTATGGATCTGAGACGTGGTCCTTCACTGCTGGCCGTATGAGGACGCTCAAGGTCGCTCAGCGAGCTATGGAGAGGGCTATTCTCGGAGTTTCTCTGCGTGATAAACTTAGAAATGAGGATATCCGCAGTAGAACCAGAGTAACCGACATAGCCCAACGGATTAGTAAGCTGAAGTGGCAATAAGCCGGCCATATAGCTCGAAGAACCGACAACCGATGGGGAAAAAAGGCTCTCGAGTGGCAGCCTCGTACCGGTAGGCGAAGTGTAGGGCGACCCCCCACTAGATGGAGTGACGACCTGGTAAGACATGCAGGAAGTCGATGGATGCAGGTGGCTCAGGACCGTGCTTTGTGGCATTCCGTGGGGGAGGCCTATGTTCAGCAGTGACACGTGAAACACAGCATGCTGCTATTTCACGACGGTATACATTACAAGTTTGTATTCCCCGTTCGAGTCAATCGATTCTCCAAACATAATACTTTGCAGCGTGCTGCGATGGAGCTGTTCCGTACAAAAATTTGTTATAAAAGTAAGCTAACATATTTCTTAAAAATTGTTACATTGTTATTTTATCAGTTGTCATAGCAGGTAATAATTAGTAAGGTAATAAAAAGGTTTTATGTCAGAAATTCTATGTTCTCAACGTAGCGTACGAATTTTGAGACAACTCGTTAATTATAAAAATAATCTTATATTGCTTTGTAAAACAGTAGCGAAGTGTTTGCGTACGTTCCCTCGGGAAGCAGTTTCGATTCTAGGAACAACTGCTAGTATGGTCTATAAATATTAGTTCTAAATCGGGATATCTGTCTTGACGCAAATGTATGTAAAATACCTGCACAATGCAGGAGAAATTCTAAGTGTAAAAACGGCTTAAACGGCCCTGATCTCCGCCTCCGTGTTCCCCTGAGTCATTTAAATGGAGGCCTTGAGGCCAGAAAAAACGTGAATTGACTTGCCAGTCCCAGAGGAAGATCTAGCCTCTGGCAACGCTGACCACAATTCCTACGCAGAGGGTAGGGAGAGCGGCACATCGCAATACCGACCAATACTCCTCTTCTTCTCTTCTCTTTCGGCCTACCCAACGCACCCCCACAGCAGCGGTGAGGCCACGCTAAAGTCGCGGAGGCTAGAGGGAGTGGCTCCTTACTACAGCTACACTCGTCTTCCCCCGCGACTCCACATCGGCTGCGGAAAGCTGGGTGAGAGGATAACATTCACGTCGCAATCCGCCAACATGCACTCGGGCCGGCCATTTACCTAGGGCCAGCCATGTGGGTTCCACTAAGTTCACCGTATGTGTCCTAACCTCGGCTTCTAATACTCTGCCAGGACAAGACGGGAACCTGTGTTTATGGGTTACGAACCACTCCTGGCATAAACATTTGTATTGAATTGAAGTAAAAGTGAATTTAGTATTAATTTTAGTTAAGTATGTTTATATTACCAGTATTTTTTAAATAAAAAATCTACCTTTGTTACAATCCAAATGTATCATCATTGCAACAAGTAAAATAAGTATTATATTTTATTGTATATTGAGCACCCGAAACGTAAGGAATTAAAATAAATAAAACATCCAAATTGTAATTTAAGTGAAACTTTACCGCGCCACCTACCGGAAAGGCTAGAACAACGTCTGCCGATCTAGCTAGGATTTTTATAACGATTTTGCCAATTGATTAACCCGGTTAGCCATTTGGTTAACCTGAGGTGATTGATGATGATGATGATGCTCCGGACTTAAATGCAGTGAGCAGTGCTCCTCGAATACTATCCACAAAAGGAAAGATGACTTATTTCCTTTTCCAACTTACCCACGATCATTTTTATTTTAATGCCGAGAACTAATAGAATCAGGGCATTACTTTGCGGAAATCTATTTATTATATTAGAGATGCTAAAAACCAGTTTAGCGGTCAGCCATCGCAGTCTATTTCTCCTGATGATGCCTTGTTCAGAGGCGAAACACGTGTCGTATTATCGACGGTGTTGTGTTTTTCCTAGTGTAGTGGTGTTGGGATTAGTAGTACGACGATAATCCACGTAATTGAGGGAGAGCGAGTGGTGCTATTCAAACTAGGTAAGACACATAATTTTTATTTTCACGCATATCTTAGCTAGTAAATTTTTAACACCTTTTATGCCGAAAACTTTTACATGCTTGGGTTTTATTTATTCATTTATTCTCAGTTTTATGTAAAGCATTATATAATGTATTCTAAAATATTCTTAAAAGAATGTGCTCCACAGTCAAGTATTTTCATTTTAGTAAAAACATTAGTGCTCTACGGCCAAATAATAATATTAGGACGGCTTCTAATAACATTAAAATTGAATGTAGTATTTTGTGACCACAAAGCTCTCAATTCCAACTACCATTTGAATTTTACAACAAAATTCTGAATCAGATCAGTTCAGCAATTTAAATATTTTACTGACATTCTGAATCCCGACTACAAAGCCACTGAATTCTTTCTCTACTGTCGCCGAGTCATTACTCGAACAAATTGTGCAAAACACAAAAGTGCAATGTATGTATCAGGTTGTCTCCATCTAGTGAGGGCTCGCCCAACCTTGCGCTTGCCAGTACGAGGCTGCCACTCGAGAACCTTTCGTTAATCATCATTATCATCATCATCATTACAGCCCTTCACAAGTCCACTGCTGAACATAGGCCTCCCCCAAGGAATGCCACAAAGCACGGTCCTGAGCCGCCTGCATCCATCGACTTCCTGCATGTCTTACCAGGTCGTCATTCCATCTAGTGGGGGTCACCCTACACTTCGCCCGGTACGAGGCTGCCACTCGAGAACCTTTTTTCCCCATCGGTTGTCGGTTCTTCGAGCTATATGGCCGGCCCATTGCCACTTCAGCTAACTAATCCGTTTCGTTAATAATCTATATTAAATAAAAGTAATATTCGATCGTAAAAAGTCAAATGGCCGTTTATGCAAACCGTGACACATTACGTTCACATGACAATGCTTTCACATGCGCGTAAGTTGCAACATCGCCCTTGGTGCGGGAACAAAGTTTAGTTCTCAAGAGAAATATTGTTTATCAATGCACTTTTTTAAAATTACGCCAATGTAATTATTTCTAAAGATTGGTTTCTGAAACGATTTTTGTAGATATTAACAAAAAATAATACGTTATTACAAAAACATTTAAATAAAGAATGAAGTGATTTTTATTGTGACACTAGTAGCTGCTACCTGTCGCGTTGCTGCCACAGAAGAAATAATTACGGAAATATCGTTTTAATATTGTTTAATTGGGAATGATAATACATTCATTGAAGTTAAATGATATATTATAACGTTCAAATAACTTTATCGGTACGACACGCGCGCCACTTAGTGTAAGTTAATTGTACTATGCCTATAACCTTCGCGGAAGTGCGAGCATTAAGTTGATAAAGTTTTAGCGCAATCTGATGAACGGTATGGCAACGCATAAAATACGAACAAACAAAAATTTATTTTTATATATTAGATTAAATCAATGAATTATTTTCTAAAATGATTCAACAGATTTTATTGTTTAGCGTCCATCAATTCCGAGGACCTTACTATTACAGTCGGATAAATAAAAATATGTCTGAGGAGGGAATGGTTTTCGGGTACATGTTTTAACTATTATTCTGTGAGTTTCTATAGCCCAAACGGCCCGATTTTAAAGTGCGAGGTGATGTTATTACTACATTGTTATGTTGATGTGATTGTTAGATGACATAAAAATACAGCCTAACTTTTCAGTGGGCACACGTCTTTCATTCAGAGAAGGTTATGGTGCGATAAGTTCGCCGCGCTGCGTCAGAACATTGGACTTCACATGTCCTCGAAACAGTTTTATTTCCAAGACAAGCAGGTTTCCTCACGATGTTTAAAAAACTGCAGTAAATCATTTTACTAATGTCGGCGGTTATTAATTTCGAGTTGATCAGATTAAGTGATTAAAAATTGTAGTGATTGAAAGTAGTTTAAAATTTTTAATACGGTAAGTCTACATAAAAAGGTTTTTTACAATATTAATGAATTCATGCTTGATAATAACTCCTGGGAATTATAAAAAAAATCTCCTCTACTCTATTCTTTGCTATAGTAGATTGTTACCATAAGTAATTTTAAGAACTACTACCTCATTCATCATAAAGCAAAATAAAAAAAAATGTATCAAACACAAATTAAAGTAACAGCCTAGATATACATTCTCCTCCCATTTATTTGAGGGTTATGGAAATTATTATTATTATGGGATATTTATGAAGTATTCTCATTTGGTTGGGCTGAATAAATATATAAAAGAAATATAGTAAATAAATATACATAAATATATATATATATATATGTATATATATATATATATATATATATATATATATATATATATATATATATATATATATATATATATATATATATATATATATATATATATATATATTAAATATACTAACACAAATAATACATAAATAAATAAAAACCCAACCAAATGGAAGCCCTCGGCAGGGGAGACCAAACGGCCGAGGGTTAGGGGGAAAGGGAAAGAAACCGGCGGTCGATGCGGGCGGTATCGAGAAGCACCGCCTTCTGCATTTGAGCTTGGAGCGGTCCGTCACGGAGTCCTAGTCGCCTCAGATGACTCGAGAGGCTGACTGGGATTAACCCGTTCGCAGAAACGACTACAGGTATAATTTCGGTCGGCAGTCCACCCCACATGTCGGTCACCTCGTGAGCCATGTCCAGATATTTTGTTCGCTTATCTGTTTCGGCTTTCACGAAGTTCTCGTCATACGGAATTATTATTATTATTAGAAGTTATGGAATTTGTTATTTTGAGCGTTATGGAAATTAGTCTGCCGCGATGCTCTACTACGTGTTGCCAGACTTCATATTATGTACTTGAAATATTTTATTCCTTAGACAGGCTGATCTTTACCTTCATGGCCGAGCACGTAGTTAATACGCTCATAAAATTGCAATTAATTATTTAAATGATGCTGGCGAAGATCGAACTCGGGATGTTCGCGTCTAAATTTCGGCAAGCGCTAAGCCGCTGAGCCACCGCGGTCATTACCACAAATCAATGAAAATGAAATTTCCAGACGCCAAGCGTGGTAACTAAGACCCACATTCAACAGTGGACTTTTAGGGTAAAAGAAGAAGAATGTAGAAAGAAATATTAAATAAGCTTGATAAAGGTTTCAAACTTTCAGGTTGCAACGTTTTTTTTTTGTGAATAAGGGTGACAAACGAGCACACAGTCCACCTGATTGTAAGTGGTTGCTGTGGCCCATAGACATCTACATCTATCTTCGTTTGCGAATTTAAATGCAGATGCGTTGTCAGCCGTGAGGACCAAGATAGAATGCCTCTTTTCCAGTAAAAAGGGTCTCCGGTTCTCTACACTCACCATACGAAACACAGCAGCATTAAGCTGCTATTTTATGCTGGTATTCTGTGAGAGCGTGGTCCTTCCCCGGTCGAGCCGACCCATTCGTGCTACAACTATACTATTAATATAGCTGCAGCATGGCTCTACCACGTAAAAACGTAAATAAGAACAAAGTATTTAACTTCTACTATAGTTCAAAGGAAACAAATTAATACTAGAGTACATTAACATGCCATAGACTTAATTGGATAATTATTTGTATGACGCATTGTGGAATATCCCTAAGTGGCTAGACGGGTTGGCCGTATTAGGACGGCTTTGTTTACTATTAGTATTTTCTTCATTTAGACTGTTATGTATCTCCATACTGGTGTAGTCAGGAATAGTAAATAATTTTTACATACATACTTGGTTAAAATGCCAAAAGCAACGGGGAAATGGAACGCATTATATTCTAGACGACGTGTTAAGGAATTTATATCTATTTTAATATTTTTCTGTTTTTTTATTTATATTTTAAAAAGTTAGATTTTTAAAAGCGCAAGTGAATTTTAAAATAATTTTATTTTAAGACAATAAATTTTAAGCTAATAATAATAAAACAGAAATAATAGATTTAATATAAAATATACAAAAACTTACCGTTCATCTTCGAAATTTCAATCACAAATTTACACAAAAACTGGCACTGCAGTTATTAATTCAGTGTAAATATTACACTAAAAGTTAGCACAATTTCTTATCACAGCCGTGCAGTCAATACGATATATTAAAGTTCTACGATCGTAACGAGCAGCACTATGGATGGTCGGTGCTAGTCGGGTGTACGCGATATAATCTCAATACGAAATGCGGACGCGCACAGCGTGGTCTCTGTAATAAACAATCTCACTTTGAAACACGATAAAGGTGTGGACCTGAGATGACGATTCTCACGTACTACGGCCTCTGATACTCGATACAATGGTACGTCACTGATTTTGTAATTTTTTATCCGATTTATCGCCGTCGGGCTCTATCTATTAACTTATAATTCTTCGATTAGAAGTTGATGAAATGTTTTGGGTAGGCATATTATGTTTTTTGTTTTTATTTACGTATTTGACTTTTTAAATAAAAAAATAATTTTATTATTAGAGGAGAGAGGCACAACCCTAGTGTGGGGTACTACGTGCGTAGACAATTTGGCAGCGTCTCATCTCAGGTGTATCTCATTTAGAGCCAGTGTGACATACTCAAATAAAAAAGCATCCCTCAACCGCCATGCACCTTCTAATTACTCGTACCCTCTTACTGACTCCTTTCCTCCCTCTCACTGGAGCTGTAGTAGCTCAGATAAGCTAAGCGCTCGCTATAAATTTTACGGTTCACGAAATACCAGGATTCGACCAATGAGTATGTTGCAATAATTTTAAGTAACCGTGTAGCGGCGGTGTTGACTGTGTAGCGGCAGTATAAGAATATCTACTAACCTATATCGTCCCGTGGGTATCGTAAGAGGTGACAGAGGGAATTGAAGCAGGTGATGGGCAGCAGCATCTTCCTGATAACGATTCAAAATAATAAAAGACTGCGGTCGACAACACGCTCGTCAACTCATTTTTTTTTATAGGATAGGGTGTCAAATGAGTACACAGTCCACCTGATGGTAAGCGGTTGCTGTGGCCCTTAGACATCTACATCTATCGTACCTTGAGAATAACAAAAGCATAAGTGGTCTTATGTCGATTTGTTTGTTTCTACGCCATCAAAAAGAGCAACGCAAATTACTGAAGCTCAGTTTTTTCCAGATTTTTCTTATAAGTATTAAGGAAATAGTGTTAAAATTTGTTATCTGTGCATTTATACCTTTGAAAAAAATATATCGACTAAAAAAGTAGTTTTATGGATTACGCAGAAAGTAAATAAATATAATTATTCATTTCAGTAAACGTTTGAAAGTCTTTTTTGTAGTAAAATTTTAAATGTTGTAATTCATGTAAACATTATAACATAAATTTTCCTCGTTCAAAATTATTTTCTCTCATAAATTATCGCGATTACCACTAACTACGTTATAAATTTATTTACAAATAAAAGCTCTTCGATTGATTAAGCAATGTCATTGTCTTAATTTCTGAGCGTAATATCAATTACGGCTTTGTTCCCCTAAAACTAAAACTGTCCTATTCACGTAAGCTCGCATACTAAAGAATTGTTTGAAAGGATTCCGAGCTAAGCCCGAATACTTGCGGGAGTGCGGGGAGCGGGGCGGGTGTCATTTTTGTCAACCACAAATCATCATCATAACAGCACTTCACAAGTCCACTGCTGAACATAGGCCTCCCCCAAGGAATCCCACAAAGCACGGTCCTGAGCCACCAGGTCATCACTCCATATAGTGGGGGTCGCCCTATACTTCGCCTTCCGGTACGAAGCTGCCACTTGAGAACCTTTTTTCCCCATCGGTTGTCGGTTCTTCGAGCTATATGGCCGGCCCATTGCCACTTCAGCTTACTAATCCGTTGGGCTATATTGGTCACTCTGGTTCTACTGCGGATATCCTAATTTCTAAGTTTATCACGCAGAGAAACCCCAAGCATAGCCTTCTCCATAGCTCGCTAAGTGACCTTGAGCTTCCTCATACGGCCAGTAGTGAAGGACCACGTCTCAGTTCCGTATGTCATCACTGGCAACACGCACTGGTTGTACAATTTAGTTTTGAGGTTTTGAGATATGCCTGACGAGAAGATGTGTCATAATTTCCCGAACGCTGCCGAGCCGATTTGAATACGTCGATTGACCTCTCGGTCGAAATTGGACTTACCTAGTCAAACTCTTTGTCCCAGGTAAACATACTCATCAACAAATTCAAGCTTTGTGCTCCCAACAACTACCGGCATAGGTATGACATGGACATTTAACATGATTTTTGTTTTGTCCATGTTCATCTTAAGACCTATCCGTTGGGAGACACTATTGAGGCCATTGAGCATAGTGCTTAGGTCCTCCAGCGATTCTGCCATAAGGACTATTTCGTCGGCAAATCGAAGGTGAGTGATGTACTCACCGTTAATGTTAATACCGTATCCTTCCAGTTCAGTAGCTTGAAAACGTCTTCCAATGCAGTGGTGAAGAGTTTCAGGGATATAACATCACCCTGTCGTTCCGATCTATCTGCCGTCGCATACATAATCAAGCGCTCCGCACTTGAAAATTCCAAATAAATAGTAAAAGTGGTCCAATCTTCCTGTATTTTTCTATGATTGTGCTGTTTTGTGGGTTCTAGTCTGTAGTTCTTCAAGAAAGCGTTGTCGACTTTCTTGAAGAACAAGACCACTGCACTGCTGCTCCACGCCTTCGGAGTAGTCTCACCATGGAGGACGGAATTAAAGAGCTTCTGAAGGACTTCAAGTACCGGTTTTCCACCCGATTTAAGAAGCTCCGGTTTAATTCCACCCTCGCCTGGGGCCTTGCCATTTTTAAGGTGCTGGAGAGCCATTCTAATCAGACTAACGTCCGGGATATCATCGGAATAGTATCGGATAAGACTTGCTCTTGGATCGTTACTCGCACTTGCGTGTGGCTTCACCGTTGACGTGTGTGCCCATAGAAACTCTTAATCTCACTCAAAATCTCAGGTGACCCGGAAACAATGCGGTCTTCAGCTATGACAGTTGTCTCTTTCTGGCAGACAGATCTCTGGCAAAGACTTTGGAGCCTTGGTTCCGCTCGATCGCTTCTTCAATACAAGCTGTATTGAAGTTGCATAAGTACCGCCACATGCATTTGGAGACCTGTCTGTTCAGTTGCTTGTATGCTGTCAAATCTGTTGAAGACTGCAGTTTCATTTCCCGTCTAACAGCCTTGAGATTAAGAGTGTGATCGGAGAGATTTTGTGTTCTTCTACGGCGGGTCTTGCAGAACTTAACTCTGACCGCATAGACAGTTTCCACAAGCTTGTCATTCATATCGTCAACTGCATTGCAGTCTTCTAGGCACTGAAAACGGTTTTGTAACTCGAGCTGAAAGGTTTCGGGACTGTGGATTAGAGCACGAGAGGGACGTAGCGTTGACTTCATTATATGAGACCTCTCCAACTTAACGTTTAGATTCAGTGTGCCTCTAACCATTCGGTGATCGCTACCAGTTTTCACCCTCGCGATCACTGAGACATCACTGAACAGTTGTCGCCTGGTCGTCATAATGAAGTCAATCTCAATTTTTGTCGAAAGCGACCCCACAGGAAGTAGACCAGGTCTACTTCCTGTGGGGTCGCTTCTGGAAGGAAGAGTTCATCACAAAGAGTCCCTCTTTCACCATAAAGTCGGCCAGGTGCTGGCCTCTTGGGTTCCGTTGCCCTGTTCCGAATTTCCCTACCTTCAGCTCACCGTTCTCTTTTGTGCCTAGTTTTGCATTGAAGTCTCCCATTTACACCGTATAGTGGGTTTTGGAGTAATGCATGGCTCTAGATATATCCTCAAATATTTCCTCCACCTCCTCATTGTAATTTTTCGCGGTCGGCGCGTAAACCTGTATGACTTTCAGCGAATACCGTTTGGTAATTCTGAGTATAAGGTACGAAACCCTAGTCGACACACTCCCAGTTTTTACAATGTTGTTAACGAGAGACTTGTGGATGATAAATCCGACACCTACTTGGGATAGATGGTCGCCCTCCCGGTAATAAAACAATTTCCTGGATTCGAGGATTACCGTGTCCTCCACCTCTCTTCGTACCTCGGATAATCCTATAATATGCTAGCGTACCTTGTCTATTTATTCTTCCAGCTCCAGGATCTTCTCGTCCGTCCTCAGGGTGCGTGCGTTGTATGTTGCCAGGTTGAGTCGTCATAGGTGGCAAACGAACCTCCACCGGAGATTCTTAGCACCCCTGCCCCGCCGTTATCATGGTCGCCAACTTAGCCAGGAATAGCGGGGCCGCCGGGGACTGAGGGCCGTCCCTTCGTAACTTTCATCAGGGGGATATTTGCCATAGTTGCCATGCTTGGCGAGCGGGTTGGCAACTGCAGTTTTTTTATTGTAATATTGCTGTTACCAAGGAAAATGCTGTTGCCCTTCTCTTGGTTGTCTTCCACTGTCGCCTCTTACGTGCCGTAAACCCCATAACCACTAATAAAACGAGCCCAAACTCGGCACACCTAGGTCTAATTGTCCAGGAGTTCCAGTAGTAGTCACTGAAGTACACCATCAGGTCACTCTATCAAGTCCGGAGGAAAGGTCTCATCATAACTAACAAAACGAGCCCAAACTCGGCACATCTAGTTCTACACGTCTAGGAGTTCCAGTAGCAGTCACCGATGTACACTTTCAGATCACTCCATAAAGTCCAAGACGAATAGGCATTTATATATATATATATATATATATATATATATATATATATATATATATATATATTTATATATAAATCCCACTTACTTTTAGCGAAACAAAATATTATAATAAAAATGTGTGATTATAAAAATAATATTATTATCCTATGTATCAAAATCGAATATTTTGTGTATGTACAGCGATCTATTTCAGCTGCTGCAATCAGGCAGGCGATACAGTATCCACTCACGACGGCGGCCGAGCGCGGACTGTGGTTTCATCGAAATTTTTGTACAACAAATCAAAACAGGCACCAAAAATAAAATAACCCTTATTGCTATCCATTATGATTCATCCGTATTAGCCAAATATGTGAAAAAATAAGTATCCGTTTTTATTTATTTTACGACTATTTGTGACATTTTGATAAAAAGTAAACACCACTATTTTTTACTGAATATGTCTGCCTACTTATAGTATTTTTAGAAATCTTAATACATGTTGATAATAGAACAAAAAATGTACCTAAACATGAGCCGGTATCGTTAATTTTGTAGAAAATGGCTAGGGAAGATCGTTTTTACAAAATAAAAAACTATTATTTTCGACAAAAAAGTTACTACCATTTGAAGATGAAGAACCATTCTATACGTGGTAGATATTAGCTATGTTTGATTTGGTTTAGTTTTGTGACAAAATGTACCGAAAAGCAGCATAATTTTGCCCGATTTGCAAACGCACCCATAATAAAAGTTAAGTTTATATTGCCAATTAAAAACAGCGTCATGGTCTAATTTTTATTTTAATGAAAATTATTTGATTTGAAAAATAATATGCTGTTTATTATTTCATTAAAATATTTTATTATATACAATATTAAAAACTATAATTTAAAAAAAACTAGTAACTTAATTATCATACAGTCCTACTCCCCGTGGTATCGTGCCAAGAACGCTGGCTGCGTTTCCCCGCTGAATGGCTATACTTAGCCTTTGAGCGAGAAAAGAACCAGCCCTCTTATCACCAGCAGCAACGACCAGACGCGGATGGAGTTCCTTTAGGAACCTCACCGTACGTGGACCCCACTGACCGATAGCAGACTCTCTACAGCAGACTCATATTTGCGCCACTTACTCAGTTCAGCTGCCTCTGATGCCGCCCCGGCTCTAAACGAGGTACCCCTGAGATGAGAGGCCGCCAAAGTGTCTACGTAAGTAGCATCCCTCACTAGGGCTTTACCTCTCTCACAAGGGACCAATGTTATACCGTCGGGTCTCTTGCCATCGTCTCTAAATATTCCACAAGGCTCTAAAACCGAGGGAACATTTATAGAGACAAAAGCCCTTCGGTTGACATCGTTCAAAGAACCGTGCCGTGAAAACCTACCAGCACTTTTCCTACATGATAGTCCTTCCCCGCTCCAGCCGACCCATTCGTGCTACAACTATACTACTAATATAGCTGATATGTCTGTCAATAAATAAAATACAAAATTCAAGGACATGTGAAGTCCACCAATACGTATTGGAGCAGTACGGTGGACTTATTGCTATATAAAACTCTCTCAAATGAGTGGCGATATGTGCCCAGCAGCTTTGGACGTATAAAGACTATTTTACATTCACTTCTACTTTCACCCTCTTACTGACAGTGCCGCTTCCAGTGGAATTAAGGTTCGATTTTTAATGTGTATACGGCCTTTGTTGGTCACAAAAGCCCCGTCTATTTTTATATTGTTGCAAAATATAATTAACCAGCTTTTGCCCGTGGCTTTCATGTTGGGCAAACAATTTTAATTGGCCGAATCTTCGTTGATTGGTGCCGACAAAATGTTATTTTAAATGCTAACGCTTGCTTACGTTGAAGGAAAACCATCGTAACGATACCTGTATGCTTAAAATTTTATAAAATATTTTGTGATAAAAATTACTAACAGCTTGTTTGTTTGAATTTTACTTTTTTATAGAATATGGGTGACAAACGAGCATATCATCACCTCATGGTAAATGAATGCTGTGGCCCATAGACATCTACATCTATCTTCAATAAAGAATCAAAATGCAGATGCTTTATCATCCTTAAGGACTAAGTTGGAATGAGGATCTCATTTCCAGTAATAATAAAAAATTTTAAATACCTCTAAATAAATATAAATTTTCTTAACAAACAAAAAATATTTGTCGTTAGCAAAATTTTTTGCTTTTGTTAGCATCACCGCCACAACATTCTTTCTAGTGTCACCTTCAACCGTGCTATGAGTATTTCTAAATTCATATTGAACTTAATAAAGTATTGAAATATCACGCAACAGCGTTTTATGCACTTGACATTGTACATTAAGTTGTCCACAATATGGAAATTGGAAATATAAGTAAAACCTTAGTATAATTAATAGAATCAGGCGTTTCTTTGCGGAAATCCATAATATTAAAGGTGTAAAAAATTAATTGCTCAGTTCCGCGCAATAATAACAAATTATAAAATGATTTCTTATATTTACGCGAACACTACACATTGAATATGTAATTTATTCAATGTGTACAAATTATAAACATATTATTATCGTCGAACACACGTCGTATAGAGTCGCTCTGAACTATGAGTCCAAAATTAAAATTCTCCTAAACTTATTACAAATAAATATATTAGATAGATGTTTTTACAAATAAATACTATTGAGGGAAAATACGACAGTAAATTCAAAGCTTTTTTGTTCGACTAATAATTTTTTGTTGAAAAACATTTTTCAAGGCGAACCTAATGGTAAGCGGATGCTGCCGCTGCATCCGCTTACATATCTACATCTATCTATATCTACATCTATCCTCGATTAAGAATAAAATGCAGATAGATGCCTTCATCACCCCTGAGGTCTAAGATATGTTCTCTACTCTAACTTTACGAAACACAGCAGCATTAAATTGCTTTTTATATATAAAAGGGAGCAAACGAGCATGCGGCTCACCTAATGGTAAGTGACTACCACCGCCCATGACCAACCTACACCGCTCTCACAAAACCCTCTCAGAAATGTGAGGCCTGTGATAACGTTGTGAGACTTATAATACAACCTGTGACTTTACTAGTATTTTCTTTTCGACTACTTCGTCAAACAAAACCAGATTACATGGTTACATTGAATTATTGAAGTGAGAATTTTTATATTTTTAATAACTTTTTATGCCATTTGTTACAGTTATACTATTGCGCGATTCCAATATTCAAGAAGCTTTTCGTTCTCCGTAACGGTCCGTTTTATTACATACGTGCATTTTAAAAACAGTTTTTAATACAAACTATTCACTTAGCAACTTAGGATGACTTAATGAAAATCTTTAAACGGTTCATAAATAGTTGGAACTGGTAATATGATTTAAAGAAGAGGTTTTCATGCACTTTACTGCAAAACGGCTCGTTAAAAAACGAAGCGTTTTTGAATATAGAAACACGGAATAAGACTTCAGCTTTCCAACCCATTTGAATGCACGTGTATTTTTATTTTGTTTACTCTTTATTTTTTTTAGTAACTATGCTTCGCACGTGTTGTGGTAATACTGTCACAGTTAGTTTTACCATTTATCAGATTTATATTATCATATGATATTAGGTCTTTACCTATGAAATTTTTTATAAAATAAGTTAACGTAACTTTTTCTATATTATTTTTTCTATTAATCAAAGTAGTCATCCATGTAAACGATGCATCTTTGCCAACGCGGTGGCAGTTTATTGATGCCATTCTTGAAGAAATCAGCTGGATGGGAGGCAACAAATTCTTCAAAGGCATTTTGTACTGCCTCTCGGGTATTGATTTTTTCCGCCAAAAAGTAATTCAAATTCTGGAAAAAGTAGAAGTCTATGGGCGCGTGGTCTGGTGTGTACGGCGGATGACGGAGAGCGTCCAACCCTAGCTCTTGTAACGTGGAGACCGTTTGTTGTGCAGTATGAGGTCGCGCGTTGTCACGCAGGAGCAGCGGTGACGAGCGATTGACCAAAGCTGGTAGGAGACGTGCGAGCTTCTCCATCATTGTGTTCAGTTCTTCACAGTACACGTCTGCATTAATGCTGATCCCGTTTGGTAAGAAGCTGTGATAAATCACACCGGCGCTAGACCACCAAACAGCGACCATCACTTTTCTAGGGGTACGTTTTCGTTTAAGGCATTGTTTAGATGCTGAACCAGGATACAACCAAGTTGCTGAGTGCTTGAGATTGTCAAACAGAATCCATTTTTCGTCGCAGGTAACAATGCGGTTCAAAATTCCTTCGTTTGTGTGCCTGTTGAGCAGCGCAAGGCACATCTCGATGCGTACCTACTTCGCGCTGGCGATCATTGAGTCCGTGGGGCACCCATTTGTCAAGCTTTTTTACCTTGCCAATTAGATGCAAATGGCCCAATATCGTTTTGATGCTAACGTCGAAAGCTGCTGCTAATTAAATAATTTAGCCGTAGATTAAGTATCATAAGCTTTTACAATCGCCTTTAATTCGTCATTGTCGATCAAAGTTTTCGGGCGACCACGGGGTTCATTTTTCAGGTCGAAATGTCCAGAGCAATGAACAAACGGGCAAACCAATATGGTGGTGCGTTCGTTTGTAATATTCGCTCCATAAACGTCGTTGATGTTGCGTGCCACTTGTGCCGCGTTGCTGCAACGACGGTACTCATATTCTATAATTACTCGAATTTTTAACGTATCCATGATGACGAAAAAGATTTAAAATGCTATCCATACTAATATTATAAATGCGAAAGTGTGTTTGTTTGTTTGTTTGTTTGTCCTTCTTTCACGTCGCAACAGAGCGTCGGCATGGCATGGTTTTTTGTATGGGGATTGATCGGTGGCTGTAGAGTGACATAGGCTACTTTCTTCAGCGGAAAAACATATCATTCCCGTGGGAAAATCGAATATGTTGCAAAACTAAATTCAGCTAGGTGGCACCACCGTGATTCTACAAAACGGACGACGGTACGATGGACGAACACAGAAGGTCAGAATATCTGGATTATTATGTCTTTTTACCAAAATTAAGATAAAAAATGTATGGATCTGTATTTTTCCACGCAGGACCGGGAAGAGCGATAAAAACATAAAATTCACCAGCTGATTTTCTTCAAACGTTTTGGTGCATCGTAATTCCAGAATAGGCGATAACCTCGCAGACGATATTAAGTAATCCGTTGATGCTCTGCCTACCCCGCAAGGGTTACAGGCGTGATTATAAGTATGGATCAGAAATACTATCACCACCTGTCACGCTTTCACCCTTAACTATTACTTAACAATGGTAGAAACAGTTCTTAGTAAGCCTTATTAATAAGCCTTAGTAATATTTATTGAACGGAAATGAATACAGTTCTTATATGCTTTCGATTTCGGTTGTTTGTTATTTGCTTTGTGATTTGGTTAAGGCTGAATGGATTTATATTGGCTTTCATTTTCGGATTTGTGTATTTTCTTGGATCGGTTTTGTTGATTTGGTTGGTATTCCTTTATACATATTTAGACTCTGGCTTTGATTTTGGATTTTGTTTATTTAGAATCGTGAATTGGTTTTCGTTGTTTTAGGTTGTTTAACAATATTTCAAAGGAATATTAATAGTATAGATAGTGTATACGGTACCTATACACTTACTTCTTTTTTCATTGGTTATATTTATATTGACTACTGCTTTCGATTTCGGTTTTCTGCGATTTGTTTTGTGATTTCGTTTAAGTTGATTCGATTTCTTTTTGGCTATCGTTTTCGGATTCGTGTTGTGTCTTGAATTGGTTTTGTTGTTTTGATTTTAAAAATATCTAAAAGAATATTTATTCCTTTTAGATATTTTGGATTTGCTTTTAAAAAAATATTTGAAAGGAAATTAAAACCTTTTAGGTATTTTAACGTTTTTTTTATAAATAAGTTTTTTCTTACTTCATAATGCCTCGCAAACGTAAGTCCAGCCTTTCAAGAGTATCTTCTCGAAGACAAGCGAAAGATTAGCTCGATCGCTAAAATCTTTAGAAGATGCTGAACTGAGAAGGCATGAACAAGCAGAGCGTCAGGCTGCTTTTAGATCATCTGAGACACCTTCTCAACGTCAGCAAAGGCGTCTTGAACAGACAGAGCGTCAGGCTGCTTTAAGAGCTTCCGAAACACCTTCTCAAAGTCAGGAAAGGCGTCTTGAACAGGCAGAGCGTCAAGCTACTTTAAGAGCTTCTGAAACACCTTCTCAAAGTCAGCGAAGGCGTCTTGAACAGGCAGAGCGTCAAGCTACTTTAAGAGCTACTGAAACACCTGCTCAAAGTCAGCAAAGGCGTCTTGAACAGGCAGAGCGTCAAGCTACTTTAAGAGCTACTGAAACACCTGATCAAAGTCAGCAAAGGCGTCTTGAACAGGCAGAGCGTCAATCTACTTTAAGAGCTACTGAAACACCTGCTCAAAGTCAGCAAAGGCTATTCGAACAAGCGGAACGTCAGGCTGCCTTAAGAGCCGCGGAAACAAGGGATGAAACATTGCCAACTTCCGGACTCCGGGCTGGTACTGAGAATTTCTTTAAAGGAAAACTCAATAACTGTTTTTTTTGGCATGAATCAGAATTTGAACCCGGGACCTCAGGATTAGCAGTCGTGTGACGCCGTGCAGTGTTGACTGCCTCTATGGTCTAGTGTACGACCACTAACTAGACCATAGAGGCAGTCAACTTTACTTAATAGTAAGTAAATGCTGAAATTCATAGATACCTACCTATCCTATTCTAAGTTACGAATCTAAATACAGATTTCACACACCAAGACTAAGATAGAATGCCTGGTTACCGATAAAAAGATCTTCGGTTCACATAACTCACCATACAAATACATTATTCTGTTAGTTTACGATAGGAGCATGATTTTTTTTGAGGCCGACCCATTCTTGCTGCAGCATTATTAAAAATGTTGACTTGAAACGTAAAAGTTCCAAGAACGCTTTTGCTCAAGATCCTTGACAAGCACATTTCTTAGAGTGGCAATGTTCCGTAAGAATCTTAGTCAGAGTGGATTAAGATTCTTGAATCATCTCACAGATTACCAGCGTAAAATAGCAGCTTAAGGCTGCTGTGTTTCGTGTAGTAAGTGGACTCTTTTTACTGGAAACAAGGCATTCCAACTTAGTCTTCAGGGGTGACAACGCTTCTGCATTTTGATTCTTAATCGAGGATATATGTAGATTTCTATGGGCCACAGCATTCACTCACCATCAGATGAATTGTGTGCTCGTTTGTCATCCTTATTCAATAAAAAAATCAAGGTAAGAAAAGTTTTTTTAAAAATAGAATAAGGGTGACAATCGAGCACACAGTCCACCTGATGGTAAGTGGTTGCTGTTGCTCATATCTACATCTATCTTCATTTGCGAATTAAAATGCAGATGCGTTGTCAGCCGTGAGGACTAAGATAGAATGCCTCTTTTCCAGTAAAAAGGGTCTCCGTTTCTCTACACTCACTATACGTAACACAGCAACATTAAGCTGCTATTTTACGCTGGTATTCTGTGAGAACGTGGTCCTTCCCCGGTCGAGCCGACCCATTTGTGCTACAGCTATATTATTAATATAGCTGCAGCATGGCTCTACCACGTATAAAGATTCACAGTACATAGTTAAAATTAATTATTACCAGGACTTTTTCCACTGCCATATAGCAGTGCGTGCACTCCTGTGTTCTGGTCTAAAAGGTATAGAGAGTCCGTATAATTACAGTCTGTGAAGCATTCCATCTAAGACCTCAGGGTGACAACGCATCTGCATTTTGATTCTTAATCAGGTATAGATGTAGATTTCTATGGACCACAGCATCCACTTAGCAGTTCACATGATGACTGTGTGCTCGTTTGTCACCTTTATTCTATTAAAAAAATATAATTTTGCGTTATGCATTCAACATCTAGGCATACATTATCTACATTCGTTTAAAACACCACAATAAATAGTTGTTTGCTATCTATCCAATCGCATTTCATATGTTGTAGATTAATCATTTTAACGCACTCATCACTATACATACCAACACCAATTTGGGTTGTGGATATTACATCGACGCATTGACATTTTTCTTAATAAGATTTTTAATACGCCAACTTTCAATTTTTACGTAATATAACAACACGACGTGGCAAAGGTCCAAGTTCATTGTCAAGAATATAATATTTTGCAATAAAAGAAAAGCATTTTTTTATTGTGACCTTTTTTTAAATTATGCTTTTTAGTAATGTAGCTTCAATCGTACGCGACATCTAAAATTGTAATCGCCATCATTAAGTCCAGGGATCACAGAAAATACTCCCTATTAAAATAATTCCCTATCCAATAGACGACTGATGAATATATGCATGTATTTGTTTATGCATAGCATAATGTCTTTGGGATTTTGCTATAGATTTAGAAACTATTTTTGTTTTGCAGAAGAGGGCTATAAGAGCTATTTACAACCTTAAACCGAGAGTCTCTTAGAGATACATTTTAAGAATTATACGCTCTCCTTGTCCGAGACGTTCTTTACAACATGTAGTTCGCCGTATTTTATACCAGTACCATCACAGTTATCCAAGCTCCTAAAAAAAATTTTGGAACGGCAGAATGTATGCACAACACTATATCCACATGTACGTCAAATGCAATGTCATTACGTTTTTTTGTGCCAGCCGTCACGGTGTGTTTTTATAAATTTTGTTATAAAAATCAAATATGTTTAGTGTAATATTAAATGTTTTGTATCCGAAAAGGGAAATACTCAGGCTAATACACTATCACCATCTTGTTGGACAATATATTAAGCAATACTGAAATACAAAAACAAATACTATGGGCTTAAAACTGCTGGGAAAAATATCTTACATGAGTTATATGGATATGCTACAAACAGACCATTAGAACTGTTACTTCGAATATATATGGGTTCATGTATACATAATAAAATAAGGAATAAAATGCCATCAACATCTTGGGACAGGATTTTCTGGTTTCTGGCAGAATTACTGAGGACTTAAAACTGTTGGAAAGAATATCTAGCATAAGTTATATAAAATGCTATATACAGACCATTAGAGCTATCACTTAGAGGATATACACGGTATAAATTACTCAGGCCATTAGAGCTATCACTTATGAGGATAGACATGGTTAACTATTCATACCTTAGAGCTATCACTTAAGAGGGCAGACAGGTTTTGAATTGATATATAAAGCGCTACGATTAGAGGAAAGACATTAAGATGGGCGAGGCCTCGGAAGACATCACTGCAGGCTTTAAACCATTAGAGCTATTACTTAGAGGATAGACATGGTTAACTATTCAGACCTTAGAGCTATCACTTAGAGGGTAGACAGGTTTTGAATTGACATATAAAGCGATACCACTTGAAGGAAGACATTAAGATGGGCTAGGACTCAGAAGAATTAACTGCAGGCTTTAAACCATTAGAGCTATCACCTAGAGGATAGACATGGTTAACTATTCACACCTTAGAGCTATCACTTAGAGGTTAGACAGGTTTTGAATTGACATACAAAGCGCTATCACTAGAAAGTAAAACATTGTGCTGTACTGGGATTTAGAATAAAAATAAATAATGGTATAATTTATATTACAAAGGTAACTAATATTATGAGTACAACATAATGAAAAAGTTGTTACAAAATTACAGATGTAAAAATATCAAAAAGTCTCAGGGGGGTTCGTCAAAAAGAAGTCCAAAAATTGTCAACATAAGAGAACATATCCCACATGATCGCTGGGCATCAAGATAGCAAATTATATTCCAACATACCAAACATCTAAAAGGGGCAGCAGGTCCCGAAATTATATACCCTGAGATTGCAACTAAACTTTTCATTATTTTATCAGAAAATTCTGATTTGGGAAAGAAATAAGTGCTATTAATAAACCTAACTTATGGGTTTATTAAGGTTATGTATAACTTTGAGGACCCTTAAAAATTGGAAGAACAAGTAAGAAATAATAACTGAATTCTGGGACGAAACTACCCTGTTGCTCAAGGTGAGAGTCAGTTTACTAGTCCTTAAAGTTATAATTCCAAAAGAAATTATGAGATTTATAGATACATGTTAAAATTTAAAGACAGTATATTATTACATATTATTATGTACGCTTTTAAAAAATGTTACATAATATTCATCCACCTTCTGTGTCGAAGGGGGGGAGGCTTATGTTCCGCAGTGGACTTATAGGCTGCAACGGATGGATGGATAATATGAGATAGAAGTAAGAAAAGATGTGATATGAGAACCGTTTTACCTTGATATTGAATATCAAGAGGTTACAGGTTTAAATAGTCTTAAAAGATTATACATTTTAATCTAACTGTTTAGAAAAATCTGAAAGATTGAATATAAGCTATTATTTTAATTATATCCTCTTGGGATTTACTTGACTGCTGTATTATATAGCTTAGTATAACCTAAGTTACAAGAAAGATAGCAGTGTTTAGCATCATTAGGTTTTAAATATAATAATGAGGTGCAAAATGCATCAATGGCTTACAGCGGTACATGAAATATCTTTTGGGAAAATATAAAACTTACAAAATTCACTACTTAAAACAATTGTACATTGAACAATTAAAAAGAAATTTCAAAATTATTATAGTAAAAATTTTTACTATTATAAGGTATTTAAAGGTTATGACAAGTTAAAATATAAGTTATATGTTAAGTACATAGTAAAAATGGTAATCTTAAAAAAATATGTTTGTTTAGTTATTTTATGTAGGGTTTCATACCTACAAGGTTATTATTACCTTCATATAGTAAAATAACTATGGTAAACATACATACAATAGTAATATTGGTTATGTCTGACAGATGCATAAAATAGATTACCAAAAGATGTTAGCAACAAATTAATTTGCTGTAAAAGGAAATTATGGAAAAATACTTATACACATAATTGTGATATGAATAGCTACTCTATATTTGTGCATAAGCCATTTAGGTTGCTATCAGTAATATAAGGTTAATAATGTTGTGTTTTTTAACTATTATGTACATAATAATGTATATGGAAGGTAATATATTATATTCAGTTGCAAATTTCTGATCTTAGATGGTAGTGAATAATATTGCAAATAATAAAATTATTAAAACGCATAAAGTATTTTGAAATAAAAACGGACACTTCTCAACTGGGTGAAAAGAAGCCATTGGAACTGAGACAATTTTTTGGGTCTTAGTCCTTCATTGTGAGGAAATTACATATATTATTATTGGATATGATCGGATATGATTTATATTATTATTGGATATGAAAGTAGTATATGTTTATAATTTTGAAAATTGTAGAACACAATACAAAACCTTTAAAACAAAACAATAATATAGATATTTTGAATAATACTTACTACAAATAAATAATACCTATGGTGTACAATTTTACTCAGAGTTGATAAAACCACTGCTTTATACATTAACAAGATAGAAAGGGTTCTCTTTCATTAATTATTGAGGATTCAAGTCTATCAATTAAATGAAAAATATTGGAAATTATATATCGATCTGAAATTGAGCCAAGTAAACAAAGAACAGTCATAAGAAGTCTTTCAAGTGTATTCAACAAGATCATAAAACGGTATCAAAACTAAAAATTGATCAATTTGTACCGAGAAATAATAATACTATTACACAGAATAATCGTTTTCTGCAGGTATGACCCAGAAACCATGGCAGTTATATTAGATTGGGGGTGATTCTTCTATGCATTTCCACTAGTTGCTATGCTGTTAATATGCTGTCAAAAAATTAAGTTTATAAAACCATAGATTTTTTGTTTGTCCACATGGGGGGGGGGGGGGGTAAATGTGAATCAAGTGCAAAGGCATGTTAAATAAAAGATTCGAATTATTCATTTTGAATAAAATAACAAATTATTAACACCACTTTACAGAGAATTATACACTACTATTTCACATGTTACTATCACCTCATAGGCATATCACACATATCATTGGTACTATTCAAAAATTCATACTCATACATAGTGAACTCTCCTTTGTCAAATACTATAAATTATAAAATTATTATTTCTCTATAGTACCAATTTTGCAGTAAGTGTAATGTAATTCCTTACTGGGCTTTTGTAATTTTTTACTTTGGCTTTTGTTAGAAACATAGACTTAATAATAAGTTAGTTTTATATTATTAACATCAAAATGTTGCAATAAAGATTTGAGATTACAAAAATTTACAAAACTAGTAACAAGCTTAGCTGTGATGAGTCAGGTCATAAAATTTATTAAATATTGTCTTTCATAAATATTACATTTATTCAAAGTGGAGTTCAGAGGTATAGTTAAGATATAAGGTAGAATTTCACTTCAACAGCGATTGCATGGGAAAAAATAAATGAGAGAAGCTTAAGCATTTCCTGTGAATAATTAATAGAAAGCATAACACAAGATATTGATAAATTTAACATTAACTCACAAAACCCATTTAGAAAAGCATTTCTCAAGTTATAAGATGTTAAATTAAAATTTACTTAAATTAAACGGGAACAGATATTCCAGATTATTGTGTTTTTTCACAATTATAGTTCTTCTACGGGCCACTTCTGCTGCAATCAAGCTGGCCTTACGTGTATAAGGAAATGTTATAAAATAAAGATAATTTATTTTATGTTATTAAATCAAATATGTAATATATATATAATAACTTCAAATTTTTTTATATATAAAATAAGGAAAATTGCAAATTTTTCCATTCATTGGTATTATAATTCGCAACCCTGGCTTCAAACATCTACATGTAGTAAAGAACGTCAAATTCAAATTCAAATTCATTTATTTGCCAGAATGTAGGTGTACAAAAAGTATGATCTTAAATTATATCTAATGGCCCATTTACATTCTACCACTACATATGGTGTGCAAATATTTTATATAGGTACATGCAATTTTTTTTAAACAACAAATAGGAACGCAATTGTGTACAATTATGATTATTAAATATAAATTAATTAATTGATGTCAGATTTATAATGTCAATTCAAGTGATAAATTTTAAAATGTTAGATTATGTAATAAACGTACTCAATTGTTCATGTACATATTTCCATGGTTATTCACCATAAAACAATTATTATTTACCTATATATCAATATTACTGATGTCAGATTTATTTTTCGCAATAAGTTATAAATTCCTTGAAGTCGTAAAACATTTTTCCTTTAACCATTGTGTCAACTTTTTTTTAAACATGGTTAAAGATAGCTCTTTAAAGGAGTTGGGCAATTTGTTATATACCTTTATCGCATTAGCAAAGAATTCCTTTTATACAATTCGAGCCTGCATTGAGGTAAACAGAGCTTATGTTTATTTCTAGAAGCTACATTTCGTTTAGTTACATCAATATGCTTTTCAAAGTGTTCCGGATGTTGTTTTACAAATAGACATACTTCTTTAATGTACAAGCATGGCAATGTCAATATATTGTACTTTTTAAACAAGGGCTTACAGCTATCCGTACACCAGGCTCCATAGATTGCACGCACACATTTCTTTTGTACTCTAAACACTTTTATTATATCCACCGAATTGCCCCACAATAAAAGACCATATGAGAGTACGGACGAAACATATCCGTGACATGCACATAGAGCAGCTTCAGTTGATACCGTGACTCGTAATCTTTTTATTGCATAGACAAATCTGTCGAGTTTGTCACAAATGTAATCGACATGAGTTTTCCAGTCGCAATTTTGATCCAACATTATACCCAGAAATTTTGTACTCGCTACTTGTTCGATGATTGTATCATTATATTTAACATTAATATTCAATGGTTTTCTTTTATATGTCTAAAATTGGATCATTTTAGCTTTTTCAATATTAATTTGTAAATTATTGCAATAAAGCCAGTCTATTATGTTTTTAATTGTCTTATTTACCTCTAGTTCATATGTATCTGCATTTTCACATTTCACGATAAGGGTTGTGTCATCGGCAAACAAGATTGTGTTATGGCGAGTGATATTAGGGAGATCGTTAATATACATAAGGAATAAGAATGGTCCCAATACACTGCCTTGTGGCACGCCAAAATCATTTGACTGATAGTCACTTCTATATAACACTTTTTTGTATTTATGGATTTTAGATATTTCCACGCATTGTTGTCTGTCACATAAGTAATTTCTCAACCAGTCGTTAGTTTTACCTCTTATTCCATATTTTGCTAATTTGTATAAGAGCAATTTGTGGTCCACGAAATCAACCGCCTTGATCATGTCCAGGAAGACTCCCACAACTGGTAGACCATCATTTATAGCCTGGGTGACTATTTTTATCAAATTAAAACATGCTAATAAAGTTGTACAATTTTGTTTGAACCCAAATTGTCTCGGACAAGGAGAGAGTATAACTAAATGGTTAAACGAACTTACCTTAAGTGAAGTTCAACCATAATTATACGAAGCTCCTTGACCAAGACGGTACTCCCAGCCCAACCCTCCCTGGGTTAGGGTTGCTCATCTAATCCCATGCTTTAAACATAATGACATTGCATTTGACGTACATGTGGATATAGTGTTGTGCATACATTCTGCCGTTCCAAAATTTTTTTTTAGGAGATGGATAACTGTGATGGTACTGTTATAAAATACGGCGTACTACATGTTGTAAAGGACGTCTCGGACAAGGAGCTTCGTATAATTATGGTTGAACTTCACTTAAGGTAAGGTCGTTTAATCATTTAAATTTTTTAACTTTGGCCTTTCTGTATATTTACGAAAATTTTATGTATGTTCACAAAAACAAAGGTAGTTTTAGTAAAAATGTGATATACACTCTGTACCACTAGGAACAAACACAAGCTAGTGATACCAGTTTATCGACTCCACAGAGTCAGTAATTCATTCTTGGGGCAATGTGTACGCTATTACAACAAAGTCCCAGAAAATATACAAGGTCTCTCTATTAGCAAGTTTAAATATATATATAAACGAAAACTGTATAAAAAGGTTATTATAATATAAATGAATACAAGGTTGATAATAACCCCTGGGAATGAGGTAGTCGCTTCCAAGCTGTTTCTAAAATAAATTTTGTAAATAGTTTGTAGCCATTTATATTGTAAAATTTATTTTAAGAAAAAGTCCCGCTGGGTTTCTTGCTGGTTCTTCCCAGGACACGTTTTTTCAAGTTTTTTTCCAAACCAGTGGTAAATTAAAGGAAAAAAATAAATTTCAATAAGAATTACATGTAATCAATCTTGAATAAAAATTATTCTATTCTATTATATTCTATTCTAAACTAGTTGTTCACTTACTTTGCACCCATAATATCTTCTATGCTTACCTTGAAAGTAGACTGGTATAGAATGCCGACATGGTTCTAACGCAGCAGGAACACGACTCGTCAATCGATTTTCACCATTATTGCTCCATTATAACGGTCTCATAATGTTTGGTAAGTGTCTCGATGGTTTAGTGGTCGAAAACGCGGTTGCTGATCATGAGGTTAGGTTGCTGATCATGGAATCCCGGGTCAAGCCAACATTAGCTTAGGGTTTTTCTGTGAAACAATAAATAAAAAGCAGCCCGGAGTCAGAAAGTTTGTGGTGTTTTCACCCCCGTGCCTCGAAAAACACGCAAAGCCGTAGGTCATGCGCCTAATCTCTCTCTGGTTGCGTCGAATCACCGTCCCATCGGATTATGAGAGTGAGGGAATAGAGAGTGCACCTGTGCTTGCGCATACACTCGTGCAATATAACCCTGCGCAGTCTTAGTCTCCGTTAAGACTGGCCGCCATGGCCGCAATTCAGCATGGAGGATATTATTATTATTACTGTTCGGCAAACCATTTAACATTATACGAACGTTTAACATTATACGTATATTATTACCTGCAATTAAAAACCATACGTCACCTTCCGTACTCCCCAGAACTTGCCCCAATCTATTAATATTTTTTTCGCAAATTGGACAATAATCTGTAAGAAAAAAAAACTTTGTCTTCAGCAGATGGTAGTATTATATACTATTAATAGCGATGACATAACAGCCGCCGGTTTGCTGAATGCTGACGTCAAAGGCATCGGCCGATTCTGCGGACGAATGCCTATGCTTGTAGTTAATCATCTAATCGCATATAGTACAGGTAAGCACTTGTACAAAATAAGCTCTTGTACCAATATTGATATTGCGTGTTCAACTACAAGTGTTTGTTTAATTAATGAAACGAATCGAAGAAGCGACAGTTCTTTTTCTTGGTTTTTTATTTTTCTATTACTTTTTTCTTTTTTACCTTGTATTTTACATGAAATATGGGCGATTTTTCTTTTATTTTCGTTTGCACCGATGGGGTAAAAGTAATAAACAATGTCTCCTTTAAAATCCAAGCAGAGGCAGCAGCATTTGTTCCTGTCGATGGGAAACTGACGCTCACATCATTAAAATTTAAATAATCGCTGTTATGACTTATTTATAAACACCGATCTTTATCGGCCTAATGCTAGACTTGCCCCTCCTCCCCCCTCCCCCAACCCTATTGTAGGCAGGATTTGCCTTAATCGTCACAATTGTCAGTGGGGTAAATTACTAATTAAGCATGATAATATAATGCCATTCCTACAGGTATGATTACTATATACACTTTTTAAAGGATCTGTTTGGGATCTGTCGCCTCATTAATTGGCCTTAGTTTAAGTAGCTATGATAACCAGCGGGCATACATTTCACCTGATGGCAATTGGATGCTGCAGCCCATAGATACCTGCATCTATTATTAATTAAGAATTTACATGCAGATGCGTTGTCATCAATGACGACTAAGGTGGAATGCCTCTTTGCCAGTAAAGTTTCCGGTTCTGTTCACTTACCATAAGGGACATGGCAGTGTTATGCATCTATTTTACGCTGGTAATATATGAGAGCGTAGTCATCCTCGGCCAAGCCGACCTATTCGTGCTGCAGTATTGCTGCGGTATTACACCATCTATCGAAGGGCATAAGATCTTTCTGGCATTGCCCTTTGTATTTTTATGGCTTTCCCTTTGCCTAGTTCAACTTACTGATCCATGGGACTAGGTTACTCCAGAGTTATACTCAGAGATTCTTTGGATTATTCAAACATTCAAAAGTAATTTATTATTTTTATTTAATAATTATTCAATAGGACCAAAAAATTCACACATTACTTTGCAATCGTAGCAGTCGACCTGTCCTCGGTGGTTGATAATTTTTGTTGAGTGTTTACTTTCTTACCGCACAGACACCATACAACAATTGCATAAAATAAAGCTTATTTTCTCATTATACAAAAATATATATTTATCAGAATCGATGATGGCATCATAAAAAAATTGCACTTTACCTACCTAAATTAGCCATAAGACTTGACCGTTGTCCTGGTCGTATGGTAAAAAATTTAACCATTAACCCTTTCGCTGTCCCGTGCACTACATATAGGTCATTGCTATTGTCTTACTATTGTGTCTGAAAACCGGACAGTGAAAGTGTTAATAAGCAATAAAAACCGCGCTACGACATAGTCTATCAAAGAGTTAAAGAAAGCTATTTTAAAAGCTTTTATTTAACTTGCAATGTTTGTTTGTTAGGATCAAATCTTGCAACTGAATTTTAAAGCGGTTATCCTCAACCGATTGAGTTGAAATTTTACATACATGTTTAGTTTGGATGAAAATGCATGGTTAGGTAAATGACGTAATACTCAATCTAATATTGCGGGCGGCTCAAGATGGCGGTCTAGTTATTTTCTATAGACACTCATGATATGGGTATCAAATGAAAGAGTTTGCTGAGAAGAACACGAAAATGAAATGACGTCATTCTAAATCTAATATGGTGGACACCCAAAGACAGCGGACTTTGTTTTTTTTTATGCACCCCCCTGATATGGATATCAAATTAAAGGGTTTGCTAAGAAAAATAAAAAAATAAAATGACGTCACTCTAAATCTAACATGGTGGACGCACAAAAATAGCGAACTATATTTTTTATTCTCTCCCAAGATATGGATATCAAATTAAAGGGTTCGCTGAGAAGAATACGAATAAAATGACGTCTGTATTCAGCTCTTCGAGAAGGAAAATTAAAAATAGCGGAAAACAAGATTGCCGCTATACCAATTTTAAAGAGTTATAACTTGGCAAAGGTTTGGGATAGTTTGGTGGTGCTCGAACCACAAATCCTCGGGCGTCGACCATGGGCGCTGGAAAGTGCCCGAAACGTCAGGAATTAAAAAAGTTTAAATTAAACGCTATAAAATCCATAAAATTAGTTTTATTCCAAAAGAGATATATCTTGCCACAAGATTTTATATCATTTAAATTGTGTAATGTAATAAATTGATGAGTTTGATTTATTTTCTTCTTTTTAGAGCATTTCAATAAAAGGTCGTTTTTTAAAATGTTTTCTTACTATTTATTTACTAAATATCTGGAAATAATTGTATTCGTTTTAGTTTTTAAAGTCGGTTTTTACTATTTATTAAAAGTTTAATTTCTTTATTTGTTATGTGATCTAATTTATACCATAAGTTTCAGTTAACAATTAGATATCCTCTAAATATTCACATGAAAATTTTCAATTCATCCCCTCTTATTCTACTCTTAGAGGTGGAACTTTTCTACAAATTTATATGAAGTCACCCCTTAAGTATATACTATTTAATAAAATGAGAAATCATTTCGATCAGTTCAGCAGTTTTCGAAAAATCAGTGAACATACATAATGAAAAAAATACATGTGGAATAGAATATTTCCTCGTTTTATTGAACTCAATGAACGAAATTCGCACAAATACAGTTTGATTTTTATATTCCACACCTTCTTAATATATTTATTAAGAAAAATGATATCATATAAAAGCAATGAGGGCTAATAATCATTACGCTAACCAGATGTCGCTAGTTAGGACTGAGGTGAACTTATTTATCATGGAAATGGTCACACAGTGTCATCATCATTGAAAAAGTTAAAATAAAAGATTATTACTTTCTATACTGTTATATACACAAAACAAAGCCTCAGTTGTGTGTTCTTTAATTTTTTTACACATTTTTAACTTTTTATATTTCCCGTATTTTTAGGAATATTCGTACTTTGGTTTATCCATTCCTAATGAAATTAATGTAAAATTTAATATATTTCGGAAAGAATCATTAATCTCTAAAAATTAACTTCCCCCACCATGAAATCTATCAAATATTTTACCTTATTCCATAGTGGCACCGCTCTAATGGCAGAAAATATCGTGCCTCAGTATAACGTAATTGAAGAGGATATATAATGGCTTAAAAACTTAATAGCGAAATTGCCTAATGTTCGTTTCCTATTTTAAACAGGTAATTTTGTTTGATGACTATGATAAATTTTAATAAAATAAGAAAACCTGTTGAAAAATTGTGTCTTATTGTAATAGATCCTAGAAAAAACAAGGCCAGGAAACTATTTATGTGTGGTATATAATATTATTTAATTTTATTTTCTTTATTTGTCCTTTTTTTAATTACACTTTTGACATCTTTTTATAATGGGATGGATTGTTTATTGTTGCTGATTTAATGATTTGATAGTGATTGATTTTGATATGTTAATTTTAATAAAACAAAATTTTCAAATAATTAACAAATTTGCACATATATTCACGCATTCCTTAAAAACAAAGTAGATTGAACGCAATACATATTAACCAAATTTTTTTAAAAGTCCACCAATTACAGCCTATAAAGGTCCTCTGCTGAACGTAGGTCTCCTATAGATTGCCTCATAGGGGGATTTTGTCATAGCTGCGACGCTTGTTATGCGAGTAAGCAATTGCAGTTTTTTTATTATTTTTAGTTGTTATGAGGAAGCTGCTGTTTCCCAAATCATGTTTCAATTTACCTCCGTCGCCTCTTACGACACCCAGGGACGATATGCGGTAGTGGATATTCTTACATCACTACTAAACTGTCACATGGATGACCATATCAAAATTTTGTATGTGAAAGAAGACCATAACATACAAAATTATATAGAAAAAATTTATAAATAAAATTAGTAAAAAGTACTTGCGGAGATACGGTCTGGTACAACAATTTTGAGATATTGTTTGTGAAAAATGTGAAGTAAAATAAGCAGAAAATAACACCTCACACGATTATCTAGAAAATATATTTATTTAGCTTCCATTTTACTCTTCAAACAATAATAAAAACATGTGTGTAGGTCACACGCGGTAGAAGGGAAACCTTCAGAAAACTAAACTTCGAGAGAATGAGACGAATGTAGAGTATCAGTAGTAGGATAATTGTAGGGATTATTTATTATAATATTGTTACAAAGCTTAAAAATATATTTACATTATATATTTTTATAGATATGTAATAGAAACACTGTATACTGTATTCTATCTCATTCTCTCGCAGGCTAAATCCTTTAGATGTATATGTTTGTCTCATTTTAGTGTCGCTTTTTCGTTTCATCAAGTTTCAAATCACAACGATTCTAAAGAAGTTTCGAATATTTTGAATGTAACGTCTGTATTAAAATAGCTGCATCTTATTAATAGGCCGAATTTCATCTCTATACATGGTTATTTTGCAATAACCGGCCAAATTTGCAGAGAAGGTTCAGAATGAGTAACATAGGCAAATGGTGAAGAAAAATTAATTAAATAAATCTCAATCATTCTGTCCTTTTTATCTTTTAAATTAAAAATGCGTGGTAATGCATTATCTTAACTCATTTTACTGTGCACGCACTCATTCGTAAGGGTCGATCAGTAGGCAAAAACGTTGTTGCCCATAAATCACATTCAATTTGGGATAATTTCAAAAATGGGATAATTTAAAAGAAGAAGCCTTATTTACTCATATTTTCAAAAAATTCAATAACGGTATATCATTATTTATATATTTGAACTTAAGTTTAAAATTTGGCTACTCTTTGAAAAATAACACCGTATATAAAAATCAATTGCTGTCAGTTAGTCTCTCTAAAATTAAAAACAGCTCGACCGATTTTGATGAAATTTTTTGTGTGTATTTGAAGGGTTCCCTAGATGGTTTAGATTCACATTTGAACCCGGTAGGTGGCGCTGTTGTTGAGATCTAGAAATCACCCGTGCGCAGCCGGGGTGGATCGCTAGTATACATTAAAAAGTCGTGAGAAATAGACAGACGTGACAAGTGATTCTGTTTCGCTAATTTTTTTGGGGTTTTTTGGTCCTAATTTTTTAACAATTTTTTTTTAAATACATATATATTTGTTTTAGGAAGGCTTACAAACTAATATCTTCGTAAAGTTATAAAATGGTAATAAGAACTGTTAATTACAAGCCTCCATATATTACTTTCATCTAACTTTATGCAAATTTAAAGTAGTCCAGGGATTGCTCAAACAACTCACAAAACAATAACAAAAAACGCATAGTTTAACGTACCGTGAGGCAAAGGAGCATGCAGTTTAAAGAATATAAAGATTTAAAGATAAAGATAAGATATGATTTTTACGTGGTAGCGCCATGCTGCAGCTATACTAGTAGTATAGTTGTAGCACGAATGGGTCGGCTCGACCGGGAAGGACCACGCTCTCACAGAATACCTGCGTAAAATAGTAGCTTAACACTGCTGTGTTTCGTATAGGAAGTGTAGAGAACCGGATACCCTTTATACTGGAAATGAGGCATTCCATCTTAGTCCTCACGGGTGACAACGTATCTGCATTTTGATTCGTAATCGATAGATATAGATGTCTATGGGCCGCAGCAACCACTTACCATCAGGTGGACTGTGTGCTCGTTTGTCACCGTTATCCTATAAAAAATGATGTAGATATACAGAATACCACGCGGGCGAAGCCGCTGGAAAAGCTAGTAACTCAAAAAACAATATTCAAAATACCACAGCTAATAAATACTCTAAAAAGGAAACAACATTACAAAAAAATAATGTAGCGTAAAAAATGTAATTGATATACATTATACCAAGGTCGGTTTCATTGACATTCTATTTTCTTATATGTGAATGTAATTACAGAAAAAACAATTACCGTGTGGTGGTGGTGTAAGAGTATCACCTTATTTTGGTACCGTGGATGTCGTAAGAGGCAACTATAGGAATTACTTGCTACAGAAAGATAACTTGACTTCCGATAGATGGCGGTTTAACCATCTCGTTGAATCCAGACGTCAAATACCCAGGCCAGCGTGGAAAGTACGAGACGTCTGGTACTGTGATCGTCAATCCACTTGCCAAACAAATTCTCCCTACAATGAGAGAAATCCCGAGTCTAGCAGTTAACTTCTACTGATACGTGTACCCTTTATGTTGCAGGCGTGTCAATAATAGTCCCGTTATTCGGAATATTTCTTTCATCCATCCATCCATCCATTACAGTCTATAAAACTCAGCTGTTGAACATTTGCCATAGTTGCCACGCTTGGCAAGCGGGTTGGCAACCACAGTTTTTATTTTTACTCGTTATTAGGAAGACGCTGCTGTCCATTTCCTGATTGGTTTCCCTCTGTCGCCTCTTACCACGGGATGATATGGGGTAGTGGATATTCTTACCCCGCCACTACACGGTCCATCCATTACAGCCTATAAAATTCCACTGCTGAACATAGACCACCCAGCTTCATAGGGGAGTGCCATAGTTGCTACGCTTGGCAGGCGGGTTGGCTTTTTTTATTAATTAAATTTATATTTGTTATTAACAAGATGTTGCTGCCCATCTCCTGTTCCAGTTTCCCTCTGTCACCTCTTACGACACGGGAATATTCTTACACTTCTTACACTTCCCAGGACAGAGGTTTTTTTTTCGAACCAGTGGTAATTAGACAAAAGAGTGACTTTCAATAAGTATTATTTATAATCTATATTGAATAAAAAAAGTTTCTGTTTCTGTTTCTGTTACACCGCTAGTACATGTTGATTTCTTTAATGTGAAACAGATTTTTACTTTAACCTGCTGTGAAATGTCAAATACCACAAGCGACAATACATTTTTAAAGCCATTTTTGGAGCAGGAGAATGTCCCAGTATATGTTCTCAGAGTTCACATATCCACAAAGTATTTTGAATTTTGCATATCGTCCCATAACCTTAGATTATATACCTAACTCCACAACCCTCTCAGAAATGAGACAAATCTGTGCCCATTAGTAGAACGTATAAGGGTCGTAACTTTCTTTTTACTTAAATATGAAATTTAACGCTAGCGCGCAATCCCCTTTTTAGAAACTTTGGTGTTCTCAATCTAACCACATCAGGAAACTGCTAAAAATGTGACTCGTCGAATTATCTTTGAAAGCTGCTTACCTTGCGTTGACATTTTTACAAAATTTTAATGTCGTTTCGGTTACGAATTTTATAAATTTCTTAGGAATAGTGTGTAGTCAAACGTTTTTAACACGCTTTTGTTAGCTTCGCATGTATTTAACTATCTATGTAACAAAATGTTTAATTGTAATTTTCACTAACTTGTAGACGGCCGATTGACTTGAAAATTTGCACTCGTATCAAAGACCGATGATAATAAAATAATTAAATAACTTTATCCTAGTATGCTGATCAGAATCACCAGGATAATTCTTTCTACAATCATCACAGCCCATGATCAATGTGGGTTTTTTAAGTTTTCTTAAATTTTAATATTATTTTATTAAAATATCCACCTATTATATAGAATAGGTATTGCATTCAATTCATAATTTTATATTTCCAATGACATATACATAAAGTAAGATTTTTCGACCTGCTAACAAGAACGTAGAAGGTTATACCGCAAAGTGATTTTGATGGACTATTTACTGTTTAAATCTTCAATTAAAATTCTTCAAATAATATGTTTTTGGAGCCGTGGTAGCTAAGGCGCTAAGCGCTCGCTGTAAATTTCACAGTACGCGAGCAACCCGTGTGCGATCCCCGCCGGCACCAATGAAATTGTTAACAATTTCATTGGTGCCGGTTCAATTGCAATTAATTGCAATTTTAAGTGCTTATTTACGTTTATTTCCTTAATTTGTATTAATTATCTTAGATTTACAGTCTTAAATGTTGAAAATATAGTGGTACTTACTTCATAATTTATGAAAGGTTAAAGTTACCTGCCTATATTTAACATTTTCTTTACCATATCTGCTGCTAGACAACTGCGCACGTCTGTGTTTGTCGCTACGTTCCGGTTTGAAGAAAACGGTGCGAAGGGCCAATGTTAATACAAAATGTGAGGCATTATACCTTAGTTGATTGAGGTGGCATCCATCCGTCCATTACGGCCTATAAAATTTCTCTGCTGGACATAGATTGCCTCATAGCTATTGTTGCCACGCTTGGCAGGCGGATTGACAACCGCGGTTTTTTATTCTTTGAGTTGTTATTAGGAAGAAGCTGCTGCCCATCTTCTGGTTTGTTTCCCGTGTTGCCTCTTACGACACCCACGGGACGATATGGGGTACTCAGTGGATATATTTATACCGCCGCTACATGGTCAATTTATTACAATATATTTTTTTTTTATTATTAATGTCTAAGAGTTATACGACAATTAAACTGTTACTACTGCTATAACGACTAAAATTGGTCCCAAATAAGAAGATGGTAACTGAAGGACTTATTTTCAAATCAGACTTATAGGATAGGGAGTGGTATTCAAAAGATAAAAAATGTCGATTTTGTAAATAATACAAATTACACCAAATCGTTCACATGCCAAGTTCGTACAAAGATGGTCATATTTGACTATTTATCTATATATTCCCGGCAGTGCAACCCTAAGATATATTATATGACCGTAACGAACTTTCCCGTAAATTACTACTGTGATAAATTATCCTGAGGGTCGCCCGCGTAAATCAAGAGTATGACGAATGAAACTGTATGAGGCTATGATTGTATGAACACTTTGAATGAGGCCTACAATAACTACCAACTAAAAACTAAGCGAAAGTAGTAAATAAGTAAGAAAGTTCCTCCCTGCCTATCCCGCAAATTAAAAAGTAAAGCTATAGTAGTAATGCATATTTTAAGTCGTTTTTTTCATAAAATGTTTATTTCTTAGTTTACAATAAATATACAAAGTTATAATACAGCTAGCTTTAGGTAATTTTCTATGGAGTTGCAACAAAGTTTTTACTAATCCAAGTGCATTTTTTAAGTTGGTCGACTATTACTCGTTCACTTGTTGATTCTGCTTAGCTGTGATAGTTTTTCTTTTAACTTCATTATATATACTACTATCGTGTATACTTATCACATTTATAAAAACAGCGGTTTAGTTGGTAGAGGGTGGGGGGACACATGACTCCAATGAAAAACATCACTTTAAAGCTAAATATTTCGCAAACGGACTCCTGAATCGAAAAGATTTTGTTCCATACCCCTAGTGTTTTTGAAAGACCTATCTAACGATATCCCACACGATGGAATAGAGGGGTAAAACATATCATCCTCCATTTACCTGTATGAGAGTTACCCAAAATAAAAATGTTTTTAAGATTTTATTGTAGGCATGATTAATATCTATGACTATGCCAAGTTACAGATTTGTAGCAACTAGGGCCTCTGAGTGAAACCGCGGGCGGACGGACGGAGGGACGCACATGGCGAAACTATAAGGGTTCCTTGTTGTGTAACTACGGAACCCTAAAAAGGCAACGACTGATAGTACTATTTCGTTTAATATGTGTTATATATACTTAAATATGAAATTTCCGACATTATACGCAAATTAAGTTATTTCTATTTTAATAAATACTAATAAAAAAAATTTGAAGGACTTGTGTATAGAAAATCACCGTCGCGACTTCAGAAGATTTTATGTGGAAATATTTTATTACCTTTTAATTCTTTGAAGTCGGCTTTATATTTTATTAAAAATTTAATTTGTTGACCCTTTTCAATAAACATAATGATTTCTTATATTTACGCGAACACTACACATTGAATAAAACTATTTTTACGGATTTTATCGTGTGTATGGATTACCGAAAATACACAAACCAAACGCTCCACTACGTCCCATAATGAGCCAGATCGATTCACCAACTTATAAGTTGGCTCAACACTTGGCAAAAATTCTGTCACCGCTGAGAGGAAAAAACAGATCACACACAAAGGATTCGTACCATTTTGTTAGTGAGATAAAAGACCTACATCTCGCTGACAATGAAACTGGTCAGTTTTGATGTTCAGTCACTATTTACATACATGCTTACCTATTGAAGACTGCATCTCAATTGTAACCAGGAAGCTAGAAGAATAGAACATGCCTACAGAATATGCAGTATTACTCAAATACTGCCTTACATCTGGCTATCTATTGTGGAAGGAGGAGTTCTACAAGCAAGTAGATGGTGTGGCGATGGGCTCACCTGTATCTCCCATAGTCGCCGACATATTCATGGAGGACTTTGAGGAGAAAGCCCTTCTTACTGCTCCTGTAAATCCAAGATTCTGCAAGCGGCACGTAGACGACACTTTCACAATTTTACCATCTGACAGAGTAACTGCATTTTTAGATCACCTTAATTCCATAAACTCTAAAATACAATTCACAATGGAGTTAGAAGCAAACAATTCTTTAGCTTTCCTAGATGTTTTAGTCATCCGAAATCCTGATAACACTGTTGGTCACACTGCGTATAGTAAAAAGACCCATACCAACCGATATTTAAATGGTGAATCGCACCATCATCCATCACAGTTAGCTACCGTGGGAAAATCTTTGTATCAGAGAGCACGATGGATCTGTGACAGAAAACATCTGGCCGCCGAGCTTCAGCACGTCGAGCAAGTATTGCAAGACAACAAGCTTCGGGTCACGCTCCTACGTCACAGTGATCGAGTGAAGCCGGCCACAGTCGAGCGTGTGCCTGCTGTACTACCCTATATCAGAGGAGTCACAAAGATCATTTTTACCATCCGTTAAGTGTAATATATCTCTACAAGATGCAGGAGTGTACAAGCTTGATTGCGAATGTGGTCTCTCTTACATAGGACAAACAAAAAGAACCATTAAAACCCGCGTGAAAGAACATATAGCTGACGTGAGCCATCGACGCTCTGGGAAGTCTGCAGTCAACAAGATCGTCCCCGCCATTACATCAGATTTAATAGATCACAAATTCTCGCAAAAGAACACCAATTCCTACCAAGGATGATACGCGAGGCTATTGAAATTAAAAAACATCCTAATTTCAATCCTATAGTCATGGGATACTCATTCCAATCTACCTGTCCGGTAGTTATGGTATAGTATACGGGTATGCGACCCCGGCTTCCCTAGCTATTACTGTCCTATCCCTTGCCCTCCTGGACGGTAATATCCACATTCCTATTTCCACTCTAACTTACCAATCTTCCTTGTCACCACCTATCCTTCCTTTCCTATTCCTACCTCTCCCGCCAATCCAACGTCTGCCGCGCGGATGGTTGCATGGCTAGGGGCAAGCCTAGTCGTTAGCGTGCCACACTGCCCTGGGACCGGGTGACCCCAGAATTAGGCCAGCCTTACCCTGGCATGCGGGGCTCTGCTGGGGGGGACAAACCTTTCCCTCGCTATTCGTGGAACGCAATGGAGAATAATAAAATAATTTAATTAACAAAATGGCGGCGATGTGGTTCGCCACCCATCACGCCTCGTTTCTCGCGGGGGCGAAAAGCGGCGCACGGAGAGCCGCTTCGCTACGTTGAATGTAAGAGGAGGAATGGATGGTAAGATAGATGAAGTATGTCAGATGATGGATGAACGATGCATAGATATTTTGTGCGTGAACGAAACCAAGAGGAAAGGATGTGACACCACGTTTCATGGCTCCTACGGCATACTGGTCGGGAGTCCCCAAACCAGCCGAGGTAGTCAGGAGTTGGTGATTCTTTCATCTCGAATAGTGGAATGTGTGATGGAGCAGGAATGTGTAAGTCCAAGACTCCTCTGGATTAGGTTAAAAGTCGGACTCACTCGCTTGTTTATCCTTGGGGTCTATGCACCGACGGATCTGCGCGGAGGTGGGTCATTGAAAGTCCATCAAGAGAGAGAATTTTGGGATAGCATGAGAGAGGTCTTGATTAAATGCGGAGAAAATGAACGGATCGTGATGTTAGGGACTTTAATGGGTGGGTTGGAGTAAAGCGTGATGGGTATGAAGGAGTTCTGGGTACGTTTGGGGACGAGAGAGTGAATGGCAATGGAGAAGCCTGCTTGAATTATGCTTGAATGGAATCTGTGTGTACAACACAATGTTTGACCACAAAAGATCCATTTGTATACAAGAGATGAGGTGAGTCTAAGTATGATTGATTTTGTAATTGTGGATGAAAGACTGAGGAAGAAAGTGCTAGACACTCACATACCAGGTAGGCCTCGACACAGACCACTTCCTGGTTATAGCCCGAATGCGTGGCCTCTTTAAACGGTGGCGACACCGAGGCCGAGCCTACGAGTGTTTTGGACAGAGTAAAGTGGAAAATCTACAAGAAAAAGAAAAGAAAGACGAGTATGTAGAGAAACTGAAAGAAAGTTTTAAAAGCATAGAAGAGATAGGTGTGATTGAAGATTTGTGGGAGACGTTTAAGAAAGGGTCGTGAATATTGCTATTGAGGTATGCGGGTAGCTAAAAGAAGGAAAGGAAGAAAGAACTATAATGTGGATGGATAAAGATGTACAAAGGGTTGTGCAAGAAAAGAAGAAAGGGGTTGGATTGGTTAGCAACAAAAGCTAACCAAAAAGTTCAAAAGGCAACGGATGACGAGATAAAGGAAGCAAGAACGAAGTATAAAAGTATGAAATCAGCAGCGAAAGAAGTTGTGTCTAGAAAGAAAGAAGAACGAAAGGATGATTTCGATAGGAGGCTCACTGAAGATTTCCAGTCAAACATCAAGTTTTTCTGGAAATCCATCAAAACAGCCAGAGGAAAAACTTCTACCTCGGATCTGAGTACAATCAGGAGTCAAGATGGGAGCATTATAAAAGGAGAAGAATGTGCGTTAAAGAGATGGAAAGAATATTTTTAAAGTTTGTTTAAAAGAGAGGAAGTGCAGGTACAGCATCCGGCACCTTCCATGGAAACTAATATAAATGTTGAAAGTGAGATAAGCATGGATGAAATAGTGAAAGCATTGAAAAGTATGAGATTAGGTAAGGCTGCAGGGTATGACAGGATTACCGTCGAGATGCTGAGGGCTGGACAGGGCATAGTGGGTAGTCAGCTGTACCGCCTTTTCAATTTGTGCTGGCGAAATGGGCAAGTACCGGGAGACTGGTGCAAAGCCGTAATCGTACCATTGTATAAGGGAAAAGGGTCACGGCAGGACTGCATAAATTACCGCGGTATAAGCCTTCTCAGCGTCGTCAGTAAATTGTATGCGAAAGTGTTGATTGAAAGGGTTGTGAATGAAACAGACGAAAAGTATGGGATGCACAAGGGATTTAGAAAGGGAATGGGATGTATGGATCAGGTCTTTTCCTTGCGGTGCATAGCCGAAAAGTGTTTGGCTAAAACAAGACGGTCTATTGCGCATTCGTGGATCTAGAAAAGGCCTATGATAGAGTAATGAGGAATGAATTGTGGTCAGCACTGTCCGTGAACTGTGAGCAGTATCCTCATACGAGCACTGCAATCTCTTTATAGGGATTCTAGTGCTTGTGTAAGGATAAACGGGGCACACTGAATGGTTTAATATCGAAAAGGTGTTAGACAGGGATGTGTAGCATCACCGTGGCTGTTTAATCTGTTCATGGACAATTGCTTGACAGATTTAAAAGAGAATGAAAGTGGGTTGACAATGAATGAGTTACTCGTCAAATGTTTTCTCTATGCTGATGACCAAGTACTACTTGCGTCTTCGGCCGAGGACTTATAGTTCCTCTTTGGCGTAATTTCTTCCACTGTGCATGTTACACCAGGGCAGAGCTGGAGAAGGTATTGGCGGACTTCCTCGAGACCAGATTCCATATTCCAAAGATGGATATATTTCTTCGTTTCGACAGCCCTGAGGGCAGTGACAGTTTGATCAGCAGTACCACATATAGATGTTAGTCGTCGACTTTTCCTCTTTACCTCTGTCCACTGCAGGTTGGAGACGTCCTCAGGTTGATAGATATTATTGTCAGGGCGGGTGTTAGAGCTGGTACTATTGGTAGAAGGTGGCACAATGGTGGTGGGGCAAGCTTTGGGGTTATTTTGTTTAGCTAACCTTTTTTTATTGGTTTTTGCAGTCTCCTTTGGTGGTTCTGTTATGAGTGGAGCTGATAATGGAGATAAAAGGAGATGGTAACTGCTATGAGTGGAGCTTTTGTTAGAAAGGGAATGAAGATGAATGTAAAGAAGACGAAAGTGATGGTGTTTGAAAGAGATGAGGCAGTGACAGACTGCAATATCGTGATTGGAGATGAACAAATTGAACAGGTGAAGGTTTGTGTATCTGGGTTCAAAGTTTACAAGAGATGGAAAGTGTGAGTGATATCGAAAGAAGAGTGAATGCAGGAAACATGGTGAATGGAGCTTTGCACTCCTTTATGAGCAGTCGGAAGTTGTCTAACAAGGCTCGTTTGGCTGTGCATGAGGTGTTGGTTCCGACACTCATGTACGGAAGTGAAAGTTGGGTATGGCAGAAGAAACTTGAAAGTAGAATAAATGCAGTTGAGATGAGAGCGTTGAAGTATGATAGGACTTAAATTGAGTGACAGGATAAGAAATAGTGAGATAAGGAAACGTTGTGATTTGAAAGAAGATGTAGTGACAAAATTGAGAAAGGTATGCTGAGATGGTTTGGCCATGTCGAGAGAATGAATGAAGAACGATTGACGAAAAAAGTGTATAAGGCGAGTGTGAATGAAAGTGTTGGAAGGGTAGACCTAGGAGGACGTTTCTCGATCAAATCAGGGACGTCTTGAAAAAGGCCAGGTCAAAGTACCTAAACCGAAGAGCATGTATGAAGGAATAATGAAAGTGGACGAAGCAAAACAAGTATGTAAGGATCGTAGCAAGTGGAAAGAAGTGGTCTCTGCCTACCCCTACGGGAAAGAGGCGTGATTATATGTATGTATGTATGTACTCAATAGAGAAGATGGATGGGTGCTGTCATCTGCTTGGGATCCTATAATTAACAAAATTAAATCCAAACCCAAGCATACCACTGCAAGACTTCAAGATACTGTTAGCTCATTCAGCGTAAATCGAACCAAAAATTAATATTCAAAAACTGAAGGTAGCCGGGCTAACTGTGACCGGCCTAACTGGACATCAAACATCAAGTCAGTGTCCATCCCTGTCAAATCTGTGACCCGAACTGTTTCCCGATCAAATCTACTTTCGCCGACGATAGCAGTCAAATGGATTTTTGACTGCAGGCTTATGTCAAAAGTAGCTTTGGTTGAAATATCGGTCAACTAGTATTGACCGGAATTTCTGGAGGCCTGTCGTCAAAACATTTTGTTTCCGACTCCGAACCAGATTGACGGTCAAACTCGTTTTTTTCTAGGTAAAATTATTTTTTTATAATCCTGACAGGATCAACTGAATGGCTTAGGCGGAATATTTGTAACAAAATATGTGTGTCGAATATAAATATTCTCAAAGTTGATTTAAAAAACTAATCAATTATTCTATTGAAACCCATCGTCGTTCAATCATTAAAACCGTATCGCAATCGTGGTGATTATAAACAAACTCGTTCATTGTCTTAAACAATGGCTTTTACTTAACACATCGTTGGCGTCCAAATGAATAATTTTAATTGATGCTAAAGTAACAAAGTTAAGCAAGACATCTCAAGGACAAGGTTGACTATCACAATTGCTTACCAAATTAGCATAGTTGGAGTGCACACGTGTGGTGGCACAAGTCCGCACGTGTGGGCTTACACTTTACAATGCGTTAACGCAAATATGTGGCAACATTTATAGCCTTCACTGTTATAGTACAATGGACCCCACTAATTTTAGACCTATTTCTGTACTGCCTATGCTTAGTAAAAATTTTGAAAAAAAAATTCTGCATCAAAAGCTAAGTTTTTTAACCTGGGACAAATAGTCCGACTAGGTAAGTCCAACTTCGACCGAGAGGTCAATCGACGGATTCAACTCGGCTGGGCAGCGTTCGGGAAATTACGGCACATCTTCTCGTCAGGTATACCTCAAAACTTGAAAACGAGGCTGTACAACCAGTGCGTGTTGCCAGTGATGACCTACGGAACTGAGACGTGGTCCTTCACTGCTGGCCGGATGAGGAAGCTCAAGGTCGCTCAGCGAGCTATGGAGAGGGCTATGCTCGGAGTCTCACTGCGTGATAAACTTAGAAATGAGGATATCCGCAGTAGAACCAGAGTAACCGACATAGCCCAACGGATTAGTAAGCTGAAGTGGCCGGCCATATAGCTCGAAGAACCGACAACCGATGGGGAAAAAAGGTTCTCGAGTGGCGGCCTCGTACCGGCGGACGAAGTGTAGGGCGTCCCCCCACTAAATGGAGTGACGACCTGGTAAGACATGCAGGAAGTCGATGGATGCAGGTGGCTGAGGACCGTGCTTTGTGGCATTTTTTGGGGGAGGCCTATGTTCAGCAGTGGACTTGTGAAGGGCTGTAATGATGATGTTGATGATGATGTATAAAATCCCAGGTGACTTTACTGATAAACTTAAAAAACTCCCCAATAATCAGATCGGAAAGTTGTATTTTCGAGCTATGATCTTTGGAGAAAAATATTTACTGCCGTGGGCAGTTTCCCCGAAATTTATTTTTTAACATATTTTTAATATAAATAGGTAGATACTTAACTAATTATATACCTATTTATATTTTGTATATTTAGTAAAATGTTTTGATGGGGAAATAAAAACGAGGACACGGAATACATAATGACTGCTTTATTTTTCATACAAGTATTACTTTTGATAATTACAAACATTAAATAATTAATAATTAAACACATTATATAACTTTAATTTAACATTCGACTTAAGTATGAATGTAAACTTAATAATTTATGGAAGGAAACTTGTAGGAAACAGTTAAATAATATTGCTCTGTTTAAAGGCCAATATGTTTATGAGGCTTCATCATGCTTCATGTTTATATTCTTTCACCTGTCCCTGAAAAGTATAAAGTAATAATAAACTTATTATCATTTTAGCTGCATGAATTTTAAAAACATAATGATGATCTTAACATAGTAAAGTGCACCAAGTGTCTGAGGATACAGATGCTCTATTTTCACAATCTAGGTACGTTAAGAAAATGGTCCCTCATTCCCAGAAATTCCAGACTGATCAGTCCAGACTGACCGCGGCAAGAGCAACTTAATCTCGCAGATCTATTGGTACGAGCAGCTATTACTTAACCACGAGTTCCTCTTCTCTACGACTAACGCTGTAGGGGATGAACCACGCTATTTAAGCCCTCGGCACAATGTCTTTGGCCATCAAGCATGAATCGGGCATCGACCGTTGTGAGCAGGGCTCGGAACCGGTTTAAAAAGAGCGGTTAATTTCGATTAATTACCGGTAAATATATTGCTCCTTCAATTACCGGTTAAACAAGTAACCGGTTTTAACTAACCTAAACGGTAAAGGTTACCGGTTACTTACGGTTTTGACACCCAAATTAACCGGTTAATTCCGTAAAACGTAAAAGTAATTATGAATGGGATAGGTAGATTCACGTTGTGAGGTGCTTATGCTGTGTCGCCGCATGCGGGTATACTTATGGTCAATTATCTGCCTTTAAGTGACACGTTCTTTCACTCGCGATCTGAGTGTCTAGTGAGAATTTGGCATTTACGAAAAACGTGAAAGTATTAGAGAAGTATTCGCGCAAAAAAGAGCCCGGTGGAAAGGCAGTTATTGTGTTTGGTTTATTCGTTAAGACTGGACTAGTCTCATGCGAAGAAAATAATTTATTTTTGTGTATCGGTTATTTATTTATGATGTTTTATTTATCATCATTATCATTACAGCCCTTCACAAGTCCACTGCTGAACATAGGCCTCCCCCAAGGAATGCCACAAAGCACGGTCCTGAGCCACCCGCATCCATCGACTTCCTGTTCTCAGTTCCTCAGTTCCGTAGGTTATCACTGGCAACACGCACTGGTTGTACAGCCTCGTTTTCAAGTTTTGAGGTATACCTGACGAGAAGATGTGCCGTAATTTCCCGAACGCTGCCCAGCCGAGTTGAATCCGTCGATTGACCTCTCGGTCGAAGTTGGACTTACCTAGTCGGACTATTTGTCCCAGGTAAACATATTCGTCAACAACTTCGAGCTTATTGCTCCCAACAACTACCGGCATAGGTGTGACTTGGACATTAAACATGATCTTTGTTTTGTCCATGTTCATCTTAAGACCTATCCGTTGGGAGGCACTATTGAGGTCATTGAGCATAGTGCTTAGGTCCTCCAGCGATTCTGCCATAAGGACTATATCATCGGCAAATCGAAGGTGAGTGATGTACTCGCCATTGATGTTAATGCCGTATCCTTTCCAGTCCAGAAGCTTGAAAACGTCTTCCAATGCAGCGGTGAAGAGTTTCGGGATATAACGTCACCCTGTCTTACACCTCTGCAGTTGGATAGGATTTGTACTCTGGTTCTGTACTCGGATAGCCATCGTAGCCCTACTGTACAAACACTTCAGCACTTCGATATACCGACAGTCAACTTGGCACCGCTGAAGGACTGCAGCACCGCCCAAATTTCGACGGAATCAAAGGCTTTCTCATAGTCCACATACGCAAGACATAGTGGCAAATTGTACTCCTCGGTCTTCTGTACAATTTGCCGAAGGGTATGTATGTGGTCTATGGTGCTAAAGCCTTTTCGGAAACCGGCTTGTTCGGGAGGCTGGAAGTCGTCGAGTCTGCGTGCGAGACGATTCGTAATGACTCTCGAAAACAGCACGTAGACGCGGCTCAGAAGTGAAATCGGTCTGTAGTTCTTCAAGAGAGCGTTGTCGCCTTTCTTGAAGAACAAGACCACCGCACTTCTGCTCCACGCCTCCGGTGTAGTGCCACCATGTAGGATGGAATTAAAGAGCTTCTGAAGGACTTCAAGTACCGGTTTTCCACCCGCTTTCAGAAGCTCCGCTGTAATTCCATCCTCGCCTGGGGCCTTGCCGTTTTTAAGGTGCTGGAGAGCCATTCTAATCTCGCTCAGACTGACGTCCGGGATATCATCGGAATAGTGTCGGATAAGACTCGCTCTTGGATCGTTACTCACACTTGCGTGTGGCTCCAACGATGATGTGTACAGCTGCCCATAGAACCTCTCAATCTCACTCAAAATCTCAGGTGTCCGGAAACGACGCTGCCCAACTCGGTCTTCAGCTTCGACAGTTGGCTCTTTCTGGCAGACAGATCTCTGGCAAAGACTTTGGAGCCCTGGTTCCGCTCGATCGCTTCTTCAATACGAGCTGTATTGAAGTTGCGCAAGTCCCGCCGCATGCATTTGGAGATCTGTCTGTTCAGTTGCCTGTATGCTGTCAAATCTACTGAAGATTGCAGCTTCATTTCCCGTCTAACAGCCATGAGATTAAGAGTGTGATAGGAGAGTTTTTGTGTTCTTCTGCGGCGGGTCTTGCAAAACTTAGCTCCGATCGCATGGACAGTTTCCACGAGCTTGTCATTCATATCGTCCACTGCATTGCAATCTTCTAGGCACTGAAAACGGTTTTGTAACTCGAGCTGAAAGGTTTCGGGACTTTGGATTAGAGCACGAGGGGGACGGAGCGTTGACTTCATTAGACGAGACCTCTCCAACAACGTTTAGGTTCAGTGTGCCTCTAACCATTCGGTGATCGCTACCAGTTTTCACCCTCGCGATCACTGAGACATCACTGAACAGTTGGTGTCTAGTCGTCATAATGAAGTCAATATCATTTTTTGTCGAACCGTCGGGGCTCGACCATGTCTACTTCCTGTGGGGCCACTTCTGGAAGAAAAAGTTCATCAATAAGAGTCCCTCTTTCTCCATGAAGTCGGCCAGATACTGGCCCCTTGGGTTCCGTTGCCCTAATCCGAATTTCCCTACTTTCAGCTCACCGTTCTCTCTTGTGCCTAGCTTTGCGTTGAAGTCTCCCATTAACACCGTATAGTGGGTTTTAGAGGAATGCATGGCTCTAGAGATATCCTCATACATTTCCTCCACCTCCTCATCGGGGTGTGCCGAAGTTGGTGCGTAAACCTGTATGACCTTCAGCGAATACCGTTTGGTGATTCTGAGTATAAGGTACGCAACCCTCGTCGACACACTCCCAATTTTTACAACGTTGTTAACGAGAGACTTGCGGACGATAAATCCAACACCTCCTTGGGACAGATGGTCCCGGTGATAGAACAAGTTGCCGGATTCGAGGATTACCGTGTCCTCCCCCTATCTTCGGACCTCGGATAATCCTATAATATTCCAGCGCAACTTGTCTATCACTTCTTCCAGCTCCAGGATCTTCTCGTCAGTCCTCAGAGTGCGTGCGTTATAAGTTGCCAGGTCAAGTCGTCGTAGGTGGCAACCGAACCTCCACCGGAGATTCTTAGCACCCCCTGCCCCGCCGTTACCATGGTCGCCACCGTAGCCAGGAATAGCGGGGCCACCGGGGACTGGGGGCCGTCTCTTCGTAACTCTCTTCATTGGGGGGATATTGCCGTAGTTGCCACGCTTGGCGAGCGGGTTGGCAACCGCAGTTTTTTTTATTGTTATTTGCTGTTATCAGAAAGATGCTGCTGCCCATCTTCTGCCTCAGTTTCCCTCTGTCGCCTCTTACGACACCCACGGGAAGATATGGGGTAGTGGGTATTCTAACCCGCCACTACACGGGGAACACGGGTACGGGGGGTTTTATTTATGATGGGGCGAAAAAAAGTAAATTGAATTTGTTCCATGTTTACGTTTTAACAGTGGTAGAGCCACACGGTAGCTTTTGATGTCGCACGCATGGGCAGCCCGAACCAGGGTGATACCACGACCTCGCAGAATACCATAAATGGTAGCGGAATCAAACAAAAACTACCCTAGGAGGGTACCAACACCCCTGGTGACGGAGAATCCCTCGCTGAGCATCCACGCCCATGCTACCCTATTCTTCCTGAGCGTGGGTGCTTAGGCTGCCCCGCGTATACGGGGGGGGACGAAGGGGGACGAAGCCGACCTTTCACTTTTTAACCGAGACTCAGGAGTCTTTGGGTCCCGGGCTGGAGAGTTTGCGTATGCGTCAGAGAAGACATCTGTTTGCAACTCCTCGGCATTCTTGAAGGTACGGACCTGTCCATCCTATGGCTGCGCGTAGACAGCGACGACCATCCCTGTGTCTACGGGTGCCTCTATAGGTCCCATAGCGGTAATGCCGAAACAGACAAAAAGAACACGTCCAAATGGCTACAGATTCTTTGCTACAGCAGAGATCCTTATCCTTGGTGATTTTAACGCCCACCACGTCGAATGGCTCAGTTCACTTTTAACCTATCATGCGAGGAGATCTGTTTATGACTTTGCCTTGGCATATGGTTTTACAGCTGGTTACTTCGCCTACTTGGATTCCAGATGTGGAGGATTATGCACCTTCCTTGTTGGACCTTCCGCTGACCTCTCATACGGACGGATATCAGGTTTCTGAAGACGCCCCTCTTGACTCCTAGGAACATTGTCTTGTCCGGAGTGTGGTGCCACTCACGCTCCCCTTGCAGTTGCGTTCTGCAGACTGCCGCCGTGTTTGGCATTACAGGTCGGCGGATTGCGGCGGGACGGAATGCGGTCTTTCTTTGCATCCTACCCTTGGGTGCGGTTTTGCTTCTCGCTGGACACTCCCAGGGTTGTTGCTGATTCTGTTGCTGATGTGGTACTTCACGATATGGAACTTTTTATTCCAACTTCTGTGATGCCCATCGGATGCAGATCAGCCATGAGTACAGCCATGGTTTGGTCGCTCCTGTAAAATAACATCACACTATAAGCGGGAGTGCTTCCGGGCATAGACTGAAGCATCAACATCTCGGGATGTAAACACCAGCGCTCTTAAAAAGAAGTATAATTCCGACTCCAGGTCCTTTAAAAAAAGTCATTGCCAAGGCAAGGTCAGAGCACATCGTCAGAATTGGCGAGAAGCTAGTTCGCCTTCCTTCAGAAACCCGTGCATTCTGGTCTCTTGCCAAGGCTGTCTAACGGAACTTTTGTCAGCCATCTCTTCCATCTCAGCACAGAGAGGGACTCACTGGCCCATGCCGCAAAGGAGAAAGCCGATCTGTTAATCTTCCTCTTTGCGTCCAACTCGACTCTCGATGACGGAGGGAACACACCGCCGACCATCCCGCGGTGTGATTGCTCCATGCCGGATGTGCGGTTTACACAGCGCACGGTTCGCAAAGCAATTCTCTCCCTGGACGTCAACAAGACGAATGGGACTTATGGAGTCCCACCCATTGTGCTGAACACGTGTGCTCCGAAGTTGGCACCGGTTTTAAGGCGTCTTTTCCGGTACTCCTACTCCTAAGGTGTAGTTCCGAATTCATGGGAGACAGCTTTGGTCCACCCAATCCTTAAAAAGCCGTCCGCTCCTCCTTCTTCTCATTCAATAATGGAATTTATTGTAAACGGTTTTTGTCAGGATCGATCAGCTGGTGATCTTCTGGTCTACCTAACTCATAGATGGGCGTAGGTAGTAGAGTCTAAAGGGAAGGCATTGGCCGTTAGTTTGGACATAGCGAAGGCCTTCGATCGGTTCTGGCACAAAGCGCTTCTTTCGAAGCTCTATTCCAATGGGCTTCCCGAGAAATTGTGCAATTGGATCAACAGTTTTCTTGCTGATCGGAGCATCAAGGTTGTAGTAGACGGTGCATGCTCTGATTATAAGCCTATTAAGGCTGATGTTCCACAAGGCTGCGTGCTATCATCAACGCTATTTCTTCTGCATATAAATGATATGTTGCAAACTGGTGAATTTCATTGCTATGTGGACGACAGCACTGGTGATGCTTTATATACAAGCCGTGCCAATATTTCTCGGGAAAACGTCGCCGAGTACCAGAACAAACTTATGTCTGAAGTCGAGTCTGCGTTTATCGCAAAAGAACCCTTTGTCGTACCTTCACAGTTTCAAGGCACTTTGCTGCCTTAGCTAGCATCGGAATCGTCGGCGTCGACATATTGAATAGTGTGCAGTTTCGTGGTCATTTGGAAGGGAAGGCAAATTGGCCTCTAAAAAGCTTGACGTGCTCAGCAGAGCGAGGCAGTATTTCATGTCGGCACATCGCTTGCAACTTTACAAAGTGCAAATTCGGCTTCACATGGAATACTGTTCTCATCTCTAGGCCGGGGCACCCAAGTGCCAGCTCCTTCCATTTGACCGCATCCAGCGCAGAGCGGTTCGAATCGTTGACGTCCGAGTTCTTTCTGATCGGCTTGATTCACTGGCACTGCGTAGGGATGTTGCATCGCTTCGCATTTTCTATCACATCTACCACAGGGAGTACTCTGAGGTTCGGATAATTCCAGCCGCCATATTTCACGAACGCACTTCGCGTCAAAATTCACAATACCATCCTTTCTATCTGGATGCTTGACGGTCCACCACTCTGCGTTTTACTAGGAGTTTTCTTCCTTTTTTTATAGGATAGGGTGACAAACAAGCACACAGTCCACCTGACGGTAAGTGGTTGCCGTGGCCCTTAGACATCTACACATATCCTCGTTTGCGAATCAAAATGCAGATGCGTTGTCACCCGTAAGGACTAAGATGGAATGCCTTTCTTCCAGTAAAAAGGGTCTCCGGTTCTCTAAACTCACCATACGAAACACAGCAGTGTTAAGCTGCTATTTTACGCTAATATTCTTTGAGAGCGTGGTCCTTTCCCGGTCGAGCCGGCCCATTCGTGCTACAGCTATACTACTAATATAGCTGCAGCATGGATCTACCACGTATAAAACTAATAATTCCTTAAATAATTCCTTGTTCAACTTCTCTGTGGAATTGTTTACCACCGGCGATTTTTCCGGACCGATACGACTTAGGGACCTTCAAGAAAAGAGCTTACTCCTTTCTAAAAGGCCGGCAACGCACCCAATTTTCATAATATGTATTTAGTAAAAATCTGTTATTTTGACATTACAAACAGATACTTCAATTTCATTTATTTAAATAGATTTAATTCCATATTCGTAAAGTATGAAAGGTTGTAAAAAATTCCAAAGCCATCACTATATTATTTTGATCTTGAGACGTGAGAAAACTTGGTTGCACTTTTAATCATTCTCTTTTATAATTCAATACAAGATCGTAAATATCAATGTGATTTATACTGTTGAGTATCTAGTTAATTGGGAGTAACTAATAATTACTGTTAGTAAATGACAGGAGTTTTCAGAATATGTATTTGGTGACAGTCGACAGCAAAATATAGCCGATTTTAATCATAGTGATTTGTTAGATTCAAATTATTAACTTTCTTTATTAACTTCTGTATCAGTAAAGTCAATTTCTTCTATGTGGTTACCTTCTACTCTATTTAAAAAAACTAATATTTTTAGTAGCATCTTGCACGTATACAACAGGTTAAGATATGCTTCAGTTCCTCATTAATGAGATGTGAAAAATAGTAATTTCTTTTATCTTGTTCGACTTTAGAATTCTCTGAACATGACAAATAAATTTTTTATCGTGTAAAGACACGACTTCTAATTAAACTTTATTTACCTCAGAAGTGGTAATTATTAGTTTTTGCAAAGACCGAGATAAAGGTTGGTTCTAATCACGAGCTTCTAAATCTAAAAAATCTGGTCATCTGCCTCACTTCAGTCCTAAAAAGAACAAATACTATAACATATAATTTCATCAACTTTAAAAAAAATCGTGTTTTCTGTTAAGAAAGTTCATCATTTATTGCGATATATTACTAAAACTAAAGGCATAGAATTAAAAATGCAAAGCGTAATTTTAGTAGAAAACTTTCAATATAATTAAAGTCAATATAAATATATAAGGTGAAATTAAACATGATATCGAAACTTAATTTTAAAGTGGAGATAACGCATAATTAATTGAAACAAAACTTACCTCTGTTATTTATAATACGGTCATTGCTGAAAGATGAAAAAATATGAGGGATGTCGTTTTAGGGAAGTCGCGTTGATGCAATGAATATATCGTACGTGCGTCTAAAAACTGCGTGAATTAGACAGCGCAGCCGTACAAAGTTGGATACAAGCGGGGTAAGGGAGAGAGCGGGGTGGGGGGGACATTACAAAGCTTGGTTTTAACCGGTTAATTGTTACTACCTTAACCTAAATTTGTGAAAAACCGGTATTCCGCAAAAACCGGATTTGGGGTCAATGACCGAAACCGTTTTAAAATTTCAACCGGTTTCCGAGCCCTGGTTGTGAGTATCAAATACTATGGAATTCATACTATATCGTCTCAAGCGCGGTCGTCTAGTAGCGCTTAAGGAGCATTACTAAATATCTATACCTAACTACGCTAAAAGTTTTATCATTGTAATTAATATTAAAATTGTAACTTGGGAATATAATCCGAAGTTCTGAAGCTCCGCTCGACCCCTTAGGGAAAATAGTGTGATGCTATGAATATTGTACTAGTGTGACCGTGAGGCTGTGCGGTTGGTTAAGTAAGGTTATACATTTATTTTGGTTGATAAATAGATACTCAGTTAGGTTCATAATGGCTTAAAGAAGATAATCTCAAGATTTTTTGTCTTTAATGTACTACAGTTTTATAATGTATGAAAATCTGTCTCTATATTTATCTAAAGTTTTAAAAGTTAAATTTTTGAAGTCTTATTATAACAATATTTTATTTACTGTTACAAATAATGTAGAAATGACTCCTTTTAATAAAATTGTTTTTATTCTACTTTTTCTTCAAGAAAATGTTTGCTGCAAATTGTTGATTTCTTCTTCACATTCCAATCAACTTGTCCAATTAACCTTAACCATTTTTTCTAATTATAGTATCCGGAGGGAATCTGTTTGACAAACGGCAAAATAAAATTACATTCTAGAACGCAAACCGAGGATTTGTTTTCTTGTTGTGTGGGCAAGTCTATCGATTCATTATAAACATTCATGATAAATATTGACATTAATTTTGATATAGTTGATTCAATCCCTAGCGTACATGTAACATATTTTGTTTAAAAATGTATTCACCAAATTCATGAAAATTATCAACAACGTGCTTTTTTTTCAAAATATCAAAATCAACAGAATAATTGAAAACGTTCTATATTGTAAACATTATATAACATAAATTTTAACCAAAAATAAACGCTTCATAACATTCACGACGTCATGAGAATTTATCTGTGAAATGTGCAATTATTAGGATTATTTCTATTTTTAACGCCACAATCACTCACAGAACAAGTAAGCATTTTGGAAAAAAGTTATTTACTAAAAATAACCACTATACAACTTTAAAAAATTACAAAATATCTAGGAGCTATTTTTTGCGTGCCGAATTGTGCCGACCTGTCATTCAAAATCGGTTACAGAGTCATGAGACTTGGTATCCTTTTCTATCTTGCATTTTTGCCATAAGGGATTTTCTTCTCCCTTGCACACTATGTATATGAATTTAGGAACATCATTAAATGCTGTTCCGTGCCCAAATTAACAAAATAGTCAAAACAGTAATAGTATATAGTCACCTCCAAAGTTTTTCTTTTTGAATTTTCATAGACGTAGATGATTTACATTTGGCATACATATAATATACTACAGGAAAACGTGAATTAGTAAGTATTTCGGAATTGCATTAGTCTACAAAGACCTGTCACTTTTTTATATCGGGCGTGTCTCTCGATGTATTCATAAGTAAGATAAATTGTCTTGGCATCAAAATTGCATTATTTACATTTTACCCTTTAAATACATTCATAATTAAAGTTAATCTAGATTTAACAAAACAATGATGAATTTCATGGTCGTCTATTAATTTACGGTAAATGTTTATTTGCCATATTTGATTCATATCATTGGCCCCATTTAATATTGATTGGCAGAATAAAATTAATGCTGATATTTTTTAAGGTTCGAGTAGACTTCAAAATTTCATAAATAAAGTTGTATTCACGGTGAACGTGGGAAGAACTATATTCATGAACGGGAGTAGAAATATGTTCGCCTTGTAAGAAAGAGAATCCGCCACCCCATATCGTCCCGTTGGTGTCGTAAGAGGCAACAGAGGGAAACATACAGGAGATGGGCAGCATCATCTTCCTGATAAAAGATCAAAATAATAAAATCCGCGGTTGAGAAACCCACCTGCCAAGCAAATATCCAGCCTATTTGATAATCTATGTGGCAGGCTGTAATTATGACGATGATTAGTTCTACTCATCTTTGCTACCCGTAATATTTACGGTAGAATGAAAACAAAAAGTAACGGATATTATCCGAAAATATGAATGAAATAAAAACTGCATAATTGCCCCATTAAAAGTAAAAAAGTAGCAGCCTACATACACCCCACTACTGGGCACAGGCCGCAGAGAGTTTTGGGCCAAAAAAGTGTCCGCTGCGGTAACCCCAACGCGGGGTGACCTCAACTGGGGAACTTCTCAGATATGCAGGTTTACTCGCGATGTTTTCCTTCACCGCCGAGAACGTGGTAAATAGACACTTCAAATTGCTATTCAAATATATCGAATTCGGGTTGTTTACGAACTATGAAATTTACGTTTGGATCAGTTTGATTACCGCCTTTGACAATTAAAAATAAAATAGACATTAACTTATGTAAAATCTGATTTCTTTGAGAATTAATGTATTTTCTCGCAAGAGCCTGTTCATTTACATATGTACACTCATGTGAGCTATGAAATCTGGACTGTCACAAAAATCTTAATATGTCTGAAAATATGAAAGCTATCTTAAATGACAAACTGATTTATAAGTCTCATTAAAGTTAAAAGACTAAAGTAGCAGCTTTCATATTATACGTCTCACGACTGTGTATGCTCTTCTCATGTGTTTTGGGGCAGAAAAGAGTACCTATCCCGCAATGCTTCAATGCGTATTAACTGTTTTCACATTTCCACGACTTTTTTAACTACTCAGACATCTAGATTTCCCCGCGAAATGATTCTTCACCACTTCACCGAATACGTTATAAGTCAGCACGTAAAATTTCCTATAACAGTTTTATTTGTCCTCGCGGGAATCGTACACGTTTTGCTCCCGTGCTATGATGAAGTTTCGTGGCAAACCACACGGCTCTCGTACTTATTTAAATAAATTCATAAAAACAGAAATGAAGCTTTTGTACGATTGTTGACGCCATCCACCTAGTAATTAGACATTCAACGATGCCACGAATTACTTCATCCATCATTCCATCAAATAGAGATAAAAATCTCAATACCACTTAATTTTCAATTATTTACAAATCTGATGACAAATGAAGTTGGTGAAATTATTGCTATGCCGATAGACAACCAATACATTAAATCATCCCGATAATGGCCACCGCTCTGGTAAATACCCATCTTGATTCTAAACGAATGCAGTAGCATTTTGATTTTATCGATGACTTATCAATAGTTTATTTTGCAGTAAGTAGATGGCGCTAATATTAGATTATATAATGAAAGCCAAAAGTAAACTATCTAAGTAATATCAGCGATTGAGGTGCGACCCCCAAATGCGTAATTTAGGTTCGTGTCTACACTTTTTTCTTTTAAAAACGTAACTTCCACACTAGGATTTTCTGCTGTATCGTAGTTTACAATTATTTGTAGGCTATACAAATACTTGTTCGGATTCGAACCCGCGGCCCTTAAGCGCTGCAACCTGCAACTCAATTACTAAGCCACTGTGCCACGGAGCCGTCCAATCCCAAAGTTGCGAACATTTTTTTATTATATAAATAAGGCATAAAGTGATGTTGATTCTGTTAAAAATTCTGTTTCTGTTAAAAAATACGCTATCAGCTATGCTAACGGTAAAAAACTATTTGACGACATGACGATCATGAAACAGCAATGTTGTGTTTGGTTATTAATAATATCGTCCAACAATCTCTATTCATTGATTTGGTCAAGCTATAACGTAACATGGTCCACAAACAGTGTTAAATATCATGAAATGACACCATTTAACAAAATGATAGCGTACTTTATGATATGATAAGTTCTACGATCTGGCCACGACATATATAAAAATCTCTTTCATCAAACTATAAGAGTTTTGCAATAATTGCAGACAGACAAGTTTAATCAAATATAGTTTCCATATTAATTTTCATATTTTTGTTAAATCTCACTATTATCTATTTAAGTTTTTACACTTTTAAAATGAAATAACGAAAAAAGTAAAAAATAAACGTTAGAATTTTCAAATAATTTTATAAATCTGATGATTTAAACATATAAATGTAAGTTATTTATATTATTTAATTTATTAGTAACTGTAGGCAAAATATACTACTTTTCCCATTTGATGATAGATAGCGCTTTTTTGAAAACTAAAACGTAGATGGTCGGCTCAGAATACAGAAAAATGTATTCTGAGATCATCGGCGTAGTTTCAAATTATTACACAACGGTTAAATTTAAACTTTATTTATAAATTGTTTAATTTATTAATAACTAAAGGCAAAATATGCTACTTATTCCATTTGATGATAGATGGCGCTGTTTTGAAAACTAAAACGTAGATCGTCGGCGTAGTTTCAAATTATCATACAAAGGTTAAAACTAATTTTAAACTTTATTTAAAAATATGGTATTAATTTGAAAAAACACCCGCCATCCCGATTATAACGAACAGAATCATATAGTATATATATATAATAGAATATTAACATCTTAGGGAAGAAAAGTACTTAACCTTCTTTTTTGAAGTTCCGTAATCGGATTAAAAGTAGCCTATAATAAGTTGCTCCAGGTTACTAACTACCCACATAAAAAATTTCATGGAAATCAGTCAAGTAGTTTTTGCGTGAATCGTGAATACATAGACAGACAGACAAAAATTCTGAAAACATTAATTTGGCTTCAGAACACTTTACTTAGTCCCCTGAAATTGGTTTTTTAAGAATATATTAAAATTACACGACACGACTTCTCTACAGATTTATTATTTATGTATAGATAATAAAAATAAGTTGTAAATAAAATTGCGACATGGCATTGAAAAGAACAATAAAAGAGCCCAGAGCTTATTGCCGGTTTTTATCTCAGGACGTTTTGTTTTTGCGAACTGTTGTAGACTTTGACGTTCATAAAAGCTTTAAACAAGTCTAAATTGAATAAAAATTTTGAATTTGAACTTTGAAGCATCGATTTAATTTCAGTCCGTGCTTTGAAGATGATATAATTTACATAATAATACATAATGTTGAGTGTATTTTACCCGACAGCGACGGAGTCCAAAACGAAGGTAATGTTTTTGACCGATATGTATGTTTGTGCGTACGTAAGTCGGCTTGGTATCACAATTGATTGAAGCACTGCGTGGCCACGCGTTTGAATCATGCACTAAACAAATTTAATCTTTACTTTCTACAAATAATCGTTCCGGGTCTGGATTTTTGTCTATGTGCAATTTGAATATAAATACCCTCCTCGATTTATGGGAAAACTATAGTATGTGGGTAACATTTTTATTAAATCAAATTCACAAACCTATTCTATATATTATTCTATTATATTCCATCACTCTGTCGTTCACGAGAAGGTTATACCATCATCTGTTACAAGTCATTTTTTTTTTTGGGATTTCCCAGAGTTGGCTCTTACGACATTAACAGGGTGAAAAGAGATGAACGAATAAAAGAACGGGTGGTCCCTACCTTATGGAATTATACACTAATACATTTTATTTAAGTACCTAATCGGTCTTATGCAGTCGCTACTTCTGCCAAATTCCATTAGTGATGTTTTTTATATAGGAGGAGTAAACGAGCACAGGTGAACCGTATCACCTGATGGTAAGTGACCGCCGCCCATGAACAACCGTAACACCAGGGGAATTGCAGGTGCATTATCGGCCCTATAAAAAGGAGTAGGTCTTTTTTCTTGAAAGTGTCTAAGTCGTATCGAACCGGGAAAATTGCTGGTGGTAGCCGACTCCACAAAGAAATTGTGCGGAAAGAAAACTTCTAGCAAATAGCACAGTGGTATACCGCCAATCATCCAGATGGTATGGATAGTACCGCAAGATTTGCTGCGATGTGAGATGGTGAAATTTAGCGGCCGGAATTATTCCAAACAATTCTTATAAGCACTCATCCTGGTAGATGTGATAGATGTGACAAAGTGTTCTCTTCGCAGCGCTAGTGAGTCAAGCCGAAGAGAAAGAAGTCCGTCGTCGACGATTCGAATCACTCTACGCTGCATGCGGTTAAGTAGAAGAAGCAGGCATTGACCTGCTTCGACCCAGAGATGAGAACGGTATTCCATGTGTGACCGAAATTGCACTTTGTAAAGTTGCAAGCGGTTTGTCGGCATGAAATACTATCCTTCTCTACTAAGTGCGCCAAGATTTTAGATTTTTGCATGATTATGTTTTGTCTAATATTGAAATAACTGCCTTTTATTGAGCTGAGCGGGTTGCATGCCTTTAAGACATGAATGACCATTTTTAAAATTATTTTCTGTCTATCTGACTGCATGCCTGTCTATGCGGACTAATCTTATCAATGGCTAAATGGATTGAAATAAAATTTCACGAAATGATAGAGAGCAAAGCCAGAAGTGATATAGGCTAAATTTTGTCAGAAAAGCTTGGAGTTTTTTTTTTGTTTTTGAAGAAACGAAAAATGTATAAAATAAATACAGATAGGATAAAGAATAAGGAAAGTGACCGTTATATATTAACTCTGTAGCAAATTATAATAAACTACAATATTCAAGAGGCACTGCTAACTCTGAGCTTAAATGAGCGACTTCAGAACTAGTAGGAGACCGCGTAAACCATCTTAATACTCTAGAAGAAAAGAACAGGGTCGTCTTAAGATTGGTTCTAGGACATAAGAGAATTGTAGGCAATAAGCAAGCAGATAAGCTTGCACGAGTTGGGCAAAACCAACGAATTTCAAATAATGACACTTGTCACACACAATTTGGAAATTTCTGAAATTTGCTCCGATTGACTCAATAAATAACTTAAAATGAAAAATCATTTCAAGTCTCAGAATCTGGTCGTATGACGAGAAAATAAAAAGAAACGAGGCATCCCATCCCAGTCCTCAGGGGTGACAATGCATCCGCATTTTGTAATTAATCGAGGATAGATGTAGATGTCTATGGGCCACAGCATTCACTTACCATCAGATGGACTGTGTGCTCGTTAGTCACCCTCAACACCAGATCCAAAGGCACGAGTGAAGTGGGCTTTCATAAAGACATACTACATCCGCTAAACAAGATAGTTTTTTGGCTCTTCTTATTATTAGTATTAGCTCGTTTGTCACCCTTATTTTAATTAAAAAACACTGTCAGTCGTAAGACAGTGAAAATTTCTTAGCTTCACAAACATAAATATATATTTTATATACACACACATCTGTATATAAGTATCTGAGCCTGACGGTCCCGCGTGTTCAGTGCTTTTTTCCACATCCCAAAAGTGCCCAACATGCCTAAAGAAGTTTTCACTTGAAAAAACTTAGTACTTTTACTTTTTACTTTGTACTTAGTGTAGACTTTACTGTACGACAAGTAATAATATTATGGGTATTAACAACAAAACTTTTAAAAATTTTGTTTTTAAAATAATATTTACATTACACTGCAACCTTCACATTTTATCGTGTTCTCTGTGCGGCTAAGAAACAAACAAATCCAATAAGTGCATGTATCTTAATATAAGGTTTTTTTTTAAAGTCAGAATTGTATTAAACCTGTCCTAGTTCGAATATTGCAAAATGGATTTTGCCTACATAATATTAAGGATAAATTTAAAGAAAAATCAAAATCAAAAATACACAACATGACGTTTGGTAGGCGCTGCGACAATACAGTAGTGGTAGCTCAGAAGCTACCACGGCTATTTTATGGGATAGGTAATCGGTACTGTATTGTCCGAGCTACCACGGCTATTTTATGTGATAGGTAAACGGTACTGTATTGTCGCAGCGCCTACCAAATTTAAGGGGCTAAGCGTTAGCCGTAAATTTCACAGTACGCGAACTACCTGTGTTCGATCCTCGCCGGCACTAATGAAATTGTTAATTACAATTTTAAGTGCTAATTTACCACGTGCTCAGCGACGAAGTAAAACATCGAGAAAACTATCACGTCTTAGAAATTATAAAAAATATTTCGAATACATATGAAGTCTGCTAACACGCATTGGGGCAGCGCACCGGACATGTCCTTGCCCTAAGAGCCTCACATTTCCGAGTCATTTCTCGGAATGAGAAATAACTCGGAAATGTGAGGCTTCCCAGCAGTAAGACGTTTACAGGCTGTAACATTTTTTTACATACTAGCGATTCCGAGTCTCGCCTTGATAGGATCTTTAAATGTGGCGTTATTTAGATTTCAGTTAATCGAAGACCATTAATCGAATATTATTACCATTTTACTATCATCCAATTTATAAAATTATGATATTGATAAGTTTTTAGAATTTGAAATAATTACAGCGAATCAAAAGTCCACCACTGAATTCAGGCGTCCCTCGTAGTATTTTCCATAGTTGCGACGCTTGTCAAGCGAGTTGGCAAACGCTGTTTTTTTTATAATTTTGAGTTATCAGAAACATGCTGTTCATCTCATTAATTTTCCTGGGTTGTTTCGTATTATACGTGTGTTATTCTTTACTCATCCTAAATTATATTCACAACCGATAAATTTTTTCTTATTTGATTTTCTTAATTCAAACGGAATGCGTTCCTTACTCATCCTTAAGTGAAAATAACCAAGAAAAGGTATGAACAGGATAAAAATTAGCTGTCATTTAAAATTTTATAATTTTGTGTTCCAATAAATAAAACCGTTATTTATAACAGCTATATGTTGGCAAACCTTTATCAAGTCGAACTGTGGTGTGCAATAGTTTAACGCAAGTAGGTTTTTGTAATACTAATAAATAAGAGTGAAAGAGATAGCACTACCTTTCATCTTTCTTGACTCATCATTTTCTGCAGTGTGACAAGTAAATTAAATGATAGGGAATAACGTCAGGTTATGTATAGATGGAATCTATATTAAGGGTAAAATTATAAGAGTTAAAAAATTGTAGATTACTTGGAATAAAGCTCTAGTAATATTAAGCAACCGACTAGGTAAGTCCAACTTCGACCGAGAGATCAATCGACGGATTCAACTCGGCTGGGCAGCGTTCGGGAGATTACGACACATCTTCTCGTTGGCATACCTCAGCGAGCTATGGAGAGGGCTATGCTCGGAGTTTCTTTGCATGATAAACTTAGAAATGAGGATATCCGCAGTAGAACCAGAGTGACCGACATAGCCCAACGGATTAGTAAGCTGAAGTGGCAATGGGCCGGCCATATAGCTCGAAGAACCGACAACCGATGGGGAAGAAAGGTTCTAGAGTGGCAGCCTCGTACCGGCAGGCGAAGTGTAGGGCGACCCCCCACTAGATGGAGTAAGACATGCAGGAAGTCAATGGATGCAGGTGGTTCGAGAACATGCTTTGTGGCTTTCCTTGGGGGAGGCCTATGTTCAGCTTCAGGACTTGTGATGGGCTGTAACGATGATGAATGATGAAGATTAAGCAAAAACAGTAATGTGTTTCATTATATGTATGTTTTTATTTCACTGTATTAGTATAAGTATTTATTGTACGTGATTACTTACTTGACAATTTACTTGCTTATTCACTTGCATATTCACTTGTTTTACTTGACTATTTATTTTAATATTCACTTGATTATTTACTTAACTATTCATTTGATTATTAAGTTTAATATATACTTGCTTACAGATTTCACTAATTACTTGTCAATTTACTTGCTAATTTACTTAATTTTATACTATATTATTTACTTGACAATGTTCTTGCTTATTTACTTGACAATGTAAGTGTCAATTTACAAATTTATTTACTTTTCTAAATACTAGATAATATACTTGTTTATTTATTTGGCTTATTTACTTATCTTGTATTTGATTTTTTACTTGTCTATTTACTTGTCAATTTATTAATCTGCATTTTGTGATCATATCCTTACTAAAACATACACGCTCCGGGAAGTCTGCAGTTTGTAATCACATTCTAGGCGGCCATCGTCATTACATATAATTTGATAGACCACTATTCCTCACGTAAGGAAATCGATTCCTACCGAGGATGATACGTGAAGCTATTGAAATTAAAAACTTCTAGCAAATAGCACAGTGGTATACCGCCAATCATCCAGATGGTATGGATAGTACCGCAAGATTTGCTGCGATGTGAGATGGTGAAATTTAGTGGCTGGAATTAGTCCTGAAGGTGGCTGGAATTAGGAATGTGATAGATGTGACAAAGTGTTCTCTTCGCAGCGCCAGTGAGTCAAGCCGATGAGAAAGAAGTCCGTCCTGCTTCGACCCAGAGATGAGAACGGTATTCCATGTGTGACCGAAATTGCACTTTGTCGGCATGAAATACTATCCTTCTCTACTAAGTGCGCCAAGATTTTAGATTTTTACATGATTATGTTTTGTATAATATTGAAATAACTGCCTTTTATTGAGCTGAGCGGGTTGCATGCCTTTAAGACATGAATGACCATTTTAAAATTATTTTCTGTCTGTCTGACTGTATGCCTGTCTATGCGGACTAATCTTATCAATGGCTGAATGGATTGAAATAAAATTTCACGAAATGATAGAGAGCAAAGCCAGAAGTGATATAGGCTAAATTTTGTCAGAAAAGCTTGGAGTTTTTTTTGTTTTTGAAGAAACGAAAATGTATAAAATAAATACAGATAGGATAAAGAATAACGAAAGTGACCGTTATATATAAACTCTGTAGCAAATTATAATTAACTACAATATTCAAGAGGCACTGCTAACTCTGAGCTTAAATGAGCGACTTCAGAACTAGTAGGAGACCGCGTAAACCATCTTAATACTCTAGAAGAAAAGAACAGGGTCGTCTTAAGATTGGTTCTAGGACATACGAGAATTGTAGGCAATAAGCAAGTAGATAAGCTTGCACGAGTTGGGCAAACCAACGAATATCAAATAATGACACTTGTCACACACAATTTGGAAATTTCTGAAATTTGATCCGATTGACTCAATAAATAACTTAAAATGAAAAATCATTTCAAATCTCAGAATCTGGTCGTATGACGAGAAAATAAAAAGAAACGAGGCATCCCATCCCAGTCCTCAGGGGTGACAATGCATCCGCATTTTGTAATTAATGAGGATAGATGTAGATGTCTATGGGCCACAGCATTCACTTACCATCAGATGGACTGTGTGCTCGTTAGTCACCCTCAACACCAGATCCAAAGGCATGAGTGAAGTGGGCTTTCATAAAGACATACTACATCCGCTAAACAAGATAGTTTTAGCTCTTCTTATTATTAGTATTAGCGCGTTTGTCACCCTTATTTTAATTAAAAACACTGTCAGTCGTAAGACAGTGAAAATTTCTTAGCTTCACAAACATAAATATATATTTTATATACACACACATCTGTATATAAGTATCTGAGCCTGACGGTCCCGCGAGTTCAGTGCTTTTTTCCACATCCCAAAAGTGCCCAACATGCCTAAAGAAGTTTTCACTTGAAAAAACTTAGTACTTTTACTTTTTACTTTGTACTTAGTGTAGACTTTACTGTACGACAAGTAATAATATTATGGGTATTAACAACAAAACTTTTAAAAATTTTGTTTTTAAAATAATATTTACATTACACTGCAACCTTCACATTTTATCGTGTTCTCTGTGCGGCTAAGAAACAAACAAATCCAATAAGTGCATGTATCTTAATATAAGGTTTTTTTTTAAAGTCAGAATTGTATTAAACCTGTCCTAGTTCGAATATTGCAAAATGGATTTTGCCTACATAATATTAAGGATAAATTTAAAGAAAAATCAAAATCAAAAAATACACAACATGACGTTTGGTAGGCGCTGCGACAATACAGTAGTGGTAGCTCAGAAGCTACCACGGCTATTTTATGGGATAGGTAATCGGTACTGTATTGTCCGAGCTACCACGGCTATTTTATGTGATAGGTAAACGGTACTGTATTGTCGCAGCGCCTACCAAATTTAAGGGGCTAAGCGTTAGCCGTAAATTTCACAGTACGCGAACTACCTGTGTTCGATCCTCGCCGGCACTAATGAAATTGTTAATTACAATTTTAAGTGCTAATTTACCACGTGCTCAGCGACGAAGTAAAACATCGAGAAAACTATCACGTCTTAGAAATTATAAAAAATATTTCGAATACATATGAAGTCTGCTAACACGCATTGGGGCAGCGCACCGGACATGTCCTTGCCCTAAGAGCCTCACATTTCCGAGTCATTTCTCGGAATGAGAAATGACTCGGAAATGTGAGGCTTCCCAGCAGTAAGACGTTTACAGGCTGTAACATTTTTTTACATACTAGCGATTCCGAGTCTCGCCTTGATAGGATCTTTAAATGTGGCGTTATTTAGATTTCAGTTAATCGAAGACCATTAATCGAATATTATTACCATTTTACTATCATCCAATTTATAAAATTATGATATTGATAAGTTTTTAGAATTTGAAATAATTACAGCGAATCAAAAGTCCACCACTGAATTCAGGCGTCCTCATAGTATTTTCCATAGTCGCGACGCTTGTCAAGCGAGTTGGCAAACGCTGTTTTTTTATAATTTTGAGTTATCAGAAACATGCTGTTCATCTCATTAATTTTCCTGGGTTGTTTCGTATTATACGTGTGTTATTCTTTACTCATCCTAAATTATATTCACAACCGATAAAATTTTTCTTATTTGATTTTCTTAATTCAAACGGAATGCGTTCCTTACTCATCCTTAAGTGAAAATAACCAAGAAAAGGTATGAACAGGATAAAAATTAGCTGTCATTTAAAATTTTATAATTTTGTGTTCCAATAAATAAAACCGTTATTTATAACAGCTATATGTTGGCAAACCTTTATCAAGTCGAACTGTGGTGTGCAATAGTTTAACGCAAGTAGGTTTTTGTAATACTAATAAATAAGAGTGAAAGAGATAGCACTACCTTTCATCTTTCTTGACTCATCATTTTCTGCAGTGTGACAAGTAAATTAAATGATAGGGAATAACGTCAGGTTATGTATAGATGGAATCTATATTATGGGTAAAATTATAAGAGTTAAAAATTGTAGATTACTTGAATAAAGCTCTAGTAATATTAAGCAACCGACTAGGTAAGTCCAACTTCGACCGAGAGATCAATCGACGGATTCAACTCGGCTGGGCAGCGTTCGGGAGATTACGACACATCTTCTCGTTGGCATACCTCAGCGAGCTATGGAGAGGGCTATGCTCGGAGTTTCTTTGCATGATAAACTTAGAAATGAGGATATCCGCAGTAGAACCAGAGTGACCGACATATTAACAAATTAGTAAGCTGAAGTGGCAATGGGCCGGCCATATAGCTCGAAGAACCGACAACCGATGGGGAAGAAAGGTTCTAGAGTGGCAGCCTGTACCGGCAGGCGAAGTGTAGGGCGACCCCCACTAGATGGAGTAAGACATGCAGGAAGTCAATGGATGCAGGTGGTTCGAGAACATGCTTTGTGGCTTTCCTTGGGGAGGCCTATGTTCAGCTTCAGGACTTGTGATGGCTGTAACGATGATGAATGATGAAGATTAAGCAAAACAGTAATGTGTTTCATTATATGCATGTTTTTATTTCACTGTATTAGTATAAGTATTTATTGTACGTGATTACTTACTTGACAATTTACTTGCTTATTCACTTGCATATTCACTTGTTTTACTTGACTATTTATTTTAATATTCACTTGATTATTTACTTAACTATTCATTTGATTATTAAGTTTAATATATACTTGCTTACAGATTTCACTAATTACTTGTCAATTTACTTGCTAATTTACTTAATTTTATACTATATTATTTACTTGACAATGTTCTTGCTTATTTACTTGACAATGTAAGTGTCAATTTACAAATTTATTTACTTTTCTAAATACTAGATAATATACTTGTTTATTTATTTGGCTTATTTACTTATCTTGTATTTGATTTTTACTTGTCTATTTACTTGTCAATTTATTAATCTGCATTTTGTGATCATATCCTTACTAAAACATACACGCTCCGGAAGTCTGCAGTTTGTAATCACATTCTAGGCGGCCATCGTCACTACATACATACATATATCGTGATGGTTGTACAACACTGCACTAGCAATTTTCCTCATTAAGTATAAAATAATAAGGTTTTATACTTTAAGTGTAATATAAATAGATAGGCTTTTTAAAAAAAAATTAGATTCCGCTTTATGCACTTAGCGCTAACCATCGCTAAGAGCAAGATGGTTAGCGCTCGCTGTAAGTTTCACAGTACGCGAGCAACCCGGGTTCGATCCCAGCCTGCACCAATGAAATTGTTAATTGCAATTTTAAGTGCTGATTTACCACGTGCTCGGCGGTGAAGGAAAACATCGTGAGGAAACCTGCATGTCTGAGAAATAAGAAAAAAAATATTTCGAAGACATGTGAAGTTCGCCAACACGCATTGGGGCAGCGCGGCGGACACTTCCTTGCACTAAAAACCCTCTCAGAAATGAGAGATGGCCTGTGCCCAGCAGTGGGACGTATATAGGCTGTAACTTAAACTTTAACTTTAACTTATGCAATTAAACATATTTATTTTATTTTATTTTATTTACGGAAAACTACAGCTATAGTCAAAAACAATACAAGTGAATAGATAGATAATATCGATAATCAATAGCCTATAAAGGTTTTCACATAAGGATACTACTTTTTTAAAGATAAAGGTGACAAACGAGCACATAGTCCACCTACAGCACATAGAGCACAAGGTAATTGGATGTTATTGCCCATAGAAATCTACATCTATCCTCGCTTAAGGATACATATTATACAGAAGCGTTGGTACCCCTAAGGACTAAGATGGAATGCCTCGGTAAAATGGTCTCCTGTCCTCTGCACTCATTATACGAAACACAGCAGCATTAAGCTGCTATTCCACGCCGGTATTCTGTGAGAACGTGGTCCTTCCCAGGTCGAGCCGATTCATTCGTGCTAAAACCAAGATATAGCCGCAGCATGGCTCTTATTCATTCCTCGTTCCTCCTTTTTTTTCTTTTTTTTTTAAAAACGTTACCCCCACAATAGGATTTTCTCCTGTATCGTGGAGGCAGCTCTATTAGATAAAAAGGGATCCTTTAATTAAAAAAAGCTAAATCCAAACCATAACATATCACTTCATTATAGTATCAGCGCGTTCTAAGTTTTTCTAATAGCTACGGAGAATCAACATTGCCGATAACGATATTTGAAAGGTCCACTATATCAGCAATGTTTCTTCTTTTCCGCATTGATAGTTATGTTTCAAATATTAATGTTTGTGTTTCCCTTTCGTCATCATCATCATCATTACAGCCCGCATAGGCATCCCTCAAAGGGACACCACAAAGCACGGTTCTGAGCCGCCTACCACCATCGACTTCCTGCATCACTTACCAGGTCATCACTTCACAGGGGGATCGACCTACACATCGCTTACCGGTACGAGGCTGCCGCACGAAATCCATCTTTCTTCCCCACAGTTGTCAACTCTTCGAGATATATGACCGTTTCATTGCCACACCTCACATCTTGAAAAAAAAATTATATGTTATTTTCTATAAAATATTTTCTATAAAATTTATACCGTACACTGTTACATTTAAATCTTATAAAATATTAAGGAAAGACTGCACGGCGAAACTCTGCGTGTTCCAACATTCTCTTGTCCTTCATTTATACGTGTTAGAGCCAAGCTGCAACTAATGATTGTAACACGAATGTGTCCTCAGGAGTGACAACGCATCTGCATTTGGATGCTTAATCGAGAATGAATATAGATGTCTAGGCGCCACATCATCCACTTAACATCAGGTGGACTATATGCTCGTTTGTCACTCCTATTCTATAAAAAATTTTTAAATTCCTACTGAGATGACTACATCTTAATACAGTATTTGTTTTAAATGTTTATTACACAAAAATACAGTCGGTTATTTCTTATACTACTTTCGCCAAACTGCAATTGTTGGCGAAGGGCAGTTTGTTGGCGAATACATCACCCACTTACATTCTATGTACCTACTCTAATTAATAACTTGGATTTTAAACTTAAAATAGAAAAAAAAGAAAAATTAAATTTAAACTTAGCAGTGTTATTTATATACTTAATTATATTTAAACTTATAAATATTTAAACTTATTAAAAATAACACATTTAACTATTAATTAAGACTATTATTACAAGAATATTATTTACAGTAAATATGTACAAATACAATTTATTTCCAAATGTAGTAGTCTTGATTCGTCATTTTCAGACGTAACAATAGTTTATTTATTGAGAAATAATTAATTGTTAAGCCGTAATAAAATTTGGTTAGCCACAAAAAACAGCATTTAAATATTCAAAAATATTCTTTCATACATCGGTCAATGTTCCGACTGCAAATGTATGTTTGTAATCGTATAAAAAAAAATTAATATGATATTATAACTAGAAATTAATGATTTTTTAATTTTTTTTCTTCTAATTGTTATGGTAGACCTTGACGAATAAACAACCGGACAAGTGTGAATACGATTCGCACCTTGAGCGTTCCGTATAAACTTAGGTAAGGAAGTACATGCCAACTTTAATCAAAATAACTAAGTAACTGAAATTTATACAGAATTATAGATAAGGTAAGCACTAAGAATTGCCGTAATGATTAAATTAGGGTTAAATGCAAACTTAACTGGGTAGTAGGATTTTTTTTAATGAGTTAAAACTACAAATTAACGATTTTTGGAATTTTCACTTAATTAATTTTTACTAGTAGATCTTGCTTCTTGCCAAATTTTATGATTCTTGGTTAACCTCATAGATAGGAAGTATTTATAGAAAGGATCGATAGAGATAGGTTTTGATGACTGAGTTTGCGTGTATTAAAATAATGTGATATAAATAGCCGTATCTTTGATTGCGTTAACATTAGCATTTGATATTAATTTCAACTTAATGTCTCTACACATTCCTGAGAAAAAGGGCTTTGACAGACGGACGGAGAGCAAACGGAATCCTTTGTGACTTTGTCCTATAAGGGTTCAGTTTTTTTTCTTTTGAAGTACGGAACGCTAAAAATGTTATTTAAATTAGTAAGTAGTTATAGTGAAGATAAACGTGAATGATACTTGTTAATGATATTTTTAAATTTTTATGTTATGATGTATTTAAATTTGACACGGTGTTGAAGTTTAGTTTAGCAGCTGTAGATGTTCACAAACTAATACCGTAATACTAAAGACAATATTGAAGTATGGTTCCGCATAAAATCTTACTGCTGCCTTTAATTTCACTTAGCCTTTACGTCCAACCGCTGAGCACAAACCTCCACTCAATTCTGAGTGGGTTTTACGGCAAGTATCTTTCGTGCTGCCCTAATGCGTTGGCGGATTTTTTTTCAACTTCTCAGATATGAAAGTTTTCTCACGATGTTTTCCTTCACCGCCGAGCACGTGGTAAGTCAGCACTGAAATTTGAATTTAACAATTTCATTCGTGCCCATTGTCACCAAGATTACTGTTTTGTTGGGCTCTGTCTGTAACTCTGGTCCTGTTGCGGATATACTTCTTAATGATTCTATCGTACAGGAAAACTCCGACTATAGCCCTCTCTATAACTCGCTGAGCGGCTGAGTATTCTGATACGGCCAGTTGTATGTGTACATTTCTCTGTTTCGTAGGTCATCTGGACAAACGCAAGTGGTTTACTTTTGTTTTTTGTTTTGAGCAATACCGGTTAAGAACGTGTTGTATTAATAAGTAGGTAATTCATAAGTACGTAATTTTAGACTCTATTACGTAATCATAAAATTCCTTTTTTATTACAATACGATCATGAAAAACCCTGGCCAAAACAATCTTAACAGGTAAACAAATCAAAGTGATCTGGTAAGTTGTCTCAAAGAGCACATATGGAATGTACGACATATTCCTATGTGTATATATTTATAGCCTAGCCTATATAGCCTTCTGAAATCAAAGTTGTTATTTTTTTATAGGATAAGGGTGACAAGCGAGCACACAGCCCACCTGATGGTAAGTGTTTTCTGTGACCCATAGACATCTACATCTATCCTCGTTTGCGACTCAAAATGCAGATGCGTTGTCAGCCGTGAGGACTAAAATGGAATGCCTCTTTTCCAGTAAACAGGGTCTCCGGTTCTCTACACTCACCATACGAAACACAGCATCATTAAGCTGCTATTTAATGCTGGTATTCTGTGAGAGCGTGGTCCTTCCCCGGTCGAGCCGATCCATTCGTGCTACAACTATGCAATTAATATAGCTGCAGCATGGCTCTACCACGAACAAAATTGTTATGACTGAATTGTGCCACATTTATCACTCACTGACTCACTCATCAAAAACCTGGTCCACTTCTATGTTAGTTAGAAACTCGAAATTTGGATTCAAGGTAGATCATTAGTTCATTTCAACGAGAAAATCTGAAACTAGAAATTATCGATATTAGGTGTCGAAAAAGTGTCGACAAATCAAAAGAACAAAAGTTATTGGTGCGGTTATTTCCAAGTACTCTTCTTGAAACTAAACGCACCCATAACTCTGTTGACATTTTATTATTATTTAGAAAAGAAAACAGTGAAGCATAAGCGCAAGAAAAATTGATTAAAGGTCGTAAGGACATATTTATTTAGATCACTAAACAGATGAAACTTTTTTTCAAATATTAACCAATTCGCTGTGCCGTGTACTACATATAATGCATTGCTATTGTCTTACTATTGTGTCTGAAAATCGGACAGTGAAAGGGTTAATAATATAAGTACCGCCAAAAATATGAATGTTGAAGCAGTTCCAAGAACGTTGTACGTTCCTATAGATTCTATTATTTAAGCAACTGCAAATGACTTGGCGCCCCTTCAGATCTCAATTCTTTGCGAAGCCGACAACCCGAAACGTCGTTTGTACAAAACGTGGCCCCCTTTTCACATTTATGTTTTTGGTGGGAGATTTTAAACAGTCTGCCTCCTCCAAGCGTTATGATATTTTACACCAACACCGCTACTAGTGGAAAACTCTTACTCTCAACTTGAGACGGCCAACAAAGGTAATACAGAGGTGGCGAATAATATATACGGCGTTTTTCAATTACCTTGAACTCATAGCGTAGTAGCCAAATTCTATGACCAATAGTTCACGTAAATTATTATCGATAAAAGGTTTGTTAACACTCATATTTTAACGATGCTATATTGTCCACTTATAACTTGTAATAGAATTTAAGAACAGGTCTTCTTTTTCGGCATTCCAGCCACACAATTAAGAAATATTTATTACATCAGATTTATATAATCTCGAAGTTCGTGACTCTGTTGATTTGTTTTTGCACAGGTGCTTTGTAAAAAATAATAAAAACAATATTTTCGCATAATAATGGGTGTGTACTCTTGTAGATAAAGGTATAAAAAGATGTAGAGGACTACAGCAATTCCAGCAAAGGACTTTAAATTTTTACAAATGATATAAAGAGAAAGGTAACGTAAAGTAAATATATACAATATCCTCGAGAGCGAATTTCGGTAACGGGGGCCAGTCTCAACGGAGATTAGGCCATCTACGCGGGACAGGATAATATTGCCTAAGTGTTTGCGCAAGCACAATTGCACTATCTATTTCCTCACTTTCATAGTCTGATGGGAGAGCAATCCCACACGACTGAAAAGGGATCAAGGACAGGACCTCGGACAGCACTGTCAACTTTGTGACTATAAGAGGCTGTTACTGAGAATGTCATGACAGAAAAGCTCAATAACTGATTTCTTTTGGCCCGACTCGGGATTTGAACCCGGGATCTCATGATCAGCGGCTGCATTTGCGACCACTAGACCAACGAGACAGTCAAGAAAATAAAGTCTATGTACGACTAGTACTAGTGGGAGACTCGATCAGGAACTACGCTCGCGCAAAATGACACGTAAAAATAGGAGCAATAAGGCTGACGTGTTTTCTATGGTAAGTAATGAAAACCAGAGACCCTTTGTACTGATAACTAAGTATTCCATCTTAATCCTCAGGGGTGACAAAGCACCAACATTTTAGTTCTTAATCGTGGTTGGGTGGGTGTCTATGGGGCACAGCGTCTACTTACCATCAGGTAAGTAGATGCTGTTACCCATAATTCTAGGCTCGTTTGTTACCCATAATTCTACTACAAATAATAGCCCGGCTGCTGTTGACTAGTTTCGTAAATAATTGTTTGGTTACCAACAGCGTATTTATGTGGTGGGAGATGTTCTTCTGAATTTCTACTATTGGCATTCCCAGTTTGCGTGTTGTCTCCGTATCTTTATTATTTTTTTATCATTGTATGGCGGACGTAAATTGAATGATGCTTTTTAATAGTCATTTATTTTGATGACTATACGAATTTGATTGTATGGAAACCTCATGTTTAGGGATCTGATCTCAAAAACATGTTATTTTAAGATCCGACACAAGTACCATAATATTCATGAATACAAACTTTAAAAACTTTGCTTACTTGTATACATATTATACAAGTATATAAATTAACGTTCTATGGAAAAACCTCTATCAAAACCATTTATAACTAAGCGTCTTGTATTTAAATAATTTTAAAATTAAAAATTTGTACAACCGACTTCAATGTAAATTATTAAGAATAACTCAAAAACTATTAGTCAGACCTTGATCAAATTTATATGGGACCACATGTGAGGCATCACCTTTCAAACAAAAAAGAATTATCGAAATCGGTTCACCCAGTAAAAAGTTATAGGTTAACACATAAAAAAAATATACAGTCGAATTGAATACCTCCTCCTGTTGAAGTCGGTAGATTAAAACATAATAAAGAAGCCATCAGTTGAAATGGCAAGCAGTTAAAAAAAATAAAGTTCATTAATATTAAAAACGAAATACAAAGGAATTTACTAAAAAGGGATTTAAAATTTAATCTTTATGACACCTATAATAATTAAGTTTTGTATTTAATTATTAATAATCGAAAATTGAAAATAATTTATGCACGTTCAATTTGTACCAATAAATTGCTGTCTGTAATTATTGTTTAATTATAATAGCAAAATGCCGTGTGGTGGCTTCGTAACAGAATACATAAACCCATTTCTAACGACTATGGAAAATGCCATGACACATCGCATGGCTTCTGTCAAATGGCGCTGTAACCATCTTGTTTAGGCCAGACGTAACACACCCAGACCAGAAACGGGGAGTAACGTTTTAGGCACGAGACATCTTGTACTGTGATCGCATTTCATTTTCATTTCATTTTATTTTATTTTCATTTCATTTCTTTTCATTTCAGTCCACGTACCGAGCGACACAAAACTTCCAACAATGGAAAATGCCCATTACCAGCAGTAAACTTTTACAGATTGGTAAAAAGAACTTAAAGAAGAAGTGGGATGGAGATAAATGGAGGATGAAGGATAGAGAAAGAGGATGGCAAATGAGCACACAAGCCACCTGACTATATGGCCCAAAATCATACATCACTTGGATTAAAATTAAAAAATCCCAAACCTCGTCATTTACAACACAAGGCACAGCAGTAATTTGCTGCTATTTTACGCTGATATTCAATTAGAGTGTGGTCTTCCCGGTCCGTCCGAGCCGAGATTTTTTTTGCCTTTTTATGATTGGTGAAGCCGCAGACGGGTGATGAGTAGCATTAGCAGTGCGGGGAGAGGTAGTGGTTCCGTGCTCACCATATACACATTTTGTAAGTAATGTTTAGCATATGATGCATCCTTCCTTTTTTATAGAATATGGGTAATCGTTTGTCACCCATATTCTCACACAGTCCACCTGATGATAAGTGGATGCTGAGGCCCATAGACATCTACATTTATCCTCGATAAAGAATCAAAATGCAGATGCGCTGTCACCCATGAGCACAAAGATGGAATGCCTCGTTTCTAGTAAAAAGGGTCTCCGGTTCTCTATACTCACCATACGAAACACAGGAGCATTACGCTGCTATTTTACGCTGGTATTCTGTGAGAGCGTGGTCCTACCCCGGTCGAGCCGACCCATTCGTGCTACAACCATGATATAGCTGCAACATGGCTCAATAAAGGCTGTTGTGCGAAAGTCCTCATCATCATCGTCATTATAGCATGTCAAAGTCCACTTCCGAAGATAGGCATCATCCATTGATTGCCTCATAGGGAGGATATTTGCCATAGTTTTTACGCTTCGAAGGCGGGTATAATATGAGTATTTTTTATTAGTTTGAGTTTATATCAGAATGGCAGTGAATTTTCTAACTCTGCCACTATATAGCGAGTTTGTATGAAAATACTACATGTATGCAAGGGATTGACTCAACTATATCAAAATTAAAGTCGATATTTATCTTGAATGTTTATGAATCGATGGACTTGCCCACACAACAAGAAGAGGAATGAAAATAAATGCTCGATTTGCGTTCTGAAAACATAATTTTATTTTGCCGTTTGTCAAATTGATTTACGTAAGTGTGACCACCAACTATTTTGGGAACGGGAACTCTACTAGTAGAGTTCCCCGTTCCCAAAATAGTCTTAAAATTCGGATTCCACCACATAAGAGTGGTTTCTTTAATTATTCTTTTACTGTGCAGTCCATACTGCTCTGGAATGCACTGCCTGTTGATATCAAGAAAACTAATAACAAGAATTATTAATAGTTTTCTTGATATAGATGACTAGTTCGAGAATTCTATAACAAGAATAATACCACCTGGTTTATTGTATATAAGTACCCGTTTATATATTTATTATTGATTCTTTATTATATAGTAGATATTAAGTATTTATATTTTTACTAAATTTATTTATTCTATTTATTTGCATTTTGTTTTAAGATATAATCTGTATTACTTTTTTATTAAATTTATGTAGTGGTTGTTTATATCCGACACAGCTTTTCAAATCATCCAGGGTTGACTTGTAGAGAATGCCATAAGGCATTAACTTCGCCCTTTATATCCGTTACTATAAGGTATTTAAAAAATATTAAATAAATAAAATAAATAAATTCCCTCTGGATTCTATAATTAGAAAAAAATGGTTAAGATTAATTGGGCGGGTTGGTTGGAATCCAAAGAAGAACTCAACAATTTGCAGCAAACATTTTCTTGAGAAGTTTAAAAGAAAAGCAGAACCAAAACAATTTTATTAAAAAGAGTCATTCCTATATTATTTGTACCAGTAAGTATAATATTGTTATAGTAAGACTTCAAAAATTTAACTTCAAAATCTAGATAAAAACAGGGATAGAATTTTATACATTATAAAACTGTAGTACATTAAAGATAAAAAATCTTGAGACTATCCTATTTATCACCTCAACAGATCCCGGCTATGTGTCAAATATTGACAATCTGTAACTGTCATCCATCGCGGCAGTCAATACACGCCATTTTCCGCCATTTAATTTTTTTACTGGAAACTACTATTATACTTCGCTTTTAGCACTAATGTTATAATAATATATAAATTTAGATGAGAAAAACATTTTTATTATATTTTATTGTATAAACCATAACATTATACCCATGTATTCAAAGAAAACACGAATTAAGTAAATTATTTCTCCCCGGGCAGTAAAATACAGCCGCAATGGTTGATACATATAAGATATAATTATATATATATATCATATACTGTTGAGGGGTTAAGTCATTATGAACCCAACTGAGTATCTATTTATCAACGAAAAAACTGTATAACCTTACTTAACCACCCGCACCTCACGGTCACACTATATACAATATTATACCATTACGCTATTTTCCACATGGGGTTGAGCGGAGCTTTAGCTTATATTCCAAAGTCACAATGATAAAACTTTTAGCGTAGTTAGGTATAGATATTTAGTAATGCTCCTGAAGCACCGCTAGACCCGCCATGACACGCGCAGTTCAGTTTGCCACGATAGTATAAATTCCATAATTTATGCTGCTCCTGCTTTTGTTTTATTTTTTGTTTTAAATAAAACGTTACCTCCACACTAGGATTTTCTCCTGTATCGTGGGGGCAGTTTACACACATAAATTTCACAAGGACAAACATCCAGACCCGGAACAATTATTTGTAGACCATACAAATACTTGTTCCGTGCGGGATTCGAACCCGCGGCCCTTAGCGCTGCAACTCATTGCTAAGCCACTGCGCCACGGAGCCGTGCTTATTTGGCTAGTCTCAGCAAAATTATTATAAGTTTATTATTACTTTATACTTTTCAGGGACAGATGAAAGAGAGAGTAGCCTCATCAAACACATTGGCCTTTAAACAGAGCAATCTTATTTAACTGTTACATATAAATTTTATTCTGTGATATAAATAGGCTTTGCTAGTTGCTTGTTCGTTAATAAAGCGCCCTTTATCTGAACTACTACGGCCTAAATTTCGAGCGCGGTTTTTAAAAGTTAACTTTCGTAAACTCGAAAGGAATTGAGTTTGTTGCGAAAAATGCCTACAGTAATTGCGTTGTGTGGACTCGAGGACGTATCCGTTCACTTAGGTTATTACAATGGGAAGACCGTAAAGAAGGCAGTAAATATTAACCGCATAAATAGGGGCCGCGGTCAGTTATACTTGACATGGAAAAGTCGACGAAAGGAGCCCAAATTGCTTTTCTATACTTATAATTACTAACTGAGCAAGCTTATGACAAAAGATATCGGTTTATTTTGTATACTTATGAATATATAGTCTCTAAGTTAAAAATTAAGATTGTTTACTCATAATACTGAAGGTAAATTAAAAATTAAATTAAATTAAATGGGGAAAACACTGCAATAAATGCGGCGCAGGCAACCTTTCGGTGTTCTCTATGGGGCGACCGTCGACTTGTTTGTTTCTTTTTATTCTACAAATAGCTGGATCATAAGCAAATTGTGAGATTTTTTTTTTCAAATTATATAAGAGTGACAAACTAGCTCACAGTCCACCTGATGGTAAGTGGATACTGTGGCCCATAGATATTTACTTTAATGCTTGAAAAAGAATCAAAATACAGATGCGTTGTCACACCTGAGGACTAAGATGGAATGCCTCGTTTCCAGTGAAGTTGGTCTGTGGTTGTCCACACTCACCATACGGAACACAGCAGCATTATGCTGCTATTTTAAACCAGAATTCTATGAGAGCGTGGTCCTTTTCCAGTCGAGCCGACTCATTCTCGCTGCAATATAGCTGCAGCATGGCTCTACAACGTATAAAACTTGTATTTTAAAAAGCTATAATATTTTATCATCAAAAATATTATGATGTTTTAATATTTTACCACTATTTTATTCAGTCACTTTCTTGTTTATCTGTCTGTCTGTCGTTCCGGGTGGAATCTTGCAACTCCAATTTCCAGCACTTCCCGATGAGCTCTAGCTCTAGTCTCTAGACTTGAAATTTTGAACATAGCTCAGAATCGGATGACAATGTAGGAATATTAATTTTCTTTAATACATAATTATAACTTTTAACAAAAAGCAAAAACCTTTTTTAAAAAATTGCTAAAAAATAATTTATTTATTTAGGGGTGAAATTTTTTCTCCAAATTTATATATGACCGTCCTTGAAGTATAACCTATTTAATAAAAAAAGAATTATCAAAATTGGTTCACAAAAAAAACATACACCCGAATTGAGTCCTTTTTGAAGTCGGTTAAAAAATATTTTAGAAGAAATATTACACAGATATTAAATATAAGATACATACATAGTAAACTAGTAATGGTCTTTTTTTCTTATAAAATGAGGTGACAAACGAACCTACAGTCCACCTGATGGTAAGTGATTACTTTACTATTAACTTCAAACAAAGAAGGCTACTGATACGTTGTCAAATCTGAGGATTAAGATGGAATGCCTCACAGCCTGTAATTACAGCTCGCCAAATAGCAGTGCTGGCACTACTGCGTTTCTCTTTGAAGGGTATAGGGAGCGAGTATAATTTTACAGGATGTGAGGCAGTTGAAATATAAAATTTGAAATAAATCGATCGGTAAATCGAAAATAATCTTGTCAGCCTTGTTTTGTCGATTGTTTCTGACAAGACAAGGCTGACAAGACAAGATTTGATTACAAGTTATAACATACTCAACAATTTGTATATTAATAAATTCTCAAACGAACGACATTATATGAATAATAATATAAAATAATTATATATATGCACAACTGTGTTCCTTATTTTCATATAATAACTATCTGCCTCAGAATAATTACGCAAATATAATTGCGTAATTATTGTAAAACATTGACAAGGCGCCCACACCGGAGTGAGCGAGCGACGCGGTACATGTACGGAACTAATAGATAATACAAAATGCTTTGCCATGTATTGTAATAGTAGTTGTAATGAATTTAAAAGATAAAAAGGACAAAATGTTTGAAACTTTTTTTATAATTATCATTTCACCATTCGCCTATATTACTTATTCTGAACCTTCTCTGCAAATTTGGGCGTATATTACAAAATATACGCACGCACCGGGCGCACCGACGGGTTTGACGCAATAATGCGCAAAAATGCAGCATCGCTACCAAGCAGAACAAAAAACAGCGCTAACAGTATTCTAGCGGCAATAGCACAAAAATATGTGTATAAGGCAAAGTGTTAAAGTCCTGTGTGGCTGACTTACCAGTGTGTGTGTCATTTTACCTCCTCCGTCCGTATTATTATTATTAAAATAGCCCTATAAATATCCCATATCGTCCCGTGGATGTCGTAAGAGGTGATCAGGAGATGTGCAACAACATCTTCCTGGTAACAACCCAAAATTATAAAAATCTTGCAGTAGCCAACCCGCCTGCCAAATATTTAACTGTTTGATTTTAACTGTTAAATTGCTGGATATTTAACAGTTAAAGGATAAAATATTTTATATAAAAACGAACATGCATGCTTAAAAAAAGAAATTATTTTTTCATTAATATTTATTAGTAAAGCACATGCGATTTTCTTTTTAACGATATCCTTAAGCTAAATTTTACGTGGTAGAGTCATGCTGCAACTATATTAGTAGTATAGTTGTAGCACGAATGGGTTGGCTTGACCGGGGAAGGACCACGCTCTCACAGAATACCAGCGTAAAATAGCAGCTTAGCGCTGCAGTGTTTCGTATGGTGAGTGTAGAGAACAGGAGACCCTTTTTACTGGAAACGAGGCATTCCATCTTAGTCCTCGCGGATCACAACGCATCTGCATTTTGATTCATAATTGAGGATAGATGTAGATGTCTATTGGCCACAGCAACCACTTACCATCAGGTGGACTGTGTGCTCGTTTGTCACCCTTATCCTATAAAAAAGTTCAGATTACGCTTTAATTTAAGGAATATAGCAAATATTATAATATGTCACAACAAAATCTCTAAGCATTATTTTTTACGGGCACGTTCACTCTTTGCTATACTATATTGTATACAATACTGTACTATATTATACCATGTTATATAGTGAAGCATAGAGTGAACGTGCCCACTAATGCTGAGTGATATTGTTGTGCTATAAAATATTTGCTTTATTCTATACTCAAGGACAAATTTGGAGGAACGCATAAAAGTGTGTTTACAACAAAATATCATAGATATTAGGTCTTTACCTATGAAATTGCCGTTCTGCAGGAATGGCCATTTCAAATCAAAATAATTTTTGTTTAGCTAAGAATTCTAATTTCAAATTAATTTTATTTTAAATACATGAAATTCTTTTTTCAAAATTAGTAATTTGTTTGTTGATTAGCGTTATGTTTTCATTGCATGTGAATCTTTTTCGCCATCATGGATACGTTAAAAATTCGAGTAATTATGGAATATGAGTACCGTCGTGGCAGCAACGCGGCACAAGCGGCACACAACATCAATGACGTTTACGGAGCAAATACTACAAACGAACGCACTACCTGTTATTGGTTTGCCCGCTTCCGTTTTGGAAATTGTGACCTGAAAAATGAACCCAGTGGTTGTCCAAAAACTTTAGTCGACAATGACGAATTAAAGGCGATTGTGGAAGCTGATGATACTCAATCTACAGCTGAATTAGCAGCAGCTTTCGACGTTAGCATCAAAACAATATTGGCCCATTTGCGTCAAATTGGTAAAGTAAAAAATCTTGACAAATGGGTGCCCCAAGAACTCAATGATCGCCAGCGCGAAGTACGCGTCGAGACGTGCCTTGCACTGCTCAACAGGCACACAAACGAATGAATTTTGAACCGCATTGTTACCTGCGACGAAAATGGATTCTGTTTGACAATTGCAAGTGCTCAGCAAGTTGATTGCAACCTGGTTCAGCACCTAAACAATGCCCTAAATGAAAACTTACCCCTAGAAAAGTGATGGTCACTGTTTGGTGATCTAGTGCTAGAGTAATTCATCACAGCTTCTTACCAAATGGGATGAGCATTACTGCAGATGTGTACTGTGAAGAACTGAAAACAATGATGGAGAAGTTTGCACAACTCCAACCAACTTTGATCAATAACTCGTCCCCGCTGCTCCTGCACGACAACGCGCGACCTCATACTGCACAACAGACGGTGCCTTTGAAGAATTTGTGGCCTCCCGTCCAGCTGATTTCTTTTAGAAGGGCATCAAGAAACTTCCACTGCGTTGGCAAAGATCCATCAATTGCATGGGTGATTACTTTGATTAACAGATATAAAAAAATATGGAAAAAAACTTACGTTACCTTATTTCATAAAAAACGGCAATATCATAGGTAAAGATTTTTATTAAGATTTGTGACAAATTTGTAAATTTGGATTATGCGTATTATTTGTAAATTTAAATTTGCAAACGTCGAAAATACAAACGATCAAATGACTAAAATTCACCAAATTAAAAATAAAAGAAAATTTTTACAGGATAGAAACATTATTGTACGTAACATTTTATTAACAAATGCTTAAGAAGGAAGCTTAACGTGGGCTATAATCTGTACTTAGTGTTGCCCCATCTAGCTTTGAACTACTTCCAGTCTCCCTAGCATACTCCTAATCAAGTTATCAATAAAATCGTGAGAGATTGCGTTCCATTCTTCCTGTTATGCGTTTTTTACGTGGTAGAGCCATGCTGCAGCTACATTTATTAACGGGGGCATTTCTTTTCTTAATTTACATAATTTAAATTTGTCTTCCAACCTTATCCCATGGGGTTGAAGTGGGGCGAGCGTGTTGGCCGCCCCATAGCATTGATTTCAACGCCTCGAAGGTATTTGACAACTACGCAGTTTGTAAAGTGCATTAACATGCATAAAAACAAATCTATCTCCTATAAAAGGGGCAAATAGCACTACAATTTCCAAATTTGACCCATTCTCAATGATGCAGAGTACCATTCAAATACCTCTCCATACCAGAACTGACCCTTCACCATATGACTCTTATCCAATGATGTTGCACTGATCGTACTTCTCTTCCGGGTATCTCCACAGTTTAATACCATCATCTCGCTACAGGCAAAATCTGGATTCATATGTGAATAGAACTTGACTTCAAGCTTCGTGATTCCAATTTTCGTGATTGCGAGCAAAATTAACTCGAGCTACTCAATGGCATGTGGCAAGAAGGGGGCTTCAGGCAAGCAAGTGTGAATTTATTCTGGCCGATTTTAGTCTTTTTCTCACAGTTTTTGTGCTTACTGTAACCTCGATCGTCCATATTAACCATATTTCCCGATGAGTTAGAGACTTGAAATTTTGAACATAGATCAGAATCGTTTTGAACATAGCTCAGAATCGAATGACAAATTAAGAATATGGGAAAAAAATGTTAAGTATACTTTTTAGTCAGTTTTAAAAACGTGGTATATTAAAAAAACACCTCAATAATTTATCCTTTAAATTATAATATCCAGTTTATTCTCAGGTCAACAAAAAAAGACAGACCGGAGCGCTGCGTGCATTCAAGTGATGCCTAAACCATGCTCAACTTCCTGATAAGCACTCACGCACACATCTTTCTTTCTTTATCAGCCCGTAAAAGCTCACTGCTAGACGCACACATATGCACCTAAAACCGTTATGTTGTTTGCAAATTACTTTATGCATATTATGTATACGTAAATGCGTGTTCCTACAATAAATTGAGCATGGTTTTGGCTTGGTTATTTCGTCACTTGAAATGTACGCAGCGTTCCGTTGTTTTTTTTTTTGTTGTTCTGAATGTTTAGTATGGACTTCTTTACTTTGTTTCTGAGGCCCATAGAGTGCCTATTAGTATAGAATATTTATTTTATTTATAATGATAATACGCTAATGGGTCAACTTGATTTAATCATAAATTGAATTAATCCTACTGAAGGGGATGATAATAGCAATTAAATTACAGCCAGTAAGTAAAGTAATGAGAACCGCAAACCCGATTTTAATACCGATTATTGAGGCATTAAGTTATTAGCTATTGACCTACAGGTCAATGTTATAGCGGTCAGGTTGGACAAAAATATCTATATTTCAGACATGATTTTGACGCTCAAAAATTGATATTTCTTAAATTTGTTGAAAAGGCTCACAATATTTATATGACAATACCCGACATAAGGGCTTCGCTCCCCCTCATTTTAAAAAAATGCAGGGGAGGCACACGGCGTTGGCCTGTGTAGGGCCGTATGCCGCCCCCACATTTTTTTTGAGCGCCAACCAAACAAAGCGCTCCCCCCGAAGAGGAACGAGAAGTTGGGAACCGGACCGTAGTGCGTAAGCACAAACATCGACCGAAGTCGCGCATGTCAATGGGTGTGTAAACGCCATACAGAATACGATGAAATCCAGCCACAGTGAATGGACGTCACGTCATCACCAAGAATTGCATGGTCACCAAGGCTTCTAGCTGTATTGTGTGTCATGAGTCTACCGCTCACATCAAGTGAATGGGCTCCTTCAGCCGCAGCCTTGAGAGTCTCGTCCCTCCAGCTACCACAGGCATTAGGTCAATAAAATATGCTCCACCAACCAATGCAACAGCAGATATAGCCAAAGGCAGTCACAAAATAATGTTTGAAATGTATATATATGCTCGAAAAAAAATTCGCATACACGAAATACTTAATTAAATTCATAATCGAATGGACTTTTAAAATACTGTATATTAATCGAGTAAAATAGAAATAAAATTTAATCACCGGGAAAGACAATTGACGTTCGAGTTCTCGTTTTTTAAATGACAACCTTATAATATTTTTCGATAATATGAAAGACATATTATTAAATCAGATTATTACTTAATCGGCTACATTTTTATTTGTATGCATGCAAAGAAGGGAGCGCAAGAAATCGTAATCCTCGTCTCAAGCCATTCATAAATAAGACAGGATAAGATTTCAAGATACATATTGTGACGGCATATTATTGGAACGAAGTTCCTTATGGGACGGTACGAATTAGGTGGATGGGGGCTAGGCGAGAATAAGTGTAAGATTTTTCCGTCACGACCCCTTCTGACGTAGTGTAGACGGCCTTGGCGCCTATAAGGAAACGAGATAGAATAATATCCATCTCCCTCGCACTTTTTCTTATCTTGCCATGAAAGAAATATTATTTTATTTTAAATAACGCTTCATTTTAATAGACGCTAGTAATTCATTTATTTGTATTTGTTAATCGATAATATAATACGTTTATCAATAATAATAATATACTACGAAAGGAACTTCGTTCCAACCGAGTGTTCCACGACACTCACGCATGTTTTTATTAACTAGCTGTGCCCCGCGGTTTCATCCGCTAATCTAAGATCCGCGTATATCACGCGTCTGAGCCGCGCGACTTGATATGACACCTAGTTCAAGCATTTTAGATAGCAATGTATGTAAAAATTTGCAAAATTAAAATAAAAAAAAATTTAAATTAAAATTAGACACTCTCCCTCCCTTCCCTGGTGAGCGTCACCCCCCAGAATGTGTCCCGAAGTGCAATTTTTACCAGTTTTAAAGAAAACTGTACACGATACATGAAAAGTGTAGGTACGTATTGAGACGGTAAAGTGGGATTTTTTTGAGAAAACTAAACCTTGAGCAAAAGTATCGACAAATGAAAAGAACAATTTATATTTTGTGGCAGATTGCGCAGAAACTATAGGTGATATTATCGCTTTTGCATGTAAAAGAGGTTGATAGCAAATTTATCAAGGATCATTTCGTATTTTTATATTTCGATATTTCATTTCGTACCTGCACCCTTTTCATGTATCGTTGTAAGGTTTTCTTTAAAACTGAAAAAACGCGCTTTGGAGACGCTCACCCGGGAGCGTCTCCAAAGCGCGAAGAGATGAGGAGGGATAAAATTTAACTTCGTTCTATAACGTACATACGCCGATAGATAAAAGTACTCCATTAATTTTACCAATTTTTTAGCTAAAATGATTGAACTAACCTCGCTCATATAAGCGTTTACTGCTGGTTTCTCACGGTTGTCATCGGACGGCTAGGGTTTATGCATCGTTCGCGAGCCAAGCCAAGTGTTGAATTATTTTAAATTTTCATTTCTCTTAAACTATGCGTCCAAATAACATGCTATAAAGAGCAAAGTTTATCTTCATAAAATTGTCTTGATGATGAAATATCTTTCTTTCGTAAGAATTAATATGCCATGCCTAATAATAATGCTCATAAATCACTTTTTAATTTTTAATAATTTTTTGTCACAAAATACCTCATTGTGGCTTATGTATAAAAAATAGGCATTTCGTAGAACATTGTATTTACGTATCACTAATGCCAGCGCTCACGGATATATCATTTCGGGAGCGCTTTTTCTTCTGACATGTTTAACAAAAATCAATATTTAAGGCTAGCTGAGGGTGTAGCCTAATGCTATTTCTCATAAATCTGGCTATAATATAAAAAAAATATTTTTTTAAATCGGACTGGTAGTTCCAGAGATCAGCGTGTTTGAACAAACAAAAAACTCTTCCGCTTTATTATATACTACTCAAAACAAAATAAGGGCAACCAAAAATTTTCTGTGCTCGGGTTGTTTTAAATTCAATAAAACAATGTTTTTTAAGTTAAATTTAATTAAATTTAATACACTTAAACGAAAAAAAAACTTAATCTATGGATGTTTTTGTTTCTTTTCACTTTTTAAGGCTGTTTACACCTAATAATAGTATTAAACTATAGTGTGTAATGGGTATGTCCTCCTCTTTTAAAAACACATTCTTGGAGCCTTGCTGGCATGCTCTCAATAAGACGGCGGATGTTTTCCTCTGGAATCTCTTTACAGCACCTTTTCAGTAACTGTTGCTGGTTTTAATTGGAACAAAAGGTGTTCAATTGGATTCAGGTCAGGCTGGTTAGCAGGCCATGCCGAAACCTGAATATTGGCTTCTTCCAGTACAGAGATGGTCGCCCGGGCTGTGTGCGGTCGTGCATTATCCTGCATGAGGATGAAACCGCCCACCACTCGTTGTGAAAATGGGATAACATATGGTCTGACAACCCGTTGGCTGTAACTCTGAGAAGTCACATTACCATCATTGAGAAAAACAAGGTCAGTTTTACCTTGTAAGCTAATTCCGCCCCAGACCATGACATTGGGACCACCATACCTGTCGCGTTTGTAAATGCAAGGATCAGAAAATCTTTCTCCGCTTCTTCCCCACACTAACATACGTCGATCGTCATTAAAAAAATTCACCTTACACTCATCCGTGAAAAGCACTTTACGCCATTCCTCCATGACGTTGACGTTAATTCAAGACGTTGACTTGCAAACCTTAATCGATTTACACGATGAGTCCCGGTCAGTTTAGTGTGAGTTACAGGTCCTCGTGACGTTGCTGGTCTTCATGCAGCTCGCTGTCAAGGGTGTTCTTTCTTTCTTTTCATGTGGTCTCATATAAATTCGATCGAGGTCTGACCAATAATTTTTCAGTTATCCTTAATAATATATATTGAAGTCGGTTGTACAAAATTTTTAATTTTAAATTATTAGTTACCGTTACCAACATAAGTCGATAGGGATCATGTGGGTGTGTTGTGAGGGGGCGTAGTGCGTATGATAGTTGATGCTTACTGCTACTTGCGATATTGCGTCTTGTGATGGATCTGCGAGTGTGCTGCGCCTGAATCGACGCATCTTATGGTTCTGTCGATGGAGGTATGCGGATGGGGATGTCTGCTGGGATCGTAAGTGGGACCTTGGGATGGTATAAGCCCGATGGTATTCGTATTGAGGCTTGTTGCGTTTTGCAACATTGCGTCTCTGCGATGATTGATTAGCGTGTCGCTATTCTCAATGGCGCTCTCTCTGCATCTTAGTTTGACTCACAGAGACTGCAGACTTTCTGGCCTCCATAATGTTTTATATAACAACTCAGAAAAATATATCCGTAAATTTCCCACCTTTGAATGATTGAAGACAACTTGGTGGGTGAGACAAACATGATCGAATAATGCATAATCGACGTCAGTGACATAAACCCTTTGTGATGGCTGAATTATTATCATTATTTTATAACTGCCTTTGGCTACATCTGCAGTTGTATTGGTTGGTGGAGCATATTGTGTCGACCTCATGCGGGTGGTGGCTGGGGAGAGGAGACTCTCAAGCCTGTGGCTGGAAGCAGCTCAACGTAGGACCCCATTCACTTGATATGAGCGGTAGACTCATGACACACTATACAGCTAGAAGCCGGTGACCATGCAATTCTTGGTGATGACGTGACGTTCATTCACTGTGGCTGGATTTCATCGTCATCAGCGTTTACACACCCATTGACATGCGCGACTTCGGTCGATGTTTGTGCTTACGCACTACTTGGTAGAAGCCAAGCCCTCTTTTACTGGTGCGCCAGTTATTTTGCTGTGGACTTATCCAGCAAAATAACTGGCGCCAGTATGTCCAGTTCCCAACCTCTCGTTCCTCTTCGGGGGGAGAGCGTTGTTTGGTTGTTTGGTTGTTCGCTGTGTCTTTGCGAAGCCCTTGTTTCGGGTATTTTTATATAAATATTGTGAGCCCTTTCTAAGTGGGAAGGGATTAATTAATAAGGAATTGACTGTTGTGACCATGATACAAGTAGAATAGGGACGATTTAATGTTCTTAAACTTTTTGAGCCCTTTCTTCGTGAACAGGGTTCCTTAGCTTAAAATAATTATAAGATAATTATATTAAATAATAATTACACTACCAACGGCTTTCGATTGCTCTAGTGACTATTCATTCTGAAAAGAGAAACCTAAAAGAACTGTGTTACTAAACAAACACAACGTAAATAAGGATCCTAACTAAGACGATCACGCCATAAATATAACAAACGGCCTATAACCACAGAATAAATAATATTACTACGCTATAACTAAATCTTTGGAAAGATCATTGAGGAAAGATCAATATATTCATCACCTAGTCACGTAATATTTATATACCTACTAAATATTTTATAAATTTTAGAGACGGTTTTTTATAATAGCAGAAGGATGGGAGTTTAATATGTATAATAATATTTTTAATGGTCAATTTAAATTATCATAAAATGTAACGCCTATACAATGCTAGATATTTATTTAATTATGGGCACTTAATAATTTGACATTAATTTGAAATATCTAAGGCCGATATGGGCAGATACTTTTATCTGATTTTTGAGGGTTATGGAGCTATTAGTCTGCCGAGGTGATCTGGGGCGTGTTGGTTGATTTCATGTTTATCTTATTATTTTATTATTATATATTTATTCCTCAAGCTCCAATGCGATGTTTTCCTTCACCGCCAAGCACGTGGCAAAATAGCACTCAAAATTTTGAACAAAGTTTCATTAATGACGTTGGAGCTCGAACTCGGGTGCTCGCACACTGTGAAACCATGGCGAGCGCTTACTCTATGAGCTACTACAATCTTTGTTGGTTTATAACATTTTACACATACCTACTTTTTTTTACTTTTTAGAAAATATTATTAAAAGTACCTACCTAGGTATAGTAGGTATAGGTAGGTAATAAGATATAATAGGTATTTCGAAAAATTCATGACAATATGGCGCTTCTTTTAGTTTCCGAATTGTCACATGTTAATGTTAACAAAATAATAATAATGATAATATTATCAGTTGCGCACAAAAACGAATAACAACATAGAATTAAAGATCAAAACGTAAGACAGATTACAAGCAGAAAATTCAATTTTTAATCATAAACTAAACCTACAAAAATTGTAGTAAAGCGATATCTAGTAAGACCTGTAGAAACCTTAAAGCTGAAAATAAGCGAGCCGTAGCAAATAATTTAGCATTTCGTCACTAGAGGGCAGGTATTTAAAAACACAATAGTTTTTAGCCAAATTCAAAGAAGGAAGATGTTCTCAATTAGACTATAATTTTTACATGTATGTTAAATGGAAAAATAGGTGATGAATTTTTAATGTTGTTACCATCGATCAATAATAGTTTTTTATTAGTGATCGATGGTTGTTACATATTAGATATTAAGTCGACGTGATACATAACATGTGATAATTTGATAACAGTGTAATAAACAGAAAGTTTTGTTATTGCTTAGTATATTCAAGTGTCAAATACGAACTTAATTTAAAAAAAATGTACTTAATATACTATATAAAGTAAAAATCGTCCTACGGACTATTTGAAATCATAATATTTTGAAAACTATTTATTTTTTCTTCAGTTTTTGAAACGAAGTTCATGAAGTCGATTCCAAATTTTTTAACATGTGATATTAGAACTTGGATAAGAAATTGGTCTTTTTCCAAATACTAAGTGTGACAATTGAGAAGTTGATAGTATAATTAATAATTTAATATATAGGTTTATCCGTCATAAAATTTAAAATTACTACTTTACATAATATTATATTTCAATTTGGTCGTTTTTTTTATTTTAAAATAAATTACTTTGATTTCTGGATTTCATGACTACAAGAAATCGTGATGTGCTTTACTAGTATTCTCTAGGGTTTATATTATGCTGCTTATGCTGATTTGTATTATACTATACATCATACTAATTCTACGGATTTATATATCAATATAAATCCGTATTGGTATTTCCCATCGAAAAAAAAATTTGAAGTAATCCCTTGACCTCAAGAATATAAAAATGTCAATACATATATATATACACTATATGTATTGACATTTAAAACATATAAACATACATATGATCAATAATGTCATGTGTAACATCCATAACACACCTATAGTAGTCGGGATTTTGGGAACACTAACGCTCGAAGTTGTTGACGAGTATGATGTTTAGGTATAGGACAATTTGTCCAATCAGGTAAGTCCAAGAAATTACTCTCTCTATTCTCGTCAGGTATTATTCAAAACCTTAAAACAAGATTATACAACCATCGAGTGTTGCCAGTGAAGACATACTGAGACTGAGACGTGGTCCTTCATTGCTGACTGAGACTGACTTAGAGGGCTATGCTGGAGTTTCTCTTCGTGATAGAATCCGTGACGATGATATCCGCATAAGAACCAGAGTAATCGAAATAGGCCAACGGATCAGTAAGCTCAAATGGCAAATGAGACGGCCAAATAGCTCGATGAAATGACAACTGATGGGAAAGAAAGGTTCTAGAGTGGCAGCCTCGTACCGGCAAGCTGGATGTAGAACGACCCCCTACTAGATGGAGTGACGACCTGTCAAGACATGCAGGAAGTCGATAGATGCAGATGACCCAGGACCGTGCTTTGTGGCATAACTTGGGCGAGACCTATGTTCAGCAGCGGACTTGCGAAGGGCTGTAATGACTATGAAATAATGATCAATGATTTTAGACCAAAGTGGCAACTTAAAATTGGATATTTAAGGTTATTTGTCACACTTAGTATCATAGAAGTTAAGTTTTCGATGAGGAGATAATAAAATAAAACTTTTCAAAGCCTGCAAGACCAGAAGGTTTGGAATAATTGACTGAAGCGCCTGTCAGAAAATATTAGTGATTGTTCTCTTAAGCATACATGTTAAATTACACGCAGGCAAGAATTGCAAAATTTTTAATTTTATTACTAGCCAAAATGCCCTTCGGAATTATATACCTCCAACTGTGCGAATTTATCGTATACAAAAGCTCGTGCATTATACATATTACATCTAAAAGAAAAGTTTTCACAAAACGATAAGCGTATCTCTACATCTTAATATAATTTAAGTTATGAAATTTTGCCCGGGACCTGTCTCGCAAAGTTGACATTATAAAGCTGTCAAAAGTCAGACACAGTATCCGGATCCGGCACTTTTTAACAAGTTCGCCCCATCTAAGCAGTCGTAAATGTTACTTTTCCTTCGTTTGAGAAAATCTGAATCGTAAAAATTTAATGTTGTCCGTATTATTTTGACTTATTTTTACTCAATCCTTAATAATTAAAAATAATACAAGACATGCAATATAAAACACCAATGCAAAAACCAACGGAAACTTCTATTTTTATATGATTCTCTTACTCATATTTTTCTTTAACAGCCTTTTCACGAAGGTACACAGCTGAGATACATTTTTAAGAATGTGTCAGTTTTCATGAATTTCTTGCCTCATGTCTAACAATAGCTACCAATTTTCCCAAATCCCTTCGCTGGGCAGGCGGGTTGGTGAACGCAGAGCTGGTACCCTCGCAGCATTACTGCTGCTGCCATCAAGTCATTCAAATATATTAAGTGTTTTTATTTGTGGCCGTTTTATAATGATTTCTTATATTTACGCGAACACTACACATTGAATAAAATTATTTTTACGGATTTTATCGCGTTTAATTTTACTATTTTGATTCCCGACATTTCATGGGTGCTTTACAGTACCTAATCCATGGTCACGGGGGGAACTGAGATGTTTGACGTCCCGATGTCATAGTTAGCCCGGCTACCTTAAGTTTTTTAATATTAATTTTTGGTTCGATCTACGCAGAATGAGCTTACAGTATCTTGAAGTCTTGCAGTGGTATGCTTGGATTTGGATTTAATTTTGTTAATTATAGGATCCCAAGCTGATGGCAGCACCCATCCATCTTCTATTGAAATTAGGATGTTTTTTAATTTCAATAGCCTCGCGTATCATCCTTGGTAGTTCGTTCTTTTGCGAGGATTTGTGGTCTATCTAATCTGATGTAATGGCGGGGACGATCTTGAACATGTTCACAGACTCCAGACTTCCAAGAGCGTCGGTGCCTCACGTCAGCTATATGTTCTTTCACGCGGGTTTTAATGGATCTGTTTGTTTGTCCTATGTAAGAGAGACCACATTCACAATCAAGCTTGTACACTCCTGCATCTTGTAGAGGGATATTACACTTGACGGATGGTAAAAATATTATATTATGGTTGTAGCACGAATGGGTCGGCTCGACCGGGGTAGGACCACGCTCTCACAGAATACAAGCGTAAAATAGCAGCTTAATGCTGCTGTGTTTCGTATGGTGAGTGTAGAGAACCGGAGACCCTTTTTTACTGAAAAAGAGGCATTCCATCTTAGTCCTCAGGTGTGACAACGCATCTGCATTTAGATTCTTAATTGAGGATAAATGTAGATGTCTATGGGCCACAGCATCCACTTACCATCAGGTGGACTGTGTGCTCGTTTGTTACCCTATACTATAAAAAAAAATGTTTTAATAGAAGCTCGCTTCAAAATGTAGCCTACCTTGTCTGTGACTCCTCTGACATAGGGTAGTACAGCAGGCACACGCTCGACTGTGGCCGGCTTCACTCGGTCACTGTGACGTAGGCGCGGGACCCGAAGCTTGTTGTCTTGCAATACTTGCTCGACGTGCTGAAGCTCGGCGGCCAGATGTTTTCTGTCACAGATCCCTCGTGCTCTCTGAAACATAGTAAAATTAAACGTCGGGAATCAAAATAGTAAAATTAAACGCGATAAAATCCGTAAAAATAGTTTTATTCATTGTGGCCGTTTTATTAATTTCGTCATTTTGTTTTTCCCTTATAATTATGTAATATAATTTTACATAATATTCTTATTATTTCTTTTATTATTTTCAATTTATGTGCTAATATTTTATTTCATGTAAATATATTTAGGAGGCTTACATATTATTAAATTATCCGTATTATTCGAAATTTATACATAATATGTATGTTTATAAAAATGTATCTATATCTGCTTGAGTGTACCTAATTGACTTCAAACCCGTTTGACCGGTCACCGTGAAAGTTGCCACATAATAAGTATAATACGTATTTTTTCATGGAGAAGGTTTTTTCACTTTGTTGTAACCCTACACTAGATGGCGATAAAGCACATCAACTTCTAAATCATTCAACAGATCGTTACTAAAATTGGTATAGGTACTCAGTAAAAATGTGCCGGGTTTTGCTAGTACATATTATGATAATGAAGATTGAAGATAATATTCTAATATTTGGACGGCTTAACACATAATACATTATTATTTCACTACCATTGCGCTAGTAAAATTAATATTAATAGTTATATAATTTATGTGGGGACTGATTAATACGGAACTACCTCTGCAACAATTAATTTTTATTTTAAATATTTTTAAAAGAACAAAGTGTTAAGAGTGAGGGTAGATTATTAATAAGCGGTTAAACTCCCCCACTCGTACAGGCAGTAAAAAGAACTGCACAGGCAACTAGCTTGGGTCATTCAACGAGTCTCAATTTTTGTAGTCGTTCTGTCCGTCGCGGTAATACTTTTAGTATCAGCAAAGAAGGTGACGTTGCAGTGAGGCCGGCCTATATTTTATCGTGATGGGCCATGTTGCTGTTGGTTTGCATACATCATTTATTTTGGAATATAATATATTTTATTTACTTCTAATGCGTTCCATGAATATTTATTACGTAAAGTCTACTTATTAGTGTTCATTTATTTAAATAGATAACGAGTATTATCTAACAAAAGTTAGTTCTGTAAAATTAAATAGCGATGGAACATTTGTCTTTATCCAGATTGTATTTATTCAAACCACTACTGTACGTAGGTACATATTTGCCTTAAAGGCGCCAAATAACATTACAAACGTTACTTGAAAGATTTGCATCAGATGGAATGGCGGCTCTTCCAAAGTAAACAAGAGTGCGTGGTACGTGAATATACTCTTACTTGGTAGGGCCATGCTGCAGCTATATTATGGTTGAAGCATGAAAATGTTTGTAGCCAGCCTTTCGGTTTTTTACAGGATACATTTCTGAGAATTTCTATGAGGCATATGAACTTTCTAATAACTATCACGCACGCAGATAAAATAGCGTAAACGTCCATTTTGCATTTAAAATTTGGCCCAATGTTAAAGAAAATATATATAATAAATACACATTGTCTAATAAAACTATGATTGATTCAAAGGAAAAAAAATCCAAAACACGAAATTAAATTATGGAAATCGATTTGCTAACCTTTTCATATTCCTTTAATAAGTAAAAACCGTAAAAAAATTAATATTAATCAAAATTTCTTATTCTTTATCTAATATGGTTATAATAATTAATGTAAATTTTTTATGTATGTCGTCATAAAATATTTATACAAACATAAAAATACGTAACTGTAAAACAGTGAATATTAAAATTAAGTGTATATAAATTTTATTATTGTGTTCTTATATTATTTAACAGAATTAAATTTTTACAAAATATGAGATCAATTTTAATGGAATATAATAGTTTTTATTCAATGTAGATTACATATAAGAACACTTATTGAATATGAAAGTCACATATGATTTTATTACTGATTCGGAAAAATCCTGTGTCCTGAGAAGAAACAGCAAAAACACAGTGGAAATTTTTTAAATATTTATTAACAATAAATATATTGTACAATTAAATATGAAAACATTTAAAAACAGCATGGTAGCGATCGTCTCATTTTCAGGGGTTATTATCAAACATGTATTCTTTAATACCCTTGTAAAGTAACTTTGCTTATTAAAAATTTTAAGCTTGTTGATAGATAGGTCCTGCATATTTTTCATACTTAGAATAAGGATGACAAACAACCACACACTCTATCTGATGTTATGTGCAAGTTGTGGCCCGTAGACATCTACATCCATATTCGATTAGGAATCAAAGTGTAGATGCGTTGTCACCCCTGATGGCTAGGATGGAATGCCTCGTTACCAGTAAAAAGGGTCTTCGGTTCTTTACACTCATCATTCGAAACACAACAGTATTAAGCAGCTTTTTAACTCTCGTATTCAGAGAAAGTGTGGTCCTTACCCGGTGAAGCCAACCCATTCGTTCCGCAAACATTTACCAGTGGTAGGGCCACTCTACAGCTATACTATAGTTAGATATTTTCTGGGACTACACACAATCCCATGAAGGAATAACTGAATCTTTGGAGTCGAGTAACTGATATAACTAACTGGCGCTTGTTCCTAGTATTTACATAATGTACATCACTCTTCATTTGAAATCTTATAGAAGAACGATTTTTCTTAACTGCAGTTTTTTTTTATAGTATAGGGTAACAAACGAGCACACAGTCCACCTGACGGTAAGTGGATGCTGTGGCCCATAGACATCTACATTTATCCTCAATTAAGAATCTAAATGCAGATGCGTTGTCACACCTGAGGACTAAGATGGAATGCCTCGTTTCCAGTAAAAAAGGGTCTCCGGTTCTCTACACTCACCATACGAAACACAGCAGCATTAAGCTGCTATTTTACGCTGGTATTCTGTGAGAGCGTGGTCCTACCCCGGTCGAGCCGACCCATTCGTGCTACAACCATAATATAGCTGCTGCAGCATGGCTCTACCACGTAAAAAGTTCTTATGACAATCCGAAATTGTGAGGGTATTCATAAAAAATTACTTGCTCTGATGCGTTCATTATTTCGTAGCAAATAATACGCATGATTAATATTATAATATTACGAGTGCCACCAACACGGATATAACGATACTTCAGCACAATTTTTGTCATATTATGATTATTGATAAATTGTCAAACAGTCAAATTGTGTACCTACTCCTTTTTTGAAGTCGGTTGAAAAAGGAATTAATATGAAATACGGCAATTTTGTTTAAAAATAAAATAACATACTTATGAATACAATATGTTGGGCGAAAGAGGATCATCCTCAGATGCACTCATGATGGATGGCGCAAATATGCATCCATTACGACATAAAATACAAGAAAATATAGTAAGCAGATCGATAGCAATTTGTCGCAAATATCTGGTACGTTTCCCGATGATGTTTCCTCAAAAATCCTATAAACAACAACGGTTGCCACGTTACCAAAACAAGACGCTTCGCTAGAGTAAAACCTTTACTGTCGTTCTAGCCAGTATTTTAAAGACGTACCTACAAATAAAATACATTCAAAACAGTCACATTTCTAAAACAACGCTTTAGCATTAAATAAATAACAATTAACTCATATATAGGTCTATACAAAACAGAACCATTTCAAAATATGACTGTTGTTTAAAAGAGTATGATTTTATTTACCTGTTTTTTTTTTAAAGAAAAACGGTGACTTTCAAAATGTGGCGCATTTGCTCATAATAATTATCTTGTTTTTTTTGAATTCTGACCCTTTTTCACTTATATAATGTGCGTTTAGGATGACTGTCAGGTCGAAACTGACAAAATGGCAAATTCACTGAAGTTAGTTAGCAAATACACAAATGTAAGAAGGGAGGTTTTGAATTTTGGTAATAATTTGAGCTAAAATGATTTTGGCACCATAATATATCATCAATTTAGATCATATCTTTGGAGTAAAATGATTTTGATATATTTTTTATTTGTGGCCCTTTTGTATTTAATGAGCGATCTCTCTTTCCAACCGATTATAATTATTATGTGAGTATCTTCAAGGCAAGAATGAATAGGCTTTTGTTAAGCAAAATCAGTGCGCTTTACTATCTTGGCTGCATTACTACTTACCATCAGGTGGGATAGTAGCTAAGCACTGGCTTATAATATTAAAAAAAAATGAGTCAGCTCGACCGGGGAAGGACTACGTTCTCACAGAATACCAGCGTGAAATAGCAGCTTAATGCTGCTGTGTTTCGTATGGTGAGCGGAGACCCTTTTTACTGGTAACAAAGCATTCTATCTTAGTCATCAGGGGTGACAACGCATCAACATTTTGAGTCATATTGGAGGATAGATATTGGTGTTTATGGGCTACTACATATACATAGCATCAGGTGGACGGTGCGTCAGCGTTCAGGTGCGAAGCTTGTGAACTCTTGTTCACTCTCGTAAAGCCGCAAATCCATCTGATTCAAATCTTCCAAATAACGTATGTAGTTTTATTTGGTGCCTTTATGTATATTATGCCAAATATGTGTATTGTTCAGTAGTAGGTTAGCCTAAAGGATAAATGTAACACTTGAATGAATTCTTTTATCTATTATATCTAGATAAAGTTATATGTTCCATCGTTATTTAATTTTGCCATTTTCCCTCTGGTAGTATTGAATATACTATGAACCCGCATCACTAATGTAAAGGGTATCTAGGGTCTGAAGGACTTTTTGTCACTTTCTACAGCGAAGTTTCTTGCGTCGACCTCGCAGGTTGCACATCCCAATCATTGAATTTATTTTAAAAGGCTTTGAATACAAATCTTATTTTATAATTGATTTATAAAATTTCGGCCATTGGCCTTCGTCGTCTCACTCACATACCTGCGAGAAAATATCCAGTAATCCACAGTTTTGTTATAGATTAATAGGTTCCACCTGACCCCCGATCCCTGCCTCGTTTGCAGATGCTAGGAGCACTCGATACAAATTAGTATTAATTAATAAAGTTCTACAGTCGGCACGTTCATTATTAAACAAAAAAATAATATTAATGAATATGAAAAAGGTTCATTATAAAATTTCAGATTCCCAATTAGAAATGGTGGTGAATTTAACTCACTATCCTGAAATATGAGATATTGAATATTATTTACGGTGGCGGTAGTTACTTAACATCAGTTAAGCGACATGCTCGTTTGCCCCATCTTCTATAAAAAATAGATATATTTGTGTATTTTTGTTGTCTTGTGTGGTGATGGTATAAGATTCCATCAGCATATTTCACCCCGTGTGTGATGTAAGAAGTGACTATGGAGAATGTCAGAAATATCTCATGGCTGCCGATAGTGGTATTAAAACCCGCTTATGCCAGACGTAAAGTAGTCAGACTGGCGAAGCGACGTGTATCCGTTAAAGATGCGAGATGTATTGCGATCGTTAATCTGCCTAGCAAGCATGAAAGTTGTGATAAATCCTCTTAACATTAGGAGAGGCCCATGCCAAGTAATAAATTCTGGCGGGCTGAAATGAAGAAAAAGAAGAAGATTAGCGGCGTAAGTGTGAAGCTATTGTTATAACTAGGAGAATGGAATAATGTCCTCCAGACTGAATTTCGGTCCCAGCGGCCAGTCTCAAAGAATACAAGCCATCTGCGTAGGACAGGATTATAGTTCACGAGTGTGTGCGCAAAAGCAGGTGCACTTTGTACGAGTATTCCAAACTTAAGAGTTTTTGATAGAAAGTGGTACTCATCGTCCTATGGGACGGATATCCAACACGACCGGAGAGAGATCAGGCACAGAAGTTATAAAAGAATGGTAGTGCACATACATTTTCACAAATATAGAAAAAGAATTAGGGATCCGCGCAAAAAAATTAAAACTCTAAATAACACGTGAGCGAAGTCGCGGAGAACAGCTAGTATGTTAATACAAGCTGTTCCCCGCAACTTCGTCCGCGTGGAATTATTACGATTGGATTTCATGGGTTTTTATTTTTTTGCGCGGATCCATAATTATTTTTCTTTAATAAAAGTAGCCTTATGTTACTCCTTTTAAAATCAGCTATCTGCCAGTTAAAGTACCGTAATAATTGGTCCAGCCATTTCGGAGATTAGCCGGAACAAACAGACAGACAAACATTTTAAAAATTGTTTTTATTGTAAGTACCGTATATACTATGCATTTAGAAAAAGACTGTTATTTTGACATTACAAACAGACAGGAAAATGTACCTGACATTATATTTTCCTTCAATCTTTACCTTATAAACAGGATTTCTTCACGCTATTCTCAGTGGTACTTACTTTGGAAATAGTGATTTTTAAAGTTATTCCGAAAGAGTTAAAATAAAATTAAATACTAAATATGGTGCTTCGAAGTGCTCTTAATTGAAATATTTTATAAAATCCCTTTTAGCTAACCTCTCAAGTAGAAAATCGGAGTTTTGTACCTCACACCTGTATTTGGCCAAGAACATTATATTGCAGCAGTAAAATCTTTGCGACAGACATACGCAAAGCCACTGAGGCGATTGCATAAGTGTCGCGATTTTTCGAATTTGGTGCGGAGCACTCAAAACGCTGGGATTATTTAGATGTAAGTGATCGATTCATCTTTATGGCAGTGAATTAGGGAGGCTTTACTGTAGACTTGTCGTTATTACAAGAGCAAAACGCTCATGCACAAAAAATTTGCTTACATAATTTGTGAGATTTGCAACAAAGCGAAATCGGACATGATTTTTTTGGTTATGATCACTTTTTTTTTATTATGTACTAGCAGCTATGCAGGTCTAGAGAGACCAGTATCACTGTGACCTAAAAGATTTATTGTGATCGCTGCTATGTCTACAGTTCACTGCTAAGCCCTACGTACTCAATGAATAGAAGGAGATGCTTAGCTGTGAGTAATTTTACTTCTTCTGGGCGAAGTACATATTTACCCAGATGAGTGCTACGTTTGCGCATTAAGGGTCCGCAATTCGTCAGGATGTGTAAAGGCGTTTCCTCCTCTAGGGAGCAAAACCGGCACATCCTTGAATTGCTTAGTCCCAGGATGGACATGTGCTTTTTAAGACAACAGTGTCCAGTCAGGGCTCTTACCAGAATGCGCATTTATTTTACCTAACAGGGCCGAAGAATTTACGATCAACCCGATTAAGGTTTTGAATGTTTGCTGCTGTATCAGACCAGATCTTAAGTGATTTATTGTGGTTAAAAGTTTACAGGGTCAAACGGGCGAGGCTTTTTGAGATTCCACAAAATGGCTCGGGTCCAAATTGTGTACTCTTTTATTCTCTGCCTGGAAGATAGAGGTGAATCTACCCAAATTTATACTAAGACTGAATTTGGGGCGTTCCCCATAAATTGCAAAGCCTACGTTGAGGCCCATTTTTGACCCATCGGTATACCATATAAGGCTACCGACCTCACAGATAACCTGTCCATTCAGCCAGTCTTCTCTGGAGGGTAGTTCCACTGTATACTTTTTGTTAAAAGTATATAGTGGACTTATGATATCTGAGATCATGCATAAGACCGGTGTTTCCTTAATTGAGTCGAGCATGGATCTCAATCTATAGGAAAGCAAGCTCAAACCGCCCTGAGCGTTAATCCTATACAAACTAGCCCTCGCCTCCTTGTCTAAGTAAAGATCAAGGGGCGTTAGGCCTAGAAGTACGTTAAGAGCCGCTCCAGGCGATGATCGCATCGCTCCAGTTGTCATTAAACAGGCAGTCCTTTGTAGACTATTTTGTCTGTCCGCAGTCGTCTTTTGGTTGGCCTTATTACACCAGACAGTGGAGGCGTAGGTAAGAATCGGCCTCACTATACTGCTGTACAGCCATAGGATCATACTAGGACGCAAGCCCCAATTGTTCCCAACCATGCGACTGCACGTACCTAAAGCAATTTTAGCCATGACATACATTGCTAAGGTGAGAGTTCCAAATTAGTTTTTGGTCGATTGTTACGCCCAAGTACTTAACTTCAGTGGAGAATAGTACTTCTTTACCATTAAGTTTTGGTGTGACTGATTTGGCCAACCGCATCTTTTTGGTAAAGGGTATTATAACAGTTTTATCATCATTAACTTATAAACTGTTATCCATTCACCAGTTATTTATGGTGTTTATGGCTCTTTGTATGATTCATGATAAAGTACTTCGGCAAAAACCCCTCGCAATAACCGCAGGGTCATCAGCATAACCCAGTGTGTCAATGCGAAGGTCTTTCATCTTGTACAATAATTGGTGAACCGCAAGAGTCCAAAGGAGGGGTGACAAAACACCTCCTTGTGGGCAGCCTCTTGTAGTTGCAACGAAGTTTGAAACAGCTCTATTTTTGCCTTTCTGTTTGAGAGCATTGACTTCACCCACCTGATGGTTGGGGTCAACATTTTTAGATGTCAGGCCCCCAACTAGCAATGATATAGGGCTACTGTCGAAGGCGCCCTCAATGTCTAGAAAGACACAAAGAGCAATTTCTTTATCCTCCAGTGCTTTTTCGACCCTGTCAATAACACTGATCAGGGCTGTTTCCGTAGATTTGCCTCTGTGGTAAGCATGTTGGTTGTAGTGTATATGTAGGTCTCGTAGCTAGAGCTACATCCCTAATATATCTATCTATAACATTTTCCAAAGTCTTAAGAAGAAAGGAAGAAAGGCTTATAGGTCTAAAGGACTTTGGCAAAGCGTAGTCATTTCTACCAGCCTTAGGTATAAATAGAACTTTGACAATTGTTCATCGTTCTGGAATATATCCCGATGCAAAACTTGCTCTGAAGATTTTCACCAGATAAGGAAGAAGGATATCGATACCCCACTGTAGATGGATGGGCATTATTCTATCCTCCCCACTTGTCTTATATGGTTTAAAGGAGTCAAGAGCCCACTGCACTAGGTTTGCCTTATTATCTTTTGCAGCCCTAAACCAGTCCTCATTACAAGGCCTTCGTAGGGCTCTGAAAGACTTCGAGGCTAGAGTCTTATGTGACCCTGGCAAATGGGTTGACGCTAGTAGCTCCAGTGTTTCCGTTTCACTATTAGCGAAGTTACCATCAGGCTTTTTAAGAAGCCCGATCTGATTAGGTTTAGCTTTCGATAGCATTTTGTGTAGTCTTGCACTGCGAGGTAAAGACTCAACTTCCTCGCATAGCTTCCTCCACGATGCTCGCTTAGCTTTCCTACTTTTTTATTATAATTGGTTAGGGCTGCACTATAAATATCCCATTTTTTGGTTTTTTTAGACCTATTGAATAGTTTCCTGGTCTTTTCCCTAAGCTCCTACAGCTTAGTGTTCCACCAAGGAATTTTTCGTGTTGAGGTCTTGGTTTTGATGGGACAACTGTCCTCAAAGGCTTCACGGGTACCTACGGTTACCGTCTCCGCTGCTAACTTCAGACCTTCAATCGTTTTTATGCTTTTAGGAAACGTTTCCAAATTCCTCCTTAGGCTATCTCTGTAAACATCCCAGGAGGTCACTTTTGGATCTCTAAAAGCAACAGTTTCATAAGTTGGTGATGCTCTAATCATAAACTGAATGTGTCTGTGATCAGACATCGTGTTTTTACTACTAACATGCCAGTCAGTAATCCGCCTGGATATGTTATTGGTAGCAAAGGTTGTATCTAAAACTTCCTGCCTAGCACGCGTTACAAAGGTTGGTGTACACTCTAAGTTTAGGCTTACCAGGCGATTGGATATGAGAAAGTCAAAAAGTAATTCACCTCTTTCGTTGATGTTAGTGCTTCCCCATACTGTGTGGTGAGCATAAGCATCACATCCCATCACAAGTTCGGCGTTGTGCTTACGCGCGAACTCCACCACTCGCTCCAACTCGATGGCAGGATCTGGGTTCTCTCCGGGAAGATAGGCTGAGCAAATGATTACTCTGGCCTCTGTGCATCCCTTAAGATTTATAAAGGCTGTAATAAGGTCGTCATTGCAATACTCTGGAACAGCTATAAGTTCAATATTTTTTTTGTAAATTATACAAGCTCTGGGTCTACTGCCTTTAGTATTGACTAAGGTAGCCGACAATCCCAGAACTTGACCGTTGGCCACCAAAGGCTCTTGTATGAGGGCGATGTTGTCCTCTGCGAAGCAAACCTCCACCACGGCAGAGGCAGCTGCTGCATGGTGAAGATTTGCCTGGAAGACCCTCGTCTTACCCTTGGGGTTAGCCATTTATATGTGTGGGGGGGGGGGCAGGGGTCGTTTTCGCCTGCTTAGAACGAAGACGTCCTTTACTGGCGCTCTTGATCCCCGCCGTACCTTTTGGTCTACCGCTCCCACGTCCCTTCCCCTTACCCCTGGCCGACACCAGCGGAGGCCCTTGGACCGAGGCGAGATCAGCGCCTTGGGTCACAATAATTCTTGCTGATGACGTTCCAGTCTCACCCCTCGAGGTGGAGGGCTGGGGGGATTGGAGTTGGGGCTTCATTGCCACGTCAGAGCCTCCACTGACCTTAAAAGTTATCATCTTAAAGCCAAGGACAACTCTGCCGCCTGCCGCCCGGAGAGCCTCCGTCGATGGGTCGTCCAAAGAAAAGGTTTTCCAGAGCTCGGTATGGAGCCCTTCATTTTGTGCCACAATCAATGTACACAATCCAGTCCTGGCTTGCCTTATTAAGGCATGTTACCAGAATCCAATCTGGCTTGTGGGTGTAACTCGAAAATTTTGGTCCCATTCCCGGTTGCGCTCCACAGGCCGTCTTAGCAATGGCCTGCGTTAGTGCCCGGTGGACCAGCCGCATCTGCTCCACGCTCATAGGATTCGAATTGCGAATTCCTACAAGCGCGGAGCCAGCTACGGCACTGAAGCTGAGCTTCTTCTCCCCCGTTGCCAGCTTCACAGATTTCCTGGGCTGGTCTTTGGGGGACTCCTCCTCAGACCGACTGCGTTTTTTCGCCTTCGGTACTGGGGGAGGTTTGGGCAGAGGAATTTCGTCCCAGGGCTTCTGGCAGAAAGAGAGGGCCTCTTCGGCTCTTATCTCAGCTGCTATCAGCCTTCGGTACCTCTTCCGTGCTGCCAAAGAAAAAGACTGCCGTGGGAAAAGAAAAAGGTCTAGTGAACTTTTTCTTTTCCCCTCCCTGGTATTATTTCCAAATGTCAATCTTCGTCCATTTTGGTCCCACGATTAGCTACGGAATTAATAAAATAAGTTAATTAAACGCGATATAATCCGTAAAAGTAGTTTAATTCAATGAATGGGTCGGCTCGAACGGGAAGAAAACACTCTTTCACAGAATACCAGCGTAAAATAGCAGCTTAACACTGCTGTTTTTCGTATGGTGAGTGAGAACCGGAGACCATATTTACTGGAAACGAGGCATTCCATCTTATGCGACACTATTCCGATGACATCCCGGACGTCAGTCTGAGCGAGGTTAGAATGGCTCTCCAGCACCTTAAAAACGGCAAGTACTCCGCTGTAATTCCACCCTCGCCCGGGGGGCTAGGATGGAATTACAGCGGAACTACTGAAAGCGTGTGGAAAACCGGTACTTGAAGTCCTTCAGAAGCTCCTTAATTCCGTCCTCTATGGTGGGACTACTCCGGAGGCGTGGAGCAGAAGTGCGGTGGTCTTGTTCTTCAAGAAAGGCGACAACGCTCTCTTGAAGAACTACAGACCGATTTCCCTTCTGAGTCGTGTCTACGTGCTGTTTTCGAGATTCATTAAGAATCGTCTCGCACGCAGACTCCATGACTTCCAGCCTCCCAAACAAGCCGGTTTCCGAAAGGGCTTTAGCACTATAGACCACATACATACCATTCGGCAAATTGTACAGAAGGCCGAAGAGTACAATTTGCCACTTTGTCTTGCGTATGTGGAATATGAGAAAGCCTTTGATTCCGTAGAAATTTGGGCGGTGCTGCAATCCCTTCAACGGTGCCAAGTTGAATGTCGGTATATCGAAGTGCTGAAGTGTTTGGACAGTAGCGCTATGATGGCTATCCGAGTACAGAACCAGAGTACTAAGCCTATCAAACTGCAGATAGGTGTAAGACAGTGTGACGTGATATCCCCGAAACTCTTCACCGCTGCATTTGAAGATGTTTTCAGGCTACTGGACTGGAAAGGATACGGTATTAACATCAATGGCGAGTACATCACTCACCTTCGATTTATCGACGATATAGTCCTTATGGCAGAATCGCCGGAGGACCTAAGCACTATGCTCAATGACCTCAATAGTGTCTCCCAACGGATAGGACTTAAGATGAACATGGACAAAACAAAAGGCATGTGTAAGGTCCATGTCACACCTATGCCGGTAGTTGTTGAGAGTACTAAGCTCAAAGTTGTTGAAGAGTATGTTTACCTGGGACAAATAGTCCGACTAGGTAAGTCCAACTTCGACCGAGAGGTCAATCGGCGGATTCAACTTGGCTGGGCAGCGTTCGGGAGATTACGACATATCTTCTCGTCAGGCATACCTCAAAACCTCAAAACTATATTGTACAACCAGTACGTGTGGCCAGTGATGACCTATTGATCTGAGACGTGGTCCTTCACTGCCGGACGTACGAGGACATGCAAGGTCGCTCAGCGATCTATGGAGAGGGCTATGCTCGAGGTTTCTCTGCGTGATAGACTTAAAAACGAGGATATCCGCAGTAGAACCAGAGTAACCGACATAGCCCAACGGATTAATAAGCTGAAGTGGCAATGGTCATATAGCTCGAAGAACTGACAACCGATAAAGAAGAAAGATTCTCGAGTGGCAGCCTCTTACCGGTAGGCGAAGTGTACGGTGTCCCCCCACTAGATGGAGTAACGACCTAGTAAGACATGCAGGAAGTCAATGGATGCAGGTGGCTTGGGATCGTGCTTTGTGGCATTCCTTGGGGGAGCCCTATGTTCAGCAGTGGACTTGTGAAGGGCTGTAATGATGAGGCATTCCATCTTAGTCCTCAGGGTGGCAACGTATCGTCATAAATATATTGGTAAAAGAGCCCCAAATCCACCAACCAGTTTATGTTACAAGAATGGTTATTATGTTATAATATGTTCATAGCAATCTTAGGTTACCCCTTGTTACTGTTTATTGCTTCATATGGTCATGATTAGTATAATGTTTGAAATCCATGTTAGCTCGGAAGATAAATAGTACGCGGGTAACCCGATTTCAAAACCCGCAGTGCCAATTAATTTTTTAATTATAGTTTTTAGTGCTGATTTACCATGTGTCCGGCAATGAAGGAAAATATTGTGGGGCAAACTGTATGTCTTAGAAATTAATAAAATATTTCGAGGACATGTGAAGTCCGCTAACACGTATTGGGGCAACGAGTAGGAATCTTTCTTACTACAAAACCCTCTTAGTAATGAAGGGAAACTTATTAAGCACAGGTTAGCCAGGAGACGTATAACATGTAGTTCATTTGTCATAATTATCATCGCTGCACACTAGTGAACATCACAAGTCCACTGCTGATCATAGGTCTCCCCCAAGGAATGCTACAAAGCACGGTACTGAGCCATCAGCGTCTATCGCGACATCTCACTTCAACGCCGCCTCCTTTTTATGTAAATTTTTTACGCCTCACCGAGGGCAAGGACGGGTAATGTGGTGTTCCACCTTCGCTGCATATTTGCCGCACACATCTGCGGCCCCACCAGCGCCGGCCGCCTCCTCGGCAGAGACCTCCACGGCAGAGAACTTCTCCTTCTCCATTTAGGTAAGGCGCACCACAAGACGTTCTCCACGGCCTCTAAATCCACCAACACTATCGACATCCCTACGAGGTGGCCATGAAAAAACGAGCGAATATATTAAGTGTACATAATATTAAAAAATATTTGGAAGGTTTAAATCATAACAAACTATTTTGGTCGAATGAAGTTCATTAATGTTTGCGGTTTTTTATTAATGATGTGGCGGAAATGGACAGTTCGCTCACAGATCTAATTGAAGGCTGTTTATTTATTGTTGGTACATCGAAAATAAAAAATTCAACATACGTCAAATATAAAGTACATATTAAAAAAATATAAAATAATCTCATCGTTTTCGTGTAGTCCTTAAAAATATTTGAATAATCTCCTTACAACGAAACCACATAAATGTGAAATAATTATTGATAACATGCATCACCTCGTAAAGTAAGCAGTATTTTATTTTGCGATTGACACTAATGGATAGGCAATTTATTAATGAACATTACGACCGATAAAATTTTTTCAAAAGACCAAAATTTGATTTGATTAAGAAATTATTTTAAAATCTGGGCGTATTCACGTTATCTTATCAGTCGATAATATTATTCGTTTTTTTTTGTTTGTTTTGGGTATAGTTTTTTGTGTTAGTTATATATTTGTTGTGTTTTTTACTGCGCGAAGAAGCTTTTTGTGTGTATTTAGAACTACTGAGCTTTGCGAAAAGACGCTACTGTTGGTGTTGTTTATACGGCACACAAAATGCCAAAATACAAGAAAGTTTTGCGACAAAGACGTGCAAATGCAGCAAAATTGTGCGAAATTCGGTAAGCTGTCTCGTAATTATATTCTCAATAATAGTGAAATTATTAGTTAATTATCGTATATTTTTAATTATTGCATATATAAAACTATGCAATTTATTTCTAAATTTATTTATTTACCTATTTCTAGCTGGGGTCGAAAAGGACAAAATATTTATGACGGAACAACAACAACATCTGAACATTATACCTGCTAAAAACCTTTTATAAACCTACTAAAAACTACTCTAAGATGTCAGTAGTTAGTAAAGTGATAACATCTCATCATTTTCATATAATATTTTTTAATCTACAAATTAAATTGAATCTTAAAACTACAGATATGAACACTCATATTTTCAGTACCTAGGTACTTAGTTCAGTGCTTGTCATGAATTTATTTTTGTGTGTGTAAATATTTCTGTGTGTAATAGCTGTTACGCGGCCGTATAAATAGTGGTGAAACTTTAGTGGTATATAGTGGTGTATAGAAACAATGATAGCAGTCTCTTATTTTTGAATTTGTGCAAAATTTTGTTCGGCATTTATGAGCGAGCGCGATGCATATGCCACCACCCGCTCGACGCCGTCAAGCTGTCGCTGCGCGAGCACTGCGCCGAGCCCATTCGGCTCCGCCATCACTGTTGTAACTACAAAGTTACAATATACAATTTCATAACCAATACACAGTTTCATATTAAACGACGTTATAAAATCACGACCTAACAGAATTGGTTGTTTTATATCTGTTTTTATAATATAAAAACGAATAATTTCAGTACGATTTTCATACGTTACCGGTCATAAACAATGGCCCAAAGGAGATATTTTCGAGCCGTTATAACAATTTAAAATAACTTTACAATAGTTTAATGAATAATCATTTTGAAAATAGGATTGATAAACATTCTCCGGTAGAACAGATACAGCATTGATATCGCTTTGACGCTATCGACACGACCGGTCTCATCGGCATACCGTTTAAACACCCAATATTATAAAAATCATATGAAATACCTTTTATTAAATCATTGTCATCCATCTTCAAATAATTGTTGCTCTTATAACCACTCTTACAAACACGTTTTAAATGTCTTTTTTATGACATTTTTGACAAAAATAATTCGCATATCGACATTTATCTTTAGTATGGTTCTTATATAAACCAAACAAGATATGTTTGTTGCTGTAGTTTGACAAACAGCATTTTCTTGGGCTCGTAAAGCGAACACCGGTTGCGCTGCCGCTGATGATATGGCTAGTCCCTCATCTTGCAATGAACTTTGAATCTACATCGTACTCTTTGTGCTAATTCCAACGCTTTGTTGAATGTTATTGATGTTAAGCTATCGATGTTTTCACTAAAAAGCTTTTCTTTTTCCATGGCATTCGCCAATCCCAGCACAAACTTGTCTCTTAATGCCGTCTCCAGTCCTATTTTAAAACAAAAAACTGTTCGAGGTGACGAACTCGGGCCGCCCATTCAGTTAAGTCTTCATCTGGTCTTTGTTCCGCTTTATAAAAAACATGTCTTTCCACAAACGTACATTTTTTTGGGGAAAACTGGTTGTCAATCGTTGCAATAAGTGTCTTGTAAGCTAAGTCTTCTAGTTTTAACGGAAAAACTAAGTCGCGTACTAGGCGATATTTATCTTCTGCTAATGATATGTGCTAATGTAATGTAAGTAAAAAAGCGTTTCTCATAACTCCTGCTTTGTCAGTGTCGTCATGATAATCATTTGCCATACAAAATTGGACAAATCGACACTTAAAAATATCTCACTCTTGATGTGGTGATCAAATCCATAGACTTATTATATATGGACCGGGTTATTGAATAAACAAAATGGCACCGACTCCTTGGTGCGAAAATGTTTATGGAGCACCAACGCGAGCTCAGTGTTGTCTGGATTTCAAACGCGAGCTGACGTCGCATTACATTGCCAAAATGTCGAGTTGTATAGTAAAAAAGTCTACTGATTCCGATAAAAAGATGACTAAAAAAAGGGTGGAATATCTTTTTTTCGGTAAGTATTACAAAAATTATGTATTACGTATATTTTAATTTTTTTTTAAATAAATATTTTATTATTTACCACTTAGTAGTTTAGTAAGTTGCGTAGTTTTAATTTGGCCGCATTGTATGCGGGCGCACGAGGTAACATTGTACTGTTGGCACATAGGGATTTTGATTTTGTTTCCTTTTTTTTATCTTTTTTTTTAAAAAGAGGGTTTTATAAAACTATTACAATGCCACCCTCATTGTATTTACATTTGTTTTATCTTCTTTTAAGTCCAATTTGGACCATTTTGTACAACATTCTGGCTTCCTAAAACAATGGCGAAGCCAGAATACTGTTATAAAATCCAAAATTTACTGCAAAAATTTACTATTTCAGCCTCGATACAAACACACTCCACCAAAATGTGCAATACATCCTCTAATTGGCCACATTCTACACAGTTAGGGGATTTGACGTTTCCCATCAAAAATGCAAAGCTGTTCATTGGTATGTGTCCCGATCGAAGCCTTAGAGCTGTAATAATATCGGTCCTGCCCATATTAGCCCTATCCATCCATGAAGAACGGGAAAGATTTGGTTGAATAGTTTTATACCATATTGCTTTTGTTAGAGATCTCTCATTAAAGTATCCCTTCCACAAACTGACACATCTTTCTTTTACTTTGTATAGAAAGTCTGCGAAAAAAGGTAAACAATGTAGTGAAATACCGTCAGAGGAAGCTTCCTTCGCTAATCTATCCACCACTTCATTACCTACTAGGCCAATATGAGTAGGGATCCATTGTAACACAACAGTTATATTTTTTTGGTTAAACTATCAATAGACTTCAAAATACTGTAGGCTATCGGTGTTCCTCGAAAATCCGAGGTACATCGAGCCAAGTGTTGCAGAGCACTCTTAGAGTCTGTCAAAATAACATTTGATATTTGTGATTGAGTGATGCAATGTACGATACAGCTTCTGAAATAGCTATCAGTTCAGCATCATTATTGAAATTTTAGAATTAATTTTGAGTTTCATTGATATGTTTAACTGAGGGTCAAAAAACGCAGCTCCTATGGTAATATCATTATTGCTAGATCTATCGGTACAAATTTTATAAGATTGCTAATATTTATCATCAATATACTTTAAACATATTTGTCTCAGAACCACATTACTATAACCGTGTTTAGCTTTATCAATTGTTTCAATAAGAGGAAATACAATGTCGCAAAGACCCACATTACTAACCCAGGTATCTAAGGAGAACATTTCAAGTTGCGTTGAGATATGAATATCAGAGCCTTTAAGAGAATTATGTACGACTGCTAACAGAGGTTTCTTTTTCTTACGCAATGGATGAGCCACAAAATATTCATCTAACTTATCTAATACTACAATTAATTCATTATCTAAAAGTGATTTGGTTTTAAGCCAAAATTTTCCCGCCAGATAATACCTTCGAATATGTAGCGGCTCAATACAAAGTTCATTCTCCATCACATGTATTGGCGCGCTTCTTAAAAATCCACCAATAACTCTCATAGCTTGATTTTGCACACGTTCTAATTTTTTAAGGTGCGTTATACAACTACTATCATAGAGGAAACAAACATAATCAATTCTGCTTCCTATGATTGCGATATACAAACGATGCAAATGTGATGGGTGTAGGCCCCACCTGGGTCCACACAGACATTTAAGAATATTTAAAAACTTAAGCGTTTTTTCCGCAAGTTCATTTATATGCCTTCCCCATCTAAGACCACGATCCAACCACAAACCTAAATATTTTATATTATCAACCACTTGTAAGGAAATATCATTAATTTTGAATCAACTAACGGACGTCTAAATCCACAGGAGAACACACACACTTTACTTTTTGTAGGAGATACTTTTAGACCTATGTTGAAAACTACTTACAAAATCTAACGCCTCCTGCAGATTGTCAACAGCTTCCAATAAATTTTTTCGGCCTATATATAAAACAAAGTCATCTGCATATTGATTTATGCGAACATTTTGTACCTCTTTGCATATATGTGCAGTAAGTATGTTGAATAAAAATGGTGACAATGGGTCCCCCTGAGCCAATCCCTGACCTGTATTTCAGCAAATTATGGCATTGTCAACTTGTATTTTTAATGATCTTTGTCTGAGAAAATTCCATAGTTGAACCTATACCGTAACAAACCATAGCCTGAATTACACTACAAATATCCACGTTATTGTATGCGTTATCTATATCTATGAAACAACCAATTGTAGCTATTCTATCTGTTAAGCCTATTTGAATTTCAGAGACCAAATTAGAAAGGTTATTTAACGTTGAACGATCTCTTCTAAAACCTATTGTGTTATTCAATAAAATGTTATTTTTTTCGATATAACATTCTAATCTGTTTTTTATAATAGTGTGAAAAATTTTAGACATACACGAGATCATGGAAATGGGTCGTAATGCTGATACCAAACTATTATCTCTCCCTGGTTTAGGGATTGGCACAATTAATATATCTTTCCACTGATTAGGGACAAAACCACTTGACGAAAACTTGTTATATAGATCAAGCAATAAGTGCTTTCCATTATTTGGGAGATTGTTAACCATTGAGTATGAAATATTGTCCACCCCTGGGGACGTGTCAGTTGGCCGTAACTCTTTTCTAATTCTTGTAATGAGATTTTCATTTCTAGTTTTTCGTTCTTAGATAGAACAACAGGTTTCATGGGGGAAACAAAATCAGGTATCAAAGTATTTATCAACTCTGAAGCTATATCTTTATCAATAAATGGGTTGTGAGCCTTATACCCCTTTAACCATTTCATTTTACGCCACAAGTCATTTTGAGAGGCCGATTGATCAATTGTAGAACAGAATTCTTGCCAAGCGCTGTTTTTTGCTGTTCGTATTAATTTCTACGCTATATGAATTTTATCTTTCAGGATATCTAAATTTTGTGTGAGTTTTCGTTCAGCGACTGCTTTAAATAGTTTGGCATTCCAATAAAAAATAAAGGTAAAGGTTTAAAATCGTCGCTTGAGTCTTGGTTAATTTTTGTAGGAGGGATGTGCTCTTTAGCCGCTTCGTTTACACATTCAGTGATTAAATTACATGCATATTGTAGGTCTATAGGTAGTGACATAACTGAAAACTTCCTATGAAGCGCGTCTTTGTACCCCATCCAATCGGCTTTCTTAAAGTTTCTTCTTAGAACCTTCACACTACTAGTTCTAATATTAGTAGATATTTTAATCATTTGATGATCACTGCCTAATGTTTCATTTATTATGTCCCAATCGAGTTTTAGAGCTATATCCGCAGATGCTAAAGAAATATCCGGAGAGTATTCCTGCAAGCTACCGTTAACTAACCTAATGCACGTTGGTCCACCATTGTTTAATATTATTAACGAGTTACCTATTAAGGCGTCAAATATCTGAACTCCTCTAGTATCTGTTTTCATTGACCAAGTATTATGGTGTGCATTAAAGTCGCCAAGTATAAGCGATTTTTTATTGCTAAAAGATAGAAAATGATCCCAGTCACTAACGGTTGTATGTACAGAGGGAGGGCAGTAAACAGACATAATATTTTCGATATCAACATAATTGTGAATCTTTAAATAAAGGACCTCTATACCCGGGTTAACCATTGGTATATTTTGTAAGCGACACTTAACTGATTTGTGGGTAATTATTGCTACTCCGCCGTAGGAATCAAAGCGGTCCCTACGGTGTATGTTATATTTAATTATTTTTAATGGGCTATCCTGCTCTAACCATGTTTCACTTAGGACTGCAATGTGAATCTTTTCCTGTGACAATAACTGTTCAAATACAACTAATTTGGGTCTGAGACTGACAATTCCACTGTATAATATTTATCTTAACGTGTTTTTTTGTACTATCCATTTAAATAATCCAGTAATAATTTTAGAATAGGCCAATTCGAAATATTATCTACAACAACTAAAATCAACCATTCCACACAACATTTTATAACATCTTTTGTCTTATCTTGCATAGAAGCACTTCTTAAAAAAATGATCTCCCTCAATCTATTCAATAATTCACTAAAGTTCACTTCCTTTTTTGGGGATGGTTTTTCTTCTATTGTTGGCGAATTCATGGAATTAACGTGACGCTCAGGGGACACCGTTTACTGGCGCCTTGCCGTCGTGTTTTCTTGATCCGGGGGTTATGTTTCGGTTCCGATTCGCTATGTACTGTTGCCTCAGTCTTAACCACCTGGGCAAACGTAACCGGGTCGTGTTCGCGGCCTTGGTTATATGAGGTAGACTAAGCCTGCGGAGTTTCCGCCTTGAAGATGGTTATTTTACTGTTTGAGGTGCTTGTCTCTGGCACCGGAGAGTTGGGTGTAACAAAAATTGTAAGCGCTTTTCTATATGTGCAGTTAAACTCTGCCATCAATTCCCTCAGTCTTTTCTCCCGTTGATATGCTGGGCAGGTCTTTGTCAAGGCCATGTGATTACTTGCACAATTGACACACTTGTAGGTACCTATATTACAATTCTCATGATTTTCACCGCACTTGGGACATACTATTTTATTATTTGGGCAGTTTTTAATTGTATGACCTAGTTTCCAACAACGCGAACATTGTGACACCGGAAACACATATGGATCCACTTTAATTCTCAAACCCTCAACATGGACATATGCTAGTAGAAACGATCCCTTGAAACATAGTTGTATGGACTCGCTAGGAACACAACCACTTCCTGATGCACTTCGTCTTTGCAGTCGCTTGATGGAAAGAAGTTCTGCGTTGTTGGGACATAAAATGTTCTTAAGGATTTCCTCATCACCTAGTTCCATATCAACATCCCTAATAATCCCATATGAAACGCTTTTCTCCATAGCTTTTTGAACTTTCCAACCTCTTTCAATCACAGATTTACATGTTTCAAACTTGGTTACACTCATCTCATTCGTAATATCTAAATGCACCTTGTACGGGTTTAAATATTTAACTCTAATTATGTCTAAAATTAGTTGTTCCTTCAATACCCTAGCTAAGCCAAATTGCTTAGGTAACCTCTCGTTACTTGAAATATATACTTCAATTTTATCACTCTCAACTTTAACAATCTTTTCTTTTCTCTTTACCAACATCCATTCATTTTTTTCTTCATCCCTGTTTCTTTCAGTATGACCTTTATTACAAACTCGCTATCCATCAGTACTTGAGATATTATTTCATCATCTTGCTGCTCCAATTCAGATTCAGATTTATTTAACTCCATATTAGGGCTGCTACTCGACGTCCGCAGTAAGTCAGCGCTAAATTCCTTACGCACATTATACTCGTATAATGTATGTAAGAAATTTAGCGCTGACTTACTGCGGACGTATATATATATATATATATATATATATATAGGTATATATAACTATATATTATTTATAATTATATATACCTATATCAATTATAGCAAATTAAGCTTGTAGTTCCTTGTATATCACGTAATTCCGCAAAGTAAAGCCTCCTATCCAACATTAGAAATAGTTCAGTCACATTTTTGCTATACTAATTATTGTTAATACTTCAATAAAACTTTTTTCACATAAATTCCTTGATTTTTAATAAATAAGTAAAATAAATTCCTTATTTTATTAATTAATAGTCCCCTATAATACAATGTCCATTATAATACATTGAAACAGAGAAATAGAAACAGAAACTTTTTTAGTCAATATAGATTATAAATAATAATAGTATAAGTTTAGGTAATTAAGTTTTATTTATGATAAAGTAAAAAGATCTCATTATAAACTGTGGTGTCTGTAATTTATATTGTGTATGTTAGAAAATTTTTTAGTCAATATAGATTATAAATAATAATAGTATAAGTTTAGATAATTAAGTTTTATTTATGATAAAGTAAAAAGATCTCATTATAAACTGTTGTGTCTGTAATTTATATTGTGTATGTTAATATTTAATTATCGGTGATTTTTTTTGTGTATTTTATTTTATTTTGTAAGTTTAGTGTAGATATAAGCGATTTGGTTGTAAATACTGTAAACTTATATTTTATCAATAAATGAATTAATAAATAATACTTATTGAGAGTCACTCTTTTTTTAATTACCACTGGTTCGAAAAAAACCCTCTGTCCTGGAAAGAACCAACAAGAAACCCAGCGAGACTTTTTTTTAAAATAACAGCTTACAATCATTATAATACATTCTCCAACACTCCAATAAATATACTTACTTACTTCAGCGATATAAAGGAAAGTCAGAGTAACTAATAAGTATTTATTTAAAAAGAGAAAAATAAATCTAAAATATTAACTTTCTAAACACTTTAGAATAGTACCTACCAATTTGGTTGTACACAAATCTCTAAACTAAAATAACTTGACAAAGTAGTCAGGTCCAATAAAAATTGGCCACCTCCAATAATAGCCGTTCTTACAAGGTTACCTCGATTTTCGAGTAACTTATTGTCGTAGTTACCGTGTCCGTGTTTTACTTAGTTACATATTGATTATTCTTATGAGACTAAGTGTTATTATAATTTGAAAATGAGAAAGTCTTCTTCATCACTAAACTCAAGATTTAGTGCAATGATATTGTTCTTTAAAATATTGAAAATTAGGTGCAATTAATAAGGCTATTTTGATTTTTTTACGATAATTTAGGGAGTATTCCTGCAGGTTCTAGGGTAAAACCAAAATCATAAGTGGAAACACTGGTTCCGTGGTAGTTTATGAGTATTTAAGAGATGGCGCTGATTTTATTCTATGCTTAAACCGTGAAAAATTTTTGTTCGCACGACCATATTTTGCAACTTATATCGAAGGATCAAATGTAAGATTGTTGCCGAACAACACATTTCCTTTATTCGACATTATTTAATGGTAACTATTTAACTTTATTGCACTCAATAATACGTGAATAAGGTCCTCGTCGCCAAATATTGTGTATTTATGGGGATGTCACCACTAAAATACAAATTAAATTCATACCTTTTATTGATTGACAACACACTGTCAAATCTTAGTTTTTTCATAAGCCTACAATATGGTTTACATACTCTACACCCTGAGATGAGAGGCCGCCAAAGTGTCTACGCAAGTAGCATCCCACATCAGGGCTATATCTTTCTCCCAAGGGACCGATGTCATACCGTCGGGTTTCCTGCCATCGTCTCTAAATATTATACAAGTCTCTAAAACCGAGGGAACATTTATAGAGATAAGAGCTCTTCAGGTGACATCGTTCAAAGAACCGTGCCGTGAAAACCTTAAAAAATTGGTTGATTATTATTTTTCCTTATTATTTTTCAGCATCGCACCTTTCAACAGTAACGGGGAATTTATATTTCATATCCGGTGGTATAATGTAAAATTAAGAAAATTAACCTTCTTTAACACACTGTTATTAGCTGGACATATTTAGTTCTACTCTTCGAGGAGTTCCAGTAGGAATCAGCGAAGTACACCTTCAGGTCATTCTATCAAGCCCCGGGGGTAAGATCTCATCATAACTAACATAACGAGCACAATCTCGGCACACCTCGTTCTACTGGTCGAGGAGTTCCAGTAGCAGATACCGAAGTACACCTTCATATCACACCTTAAAGTCCAAGACGTATCATCATCATCATCATCATTACAACCCTTCACAAGTCCACTGCTGAACATAGGCCTCCCCCAAGGAATGCCACAAAGCACGGTCTTAAGCCGCCTGCATCCATCGACTTCCTGCATGTCTTACCAGGTCGTCACTCCATCTAGTGGGGGGATGCCCTATACTTCGCCTACGGGTACGAGGCTGCCACTCGAGAACCTTTTTTCCCCATCGGTTGTCGGTTCTTCGAGCTATATGGCCGGCCCAATGCCACTTCAGCTTACCAATCCGTTGAGCTATGTCGGTCACTCTAGTTCTACTGCGGATATCCTCATTTCTAAGTTTATCACGCAGAAAAACCCCGAACATAGCCCTCTCTATAGCTCGCTGAGCGACCTTGCACGTCCTCATACGGCCAGCAGTGAAGGACCACGTCTCAGATCCATAAGCCATCACTGGCAACACGCACTGGTTGTACTATCTCGAATTCAGGTTTTGAGGTATACCTGACGAGAAGATGTGTCGTAATTTCCCGAACGCTGCCCAGCCGAGTTGAATCCGTCGATTGACCTCTAGGTACAAGTTGGACTTATCTAGTTGGACTATTTGTCCCAGGTAAACATACTCGTCAACAACTTCGAGCTTAGTGCTCCCAACAACTACCGGCATAGGTGTGACATAGACATTAAACATGATCTTTGTTTTGTCCATGTTCATCTGAAGATGTTGAGAGATGTTGGGAGACACTATTGAGGTATTTGAGCATAGTGCTTAGGTCCTCCAGCGATTCTGCCATAAGGACTATATCGTCGGCAAAGCGAAGGTGAGTGATGTACTCGCCATTGATGTTGATACCCTATCCTTTCCAGTCCAGTAGCTTGAAAAGTAGTCTTCCAATGCAACCGTGGAGAGTTTCGGGAATATAACCTCAACCAGTCTTACACCTCTATGCAGTATGCTGTACTCGGATAGCCATCGTAGCCCTACTGTACAAACACTTCAGCACTTCGATATACCGACAGTCAACTTGGCACCGCTGAAGGGACTGTAGCACCGCCCAAATTTCGACGGATTCAAAGCCTTTCTCATAGTCCACATACGCAAGGCAAAGTGGAAGATTGTACTCTTCGGTCTTGTGTACAATTTGCCGAAGGGTATGTATGTGGTCTATGGTACTGAAGCCTTTCCGGAAACCGGCTTGTTCGGGAGGCTGGATGTCGTCAAGTCTGCGTGCGAGAAGATTCGTAATAACTCTCGAAAACAGCACGTAGACGCGGCTCAGAAGCGAAATCGGTCTGTATTTCTTCAAGCGAGCGTTTTCGCCTTTCTTGAAGAACAAGACCACCGCACTTCTCTTCCACGCCTCCGGAGTAGTCCCACCATAGAGGACGGAATTAAAGAACTTCTGAAGGACTTCAACTACCGGTTTTCCCACCCGATTTCAGAAACTCCGCTGTAATTCCATCCTCGACTGGTGCCTTGCCGTTTTTAAGGTGCTGGAGAGCCATTCTAATCTAGCTCACACTGCCGTCCGGGATATCATCGGAATAGTGTCGAATAAGACTTGCTCTTGCATCGTTACTCACACTTGCGTGTGGCACCAACGATGATGTGTACAGCTGCTCATAGAACCTCTCAATCTCACTCCCAATCTTTATAACGTTGTTAACGAGAGACTTGTGTCCGACACCTCCTTGGGACAGATTGTCGCCCTCCTGGTGGTAGAACAAGTAGCTGGAATCGAGTATTACCGTGTCCTCCCCCTCTCTTCGCACCTCGGATAATCCTATAATATGCCAGCGTAACTTGTCTATCTCTTCTTCCAGCTCCAGGATCTTCTCGTCAGTCCTCAGGGTGCGTGCGTTGTATGTTACCAGGTCGAGTCGTCTTGGATGGCAACCGAATCTCCACCGGAGATTCTTAGCACACCCTGCCCCGCCTTTACAATGGTCACCACCGTAGCCAGGAATTGCGGAGCCGCCGGGGACTGGGGGCCGTCTCTTCGTAACTTTCATTTCATGGGGGATATTTGCCATAGTTTCCACGCTTGGCGAGCGTGTTGGCAACCGCAGTTTTATTTATTGTAATCTTGCTGTTATCAAGAAGATGCTCGGGAAGATATGGGGTGGTGGATATTCTTAACCGCCACTACACGACTGTTGATAGATAGTTTCTGCATGTTTTTTATACTTAGAATAAGGATGACAAATTAGCACACACTCTATCTGATGTTATGTCCATGTTGTGGCCCGTAGACAGCTACATCCATATTCGATGAGGAGTCAAAATGTAGATGCGTTGTCACCCCTGAAGGCTAGGATGGAATGCCTCGTTACCAGTAAAAAGGGTCTTCGATTCCACTCTATTCCCAAACTCTCATAATCCGATGGGACTATGAGTGTTTGGGAGTATATGTAGGCCTATGTTCAGCAGTGGACTTTTGATAGGCTGTAACGGTAACGGTAACATCAATAAACATAATGCGTATACTTTAAAAGGTATGAGCCGCGTATGTTGATTGTCTAACCGAACTCATCAATCAATTTTGTTATATCTGTGTTGTAATCGATATAATGGCATCTGTTCCAAAAATAATTGGAATAAGTCATTTTATCATAAAAAAAATTATGAGTGATCGCGGCCACGAGTCGAGAGGGAGATATAAAACAAATGCTCGGGGTCGAATAGTAGTGCCAAATTTTTGAAGGCAAGGATAAATTGTTACTTTTAGAAATAATGAAGCTTTAAGTAGATCGAGATATTTTAAATTATATAATATTTTAATGCCTTTTGTTTTCCTTTATTGATTGTATATTTTGTTATTTTTTTTTTCTTGGTGCACAATTTATTGTATTGTGTTGAATCGTAATGTAATTTTTAGAGTATTGTATTGCACGCCTCATGACGCGAAGCGTTATAGGTGTGCTTTTCGGTCGGATTTTAAACTTTTATAAGTTTTATTGCTATTAAAAATTTAAAGGCGCTGTCATATTTTTAAGCATTTGATAGACAAAGGACAAATGTACCATACAGCCTATATTGATTTTATACTTTGTGTAATCGATTTATTTTGGTAAACATTATAAGTTTTTTTCCCTGTAGTTGTTACCTTTTGAAATAATAGAGCACTAAATTTAATACACGTAAATAATACATTTTAAAAGTCAGGAATACAATTTTTTTTAATCCAAATTAATGAAACGCTCATGGAGAGTGCACTTGCATTTTTCAAACTATTTTTATATTACAATTACATTGTACATATTATATTGTATTTTAGGGATTCCTTGCTGAGTTAGTCTGGGTAGGTATTAGCATCTTACCTGTTTCTTCCACCAATGACTCAAATACTATGTATAATAAATATAATTTTTTATAACAACAACAAAGAACTTCCACATGTAAGTTCGTTTGTTATTGCTTCTGCAGCCCAAGGACACCTGCAACCAACTTTAACAAAGAAGAATACAATATTTTACTTGTCACCTCTGAGCTTTGCGGGCTAAAATAGCAAGGCAAAAGCAAAGGCATTTCGGCTATCAGTCCTTGGAAATCCTTGGAAGGAATCTGTGTTTTTTAGCGAGGATTTGTGGTCTATCAAATCTGATGCAGTGACGGGGGCGCTCCTGTACGTATTTTCAGACTGCAGACTTCTCGGAGCGTCGATTCTTCACATCAGTCATTTCAACGCGGGTTTTTATTGGTCTTTTAGTTTGTCCTATGTAAGAGTGAACACATTCACAATCAAGCTTGTACACGTTCTGCATCTTTCAGAGGGATATTACACTTGACTGATAGTAAAATCTGACTAATCCTTTTCGGTGTCTTGAAGTTTGTTTTAATAGAAGCACGCTTCAAGATGTAGCCAATCTTGTCAGCGAAACCTCTTACATATGGCTGTACAGCAGGCACATGCTCGACTGTGGCTGGCTTCACTCGTTCACCGTGACGTAGGCGTGGGACCCGAAGTTTATTGTCGTGCAAAACTTGCTTGACGTGGTGGAGCTCGGCGGCCAGGTGTTTACTGCCACAGATCCCTCGTGCTCTCTGAAACAAAGATTTACCCACGGTAGCTAACTGTGAAGGATGGTGATGAGAGTCACCGTTTAAATATCTATCTGTATGGGTCTTTTTTCTATACACAGTGTGGCTCAAGGTGTTATCAGGATTCCGAATTACTAACACATCTAGAAATACTAAAGAGTTATTTGCCTTTAACTCCATTGTGAACAGAATTTTAGATAATATGGTCTAAAAATGTAGTTACTTAATCTAAAGTTAGAATTGTGAAAGTGTCGTCTACGTACCGCTTGTTGAATCTTGGCTTTAAAGAAAGAAGTAAGCAGAGCTTTCTCCTCAACGTCTACCATGAATATATCTGCGACAATGGGAAATCCAGGTGAGCCCATTGCTACACCATATACTTGCTTGTAGAACTTTTCCTTCCACAATAGGTAGCCATGTAAGGCAGTGTCTGAGTAATTTTGCATATTCTACGGGCATGTTGTTTTCTTCCAGCCTTCTAGTTACAGTTAATATGCAGTCTTCAACAGGTAAGCATTTGAAAAGTAACTGCACATCAAAACTGACCATAGTTTCATTGTCTGCCAGATGTAGGTCTTTAACCCTTATGTGAGTGACGAGGTACCCGGGTGCCTTTGGCATTTTCAAATTCTAAAAAAAGTATGTTTTACGCCCTATATGTAGCTGTGACTTCCTGAGAGCTCTTAACTATTTATAAATTACATATTTTTTAATGTTTAGACCAAGTCTACTATTTACAATGTTTTGTGGAAACCAAAACATATTTTGAACTCACATCGAGTAACGAGGTACCCAAACTCTTTGTGTTTTGTGACTATGAGGAAAGTATTTTAATTTCGTACAAAAATTAAATAATAAACATTTGTCGAAGTATTTTATTTCTATAAAATTACAAATTCTTTGTTCATACAGTATTAATTACAGCCTCGAAGCAGATGTTACATGTTGGACGAGTTACTGCATGTTCATCACAAACTGGTTTTCTGCAGTTAGTGCAAGCTTTTCGAGTTTTTCTTTGCTTGCGTTTGAGTTCTCTGCATAGGTAACAACTTCCGACGACTGCAACACGCCCTGTAGAATCTCGTCTAGTTTGACTTATAGAAGTTGCAGAGCCAAAAGAAATTGACGGCCTAAGTTCTCGGCCAAGCACGTCCTGCATTGCAGATCTCACATGTAATTTTGATGTCACAATGCAATTTTTTGATCTCTCTTCTATATTTTACCACACAGTTGTAGACTCAATGATTTCAAAACTTTCTACGTCTGTCACTGAGACCAATTGTGGGTTATGTTCCATGTAAATAATATATGCTGCCAAAGCTGCAATGTCAATGATATTGTAAAAAGTGCTAAAGGCCACCGATTTGTTCTGCGTTTTACGGTATATTCTGCTAACAGCTTATCTATGTTGTCCACTCCACTTTTAGTTTTATTATAATATAAAATTATTTCTGGCTTGGCAGTTTCCTTATTATTTTCAATAATTGGTGACATGTGCATTGATGACAACATTATTACTGCTTTATTCTTTTAGGTACGTAAGAGCACACAGTTGCTTCTTTGCTAAATGCGAAATTAGAAGAATAAACAGCCCTCTCCTTGTGTGCTTGCATATTTGCAGGAAGAAACTGTTTATTTTTCTTACCGTTCCAACTAGTGTCATATTCCACGAATTCAAGGAATGAGCCAGTTGAAGCGATGTAAAATTATCCGTAGTTACATTCAGCCCTGAATTTTATATTTAGCCACGAGATCTATTACAGTGCATTCTCCTACATTTGTTTGACGTATGCCAACACTTGACTAATAATATTTCTGCTACTAGTTTGTGTTCTGGGAAGTGGTTCAGACTGCCATCGCATTCCATCTTTTGCGATAAGAATATTTTCAAGCGATTCCTTCAAAACTCGCATCGGAATCATAAGAATCAATCTCATTTTCGACTTCAGCTTCTGGCTCAACATCCGAAATTTCAAATCTACCTCTTCAACTAAAGGAATATAATCATGTTCATTATCAGAAGCAACAAACTCACCTTCGTCACTAGAAGATTCTGCTAATATCTCTAGCAATTCTGTTGAATTATATCTTCGAACACGTGATCTTTGTTGAGAAGTACTGCTCCAATATTCATAATGAAATAATTATAAACTCACAAAATACAAATATGCTCGTACAATAGAAACAAACGTATACAGTCAAATGTCAAGCACGATGCACTGAATGGATTCAGTGTTTTGCGCGCTGATAACCATGTACCGCACTTCACCTCTCCTTCCTTTTATCGCCACAGGTTGTCAACTGTTTAGCTTAGCTAAAGTAATAATATTCAAAGTATGTGTAACAAAAAAAGTAGATCTTGATTGTTTACATTACGTATACACTGTATGTAGGTACCCGGGTACCTCGTCACTCTGTTAAAGGTGTTTTATTTGTCACTCACATAAGGGTTAAACTCGCTGACAAAATGTTAGGAATGCTTTGTGTGTGCTCTTGTATGTCCCAGTGTTTGCAGTACACTTCCGTGACCCCACCTGCGTCGACCGCCCCATGGCAGACTTCCTCGGCAGAGGACAGCACCCCCTTCTCCATTTTAGCACCAAGAGACGCGCCTTTCTCTAGCTCCATCTGCGCACCGAACACCCCCCCGAGTCCGATACGTAGTCGCCATGAGGCCAGAAAAAAAGGGAAAATTACACATAACAAATTATTATGGTCGAGTGAAGTTCATTAATGATTGCGGTTTCTTATTATTGATGAGTGTGACAGTTCGTTCAGTGAAGTTGGTACATCGAAAATAAACAAAAAATCAACAAATGTCAAACATAAAGAGCATATTCAAAAAAATTCTGAACTAATTTCATCGTTTTCGTGTAGTCCTTTTAACAGGAACACTTATAAAATTGGTTGATTATATGACCTTATTACTTTTTCTGCATCTCACCCTTGATAACAGTAACGGGGAATTAATATTTCATACTCGTTGTTATAATGTAAAATTAAGAAAATTAACCTTAACACGCTGTTGTTAGCTGGACCTGTTTGTATGTTTGTATTTTTTTAAAGAATAATGGTGACAAGAGAGCACACAGTCTGCCTGATGGGAAGTTGAAGACCACAGTGTCTATAGACATTTATATCTAGTCTCGTTTATTGTGTGTTTTTCTCGTGTAATTTTCTCATGAATGTCGTAAAACAGGCGATAGAAAAAAATGAAACAGGTAATGGGCAACATCATCCTGATAACAGCACAAAATAATATAAAACAGCGGAAGCCAACCCGCCTGCCAAGCGTGGCGACACTAGAAAATATGACCTCCTACGAGGCAATATTTAATTAATTTCTCCCCCACTCGCACCTCTGAATTACTATATTTTTCATTTACGTTTTAAGTAAGGTAAGTCCGTGAAGTCAATGTTGGGCTCTATTAGGCTCTATTTAAAAAACAGAGCTGCTGTTATTTTGTAGAGGAGCAGTAGTAGTGAACCATTACCATTAAAGCTTATCAAAAATCCACTGCTGAACCATGCTTGCCATAATTGACGGGCTGGTTGGCAACAGCATTTTTTTATTCAGCTGTTATCAGAAAGATGCTGCTGCCAATCTCCTGGTTCAGTTTCCTTCTGTTGCTTCTCGTAACACTCATTGGGTGAAATGGGTAATGTATAATATTCTTACACCGCCACTACACGAGTTAAAGCTGCAGTTAGCTCAAATAGGAACCTAATTTGACTTCAAACAAATTCTTGTTTTTTTTTTAATAATATAATTTACATTATATTTTCTTTTGTTTTTGTGTTGTCAAATAATGTTCTTTCTTGTATGAATAAAATAGTTCAATTGATCCACTTTTATATATACATATTATATCACTAGCTGGATTTTGGAAATATCATTTTAAATTTGAAAGAGTTATATGGTTTAATTAGGAGCGATAATACATTCATTGAAATTGAATAATATATGACTTACAAATAAATTTTTCGGTACGATACGCGCGTCACCTACTGTGTACTATGCCTATAACTTTCGCGCAAGTGCAAGCAATAAGTTTACAAAGTTTTAGCGCAATGGGATGAACGGCATGGCCGCGCATAAAACACGAACAAACAAAAATTAATTTTTATATATTAGATATTCAGTCGGGTAATCAGCCTCAATCAAACTATTAAATAAAATAAAATATTATTAATATAATTATTAAGTGTGTGAAGTTTTAAGGTGAAATGCAACGTTTTCAGTGCAATTAACAATGCCAGCGAAATTTATGTATCGAAATAGTGATAATAGTTTCACTAATGGGTTATCGTCGCCGCACGTGGGGTTAATGTGTACCGGCTGGCTACAATTTTGTTTGCTACTAATTATTGTGGTTTTATATGAATAGATCTAAATTCTTTACTATTACATTTATATAAATATATAATACAACAGAAAATCTGTGATAACAGTTAAAATTATTAAGAAATGTATACTTACCATCGTTATCATTATCATTATCTACACCACCATCACCATCATCACCATCGTCATCATCATCGTTACAGATCATCACAAGCCTACTGCTGAACAATAGCCTCCTTGATAAATTTCTAACAAAGCATGGTCTTGAGACACCTACATCCAACGACATAATAAATAGGGATAGGGTCACTTCACACTACTTTTAAAACCATTCTCCTAATACTCGAATCCTCATTACCACCATAATCAGAAGACTTTGGATACGAAGATTTCTTACATCCTATACTGTATAAGTGAGAAATTCTTGTAGATATATTATCTACTATACTATACTACTATATATAAAAATCAATTGCTCTCCGTTAATGATTTCTTATATTTACGCGAACACTACACATAAAATTAAATTTAAGTTTTTAATAAGCGTTTAATTACAAACTTAAATTAAACGCAATAGAATCCGCAAAAGATTTATTTCATTTAATGCTCTCCGTTAGTTTCGCAAAAACTCGAATACGGTCCTGCCGGACCGATTTCGATGAAATTTTTTGTGTATGTTTGAGTGACACCCTGGATGGTTTAAACATATTTCAATTGATCCTGGTAGGTGGCATTGTTGTCGAGATTCAGAAATCACCCAAAGCCGGGGCGGATCGCTAGTACCGTACATAATATTTTATATAATTGGTTTCTCGGAAACGACCCCAACGATTTCGATGAAATTTTATATTTAGAATGCATGAATGAATGTTTTACTTTTAGATTTTATCTAGATATGTGTCTTCTCATTGAATATTATATTTATTCTAACGTCAAGCAAATCTTGGTCGCCCAGATACTTTTTTGTTCTTTCACTATTTAAAAAAAAACAAACGTTACCCTTACACTAGGATTTTCTCCTGTATCGAGGAGGCATACATAAATTGCACAAGGACAAACATCCAGGTAAAGAATATTTATTTGTAGGCGATACAAATACTTGTTCTGTGTGGGATTCGATCCTGCGGCCCTCAGCGCAGCAACTCGATGCTAAGCCGCTGCATACACACATAAAAATAAAATAGAATAAAAATTGTATTTTATTTATTTCAGATAATTTAAAAATCCAAGGGTTAGTAAACCATGGTTTGCTTAGGTCTAGGGAAAAAAGTAATACCCTCTGCCGAGACAGACCATCAAGGGGGTGGATAGGGCCCAGTGATCAGTCTCTGCACAAGACATTACATCCAGGCAAAGAATATTTACATAGGTACTGTAATATATTTTGAGTCATTTTAATAAAACAATTATACTCCTGAAAATAAATACCTAAGGTGAAATATGACATCTGTACGTAAAGGGAAACAGAGGCGTTTTAACACTTCTGTTCCTTAGTCACTTCTCCCCCCCCCCTTCGCTGAACATAAAATTAAGATTATTTGGGGGTCGAAGCTGCTCGCGTCCGTAGGAATTACTTGAATCCTGGCTCCCTACACTTATCCCCTGGGTAATACTAAACGATCAGCACTACATACCGGTGGTAAGTTGGTCCTCTACTAGTGAGAAGCACGGCCGAGGGTTATTTACTACCCACCTGGCAAAGACATACCGCCAAATGACGCAAGTCGTGTTCCGGTATGATCTTAGGTGAAACTCATTTCTTTAGGAAAATGGGTCTGGACAGTTGCATTGCGTAGAAGAACTGGTTGCGACTGGTTTGAAGGTAAGCGGGATCCGAAGCACGGTTGCATCGCTGGCCGACCGTAGATAGTTGGGGGCCCAATGAGCCAGCCATTCATGAAAGGGTTCGGGCGTCCCTATGATCTCCATGCTAAGTACCATATATGCTGTAACTCTATTTGCGTCCCTAGGTTAAGTGACGCTTCTTCCAACTGCTATTCTCTCAACCTATTTACTCCACCAATTATGAATAAAAGGAAAAAGAAGAGTAAATCTGTACAGCGGTTGCACTCCCTCTCCATCAAAGTACACCTCACAAACATTCGAGGCCTGCACTGATTTTTTTTTTATAGAATAAGGGTGACAAACGAGCACACAGTCCACCTGATGGTAAGTGGTTGCTGTGGCCCATAGAAATTTACATCTATCTTCGTTTGCGAATTTAACTGCAAGTGCGTTGTCAGCCGTGAGAACTAAGATAGAATGCCTCTTTTCCAGTAAAAAGGGTCTCCGGTTCTCTACCCTCACCATACGAAACACAGCAGCATTAAGCTGCTATTTTACGCTGGTATTCTGTGAGAGCGTGGTCCTTCCCCGGTCGAGCCGACCCATTCGTGCTACAACTATACTATTAATATAGCTGCAGCATGGCTCTACCATGTAAAAAACCACCTTGTAGTTGTTGTTACCTCAATGCAGTCCATTACCACCTTGAGACTGACAAGCCACACTTATTCTTCTTGACTGAGACGCAGCTCAGATGTCCTCTAGATGCGGCGTACTTTGGTTACCCTGGGTACACATAGGAGCATAATTTCGCAATGATATCTGCTGTAAGCGCCTTTGCTACCTTAAGAACCCCACTTTCTCCACGATCTGGGTTTTGATAGACACAGGAATGAATAAAATTATTTATTATTGTGTCTACCAATCGTGCAGCGGTGACCAGGAGACAACTAGGCTATTTGAACACCTCAGTGAAGCCTCCCAGGTTCCCATACCAGAAGACCGACCACGCTGGGAGAGAGGCGTGGAATTTTGCCTTGTCGCTGGGGCTCTCCCAGCTGGTACAACAAGCAACTAGGGTACCTGATGTGGATAGGCACACAGCCAACTGCCTCGACCTTCTGCTGACGACCGATCCAGACAGGTACGATGTTCAGGTTACCTCACTCTTGGGAACTTCTGACCACTGTCTAGCAAAATCTGTGTCGTTATATTCCCCACCTAACTACGATTTCCAAGGAGTGCAGCGAGTGTGGCGATACAAATCAGCAGATTGGGATGAGATGTGGCATTTCTTTGCATCTTATCCTTGGGGGCAGGTCTGCTTCTCGTCTGAAGATCCGTCAAGCTGTGCGGATGCCATAACCGACGTGATACGACAAGCGATGGAGTATTTCATCCCCTTTGCTGACGTGCCCATTGGTGGTAAAGCCTGCCCATGGTTCAGCTCTGAGTGCGCTTGTGCTGAAAAGCACAAGCATATGACGTACTTAGCTTTTTGGTCTCTCACCAAATCGGTCGAGACAAATCTCTACCGGTCTACACTGTCTCCGCTGGTAAAACCAGATGGCTCACTGGCGCATGCGGCTAAGGAGAAAGCGGACTTAGTTGCTTTTCTTTTTGCTTGCAAATCGCGTCCGGACAGTAGCAACAGCGTACCACCTCAATTACCTCGCTGCGGTAACTCATCCGTATCACCAATAAGGAGGTTCTTAAAACCTTGCGAAGTCTAGAACAAAACGAAGTGGACCTAATGGTATACCAGCTATAGTTCTAAACGTCTGTGCACCTGAGTTGTCTCCTATGTTGACATGCTAATTCCGCCTCTCTTTCAGGACTGAAATAGTGTCCAAATCTTGGAAGCTAGCCAATGTGCAGCCTGCGCCTAAAAAAGGCAGCTTTACCGACCCTGCCAACTATCGGCCAATCTCAATTACCTCCATACTTTGCAAGATTATGGAGCGTATATTGATTGAACGCCCACCTCACGGCAGTACGAGTTTCACCGAAATCGACCAACTAGGGACCTTTTAGCGTATGCCACTTACATATGGAGCGAAGCCCTCGAGAATGGTGGGGAAGCACATGCTGTTTCCCTTGATGTCTGGAAGGCCTTTGACAGTGCTTGGCACGCTAGCCTATTGGGCAAACTTTCAGCGTATGGCCTGATTGACTGAGTGAAGGACTTTCTGAGTGAACGATCTCTCAGAGTCATCATCGATGGCTGCTGTTTAGTCCTATCGCGACAAACGCCAGAGTTCCTCAGGGGTCCGTTCTCTCCGCAACTATCTTCCTAATGCATATTAATGATCTGCTCATTTCCGGTATCACAATAAATATCAATCATTACAATAAATATACATAGTGAGTATATGAGGTTTTTAACACTTAAGAATATTTTTTTAATAAATCCGCAGTAGAATTAAAGTACCTAACTAGGATATCCCAACAAATCAGTAGGTAGTGTAGTCGTAAAGTAGCAATGGACTGACCATATTTTATTCGGAACACCAACAGCTTTTATTTCACTTCTTACAAAATTTTTAATCTACATTGGTATTAAATGGTGTTCGCGTATGAAAATTAAAATGTATCAAATTATAAATGCGCTCTTGAAATAATTTTCTTATTCGCTAAAACATTTTAACGAACATTCTACCTTCATCAATTAAGGCAATCAAGATTTGAATCGCCATGTTCAAGTTTATGCACTTCGAACACTACCGGCGCTTCAAAGTTTCTGACTATATTAATTTCTACAACGCGCTATCGTCCGGTCTAGGTTAAAGTTGACTTAGTGAACTTTTGTTATATGTTCCTGTAAACTGTTCACCACTATATACTCGTACACTTCGTAATGAGTCGAATGTATTAATTTGTACTAAAAATAAAATGTATACATATCAATATCAATGTCGCTCGCTTGTTTACTTACCGTTATGGCTGTGGTTGTGACACAGACTATCAAAAGTCCAGTGCTGAACAAAAGCCTCACCCATAGATTGCTTCATAGGGGGGATATTTTCCATTCTTGACAGGCGAGTAGACATTGGCAGTTATTTTTTATTTTTTTAGCTGTTGTTAGGAAGACGCTTCTCCCCGTCTCCTGAATTGTCTCTTATTGTCTCTTACGAGACCCACGGCAAGATTTCAGGTATATTCTTACACCGCTACTACACGGTCACTTGTATCACAATGTATCACGGAGGCTTGTTTACTTTTTATATATAAGCTGTAGTGACAACCGAACTTACAGTCCACCTGATCAAAGTGGCTTCAACAGTCCATAGTCACCTACAGCTAACTTCTAATGGAGAAGGCTGCACTTTCATTGTCGTCTTTGAATACTAAGATCGAATGTCTAACAGCCTGTAATTATATTAGATCACCATACCCTTCAGACCGGATCACAGTAGTGTTACTATTTGGTGGTAGAAATAAGTGAGCGAGTGGTACTATTGAACCAGACGGTCCAACAACCTAGTATTATTTTTTGTAGAACAAGAGTGACAAGCGAGCACACATTCCACTTGACGTTAAGTGGATGCTGCGGCACATATACATCCACATCTATCCCCGATTAAGAATCAAAATGCAAATGCGTTGTCACTTTTGAAGATTAAGATGCAATGTCTCGTTACCAGTAAAAAGGGTCTCCGGTTCTCTACACTTACCATACGAAATACAGCAGCATTAAGCTGGTCCGTGGTCCTACCCTGTCGAGCCGACCCATTCGTGCTGCAGCCATAATATAATATCAGCATGGCTGTATTGTTGTAGTGTGTAGTAGATTGAATTTCATTCATTTATATTGCTGAATGCTGAAAATGAAAACCGTAATCATATACTTCTGAACTTAAGCCGCCCATAGATGGCTTCATAGAGGGATATTTGCTATAGTTGCCCCGTTGGGCCGGTGGGTTGGTAGTTATTTTAATTATAATTATTATTGAATTATTACATTGAAGATGCTGCTGCTCATCTCTGTTTCCCTCCCTTAACGACACCCACTGGATGATATGGGGTAGTTAGTACTCTGACGTCGGCGCTACACGTCAAAATGTAACAATAAATAATTGTATTAATTTATTCATTTAAAATCATTAATGCCATTGAATAAAACTATTTTTACGGATTTTATCGCGTTTAATTTTACTATTTTGATTCCCGACGTTTCGGGTGCTTTACAGCACCCATGGTTACGGGGGACTGAGGTGTTTGACGTCCCAATGTCATAGTTAGCCCGCTACCTTCAGTTTTTGAATATTAATTTTTGGTCCGATCCACGCAGAATGAGCTTACAGTATCTTAAAGTCTTGCAGTGGTATGTTGGGTTTGGATTTAATTTTGTTAATTATAGGATCCCAAGCAGATGGCAGCACCCATCCATCTTCTCTATTGAAATGTACACTATGCCTGCGCACACACTTGTACAATATAATCCTATATTGTGCAGATGGTCTCCTTTAATGACTCTAATGACTCTAATGACTAACCGCCGGCTTTGAAATTCGTTCTGGACGGCCTATAAATTTTAAATTAAGGGCTAATAAAGTTAATTTGATTTCATGTGACATTTAACGTAATAGCGTATTAAACGTAATAGTGCCATGCTGCAGCTGTATTGTGGCTGCAGTACGAATGGGTCCGCTTGACCAGACCATGCTCCTACAGAACACTAGTGTAAAGCCACAACCCATTACTGTCGTATTTTGTATGGTGAGTGTAGAGAATCGGATACCCTTTTTACTGGTAACGAGACATTCCGTCTTAGATTTTAGGAGTGACAACGAAATTGTATTTTGATTTTTAATCAAGGATAGATTTAGATGTCTATGGGCCATAATATCCACTTACCATCAGGGCTGTGTGCACGCTTGTTAGCCTTATTCTATAAAAGAATAAGTCTAAGGACTTAGCATTTGTAATTTTTGTATTGATAGTACTTGAATTGAAATACGATTAGTGTCTTACACGAGAATTTATTTCATTACTCTAAAAACTTTCTGCAGTTCTAAACAATTTATCGGACTCCAATTGTACGTAGTTAAAATCCCACCGTAAAATTTAAACGTGGCAGAGCCATGCTGCGGCTATATTACTGGTATAATTTTAGCAAGAATGGGTCGGCTCGACTGGGGAAAGACCACGCTCTCACAGAATACCAGCATAAAATAGCAGCTTAACGCTTCTGTGTATCGTATGTTTAGTGTAGAGAACCGGAGACCCTTTTTACTGGAAACGAGGCATTCCATCTTAGCTATCACGGGTGACAACGCATTTGCATTTTGATTCGTAATCGAGGATAGATGTAGATGTCTATGGGCCGCAACAACTGTGTGCTCGCTTGTCACCCTTATCCAAAAAAAAACAATTATACCGTGTATACCTCCAAGTGCCGAGTACAGGCCTCTACTACAAATAAATGTTGAAATAAGGTAAGATTTTTGTGTTTCTAATATTATAATTCCTTGGAGGATTTCCTTCCATGAAATTGTTAAGTTAGTGTTTTTATACCATTACATTAAACTTCTATTGAGCGTTGGTAGACTTTATTTTCTCTCGAAATTTCCATAATCAAATGCAGTTTTCATCGTGATACTTTCATGATGTGGAAAAACAAAGAAAGTAACTTTATTGATTGTTACAAAACCATACGCAGACATAACCTAAATATACAGAAAATTAATGAAAAATATGTATAGAAATAATTTATTGGATTGATTCAGCATTATGCTGCAGTAAAAACAGCAAAACAAATTGCAATTAACAATTAAAAGGTTTAATTATCGTGGATATTTAAATACATTATAATGACAAGAAAGCTAGACCGTGTAGTGTCGGTGTAAGAATATTCCATTTACTATAATATATAATATCCCTTTCAATATCGACCAGTGGAAGTCATAAGAGTCAATATAGGGAAACAAACCAGGGGATGAGCTCCAGCGTCTTTTAATAACAACTAAAAAATTAAAAACTTCGATTGGTAACCTGTCTGTCAAGCGTGACTACTATAAGGCAATCGATGGGGGAGGCCTTTGTTGAGCAGTGGATTTTGGATAGGCTGTTAGGACAAAAGACTTATTGTCCGGTTTACGAAGTAGGTACCTGGAAGACCAAGATTAGCTGGGAATAAACCTATCTTGATAAACTTAGAGAGTAAAACATTGTCTAAATACAAAATTTCATCAAAGTCTTTAGATCAGTTTCCAAGAAACCAATTACATATATACATAATATTATATACAAGAATTCCTCACAGTATTGGATCAGTGCTTTAAGAGAGTACATTAGTAGCACTCGTGAACGAGTGCTTCTAATGTACGATTGTACGCACGATTCCCGCTTTTCTTCTAAAATCAAAAAGAATTGCTTTTTATACTCGTATTTGTTACAAGCACTCGCATTTAAGTACAACTAATGTACTTTAAGATAATGTAAACCGGCCATAAGAATTCACCCGATAGTAAGTGGCTAGGCACTTACCTTAAATTTTCTGTATTAACCGACTTCAATAAAATATTATAAAAAGGTTTTATTTTCGGCGTAGGATGTTTTTTTTTTAATATTGTTTGATCGTGTTTAAATTGATTTTTCGGAAACTGTTGAACTTATTGAAGATTCTTTTTTATAGGCTATATACATCAATAGTGGTTGTATTTAAGTTTGAAAAAAAGTCCCAACCCTAACGGTAGAATAATAGGGAATGAAGTTTTTATTGTAACTATTTAAAGACATTCCAGGTGGTGCCTTGAGCTTGTGATAATAGTTTATCCCCAATAAAACTTTGAATAAAAAGTAACACTCGAATATTGTCCAACCGAAGGCCGAAGTCGATTAATTGGCTATCGCCACAAACTTCGTCTAAAGCCGAAGGCTTAAAACCCTAAATTTAGTTCAAGATTGTCTAAAATTAACAATGTAAATGATTTAAAAATTTAAAATAATGGTTTATATTGACTGTATAATATTAAACGGTAATTTTAATTATTTTTAGAAGTAAATCTAGACGTGATTAAAATAGCGTCATAAGTCCATCGCGCTCTCGTTTATTCATAACAGTTTGTTAAATTTCAGCGCTTGCTAGAAATCTTCGCCTTCAGCTAAAACCGCCCATTTTGGTCAAAGCCGAATTTTTTACCTTATGTGATTTTTTTGCCGAATGTGCTCTAATCCGAAGCTAAGCTTGAATCTTCGGTCAGAGACGACAATCGAGAAAAAAGTAAAAATAATAAAATAATTTCCACGTACTAACTTTTAGGTGCTAACCTAGTGTTTCAAAGGATTGAAACCCAACTTCTTATTTTTTTGAAATCGGTTTTACTTTTTGTTAAAAGTTAAATTCTTTTTTCTTAAATGATAGCCCGTTGCGTTTATTACTAGACAAAAAAACATACTTATGAGCGGGCGAAAATTAAATCCAGCTATTTTGGCTTGTTGTATTGTGAAATTTGTCTCTTGCATGGAACTAAATGCTTGCCCAGCGTTATAATTAATGGTATTCTTTTATAACTGCATCCTATTGTATTAAATATAATATATTAAATGGAATCACCAAGTTTCAAATTTATATTTTTAAATGGAAAATGTGATTATTTCATTTTATGACATACTAGCTGTTCCCGCGACTTCGCCCGCGTGGAATTTATTACGATTGATATTTATGGATATTAATTTTTTTTGCGCGGAATACTAATTCATTTTCTAAAATAAAAGTAGCCCAAGTTACTCCTTATAACATTAGCTATTTGCCAGTGAAAGTCCCGTCAAAATCGGTCCAGCCGTTTCGGAGATTAGCAGGAACAAACAGACAGACAGACAGACAAAATTTTAAAAAATTGTGTTTTTGTTATAACTACTGTACATAATTTCATATGCATTTAGTTAAAAGCTGTTATTTTGACATTACAAACAGACACTTCAATTTTATTTATTTGTATAGATATATCATCCAGCTCAATGTCGCTCAGCGAGGCATGGAGAGTGCTATGCTCGGCGTTTCTCTGCATGATAAACTTAGAAATGAGGATATCCGCAGTAGAATCAGAGTAACTGACATAGCCTAACGGATTAGTAAGCTGATGTGGCAATGGGCCGGTCATATAGCTCGAAGAACCGACAACCGATGGGGATGTAAGTGTCTCGAGTGGCAGCCTCGTACCGGTATGCGAAGTGTGGGGCAGCCCCCCAGTATATGCAGTAACAACCTGTAAAGACAAGCAGGAAGTCAGGAAGTGCAGTGCAAGTGCAGGTGGCTCAGGACCGTGCTTTGTGGCATTCTTAGGGGAGGCCTATGTTCAGCAGTGTACTTGCGAAGGGATGTAATAATGAGAAGAGATGTAATGATGATGATGATGATATCATCCATTCTATTAATCCATTACAGGGCTTATAGGGGGAATTTTTCCATAGTTGCCACGTTTGGCAAGCTGGTTGGCAACCACAGTGTTATTATTTTGCGTTATTATTAGAAAGATGCCGCTGCCAATTTTCTGTTTTAGTATCCCTCTGTCGCCTCTTATGACACCTACGGGATGATATGGGGTAGTGGATATTATTACAACACTTCACGGTAAATTTTACTATTACTTATTTTACTAGTAGAGCCACGCTGCAGCTATATTATGGTTGTGTCGGTCTATGTATGGGTTGGCACGACCGGGAAGGACCTCGCTCTCACAGAATATTAGCGTGATGCAGTGTTTCGTATGGTAAGTGTAGAGAAACGGAGATCTTTTACTGAAAACGAGGCATTCCATCGTAGTCCTCAGGGGTGATAACGTATCTGCATTTGATTCTTAACACATTGAATGCCTTTTAAATATCAATGATAACCACGGGGCCCACATAAAAATTTATAAAATATTGAGTGTATGTGAAAACATAAATTAGGACTATATAATAATATTCATTTATTTATTATTATTGTTATTCTATAATTATTATCGCCAACACGGATCCGTGTATCAGGCCAATAACATGCGTGTGGCCAGCTACACGGATCCGTGTTAACGAGAATTAATGCAATAAAGAACATGTTATTATTACAGTAAGCACTTCTGCTCCTTTGCACCATAATGACCACACCATAAAATGACAGATAGTGTAAACAACAAACATTTTTATTAATTTAAAACATAAGAAGGTAGGTAAATAAGGCACATATATACACAATATATTAAATACATAACACACTTTAAGTGGACATTGCTAAAACATGCTGTACAATATCCTGGGATCCATCACATCCATTGCACTCGTATAAGGTAGCTACTCTTTTCTTCTTGGCTCTGTAGCCCTTGCACTCCTTCTGATGATTTCTCTAGTAATTTTGTGGAATTACCATCTCGTTTTTCACGTAATTTAAAGTTTTCTATTTTCGTCAAATTGTGTTGAATTTTTAACTTAATTTGCTCCGTTGGTACAGGTTGAGGTAAAAGATTTTCTAAGATAGCCATTCTAAAATCATAAAGGTTCATCTTGTCGGAATTTGAGTATTTATTAAATAAGTAAACGCGTTACTTAGGCTCATATGCAGAATATGTACAAAAGTTTTTGTACCAGCGCAGCGTCTTTCTTTAGCATGGGTAATAGGCCAACATTTGGTCCTGAAGGTCTACCCCAGACATAAAGCTATTGTAATGGACGATAGCTGAGGTTTTAGCAACACTTGGCCCTTTTGCTAGCAACTTCTACCATCTCGTCGTCATGTTCCGTGGATATATAGAGCACATTCCGTTTGTCTCTCCACTTACCGATGTGGACACCATTCAAGAACAATGATTTGTTTTCTCCCTTTCTGAGTGTGACTGAACCGAGATCCACTGGATTATTTTTTCTGTTTTTTCCCAAGGTGCCTGTGCAGTAAGTTTTTCGTTCCAGTAATTTTACTGCCAAATTGTAGGAATTATAATAATTATCCATGTATATACTGTGGCCGTAGTCTAATCTTTCTTCGAGCAATTTCAGGACAATTTTTTCTGTGTGTCCTTTTCCTGAGGTAGTATCATTTGCACCACTATATACTTGAAAATTCAAGACCGTGCCATCCGGTTCCGCCAGAACATATAACTTTATACCGTATTTGTGGCGCTTGTTTTTAATATATTGCCGAAATATAAGTCGACCTCGCCATAAAACCATCGACTCGTCAAGCGATAATTGTTTACCTGGACTGTAAATACGTTTCATCGTCTCATTAAAATGGTTCATGATTGGGCGAATTGGAACCAACCTATCTTCCTCATTTGAATCAGAAGAGAAGTGTAGGCAACGTAGTATTAACATAAAACGGTTTCTTGGCATGTAACGAGAAAAACATGGTAATTTAAATAGCCAGTGCTTTTTCCAATAATCACTTAGCCTATTTAGGCGAATTGTTCCTATGCAGGAGCAGTCAAAAAATGTCCAAAGTTCTTCACGTGTTACATCCTTCCAGCGTGTGATTCTTGATTGATCTGTTACACAGGAAGATAGTACTCTTACTGCGTGAGCGTTAGTTTCTTGCACAATTAGGTCTATCAATTTATCATTAATCAAAAGTCTCAATGCTTCAAAGGATTCGCTGGAGGCGCTACTAGTAGCTCTTGTGACTGAGTAAAGTAAATTGTCTTCATTGAGCTTCGATCAGTGCTCCAAGTTTCTGTAGGGCAATCTAGAGGTACATTTTCTTCGTTTCGAATAGCTGCAGCTACCTCTCTCGAGTAAATTTTCTGCATTATTTGGAATAGGCGAACGGAAAATAGACGGGCTGACTAAATCACCACGTTCTGAAGATTCTTTTCGAGAGGGTAAGTTTTCCGCAATATTACGAACAGGCGGAGTGAGGTAAAGACAGAGCTAGGTGAATTATGAGGTTCGGATGCTAAATTGCCATCACAGTAGTCAGGAGTAGGCACGTCCGATCTTAACAGGGAAAAACTAGGGGTAGACATATTCTCTCGCAATAGATAATCAGGTAAGTCAGGAAGTTCATTGTAATCCTGTTCTATGGAAGGGATATGCCGGCTATTTGCTGGTGGTGGTTGTGGCATAAGCTCATCCTCCATTTCCTTAGGAGATTGCGGCATAATATCATCTACCGTTTTTGAAGCAGAGGACAATTTCGCTGACACATGCGATGGACGTGGCTTAGAAGGTATGTTATTTGATTTTGTTGACGTCAAGGCTGAACTTGACTTCTGGAGAGTGTTCAATGTATGCTTTATCATTTCAGGTTGTTTCCGAGTATCGAAAATGCTCAAACCACTGTCATCACTTTCCTCTTCAGATGATCCATCTTCATAATCACATTGCGAATAAACCTCTTCATCACTCAAAATTCTAAAATCCATGTCAACTCCTTCACCTTCATCACTACTGTTAAGTCTTTTTTGCAAAACGATGTCTTTTGACGCTACTAGAACGCTTAGAAGTACTCGGTTTACTATTCATTTTGGTAGGAAAACACGTCCTTTTCGTTAGCTAATCAAAGTGCAACTAAACAAGTTATCAAAAATCCGACACAGGTTTTCGTAAGTTTAATTATACGTACGGATGGCCAAGCAGACAACGTTAACTTGCGCGAGAGCCCAAGCTCACTAGCCAATAGAAAATGTGCGAGTAATACATTTACTCCCACTACCACGGATCCGTGGAGTGGGCACTGAATGTGTTAATCGAAGAAAAATATAGATGAATGTTAATCGAAGATAAATGTAGATGTCTATGTGCCACAGCATCCACTTACCATCAGTTGCGTCTACCCTCGATCAACAAACAAAATGCAGATGTTTCCAGAAAAGGGTTTCCGGCTCTATATTTATTTTTATTTATGAATTCTTAATTGTACACTTTTATTAAAAGTTACAAAGGCTAAATTAATGCCTTTTGGCATTCTCTTTCAGTCAACACAAATAAGACTCAAACGAGTAATGAAATACAAGAATTGGCGTGCTCAGCAGAGCAGGACAGTATTTCATGCCAGCACAACGCCTGCAACTTTACAAGGCGCAGGTTCGGCCTCACATGGAATACTGTTCCCATCTCTGGGCTGGGGCCCCAGTGCCAGCTCCTTCCACTTGACCGCATCCAGCGCAGAGCAGCTCGAATCGTCGACGACCGAGTCCTTTCCGATCGGCTCGATTCATTGGCGCTGCGAAGAGATGTTGCATCTCTTTGCATTTTATTTCGCATTTACCACGGGGAGTGCTCTGAGGAATTGTTCGGATTAATCCCAGCCACCAAATTTCACGAACGCATCGCGGCAGAACTCCTGATACCATCCACACCATCTGGATGAGTGGCGGTCCACCACTGTGCGATTTAGAAGATGTTTTCCTCGCACAACTTCCTTGTGGAATAGTTTACCGCCAGCGATTTTCCGGATCGATACGACTTAGGGACCTTCAAGAAAGAGCCTACTCCTTTTTAAAAGGCCAGCAACGCATCTGCAATTCCTCTGGTTCCCTGGTGTTGCAGTTGTTCATGGGCGGCGGTAGTCACTTACCATCAGGTGATCCGCATGCTCGTTTGCCCCTCTCCTATAAAAAAAAAGAAGAAGAACGCGAGTAAAAGAGTAACGCGACATAAATTTTGAAGTAGTACACGTCAAAATGTTTAGCCGCTCTTACATTGTGTCGTCGTGTACGGGACAAATGTACTGCCTCTTGTATGTCCAACTCAACACTATTGAGTTATACCTGAGTACATGTGTGTATTAGTTTCATTCCTTTTCCTACCAACCGAGGTTAACTTAAATCTAAACAACGCCTCATTAATAGATCTAAATAAAATTGAAGTGTCTGCCTGTAATATCTATATAACTTATTTTATCGAGCATAAGAAGTTATTTTAATGCCATTAAGACACATTCTAAGACATGAATAATGATTTGTAAAATTTTGTCTTTCTGTCTGTCTGTTCGGGCTAATCATCGAAATAGTTGAATCGATGGTGATGAAACTCACCAACAGTTAAAGAGCATTGTGAGATGTGATTTAGCCATATTTATCTGAAAAAATTGGATATTTTGTGAAATGGAAAAATAATAAAATAATGATTTGATGATTATTTTAAATAATGTAAATGGCGCATTTATACATCCCACTCAGGTTAGCCGGGACGGGTCACTATTTTATAATAATTTACAAAACAAAAACATCTCAAAAGTAATACAGTGTCAAAAATACCTTATACCAATTTTTATATTGAAAACCATTAATTAATTGTAAAGTGGCTTCACACCATACCGAGCACGTTTACTTATTAGCGTGTCCAGTTATTACTCTAGGACACTTTGAACATAGTTAATGAAATTTTGCGAGCTTGTAAGTCCCGGCTTACGAGTATACTGGCTCAAGAACATACTAGCTGTTTCTCTTGAGCTTAGTTCGAGCTTCACTTAATTGTTGCCTTCAAAGCGAAAAGGCAGCCTCTGTATATGAAAGTTTGACGCATACAAAGTATGTTTTATATAAATACCTTTTGATTATTTGATATTTCATTTTATGATATTTGATTTGCTCTCATTTTAGCTTGGTATAAAATACAAGCAACTCAACAAAATATTAGTAGTGTTACGTTATAGGCTGTGGTTCCATAAATTTGTAGCAATTTTTATATTTTATTATACTCTTATTTACTACTAGCTGTTATCCGCGACTTCGCCCGCGTGTATTTTAGGGTTTTAAATTTTTGCGTTGAACCTAATTCTAATTCTTATAACATCAGCTATCTGTCAGTGAAAGTCCGATCAAAGTCCAGCCATTTGGAGATTATCCGGAATAAACAGACAGACAGACAAAATTTTAAAAAATTGTGTTTTTGTTATAAGTACCGTATATACTTTCATATGCATATAGTAAAAAGCTGTTAATTTGACGTTATAAACAGACACTTCAATTTTATTTATTTGTATAGATATAGATTTATAGATTTATACCCTTTTACCTTTCTACATAAGCTTTCTTACTTATAAATAAAATAAAATAAATTATTAAGACAAGCCTTTCAAAATTTTCAGTAAATTTCTAAAATGTTGCAGTATTGATGTAAATTTCTAAAATCAATACTGCTTTTTCTATAGAATAAGTGTTACAAAAGAGCACACAGTCCACCTGATGGTAAGTGCATGCATCGTCCATATAGATATTTACCTACCATCGATCAACAATCAAAATGCGATAAGGGTCTCCGGCTCTCTATACTTATCATACGAAACATAGCAGAATTAAGCTGCTATTTTAGTCTGGTAGTCTGGTAGAGCGTGACCCTTCAACACATTCGACACAATCGTGCTTCAATCATAATATAGCTGCAGCATGGCTCTACCACGTGCATAGCGGAATATATTATAGATAGTTTTTAACTGTGTAAACTTTCGTACTACGCATAAAACTCTGATGTCTGTTACTCCTGGGGGCTATTTTCAGTTTTTAAATATTATTCCTGCATAGATTGGCTTATTTCAAGAATTCCCCTTTTTCATTTTGTCAGAAAGATTTCCATAAAACGTCGTTCATTTTTCTCTAGATTAATGACATTCTTTATGAAACGTTAAATTTTGTCGCGTGTTTTATGTCGTTTCTCAAAAGGATAAATAAAAATAGATGTAATCACGAACTTTACTTTGATGGTTGTGAAATTTTTGTGGCGATAAAAGGGGAAGAAGTGGTAAAAGATTTTTCTTTCAATACAATCCGCTTATAAATAATAAAAAAGTCCATGCTCAAATTCCGTCTAACAAAACTTTCTAATGTTTAATTCCTTTGGTTTGATGACACTAATTATTTATATCATGCAATCAGAACGAATGAATTGTAATTGTATTTTATAATTGTTGAACAACTACTAATTTGTTTGAAAATAATTAAATAATTAGTAATTTCTAAATTATGTTTTGCTTTTAGGGTTCAAAGTTCTAACTCAAAAGTTGTACAGTAAAACTCAACTGTAAACCTAAACTGGTTTACAGTTTCCACCAAAATTATTTGTCTTTTAGTCATAAATTTCTGAGTAAATAAATAAAAACAAAACTAATTTATGTGTAACTCTCAATTAGACGTTCATATTACAGACGTGCAAAAATTTGCATCAGTATATTAATCCTGTTTTTTTAACAAAAGGTCGCCTAGCAGATAATGTTTTGTGTTAATAAGTCCGCCCTTAAAATATTATTAATTTATATAAGCAATGTTAGATTTGTTGTATGACGAAGACACTTTTTACTCTGAAGTGGAAAGTAATTTTGCGGGGAAAAGAAGTATTGGAGAAATCGATGCGGAACTAGCATATCCTTCGGGCCTCTGGCGACGTGCTTGTAGGGGTGCGAATGTATGCGAAAGCGTCCCCGTGACACTGCTGATATGTGGTGAAGGTGCATCATTATAGGGTTTTTGTAAGTGTGACTCTGACATAACCTGGTCTTACTCTTGCGAGGTGAATTTTTATAGGCATTACCCACATGATTAAATAAAGTAATTCGAAAACCTACAACCAATAGAAAGAAAATTTGAGCAGCGTCGCATCAACCAACACAGTGCAGTTTTTGTTCAGCAGTGGATAGGTGATGTTATAATGATGATGGTGACGACAATCACTTCAGTCTTATAACCTATTATAAATGTTTTAATAGGTGTAGTGGCGGTTTAAGAAGATCCACTGTCCCATATCGTACTGCGTGGATATCGTAGAGGCGACAGAGGTAAATAAACCAAGAGATGGGCAGCAGTGTCTTTCTAATAACTACTAAAAAATAAAAAACTAGGTTACAAACCAGCTTTTCAATCCTGGCAACTATTGTATGCTCCTTTATGAGAAAATCTTACGCGAGGCCTATATTCAGCAGTGGACTTTGATATGCTGTGATGAATGAATTAATTAATAAATGATGAATAGGTGAATATTTGCAAGATTTGTACCTTTGTTTCAAGCTGAATTAGATAAATTATTGTATAGAAAAATTGCTGTTCTTATAACTAACACAAAAACAAGGTCACGCGTATAGAATAGCTGAGATTTTTTTAAGGGTGACAAAACAACACAGTCCATCTGATGGTAAGTGATGCTGCGGCCCATAGATATCTTCAACTCTCCTCGATTAAAAATAAAAATGCTATGTGCTGCCGTCCCTGAGGATTAAGACGGAATGCCTCGTTACCAATAAAAATGCTCTCCGGTTCTCTAAAGTCAACATACGAAACATAGCATTATTCTGCATTTTATAGTGGTATTCTGTGGGAGCGTGGTCCTACCCCGGTCGAGCCGAACCATTACAGTTACAGCCGAAAAACAGCTTCAGACTGGTTCTATCATGTAATAAAAATGATATAAAGCAAATAAATTCTTGTTGCGATATTTTAAGAAGTGGACATTCGATACGAAATAAATAATCTCAGCGTGCTCAGTTAGTTACTTCAGAGCAATTTCTCATAAGTATCGTCAACATTCAAAACATCTTCAATTTATAAACAGTCATATATCCAATTTTCCAAATACCCGAGATATTGAAACAATATTTTTCTCTGAATAATGTTATCTTCGTGTATTAAAGAGTATTATTTACGATTGGAATGTAATTGCTTAATAAATATTTAAAATGGATACGTTTTAGTTACATAATTTTTTTTCTGACAACTTTTCGTTTTTTTTTATAAAACTGAAGTGATAAACAAACTGTAGTCCACCTGATGGTAAGTGATTACTGCAGTTCAGCAGTAATCTTGTGCAGCTACAGATCTATTGCACCCTGTGTAGACTAAGATATAGTGCCTCACAGACTAATTATATTAGCTCGCTTTAATGTTCAGACCCCTTTAGACCTACCTGGTATCTAGAAAAATAATGTTTTTGAATTTGATTTCAATATATTTCCTTGTTATAGAAACGCTGAAATGACTTTAAAGTCATTAAAAAAATAAGATAATCAAAAATAAATTCAGTGATGTCATCCTGCACATAAAATTGTAAGTAGTATATGTGGGAACATTTTTTTACAAATAGACTTTTATAGCAAAAAAATATAACTCACATGCTTAAAAAATCAAGTAATGTAGTGTTAAATTGAGGATTGGATCATAGGCATCTTCCCTATTGAAATTAAGATAGTTAATTTCATAAGGGAGACAAACGAGCACACTGTCCACCTGATGGTAGTGGATGCGGTGGCCCATAGATATCTATATTTATCCTATATTAAGTATCAAAATGCAGATAATTGTCAACCCTGAGGACTCAGATGGAATACCTCGTTTCCAATAAAAAGGGTCTCCGGTTCTCTACACTCACCATACAAAACACAACAGCATTAAGCTGCTATTTTACGCTAGTATTCTGTGAGAGCTTGGTCCTATTCCGGTCGAGCCAACCCATTCGTGCTACAACCGTAATATAGTTGCGGCGTGGATCTATCACGTTTAAATATTAAAATATTTTTATGAGTCTTGGAAAAATGGATATTCTTTCACAAATTTTCAGTTTTATCAAATCTGGTGTAATGACGAGGTTGGTTAAAACTTGGTACTTCATTACTTGGAACTTCTTGGTACGACATTATCAGCTTTTACGCAGATTTTTATTGACCACATTTAGAAAAAGCATCTGTTATGCGTTTAGTAGAAGAAAATTCAGCTTGACGAATAGTAAAAAGAAAAGAAAGAAATATAAATATCCATTAAAGAGCAACAAGAAGCACTAAGATTTTACAAAGGAAAACACATAAAAAAACAACACCTTAACAAAAAAGAAATTACAAGGTATGAAGAAAATAATAATCAAAGGGGCCGATAGATCTATTAAAATGTACTACAACTAAATAAATAACAAAAATAGCGCAATATAAAAAGCAGTCCATAATAATATATACTAATTTTCGAACCGCCAGGGTATGCTTTACATGTGAAAAGGCTGCGACTGTAACTTTAAAATCTTGAATAAGATTAACTGGCTAATTGTGTTTAGCGGGTGTGGTATATCTTTATGAAAGCCAACTTTAAGCTGTAGCGACTACCACTGATTGTCTTTGGATCTGATTAGAATCCATTTTTATTTAATATTAAATTTATTTATATATTTTTTATTTATATTATAAAAGTTAAATCAAAGTTTAACTTTTAAGTAGATATTACTTTAAAAAGGCTAAATATAATTATACTAGGTGGTAAGAATTCTTTTCTGAGAAGGTACCATTCTCTTACCTATTTCTCCCACGAAATAACAATTCTTGCACTACTGTGTTCCGGTGTATAGAGAGCCAGTATAGTTATAGGCTGGAAACCATTCCAACTTAGTCTTTATTGTTTGAAGTTGGTTGCAGGTGCTTATGCACTGCAGTAGCCGTTTACAAACCGTAACATAGCAGTGCAGTATAGTTTAAGCTCTTCCTTTCTGTATCTCTATTTCCGCCCCATTCTTTTGTCTATGTGAAAGGGAACGGCGGGTTCTCATCGCCCGTCCTGCAGCAGAGATCAACCAATTAATGACCTTCTATTTACAGATCCAAATACCACACCACGTTGGGTTCGGGAACAACGAGGTGGGCGTGACCCCTGAGTAGGCGTGCAACTCAGAGACCGTCTGTCCTCTCTTAAAAGAAAGGTTAGACGACTAAGATTACGGGTCCCCAAGGAATAGAATAGAATAGAATAGAATATTTTTTATTCAATATAGATCACATGCGTAAATCTTATTGAAAGTCATTTTTACTTTACCATTGGTTAGAAAAAAAAACCTCTGTCCTGGGAAGAACCAGCAAGAAACCCAGCGGGACTTTGTTTTAAAGTAAATTTTAAATTAATGGTTGTACAAAATATTTACAAAATTTATATTAGAAACTGCTTGGAAGCGACAACCTCATTCCCAGGGGTTATTATAAACCATGTATTAATTTATATTATAATAACCCTTTTTATACAGTTTCAGCTTAACAAAACATTTAAACTTGGCAATAGAGAGAGCCTGTACACTTTCCGGGCCTTGTTGTAATAGCGTTTACATTGCCCCAAGAATGAATTACTGACTCTGTGGAGTCGAGAAACTAGTATCACTAGCTTGTGTTTGTTCCTAGTGTTTACAAAGTGTTTATCATTTTTTTTACTAAAACTACCTTTGTTTTTGTGAACATACATTCGATTTTCGTAAATATACTGAGAGACCAAAGCTAATATATTTACTTCTTTAAATTTATCTCTAAGAGACTCCCACTGACCCCTCCCACATTCAGGCAGTGGGGGGTGAGGTCCGCCGCCGGAACTCACCCCCCACAGCCTCTGACCCTATCACTGTGTCCAATGATGAGATCTCAACCCTCATCAAAGGACTGAAGCCCAAAAAGACTCCGGGTGCGGATGGCTTCTCCAACCAAGCCCTTAAACATTTTCCTGAGCAGGTGCTAACCCTTTTAGCTATTATCTTCAACGCCTGCTTCAACCTTAGTTACTTTCCTACCACACGGAAAGAGGCAACTGTCATTGGTATCCCCAAGCCAAGAAAGCCTCACAACCTCCCCTCCAGTCATCGTCCCATCAGCCTCCTCAAGGCCATGGGCAAACTCTTCGAATGAGTCATCCTCACTCGCATGAGACTCCATCTGTTTCCACAGACGGCGACCCTCTTGTCATCCCCCACCAATTTGGTTCCAGGCGAAACATTCTTGTCTAACAAGTTCACCGTATTGTGGAATATATCCTCAGCGGCTTCTATCCTCGTCGTCATAAGACCATCGCGGTCTTTTGACATAGCAAAAGGCATTCGATAGAGTCTGGCACGAAGGCCTTATATATAAACTCTATAAAATAGGTCTCCCTGATCGTCTTGTTCGTCTCGTGGCCTCCTACCTGAAGGATCGTACCTTTTGTTTTAGACACGAAGGCACGCTCTCCTCTCAACGCCCTCTCAAAGCAGGTGTCCCTCAGGGCTCAGTGCTTGCCCCCCTGCTGTATATCCTGTTCACCAACGACATTCCCATCCCGTCAAATGGTGTTCAGCTCTCTCTCTTTGCAGACGACACTGCCCTCTACTGTAAAGGTACAGTAAAGGTAACTTTTCATACGGAACAAGATCCAAAAGTCGGTTAATGACTTGACAAAAATGGCGCATCGATGTGAACCCGGAGAAGAGCTCCGCCGTTCACTTCGATCATAAACGACGCCGCCTCTCTACCATTCCGCCAATCCATATGCTAGCGACCCCTGTCCCCTGGCATTCGACCGCCAAATATTTAGATGTCACCCTTGACACGAGGCTCACCTTCGGGCCCCATGTCAAAAGAGTAACCCGCAACGCACGTTTCTATCTGAGTAGGCTCAACAGTATGCTGGGCCGACGCAGTAAAATGTCCCTCCGCAACAAGCGAACCCTTTATAAGGTCTGTATACGACCAGTCATGACATACGCAGCCCCCATTTTTGCTCACGCAAAACCCAAAATCTTAAACAAACTACAAATAGTTCAAAACTATTTTTGTTGTCGGGCTACGAACGCACCCTGGTACGTCCGTAATGCCGACCTCCACCGAGACTTAGAGCTCCCCACAATTCAACTGTTCCTAAAATCACTCTCTGAGAACTTCTTCAAAGCCTCAGAGTCCCAATCTAACCATTTCATTCGTGAGGCAGCTTCCTATGCAGCCCCACTTCCCTCTCGCTATCGATTCCGCAGACCAAGAAACTCTCTCTCGGACCCCCCAACCAGCTTTCGGCTGATCTGAACTGCCTCTTGGCGGCTCAGGCCGAATCTTCTTAAGTTGCCTTAGGCGCGACAAAGGAGGTCGCATCAAATTTCGGCGGAAAGGCCACTATGGCTAAAGCCGTTCTCAGGTGGTGTTTAGTGGGTAGGCACTTCTTCAAAGTGAGTCCCACATAACCACACAGCCGGCTGCGTGGTATTCTATGAGCATTCACCACCTCCCTCCCCCCGCTTCCGGAGGGTGCCTTGCATTGGGCGCAAAAAAAAGGAGGCTAGTGCTATCTGTATGTAATATTACAGCTACCTCTTTTTATTATATAACACTATTTATTTTACATATTATGCTATTTTTATCTAGCCATTATGTAAATTATCACTTATCACAAGAATATAACATAATTATAAATAAATAACTTTTACAATTCAATTAGCTCTCTGACGGGAAATCGAACCCCGGTCTCCCGCATGACAAGTGGGGATTTTTATCACTATATTGAATCTATTTACTTTTAACATAGATTATTCTTTAATACGAAATATATTTACTTTCAACATAAATTATTATTTGTTGCGAATATGAATTATTTTATAAGTGGAAAAATATTCTAAAAACATTAAAGCGCGTCGCCGTTTTTTTATCCGTTGCGAAAGCCTCGTCGCTAATTTTCAAAACTGCAGAGAGGTTGAGAACTGATGTTTGGAGAAAAAAAAATTACATTCACATCTAGAATTTTTGCCGGTTCCTTTAAATTTATTATTACATACATAATATTATGGTTATTATTACAATTGTATTGCAATAAAAGGAAATTATCATGAAGTACAAAATTTTTCAATTATCATGAAGTGCAAAATAGTTTTAAAATAACGCAACTATAGTACCCAAAAGAATGACTTAAGCGGACGAAATGATAATTTTATACTGCTTTTCCATTAACAAAAGAACTTTATTGGATTTTTGCCATTGTAGCTCGGGTTACCTTTGACACAAAGGTTGTATAATGATTGAACGCCTTTATGTGAAAAAATGATTTAAAAGAGGGATCATACTGGAAGACTTTATACTAGAATTTTAAAGAGCTGCTCCATCATATTGAGAGTCGTTTACATTAAATGTGTAAGGTTTACTAAAATCAAGGTCTATCACCTTCTATAAGATGGTTAAATGTTTGAAAAAAATATAATAAGTTTTCTTTAATTACTTATGTTTTAGATTTTATTTAAATATGTTAAGGTACAGCAATTTTGAAACATTGAGGGCTGATTTTTCATTTGGCAGGTAAAAGTTATCCATCAAAAAGTTATAATCTAACTGATTATAAAAGTGAAATGATTGAACTAATTAATTCATACAACGGTAACTTTAATTTGTTGGTGTTTTATTTTATTCTATGATAAATTATAACTGATGATTGAAAAACCAGCCCCAGCCAGGGAAACGGTAGATAAAAATTAACCATTTTTAAGAAAATATGATTTTTTAATGAAAAGCTTTAAATTTATTTTGACTTCCAGTTTTAATAATTGTTAATTGCAGTTTTAAGTGCTGATTTACCACGTTGGATGATGAAGGAAAACATCGTGAAAACTAGCCCAAATTATCAACCTTACGTCTTAACAAATTTCAGTCATCTCATTTATCGTGGAAGCGATGCGCTTGCACCATGTACACTTACCTATTTTTTATATTTTTATCTTCCATTACCATTACAGCCAATCAAAGTCTACCGCTGAACATAGAGACTCCCCATAGGCTGCCTCGTAGAGGATGTTTGCCATAGTTGCTACACTAGGCAGAGGGTTCGCAACCGTAGTTTTTTTTTCTAACGACTTCAAAGGAGTACTTAATTCACTTCATATTTTTTATGTCTGTTACCTAATAACTTTATTATACGTGAACCGAATTTCGATGATTCTTTTTATTTGAAAGCTGGTGCTTCTCATGTAGTCCCATATAAATTTGATATCAAGTTCTGAGCAATAGTTTTTGAGTTATCCTTAATAATACATATTGAAGTCGGTTGTACAATTTTTTTTATTTTAAATTATTATTCAGCCGTTATCTGGAATCCAGGTTCAGTTTCCCTCCGTTGACTGTATTGACACCCCCGGAATGATATGGGGTAATATACCTTCTTACACCGCCACTACACGGTTGTATATCTTCCCATATACCTAATAAATTTGTTGTGCATACTCCCATGTAATCACTTTACAAGTAATACTAGCTGTTACCATGGCTTCGCCCGCATGGTCACTGAAATGAACTATCCATTGCTTTTTGAATTGAAAACTGAGTTTTATAGATTTGTCAGAGATGCAGCCATTAAAAGGAAACTGAGCAAAATTGATTCGTCAGCCTATTTAAATGTTTTGAAACGCAGCGTATAGGAAAGCATGAAAATAGCCTGTTTATTCCAAATGGAAATAGGATGTTTTTAATTAAAAAACTGAGCATAATTATCCGTCAGGGATGCAGACTTTTGAAAAGAAACTGAGCTAAATTGATTCGTCAGAGATGCAGTTTTCTGAATTGAAAGGAACTGAGCCAAATAAAAGATCCGTCAGAGATGCAGCCTTTTGAGTTGAAAGGAAACTGAGCTTAATAGGTCCGTCAGAGGTGCAGCATTTGGAATTGAAAACTGAGCTAAATTGATTCGTCAGAGATGCAGTTTTCTGAATTGAAAGGAACTGAGCCAAATAAAAGATCCGTCAGAGATGCAGCCTTTTGAGTTGAAAGGAAACTGAGCTTAATAGGTCCGTCAGAGGTGCAGCATTTGGAATTGAAAAGAAACTGAGCTAAATAAAATTTTGAGTTGAAAGTGAAGATCTGTGGAATTCTGATTAATTGATTGGGGAATTTGGAAAAAACTAACTGAACACTATTTTAAGACGCTACTGTACACAATGTTATATGTTTTCCATTCGGGGAAAGAATGTGGAGATTCTGGGCATTTGACACACGTGAACATGCTACATACAGCTGACCATGAGAGAAGCATGGTTTTTCTAAGTGACCCTCGCTACCTGTAACGTTTGCCGTTGCGCTTTATTAATTGTCATTGCAAAACTGAGCTTAATAGGAACTGCAACCTTTGAATTGAAAAGAAAGATCTGTGGGAATTATAGGATCCGTGGTATAATAACATTTTCACCTTTTCCTACGCCTGTCAAAATTGTAGCACCGATTATGTTCCGTCCAAGATGTGTCACACGCAGTCTTGTCCCGTTACATAACCGAGCATCTAAATTTCGCATTAGCATGACTGGGACGCCTAATTTTAATTGAAGCATGTGAGGGCACACCTGACAACTCTAGAGAATTTAAAACTCTACGGGATATGAAGTGCTCTGTTCTGTGTCCATAATTGTGTCTACTGCAAATACTCTGTTATTTCTCCTGCTACTTTGCTTAATATATCTGAATTTATTTTGTTATGCTCTAATTTTTGGTGCAAGAATCGCCCTTTCACATAACCATTTGTCTTCATGCATGTTGTTCGTTAAATCTGAATAAATGCTCGCAATTTATTCGGAATGACTCTGTACTAAATTATCCAACCGCCATCAGTATCCGTTTCCAACCGCCCATCGCCAATTTTAATACAGCATAGTTAGCATAGTTTCAGCATTGATATCATTATACAAATGCACTCTCATATTCGTAGTTAAACTGAATTTTGTCACCTTGTTCCATAAAATAGACGACTTGAGGCATGCTTTAATTTCATCTGCAGGTGTGCCCTTTTGAATGACAGGTAAAGTTTGGCGAAAGTCACCAGCAATAAAACCACCATTCCTCCCATTACATCGGTATTGCTGCAAATCCTGGAGCGTTCGATTTAGTGCTTCTACAGCTTTTTATGCGACATTGTACTTTCGTCCCACACTAAAAGTTTGCATTGTCGTAGCATTATACCTCGTGCACTATTTTGCTAAAGTTGCAGATCGGCGATTCTTCCTAGGCTAGATTTAGAGGTTTTAAAACAGAATGTGCAGTGCGGCCCCGCTTAGCAGCGTGGCGGCTATACCGGAGGAAGCTACAGCCACAGCAATGTTTTTATCTTTCCGTACTTGCGCTAGTAAAATTTTTTTAAATTATAAATTTAACAAAATTGTCTTCCCAGTTCCTCCAGGGGCATCTAAAAGAAAAGTGCACCATTTCCAGATTCAATTTGTCCTAATACTTTGTCAAAACTCGTTTTTGTTCGGGAAGGCAAATACAATTCGCTGCTTGCTGCTGCAAAGCTGGTATATCGTAGTTTGTTTCACGTATAATTTCATCATTAGTTCATTTTCGGTTGTTCGCTGAGGGCTTATCATTCCAAAGTCGCCTAATTTTTGTCTACCATTGCCATTACTTTATCTTCAATTTTTCCAAGTGCTTCATTATAAATGTGTTCATTGTATGTCATGTTCACGTGTGTCTGCTGTAACCTTCGCAAAATATCTTCCGCCATGTACTCTTTAAATTTGTCCCAAATTATATGCATTAGATAGCCGCAAGATGATATGAGGTTGCATAAAGATCCCTAATTTTGGCTGGTGACTGGCACTGCAGCTTCCTCCATGGTTTCATCCCAGTGATTATCGTTTTCTAAAAGATGCAGAGCTTCATGCTTCTCTATAAGTTGCGCATTCCTGACCGTTGACAGTTTTAAGGTCTTTATATCCTGTAGGACCCAGAACATGGTGCAGCAGCAATCGTAAACAGAAACATTCAAAATTAGTTACATGGACGGTATACACGACCAAGGGCATCTGATGACTTTACACCGGCCAATTTGCAACAGGCGCGCCTTGAATACGGCGTTTCCACTCCTTCCTAGATGTGTTCCAAGTATAATAGCGGGGACTTCAGAATATAACAACGTTTTGCAAAGGGTCGGTTTGACAAAGTTGAAAGAAGGCTGTTAGTGTAGTTTTGGCGGTGATGCAATTCTTTCTTGAAATTTCTTTCGTGAAATATACGCTCTCCATTTTCTAAGTGCACAGCAAGGTGAGTAACTGTTGGTGCCTTTCGTGTGGAAGCCAAGGAAACGCCACGCCTCGTTACTGCTGACATAACGCCCTGCTTGAAAGGTCTGTACTTCATTAACGGATTTGCCTCATCTTCACTCCTGAGATTAAATATTGCTTGGTCTTCCTTTATTTATGTACTTACAGATATACTTGATTGCGCGGACAGAGCTACATGCTTCTACATTAATGTGGGCATTAAACATTTTACATAGAATGGGCGAATACGGGACAATCCAGCTGTTATCTAAGGTTCCAGACGCTCCAGAGCGAGATTTGATTGTAACTTTCCTGCCACCATCTTCAGGAGCTCTGCGTCTGTATAAAGGGTAGCCATTGTCATTGTGCACTGTTTCTTTTCTTTGCTGTTTAGGAATTTCTTTGTACATTTTCCTTCTTTCATACATATGGCGATATTAATTTCGTGCTCCACATGGACCGTGAATCATATTTCGGACGATGGTATCATACAATTCTTTATCTTGCTCAGGATACGGAATCTCGCGCTTATTATGTCGTCTATTTGGCTGGGCCACCTTCTCTTTAAGCCATATTAGAATGTGGGCATGCGGTAATCCTCTTTTTGCCATTCAATTGAATACATGAAGCACTGCACCTCTCCGAAAATTTTCCTTTGTTAATTACATACATTAATTTTGTACTTTTAATCTAAATACTCTAGCAACTAAATCGTGTCTGTCAGTAATTTTTGGTCCGGCAATAGCTCATCAGTTATTTCTTTCCATGTGGGATTGCAAGTAAAAGTAACAAAAGATCAGGTCTTCCGTAAGTTCGTACATAGGCGGCAGTGCGTCTTGTGTGTACTCATGTAGGTAGCAGGGACTGTTAACGAATGATGAGGCAGAATTACCATTTACCTAAATCTCTGGGGCTTACATTGGCGTCGCTAGAACTGCATCTTTTAAATGTATATAATTCTCAACGCAGCTTTTTGATTTAAAGATATATAACGGAGACGTTCACTTTCTACCTTCACATACATGTCTACCAAAATTGATTAAATAATTGTCTACACCGGGCTAAGAGGTTAAAATCATTTTCTCGCAACATCATATGAAACATAAAATCCATACATGATACTTTTTTGTTCGGGTAGGCTCCTTTGTGACCCGGTTTATGAGTGGAATTTGAAAATGATAACCTTCTTGTCCTTTGCAATAAATCAATGGGTATTGCATAGCGTCATAAAACTTGTGTGTATCGGCTACCCGTTGCAACGTATCATCACGTGCTCGCAAGACAATGTCTCGTGAAGAAAATTGATCACCACTAACTACGGCTGCTATTTTGTTTATCAAAGGTGCATTGTAGCGCCTTTCATGCTCTCCTCGAGGGGTCCGATCTGCGTGAATGACGACTTTATAATCCTCTTCAGGTAGGTTTTCTAAAGCAGTTTTAAATGTTTTGACTAAAATGTTACGTTCATGCAAGAATCTTTGAATTTTGAACACTGTGTCTCTCTCAACTCCCTGGATAAATTGGCAGCGACGGTCTACCTCAATTTCTTCGTCACCCATAAAGTATACTTGTAAAATTTATGCTGTTCGTTTTCAGCTGGAAAAATGAACCTATTCTATGATAAATTTGCCCTTGCACCGTAAATGTAGGCGAAAATCCGGCATTATTATTTCCCGTCAACTCGAAGGACGTCATTTAAAAGCATGAGTTATATTACGGATCCTGTTTAAAAGCGCCGTGACTCATTAGCATCATATAAAAGAGTTTCAAGGTTCTTCTGGTTCCTTAAGTAACGGAAGAGACACTTTGCCATTGGAACAGCACATGCCTGCGGTGTCATCTTTCCATTTTAAAGCGCTGCAAAATCGACACGCCTTGTCCATCAGTCCGATAACAACTAACCTGTGATTTTTATAATCAATCAACGGATCATAATTGAATGCTGCGTCATTAAAACCGACCAATTGTTTCTTTGAAAATTTTGTCGACGTTCAGCTTGGAGCTGTGCATTTGCATCTCTTCGCGCCTGTGTCTGTTCTGTTGTTTCAGATGCCCTTATAGTAGATTGACGTTCAGCTTGCTCAATGAGTCTGTTTTGAGTTTCATCAGGTGTTTCCGCGGCTCTTAAGGCGGCCTGACGTTCCGCTTGTTCGAATAGCCTTGCTGACTTTGAGCAGGTGTTTCAGTAGCTCTTAAAGTAGATTGACGCCTGCCTGTTCAAGACGCCTTGCTGACTTTGATCAGGTGTTTCAGTAGCTCTTAAAGTAGCTTGACGCTCTGCCTGTTCAAGACGCCTTTGCTGACTTTGAGCAGGTGTTTCAGTAGCTCTTAAAGTAGCTTGACGCTTGCCTATTCAAAACGCCTTTACTGACTTTGAGAAGGTGTTTCAGAAGCTCTTAACGTAGCTTGACGCTCTGCCTGTTCAAGACGCCTTTCCTGACTTTGAGAAGGTGTTTCGAAGCTCTTAAAGCAGCCTGACGCTCTGTCTGTTCAAGACGCCTTTGCTGACGTTGAGAAGGTGTCTCAGATGCTCTAAAATCAGCCTGACGCTCTTCTTGTTCTTGCCTTATCAGTTCAGCATTTTCTAAAGATTCTAGCGATCGAGGTAATCTTTTCGCTTGTCTTTGAGAAGATACTCTTGATAGGCTGGACTTACGTTTGCGAGGCATTATGAAGTAAGAAAAACCTATTTATAAAAACGTTAAAATACCTAAAAGGAATTAAATTTCCTTTCAAATATTTTTAAAAGCAAATCCAAAATATGTAATATCAAAACAACAAAACCAATTCAAGACACAACACGAATCCAAAACGATAGCCAAAAAAATCGAATCAACTTAAACCAAATCACAAAACAAATGTCAGAAAACCGAAATCGAAAGCAGTAGTCAATATAAATATAACCAACGAAAAAGAAGTAAGTGTATAGGTACCATACACTATCTATACTATTAATATTCCTTTGAAATATTGTTAAACAACCTAAAACAACGAAAACCAATTCACGATTCTAAATAAACAAAATCCAAAATCAAAGCCAGAGTCTAAATATGTATAAGTGAATACCAACCAAATCAACAAAACCGATCCAAGAAAATACACAATCCGAAAATGAAAGCCAATATACAACCGAAATCGAAAGCAGGTAGTCGAATAAGCTACGAAATAGAAACAATTTAAGCGTATAGGTACCGTATGCACTATAAGTTGACGCGCGGCTCAACGGCGGGAGCATACATGTCAGGAAACATTTCGTTACCGCGTTTTAAAACCTAGTAACGACATCTAGCGGAATCAATTTAAATTATGTATACGTTAGTTAATAAGAACTCTCAAAAAATATTTTTCTTATAATTTTGCACAATTTTTCTTATTGTAATACCGATTCATTCATAACCACATATAAGAACTGTATTCATTTCCGTTCAATAAATATTACTAAGGCTTATTAATAAGGCTTACTAAGAACTATTTCTACCATTGTTAAGTAATAGTTAAGGGTGACGTGACAGGTGGTGATAGTATTTCTGATCCATACTTATAATCACGCCTGTAACCCTTGCAGGGTAGGCAGAGCATCAACGGATTACGTAATATCGTCTGCGAGGTTATCGCCTATTCTGTGAATTACGATGCACCAAAACGTTTGAAGAAAATCAGCAGTGAATTTTATGTTTTTATCGCTCTCTTCCCGGTCCTGCGTGGAAAAATACAGATCCATACATTTTTATCTTAATTTTGGTAAAAGACATAATAATCCAGATATTCTGACCTTCTGTGTTCGTCCATCGTACCGTCGTCCGTCTTGTAGAATCACGGTGGCGCCACCTAGCTGAATTTAATTTTGCAACATATTCTATTTTCCCACGGAATGAGATGTTTTTCGCGGAAAAAGTAGCCTATGTCACTCTACAGTCACCGAACTATCCCCATACAAAAAATCATGCCATGCCGACGCTCTGTTGCGACGTGAAGAAGGACAAACAAACAAACAAACAAACAAACACACTTTCGCATTTTTAATATTAAGTATGGATATGGATGTGCCGAACCAGACTTAGGTGTTTTTTATTTCGCAATGTTTCCCATTAATTGCTCCTATACTGTTCGGGAAATTCCAGATGGCTTCAAAGTCTTCTGCAATAGTTTTCAGATGTTGTTCCGTTGGTATCGGCATGTGAATAGAAACTAACTCAGTCCATTAAACACAGCATGTTTCGTGAACGACGGACTTTTCCATACGAAAACTGTAAGTCAGTGCTCTAAATGCAGTTCCTGTTGACAAAACCTGAAACAAAACACATAAAAATATAATGTTATTGTTACAGAAAACAATTGCGCAAGAAGTGGAAGTACCTGCGCGATCAGTTTCGAAAAGAAAAAAGAAAATCTCTAAGCCGCGCTCTGGTGACAATGGCGAGGAAATAGAGATTACGTGGCCATACTTTCAACTAATGCAGTTTATAAACGATGATATTACCAGAAGTGATGACAGGAAATCTTCAGGACAGTGATTCGGAATCCTCAACGAGTCAAATCATGCCGAGCAAGAAAAAACTGACGTAATGAGTCCAGGTGTTTCATCCTGCAGCAGTCGCACAAACACGTCAAAGCGCAAAACAGCCTCGGATTATAGAGATGATCTTATAGAATGTGAAAAAAATTTCGCTAATTGAACAAAAATGGTGTCAAATAGTGACCAATCGGAGAATGTGGCGATTATCATTTCTTTATGAGTCTCCTGCCAGAAATGAAACAATTTAATGAATTACAAAAGTTATGCATTCGAAATAAAATTACCCAAGTTATAATAGACGAAGCAGAGAGGATACAGTTTTCATCATCCGAGATATGAGGATAACCATGGAGAATATTCTAGTAGCAACTACGACCATAGTAATTATTAATTTCATTATGACAACTTTTACTTATACTACTTACATAAATGCTAATTTTAATAAAATATTGTTTTATTCTTACCTCGTAGTTATGAACAATTTCTCCTCTGACTAATGTTTTGTGAAAATTAATAACTTCTCTAGTGATTTTAGGTGATATTTACTCAGGACGTAATCAAATGTTGACACGGACATTCGAGTATCCTCAAAGAATTTTCTAGGGTACAATCTCAATTCTTCATACAAATTTAAAAAATCACCATTTACTTGTCGGTTTTTATTTATTTCGTGCACACCTCTCTAATGTTCAAAATCTCCCATCTCAGGATCGGACTGTCTAGTAGAAATACTGAATCCTCGTCCATGGTTTACAACACCTGTAATACGTCTAAGCACACCAACAGCTCGCTCGTCAATGTGGCCACGGCACGCGCCCGCCATCGCGCCCGCAACAGGCTCAAGTCGTCGCGCATTCACTGTGGACGCACACCTACTGTCCGATAAGGAACTTCGTTCTAAAAAGTAGATCTGACTACTACCAAGAGGTAAACCGATTAAATTCGATGCGTGTTTTCAGTGACCATTTACGCAAATAGAACGAGTCTTCACTTCTGGTCACAGAGACAACACAATGTTAATCAAAATGGGCTATGAAAAAGCCTGTATTGACATACTATCTCTGCGTGACCAAATCAATAATAAGAATATCTGCGTTTGAATAAGCGTAAATATTATAACCAAAGGGTCGGTAAACCGAAGTGGAAATAAAATGACGATAGTTATGACAATCACTTCAATCTCATTCTTTACACTCGCCATATGAGAAAAAAGCTGCCATAGGACGCTTTTAATGAGCTATTACTCCATAAGATGATCTCATTTTATTTTTGCCCTGTAACTAGGCCAAATTTTCAACAGCAAGTAGGTTGGCAACCGCAGATTTTTATTTTTATTCAGCTATTATCAGAACTCCTGTTTTTTATTGCGTTTTGCTGTTATCAGAAAGATGCTGCTGCTCATCTTCTGTATCAGTTTCCCTCTGTCGCCTCTTACGACACCCACGGGAAGATATGGGGGTATTCTTACCCGCCACTACACGGGGGAACGAATATAAATAAATGAACTCCACTCCACTATACTACTGTTTATCTTCCCGTATAATCAGTTTGTGTATCTTGCTATATAAACACTTTATAAGTAAATCTTTTTGCGATAATCTATTATATTAATTATTACAAATTTTCTTGATAGATTAGACATATTATTCTTTTGGACTTGACATATTATTCTCTTTAAAATAATGTCTAACATAATTCATAAATACAAATACAGTCCGTTAAAGTTACATATACCTCTTGACTAGAGGGTAAGTTTGTTCCCCATCGGCACTGATTAGAGGCAGTGACATTTGATTGATGACTGAGTCAAATTGTCGCAAGAGGAAATGATGTGTAGGGCAAAGTAGCAACGATCGATATTGTAGCATCTGCGTCTCGGATTGGCAGTGTATTTAATAAAGGATGCAAATTATTTTCGGTGGTAAAAGCATTTATTAATGATCGTTAAAATATTTTAAAAATAATTTACTAAGATCCCCGTAAAAATAAAATAAACTAACATCTAAGTTTACTTAGTGGTCATCCATCGCCAAATTTAAGTAGTGTGAGGGGTTCAAGAGAGTGTGGTGCTATTCAAACTAGGTAAAACAAATCTTCTTTATTTAATTTAAACACGGATCTTAAATAATTATATTTTACATATTTTATATGTATAATGGATTTGCGCAAAGTTACGCCTGACTCTCTTAATTATCTTATTGTTGTTTGTTTATCTAAATTTTTAAATAAAAATTAATGTAATTTTAAGTTTTGAGACATAACTATGCAATAAGTAACATAATAATTAAAAATAAAGGCCAGATACAATAATAAACAAACGATCATCAAATTCTACTCCATCCTCCATTTTGTGTAGTGGTTCACTTAACAGAAGACGAGTAGCATGTGAATAAAGTTCACCATTACATTTTCTTTTTAATATTGCTGAATAACTTTGTATATCGAAGTGTTGAAGTATTTGTACAGAACCAGAGTAAGAAAGCTATCCAACTGCAGAGAGGTGTAAGACAGGGTGACGTAATATCCCGAAACTCTTCACCGCTGCATTGGAAGACGTTTTCAAGCTACTGGACTGGAAAGGATCACTCACCTTCAATTTGCTGATGATATAGTCCTATGGCAGAATCGTTGGAGGATCTAAGCACTATGCTCAATAACCTGAATAGTGTCTCCCAACGGATAGGTCTTAAGATGAACAAAACAAAAGTAATGTGTAACATCACGACACCATGCTGATATTCTGACGGAAGTAAATATCGTGAGGATGCATTTTGATACACGGCCATAAAGGGTATTCTCCAAGAACACAAGTAGGTGATGGTATGTATGGATTCATATTTTCATCTGTTGATTTTGATTTCGCTTCTTCCATTGTAAGATGATTGTCATCTGAAAAGACACCCTCATAAATGTCGTTCATCTCTTCTATTCCGTTGCCTGCTCCTGGAGGTAATGGCGAATGGCATTCTGAAAAGATACCAGTATATGTAAAAATATATATAGTCCAAGATCCCAGGGCCACCAGACGTCACTTATTTTCTGACGAACGAAATGATTGAATGTTCTATGTATGTGTTCTTCTATGTACTATGATCGCATGCCTAGATGCTAGCTTGGCCAGTGGGCCATTTTCCAGGTATCAGGTAATCAACGTACCTAAAAATATTGCTTACCTCACGTTTATTTTCCCAGCTGGTTTTACATATATGTTAGATAATATCGTTAAAAATCAGTCATCAATACTTTCAGACACTTTCCGTCGGCCGTGTCGCTTTGCAGACGCTTTAATGCTCTCAAAAAATTACTCAATTTGACTTATATTCTGATTCTCCATTTTCATATATATTAGAAAAACAACTATTTTAAAACGTTTTACAAGAGAAGACCGATCCAGGGTCAATCATCCCTAGACCCAATTTTAATGCCTCTGTGGATATGAGCGCGTGGGCATTTCTGACTGACTGTGATACCATTATATGCTGCGGTTTGCTTAAACGCACAAACTAATATGATGCTACGCATCTTAAACGTGTAGAACAACTTTTATTTACAATAAGAAATAAAATAATACTTCCTGTGATTGTATTTGCAATTAGTTAACACACTATTTACAAATAAATATGTATTAAAATTTAAGTGATTTCTTTTTTTTAATGACGATTGTGAACATCGATCAAAAGTCTCAAAATGTGCAAATTCGCTCAGTCTGTCAACACAATTATTCCTTCTCTTTCTTTTCAGAAATAGACGGTCTGTAAAGATTCTGTGTGAATCCGTTATTATTGCCTTGGAATAAAGTCTGATTTTATGTAATATATAATGCGTTTGTACCATTTATATATTGAAATTTGTATGAACAATGAGCGGATTGGGTTTCTAGTATGATAATACGAGGTAACCGCTTGTATGTGTGCTTCCGGCGACACCGGTTCTCGTACAAAATAAGGTTGACAGCCATTCTATTGTATATTATAGTATTCTATGGTATTCTAGTGAGGACGACCGAAGCGAGCTGTATCTTTGACATCATAATTCCCGGACTAAAAACGCTTGAACCAACTTTGTGCTCTTCTTACTGCCTTTATTGCCTTGCATTAGGTCCATAAACGTCACAAACTTTTTCGCCGCTTGAATCGCATTTTTCCCTTTTCACCGACTTCAAAAGGAGGAGGTACTCAATTCGATTGTATTTTTTGATTTTATGTGTGTGTGCCATAGAAAAAGTTATAGGTACATAAATTTTTCAAGGTGAACCGATTTTGATAATCCTTTTTTTATTTGAAAGCTGGTGCTTTTCATGTGGCCCCATATAAATTTGATTAATCTCCGACCAGTAGTTTTGAGTTATCATTAATAATTTATATTGAAGTCGGTTGTACAATTTTTTTATTTTACCACTTGTTGCTATAAAAAACTTCAGAATGTATCGAATTCCTTCGTTAGATTCACTCATTTTGGCGGACAGAAAAACAATTGAAAATAGCGTAAGTATTTTTACTTTTTATTTTCTTTTTCTTAATGTCCTATAATATGTATTGATATTAATTTTTTTTCAAATATGAAAGTATAATAATAAATTTATAATACAATATACAATATTTTATAACATAAAATACAATATTTTATTATATACAATATTAAAATAATAATAAAAAAAAACTAAAACTAGTAATTTAATTATCAAACAGTCCTACTCCACGCGGTATCGTGCCAAGAACGCTGGCTGCGTTTCCCCGCTGAATGGCTATACTTAGCCTTTGGGCGAGAAAAGAGCCCTCTTATCACCAGCAGATGGAGTTCCTTTAGAACTTCACCGCACGTGGACCCCACGGACCGATAGTCTCTACAGCAAATGGCACAAATATGTAGTCATCTCTCAGAGACTCATATTTGCGCCACTTACTCAGTTCAGCTGTCTCTGATGCCGCCCCGGCTCTAAACGAGTACCCTGAGATGAGGCCGCCAAAGTGTCACGCACGTAGCATCCCACTAGGGCTTTACCTCTCCCAAGGGACCAATGTCATACCGTCGGGTCTCCTGACATCGTCTCTAAATATTCCACAAGGCTCTAAAATCGAGGAACATTTATAGAGACAAGAGCCCTTCGGATGACATCGTTCAACCTACCAGCACTTTTCTTACAAGAAAGTCCGTGGAGCCCAAACTTGTCGACGCTGCTACCAGGGGCACTGATGGGGTTGACAAATCGCCGCTCTAATCGGATTCCTACAGCGATGCGCAAGCTTTCTCCATCAAGTAATGTGCCGAGATTACTTGATGGTAAAGCGTGTAACCAGTGACTAGATTCCTTAGTCGAAACAGCTAGAAGACGTGCCTTATCTTGGTCACTATGGAAATTATGAAACAAATCTTTCTGCACCCTCTGTACCAACGGAATATCCCACTGTTTTTGTTGGTTAACTTCCAGTGGAACATTTTCGCCGGGACAGAGCGTTCGCCATGTCTGCCCTGCCTCCGTAGCAAAGCACAGGTCTACTTTATTATTTAAAATTATGTTACATAAATCACTGTCACAATGCACGGAAGCAAGGAAAGCAGGCAATGCAACGCTAGAAAGATGTCCCATACTAATACCACCAAATTTTATAGGTAAAATAGCTTGAGTCCAGGCTGTTGTATTTAAAGTTAAATTTAGAATTTTTCCTATAGCTATTTTAAGATTATTATCAATATCTTTTAAAATATCCGAACATTTCAGACTGGACTCGAGCGGAGTAAGTATGTAAATCTATTTACAAATAAATATGTATTAAAATTTAAGTGATTTCTTTTTAATGACGATTGTGAACATCGATCAAAAGTCTTAAAATGTGCAAATTCGCTCAGTCTGTCAACACAGTTATTCCTTATCTTTCTTTTCAGAAATAGACGGTCTGTAAAGATTCTGTGAACTCGTTATTGTGCCTTGGAATAAAGTCTGATTATATGTAATATTAAATGCGTTTGTACCATTTATGTATTGAAATTTGTATGACCAATGAGCGGATTGGGTTTCTAGTATGATAATACGACGTAACCGCTTGTATGTGTGCTCCCGGCGACACCGGTTCTCGTACAAAATAAGGTTGACAGCCATTCTATTGTATATTATAGTATTCTATGGTATTCTAGTGAGGACGACCGAAGCGAGCTGTATCTTTGACATCATAATTCCCGGACTAAAAACGCTTGAACCAACTTTGTGCTCTTCTTACTGCTTTATTGCCTTGCATTAGGTCCATAAACGTCACAAGCTTTTTTCGCCGCTTGAGTCGCATTTTTCCCTTTTTCTACCGACTTCAAAAAGGAGGAGGTACTCAATTCGATTGTATTTTTTTGATTTTTTTATGTGTGTGTGCCATAGAAAAAAGTTATGAGGTATATAATTTTTCAAGGTGAACTGATTTTGATAATCTTTTTTATTTGAAAGTGCTTTTCATGTGGCCCCATATAAATTTGATTAATCTCCGACCAGTAGTTTTTGAGTTATCATTAATAATTTATATTAAAGTCGGTTGTACAAAAAATTTCATTTTAACACTTGTTGCTATAAAAAACTTCAGAATGTATCGAATTCCTTCGTTAGATTCACTCATTTTGGCGGACAGAAAAACAATTGAAAATAGCGTAAGTATTTTTACTTTTTATTTTCTTTTCTTAATGTCCTATAATATGTATTGATATTAATTTTTTTTCAAATATGAAAGTATAATAATAAATTTATAATACAATATACAATATTTTATAACATAAAATACAATATTTTATTATATACAATATTAAAATAATAATAAAAAAAAAACTAAAACTAGTAATTTAATTATCAAACAGTCCTACTCCACGCGGTATCGTGCCAAGAACGCTGGCTGCGTTTCCCCGCTGAATAGCTACTAGCCCTTGGGCGAGAAGAGCCCTCTTATCACCAGCAGATGGAGTTCCTTTGAAACTTCACCGCACGTGGACCCCACGGACCGATAGTCTCTACAGCAAATGGCACAAATATGTAGTCATCTCTCAGAGACTCATATTTGCGCCACTCAGTTCAGCTGTCTCTGATGCCGCCCCGGCTCTAAACGAGGTACCCTGAGATGAGGCCGCCAAAGTGTCTGCACGTAGCATCCCACACTAGGGCTCCTCTCCCAAGGGACCAATGTCATACCGTCGGGTCTCCTGACATCGTCTCTAAATATTCCACAAGGCTCTAAAATCGAGGAACATTTATAGAGACAAGAGCCCTTCGGACACATCGTTCAACCTACCAGCACTTTTCTTACAAGAAAGTCCGTGGAGCCCAAACTTGTCGACGCTGCTACCACAGGGGCACTGATGGGGTTGACAAATCGCCGCTCCTAATCGGATTCCTACAGCGATGCGCAAGCTTTCCTCATCAAGTAATGTGCCGAGATTACTTGATGGTAAAGTGTGTAACCAGTGACTAGATTCCTTATCTTGGTCACTATAGAAATTATGAAACAGATCTTTCTGCACCCTCTGTACCAACGGAATATCCCACTTGTTTTGTTGGTTAACTTCCAGTGGAACATTTTCGCCGGGACAGAGCGTTCGCCATGTCTGCCCTGCCTCCGTAGCAAAGCACAGGTCTACTTTATTATTTAAAATTATGTTACATAAATTACTGACATTGTGCACGGAAGCAAGGAAAGCAGGCAATGCAACGCTAGAAAGATGTCTCACACTCCACCAAATTTTATAGGTAAAGTAGCTTGAGTCCAGGCTGTTGTATTTAAAGTTAAATTTAGAATTTTTCTATAGCTATTTAGATTATTATCAATATCTTTTAAAATATCCGAACATTTCCAGACTGGACTCGAGCGGAGTAAGTATGTAAATCTAGGTACAAAAACAATATTTTAAAATAGTAAGCGCAATGTGGGGCCTAATTTATACAATTTATCAACGTGGTTTAAAAAGATCAAATTTTGTTTTGAAAACAGGTTTAATACTATCGAAAAACAACGGGGCACCTAGCAGGTATAGTGATTCCGTACTGACAGTTTTATTCCTGGAGAAATATGATTAAAATTTTGAATTAAAGTGTCTCTGTGAGAAATAGATACATTATTGGAAAAAAAATTAAAATAATATTAAAATCAGCCATATACAAACAGTACAACAAAGAGATTTTCTTCAATTTTATAAAATCAAAATACGAAGAAACTTTTTACCCGACCTTATTATAAACAAATATTAATTGTTTTCAATAAAACATGGAAGTGAATTTAGTTCTAAGAACAAAGTGGGATGGTCAGATGTGACCGTTAGATAAAAAGCGTGTCCACAGAATATCGTCGTTTGTAATCACGCGTTCCATCATGTCCAAGAAAAATAATATAATTTACATACAACTTGAAAATTCAAATTGTCAAATATAACACAAACTCAAAAGAATAATTGTAGTACTATCAGCTAGCAAATATTATTTTTATGCAAGTTAAAATTTAAATTGATTTATATTTTCCGTAGAAAACCGACGGATAGCTAGAACTCATGTCTTAATTATTTACTTTGCAAAATTTGTATAAATATAAGAATTAAATAGTACCAAAATGTTAAAACATAATTCATTAAATTACCTGGAGTCCCTGGTATGCAGTCCTCCTCATTAATGCACTCTTTATGACGAAAATTCGTAATTTGTGCATATTTGCTTGTTTCTTCCAAAAGTATTAACATAAGCTTTGATCTTCTTGTTTTCATTGTGGCACACCTTTTAACATGGTATGTCAAAAAGCTATGCACGAAATAGCTAATAAACAAGCAAGAAAGATACACTAGTGTAATTATTTAAGAAATATCTAATCAGCTGCAACCCACGTTCGATGAACAGTGGCGATTCCGTGGATTCGTCGGGAGCGGGAGAAGGTGGCGGAGATCGCGCGTCGTACAAACGTACAAGCGTCATTTTACTATGAGTGCCTATCAAATCCATCTGTTTACCGACTGGTTAATTTGAAATCCAAAATAAATATTCTTTTTCTTTAATGTAGTGATAATATTTAGACAATGTAGTATCCAAGTATGGTAAAAGTGAATTTCGTGTTTTTCAAAACCGACATTATTCTACGATCATGACGAATTTCGGACTCCCAAAACTGCTTAATGGAGGATATTGGCCATAGTTTCACGGCCCCAATTAGTCATTAAATCTTAAAATAGGAATACCATCTCAGACGTAGACAATAATGGGCGTTTTCGAGGGGCTGCTAGAATTCAGGCTATAATCCTCTAAAAAAGGGCTATATATCCTAAAGTATTAAGTCACAAATTTTATTCTAAGTCACTAATTGTTACCTGTTTCTCACTAAATATTGACATAATAAAATTTACGTTTATAATAAAATTTCGTTGGAGAGGATTCCATCTTGAAGGACCAATAAGGACTTAGTAGTGCATGCGCATTGCATAACTGAGGTATTTATTGCTGTATTTCAAATCTATTTTATCTTATCCATTTCACTGTCCCGTGATGATATTAACATTTCAATTGTTTAACTTTTGTGTCTTTTACGCGGACAGAGAAGTTGTTTATATGGATCAAAATTGATAATATATCGTTAACTATCATCAGATGGTTTTATCAAGTTTGGTATGGGACACGCGTTTCAGGAGAATCAGTTCGAGCTTAATAAAACAAGGAGATGATAATAGAAAACCGACTGATTCGAAGCAAATAACACATGAATTTGAAGAACTGCTAAGGGAAATTAAAGTTTATTCTGTTTATCATATGCTTGATTTTACATTTCAGTTCAGTTTGTATTTTTTGAACAAAATTGTTCATCTGAACAAAAAAACCTTGGTTAGTGGGTGCTACAAACTTTCACTGAAGAATAAAAAAACATAGCTTATTAAAATAGAAAGGAACATTGTTTAGTTTAAGTTTAACTTTGCCGAGCATAACCTACTCGTACACCCTAGCATTCTTAAAATAATTCTGGCCATCGATGAGACTTGAGTTTTTCCTTCCGTAAATATTTTCAACTTGGAACTCATCCCCCTTATTTTTCGGATAACAATGGCCTGCACTTTGATGTTTTTGGTAAATTGAAGAAATTGTTGCGAGGAAACAATTTTGATAATTGGGAGCAACTAATTCGCATACTGAAGAATATTATCGAAGTCAGTAAGGACTATTAAAAGTTTAAAAGTGTTTGTAATCTTTCGAGCCGTTGGTAGCAAGCAAAAACTTGATAGCAATGGAGGTTACGCATAAATTATAAATTTTCATTAGCAAATAAAGAATTTTGGTCATAAATTATAAAAAAATGTAAGTATTGTTTCTGCAGTACCAACTTCTTACCAAGTCATTCCGCATGTAGAAGATTAGAGGCGCTGAAGTCCTGTGGGATAATATTGTTTTACATTATTGCGTCGCAATAAGATACATATTTTATATTTATGATAATATATTTATTAGTCGTGGTAGATCAAAAGGCAAGCGCTCGTTTTAAATTTTACTGCACGCGTGTTACCGGAAATTGATTTCCGTCGATATCAATGAAATTGTTAATTGAAATTTTAAGTGCAGATTAAACAGAACGAGGAAATCATCGTAAAGAAACCTGCATATTTAAGAAAATTAATAAATATTTCGAAAGCCTGTGAAGTCCATCATGTTTAGGGTCAGTGTGGCGTATATTTCCTTGCCCTAAAACTCTCTCAGACATCAAAGGATGCCTTTGTTTAGCTGTATGTCGTATATAGGCCGAAACTTTACTTTTTAATTTTATATATAATTTTATAAAAGCATCTTTAGTTTAAAAATTATATAAGCCTGGATGGCAGGCAGTGTAGGCCCCCAGAAGTTCGTAGCCTGACATAAGCTAAAACCAAAAAATAATTGATAAAGTGTAATGATTTATACATTTCCACATCGACGTCGTATATTAAGATCATATGTGGTGACGTGTGTAATATAAAAGCTAAAATATAGAGAAAAACATATCCCTACATATGATTTATTGCAATAATAAAATTTTGCTTAATAAAAAGCGCGCCTAGCCAAGCGGAACCGTAACCTAAATTGCTCATAATTATTCATATAGCGTTGTACGTTGCGCGTGACGGCATAGTTTGATTTATTTTTCTCCTTAAAACATTTTCTAACTCGATATTTATAACATTATATAACGACCAATTATCGCAAACAAAATTAATTAAAAAAAGTATTATAAATTTTATTGTAAAGGTTTATGTATTTAAGATTAATAAATGAGCGTAATTCGTTACCTCTTTCTTAGTACCTTATTCTTATTTCCCTACTTATATCTACATTATTAATATTTTACATATATTTGTGTTGGAGTTTGCCACCTGGTCTTCATATGGTTTCTTTTAAATAAAATTGCACCTTATAAGTATAAGAATATTATATCACTATTTTAATTGAAACAGATGTGTGGTTTATAAAATTATAATGCCCTCTAGACCGAATTTCTAGTTATTTATTTGCCCAGGACAAGACTAAAGTGCACGAGTGTGTGCGCAAACACAGGTGCACTTCTCTCCATCACTATCATAGTCCGATGGGACCGCAATACGATACAATTGGCCCGGGAGTGAAACACTGTCTACTTCCTGACTCCGGGCTGTTACTGAGAATTTCATGATAAATAACCCAGTAACTAATTTTGGCCCGATTCGAAACTGAGACCTCAGGATCAGCAGTTGTGGTGTCGATCACTAGACCAATAAGAGAAACAATAAAATTAAAATAAGACCGAAATAAACAAAGCTTTAAACGATTTACTCGGCTTTAAAATAAACAAAGAAAGAGATTTAAAACGAACGAAGTCACGGACACAGGTTATTTTATTATGAAGCAATAAACAGCTGTATATTGCAGAAGTTTTTTTTTAATAATATAAGGTTACAAGCAAACACACAGTCCACCTGATGGTAAGTGGTTACTGTGGCCCATAGACATCAACATCTATCCTCGTTTGCGAATCAAAATGTAGATGCGTTGTCAGCCGTGAGGACTAAGATGGAATGACTCTTTTTCAGTAAAAAGGATCGTCGGTTCTCTACACTCATCATAAGAAAAACAGCAGCATTACGCTTGTATTCTGTGAGGCGTGGTCCTTCCGCAGTCGAGCCGACTCATTCGTGCTACAACTATACAATTAATATAGCAGCAGCATGGCTCTACCACGTTAAAGTGTTTTTTTTCCCTATAATGCAGTACTTAAGTGTAATCGCGCCTGTTGGTATATCGTGATGAGCCCTAGATGTTAAACCTAGATGTATCACCCTGCATTAGCGTGAATAAAGCCTATACAAACTTGCACTTAAGACATTCACATTGTAATTGACAGACAGTCAGGAGCTGTCAAAATATTCCATTCCTTTTTTGCATTATGGAAGACAAAGCAAACCATTTAGTTTAAAAGCGTGCAATGTCGACAACATGAAGATCAAGACCCGCCGAGCGTCTAGTTTTTCGATGGTGAGAAAGTGAGGAGGAATTAAATCATGTAATTACTGCGCATAATATCCGGAACATGTATTTAGATATACTTTATTTATTCCTGCAAGCAAGGGCAAGAATTAGTATAGTAAGTAGAATAACAACTCCTTGTGAAAAATTAATCGCTTGCTCTAGAGTAACACAATTAGACTAAAGCAGTTGCTTCAGAAATTGTACCGATTTACAATTTGTGAATTATTTAGAAGAGTTGTTAAAACTGCGCTACCAACAAAAAAATAAAAGTTTATATAAAGTAAAAGATATATAAATAACTACGTGACTAGGAGATCGGTATAATATGTATAGTATGTTAAGTGTTTATACTATAGTATGTTGTATTATTATGGGTTTTTTTATAGGAGAGGGGGCAAACGAGCAAACAGCTCACCTGATGGAAAGTAACTACCGCCGCCCATGAACAACGGCAACACAAGGGGAATTGCAAATGCGTTGTTGGCCTTTTAGAAAGCTCTTTTCTTGAAGGTCCCTAAGTCGTATCGATCCGCAAAAATCGCCGGTGGTAAGCTATTCCACGGAGAGGTGGTACAAGGAAGAAAACTCCTAGTGAAACGTACAGTGGTGGACCGCCAAGCATCCAGATGGTGTGGATGGTATCGAGAATTTTGCCGCGATGTGCGTTCGTGAAATATGGCGGCCGGGATTAATCCGAACAATTCCTCAGAGCACTACCCGTGGTAGATGCGAAAGAAAATGCAAAGGGATGCAACATCTATTCGCAGCGCCAGTGAATCGAGCCAATCGGAAAGGTCTCGGTCGTTATTCGAGCCGCTCTGCACTGGATGCGGTCAAGTTGAAGGAGCTGGCACTGGGGAGCCCCAGCCCAGAGATAGTAACAGTATTCCATGTGAGGCCGAACCTGCGCCTTGTAAAGTTGCAGGTGGTGTGCCGGCGAAATACTGTCCTGCTCTGCTGAGCACGCCTAGGTTTTAGAGGCCAATTTGGCCTTCTCTTCAAGTGACCATGAAACTGCACGTCACTCGATATGTCGCGGCGAGGATTCCGATACTGGCTGAGGCAACAAAGTGCCAAACTGAGGAGATACGACAAAGGGTTCTTTTAGTGGTAAATGCGCAAACTTGTGTCTTCTGAGGATTAAACTAGACTAGATTTAGTCGCCCCCAATCCGAGACTATTCAGCAAAGACTTGACTGACACAACTTATTTATTACTCGGCGACGTTTTCACGAGAAATATTGACAAGGCCGGTGTATAGAGCATCACCAGTGCTCTCGACATAGCAATGAATGTTACCGGTTTGCTACATATCATTGATATGCAGATGAAACAGCGTTGGTGATAGCACGCAGCCTTGTGGAACACCAGCGTTAATAGGCTTTTAATCGGAGCATGCACCGTCTACTACGACCTTGATGCTCCAACCAGCCAGAAAACTGGTGATCAATTACACAATTTCTCGAAGCCCTTAGGAAGGCTTCGAAAAGCGCTTTGCTGAAGACGATCGAAGGCCTTCGCTATGTCCAAACTAACCGCCAAAGCCTCCCACTTGGACTCGATCGCCTGCACCCTTCTGTGTGTTAGGTAAACAAGAAGATCACCAGCTCGGTCGCTCCCCGACGGAAACCGTACTGGCGGTCACTAATCAGCTGGTGCTCCTTAAGGTACCGCATGAGCTGGCAGTTAAAAATGCACTCCATTATTTTCGAGAACAAGGAGGTGATGGCGATAGGCCTGTTGTTGGACGTATCAGAGCGGTTACCTTTTTTAGAGATCGATTGCACGAAAGCTGTCTTGCATGAATTCGGGACAACGCCTAGGGAGTAGTAGTACCAGAAAATACGCGTTAGAATCAAACTCTGGAACGCACGTCCTCAGCACAATTGGCGGGATTCCGTCAGGCCCACTCGACTTGTGACTCGGGAGAGGAGTGCTTTGTGTACTGAACACTGTGTAAATCGCACATCAGGCATAGAGCACTCTCACTGCGGGATGGTCGGTGGTGTGTTCTCCCCGTCATCGAGACTCGAGTTGGATGCAAAAAGGGAGCTTAAAAGGTCGGTTTTCTCTTTCGCGGCGTGGGCCAGTGGTAAGTCGTCCATGAACATGTGATAGCTTACAGAAATTCCCCTGGGCAGCCTTGGCGAGAGACCAGAATGCACGGGTTTCTCTCAATTCTGCCAATGTGCTCATCATCATTATACTTCTTTTTAAGCATACAGGTGTTTACATCCCGAGCCGCCAAAGCTTCAGCCCAGGCCTGACAACACTCCTGCTTACTGCGTAATGCAGTCTTACAGGAGCAACCAAACCAATGCTGATATCTGCCTCCGATGGGTACCGCAGATGATGGAATAAATAGTTCCATTCCCTGTAGCACCACATCAGTGACAGAGTGATGAACAGCGCTGGGATTATCCGGCGAGAATCAAACCCGCCCCCATGTGTAGGATGCAAAGAAAGACCGCATTCCATCCCAATCCACCGACCTGTAATGCTAAACACGATGGCAGCCAGCAGAACGCAACTGCGAAGAGAGCGTGAGTGGCGCCACACTTTAGATCAGAAAATGGTCCGAAAAGCCAAGAGTTAAACTTGAACCGAGCCATTCGGCGTGGTGGGCGTTAAAATCTGAAAAAGTTCAAATTGAAGTGCCGCGAAGTGAAAACATGACAAGTTATTCTCTCGGGAAAAAAAAATATATTCTATAAACTACTTGTATTTTGTGTAAAAACAATAGTTAAAAGCTTAAACGAAAAACTATTATTTATAAAAACAGAACAGTGATCAATAAATCAAGACAATAACTTTAAAATTACAAATTAATGTTTAGTGCAGTGCTTATTATTGATCTGCTTGTATTAATGTACCCTACAATCTAAAATAAATGCCCAAACGTCAACTTATAAAGTAGTCAATAATTTTACAGGCAGCTGATAAGAACGATTGGTCCAGTGGTGAGACAATTTAAATACAGTGTGAATGATCGTCTTCGAGCCCAACACGCTTGCTTTTGTGACCAAATAAATTGTTAGGATAAAAAGTATTAAAATTATTGGTTGTAAAAAAATTTAAAATGTCTGAAAACAAACAAAAAAGGCATAGAAAAGTTGATAATATATTACCAACATGCGTAGCATGTCTCAAAGGAATTGCCCTGGGAGAAGAAATCACTTGCTGTAAATGTTCGGATGATTATCACTATTTGTGTTTGCGAATAACTAAAGACGTATATCAGAGCTATTCAACGTCTCAGAAAAGGAATTGGATCTGTCACATGCAGTAAGGTAAAAGGGAGGATAATGCGAACACACCGGTGAGAGCAACTACAATAGAAAACACTATTCTTACTGACTATACAGTTACACCGGCCTGTTCCTGGGTATCACAAAGAGCGTTACGCAAAGACTCAGATCAATCGTCTACTGATATACAACAAGAACCTGAACATATATGTTTAACTAAAGAAGATATCAGGGAGATTATTATTCGAAGTGAACTCTGTAACATCTTTAGAAATGAAATTAATGGCATGATAAAAAATACTATCAGCTCTGAAATACGCTCTGTCGAGTCTGAGGTAATAATTCTTCAAAAAGAGCTTAGCTCCATGAAAGAATCAATGGGTTTATCAACCAACAATACGAAAAATAAAAATAGATTCCATAAGAAATAATGAAGATAACACGACTTCTGAAGGAGGCAGCTGAAATGAAAACTCTTAATATGGAACTAAAAATCGTTTAGAACAACTAGAACAACACGCACGCGCTGCTAATATCGAGATTCAGTGTGTACTGAGCACAAATCGGAGAACCTTATCTCGACAGTAATGCAATTAGCAAAAACTGTATCATTCGACCTTAAAAGCGACATACATGTGTGCCAGGATAGCAAAAGCAATCCATCATCATCCCGACCACGATCCATTATTGTCAAAGTAACAAGCCGTTAGTTCGGGATGGACTACTTGCTGCAGTTATACGGTTCAACAAGAAAAACCCAAGTGACAAACTCAACTCATCTCACTTGGGCATTGGGGGTAACAAAAGACCTATATATGTCTCCGAGCATTTATCTTTACATAACAAAGAACTTCATAAAGCTGCAAGGATAAAGGCGAAGGAAAAGAATTATAAATTTGTATGGGTGAGAGGCGGTCGCATATTTATTAGACAATCTGACACCACCCCTGCAGTTTTCATTAAAAATATTGAATCGCTGAACAAAATATAACTTTAGCTTTAGTTGTTGCATATAGTGTAAGATTAGTGTGTATAATTTCATATTATCTTTTATAATGTCTATAAAGTCTATAAATTGTTACTATCAAAACGTAAGAGGCCTTAATACTAAAATTGTAGACTTTTATAATAATGTGTTGCTGAACGATTATGACATTATTTTTGTTACGGAATCCTGGTTGCAATCTAACATATTTAATTCAGAGTTGTTCGATGAACGCTATGTTGTGTATAGGAGAGATCGTAATATTAATGCATCATCCTGTAAAAAAACTGGAGGGGGAGTAGCGATAGCAGTACGTAAACATTTCCAATCATATAAAATAGAAACTAAAAGTAAATTAGAAGAATTATGGCTTACTATTCAATTAAAGAGAGGCAAACGTTATCTTAATATTTGTGTTGGTGTAGTTTATCTTCCACCACCTATAAATCAGACAGACTTGGAACAGTTTGTAGAAAATTCTAGTAATATTATATCTGAACATTCGGATGCTCTTCTGGTTGGGGATTTTAACATGCCAAATATAAAATGGTGTAAGAGTGACGATGGCTGTTTTTTGAATCCCATAAATTCACATTGTTCTTCCTATAATTTTATTTGCGAATTTTTAGCTTTGAATAATTTGAAACAATATAATCATGTACAAAACAAAAACGCTAAAACACTTGATCTCGTGTTTTCTACATTTTCAGATATTTACCTCGAGGATAGTGGCAATCCTTTGGTCAGAGTCGATTTATACCACCCTCCATTGGAGTTCACTGTTTCACTACCCTCATATCAAAATTTACACCCATGCCGAATTCCACGGTTTAACTATTTTAAGGCAGATTACAGTTCTATAATCGATGATCTGCAAAAAATTGATTGGTTATCGTTACTTCTGCGCCATGATAATGTCAATGAAATGGTTAACGTTTTTTACGCAACCTTACGCAAAGTTATTACAGCTCATGTTCCTCTGACTAAACCTAAATGTAATGGTTATCCGGCATGGTTCCGCGGAGATCTCATCAAAATTTTAAAAGAAAAAAATAAAATTCGTCTTCGTTACAGAAAATATCCTAATCCTTTAGATAATATCAGTTGAAATACTAAAAAAGAAGTGAAAATTATTATCTTTAAGTTATAATTACTACTGTAATAGAATCGAAAGCAGTATCTCACAAAACCAAAATACTTTTGGACCTTTTAAAAGATAAACGTAAAATAGAAATAATACTTTATCATCTATGTTTCTGGAAAGTGAGTTAGCTGAGGATAATGTAAGATTAGTGAGTTGTTTGCAAAAATTTTCGTCAATTTACCATAATGCTTCATCATCTACTAATATGTATAACTGTAGCATAAAAAATACTGAAGAGCAGCTGAATACCCTAAATCCTCTAAAAGTAAATGAATTAGAAGTCTTCATCAAATTAAAAAGACTTGTTTTATGCAAGGGACCGGGATCCGATGACATACCACCAGTTTACATTGTCAATTGCGCTTAACAACTGTCACGCCCCCTTACCATAATATTTAATAAGTCTCTAAAATCAGGTATATTTCCAATACGTTGGAAAGAAACTAAATGTGTAATTCATAAGGATGGCTCTAAGCGAGACATAAAAAATTATAGACCAATATCAATTCTATCTATTTTCTCAAAAGTATTTGAAAGTATTATCTATTCTTATCTATACAACCATGTTAAAACTCAGCTAACAAATAAGCAGCATGGATTTATCAGAGGCAGATCCACTAACTCGAACATGGTCGACTTTGTCGAAACCTTGACGGAATTTGTTGATCAACGCATTCAAGTCGATACAATATATACTGACTTTAGCAAGGCATTCGACAAGGTAGACCATGAAATACTTCCATAAATTGTCTCACTTTGGTATTGGGGGCTCTAATTTGAAGTGGCTTGCGTCCTATTTAAAAGACCGCCAGTCATTTGTGGTTGTTAATGGAGCTAGATCGAAAACATTTGTCGTCACATCAGGTATTCCTCAAGGTTCAAACCTGGGTCCACTTTTGTTTTCAATATTTATAAATGATATAGTTGATTGCTTTCTTAACTCTGAGCCTTAAATTTTTGCGGATGATCTTAAGGTGTTAAGGCCAATAAGAAGCATTAATGATAGTGTATTGCTACAAGAGGACATTGATAGATTATGTAATTGGTGTAGAGACAATAAAATGCTATTGAATGTGAATAAGTGTCACGTCATTACTTTCTCGTAACAAAGAATCTTATTTATTCAATATAAGATAAATAACACACCTTTAGAACCGGCTTATATTATTCGAGATCTTGGTGTTACGATTGACAGCAGGTTAAGTTTTAATACTCACCTAGATGATATCATAAAAAGGTCCTCCAAAATGTTGGGTTTTATTATGCGGAATTCTAGACAATTTAAGCACCCTAAAACTATTATATTGTTATATAATACATTAGTTAGGAGTATTCTGGAATACTGTCCTCAAGTCTGGAATCCATTTTATGAAGTACACAAGAACCGTATTGAAAAATTCAAAAGCGATTTTTGTGCTTTTATGTCACCACACAAAGAAATCACATTTATTAAATTCATGACAATAAACTTAAATATTTTAAAATGACAACACTTAACAACAGAAGGAAAACATTATATCTTATTTTTTGCATAAATTATTACATAACCATATCGACTGTCCCAACTTCTAAGTAAAATAAATATATCTGTGCCAAATAAGTTACCGCTTTAAGGTTTACAAGCTGTTCAAAGACGTCTCTGTAAAAGTAATTTAGGTCGCAACTCCCCACTTACCAGAATGATGTCATTATACAACAATATACAAATTCCATAGAGATAGATATAATGTATACCCGTTTGTCTAGATTTAAGTATTTGATCCATATACATTTCAGAAATGTGTAATAAAATTAGTAGATTTATTATTAATATTATATAGACTGTAAGCATTAAATCCACAAACTGTAGCTATAGCAAATCTGGTTATCCATGTATATTTATTAGCATATTATTATACATATGTTTCCTTTTTCTTTTAAAAAAATTCACTTCGCTATTTATGTAAGTTGTGGTTACCTGTGAAGATGAACACGTAGCATGTAGTCGCAGTGTTGAGTTATATATTTGTTAGTAGTGTGTATCATCTGTTGGTGATCCTAATAAAGAGAAAAAAAAATCACCAAGTATCACGATCTCTACTTATGGGATCTGTTGTAGCAAGAAATCTGTAGCCATTTGGACGTGGTCGATTAGTCGGTCTGTGTCGGCATTACCGTTACGGGACCTATAGAGGCACCCGTAGACACACGCAAACTCTAGCCCGGGGCACAAATAAGTGTTCTAATTTGTACCCCGGGTTACAGGTACGAAGTATCAGTCAGAGTACGAAGTAGGCGTTAAGGTTCGAGTGAAGTTCCCTGTTGTTGCAGAAGTCCACGGATAGCGTGGCAGGGGTCGCCATGGTTCTATCGCCCCCAGAATACGCGGTAGTCTTTGTTATGGCTCGAGGGGGGTTGGGCCTCAAACCACTCCCATAGGTTAGTATAATATATTAATATTAGATAATAAGATAATTTACTTTATATTGCATGGTTTGATGTGTTCATACCTACTGATTTATCTCAAATAAAACATTTATTAATATACTTAGTGATTTGTCAATAAATCTATAAATTTATCATTAGCACCATTAGTAATTTATAGTTAATAGACCATCAGCAATTAAACCGTTTGTGGTTTCTGCTGAAGGGCTGAAATTTTTCTTTTTTGTGTATCAGTTTGTTTATCAGTTTAGTTTTATTTTGAATAAGTAAAAAAATAAAAAAAATATTAACACCATCCAATTCAGCTAACATGGCTTGAGAAGTTAGCTTCCTCGCTCTCTACTATATTACTGGTTAAAACATAAATCGTTCTTTTTACGCACATAGAAGCCTCCACTGTATGAGGCTTCCTTTAGTGGACCTTATAAGTAAACAAGGTTACAATTCCAATTAATATTTTCAGCAGTGCCCTTCCAAAGATCGAACTCTGTTCTTTTACTACGAAATTTTAAACGAACTCTTGCCTCTGATCTATTAAGATTTCCTCCTCCTCCTTCCTTTCCTAATCCTCATTGCCGTAAATTAAATAAAAAGGATAAGTTGAAGTTACGCTGTACGTATAGTAAGTACAACGAATTATGAGTGTCAACCTTCAACTGCGCAGTAAGCGTTTTTAGATCTACCGCTATGAGGTGCAGTGCTGGGCCGACAGCAGTCAGTGAGTGGTGCAAACACAGGCTTCCTCTCACCTCTGAAATGTTTTGAGTACAAGGAAACGTCTGCCGCACTGCCCCTATGCGTGATGGCTAACTTCACATGTCAATAAAATAATGTTTTAATTTCTCAGATACACAGTTGTCCTCCCTGTGCTTTCCTTCACTACCAAGCACGTACCAAGCAATAAACAGGGAGGCATTGCAATTGGCAGGTATAGAACATGGGTTGCTCGCGTAATATGAAATTTACGCCGGGCGCTTAGCAACCATAACTCTTTATACTAAAAATGCTTTTATAAAGTAATCGTTAAATAATATAACATTTACTAGCTTTTTCCCGCGACTTTGTCCGCGTAGATATCATACTTTAAACCGTAGGTGATCCATCAATAATCGCACTTTCATAGTAAATTCTATTACCCACTTTAGGGATTATTTCCGTGATCAAAACTATCCTATTTCCTTCCCCCGGAACTTAAACTATCTCGATACCATCGGTCGAGTGGTTTAAGCATGAAGAGGTACATTTGCTCACGCGGCAATGAGCAATATATTATTGCAAAGTTTCATTAAAATATATATTCAGTAGTTTTTGCGTGAAAGAGTAACAAATATCCATACATCCAAACATCCTCACAAACTTTCACGTTTATAATATTAGTAGGATAGTTTGTAGTTTCTATGCCACACATTTTACAAATAAGACTGGACAATGTTAGCAGATAGGTATGCATTGGTTACGGTTATCGAAGATCCTGCAAATTGAGCAATAGTTTATATTGACAAGCAATTGATTCGGTATTCTCGGAGATATATTGTGTTTCAGGCCAACTCCTAATTTCCCAGCAATACCGCGTTTTTCTTTGTTTCAGTATGTTTAAACATTTTGTAAGAAAATATTATGTTATGATTTTAATTAACGTATCAAGTTCGTTTAGTTCCTTATTGCTTTTTAATTAAGCTAGTCATTATTGTAATATATTTCTAATTCAATATAAAATATTATTATGTTGTATTTATATTTTCAGTATAATTTATAACTGTTTATCATTACTATGTAGGTGTGCATCATTTATTTTATTTTTTGGAGCCGACAGTCCACCTGATGGTAAGTGGCTGCTGTGTTCCGTGGAAATCTACATCAATCATCGATTAAGAATCTAAATGCAGAATGTGTATGAGGACTTAGATGAAATGCCTCGTTTCCAGTAAAAGTGGTCACCGGTTCTCTACACTCACCATACCAAACGCTCTGTTACCCATTCATGCTACAACCATAATATAGCTGCAGCATGACTCTACGATATATTCATTCAAAAACATAGGCCCTTCCCAATAGATTCCCTCATAGGATGGATATCTGCAATAGTTGCCACACGTATTTGTAGTTTAAGATATTTATTTCTCAAAAGAATTATAATTTACTTAAATGAGAAATATTTGCAGTGTTACCTTAATTCAAACGGCACGACACACAAACAAAGTGATAACAAAATAAAAAGACACAATTTTCTTTGTAATCTAAGCGAAGTAATGTAAATAAGTTTTATGTACATAGTAACATAATAAAAGTAGAATGCTGAAAAGTAGAATGCAAAGATTAAAATTAGCATTCACCAGAGTTACTTTACTCTATTCGGTTCGACCGCTGAGTGCAAAAATATTCATATACCGACGTTATGCTTCGCTTAATCGAATTGACGTTGAACTATCGAGACTGGAAGTGATATGCATCCTTAAAGTTACAGCCTATATACGTCCCACTGCTGGGCACAGGCCTCCTCTCATTTCTGAGAGGATTTTGTAGGGCAAGGAAATGTCCGCCGCGCTGCCCCAATGCGTGTTGGCGAACTTCACATGTCTTCGAAATATTTTTTTTTCTTATTTCTCAGACATTCAGGTTTCCTCTAGATGTTTTCCTTCACCGCCGAGCACGTGATAAATCAGCACTTAAAATTGCAATTAACAATTTCATTGGTGCCGGCGGGGATCGAACTCGGGTTGCTCGCGTACTGTGAAATCCTTATCCTTAAATCCGCAATTACTACTTAGTCAATGACTTAATGATACTTTTTCTTTGTGTTTAATTTTTTTTTTACTTTTTACCAGTATATATATATATATATATATGTATATGAGAGTATATAAGAGTATATATATATATATATATATATATATATATATATATATATATATATATATACGGAGTGACGATGAAGTTATCACATTAAATGAAAAGACGTATCCTACATAGAGTTCTTTAAACATGCACAACTAAAAAAAATATAATAATTAACATTCTAGTCGCGGTAGCTCTATGCGCGAAGTGACAAGAAATGGGACGGGGTGTCGGGAGGGTGCGTGTTGTCGAAATTCATATTTCTCTGGCGCGTGCGACGATTAGTAAAGCCGCGTATCCACCGAAAATGTTGACAACATTTATATTTCCAACTGTTTGCAACTCAACAAAAGTTATTAACTTTTGTTTCCGATGTTTCCGCACCGAATTAAAACATGTCGCCAACAATTTGAGAAACATTTTAGTTGACAACTTGCTGTCTCCACCAAAGTTTTGTTGGCAACAATATGTCCTCAAGTGACGATATTATGCAGGCAGCCGCAGTATTTATAACTTTATGCAAAAAAAAAACACACCAGCAGTTTTGGAGTTATACTTAATAATGCGTATTAATATTGAAGTCGGTTAAAGGCAACATTTTTAATTTCATTAGTTGTCTTTCTTCCTCTCTTTTTAAAAAAACGTTACCTCCACACTAGGATTTCTCCTGTATCGCAGGGACAGTTTACGTACATAGAACAGACCTAGAACAATTATTTGTAGGCCATACAAATACTTGTTCCATGCGGATCTGAACCCGCGGCATTTTTTGCTATTTACAAACATGCGACACGCGACTTCATTATTAATGAGAGTATCAATACATACATAAACACTCACGCCTGTCACCCAGAAGGCTAGGCAGAGACTACGGACTTCCACTTGGCACGATCCTGGCACACCTCTCGCCTCATTTACATCCATATATCTACGCATACACGCTCGTCGGTTAAGGGTACCCTAATCTGGCCCATTTTCAATATATCGTCAATTTGGTCGATAAATCTTCGTCTAGGGCGTCCCTTCCGACTCTGGCGTTCACTTCTGCAGCATAAATTTGCTTTGTCACTCTTTCTTCGTTCATTCTTTCTACATGACCAAACCACCGAAGCATTCCTTTCTTAATCCTGGTCACAACGTCATCTTGCAAACCACACTTTTCTCTTATCACACTATTTCTCACCCTGTCATTCAGATTCACCCCTAGCATACTCCTTAATGACCACATTTCTACAGCATTTATTCTACTCTCATGCTTCTTCTGCCAGACCCAACTTTAACTACCATACATTAAAGTAGGGACTAACACAGCATTATGAATTGCCAAACGTGCCTTTTTTGACACATTCTGACTCTTCACAATAGCGTGTAGAGCCCCATTCACTCTATTTCCTGCGTTCACTCGTCGTTCTATATCCTTATCATATCTACCATCCCTACTAAATAAACATCCCAAATATACAAACTCATCCACTTGCTCAATCAACTCCTTCTATTCTTATTTCATAACGTTTTACTTACTTCTCTTTCAAAACCATCACTTTCGTCTTACTTGCGTTCACTTTCATACCTCTTTCTTTTAATGATCGGTTCATTAAAATAACCATCATTGCAACTCGGCCGCCGGCGATGCAAATATGACTTGATCATCGGCGTACAAAAGGCATTTGACGGTTAACTCACCCATTCTCAACCCACATTCTTGAACTTTCAAAGTTTGCAAACAACTGTCCATAAATAGGTTAAACAGCCAGGGGAAGCTACACAGCCCTGTCAACACTTTTGGTTGGTTGTGGTGTCAACCTTTTGGATGCCAAACCAGTTCGAGTAGACCCCGTTGATCCTGACACAAGCACTAGAGTCCTATAAAGAGACTTCAATGCCTGTATCAAACCAGCGCTCAAACCAAATGAGTTAAGTGTTTGCCATAACACATTCCTGTCCACTCTGTCATAAGCCTTTTCCAAGTCCATGAAAGCACAAAACTTTCTGGTTTTGGCCAAAACTTCTCCGCAATCATGCGCATGGAAAATACTTGATCCGTACACCCCATCCCTTTCTAAATCCAGCTTGCACATCCCAAATTTTTCCATCAGTTTCTTCCATAACTCTTTCAATTAACACCTTAGCATACAGTTTACCCACAATGCTAAGCAAGCTGATACCACAGTAGTTTTACAGTCCTGCTGTGACCTTTTCCTTTATATATTGGGACTATAACGGCTTTGCACCAGTCTTCCGGTACCCTTCAGTTCCCAACATAAATTAAACAAGGTGTACAGCAGGCCTGCCACCACTCCCTCTCCAGCCCTTAGCATTTCGAGTGATACTCTATCATATCCGGCTGCCTTACCTGCTTTCATGCTTTTCATTGCTTTCATTATTTCATCTACACTTATCTCCTACCTCTCCACTTCTTTCGGAATTTCTTTTTCACTTAATTCAGACGACCCTTCACTCATAAACACGCTTTCAAAGTATTCCTTCCATCTCTTTAAATTCGAAACTTCATCATTCAGCATACAGCCATTCTCGTCTCGTATAGCATTCATTCTAGGCTGTTTTGAATTTCCCTAGCAGTTCTTACGAGTTTCCAGAACATTTTAATATTTGCCTGGAGTTATCAGATATCCTTCTATCATTCTTATCCGTTCTTTCTTGCTTTTCCTTTCAACAACTTCTTTTACTCTCTTATTTATAAGTCTAAAGTCTGCCTTTTTCTTTCAATCTCGTCATTCATACCGCCAGAATTACCAGCTTTGGTTGCCAGTAAATCTAGCCATGCTCTCTTCTTTGCTTCAACTTCCATCCGAATCATCATCCCACCACAACGTATTATTTTTCCTTTCATTCGTTCTCTTACTTACACCACATACTTCGGTGGCTGCATCCACCAAAACTTTCTTAACATTATTCCATACAGTCTTCAGGTCTAAATCATTCATACATATTTCATTCAAACCATTTATATTCTCCTCAGTCTACATTTATACTTCTCTTTCACACCTTCATCTTGTAACCTCTCTGTTCTTATACGCTGTAACGCAGTGGTAGACACAGATGTCCGATGCCGCCAACGCCTGAATAGACCATTAATTCGGCATAAGACCAGTAATGATCCGTCCCTACGTTGGATCCCCGGTAAACTCTTGTATCTACCACTGCGCTCCGCATTCTTTCATCCACAATTATGAAATCTATCATGCTTCTGTCATTACCTCTTTCCCATGTATACATGTGAATCCTCTTATGGCGAAAGAAAGTATTCGTCACAAAAGATTCTTTTCCTCACATACGGCGAGAGGTCTTCACCATTCTCATTTACACTTTCATCGCCAAACATTCCTAATATCCTTTCATAACCAGACCTCTTCACCCCAACCCTTCCATTAAAATCTCCTAACATAATGATATTTTCATTTCCTTACATTTCAACAACACCATCCTTACCATGTCCCAAAACTGCTCTCGGATATAAGTGGGCTTAGACATGTCTGGGGCGTACACCTAGCACAAACAACTTCTTTAAGCCCACTTTCATTCGTATCCACAGCAGCCTTGGGCTTACATTCATACTCTTTCACATTGACCCATTCTTTCTGAAAGGATGACACCGACTCCTGGCATGCCCGCTTGGTCTCGTCTACACCAGACCAGTAAGCGGTATACATGCCATAACACATCTATTCCTCTATCATTCATCATTTCGCATATTTCATCCATCTTATCATTCACTGCTCCACATACATTCAGCGTAGCCAGACGGGCCTCCGCAATCCACTTTTCGCCCTCCGGGAGACAGAACGACGGGTGGCGAACCTCGTCGCCAGTTTTACTCCCGGAGATTCTTCGCACCCCTGCCCCATTAAAGGGCGCCGGGAACTCAGGGCCATTCCTTTAATGTGTTGGCTCATGGTGCGATCTAAGGGGTGGTAGATTTTACGCCGCTACCATACGGCGAGGAGCCGAGTCTATCCTTTCGGCTTTGTCGCTGTTTAGCACCACCCGGGGACAAGTGTAGGTGGGCCTAGGTTAGGTGGTCGAAGCCTACGGACGCGAGCGACTCATCCCCTTATCAATGAGAACTCTCATTGATACTCAAATTCTCATTGATACTCAAATTCTCATTGATACTCAAATGAGTATCAATGAGAACTATTAAACTATTAACCAGTGTATGCTGATTTTGCATTAGTAGGCAGTCACTAGTACTAGGAGGTCTACTTACACTGAACGATTTTTTAAGGTCATTGGCATTATACGCGAAAAAATCGAAAAATCAAATAATAAATCTGTAACTATGGCTTCAGTAACTAAGTACCTAATTATCTAGATCTACCTATAAATAATAACATAATTTTGATTACACACATCCCATAATATATTTTGTGAACGACATAAATTAATTAATGTGTTGATTAACTCGTTCGTCCACGTGACAGACATGTTGCCGACAAATGTTTCCAACAAGCGTCTCCACAGAGGGAACAAATGTTTGCAACAAGCGTATTCCTTTGATGTTGCCGCCGAAAATGGAAACACGGTTCCCGACATTGTTTACAAGATTTGTTGCCAACACTAGGTAATTACAGAAACATTTGTTACCAACACGTGTTGACAACACAAAAGTTGGTAACAAAACTTTGGTGGAAACGCGGCTTAAGAAAGTAAGTCACTTAGTCCGACGCCGGCGTCTTTGGGGATGGTTCATGGGTCGCTTGACCTAATTTTCGTTTTTCGCGTAATTTAATAAAATTTAATTGTTGTTTTTTTTTTGTTTTTGTGAACATTTTAATAAGTTTCTTAATTTGTTTGTGATAGGATACGTTAATACGATAATAATAGTTGTGATAAGAAGGTGGTGTGACAGTGCGAAATTGGACGCTTTCTTTTACTGTATTGTATTTTTTTATTTGTGATAGGACACGTTAATAATAAGCTAGATAATCATATTTAATAACTTAGCGACGATGTCAATTATGCATTCGGGTACACGGCGGACATTTTGAAAATTTAAAAATTTGATTTGTTTTGATTATTAAACTTGAGTGATTTTAAGATTAAAGTGATTATTTGCATAAAAACAATACCAAGAAATTTGTGATTTGTTGATAACATCGGATTAGCATCGCCCTACGCGTGCCTACTTACCTATGTATGGGCAAGTGTAAGTATGTATTATAATTACCTATGTCGATGTCGCGTGAGCACTGAACGCCTCAGCGTGGCCGCGCCGTTGCCGCTTTTACATGTCACTTCAGGTCCGTAAACTAATATTATCAAGGCTGATTTATTTCTTGTCAATTTTTTACGCTATTTATTATGTTTGAAAAATGCATTTTTTATTTTCTTTTATTATTGTTTATTTTATTATTTTAACAGACATATTTCAACTTGTATTAACTGCTGTGCTATTTAACGTGATAACCTAATCGCCACCCAGTGAATATATCATTATCATCATCATTACAGCCCTTCACAAGTCCACTGCTGAACATAGGCCTCCCCCAAGGAATGCCCCAAAGCACGGTCCTGAGTCACCTGCATCCATCGACTTACTGCATGTCTTACCAGGTCGTCACTCCATCCAGTGGGGGGTGGCTCTACACTTCGCCTACCGTTATGAGGCTGCCACTCAAGAACCTTTTTTCCCCATCGGTTGTCGGTTCTTCGAGCTATATGGCTGGCCCATTGCCACTTCAGCTTACTAATCCGTTGGGCTATATCGGTCACTCTGGTTCTACTGCCGATATCCTCATTTCTAAGTTTATCACGCAGAGAAACCCCGAGCATAGCCCTCTCCATAGCTCACTGAGCGACCTTGAGCTTCCTCATACGGCCAACAGTGAAGGACCACGTCTCAGTTCCATAACTCATCACTGGCAACACGCACTGGTTGTACACTCTCGTCTTCAAGTTTTGAGGTATACCTGACGAGAAGATGTGTCGTAATTTCCCGAACGTTGCCCAGCCGAGTTGAATCCGTCGATTGACCTCTCGGTCGAAGTTGGACTTACTTAGTGGGACTCTTTGTCCCAGGTAAACATACTCGTCAACAACTACGAGCTTAGTGCTCCCAACAACGACCGGCATAGGTGTGACATGGACGTTACACATGATCTTTGTTTTGTCCATGTTCATCTTAAGACCTATCCGTTGGGAGGCACTATTGAGGTCATTGCGCATAGTGCTTAGGTCCTCCAGCGATTCTGCCATAAGGACTATATCGTCGGCATATCGAAGGTGAGTGATGTACTCGCCATTGACGTTTATACCGTATCCTATACAGTCCAGTAGCTTGAAAACGTCTTCCAATGCAGCGGTGAAGAGTTTCAGGTTATTACGTCACCCTGTCTTACACCTCTCTGCAGTTGGATAGGTTTCGTACTCTGGTTCTGTACTCGGATAGCTATCGTAGCCCTACTGTACAAACACTTCAGCACTTCGATATACCGACAGTCCACTGGCACCGCTGAAGGGACTGTAGCACCGCCCAAATTTCGACGAAATCAAAGGCTTCTCATAGTCCACATACGCAAGACAAAGTGGCAGATTGTACTCTTCGATCTTCTGTACAATTAGCCGAAGGGTATGTATGTGGTCTATGGTGCTAAAGCCTTTTCGGAAACCGGCTTGTTCGGGAGGCTGGAAGTCGTCGAGTCTGCTTGCGAGACGATTCGTAATGACTCGAAAACAGCACGTAGACGTAGCTCAGAAGGAATTCGGTCTGTAGTTTGTCAAGAGAGCGTTGTCGCCTTTCTTGAAGAACAAGACCATCGCACTTCTGCTCCACACCTCCGAGTAGTCCCACCATAGAGGACGGAATTAAGGAGCTTCTGAAGGACTTCAATTACCGGTTTTCCACACGCTTCAGTAGCTCTACTGTAATTCCATCCTAGCCCCCAGGCGACGGTGGAATACAGCAGGCTCTGCCGTTTTAAGGTGCTGGCCATTCTAACCTTGTTCAGACTGACGTCCGGGATGTCATCGGAATAGTGTCGGATAAGACTTGCTCTTGAATCGTTACTCACACTTGCGTGTGGCTCCATCGATGATGTGTACAGCTGCCCATAGAACCTCTCAATCTGACTTTAAATCTCAGGTGTCCTGGAAACGATGCTGCCACATTCGGTCTTCAGCTTTGACTGTTGGCTCTTTCTGGCAGATAGATCTCTGGCAAAGACTTTGGAGCCCTTTGAGTTCTGGTTCCGCTCGATCACTTCTTCAATACGAGCAGTATTAAAATTCGTAAGTCCCGCCGCATGCATTTGGAGATCTGTCTGTTCAGTTGCCTGTATGCTGCCAAATCTACTGAAGACTGCAACTTCATTTCCCGTCTAACAGCCATTAGATTAAGAGTGTGATCAGAGAGTTTTTGTGTAGTTCTGCGGCGGGTCTTGCAAAACTTAGCTCCGACCGCATGGACAGTTTCCACGAGCTTATCATTCATATCGTCCACTGCATTGCAATCTTCCTGAAAACGGTTTTGTAACTCGAGATGAAAGGTTTCGGAACTTTGGATCAGAGCAGGAGGGTGACGGAGCGTTTACTTCAATAGACGATACCTCTCCAACTTAACGTTTAGGTTCAGTGTGCCTCTCACCTTTCGGTGATCGCTACCAGTTTTCACCCTCGCTATCACTGAGACATCACTGAACAGTTGGCGTCTAGTCGTCATAATGAAGTCAATCTCATTTTTTGTGGAATTGTCGGGGCTCGACCAGGTCCACTTCCAGTGGGACCTCTTCTGGAAGAAAGAGTTCACCATAAAGAGTCCCTCTTTCTCCATGAAGTCGACCAGCTGCTGGCCCCTTGAGTTCCGTTGCCCTATTCCAAATTTCCCTACCCTCAGCTCGCCGTTCTCTCTTGTGCCTAGTTTTGGGTTGAAGTCTCCCATTTACACCGTATAGTGGGATTTGGAGGAATGCATGGCTTCAGAGATATCCTCATACATTTCCTCCACCTCCTCATCGGGATGTGCCGAGGTTGGTGCGTAAACCTGTATGACCTTCAACGAATACCGTTTGGTAATTCTAAATATAATATGCAACCCTCGTCGACACACTCACAATCTTTACTACGTTGTTAACGAGAAACTTGTGGACGATAAATCCGACACCTCCTTGGGACAGATGGTCGCCCTCCCGGCGATAGAACAAGTTGCCGGATTCGAGGATTACCGTGTCCTCCTCCTCTCTTCGGACCTCAGATAATCCAATAATATCCCAGCGCAACTTGTCTATCTCTTCTTCCAGCTCCAGGATCTTCTCGTCAGTCCTCAGGTTGCGTGCGTGGTATGTTGCTAGGTCGAGTCGTCTTAGGTGGCAACCGAACCTCCAACGGAGATTCTTAGCACCCCCCGCCCCGCCGTTATCATGGTTGCCACCGTAGCCCGGAATAGCGGGGCCGCCGGGGACTGGGGGCCGTCTTTTTTTTAACTGTCATTGGGGTATATTGCCATAGTTGCCACGCTTGGAGAGCGGGTTAGCAACCGCAGTTTTTTTATTGTAATTTGCTGTTATCATAAAGATGCTGCTGCCCATCTTCTGTCTAAGTTTCCCTCTGTCGCCTCTTACGACACCCACGGGAAGATATAGGGTAGTGCCACTACACGGGGCGATATACATATATACATTTATAGTATTTATTAATTACTAGCGATCCGCCCCGACTTCGCACTTGTGATTTCTGTATCTCGACAACAGAACCACCTACCGGATCTTAATCATTCAGAGACCACACACACAAAAAATTTCATCAAAATCGGTCCAGCCATTTTAGAGTTTTTGCGAGACTAACGAACAGGAATTGATTTTTATATATAGAGATATTTTTATTGTTTTTGGTTCGAGTCTATGACCCATAAATTTTATTATTGGCTGGAATAATAAAACATGTACATACACAGTCAGCTATGTAAATCTTTTACATAGCTGACTTTTAACGGTTAAACACCATTTTTCTTTATTTCCGGGCACGATTCTGTTTATCTCAAGTTCAGCTTTATGGAATCTTAATTAAATATGGAACAGAAATAGCAGAGTAATTAGCGCTGACTCAGATCCCAGGTTCTTAACAAAAATGTGATTGTTAATTTTCTCTGACATTTGAAGCATTTCTGAGATCTGCGGTATCTTATTGTGAGCAGTAACAGGTAAGGCAATAACGTTCTGCGCTCTGCTAGCGGAAGTATGAATATTCATAGTTTATTCAAAATTACTGTAATTGGGAAACGTAGAAATTTTTCGTTAAAAAGGCCAATCCCGCAGATTTAAAGAAGGAAAATATGGAGTTTGCTAGGAGCTTAAACTAATTCGCATATCATCTAGAAGAAAGGTTTGCCTTTAAATGATAATGTCTGTCTCATCCAGACAGAATTTTTTCCATGGCGGGCAGTTGAAACGAAGACTAACCATTTACCTGGTTTTGGACAGATTTATACTGCACGAGGGTGTGCGTAAGCACAGGTACACTCTTTATCTCCTCACGCTCATAGGAACAACGGCTCTAACGTTCTTTCTGAGGCACGTGGAGTCACTGAGAAAATTTTGACAGAAAAACTTTTGAATTCATATTATAATATCATTACAGAAATAATGGATTGACTTGAAACTAAGTTATTATTATTCAATACGAAATATACCTACGAGTCTAAATAAAGGTTTTAGTTAAACGCAAATTATACGGGTTGACAGCTTCTCGATTAATCGACGCACTTTTCAGTTTTAATTGCCTCAACACCGGTGGTATTACATATAAAAGCTATCAAAATTTTGTAAATTCAACATGTATCTGCCTTTAAACTAAAATATGTATATTTTTGTCGAATTGAAGAACGTAATTGAAGATGTTTTTTTGGAACGAAGTTCCGGACGGTACAAATTTGGCGGATGGGGCCTAGCCGAGAAAAAGTGTAAGATTTTTCCATCACGACCCATTCTAACGTAGTGTAGACGGCCTTGGCGGCTACAAGGAAGCGAGAAGGAATAATATCCATCTCCCTCACACTTTTTCTTATCTTGCCATGAAAGAAATATTATTTTATTTTAAATGATGCTTCATTTTAATAGACACTAGTAATTAATTTATTTGTATTTGTTAATCAATAATATAATACGTTTATCAATAATAATATACAACGAAAGGAACTTTAGTCACTTTAGTTTAAAAAGAAAAGTTTTTTTTTAAACTAAAGTGACAAATGAACTTACAGTCCACCCGATGGTAAGTGGCTGCTGCAGTCCATGGACACCTGCAGCCAAATTCAAACAATGCTTATGTCATCATGTTTCCCGGCGGCGAACATTGTATCTGGTTAACATTCTTATAATATCACTGTCACTATCGCTACAGTCCTTCACAAGTCCCCTGCCGAACATAGGTCTCAAGTAAAGTACGGTCCTGGGATACCTGCATCCACGTGGGTCGTGTGCATCGAGTGGGTCGCTACGAGGCTGCCAATCAAGAACTTTTCTTCTACACAGGCTGTCAGTACTTCGAGCTATATAGTCCACCCATTGCCACTTCATCTTACTATTCCGCTGGGCTTTATGAGTTGCTTTTTTGTTGCAAATATATTTGTTACGGACCTTATCCTCCAGAGAAATTCCAAGCATAGCCCTTAACTACGCATAATATATTCCAAGAAATATGTATAAAAGTAATGCGGTACAGTATTTCACCTAGTGTACGGATGACACAATTATTTAACCGCCGCTCCCTTCAAGGGTGCAGCCCTGGTGTGCAGAACAAGGTTCTTACAGCTTAAACTAGAAACTCACTACCTACATCGACACATACTTGTATGTGTCGATCTAGGCAGTGAGTTTCTAGTGAAGTGAAATGGTAACAGACAAAAGCAGCGCCAACTGCTACGTCTTGCAATTGTGCCATCTGTGAAAATTTTTGTTGCCTCAAGTCCAACAAGAGCATTGACTTCCGCCTGTGTAGTGGTGAGTTTAGGATTGATTTCAATTCTCTCTGCTAGGTATTATTACCTGCTACTATATTGTGCGTATGTTCTCAGGGTGAGACCCCCATGTAGGCCGCGTGTAGATGCATAAGGTGTTAAATAACCGCACAGCTTTATTAACCACATAACGTACATGACAGCCAAAAGCTTCTCGTCTAAGATTACCCCCAGATATTTGATTTCCGATGAAAAGCTGAGATCACATCCGCCCATAGTGATGCTGGCAGCTTCGGCCTTAGGAGTGAAAGCGATCATTTGTGTTTTCGAGGGACTGAAATTCAGTTTTACGCTTGTCTCCCACTAGACTATCTTATGGAGATCATGATTGGTAATATTCTGCAAACTGCCAACACACCCAGCCGTGACTACCAGCATCACATCGTCCGCAAATGCCTGTATGTGGCTGCCCGCTGGAAGCTCCATGTCGAGGAGTTTGTCTAGAATAATATTCCACATTACTGGACCGCATGTGGAGCCCTGAATGCAGCCCTTGGACATCACCTTTGAGGCACGCACCCCCGCGTATTCAAGTAACACCTCACGATCGCGATCTTAATTGCCTATGAGCCCGAAAATGTTGGCAGGGCAGCCTATATGCCGCAGTCGTTGGAAGAGCGCCGGCCACCGGCCGTTGTCAAAGAATCAAACCTGGAACTGTGTTTCGTAAGACACAAGTAAGCTTCAAGCTGAAATAAGTGGCGCATTCCTCCAAACACCCAAGTCAAGGTGAGTGCGTGCCAAGGACTGAGTGGCATCAGGTTGTAACATGTCCGTCTGAAATTTTGGTGTACTGGGGTATTTGGAGTCCTCGATTATGATATGAGGTTGAATTGTTAGAGTTTGTAGCATCGGTTAGTAAACTTTGACTTCCCAGAGGTCTGGTGAATGGTGCCATTGGACATATTACAGAAATCATATGGCCCTACTTCCGGAGAGCACAAATATAATATGATACTGACATACCATCCGTCCGTATAGACTTCGGTAAAGACGGTGTTCATCTCATTCAACCCAAGACTGCAATTTCCAGCAAAATATAGTCACGACACTGCAGAACGAAGAATGGTGCCAATTATATTATGTTGGGCTTGCACAGTACACAAAATGCAGGGTAGTACTGTCGACCATGCCGTTGTATACTTAGGCTCGAAGCTCTTCGCTGCTGGTCAAGCATACGTGGCCTTAAGTAGGGTAAAATCATTAGAAGGTCTCCTTATTGAAGAGCTAGACTGTTCGAAATTAACCGACAAACGACCTTGCAACAATGATGCGTTGAATGAGATGAACAGACTGAGAAACCTGTCCAGCGATAACTAAAAAGTAAAAAACTTTTTAAAAACAAGCTTTTATTTAAATGGGCTAAAAAGAATAAAATAAACTTTTACTATCAACTTATAACGTCATTACACAATTTATATGATATAAAAGCCTTTCACATGTACATTGCTGAAAAATTCCTCTCCCATGTAATACCCCCACAAAAGATCCTGATAAAACTGCATTATTCGATTCCTTACGAAGTCATTATTCCATCTGGTGGAGGGGAACACTCCTCTTGCTGCTACGAGGCCGCCTCTCTAGGAATCTTTTATCAAGAAAGTTCGTCGAGCTATATTGCCGGCCCATTATATATTTATATTATACATAAATTCATAATCTCACAGACTATGAACTTCATTTAGCACGATCCTGACACACCTCTGTCGCTTTTTTAACGTTCATATAACTACACATACATGCTCGTCGGTTAAGTGCACTCTTAATTTGGACCAATTTGGACTATCTTAAATATTAAAAAGGTTTTATATTTTAAATTTTATTGCTATACTATTGGAATACCTAGAAATTGTACGTTCAAATCTAGTGTCAATAAATAAAGCTAACCGGCAAAGTTAACCAAAGGCTAAACTAGCTTTACATTCTCTTGTGCATAAGGGATTACCATGGCAAGTGTTCGTAGCATTAATTGAGCGGAAACCCGAACTAAGTTGGAGTCTAACAGTGTTGTAGACTTAAGCAAATGTCTAGAATTGCTTGCAATCTGTTTGATATTATTGGTTACAACTGAGAAATTGTTTTATATACACAAAAATAAATACGAGCTTTAAATGTCGACGTTAAGATATCATCTCAGCAAAAAAATCTCATTTAGATCATACGAATGGCGATGCAAGAATATCCACTACCCCATATCATCCCGTGGGTGTCGTAAAAGGCGACAGAGGGAAACAAATCAGGAAATGGGCAGCAGCGTCACCTAAAAAGGGATGAAAATTAAAAAACTACGGTTGCCAACCTGCTTGCCAAGCGTGACAACTAAGGCAAACATCCCCCTGAATATAGGTCTCCCCCATAGATTGCCTCATAATCTATGTGGGAGGTCTATGTTCAACACTGGACCTTAAAAGGCTGTAAGGGTAACGCTAACGGAACTACAGTTATTCGTTTGCGAATGAATTTAAGCAAGGCAAAATCGAAACAGACGGAATCCTTTTATGCCTAGGATTCCGTCTGTAGGTACTACCTTCTTACTCATTTCTGCTATCAAGCAACATTACCAGCACTACTGTGTTCTGGTCTGAATCATATAGAGTCAATACAGGATACATATACATACATACATAATCACTGACGCCTGTCACCCAGTGGGGTAGGCAAAGACTACGGACTTCCATTTGGCACGATCCTGACACACCTCTCTCGCCCTCTTTACATCCATATACCTACGCATACATACTCGACGTTTAGGGGTACTCCTATTCTAGACCATTTTCAATATATCGCCAATTTGGTCGATAAACTTTCGTCTAGGGTCCCTTCCCGACTCTGCCGTTCTCTCTCGTATCTGCAAAATAGATTGGCTTTGTCACTTTTTCCTCGTTCATTCTTTCTACATGACCAAACCACCGAAGCATTCCTTTCTTAATCCTGGTCACAATATCATCTTGCAAACCACATTTTCTCTTATCACACAATTTCTCACCCTGTCATTCAGATTCAGCCCTAACCTACAACTTAATGACCGTATTTCTACAGCACTTATTCTACTCTCGTGCTTCTTCAGCCACACCCAACTATCACTACCATACATTAAAATAGGGACTAACACAGCATTGTGTATACGTGCCTTTTTGACACAAAATACAGGATATGAGGCACTTTTCTGCCTAGGAGTCCGTCTGGGTAAGTACTATCCTCTTACCTATTTCTGCTATCAAGCAGCATTACCAGCGCTACTGTGTTTTGATCTGAATGGTATAGAGAGTCAATATAATCACCATGGTATGAGGCGCGCTACCTTAGTCCTCAGAAGTGACAACAAGCGTTCTTTGCATAATTGCAACTGCCTTTATAGTTTCTGGAGCCAGTGAGCGGCAGACTTACGGTATTTCAATAAGCATAACGTTTTTTTCTGTTAGTCCCCTATACTTGAGGTCCGTGAAATGGGGACTCTTTAGTTTGACCGGCGGTTGTTATAGAGACGCGCAGGTATGAAAGGTGTAAAAAAATTACAGAAAAATACATTGAAGTAGTAAGTCTGCCGCTTTGACATCTTAAAATACTCAATAAAAGTTACCGAAAAATAATATTGGCAGACACCTATGACACTTACAACAAGTACAATTTTCTTTGTAATTTACCTTATTTCAATAAAGCTGCAATTTATATATGTTGCAGATACTATTATTTGACATATATAATATGTATGGCAGACATATAAAGACATAAAGACATTTATTCCAACACTTACATCTACACACATGACAAATTACAATTAAAAGTAAAACAAGTGACTTATAAACAAACAAAGAAACAAAAATTTTAATAAAGAAAAGAAGTGCGTCCATTATATGTGTATGGGACTGCCCCGTTAGTCTAGTGGTTGTAGTAGTCCGACTGCTGATCATGAGGTCCTGGGTTCTGATCCGGGTCGGGCAAAAAAAAGCAGTTATTGAGCTTTTCCATCAAGAAATTCTAAGTAGCTGCCCGGAGTCAGGAAGTTGGCGGTGTCTCACCCCGTGTCTCGAAAGCACGTTAAGCCGTTGGTCCTGCGCCTGATCTCTTTCCAGTCGTGTCGGTTTACCGTCCCATCGGACTATGAGAGTGAGGGAATAGTGAGTGCACCTGTGCTTGCGCATACTGGCCACTATAATCCTGTCCTGCGCCGATGACTAGTCTCCATTGAGGCTGGCCGCCGTGACCGAAATTCGGTGGAGGACATTATTATTATTATTACTATGCAAACGTACATTAAAAAATGGTTATGATGAATATTATGTTTATATATATATTGAAAATTACAGAAATATAGACAAATAGTATAATATATATAGAGGGTAATAAATACAAAGTAACAGGTACATATTAGTTATACATTAACTAAATACTTAGTAATCAGTAAATTATCATTAAAGGTATAAATTAAATTTATGATTAGAAATACTAAATAGGTAATTATTAAATAAAGCATGTTCAAACATAATATATTGTGGTTCTATCACCCAGGCAGACAACATACTTCAATGGCGTACATAAGCGCGTGCCATCGCACTCGCTCTAATCCAGTCTTTAGATTAAACTGAAATTTCTATTACATTAATTAATAATATATAGATACTATCGGTTATAATAATAATAATTCTTCAACAGCGTTATAACTGATAAAATGACCGTATCTATTTAAAATATCCACGATTTTACGGCTACTTGCAAGGCTTTTAATGTCATGTATAAGCCGATATGTTTAGATTTTATATTACCGTTATGGGCCATGTAAATAAAATCTTGAGATTAAAAATTGACGCAACTTTTATAGCAATTTGCGACTGTTACTTCCAATAACTGATGTGACAAAGTCGGATACAATTTGTGGTGTTGAAAATTCGCCTTGTATTCAATGTTGGATACTGAAAATTTCTGGTAGCTTTTACTTAAAATTTGTTTCCTCTAGATCAATGGTGCTGCTTGTAAAGTATCTTGCTCTTTAAGATGTGCATATAATGATTCATCGATTGTTTTAATATTTTAGGGCTATTACTTTCTTATGATTAGATTGTAATATTTGTATACAGTCAGTATATTTTCTTCAAATTTTAACTTCTAAATGTTATACTGCGAATGTAGAGCTCATTATTTCTTCATGGTCTGCAGCTAATTCCATTATTAATTCACTATAAATCTTGTGTAGATATGTAAAAAAATAACAACGTTCATTATCAATTACATTATTATTTATTACGAGCTGTGACCCGCGGTTTCACCCGCGTATATCACACGTCTGCGCCTCGCGACTTGCGAACTTCGAGAGAGACATCACGACGGATGGTTGCTGAATTAACAAAGATTTAAAAGTGAAAAACGTTACTTAAATTACATGGTTAACGTAATTGGTGGTTACACATGGTACAGGTACTGATATAGCCTTGAATACGAAGTGATTTATTTGGATATAAGGATTAATACCAAGGTACGAAGAATGTGGCTTAGTTTGTACCGGCGTTACTGTTGCATATTTTAACATGAAAAAGTAGTTATTGTGACATAACTGTAATAGTTAGACATATGGTATGGCAGACTTTTTGTAGATATTGATGTCTTCTATAAAATTGAATCACTTTGATTTTATTGTCAATAGTTTCCGCAGCGTACGCGATATAAGGATTTTCGCGTTACTATTGCATATTTTAACATGAAAAAGTAGTTATTGTGACATAACTGTAATAGTTAGACATACGGTATTGCAATTTTTTTTGTAGATATTGATGTCTTCTATAAAACTGAATTACATCACTTTGCTCTATTGTCAATAGTTTCCGCAGCGTACGGGATATAAGGAATCTCAGAGTCTAGATGCTTGATTTCATTGTGAATATGACTAATAAGCGTCCAAATTAATAATCGAGGAACAATTGGTAACCAACCAACTACCTCATTTCACGAAAATCGTATGTGCTAGCCATCGCTTCGTGCAAGTCGTTATTATCATGTCGTCTTATAAGGTCTTTGATTTTATTGTCTTGCTTCTGCTTTACCTGAAGCCAGCTGTTGTGAAGCTCTACAAAATTTACGGTCTTGCGAGAATCTACTGGTGTTAATACAGTTGAGGCGGCAATGGATTTCTCGAAAGAAAATCAGCGTGTGCACTATTATGACACTCTTTGTAAACGATGTCGAAATCGTATGCTTGAAGAAAGCCATACGATTTCGACTTTGGCTTTGGAAACTTTCAAAGATAATGGCGAAAATTCTCGGCAGTTCGAACCACTGCTTGGGTTTGTAATTCGTACGAGTAGTATCTAGACTTTACTTCTGTAGTTCGCCGACGGAATATCTGAATTAAAATGGTTAAGATAAGCTTTAAAAACCCTCTCAGAAATGAGAGGAGGCCTGTGCCAGCAGTGGGACGTATATAAGCTGTAACTTTACTTTTGAAGTGAGAATATGGACTATTACACGCGAGTGAAGTCGCGGGGAACAGCTAGTTTCTTCATAAAAATGTATGTTTTAATTCATATAACATTTTAAAACTTTGAAACGCTATATTTTTGACTTAATACAGTGTTAAATATCAGGCGCAAATATAACTTAACTGTAGTTCGAATATACACACGTGACTTCTTTCATGAAACAGACAAGGCAAAAACGGTTAAATATAAAAATTATAATGTTTTAAGAAAAACTTTTATTATTTTCACTCTTGAGACTGTGTTTGATTTGCTTGTAATTCAATGGTGAAGGTGAACAATTTAAAAGCATTTTAATAGAATATCTTTTAAAAGCTGTGGAATAATCCATTCCAGTAGTTTAAAGACCACTCAGCGTAGCATGAGCGCCATTATTCCACGTTATTTTCATATTTAAAAAACTTCAGTAATGCTTTTTGTGAGATTTATGCTTTAAATTTTTGCTTAAAAGGAAAATGTGGTTTACTTGTTTTTTTTTTTAATAAAAACTTAACACCGCACTAGTATTTTCTTTTGTATTATGGAGGCAGTTAACATTCATAAAATTCACACAAACAAACATCCAGACCCGGAACTATATTTTTAGGCCATACAAATACTTGTTTCATGCGGGATTCGAATCCATTGCCGTTACTTGTTTTTTTTATTAAATAGTTCAAACATGAAAAGTAATGCCTATCAAAAGTCTATTGCTGAACATAGGCCTCCCCCACAGTTGGGATTTTGTCAAAGTTGCAACGTTTGGCGGGCGGGTTGGCTACCACAGTTTTTTTTTTCATTTGTTAATCAATATGACGTTGCTTCCCATATTCTGTTATAGCTTCCGTTTTTCGCTTCTTACGAAAACCACGGGATGACATGGGATAGTGGAAATTCTTATTTTTTTCTCTTTATTCGGGATAACAAACAATTGTAGAATATAATCTTATCGCTAAAAGTAATACTTTAAATGTGCTTAATAATCATACAATCAACACCGTTGCATCCACATATTACTATAGGTTCCGTGTACATAAACAACCCAATCACAAAAAAATAAGTACAGAGAAAAAGAAACCGAAACAAAATTATTGTAGGCAAATTATCTCTACGACAAGATAACCTGACGATGAAGAAGAATGAAGATACGAATCAGCAAACTTTTAAGGTGATAATGTGGTATCTTTACCCAATAATATATAATGTAGAAATTCAAAATCCATACCTAAAGGAATATGAATTATTGACACTAACATTAATTTAACATATTCCTATCATTATTCGAATATTATTTTTATAAATATACTATTATTATTATTATTTGTTTTATAAATACATTTTTATTACTATTAATTTTTAATCAAGTTATTTTTAATATTTTTAAGAATTTCGGCGGCAGTTCAAATACTATAATTTGGAACTGGCATTGATGAAGCTGCATCTGTATTATGGCTTTACCACGGATGCGTCGGTTCGACCTGGTAAGGACTACGCTTTCACAGAATAACAGCGTTAAATAGCAGCATAATTCTGCTGTGAATTGTATACAGATGGCTGTCCTACGATGGCTATCCGAGTACAGAACTAAGGTTCGAAAACTATCCAACTGCAGGCTGTATGTATTAAAATTAAAATTTAAATTTAAATTTAATGTACTATTAAAACTACCCATTCTTGAATAAGTACAGAAAAAAACAAACTGAAACTAAATTAATATGGCGTATCTCTGAAAGAATATATAGCCGTGAGATATACCTATTAGACCAAGTTTTTGAATTCAAAGCAGTATAAAAATAAATATTGATATACCGAATATCAATTGAATAACATCACTGTACTATATATGTATACACATAAGCACACACAAACATATATAATATGTACATCTACACATATCTACCTACATATACACATACACGTACATACAACAATATAATTCCATTAGGTATAAATAATTAAATTAAACATATATAAACAATTACATTAAGTTGTATTTAATACAGATAAAACCTCATAAAGAGCTTTTTTAAATTTAGAAGAAGTTAATCCAAAGATATCTGTATCATTAAATTTGTTGTTATATAATTCTATTATACGATTTAAAGGCTCAGGACACGCTCCAACTGTAAACTATATTTTGTCTAGTAGTTTCACCGGTATTATAAGAAAAATTGTGCACTGTTCAATAATTCATAGTACAAAACAAAGTCAAAGGTTCATTCAACATTTATAGGTAGTTTAAAATTGAGGGAAAATCCTTTTCGTGGTTCCGGCAAAATATAGTGCACAGACACACAAATGTGGTGTGGAGATTATTTTATTATTATTGTTAAAAACTTTTATTTAACTTCACTTGTACGTATGTCTGGATTTTTGCAATCAATATTTCACCCACTTCCACTGAAGCTATCGGGCTAAAATTTTACACACACGTTTGGTTCTTATGACAATGCACGATGACTTATATATCAAATATGGCGGACGTCACAAAATGGCGATTTATTATTTTCACAGCAACCCCTATGATATGGCTATGAAATGAAAGGGCTTGTTATGCGAAACTCAATAAGTAAAGTGACGTTACTCTCAATTCAATATGGCGGACGTCACAAAATGGTGATTTATAATTTCCATAGCAACCCCTATGATATAAGTATCAAATGAAAAGCCTTGATGAGCGAAATACAATAAGTAAAGTGACTCATTCTAAATCTAATATCCCTTTCGGACCGGTGCCTAAGCTACGATGAAACTTGTAATTTTGAGGACGAATTCTAGCTAATTTGGGATTTTAGATTACGAATCTGAGATTTTTTCGGCTTTTCCGGTGATAGTGGATAAAAATTTAGAATTTTATTAACTTTATTATAAAGGTATCCAGAAAGAAAACTTCTTTGTCGCCCTGCTAATGCAGTACGGCATCTTAGGGGATCAATAACATTGATAATTATACGCTTGTTGCGCAATTTATTTGGGTCATAAGGGGTAGAAACATGCTGTTTGGTGATGATGTGGTAAATAAATAACTGCCTTACTGTGGGAACTTGACACATCTCATAAAGGGTACTGGTGGGGAATCTATAAGGCTTAAATGTCATTGTTTTGAGCAAGGAACGTTGAGCTTTCGAAGGTGTAAGATGTGTGTTTTACATGCACCTCCCCATACCCCGATGCAATAGCCAATGACAGATTGAACTAGTGCATAATATACAGTGCGAAAAAGTTCTAGGTCGGCTACATGCCTAAGATTCTTGAACATCCATGTTAATTTCCTGACTCGTGACGCAATCATGTCCATATGTGGTTTCCAAGTTAATTTCTCATCCAATAGTATTCCAAGATACTTTACCATAGGTGTTTTACTTATAGGTTGACATGTACATTGTTGGTTTGTTAAGAATTCGCATGTGTGAATACGAATATCCACGTTCCGTTGTTTTATTCGAGAACAATGTAGTTCAACATTTCTTAGAAATTTGTCTTAAACATTAATAAGCAACACACGAAATGAGATCAATTTTCTCTTACAATTACTTTGTTGAGGAAATCAAAAAAGCAATTACGGCCTTTGGTAAGATACAAATGAATGGCGATCAAAATAGAGGAAGCTTCGTTCAAGGAGTGAACTAGCTAAGTGCAACACTACACCATCTCCGACGCCAAATTGAGAAGAAAAAACCGCTCCCTGGACATTGCGCTTTCAATCGGTTTTGAATTTCTCGTTTCAGTACATCATAAGTCTTGGAAAGTTTTTACATCCAACCATGGCATGAATCCCGAAAATCTTCTTTATATCTGCTAAAGTACAAACAAGTTTCATTTGTACACCAGTATTGACCATGTAGTACTGACAAGTGATCAAATCAATTTGTTCAAAAAGTTCTACAGTAAAATACCGTTTAAAACATTCTGCTAGGGTGTAGATATCACCTTCAGGACGAGCATCATCTTGCAGAACAGGTTTGCTGTTGAAGAACGTTTTTCGCCACTCTGCTAGATGACTCAGGGGAATGTTGTCATCTTCCTCGCCCTCTGAGTCAGATTGTCTACCTCATCATCATCACCATCGTCTCCAAAACTGTTAAGCGTTTCTGAAATAGCTTCATCGCTCACAATGCAGATATTGCGCATACATTGCGCATTGTGCAGAATCTCTAAGTTATCACAAGAAACCTTCCGGACGTTTTAGGTTATGTAAAGCCCAGGTAAATACAATTGTGTCAGAAAAGTTCATTAATGAAACAACACTGAAATGAATTCTCTCCAAGCATCGTAACTAACTAACTAACTATTTAACTAATCATTAACACATATTTTACTACACTTACAAAATAAATTAAATATGATACTTACTATCGCTAAACCGGGAAGCGTGTTTTTTGACTGCTTGAACAGATTGATTCCTGCTCATCGATTGACGAACCGTCCAAAATTTGCACGGTAAGTAAAATATCGCTATCTGCACAATCGTTCGACACTAGGCCCGTCCACAAAGAATGTAAAACGGATGAGCTAAACGCAATCTTGTATTCCACACAATTGTATTGGACTGGCTTGAAAAGGATATGGTGGACACCCAAAGATGGCGGACTATGTTTTTTTATGCACCCCCATGATACGAATATCAAATGAAAGGGGTTGCTAAGAAGAATATATGATTTACGCGTTTAGTTTTTCGAGGAGATAGTGTATTACTGTTTGGCTAAACGGTAAGACTTAGCGGGATCGTGTCTTAATTAATATCGACCTACACCCTGGGCAAATTCTGGCGGTGGCAAAAAAATCAAAAATGGCGGAAAACAAAATGGCCAGATGGCGAGTAGAAATGGCAGTTCGTCTCCTAATAAATTTAAAATAAAAGTTCGGAGTTTAATGTAGTAGTTAACTGGACCAATTAAAACGTCATCGATTTGAGCTGATCATACATTTATTGAGAACTGTACTTGAAATGTAGATGCCCTAGTGTGTGCCTAAGTGTAGATTTTCATAATGCCATTCATGTGAATTCCTGCAATTTGTGATTCCATTCTGAGAGAATTTTGCTTCATCCATCCATAAAATAGTTTTTAAAAATTTTGGATCGTTTCTTATCTTTCTTTGAATCCACGCAGACAGGACACACCTTGAATTTTTATGCAACTGCTGGTCTCGCTGGTAATGGTATGGATGAAATCCCTCCTTTTTCAAAATTCGCCATACCGATGTCTTTGATAAACCATGACGCAAAGCCAAGCGTCTAATGCTGGTTGTAGGATTAGCAAACAAATCGTTTAAAACTGCCTCTTCTATTGAATTGTCAATAATTACAGCTTATTGTTCACGGTGATATTGTGCTAATCCAAGTCAGATGTTGGATAACTTCCGGTGAAATTCTTGAAAATTTCGTGCTGACGGTATAAGTCTTTCCCGAAATGCGTTGAGCGACTGTTGTGCGTCCACGTGACATTCCATAATAATAATGGATGTCAGCGATTTCTCGCAGAGGGAACTCGGTCAATCGTGGCTTCCCAACAATTCACAACAAAGTAGAGTCAAAAACGTAACAAATAAGTCAATAACAGAACAAAACCAAAATAACGTAACAAAAACTCAACGCACAGGATAGTAGGAGTGGTAATAGCAGCGAGAATATCGGAGCGACTGGCTAACTCACTACCCCACAGTATATCCCATATTAAGTCGTATTTCGAACCCCTCCCCAGTCCTCACCTTCCTACCCTTGAAACAACACACAAAAGGACACGTCCCGTCAAACCAATGTTGTAACATTGTTAAAAAAGGGTGTCCTGAGTGGTGACGTCAATTTTTAAAACTCTAGCCTGCGTGTTTTTTAGGTTACAGCGTAGATTTTTTTATTTGAAAGACAATATGGTAGAAATTAATAATAAATCATAAAATTTCCTGGTATTAGGGCATAATTCTTTTAGAATATTAATTTTTAATATTTTTCACGAAAAGCAAAGTTCAAGATAAGTAATGATGCCACTTTTTTGCGAGCTAATTGTTATCTGGAGATTGTAGTGTCTCGCGCCTAATACACGTTCAACATATTATGTGTATGTGTGTAAACGTGTAGGCGTGAGACTACAGTGTATATATTCTCGAATCAGATGTCAACATAACCTCACCAAATTTTTAACTTCATATTTATAATTATTAACGAAACGTCAACACTTTATACAGTCATTTATCATTTTGTTTATCAATTGTTTCCATATTACACTAAAATTATTTCGATCTATCAATTATTTAATACTTTTCAATATCTCAAATTTTCGCTCGCGCCGTTTTTCGATTCCACAAAAGATTTTACTAATTTCGGTCGAATTTTTATTTATTTTTAAAGATTGTGATTGTTGTTGTGGCTTGGATGCTTGTCATTTAAGTCATGTTTTTATTTTTTATTTTCAAGATTTTTGGCTTAGATGCTTGTCTTTTAAGCCATGTTATCTCGATATCAAATGATAATAATACTTTATAGTACACTGCTTTACAATGTGTTGATGCGTCACATTGCGCAGTCCTTGGGCGATTTTGACGGCAACTTGAGCCAGCAGACAGTTGGCGAGACAGTTCTTGAGAATATTGGTATGGCGGTAGGGATGCAACATCACTGATAAAAACATCGATATTAGGAACATCGATATTTTCGAAGGTGAAACATCGATTTTAAAAACATCAAAGTATATGAACGATATATCGATTTTCTTAGATGTTTTTTTTATCGCCATTTAAATATATATATATCGAATAAATAACAATATTGAAGAGAAATGAAACGTCAGGAATTAAAAAAAGTTAAATTAAACGCGATAGAATCCCTAAAAATTGGTTTCATTTATTGAAACAAAGAAGTATAATAATCAAACATTATATTTATGTTATTTTAGGAAGTTTTACACTATTTATTTTTACACATTTATTATTATCGAATAATTATTAATTTTTAACGGAAAACAAGTATTAAATTAATTAAAAAAGTTTATGAATGCCATACACGATCCAGTTTACCGTCAAGTTTGCAGCGCGCTTGAATGGAAGTCCGGTGAACATGACGGTGTATGGCTATCAGTGTGCATGACAAGTCTACTTGAAGAAAAAATTGAATTTCTATTCTGCTGACTAGATCAAGCTTGCAGCGTCATGTAAACTTGAACGTGTGTATGAGCGGGCAAGTATGCATGACGTTAGTCGGAGCAATAAGCGAGAGACGTCCTGGTTTCAACTGGTGCGGCTTCATGCAAACTTGATGGCGAACGGATGACGGAGGCGCAGTGGAGCACTCCGTGGCACAGTGGCTTAGCAATGAGTTATTGCGCTGGGGGTCGCGGGTTTGAATCCCGCACGGAACAAGTATTTGTATGGCCTACAGATAACTGTTTGGTGTCTGGATGTTTGTCCTCGTGGAATTTATGTTTGTAAACTGCCTCATCGATACAGGAGAAAATCCTAGTGTGAGCGTAACGTTTTTCTAATAACAAAAAAAAAACTTGAACGTGAGTGGTCTATATGGATGCACTGTAAACAGGACGCCGCTTCAAGCGCGTTGCAACGAACTTGACGGTAAACTGGATCATGTATGGCATCCATAAGATAATCCAAAAGTGCACGCTTCATAATGCTCATTTACTTTTTAATAAATAAAATTAATTGTATAATTGATTTTTAAAAGAAAAAAAAATTAAATTATATAATTTCTTACAGAGTATTTTCAATTTTTTTTTAAATTATTGTCGCTCATTTTTCGTGTCATACGTGCACGCAGTCTTAAAAACTTTGGTTAATTATAGTCTTTGCATTATAGCACGGTGCGGGTGTGTTCTAATGAACGTGCGTTTGCAAGATTACGACAATATTTTTGACTATGAGAAAATAACACTGAATTTGTTTTTAATATTTTTTTTCTATTCTGTTATGACTATTAAATTTTAACATTAACATAAAAATCCTGTTGTAAATTTAAAAAGGAATTAAATAATTTTAAATTTATTTCGCCATTTTGTGGATCTCGCTTAAAGTAATCTCGAAGGTGAATAACTAACCCCCCCCCCCCCCCCGCTTGACTCGCCTTAACAATGTTTTTGTTTGTTTTGGAATAAACAAACTCTACAAATAGCAAAAATTAACTTTACAAACACAATAATAAACTCAATAATCGAAAGTAAAAGCAATATAAACCCAACTGGAAATTACAAAACGGTCGATAGGTACTTCATACAAAACGCTAGGCGCTAGCATAGATTATACACATTAGTGTTGCCAGCTGTTTTGATTTGCGCGTGACGTCCCAATTTTCAGGGGCTTAGTGACACGTCCCAATTCACCCTTGATCGGGGCGCCAAATGTCTCAATTTTTTTATTTCCCGATAATTATGACAGCAAAAATGAATATATCTATAAGCTGTTACTGTGGCTGTTACTACATACATTTAAATATTTTAGCTGTGACTTTCCATATTTTTTCACCAAACTTGGACTAAAATCAAAATTTTAAAGGAGATGAACTTCGTTCCATACAAGCTTGGGCTCGGCGTGAACAAAGTTCTAATATTTCTTATTTCGAAGATTTAAACATTTGCTACTTATGTCAAAAAATCATATTTTTGCAGAACCTGGCGTTTTGTTTTTATTTTATGTTTTATGATTTGTAGGTTATGTAGTAAAATCAATGTTTCTTGTGATAAGTTGTTTGAATAATTTCAAAAGGACACAAAATAATGCACTTTTGTAGCTATTATTAAATAAAGTACAATAAAGCTCAACCTATTTTAATTGTTTCGTTATATTCTGCAATAATTAATAGAAAAGCAGCCGGAGGCTGTACATTGTCTGTTCTATTCCTCTCATTACCCAAGTACCACTTTATTGTCATTGGGTGGGCGCAACAACCTACTGTCCTGTAATCCGACAGAAAAGCCAAGGGTCAGGTTAATCAATCCACGAAAGTAAAAACACGACATCTATCCACAAACACACCCACATGCGCATGACAATGAAAAGGTGAAAGTCGAAGTTACCATATTAAGTCTCCTTCGGAACAGGCAATTATCAATGACCATACAGCCTATTCAGTCGTGTCAGATAATATTCAAATGTTTTTTTTTTGTTTAATGATATAGCCTATTCAATCTTTTTTCTAAATATATATCTTTTATTCAATATTAATCTCTACAGATTCGCCTCAATATTTCAATATTATGATTATGAAGGCTAATTTATTATAAAAAAAGCCTTCATTATCTATTGCCATAGACAAAATACAGAAAAGTATTTAAAAACGTTTCATTTTTGCTATAGTAAAAGCATTAGCTTTAGTTTTTCAGTTTAAAAAAAATGTTTTTATGATTGTCCCATGCACTACAGAAATAAAAACCATTTATTAATGCTTATAATTTATCTTTTTATTACCTACATATTTTTGTATAACTGTTACGAACGATGTCAAGCACCCAATTTCATACATCTCCTTTTACGGGTATTGTGTTGGCGAGATACAGATATCATTCATGCTGTTTTGTTTTTTCTCTCACTGAGTGATGCCGCCCGCCCAGCCACGTTGCATCGACGTCGTCAAATCGACCATTGTTTATTATTTAATTCTTTTAGTAGTAACTAGTACAGTACCCAACTTATATGCTGCGGTTTAGATAAGTGTTTCATTCATTCATTCATTACAGCCCTTCACAAGTCCACTGCTGAACATAGGCCTCCCCGAGGGAATGTTACAATGCACGGTCCTGAGCCACCTGCATCCATCGACTTCCTGCATGTCTTACCAGGTCGTCACTCCATCTAGAGGGGGTTCGCCCTACACTTCACCTACCGGTACGAGGCTGCCACTCGAGAACCTTTTTTCCACATCGGTTGTCGGTTCTTCGAGCTATATGGGCGGCACATTGCCACTTCAGCTTACTGATCCGCTGGGCTATGTCGGTCACTCTGGTTCTACTGCGGATATCTTCATTCCTAAGTTTATCACGCAAAGAAACCCCAAGCATAACCCTCTACATAGCTCGCTGAGCGACCTTGAGTATCCCCATATGGCCAGCAGTGAATGACCACGTCTCAGATCCATAAGTCGTCACTGGTAACACGCACTGGTTGTACAATTTCGTTTTCAGGTTTTGAGGTATACCTGACGAGAAGATGTGTCGTAATTTCCCGAACGCTGCTCAGCCGAGTTGAATCCGTCGATTGACCTCTCGGTTGAAGTTGGACTTACCTAGTCGGACTCTTTGTCCCAGGTAAACGTACTCGTCAAAAACTTAGAGCTTAGTGCTCCCAACAACTACCGGCATGGGTGTAACATGGACATTACACATGATCTTTGTTTTGTTCATGTTCATCTTAAAACCTATCCGTTGGGAGACACTACTGAGGTCATTGAGCATAGTGCTTAGGTCCTCCAGCGATTCTGCCATAAGGAATATATCGTCGGCAAATCGAAGGTGAGTGATGTACTCGCTATTGACGTTTATACCGTATCCTTTACAGTCCAGTAGCTTGAAAACGTCTTCCAATGCAGCGGTGAAGAGTTTCGGGGATATAACGTTATCCTGTCTTACACATTTCTGCAGTTGGATAGGTTTCGTACTTTGGTTCTGTACTCGGATAGCCATCGTAGCTCTACTGTACAAACACTTCAGCACTTCGATATACCGACAGTCAACTTGGCACCGCTGAAGGGACTGTAGCACCGCCCAAATTTCGACGGAATCAAAGATTTTCTCAAGATTTTTACGCAAGTCAAAGTGGCAGATTGTACTCTTCTGTCTTCTGTACAATTTGCCAAAGGGTGTGTATGTGGTCCATGGTACTAAAGCCTCTTCGGAAACCGGCTTGTTCGGGAGGCTGGAAGTCGTCGAGTCTGCGTGCGAGACGATTCGTTATGACTCTCGAAAACAGCACGTAGACGCGGCTCAGAAGGGAAATCGGTCTGTAGTTCTTCAAGAAAGCGTTATCGCCTTTCTTGAAGAACAAGACCACCGCACTTCTGCTCCATGCCTCCGGAGTAGTGCCACCATGGAGGACGGAATTAAAGAGCTTCTGAAGGACTTCAAGTAACGGTTTTCCACCCGCTTTCAGAAGCTCCGCTGTAATTCCATCCTCACCTGGGGCCTTGCCATTTTAAGGTGCTGGAGAGCCATTCTAATCTCGCTCAGACTGACGTTCGGGATATCATCGGTATAGTGTCGGATAAGACTCGCTCTTGGATCGTTACTCACACTTTTGTGTGGCTCCAACGATGACGTGTACAGCTGCCCATAGATCCTCTCAATCTCACTCAAAATCTCAGGTGTCCCGGAAACGATGCTGCCACACTCGGTCTTCAGCTTTGACAGTTGGCTATTTCTGGCAGACAGATCTCTGGCAAAGACTTTGGAGCCTTGGTTCCGCTCGATCGCTTCTTCAATACAAGCTGTATTGTAGTTGCGTAAGTCCCGCCGCATGCATTTGGAGATCTGTCTATTCAGTTGCCTGTATGCTGTCACATCTGTTGAAGACTGCAGCTTCATTTCCCGTCTAACAGCCGCAGAAGAATTTTTGTGTTCTTCTGCGGCGGCTCTTGCAGAACTTAGCTCCAACCGCATGGAGAGTTTCCACGAGCTTATCATTTATATCGTCCACTTCATTGCAGTTTTCTAGTCACTGAAAACCGTTTTGTAACTCAAGCTGAAAGGTTTCGGGACTTTGGATTAGAGCACAAAGGGAACGGAGCGTTGACTTCATTAGACGAGACCTCTCCAACTTAACGTTTAGGTTCAGTGTGCCTCTAACCATTCGGTGATCGCTACCAGGTCCACTTCCTGTAGGGCCGCTTCTGGAAGAAAAAATTCATCATAAAGAGTCCCTCTTTCTACATGAAGTCGGCCAGCTGCTGGCTCCTTGTGTTCCGTTGCCCTATTCCAAATTTACCTATCTTCAGCTCACCGTTCTTTCTTGTGCCTAGTTTTGCATTGAAGTCTCCCATTAACACCTTAAAGTGGGTTTTGGAGGAATGCATGGCTTTAGAGATATCCTCATACATTTCCTCCACCTCCTCATCGGGATGTGCCGAGGTCGGTGCGTAAACCTGTATGACCTTCAACAAATACCATTTGGTGATTCTGAGTATAAGGTACGCATCTCTCGTCGACACACTCACAATCTTTACAACGTTGTTAACGAGAGACTTGTGGACGATAAATCCGACACCTCCTTGGGACAGATGGTCGCCCTCCCGGTGATAGAACAAGTTGCCGGATTCGAGGATTACCGTGTCCTCCCCCTCTCTTCGGATCTCGGATAATCCTATAATATGCCAGCGTAACTTGTCTATCTCTTCTTCCAGCTCCAGGATCTTCTCGTCAGTCCTCAGGGTGCGTGCGTTGTATGTTGCCAGGTCGAGTCGTCTTAGGTGGCAACCGAACCTCCACCGGAGATTCTTAGCACCCCTGCCCCGCCGTTACCATGGTCGCCACCGTAGCCAGGAATAGTGGGGCCACCGGGGACTGGGGGCCGGCTCTTCGTAACTCTCATCATGGGGGGATATTTGCCATAGTTGCCACGCTTGGCGAGCGGGTTGGCAACCGCAGTTTTTTTTATTTTAATATTGCTGTTATCAGAAAGATGCTGCTGCCCATCTCCTGCGTGTTTCCCACTGTCACCTCTTACGACACCCACGGGAAGACACGGGGTAGTGGATATTCTTAACCGCCACTACACGGTTATGAAATATGTACCAATTTAATGTAATTCTGAAAATAATAAACAAAACCTAGTCTCGATACGTCAATTTTTTCGAGAGTTATCATGACCACCTCGTAAAAAAATCCGGATGTCTACGTAAATTTTTTTCATCTTCTTTTTAAAGTAGTAAAATAAAATTGATTTATACAAAATATGAGATAGATTGATTAGTGTTTTTTTTAATATAAATTACTCATGTTATCGTATAAGTGCAAGTTGGTTGTGGTAGAAGTAATTTAAAACCAAAAGATTTCTCGACCTTAACGTGGCGTGCTATATTTAAAAAAAAGGAAAATGTGTACTTTACAAAAATATATGAAATCCGAACAAAAACATTTTCACTGTAATAAATCGCGCCAATTAAACTTTCAAATAAAGATACAAAAATGATGATTACATTTTTACAAAACAATAAATAAATAAAAAAAAACCAAGTACATATCCGTTTTAGATTCGAAAAAATAATATGTTGGAAATAAGTATTAATAGAAAAAAAATTTTTACAGTGAAACTGTTTTTGTTCGGATTTTATCCTTACCGCCAAGTACGTGGCATAATAATTTCTTTTATTTTAAAGTAAGAGAGCCACTACTTTGGAAGAAATCGTTATTTTTTGTACATAGAGTTTTTTGTAAGAAATTAAAATCTTAATTCGTCAATAAAAAGTAAAATATTTATTTACTTTTAATTTTTTGTCTATTTTGTTGGTCTACTTTCACCCCCTTTAGGGGTTGCACATTACCGAGGGACATACCGTATGTATTGAATGATTGGTTAGCATACATCCCAAACACCATTTAAATCTAGTAATGTTAACAGTGATAAATATTAAACAAGACATTTTAAACTGATTGTGTAAGGATGAAAAAAGTATGTTTAATGTCACTGTATTCATATATATTAATCATCATCATAAAGCTGCGCAAACCAGCGCATTGAGTGAACTTTGTTTTAAAATATGTTGACTGATTAATAATCATACCCCAAAAGACCATAAAAGCGGAAATTACTAGGTAATAACATGTTTATCTATGTTATTACACACTGATAAATAGTGAGGAAGTAAGATGTTTTAAAATATTTGTGTAGTGAAAAACACATGTATAATTTAATTGTATTTGTTAAAGCATCATATTAAAAGATTTTTTCTTAAAGGCAGTACAGAGACACAAGAACAGTGTGGGGACTATATAAATCCCAAACATCATTAACACCAAAATAATTTGTCAATGACATATCTATTTATGATTTTGTTATGAATCAGAAGTACATTTTCAACGATAAAATATATGAGATAAGACTGCTCTCTTCAATATCCAGGTCCTTCAAAAGTGTCATTGCCAAGGCAAAGTCAGAGCACATCGGCAGAATTGGCGAGAAACTAGTTCGCCTCCTTTCGGGAACACGTGCATTCTGGTCTCTCGCCAAGGCTGTCCAAGGGCACTTCTGTCAGCCATCTCTGCCATCTCTGCACAGGGTGGACGACTCACTAGCCCATGACGCAAAGGAGAAAGCCGATCTGCTGGGCTATCTTTTTGCTTCCAACTCGACTCTCGATGACGGGGGGAACACACCACCGACCATCCCGCGGTGTGAGTGCTCCATGCAGGAAGTGCTGTTTACACAGCGCTCGGTGCATAAAGCACTCCTCTGTCTGAACGTCAACAAGTCGAGTGGGCCTGATAGAGTCCCACCTATTGTGCTGAAGACGTGTGCTCTGGAGTTGGCACCGGTTTTACGCGTCTTTTTCGGTACTCCTATTCACTAGGCGTAGTCCCGAACTTATGAAGACAGCTTTCGTGCACCCGATCCCTAAAAATGGCGACCGCTCAGATCCATCCAACAACAGGCCTATCGCTATCACCTCCTTATTCTCCAAAATCATGGATACTATTATTAACTGCCAGCTCATGCGGTACCTTGAGGATCAACAGCTGATTAGTGACCGCCAGTATGGTATCCATCGAGGTCACTCAGCTGGTGATCTTCTAGTTTACCTAACTCATAGATGGGCGGAGGTAGTGGATTCCAAGGGGGAGCCGTTGGCCGTTAGTTTGGACATAGCGAAGGCCTTCGATCGGGTTTGGCACAAAGCGCTTCTTTCGAAGCTCCCTTCCTATGGGCTTCCCGAGAAATTGTGCAATTGGATCACCAGTTTTCTTGCAGATCGGAGCATCAAGGTCGTAGTAGACGGTGCATGCTCCGATTACAAGCCCATTAACGCTGGTGTTCCACAAGACTGCGTGCTATCACCAACGATGTTTCTTCTGCATATCAATGATATATTGCATACCGGTAACATTCATTGCTATGCGGATGACAGCACTGGTGATGCTCTATACACCGGCCATGCCAATATTTCTCGGGAAAACGTCGCCGAGTACTGGAACAAACTTGTGTCTGAAGTCGAGACTTTGTTGAACAAAGTCTCAGACTGGGGGCTACTAAATCTAGTCCAGTTCAATCCTCAGAGGACACAAATTTGAGCGTTTACCGCCTAAAAGAATCCCTTTGTCGTATCTCCTCAGTTTCAAGGCACTCCCCTTGTTGCCTCAGCCAGTATCGGAATCCTCGGTGTCGACATATCGAGTGATGTGCAGTTTCGTGGTCACTTGGAAGAGAAGGCCACATTGGCATCTAAAAAGCTTGGCGTACTCAGCAGAGCGGGACAGTATTTCATGCCGGCACACCGCTTGCAACTTTACAAGGCGCAGGTTCGGCTCCACATGGAATACTGTTCTCCTTCCACTTGACCGCATCGTCTACGACCGAGTTCTTTCCGATCGGCTTAACTCACTGCATCTCTTTGCGTATTTTATCGCATCTATCACGGGGAGTGCTCTGAGGAATTGTTCGGACTAATTCCAGCCGCTCAATTTCACCATCGCACATCGCGACAAAACTCACGATACCATCCGTACCATCTGGATGATTGGCGGTCCACCACTGTGCGATTTAGAAGAAGTTTTCTTCCTCGCACAACTTGCTTGTGGAATCGATTACCACCAGCGATTTTTCCGGACCGATACGACTTAGGGACCTTAAAGAAAATAGCCTACTCCTTTCTAAAAGGCCGGCACGCATCTGCAATTCCCCTGTTGTTACAGTTGTTCAAGGGCGGCGGTAGTCACTTAACATCAGGTGAGCCGCATGCTCGTTTGCCCCCTCTATATATATATATATATATATATATATATATATATGTGTGATTTTTATTTATTCGATTTATTTCAAAACCTTTTTTTGATAGTCTGTGGTTGTTCGTTATGGCATGGCATAGTTTAGCGTGGCACATTACTATAGTAAGTGGTGGTACCCATCCAAGATGTACAACAATATTTGTATGACAGTTTATCTAAAAAAATACGAAACTTCATAGGTGTGAGCTGTCAAAACTATCAAGCTAAATTTGACAGACCATAGCTAACACTTTTATAAAATAGGTATATAGTTAAACAAGTTTTAATGATACCTATCTTTACTTACTAAAAACCTCTAATATATCGCATACCAAAGTAATATTTTTATTTTATTTTATATACAAACTGCAAATATGTTTAAGTACACGCATTTTTTTTTCATTTATACTTTAACCGGAACATGTTTATCAATACATTCCAATTTTAGTAAGATTTTATTATTCCGTAAGACTTTCATTTAATCTTTAGCCCGTTTACTAAAATAAATTCTATTCTTTTTTTTGTGTAATACCAATAATAAACATTACCATTTGCAGTGGGCCCAAAAAGAATAGTCTACTTTATCTATACTAGCAGAATGTTTCGAATAGATATTAAAGAAAATATTCACATGCACATGAGTCGTGGTAACTTAGGCGATAAGCGCTAGTCGTAAACTTCACTGTATACGGTGAAGGAAAACAACATTTTATACGCGGTAGAGTCATGCTGCAGCTATATTGTATTATAACACGCAAATGAGTCGGCTTGAATGGGGTAAGACCACGCTCTCACAGAATACCAGCGTAAAATAGCAGCTCAATGCTGCTGTGTTTCGAATGGTGAGTGTAGAGAATCGGAGACCCTTTTTACTGTATACGAGGCTATTCTATGTATTAATAGCGCTATTCTGCATTTTTTCGATTTTGCTGCAGCTGCTTCGTGGATCCAATATAAGGAAGATGCTGTTAAAAGTGGACTTCCAAGAAAAGATATTAAACAATATCTGGACTTTAAAATGGATCTGGCGAAACATTTGATATTTAGAAGTCAAATATTGGTTACGCCCCAATGTTCCAGTCCTAGCCTGTCGCGAGTCACACGCAGTAGTCCCTCCCTCTCACGTGTTTCGCGATACTTGTTTCAGTCCTGCCCAGTTGCGCGTCGCTTGTGATAGTCCTTCTGAAGAATTGGACAAATTAAACATTGAAGCTCTGCCGACTCAGTGAAAACGTAGATTTGTTGAACCGATTCCTCACGTAGCGAAGAGACTTAAAGAAGCAAAACACTTACCCGTATTTGTGAAGGGCGGTCGGGCAAAATATTGCCTTAGCACGTGTAACCAGCAAAACTTTTGTTAAATGTTCAGTCTGCAACATATTTTTATGTTTCAATGTAAATTGCAATTGTTTTTTCAGTTTTCACACTTCACAATAATTAAAATGAAACCTTACACATACTGAATACTATTAATATTTAATTGCGGATCAATTTGAATCTAAAAACACGGAATTTACCTTACTTTAATTTAATATATACATTCAATAATTCAAACCTGTTTTATTGTCTAGTGTCACTGGTGACACCCCCCATTTTGGCGCAAATAGGAGCGATAGATTTTTTTGCATTTTTATTTGTTGTATGTATTATATTAGCCTGACCTATAAAATTCATGACAATCCGAAAACTTTTTGGGGACTGGGCCTCAAGAGGTTAAACCGGCCGTGCCAATATTTCTCGGGAAAACGTCACCGAGTACCGGGACAAAAGTCGAGTCTTTGGTGAACAAAGTCTCGAATTGGGGGCGACTAAATCTAGTCCAGTTCAATCCCCAGAAGACACAAGTTTGCGCGTTTACCGCTAAAAACAACCCCTTTGTCGTATCTCCTCAGTTTCAAGGCACTCCCCTTGCTGCCTCGAATAGTGTGCAGTTTTGTGATCACTTGGAAGGGTAGGCCTAATTGGCCTCTAAAAAGCTTGGCGTGCTCAGTAGAGCGAGCCAGTATTTCATTCCGGCACATCGCTTGCAACTTTACCAAGCACAAGTTCGGCCTCAGATGGAATACTGTTCTCATCTCTGGGCCGGGGCACCCCAGTGCCAGCTCCTTCCACTTGACCGCATCCAGCGCAGAGCGCTTCCAATCGTCGACGACCGAGTTATTTTTGATTGGCTCGATTCACTGGCGCTGCGTAGGGATGTTGCATCCCTTTATATTTTCTATCGCATCTACCACGGGGAGTGCTCTGAGGAATTTTTCGGATTAATTCCAGCCGTCAAGTTTCACGAACGCATATCGCGTCAAAATTCACGATACCATCCTCACCATCTGAATGCTTGGCGGTCCACCACTGTGTGATTTACTAGGAGTTTTCTTCCTCGTACAACTTCTCTGTGAAATTGTTTACCACCAGCGATTTTTCCGGACCAAAACGACTTAGGGATCTTCAAGAAAAGAGCTTACTCCTTTTAAAAGGCCGGCAATTCACCTGCAATTCCACTGGTGTTGCGATTGTTCATGGGCGGCAGTAGTCACTTACCATCAGGTGAGCCGCATGCTCGTTTGCCCCTCTTCCATAAAAAGATTTATCGTATTAGTATGTCCTAGGCGTTCCTAATGGAAGTCAAAAATCTTCTATAAAAAAGAAACTCAAAAAACTGGGCATTAACGCTTAAATATCAATTTATCCGCTATGTTTGAGCGAGATACCCAAAGTACTCATTAAACTTCGACTAACAGTGGCAGTATTTATTTAGACTAGTACTGAATAAAAACTAATAGAATTACGGATAGAACATAAGTATGTAACACTTCAAACAATGGACCTAATCGGACGGAGGATAGGTAACTGATTATCATTAAAATCATCAGCATCATCACAGACACTCTTGTATACTTACTTTTAATAGATTTGAACAACCATTTGTGATAAATTAAACGTCATTTTAATAAACTTTATGGAAGTACGATTATGTATCTTTACGGAATACATGATCTTGCTTTTACTTTTGCCCCTAAATTTCAGCTTATAAAAAAGGTTGTGGAGCTATAAATTATAAAAAATGGATTGAAAAACATTGCACACTTTATACTTTAGGACACTCCGGTCAGTCGAGCCAAGTATATTTGTTGTTGTAAAATTACCTGTTCTGTTTTTCCAAAAGTGTTTATTTCCTAAGATAACTTAATAAACTTAAGATTAAAAAAAACTTAATTAAGTTATTGAATTTGTATTTATTGTTTTAAAACCAAAAGAAGCAAAATAATAATAAGAAATTATATTCAATATAAATTTGAACTAGCTTCTAATAAAATAAATAAATTAAGGTATGAATGAAAACAAGTTTGAATTAATTAAAGAGATAAGTTGCAGACTTGTAAGTACAATTATTTTGTTAAAGAACTCTACATAAATATTTTAACGGCAATTATTTATTAGTTTAGAAATAATTTAATATATTTCAATAATTTAAATTAGTGTCCCGTGATATATTTCAAAATATGTAATTTAAAAATGGCGACCATATTTTACCACGTTACCAGTTTTGAGCTCTGTTTAAATTTCCAGAATCTAGCTCAATGGGAAGTTAATTTAAAATCAATTGCAAAATTTGTACCGAACTGATAAAAAAGCGGGTTAATCAAAACATGGTAATAAAAATAGACCATGTTTGTATAACTTCGGTGTCTGTGTGTCAGAGAAGTTTTTTATTCTGAGATTGTTCCATGAAGATGTTTTTTTTTGGAATTGGGCATGATTATAAAATGTGTGATACAAATACTGATACAAATTAAAAAAAATTGAGGAGAGGAGAGCGAGGTTAATTACATATAACCGTGGAAGGCTGGGTAAAACTATCCCGTAATATATTGTAATGGTTTCTTCAAAGCAGTCAACTAATGCAATATACAGCAAAGCAATAATGCCTTTTATAACTTTTTACATGAAACATGTACCAAATAAGGTTTGACGGTATGATAGCGCAGTGGCTAGTGATTAATGCTACACTTTTAACAGCGACGCTGCGGGCGAGTTTAAATCCCACAATGGAAAAGTATGTATAGTAGTGTATATCATATGACCTACAAATAATAAATATAGTTATTTGTTTATGTGTAATTTGTTTGCGTAAAACGCCAACAATATGGTAGAAATGCCTAGTATAAGAGTAAGAAACCCTCAATGTAATCTTATAGCCCCTTCACGGCGAATATGAAAGTATTTAACCTTATCATTCGTTCATTTATTTGTTACAGCCTATCAAAAGTCTATTACTGAACATAGGCCTGCCAAGTAGAAGACATTGCGTAACAAATATTAATAGGACTTTGGAATTTTGAATAATCACTTTATTACCCTGTAATGGCGATGTAAGAATGTCCACTACCTCATATCATCCCGTGGGTGTCGTAAGAGGCGACAGAGGGAAATAAATCAGGAAATGGGCGGCAGTGTCTTCCTAATAACGACTAAAATAAAAGAAACTGCGGTTTCCAATCCGCTTGCCTAGTGTGGCAACTATGGTTAATATCCCCCCTATGAGGCAATATATGTAGGAGGCCTATGTTCAGCAGTGGACTTTAATAGGCTGTAACGGTAACGGTCACTTACTTTTTTTAGTAAATTCTAATTACGTTTCATACTTACTCGTATTTATGGAACGAATCACTGATGAATAAATCAGAATACAAATATATTCTAGTGTGAACGGTGGGCGGCAGTATTTGATTGATGACAGTTGGAATGTCACACGAACCAATGAGAGCGAACACAATGATCGATGTCATAAGCGCTTGGTTACCCCATATAGCCCAATCAACATGCAAACTGTATACGAGCTGTATTGAAGTTCATTTTTATACTAGAGGATGTATTTCTTAGCTGTATTAAGGCTGTGTAAGCGCTTATACAGTTCTTATAAGTAAAAAATTGGCACAAATTATACAGCTATATGCGTTAATAGTGCTGTACAGTAGCTGTACAAGCATAAAAGAAGCTGTATAACAGCTGTATTACAGCGGTTATTTGGTGTGCAAGGAAATTATTACACTACTGATGTTGTCGTATAAGTAACTTTTAAAGATAAGTATTATAAATTGGGTTTAGAACGGAATTACAAATGAATGTAAAACAAAAATAATTTTATTTTTGATGAATAGATTATATTTATAGATATACTTTATTGAATGATGGCGAAATTTAATGTCAGAGTAAAAAAATATATTTAACATTGAAGTTGAGTTTTGACGGTGATAATTGGTCAATTTAAAACGCAAAATTATATTTAGGTAAACTTGTATATGTTTTCTATCGAAAAATTGCCGCGCCATCAATATAACCAAATAATATAAGGACAAAGTACCAAATACGCTAACTAAATATCGGTTGAGATTTACCTGTGTAGATAAACAGGATCTGATTGATTTTAATTTTTAAACTAAGTAAATACGAGTACTTAATTCTCGCGACAAGCTTTTATATCATATAAATTGTGTAATGACCTTATAATTTGATAGTAAAAGTTTTAAACAAAAAGTTTATTTTATTCTTTTTAGCGCATTTAAATAAAAGCTTGTTTTTAAAATAGTTTTTTTTAGTTTTAATTTATTTTTTACTTTTTAGTTATCGCTGGACAGGTTTCTCAGTCTGTTTATTTCATTTAACGCATCATTGTTGCAAGGTCGTTTGTCGGCTAATTTCGAACAGTCTAGCTCTTCAATAAGTAGACCTTCTAATGATTTTACCCTACTTAAGGCCACTTATGCTTGACCAGCAGCGAAGAGCTTCGAGCCTAAGTATACAACGGTATGGTGGACAGAACTACCCTGCATTTTGTGTACTGTGCAAGCCCAACATAATGTAATTGGCAGCATTCTTCGTTCTGCAGTGCCGTGACTATATTTTGCTGGAAATTGCAGCCTTGAGTTGATTGAGATGAACACCGTCTTTACCGAAGTCGATACGGACGGATGGTATGTCAGTATCATATATTTGTGCTCTCCGGAAGCAGGGCCATATGATTTCTGTAATATTTCCAATATCATCATTCACCAGACCTTTGGGCAGTCAAAGTTTACCAACTGATGTTCGAGTTTACATTTTCTCATATTTCTCATAAACAGAGATTTCTCATAAACAGAAGTTATAAAACTATACAAAAGTGTACAATGACGCCATAAAAATACGTTTTAGAAGGGAGTTTGCATACACCATTGTTCAGAAATAATATTTGAGCGATACTATAACTACACTCAGAGCTGTAATAAGCAAGTGACAGCATGCAGAAAACAGCTTCTATACAGCTTTAATGATGAAATCAGAATGAAGTGTTACAAAATACTTAAGGTTGTATACTAGAGTTTTCATATTCTGATTAAGAACCCTAAGCTTACTTAGATCCCATAACACAGACTTTATACAGCTCGAGCTGCATAATAACTCATAAACCACTCTTATGAGGATACAACCTCTTTTCGACACTCTTATACGCTTCTAAAAGAACTCTTAGTTCTATGTGGGCTGGAATATTGATGTTTGTAATGTTTGCGTGCCGCTTGGGAGATCTTTTCCCAATAGAAAAGTCTGTTAGCTAGTAAAACTAAATTATGTTTAAGGTTACGCCAACACTTATCCTAATCTATTTTGAAGCGTGATTTTTTTATTACTTATTACCTTTTCCTACCGCTGGGCAAAGCTCTCCTCCATATCCTTCCACTTGTTTCTGTCTTGGCTGATGTTTTGCCAATCCTATTCAAAAGGATCAAGGTCAACTCGCAATCTCTTTTCTAGTCGTCATCGAACATCGCTACACGTACCTTTTTCTGTCTTTAAACGTGATATAGATAAAATTATATATAAATAAAATGGATGATGATATGATTCGGTCTGCCCAAACTATCGAAATTCCATTTTTGCTATAGTTCGAAAGTTCCAGTTTTTGTATAAAATAAAGCTGACCAAGTGTGTGTCGAGCCACGCACAATGTAGAGGTAGGGTTCCGTAGTTGCCCGTCACAATACGTGGACTTTCTTGATAATGAGCATTGATAATGAGCTAAAAATGGGCCCAAATAGGAAGATCGTAACTGAAGGACTTATTTTCAAAAAAATATTAAAAAAAACTTTTAGATTTTGATAATTATACCCAATCTATCCCGCAAATGAAAAAGTAAAGCTAATAGTAGTAATGCATATAAGTGGTTTCATAAAATGTTTATTTTTAACAGTTTACAATAACATTACAAAGTTATAATGCAGTTAGTTTTAGGTCATTTTCTATTGAGTTGTAATGAAATTTTTACTAATCCAAGTGCATTTTATAAGGATGTCGACTATTCCTCGTTAACTTCTTAATTCTACTTAGCTGTGATAGTTATATTTTTAACTTCATTATATATACAACTATTGTGTATACTTCTCACATTTCCAAAAACAGCCGTTTAGTTGGTAAGGGAGGGGGGGGGGGAGGAGGGATATGACTCTAATGAAAAATACCACTTTAAAGCTAAATATTTCGCAAACGGACCTCTGAATCGATGTTGTTCCACACCCCCAGTCTTATCGTATGAACTTACGAACAAAAATCCCACAGACAACCTTTTTGAACAGTAGCATCGAAGACTCAAATGTGGATGTTAAGAGGTCTGTTGAAATTTTTAATTCCAAAATCCGATCCAATTTTTTTCATTTCTTAAAGAGTTATTCTAATAAAACTAAGAAATAATACCATGACATTACCACGTATTGCAATGATAACGCAACTCACAATTTACTTGTTAGTAGAAGGCTACTCAAAAACATTTTTATTACTTTGGTTGTCAGTATCATAAATCATTATTTTCAACCAAATATTTAAAAAAAGGTTTAAAACGCATTATTATGGTGGCTTACTTGTGTCATTACACTTTTAGATGGATTAATTGCCATATCCCAACAGACAAATAAACTGTTTTTTATAAAATAAGGGTGACAAAGCATACTGTCCACTGATAGTAAGTGGATGCTGTGGTAATTAAGAATGTAGACGGATAGTAGACCCTTAAGGACTAAGATGGAATGACTCTTTTCCAGCAAAAAGGGTCTCCGGTCCTCAACACTCGCCATACGATTTACAGCAGCATTAAGCTCTAATTTCACGTTGGTATTCTGTGACTACTAGCCTGAGGACTAAGATGTAACGCCACATTACCAGTAATTATGCAGGCTTTCTTTAGAAATAGGAAAAAAGGTGGTACCTATCCATACGGAGTCCTAGACAGAAAAAGAATCCCACCACCAAAAAAAAAGGAAAAATGAAAAAAAAAAGCTATTCATTTTGTGGTCTGTTGTCTAATTCGAAGCGGTCTCATAAATAAATATTATGAGTATTGTTTGATAAGAACTATATTTTTAATTTATGTAAACGCAATTTAATTAAGTCTTCAACTTTTTATTTTAAATACCGCCGCATTTATTACGGATAGAGTGTCTTCCGTGCTAAGAATTAGTTTGTGTGGAAATTCTCAAAGTTTACTAATTCGGTACGCTTAACCGCATTTAGTAGCATTCCTTTTATGGATAGTTACAGACTTTTGTTTAAAGAATTAACAACACTTCCACGACCATTCAATGAATACTAAGTATGATTGCATCTTTGCTAAATAACACTCAGAACACTGTGCAATGAAACGATGTTCTCTATTCCGTGTCGTAATTGGTTGTACCTCCCTTACCCGAAACTGAAACTTAGTAGAACAAACTGTTATTATTTTGCAGGAACACTTTACAACTATCTCCTTCACACTGTATTCGACACATATGTTTTTAAGTGCACTCGTATGTTCACAGATTTTTCAGAAACGGATTTTTTTACTAAATATTAGTATGTAATCTTCTTTTATTAAAAGGTTATACTTCAGATCAAGTCCAATATAAATTTTAAGAAAAAAACAGAATAAAGTGAAAACAAGTGAAATATTTTTTTAATTTTTACCACTTTTTATCATATTCTTGCATTATCATCCGAATTGGAGCTATATTCAAAATTTCAAGATACGAGCTTATCGGCAAGTTACTTTAAATTCAATTACTAAATTCCACCCGGAACGACAGAAAAACAAGAAAGTGACTTAATAAAAACGTAATAAAATTGGGAATGAAGCTTTAATATAACTATTCAGATGAAATTCAAATTGTTGTCTTCAACTTGTGTTATAGCTTAGTCCACTCAAAAAAAGAAATATATATATTTTAATAAAAATTAATAAACCAATTTCAAAAACGTTTAACTTTAATTCTTCGTTACTTATGTCTTACCACCGAATTCAGAAGCTATTATGTATCAATTATTATTTTATTATTTTTAGTTATTGAAGTAGGATTTTACTAGTTATTTAAAGTTAAGTATGTGATTATATTTAAAAAGTGATCGGTGAAATATAATATTTCTTTTTAAGTTTCACTGCTGGTTTTATGTTTCGGTATTTTCATGATTTTTTAGTGAAATATCGTTTCAATTAACTGTACTAACATGATGGGGCGTGAATAAAGTTAATAAAACGTTGTGAAAAGATGATTTTTTTTCCTCGGGATCGAATTTCTTTGTTACCCATCATCATAGGTATCCTTAGTACTATCATCTGTCTTCATTTTCGGGAGCGTTTCAAAAATACCCTGTATAGTGTTAAATATTATAAAGATTGTAAATACAAAATCACCAATCAACTAATTCTAAAAAGCTTTTCTAGTTATCAATCATCAATAAATATATTTTATTTATGTAATTAGTCATTTATGGTTGCAATGAGTTAATTTAAATTTGCAATACGTGTAATATTATGCTCGTGAAGCGAAAGTCTGTAAACTTTTCACTTTGCACCGTGACGCGGTAGTTCATGTATGGGCTCTTAGGTTTTGTCCCATTCTGGTCGCCTTCTATATTATAATAGTAGCCGTGGAGCCGTGAGCGGAATTCATGGCCTCAATAAGTTTTATATTCCCGTAATGAAGTGTCTCATCTGTCAAATATCACCAAAATGCGTTTATTATATATTAAGCAAGTCTTATAAATTATTGTTGTGTTCTTATATGCATACCAATTATAAATGTACACAGCATTGATAATATGGGATAAATTAAAAACAAAATTTATTCGGTAAATTATTAGGGTAATTTAAAACGGGGCATCATATTAAAAAAATATTATTAAAATAAAAGTCTTAATTATCTATTATTTATGATTAATAACGTTATTAAAAATAAACTAAACCAAATATATCTAGATTAAATTTACTCCGTAGATTATTGTATTTTGAACATATCCTAGGAAGCGGACTGTGAAGTAAGAGCTTGGTCTTGCTACACGGAACTGGCATAACTTTTTATGCCTGCTTATTCAATTATCTTTAGCAAGTTTCACAAATTATATAACATTAGTATAGATAAATACAATAATAAAGATACATAACATATTCGTCCTAATGGTTCCTTAATTTTTTATGATGATTATGAAGTAATGCCTTGATAGGCTTGCCTACTTACTTACTATTACCTGTTCATACCCGATTGCCAGGGAGCCATGAACAGAAATAAGTAGGCAAGCCTACCAAGGCATATTCTCCATGTTAAAAACTATCTGTTTAAACTAAATTTGTTCAGTTACCAAAAGAGTGAAGGTTATAAAAAAAATATTAAAATTAATTTAATAGAAAATAGCCATGAACAATTTTCGAAAGGCAAGCTATCATAGGCGTGTTTATAATAAATCAATAAAACTTCATAAAAAAATAGGTTTCATCTGGCTATCAGATGGGTGAAGGTCGATCTCTCACGGTCTTTTAGACTATTGCGCGTTGGCTGACTTTACATGTCCTCGAATATTTCATGTTTTTAACACGCAGGTTCTTCATAATGTTAATTGAGATGAAAACAATTGTCAGTCTGCTTGTTAAGTCAAGTTACAGGCAGTTCACGGCCATCAGTCTGTTATTGAAGTAAACAGTAATTGAATACAAACATATTATAATGTATTTTTTAAACTGCTCCCGCAGTCCATGGATACCTACAGCCAACTTCAAGCAATGAAGGCTGCATATGTGTTGTCACCTCTGAGGACTAAGGTGGATTGCTTCACAACCTGTAATTATACTGACTATATATAGCCTTAAGACAGGTACACAGCAGTGGACTGCTATTTGGTGCAGAGATTGGTGAGAGAGTGGCACCTACCCAACGATCTCCTAGGCAGAAAACGTGTTCTAAAAAATTAAACCCATTTGCTCAATTTCAGGTTGAGTAACTTATAATTGAATTTATTTATAAAAGTCAGAGTGAACTTGTAAGCCGTAATCATTTGTATATGTCACAATTTTATAAAGTGCATAAAATTTTCTTTAAAGGAAAAAAATTCTCAGCGTTGCAAGTAGCTGTTTAAAGTATTTTTATTTAAACAAAAAATTCTAGAGATTTTGTTCATACTAAACGCAAATATTTATAAGCTTTGTTGTGATCGCGAACGCGTTAGTGGCATGAAGTAATGATTAAACACTGTCTTTATCCTTGAGAGGTAGGTATACGTAAGGTATTTTCCTTGTAAGAAAATAGTAGAGTTCCATGAATTTGTAGAACTATACTCTAAAACTCAGCTCTGTAGCTCGCACTGCGCTATCGTGCCTAAGATAAGCGATAGGATTTTGAGTTGGGAATTTTGAGTTAGATTTTCGGACGGAACAATTATTTTTATAGCCTACCAATACTAAGTAGTTTTTGGATCCAGGTAACTTGTGAATGTGCAAATTGTGTATGTGAAACCTCAACTATCATCTTCTATTAAAAACCTATAAATTCTCAACTCATGATTAAGGTCGTCAATGTATCAACAAACATTTTGATGAATCGCTTGTCAATGTAAGTTATGAGCATAGCCGTGTAGTCAAATACAAATAAATGGGTTTCTATAACCAATGCATACAATAAGTTTTTGGATAAACACGGTCAAAGAAATAAATCAGAATATAAATGTGCTGGCGATATAAGTTTATTTTGCGTGGTAGAGCCACGCTGATATACGGCTGCGTCACGAATGGGTCGATTTAAGTGGAGTAGGACCAAACTCTCACAGAATATTAGCGTGAATCAGCAGAATGCTGCTATGATTCATATTGTGAGTGTGAGTGAGAACCGGAGACCCTTTTTACAGGTAACGAGGCATTCCATTTTAGTCATCAGGGGTGACAACGCGTCTAAATTTGATTCTTAATCGAGGATAGATGTAGATGTCCACAGCATCTACTTTTATTTTATACTATTTATTTTGCTATTATACTGTTTCTTTTAAATGTTAATACAATATTGTGATCTGTGTTATTAATAATTATATATTGATGGTATGAGCTTTTTGCACATTTATGTGTTTTATTGTTTATGACCCAATAAATACAATGTGTCCCCCGTGTAGTGGCGGGTAAGAATACCCACTGCCCCATATCTTCCCGCGGGTGTCGTAAGAGGCGACAGAGGGAAACTGATACAGAAGATGGGCAGCAGCATCTTTCTGATAACAGCAAAAAGCAATAAAAAACTGCGGTTTCCAAGCTCGCCAAGCGTGGCAACTATAGCAATATACCCCACATGAGCAACGACACAAATAAACGGCCCACAATCCCCGGCGGCCCCGCTATTCGTACCTACGGTGGCGACCATGGTAACGGCGGGGCAGGGGGTGCTAAGAATCTCCGTTGGAGGTTCGGTTGCCACCTACGACGACTCGACCTGGCAACATACCACGCACGCACCCTGAGGACTGACGAGAAGATCCTGGAGCTGGAAGAAGAGATAGACAAGTTGCGCTGGGATATTATTGGATTATCTGAGGTCCGAAGAGAGGGGGAGGACACGGTAATCCTCGAATCCGGCAATTTGTTTTATCACTGGGCGGGCGACCTTCTGTCCCAAGGAGGTGTCGGATTAATCGTCCACAAGTCTCTCGTTAACAACGTAGTAAAGTTTGTGAGTGTGTCGACGAGGGTCAAAAACTTTATACTTAGAATCAACAAACCGTATTCGTTGAAGGTCATACAGGTTTACACACCAACCTCGGCACATCCCGATGAGGAGTTGGATGAAAAATATGAGGATACATATAGAGCCATGTATTCCTCCAATACCCACTATACGGTGTTATTGGGAGACTTCAACGCAAAACTAGGCACAAGAGAACGGTGAGCTGAAAGTAGGAAATTCGGAATAGGGCAACGGAACCCAAGGGGCCAGCATCTGGCCGACTTTATGGAGAAAGAGGGACTCTTTATGATGAACTCTTTCTTCCATAATCAGCCCCACAGAAAGTGGACCTGGTCGAGCCCCGACGGTTCGACAAAAAATGAAATTGACTTCATTATGAGGACCAGACGACAACTGTTCAGTGATGTCTCAGTGATCGCGAGGATGAAAACTGGCAGCGATCACCGAATGGTGATAGGCACACTGAAACTAAACGTTAAGTTTGAAGGGTCACGTCTAATGAAGTCAACGCTCCGTTCCCCTCGTGCTCTAATCCAAAGCCCCGAAAACTTTCGGCTCGAGTTACAAAATCGTTTTCAGTGCCTAGAATATTGCAATGAAGTGAACAATGCGGTCGGAGCTAAGTTCTGTAAGACCCGTCGCAGAAGAACACAAAAACTCTCCGATCACACTCTTAATCTTATGGCTGTTAGACGGGAGATGAAGCTGCAGTCTTCAGCAGATTTGACAGAATACAGGCAACTGAACAGACAGATCTCCAAATGTATGCGGCGGGACTTGCGTAACTTCAATATAGCTCGTATTGAAGAAGCGATCGAGCGGAATTGCCAGAGATCTGTCTGCCAGAAAGAGCCAACTGTCGAAGCTGAAGACCGAATATGAAGGCATCGTTTCCGGGACACCTGAGATTTTGAGTGAGATTGAGAGGTTCTATGGGCAGCTGTACACGTCATCGTTGGAACCATACGCAAGTGTGAGTAACGATCCAAGAGCAAGTCTTATCCGACACTATTCCGATGATATTCCGGACGTCAGTCTGAGCGAGATTAGAATGGCTCTCCAGCACCTTGAAAACGGCAAGTCCCCGGGCGAGGATGGAATTAAAGCGGAACTTCTGAAAGCGGGTGGAAAACCGGTACTTGAAGTCCTTCAGAAGCTCTTTAGTTCCGTCCTCCATGGTGGCACTACTCCGGAGGCGTGGAGCAGAAGTGCGGTAGTCTTGTTCTTCAAGAAAGGCGACAACGCTCTCTTGAAGAACTACAGACCGATTTCCCTTCTGAGCCGCATCTACGTTCTGTTTTCGAGAGTTATTACGAATCGTCTTGCACGCAGACACGACGACTTCCAGCCTCCCGAACAAGCCGGTTTCCGAAAAGGCTTTAGCACCATAGACCACATACATAACCTTCGGCAAATTGTACAGAAGACCGAAGAGTACAATTTGCCACTTTGTTTTGCGTATGTGGACCATGAGAAAGTTTTGATTCCGTCGAAATTTATGGTGCAGTCCTTCAGCGGTGCCAAGTGGACTGTCGGTATATCGAAGTGCTGAATTGTTTGTACTGTAGGGCTACGATGGCTATCCGAGTACAGAATCAGAGTACGAAACCTATCCAACTGCAGAGAGGTGTAAGACAGGGTGACGTAATATCTCCGAAACTCTTCACCGCTGCATTGGAAGACGTTTTCAAGCTACTGGACTGGAAAGGATACGGTATAAACTTCAATGGCGAGTACATCACTCACCTTCGATTTGCCGACGATATAGTACTTATGGCAGAATCGCTGGAGGACATAAGCACTATGCTCAATGACTTCAATAGTGTCTCCCAACTTATAGGTCTTAAGATGAATATGGAAAAAACAAAAATCATGTTTAATGTCCATGTCACACCTATGCCGGTAGTTGTTGGGAGCACTAAGCTCGAAGTTGTTGACGAATATGTTTACCTGGGACAAATAGTCCGACTAGGTAAGTCCAACTTCGACCGAGAGGTCAATCGACAGATTCTACTCGGCTGGGCAGCGTTCGGGAGATTACGACCCATCTTCTCGTCTGGCATACCTCAAAACCTCAAAACTAGATTGTACAACCAGTGCGTGTTGCCAGTGATGACCTATAGATTTGAGACGTGGTCCTTCACTGCTGGCCGTATGAGGAAGCTCAAGGTCGCTCAGCGAGCTATGGAGAGGGCTATGCTCAGGATTTCTCTGCGTGATAAACTTAGAAATGAGGATATCCGCAGTAGAACCAGAGTAACCGACATAGCCCAAATTATTAGTAAGATGAAGTGGCAATGGGCCGGCCATATAGCTCAAAGAACCGACAACTGATGGGGAAGAAAGGTTCTCGAGTGGCAGCATCGTACCGGCAGGCGAAGTGTAGGGCGTCCCCCCACTAGATGGAGTGACGACCTGGTAAGACATGCAGGAAATCAATGGATGCAGGTGGCTCGGTACCGTGCTTTGTGCCATTCCTTGGGGGAGGCCTATGTTCAGCAGTGGACTTGTGAAGGGCTGTAATGATGATGATGATGAAATACATTGTGTAGAAGTTCTTCCTTCTTCGTCTTCATACTTACTTCTGCCATCCATATCGAGGAGATAATTGTTGCTGCTAACCTAGTAATGTAAAATAGCTTGATTAAGGGGAATCATGTCCTTCCCATAATTGACTATTTAATTTAGGTGAATAATTAACTGGATAAATTAGTTATATTCTAAAGCTTTTTTCTGTAACTATACATCATTTAATATTAAAACAATATACTATATACTAAAGCTTTATCTAGTGACTCTACATTTAAAAAATTTAGCACGCTAAGATAGTAAAGTTAAAGTGAATTCAAAATTAAAACTTTTCATCAATTTAGATTTGAATGAAGATTCCATGACTGTCAAAATCTGCATCGGTTCGTCGAAACAAAACCTCTACGGAGAAGAACCGGCTAGAAGCTCTGGTGATTTTCTTTAACGCCACCTTAAAGTTTCATTTAAAAATTGAGCATCCAATAAAACAATAAAATTTCAAAGGTTTATAAATATTTTTTTTTAGTTTTAACGAATTAATATCGGTAGTAGGGCCTTGCACATGCAGAGTAAGAGTTATTTCCACACACAGTCACCGATATATTGATCTATTTTATAGTAGGCACTTTTTTACGTAAAAAACTTAACATTTTTTTTAGTTTTGTAACCTATTGTTGCATATTTTAAGGGTTTTTAGTGTAACATTTTATGGAATTACTTCAAAAAGATCTAAATTTATTTACTTCTAGCATATCACCGCGTAGGCGTATTTATATACAGGAGACAACGCCTTTTTTTAATTAATAAATTTTGGTACGTACATACGTATTTTGGACATACGTATATACGTATTTTGAGGACATCGTATACGCTGTACGTACGTACACGATGTCCTCAAAATAAACATCAATGGAAGTGTGAAAATGTCAGTTCCCTTACTGTCCCAAATTACAGATTGCCCGTATCGCTTACTTTTGAAAAATGAATATTTATCCAATCCGGGCGCAGATCCCTAAGTAATACAGCAATATACCGCTGTGAAAGTAAGCAAAGTAGACTAATTTAGCTGTTGCTTAATTAGTAAACTTTCTAATCCTTGTGTGGACATAAATTGCAGAAATTAATTTCAAAGCTAGTTTATCAATATGAGTTCTCCACTAGAGCTTGGAATCAATAGAACTTCCGAGAAATACCGTCAAACTTTCGAAATCCAAATTATATCTTAATCAATAACAGAGTTCTGCTTTGAAGATGATCGTATAAACTGTAAACAGTTTGTTTTTTCTCCATTTAATGGCAAATTGTCTGCTGCAAATCATTTGGAAACAATATCCAGTATTTGGTTAGGCCGTTTCTGTACGAAATCGTTTCTTTTAACTTTATATTATAATGAAGTATAAATAATCGCTTAGTGGCGGTGTAAGAATATCCACTACCCCATATCGTAAGAGTCGACAGAGGTAAATTGAAACAGGAGTTGGTCAGCAGCATTTTCCTGATGACAATACAAAATAATAAAAACTGCGATTGCCAACCCGCTTGCCAAGCGTGGCAACAATGGCAAAATCCCCCCATGAGGAAATCTATGACCTAATATTCAGCAGTGGACTTTTATTGACTGTAATGGATGAATCAGCAAAAATAGAGAAACATTAGTGTGTTGGTTTAAATGACCGAATGCTGGTTCAGATTTATTTAAAAAAAGGGATGATTATGCGGTGCGATTATATAGAAGACTTTATTATAAGGCGCGGTGCGAGCGGTGAGAATTAACTATTTCACGCCACTGCAAATGCCCTAAATTCGGGCTACAGGAAGGACGTGAAGGAATGCACTTGACTTCTGCTAAATCGTGTCTCAAGGGCTGGAGCCACGATGATTCGGTGCCGGCTTTCTTCACACATATAAACTTCACAGATAGCGAAATATAGCGTTATTTTAAATGTCTCTACACTTTACGATAATTTTGTATAGTTTAGTATCTCCATTACACAAAGGCGAGTGCGATGGCGCGAGATAGAAGCGGTTGTTGTGTTGTGAGCTCCGTTAACACAAGAGTGCGCATGCTAAAGGCATAAAAGATGGTAGTCAGAAAATCCGGAAATGGACTATTTTATGTACTCTTAATGGATAATAATTAATGAATCACATAAGCGTTAGGCGGTAGTGCAAAAGGGACGCGAAAAAACATACGAGAAAAAATAAGAGTTTATAAACTTACAGGGTTATTTTTCAAAGAGTAGCCAAATTTTAAACTTAAGTCAAATATATAATTAATGATATACCGTTATTGCAGTTTTTGAAAATACGAGTAAATAACGCAATTAATGAGCAGAACGATGTTGCTATTCGATGGAGATACTACTCTCTAACGAAAGTTGCTGTTGCATCTTGATATGGAGATACCGGTAAGCGTTATATCTTTTAATATCATACTGTATCTCATACTAACGAATGTTACCTAGATGTGGAGGTTTCGGGAGAGCTCTAAGAGATTGTTGGAGGCTCTTCAGGGATAGATAACAGATATTCGCTAATACAAAATGTAAGAATGTATACTGGTCTTTCATATACTTTCAATCGCATAAATGAAAGCTGATCCGAACCTAGGTTGTAATTAAATCGCGATAGATGGAAGTTCTCGCGACAGCTTCAATGCGCTTTGACGAATTTCAAGTCCTCATGTTCAATATCTAAGAAATTCACACTTTTTTATAATTTTTTCCTGTCTGTAAATCAGCGATTAAAATAGATTTGCTCGTTTAATCTGAAACTTTAAGAAGAGAGCTTATCCCCCTGAGCTACTAATGTTCTTCAAAAGATAGGACTCGATAGATAAATGTGGTTTAGGACACTTGCATTTTGAGAATGCCATTTATGGGGGAGGTCTACGTTCAGCAGTAGAATGCAGATCGGATACACAAGGATATTGTAGTTTTAATAATCCGGTTGAGTAAATAACGCTTTATCTATTTCTTTTCATACTCATTTCAAACTGTTAGAGTTATATATCTAGTTTAATATATAACAAAGGGGAAATTATTGAATTCTTTAGCGTAACCTAGAAAAAGGAATTCTCTATATAATTTATTAAGAAAAGAGGCACATATAATAAGAAGGTATTCCTTGGATATTGGATAGTAAATAGCATTGCTCATTATATGTGCTCAGAAAAGAAGCGAAAATCTTTATTAGACCAAGTAGCTTCATATAAATAAAGCTCTGTTAGTCTATAGCAGCTTATTATAAATATCAGCTATTTTTGCTCGACGCTCACTTAGCGTCCAGCCATCGTTGTGTCTATTTCATCTGAGGATGCCTTGTGTAGAGGCGAAACACGTGTCGTATTATCGACGGTGGTGTGTCTTCCTTAGTGTAGCGGTGTTAAGAGTAGTTTTGCTCGGATAAGTGGTGACGGGGATAGTACGCAGTGGAGGGAGGGCGGGAGGTGCTCTTAAAACTTTGTAAGACACATCATTTTAATTTATTACGCAGATCTTAGCTAATTAATTTTTAATATCTTTAAGAATCATGAGCTTTGTGACAGGCTTCCAGGAAGTTTTGCGTAAAATACCCGGAACAGCGACGGGCGGTAGCGTCAAAGTTGCGAGACCTGTGGTACTCCGAATTTCAATCAGCTTGCCAAGCTTAACGACGATTCAAGTAAATTCTCCCTGCAATGGATGATTTTCATGTTCGGCAGTGAACTTTTATGGACTAAAGAAGAAAAATGCGTAAACGAAACTACGATAAAAAGATGCAGTCTGCTCTCTCTATCACTTCAAGTCAAAGTGACTGTGACATCACAAGACTTAACGACATCTTAAAATTGAGTAGCGTTTGGGTATTTGGCCAATAGTGTAGTAAATAGAGCAATAAAACATGTCGTCGCAAGGACATCTTCTGTTGACGAAGCCTAGCCTTTGCGTTGACGTTTAATTGTTATAATAATCAATAGTGTATAATTATTAATATTACAATTTAATAACAGCAACTTATCAGAAATATAATATGTAACTAGTTAGTTCTATAAAACTCTTTTGATTTACAAATCTCTTTATTGACAAGTAAAGACTGTCTATATCAACTTTTAAATCGAATATTGTTTTAAATTGGAAAAATAAATAATTATGTCAATTTGATTATTAATCGTTGTAATAGAAATTACCTAAGTAACCTAATTAATTCAACAAAAAGATATTGTTTTAGTTTTGGTGAAATATTGACCAATCAAATCGTCGACCATTCAGAGAGATTCTATGTTATTATCATGTCTTCCTTATTGTATGAACGCGGAAATACGGTCAATTAAGTTTCTGCGCTCGTCATTATAGGTTCTATTTTCTTTGTAAAACTTTGTGAGCATTCTTTTTGAGTTTATAACAAGAAGTGTAGAATAAAATTATAAGCATGTGATCTTATACCTTTCGTTATAATGGAGCCAATACACGGCAGCACAACTGAGCCTTTGTCAAATGGGGACAGTGGTGCTGCTTCACCAAAAAACAACCCCGAGTCTTCCGCCACGACAAACACAAACAATCATTAACGTCATCATCATCACAGCTTATTAAATCCCACTGCTGAACATACGCCCATAAAATACCTCGAAGGGGATATTTACCATTGTTGCCACGCTTGGTAGGCGGGTTAGCAACCACATTTTTCTAAACACAATCTATACAGAAAATGAGTAGTTTATAGGGGTTTTGTTAGTTTTAAATTTTAGTAATTTATATTTTCGAACTTTTGTATTACCTAGAAATTGGGCTAGTAATATTTAATGAGGTATTCAAGTAAGTCCAAACTTATAGTTTCAACGTTGCCTACGAAATGAGGGTATTCTAAAATAGAGGAACTTTTATAAATAAGTAAATACTTTTAAATGCTTTAATTTCCTATAGTTTTTTTATTTTTTTATTTTTTAAACCCACCCCCCACACTAGATTTTCCTATATCATGGAGGCAGTTTACAAACATAAATTGCACGAGGACAAACATCAGACCCGGAACAATTATTTGTAGGCCATACAAATACTTGTTCCGTGTGGGATTGAACTCGCGGCCCCAGCGCAACAACTCATTGCTGCCACTGCGCCACGGAGCCGTAATAGTTATTAGTTACTACGTGATTATTAAAAATTAAATTTGTAAACATTTATACTCGTATTGAAGTCCAGCTATGTTAGCTAGCTAAATAAGTTGAAACTTTCAACCGGTTTATAAGATCCAGAGCTGAACATCGATAGTCTATAGCATTGGTGGAACTGAAAGTACTGGCAGTGGTTTTATCCAGTTAAGATTTATTTTAGGGTCTTTCCTGTTTATACGTATTTTAATTTATATTTCTTATGTTCGTAAGTTACAATCGAAATATTTTTAAACGACACTTTTGAAGCGTTAGTACTGTTTTTTTTTTCATTTACAAATGATAAATACTGACTTAGTAAGCGCTCGCTGTAAACAGTACGCGAGCAACCCTGGTTCCTTGCCGGCACGAATTAAATGGTAAGTTGCAATTTTAAGTGCTGACTTACCACGTGCTCGGCAACTAACGGTAACGGTAAATAACAACTTCCTGAGGAAATATGCAATTCTGAGGAATTAAATATTTTGAGGATAGGTAAACTCCACTAACATGCACTGGTGTTCCAGTATTTGTGTGACATAACGCTGTTGCGCAGGGGATCAGCGCAGAGACTAATTGCTACATAACCCCTTCATAACTGAGAGGAAACCTGTGCTCAGATTTTGGACAATATTAGCAGTAACTTTACTTTTTTAGTCAACATTTAATGTACCCTATTTTTAAGAGGAAGATACAAAATATCGCTAAAATCACTATTCGCTAATGATCATCATCATCATTTCAGCCTATCATAATCCAATGCTGGACAAAGGCCTCCATAGGGGTTGAGGATACCTAGACTGCCTCATATGAACAAAATATCCTCAAAATGGAGGATATTTTGTCATCCTAGTTGTCTTGCTTGGCAGTCGGGTTGATAACCGCAGTTTTTTTATAATTTTTGAGTATTTATCAGGAAGGTGCTTCTGCCCATCTCCTGATTTGTTTCAATTATTTGTAGGCCATACAAATACTTGTTCCGTACGGGATTCGAACCCGCGGCATTCAGCGCAGCAACTCGAGCTAAATCAATGCGCCACGGAGCCATCGCGTAAATTTAAATGAAGTTATAAATAAAAGATGCTTCAATACTTACAATAGTTTCTGATTCCAAAGATACGTGAACCAAAAAGATAATTTGCGGTGAAATTGTACTTTCTTCGAAAAACCTTTTCCCAATAATTACTAATTATTTCGTCTTTGTTCAATCAGCGATTCCTCGTTTTATTTTATTTACCAATTTTATCAATTTATTGGCGTACTTTAATTTTATATTAAATATTACTTTATCAAGCAAAAATGTGTTAATATATTACAATTTATTTTTTAAATTATGATTATAACAATTATAGCTTAAAAATCATCATCATAAAAATTATCACTGTATTATGTATTTTATTATTATATTGTATTTGATCATATATAAAATAGTATAATAATAATATTTACATATTTATTAATAATATTCATTTATTTGACACCAACACCATTTACCACATACGAAAGTATTTATTTTTCATTCATTCATTACAGCCCTTCACAAGTCCACTGCTGAACATAGGCCTCCCCACGGAACGCCACAAAGCACGGTCCTGAGCCACCTGCATCCATTGACTTCCTGCATGTCTTACCAGGTCGTCACCCATCTAGTGGGGGACGCCATACACTTCGCCTGCCGGTACGAGGGCTGCCAATCGAGAACCTTCTTCCATCGGTTGTCGGTTCTTCGAGCTATATGGCCGGCCCATTGCCACTTCAGCTTACTAACTTTGGCTATGTCGGTTACTCTGGTCTACTGCGGATATCCTCATTTCTAAGTTTATCACGCAGAGAAACCCTGAGCATAGCTCTCCATAGCTCGCTGAGCGACCTGAGCTCTCTCATACGGCCAGCAGTGAAGGACCACGTCCAGTTCCGTATGTCATCACCGGCAACACGCACTGGTTGTACAATTTAGTTTTGAGGTTTTGAGGTATGCCTGACGAGAAGATGGGTCGTAATCTCCCGAACGCTGCCCAGCCGAGTTGAATCCGTCGATTGACCTCTCGGTCGAAGTTGGACTTACCTAGTCGGACTATTTGTCCCAGGTAAACATATTCGTCAACAACTTCGAGCTTAGTGTTCCCAACAACTACCGCATATAGTGTGACATGGACATTAAACATGATTTTGTTTTGTCCATGTTCATCTTGAGACCTATCCGTTGGAGACACTATTGAGGTCATTGAGCATAGTGCTCAGGTCCTCCAGCGATTCTGCCATAGGATATATCGTCGGCAAATCGAAGGTGAGTGATGTACTATTGATGTTAATACCATTCTTTCCAGTCCAGTAGCTTGAAAACGTCTTCCAATGCAGCGGTGAAGAGTTTCGGGGATATTACGTCACCCTGTCTTACACCTCTGCAGTTTAATAGGTTTCGTACCTGGTTCTGTACTCGGATAGCCATCGTAGCCCTACTGTACAAACAACAGTTCAGCACCGATATACTGACAGTCCACTTGGCACCGCTGAAGGACTGCAGCACCGCCCAAATTTCGACGGAATCAGCTTTTCAGTCCACATACGCGGCAAGTGGCAGATTGTACTGTCGGTCTTCTGTACAATTTGCCGAAGAGTATGTATGGTCTATGGTGCTAAAGCCTTTCGGAAACCGGCTTGTTCGGGGTTGAAGTCGTCGAGTCTGCATGCGAGACGATTCGTAATGACTCGAAAACAGCACGTAGACGCGGCTCAGAAGGAAATCGGTCTGTAGTTCTTCAAGAGAGCGTTGTCGCCTTCTTGAAGAATAAGACCACCGCACTTGCTCCACGCCTCCGGTGTAATGCCACCATGGAGGACGGAATTAAAGAGCTTGAAGGACTTCAAGTACCGGTTTTCACCCGCTTCAGAAGCTCCTGTAATTCCATCTCGCCTGGGGCCTTGCTGTTTTAAGGTGCTGAGAGCCATTCTAATCTCGCTCAGACTGACGTCCGGGATATCATCGGAATAGTGTCGGATAAGACTTGCTTTGGATCGTTACCACACTTGCGCGTGGCTCCAACGATGACGTGTACAGCTGCCCATAGAACCTCTCAATCTCACCAAAATCTCAGGTGTCCTGAAACGATGCTGCCACAATCGGTCTTCAGCTTCGACAGTTGGCTCTTTCTGGCAGACAGATCTCTGGTAAAGACTTTGAGCCCTGGTTCCGCTCGATCGCTTCTTCAATACGAGCTGTATTGAAGATCCGCAAGTCCCGCCGCATGCATTTGGAGATCTGTCTGTTCAGTTGCTATATGCTGTCAAATCTGCTGAAGACTGCAGCCTCTCGTCTAACAACTGCGAGATTAAGAGTATGATCGAGAGTTTTGTGTTCTTCTGCGACGGGTCTACAGAACTTAGCTCCGACCGCATGGACAGTTTCACAAGCTTGTCATTCATATCATCCACTTCATTGTAAAAATTTTAGGCACTGAAAACGATTTTGTAACTCGAGCTGAAAGTTTTCGGACTTTGGATAGAGCACGAGGATGGAGCGTTGACTTCATTAGACGTGACTCTCCAACTTAACGTTTAGGTTCAGTGTGCCTCACCATTCGGTGATCGCTGCCAGTTTTCACCCTCGCGATCACGACATCACTGAACAGTTGTCGTCTCGTCATAATGAAGTCAATCATTTTTGTCGAACCGTCGGGGCTCGACCAGGTCCACTTTCTGTGGGGCCGCTTTTGGAAGAAAGAGTTCATCATAAGAGTCCTCTTTCTCCATAAAGTCGGCCAGCTGCTGGCCCCTGGGTTCCGTTGCCCATTCCGAATTTCCTACTCAGCTCACTGCCTCTTGTGCTAGTTTGCGTTGAAGTCTCCAACACCGTATAGTGGGTTTTGAGGAATGCATGGCTTTTGAGATATCCTCATACATTTCCTCCACCTCATCGGGGTGTGCTGAGGTTGATGCGTAAACCTGTATGACCTTCAGCGAATACCGTTTGGTGATTCTGAGAAGGTACGCAACCCTCGTCGACACACTCCCGATTCACAACGTTGTTAACGAGACTTGTGGACGATAAACTGACACCTCCTGGGACAGATGGTCGTTCCTGGTGATAGAATAAGTTGCCGGATTCGAGGATTACCTTGTCCTCCTCTCTTCGGACCTCGGATAGTCCTATTATATTCCAGCGTAACTTATCTATCTCTCTTCCAGCTCCAGGATCTTCTCTGTCAGTCCTCAGGGTGCGTGCGTTATATGTTGCAGGTCGAGTCGTCGTGTGGTGGCAACCGAACCTCCACCGAGATTTAGCACCCCTGCCCCGCCGTTACCATGGTCACCACTTAGCCAGGAATATGGGCCGCCGGGGATTGGGGCCGCTTTGTGTCGCTCATGGGGTATATTGCCATAGTTGCCACGCTTGGCGAGCGGGTTGGCAACCGCAGTTTTTATTGTTTTTGGCTTTATCAGAAAATGCTGCTGCCCATCTTCTGTATCATTTTCCCTTTGTCGCCTCTCACGACACCCACGGAAGATATGGGGTAGGGTATTCTTACCCGCCACTACACGGGCACTAACGTATTATAATTTATTTTTTAAATTATGATTATAACAATTATAGCTTAAAAATCATCATCAATAAAAATTATCACTGTATTATGTTTTTATTATTATATTGTATTTGATTATATATAAAAAGTATTATAATATTTTTATATTTATCAATAATATTCATTTATTTGACACCAACACCATTTACCACATACGAGTATTTATTTTTCATTCATTCATTACAGCCCTTCACAAGTCCACTGCTGAACATAGGCCTCCCCACGGAACGCCACAAAGCACGGTCCCGAGCCACCTGCATCCATTGACTTCCTGCATGTCTTACCAGGTCGTCACCCATCTAGTGGGGGACGCCATACACTCGCCTGCCGGTACGAGGGCTGCCAATCGAGAACCTTTCCCATCGGTTGTCGGTTCTTCGAGCTATATGGCTGGCCCATTGCCACTTCAGCTTACTAATCCTTTGGCTATGTCGGTTACTCTGGTTCTACTGCGGATATCCTCATTTCTAAGTTTATCACGCAGAGAAACCCGAGCATAAGCCCCTCTCCATAGCTCGCTGAGCGACCTTGAGCTTCCTCATACGGCCAGCAGTGAGGACCACGTCTCAGTTCCGTATGTCATCACTGGCAACACGCACTGGTTGTACAATTTAGTTTTGAGGTTTTGAGGTATGCCTGACGAGAAGATGGGTCGTAATCTCCCGAACGCTGCCCAGCTGAGTTGAATCCGTCGATTGACCTCTCGGTCGAAGTTGGACTTACCTAGTCGGACTATTTGTCCCAGGTAAACATATTCGTCAACAACTTCGAGCTTAGTGTTCCAACAACTACCGGCATAGGTGTGACATGGACATTAAACATGATTTTGTTTTGTCCATGTTCATCTTGAGACCTATCCGTTGGGAGACACTATTGAGGTCATTGAGCATAGTGCTCAGGTCCTCCAGCGATTCTGCCATAGGACTATATCGTCGGCAAATCGAAGGTGAGTGATGTACTCGCCATTGATGTTAATACCGTATTCTTTCCAGTCCAGGCTTGAAAACGTCTTCCAATGCAGCGGTGAAGAGTTTGGGATATTACGTCACCCTGTCTTACACCTCTGCAGTTTAATAGGTTTGCGCTCTGGTTCTGTACTCGGATAGCCATCGTAGCCCTACTGTACAAAACAGTTCAGCACCTCGATATACTGACAGTCCACTGGCACCGCTGAAGGACTGCAGCACCGCCCAAATTTCGACGGAATCAAAGGCTTTCTCGCAGTCCACATACGCAAGGCAAAGTGGCAGATTGTACCCTCGTCGGTCTTCTGTACAATTTGCCGAAGAGTATGTGTGGTCTATGGTGCTAAAGCCTTTCGGAAACCGGTTTGTTCGGAGGCTGGAAGTCGTCGAGTCTGCATGAGACGATTCGTAATGACTCGAAATACACGTAGACGCGGCTCAGAAGGAAATCGGTCTGTAGTTCTTCAAGAGCGTTGTCGCCTTCTGAAGAATAAGACCACCGCACTTCTGCTCCACGCCTCCGGTGTAATGCCACCATGGAGGACGGAATTAAGAGCTTCTGAAGGACTTCAAGTACCGGTTTTCCACCCGCTTTCAGAAGCTCCGCTGTAATTCCATCTCGCCTGGGGCCTTGCTGTTTTAAGGTGCTGGAGAGCCATTCTAATCTCGCTCAGACTGACGTCCGGGATATCATCGGAATAGTGTCGGATAAGACTTGCTCTTGATCGTTACACACTTGCGCGTGGCTCCAACGATGACGTGTACAGCTGCCCATAGAACCTCTCAATCTCACTCAAAATCTCAGGTGTCCCGGAAACGATGCTGCCACAATCGGTCTTCAGCTCGACAGTTGGCTCTTTCTGGCAGACAGATCTCTGGTAGACTTTGAGCCCTGGTTCCGCTCGATCGCTTCTTCAATACGAGCTGGCTGAAGATCCGCAGTCCCGCCGCATGCATTTGAGATCTGTCTGTTCAGTTGCTCATATGCTGTCAAATCTGCTGAAGACTGCAGCTTCATCTCCCGTCTAACAATCATGGTTAAGAGTATGATCGGAGAGTTTTTGTTCTTCTGCGACGGGTCTTACAGAACTTAGCTCCGACCGCATGGACAGTTTCCACAAGCTTGTCATTCATATCATCCACTTCATTGCAAAATTCTAGGCACTGAAAACGATTTTGTAACTCGAGCTGAAAGTTTTCGGGACTTTGGATTAGAGCACGAGGGGATGGATGTTCATTAGACGACCTCTCCAACTTAACGTTTAGGTTCAGTGTGCCTCACCATTCGGTGATCGCTGCCAGTTTTCACTCGCGATCACTGAGACATCACTGAACAGTTGTCGTCTGGTCGTCATAATGAAGTCAATCTCATTTTTGTCGAACCGTCGGGGCTCGACCAGGTCCACTTTCTGTGGGGCCGCTTTTGGAAGAAAGAGTTCATCATAAAGAGTCCCTCTTTCTCCATAAAGTCGGCCAGCTGTCTGCCCCTGGGTTCCGTTGCCCTATTCCGAATTTCCCTACTTGCTCACACTGCCTCTTCTTGTGCCTAGTTTTGCGTTGAAGTCTCCCATTAACACCGTATAGTGGGTTTGGAGGAATGTGGTCTTGAGATATCCTCATTTCCTCCACTCCTCATCGGGGTGTGCCGAGGTTGATGCGTAAACCTGTATGACCTTCAGCGAATACGTTTGGTGATTCTGAGTATAAGGTACGCAACCCTCGTCGACACACTCCCGATCTTACAACGTTGTTAACGAGAGATTGTGGACGATAAACCGACACCTCCTTGGGACAGATGGTCGCCCTCCCGGTGATAGAATAAGTTGCCGGATTCGAGGATTACCTTGTCCTCCTCTCTTCGGACCTCGGATAGTCCTATTATGTTCCAGCGTAACTTATCTATCTCTTCTTCCAGCTCCAGGATCTTCTCGTCAGTCCTCAGGGTGCGTGCGTTATATGTTGCCAGGTCGAGTCGTCGTGGGTGGCAACCGAACCTCCACCGGAGATTCTGCACCCTGCCCCGCCGTTACCATGGTCACCACCTTAGCCAGAATAGCGGGGCCGCCGGGGATTGGGGCCGTTTCTTTGTGTCGTCGCTCATGGGGTATATTGCCATAGTTGCCACGCTTGGCGAGCGGTTGGCAACCGCAGTTTTTATTGTTTTTTGGCTTTATCAGAAAATGCTGCTGCCCATCTTCTGTATCATTTTCCTTTGTCGCCTCTTACGACACCCACGGGAAGATATGGGGTAGTGGGTATTCTTACCCGCCACTACACGGGCACGGCGTATTACAATTTATTTTTTAAATTATGGTTATAACAATTATAGCAAAAATCATCATCATAAAAATTATCACTGTATTATGTTTTTATATTAATATTGTATTTGATTATATATAAAAAGTATTATAATAATATTTTTATATTTATTAATAATATTCATTTATTTGACACCACCACCATTTACCACATACAGTATTTATAATTATGTATATTAAGCGAGGCAGGGTTCCGTAATCAAAACCATTAAGTCTATTGCTGATAATGTGGTCCAGGTTTTAAATCCCGGGTCGAGATTCTCTATAAATTCTCAGTAGCAGCCTGGTGTCAGGACGTTGGCGGTGTTTCATATGGCTCGTAAAGTATTTAAAACCCTTGGTCTTGCGTCTGATATCACTCCGGTCTTGTCGGCTTACCGGCCTATATGACTATGAGAGTTAGGGAATAGGGAGTACACTTGTGCTTGCGCACACGCTCGTGCACAATAATGCAGATGTCTACCCTCCGTAAAATTGGTGACAATGTACCAACCGTATATCTACCAAATAGCAGCCGTGTTCCTTATGACGAGTGTAGAGAACCGGAGACCCTTTTTAATGAAAACGCGGCATCTTAGTCATGAGGAGTGACAACGCGTCTGCATTTTGAGTCTTAATCGAGAACAGATGTAGATGTCTATGGGCCGCAACATCCACTTATCATCAGGTGGACTGTGCGCTCGCTTGTCAACACCCTTATTTTGAAAAAAAAAAAACTTCCCTTTTTACCCCTTAAAACTTAAAACCTTAAAATCAAAATTAAATTTTTCTATTTAACTTCTGTATTTAGGTACCTAGTTTCCATATACCTTCTCTCAAAAAGATGTATACGTGAAAGTCTTACAAGTAGTCTGGATGCGCCAGTAACATAGGTTTCTTCGATAAAGATTTGTGGACTGTATTGGTACATACAACAAGCAGAGTAAGGAAAGTGGATGAGGTGGACACGCACTAACCTTGTGAGACTTACTCCGCCTTCCTCCCAGAATATCAGCTACACAGCAGGTCCGCCACGTGGATCAGCGCACGCACACTTAGATCAGTTCTAGGATATCACACACTCCTTAACTCTTGACTTATTGTAATCGCGGAAGGCGCGTCACATTCATGAAGTACTAGGTCTCAATGTCTGGTGATAGTAAATATAAAGAGGAGATCGAAGGACGCAATGTCCCTCGCGCGGTTGCGGTTATTAATCGATTGCAACTAATTGCCGCTGCGTGGCGCTTGCGTCACCTTCAACGGCTGTACGTGCATATAGGAAGGATTAGGGAAGGAGGATTAAAGATATGTACCAAGTATTTTATTAGATTTATAAATTAAATTATTAACTGGCGTTATCTTGGTCTAACCATATTATTCTATTATTATTCCATTTTAACAATTTCGACATATACTTTACTTTGTACAAATGAAAGTAATTATTTTAACTAGTCTATATCTGTAAACATACAAAATAATTTTAATAAATACCGTGAAATATATTTATTATTTAGTAAAAATTTGCGACCATTTAATTTGTTTTACCGTTATTATGGGATTAAGATAATGTGTAAAGTGTTATGCATTATGCGAACGAGAACTGCATTATCGCATTAATGCCAATTCTGCGTGTTATTGTTTTGTTTTAATAATTTTGATGATTTTCGGCATTTAAAACTACCTAGATTTTTTCAGCATCACTACTCCAATACCACTACACAAGGAAAGACACACCACCGACGATAATACGACACATGTTTTGCCTCTAAAGGCATCCTCAGTTGATGTAGACTCTGCAGTGGCTGATCACTAAGATTTATTTTCATTGAGCGGATGTAGGCAAGTAATTTTACCAACTTTAATATAATGGATTTCCGCAAAGTAACACCTGATTCTATTAATTATCTTAAATTGTTTTATTATTTATAAGTTGATTCCAAATATGTAACAACCGTTTTACTGGGAATGAAGCATCCCATTTTAGTCTTCAGGGGTAACAACGCATTCACATTTTGATTTTTAATTGAAGATAGATTTAGACTTCTATGAGCCACAGCAATCACTTACTGTCAGGTGAAGAGTGTACTCTTTCATCACACTTATTCTATAAAGAAAAGTAAATGTGATCCTAGTGGCCTTCTCTTATAATGGGGAAATATGCATTCGCCGCGTAGATCGGCGAATTCTAATCGACGAAATAAAATAAAGAAAAGATAATCAATCCAATCCATCTAATAATCTTCTGTTTTCTGTTGATGTCAAAAGATGGATATAGTCAATTTCAAAATGACTTAGATAAATTTGGCCAATACTTATCACACTGGGGAGGCGGTTTGGCGAGCTCAAAGACGATATTCACGCTGGTGGTTACAGTAAATGCTGGTTTTGCATTCATATTGTTATACGATTAGTCGCGGCGTAAAATAATCAACTACTCATATCATTCCGTAGGTGTCATAAGTGGCCTGCAGGCATTAAGCTATGCAAAATATCTAGGGTGGTCTACATCAGCGATATTTTCTGAGCACCGACGCTCCGGGAGTCTGCAGTCATGTTTAGGATCATCCCTACCATTATATCAGATTTAATAGATCACAAATCCTTGCAAAGAACATCGTTCCCACCAATGATGATTCGCGAGGCTATTAAAATTAAAAAAAACATCCTAATTTCAATAGAAAAAATAAATGGGTGCTACCATCTGCTTGGGATACCATAATTAAAAATTAAATACAAACCCAAGCATTTTACGTGACAGACCACAATGTATCTACATCATGGTATATACATGCAGCACGTATGGTCAGGCGACCCATTCGTGCTGCACGAATGTAACTCACCTGGGTGAGACCACGCTCTCAGAATACCAGCGTAAAATAGCAGCTTAATGCTGCTGGTGTATGGTGAGGTAAAGAACCGGAGACCCTTTTTGCACAAACTAGCATTCCATCTCAGTCCTCAGGGTGACAACGCATATGTATGTATTTTGATATTAATTGAGGATAAATTTAGATGTCTATAGGCCACCATCCACTCACCATCAAGTGGACGGTGTGCTCGTGTTACCCTATGAGTTCAAAATACTGAATAATACTACTTTTACGGATTTTATCGCTTTTAATTTACTTAATTTTAATTTTAATTCCGACGTGATTGTGAATTTGGTCTCTCATACATAGGGCAAACAAAAGATCTACAAAACCTGTAAAAGAACGTATAGCTGACGTGAAACAACAACACTCGGGAAGTCTGCAGTTTGTGATCATATCCTGGACGCCCCGCCATTACATTAGACGATAGACCACAAATCCCGAGAAAGAACATCATTCCTGCCAAGGATGATACGAGATCTATTGAAATTAGAAAACATCCTAATTTAAATGGAGTAGGAGACTGGGTACTACCACCTGCTTGGGATCCTGTAATTAATAAAATTGAAACTAAACCTAAGCATACCACTGGAATACTTTAAGACACAGTAAGTTCATTCTGCGTAGATCGGACCAAAAGTAACAATTAAAAGCTGAAGGTACTCGGGCTACCTCTGACATCGGGACGTCAATCACCGCAGTCCCCGTGAACATGGGTGCTGAAAACACCGAAACGTCAGGATTTAAATTAAATAAATTAAATGATAAAATCCGTAAAAGTAGTTTTATTCAAAGTGAAGTGTTCGCGTAAATATAAGAAATCATTAGTTCAAAATACTGTAAGCTTGTTCTGCGTAGATCGGAAAAAAATAATTATTAAAAGTTAAATATAGCTTTTGTTAACTGGCATCAGGACGTCAAACACCTGAATCCTCCCCGTGACCATGGGTGCTGTAAAGTGCCCGAAAATTAGTTAGTTTTATTCTATGAAAATATCTAGCTTCTATTTGTATGACCGCGTCAATTCTGCTCTTTAATACTGTAATTATATTGTTTACTCAGATCAATATAGTACTTCCTTATTAGTATGAGGTTGTCTACAATATGAATTTAGTCGCACTGGTAAGTTAGAGTTCTCTAATTTTGAAATGGATATAATTGTCATTGCTCTCCATATGTTACAGTCATTAACAAAGCTTAGAAATAGGAAAAAACAACTTCGTTAGTGGAGTACAGAATTTATTAGGTATTTCTTGACAATTATGAGGTGTTCGGCGCCAGGTTATTCTTAGCGCTTTAATTGGGTCCTTGACTCATTCGAAACTGCTTAGTTTAACTCTTGAGCAACACTTAATAAATTAAAAGATAACCAAAATTTGCGTCTATATTTTGTACCGTGTAGTGACGGCATAAGAGAATCCACGACATGTCGTTTCATTAAGAAATAATGCAAGTACTTGTCTTTTACCTTCTGCTTTAAAACTTGAACCCTCACTCAGATGACTAGTGTTATTAAGTAGGTCATTTTCCTAAACGAACCAAAAATCTCTGCGATTGTAAGATCAGAATATATCCGAACGATTAACTTCAAAGTATATTCACATTTAAACGCACCATTTACTCTTATAGCTAGCCGCTTTTAGTGCAACTACGAATTTAGAATGATATAATTCGCAAACGCGAAATAGACAAAAATCGTTATTTTTATTACAAGCTCTACTTTTAATCTGACATGTTTTTAATCTTCGAAAATAAATAAAATTTTGAATAACCCCCATTTTTATAATTCCTATTATTTTATAAAGGTGATATTTAAATTTTATTTGAATATTGTTTTAATATGATTAAATTAATATTGCGTTTTTTTATTAATTTCAGTTCATAATCATCATCATAATGACACCTATCAAAGTTCACTTTAGCTATTATTCCATTATAAGTTTTATTTATTTATTTTGTTCATTATTGCACTAAAATCCTACACAAGAGGCGAGTTTAATGCAATATGGCATCTCTATCCAGTTAAGCTTGGGTAGTGGCTTAGCATTAAGTTGCGGCGCTGAGGGACGGGAGTTCGAATCTCGCACGGAACAAGTATTAGTATAGCGTACAAATAATTGTTCCGGGTTTGGATGGTTGTCCTTGAGAAATTTATATTTTTAAACTGTCTCCACGATAAAGGAGAAAATCCTATAAAAAAAACAGATTGCTTGTCATGATCAGATGTAAATTAAACAAATGCTACACAATATAAAAGTAAAAACCAAAATATACTAGTCTACATTGCTGTTAGCATTGCTGTGTTCTAGTCTGCAGGATATAGTGAGCCAGGCTGAACGGCATAGTATAATTACAGGCTGTGAGGCTCTCCACATTAGCCCTTTTTTGTATGAAGTTGGTAGCAGGAGTCCATAGACTGCAGTAGCTACTTGTCATCAGGAGGTGTTAGAGTGTCTTTATCCAGACATATTATGTGTGTATGTATATATGTAATTATGTATATATGTATTAATGTGTGTGTATATTTATATGTATTAAGGATAATTGTTATATATGGATTATTATGTATTTATTTGTATTCATAATATGCATTTGTGTAATTTACAAGCTATTTTTAATATGTGTTACGAGGGTGACACTGAAAGTGAACAAACTAGCAAGTTATTAGTTTTATTATATTTAAAATAGTGTCCATTTACATCAATAAATCGCTGCATCCAATGGAACCACTGAGAAAAGCACTTTGCCCACTCGTCCTTAGGGGTATCTTCGTCGGCACTTTGAAACGCAGCCACTGCTTTCTCGGCGTCCATAAAACGTTTTCCTCGAAGTTTTTCTTTTATTTTCGGTAGTAAATAAAAATCGCAAGTGCGAGGTCGGGGCTATAGGGCGGGTGACCCAGTAATTTCACGTCTGACGTCGCCTAGTAGTCGATTGTGTGCTTGGCGGTGTGCGACGAGGCGTTGTCGTGGTTAAGGAGGATCATACTGCGAGGTCGTTTCTCCCGAACTTTTCCAAGACAAGTGGCAAACAATGGTTAGTGTACCACTCTGCAGTAACTGTTTTCGATCCTCTAAAATAATTGTTGCGTAATGACCTGTCCTTCTGACCTGTCCTTCCGAAGAACGAGGCCACCATCTTTTTCCTACGCTTCGACCTGTCTTCACTTTAGTTGGCAACTCCTCGGAAGGAAACACCCAGATAGCAGACTGTCTCTTAGTTTCAGGATCATAACAATAAATCCAGCTTTCGTCAGCCGTAAGTATGTCGAACACAGCATTTGAGTCACCTCCGTTAAATCTTTGAACCATTTCGACACCAATCAACACGACGGGTTTTGGGCCTCCGTCAAATTATGAGTATCCACCGAGCACAAAGCTTCCTGACCGCTAAATGTACATGGAAGATTTTGTGCACTTCACTCATACAGATGCCTAAGCTTGTCCGAATCTGCTGATAAGTCACACTTTTGTCATTCTCTATCATACGCCGCACAACAATGATGTTATCTTCAGTCGTCGCCGTAGAAGGCCGTCATTCACGCAGATCATTGGTGAGATTAGGGCGACCACGTTTGAACTCATTAAACCAGTTGTAAACAGTGGCACAAGATGGGGCTTCATCTTGAAAGAACAATCGAAGTCTATCATAACTTTCTTGTAGACTTAAATGACATCGAAAGTCATAAAAAATCATTGTACGAAAATTTTCTTAGTATATAAATTTTTAGTTAAATTCATGCTGACGTGACACAGACAATTTTCAATTTGCCGCAAATTAATAAAATACATACACAATATTGGCAAGAGTTCCATTTTAAAATTTGAACTTAATTTTTTATTATATCGTTTACAAGTGGCCAGTTCTAAAAACTTTCAGTGTCGCCCTCGTATATCTATATAAATTTATTATATTTAGTTATTTAAGTCACCTGCCACTAATTTCTCACCACGCCATGGGTTGACTGGCAGAGATGCTAACAGGCATTAAGTCCGCGCTTTGTAACCTTTATGGATTAGAACAAAATAAAGTTTTATTATAAATAAAAAATAAATAAGTAAAAGAAAAAGATTTCAATTATAAAACGTCATTCCAACACCTGAGAACAGAGGTGAGGCTGCTGCAGTAAAAATAATTTAGATTTTTAGATATGACGGAAAGGAAAAAGGCTTTTATTTAAAAAAAACCCAACGAATCCTTGCGCAATCAAGAACAGTATGTGTAAACATTGCAAATTTTAGGCCGCATTTTATACTATTCGCTAACTCTAAGAACCCGTGTCAAACAAGGGCAATATTTCTTAGTGAACATGTCCGTTGGGAACGAAAAGTTTGGCATTACATATTTTGTATTTTATAACGTAAATTCTTTTAATTACCTGTTTTTTTCTTTATTTACTTAAAAATAAAAGTAAAGGTAAGTAGCAACCAGCATTATAATCAAGCTGCGGGCACAGGTCAAATTTGTAAGGTGATTTTTGAGCAGAAATGATTTCGCCACAATCAGTGCTTGTAATCAGTGCCTTTAATACATCCATGGAAAAACTTATCTAATTTCAAGTCACGCAGGTTTCATGTAACATGCTATATAAGCTGTGGCCGGCATTCGTTGTCTGAAACATTCGCGGGCGCGGATACTACTTGTACTATCTTGTAGAATCAAATGCATAAAAATTTATAAATTAACAACAAACATTTTTTACCGGTAACATTTGCGGACGCGTGCACTACAACTCACCGAAGTTTGATTGTGATCGGATCAACGGTATAGGAATGCATACGGGAGAAACAAGGAAACATTCATTTGAACTAATTTTATTGACGTAATTTATTTACCGTAAGGAGAAACAGGGTGTAGTAGTTAAACGAAGGTAAAAATGATGGCACAGGTATTTTCATTGTTTTAAGCAAACTTTTATTAATTTTAAAAAGAAATATAAGTATAACAATTAAAATGTCCTAAATAAAATCATGCACACCATACTCTACTCGTGGCAATGAATTTGTGATGCTCTAAACCTTGGATCGGCTGCTAGATATAAAGTTTACTTTAATATTTTATTATATACAATATTAAATACTATAATTAAAAAAAAACTAAAACTAGTAATTTAATTATCAAACAGTCCTACTCCGCGGTATCGTGCCAGAACGCTGGCTGCGTTTCCCCGCTGAATGGCTATACTTAGCCTTTGAGCGAAAAAGCCAGCCCTCTTATCACCAGCAGCAACAACCAGCCGCGGATGGAGTTCCTAAGAACTTCATCGCACGTGGACCCACGGACCGATAGTCTCTACAGCAAATGGCACAAATATGTAGTCATCTCAGATACTCATATTTGCGCCACTTACTCAGTTCAGCTGCCTCTGATGCCGCTCCGGCTCTGAACGAGTACCCCTGAGATGAGAGGCCGCCAAAGTGTCTGCAAGTAGCATCCCACACTAGGCTTTACCTCTCCCAAGGGACCAATGTCATACCATCAGGTCTCCTGCCATCGTCTCTAAATATTCCACAAGGCTCTAAAACCGAGGGCTCTAAAACCGAGAAACATTTATAGAGACAAGAGTCCTTCGGATGACATCGTTCAAAGAACCGTGCCGTGAAAACCTACCAGCACTTTTCTTACAAGAAAGTCCGTGGAGCCCAAACTTGTCGACGCTGCTGCCGGGGCCCTGATGGGGGTTACCAAATCGCCGCTCCTAGTCGGTTCCTACAGCGATGCGCAAGCTTTCCCCATCAAGTAATGTGCCGAAATTACTTGATGGTAAGCGTGTAACCAGTGACTAGATTCCTTAGTCGAAACAGCTAGAAGGCGTGCCTTATCTTGGTCACTATGGAAATTATGAAACAAATCTTTCTGCACCTCTGCAAATAATCCGAATATCCCACTGTTTTGTTGGTTAACTTCCAATGGAATATTTTCGCTTGGGACAGAGCGTTTGCCATGTCTGCCCTGCCTCCGTAGCAAAGCACAGGTCTACTTTATTATTTAAATTATGTTACATAAATTACTATGCGGAAGCAAAAGCAGGCAATGCAATGCTAAAAGATTTGTCACACCAATACCACCAAATTTTATAGGTAAAGTAGCTTGAGTCAGACTGTTGTATTTAAAGTTAAATTTAGAATTTTTCTATAGCTATTTTAAGATTATTATCAATATCTTTTAAAATATCCGAACATTTCAGAGACTGGATTCGAGCGGAGTAAGTATGTTAATCTAGGTACAAGGAGACAATATTTTAAGATAGTAAGCGCAATGTGGGGCTTAATTTATACAATTTATCAACGTGGTTTAAAAACTGATCAAATTTTGTTTTTAAAACAGGTTAAATACTATCGAAAAACAACGGGGCACCTAGCAGGTATAGTGATTCCGTATTGACAGTTTTATTCCTGGAGAAATATGATTGAAAGTTTGAATTAGTGTCTCTGTGAGAAATAGATAAATTATTGGAAAAAATATTTCACATTTATTGCTATTTGGTTCAAGACCAATATTTTTAAAATTTCGAAAATAAAATAAGATCACTGAGGACGTCATCTGCTCTACCTCCCAGTGTACCGTCGTCCAGGTACCAGATATTCAGCTTGGTTTCAAATTTGAAATAATGGGTTGAATTCCCAAACTGAAAAGTGCTGGACCTAGTGGGTCACCCTGCTGAACACCGACTGCAGAATCAATAACACGGTTATTTAAATCAATTTCATAAAATGACAATGAAAAATATTAATTAAAAATATATATCCATGTTAAAATATCTACTACGTTCTTCCTATGACACCCTGCTTTTCCCGCGATAAAACATTATCGATATATATGATATGTAAGGTTAGACCGTATGATTACTAATAGGTTAAAAAGCCCAATAGGCAAACACGAAGTTGTCCCAAATTAATTTACAAGACTTGACCTAAACATATACCTACAAGGAAAACTTACAAGGAAGTTAAAGGAGCACAATTTAGCGTATTACTTGCAGCACGAATGTTTCGACTGGAACGAGGAAGGACGACCGCTCCAGAATACTAGCGTGAAATAGCATCATGATATTGCTGTATTTATTATGGTGAGTTAACGTGAAGAGGAGGCCAATTTTAGCCGACTTCAAAAAGAAAGTTCTAGTCTCAAGTTATTTCATTGCTACAAGTCATCGTATTGTAAACCGATTTTAATTATTTTTTTAAATAAGTATATATACTTCAGGGACAGTTCCATTTCAAATTTGACAAACTTCCCAAAAATAGATAATGAAGTTTATAATGTAACTATGTAGACAGAATCAGTCTTCCAATAAAAGTCTAACTCTACTGATATCGAGGCATTCTGTCTAGTCCTTAAAGATGACAACGCTTCTGCGTTTTGTGTCTTTATCAAAGACATATGTAGGTGTCTTTAACCGCAGTATTCATTTACAATTAGGTGATCATTTGTTACCCTCACTTCTATGAAAATATTTAAAAAGCAACCGATATAAATTAAGGCGCGCTGAAGCAGCGACGTAAAGCCGGTTGTCTTCGACTAACTTCACAAACAAGGGTTGGCTGCACTAGCAGTGGTTTAGCGTTTACCTTTATATATTTTACGTGGTACAGCCATGCTGCAGCTATATGTAATATAGTTGTAGTACAGATAGGTCGGCTCGACCGGGAAGGACCGGCTGTACGTGCATGTATTACGCATGCTGATTAGGGAAGGAGGGTTAAAGATATGTACCAAATGTTTTATTGCATTTATAAATTAAATTGTTAACTGGCGTTACCATAGTCTAACCATATTATTCTATAATTATTCCATTTTGACAATTTCGACATATATTTTACTTTGTACAAATGAAAGTAATTATTTTAACTAGTCTATATCTGTGAACATACAAAATAATTTTAATAAATACCGTGAAATATATTTATTATTTAGTAAATAATTGCGACCATTTAATTTGTTTTACCCGTTATTATGGGATTAAGGGATAATGTGTAAAATGTTATGCATTGTGCGAATGAGAACTGCATTATCGCATTAATGCCCAATTCTGCGATGTTATTGTTTTGTTTTAATAATTTTGATGATTTTCGGCATTTAAAACTACATTTTTAGTCAGCGCTTGACTAAAAATGCACTGCTAGTTAGTGGCTTGTCATTTACTTTCATACCATAAAATGAGTCAGTCCAGCTAATATGGTGATGATGTAATTTAGATGCATGCAGCGAACAAACATAAAACATATTTGGGTTAACTGGGTGCACCCTACTAATCAAAACTATGATCTAGCTTTATTTTAAATTGTTTTAAAGTTGGTAAAAATTACTTTGCCTGCATCAGCTCAATTAAAATAAAATGATGTGTCTTTAGTTTGAAGAGCACTTCCCGCCCTCCCTCAATTGCGTGCACAATCCCCGTCACCACTAATCCCAGCATCACTACTCCAAATACCACTACACAAGGAAAGACATACCACCGACGATAATACGACACATGTTTCGCCTCTACACGAGGCATCCTCAGTTGAAGTAGACTCTGCAGTGGCTGATCGCTAAGATTTATTTTCATTGAGCGGATGTAGGCAAAGTAATTTTTACCAACTTTAATATAATGGATTTCCGCAAAGTAACACCTGATTCTATTAATTATCTTAAATTGTTTTATTATTTATAAGTTGATTCCAAATATGTAACAACCGTTTTACTGGGAATGAAGCATCCCATTTTAGTCTTCAGGGTAACAACGCATTTACATTTTGATTTTAATTGAAGATAGATTTAGACTTCTATGAGCCACAGCAATCACTTACTGTCAGGTGAAGAGTGTACTCTTTCATCACACTTATTCTATAAAGAAAAGTAAATGTGATCCTAGTGGCCTTCTCTTATAATGGGGAAATATGCATTCGCCGCGTAGATCGGCGAATTCTAATCGACGAAATAAAATAAAGAAAAGATAATCAATCCAATCCATCTAATAATCTTCTGTTTTCTGTTGATGTCAAAAGATGGATATAGTCCATTTCAATAATGACTTAGATAAATTTGGCCAATACTTATCACACTGGGGAGGCGGTTTGGTGAGCTCAAAGACGATATTCACGCGCTGGTGATACAGCAAATTACTGGGATTTTGCAAATTCATATTGTTATACTATTAGTCGTGGCGTAAAATAATCCACCTCCTTATCATTCCCTAGGTGTCATAAGTGGCCTGCCGAGCATGAAAACTGTGCAAATATCTACCACCCCATAATGTACCATGTGAGAGCGTGGACCACGCTCTCGGCTCTAATAAAATAATAGCAATGCTGATGTAGTGTAGAGAACCGGAGACCCTATTTACTGAAAACGAGGCATTCCATCTCAGTCCTCAGGGGTGACAACGCATATGTATGTATTTTGATTCTTAATTGAGAATAAATGTAGATATCTATAGGCCACATCATCCACTCACCATTAAGTGGACGGTGTGCTCGTGTGTTACCCTTCTGAGTTCAAAATACTGAATAATACTACTTTTACGGATTTTATCGCTTTTAATTTACTTAATTTTAATTCCCGACGTGATTGTGAATTTGGTCTCTCATACATAGGGCAAACAAAAAGATCTATAAAAACCCGTGTAAAGAACGTATAGCTGACGTGAAACAACACTCCGGAAGTCTGCAGTTTGTGATCATACCCTGACGCCCCGCCATTACATTAGACTTGATAGACCAGTCCCGAGAAAGAACATCATTCCTGCCAAGGATGCGTGAGTCTATTGAAATTAGAAAACATCCTAATTTAAATGGAGTAGGAGACTGGTACTACCACCTGCTTGGGATCCTGTAATTAATAAAATTGAAACTAAACCTAAGCATACTGGAAGACTTTAAGACACAGTAAGTTCATTCCGCGTAGATCGGACCAAAAGTAACAATTAAAAGCTGAAGGTACTCCGGGTTACCTCTGACATCAGGACGTCAATCACGCAGTCCCCGTGAACATGGGTGCTGGAAAACACCCGAAACGTCGATAATCAAAATTAAATGAATTAAACGCGATAAAATCCGTAAAAGTAGTTTTATTCAAAGTGAAGTGTTCGCGTAAATATGAGAAATCATTTGTTCAAAATACTGTAAACTTTCTGCGTAGATCGGAAAAAATAATTATTATCAATCCTCGTGACCATGGGTGCTGTAAAGTGCCCGAACTTAGTTAGTTTTATTCTATGAAAATATCTAGCTTCTATTTGTATGACCGCGTCAATTCTGCTCTTTAATACTGTAATTATATTGTTTACTCAGATCAATATAGTACTTCCTTATTAGTATGAGGTTGTCTACAATATGAATTTAGTCGCACTGGTAAGTTAGAGTTCTCTAATTTTGAAATGGATATAATTGTCATTGCTCTCCATATGTTCATTAATTAACAAAGCTTAGAAATAGGAAAAAACAACTTCGTTAGTGGAGTACAGAATTTATTAGGTATTTCTTGACAATTATGAGGTGTTCGGCGCCAGGTTATTCTTAGCGCTTTAATTGGGTCCTTGACTCATTCGAAACTGCTTAGTTTAACTCTTGAGCAACACTTAATAAATTAAAAGATAACCAAAATTTGCGTCTATATTTTGTACCGTGTAGTGACGGCATAAGAGAATCCACGACATGTCGTTTCATTAAGAAATAATGCAAGTACTTGTCTTTTACCTTCTGCTTTAAAACTTGAACCCTCACTCAGATGACTAGTGTTATTAAGTAGGTCATTTTCCTAAACGAACCAAAAATCTCTGCGATTGTAAGATCAGAATATATCCGAACGATTAACTTCAAAGTATATTCACATTTAAACGCACCATTTACTCTTATAGCTAGCCGCTTTTAGTGCAACTACGAATTTAGAATGATATAATTCGCAAACGCGAAATAGACAAAAATCGTTATTTTTATTACAAGCTCTACTTGTAATCTTACATGTTTTTAATCTTCGAAAATAAATTAAATTTTGAATAACCCCCATTTTTATAATTCCTATTATTTTATAACGGTGATATTTAAATTTTATTTAAATATTGTTTTAATATGATTAAATTAAAACTGCGTTTTTTTATTAATTTCAGTCCATAATCATCATCATAATGACACCTATCAAAGTTCACTTTAGCCATTATTCCATTAGAAGTTTTATTTATTTATTTTATTCATTATTGCACTAAAATCCTACACAAAAGGCGAGTTTAATGCAATATGGCATCTCTATTCAGTTAAGCTTGGGTAGTGGCTTAGCATCAAGTTGCGGCGCTGAGGGACGGGAGTTTTGGTGGTTCCGGGTTTGGATGGTTGTCCTTAAGCAATTTATATGTGTAAACTGCCTCCACGTTAAAGGAGAAAATCCTATGAAAAAAAAAACAGGTAGTGAGTTTTGGGTAAGCTAGCTTGTCTAGATCAGATGTAAATTAAACAAATGCTATACAATATAAAAGTAAAAACCAAAAATATACTAGTCTACAGTCAAAGTCTATTTCTGCGTCCAAATAGCAGTGTTAGCATTGCTGTGATCTAGTCTGCAGGATATAGTGAGTCACGCTGAACGGCATAGTATTTACAGGCTATGAAGCTCTCCACATTAGCCCTCTTTTTTGTATGAAGTTGGTAGCAGGAGTCCATAGACTGCAGTAGCTACTTGTCATCAGGAGGTGTAATGTAAATTCGCTTGTCACTACAGTTAAAAGCACCAAATAAGACAGCCTTCAAAAGATTGTTCCGGGAACATCTTTATCCAGACATATTATGTGTGTATGTATATATGTAATTATGTATACATGTATTTATGTGTGTGTATATGTATATATGGATTAAGGATAATTGTTATATATGGATAATTATGTATTTGTTTGTATTCATAATGTGCATTTGTGTAATTTACAAGCCTTATTTTTTAACATGTGTTACGAGGGTGACACTGAAAGTTCTTAGAAAATCAAAAACTGAAAAAATTTGCAAGTTATTAGTTTTATTATATCTTTTCAAAATAGTGTTCATTTACATCAATACATCGCTGCATCCAATGGAACCACTGAGAAAAGCACTTTGCCCACTCGTCTTTAGGGGTATCTTCGTCAGCATTTTGAAACGCAGCCACTGCTTCCTCGGCGTCCATAAAACGTTTTACTCGAAGTTTTTCTTTTATTTTCGGAAATAAATAAAAATAGTTAGGTTCGAGGTCAGGGCTATACGGCGGGTGACCCAGTAATTCCACATCTGACGTCGCCAAGTAGTTGATTGTTTGCTTGGCGGTGTGCGACGAGGCGTTGTCTTGGTGAAGGAGGATCCTACTGCGAGGTCGTTTCCCCCGAAATTTTTCCAAGACAAGTATCAAACAATTGTTAGTGTACCACTCTGCAGTAACTGTTTTTCGATCCTCTAAATCAATTGTTGCGTAATTACCTGTCCTTCCGAAGAAAGAGGCTACCATCTTTTTTCCTACGCTCGACCTCTCTTGACTTTAGTTGGCAACTCCTCGGAAGGAAACACCCAGACACCAGACTGTCTCTTAGTTTCAGGATTATAACAATAAATCAAGCTTTCGTCACCCGTAAGTATGTCGAACACAGCATTTGAGTCACCTCCGTTAAATCTTTGAACCATTTCACGACACCAATCAACACGACGGAGTTTTTGGGCCTCTGTCAAATTATGAGCTATCCACCGGGCACAAAGCTTCCTGACCGCTAAATGTTCATGGAGGATTTTGTGCACTTGACTCATACCAATGCCTAAGCATGTCCGAATCTGCTGATAAGTTACACTTTTGTCAGTCTCTATCATACGCCGCACAACAATGATGTTATCTTCAGTCGTCGCCGTAGAAGGCCGTCATTCACGCAGATTATTGGTGAGGTTAGTGAGACCACGTTTGAACTCATTAAACCAGTTGTAAACAGTGGCACAAGATGGGGCTTCATCGTGAAAGAACAATCGAAGTTTATCATAATTTTCTTGTTGACTTAAATGACATCGAAAGTCATAAAAAAATCATTGTACGAAAGTTTTCTCGCGTTAAATTGAAAATTGTCTGTGTCACACAGACAATTTTCAATTTGCCGCAAATTAATAAAATACATACACAATAATATTGGCAAACAGTTCCATTTTTAAAATTTGAACTTATTTTTTTATTATATCGTTTACAAGTGGCCAGTTCTAAAAACTTTCAGTGTCGCCCTCGTATATCTATATAAATTTATTATATTTAGTTATTTAAGTCACCTGCCACTAATTTCTCACCACGCCATAGGTTAACTGGCAGAGAACGCTAACAGGCATTAAGTTCGCCCTTTGTAACCTGTATGGTTAGAACAATAAAGTTTTTAAAAAAACGTCATTCCAACACCTGAGAACAGAGGTGAGGCTGCCAGTACAAAATAATTTAGATTTTTTAGATATCACGAAAAGGAAAAAAGGCTTTTTTTATTTTTAAAAAAACCCGACGAATCCTTGCGCAATCAAGAACAGTATGTGTAAACATTGCAAACTTATAGACCGCATTTTATATTATTCGCCTAACTCTAAGAACCCGTGTCAAACAATTGCAATATTTCTTAGTGAACATGTCCGTTGGGAACGAAAAGTTTGGCATTACATATTTTGTATTTTATAACGTAAATTCTTTTTAATTACCTGTTTTTTTTTCTTTATTTACTTAAAAATAAAAAGTAAGGGTAAGTAAGTAGCAACCAGCATTATAATCAAGCTGTGGGCACAGGTCAAATTTCTAAGGTGATTTTTGAGCAGAAATGATTTCGCCACAATCAGTGCTTGTAATCAGTGCCTTTAATACATCCATGGAAAAACTTATCTAATTTCAAGTCACGCAGGTTTCATGTAACATGCTATATAAGCTATGGCCGGCATTCGTTGTCTGAAACATTCGCGGGCGCGGATACTACTTGTACTACCTTGTAGAATCAAATGCATAAAAATTAATAAATTAACAACAAACATTTTTTACCGGTAACATTTGCGGACGCGTGCACTACAACTCACCGAAGTTTGATTGTGATCGGATCAACGGTATAGGAATGCATACGGGAGAAACAAGAAAACATTCATTTGAACTAATTTTATTGACTTAATTTATTTACCGTAAGGAGAAACAGGGTAATAAAGATTATGGCACAGGTATTTTCATTGTTTTTAAGAAAACTTTTATTAATTTAAAAAAGAAAATAAGTATAACAATTAAATTGTCCTAAATAAAATCATGCACACCATACTCTACTCGTGGCAATGAATTTGTGATGTGATTGTGAGGTCTAGGGCACCTTGGACCGGCTGCTAGGTATAAAGTTTACTTTAATATGAAAATTTAAATCAATTTCATAAAATGACAATGAAAAAATATAAATTAATTAAAAATATATATCCATGCTAAAATATCTACTACGTTCTTCCTATGACACCCTGCTTTTCCCCCGCAATAAAACATTATCGATATAATATATGATATTTTAGGGTTAAACCGTATGACTTCTAATAGGTTAAAGGCCCAAAAGGCAAACACGAAATTGTCCCAAATTAATTTACAAGACCTAAATATATACCTACAAGGGAAAACTTACAAGGGAAGTTAAAGGGAGCACAATTTAGCGTATTATGGCTGCAGCACGAATGTTTCGACTGGACCGGGGAAGGACGACCGCTCCAGAATACTAGCGGAAATAGCATCATGATATTGCTGCATTTATTATGGTGAGTGAACGTGAAAGAACGGGAGACCAATTTTAGCCAACTTCAAAAAAAGAGAAGTTCTAGTCTCAAGTTATTTCATTGCTACAAGTCATCGTATTGTAAACCGATTTTAACTATTTTTTTTAAATAAGTATGACATACTTCAGGGGCAGTTCCATTTAAATTTGAAGCAATATTCCCAAAAGGAAAATAGATAATAAAGTTTATAATGAAACTATTTAGACAGAATCAGTCTTCCAATAAAAGTCTAACTCTACTGATATCAAGGGCATTCCGTCTAGTTCTTAAAGATGACAACGCATCTGCGTTTTCTTTCTTAATCAAAGACAGATGTTGGTGTCTATAACTGCGGTATTCACTTAACATTAGGTGAACTGTGTACTCATTTGTTACCCCCACTTCTATGAAAATATTTAAAAAAAAACAACTGATATAAATTAAGGCGCGCCGAAGCAGCAACGTAAAGCCGGTTGTCTTCGACTAACTTCACAAACAAGGGGTTGGCTGCACTTAGCAGTGGTTTAGCGTCTATCTTTATATATTTTACGTGATACGGCCATGCTGCAGCTATATTAGTAATATAGTTGTAGTACGAATGGGTCGGCTCGACCGGGGAAGGGACACGCTCTCGCAGAATATCGGCATAAAATAGCAGCTTAACGCTGCTGTGTTTCGTATGGTAAGTGTAGAGACCGGAGACCCTTTTTACTGCAAAGGAGGCATTCCATCTTAGTCCTCACGGGTAACAACGCATTTGCAATTTGATTCGTAATCGAGGATGGATGTAGATGTCTATGGGCCACAGCAACCACTTACCATCACGTGGACTGTGTGCTCGTTTGTCACACTTATCCTATTAAAAAAATTGAAAATATAATTATTCTGTACGTGTGTGTGTGACTGAACTCCTAAACGGATGGACAGATTTTGATGAAATTTTGTGTGTTTGATTAAATTAACTCTATATCTGGTAGGTGGCGCTATTGTCGCGATCCAGAAATCACCCGTGCGAAGCCGGGGCGGATCGCTAGTATAACAGTAAATCATGAATTCTGTTCGAAGCACGTATGTTAATCTTTACAAATATTTACACATACGTGGTTTAAAACTGTGCCATTAACTTTTTTTAGGTTTTTATAAGTTTTTATAACTTTTTAGCAGCTACCATCGCCAGATGTAACATGTTTAACTACATGAAGATGGATGACGTAGTTTAGTTTTTAAGAATTATGGAAGTCAGAAACACGTGTTGCTTTTAGGAATGTATATTATGTATACTTACGTAGTTACGTTATTAACAAATTGTGTTTTTTCTAAGTATTTTAACGGTTTAGTTCGTTCATCAAAGTACTTAAAATTAAAAATAAATAATAGTTTAGAAAAACTCAAAAAACATACTTTTGTAGATAACCGAACTAAAAATTAGAAAATAATTTTCAATAAGTTTAAAATAAGAAAGTAGTGATCAACATAAAAAAATAATTTTATTGTTAAAAAAGCGTGGGGTGCTTGATGTCATTTGTTCCAAATATTTTTGTGGATATTTGTAAAATTATCGTCATCATAAAATATTTGGAACAAATGACATCAAGCACCCAACGCTTTTTTAATTAGCTTTTCTTTCATAACAAATTTCTTTACATACCAAAATGTTATCTCTAATTTTGAATGCTGATTTACCATGTGCTCGGCAGTGAAGGAAAACATCTTTATTTATTATTTATTTATTTATTTCATTTCATCTTACAAGCTAACAGATGACACATCCAAAACGCTTATAAGATTAACAATTCGGTATTACACATCCTCGTCATTATATAGCAAAATTATTTTACAATATCCTAATTAACAATACATCAACAATATCATAGAAAAAAAAATCATAAAAAATACAATCTGAGTCCATAAATAACATTAATATTAAAATAAAATAGCAATTATAATAATAAAAAAAATAATAAGAAAAACAATACGCAACTAGCAATTGTAATAATTAATTATGAAAACAATATATGTAAGTTTGATGGCTAGAATTTATTTAAAATTATTTGGATTTCTTTATACAAATGTCCTAATCCATCGGCAAATAAGTCTAGCTCGTGGTGCTGTGCAAGTATGTCCCCAATAATGCGGAGTGCGCGGTTGGTGGGCGCTTGACGAGCGCGCTCGGTACGTGCGCGGGGGGGCAGTCGCGGGCGGCGCCGCGGCGCCACCTGTCCCTGCGAGTTTGCTGACACGTTCCCAGGGGCCAAGATGCGGACACGCTCTAGTATTTGGGGACTATCAATCCTATTGTGAATTATGGACAGATATTGCATGACTTGAGACATTGCTCTTCTAAATTTCAACGTTTCAATGTCCACCATAACAGACACGAATAAGGAAGGGTATAAGTAGGGATAGTATCCGTACTGTTTCTTATATATTCATCGAGCAAATTTACGTTGTATTTTTCAATCATTAGATCATATTTCTCTTCGTAAGGATTCCAGATAACAGCACCGTACTCGAGTTTACTGCGCACATAAGCATTGTATAATACTTTTGCGACCCGTGTATTATCAAACTGTGACGCAGTCCTTATGACAAACCCTAACATTTTGTGCGCTGACTTACAAATTTTGTTGATGTGCGTGTGAAAATCTAATTTGCAATCTAATAGTAATTCTAAGTCCCTAACCTCTTTAACTCTTTCCAAAGGAGCGGCAGTCAACTTATAATTAACAATAATGGGCTGTGATTTTCGCGTGAAAGTTATTATTTTACATTTGAGATTATTGAACGGAAGGTGGTTTTCTTGACTCCATATAGACACAGCATCAATATCTCTCTGTAATGTCATGGCATCAGCCTCAGTTTCAATACCCATAGTTAGTTTCAGGTCATCCGCAAATAGGAGACACTCTGAAGTCAAAACAACATCTGGCAAATCGTTGATAAATATCACGAATAGCAAAGGTCCTAACGTACTACCTTGACTCACTCCTGACCTAGTAAAGTAGTCTCCAGAGTTATATCCACTGAGCCTCACATATTGACGTCGATTATTAAGGTAACAAGAAAAAAAATTGAGGAGCTTTGGTACGAATCCAACAATCGCCAACTTTTCAATAGTATATCGTTGTCCACTAGGTCGAAGGCTTTCTGAAGTCAAAGTAAGCCGCATCAACTTGCCTTCGCTTATCCATTTGTGCAGATATAGTCTACATGCGCGACCAAGTTGGTGGTGGTGGAGCGAGCTGTACGAAACCCATGTTGACCATTATGCAGCTGGTGACCGATTTGGCATTTGATGGAATCACTTAGAATTGCTTCAAAGATCTTACCAAAAACGGATAGGACAGCTATAGGTCTGAAAGAAGTAACATTTGTGCCTCCGTCTCCTTTAGGAACAGGAGTGACTCGAGATAGCTTCCAGCTCTCAGGATATCTTGACTGGGTCAATGAAAGATTATACAAATACAGAAGAGGCCGCCCAAGAACTGATATACAGTCCTTAACTAAGAAGACAGGAATGCCATCCGGCCCACCAGCCGATCGTGGCTTAAGGCGTCTCACTGCCTTCTTCAGATCCTTCTCATCAACTGTCGTGATGGAAACTGAGGTCACATCTCGATGTATATGTGCATATGCAGCTTTTGCAGCAGTATCCGGGTTTAGCACGGGTTTCTCTACATGAAAAACGGACGCAAAATATTTAGCAAAGGCATCGGCTGCGGCTTGATCTGTCACTGCAGTATTTTCATATATATATATATATATATGTATCTATGTACCTTCTATTGTTTTTCTTCTCCTTTACATATTTCCAGAATTGCACAGGATCGTCAATGATATTTTTTGTAGTACAGTCATATATTTCCGGTATTCACAGTCAATCAATTTCTTAACTTTTTCTATAATATATAAACATAGCCTTATTAAATTTTTTGCCCTTTTTTGAATTGCTTATGATGAAAGTGTTTGTTTTTTATATTTTTTATTATTTCTACGTTGTACCAGTTTGGATATATGTATCGCTGATTGTTTGATAATTGTTTTTTAATAGGCACAAACAGATTTATAATTTCGTATAGCTTATCGTAAAACAGCTGTACAGCACAGTTAACATCGCTTATTGTTAACAAATCAGACCAGTCTATTTCAATCAAAGTCCTATATAGACCCTGAAAATCTGCCTTACGCCAGTTCCAATCTGTATTGGTATTCGAGCGAGGTGTCACTTGCTGCAAAGATGACACGCTCGATGCTATCCAAAAGCCCGGAAATGTAATATTTATATCGAGCATAGGATGGTACTGATCGATATTTACCAGAGGATCTTCACTGAGAGATACCACTATCTGTTTAGGTTCAAAATTGCCCAGCACCAGATCTAGCATACCACCGCGATTATTTAAGACTGTATTATATTGCTTAAGCGAGCAGAATTCACAAAAAAAGTCAAAAGAAGTCTTTATATTGGTACTGCAAGAGTTTAAATTAAAGTCACCTAGAATTAGAACATTCAGGTCGGGGTAAGTATATGTGTGTATGCAGAAAATATTGTTCCTTCAATTAAAAGTAACAGTATTGCCACAGGCATCTTATCATTAATGACGTAATGTTACGAGTAGAGTCCATAAATAATATTATAATTTATGTTAAGTAAGGAATTCAGCATTTAAAAATGTTAGTAAAAGATTCCTTTTTATTCAGTTCTTTTAGGCTGTCTGTAAGAAATTGGCTATGCTGAAATTTTGCTATAATTGCATTATTACATTATCAAGATAAAACATATCTATCGATTGTGGTGAAAACCCATAGGACAGTTTTTGCGAAAAAACGTAGGTGAGTCGATTTTTTTGGAGGCCAGTGTATTATAGAATAATATCAACGTATTAAATTGAACAAGTACAGTCAAGAAGCGCAACCCGGTGCTTGATCGATGAGTGATCTGAATTTTTGCAAGAACAGATGACACCCAGTGATTGATAAACGATTGATGTTCTCTGCCAAAAAGTGTTTTAGATTTAAATAGAGATTGTGAGTACAACGAAGGTTAATTTATTCCATTGCTTTTTTTAATTCTAAAAATACGCTACCTTCGTAAATGCGGCATTAATGAGAAAATTTCATTTCCCTATTAATATTCGTTATGAGACAAAAACACCTTCTTATTGTCGGGTTTGTTAGTAGCCACAGGTTAAAGACCTAAAAGAAATCCATTACCAAACTTATTTTTTTTTGTTTTGTGTGTATATAATATAGGAAAATGCCCGGAAGATCTGTTGACATCTGATAGATAATTTAACCAATTTTATTTTTGATGAATACACAGACCTGTAAAAAAATAATGCCCAAGGTTAAAGATATGTATAAGGTATATTATTAGGTATGATTGCCTCGTTAGTCTAGTGGTCATAAAAGCCGTTGCTGATCCTGGGTTCGAATCCCGGATTGGGCCAAAATCTGTTATTGGATTTTTCTATCAAGAAATTCTCAGTAGCAACTCAAAGTCAGTAAATTGGAAGTATTTATAGATAGTACTATCTTCCAGTTACGGTTGCCATCTAGTTGTCTGTATTATTATTAATTGGACACTAGGTGTCGCCGATAAATTTATAAGTAAAATTAAATCACGATATAAAATCTACTGCCGGACCATTAAGTAGGTAAAAGGTAACATTAAATCACCATACGTTTGGAGTTTCATTTCTAATGAACTCATATAGTATAGGTGAAGAATTTGGCATAAATGCATTTGTGGGAAGCTGAAGAAAGGATTGTCCTCGAGGTGGTAAAAATGTAGGTATATTGTTAGATTAACAGAGTTCTATCTCAAAGGTATAAATGCAATTGAGGGAAGATCGTGAGAGAGCAGACTTGTTAGTATATTGCTAGATTAATTTAATATATTTTTCTTAGGGCTGTTGAAATTAAAGAGTTTTTGCGGATTTTATCACATGTAGTGCTCAAAACTTCGGGTATATAAAATAAGTCAACACACGCGATAAAATCCGTGAAAACTAGATTCATTTAAATGTGTAGTATCCGGGTAAACAAAAGAATTTCATAGAACTGAGTTTTCAATCTTCGGATAAAAGTTATCTATGAAATAAATTATATCCTGACTGAATATAAAAGTGAAACATTTGAACTATTCTATTCATACAACTACTACATATTTTTAATTTGTTTAAGTTGTATTTTATCTTACGAATAATTTTAATTTTTCCATGTAAATTGCAATTTCATACATTAATCCTTAATAATACTATAACGTTATAAAAAGTTATTCCTACACAAGGAACTAATACGTACATAAATTACACAAGGACGCACACAACAATTATTTTTAGACCTTACAAATGTTTGTAATAAACAGGATTCAAACCCGCGTCGCGTCGTGTGTATAGTTAAGACTACATAATATCAAATCTTGGGAGCCTTTTATTGTTTATTTCTTTATTATACCTATTATTAAAATCAAGAAAATGTGAAAAGTGACATTACATTAACGGATCTATTATTATAAATAACTCAGTACCAACGTTAACTTGCAGCCTAACTACAATAGCGACGTTCGCAAATATGCCGAATTCAAGAGGATTTTCAGTGCATTTAAAATAAATCAGACTTTATTTGCATCAGGAGAGCCGTATTACTTTAGAAGATTCAAAAACTGTGCCAAGCACACGTGATGCGGTACGGCATCATACCTACAAAATTTATTCGTTTTGTATTTATTATGTAATATGCAAATGTATAATTTTTGTAAATTGCATTTATTGCATGAATTTGAACACTATAGGGGCTTTAAACTTGTGAAATTACCTGATAATAAACCACTAGATAATAGTACCATGCCATATTATTGACGAAGGCAAGCAGTGGTGAAGCTTTAGTATCATTGCCTATAAGGCTAAGAACTCGTGGAGCGATATTTACACTTATTACTGCTACTGCAATATACTGTTGTCAATGTCGCCCTGTGAGTTCTAGTCTTGTCAGCAGTGATACTAAAGCATCACCACTGTTTACCTTCGTAAGCATATTTCGAGCCTTAGCAAACAACCGCAACCACCGCGGGCATAAATCGCTTCGTGAAATTTACTATAGTCTTATACCTGCAGTTTTTATACGCGTGTCGCGGTTCCGTATCCGCTGCGGGTGCAGGTGTAACATCGGTCCATGAGCTTTAAGTCAGAAAGCACCATGCATAGTGATGAACAATAATAATATCCTCCAGATCGACGGGTTGAAGATCTTGACTCCTAATAGGAATATAGGTAATATTCGAGAAAATAAAGAAAAGAAAAAGAAAATGAATAAGCAATAGTCGCTTTCACTAATATATTTCTACTTTTAGTTGCACAGATGATGAAATTTGATTATTGCCTATCAAAAGTCCATTACTGAATATAGGCCTCCCGCATTGATTACCTCAACGGAAGGATATTTGCCATAATTGCCACCATTGGGTTGGTATTGTATTATTGGAAAGTTGTCAATGAGAAGGAGACGTGTTGCTCTGTTTAAGACTACACTTTTACACTGCAGTTTATAAGTGACAATAGAATTAGCTTGGATGCTAAACGAAGCTATTTCATGTGTGATTAATGAAACAAGAAAAATATCATTAAAGTTTATTAAAATTAAACGAAATTATATACGTGTAAAAGCGGTGGGAGAAATTATAACTATAATTAATATAATGTAATAATATATACGTGTATAATTTTTGTAATATATAAAGAAATCTATATATAAAGGATTACTTCTCGAGGCCGAAAGCATATTATTTGTAATAAGTAAATACTAATAGTGAGTCAATTAGCAGAACTATACAGGGCATTTTGAAACGCTCCCGAAAACGAAGACAGACGAGAGTACTAACTATACCTGATGATGGGTGAAATATAAAATCGATCCTGGTGAAAAAAATCATCTTTTCACAACGTTTTATTAGATTCATTCATGCTCCATCATGTTAGTACAGCTAATGAAACGATAATTTCATAAAAAATCATGAAAATACTGAGACATAAAACCAGCAGTGGAATTACTGAATTACAATCAGCTGACTAGGGGTCAATGCACGCGCGAACGCCGAATTCGCGTGGCCCGCAACTAACGATGGTACCACAATACCTAATAATTTACAACACTTGTCTAAATATCTAATTTATCTACTTAACCTACTATTTTGCCACTGTGCTTGTCTCCACGTAGCCACTTTAATTCGAATTCACAGGTTAAATAAACCAAATAACTGGTTCGATTCCCTGCTAGTGAAAAAAATACTTAAATAAAATGTTAACAAGGTTAAGTCATGCTTTTTATCCATTGTAGGTATGTTTATTATTCTGATGTATTCAGTTATGTACCTATTCAGATCAGTTCAGTACTAAGTTATTAAAAAAATTAGGTTAAATAAAGCAAATAACTGGTTCGATTCCTGCTAATGAAAAAATACTTAAATAAAATGTTAAGAAGGTTAGAGTCATGCTCTTTATCCATTGTGTAGGTATGTTTATTATTCTGATGTATTCAGTTATGTACCTATTCAGATCAGTTCAGTACTAAGTTATTAAAAAAATAGGTATGAAACAGCTTACCGATGCTCCGTGGCCTTATGAGATTCTTCAAGGCACATTAACATGTTGCCGTATTCATGAGCACTATAAACGTACCTACGCGTTAGGCATTATTAAAACAAAACAATAAACACAAAACGTAACAACAAGAACAATAACATTAAGTAAAAATAACAAGTAATAACGACAATAATTTTTTTTTTATAGGATAGGGTGACAAACGAGCACACAGTCCACCTGATGGTAAGTGGTTGCTGTGACCCATAGACATCTACATCTATCCTCAATAAAGATTCAAAATGCAGATGCGTTGTCACCCGTGAGGACTAAGATGGAATGCCTCTTTTCCAGTAAAAAGGGTCTCCGGTTCTCTACACTCACCATACGAAACACAGCAGCATTAAGCTGCTATTTTACGCTGGTATTCTGCGAGAGCGTGGTCCTTCCCGGTTGAGCCGACCCATTCGTGCTACAACTATATATACTACTAATATAGCTGCAGCATGGCTCTACCACGTATTAATAAACAAAACAATTGAACTGTCGCTCGTGATAGTCAACACGGAACTGTCTCAAAAACTGAAATTATTAATCAATCTCGCCAAAACAAATGCGCACGAGGTAACGTTCTTGAAGCATGTGTAAATTCCACAGCGCGAGGCGACACGAGGCAGCGTGTCTGTAGAAAGGGAAGGGTAGAGTGTACTCACTCTACCCTCTATATCGGTACGAAACAATGCATTAGGTATAATACTAGTATACCTAATGCATTGTTTCGTACCGATTCTAGATAAGTTCAGCGCCCGCGAGATATTGACCCTGTTGTCAGCTGATTTTCTTTTAAGTTTCACTGCTGGTTTTATGTTTAAGTATTTCATGATTTTTATGAAATATCGTTTCATTAAGTGTACTAACATAATGGAGCGTGAATAAAGTTAATAAAACGTTGTGAAAAGATGATTTTCCTCGGGATCGAATTTCTTTGTGACCCATCATCATGGGTATCCTTAGTACTATCATCTGTCTTCGTTTTCGGGAGCGTTTCACAAACACCGGTATGTAAGGATGAAAATTCATTATGTCATTAAATTCAACAAATGATAATTTAAAAAAACCTAATAATAAATGTCGTAAATATTTGTCGGTTGTACATCTGTAACGAGGCGGTAGAATAAAGAGAACCAACGTATAATTTTAACCTGTTTTATTTATTCTATTCAACCCCCTATCCAATATTTTAAGCGATATACCTGAGATATAGCTATATAGGTAAAATAAAATAAAATTAGGTAGGTTAACCAGCACAAGCCTTTGTTTCCACAACGACGAATTAAGTGAAGCTGCGGAACGTAACTAGTTTTGTAAAATAGTAATTAGTTTGTATCTTTGTACAAAAAAATAAATTATTACGAGGAATACTGATAAAACATAATGTTATGATATTATTTTCTAAGGAAATGTTTTTGTGACAACCCTTGCATATTTCTAGCAAATTCAGTTCGAGGCATCTTTATAGGTATTTTGCGGTATAACAAAGGAGTTGACCCACTATTAGTATTTATTACATATATGCCGAAAGGTTAAATTAAAGATGGACGAAGAAAGACCAAAATAGTGGATGATATTAAATTATCCCGGCCGGAGTGATCAGTGATTGGTTAATTCATTAAAATTCGGCGAGGAGGCCCAGGTATATTTTGATCCTGGCGAAGGGCCAAAAATGGCGTGTTGGTTTAAATGACCAACTGCTGGTTCAGAGTTATTAAAAAGATGATTTTACGTAAATTATGGACTGTATATAGGTGAGAATTTACTATTTCGCGATACTGCAAATGTCCCTAAATTCACTCTACAGGAAGGATGTGAAGGAATGGATGTGAACTCACCTGGACTTCTGCTAATCTGCCTCGTATCCCAAGGGCTGCGGCCACGTTGCAGGCTGTCTTCACACATATGAACTTCACAGATTATCGCGAAATATAGCGATATAACAAATGTCTATATACTTTATTATGTTCTTGTATAGTTTAATATCGGTGATGCGTATAGGTGATGCGGTTGTTTTCATGTCTTGCGAGCTTGTAAGAACCCCGTTAACACAATAATGCACATGCTAGTCATAAAAGGCGGTAGATAAGAAACCCAGAAATGGGCTTTGCAGTACTCCTATTGGATAATATAATAATTAAATATTATGAGATTATTTAATTTAATAATAATAATTAAATAATCTCATAAGTGTTAGTAGTGCAAAATGGCGCGAATTTAAAACTTCCTCGTTTTAAATAATATTATTGCGTAATTTATAAATTCTACAATATATCCAGGCAATTACCAACACTAATTTAATTATTGAGTAGAAGTAATTTGATATTTTATCAGTAAAATTTTGTTTTGCAAGGCAACTATTCTTCTTGCTTATACTTTCTTCGTCCACCAACACATACACACACACACCCCCGCATCATACATACAACAACACTCTTACACTCACATTCACATTTTCGTTAATATACACGTACTAATTACAAATTTTCTAGAGGTTAAACTTTTTGTAATGTAACTTTTTATAATCCTTAAGGGAAGTAGCGGGTCATTCCCAACACGAATACAGAAGTCTCAGCAATATTTTGTCAACAAGATTACCGAAATAAACACATTATTTATTTATTTAATTTGATATCCTGGATAAATTCGTCACTTTTAATGTACATTTGCAATCGTTTTCTAAATTTCTTTGATACAACCGATGTGTTAGCGAAGTACTGGGCTATTTTTGCAAGCATTCCAGTTTTTATCATGTTTCTATAAATGACTGTACACAGTCGAGGTAGAAAATCGGAAGAAAAATAATATATACGAATTCCGATCAACCACATCTGCGTTAGATGTTTAAGGCGGATAAACGGAACAACCCAAGTTAACCCATGGGTATTGTAAAAGACAACAATGGTAAACCAAAACAACAGATCGGAAGCAGCATCTTCCTTATAACAAACTTATTAATAATAAAAAACTTAAGTTGCCCACCCGTCTATCCAACGTAGTCACAATATCAAATATCCTCTATGAGACAATCTATATAGTAGAGGATCCGGCTTGAAAATACCCCTCATTCTTTTGCTTGATGAAATAATTTTTTTATAATAAAATATATAACTATATACAAATCAGGGTGATTGACAGCCTATGTTTTGGCAAGGCTATTTTTAATTAAAATCATTTAATAAATATTTTTTACCGTTTACGGTAATTCGTTTCCTTCATAAAATTAGTCTCAATTGAAAAAATATTTATAGAAAATGCCAGCATGGTTGACTACCTTTTCCATGCAACAATACCTGACTACCAGGTGTAAACAGGTAAACTGATATAGCAATTTAACCTCATTCTTTTCCTAAAAATTAAATGTAAATATAGACATTTTATTGCATTTTTATTATTCATAAGCGTTAGGCGGTAGTGCAAAATGGCGCGAACATAAAACTTCCTCGTTTTAAATAATATTATTGCGTAATTTATAAATTCTACAATATATCCAGGCAATTACCATTACTGATTTAATTATTGAGTAGAAGTAATTTGATATTTTATCAGTAAAATTTATTTTGCTAGGCAACTATTCTTCTTACTTATACTTTCTTCATCCACCAATACATACACACACACACACACACCCACATCATACATACAATAACACTCCTACACTCACATTCACACTCTCTTAATATACACGTACTAATTAGAAATTTTCTAGAGGTTAAACTTTTGTAATCTAACTGTTTATAATGTTTATAATCCTTAAGGGAAGTAGCGGGTCATTCCCAACACGAATACAAAAGTCTCAGCAATATTTCGTCAACAATATTACCGAAATAAACGCATTATTTATTTATTTAATTTGATATGCTGGATAAATTCGTCACTTTTAATGTACATTTGCAATCGTTTTCAAAATTTCTTTGATACAACCTATGTGTTAGCGAAGTACTGGGCTATTTTTGCAAGCATTCCAGTTTTTATCATGTTTCTATAAATGACTGTACGCAGTCGAGGGAGAAAATCGAAGAAAAATAATATATACGAATTCGATCAACCACGTCTGGGTTAGATGTTTAAGGCGGATAAACGGAACAACCCAAGTTAACCCATGGGTATTGTAAAAGACAACAATGGTAAACCAAAACAACAGATCGGAAGCAGCATCTTCCTTATAACAAGCTTATTAATAACAAAACTTCAGTTGCCCACCCGTCTATCGAACGTAGCCACAATATCAAATATCTCCCTATGAGGCAATCTATATAGTAGAGGATCCGGCCAGAAAATACCTCCTCATTCTTTTGCTTGATGAAATATTTTTTATATTAAAATATATAAATAAATACAAATCGGTGATTGACAGCCTATGTTTTGGCAAGGCTATTTTTAATTATTTTTTTTACCGGTTACAGTCATTCGTTTCCTTCATAAAATTAGTCTCAATCTAAAAAAATATACAGTGAAACCTGGAGAACTGGCACCTTAAGGGACCTGCAAATTTGTCTCACATAAAGAGGTATTCCACGTACGCAGTGTTTCAGATATTCAGGTATAAATAAATATCTGTCTTATTTATAGTTATAGAGGTGCGATTATTAAATAAAATAACGTATTTTGTAAACATTATACATGAGTTTTATTTAGTTAGCCAAGTTCGAGTTTGCGGGTAGAATAGGAAATAGTAAACAAAACGATACACAAAATATAGTCTCAGTAAAATAGGTAAAATATACTCGACACTGGGTAGTGGAATACCTCTTTATGAGACAAATTTGCAGGTCCTTAAGGTCCAGTTCTTCAGGTTTCACTGTATATTTTTTCGTTTGAGATAATTTTATCAAGGAAAAGAATGACCGTAATTGAAAAAAAAAAATGAAATAATTTTAATTACAAATAGCCTTACCAAATCATAGGCTGTCGATCACCCTGATTTGTATTTATTTATATATTTTATTATAAAAAAAAGACAAATTTGCAGGTCCTAAGGTCCAGTTCTTCAGGTTTCACTGTATATTTTTTCGTTTGAGATAATTTTATCAAGGAAAAGAATGACCGTAATTGGTAAAAAAAAATGAAATAATTTTAATTACAAATAGCCTTACCAAATCATAGGCTGTCGATCACCCTGATTTGTATTTATTTATATTTTATTATAAAAAAAAGACAAATTTGCAGGTCCTTAAGGTCCAGTTCTTCAGGTTTCACTGTATATTTTTTCGTTTGAGATAAATTTCATCAAGGAAAAGAATGAGGGGTATTTTCAAGCCGGATCTTAGACTAATAGAGGCCTATGTTTAAATGTGGACTTTTAATAGCCTGTAATAATTACCGTACATACGCTTGGCAAGCGGTTTGGCAATCGAAATTTTGTAGTTGTTATTAGGAAGACGCTGCCTTTCTAATAACAAAAACAACACAAAACAAAACAAAGTAAATTGGAAGTATTTATAGATAGCACTGTCTTTCAGTTACGGTTGTCATCTAGTTGTCTGTATTATTATTAATTGAATACTAGGTGTCGCCGATAAATTTATAAGTAAAATTAAATCACGATATAAAATCTGCTGCCGGACCATTAAGTAGGTAAAAGGTAACATTAAATCACCATACGTTTGGAGTTTCATTTCTTATGAACTCATATAGTATAGGTGAAGAATTTAGCATAAATGCATTTGAGGAAGCTAAAGAAGGATTGTCCTAGAGGTGGTGGAAATATAGATATATTGTTAGATTAACAGAGTTCTATCGCAAAGGCATAAATGCAATTGAGGAAGACCTCGAGATGGCAGAATTTTAGGTATATTGTTAGACTAACAGAGTTCTATCGCAAAGGTATAAGTGCAATTGAGGGTAGATCACGAGATAGCAGACTTGTTGGTATATTGCTAGATTAATTTAATATATTTTCTTAGGGCTGTTGAAATTAAAGGAGTTTTGGGATTTTATCACGTGTAGTGCTCAAAACTTCAGGAATATAAAATAAGTCAATACACGCGATAAAATCCGTGAAAACTAGATTCATTTAAATGTGTAGTATCCGGGTAAACAAAAGAATTTCTTAGAACTGAGTTTTCAATCTTCGGATAAAAGTTATCTATCAAATAAATTATATCCTGACTGAATATAAAAGTGAAACATTTGAACTATTCTATTCATACAACTACTACATATTTTTAATTTGTTTATGTTGTATTTTATCTTGCGAATAATTTTAATTTTTCCATTTAAATTGCAATTTCATACATTAATCCTTAATAATACTATAACGTTATAAAAAGTTATTCCTACACAAGGAACTAATACGTACATAAATTACACAAGGACGCACACAACAATTATTTTTAGACCTTACAAATATTTGTAATAAACAGGATTCAAACCCGCGTCGCGTCGTGTGTATAGTTAAGACTACATAATATCAAATCTTGGGAGACTTTTATTGTTTATTTCTTTATTATACCTATTATTGAAATCAAGAAAATGTCTAAAATGACATTACATTAACGGATCTATTATTGTAAATAACTCAGTAGTACCAACGTTAAATTGCAGCCTAACTACAATAGCGACGTTCGCAAATATGCCGAATTCAAGGATTTGCAGTGCATTTAAAATAAATCAGACTTTATTTGCATCGGGAGAGCCATATTATTTTAGAAGATTCAAAAGCTGTGCCAAGCATACGTGATGCGGTACGGCATCATACCCACGAAAATTTATTCGTTTTGTATTTATTATGTAATATGCAAATGTATAATTTTTGTAAATTGCATTTTTATTGCATGAATTTGAACACTATAGGGAGGCTTTAAATATGTGAAATTACTTGATAATAAACCACTAGATAATAGCACCATGCCATATTATGTCAAATACTGAAATCGACGAAGACAAGCAGTGGTGAAGCTTTAGTATCATTGCCTATAAGGCTAAGAACTCGTGGAGCGATATTTACACTTATTACTGCTACTGCAATATACTGTTGTCAATGTCGCTCTGTGAGTTCTAGTCTAGCAGTGATACTAAAGCATCACCACTGTTTACCTTCGTAAGCATATTTTGAGCCTTAGCAAACAACCGCAACCACGGCGGGCATAAATCGCTTCGTGAAATTTACTATAGTCTTATACCTGCAGTTTTTATTCGCGTGTCGCGGTTCCGTATCCACTGCGGGCGCAGGTGTAACATCGGTCCATGAGCTCTAAGTCAGAAAGCACCATGCATAGTGATAAACAATAATAATATCCTCCAGATCGACGGGTTGAAGATCTTGACTCCTAATAGGAATATAGGTAATATTCGAGCAGATGAAGAAAATGAATAAGCAATAGTCGCTTTCACTAATATATTTCTACTTTTAGTTGCAGAGATGATAAAATTTGTTTACTGCCTATCAAAAGTCCATTGCTGAATATAGACCTCCACCATTGATTACCTCATAGGAAGGATATTTGCCATAATTGCCACCCTTGGGTTGGTATTGTATTGTTGGAAAGTTGTCAATAAGAAGGAGACGTGTTGCTCTGTTTAAGACTTTACACTTTTACACTGCAGTTTATAAGTGACTATAGAATTAGCTTGGATGCTAAACGAAGCTATCTCGCGTAATAGCGGTTAATGAAACAAGAAAAATATCATTAAAGTAATTATGATGTGGTGTGGTATGCATTACAAAGGAAATTATATACGTGTAAAAAGCGGTGCGGGACAAATTATAACTATAAGTAATGTAATGTAATAATATATACGTGTATAATTTTTTGTAATATATAAAGAAATCTATATATAAAGGATTACTACAGGCCGAAAACATCTTATTTGTAATAAGTAAATACTAATAGTGAGTCAACTCGGCGATTAGACGGAGCAACGATGGGGCGCGGTATGAACGAGAGTGGAGTCTCCCCCCCTGCCCGCGACGTCTGCGGTAGTACCGGTTGGCTTTACTTTCGTACCGATATGCCCATTTAGGAGTGTCACGTAAACCGAATTAGTTGTCCGCGTTTGGTATTCACCCAGCAACATGATATTACTCGGTATTATTTTGAAATTATATAGTATATATATTATATTATATTATATTTATTATTTTGGTATAAGCCTTCTCAGCGTCGTCGGTAAATTGTATGCAAAAGTGTTGATCGAAAGGGTTGTGAATGAAACAGACGAAAAAGTATGGGATGCACAAGCGGGATTTAGAAAGGGAATGGGATGTATGGATCAGGTCTTTTCCTTGCGCTGCATAGCCGAAAAGTGTTTGGCTAAAAACAAGACGGTCTATTGCGCATTCGTGGATCTAGAAAAGGCCTATGATAGAGTAATGAGGAATGAATTGTGGTCAGCACTGTCCGTGAACCGTGAGCAGTATCTCATACGGGCACTGCAATCTCTTTATAGGGATTCTAGTGCTTGTGTAAGGATAAACAGGGCATACACTGAATGGTTTAACATCGAAAAGGTGTTAGACAGGGATGTGTAGCGTCACCGTGGCTGTTTAATCTGTTCATGGACAATTGCTTGACAGATTTAAAAGAGAATGAAAGTGGGTTGAGAATGAATGAGTTACTCGTCAAATGTTTTCTATGCTGATGACCAAGTACTACTTGCGTCTTCGGCCGAGGAGTTGCAGAGATGGTAACTGCTATGAGTGGAGCTTTTGTTAGAAAATGAAGATGAATGTAAATAAGACAAAAGTGATGGTGTTTGAAAGAGATGAGGCAGTGACAGACTACAATATCGTGATTGGAGATGAACAAATTGAACAGGTGAAGGAGATTGTGTATCTGGGTTCAAAGTTTACAAGAGATGAAAAGTGTGAGAGTGATATCGAAAGAAGAGTGAATGCAGGAAACATGGTGAATGGAGCTTTGCACTCCTTTATGAGCAGTCGGAAGTTGTCCAACAAGGCTCGTTTGGCTGTGCATGAGGGGGTTTTGGTTACGACACTCATGTGCGGAAGTGAAAGTTGGGTATGGCAGAAGAAACATGAAAGCAGAATAAATGCAGTTGAGATGAGAGCGTTAAGAAGTATGATAGGAGTTAAATTGAGTGACAGGATAAGAAATATTGAGATAAGGAAACGTTGTGGTCTGAAAGAAGATGTAGTGACAAAAATTGAGAAAGGTATGCTGAGATGGTTTGGCAATGTCGAGAGAATGAATGAAGAACGATTGACGAAAAAGTGTATAAGGCAGTGTGAATGAAAGTGTTGGAAGGGTAGACCTAGGAGGACGTTTCTCGACCAAATCAGGGACGTCTTGAAAAAGGCCAGGTCAAGAGTACCTAAACCGAAGGGCATGTATGAAGGAATAATGAAAGTGGACGAAGCGAAACAAGTATGTAAGGATCAGCAGTTGGAAAAGTCGTCTCTGCCTACCCCTACGGGAAAGAGGCGTGATTATATGTATGTATGTATTATTTTGAAATATTGGGAAAGATTGTATGACGGTTTAAGTAAAATTGAATTCTAATAACCATGTGATTGCTTTCCATCACGATTTTTAATTGAACTATATGTAAGGATGAAAATTCATTATGTCATTAAATTCAACAAAAGATAATTTAAAAAAACCTAATAATAAATGTCTGTATAGTCTGTATACTATAAATGTATGTGTCTGTAACGAGGCGGTTGAATAAAGAGAACCAACGTATAATTTTAACCTGTTTTATTTATTCTATTCAACCCCCTATCCAATATTTTAAGCGATATACCGGAGATACAGCTATATAGGTAAAATAAAATAAAATTAGGTAGGTTAACCAGCACAAGCCTTTGTTTCCATCACGACGAATTAAGTGAAGCTGCGGAACGCAACTAGTTTTGTAAAGTAGTAATTAGTTTGTATCTTTGTACAGAAAAATAAATTATTACGAGGAATACTGATAAAACATAATGTTATGATATTATTTTGTAAGGAAATATTTTTTTGACAACCCTTGCATATTTCTAGCGACTTCACTTCGAGACAGCTTTGTAGGTATTTTGCGGTATAACAAAGGAGTTGACCCACTATTAGTATTTATTACATATATGCCGAAAGGTTAAATTAAAGACGGACGAAGAAAGACCAAAATAGTGGATGATATTAAATTATCCCGGCCGGAGTGATCAGTGATTGGTTAATTCATTAAAATTATAGAGGCACAGGTATATTTTGATCATGGCGAAGGGCCAAAAATGGCGTGTTGGTTTAAATGACCACCTGCTGGTTCAGAGTTATTAAAAAGATGATTTTACGTAAATTATGGACTGTATATAGGTGAGAATTTACTATTTCGCGATACTGCAAATGTCCCTAAATTCACTCTACAGGAAGGATGTGAAGGAATGGATGTGAACTCACCTGGACTTCTGCTAATCTGCCTCGTATCCCAAGGGCTGCGGCCACGTTGCAGGCTGTCTTCACACATATGAACTTCACAGATTATCGCGAAACATAGCGATATAACAAATGTCTATATACTTTATTATGTTCTTGTATAGTTCAATATCTAAACCACACAAAGGCGGGAGCGATGACTCGAGATATAGGCGATGCGGTTGTTTTCATGTCTTGCGAGCTTGTAAGAACCCCGTTAACACAATAATGCACATGCTAGTCATAAAAGGCGGTAGATAAGAAACCCAGAAATGGGCTTTGCAGTACTCCTATTGGATAATAATTAAATAATCTCATAAGCGTTTGGCTGTAGTGCAAAATGGCGCGAACATTAAACTTCCTCGTTTTAAATAGTATTATTGCGTAATTTATAAATTCTACAATATATCCAGGCAATTACCAACACTAATTTAATTATTGAGTAGAAGTAATTTGATATTTTATCAGTAAAATTTTGTTTTGCAAGGCAACTATTCTTCTTGCTTATACTTTCTTCATCCACCAACACATACACACACACACCCCCACATCATACATACAACAACACTCCTACACTCTCATTCACATTCTCGTTAATGTACACGTACTAATTACAAATTTTCTAGAGGTTAAACTTTTTGTAATGTAACTTTTTATAATCCTTAAGGGAAGTAGCGGGTCATTCCCAACACGAATACAGAAGTCTCAGCAATATTTTGTCAACAAGATTACCGAAATAAACGCATTATTTATTTATTTAATTTGATATGCTGGATAAATTCGTCACTTTTAATGTACATTTGCAATCGTTTTCAAAATTTCTTTGATACAACCTATGTTAGTGTGAAGTATCAATATTTTTGCAAGCATTCCAGTTTTATCATTCTATAAATGACTGTACACAGTCGAGGTAGAAAATCGGAAGAAAAATAATATATACGAATTCCGATCAACCACATCTGCGTTAGATGTTTAAGGCGGATAAACGGAACAACCCAAGTTAACCCATGGGTATTGTAAAAGACAACAATGGTAAACCAAAACAACAGATCGGAAGCAGCATCTTCCTTATAACAAACTTATTAATAATAAAAAACTTCAGTTGCCCACCCGTCTGAAACAGAAACAGAAACTTTTTTATTCAATATATATTATAAATAATACTTATTGAAAGTCACTCTTTTGTTTAATTACCACTGGTTCGAAAAAAAACCTCTGTCCTGGGAAGAACCAGCAAGAAACCCAGCGGGACTTTTTTAAATAACAGCTATAATCATGGTTACACAATTAACCACACAAAACAAATTAGAAATAGCTTATAGCGAACACTCATTCCAGGGTTATTATCATCCATAAATTCCTTAATATTATAATAACCCTTTTATACAAACTATGTTTAATAAAGTTTTGAATTTTGAGCAGGTCGAATTTTGTATATTTTCTGGGATTTTGTTGTAAAGCGTATACATCGCCCCAAGAATGAATTACTGGCTCGATGGAGTCGAGTAACTGGTACAACTAGCTTGTGTTTGTTCCTAGTACTTACAGAATGAATATCACTTATTTTTGTATAACTACTTTTATTTTTGTGTACGTACGTTACATTTTAATAAATGTATTGAGAGGCCAAAGTTAATATATTAATTTCCTTAAATTTTGTCTGAGCGACTCTTTAGGTTTTAAATCATAGATTGATCTTATGGCCCTCTTCTGTAAAACAAATATAATTTCAGTGTCAGTTGCGTGTCCCATAGCAAAATATCATACGACATTATGCTATGGAAATAGCTAAAATAAACAAGTCTAGCTGTTTCCACACTGGTAAGATTTCTAATCTTTTTACAGCATATGCTGCAGAACTAAGTCTGCTTGCTAACTTTGATATATGGCTCCATTAGCTTCGCGTCTAGTGTTATTCCAAGAAAAATGGTGGTATCGACAAGACTCAGTTCCTTCCCATTTAAAATTACATCAGTATTTAATTGTCTGACATTTGGAGTCGTGAACTTCATACATTTCGTTTTAGTGCTATTTAAATGCAAGTTATTAACATTAAACCAATTTACTAATTTAGATATAACATTATTTACTTCGTCATATTTTAATGATTGTCGTTTTAATTTGAAAATTAATGAAGTGTCATCAGCAAATAATACTATATTATGGTTATCCCTACTATGTAAGGTAAGTCATTAATATATACAAGAAACAGAAAGGGGCCGAGAATTGAGCCTGAGGCACGCCCATTTGTACTATCGACCCGAAGAGCTCATACTATTAATGACAACTTTTTGAGTTCTGTTACTTAAATATGAAACAATTAATTTAAGAGCATTACTTTACACTGTAGTGTTGTAGTTTCGATTAATGTTTCATGGTGAACACAATCGAAGGCTTTGGATAGGCTCAGAATAGCCCAAAGCATCCCGTGAATTCTCCCATGCATTGAAAATATATTTAATCAGCTCAACACCAGCATCAGTTGTCGAGCGACCCCTTGTGAAACTGAATTGATTTTTATGAAGTAAATTATTAACTAAAAAAAAATTGATCAAGAATAATTTTTTCAAAAATTTACTTAGTGTTTGGTAAAGAAATGGGTCTAAAATGGCGGGTCTAATGTACTACCAGATTTAAATAAAGGTATTATTTACTATGCTTCATCAAATCAGGAAACACACCATATTCGATACTAGTATTAAAAATAATAGCTAGTTGAGGCGCGATTATATCGATTATAGACGCAATAACTTTAACGGAAATGCCCCACATATCCGCAGTTTTCTTAACATCAATAGTTTTAAAATATTTTACAATATCGAACGTAGCCACAATATCAAATATCCCGATATTCGATATATAGTAGAGGATCCGGCTTAAGAAAATACCCCCTCATTCTTTTGCTTGATGAAATATTTTTTTTTATAATAAAATATATAAATAAATACAAATCGGGGTGATTTACAGTCTATGTTTTGGCAAGGCTATTTTTAATTAAAAATTATTTAATAATTTTTTTTACCGGTTACAGTCATTCGTTTCCTTCATAAAATTAGTCTCAAACGAAAAAAAAATACAATGAAACCTGGAGAACTGGCACCTTAAGGGACCTGCAAATTTGTCTCACTTAAAGAGGTATTCCACTTACCCAGCGTCTCAGATATCCAGGTATAAATAAATATCTGTCTTATTTACATAGAGTTCCATTAATTGAGGTGAGAATAGAGGTTATTTCAGTTATAGAGGTACGATTATTAAATAAAATAACGTATTTTGTAAACATTATACATGAGTTTAATTTAATTAGCCAAGTGCGGAATTTGCGGGTAGAATAGGAATTAGTAAACAAAACGTTACACAAAATATAGTCTCAGTAAAATAGGTAAAATATACTCGACACTGGGTAAGTGGAATACCTCTTTAAGTGAGACAAATTTGCAGGTCCCTTAAGGTCCCAGTTCTCCAGGTTTCACTATAATATTTTTTTCGATTGAGACCAATTTTATCAAGGAAAAGAATGACCGTAACCGGTAAAAAGAAAATAATGAAATAATTTTAATTAAAAATAACCTTGCCAAAACATAGGCTGTCGATCACCCCGATTTGTATTTATTTATATATTTTATTATAAAAAAAATATTATTTCATCAAGGAAAAGAATGAGGGGGTATTTTCTTAAGCCGGATCTTAGACTAATAGAGGAGGCCTATGTTTAAATGTGGACTTTAATAGCCTGTAATATTTTATTATTTTATTTTATTTATTATTATAGGACTTTGTCTGAGAGCGACTACATCGCCCCGTTTTGTCTACAATTACTTAATCACTACAATCGAATACAAAATATTAAACATAAAATGTATTATAATAACAATAGTTATGTGCAAGGAACACGCGCGACTATAAGTAAACACAACTAAGGAATAAGGAACCGTAAACAACACACCTATTCTCTACACAGAATCAAGTCTAGCTTGACCAACATTTTAGCCTCCTCCGACATTGGATAAGCCAAAATACTGTTCAGGTGCCAACCTCAAAATTCCTATCACTACCAAAACATAACCTTCTACTTGCTTCATTCCGGATACATTCCATCAAAATATGTTGGACATCTTCAACTATTCCGCATACGTCGCAATTTGGTGATGGCACTTTTTTCATTAAAAAAGCAAACTTCTTCGATGGAATATGTCCCGAACGTAATCTAAGAATAGATCTTATGTAGTTTCTATTTAGTGGACTATCTATCCACGAATTACAGGTTATTTGTGGCTGAATTGTTCGATACCAGATACCCTTCTCGCGTGATCTTTCGTCAAAATGTTCTTGCCATAACGCTCTGCACTGATATTTTACATGTTTAATGTGGTCAGAAAAAAGGGGTAACGGAATCCCGTCCACAACTGCCTGTTTTGCTAACAGGTCAACGACCTCATTTCCATTGAATAACAACCCTTTTATTTTGAGATTGCAATTTTAAGATTGATTTTATTATATCATAGGTAATCGGTTCACCTCTCACTTGAGAGGCGCAACGAGCCAAATGCTGCAGGAACTTTTAGAATCAGTCAAAATGATAATTAAGATATTGAATCGATATATGATAGGGCTTCAGATATAGCAACTAATTCAATATGCATAATCGAAATATCGGAATCAATCTTAAATTTCACTGCATTCAGAGTACGAATCCAAAAGCTGCACCTCCTCCGGTTTTGTCCTTAGATCCATCTGTGAAAACTTTGTACCAGTTTTCATATTCTTGTTCAATAAAAGTGTACAGATATTCTAGGAGCCGGCTGCTGTATGAGTGTTTGGGACGATCAATGCGTGGAATAGAGTCTGTATTACTTGGCGTGCAAATTAATATTGCTGACCCAAGTTTCAAGTGTGAGTACATTTCAAGTTTTAGTGCCATGTATGGTATTGACTCTGAAAGAGTTTTGAATATTAATTAGCAATGGAATTTTCTTATTGTGCCAATAACGAGAATGTCTGAGCATTGTTAAATTCCGTACAACATTGTTAGTGGTGTTATTAGAAAGAGATTTAGATTTTAACCAAAACTTACTGCCGAGAAATTTTCTACGAAATTGAAGTGGTGAGACACATAGCTCATTTTCCATAACATGGATTGGGTATTTATAAAACCACCAATTACACGTAAAGCTTGGTTTTGTAACCTGTCCAACTTCTGCAAATTTGTTTGAAAACTCTACATTACAGGAAGCTTGCATAGTCAATTCTGCTTGAATAATAGAAATATACAATCGTCTGATATGTTTTTGATGAATACCCCACCCTGGACCTGGAGACTTTCAACAGTGATATATATTAGACAATTTTGAGTTAACTCATTAATATGTTTTCCCATCTCTAAGGAACAATCCAAACCACAAACCTAAATATTTGATTTCATTAACTAATGGCAAAGATGATTATTAATTTTAAAATTTAAAACTTCTAAATCGGCCCTTTTGAATACACAAAATTTACTTTTAGTCGTAGAGATAATTAGACCCAAACTACTCAACAAACTATCAAAATACTGACAAGCAATTTGGAGTTCTCAATAGCAGAAGTCGAGGTTTTTTGGTAGAATATAGAACAAAATCATCATATTATTGAGAAATATTTACATTTTTAATGTTCTTACAAATATCAATAGTAGCTGCGTTGAAAAGCAGAGGAGACAAAGGATCGCCTTGCGCTAGTCCTCGTCCTGTTGTTCTAAACATGTCATATCCATCAACTGTTATTCGTAATTGTCTATTATTTAAGTATGACCAGAGGTACAGACAAATTTTTGAGCCCACCCCTAACCGATCTAATCCAAGCAATAAGCATTTAATGTCAATGTTGTTATACGCGTTATCTATGTCAATAAAACAGGCAACTGTTATTAAATCGTTTGAAAAACCTGTCTGAACATGAGAAATCAAACGAGTGAGATTATCATAGCATGATCGAGCTTTACGAAAACCTATTAAACTATCAGAAAACATTAAATTTTTTTCCAGAAACCATTCTAGTCTTTTTATTCAGTATTGAATGAAAAATTTTACATAGGCAAGATATTAATGCACCATGGAATAAAGTGCGAGTTAGAATCATGCCTTGTTTAGGGATAGCGATTATACTAATTTGACGCCATTGTGAAGGAATAAATCCATAAATTAATGATAAGTTATATAATTTTACTATCAGGTTTTTGCCAATCAACGGAAGGTGCTTAATCATGGAAAATGATATTTGGTCATAACCTGGCGCAGTATCAGTCTTTTTAATAGAATTTTCAAGTTCGTGGATAGTGATTGCCGATTCTAAATCAATATAATTGAGTTAAATAATGGTTGAGACGGACATGCATAGTCAGGGGTAAGATCATTGAGTAGTCTCCGCTTTGTCTCTACTTATACCATCATCATGAGAGCCTTTTAGAGAGATGTCCTTTCATCCATCTCATTTTACGCCACATGTCTGATGATGAGTGGTTTCATCAACAGAGTTATAGAAATCTTGCCATGATTTACATTTGGCAACCGGATGACTTCTTTTGTGTCACGTATTTTCGTTTTCAGAATATTTAAATTTTCAGGGGATGGATTTTTTCTTAGATTAGCCAATGCACGTCGGCGCTCTGCTACGGCTTTAGATATTTCAGCATTCCAGTAAGGTTTGGAAACAAATTTATTAACAACATGTTTTGGAATATTTTTGTAAGGAATATATCTACTAGCTGCTGTTTGCAAGGTAACTTCAAATAAGTCATAAAATTCTTGATGGTTTGCGGGAATGTTAAAGTCGGTAAATGAGTTCTCTATATATGACATATAAGACTTCCAATCACTGTTTTTAAAATCCCTCTTTTTTTTAACTTCCCTATCAAAGTTTAAATCGATCGACAATTTGATTATACGATGATCGCTACCAAGAGTTTCGTTTGTAATTTGCCAAGAAAATAAAGTAGCTAATTCTGAAGAAATAAAAGAGATATCAGGAGCAGATTGTTGTAACGACCCATTTACGAGCCGTACTCTGGTAGGTTCTCCATTATTCAAATAAATGTAGTTATGATCTAACATGGTCAAATATTTGAAAACCTCTTTGATCCGTTTTGAAGACCAATTGTGTGATGAGCGTTAAAATCGCTAGTATTAAGGTATTTTTACTGGCAGAAACACACAATCCCAATCGTTTTGGGTCGTAATGAACCGTTGATGGACAGTATACAGACACAATATTCTCAATATGCCGACAATTAAAATTTTAATGAATTATTTCAATACCAACATTAGAGCAGTGAAAAGGACATAGAACTGTTTTAACTGACCTATGTGCTAAGATTGCGACCCCACCATACGAATCTGATCTATCTGGTCTATGGGTATTATAATGTTTTATGTTAAATACATATCTGGCTTGAGCCAGGTTTCGCAGCACGGCTATATGCACCTTTTCTTGTGTAAAGCGCCTCAAACGATAAGGACTTAGGGCGTAAGCTTTGACAATTCCACTGAATAATATTAAAATTAATGTTAATATTGTTGAAATTACTATTCATGATTATTATATAGGTTTATCAAAGATAGCTGAAATGTTGCTAATTAATTTTGATAGTATCCACTCTGTGCAAATTGTCACAACTTGTTGTATTTAACTTCTAATGCCGTTCACTTACCACTACTTTGTATAATTTACACACAAAACTGATAAAACTTAAATCTTTGTTATTAGACTATTATTTATCTTCGTACTTTCACTGTCAATGTTTGTAAAACTCTAAACACTTGACTCGCCATTCAAATTGGTTTCCATGGCAGTTGTTGCTGAAGAAGAAGTAGGGTTCGAAGAGGTGATATAGGCTTGCCCTCTCCTTTTTTTTCTGCTTGCAATTTTGTGTCTCCATTTGACGTTCGTTCAGAGGTTACACAACCAGCTGGGACATCGGTTTTCCACTGCGAGCTGTAGTCTTCACGTTAACAAGTTCTGGGCTTTGATGATTTAATCCTGGTCTGTCTTCTTCTATAGTCGAAGTCCAGCTGGACTCGGATGAGGGCCTGTCAAGTGTTGGGAGGGAGGAACATAAACCTTGAGTGCTTTCCTATACGTACAATTAAACTCTGACATTAGTTCCTAATTCTCCTTTCCTTTTGTATATTGGACATATCTTTTGTAGAGCCATATGACTCCCCAGTTAACACAACGAAATGTTGTTATTTCACAGTTTTCATGGTTTTAGTGCATTTTGGACATACCACTTTTTTGACGGACACTGAAGGCGAGTGACCAAACTTCCAACAACGAGCACTGTGTGACTGGAAGATGTAAGGCTCCACTTTTACTCTCAGACCCTGAATATATACATATGCAGGAAGGAGGATCCTTAAAAGCAAGACGAATAGATTCATTTAACCCAACTTATAGCAGACACCTCATTGTATTTTCTTTTGTTTAACCTAAGCACTGATATAAATTTAACATTACAAGACAGGCTTTTATAATATCTTCATCAGCGACATCTATTTCAATGTCCTTATTACTCCATATGATATGCCTACTTCGGAAGTCTTTTGGCATCTCCAGCCAAGTTCATAAATGCCTTGCATGCGATGAATTGATCAGCGCTAATTTCGTTTTCAAAAGTTATTAATATTTTATATTGATGAATGTATTTTACTCGACTTATTTCTAAGGCAAATTGCTTAGGTAAAATATTACTGCATGTTACGCAAACCCGGATTAATTCTTGGACTTCTTGACTAGATCGACGAAATACTACCCCCTTGAGCTATCCTCCACTCTTCTATTGACGAATTATCATCCTCCACCTTGTCCTCTTTCTGTTCACTTCCTCCATCACCATATTTGTATTATCACTGCACACACATTTTCTTCTAAAACTTCCTCTATTCTGTTGTTTACATCGTTATCCATCAAGCCAAAATTGATTGAGTTTTCACTAGCATACGGCACATTTCCATCGCGTTGTAGGCGGGACTCGGCCTATAAGGTCGAGTCCGCGCTTATCGGTAAGCAGGTAGAAATAGGTATGTTTATTATTCGCGCAGCGGCCTATTCGCTCGAGATGCAAATAACAACTAGCCTGTAATATTATTGCGTACATACGCTTGGCAAGCGGTTTGGCAAACGAAATTTTTGTAGTTGTTATTAGGACGCTGCTGCCTTTCTCCTGGTTGGTTTCAATCTGTGGCTTTTCATGACACCCATGGAACGACCATAATCATAATCATAATCATAATCTTATTGCAATCAAATAAGTAACAATAGATGTGATGTTTTAAAATAGTCCGCATTTGTACCCGGTTTGCGTAGCAATTATAATACATTAAATTACATTATTGAATATTATTATTAAATTACATTAGATTTACGTTATTAAGTTACACTATTAGATTACATACATTATTAAGTTACATTTTAAATTAGGTACCTATACAATTAGATAAATTATTGAATATTCTATAAATTCAATTCAATTAATAATCACAATGTCAAGTAAACAAAGAACAATAATAATAGTAATAATTAAAAAGAAAATATATAGAATAAAATTATATAGTAAATTAAATAAAACAATAATTATTGAAGAATAATTAAATAAAATAGGCAGGCCGAAGTTCTCTACACAGATTAAATAACATTTGTATCAAAATATTTATTTAAATTATAGAAACATATTTCAATTAAATATAATTTTAATTTTGATAAAAATAATGTAGTATCCGATATTGGGGTAATGGATATTCTTACACCTCCACTACCGGGTGGTAATAATTGAGTGAATGAAAGTGACTAAAATGCATTGCGTGTGCATAATTATGTGAATAACGCGTCTTGATGCTCCATCGTTGCATCATGTGATTTGTTGTCATTATGTTCGAAATCGTGTACATTTTGTGTTGACCTTTGAATAAATTTTTCGAACATTGGAATACCTGTTTTTTCATATTTATTGCGATTTTTATTAATTATTACTCAACTGCTACAGAAGTAGGGTAATGTTTTCAGGTGCGTGTACATAACATATATGAAATGTATGTGTATGTATGTATGTCTATTCGTATGGGGACTGTCTCTTTGATCTATTGGTGATCATGAGGCCCTGAGTTCGAATCCTGGGTCGGGTCAAAATCAGTAATTGTTTTTTTTATCAATAAATTATTAGTAGCAGCGAGGAACCAGGAAGTTGACGATTTCCTCCCGTGCATCGGAAAGCCGTTGATAATACGCCTTATCTCTCCGGTCGTGTCGGATTACCAATCCATAAGATTATGAGAGTGAGAGAATAGAGAGTGCACCTGTGTTCGTGCACACTCTCGGGCACTATAATCCTGTCCTGCTCAGATGGCTAGTCTCCGTTAAGATTAGATAGGCTAATTGCCGCCGTGAACGAAATTCGATCTAGTTAATATTATTATTCGTATGATGTGCTATCTCTATACTCTTACGGCATCACGTGGTGACTCGATATGTGCATTTTAATATTGAATAATAATAAACTCTGTCTGTTTCTGTTTCTCTAAAAATAATTATACTTCTATTTGAGAATACAATTCCCAAATGAATTTTTTAACTACTTAAAAGCTAATAAATTTAATTCGATGTTCAGGTCATATATTAGAATAGTTTCTCGACCTAAAGATATCTACCGACATTAGTCGCAGACGTTCTACAACGTTGCCAATGAACGCAATATACGGAATCGGTTTCAAGCTTTCAAGTACATTTAAATAAAGTGAATTTACATTTTTAAAAAAACTTTGAAAGTGGACACAACTTGTTACTATGCGCTTACGATAAGTATAGGACTGTTAATTTGACATTTAGCTATGGAGAGCGCATTATGTTCGAGAAGTGTGGTGTGTAAAATATGCAGAAAATACGTTCAATAGAGTGGTCCATCGAAATACCGACACTCTTCGCTTCTCATCACAAGCGCATCAGCAATGCAAAGTGTAGCGCGAACAGCGAAATACCAACATTGCAATGAATGAAATAAAATGGAAAGAAATTGAATGAAATATAGGTATATTTATTTCTACAACGTAAGAAAATAAAATTACGGTTTTAGAAGAATTTTACGTTCACTTATGAAACGTACTTACTTGGTTTTGGCTCAATAAAATTTCTTTTGTAAAACGGCATTTTTTTTCAAATATACGATATTACATTAACATTCCTGAGAACAGGGATTGTGAACACTCTTCCTTCCATCCATCATCGTATCCGGGGATCGGGCTCTCCAAGACTACTCCGAGCCAGCAATATAGATTCAGTTTAGTTCACCGATTCACCGGTTACTAAGCCAAGGCAAGGTGGGAATCAATTTGGACGGAGAATCCCCTTTTTCCTTCTTTTTGATCGACTCAAGAAAGAGGAAGAGGTTCTCAATTCATCTTTATATCGAATAGAACTAATTTCAATGATTTTATCAAAAGGTTTAATCCTTCGATACACTAAGCCTTAGCACCAACCTCAGAAGCTATTATGTGGAAATTATTTTAGTATTTGAAATCGGTTTGTACCTTTAGTTTTTTCATTAGCAAGACGCTACACACCCACCACGTGCAGCAAAGAAGCATGACTCTATCTCGTCTGCAGCGGTAGGCAAAACAATACGTCAGTGGTTTGCTCTTTAATTTTTGCACATTTTAACTTTTTAATATTTCTACTTTTATGAATATCTTTGGTTTGGTTTATTTATTTTAATGTTATTAATATAAAATATATTAATAGTACAGAAAGAAACAATAAAATTTTTCATTTTCCGAACAAATTAAATTCCCCGCTATGAAATCTGTCAAATATTATACTTCACTTTCTAGTGGCGCCGCCCCGGTGGTAGAAAAAGTCGTGCATGCCCTCATTGACAGAGATAGTTAAGAGATGGAAAAGGAATCCTGCCACTTAGCAATTTTATCGGTCGCCACACAGGACTTTATAATAGAAAAGGGTTTATTCGTCATACATGCCGAACGCCCCGCCCTGCTACACGCTCTCCAATGAAGATTTATACTTAGACTTAGCCTCAGTTGAGGTTAAAATTATAGGCGCACTGTCACCTTAAAGATGGGACTTGCGTTCATCATCGTCCGCCCTTTTAAGTCCATTGATACAAATAAGATTTCGCGTAATGCGTGTGGCATTTCTTCAGGTTGAGTCAGTTCGCACCGACAAAAATTCCATGTTGTTTTTTTGCGGCCTCTCCTCTGAATAGGACAGCTGCTGTGGAACCACGGGTTCGAATCCCGCACGAAACAAGTGTTTGTATAGTCTACAATTAATTATTTAGGGTCTGGATTTTTGTCCATGTGCAAATTATGCATGCAAAATGCCTCGACGATGTAGGAGAAAAACTTGTGTGTAGCTTATTTATAAAACAAAATCGTTGTTAAACAACAAATATGTGTTGTATTAATGAGACAATGGTGGATCTCATCATTGTCATTGCATTTATTTAACCCAAATCAAAACAATGCTTTTATAAAAATAATTTATTTATTTGTCACCTACCTATATCGTCTCCCATACCTTTATCTTTACCATATATTCAGACTATTACAAGCAGCATAATATTGATTAAATTTTAGAGGAACTTGTTTATGTGTAAAACTCAGCAACTATTTACTATGAAATCTCGTTACAGCCACTGTACTGCAAGATAAATTCATCGAACGTTTTCATATAAGTATTGTACAACTAAAGCTAGTAGTAGTGCTTTAGAAGTATCAAAGCCATTATAACTTTAACATAATTTCTAAATGGAAAACAGCTACTGTTTTCATAATATGAATACGCTAATTTAATTTTTATCCACCGAGAGTAAGTCTAACCCTAAACGAGATAGCTCAACAATTTATTATTCGATAGTTTGCCTTTCTTATTTTCTCTCAAATATCACTATAATGTATTTTGTGATGCTAAGATGACACGAAAAGCTCTAAAAATTGCCTAGGTAATAAGCACAATGCAAATCATTTAAATTTGGAATTATAGGAAATCATTCCGGCAGATTCTAATATCATGTCTTACGTCAGTTATAAGACGTTCGGTTACGCCATACGCGCAATGCTTTGGGGTTCCATACTGTAAAAAAACTGTATTAAATCACTGTTAAAATTGAGCATTACTCACACATGCTATGCAGACATTTTTGAAATTTTGTTTTGTATGACAATGTCAGTGATATTTATTTTGAAAATACAATTATTCAAAAGTAAAGTAGGATACCACAATTTTATTTACATAAACATTTTTTACGAGCTAAATTGAAATTACGTGTTTCATTGAAAATGGATCTACATTGGAAACATTATCGCGATAATATTTTACGAATTAAAATGTCGCTTAAAACCGGACAATTTGTTTGACATACTTCAAATGACATTTATGGATAAAGGGCTTTCTAAAGCAACCGTTTATCGCTGGTATAACAAATTTCTACTTACTACTATAGACTAACTTTGAGAGATTAAGAAATAAATGGTCACTCTTTGACGGTTGTAAAGATAGCGTGCTAGCAGTGAAAAATTTGATTGAAGAGAATAGGCGAATTACGTATAAAGAGATTCAGCACTTAACGCAGATTGGATCGGGAAGCGTTCCCCAGATTTTACATGAACACCTTCGCGTGAGGATAATAGTGAAACGAGCGAGAAGCCCAGGGAATATTTTGACAGCTAGTTTTTGCACTTTTTATCTAGTATTAATTTCTTTATAAAATAGAAGTATATTCAATGTCGAATGTTATAATATCAAATGCTAGGAGGAAGTGTTCAGTGATGTGAGCAAGCAAAAAGTGACCAAACAAAGTAAAATATCACGAAAAACCTATGTCCAGGGAAGAACTAACAAAAAACCCAGCGGGACTTTTCTTTGAACATTAATTTACAATAATAAAAAAATAATGTTTTATAAAATTACGTATAATAAAACAACATTTAAAAACAGCATGGTAGCAATCACTGTTAAATTTATATTTAGCCATTTTGTACTGACCACCCATTTATCTTTAACACCCAGGGTTGAATGGCATATATTATCACATGGCATTAAGTACGTTTTATAACACAAACGCAAAAATATAAGGTACGTACACTGGTAACATTTAAGTTTTAAATAAATAAATAATGTATATAAATGTACACACAAAGTTATAATGAATTCTACCTAAAAAAAAGTGAATAAACGGAGTAGAATGGTAGGTATGAATGAATAAATGAATGAATGAAATAAACTTTATTGTACACCAGAAATACATATGAGAGAAAAAAAAACATAAATTATTTAAAGGTAAAATTGACGGCCTTATCGCTTAGAAGCGATCTCTAACCAGGCAACCATTGTAGAGGATAAAGTGACCTGTGAGAAAGGGTAAGGGTGTACGTAGATTGTTGGAAAATACACACGACATACATATAATTATATAATAGATAAATACATAAATACTATAATAAATAAATACATTTTAAATAAAAAACAAGCCGTGTGGTGGCGGTTAAGAATATCCACTACCCCATATCATCCCGTGGGTGTCGTAAGAGGCGACAGTGGGAAACAGGCAGGAGATGGGCAGCAGCGTCTTCCTGATGACAACAATACTGCACTAAAAAAACTGCGGTTGCCAACCCGCTCGCCAAGCGTGGCAACTATGGCAAACATCCCCCCATGACAAAAAATACGAAGAGACGGCCCCCCGTCCCCGGCGGCCCCGCTATTACTGACTACGGTGGCGACCATGGTAACGGCGGGACAGGGGGTGCTAAGAATCTCTGGTGGAGGTTCGGTTGCTACCTAAGACGACTCGATCTGGCAACATACAACGCACGCACCCTGAGGACTGACAAGAAGATCCTGGAGCTGAAAGAAGAGATAGACAAATTGTGCTGGTATATTATAGGTTTATCTGAGGTCCGAAGAGAGGGGGAGGACACGGTAATCCTCGAATCCGGCAATTCATTCTATCACCGGGAAGGCGATCATCTGTCCCAAGGAGGTGTCGGATTTATCGTCCACAAGTCTCTCGTTAACAACGTTGTAAAGATTGAGAGTGTGTCGACGAGGATGCGTATCTTATACTCAGAATCACCAAACGGTATTCGCTGAAGGTCTTACAGGTTTACGCACCAACCTCGGCACATGATGCGAAGGTGTAGGAAATGTATGAGGATATCTATAGAGCCATGCATTCCCCCAAAACCCATTATACGGTGTTAATGGGAGACTTCAACGCAAAACTACGCACAAAATACAACGGCGAGCTGAAGGTGGACAAATTCGGAATAGGGCAACGGAACCCAAGGGGCCAGCAGCTGGTCGACTTTATGGAAAAAAAGGAACTCTTTATGATGAACTCTTTCTTACAGGAGCGGCCTCACAGGAAATGGACCTGGTCGAGCTCCGACGGTTCGACAAAAAATGAGATTGACTTCATTACGACGACTAGATGCCAACTGTTCAGTAATGTCTCAGTGATCGCGAGGGTGAAAACTGGCAGCGATCACCGGATGGTTAGAGGCACACTGAACCTAAACGTTAAGTTGGAGCGGTCTCGTCTAATGAAGTCAACGCTCTAATCCAAAGTCCCGAAACCTTTCAGCTCGAGTTACAAAACCATTTTCAGTGCCTAGAAAATTGCAATGCAGTGGAAGATATGAATGACAAGTTCGTGGAAACTGTCCATTCGGTCGGAGCTAAGTTCTGCAAGACCCGCCGTAGAAGAACACAAAAATTCTCCGATCACACTCTTAATCTTATGGCCATTAGACGGGAAATGAAGCTGCAGTCTTCAGTAGATTTGACAGCATACAGGCAACTGAACAAACAGATCTCCAAATGCATGCGGCGGCACTTACGCAACTTCAAAACAGCTCGTATTGAAGAAGCAATCGAGCGGAACCAAGGCTCTAAAGTCTTTGCTAGAGATCTGTCTGCTAGAAAGAGTCAACTGTCAAAGCTAAAGACAGAGTGTGGCAGCATCGTTTCTGGGACACCTGATATTTTGAGTGAGATTAAGAGGTTCTATGGGCAGCTGTACACGTCATCGTTGGAGCCACACGCAAGTGTGAGTAACGATCTGAGAGCAAGTCTTATCCGACACTATTCCGATGATATCCGGGACGTCAGTCTGAGCGAGATTAGAATGGCACTCCAGCACCTTAAAAACGGGAAGGCCCCAGCGGAGCTTCTAAAAGCGGGTGGAAAACCGGTACTTGAAGTCCTTCAGAAGCTCTTTAATTCCGTCCTCCATGGTGGGACTACTCCGGAGGTGTGGAGCAGAAGTGCGGTGGTCTTGTTCTTCAAGAAAGGCGACAACGCTCTCTTGAAGAACTACAGACCGATTTCTCTTCTAAGCCGCATCTACGTGCTGTTTTCGAGAGTCATTACGAATCGTCTCGCACCCAGACTCGACGATTTCCGGCCTCCGGAACAAGCCGGTTTTCGAAAAGGCTTTACTACTATAGACCACACACATACCCTTAGGCAAATTGTACAGAAGACTGAAGAGTACAATCTGCCACTTTGCCTAGCGTATGTGGACTATGAGAAAGCCTTTGATTCCGTCGAAATTCGGGCGGTGCTACAGTCCCTTCAGCGGTGCTCAGTTGACTGTCGGTATATTGAAGTGCTGAAGTGTTTGTATAGTAGGGCTACGATGGCTATCCGAGTACAGAACCAGAGTATGAAACCTATCCAACTGCAGAAAGGTGTAAGACAGGGTGACGTTATATCCCCGAAACTCTTCACCGCTGCATTGGACGACGTTTTCAAGTTACTGGACTGGAAAGGATACGGTATTAACGTTAACGGCGGGTATATCACTCACATTCGATTTGCCAACGATATAGTCCTTTTGGCAGAATCGCTGGAGGACCTAAGCACTATGCTAAATGACCTCAATAGTGTCTCCCAACGGATAGGTCTTAAGATGAACATGTACAAAACAAAGATCATGTTTATCGTCCATGTCACACCTATGCCGGTAGTTGTGGGGAGCACTAAGTTGTTGACGAGTATGTTTACCTAGGACAAATAGTCCGACTAGGTAAGTTCAACTTCGACCGAGAGGTCAATCGACGGATTCAACTGGGTTGAGCAGCGTTCGGGAAATTACGACACATCTTCTCGTCAGGTATACCTCAAAACCTGAAAACGAAATTGTACAACCAGTGCGTGTTGCCAGTGATGACTTATAGATCTGAGACGTGGTAATTCACTGCTGGCCATATAGGGATGCTCAAGGTCGCTCTGCGAGCTATGTAGAGGGCTATGCTTGGGGTTTGTTTGCGTGACAAACTTAGGAATGAGGATATCCGCAGGAGAACCAGAGTGACCGACATAGCCCAACGGATTAGTAAGCTGAAGTGGCAATGGGCCGCCCATATAGCTCGAAGAACCGACAAACGATGGGAAAATAAAAGGTTCTCGAGTGGCAGCCTCGTACCGGTAGGTGAAGTGTAGGGCAACCCCCCACTAGATGGAGTGGGGGGTCGCCCACGACCTGGTAAGAAATGCAGGCAGTCGATGTATGCAGTTGGCTCAGGGCCGTGCTTTGTGGCATAACTTGGGAGAGGCCTATGTTCAGTAGTGGACTTGTGAAAGGCTGTAATGATGATGATGATGATGAAATTCAAAAATATAGACGTATGTCTATATTTTTGTATTTCATCAGCGATCATATATACGAGAGCAGAAAGGATTAAACAACTAAGTGAAATCAAAGCCTTAACGTAAAGAAAAATGAGTAGGAAGTAATTTTTTAGAAAAATGACTATTTAAAGAGGAAGGAAGTGCGCTTTGACTCGTTTTTTAATCATTTCAATAGACTGCGCACTTCTAATGTGCAGCGGTAGGGAGTTCCAGAGCCTAACAGCTTCAATAGAAAAGGATTTAGAATAGAAGTAAGTGCTATGGGATGGAGTTTTTAGCGTGAAGTTTTATCAGAGCGAAGAGAGCGACAGTGTCACCAAGAAAAACCGCTCTTTGAGTAAGCAGGGTGGGATTGAATAATAGTATAAAGAGAAAGAATGTGAGTATTCCTGCGAAGACGGATCGGAAGCCACTTGAATTTTTCGCGATATTCGGAAACATGGTCATATTTCAGTCCAAAGTCCAAATATGAACCGTATGCAAAGGTTCTGAATGCACTCAAGTTTATTAAGCAACTCCTCATTTATATTGAGATAACACGTGTCAGCATAATCGAGAATCGGTAAAAGGAATGATTGTGCAAGCGCAATTTTGGTAGGTATGGGTAGGAAATTGCTTATCTACGGAGAAATCCGACCGACGCAAACACCCTCCTACTCACCTCGCTTACCTGCGGAGCCTAAGATATTTTTTTTTAATAAGTAACACTTAATAAGTAATTAAGTAGGTATGATCTGTGATGACGCAGTTTTATTACTTGCTAAGTGTAAACGAAGTTCAAAAAATTATAAAAAAAATGTGGTGCACATACATTGCAAAGGAGAAAACAACTGGCATTCGATTAAACTCTTCACTACGGCAAATACCTTAAAGTGACTCATCAAGAAACATAATGTATACAACTTAAAATGTATGAGCCGCGTATGTAGACTGTCTAACCATCAATCAATTTTGTTCTGTAGGTGTTCTAATCGACCTATAATACCAGAAATAGCATCTGTTACAAAAATAATTGAAAGAAATTATTTAATCATTAAAAATAAATTATGAGTGTGCTATAGACCAACTTCTTTTGTAGAAAAAATCAGATCGCGGCCACGAGTCAAGAGGGAGATATAAAACATGCTCGAGATCGAATAGTGATATCAAATAATTGGAGGAATGATAGATTGTTACTTTTAGAAATAATGAAATTTTAAAGTAGGTCGAGTAATTTCAATTTATATAATATCTTAATGGCGTTTGTTTTACTTTAAATATATTTAAATATAAAGTATTTTGTTTTTTTTTTATATTTGTGTATAATTTATTATATTGTGTTGTATTGTATAGGATTCCTTGCTGGGTTCGTCTTAGTAGATATTAGCATCTTAACTAATTATTCCACTAATCACTCAAATATTATAATAAATGTTATTTTTTATAACAACAATAAACGAACGTTCAGCTGTAAGTTCGTTTGTTGTTGCTACTGCAGCCCAAGGATACCAACCAACATCAATCATAGGAACCTACAAGATTTTTATAACTTCTGAGGCTAAAATGGAATACCATTCAATCAGTAATTACACTGGCTCTCTCTATACCCTTCAGATCATAGCAGTGCATCGATCCAGTTTGGTGGCAGAAATTGGTAAGGGGTTGTACCTACCCAGACGGACTCCTAGGTAGAGGATTCCTACCACGTGGTATCTTTATATGTTAATATTTAATTTTCCTTTAATCTTTTACCTCATATAGGTATATTCAAGGTTCTTTCAGACCTTTCTCAGCGGTACTTTGGAAATTGTGAATTTGAAGCTATTCGGAAAGTGCTAAAATAAAATAAACACAAAAAAAGAGGCTTTAAAAGCTCATAATTGAAATATTATAACATCCCTTTTATACCAATATCTCATCTCTGTAATTTGTACCTCACACGTGTTTTGGTTAAAACATTATATTGTAGCAGCACTAACTTTTATGTCAGATTTTCGAAGTTGGTACGGATTCACATAATGTGAGAGTCTTTAGATGTAAGTGATTGATATTTATGGCAGTGCATTAGAGGAGGCTTTACTGAATAAAGGACTTGTCGACTTGTTGTAATTTAAAATAAACACACTCAATTCTTTCTTGCATTCATTTATTACAGCCTATGAAAAGTCTACAGCTGGACATATGCATCTCCCATAGATTGCCTCATAAGGGGGATTATTACATAGTTGCCACGCTGGGCATGCGAGTTGGCAACCACAGTTTTTTTTAATTTTCAGTGGTTGTCAGGAATTTGCCCGCCTCTTACTACCCCCACGGGATGATATGGGGTTGTGGATATTCTTACGCCGCATCTACACAGAAAATTAATAAGTTTACCTATATCGTAAGATTCGCAACAAGAAGCGTAATCCCTAACGAGGGTAACAGGCATAAATTATTTTAGTGACTATAATCATATAAAACCCTCTTGATTTTGTATGTCTGTCGCATTCTTGTAACATTCACCCCATAAAATACAGTCCACAATTCGATATTGGTAAAAGTGGCCCAAATCCACCAATCAGTTTATATTGCGAGATGGTTATTATGCATAGAAGGTCATAATAATAGGTCGGGGAAAAAGTTTCTTCGTATTTTTTTGTATAAAATTGAAGAAAAATCTCTTTGGTTGTACTGTTTATATCTGGCTGGTTTTAATATCAATACGTATAGGATATTAAGAGATAGAAAAATAAAATAAAAACACTTTCACGCCATTTTTCAATTATTTAAAATGAGTGAATCTAACGAAGAAATTTGATACATTCTGAAGTTTTTTCTGAAGGGGAAAATGCAAATGAAGCCGCAAAAAAAATTTGTGATGTTTATAGACCTAATGCGGTGTCGGTAAGAGTAGCACAAAGTTGGTTCAAGCGTTTTCAGTCCGGGAATTTTGATGTCAAAGATGCAGCTCGCTCTGGTCGCCCTCATATATATAAAGTCGATGCCATTTTTGAAAAGTGTAGCAAGATCGGCATATTAGTAGTTACGACATAGCCGAGGAATTGAGGAATGACCACGAAACAGTTTTGACCCATTTGAAAAAGTCTGGTTATACAAAAAGGCTCGATATTTGAGTACCACACGCGCTCACTGAAAGAAACCTAATGAATCGTGTACTCATTTGCGGTTCTCTATTAAACGTAAAGAAGCCGAACTATTTTTGAAAATATTTATTACTGGTGATGAAAATGGATCCCAGACAGAACGAAAAGAAAGAAAGACCATGACCATGATCTTTTGCACGATCTTTTTATGGTAGGTCTGTGAGCTTGACTCAGCCACACACTACCCGCACCACAGAACCGGATTAACACGCAATAAGGAGATGTTGTGTGTATGCTGAGATTGGAAGGGCATCGTTTATTATGAGCTTTTACCGCCGGTCAAAACCATCGATTCGGATCTTTACTGCCAAAAACTAATGAGACTCAAGCAAGAAATTGAGAACAAACGGCCGGAATTAATCAACAGAAAAGGTCTTTGATCATGATAACGCCAGACCTCACACATGTTTGACCACTCAGCAAAAATTGAGAGAGCTTGATTGGGAAGTGTTAATGCATCTACCATATAGTCCTGACCTTGCTACCTCAGATTTTCACCTGCTTTGGTCTCTTCAGAATTATTTGGGTAGTGTTAGGTTAAAATAAAGAGAGGACTGTCAAAACTACTTGTCGCATTTTTTTGATCAAAAATCACAATATTTCTACAGCAAAGGGATTAAGTCACTATCTACTAGAAGGCAACAAGTTATCGAACAAAATGGCACATATATATAATAGTTAAATGTAATTAAACTTTGAAATAAAATGTCTTGAACTTGTATATAAAATACGAAGAAACTTTTTCCCCGACATTATATATTCATGGCAATGTCCTAAGTCGAATCTGAGGATACCTCTTGCTACTATTTATTGCATTATATGGTCAATTAATACTTGAGATCCATATTAGCTCGGGCGATAAGCACACGCGTTAAATTTTGATAGTATGCGGGTAACCCGAGTTTGAACCCCGCCTGTACCGATGAATTTTTAATTGGAATTTTTAGTGCCAATTTATCATGTGTCCGGCGATGAAGCAAAATATCGTGAGGCAACTGTATGTTTTAGAAATTAATAAAATATTTCAAGGACATGTGAAGTCCGCTAACGCATATTGGGGCAGTGAGGCGGAATTTTCCATACAACAAAAACCTCTCAGTCATGAAAGGAAGCCTATTGAGCACAAGTTAGCCAGGAGACGTATAACATGTATGTAGGTGATTTGTCATCATTATCATCGCTGCACACCACTGAACATCCACTGCTGATAATAGGTTTCCCCCAAGGAATGCTACAAAGCACGGTACTGAGCCACCAGCGTCTATCGACATTTCACTACAACGTCGCCTCCTTTTTTATTTACATTTATTTATTGTTGGTACATCAAAAATAAAAAATTCAATAAACGTCAAATATAAATTGCATATTTAAAAAGTTTATAAAATATTTTCATTTTCGTGTAGTCCTTTTAACATGAATACTTAAAAAATTGGGTAATTATATAAGCTTAATATTTTTTTAAGTCTCACCTTTGATAACAGTAATGGGGAATTCATATTTCGTACCTGGTGGTACTCGTATAATATAAAATTAAGAAAATTAAACTCTTTGTATGTTTATATTTTTTTACAGAATAATGTTGACAAGTGAGCACACAATCTGTTTGATGGGAAGTTGATACCGTGGTCTATAGACATCTAGATCTACCCTCGATTATGAATCAAAATGCAGATGCGTTGTCAGCCCTGAGAATTAAGATGGAATGACTCATTTCCAGTAAAAAGGGTCTGCATGAATATGACCTATAACTCTCATTAGGATTATTACAGCTTATGGTAATTTTGTTACAACAACTTATAAGCGTGCCGCATGTGACTCTTCTCTGATGCGAGGGCTTTTTTTATAAAAGAGTAACAAAGGAGGAAAAGAGGTGTTAGCAGAATTTAATAATGTAATTTTGTCATGGATGTCGTAAAACAGGCGACAGAACATTATCGTGATAACAACACAAAATAATATAAAACATCGGTAGCCAACCCGCCTGCTCAGCGTGGCGACACTGGAAAATATCCCCTCCACGGGCCAAAATTTAATGAATTTCTCCCCCACTCGCACCTCTGAATGACTATATTTTTCATTTGCGTTTTAAGTAAGGTAAGTCCGTGAAGTCAATGTTGGACTTTATTAGGCTCTATTTAAAAACAGCGCTGCTTTTATTTTGTAGAGGGGCAGTTTGTTAAACCATTAACATTAAAACCCATAGATATATCCCATAGATTGCCTTATAGGGGAGATAATTGCCACGGTTGCCATAATTTAGAGGGTTGGTTGGCAACATATTTTTTTTTATTCAGCTGTTATCAGACAAATGTTGCTGCCAATCTCCTAGTCTAGTTTCCCTCTGTTGCCTCTTGCAACAGTCATGGGATGAAATGGCTAATGGATATTCTTACACCACCACTACACGAGTTAAAGCTGCAGTTAGTTCAAATGGGGACCTAATTTGACTTCACACAAATTATTGAAATTTATTTTTTAAATAATATAATTTGCATTATATTATTTTATTTTATTTTTGTGATATCAAATAATGTTCTTTCTTGTATGAATTAAATAGTTAAATTGATCCACTTTTATATTTAGTTGGGTTATGATTTACTTCATTGATAACTTTTTCTGACGATTTGAAAATCAGTCTCAATCAAACTTTTGAATAAAATAAAATATTATTAATATAATTATTATGAGTGTGAAGTTTAGAGGTGAAATGCAACGTATTCAGTGCAATTAACAATGCCAGCGAAATTTATGTATCAAAATAGTGATAATAGTTTCACTAATGGGTTACCATCGCCGCACGTGGGGTTAATGTGTACCGGCTGGCTTCAATTTTGTTTGCTACTAATTATTGTGGTTTTCTGGGAATATATCTAAATTCTAAGTATTACATTTAAATTAATTAATTCAACAGCAAATCTGTGATAACAATTAAAATGATTCAGAAATGTATATACTTAACATCATCGTCATCATCATCATCATCATCACCACCACCACCACCACAACCATCACCATCGTCATCAGCATCTTTACATATCATCACGAACCTACAGCTGAACAATAGCCTCCCCTATAAATTGCTAACAAAACATGGTCTTGAGACACGTACATCCAACGACATACTAAATAGTGATAGGGTCACTCCACACTACGCTTGAAATCATTCTTCTGATATTCGAATCCTCATCCCCACCATAACCAGCAGACTTTAGACACGAAGATTTCTTATATCCTATACAGTATAAGTGAACAATTCTCGTAGGTATACATAATATTTATACAACGTGTTACAAAATACCCCGTAAAAAATATAATTAATTATCAAAGTCAAAAATTTTGTCTACCCTAGTAAGCTGTCATGTCAGGGAAGCAGATTATTTAACAGAAAGTCCTACGTACCTATTTTACCTAATAATTGTCTACTTTAATAGTTTTTGCTATCTCAATACAAGGATGTCATTATACTCAAGTATGATAATAATGCTAATGATAAGCTTCAAAAAATGTCAAGTTGGAAAAAAAATATGTTGTCAATTTCAAATCTTTTAATCGATATCCTACAACCGTTTCGAAGTTTTTTTCCAACAATTTTTGCAAAATAACGATGCTTTCTAACTTGGAATATTACGATATGATGTTATGCGTAGGCCATGAAGATAGCACTTTAAATCGTGCTCGCGAACTGTATCGGCAACGATTTATCAATAATAGACCCCCCACTGAACAGCGACGGCTGTCTTCGTACCAGTGTTTTCTGAACATGTCAAGACGACTACATTCCACCGGCTCTTTTCATCGGTCTACTGGAAGTGGACGTCCAAGCACAGTCAACGCCAGGCAGACTGAATTAGTGTTAGAGCATTTTGAAGAAGTGCCGACCACAAGTACGAGGCGAGCCGGAACAAGATTCGGTATACACCATGTTGCAGTTTGGCGAATTCTTCGTGACGACAATCGTCACCCTTATCACTATCGCCGTACACAGGAGCTGATACCCTCCGATTTTGCACCCAGGAGGAACTTCTGCGAGTGGTACCTCAGGCAGTTAGAGGAAAACCCTAATTACGTAAACTATGTTCTTTGGACGGACGAGGCAACATTCACGAGGTCAGGACTTTCAAATATGCATAACGATCACGTTTGGGCTCGCGTGAATCCACATGCTTCACGGCAGGGCAGATTCCAACACCAGTGGTGGCTGAATGTGTGGGCTGGCCTTTATGACGGGCATGTCATCGGTCCCGTCATTATGCCATCACGTCTGAACGGTAGCAACTATCTAACGTTTTTACAAACGGAATTCGTAGAGGCGATTGACGACTTTCCTGTGGCTGACTTTCATGTGGATGACTAAGAAACATGGTGTTTCAGCATGATGGAGCTCCGGCACATTTTGCTCACAACGTACGAGAACATCTTAACGTTCGCTTTCCGCGAGGATGGATCGGCCGCGGGGGACCGGAGCTATGGCCTACTCGTTCTCCGGACCTCACACCCTTGGACTTATTTTTGTGAGGTTATGTGAAGGACAGACTGTATTTCTCCGATTGCCCAACGGTTGCCGAGATGGAACAGCGTGTTAGATCGATTTTCGCATCAATAACACCGACGATGGTGCGAAATGCCACATAAGCCATATCCCGACGAGCGAGGTTGTGTATTGAGCAAGGCGGAGCACACTTTGAGCCGTTTCTGTAAATTTGACGTTTATTATGAAAAACTAAGTGTTCATTTAGGTTGTTTGGTTAGGTTAGGTCTTTTAAAATTTTTGTCGTGCCGCGAATAAGGTAGAAATGTAGGTACATACTGCGTAGTTTACTCTTTAATTTTACTGAAGTAGGGTTTGCACATCAGTGAAAATAATAATTTTTTTTTTTGGGGTATGTTATACAGCGTTACTACGGTTCTTAAATATTGTGAATGTACCCGTTATAAGGCCCCATTTAACCTCCTTTCGGCTTTACGGGTAGTTTTGTAACATCCGGTATACTTAATTAGTTTCTCGGAAACGAACCTAACGATTTCGATGAAATTTTATATTTAGAATGAATGAATGAATGCTTTACTTTTAAATTTTATTTAGTTATGTGTCTTCCAATTGAATATTATATTTATTCTAACGCCAAGCAAATCTTGGTCGACCAGATACTTTTTTAAACTTTCAATATTTAAAAAAATGTTATCTTCACACTAGGATTTTCTCCTGTATCGAGAAGGCAGTTTACATACATAAATTGAATAAGGACAAAAATCCAGGCAAAGAATATTTATTTGTAGGCGATACAAATACTTGTTCTGTGTGGGATTCGAACCTGCGGCCCTCAGAGCTGCAACTCAATGCTAAGGCCAATGTACTAACTTTGATAGGTACTGTAATATCTTTTTGTGTCAATTTATTAAAAATTGTACTGCTGAATGTAAGTACTTAAGGTGAACTATGACATCTGTGCTCCTTCTTCTCCCATCCCCTTCGCTAAATATACAATTGGAAATGCGGAGACTTTAATATCAATCTCCTGGAAGCTTCTTCCATCAGTATTAAATTTTGCTAATTCTTCAAATCATACAATATTGATAATTTATTTTTTGAAGCTACACGTATTGCAGGGTGTATTGCAACTTGTATTAATAATATTTTTACAGATGTTGTACCAATTAAGAAATTCATAATTCAAAAACTAAGTTCAGATCACTGTGGACAACTGGTTCCATTACCATATACGAGGGCACTGAAAGTTCTTAGAAAATCAAAAACTGAACAAACTAGCAAGTTATTAGTTTTATTATATATTTTCAAAATGGTGTCCATTTACATCAATACATTGCTGCATCCGATGGAACCACTGAGAAAAGCACTTTGCCCACTCGTCCTTAGGGGTCTCTTCGACGGCATTTTGAAATGCAGCTACTGCTTCTTCGGCGTCCATAAAATGTTTTCTTCGAAGTTTTTCTTTTATTTTCGGAAATAAATAAAAATCGCAAGGTGCGAGGTCGGGGCTATAGGGCGGGTGACCCAGTAATTTCACGTCTGACGTCGCCAAGTAGTCGATTGTTTGCTTGGCGGTGTGCGACGAGGCGTTGTCGTGGTGAAGGAGAATCCTACTGCGAGGTCGTTTCTCCCGAACTTTTTCCAAGACAAGTGGCAAGCAATTGTTAGTGTACCACTCTGCAGTAACTGTTTTTCGATCTTCTAAAACAATTGTTGCGTAATGACCTGTCCTTCTGACCTGTCCTTCTGACCTGTCCTTCCGAAGAACGAGGCCACCATCTTTTTTCCCACGCTTCGACCTTTCTTCACTTTAGTTGGCAATTTCTCTGAAAGAAACACCCAGATAGCAGACTGTCTCTTAGTTTCAGGATCATAACAATAAATCCAGCTTTCGTCACCCGTAAGTATGTGGAACACAGCATTTGAGTCACCTCCGTTAAATCTTTGAACCATTTCACGACACCAATCAATACGACGGAGTTTTTGGGCCTCCGTCAAATTATGAGGTATCCACCGGGCACAAAGCTTCCTGACCGCTAAATGTTCATGGAGGATTTTGTGCACTTGACTCATACCAATGCCTAAGCTTGTCAGAATCTGCTGATAAGTCACTTTTGTAATTCTCTATCATACTCCGCACAACACTGATGTTGTCTTCAGTCGTCGCCGTAGAAGGCCGTCCCTCACGCAGATCATCGGTGAGATTAGTGCGACCACGTTAAAACTAATTAAACCAGTTGTAAACAGTGGCTCGAGATGGGGCTTCATCGTGAAAGGCTAATCGAAGTCTATCATAAGACTTAAGTGACATCAAAAGTCATAAAAAATCATTGTACAAACATTTTCTCGCATTAAATTCATGCTGACGTGACACAGACAATTTTCAATTTGCCGCCAAATCGTAAACAAATGACAAATTAATAAAATACGTACACAATAATATTGGCAAAGAGTTCCATTATCAAAATTTGAACTTATTTTTTTATAATATCGTTTACAAGTGGCCAGTTCTAAAAATCTCAGTTATTCAGTCTAAAAGTCTCAGTTGTTCTTTCAGTGTCGCCCTCGTATGCACAAAAAATAGGAAATTGAGAAAATTGTGTTTGTTCCAATTAATGCAAAACGCCTGGAGAGATTTAGAAGTAATATGGCAAAAAAAACCTTCCATCTCTCTCTTACAAGTACAATTCAGGCAATTTATATGGAGTATTATATACCCTTGTAAGCAATGAATGTAATAAAACATTTACTTCTAGAACATTCTCCAGTAACAGTCGCAAGGCATTTAATGACTATGCGACAGTAGGAATTCATAAGAGTAGACGAAAATTATATGAACTTTACCATAAAAGATCATATAATATTTCCAATACTTTTAGAGAATATGTCAAAAATTGTTCTAAAATGTTTAAAAGAGTGTTCTCCACAGCCAAATCTTTACATATTAGCAACTAAATTAAGACTGATAATAATAAAATTAAAATGACGTAGAGTATAATTAATAGCGAAACCGGTAAAGACAAACCTCGTAACACAAACTATGAATTGAAAATTAATTCTTAATTAACTATATCAAATCAAAAAGTCGCAGCTGTGTTTGAGAAATATTTCACTGATATTCCTATTTTGACAACAGAGTCATTGAATACTTCTCCAACTGTCGCCGAGTCATTACTCAAACATAATGTTAATACATGTTTAAAAGAATTTAGATTTGAAAAAGTATTCCCACAAGATAAAGTAAAATATTTCAAAACCCAAGATGTAACGCAAACCGCAGACTTATGGGGGACTTCCGTTGCAGTCCTTGTGTCTATAATAGATTTAATTGCACCTTATCTTGCTATTATTTGTAATACTAGTATCGAATCTAGTGTGTTTCCTGATTTAATGAAACATAGTAAAGTAATAACTTTATTTAAATCTGGTAGTACATTGGACCCCGCTCATTTTAGACCAATTATTAGTTTTTTTTAATAAAAGTAAATTACTCCATATAAAACAATTTGGTTTCACAAGGGGTTGCTCGATGACTGACGCAGGTGTTGAGCTTATGAAATATATTTTCAATGTCTGGGAGAATTAACAAGATGCCTTAGGTGTTTTTTTATCTTTCCAAGGCTTTCAATTATTTTCATCGTTAGATATTAATCAGGAAACTACAACATTACGGTTTCAAAATATTGAGCTTAGACTTGTTACTTCATATTTTAAATAAAAGAGCTCAAAAAGTCGTTATCAATGGTAAAGGTTCCTCCGGATCGGTTGTATCAATGGAAGTTCCTCAGGGCTCGATTCTTGGCCCATTCCTGTTCTTAATCTATATTAATGACTTACCTTATCTTGTAGGGGACAATCACGATATAGTATGTATTTATGTAAATAACGCTCTATCGAAACTAGTACATTGGTTTAACGCCAACAATTTGCTCTTAAACGGTAATAAGACAAAATGTATTAAATTTACAATATCCAATGTTAAACATTCAAATACCAATGTGCTCTTAAATGGGAGGAGTTGAGTCTTGTGGATACTACACGTTTTATTGGTATTACTATTAACCCGAAACTTCAATGGGGTCCCCAATATATAAATTATCATGCAGACTTTCTGCAGCATATGCTGTAAGAAAGATTAGAAGTCTCACCAATGTTGAGATAGCTAAATTAGTTTATTTTAGTTACTTTCATAGCGTGATGTCTTATGGAATTTTGATATGGGGTAATGCGACTGACATTGAAGCCATATTTGTTTTGTAAGAAGAGAGCCGTACGGGCGATTTTTAACTTAAATTGTAAAGAGTCATGTATATACATAAGAACATAAATAGCTTTGATAAGAATAAAGATGTTCATACTTTAAGCACTAGGAACAAACATAAGCTTGTAATACCAGTTAGTAGACTCCACAAAATTAGTAATTCATTTATGGGGCAACGGATACGCTTTTACAACAAAATCTCAGAAAATGTACAAAATTTGTCAATAAACGAGTTTAAATGTTTTATTAAAGAAAAATTTTACAAAAAGGGTTATTATGTTTGGTTCTATTTAAATTCATTTAAAAATTGTACAAACAAAATTATTTTAAAGTGAAATGTGTTTAAAAAATGTGCCGCTGGGTTTCTTCCCAGGACAGAGGCATTTTCCGAACCAGTGTAAGTGTAAATAAAAAAATTACTTTCAATAAATTTTATGTAATAATCTATATTGAATAAAAAATATTCTATTCTATTCTATTCTAATTAAGAAACTGAGAACATTCAAAACGACGGAAATTTAAAATAAGTGCCAACGATACAATCTGTAAAATTACTTAAATTTTCGTTTTCTTGATAATGACTTAAGGAATTATCTAGTTATCCGAGAAGAGACTTACACTTTCGCTTAGGTCAACATTTTTTTATAAAAGAAATCATCATCGTTATCATTATTACAGTCCATCACAAGGAAACAGCTAAACAAAGCCTTTCCCAACAAATGCCAAATACACGGGCATGAGCCATTTGCATCTATCGATTTCCTGCATGTCTTACCTGGACATCATTGCATCTAGAGGCCATGCTACACTTCCCTTGCCAGTACGAGGCTGCCTGAGCCCAGTTCAACAGATAGTAAGTAGATGTGTCCAGACCCATAGACATCCACATCTATCCTGAACAAAGAATTAAAATGCAGATGCGTTTTCACCCCGGAGGACTAAGATGGTATGCCTCGTTTCCAGTAAAAGGGGTTCCTCCAGTTCTCTACACTCACCATAAGAAATACAGCAGCTTTATTTTACGCTGGGATTCTGAGCGTGGTCCTTCCCCGACAAGTCGACTCATTCGTGCTACAACTATAACATACCTGCAGCATGAGTCTATTATCTACAATAAAGATATATGTATATAGGCTTGTATAAGTTGGTATACTAAGACTATGTGAAGAAATTTTGCTTCGTCCAAGAAGCGAGCAGTGAAGAAGTACGTACGCAATTCATGACATTATACGCTCTAAGTATTCTCCGTTATACGCTTAAACACAACGCATTTGATGTGCGATACTGGGGCGTGAAATAGTTTTAAGGATTGAAAATACCATTACAATAAATTATATATGTAGTAAGTATCTAAAGTTCTCATTGCTCAAGAACATTTAGTTTAGTTTATATCAACAAATCAGTAGGTAGTGTATTCGTAAAGTAGCAATGGACCGGCCATATTTTTTATTTTATTTGGAACACCAACAGCCTTCAACCTTTAACATTTCACTTATTACAAAATTTTACATCTACATAGCTATTAAAAGGTATTCGCATATGAAAATTAAAATGTATGTAGAACAAAAACTATAAATACAATTTTCAAATAATTTCCTTATTCGCTAATACATATCATAATAATTATTATTAATAATTATAATAATTATTAAATAACTACCATGAGGATGCTGCAGCTCATCTCCGTTCCACTCCTAACGTAACCCACTGGATAATATGGGGTAGTTAGTTCTATCTGTAACATATATTTAGTTCTATCTATCAAAGTATGACAATAAATAATTGTATTCATTTCTTTATTTAAAACCATAAATGCCATCCCATCGGACTATGAGAGTAAGGGAATAGGAAGTGCACCATGCCTGCGCACACACTCGTGCAATTTAATCCTGTCCTGTGTTAAGACTGGTCGACGGATTTGAAATTCGGTCTGTAGGACAGCAAAACCTTAAATTAAGGGCGAATACGAGTAAAGCGGATTTGGTGCCATGTGACATTTTCTGTTATATTGTGACTGCAGGACGAATGGGTCCGCTTGACCAGACTATGCTCCTACTGAAAACAAGTGCAAAACAGCAACCTATTACTGCTGTAATTCGTATGGTGAGTGTAGAGAACCGGATAATCTTTTTACTGTTAAAAAAGCATTCTATTTTAGATTTTAGAAGTGACAACGCAATCCCCATTCACAATCACAGTATCCACTTACCATCAGGAGGATTGTATGCTCGGTTGTCAGCCTAATTCTATAAAAAAGTAAGGCTAAGGACTTAGCATTTCTAAACTTTAAATTTATAGTACTTGAACAAAATTAACAATTGCAATACGATTACTGTCTTCAACGAGAATTTATGTAATTGCTCTAAGAAGTTCCTGCAGTTCTAGGCAATTTATCGGACTCCAATTGTACGTAGTCTTCACGTAAGAAAAGCGCACAAAATGTTAAAATCCCTTTTTGAATTATACCTATATAAAAGTCCCATTGCTGGGTACACCCATTATTTATTTTGTATTTACTCATTAGTCACGTTTTCTTAGACATTTAAAAATAAATAATAAACTAACAGAAGATTTACAGGTTTTTTTCATTTCTTCTATAATTTTTTGGAGGATTTCCCTCCAAGAAACCGTCAATGCAGTGTACTTACGCAATTTTACTACTATTGATCGTTTGTAAACTTTACTTACTCTCGAAATTTCTATCACATGCATTTTTCATCGTGATACTCTAATGATGTGGTAAAACTAAAGAAAGAAATAACTTTATTTATTCCTACAAAACAATACGCAGGCTATTATTTCTATACATATTTTTATTATTGTCAGAAAAATTTTTTTTTTTTTTATAGAATAAGGGTGACAAACGAGCACTCGGTCCACCTGATGGTAAGTGGTTGCTGTGGCACATAGACATCTACATCTATCTTCGTTTGCGAATTTAAATGCAGATGCGTTGTCAGCCGTGAGGACTAAGATAGAATGCCTCTTTTCCAGTAAAAAGGGTCTCCGGTTCTCTACACTCACCATACGAAACACAGCAGCATTAAGCTGCTATTTTACGCTGGTATTCTGTAAGAGCGTGGTCCTTCCCCGGTCGAGCCGACCCATTCGTGCTACAACTATACTATTAATATAGCTGCAGCATGCTCTACCACGTAAAGATATATAAATTATTATATGATAATAAAAATTAGTAGAGAAATAATTATTGTACTGCAGAAAGAAAAAGCCATCGACTCAGCATTATGCTGCATTATAAACAACAAAATCAATTGCAACTAACATTTCAAAATGTCAATATCGAGGATATATCTTTTATTAAATACATTAAGTGACATGAAAGCTAGACCATCTGGTATCGGTGAAAGAATATCCTCTACCCAATATTGACTACCGTGGGTGTCGTAAAACATAGGGAACAAACCAATAGATAGACAGCAGTGTCTTTTAACAACGACTAAAAATTAAAATACAAACTGCGTTTGTCAACCTGTCTGTCAAGCGTGGCTAGTATAAAGCAATCTATTGGGAGGCTTCTGTTCAGCAGTGGACTTTTGATAGGCTGTTACGACAAAAGAGTTATTGGCCAGTTTACGAAGTACCTGGGCGACGAAGCTTGCTGGCAATTAGAAAAATTTTAAAGGAATGAACTATCTGAAAAACCTTGGAGAGTCAAACATTGTCTAAATAAAAAATTCAACCGTTTTTTTTTTTTTTAGGAAAGGGTGACAAACGAGCACAGTCCACCTGATGGTAAGTGGTTGCTGTGGCACATAGACATCTACATCTATCTTCGTTTGCGAATTTAAATGCAGATGCGTTGTCAGCCGTGAGGACTAAGATAGAATGCCTCTTTTCCAGTAAAAAGGGTCTCCGGTTCCCTACACTCGCCATACGAAACACAGCAGCATAAGCTACTATTTTACGCTGGTATGCTGTAAGAGCGTGGCCCTTCCCCGGTCGAGCCGACCCATTCGTGCTACAACTATACTATTAATATAGCTGCAGCATGCTCTACCACGTAAAGATATATAAATTATTATATGATAATAAAAATATGTACAGAAATAATTATTCTACTGCAGAAACAAAAAGCCATCGACTCAGCATTATGCTGCACTATAAACAGCAAAATCAATTACAACTAACATTTCAAAATTTGTCAGTATCGAGGATATATATTTTATTAAATACATTAAAGTGACATGAAAGCTAGACCATCTGGTATCGGTGTAAGAATATACTCTACCCAATATTGACTACCCGTGGGTGTCGTAAAACATAGGGAACAAACCAATAGATAGACAGCAGTGTCTTTTTAACAACGACTAAAAAAATTAAAGTACAAACTGCGTTTGTCAACCTGTCTGTCAAGCGTGGTTAGTATAAAGCAATCTATTGGGAGGCTTCTGTTCAGCAGTGGACTTTTGATAGGCTGTTACGACAAAAGAGTTATTGGCCAGTTTTCGAAGTACCTGGGCGACGAAGCTTTGCTGGCAATTAGAAAATTTTTTAAAGGGAATGAACTATCTGAAAAACCTTGGAGAGTCAAACATTGTCTAAATAAAAAAATTCAACCGTTTTTTTTTTTTTTATAGGAAAGGGTGACAAACGAGCACACAGTCCACCTGGATGATGGTAAGTGGTTGCTGTGACCCATAGACATCTACATCTATCTTCAATAAAGAATCAAAATGCATATGCGTTGTCACCCGTGAGGACTAAGATAGAATGCCTCTTTTCCAGTAAAAGGGTCTCCGGTTCTCACACTCACCATACGAAACACAGCAGTGTTAAGCTGCTATTTTACGCTGGTATTCTGTGAGAGCGTGGTCCATCCCCGGTCGAGCCGACCCATTCGTACTACAACTATACTACTAATATAGCTGCAGCATGGCTCTACCACGTAAAGAAACTAATTACATATTATATACATAATATTATATACAAGAATTCCTCACAGTATTGGATCAGTGCTTTAGTAGAGTACATTAGTACCACTCCAGAACGAGTGCTTCTAATGTACGATTGTACGCACAATTCCCGCTTTTCTACTAAAATCAAAAAGAATTGCTTTTTATACTCGTATTTGTTACAAGCACTCGCATTTGCGTGCAACTAATGTACTTTAAGATAATGTAAACCGGCCATAAGAGTTCACCCGATAGTAAGTGGCTAGGCACTTACCTTAAAATTCTGTAACCGACTTCAAAAATGTTTATAATAAGGTTTTATATTCTGCGCATATTTTTTTGATGCTCGTTGTACACCGATTTTTCTGAAACGGTTGAACTGACTGAAGAGTCTTTTTCTTAGGCTATACTACAATGGCAGTTGTATTTAAGTTTGAAAAAAGTGTCACCCCTAAGGGTAGAATAATAGGGGATGAAGTTTTTATTGTAAATGTTTAAAGACATTCTAGTTGTTGCCTTGAACTTGTGATAATTGCTTATCCCCAATAAAACTTTTAATAAAAAGTAACACACAAATAGTGTCCAACAGAAGGTAGAAGCCGATTAATCGGCTATCGCCACAACCTTCAGCCAAAGCTGAAGGCTTAAAAACCCTAAGAAATTTAGTACAAGATGGGCTAACATTAACAATATAAATTATTTTAAAACTTTTAAAGTAAAGGTTTATATTGACTGTATAATATAAAACATTTAATTTTAATCATGTCTAGAAGTAGATCTAGAGATGATAAAAATTGCGTCGCCCGTCCATCGCGCTCTCTCTCATTCGTAACCTTCGGCTTCAGCTAAAACTTCAGCTCATTTTGGCCGAAGCCGAAGGTTTCGCCGAATGATGTGTTTTTGGTCGAATGTGACCGAAGCCGAAAGCCAAACCCGAAGCTTCGGTGGTACACTACAATCGATAAAAACTAAGACTAATAAAATAATTTCCACTTAATAGCATCTGAAGTAGGTGCCAAGACATAGTGTCAAAGTATTAAAGCCCCAACTTCTTTTTAGTTTTTGAAATCGGTTTTACTTTCTGTTAAAAGTTAAATTAGTTTTTCTTTAATGATAGCCTGTTGCGTCTATTACTATACAAAAAAAAAATTCCATACACAAGAGCGACCGACAATGAAATGCAGATATTTTGGCTTATTGTATTGTGAAATTTGTCTCTTGCTCGAAACTTAAATGCTTGCACAGCGCTATAATTAATTGTATTCTCTTATAACTGCACATCCTATTGTATTAAAATATATTAAATGGAATCACCAAGTTCCAAGTTTATATTTTGAAAATGGAAAATGTGTTTATTTTATATTACTACATACATATCGCGTCCCCCACTGTATGAAGTGACGACCTGGTAAGACATGCAGGAAAGGTATCATAAAATATCTTGAAATGGTAAAAGTAGTGTTTACGCTTATATCAAATGTGTAGTGTATTGAGTAACAAGATGGCGACACCCATATTTTAAAAGGCGATATCATATATAGAAGTCTGCGACCATTTCTGAAATATTTTGGCTTATACCTAGTGGGTGTGTATTAGCTTCATATTAGTTTCATACCTTTCCCTATCAACCGTGGTTACCTACTAATACAGTGTGCAAATATACGCATATCAAAAAAGGTTTGTGATCACTAGCAAAAGCTGATATAATATATTTTTTTTTATTTTAGCGCTTTCTAACTCTGAGTATTCACACAGATACAACCTAGTAGCTAGGATTATACACTAGGACTCACTCTGAAATATGGTCTCGTGGACCGGAAATTACCTTATTAAAAGTTCTTGCCGGAAGCCGTGCTCGAAAATGACCGGGCCATCATCACAGATAGGATTATTCTTGCGAATAAGCCTGATATTGTCCTGATGGACGGGCACAGTCAAGGATATTTTTGGTCGTCATTACCATTTCCTATGACGAGAACCTCGTGAAAGGAAACAGATAAACGAAAAAAATATCTGGACCTGACTCACCTGGACCTCGCTCGCCAAGACCTCCGTGCTCGTAGTCCAGCCTGGTGTTAGCAATTCCGAATGATCTAAGTGCTAACTTCAAGTCCAGAGCTGGCCCGCACTTCTGATTTTATTGTATAGGCATTGATCATTGGGTCACGGGCTGCCAGCAATCTGATACAGCGCTTCTGAGTAGCAGTCAGAAAAGTTGGGCGGCCACTGCGACACTGTTGGTCAGTTAAATTATCCATGTCGTGGTACCAACGTGGCCACGACACAGGATTGGGATACAGCAACTCTGCGTGCTATTTCTCTCGTGGAATATCCTTCTTCCCTCAAAGTTACAAATCTTGCTCGTGAAACTCCTGATAATCCTCTTGGCATTTTTTAATCACAACTTTCCTCAAAAAAATATTTTAAATCTGTAAAAAAAATTGACTAAGTCAGATTGCTGAATGAGCGTATGCTTGGACTGAATTTCTTTTTATATGGAAAAACAATTGAATTTGTTTTATTGTTTTATATTCTAACTAGCTTTTTACCCGCGGCTTCGCTCGCGTTGGCTTCAATGTAGAAATAGCATTAATACTACTCCAATTAAAGTTAAAATTTCATAAATGTAGTTCTATTCACGATGAACGTGTGAGAGGAACTATATTCATGACCGGGAGTAGAAATATAGAGAAGATGGGCAGCAGCGTCTTTCTGATTACAGCTCAAAATGATAAAAAGATGCAGTTCCGCAACACCGCGCCTGCAAAGCGTAGCAACAACGGCTAATATCATATAATAAAAAAGTAGCAGCCTACATACATCCCACTACTGGGGACAGGCCGCAGCGAGTTTTAGGACAAAGAAGAGTTGATTTAGTTGACTTCAACGCGGGTTGACCGACTTCACATAAGTATACCTAAAAATGATTTCCGAAATATTTTTTTAACTTCTCAAAAATGCAGGTTTTCTCGCGATATTTTCCTTCACCACCGAGAACGTGGTAAATCGAAACTTCTAATTGCAATTAAAATAATTGGTGTCGGTGCGGATCGAATTTGGGTTGCTTACGTACTATGATGCTTACTTTTGGATCGGCACGATTACCGGATAACTTTCAAGATTATATCAATGCAGTTTTACTGATAGTTAAAACAAAAATAAACATGCGTTTACAATTTGCTGTCTTTGATATTTATATTACTTTTTCGCAAGAGCTTGTTCCTTTACTTATGTCAGCTATGAAACCGGGACTGTCACAAAATCTCAATAGGTAGGTATGTCTTAAAATATGAAAGCTATCTTAATATATGATAAACTGTTTTATGTACTTTGTATTAAGTCTCATTAAAAGTAAAAAAGTAAAGAAGCAGCTTACATACGTCTTACTGTGCAAAAGACTGCTAACCCTTGTGCAAAATAGTGGTTTCACATATCCACGATTTTTTAAACTACTTAGACGTCAAGATTTCGCCGCCAATTTATTCTTTACCACTTCACTGAGCACGTGGAAAATAAGCAAATAAAATTTCCTTACCAGTTTCATTAGTCCTTACACGGCTCTCGTATTTGCTAAAATAAAACTCATAAAAACTAAAAAGAAGCTTTTGCACTATTGTGGACCCCATCTACGTTGTAATTAGTCATTAAAACTATTTCGTCATTTAGAGATGAAAATCTTACAGTCCACTTAATTTTCAATTACTTACATCGGACTTGATACAAAAGAAGTTAGTGAAATATTGCTATGCTGATAGACACTCAACATATTCAACTAAAGACATTCTGTCTTAATCACAGTTTTGTGTACACAGTTCTGTTAGTCATTTTGCTAAAAATGACTATAACATATTATACACATTTCATTATATATTTTTTATTTTTATTATATTACATTATAAATATGTACATACAATATTAAGTTTGGATATTTTAAGTCTGACAATTTTTGATGCTGGAAGAATAAGTATTCAATAGGATTATCTTTAATTTCATCAGTTACTTATTATTAGTTTATTTAGCAGTAAGTAGATGGCGTTCTTATGAAATTAAAACTATGAAAACAAATACTGTACCCTCTAGTAATCAGACAATAAGTTGAGGTGCGACTGGGGTGGCCTAATCATTCAACAACGCCGCCAACATTTATATAATACATAAATTAAGAATAAAGTGATATAGATTCTATTCAAAATTCTGCTTCTGTCAAAAATACGCCATCAGCGCTACTAGCGGTGTGTAATGAAATTATTTTACGATATACCAATATGAAGAAATAGCAATGTTGTGTTTAGTTGTTAATATCGCCAAACGATCTCTATTCATTGATTTGGTCAAGCTATATCACGATATAGTCCAAAAACAATGTTAAATTTAATTAAATGCCACCATTTCGTGCTATAATTGACTACTTTGTGATATTATTAATTCTAAGATCTGGACAATACATATATAAAAATCTCTTTATTTAAACTATATGGATAGTAAGAGTTTTGCAATAATTACAGTTTTTATCAGTTTATTTATAGGTAAACAAAACTTTTTTATAGATTAGAAAATAAACTTAGGAACATCTCGCATTTTATGATTTTCGATAGATGTCACTATTATCAACTATTTAAGTAGTAATTAGTTACTACAAACTTTATTAATTCCTACTAAAATGAAATAACGAAAGAACTGAAAAATGAACGTTAGGATTTGAAAATAATTATGAATTAAATTATTTAAACATATAAATGTGAGGGGGAATGAGTCGCTCGCGTCCGTAGGCTTCGACCACCTAACCCTAGGCCCACCCTTCACGTGTCCCCCGGTGGTGCTAAGCGAGCGACAAAGCCTAAAAGATAGACTTGGCTCCTCGCCGTATGGTAGTGGCGTAAAATCTACCACCCCTTAGTTCGCACCATGAGCCAGCAAACAAAAGAAATGGCCCCGAGTTCCCGGCGCCCCTTTAATGGGGCAGGGGTGCGAAGAATCTCCGGGAGAAAAACCGGTGACGAAGTTCGCCACCCGTCACGTTCTGTCTCCCGGAGGGGCGGGCGAAAAGTGGATTGCGGAGGCCCGTCTGGTTACGCTGAATGTATGTGGGAGCAATGAATGATAAGATGGATGAAGTATGCGAAATGGTGAATGATAGAGGAATAGATGTGTTATGTGTAAATGAGACGAAACGAAAGGGAAAGGATGCCACTGCACATGGCATGTATACCGCTTACTGATCTGGTGTAGACGAGACCGAGCGGGCATGCCAGGAAGTCGGTGTCATCTTTTCAGAAAGAATGAGCCAATGTGTGAAAGAGTATGAATGTGTAAGCCCAAGGCTGCTATGGATACGAATGAAAGTGGGCTTAAAGAAGTTGTTTGTGCTAGGGGTGTACGCTCCAAACATGTCTAAGCCCACTTATATCCGAGAGCAGTTTTGGGACATGGTAAGGATGGTGTTGATGAAATGTAATGGAAATGAGAATATTATTATGTTAGGAGATTTTAATGGAAGATTTGGGGTGAAAAGGTCTGGTTATGAAAGGATATTAGGAACGTTTGGCGATGAAAGTATAAATGAGAATGGTGAAGACCTCCTCACCGTATGTGTGGAAAAGAATATTTTTGTGACGAACACTTTCTTTCGCCATAAGAGGATTCACATGTATACATGGGGAAGAGGTGATAGACGCATGATAGATTTCATAATAGTGGATGAAAAATGAGGAGCGCAGTGGTAGATACAAGGGTTTACCAGAATTTTAACGTAGAGACGGATCATTACTGGTCTTATGCCGAATTAATGGTGTATTCAGGCGTTGGCGGCATCGGACATCTGTGTCTACCACTGCGTTACAGCGTATAAGAATAGAGAGGTTACAAGATGAAGGTGTGAAAGAGAAGTATAAATGTAGACTGAGGGAAAATATAAGTGGTTTGAATGAATTATATACGAGTAATTTAGACTTGAAGACTGTATGGAATAATGTTAAGAAAGTTTTGGTGGATGCAGCCACCGAAGTATGTAGTGGACTGATTTTGATTTTTTTTAATAAATAGGTTATACTTCATGGGTGGTCTCATATGCGTTTGAAGAAAAAAAAAACTCACAGAATACCAGCGTAAAATAGCAGCTTAATGCTGTTGTGTTTCGTATGGTGAGTGTAGAGAACCGGAGACCCTTTTTACTGGAAAAGAGGCATTCCATCTTAGTCTCCATGGGTGACAACGCATCTGCATTTTGATTCTTTATTGAGGATAGATGTAGATGTCTATGGGTCACAGCAACCACTAATCATCAGGTGGACTGTGTGCTCGTTTGTCACCCTATCCTATAAAAAAAAATACCTACGCACAAATTTTCATGGAAATCTGTCCAATAGTTTTTGATTGAATCTGGCATATACAGAAAGACAGACATCCGAAAATTCTTAAAACCACTAATTTGGCTTCAGCGCCCTTTATTTAGTCCCGACTTTCTACAGATTTATTATATATGTATAGATTCTATATTTTTAAGTAAAGAATCCAAAAAGAAAAAGAAATTATAATATAGTCTACCGTAACAAAAAAGATTTAGATTTTCAAACTGATCGCGAACTTTTTTTGATATGTATACGTGCAGTATACTCGTACATTGTCCCACGGGCACTACTTTACTTTCATTTCTGAGAGGGTTATGGAGCAATTTACTATGTAATGGCGGTGTAAGAATATCTACAACCCCTTATCATCCCGTGGGTGACAGAGGGAAACAAATCAGGTGGTAGGCAGCAGCGTCTTCCTAATAACGACTAAAAATATGGCAAATATCTCCCTATGAAGCAATCTATGGGGGAGGCTTATGTTCAGCTGTGGAATTTAATATGCTCTTACGGTAAAGGTAACGGTATGGATGCAATTCGTCCACCGCATTGCTCCAATGCGTGTCGGTGCACTTCACATATCCTCAAAATATTTTATTCCTTAGATATGAGGTTTCCTCGCTATATATTTTATTTATCAGCGAGCAGGCTGTAAGATAGCAATTAAAATTGTAAATTAAAATTTCGTTGATGTTGGCAGGAATCGTGCCCCGGTCGCAGTCGCAATGAGTTACTGCGGCTATTTATATACAAACGAAATTGACATGTTTGTCTGTAATATTGTAATACTGGCTTCTATTAAGCTCAGGGGGTTACTTACATGCTATTAAGACATAAATTATTATTTTGAAGTGAAAACTTCTTTAGAATCGTTGTAATTTGAAAACTCAATGAAACGAAAAAGCGACACTAAAAAGAGACAAAATATACATCTATACATAGACTTAGAATATACTGTAAGTCTATGCATCTATATGATTTAGTCTGTAAGAGAATCAGATAGAATACGGTGTAGACCGTTAACTCAAAAAGTTGTGGGTTCGAATCCGCCATTAGACTACTGTCTTTTTGCTACTGTCTGCTTGCTACTGTATTAAAATACTATTGCTAGTATTTTTTTTTATACAGTATTTCCTATTATCTCAGTCTCCTCTTTGTGCGGCGCTTTAAATATGGTTAATATAAATTTTAACTGTTAAAAGAAACGATTTAAAAAATTCATATATAAATACAATTAACCGTATTGAATAAAATTAGCTTAATATACCAATCCATTTAATAACAATGTACGATTTCATAACTTCTGGCTATTTAGCATCTATTTTACAAACCGCCTTGAAAGTCCATCAATTTTGTTCGATAAAATGACTTTACAAAGCAATTTTAATCGAAAATAAATATTCTTTTGATTTATTACCCTAAAAGTTAGTCTAAAAATAAGGACTATATGTAACATTTTTATTTGCTATAAAACTAAAATTTTATCTTATATTTTATGCCGCACTTTAGGTTGTAAATAATCATTTTAAATCAATCATTTGCCGTGAAATATTTTTATTTTGTATTTCATTTCATTTGAAGGTATTTCACTTCTACCGCGTTTGAACTGCACTCATATTTTTTTATTTTGTGTATCTGTTTATCTGTATGTCTGTCTGTCTATCCGGGGTAATCTCCGGAATGGCTGAACCTATTGTAACGAAACTTCACAAACAGATAGAGAGCAATGCCATGAGTGATCTAGGCTATAATATAGGGTTATTTTACAATATACGACCAAATTTGCAGGGGAGGTTCAGAATAGATAATACAAGCGAATGGTGAAAAAGAAACTGAGAAAAAACTCAAACAGGACAAAACCTTTGAATGTATGGAAATGCATTATTTTAACTGATTGTCATTCATAAATATGTAGCACCTACTATTTTATTACGTACGCACACACATTTGTAAGGGAGTGTTGAAGTCGGAAGCAGTCGGAAGCAGTCGGTGGCGTTTTGCGCTCGCGCTCGGTTACAGATTTAGGTATATAATAGTTGTTTTGACTCGGTAAAGACAAACGCGTCTCCCCACCCTTTCTCTTCCGTAAGCCGTTACAACGCTAGGTACGTTCGCCCGGCCGGCCTATAGTCGACAGTGTTGACTTGACCGTGACCTCATTACGTATAAGAGTGTGCTATTTTTAAATTTTCGTAGGTAGTATTTCTTGCCACTTCCCTAACAATGACGCCACGAAAATATTAGAACGGCGAATGCTATGAAATGGTATGGTGTTACATTTTAAGCTATGAAAGTTTATATTGGTGTGCGAAGATTATATGAAATTGAGTCTTAACCGCATTTGCAAAGACAATGAAATAACGGGCCTGTATATAACTGGTAATAAAATTACCAAATCGCCTATCAAGCGTAACAATAATGGATAGTACCCACCCAATCGGAGTACAATTTTGGCAGCAAACCAAAGACTGTTAGACTTTGGATAGTTCACCACTCCGTCACATGGAAGTGCTCAAGGTATTCAGTAATAAACTCGGCTGTCCAAAAAATAATAAAGACAGTCATCGGTTACGTCGTTGAATTGTGAACAATGTTTTTCAATTTTATTTATTATGACGGTCCTAAGCCCGTTTAAAGTATGAAGGGAAAATTGGAATCATAATTCTCATCGCGTAGTATCAACTTTTAGTAGCGAACGTATCATTAAGGAAGTAAATAGAAGGCAAAAGCTTTGTGTATTGAGCTTTGTGTATTGACTTGTACACACTCACACACACATACACACTCAATCACATTCAATTTTGGATATTTTCAAATAAATCTAGAAACCTTATTTACGTGTAGTCTTAAAAACTGCAAAAAGTGTATATCAGTATTTATATTTTGAACTTTATTAATACATTTGGCTAGTCTTTGAAAAATAACCCTGTATATCTAGACATTTAAAAAAAAACATGTGTGCAGTGAAATGAAATATAAAAAAAAATTACAGCAAATGATTTATTTAAATTGATAATTTTTAACCACAAGTGTGGCATAAAATATAAGGTAAAAGTTTAATTTTATATGAAATAAATGTTACAATCCTTATTTTTAAACATGTAGATCCTAAATTTCAGTGTATGAAATCAAAAGAATATTTTCTTTCGACTAAAATTGCTTTATAATAGCGACGTCTACTTCATTCTATACAAAGAGATTGAAATATACAGTAATAACAAAACCCCGTTGTCGTTTCAGGGACGTATGGTGTACACATATGCATAGCAATTGTGATAATAAAACATTTTTTTGGTTGCTATATATGGGATTTTAGAGTTTCTAATCAGATAACTTCTTAAATTTAATATTTTAAAATGTTATTTGCTTCTGAACTTACCGACGTGCCGACATATTATCTACGGCAGCTGTGAGGTCACTGCACGGCCGCCACAAAGCGAGCCGCTGCGCTTTGCAACATCATCAGCTTTCTATGTAAATCTTTATTCCTCCATATATATCTGAACACAGTTATTCTCCGAAAATTTAAATTTAAAAATAATAGAAATAATAAAGAAAAGAGTATTAATAATAATGCGCTGGTTTATGAAAATTTCATTTCTTTTCTTGAATACCTAATAATATTTATAATGTTATTATTTATATTATATTTTATAATATTTTACAAAAATCATTTTACGAAGTCACTTAACGAGAAAAATTCATAGTCCCGCTACGTAGATGACGATGTTTGGACGAGTTCTAAGTTTCCGAAATTAGGTACCTAGATAATATGTTGAGATCAAATATACGTTGTTTATTCATTCAATACAATCTATTAAAGTCAACTATAGGCCTCCCCACAGATAACCTCATAAAGGGGCTATTTGCAATAGTTTCTACTTTTGGCAGACGGGTTGGCTACCGCAGTTTTTTTACTTTGGATCTAGTTGTTGTTAGGTTGTCCTCTGGTTTAACTCTGCCACATTTTACCACATCCAGGGGATGGTAGTAGATATTTTTTCACCGCCAATAGATATTTTTGTTGAATACTTATGTTACTACTGTACTTTATTACTAAATAGGTCTGGGGAAATATTTAAAACGGTTATAATAAATAATGTAATAAGAGCGATTAATGATTAATTTCAATCTTGCAATTATTTGTAGGAGAAATTTCATTATGTATTTTTCATATGAAACTATTCGATAAAGAATATGTAACAGAAATATTTTTTTAAATAGATCCACATTAAAATAGTATAATAAACAAAATAAAAGTACTATAAAATAAGCGGCGTTTCGCGAGCTTCTCAAACTCAAACCCGTCACCCGCTCGTTGTCGTAGGACTTAGGTATAGGAAAAGCTCCAAATTTACACGCGCACTGGTAGTGTCAGTATGCCGACTGACTTATTTTGATCCCGTGTTTTTCTGCACCTAATATTCAGTAGTTATTTAAAAACATGGAAAGTTTAATAAGCACAAATTTTTGTTACAATTCAGTAGACAAGAAAAGACATAAAAATACGGGTTGTTTATCAACGATCGATAAAAAATATCTATTTAATTAAGGTTTTTGTATTTTCTTCCATGCATTTAATTAATTTTAATTAATTAATTAGTAGATTTTACAAAATATTAGAAAAATACATCAAAAATCACAACAAATTTGTTGATTCATAAAATATCAATATTATGTTGCAGACTACTTTCCTTTGCCATTTGGCGTTGCAATGGAAAAGCGACTGCTTCTATTACAATAAAGCTAGAAAGTCGAATATTCTGAAGCATCAACCACCAACCAGTAGTGCGCTGGCGCTGATAGCTGTTAAACGTTTTGTCTCCGATGAAATTAATAGTGATGATGGTGTTTGTATCCGATGTCTTACTCTAACCACAGAATAAATAATTGCTCAAACGAGTAATATTTTAATATATTAATATGTTTTGGAAAAATTCGGTGATAGATGGATTGGCCGTAATGGACCGGTCAAATGGCCGGCGCGATCCCTGATCTCACACCTTTAGTTTTTATCTCTGTGGTACGATTAAGCAGTCTTCGTTATTTCAAAAACATTCGATACCGGCGCGGAAATGGGTATGCGAATAGTTGCAGCCTTTGCAAAATAAAGTCTAAAATATTTGTTCTGCAACGCGTGTGTTCAGACATTATAATATTAATATAAGCCGGTGTCACAAGTCTATGAGATAAAGGTCGTCAAGTGTAGATATTATAGTGATGAATTAGGTTAGTGCATATTATCACAATCTGTCGAGCAACATTTTAAACAGCTGAGTTATGTGACGGCGTGCGACCTTGATGCGGTAGTGGGTAAGACACGTCGATGTTTGCGCCGCCAGCCGCCGCGGCTTGCTGTTTCGTTTGCGTTTCGTTTCATAGTTTCAGATCACAACGATGCTAAAGAAGTTTTCACTTCAAAAAATTGGTAAAATAAATGGTTTTTGATGTCAGCTAAACTATGTTTATCTGAAAACTTGAATTTTATGAGGTTGAAAATAATAAAATATTGATTTGATAATTATTTTAAATAATCTAAATGACGATTCAACCCAGGCGAGCCTGGGCGGGTTGCAAGTTATAACAGTTTACAAATACATGAAACGATCTCTAAGTAATACAGTGTCATAAATACCTTAATGTGGTGTAAGTACAGGTATTTTTAATTTATCAGAAAAGGATTTTCTAATAAACAAATAATAATAATAAATTTAATTTAAAACTACTATTTGTTTTCTTATGGTTGAAAACCATTATTTAATTGTAAATTGTTTGGCTTTACATGCCAACCAACGTTCACTCAACGTGTCCAGATTAATGAAATCTTGCGAGCTTGTAAGTCCTGGCATACTGGCTCAAGAACATACTAGTTTCTCTTAAGCTTAGTTCGAGCTTCACCAATTACCCAAAGGGTAAACGCAGCATGCACAGAAAGTTTGATGCATATAAAGTATGTCTTATATTTCATTCATGGGATAAAATATTAGCAAATTGACCAATGGTACTATTTTATCAATGGTTTCAATTTTAGGCATATTTTATATTTCATTTATTTATTTGAACCTTCTTTAATATTGAATCCATTTACCTTTCTTAAGAAACTACCTTTTAGGTTAAAAGGTACCTTTCAACTTATAAATTAAATAATGTAAACAAATAGAAACATACTTTTTGTACAATGTACATGAATCTCAACAAGCACATTATCACCTTTCAATATTTTAATAAATTTTTAAAATGTTGTTTCTAAACCCTTAATTATTTTTATTAGTAACTAAGCAGTTTAGAAACAAAAAGAAAAGTAAAAAAATGAGCACACTGTCCACCTGATTGTTAATGGACGCTATGGCTCATTGACATCTACATCTATCCTCGATTTAGAATAAAAATGTATATGCGTTGTCACATTCATTTTCAGTAAGCCTCGTTCCAGTAAAAAGTATCCGTTCTCTACACTCATCATACAGAAACAGCAGCATTAAGTTGCAATTTTACGCTGGTATTCTGGTAGAGCGTGATCCATCAACGGTGAAACCGACACAATCGTGTTTCAACCATAATATACTCGTAGCTGCAGCATGGCTCACCTTGTGGAATGCGAATATGTTATAGAGTTTTAACTGTTAGAACTTTCTTACTAGGCATATCATTCTGATGTCTGTTAGCTCTGAGGCTATTTTCAGTTTTTAATTATTATTTCTAAATAGATTGGCTTATTTCAGAGTTCCCCTTCATTATTTGGTCAGAAATATTTCCATAAAACATCGTTCATTTTTCTCTTGCTTTATCCATGTCATTCTTTACGAAAAGTTAAATTTTGTCGCATGTTGTATGTCGTTTCTTAAAATTAAAAATAAAAATAAATGTAATCACGAACTTTCCTTTAATGGATGAATGAGTGTAAAATTTTTGTGGCGATAAAAATGGAAAAAGTGGTAAAAGATTTTTCTTTCACCACAATCCGCTTATAAATAATTAAAAAAATCCATGCTCACATTCCGCCTAACAAAACTTTTTAATGTTTACTTTCTTTGTTGCTTTACTTAATTAATTGTCCTTTATGTTATGCAATTTAATCGAACTAATTGTAATTGTATTATGTTGTACAACTCTTAATTTGTTTGAAAATAATTTCTAAATTAGGTTTTGTTGTTACAAAGTTCTAAGTTCTAACTAAATTATGTGTATCGCATAATTACAAGTCCACATTACAGACATACTAAAACTTTGCATTCGATATATTTATCCTTTTTTAAACCAATATGTAGCCAGGCAGAGAATGTTTTGCGATAATAAGTCAGTCCGTTTATATGTATAATATCAAATTTGTGATATAGAAGGGACTCTTCCCTTTATTTTGCGAGGATTTGTTTGAGTGAACACTTCTTTAGTATTGTAGTGATTTGAAACTCGATGAAACGAAATAGCGACATTTAAAAGATACAAACATATACATCTATTAATTTAGAGAGATAGAATTTGAGAATACAGTAGACCAGACCACTAACTCAAAATATTGTGGGTTTTTAAAAAAATACAACTTTCTTATTTTTTATTAATTTTTATTTAACAACTTAATCAATTTATTAAGTAAATTAAACCAATCCATTTAGACCAATCCATGCTATCTAGCGTCTAGTTTACGTACCACCTTTTGAGTCGATCAATTTTTGTTCAATAAAATGACTTTATCTATATAATAAAGTAGATGGCGCTATTAAAAAGCCATTTTACTCGAATTTTTATTGTTTATCTTATTTTAAATTCTTTTGATTTATGACACTAAAATTAAGTCTAAAAATAAGGATTGTAACATTTATTTGATATATAAAATTAAACTTTTATCTTATATTTTATGTCGCACTTATGGTTTGAAAATTAAATAAATCATTTGCCGTGATTTTTTTTCTGACGTGTATAATCATTCCTCCCGCTTTCCTGCAATCTGTGGGTGATTTCGTGAAAAGGGACAGGTGTGTAACAGGAGGCAGGGGAAGCGCGCGCTTTGGTTTGACCAATGAGCACGCGGTGGTAGTAAAAAGTGTTCTGTTGTATAAACTAATTTATATGTATAAACTATATTAATAAATGTATTTACTGTTGACAATAAGTGTCTGAAAAAGTGCAGATCATTGATAAAAATGCAAGTGAGTAATAATCAATAATTATTCGAATAAATTTTAATATTTAGCATTTTAAATTTTGAGGTTAATTTTTCGCTTCTCTATTAATATTTTATTGTGATTAAAAAATAGTTTTTTCCACGACATGATGTTAATTTGCTTACTACCAAAGGGATGTTAGATTTTACACAACATATATGACTACTGTAAGGCTCGCTCGTTTTTTAAAATACTAGTAATGATATTAACATTAGTAATATTCCTTTAACCACTACTGGTAAGCAAAATGCTTGTGTTAGGAGTGGTTCGACAGTGGTCGAATGAATTCAACCAGGAATTTACGAGCTCGCGGTCCACTTGCCATTAGGCTACTGTCACCTTATATTCATTCATTACCGCATGTGACACACACATGTTTTTTTTATAGAATAAAGGTGATAAACGAACACATATTCCACCAGATGGTAAGTGGATGCTGAAGCTAGACATTTACATTTATCCTCGATTAAAATAAAAATGCAGTTGCGTTGTAACTCCTGAGGACTAAGTTGGAATGTCTCATTACCAGTAAAAGGCTCTCTCCAGTTCTCTACGCTCACCATACGAAACACAGCATTATTCTGCTGTTTGACGCTGGTACTCTGTCAGGCGTGGTCTTCCCCCATCGAGCCGACCCATTCGCGCTGCAGCCAAAAAACAGCTGCAGCGTCGCTCTAACACGTAATAAAAAGGATATAAAGCACATAAATTCTTGTTGCGATATTTCAAGAAGTGAGCATTCGATATGAAATAAATAACCCCAGCGTTCTCAGTTAGTTACTTCAGAGCAGTTTCTCATAAGTACCAAATCATTCAAAACGTCTTCAATTTATAAACAGTCATATATCCAATTTTCCAAATACCCGAGATATTGAAACAATATTTTCTCGAATAATGTTATCTTCGCGTATTAGAGTGTATTACGATTGGATGTTATTGCTTTATAAATATTTAAAAAATATTCGATTCAGTCCGTTTTTTTTGCTTGACAACTTTTAGTAGTTTTCTAAAAGCTTAGGGACAAAAACCTTAATCCACCTAATGAATGATTATTATTCCAGCAGTAATCATCTGTCTCAACTTTAAAAGGAAAGGCTACAGATTTATTGTCATCTCTGTAGAAATAAAATACTGTGCCTCACAGACTGTAACTATACTACCTCGATTTAACCTTCAGATTTCTATTGACAGACCTACCTGCTACCTCGAAATAATGTTTTTAATTTGGTTTTGATATTTTTCGCTTGTTATAGAAATGCTGAAATAACTTAAGATTAATTATAATATCCGGCCAAGTTGCGAGTTGGACTCACGCATGAAGGATTCCCTACCATCGTAATACACGTTTTAGTAGGCGAGCCCCTTAACTAAATGTAATGGTGTTTTTAAATACACATAACAGTTCAAATGAAATGACAAGATGACGAGGGTGAATCATGAAAATCGCAAATAAGCATCATAACTTTTTACAATAAAACGAATGGTGGTGTCGATGAAGTCGATAAAAAATGAAGATGTATTCGACGTCAAGAAAGAATAATAGCTAGCCAGCCACTTTTTTTCGTCTTCTGGAAATTGCTGGAATTAATGCCATGGTAATATTGAGGGAAATGTGGTTGGTTATGCAGAAAAGACAAAGTACGTGAGTTAAATTGAAATAAAAGAGTATGTTCAAAGAAAGTTATGATGGTTAAACTTCAAAGAAAACTCAAAAAAAAAACATAAAAGAGCATTTGAATATGAGTGTTGAAAAGGAATTGATAATAAAAGCAGAATTAGCGAGAAACTAGTTCGCCTCCCTTAGGAACCCGTGCATTCTGGTCTCTCGCAAAGGCTGTCAAGGGAATTTCTGTAAGCAATCACTAACATCTCTGCACGGGAGGATGACTCACTGGCCCACGCCAAAAAAGCCGACCTTTGGGCTCCCTTGCGTCCAACTCGACTCTTGATGACGGGGGAACACACCGCCGACCATACCGAAGTGTGGTGCTCTATGCCTGATGTGCGATTCACAGTGCTCAGTACGCAAAGAACTCCTCTCTGGACATCCACAAGTCGAGTGGGCCCGATGGAATCCCGCCAATTGTGCTGAGGACGTGCGCTCAAGAGTTGGCACCGGTTCTAACGCATCTTTTTCGATACTCCTACTTCTTGAGGCGTTGTCCCGAATTCATGGGAAGACAGCTCCATGCCGATCCCTAAAGGTAACCGCTCTGATCCGTCCAATTACAGGCCTATCGCCATCACCTCCTTCTTCTCGAAAATAATAGAGTCCATTATTAACTGCCAGCTCTTGCGGTACCTGAGGAGCACCAGCTGATTGGTGACTGCCAGTACGGTTTCCGTCGGGGTCGCTCAGCTGGTGATCTTCTGTTTACCTAACACATAGGCGCAGGCGATCGATTCAAGGTCGATCGGGTCTGTCAATAAAGCGCTTCTTTCGACTTTCTTCCTATGGGCTTCCCGAGAAGGTGTGCAGTTGAATCACCAGTTTTCTGGCTGATCAGACATCAAGGTCGTAGTAGACGGTGCGTGCTCCGATTACAGCGCAACCTCCACAGCTACCACCACAACAGTGTTCCACAAGCTACATGCTATCACCAACGCTGTTTCTTCTCCATATCAATGATATGTTGCAAACCGGTAACTTTCACTGCTATGCAAATGACAGTACTGGTGATGCTCTATACACCGGCCATGCCAATATTTCTCGGGAAAACGTCGCCGAGTACCGGAACAAACTTGTGTCTGAAGTCGAGACTTTGTTGAACAAAGTCTCGGATTGAAGACGACTAAATCTAGTCAGTTCAATCACCAGAAGACACAAGTTTGCGCGTTTACCAAAAGGAACCCTTTTGTCGTATCTCCTCAGTTTCATGGCACTCCTATTTGCCTCAGCCAGTATCGGAATCCTCGGCGTTGACATATCGAGTGACGTGCGGTTTCGTGGTCACTTGGAGAGAAGGCCAAATTGGCCTCTAAAAAGCTTGGCGTGCTCAGTATTTCATGCCGGTACCGCCTGCAACTTTACAACGGGTTTGGCCTCACATGATACTGTTTCCATCTCTGGGCAGGGCTCCCCGTGCCAGCTCCTTCCACTTGACCGCATTCAGCGCAGAGCGGATCAATCGTCGACGACCGAGTTCTTTCGATCGGCATGACTCACTAGCACTGAGTAGAGATGTTGCATCTCTTTGCGTATTTTATCGCTCGTACCACGGGAGTGCTCTGAGGAATTTTCGGACTAATTCCAGCCACTCAATTTCACCATCGCACATCGCGACAAACTCGCGATACCATCCATACTATCTGGACGATTGGCGGTCTACCATTGTGCGATTTAGAAGATGTTTTCTTCTCACTGCTTCTTCCTGTGGAACCGATTACCGGGGACCCGAAGAGACCGGAGGGCCGTATCTTACTAATTCCTAATGGTGTTGGAGTTGTTCATGGGCGGTAGTCACTAAGATCAGGTAAATCGCATGCTCGTTTGCCCCTCTCCTATAAAAAAAAAAACAAGCAAGCGAAATAGAAGTTTGACAATTTCTTCCTGATTGTCTTGTTTGGTTGACGATAACTCAAACTAATGATCTAATTACAATAAAACCTGGTAATTATACTAATAATTAGTTGCTCAATTAGCACGTAATTGAAGAGTCCCTTATTACCTACCTACATTCCGCGAACTTAAAACGCACCTCGTTCGTCAGTATCCTGGCACTTCTAAAATATTAATTGCATCAGGGTTGCTAGGTGTGATGGTACGCATATTTGGCATGATTTCAGGTTTCCCTACGGACGATTCGCTTCAGGTGGCTCCACATACTTTTGGATTACCTAATTTTTGTTAATAAAAACGTAAAATAAGCTGACTTTTCTCTATCGATTGCGCTGCTTACAAGTTTCTGAGACTTTTATAATAGTCGTAGTAGAATCCTTCCCAAGTTCTTGGCACGGTCATCATTAATTTACATTTCTGTAATCCACGGTGTTGGTTTTTATTAACCTAATCACTTGAAAGCAACATACTACTAAACTACTATTGGACTTTGAGTTATTAGAGTCTGACCCAACCAAAAGTTTACTTCGGATATTAAAATATATAACAACAGTCATCATATGTTTTTCCGATCACAACTTGTCTCTGAGCAGTCTTGTTCTAATGAATCCTCCAGCACCCATTTTATATAGGTTACCTAAAATAAAAAGAACATGTTCCTATTCGTCCAGTTGTCTCATATAGGTGCACCAGCTATTATTTCCTTGCTAAAATTAAACTTCCTCCTTCGGGAAATCTGGTTTCAACCAACTTACACCTTAAAAAACAGTTTAGATCTCGTTTCCAAAATTAAAATATTCGTATTTCTCCTAAATCCATGTTGTTATCTTTAGAGGTTGATAGGCTTTCACAAACGTCCCATCCACTGACTGTTTGCGTATACTCCAGATCTCTTAATAAACGGCGTCTACTTCCTGAAACAAATGATGCTCTTAACTTAACTCTCTCTTTATGAACAAAACTATTTCCGGTTTAGTAACCGTTTCTGTCTACAGAAAAGGTCAATATGAGGGGCTTAATTCTTATATATGGATAGGGTGACAAACAGGCACAGTCCACCTGATGGTAAGTGGTTGCTGTGGCCGGAACATTTATCATCTATCCTTGTTTGCGAATCAAAATATGCAGATGCGTTGTCACCGTGAGGACTAAGATGGATGCCTCTTTTCAGTAAAAGGGTCTCCGGTTCTCTACACTCACCATACGAAACACAGCATTTTTGTTTTTGTGTTAGCTGCTATTTTACGCTGGTATTCTGCGAGCGTGGTACTTCCCCAGTCGAGCCCGACCCATTCGTGCTACAGCTATACTACTAATATATCTGCAGCATGGCTCTACCACGTATGAAGTCCGGACATTTTCATGGATAATTTCGAAAAACAACATATAGTTGTCAATCAAAATATCTTGTACTATTATAAATATGTAGACGACATAATTATTTGCTGGACCGGCACAAGGAATTTTTGGCAAATAATTTTTCCTTAATAAAATAAATAGAGACCACGATAAAATTAAATTTAAGCTTGAATTGGAACAAGATTGTTCCCTTAATTTCCTCGACTTAACAATAACAAGAAAAGAGTCGTTGCATGTTTTCCAAATTTATCGAAAGTCAATTCATTACCGACACGGTCATCGCGTCATCGTGTCATCCGTGGCAACATAAATTAGCCGCTCTTTATGTTATATTAATCGTTTTTATTGTCCCATTAAGTAAAGAAAATTTTAAAAGAACTTAACGTAATTTATCAAATTGCGGTCTCTAATAGTTTTTCAAAAATCTCATTAGCAATTTAATTAAAAACAAATGCATGCCGTTCACAATTCTCTATAATTCAATTACCATTGGTAGTTGCCATCCTATTACATATCTTACCATCTTACCATTCTATTACATATTTCTGCCATAGTAGCAGTACTTGAACTGCTGTGTTCCGGCGTTTAGAAACCAGTATACTTACAGGCACATTTGTAGTCTTCTTAGTTTGAAGTTGTTTGCATGTGTCCAGGGGCTGCAGTAACCGTTTACGACAAAATATCACTGCAGTATAGTTAAAGATCCTCTCTATACTGAGTCCGTCCCAATCTCTTGCCTATGTAATTTGATTTTGACATTTTCGAATGGATATACTGCCATATATCCGTTGCGAAAGCCTCATCGTTAATTTTCAAAATTGCAGAGGTTGATATTTGGAGAAAAAAAGTTATTCCCCTCACATCTATAAGAATCTTACGCTAGTTTTAACAGATAACTAAATATTTTTGCCCGTTCCTTCAAATTGATTAATAAATATACAATGGTACCACAATGGTGATTTTCGAACTTAAAATTAATAAACCTAGGAAACAGTTGTACACAAACGAGATCTTTAGGAAAAATTAATCAAAATGAATTTTAGGTCATCTAGAAAATTTGTCTTGGTATCATACTATAATAGAAAATAATATTTACAAAAAAGTTCAACAGTTTAGTAGTATTAAAGTTGAAAAATTTACTTTGCCAATATCCGCTTAATAAAATAAAATGATGTGTCTTGCCTGGTTGAAGAACACCTCCACCCTCCCTCAATTGCGTGCTATCGTCACCACCACTAATCCCAGCATCACTACTCCCACACCCTACTATCCCACACACACTAGAAAGACACACCACCGACGACAATACGACACGTGTTTCGCCTCTATACGAGGCATCTTCAGGTGTAGTAGACTCTACGGTGGCTGACCGCTAAGTGAGCGGCAGCCAAAAACAGCTGCTATTTATAAGACTCGCCGACGCAACCGCTCCCCCCTTAGTAGCGAGTGACCACGTCATGCGATAAAACAAGCGACCAATCACCACCTGACGTACGCAGCCGCCTGCTATTAAATTAATAACAAACCTCAAAACGTCCACCTACCTTTCAACCACGCAAGTAATCGCTGATCACCGTGAACGTGACGAACGACCATATTGTGTGGCTGTCCTTTATTAGAGAAGGTTTAAAAATGTTTAAGAGAGGTGAGTTTGAAACATTTGTTTGTTCATTCAGCAGTGCAACGTTACTATTTTATTTTTTAATATCTCCAAATGCTCCAGCACACATGCGCAGCCCTTTAATACAAGGACGTAAGACTTTAAAGGGTGGTCGTTGGTTAGTTGTGTCCAGTGTCCAAGAGATGTTTAGCAAAATGGGATTTATCTGGATTGCAATTCCTGTACGTGGCTAAATGCTCTTTGAAATGCGTCTTGAAGTTGCGACTAGTCTGACCACACGTAAACGGCGTGGCATTCGTCCTAAACAAGTTTGTAAACACCCAATTTTGACGAATATCTTTATTATACAGATATTCCTAAAATAATTTTTGTTTTGATCGCAACATAAACGCCGCTCTGTCGAAGAATAATAGCTATTTTTCAAATATGGAGCCTAGTAAGTCAAACTGCTCACATATCGACGAACACTGAGGTTGAACCGCGTACAGAGAATTGCGAACGGCATGCTTTTTTTCTTTTAATTAAATTGCTAATGAGATTTTTGAAAAACCATTAGAGACCGCAATTTGATAAATTACGTTAAGCTCTTTTAAATAATTTTCTTTACTTAATGGGACAGTAAACAAACGATTAATATAACAATAAAGGAGCGGTTAATTTATGCTGCCACGAATGACACAATGACGCATGACCGTGTCGGTACGAATGGCTTTGGATAAATTTGAAAACATGTACAACGACTCTTTTCTTGTTATTGTTAAGTCGAGGAAATTAAGAGAACAATCTTGTTCAATTCAAGCTTAAATTTAATTTTATCGTGGACTCTATTTATTTTATTAAAAAAAAATTCTTTGCCAAAATTTCTTGCCAGTCTAGCAATAATTATATCGTCTACATATTTATAATAGTACAAGATATTTTTGATTAACAACTATATGTTGTTTTCGAAATTATCCATGAAAATGTCCGGACTTCATACGTGGTAGAGCCATGCTGCAGCTATATTAGTAGTATGCTGTAGCACGAATAAGTCGCTCGACCGGGGAAGTACCACGCTCGCAGAATACCAGCGTAAAATAGCAGCTAACACAAAAACAAAAATGCTGTGTTTCGTATGGTGAGTGTAGAACCGGAAACCCTTTTACTGGAAAAGGCATTCCATCTTAGTCCTCACGGGTGACAACGCATCTGCATTTTGATTCGCAAACAAGGATAGATGTAAATGTCTATGGGCCACAGCAACCACTTACCATCAGGTGGACTGTGCGCTCGTTTGTCACCTATCCTATATATAAAAAGAACAGAGGGGACCATAGCTCCATAGCTAACCCTTTTCTTGTAGATAGAAACGGTTACTAAACCGGAAATAGTTTTGTTTCATAAAGAGAGGTTAAGTTAAGAATATAATTTGTTTCCAGGAGGTAGACGCCGTTTATTAAAGAGATCTGCAGTATACGCAAACAGTCAGTGGATGGGACGTTTGTGAAAAGCCTATCAACCTCTAAAGATAACAACATGGATTTAGGAGGATACGAATATCTTTAATTTTGAAACGAGATCTAAACTGTTTTTAAGGCTGTAAGTTGGGTTGAAACCAGATTTCCCCGAAGGAGGAAGTTTAATTTTTAGCAAGGAAATAAGCTGGTGCACCTACTATGAGACAACTGGACGAATAGGAACATGTTCTTTATGTATTTTAGGTAACCCATATAAAATGGGTGCTTGAGGATTCATTGGAACAAGACTGCTCAGAGACAAGTTGTGATCAGGAAAAGCATATGATGACTGTTGTATATATACTTTAATATCGAAGTAAACTTTTGGTTGGGTCAGAGTCTAATAACTCAAAGTCAATAGTAGTTTAGTAGTATGTTGCTTTAAAGCTGATTAGGTTAAAATGAAAACCAATACCGTGGATTACAGAAAATGTAAAATTAATGATGACCGTGCAGAACTTCGGGAAGGATTCCCCTACGACTATTATAAAGTCTCAGAAACTTAGTAAGCAGAAATTGATTGAGAAATGTCAGCTTATTTTACGTTTTTATTAACAAAATTAGGGTAATCCAAAAGTATGTGGAGCCATCTGAAGCGAATATCGTCCGTGAGAACCAATCATGCCAAATATGCGTACCATCACCTAACTGATACAATTAATATTTTTATAGAAGTGCCAGGGGATAATGACATACTCGTAGATAGAAGTATTTTAAATTACTGCAACCGAATATATAACATTGAATTTAATGTTAATGGGTTTATAATTTAATTACAACAATTAGAGGCAGTGGACATGATTTAATTAATATATATATATGGTGCGTATGTTTTTACCGATAACATTACCTATAATAACAGGAATAATAAACGAATCCATTCATACAATTTTCCAGGTCCTTGAAACTGGCCAAAATTAAACCTATTCCTAAGAGTCCAAATGTACAGGAAATTAAAACCTTAGACTAATCAGCATTTTACCAATACCAAGATATTGGAGAGGTTAATATGTTCACAGTCAACGAGATATCTAGAAGATAATCATATTTTACCAGAAACACAATCCGAGTTTAGCCGAGGTATGGTTCTAAACAGCTCTATTTCACGTCACGGATGATATAACTGCAGATTCTGATAAAGGTAGAACGCTCTAGTAAAATCAAATAGTGATATATTGGTACTATTTGATTTTACTGAAACGATCTGCATAAACTATGATATACTCCTGGCGAAATTGTCATACTACGGGTATCGGAAGCAACTTGTGAATGGTTTTACTCATTCTTATCAAATAGAGACAATATGTTGAAATTAACACAGACCAAGGGAAGTAATGCAATCAAGTATAAAACGTCCAGGAGGCACTTAGCAATCTTCATCTATATCATCTTAAGCCCTATTCTATTTATACTGTACGCAGCAGATATTAGCAAGTCTTACAGCATATAAAAATACATCTGTATGCCGACGATACTCAAATTTATCATTCGTTCAAACCAGAACACACGAAAAATGCAGTCATGCAGTTGAATGAAGATTTGGCGGCAATCTCCGAATGGGCAAAAAAATGGTCTTATTCTTAATTCTTTAAAATCGAAATATATGGTCCTAGAAAGTAAAACACAATGTGAAAAATATGAAGTAAAACCGAAACACGGAAAATGCAGTCATGCAGTTGAATGAAGATTCAGCAGCAATCTCCGAATGGGCAATAAAATGGTCTTACTCTTAATTCTTTAAAATCAAAATGTATGGTCCTAGGAAGTAAAACACAATGTGAAAAATATGAAGTAAGAAACCAAAACACTCATCAACAATCAAAAGGTACTCAGAGTCGATCATGCTAATAATTTTGGTCTTACACTCGATAGCCAACTTACGGTTTAATGTGCATGTAGATATTAAAATATGTAATGATTTTCATCGTTTAAGTATTAAGCATAAGAAATACTTAACAGTAACGATCAGAAAGACCTTAGTTGCGTCGTTAGTATTATCATATGTTAATTATTGCGACACCGTCTAACCATTACTGTACTATGAAAAACAAAAGGCAATTCAACGCGTTCAAAACGCATGTACTCGTTTCTGCTGTAACTTCCAAAGAACCAACATACTCTATATCTTAATGAAAACAATATTTTAAAAACCATAAGTGCGAGTCGGACTCGCGCTTGAAGAGGTCCATACCATCGTACAAGATTTAATACTATGTGGGTAAAAACACACTTTCTAGTAGAGGCCCTTTAATTTTAATTTATTTTATTTTATTATTTGTTGTTATAGCGGCAACAGAAATATACAATCTGTGAAATTTCAACTGTCTACCTATTACGGACTATGACATACAGCCGCTGACAGACAGACGGACGGACAGCGGAGCTTAGTAATAGGGTCCCGTTGGTTACCCATTGAGTACAGAACCTAAAAATGGATGCGCGTAAAACTCCACTTGGTTTGTTAGTTCTCAAAATTATTAAATAAAATCTACTTTATTTATATAATAAATTAGATTGGAGTAAGAATGCCCCTGAAATAAATAAACGTAAAAGAGCCTCAAACATGCTGAATATTCCATGCCATAAGACAACTTCAAAGGAAGTTTTAAATATACGGCCGCAAAATATGGAATGATTTGCCACCCTAAAAAGAAAAATTTAATATTAATTATGCAAAATTAAAAAAAAAAACTTAAATAGGAGTTTTTCATAAACAAAGGTTTTTTAGGCCGAATGTCTGTATGTTTATTGTAAGATAATATTTTAATTTAACGTCTTTTTATTTAACACATAAAATGTTATGAGAGTTACCACTAATACATAGTTAAGGACGGCTCCGTGGCGCAGTGAAAGCAATGAGTTGTTGCTGGGGGCCGCGGGTTCGAATCCGCACGGAACAAGTATACTATGGCCTACAAATAATTGTTCCGGGTCTGATGTTGTCCTCGTGCAATTTATGTTTGTAAACTGCCTCCACGATACGGAGAAAATCTAGTGTGGGGGTAACGTTTTATAAAAACGTATAATTAAAAAAACGTATAGTTAAGTACGATGTGCGTGCGACCAAAAATATACACAAAACAGCAGGAACTGGCTGAAAACCATTGCTGAGCATAATGCCGGCAGAATACTAAGTCTATTCGCGTTGCCTCACATTAGTTATAGTATTTAATTTTTAATTTTAAATGTTTATTTTTATTGATTTTTTAGTCTGTATTATTTATGTACTTAGTTTTAATTTGTAAACTTATTGTTGTGTAATAAAAATATTTTATTATTAAAAAATAAACTATCATAAAGTCCATACATTTTTCATTACGTACAACATAAAAAAAAATGGTTTTAAAAATAACACAACTATAAGTACTCAAAGAATGACTTAAGCGAACGAAATGATAATTTTATACTGCTTTTCCATTAACAAAAGAACTTTATTGGATTTTTGCCATTGGAGTTCGAGCTACCTTCGACACAAGGTTGTATAATGATTGAAAGCCTTTATATGAAAAATGATTTAAAGAGGATCATACTGGAAGACTTTACTAGAATTTTAAAGAACTGCTCCATCATGTTGAGAGTCAGATTTTATATTAAATGTGTAAGGTTTACTAAAATCAAGGTCTATAGCCTAAATTTTCTATTAGATGGTTTAAAAACGTGATAAGTTTCTTTAAATACTTATTTTTTGATTTTCTTCTTGTTGTTGGTACAGCAAATTCGAAACATAATAAGGGCTTAGTTTGCAATCGTCAGATAAGTTATCCATCAAAATTACATTCGGACTTAATATAAAGTGATGATTGAACTATTTAATTCATACAATTGTAGATTTTAATTTCTTAATGTTATATTTTATCCTATGAATAAATTTTATCTGATGATTTAAAAACCAGCCCAGAAAAACGGTAGATAAAATTAATCCTTTTTAGAAAAGTTAAAATGATTAATTTTTTTTGAAACGGTGCTTCAAAATCTTTTAATTGGATATTACTCCACAAGGTGATCTCAATTTATTTTAACCTCCATTTTTACTATATAACCCCAAAATTTTAACAGTAAGCAGATTGGCAACGAAGTTTTTATTTTTATTCAGCTGTTATCAGGACTTTCCTTGTTCAGTTTCCTCTGTCGACTCTTACGACACTCACATTCAGGTGAAGAATATCCAAATCATCCCGATTTGGATATTCTTCACCCCCTCAACTATTATTATCTTCCTATATAATCAATTTGTTGTGTATCTTGCCATAAAACACATTAAAAGTAACTCTGTTTGCGCTAATCTTATATTAATAATTACAAATTTTCTTGGTTGATTAGACATATTATTCTTTTGAACTTGACATATCCTCTCTAAAATAATGTCTAACGTAATTCATAAATACAAACACAGTCAACCGTGAAGTTACATGTACCTCTTGAGAGAATAAATTGTTCCTCATCCGCACTGATTAGAGTCAGTGACATTTGATTGATGACTGAGCCGAATTGTCGCAGAGAGGAATGACGTGTGAGGCAACGATCGATAGTGTAGCATCTGGGTCTCAGATTGGCAGTGTATTTAATAAAGGATGTAAAATATTTTTGGCAGAATAGCATTTGTTAGTGCTCGCGTTAAAATAAAATTAACCGACATCTAAGTTCACTTAGTGGTCAGCTATCGCTAAATTCAAGTACTACTTGAGGATATGTTCAAGAGTAGTGGTGTTGGGATTAGTGGTGCACTTCAAACTAGGTAAAACACATCGTCTTTATTTAATTCTAACACGGATATTAGCAAATTATTTTTAACATCATTTATAATATAATGAATTTCCCCATAAGTACCGCCTGATTCTGTTAATTATCTTATAGTTCTTTGTTGATCTAAATTTTAAAATACTGTCATTTTATACTTTGAGACTCAAGTTTGCAGTAAATAACATAATAATTAAAACAAGGTCAGATAAAATAAAATACTAACGAAGATCATTTTATGCTCCTACTCCATTTTGTCTAGTGGTTCACTAACGGAAGACGAGTAGCATTTCAATAAAGTTCATCAAAAACATTTTGATTTTAATATTGCCGGCCAATGCTGTATAACTTGGTATGTAGATGCTTGTCTTTCTAATTTTAGAATACATACACATCAGCTCAAAACTCCTAATCAGTCATAGTATTATTCATTCACTACAACTTGAATTAATGAGGATGTAAATATTCACAAAAATACACACGTAGATTCTTTTTTAATGAGTTTTTATGAGTAAATAAGTGATTATTGATAGTCATAGTTTAAGTACTGGTTTATTCCACAATTGGATGTTGTAATTACCAAACTGCTTACATTGAAGTATACTTTCTCTACATTGATCAAATATCACATGATTCCGTAAAAGCTCAAGCTCAACTTGGCGAGAGCTATGGAGAGCTATGCCGGGTTTCTCTGCGTGACATATTAAAAATCCTGGGCAAGAACTTGTTTTCTGTGACAGAATTTGGTCCAGACATACTCTGCAATTAGGTATTCATCTCTCAACATATAGCCACATCAGGCTTGGACAAGAAGACCGTAAAGATCTCTATGTAATACTTTATCCTAGCCAAAATTGGCGCTACAACAATGAATGGCAAGATAATGGTACCCAACTGCTAAATCCAGAAGCCTAAGACTGGAAGCATGCCTCGACTAGCCACCGGTATCCGTCAGGGGCCTAGGAGGGCATAAACCGAATCCACATTGCCGCCGCCCCACCAACGAAGCTGGGTTCACAATCTCAACGTGTTTAACTTCAAACCAAATGGCAAAATGTTCTTCGTTCTTAGTTCAAAACTCAAATAAACATGTAGTGACGAGCCATTGAATAATAATATAAAGACTTATGAACGGCATTGGAATTACATTTAGTAACTGTTAAATGATCTCAATATTTTTATTATTTTATTGTTTAAATAACATTGGACGATACAGGAGAAATCCCACACAGGATTTCTCCTGTATCATGAAGGCAGTTTAAATGCATGAATTGCGCAAGAACGAGTGTCGGGACCGGGAACAATAACATGGGCCATACGCATACTAGTTCCGTGCAGGATTCGAGTCTGCGCCGCGGCTCGGTGCTGGGCCTGCTCGTAGCCGTCGATCTTATATTAAAGGCGTTTACGTAATATATAAACAATAATATTTGTTTGTTTGTATTTTGCGCTGCCATATCGTTCATCAAATTGCGGTAAAACTTTGTCAACATATTGCTTGCACTTCCGTGAAGGTTATAGTCATAGTACAATTAACTTACAGTCGGTGTTCGCGTATTGTACGGATAAGTTTACTTAAAGTAATATATCATTCAATTTCAATGAATGTATTATCATTCCCAACTAAATAAAATAACTCTCTAAATTTAAAATGGTATTTTCCACAATTATTTCTTCTGGCGCCAACTTGGCACCAGCTAGTTACCAATAGAAAATGCTAAATATATTAAAATTACAACATTTATAAAAGGTGTAAAATAAATCAACTCGCGGTGCCTGTCAGGTTGCTGCTTTCAACGTGTCCCGGAATAGAATATGGTACTTTATACAAATATTTTAACCGACTTCAAAAAGAGTTAATCAATTCACAGTATTTTTTTTATTTATTTATTTAGATAGATACACCATCGACAATATCAATATGCATTGTTACAGACAGAAATACAATTTTAGACAAAGGATATGTCTTTACAGGTGTATACATCATTATATGAAAAAAAACAAACAACATACATATAAACTCTAAACAAACACAAATCAAACAAACAAAATTGCAATAAATAATAGTTTAGAATAATTAATCGGGCAAGGTAGGTAATAGTAAGTCTACATTTTCTTTTGAATACACGTTCAGGGTCGCTAAAGATGTCTTAAGATTTTTATTATATTACCTTAGAACTTTCTAAGTGAACCGATTTTGATGATTCTTTTTTATTTGAAAGCTGATGCCTCATGTGGGTCCTGTATGGAATTTGATCAAGATCTGACCAGTAGCTTTTAAGTTGTCCTTATAATAACATTATAAAAATATGACAATTCCTCAGACCCTTCAAGGTGACTTTCACTGGTGGTGAGGGCAGTAGATAATTCTGTCCGCAAGATCAGAGACGACAGTTAGCACAGTGAAACATATTCTGACGCTTCAACTACGGGTTGGGGAGCCGCCTGTGATCTTAAATAGTGGAAAGTTGTCTGAAGAAGAATGCGTAAAGCATATTAGTTATTTAGGGCTGTTAAAGCATATTTTGGTCTAGTGTTGCAAAATATTTGTAAGATGGTCAATTGTTACTGATTATCGATAACTCTCTGCAAATAGATAAAATAACCGAATGGGTGGTGTACAATATCCTCGATTAAGTAAAATTAAAAGAACTATTCAGCAATGTTGTGCATCTAGTAATGATGCACTTAAGTATACTTTATTAAAGGAGTCAATCGTTTTGGGCCCACTAAAAATTTTCGCGACCCTCGATGGTATTATATACAAAAAGATATCAATTTATTATTGTAAATAGCATAAACATTTTATGAAATCTAAACGGAATCAAGAAATCAGAAAAAGAGTTGTTTTGATATTTTGTGTTCATGTCATTGGTTCAGATAATATATTATTAAAAAAAATTGTTGTAGAGATGTGCCAATTCGGAAGAAACTGACTCAGTTAACTCGAGTTGAAATTCACGTAACTCGAATAGTACTCGAGTTACGCAACTCAATTGGCGGAACAAGCTGCGTCAGTTACAAATGATTTTATATTTGTTCCTCCATCAAGATAATTATTATTACTTAACTTAATAGGTAGTTATATTTTATTGGTTTGCGTGTATGTAATTTTCATAAAATAATATCACTCTAACTTTATGACTTAGCGTTAATGTTATTAATAATTTAACTATCACGTATTATACTTAATCAGCTTATTGATATTACATAATATATCAATAAATTGTTCGAAATAGTAGGTCGAGTTCATCACTAAATTGTAGACAGACATTGACCGTAAGATAAAGATGCGACTCGAGTAGAATTTTGTGACTCGAGTCACTCAGGTTTTATCATGTCACTGTAGTTGTACTAGATTTTTGAGTTTGCGAATTAACTATTTACAGTCCCTGCATCGATTGAAGTTTATCACTCGAGTTGAGAATAGCGATTACCTTAGTTAAAGCATTTTTAAATAAGTACCTTTATTAAATAAGTAATAAGTGGCAATATGAAATTAAATACAAATATTTATTATTTATTTATTTGTAGTATTTCCATGTTTTTATTTACTACAGACATGTGTAGTATTTCAAAATTTATAAACTGCTTTTCGTATCTTACAAACCCTTCCATTTTCAAAATAATGCCACACTGACGATTTTTGTTTTTTGTTTCATTGTTATCATTCATACTTTAAACAAACAAGTATATTTAAATCACCTGTTATGTTATGCACTACTTATACGAAGTAACAAAAATAATAATGATAGCACAATCACGATATTATAAATCAAACTAAGTTCATATTTGACTACATACCAGATGCGAGTTTGAATTTGAATTGTAACCAGTGACGTCACCCGCGGCCTTATACTACAAAGGAATTAGTGAACTGACATCTATAGCGCTCTGAATCTAGACGGTGCGGTGCGCCGAGTTGACTCAGTAACTCGAGTGCAAGCGGATTCGAGTAAAATTTATTTTCACTCGAGTACCGAGTTACACAGATATACTCAATTGAATCGAGTAAATACAGAGTTCGAGTTGCATCACTACTTTGTTGTTAAATACTTTAAAATAATTTTTGTAAACTGCAAAAAAGTTTTTCTTGTTTGTTTACAAGACAATAAAATAAATATCGTCTCATCGATGCACAAGTGTTTAACATAATATGGATAATATCTATTTTTCCTTTTATTTTTGTGGTCGCATGGTAAAATTTACAATGACATTCAAGGGAAATTTAAAACTAATGAGTTTAGTGAAATTAATATAAGAGTATGTATCACAGAACACAATTACTATCTAAGGTATGTATGTAATACAAGAGTTACTTTACACCTAAATTTTGGAAAATCTAAATAAGATCTATAATTTATGATGAATTGCCTAAAATGACAAACACAGGTCTTAGAACCTTAATAGTATGTTAAAAGTGACAAAGTATTAAGTTTTGTGTTATTAGTAAATCTAAATTAAATAATAGAGAGAATAAATACATAAATGAAGTTTTTGTGTATCTTGAAAATTAGAATCTATGGGTCGAGGGTTTTAAGCTTCTCTATTTGATGTAGCTTCATCGGCTTTGAAGAGCGATTCATTTAACTGCATTTAGGTATATATACCTGTACAGATCCCAAAAACAGCCGCTAGGAGATAGGGTTCATGAATGAAACTCAGCTATCAATTAGCAGTAGGAGTCAAAAGCATCATGGCATTAAAGAAACCTTACGTCTATTTACAACCAAATCTTTACAACGCGATATAAATAACACAAGCTTTGGACACAACGACATCTAGTAAAAAAAATAAACTAAATATTGTAAACAAAGTAATTGAATTGAGATTTCATACATCCGCCCGCCATGGACAGATTGTCCATAAACTATACATAAACACACGACACATATGTATTATGAATAAAGAATCAATAAAAGTTTTAACATAAAGCTGTTAATAATAAGCTAAATAATTCATAACAATAAAACATTAAGTACTAAAATTTACAATCCTTGAGTATTTTATTCAAATTTAATACAAAAAAATACTTAGAATAATGCATTTCATTCAGAAAACCAAACATCTTAAGAATAATTATATTCATTCAGTAATCGCCAAAACACAAATTTTGGATACTGGCCTTTTAATAATAACACCATTGCATCGTAAAGACACCACACGGGTAACGCCATCCAAACCAGGATGTTTTGCTATAATTATTCCATAGAGCCATCTAGCAGGAGGAAGATCGTGCTCCTTCACCAGTATAACATCTCCGATTTTTGGGTCAGGAGTATGGCCTTTCCACTTATGGCGTTGTAAGGTGTGAGATATTCACGAGACCATCGCTTCAAAATGTTTGTACCATACGTTGCGTGATCTGCCAACGTTTGAGCGAATTATATTAAGAAGTCAAATAATTTTCATCTGGAACGAGAACCAATGGTTCTCCAACCAAGAAATGTCCGTGTGAGAGAATGGATCATCCATGTTATTATTATTCGTGATATTGGTCTCGAGTTCAGACAAGCCTCAACTTGAGACAACACTGTACTAAATTCTTCAAAAGTCAACAAAGAGTTGCCTATCACTCTCTTGAGTGACTCTTTGTAGACTTAATACCTGCTTCCATAGACCTCCAAAATTGGGACTATAGGGTGGAATTCTGTGCCAATAAGTTCCATTATTAGCAAGCCAATCAGCAATATCAACAGCTACTAACTCTTCTGTTAGGATGTAATATTCGTTTACATCGCCTCCATAAATCGGAACAATGTCCACGTCTGGAGACAAACCGTTTAAACGCTGCAATAAAAGCTTTGGAAGATCACTTACTAATTCGGGTGCACAGCTCTAGTTGCCATGCAAATAAAGGGCATATATATCCCTTTAGACCCGATATCCTCTGCCTTTTGCTATTTTTACTGCAATGGACCAGCGTAATCTACTCCGCTATGACTAAATGGTCTACTTGCTCTCACTCTGGCAGCAGGTAACTGGCCCATGATTGGATTATTAGCTCTAGATGTATAGCGCAAGCAAGTAATACATTGTGTATGTAAGATTTCACTAAATTTTTAAATTAATAATCCAGTATCTTGACCGAATGAAATTAATCATTAATTGTGGGCCCCATGTAAGGTTTCTCATGAGCATTTGCAACTATTAGTGTAGCCAAATTAGAAGCGCGGGGAATTAAAATAGGATGCTTTCGTTCTATTTCAATGTGAGCCAATTGCAGTCTGCCGCTAACTCCCAAAGTCCATTGTCATCCTTATAAGGATTAAGGAAGAAAACTTTCCTTTTTATCAGTAATACCATCATTAAAATATTGTGTTTGACATTTTAATACAAATATTTAAAGCTTCTTGCAACTCCTTTGATGTCAACCAACGAGGTTTTATAGTATTCCGATATAGGAAAAATCTTCTACATAAGCAACCACCCGTATAAGTTTCCGTAAGGATGAAAATCTACTAATAATATAATCCTCTTCTAAATGTAATACTTCAACGCAGCATAATTTCGATCTTTGTTCTAAATTAGTATCCCATTCCTGTACATTTTATTGCAATCAGAAATCTGTTTTAATATTTTCTGATGCAGCCAATCAAGCCCTTGTTTCCATAAATATAAGTTTCTAAAACTTCGGACTCACACCCCTAGGCACAATCAGCCGGGTTATCTTGAGATTTCATGAGACCACTGATTACGACCGAAATGTGTGACAATCTCAGATACTCTATTACCCACAAAACTTCCATCTGCTCGGGTGACTGCTCAACCAAGCGAGCACCACTGTTGAGTCCGTCCAAGCTCGCCTCTATTGAGTGGTAGCAGAGAGTCACTGCCACTTCATGTAACAGCTTAGAAAGCAAAACAGCTCCCACAATTCCAAACGTGGTATGGAGACTTGTTTGACTGGTGACTTTAGTTTTTGATGCTATCAAACTTACATGAACTTCGCCGTTTTCTTTTACAACTCCGAATACTACTCCAGCATGTTGGTTAGATGCATAAAACCCGTGTATTTCAAAAGTTCATTCGCATTAGTAAATATCCATCTAGGAATACTAAAGCCTGTAATAAATGAAAGTTTACTCTAAAATAAAGCCACTCCTGTAACAAATTAGAAGGTATTCTTGATCCATTCGATACCTGACATCCAAATCTTCTGAATGAAGATTTTGGCAGTAATTACTACTGGTGCTATCCACCCTAATGGATCAACCTAGAAATATCTGAAACAACCTTTCTCTTTGTAACAGGAGTTGTTATTTGTGGCAACTGAACACACTACACAAAATTGTCAGTTACATTATTCCAATATAATCCTAAAACCTTCGTGAAACTTTCATTTTCTTTTCCTAGATTTAGTTCTATGTTTTCATTTTGAATTTTAACCACTTCTCCAGTTTTTTCTAATAATTCTCTACTATTACTTCCCCATTTTTGTAGTTGAAAACCTCCCTTTTGCATCATTTCATTAAGATCTTTGTACACTTGTACACCTTCTTCAACTGTTTCACAACCACTCATCAGGTCATCCATGTAGAAGTCCTGGAGTACTCTTTCAGCTGCTGAAATTATATTTTTACCCTCATCATATGCTAACTGCTGAAGAGTACGTTCAGCAAGATAAGGTGCGGACGCAGTTCAAAAGTAACATAGTAGCCTGTAATGACGTAACTCACCTTCTTCGTCATGCCATAAAATACGCTGAAAATCTATGTCACTTTTGGAAACGTCTATTTGTCTGTACATCTTAACTATGTCTGCTATTAGGCATATGGGTCGTATGCGCCAACGCATAACTAAATGTCGTAACTCGGGCTGAAGAACAGGACCAACCATAAGATCGTGATTAAGAGAAATCCCGTTGGTACCAGGACATGAAGCGTCGAAAACAACTCTAAGCTTTGTTGTAGACTTATCCTCACGAATGATGGCATGGTGAGGCAAATAAACCGCACAAGCATTGTCCTTTTCATCCTCTGGTACGAGTTCCATATGATTAAGATCAATGTATTCACGAATAACGGCAGAATATCTTTCTTTTAAATCTGAATTCCTTGCCAATCTTTTTCAAAAGGTGAAGTCGTCACAAAGCAATATGCCTGGGTTGCCATACTGACACTTCAGTTTTCATCACGGAAAGGCTTTACAATATCTACCTGAATCATTTCAGTGGTAGTATTAGCAAAAATAGTTTCATTTTTTTCTCCTCTTCAGTAAGTTATTTTACAGGTACTAGCAGTTGGTTCTTTCTAATTCCCCAAAACTTCTTCAATAGTTCATTTTCATCAACTTGCAAATGAAAGTTTAAGATGGTGTTACATTGATTTGACTCAAAACTATCTATACATGCCGAGTTAATTTGACCGATAAGATCCACCCCAGCCTAGTATTCTGTGCTACAGGTAATCCAGAGGGACCTTTGATTACACCATCTTCTAAAATCTGAGCAAATAACTCTGCACCAAGTAAAGATCAATTTTATTAGGCACACCAAATTTTGGATCTGCTAGTTTAAGTTTGCCTATTTCAGGCCACATTTTAACTACAACTTTCTTAAAGGGCTGAAGAGTTGTAAGTTTGTTGAGGACGTGTACCTTTGCTTCTACATAAAATGTGGGGTCGTGGAGTGAACGCAACCTAACAAACACCACAAACCTTGACTTAAGCAAGAGACTGTCCCACCCCTATTCCTGAAACTACGAGTTTTGTTGGAACCTTCTGCAGTCAAGTGCTTGAACTGCTGACTCCGTAATAAACAAACTTGACCCGATCCAACAAACATCACATAGTCATCTCAACACCCTTAAGTGATTCAGCTTTCACTAATGCCGTTGCTAACAACACTTGACTATGATTACTTAAAAACATGTGACTACTGACTCTGGCTCTGACTCCTTCTGATTTTCATGAATGGCAGTTGTTGAATTAACAGCAACATTTATACCAACTGCCTCCGAATTCCTTGCGATTTGTGGGATTATTTACAGAATGAAGTAATGAATGATGCTTCCAAATTTGACGTCGTGAAGACTGTCTACAATTAAAGACAGAATGATTATCTCTAAACAATTATAGCATAACCTCCTGGCGTGAGCATAGTCCCGTCGCGATTCTACAGTTTCTTTGGAAAATAATTTGCAATTGCATAATTTATGATTGCCTTTACAAAATGAACAACACAAATTGTTATTAGACATACTATCATTGGCATAACACACTGTTGCCTTACATTGCCTCGATTTAGGTTTAGTATCTAAAATTCCAATGATCGAAACCTATGTTCTAAAAAATCTTTAAAATCAGACAACTTAGGCAACTCAGAGTTAATTCACTTGACCTAGCTTCCCATTGTTTTCTGGACTCATGATCCAGTTTCTGGCTCATTACGTAAATAATAATTATATCCCAAGTGTTGATATCTATACCTAAATTCTGCAATCTGTTTAAACATTCTATTATAGTGTCTAATAGTTCCTTGATTGCATTTGAAGATTCAAATTGAATAATTTTATGATTCAATAACCGTTTTAATATGTGGTTTGAAAGATATTTTTATTATCATATCTATTTTTAATTGAGTTCAGCAAACTGAATAATTCTTACCAGTAATAGGAATGTGACGTACAATTTGTTCAGCTTCTCGATAGATGACTCTTAAGATAATGTAACTTCTGGACATCATCAAGAGTTTCACGTTATCTACTAAACATACAAATAAATCTTTAAAAAAGTCCAATCTGAATAATTCCCGTTAAAAATAGGTATTGTAATTTTAGGTAATATAACACATGAAGAACTTGAAACTTTAGATGACACTTTATCGTCGGAAGAAGTAGATTTAGGATTTTTGTCAGCGCATTCAGACAATTTTTGTTTTAATATTGACTTATAATCTATATAACATTCTTCAGTTTTGTCGTAAACTTTCTTTTGTAATATTCAGACTTAGTTAAATCTTCCTTTAATACTTTTAATATTATTGTACGATGGGTTTCACAAAAATAATTCCATTGAACCTCTAAATTTTCTAATCTACTTTCTATATAAAAAACTGTAATACGATCCTTTGACGTTTCCTTAAAATTGACATAAGCTTTTTCAATTAAAGAACTGATTTCTATCTGTAGACATTCATACGCTGACATATCCATTATTCTTTATTTTAAAAGTATTTTAAAACAACAAAAATGAAATTTGACAACTTCAAATCAATATGCAAATTTTCTAAGTCTTATAATAGATTTTTCAAAATTTCTAAGTATTTGAACAAATTGTACCTCGCTATGAAATTGGGCATAGGTTCCCCGTCATCACTTTTTGGGAGAATTATTCTAAGTCTAATACTACAACAACATTTAATCTACAACATTTTCGAAGTCTACACACATGAATTAGAAATTACAAACTATTTTTACTAAATATAAAGTACTTACAGTAGAATCACGAAACACTTCACTTATCACCTTGTCGTTGAAACGTATCCATATACGTCACGTGTCGATGAAGATCCGACACGGCAACTGCAATTCCACACCACGCACTAACAGCGCAGCGTGGTTGCACAGGAAGACACTGCTGACACTACAATGGTGGCCTGCGCACTAAGCCGCCTGGTAACGCGTGCACCTTTTGCACTACACTTCACCACGCAAGCGCAATCACCTTAGCACAGTGATCACAGAGCACCATCGACGACAATCGGCCACCGTGTCGGCACAGCTATGGATACAGACACAACCTTCACTGATGTCTTACTATCCGGCTCGAAGGACCATGTACAGATCCGAAAAATAGCTGCTAGGAGATAGGGTTTATGAAATGAAACACAGCTATCAATTAGCAGTGGGATTCAAAAAGCATCGTATATTATGTAAAGAAACCACACGTACTATTACAACCAAATCTTTACAACGCGATATGAATAACACAAGCTTTGGACGCAACGACATCTAGTAAATAAAAGTAAACTAAATATTGTTAACAAAGTAATTGACAGATTTCATACAATACCTTATGTATTCAGCAAGTTGCTCCATAAACTTGATAATACCAAATTACATCAAACATGGATCCTGAATTTATGCCAGCCACAGTAGATGGGCAGTATAGATAGTACATATTATATTTATGTGTAAATAAGTAGTGATTACTTGTACCAAACAAATATACAGTTTGCAATAAGTATTGTGACTTAGTTAAGCCATTTTTACTTGTGTAATGGTTATATCCTTGTTGATCAGATGCTTCTTTTATCCTTAGACTGTTGTGTTGTTAACTCTGCAGAATGGAATATTATTTTGTCATCAACTATCAGATAATTAATATAAAATAATATCCTTTTCCCTAATTGAAAATAAGAAATCAGACAACTTTACATCGTCAAATATTGATGTAAATCCATAACTACTATTTGTGTATTTGATTATATGGAGCTGATTAATGGTGTATATTTTATAATAATTTCTTATTTATTTAACATATAGGCAGAGACAACAAAATACTGACAGAAATATGGAAATGTAGTTTATTGACATTTAAGTATAGTAATATGTAGTCTTATCTCATATCTCTTATTATTGAAAATGTCCTGATTCTAACAAATCATACCTGGACATGTTTTTTGCTTTATAGTGTTTGAAATGTAAATCAATACAAACATAAACATAGGCCTCATATGCTATTTAGATTGCAATACATATAGAAATATTGATAAAATTATTATTTAGTATAGACAGTACAATATTCATTAACTTTTTTCAGGTGGATCGCTTAGAATAAATGTGTACTCGTATGTCTTGTAGACTGAAATCCTGCAGAGCTGCTCGTAGGCAGAGACAAAAATATGGATATTGAATACAACAGTCTTATATCATATCTCATATTATTGAAAATATACTTTTGATTTCTAACAATATCATAAATGGCCATGTTATTATCTAGTTATTTTGAAAAAAATCTTTTGAAATGAAATGACTGACAATAATAAATACAATTAAATTATACATGTGTTTTTGTCACAAACCAGTTTAAAACATCTTACTTCATATTTATCAGTGTGTAATAATATAGATAAACATGATATTACCTAGTTATTTTGGCTTTAATGGTGTTTGGGGTATGATAACTAATTAGTTAATATATTTTAAAACAAAGTTTACACTGCACCTTTACTAATCAACCAAAACATATTAAAACAAAGTCTTAACATCGCACTTTTCTGTCTGTCTGTTCCACTATTAATAGACTGCTTTGGAAATAATTACAACAATATATGCAGTGGCATTTTCCTTTGTGTTTTATCCTAATACAACCAGTTTAAAACAGCTTTCTTACTATAGCATTTAAAGGTAATATTATAAATATACATATTATCCGTTATTCATCTTGGCTTAATCATATTTATTTAATTACTGTAATGGTGTTTGTGATGTATATTCACTAATCAATTAATACCTGTAAAAATAGTCTCCACACCACGTTTGTTTGTCTGTGCACTGTTTTGCCACTGCTTTAAAAGTTTTCCATCAATCTTAAAGTACCTATAATTGCTGAATGTACCTACAACTTTGTTTAATACTATTAATTATTAAGCTATCTATTCTATATATACTATTTTAACTCATAATATCGGTGAAAACTACTAGAAAATCGCTTTTAGTTTGTTTAAGGTTATTGTGATATTCATATTTTAATTTTAATTTCTCAAATTCCCGTTAGATGCGATAAAACTAATATTAGTTTTGTAATCTATAGATTATAAGGAATAAATCGACATACATTTCATTAAAGTATCTTTAAAATTCGTGGTGGGCCATTCTCATACAAAAGAAACTGTCTCCTTTAGAGATAATAAAGTAGCAAACTCGAACCACCAAGAATACACCTATATAATGTATAGCACTAACAAAGTTGGCCTTTCAAAAATTGTACATAAACTTTATGTAACACAGATTGATCTTTACGACAGCGCATTATGCCGTTAATGCTTTCACCATGTGCTAGACTAAATATTTTTGCATTTTGTCCATTTCGGCGATACTGATAACGATTAGAAAATTATATCAGACAATGCCAACGTTGTTGTTGTACCTATGCAGCCAACTCAGCGTTAATTGTCTATATTGACAAAATGCTAACATTAGAAATAGTCCCTTTCTCGCCTTTTTTTTTATGGGTGAAGTACCCATAAAAAGGTCAGGCCAGCAGACGGAATACTTAGAACAACCGCAGCAAAATCATGGCAGTATCGTTGGCAGATAGCTCTGTAGGCTATGCGACGTGTATCTAAGAAAACTAACGGAGCTTTGTACAAATAATTTAATTAATTTATTTAATATTTTGTATTCCTAAAATGGTCTTTCTCTTACTATATGTAATGTGGATATGGCGCACAGTATACATTTAATTGATACACATACAGCATCGGCATTTGTATTTTTCTTTGCTATTAGGCCATGAAATGCAAAAAACTATAGCAATGCAAGATTTTAGGTATTTACAGATAAAGACCACCTCCAAAATACGATGCTGACATCAGTCGTTCTAAATTACTAAAAAGCTGTAAATAACATTAACTCGTTTGCAAAATAATGACAAAATATGTAACATTTGCCTCTTATAACTTATATTAAATATCTCTATAGTATGTATAAAATCAATTGCTGTCCGTTAGTCTCGCTAGAACACAAGAACAGTTGGACCGATTTTGATGTATTTTTGGGATGGATGGTTTATACTTCCATTTGAACCCAGTGGCTGGCGCTGTTATCGAGATCCAGAAATCTTTCGTGCGAAATCGATGCGGATCATAATATAATAATAAATATTAAAACATTGAACGACGTATCGATAAAATTATTATAAAATTATCAATCTAATTAATACCTCTAGTGATTAAACAAATCGGCCCATACTAGTCATATTTAATTTCGATGAAAATCCGTAATTTGTCCAGCTCAAACTCTAGTACATAATTGGGAAAAATCTCCCTGTTTATTCAATATAATGCCTATTCTTGACGTATAAGAAACCACACCGCCAGCCTCTACGCAAATGCTAAGTCGTTGCAGATATACACTAAATTTTTGGGTTTTGATATCCTTATTTGCATAGTATGCGACACGCCGCCACCTCGTGCCAGTTTCTCCAGGGTGAACGCTAATCAGTAAAACGGCCGGATGGAGAGTACTTTCACAAACTTTGCAAATTTTATAATAGAAATATAATAACGATGATTAGTTAACCTTCCGCAAGTGTCGTCCGTAACTAATCTATACTTTATATAAAGCGGAAGAGTTTTTGTTTGTTTGTTTTTTTAACACGCTAATCTGGAACTACCGTTCCGATTTAAAAATTGTTTCTTTATATCCTAATCCCAGGGCTTCTGAAGCGAATTTACGATCAAAGTCCAGATTAAGGTTTAGAAAGTTTTAAGCCCGATGTATCAGACCAGATCTTAAGTAATTTATTGTGATAAAGAGTTTCAAGGGTCAATCGGGCTAGGCTTTTGAGATTCACAAATGGCTCAGGTCCAAATTGTGTACTCTTTGAGCGCTCCTGTGCAAGCTTGTCGGCAAGTTCATTGCCTACAATGCCCGCGTGACCTGGAACCCATCTTAACACCACCCTGTTGTTAAATCCCAGGGCGCTTAGACGGTTCACGCAGTTTCAACTAGCTTCGAGTTCACTAAGTTTGATCTCAGCGCTAGCAGTGCTGCTTGAGTATCAGTTTATATAGTTGACGTAGTATTTTTTTGATTGATTTTCGCACACTGAAGTATGGCGAAAATTTCTGCCTGAAGATAAAGGTGAAACTACCCAAATACATACTAAGTTTGAATTTGGGGTGTTCCCCAAATTCCAAAGCCAACGTCGAGGCCCATTTTCTGACCCATCGGTATACCATATAGGCTACCGACTTCACAGATAACCTGTCCATTCAGTCTTTCTTCTCTGGAGGGTAGTTCCATTATATAATTTTTATTAAAAATGTATAGTGGACGCATGATAAAATCTGAGATCATGCATAAGACCGGTGTTTCCTTAATTGAGTCTAGCATGGATCTCAATCTGTAAAAAAGCTCAGACCACCCTGGGCATTAATCCTACACAAACTAGCCCTCGCCTCCTTGTCTAGATGAAGATCAAGGGGTTTTAGGCATAGAAGTGCACAAAGAGCCGCTCCAGGCGATGATCACATCGCTCCCATTGCTATTAAGTAGGCAGTCCTTTGTAGACTATTTAGTCTGTCCGCAGTCTTTTGGTTGGCCTTATTACACCAAACAATGGAAGCGTAGGTAAGAATCGGCCTCACTATGCTGCTGTATAACCATAGGATTATACTGGGACGCAAGCCCCAGTTGTTCCCGATCAAACGACTGCACGTACCTAAAGAAATTTTAGCCTTATGACATACGTTGCTAAGGTGAGAGTTCCACGTTATATTTTGGTCGATTATTACGGCCAAATACTCAACTTCAGTGAAAAATGGTACTTCTTTACAATTAAGTTTTGGTGTGACTGATTTGTCCAACCGTATCTTTTTGATAAAGGGTATTATAACAGTTTTATCAGCATTAACTGATAAACTGTTATCCCTACCAATTATTTATGAAGTTTAAGGCTCTCTGTATGATTAGTGATAAAGTACTTTGGAAAAACCCCTCGCAATGACCAAGGTCATCAGCATAACCAGTGTCTCAATGCGAAAGTCTGCCATCTTGTACAATAATTGGTCAACCGCAAAGTCTAAGAAGGTGACAAACACCTCTCGTGGGCAGCCTCTTGTAGTTGCAACCTCAATCGAAGTTTAAAACAGCGCTATTTTTGCCTTTCTGTTTGAGCATCAACTTCACCTGATGGTTGTGGGGTCAACATTTTTAGTTGTCAGGCCCCAATCAGCAGTGATGTGGGCTACTGTCGAAGGCGCCCTCAATATTTAAAAGGCAAAAGAGCTATTTCTTTATCCTCCAGCGACCCTCAGCACTCTGATCAGGGCTGTTTCCGTAGATTTGCCTCTGCGGTAAGCATGCTGGTTGTAATATATGGGTCTCGTAGCTAGAGCTACGTCCCTAATATTCTCAATGTCTTGAGAAGAAAGGAAGATAGGCTTATAGGTCTAAGGACTTTGATAAAGCGTAGTCCTTTCTACCAGTCTTAGGCATAAATAGAACTTTGACGATTGTGCATCGTTCTGAATATATCCCCATGCCAAACTGCATGGATTTTCATCAGATAAGGAGAAGGATATCGATACCCTCTGTAGTTAGATGGTAGTTATTCCATCCACCATGCTTGTCTTATATAGTTTAAAAGTCAACAGCTCACTGCACCAGGTTTGGCCTTATCATCTTTGCAGCCCTACACCAGTCCTCATTACAAGGCCTTCGTAGGGCTCTGAAGAAATTCGAGGCAAAGTCTTCTGTGACCCTGGGAAATGGGTTGACGCTAGTAACTCAAATGTTTCTGTTTCACTATTGTGAAGTTACCATCAGGCTTTTAAAGCCCGATCTGATCAGGTTTAACTGATAGCATTTTGTGTGCTTTACACTGCGAGGCCTCTACATAGCTTCCTCCACAAATTCGCTCTTAGTTTTCATAATTTCTTTATTATATTCGGTTAGGGCTGCACTATAAATATCCCTCTTTTAGTTATTTTGGCCCTATTAAATAGTTTCCTGGTCTTTTCCTTAAGCTCTTTTAGCTTAGTATTATACCAAGGAACTTCTCGGTAGGAGGTCTTGATTATGACGAGACAACTGTTTGATGATTTCATACCTACAGTTACATTCTCCTATCTAGCATGATTTTTTTTAAGTAAGTCAGAAGAAACAGCGCTCCTTAGTTTCTTCGCGTGCGCTGGCGTATTGGTTGGTGATACGTAAATATAATGGTTTACAAAATATAGATCTTTACTCCATCAAAAAAAATCCCCGATACCATATGCCTATTTATTATTCGCAAGCTACAATAATATATTTTGTGACAAAAATATTGAAAATTAAAAGTGATTTATGAGGCATTATTGGGCATGGCGCAATCCTTTACGAGCGTAAGTTACTTCATCATAATAGTACATTACGATACACAGGGACTTAGCCGATTATTGAAACGTGTGAAGTTAACGCACGAACAAAGCAGTGTACTAACCTACACGTTTAATAATCGGCTATAAGTTGCGTGTATCGTACATGATTTATATAGTACAAGTGACTTTAATCCACTTTTTAATTGAAAAATTGTAGAATACTAAATGATTATAAAGACAAAAATCGTGTCAGAGCAAGTGGGTAGCAGTGATCTCCCTTTCTTATTCTTTCTCACTAATCCAGAACATATAGAAGACATCAGTTCCAACTCCATCTACATCATCTACCAGCCAATATTCATTTGCTCAAATTCGAAAAAACATTATTTGAAATTAAAATCAAACAAAATGTTCTTTCTGAGAATTTTAGATCTAAAATATACATCATGTGCGAATGAAGAAGTTTTGTTAGTAAATACATAGAATCAAAAGTTTCAGTACAAAATTACAGTGTCAATCTAAGATTGAATTAAACGGGACCAAAAGATGCAACGATACTCGATTTATAGAAGTTTTGTATAATCCAATTTTGACATATGTAAATGATTTATAAACCTGAATTCACAACGGTCATATTTTTGCTTAATTGTAATGTGACGGTAAATGGTAGTAATAGTAATTGTGTTTTTAATAATTGTACTAAAAACAACAGTTCAAGCTAAAATGCACAAAAATTTAAATGAGTTTATGTCAAATTTTATTTATATTTCTTGATCAAATGACTTAATGTTTTGTTTGTAATTTAAAGTATTCTAATAGATACTAATTAAAGTTCTATTGTCCTGTATTTATTATTATGTTTTAATCATTTTGTTTAATTTTTAATAATGGAATATTTTAAATTTTATGCGTGACTTTAGTAAAATATAATGTTCAATAATCGGTTAGTTAAGTCCCGCAGGCGTAACAACGTGGTTTAGTCACCATAATACCGCGTATAGTACAGTGACTTAAAACCAATTTTATGGAGATAAACTTTGCTCTTTATAGCATATTATTTGGACGCATAGTTTAAGAAATGTGAAAAATGAAATACTTCAAAACTTGGCTCGGCGCGCGAACGACGCATAAACCCTAGCTGCCGATGAGACCGAAGAGAACCCAGCAGTGAACGCTTCTATGGCGAAGTTAGTTAAAAATTAGGTAAAAATGTCACAGTTAATGGAGTATTTTATCTATCGGCATATTATCTACGTTATAGAGCAAAGTTGAATTTATTCCTCCCCTACCCTCCCGGGTGAGAGTCACCCCCGCGCTGAAAGTGTAGCAAAGCGTGTTTTTTTCAGTTTTAAATTTCAAAGAAAACCGTACACGATTCATGAAAATTGTGCAGGTACAAAATAATTCTTGATAAATTTGCTATCAACCTCTTATACATACAATTGCGATATCACTTATAGTTTCTTTTATCTGCCACAGTATGAACATTTTAATCATTTATCGACTTTTTTTGCTCAAAGTTTAGTTTTCTCAAAATTTCTCACTTTATGCAAAGGTATGTATGATTAAATTTTACTTTATCCATACATATCTTAGCTTATTATTAATCAATTAAATTTTCAAAATAAAATAGCATCGCGAAATGAAAGACTTTAGAAATAAATAATACCTCTTTTTGAAGAAAATATTCTATTCTTTGGCAGTAAAGTGAAAATTTTGAAAAACTAAATTTTGACCAAAAATCCAATTTTTCCATAAATTGCTATCTGAAATGCTTGAAAATGGTTTCAGCAAAATAAAAATAAAAGTTAATTGTTCTAGACGTGTCAAATGTCCATAATGTCCACCCCATGTCTTCATGCATTATGTTATATTGAATTCTTTATTATTTAACATAGTTTGTATAAAAATGTTATTATAATATTAAAGGAATTTATGGATGATAATAACCCTGGGAATGAGGTGTTCGCTACCAAGCTATTTCTAATTTGTTTTGTTAGGTTAATTGTGTAACATACATGATTATAGCTGTTATTTAAAAAGTCACGCTGGGTTTATTGCTGGTTCTTCCCAGGACAGAGGTTTTCAGAACCAGTGGTAATTAAACAAAGTGACTTTCAATAAGTATTATTTATAATCTATATTGAATAAAAAGTTTCTGTTTCTGTTTCTATTCATAAACATTTTTCTTACTAAAATAATTTTTATCGTTTGTGTTAACGCAATTGATTTTCAGGTTAAACAGAGCTCTTTTATTTAAAAATTTTCCTCTTTGTAATTGTACACAATAGTAAGTTATTAAATTTGTAATATATAGTATCTTTGATAAATACATGCCCGGTAATACAGAATAGTCTTACCCTCCTTAAATGTACTATTATATTTCCTGTTCGCGCTCTCAATATCTACCTGTGTTTAATAAGTTTCAGTTACTAATCTGAATGACGAGCTAACAAGTGTAATTAATAATTAAACGAACTTGCAAGTGAAGTTCTATCATAATTATACAGGGTGTCATAATACTAAACTAAACCTCATTTCTAAGTTCATCACGCAGAGACACACTTCAGGTGTCTGTCAGTTACTCTGGTAGAACCAGAGACAGTGGTAAAACCAGAATAACCGACAAAGCCCAACTGATTAGTAAGCTAAAGTGGTAATGGGCCGGAACCATAGCTAGAAAACAACCGATGAGGAAGCAAGGTTCTCGAGTGGCAGCCTCGTACTAGTAGGCAAAGTGTGGTGTGGCCCCACTAGATGAGTGACGACCTGGTAAGACATGCAAGAAGTTGATGGGTGCAGGTGGCTCAGGGCCGTGATTTGTGGAATTCTTAGGGGACTATGTCCAGCAGTGGAATGTGAAGGGCTGTAATGATGATGTGATGATGATGGCTGTTTTGGTAAATTGAAGCAATCGTTGAGAAAACACTTTGATAATTGAAAGTTCAAAAGTGTTTATAATCTTCGAGCATTGGTAGCAAAATCTTTATAGCAATAGAGGTTATGCATAAATTTTCATTTTGAAATAAAGTTTTCTTCATAAATTATAAAAATAAAAATTGTCTTTGCGGTACCAACTTCTTACCAATTCATTCCGCATGTAGAATATTAGAAGTGCTGAAGTCCTGTGAGATAATAATATTGTTTTACGTATTTGCGTCGCATATGATACATATTTTATATTTCTGATAATATATTAATGAGGAGTGGTAGATCAATGACAAGCGCTCGTTTAAAATTATACAGCACGCGTGCTATCCGAAATCGATTCCCATCGGCCCCAATGAAATTGTTATTTGCAATTTTAAGTACAGATTAACCACGACAAGGAAACATCGTAAAGGAACCTCAGCGAAATTTAAAAATATTTCGAAGGCTTAAAGTCCATCACGCTTAGAGATCGCGGCGGATATTTCATTGCCCTAAAACCCTCTCAGAATTGAGAAGATGCCTTTGCTCAGCTGTATGTCATATATAGGCTGAAAATTTACTTTACTTTTAGTTTTACATATAGTTTACTACATCTGATCTACTTACCACTTCTAACTACTAGCTTTTGATGTCTAGACTCCAAGGTTTAAAACCTCCTTGTGGTGATAAGGACCTGCGTCATAGATGTACCGCAGTGAAGTAATTCAGTTGGAACTTTGTTGCCATTGTCCAGATGTGAATTGCAAATAAAGAGATCGGGCAAGACTTTCTTTTAGCTTTTTTTAACCATATGCGCTAGTGCGCCATATAGATGGAGGCAGTTAAAGCCGACAGAAGTTCGTAGGCCGCCATAAGTTAAAACTAGTCAATGATAAATAAAGTGGAATGATTTATGCATTTCCACATCGACATCGTATACTACGATCGTGTGTGGTGACGTATGTATGTAACATAAAAGCTATAGAGAAAACATATACACATATATCTTATTGCAATAATAACATTTTGCTTAGTAAAAGCGCGCCTAGCAAGTGGAACCGTAACCGTAAATTGCTCATAATTATTCATAGCGTTGTAACCTAGTCAGGTGTGACGACATAGTTTGATTTATTTTTCTCCTTAAAACATTTTGCGACTCGATATTAAAAAAATATATCTATATGTCGAAGCGTCTATAAAATACCGGTTGGATCGAGTTCACTGTAGGCGCCGTGCTAGGAGATCCCTTAAGTCATTCTACGAGTGAAGTAATTCTATGAGTGCTAAGATAGTGTTGTGGTTCTGTTCGTTGTAGTAATTCTTCTAGTGCAGGCAAGGAGGATAGTGTTGTTGAGAGTCTGCGTGTTACACTAGGATAAAGTAGTGTTGCTGTTGCATACTTTGGTGTTATCTTGTATTTACCTCACGTTACACTGGTGTGTTATCGTGGCGGGGACGTATTATTATCGAACTGTAATTTCACTATACTGAATGTATAGTGCATTACGTTGTCTTATTACTGATAAAGATTAATTGCGTAAGCAAGAGAGCAAGTTGAACATCCGCTCTCACTTACTATTATTTTAATAATTAACGCTATCCTGATGTATTTCCGAGATCATAAGTGGGATCTCCTGTTGTAATTTCCGACATATATAAGATTATATAACATTATATAAGGATTAATTATCGCAAACAAAATTAATCGAAAAAAATTAAAAGGTTTATTTATTAAGATTTAAGTTTAATAAACGCGAGTAATTCGTTACCTCTTTGTTCCTTTTTCTTATTTTCTTAGTGCGTTTACGTAGATAATTTGTTAAGATTTTGCATATATTATGTACGGATTCCTCGGTGATGTAGTTTTCAACGCAGTCTTCATAGGGTTTCTCTTCATATTACACCTAATAAATATAAAAAATATATCACTTTATCACTTTAAACAGTAGTGTGGATTATAAAATCATAATGCCCTCTAGACCAAATTTCCAATTATCTATCTGCGCAGGACAGGATTAAAGTGCACGAGTGTGTGCGCAAAAGGTGCACTCTCTATTCCATCACCATCATAGTCCGATGTGATAGCAGTTCAATACAAATGGAGAGGGATCAGGCGTAGGACCAGTGGCTTTACGTGCTTTCTGAGGCGCGGGGTGAAATACTGTATACTTTCTGACTCCGGGCTGTAACAATTTCAAGACAAAAACTCAGTAATTACGGTCTGACCCAGAATTTGAACCTGGGATCTCAGGATCAGCAGTCGTCCTGTCGACCACTAGACCAATAAGACAGACAATTTATAAAATTAAAATAAGACCCAAAAACAACGAAAAAAGATTTGATGCGAATGAAGTGGGATCACAGGTTATTTTATTATGAAGCAATAAACAGCTACGTATTGTTCTTTTTTTTGACTTATTACGGTGCTTGGTGTAATCCCACCTATTGGTATATCGTGATTAAGCCCTAGATGTTAAGTCATCACCCTATCTTAGGACTAAAGCCTATTGACAGTCACTCTTGCATTGTAGAAATTCAAGAATGTAATTGATAGAAAGACAGAGAGGAATTATTCCTCATTTGTTTTACGCATTTTAAGACAAAGTTTAAAAGTGAAATATCGACAACATGAAGACCCGCTGAGCGTCTAGTTGTTCGATAGTGGAAAGGAATTAAATCATGTAATTACTGCATAATATCCGGAAAATGTATATGTAAACCTTTATTTATTCTTGCCAGCAAGCGGCAAGCATTAATAAAGGCATCTATTTCCGTGGTATTTTTACTAAAACTCGAAAGAAGATCGAAAATTAAGCATTTATTGTACCCTTTGAAGGTTTCATATAATTGTTTCTACTCTTGAAAAAGACAATAGGTTTGGCTATTAGATATTGATTTGTATTCTAAATTAATTTAATATAAAAGAAAAAGGCACCTTATTCCGATGTAAAAATCCTTATTCCGTTGTATTTGTTTCCTAATTCCGTGTGTACAAATGTAAAGGCAAAAGGTAGGAAAAATAATACACGGTGCTCATTATCCTACAATCAAAATTATTATAATTTAAAAAATATGGATAATCACACCCGTGGGTATAAACCTGACAAGTTTATTTTATTTTTAAGAATGCAATTAATTAATTAACAAGGTGTTGTGGACTAAATAAGATTTTCTTTCACAAAACATATGATACAAGATATATGGATTGATTGCGCAATAAGCATCCATTCTCATAATCAATATAAATATTTCACTTTTAAAATAAAATCCTATTATTATAATATACCTAGCTAATTAATTTTATTTATTTTAATACTCATCGTATTATTACAATAGTAGTACAAACAATATATGACTCTTTCTAATGCAAGATATTGTGTAGTTTGTGGAAGTTATTCTATAGGAAAGCAGGAACCTACGTTATTGAAAGTAACGGAAAGTGCAAAGCAAGCTGCGTAAAATGTGAACACTCTGTATTTTGCTTGTGTATATGCGAGGTTTTTTTGTATGAAGCGCTATACATGGGAATAGCGTTTCATACAAGAAAAACTCGTTTCTATTTCAGTATTAAAAATGCAAGATTTTTGCATAGTTTATATAAATAAATACTTGATTGCAAAATCATCTTAAATATAATATAATACTTGCTAAAATTACATTGAATTGTGTATGAACAAATTTTCCTTCTAGCTTTAACACGTAATGTACTCGTATTAACAAAATACCTAAATAGACCGCTTTTGACATGCTATAATAAATAAATGAAACGCAAAAGTATAACTCGAAATAGATTTTAGTATTCATTGTCTTTAAAATTGTTAAATCCAAAGGGAAGGGCCAAAACATATAAACAACTCTGAAAATTAAAAAGAAATCAAGTATCTGAAATCGCAATTCTGCGGTTTACATCGGAATAAACAGCAAACTGAAATATTTGGCATTTCAAGACGTATTTCACCTTGATTTATTCAGGAAAACATGAAAGTTAAGTGTTTTCAATTGAAAATATATATAATCCGTAGAAATAGTTTAACTCAAAGAATTACACACGGTAAAAGGAAATAAAAAAACACTATTTAAGAAAACATGATACTTACGTGAAAGGTCCGTGCCAATTTTAGAATCCTTTGAAATAGGTGGCCTTAGGTAGGCCTTTACCTTAGTATACAGTAAGCGGAATAAGAACTCCCTTGTGAAAATGAACCTTGCTCTTGAGAAACACAATTAGCCTGAATCAGTTGCTTGGAAATTGTACCGATTCGCAATGTGCGAATTATTTAGAAAGTTGTTAGAGACTGCTTCCAACAAAATTTAAAGTTTAAATATAGTGAAAGATAAAGTCAAAAGAAAGGCTTTTAAAGAAAGTATCTATCAAATAACTAGGTGGTTACAGTATGTATAGTATGTTATGTGTATATACTATATATTATTAGCTCTTTACCTATACCTTAAATTGCCGTTTTACGAAATAAGTTAACGTATTTTTTCCATTTTCCGTATTTCTATTAATCAAAGTAATCACCCATGCAATCGAAGCATATTTGCTAACGCAGTGGGTTTATTGATGCCATTCTTGAAGAAATCGGCTGGACGGGCGGCAAAAATCACATCACCTAAATTCGTCATTGTCGATCAAAAATTTTGGACGACCACAGGATTCATTTTCAGGACGAAATTTCCAGAATGGAAGTACGTTCGTTTGTAGTATTCGCTCCGTAAACATCGTTGATGTTGCGTTCCGCTTGTGCCGCGTTGCTGTCACGACGGTAGTCATATTCCAGTTATTTGAATTTTAACGTAACTATGATGACGATAAAGATTGAAATGCGATGAAAACATCGCGAACAACGCGAATCAATAAACAAATGAGTAATTTTGCTTATATTTCCATGTTTTTAAAATAAAATTAATTAAAATTAGAAATTATTTCATAGGTTCTACCTATGAAAGTAACGCAGAACGCAATATTATTAAAAAGGTAAAGACTAAAAGGTTAGTATAATTGGTATAATATATCAATGGTATATTAGATGATAAGATAATTTACATATTATTTATAAATTTATTAATATACTAGTGATTTGTTAATACATTTACAATTAGTATCAATAGTATACTTTAGTTGATAGACCACACCAGCAATTCAACCGTATGTGGTTTCTGCTGGGCTATAAATTTTCTTTTGTGTATAAGTTTGATTTTTATATTTTGAATAAATAACATAAAAGATCAAAAACTTTAACATCATCCTATTCAGCTACCATGCTTTGAAAAGTTAGCTTCCTGACTCTCTACTATATTATTGTTTAAAATATAAATCGTTCTTTTAATGCACACAAGCCTCAACTGTTTGAGTTCTTGCGATTAAAATGCTTTGGTTGACGTTGGTTAACAAGGTTAGAATTGCAATGTATTATCAGTTGAACCAGTACTAGAATCGAACTCTGTTCTTTTACTACGAAATTTAGAACAGCCTCCTGCCCTGATCTATTAAGATTTCCTCCTTCTCCTTCCTTTCCTCATCTTTGTGCGGTAAATTAAATAAAATGTATTCCACATTGAAATTACGCTGTCGGTATAGTCAACACAACGAATTATGAGAACAACGAGTCACCCTTCAATTGCGCTTGTAAACGTTTTTAGGTCTACCGCTGTGAGATGCAGCGCTGGAACAACAGTGATCAGCATTGGTGCAAGCACAGGCCTCCTGTCATCTCGAAGAGGCTTTTAGGACAAAGGGAAACGTCCTCCCGCACTGCCCCATGCATGTTGGTAACCATGTCATTGAAATATTTTGAATTTTTTTTTTTTCAGATATGAAGTTTTCCTCTCAATATTTCCTTCACTACTAGGCACGTGGTTGACAGCGGTCAAAGATGGGTTGCTTGCGTACTATGAAATTTACGCCGAGCCACTTAGCCCAGAGCCTTCACGGCTTTTGTATTAAATATACTTTATAAAGTAAATGTTTAATAATATAATATGATTTACCGTTGATTCTTCACAACATACACCATATATTTAAATAAGACTGGACAATGTTAGCAGATCTATGCATTGGCTGCAGTTATCCGAAGATCCTACAAATTGGGCAATAAGTTATAATGACAAGCAATTGATCAGCATTTATAATATATTGTTTACGAGGCCAACTCTAATTTCCCACAGTAATATCGCGTTTGTCTTTGTTTGAGATATTTATACATTTCAGAAAATAAAACATTATGTTATGATTTTCATAAACATATCCTGTTCATGTATAATTTCATCATTAGCTCTCAATTCACTAATTAGTATTATTACAATATTTATAATAAAACAATATTCAATATACCAAGTATATTCTATCATTTCATTGTATTATATTTTACCATTATAATTTAATAACTTATCTAATAATAATATTAAATATATCTATTTGAGTTAACATCATTTTTTCATTATACGAAAATATAATGCGCACACGATTAGATTGGATAGTTGCTTATGTGGCAAAATTGAAGCCTTCGCAGTTTCTATTATTTTAATTTATTTTTGTCAGGATCTCCTGTTTCATTTCCAATTCCTCTTTTTGTTTATCATGTATTTATTATTAATTGTATTTTTCATGTTTTTTTTTTGGATCAAGTCGCTATAATAACATTTCTAGAACCACAGTCAAAAATAATGACACAACTGCCCCAAGTTTTCTAGAATTAAGACTATTTGTTAAGCTATGAATCTAAAATTTTCAAAATTTGTCGACTTTGAAAGGCCCTCCTTTAAAAAAATATACTAAGTGCATTGGCAAGTGCCATTAGAAGTTTGCGCATTTAATCAAGTTGTAAAATGGTACAATATTTGTTAGTTTGATTCTAAAAAACTAGTAAAAAATAAAACCTCTAGTAACCCGATTTTCCTTCCCATTTTACTCAGTTCAAATGTTTTTTATTCGCACAATCTCTTGGTAGGTTCTTAATTTTACGGCAAAATGATGAGAAAGATGGATAGTGGACATGTTTTCCATGAGCGACGCAGTGAGACGGAGATGCGTCTGACACCAGTTAGTACGTTTCGCTCATTTGTCTGCGCACCTTTCCGTATTCGCTTGTGTTGATTTAGTACTAACAACTTTGGCTTCTCTTTGTGGACTTGGATTTTGTGAATTGGACTTGTTGATTACATACCGGCAACTTTGGCTTCTCTCTTTGGAATTGGACTTTTGTGTTGGCATTCTTGTTATCTACTATACCTACGCGCAACACTTCACAAGAATATGCGAACATGCACCTCATTTATGGAATACAGATGCAACACAAGTGCCGCCGCTAGACTTTATCGTGAAAGATATCCAAATTTAGAGCGCTATCCGGATCACCGCGTGTTTGTGTACACCGTTCACTCACGGAGGGCGGCCATTTCCCGAATCAAATACGGGCTGGAGCTGGAGCTCGCTTTCCTTACGAGGAAGAAGTGTTGCAAGAGGTTGCAGATGACCCAAGTATTTCCGTTCGTGGAATTGAAGAAAGAACGAGAATACCCAGCACATCACATCGTATTTTACAAAGCCAAAATGCATCCGTTTCACGTACAACGAGTTCAAAGTCTTCTTCCTCGAGATTATCCTGAAAGGATTTCATTTTGTAGAACAATGCTACAGAGAAATAATGAAAATCCCAATTCATCCAAAAATTGTCTGGTCAGATGAATCTACATTTAAAAAGATGGTTACATAAACTTACACAATTTTCACGAGTGGCATGTTGCGAATCCATTTAATGCGAGAAGACAGATCCCAGTATCGTTTTAAAGTAAACCTGTGGACATGCAAAATTTTGGGCCTTTTGAGCTGCCTGAGAACTTGTATAGCACAGATTACCTACATTTTTACGAGAAAATTTACCAACTTTGTGAGAGGACGTACCACTAACAGATCGTCGCCATATGTGGTATCAAGTATAAGTATCTGCATCTAGCTTTCCTCCCAATAATGTTCTATTAAAGTCATACTTATAAAAGCAGCTTTTATTGTAATGCATAATTATAAAATTCAGTATCACTAATTAATAAAAATATGCAACAATAAAATTACATAGGTATTAAAACTATCGAAATCTAAGTAACGAGAGTATGTTGGTCGTTCCACATCTAAATTATATAAAATGCATTTTTTAATTTATCTAATCAACGTCGCCGCGAAATTTTCTTATTCTTTGGGCACTTTATAAAATTAATTTATTTAGAAAACAATATTTACAGTTACCAATGTACAGATATTAACTAAATTAAATATTTCCATTCATAAGAATATTTATAATTGAGTATGAACTCTTAAAACTAAAACGAACAAGTCGCTCTAACACTGACGCGCGGTCACCCTCGAAGATGTTCGAAAACGGACTGCGACCACACTGCGACAGAGCTCGCGGGGATTACAGGGCGACGGAGCAGGCACGCTCGCGCGAATATATTCAATTTCGGGGAAAAATGATATTTTCTCGAGTAAAACGGGGAATAAAAATAAAACTCTCAATTAAAAATATTAATATTTTTAAGACCTTTTTTTAGTGTAAAAACTATTTAAAGAGCTTGTGCCGTTTTGGAGAAATTTTGCAAAATATGACAAAGATAGGTACTCTTTGGGGATTTTTTTTCTAATAAGGGGTTGACAAAAATACAATTTTGTTCAATTAAAAACATTTATTAAATCTCTTCTGTCACCCTGTATTTTTTCTTTGCGATTAAATGAACAGTTATTGTGATTTTTACTTAAATATTCAAAATTTAGGCATTTCAACCGCACTTAAGGCCACACTGCAAAATTCAAAAAAATGTGCATTAGGTACTTTGCAACTAGTAATTGGTCATCGGTAACATAACGCTCAAAGACGGTACGTATCTCCTAGCCTAATAAATTTAACGAACTTGTTATAGTCGTTAATATACTAATGTAGAATGCAGTCCAACTTTAGTTTGTGCTTAACTAAATGCTACTGAACTCTTCGTCCATTAATTTAAATTGCATTTAAGTTTACGACACAAAGTATTAGTTTATAGTCAATTTAGTAATTATACCTAATCAAGAAAAGCTTGTCCCAAGGATAATACGACAAAAGAAATCATAATATTATGCAATATTTTTAAACAGTTACTTTTCGGACAAAATTTTATTATTTTCAAGTTTTTATATTTAATTATTTTAATATTTTGTCCTTCTTCTCATAAGCTCGTAAATATACAGTATAACTAGCGATCCGTTCTGCCTTCACTTTGGGTGAGTTTTGGATCTTACAACAGTGCCTTATACCAGTCTAACTGTAGCTAGAAACCATCCAGGTGACCCCATAAGTGAGGCAGCAGAACAAACAGAGAGGATAAGAGTGGGCATAATAGTAAAAGGAACATTAAATAACTGGGTGGAACAAGCATGTCAGTAAGGCATATAGGGAGGCTCAGCTAAAATTTCATATCTGGTTGCAATATAACCGACCTACTTATGGGACTATATGTGATGAAATGGTGAAAGTAGAAGAATTTTTAAATTTAATTACGTTGGTGTCAAAATAATAAAAATAAATTAAAATGGATATCATAGCTTCATCACAGAACATAATTTTGGGAAATTTTGGAAAGAAACTAATAAATTAAATGTAAAACCAGACCTACCTGTGAGCGTAGACGGAGTGAATGATACAGTGAATGATATAGCCAATATGTTCAAAGAACATTTTAGTGTAAAGTCTCCTCTCAGTTCTTCACAACAGATGGTCTATGCTGAGCCGAATCTAATAGAAACACCAATTAGATTTTCCCTAAACAGGTCAGAGAGATAATCGGAGTATGTTTGGGGTAAGTCTCAGGACATGACGGTATCAGCATAAAACATCTGCAGCATGCTGGTTGTCACCTTCCTCGCGTCCTCTCCATGTTTTATTCACTGTGCATAAGTCATGGGTATCTGCCTAGAGATTTGATTAAAACGATAGCTGTACCAGTAGTGAAGAATAAGACTGGAGACATTTCAGATAAAACAATTATAGGCCTATCTCTTTAGCAACAGCGACGGAAAAGGTCCTCGACAGGCTACTAAGCAATGAGTTAAAAAAGTTCTTCAGCTTCATGATGCACAGTTTGGTTTTAGGGCAGGGCTGTCAACAGAAAGTGCAATATTAGGTTTAAAACATACAGTCAGATAATATACAGATCATAAAACCCCGGTTTAAGGATGCTTCTTAGATCTTTTGAGCCTTTGACCTGGTGTCGTATCACATTCTATGGAAAAAACGTGCTGAATGTAATTTTTCTAATGATCTCCTGGGTATCTTCCGCTATTGGTACAACCATCAAACAAATCATGTAAAATGGGCAGATAAGCTTTCTGAACCGTACGAGAGTTGAAATGTGGCGTAAGACAAGGTGAAATAAGTTCACCTCAACTTTTAACTTGTATATAAATGAGCTGCTCGAGAGACTCAGCAGCACTAGGTCGGTTGCCATGTGGATGGAAAGTGTGTCAATAACCTAAGTTACGCGGACGACATGGTGCTGCTGAGTCCCTCGGTCAGCGCGCTCAGAAAGCTTCTGGGAATTTGTGAGGCTTATGCAAATGAACACGGTCTAATTTATAATATAAAGAAAAATGAGTTTGTGTTGTTTAAAGCTAATAACACGAGTCCCACGTACATACCACCTATCAGACTCTACAACACTGCTTTATCGAGGTATCACAATTCAGATACTTGGGACACTACAGACCGAGTTGCGAGATGAAATGGACATGGAGAGGAGCGTAGGGCTTTAGCAACCCGGAGTAATATGTTGGCCCGTAGGTTTGCACGATGCAGTAGTGCCGATAAAATAACTCTTTTAAGGCATACTGCCAGTCTTTCTATTCGTGCTCCCTCTGGGTATGTGTTTGTGTGTGTGTGTGTGTGTGTGTGTGTGTGTGTGTGTGTGTGTGTGCATCATGTGCATGCGTGCGTGCGTGCGTGCGAGCGTGCGTTGGTGGGTGCGTGCATGTCATTTACCTTCTCCGTCCACCTGTATGTAACAAACAAGCCAGTGTGATCCTTTAAGGGACGTATAGATGTATATAATATAGGCATGACATTTATCACAGTGAATTTTTTGGTCGTTATTATAGGGATTTTATTGTTCGCAATGGTTAACTTACTAAATTTAATCTTTCAAAATGTTATTCACATCTGAACTGACACGCATCGGTGAAGCGGGGTATTCGACAATTCTTTTATTCCCCAGACAATGTAAAGGTAATAAACTCACATACAACTTACAAGTAAAAATTATTTAAATGTAATTTGATTTTTATGGTCGAGTTTTTGAAGTAAAGTTATTAATATACTTTGAATACTAAATTCTGATAACGCACTTAACGGGAACCACAGGAATTATGTAACATATTGTATATAAAGATGATGTTTATCGAAAGGCCGGAGGCTTTCATCAATTAAAGTTTTACCTATCTCAAAAGTTCTTGTTAAAGCTCAGAGTTAGAAATTGCAGTGTTTCAAACCCGTGCCTCCAGAAAGCATGTAAAGCTGTTGGTATTGCGCCTGATCTCTCTCCGGTCGTGTCGGATTGCCGTCCCATCGGGCTATGAGAGTGAGGAAATAGAAAATGCTCTTGTACTTGCGCGCATACTCGTGAACGAAAACCCTATCCTACGCAGATGGCTATTCTCCGTTGAGACTGGACCACCGATGAGGTGGTACGTTTTCCTATGTCCCCACTACTCGGTTACGGAAAAAAAGGCAAAAGTTAAATTACAGCTTTTATAAGCCCCACAAATGGGTATAGGTCTTTTTCCATGTCTGAGAGGATTATAGAGTGATTTATCAGCTGCGCCGATCCAGTGCATGTTAGCGGTCTTCACATGTCCCCAAAATATTTTATTTCTTAAACATGCAGGTTTCTCGATGTTTTCCTTCACCGCCGAGCACATGCTAAATGAAGATTTGACGGCACCGTGGCGCAGTGGCTTAGCAATGAGTTGCTGCGCTGGAGGCCGCGGGTTCGAATCCCGCACGGAGCAAGTATTTGTATGACCTACAAATAATTGTTCCCGGTCTGGATGTTTGTCCTTGTGCAATTAGTGTTTGAAGATTGCCTCCACGATACAGGAGAAAATCCTAGTGTTATGGTAACGTTTCTATAAAACAAAATTAAGATGGTACTATGAAATTACTTACGGTTTACGGTAGACGTATGTAGTAGAGGTACGCTGCTGCTATATTATGGCTACAGCATGAATGGGTCAGCTCGACCGGGGAAAATACTAAGCTCTCACAGAATACAAGCGTTAAATAGCAGCTTAATGCTGCTGTGTTTCGTATGGTGAGTGTAAAGAACCAGAGACCCTTTTTACTGTTAACGAGGCAATCCATCTCAGTCCTTAGTGATGACAACATCTGCATTTTGATTCTTAATCGAGGATCGATGTAGATATCTATGGACCGCAGCAATCAATTACCATCAGGTGTACTGTGTGCTCGCTTGTCACCATTATTCTATAAAAAATATCTTATACCCTGATCTACCATAGCTCTACAATTCAATGAAATTAATTCAAAAAAGAAACAAAAGAAATTAAAAAGAACCATGTATTCATAACTGAATAAATTGGGAATATAATAGTAAAAAATAAAGGTTTCGGGTGTATCTATACAATATGAAGTCAAACACAGACAATCGAAATTCATATTACAAACCTTTGAAATATCATCGTGGTGCGTTATTTGCTGACAAAATAATCAAGAATATCTCTCTGCTGTTACTGAATTATTAAGGGCCGATTTTTCAGTCGTCAGGTAAAAGTTACATCAAATAAATTCCATCACAGCCATCACAGCCTATAATAGTCCACTGATACACATAGGCCTCCCCCATAGATTGACTAAAAGGGGGGATTTTGCCACAGTTGCCACGCTTGGCAGGCGGATCGGCGACCGAAGTCTTTTATTATTTTGAGTATTATTAGGAAGATGCTGCTGCCCATCTCCTTTTTAATTTTCCCTCTTATTTTTAATGTTAATAATGTTTCCCTTATATTTTTAATTATTTTTAATGTTAATAATGTTTCCCTTATATTTTTAATGTTGCCTCTTATCCACGGGACGATATGGGGTAGTGGATATTCTTACACCGCCACAACACGGTAACAAATTATAACCAGGTTGAATATAAAAGTGAAACAATTGAACCATTTTGTTCATACAACTATAATATTTTAATTTGTTTAGGTTGTACTTTTATCTGATGATAGAGGAATTGACCCTTATTTGAAACAAAGATAAAACGAAGAGTGTCATAATATCAGTTATATTAATATCTCGTTTATAATAATATAATAATAATAACATCAATAAAATGCCATAGAAAGTGACGACCCCATCGCCCGCTGACGTAACAGTTAAGTGACAAAACTGCTACCTCGGTGCAATCAGTCAGCGCCTTGCCAAGAGGTGTTAGCGCCATGCCTCGGCAAAATTGAGGGTGCAAAGGCCCGCTTGTGCATATGGCCTCGCCATTAAACGGCGTCGGGTCTGGGCGTCTCTCGTTAACTGACGACCATTAAATGGATGATGGAATTGAGGAATACGCGCAAAAGGCTGCTGCCTGGGCGCTTTTGGGCTGGCGCTGGACGCGACAGCATGCGGGCTGACAGCCAAGTCCGAGGTGCTGCACGACCACTTACCAGTCCCTCGCATCGTTCATCCCCACCAGCTGGCTTGGTGTCGGCAATCGGCACCGGCCACCGCTGGTGAAATACCACCACGATGATTCACGTATTAAAATTAAAAAACATCCTAATTTCAATAGATAAGATGGCTGGGTGCTACCATCTGCTAGGGATCCTATAATTAATAAAATTAAATCCCAACCAAGCATACAACTGCAAGACTTCAAGATGCTATAAGCTCATACTGCGTAGAGCGGAACAAAATTAATAATGATTTCTTATATTTACGTGAACACTATACATTTAAATAAAACTAATTTTACGGATTATATCGCGTTTAATCAACTTATTTTTATTAATTCCCGACGTTTCGGGTGCTTTACAGCACCCATGGTCTGAGGGACTGAGGTGATTGACGTCCCGATGTCAGAGTTAATCCGGGTACCTTCAGCTTTTTAATTATTAATTTTGGTCCGATCTACGCAGAATGAACTAACTGCGTCTTGAAGTCTTGATATTATGCTGGGTTTAGTTTAATTTATTAATTACAGGATCCCAAACCAGTAATACCAACCTCCTCCTAATTGAAATGGTATGTTTTCAATAGCCTCATGTATCATCCTTGGCAGGAATCGATGTTCTTTCGCGAGATTTTGTGGTTTATCAAATCTAATGTAATGGCGGGGCCGTCTAGGATATGATCACAAACTGCAGACTTCCCGGAACGTTGGGGCTTCACGTCAGCTACGTGTTCTTTTACGCGGGTTTTAATAGATCGTTTGTTTGCCCTATATATGAGACCACATTCTCAATCAAGCTTGTACACCTGCATCTTGTAGAGGAATATTGCACTTGACGGATGGTAAGAACGACTAATCTTCTTCGGCGTCTTGAAGAATGTTCTAATAAAGCTCGCTTCAAGATGTAGTAATTTTGTCTGTGACACCTCTGACATATGGTAGTACAGCAGGCACACGCTCGACTGTGGCCGGCTTCACTCAGTCACTGTGACGTAGGCGTGGGACCCGAAGCTTGTTGTCGTGCAGAACCTGCTTGACGTGCTGAAGCTCGGCGGCTGGGTGTTTGCTGTCACAGATCCCTCGTGCTCTCTGTAACAAAGATTTGCCCACGGTAGCTAACTGTGAAGGATGATGGTGGGATTCACCATTTAAATATCGGTTTGTATGGGTCTTTTCTATACACAGTGTGACCTATGTTGTTGTTAGGATTTCGAATGACTAACACATCTAGGAAAGCTAAAAATTATTTGCTCTAACTCCATAGTAAATTGAATTTTAGAGTTTATGGAATTAAGATGTTCTAAAATGCAGTTACTTTGTCTGATGGTAAAATTGTGAAAGTATCGTCTACGTACCGCTTGTAGAACCTTGGAATTACTGTTGCAGTAAGCAGGACTTTCTCCTCAAAGTCCTCCATGAAAATATCGGCTAGCAGAATATAATTGAGATGCAGTCTTCAACAGGTAGGCATGTAAATAGAGACTGAACATCAAAACTGACAATAGTTTCATTGTCAGTAAGACATGGTCTTTTATCTCACTAACAAAATGGTATGAATCCTTAGTGTGTGCTGTTGTGTGTCCTCTGAGTGGTGATAGTGTTTTGCTAAGAATTTATGAAACATTGATCAGTACGTTTTGCTGAATCACCGTTATTAACAACTTTTGCTTGCCTGATTTAAGATCTTAGCGCTGTCACCTGTTAGGTCTATAACCTGTCAAAACAATCTCTGGACGACGCGACAATAAAGTTTTAATAAAGTATGAATTTCGCAATAACACCGCGAAAAATCTCGTATGAAAACATTATCTGTATGTGTTGAGGACTGTCTGTATAAAATAATATTTTAAGGAAGATTTAGAGAAACTAGGACACTGGAGGAAAACAACATGCCAGCAGAATATCAGTATTTCTTAGACATTGCCTTACATCTGGCTATCTATTGTGGAAGGAAGAGTTTTACAAGCAAGTAGACGGTGTTGCAATGGGCTCACCGGTATCTCCCATTGTCGCCGATATTTTCATGGAGGACTTTGAGGAGAAAGCCCTGCTTACTGCACCAATAACTCCAAGGTTCTACAAGCGATTCGTAGAAGATACTTTCACAATTTACCATCAGACAAAGTAACTGCATTTTAGAACATCTTAATTCCATAAGCTCTAAAATTCAATTTACTATGGAGTTAGAGGCAAATAATTTTTAGCTTTCTAGATGTGTTAGTCATTCGAAATCCTAACAACACCATAGGTCACACTGTGTATAGAAAAGACCCATACAAACCGATATTTAAATGGTGAATCCCACCATTATCCTTCACAGTTAGCTACCGTGGGCAAATCTTTGTTACAGAGAGCACGAGGATTTGTGACAGCAAACACCTGGCCGCCGAGCTTCAGCACGTCAAGCAGGTTCTGCACGACAACAAGCTTCGGGTCCCACGCCTACGTCACAGTGACCGAGTGAAGCCGGCCACAGTCGAGCGTGTGCCTGCTGTACTACCATATGTCAGAGGTGTCACAGACAAAATTGGCTACATCTTGAAGCGAGCTTCTATTAGAAAATTCTTCAAGACGCCGAAGAAGATTAGTCAGTTCTTACCATCCGTCGAGTGCAATATTCCTCTACAAGATGCAGGAGTGTACAAGCTTGATTGAGAATGTGGTCTCTCATATAGGGCAAACAAAACGATCTATTAAAACCCGCGTAAAAGAACACATAGCTGACTTGAAGCCCCAACGTTCCGGGAAGTCTGCAGTTGTGATCATATCTAGACGGCCCCGCCATTACATTAGATTTGATAAACCACAAATTCTCGCGAAAGAACATCGATTCCTGCCAAGGATGATACGTGAGGCTATTGAAATTAAAACATCCTAATTTCAATAGAGAGGAGGCTGGGTACTACTACCTGCTTGGGATCCTGTAATTAATAAAATTAAAACTAAACCCAAGCATACCATTGTAAGACTTCAAGACACAGTTACTTCATTCTGCGTAGATCGGACCAAAATTAATAATTAAAAAGCTGAAGGTACTCCGGATTAACTCTGACATCGGGACGTCAATTACCTCAGTTCCCTTGACCATGGGTGCTGTAAAGCACCCGAAATGTCGGGAATTAATAAAAATAAGTTGATTAAACGCGATATAATCCGTAAAATTAGTTTTATTCATAAATTAATAATTTTTACCTGGAGGTAGCCGTGGTTAACTATGACATTGTGACGTCAAACACCTCAGTCCTTTCAGTGACCATGAGTGCTGTAAAACGCTCGAAACGTCGGAAATATAAAATAAGCTAATATACGCGACAAAATCCGTAAAAAATAGTTTTATTTAAATGTGTAGTGTTCGCGTAAATATAAGAAATCATTAAGACACGCATATAACGGTTGGGTCATGCCTGTCCTCATGGCATACTACACCTTTGGCATACTCAGGTGAACTCAAACTGAACTTAACGCCCTGGATAGAAAAGTCCGCATTACCATGACTTCTCATAGGATGCACCATCCGAGATCGTCAGTAGTGAAGCTGTAGTTGCCACGGAAGCATGGTGGACATGGCTTTTTAAGCACGCTTACTATTCATAATCGCAAAGTGTGCATGCAGCCTCTGCAATTACTTCCTGACGAGATCGGATGATTCATTCTATAAGGACGTCATTTCTTGTGATAAAGGACTTACCCATCTATCCTTAGCCAACGAGCAATGGCAAGACATTTCCAACCGGGAGACCATATGGAAGAATAGCTCCACGGGAGGTTCTACAAGGGTCTACATGAGCTTTTTGTAGATACAGTTGCCTCCCTCCACTGGCTACGTTTCGGTGACCTCTTTGGGGAAACCGATGGTTTTGTCTGTGCGATACAGGATCTGGTCATTAAGACCAACAACTATCGGAAATACATCCTATGTGGTGGAACCGTCGACATCTGTCGAGCTTGTCTCTATCCTCGCGAATCATCTCTGGTTGTTCGGCGCTTTCTAACTCTGAGTACTTGCAAATACACAACCTCGTAGTCAGGATTCTACACCAGGAGCTCGCTCTGAAATACGGTCTCGTAGATCGGAAACTGCCTAATAAGGCAATTTGTTGTAATAACAAGTACTTGCTGGAAGCCGTGCTCGAAAATAACCACGCCAGGGTCTACTAGGACCGGGCCATCATCACAGACAGGACTATTCTTGCGAATAAGTCTGATATTGTGTCAAGGATATTTTTGGTCAACATTACCGTTCCGAATAACGAGAACTTTGTGAAAGCTGAAGCAGATAAGGAAACAAAATATCTGGACCTGGCTTATGAAGTGACCGACATATGGGGTGGTCTGCCGACTGAAATTATTCCTATAATTGTCTCTGCTAATCCCGGTCAGTCTCTAGGGTGATCTGAGGCGACTGGGGCTGCGTGACGGACCGGTCCGGGCTCAAATTCAGAAGGCGGTGCTTCTCGATACCCCCGGCATCGTCCGCCGGTTTTTTCCCTTTCCCCTAACCCTCGGCCGTTTGATCTCCCCTGCCGAGGGCATCCATCTGGTCTTATATTTATTTATATATTATTTATTTATTTATATTAGTATATTTAATATATATTTATGTGTATTTATCATTTCATTTTATAAATTTATTCAGCCCAACCAGATGAGAATACTCTATAAATACCCACATCAAAAACACAACAATGACTCAAACATAGTCATAACACAAACTCAATTCTGACCTTTTTTCACTAGACCATGAATACTGGCATTGAACATTCTATCTGGCTAACGATTTTCATAATATTTTTTATTATTCATATCACTATCGCTACAGCCCATATATAATATAGCCATAGATAAGACTTTTTACAATATTAGAAGATAATTTAAGATCATTCTCTCAACCATTTAAAAAAAACTAGAATTGTCTCATTTTATTTTTTAATTTTTTATTGATCCCATAAGTAGTGATATTTACATTTCATTTTGATGTAATACAATTGCTTTATGTATAATTAGGTGACCGAATTAAAAAATTATATGGCGATTCCAACCGTTATTGTTCTGTGAGGATAGTTGGTTAACTAGGTTTCATTACCAAATCGTTATTCTTGAGCCTGTAAAATTAAGTAATGCGATTATAAAACACCGCTGAGGTAAAACCATTTTAATTTACCTTTTTGTAAAATTATTATAATATTATAAATATTTTTCACCATTACACAATGTAATTCTCCGACATTCATATTTTGAACAAATTGTGTGACGTATTTTCTTACACCTCAATCAAAATATAAAAAAAATATAATAAACATCATCTGTTCTTTGAGTGTCCTAATCTTTCTCACTCTCTCTATGATATCCTGCCCAATTATGTCCCGCGTCCTGTAAATTTCCAGTATTTGTTGTCCCTAGTGTATACCTTTATATTCTTTTGTGAATATTTTGTGTGATTTTATTCGTACTAATAATATTAAACTGTAAAATTACTAATCAATTTTGATGATGGTATTTAAAAATGTGAACCCACTCGTAAAATTGAGAACTCTTGTAATATGTAATAAATATTTACTTGTCACTCCCATGACTGCCTTGACACTGGCAGAATTCTATCAAGAGAAGCCATAATTTAAAAGAAGAAATAGAACAAACAATTGGCTTAAATAAAATGATTCAAAAATATATTACGTAATTACATAAATTTAAATGCGACGTGCTGTTACTTGTATCAAATATTGTGTATTAAATGAGATATTAAGTCTTCAACTCAACTATAAGTACAATCAATTGTTGAACGCGTTTAATAGTTGCCATGAAGAATGGGTGAAGTAATAATATCGAAGCGCAAATAACTTTGCAGAATTTATACCGAATTCTAATCACGTACGCTTGGCATTGCCCCTGAATAGATATCCTCCCCAATAATATAGCTCTTTTGGTGTTTATAAAGTCTGATTTATTAGGTGTCTTGTGAATCCTCTTATGTATATTTAATAGCTTATAATGCTTTATATATGTAGTTTATTCGCAATGTTATTAGTAATATTTAGACTTAACTATATAAAGCTTAAATAACTCGCAAAAGTACACTCTTGTAAGGAAAAATGAATGCGTGTCTGATGTATAACTTATTAATATTAATAAATGTTAATAAGTAATTATTTTTGTTTTGTATGTATTTATTTTATATTAATTATTTATTTATTATTTTTGGCTTATTAATAAATATGCAGCAATAAAATAATAATAATAATGATAAGCTTGGAACTAATATAAAATATAATGAAAATAAAATAACGTATAATGTATTATATAATTTCGTTGTTAATGGGGGATGTTTGCCGTAGTTGCCACGCTTGGCAGGCGTGTTGGTAAAGTTGATTAGGACTTTATGCGAATACCACGATTCACTTACCCCTAAGGAATATAAGGAGGGCTATAGTCAGCAGTGGACTAGTAATGTGCTGTAATAATGATGATGATTCTGAGCCGCGTCTACGTGCTGTTTTCGAAAGTCATTACGAATCGTCTCGCATGCAGACTCGACGACTTCCAGCCTCCCGAACAAGCAGGTTTCCGAAAAGGCTTTAGCAGCATAGACCACATACATACACTTCGGCATATTGTACAAAAGACAGAAGAGTACAATCTGCCACTTTGCCTTGCGTATGTGGACTATGAGAAAGCCTTTGATTCCGTCGAAATTTGGCCGGTGCTGCAGTCCCTTCAGCGGTGCCAAGTGGACTGTGGGTATATCGAGGTGCTGAAGTGTTTGTACAGTAGGGCTACGATGGCTATCCGAGTACAGAACCAGAGTACACTTAGCACAAACAACTTTTAAGCCCACTTTCATTCGTATCCACAGCAGCCTTGGGCTTACACATTCATACTCTTTCACATTGACCCATTCTTTCTGAAAGGATGACACCGACCTCTGGCATGCCCGCTCGGTCTCGTCTACACCAGACCAGTAAGCGGTATACATGCCATGTGCAGTGGCATCCTTTCCCTTCGTTTCGTCTCATTTACACATAACACATCTATTCCTCTATCATTCATCATTTCGCATATTTCATCCATCTTATCATTCATTGCTCCACATTACATTCAGCCAGACGGCCTCCGCAATCCACTTCGCGCCCTCCGGGAGACAGAACGATGACGTGGCGGGAACCTCGTCGCCGGTTTTACTCCGGAGATTCTGCACCCTGCCCCATTAAAGGGCGCTGGGAACTGGGGCCATTCCTTTAATGTGTTGGCTCATGGTGCTATCTAAGGGGTGGTAGATTTTACGCCGCTACCATACGGCGAGGAGCCGAGTCTATCCTTTCGGCTTTGTCGCTCGTTTAGCACCACCGGGGGACATGTAGGGGGCCTAGGGTTAGTGGTCGAAGCCTACGGACGCGAGTGACTCATCCCCTATGAAATATAATGAAATAATATGAAAGATTAATTTTACGTACTTAATTTCACCAAATTTATGGTTAAAATAACACTGTGATACATTTCGTAGTTTTTTCTGTAGTCTTTAATATAAAATGTATACAATTTTGAAAAGGATTTTAAACATTCAACAAATTAATTCTACACATTCAACACTTTTCAAAAAAATGCCTATGCTTTAATTTACCCAATTTTCTTTTCTGTAGTAATTTTATGTAAAATATATAATTTTGAACGGTTTAAAAAAAAGAAAAGTTATAATTATTTTTCATCTTTTCTAAAGGTATGAAAACTTTAATAAATAACCTTAAAGTTAATATAACCTACTTAAAAATCAAAATTGTTCTTCTCAATGTTTAAATAAATTAATGTTTTGTTTATATAAACTTGGTTTATATAAACTTGACGTTATAGTGATGACGACTTATGTTCCATTATTATTTTTATTTTATTTTTATTTTAATATGCAATGTAATAATTTTAAACATTTATTTTCGGCTTATATTGTTTGAACTTTTAAATCATAAGCTTTTAACTATTATAATTTATTATTTTCTCGAAAAATAGTACTTACTTGTGTAGAATATGAGAATATTTACTTCGTTTAATATATGATTTTGAAACTGATTATATTATGTATACAATTAATTAATTAAATTTTGTTGTGCCCATATTGTGAGTCTCAATTTCGGACTGATAATGATGTAACTAAATATTATACGAGACTATAGGATATAAGTTTGTAAAAAGACGTTAAATTTATGAATAAGCCATAATCTTATCATTGCGAGGAAAAAATACTCTGATCAGATATTGAAATAATCAAACTGCCTGAAATGAGACTGGTTCAATGAAATGAGGTGCCAAGTTTGAATCCCATGAGTACACTCAGCGGTATGTCCCAGGATGAATGATGGAGTAACGGGCGATCATATCCAAGTGATGAATACCACCCCGCCAGAAGTCAGATCAGGTAGTGAATGGCTCCCTGGCAGACTGCCCCAAGCACCACTATTATTTGATATAGGATAAAAAAGTTTATGTACCAAAAAATGAAATGAATGTTATGAAAAATAATATAATACCTAAGTAAATGGGGGCACATATGTATAAAGTACCTATGTGATAAATATCATGAAGTAAAATATAAATGAAGTGAATTAATACTCCCAGTAACTAATAAATAAATAAATATATAAGTGAAGAGAATACTAAAATAAATAAATCTGGCTAAGGTTCAAAAATATTAAGAAAAGAAAAAAGTATACAAGAATTATGAAATAAAGAAACAAAAAAAGGCCTGACAACCGAAAACAAAGGAAATAGTAGAGTAGTATTAGCATGAAAATAATTAACATGCAAGGCATGAGAATAATTAAAATTAGGTAATAGGGATCCCGACCAAATCTAAAAGTGAGATATGTAGTTATTTTGCATTTCTTTATTGGGCTATTAATGCTACCCAATGCTACTCAGAAGTTACACATGGTAACTATATTATCTATCCACAAACACAGGTAAAATTATTAATCAAATATTATAAGCACATTTTCGCGTATTTAGTTATTTTACACTAAAATTTTATATGAATTTACAAGATTTTTGCATATTTACATTGACTTTATTTACAATAACTCTACCTTAAATTTCTTTTATGTTATTTTTTTTTAATGTATAATTTGTACAATTTTAAACTAAATTTGGTAGTCCAAAGTGTATTAATCCGCTATTATTATAAGTTGCTTTCAACTATAGACAATGAAACCAAAATTTATATTATTATATACTTTAAAAAAAAACTTTTCTAATGTTAAAATATTTTATACAACATATATTTTGGTAAAAAAACTTATATCTGTGTAATAGCCTATCTTTTTTATAAACTTGTGTTTCAAATAAGATAAACATGTTCCTTAGCAGTCATGAAATCTTAAAAGAAGGTAATAATGCGTTTTCGACTATTAATGATAAATAACATTTATGATAAATACTTGATAATGTATGTAAACGTATTATGACACAATGCAATGTAAAGATCTTAACTACGTTAATTAAAAAGTGTTTAATACTATAATTTCAGATACATTTTAAGTGTATTCATAATAAAACATTTTGTAAGTTATGTTGAAATTAGGTATGATCATACGATGCAATCGCAAACGTTTCCATAAACATACTTTGAAATTGAAAAGAAAAGTCACAAATCGCTTCACGCGGCTGCGGTTACAACTTGTGTTTTGATCTGGCTGTTGTTATGCTAATGAATAATATCTTAAAATGAAATATAATATTTTCGCTTTATATTTATTGAATCTTCAAATCATATGTTTTAACTTTTATAAGTCAGTTTTTCTGAAAAACTGTTAGAGTATTAATATCTAAGTTATTTGTGTGGATCATGAAAGAAATGTTTAATCAAATATAAAGGTATAAATAAATGAAGTATAAACTATAAAATTATAAATATAAATGAATAAATATATAAAGGAAGGCTACTATTTAATGTCATTCACATTACTATATAAGACTTAATAAGTAACTAAATAACTCATTATTTTAGTGTATTACATTGATGTGTCGAGCAAAATAATATACGTTCGCGAATGTACACCTGATTTTGTCAAACATAATGCATCAACAATGCAACAATGCATTAAGGCTTAAATATACATATTGTGACTACGGAATTATTATGTGCATAGGGCGTTTGGCCAACCACCCCTACCCAAGCCAAGACAAATATATATACATAATTAGAATGTAAGACTTTATTTAAGATTAACTTTTTGCTATATAAAAAATATTTTTTAAATATATTTTTGTTGGTGGAGGTGTAGTAGCCACCACAATAGTATACAGGATGTCCCAGAACTCAACTTCAATCCGAAACAGGGTGACAGGATTGATTATAACCATCATGAGAAAATCAGAAAGAAAATCTATCCTATGCAGTTTGAAATTGGGCATTTAAGAAAACCCACAAATTAGGTCAAACTGTAACCATTTTCGGTTATTGTGGTTAATTTTTATTATTTTTGTTCATTTTAACTTTGAAACCGTAACCCTAAATAACATTTCTAGAACCACAGTCAAAAATAATGACACAACTGCCCAAGTTTTCTAGAATTAAGACTATTTGTTAAGCTATGAATCTAAAATTTTCAAAATTTGTCGACTTTGAAAGGCCCTCCTTTAAAAATATACTAAAGTGTATTGGCAAGTGCCATTAGAAGTTTGCATTTAATCAGGATTGTAAAATGGTACAATATTTGTTAGTTTGATTCTAAAAAACTAGTAAAAAATAAAACCTCTAGTAACCCGATTTTCGCTAACCCATTTTACTCAGTTCAAATGTTTTTTATTCGCACAATCTCTTGGTAGGTTCTTAATTTTACGGCAAAATGATGAGAAAGATGGATAGTGGACATGTTTTCCATGAGCGACGCAGTGAGACGGAGATGCGTCTGACACCAGTTAGTACGTTTCGCTCATTTGTCTACTGCGCACCTTTCCGTATTCGCTGTGTTGATTTAGTACTAACAACTTTGGCTTCTCTTTGTGGACTTGGATTTTGTGAATTGGACTTGTTGATTACATACCGGCAACTTTGGCTTCTCTCTTTGGAATTGGACTTTTGTGTTGGCATTCTTGTTATCTACTATACCTACGCGCAACACTTCACAAGAATATGCGAACATGCACCTCATTTATGGGAATACAGATGCAACACAAGTGCCGCCGCTAGACTTTATCGTGAAAGATATCCAAATTTAGAGCGCTATCCGGATCACCGCGTTTGAGCATGCACCGTTCACTCACGGAGGGCGGCCATTTCCCGAATCAAATACGGGCTGGAGCTAGAGCTCGCTTTCCTTACGAGGAAGAAGTGTTGCAAGAGGTTGCAGATGACCCATTCCGTTCGTGAATTGAAGAAAGAACGGGAATACCCAAAAGCACATCACATCGTATTTACAAAGAGCCAAAATGCATCCGTTTCACGTACAACGAGTTCAAAGTCTTCTTCCTCGAGATTATCCTGAAAGGATTTCATTTTGTAGAACAATGCTACAGAGAAATAATGAAAATCCCCAATTCATCCAAAAATTGTCTGGTCAGATGAATCTACATTTAAAAAGATGGTTACATAAACTTACACAATTTTTGAGTGGCATGTTGCGAATCCACATTTAATGCGAGAAGACAGATCCCAGTATCGTTTTAAAGTAAACCTGTGGACATGCAAAATTTTGGGCCTTTTGAGCTGCCTGAGAACTTGTATAGCACGAATTACCTACATTTTTACGAGAAAATTTACCAACTTTGTGAGAGGACGTACCACTAACAGATCGTCGCCATATGTGGTATCAAGTATAAGTATCTGCATCTAGCTTTCCTCCCAATAATGTTCTAAAGTCATACTTATAAAAGCAGCTATTGTAATGCATAATTATAAAATTCAGTATCACCTAATTAATAAAAATATGCAACAATAAAATTACATAGGTATTAAAACTATCGAAATCTAAGTAACGAGAGTATGTTGGTCGTTCCACATCTAAATTATATAAAATGCATTTTGAATTTATCTAAACAACGTCGCCGCGAAAAATTTTATTCTTTGGGCACTTTATAAAATTAATTTATTTAGAAAACAATATTTACAGTTACCAATGTACAGATATTAACTAAATTAAATATTTCCATTCATAAGAATATTTATAATTGAGTATGAACTCTTAAAAAACAAAAACAGAAGTCGCTCTAACACTGACGCGCGGTCCACCCTCGAAGATGTTCGAAAACGGACTGCGACTGCGACAGAGCTCGCGGGGATTACAGGGCGACGGAGCAGGCCGCTCGCGCGAATATATTTAATTTCGGGGAAAATGATATTTTCTCGAGTAAAACGGGGAATAAAATAAAACTCTCAATTAAAAATATTAATATTTTTAAGACCTTTTTTTTAGTGCAAAACTATTTAAAGAGCCTGTGCCATTTTGGAGAAATTTTGTAAAATATGACAAAGATAGTAACTCTATGGGATTTATTTTCTAATAAGGAGTTGACAAAAATACAATTTTGTTCAATTAAAAACATTTATTAAATCCACTTCTGTCACCCTGTATTTTCTCTTTGCCGATTAAATGAACAGTTATTGTTTTTTTTACTTAAATATTCAAGAATTTAGGCATTTCAACCGCACTTAAGGCCACACTGCAAAATTCAAAAAATGTGCATTAGGTACTTTGCAACTAGTAATTGGTCATCGGTAACATAACGCTCAAAGACGGTACGTATCTCCTAGCCTAATAAATTTAACGAACTTGTTATAGTCGTTAATATACTAATGTAGAATGCAGTCCAACTTTAGTTTGTGCTTAACTAAATGCTACTACGAACTCTTCGTCCATTAATTTAAATTGCATTTAAGTTTACGACACAAAGTATTAGTTTATAGTCAATTTAGTAATTATACCTAATCAAGAAAAGCTTGTCCCAAGGATAATACGACAAAAGAAATCATAATATTATGCAATATTTTTAAACAGTTACTTTTCGGACAAAATTTTATTATTTTCAAGTTTTTATATTTAATTATTTTAATATTTTGTCCTTCTTCTCATAAGCTCGTAAATATACAGTATAACTAGCGATCCGTTCTGCCTTCACACAGGTGAGTTTTGGATCTTTACAACAGTGCCTTATACCGAGTCTAACTGTAGCTAGAAACCATCCAGGTGACCCCATAAGTGAGGCAGCAGAACAAACAAGAGAGGATAAGAGTGGGCATAATAGTAAAAGGAACATTAAATAACTGGGTGGAACAAGCATGTCAGTAAGAATATAGGGAGGCTCAGCTAAAATTTCATATCTGGTTGCAATATAACCGACCTACTTATGGGACTATATGTGATGAAATGGTAGAAAGTAGAAGAATTTTAAATTTAATTACGTTGGTGTCAAAATAATAAAAATAAATTAAAATGGATATCATAGCTTCACATCATACAGAACATAATTTTGGGAAATTTTGGAAAGAAACTAATAAATTAAATGTAAAACCAGACCTACCTGTGAGCGTAGACGGAGGAATGATACAGTGAATGATATAGCCAATATGTTCAAAGAACATTTTAGTGTAGAGTCTCTCTCAGTTCTTCACAACAGATGGTCTATGCTGAGCCGAATCTAATAGAAACACCAATTAGATTTTCCCTAAACAGGTCAGAGAGATAATCGGAAGTATGTTTAGGGTAAGTCTCCGGGACATGACGGTATCAGCATAAAACATCTGCAGCATGCTGGTTGTCACCTTCCTCGCGTCCTCTCCATGTTTTATTCACTGTGCACAAGTCATGGGTATCTGCCTAGAGATTTGATTAAAACGATAGCTGTACCAGTAGTGAAGAATAAGACTGAGACATTTCAGATAAGAGCAATTATAGGCCTATCTCTTTAGCAACAGCGACGGAAAAGGTCCTCGACAGCTACTAAGCAATGAGTTAAAAAAGTTCTTCAGCTTCATGATGCACAGTTTGGTTTTAGGGCAGGGCTGTCAACAGAAAGTGCAATATTAGGTTTTAAACATACAGTCAGATAATATACAGATCGCAAACCCCGGTTTAAGGATGCTTCTTAGATCTTTTGAGAGCCTTTGACCTGGTGTCGTATCACATTCTATGGAAAAAACGTGCTGAATGTAATTTTTCTAATGATCTCCTGGGTATCTTCCGCTATTGGTACAACCATCAAACAAATCATGTAAAATGGGCAGATAAGCTTTCTGAACCGTACGAGTTGAAATGTGGCGTAAGACAAGGTGAAATAAGTTCACCTCAACTTTTAACTTGTATATAATGAGCTGCTCGAGAGACTCAGCAGCACTAAGGTCGGTTGCCATGTGGATGGAAAAGTCAATAACCCAAGTTACGCCGACGACATGGTGTTGCTGAGTCCCTCGGTCAGTGCGCTCAGAAAACTTCTGGGAATTTGTGAGGCTTATGCAAATGAACACGGTCTAATTTATAATATAAAGAAAAATGAGTTTGTGTTGTTTAAAGCTAATAACACGAGTCCCACGTACATACCACCTATCAGACTCTACAACACTGCTTTATCGAGGTATCACAATTCAGATACTTGGGACACTACAGACCGAGGATTGTGAGATGAAATGGACATGGAGGGAGCGTAGGGCTTTAGCAACCCGGAGTAATATGTTGGCCGTAGGTTTGCACGATGCGTAGTGCCGATAAAATAACTCTTTTAAGGCATACCAGTCCCTTTTCTATTCGTGCTCCTCTGTGTGTGTGTGTGTGTGTGTGTGTGTGTGTGTGTGTGTGTGCATCATGTGCATGCGTGCAGCGTGCGTGCGAGCGTGCGTTGGTGGGTGCGTGCATGTCATTTTACCTCTCCGTCCACCTGTATGTAACAAACAAGCCAGTGTGATCCTTAAGGACGTATAGATGTATATAATATAGGCATGACATTTATCACAGTGAATTTTTTGGTCGTTATTATAGGATTTTATTGTTCGCAATGGTTAACTTACTAAATTTAATCTTTCAAAATGTTATTCACATCTGAACTGACACGCACATCGGTGAAAGGGGTATTCGACAATTTTTATTCCCCAGACAATGTAAAGGTAATAAACTCACATACAACTTACAAGTAAAAATTATTTAAATGTAATTTGATTTTTATGGTCGAGTTTTTGAAGTAAAGTTATTAATATACTTTGAATACTAAATGATAACGCACTTAACGGGAACCACAGGAATTATGTAAACATATTGTATATAAAGATGATGTTTATCGAAAGGCCGGAAGGCTTTCATCAATTAAAGTTTTACCTATCTCAAAAGTTATTGTTAAAAGCTCAGATTTAGAAATTGGCGGTGTTTCAAACCCGTGCCGCGGAAAGCATGTAAAGCTGTTGGTATTGCCTCTCCGGTCGTGTCGGATTGCCGTCCCATCGGGCTATGAGAGTGAGGAAATAGAAAATGCTCTTGTACTTGCGCGCATACTCGTGAACGAAAACCCTATCCTACGCAGATGGCTATTCTCCGTTGAGACTGGACCACCGATGAGGTGGTACGTTTTCCTATGTCGCCACTACTCGGTTACGGAAAAAAGGCAAAAGTTAAATTACAGCTTTAATAAGCCCCAAAAAGGGCACAGGCCTTTTTCCATGTCTGAGAGGATTATAGAGATTTATCAGCTGCGCCGATCCAGTGCATGTTAGCGGTCTCACATGTCCCCAAAATATTTTATTTCTTAAACATGCAAGTTTCTCGATGTTTTCTTCACCGCCGAGCACATGCTAAATTAAGATTTGACGGCTCCAGGCAGTGGCTTAGCAATGAGTTGCTGCGCTGGGGCCCGGGTTCAAATCCGCACGGAACAAGTATTTGTATGGCCTACAAACAATTGTTCCCGGTCTGATGTTTGTCCTTGTGCAATTAGTGTTTGAAAACTGCTTCCACTATATTGGAGAAAAATCCTAGTGTTACGTTTCTATAAAACAAAATTAAGATGGTACTATGAAATTACTTACGGTTTACGGTAGATGTATGTAGTAGGTACGCTGCTGCTTAATATTATGGCTGCAGCATGAATGTCAGCTCGACCGGGGAAGGACTAAGCTCACGGAATACAAGCGTTAAATAGCAGCTTAATGCTGCTGTGTTTCGTATGGTGAGTGTAAAGAACCAGAGACCCTTTTTACTGTTAACGAGGCAATCCATCTCAGTCCTTAGTGATGACAACATCTGCATTTTGATTCTTAATCGAGGATCGATGTAGATATCTATGGACCGCAGCAATCAATTACCATCAGGTGTACTGTGTGCTCGCTTGTCACCATTATTCTATAAAAAATATCTTATACCCTGATCTACCATAGCTCTACAATTCAATGAAATTAATTCAAAAAAGAAACAAAAGAAATTAAAAAGAACCATGTATTCATAACTGAATAAATTGGGAATATAATAGTAAAAAATAAAAGTTTCGGGTGTATCTATACAATATGAAGTCAAACACAGACAATCGAAATTCATATTACAAACCTTTGAAATATGATACATCGTTGCGTTATTTGCTGACAAAATAATCACGTTTTTCTGCGGTTACTGAATTATTTAGGCCAATTTTTTCAGTCGTCAGGTGTTACATGAAATAAATTCCATCACAGCCATCACAGCCTATAATAGTCCACTGATACACATAGGCCTCCCCCATAGATTGACTAAAAGGGGGGATTTTGCCACAGTTGCCACGCTTGGCAGGCGGATCGGCGACCGAAGTCTTTTATTATTTTGAGTATTATTAGGAAGATGTTGCATTTCCTTTTTAATTTTCCCTCTGTTGCCTTTCAACGGGACGATATGGGTAGTGGATTTTCATACACCGCCACAACACGGTAATAAATTATAACCAGGTTGAATATAAAAGTGAAACAATTGAACCATTTTGTTCATACAACTATAATATTTTAATTTGTTTAGGTTGTACTTTTATCTGATGATAGAGGAATTGACCCTTATTTGAAACAAAGATAAAACGAAGAGTGTCAAAATATCAGCTATTTTAAAATCTCGTTTATAATAATATAATAATAATAACATCAATAAAATGCCATAGAAAGTGACGACCCCATCGCCCGCTGACGTAACAGTTAAGTGACAAAACTGCTACCTCGGTGCAATCAGTCAGCGCCTTGCCAAGAGGTGTTAGCGCCATGCCTCGGCAAAATTGAGGGTGCAAAGGCCCGCTTGTGCATATGGCCTCGCCATTAAACGGCGTCGGGTCTGGGCGTCTCTCGTTAACTGAAGACCATTAAATGGATGATGGAATTGAGGAATACGCGCAAAGGCGGCTGCCGGCGCTTTGGAGCTGGCGCTGGACGCGACAGCATGCGGGCTGACAGCCAAGTCCGAGGTGCTGCACGACCACCTACCAGTCCCTCGCATCCATCATCCCCACCAGCTGGCTTGGTGTCGGTAATCGGCACCGGCCACTGGTGGAGTACGCCGCATGATTCACGAGGCTATTGAAATCAAAAAACATCCTAATTTCAATAGATAAGATGGCTGGGTGCCACCATCTGCTAGGGATCCTATATTAATAAAATTAAATCCAACCCAAGCATACAACTGCAAGACTTCAAGATGCTATAAGCTCATACTGCAGAGCGGAACAAAAATAATGATTTCTTATATTTACGTGAACACTATACATTTAAATAAAACTAATTTTACGGATTATATCGCGTTTAATCAACTTATTTTATTAATTCCCGACGTTTCGGGTGCTTTACAGCACCATGGTCAGGGACTGAGGTGATTGACGTCCCGATGTCAGAGTTAATCCGGAGTACCTTCATTAATTATTAATTTGGTCCGATCTACGCAGAATGAACTAACTGCGTCTTGAAGTCTTTGCAGTGGTATGCTTGGGTTTAGTTTAATTTATTAATTACAGGATCCTACAGATTGTAGTACCAGCCTCCCCTCTCTATTGAAATTAGTATGTTTTAATTTCAATAGCTCATGTATCATCCTTGCGAGAATCGATGTTCTTTCGCGAGATTTTGTGGTTTATCAAATCTAATGTAATGGCGGGGCCGTCTAGGATATGATCACAAACTGCAGACTTCCCGGAACGTTGGGGTCGTCAGCTACGTGTTCTTTTACGCGGTTTTAATAGATCGTTTGTTTGCCCTATATATGAGAGACCACATTCTCAATCAAGCTTGTACACCTGCATCTTGTAGAGAATATTGCACTTGACGGATGGTAAGAACTGATAATCTTCTTCGGCGTCTTGAAGAATGTTCTAATAAAGCTCGCTTCAAGATGTAGCCAATTTTGTCTGTGACACCTCTGACATATGGTAGTACAGCAGGCACACGCTCGACTGTGGCCGGCTTCACTCGGTCACTGTGACGTAGGCGTGGGACCCAGTTGTTGTCATGCAGAACCTGCTTGACGTGCTGAAGCTCGGCGGCTATGTTTGCTGTCACAGATCCCTCGTGCTCTCTGTAACAAAGATTTGCCCACGGTAGCTAACTGTGAAGGATGATGGTGGATTCACCATTTAAATATCGGTTTGTATGGGTCTTTTCTATACACAGTGTGACCTATGTTGTTGTTAGGATTTCAATGACACATCACATTGCTCTAACTCCAAATTGAATTTTGGAATTATAAAACATTAGTATCTCCCAAAGTCCAGCAAAATCAATAAATATGGCCCAGATGCAGTCTTCAACAGGTAGGCATGTAAATAGACTGAACATCAAAACTGACAATAGTTTCATTGTCAGTAAGACAGGTCTTTTATCTCACTAACAAAATGGTATGAATCCTTAGTGTGTGCTGTTGTGTGTCCTCTGAGTGGTGATAGTGTTTTGCTAAGAATTTATGAAACATTGATCGGTACGTTTTGCTGAATCACCGTTATTAACAACTTTTGCTTGCCTGATTTAAGATCTTAGCGCTGTCACCTGTTAGGTCTATAACCTGTCAAAACAATCTCTGGACGACGCGACAATAAAAAGTTTTAATAAGTATGAATTTCGCAATAACACATGAAAAATCTCGTATGAAAACATTATCTGTATGTGTTGAGGACTGTCTGTATAAAATAATATTTTTAAGGAAGATTTAGAGAAACTAGGACACTGGAGGAAAACAACATGCCAGCAGAATATGCAGTATTTCTTAGACATTGCCTTACATCTGGCTATCTATTGTGGAAGGAAGAGTTTTACAAGCAGAGTTGGTGTTGCAATGGGCTCACCGGTATCTCCCATTGTCGCCGATATTTTCATGGAGGACTTTGAGGAGAAAGCCCTGCTTACTGCACCAGTAACTCCAAGGTTCTACAAGCGATTCGTAGAAGATACTTTCACAATTTACCATCAGACAAAGTAACTGCATTTTAGAACATCTTAATTCCATAAGCTCTAAAATTCAATTTACTATGGAGAGAGGCAAATAATTTTTAGCTTTCCTAGATGTGTTAGTCATTCGAAATCCTAACAACACCAAGGTCACACTGTGTATAGAAAAGACCCATACAAACCGATATTTAAATGGTGAATCCCACCATTATCCTTCACAGTTAGCTACCGTGGCAAATTTGTTACAGAGAGCACGAGGGATTTGTGACACAAACACCGCCGCCGAGCTTCAGCACGTCAAGCAGGTTCTGCACGACAACGGCTCCGGGTCCCACGCCTACGTCACAGTGACCGAGTGAAGCCGGCCACAGTCGAGCGTGTGCCTGCTGTACTACCATATGTCAGAGGTGTCACAGACAAAATTGGCTACATCTTGAAGCGAGCTTCTATTAGAAAATTCTTCAAGACGCCGAAGAAGATTAGTCAGTTCTTACCATCCGTCGAGTGCAATATTCCTCTACAAGATGCAGGAGTGTACAAGCTTGATTGAGAATGTGGTCTCTCATATATAGGCAAACAAAACGATCTATTAAACCCGCGTAAAAGAACACATAGCTGACTTGAAGCCCCAACGTTGAAGTCTGCAGTTGTGATCATATCTAGACGGCCCCGCCATTACATTAGATTTGATAAACCAAATTTCGCGAAAGAACATCGATTCCTGCCAAGGATGATACGTGAGGCTATTGAAATTAAAAACATCCTAATTTCAAGAGAGGAGGCTGGTACTACCCTGCTTGGGATCCTGTAATTAATAAAATTAAACTAAACCCAAGCATACCATTGCAAGACTTCAAGACACAGTTACTTCATTCTGCGTAGATCGGACCAAAATTAATAATTAAAAAGCTGAAGGTACTCCGGATTAACTCTGACATCGGGACGTCAATTACCTCAGTTCCTTGACCATGGGTGCTGTAAAGCACCCGAAATGTCGGGAATTAATAAAAATAAGTTGATTAAACGCGATATAATCCGTAAAATTAGTTTTATTCATAAATTAATAATTTTACCTGGATGTAGCCGTGGTTATCTATGACATTCGGACGTCAAACACCCAGTCCTCTCAGTGACCATGAGTGCTGTAAAACGCTCGAAACGTCGGAAATATAAAATAAGTTAATATTCGCGATAAAATCCGTAAAAAATAGTTTTATTTAAATGTATAGTGTTCGCGTAAATATAAGAAATCATTAAGACACGCATATAACGGTTAGGTCATGCCTGTCCTCATGTACCACCTTTGGCATACTCAGGTGAACTCAAACTGAACTTAACGCTCTGGATAGAAAAGTCGCATTACCGCGACTTCCCATAGGATACACTATCCGAGATTGTCAGTAGTGAAGCTGTAGTTGCCACGGAAGCATGGTGGACATGGTTTTTGCACGCCCACTATGTATAATCGCGAAGTATACAGTCTGTGCAATTACTTCCTGACGAGATCGGATGATTCATTCTATAAGGACGTCATTTGTGATAAAGGACTTACCCATCTATCTTTAGCCAACGAGCAATGGCATGACCGGCAGTGCAGAGCATTTCAACCGGGAGACCATATGGAAGGAAGGAGTTCCACGGAGGTTCTACGGTCTACATGAGTTTTTGTAGATACAGTTACCTCCCTCCACTGACTACGTTTCGCTGACCTCTTTGGGAAACCGATGGTTTTGTCTGTGCGATACAGGATCTGGTCATTAAGACCAGCAACTATCGGAGATATCCTATGGGATGGAACCGTCGACATCTGTCGAGCTTGTCTCCATCCCCGCGAATCATCTCTGTTGTTCGGCGCTTTCTAACTCTGAGTACTTGCAAATACACAACCTATTAGTCAGGATTCTACACCAGGAGCTCTGAAATACGGTCTCGTAGATCGGAAACTGCCTTATTAAGTACGCGGAAGCCGTGCTCGAAAATAACCACGCCAGGTCTACTAGGACCGGGCCATCATCACAGACAGGACTATTCTTGCGAATAAGTCTGATATTGTGTCAAGGATATTTTGGTCAACATTACCGTTCCGAACGACGAGAACTTTGTGAAAGCTGAAGTAGATAAGGAAACAAAATATCTGGACCTGGCTTATGAAGACCGACATGTGGGGTGGTCTGCCGACTGAAATTATTCCTATAATTGTCTCTGCTAATCCCGGTCAGTCTTTAGGGTGATCTGAGGCGACTGGGGCTGTGACGGACCGGTCCAGCTCAAATTCAGAAGGCGGTGCTTTCGATACCCCGGCATCGTCCGCCGGTTTTTCCCTTTCCCCAACCCTCGGCCGTTTGATCTCCCCTGCCGAGGGCATCCATCTGGTCTTATATTTATTTATGTATTATTTATTTATTTATATTAGTATATTTAATATATATTATGTGTATTTATCATTTCATTTTATATATTTATTCATCCCAGCCAGATGAGAATACTCAAATACCACATCAAAACACAACAATGACACAAACATAGTCATAACACAAACTCAATTCTGACCTTTTTTCACTAGACCATGAATACTGGCATTGAACATTCTATCTGGCTAACGATTTTCATAATATTTTTTTTATTATTCATATCACTATCGCTACAGCCCATATATAATATAGCCATAGATAAGGCTTTTTACAATATTAGAAGATAATTTAAGATCATTCCGTAAAACTAGCATTGAAAAGTCTCATTTTATTTTTTAAGTTTTTATTGATCCCATAAGTAGTGATATTTACATTTCATTTTGATGTGAAACAATTGCTTTATGTATAATTAGGTGACCGAATTAAAAAATTATTTGGCGATTCCAACCGTTATTGTTCTGTGAGGATAGTTGGTTAACTAGGTTTCATTACCAAATCGTTATTCTTGAGCCTGTAAAATTAAGTAATGCGATTATAAAACACCGCTGAGGTAAAACCATTTAATTTTTTTTGTAAAATTATTATAATATTACAAATATTTTTCACCATTACACAATGTATTCCGACATTCATATTTTGAACAAATTGTGTGACGTATTTTCTTACACCTCAATCAAATATAAAAAATATAACAAACATCATCTGTTCTTTGAGTGTCCTAATCTTTCTCACTCTCTCTATGATATCCTGCCCAATTATGTCCCGCGTCCTGTAAATTTCAGTATTTGTTGTCCCTAGTGTATACTCCTTTGTGAATATTTTGTGTGATTTTATTCGTACTAATAATATTAAACTGTAAAATTACTAATCAATTTTGATGATGGTATTTAAAATGTGACGTCTTTTGTTGTAGATTGTGAACCCACTGGTAAAATTGAGAACTCTTTAATATGTAATAAATATTTACTTGTCGCTCTCCATGACTGACTTGACACTGGCAGAATTCTATCAAGAAGCCATAATTTAAAAGAAGAAGAAGAAGAAGAAATATAACAAACAATTGGCTTAAATAAAATGATTCAAAAATATATTACGTAATTACATAAATTTAAAATGACGTGCTGTTACTTGTATCAAATATTGTGTATTAAATGAGATATTAAGTCTTCAACTCAACTATAACTACAATCAATTGTTGAACGCGTTTAATAGTTGCCATGAAGAATGTGAAATAATAATATCGAAGCGCAAATAACTTTGCAGAATTTATACTGAATTCTAATCACGTACGCTTGGCATTGCCCTGAATAGATATCCTCCCCAATAATATAGCTCTTTTGATGTTTATAAAGTCTGATTTATTAGGTGTCTTGTGAATCCTCTTATGTATATTTAATAGCTTATAATGCTTTATATATGTAGTTTAGTCGCAATATTATTAGTAGTATTTAGGCTTAACTATATAAAGCTTAAATAACTCATAAAGTACACTTGAGGAAAAATGAATGCGTGTCTGATGCAGAACTTATTAATATTAATAAATTAATGTTACTAATTAATTATTTTGTTTTGTATGTATTTATTTTGTTGTAATTATTTATTTATTATTTTTGGCTTATTAATAAATATGCCGCAATAAAATAATAATAATGATAAACTTGGAACTAATATAAAAATAGAATGAAAATAAATTAAAGTATAACGTATAATGTCGTTGGTAATGGGGGATGTTTGCTGTAGTTGCTACGCTTGGCAGGCGTGTGTTGGTAAAGTTGGTTGGGATTTTATGCGAATACCACGAAGCACTTACCCTAAGGAATATAAGGGGCTATGGTCAGCAGTGGACAAGTAATGTGTTGTAGTAATGATGATGATTCTGAGCCGCGTCTACGTGCTGTTTTCGAAAGTCATTACGAATCGTCTCGCATGCAGACTCGACGACTTCCAGCCTCCCCGAAAAGCCGGTTTTGAAAAGGCTTTAGCACCATAGACCACATACATACCCTTCGGCAAATTGTACAGAAGACCGACGAGTACAATCTGCCACTTTGCTTGCGTATGTGGACTGCGGAAAGCCTTTGATTCCGTCGAAATTTGGCGGTGCTGCGGTCCCTTCAGCGGTGCCAAGTGGACTGTCGGTATATCGAGGTGCTGAAGTGTTTGTACAGTAGGGCTACGATGGCTATCCGAGTACAGAACCAGAGTACGAAACCTATCCAACTGCAGAGAGGTGTAAGACAGGGTGACGTAATATCCCGAAACTCTTCACCGCTGCATTGGAAGACGTTTTCAAGCTACTGAACTGGAAGGGTTACGGTATTAACATCAATGGCGAGTACATCACTCACCTTCGATTTGCCGACGATATAGTCCTTATGGCAGAATCGCTGGAGGACCTAAGCACTATGCTCAATGACCTCAATAGTGTCTCCCAACGGTTGGGTCTCAAGATGAACATGGACAAAACAAAACTCATGTTTAATGTCCATGTCACACCTATGCCGGTAGTTGTTAGTAGCACTAAGCTCGAAGTTGTTTACGAATATGTTTACCTGGGACAAATAGTCCGACTAGGTAAGTCCAACTTCGACCGAGAGGTCAATCGACGGATTCAACTCGGCTGGGCAGCGTCGGGAGATTACGACCCATCTTCTCGTCAGACATACTCAAAACCTCAAAACTAAATTGTACAACCAGTGCGCGTTGCCAGTGATGACATACGGAACTGAGACGTGGTCCTTCACTGCTGGCCGTATGAGGAAGCTCAAGGTCGCTCAGCGAGCTATGGAGAGGGCTATGCTCGGGGTTTCTGTGCGTGATATACTTAGAAATGAGGATATCCGCAGTAGAACCAGAGTAACCGACAGAGCCCAAAGGATTAGTAAGCTGAAGTGGCAATGGGCCGGCATATAGCTCGAAGAACCGACAACCGATGGAAGAAAGGTTCCGAGTGGCAGCCTCGTACCGGCAGGCGAGTGTAGGTCGTCCCCACTAGATGGAGTGACGACATGGTAAGACATGCAGGAAGTCAATGGATGCAGGTGACTCAGGACCGTGCTTTGTGGCATTCCGTGGGGAGGCCTATGTTCAGCAGTGGACTTGTGAAGGGCTGTAATGATGATGATGATGATGAATGATGATGATGATGATCCATCCATGCCTCCAGTCTATAAAATTGCTGAACATAGGCCTTACCCATAATTGCATCATAGGGCGGATTTTGACACAGTTATCACGCTTGGCAGGTAGGTTGGTAACCGCAGTTTTTTACTTATTTTTTATTGTCATGTTGTTATCAGGAAGATGTTGCAGCCGATTTCCTATTTCAGTTTCCTTCTTACGACAACCACGGGGTGATATGAGGTAGTAGATATTCTTACACTGCCACCACACGGATGATGATAATGTATTATTTCAGAAAATTGTATATATATCACATATTATGCTCAAGAAATACTAACAAATAATATTCGCTGCCTTTATGAATGCGGAAACTGCGTAAATGGACCATAGATTTATTGATTGTTACTTCCGTCCGAAAAAAGATCTGAGTTACTTTCACTCGCGCCAAAGAAGATTCACAAAAAGAAATTTGGAGTTAATTTCTCTCTAAAGTTATTTATGGCCGTCCCGCAGTGTATTATGTCAGCACGATCAGTTTGGCTCGACCGGGGAAGGACCCCGAACAGAATACCACTTTGAAAGAGCAGCCTAATTTGTTTCGTGATGGTTGATGTGACAAGAAACCGAGATCCTTTTTAACCGACTTGTAAAAAAAGAAGGAGGTTTTCAGTTCGACTGTGTTTTTATGTATGTTACGCGATATCTTTGCCAATTTTGAACCGATTTTAACTTTTTTTTAATAAATAGGTTATGCTTCATGGGTGGTCTCATATACGTTTGAAGAAAAATTCCAACTTTAAGTCTATTAAAAAGCCTCTAAGTAAATTCCCTCTACTACCTAGATTAGAGAAAGAAATAATTTTTTTAATGTAAGTATAAAATATTTTTTATAATTATAATTTAAATTAGATATTATACGATATTGAGATTGTGACACTCAAAAGGTAAAAAAAATGTGCGTGTAATTGTGTACACACATACGAAGTGAAACTTTTTTACGACATGTCATTCTTATATGATTTTATATTTTACATAAGTAGGTTAAATAATAGTATACTATATCAATAACATCACGTTTTATACATAATATATATAACGTGACGTTTTTGATTTTTAATACCGTACTAAATTTCTCCACTACGTAGATAAAGAAGTTTCACTGCAAAATAACTTTTAAATAAAAAGTAAAAGTCGTCTTCGGGGAGCTAAAGGAATTGGCATTATTACCAAAAATTTTACAATTCGGAGTTGGGGCTCAAATTCTTCTATACATTGTCTTAGTACCGACTACGGAATGTGAAATTATTGTATTCTTTTTAGTTTTTTTAATAGAAGTTTTTCTAGTCTCTATTAGTCTCTAGACTTTTTATTAGAAGTTCTTTTATTGGCAAAGATTCCATCTCAGTCCTCAGGGATGACAATGCATTTCCGCATTTTGATTATTAATCAAGGATAGATGTGGATAGATGAAGTACGTCACAGCACCTTCTTACTTATTAACGTTGAGTCCCAAATGATATACGGTACAATAAAGAAACATTTATTTTAAAAATATACTTTGTATAAATGCAGGTATAAATGCAGGTGACTGCCTTGTTGGTCTAGTGGTTGTATTAGTGCAACTTCTGATCATGAGGTCCCGGGTTCGAATCCCAGATCGGGCCAAAAAACATCAGTTATTGAGATTTTCCATCAAGAAACTCGCAGTAGCTGCCTGGAGTCAGAAAGCTGGCGGTGTCTCACCCCCGTGCCTCGGAAAGCATGTAAAGCCGTTGGTCCTGCGCCTGATCTCCTTCCGGTCGTGTCGGCTTACCGTCACATCGGACTATGAGAGCGAGGGAATAGAGAGTGCACCTGTGCTTCCGCATACACTTGGGCACTATAATCCTGTCCTGCGCCGATGGCTAGTCTCCGTTGAGGCTGGCCGCCGTGACCGAAATTCGGTCTGGAGGAGGACATTATAAATGCAGGTATATTTTAGCGCAAAAATACGTATATAAGTCATTTGTTTTACAAATATATTCAACTGTGCCAAACATGCCGTGTAGTGGCGGTGAAAGAAATCCACTACCCCATATCATCCCGTGGATTTCATAAGAGAAATATAACAGGTGATGGGCAGCAGCATCTTCCTGATGACAACTCTAAATAATAAAAAACTGCGGTTGACAACCCGCTCGTCAAGCGTGTCAACTATGGCAAAATCCCCCCTGTGAGACAATCTATGTGGGAGGCCTATGTTTAGCAGTGGACTTTCATTGGCTGTAATGGATGGATGGGTGGATGGATGTGTCAAACATAGTAACGGGCTGTTATTATCTGAGCTTATGTCGATTACTTCAAATAATGTCAAGCATCATATTTAAATTAGAATGTGAATCACAAGAGCAGATATATAAAGAGCTTTTAGTAAATAAAAGAAAAACTTACTTTTAATTAAAAGTTTATTTTTTACGTTTTTAATTAAATAAAAAATATCAAAAGTTAAAGGTAGGAATTAGAATATCTAATGCCCAAATACTCAAACGCTGCTCAATTTTAAGATGCCGTTTAGTCTCATGCTCTCTCTATCACTTTAAATCAAAGTGACTGTGATATCACGAGACCTAACGACATCTTAAAACTGAGTAGCGTTTGAGTAATTGGCCATTAGGGATGGAAAATTTCTTCAAATTTGTATGGGATCACTCCTAAAAATCACTGTTCTAAATTAAAGGAAAAATCATATAATTCTGGTCAGCTGTTTCTGAGAATTTGATAATCATCATACACTAACACTATCACTACAGCCCAGTCCAATTCCACTGCTGAATATAGGCCTCCCCCATAGATTACCACAAAGTACGGCCCAGAGCCGACGACTATCAATATAGGTGTAACATAGACGTTAGAGATAATTTTCGTCTCGTGCATGTTCATTTTAAGACCTTCTCCTTGGCAAATACTACTGAAAATTTTGAGCATAATACTAAGGTCCTCCAGGGATTCTGCACCAAAACTGTACTGTTTTCAAATAGCCATTACAAATCGTCTTGCACAAAGACTCGACGACTTCTAACCTCCAGAAAAAGCCGATTAAGAAAATCATAAACATACGCATAGGATATATAACCTCCTCGTTTTTTGAACTCCGATAATAAACTAGGAATTTGTAAGCACGGCAAACTTGATTTTCGTTCCGCTTTTTACACAAGGAATTTAAGTTTGTTTATTCCGTCTTGTCGCGTAAGAGAATTCATCATTCCATTTCGTCTCTTGAGTGCCGCAAGAAGACGCGATGGGAAAGACCTCGTAGTGTCCGATAGACAGCAGTATACAGCAGATCTTCAAGAGTTATTGTCGCTCCTTTGCAATACCACTATTGTTATATTCAATAGTGGTATTGGGAAAGGGCTATTATTTATATTTTATTTATTATTATTATTTATATATAGTTATTATGAACTTTCCCATTACCGTGAAACCTGGCAACTTTGCCATTTTTGGAAGGACTTAAAAGTTTAACACCAATTTTCCAAAAAAAATGTACAGTGAGACTGGGCGTCAATGTTAAATGTGACGTTATATTCTTCATTGATTTGGTATTTATTAATGATTTATACAAATACTAACAATAAATAGACAAAATACTCAAAAATAGAAAATGGCAAAATTAACCTCACTTTGTGGCAACTTTGCCATCAGGGTTTATAATGAAAATAATAGGATTTGAATTCAAGGTTGAAGGTAAGTTTACCTCATAATATAATACACAACACCCAGAGTTATGATTTGCTTCTTTAATTGTGTCGCAAATAGCAAAGTTTCCTCCATTTTCAATTTTTCATACAAACTTGAAAATAGGTGCAGGGTTGTCAAAAATCCTTGATTACATACTTTACTTAATTTTTTTTATTTAAATCTTGTCACAATAATTTCTTAAGAAAAAATCTAAAATATATCAAACAAAAATACTCTCCTCTAAAATTAAAAATAAAATTGGTGCAATAATAAGCTTAAATCAATTATAGTATAGAATAAAAAAATACCTCGTTACAGTCATTTTTAACAAGTATTCGTTTTTTTATTAGTTCACCATTTTATTACGGGTCGTAATAAAATGATGTCAGGTCATAATTTATTGTAATCAATCTAAATATTGACAATTAATGTTTTGCTTAATATCAATACACTAAGTTGAAATTATGAAAAATACTGAGTAGTAATAATATTATTAATGCCCGACAACGCAGTAAAATAATATAGATTTCTCTATTCTTTTCCTTCACTTTTAATAAAGATGCTGGCTGCTACGGTGAAACATCGATACAGACACACATACAAACATAGAATGTCAAGTGCAGAACACTTTGTTTAAATAGTTGTAATCGGTTAAAAATAGGTTGAAAGTGACAACCCTTGGTTGTAATAAAACATTGCAAAGTAACCGTCACATCGTAACATCACTTAACTTTGCCAAGTTAGTTTTATAGATAAATGTTAAGACCAACATGTTAAAAACGATATATTACATTTGATAACCATTAATATAACGTTACTACAAAGATATAGATACGTACATTCAGTATTTCAAATAAAAAAATAACTAAAGTTCTGGGGCACTGAACAAAGAGGTTATTTCGCGTTAAAATAAAATGCCAAAATTAACTCTCATGTATATCGAAAGCAATGCTTTCAATTAATTATTGTATTTTCATCCAAAACATGGCTTATCTCGAAAAACGTAACGTTTCCGTGTTAATCGTAATTTTGTACCAGTACACCAAGTTGCCAGACCTGATTGTACTTTAATAAGGTACATATGCAAAATTATTTTTGACTTTTCATATCGAGTGAATCGAAAAATAATTGTATAAATTTTAGAAACTCGAATATACCTAGAGAGGACTTTAATATCATTTATAATTGACGGCTGACGGCGCTGCGGGCAATTTATGTATGTAAGCTGCCTCCACGAAACAGAAGAAAATCCTAGTGTAACGTTATTTAAAAAAATATAATATTAGTTATTAGATACTTATAATCTGTGCAGCGGAGCCTAAAGTTGTGTAAGTGGTAGATATGGAGTTAGGTACGTAGTAGAACCACGCTGCAGCTATTTTATGGTTGTACCACGAATGGGTTGGCTTGACCGGGGTAAGACAACGCTCTCACAGAATACCAGCGTGAAATAGCAGCTTAATGCCGCTGTGTTTCGTATGGTGAGTGTAGAGAATCGGAGATCCTTTTCACTGGAAACGAGACATTCCATCTTAGTCCTCAAGGGTCTATGGGCCATAACATCCACTTACCATCAGGTGGACTGTGTGCTCGTTTTTCAACCCCTTCTATAAAAAAAAATAGTCTGATGTTTCTTTCCTGTTTAATCAATTATAGTTGTAATTAATAACAACAAAGCATGAATTTTGGCTATCAAGTAAAACTACATAATAAATTTTAATACAGTAATTTTATCAACTGTGAAATAATTCTTGAAAGCCGGTAGCGCTTTGGAACCTGTCTCTGTTTTTTATCGAAATGTTAAAGTAATAATGTTCTAGATCACGTCATTTCAATTTACGTCGGATTTTTCGTGAACCTAACATACTGAAAATCTTGCCACAGCTCTGTACACGGTATCACTAAATTTTTCTATAAATATTTTTGACTTGATTTTTTATTTTATGTCATCATGATTATCATTACAGATTTCACAGGTCCACTGATGAACAAAGGCCCACCTGAAGTAATATAATAAAACAAGGTCCTGAGACGCCTGCATTTATCGACGTCCTTACCAGGTCGTCATTTCATCTGGTGGAGGGTCGTCCCACACTCCTCTTGCTGCTACGAGGCCGCTACACTAGGAACCTTTCCTCCAAGGAAATTTGTCGAGCTATATAGCCGGCCGAATATATATTTATATCGTACATATATTTATATCATATATACGTTCATAATCTCTCACACCTGTAACCCAGAAGAGTTGGCAGAGACTACGTACTTCCGTTAGGCACGGTCCTGACACACCTCTCTAGCTTTTTTAACATTCATATATATACGCATACATGCTTATCGGTTAAGTGTACTCTTAATTTGGACTATCTTCAATATTATAATTATGAATTTTCTTGCAATACTATTGGAATACTTAGAAAATGTACGTTCAAATTTAGTGTCAATAAATAAAGCTATCCGGAAAAGTTACCAAAGTCTAAACTAGCTTTACATTCTCTTGTGCATAAGGGATTACCATGGCAAGTGTTCGCAGCATTAATTGAATGGAAACACAAACTGAGTTGAAGTTTAACAGTGTTGTAGACTTAAGCAAATGTCTAGAATTGCTTACAATCTGCTTGATATTATTGGTGAAAACTTAGAAACAATTTTATATACACAAAAATTAATATTAGTTTTAAATGGTGATGTTCAGGAATCAGTTATTAGTCGACAGTTATTCGTCTGCGAATGAATTTTAGAAAGGGAAAAATCACTAATTAGTAGGTCAATACTTTTCTGTACAGGAGTCAGTCTAGGTAGATACCTAATATAGCTAGATATATATAGATAACTATAGCTAGAGACCTACCCTCCTATCTATTTCTGATATCAAGCAGCATTACTAGCACTATTGTGTTATTGTCTTAATGGTATACATATATAAAAATGGGGCTTCAGAATGTAAGTGAAATTGAGTAATTTTTTTGAGAGCTTTAAAGCGTCTGCAAAGCGATACTGCTGGAAAGTGTCTGGGAGTATTGATGACTGATTTTTAACTATATTATGTAACATATACGTAAAAATCAGCACAGAGAATTACCGTGAGGTGAGTAATATTTTTACGTACCTTGATTACCTGATACCTGGAAAATGGTCATCTGGCCAAGCTAGCAGCTAGCATGCGATCATAGTACACACTAACACTACTCAATCTTACACATTTCGTTCGTCAAAAATTAAGTGACGTCTGGTGGCCCTGGGATCTTGCTCTAGTATGCCAGACGTAAGCATCAAGCGGCATGAAAGTTGTGAGTTTCCTAGTGCTATATAATACCTTCTTTTTTTACATGGGGAAATGCCTACGCATACCCGCCTCGCGGGGGCAAGGACGGGCTATGTCGGACTCGCACCGACTAAAACCCCATGGTGTTCCACCTTCGTCGCATATTGGCAGGGCCACGGGAACACTTTCGCACCTCCGCGGCCCCACCAGCACCGGCCGCCCCATAGCGACTCCTCCTCGGGAGATAACTATTCCTCCCCATCTCCTTCTCAGGTAAGGCGCACCAGAACACGGCGCGCCTTCCTCCACGGCCTCCAACTACACCAGCGCAACGGACACCCCGTGTCAGATGCGTGATGGCCATGGGGCCAGGAAAAACGAGCACTCTGAAGCACTAGCCTTCCTGACCCCAGCGGCGGATCTGGTCTTTGGCTCCACCACCATCCAAGATTCGGCTGCGGAGGGTAGGGAGAGCGGCGCCTCGCAATACCGACACTCCGCTCCTCCCGCAGCCCCACCATCACCGCATCAACGGTGCGGACCCGTCAGAGTCGCGGAGGATAGGGCGAGTTGCGCATTGCGATACCAACACTCCTCTCCCTCCGCGACTCCAACTCGGCTGCAGCGGTAGGGGGAGAGGGCACCCCTCTCGCCAGGATTCGGTATTCGGTAGGATTACCTCGGTACCTAACCAATTCATGTCGAGACTTATTTACATAAAGCGCGCGGGATTAGAGCTGGACCCTGCCCTCGCTCCCCCGCCACACCTGACATATTATTGCATCATCTAGTACAGAGCGAATTGCCGGCACATGCTTGTTTTGACTGTTTTTGTGAGAAAAAAGTGTTTCGTTATATTATTCTTAGTGAAAATTGATAATTATATGATAAAAATGAGTAGCAGGAGGAGATCTACTATTTGGACTTATTTTAGAAACTGGCGACCAAAGTAAAGTGAAATGTACTATTTGAGAAAAAATAATTTCATGGGGTAGCAGCGGTAGGAAAGCTTCATCCTCGGCTTTGAGCAATCATTTAAAATGAAACACACTGCGGAATTTTCTGGTCTGGAAAAACCAGTGCATCAGGTGAGCTCAAATATACAAAATATTGAAACGACACAGCATGAATGTGAAGTTGCACAGGTCACCAACCCTCTACCACTGGTGCTCAATCTACAAATACCAAAACCTGTCCAACCACTCAAACTACACTAGAAGATTCATTTATCTACGGACTTCAAAAGGAGGAGGTACATATTAAATTTAACTGTATGTTATTTTTTTATGTATAACTTTTTATATGTGAACCAATTTTGATGATTCTTTTTTCGTTTGAAAGGTGGTGCTTCTCATGTGGTCCCATATAAATTTGATCAATGTCTGACCAATAGTTTTTGAGTTATCCTTAATAGTTTATATTGATGTCGGATGTACAAAATTTTTAATTTTAAATTATTTCCAAATGGCGAATCGACGACCCCAGATCATCCAACTAAATTAATTGCTGAAATGATAGCAATAGATAACCAGGCAATTTCTATAGTCGGAGATAAAGGCTTTAATCGGCTCATGCAGTTGGTAAAGCCCAAATACCAAATACTAAATATATAGGTGAAACATTGATTCCACAACTGTATGAAAAATTGAAAAGCACTATTCAAGGTGAGCTATCTAATTCCAAATGTCTATCGGCTACATCTGACATGTGGACTAACATGTTCGTAAATTTCAATACAGTGGACACTTTGAGTAACACTTTAACGAATGTTTGGTAATTTAGCCGAATATTCGGCCGAATACGAATATTCGGTAAAGCTGCCGAATATGCCGAATACCGAATATGAAACGAATATTCGGCCCATCTCTAACTTTTATTATTTTCGCTCTTGCGACTGGGTGTGATTTGCTTTTGATTCAATGGTGATCAAAATTTAACAACAAACAACAATTTAAAAGCATTTTAATAAAATATCTTTTAAAAGCTGAGGAATAGTCCATTCTAGTCGTTCAAAGAGCACTCGGCGTAGCATGAGCGCCATTATTCCACGTTATTTTCATATTTAAAAACTTCGATAATGTTTTTTGGGAGATTTATGTTTTTAATTTGTGCTTAAGGGGAAATGTGGTTCACTTGTTTTTTTTTAACAAAAACGTAACCTCACACTAAGAATTTCTCCTGTATTGTGGAGGCAATTTACATGCATAAAATTCACATGGACAAACATCCCAACCCGCAACTATTATTTGTAGGCCATACAGATATTCTTAGAGCAGTAATGACAAGAAAATAAATAACTAGTAATGTGACATAGTAAATATAGTTTTTTTTATAATATTCTAAATTCACCCTAACTAGATGGAGCGGGATGGATTTAGCTTAATACCGTAGGTTGTAGGCGAAGTGAGACTTTGAGAGAAGCCTTAATTTTTTTTTGTTAATGTGACATCAATAGATAATGCCCTTCAGACCGAATTTCGGTTAGGGCGGCTCGTCATAAAGGAGACTAGCCACATACTCAGGACAAGAATATAGTGCCCGAGTGTATACACAAGCGCAGGTGCATCTTCTTATTATTACCTCACTCTCATAGTCCGATGGTGGGGCAATCCGACACGACCGTAGAGATCAATCTCAGCGACGACCAGCGAGACCAACGGCTTCGGCTAAGTTCTTTCTGATACACGGGTTTGAAACACCACCAAATTCCTGACTCCATTATATTTTACTTCTCTATATTAAATATTTACTTTATTTTCATTACATAAATCCCGTGTTACAGTAAAACATGACCAGATTATGTCAGAAATTCACTTTGATAGGATTGACCAACATTTTTAGCAAATATTTGTTTCGTGCGGGAATCGAATCCGCAGCTTACAGCGCTGCAACCAGACACTGCTTCCGCAATTTATATGAAATATGAATAAATATACTAGTACTTCTTCTATACTAGTAGTTCTTGTACTATTATTTATTTTGTGGTAGTTTATTTTTATTTTTTGTTTGTTATTAGGAAAACACTGCTGCCCGTCTCCTGATGTTTTTTCTTTCTGTCGCTTCTTTCGACACCCACGGGACGTTACGGGGTCACTTAGTAATTTTTTTTAAACCTATGACATAATGGGAGGAAGGCGACATTTTAGATTAGTTAGATACAGCAAAAAATCAATGACATTAAATAAGACGAAGAACCTTTTACGCTAGCATTTCCTGGAAAAGCGCTGGAAAATATTACTGAAACTGTTTTTAAAAGAAATTGTAGAGTGACAGGAGAATGTCACTTAAGCGACATGCAATTTATGTTACACTTGAATTTACTGCTGCTGTAAGCTTCACGGTTCTAAGGTACTGTTACTGTTATTAATGTTAGGAAAAAAGCCTCGTTGTTCTAGTCGTCACGCGGTTGCTGATCATGAGATCTAGGGTTTGAATCCCGGATTGGGCCAAAATGGGTTTTTTTGATCAAGAAATTCTCAGTAGCAGCTCGGAGTCAGGAAGTTGGCAGTGTTTTCACCCCCTTGCCTCGGAAAGTACGTAAAGCCGTTGGTCCCACGCCCGATCTCTCTCCGGTCGTGTCGAATAACCTCAGACTATGAGAGTGAGGAAATAAAGAGTGCACTCTTGTGCTTGCGCATGCTCTCGGGCACTATAATCCTGTCCTGTGCAAATGGAGTTGAGATTGGTCTGGAGGACATAATTATTTGCATTGTGGTTATATATTAGGTGCTTACACATGAAATTGGCGTTTTGTACGGGAGGAATATAAAGTCAATTTTTTGTAAAATATATTTATTTAATCAAAGTATGCACCGTTGTTATCTATGCAATTTGCCATGTCATAGGTAGTTGATTGATCCCTTTACTAAAAACCATGGGGCAAGAATCAATAAACTCTTTGAAGGCGGTTTGGACTGCCGCATCGGAGTTGAATTTTTTTCCTTGTAAGAAGTAGTCCAAATTCCGGAAAAATGGTAATCTGTTGGAGCAAGGTCCGGGGAGTACGGTGGATGTCGCACATTCCAATTGTAGCTCATCCAACTTAGTGCATTGTGTGGTCTTGCGTTGTCGTGAAGCAGCAGTGGCCTAGAGCAATTGACCAATCTCGGTTGTTTAGCAGCTAGTTCTTCCTTCATGGTTTGCAGCTGCTGACAATAGATATCTTCCGTAATCGTTTGGCCAGATTTTAGAAAGCTGTAGTGAACGACACCGTCGCTAGTTTACCAAACACTAACAAGTAACTTTTCTGAGTCAATTTTCGTTTAGGGCAGGATTTGGCTGGGTCTCCAGGTTCAGCCATTCCGATTTCGAGCGCTTCCGATTATCGTACAGTATCCACTTTTCATCACAAGTTATGATTCGATTTAAAATCCCTTCATTATTGTGTCGGTTGAGAAAAGTAACACAGCAGTCGACGCGTGTTTGCAAGTTCGATTCACTCAATTCATGAGGTACCCATCGTTCAAGTTTTTTATTTTCCTGATTTGCTTCAAGTGATTAATACAATTTTATCACTTATCCTGAAGCCTGCAGCTATCTCTGAAGTGCTTTGTGATGGATCCGCTTCCACAATAGCCTTTAATTCTTCATTTTCCACTTTGGTCTCCGGCCGTCCACGGATCTTTTTCTTTACCCTTGTAACTATAAGTAAACTTTTTTATTCATAGAATAAGGGTGACAAATAGTCATACAGTCCATCTGATGTTAAGTAGATGCTGTAGTCCATAGACATCTATATTTTCCCTCGATTAACAAATAAAATTCAGATGCGCTGTTACCCCTTAGGACTAGGATGGAATGTCTTGTTTCTAGTAAAAAGGGTCCTCGTTTGAAGGTAGGAAAACCATACTACAGCTGCAACCTGACTCCCAAACAAGATTTAAACAGGAGTTACGAAATAATAATACGAGGGCTCCGTGGCGCAGTGGCTTAGTAATGAGTTGCTGCGCTAAGGGCTGCGGGTTCGAATCCCGCAAGGAACAAGTATTTGTATGGCCTACAAATAATTGTTCCAGGTCTGGATGTTTGTCCTTTGAAATTTATGTATGTAAACTGCCCCTACAATACAGGAGAAAATCCTAGTGTGGAGGTAATGTTTTTTTAAAACGTAAAAGAAAAAAAATAACACTTTACTTTATAAAAGACAGAGGGAGGAACACTGCAAGTATTATGGCTGCAAGATTAATAGGTCTGTTCGACCGGGGAAGAACCGCACCCGCACAGAATAACAGTGTAAAATAGCAGCATGATGCTGTGTTTTGCATAGTGAGTTACGAAAACTTAATACCATTCTAACTGGCAAAGAGGTCTTCCAACTTAATAGTCGCATCTACAATTTGATTCTTAATTAAAGCCATAGCATTCACTTATCATCAGGTGGATAGTAAGTGGATGCTGTGACTATAGACATCTACACCTATCCTCGATTAATAATCAAAATTCATATTGCGTTGTCACCCCTGAGGTCTAAGACGGAATTCCTCGTTTCCAGTAAAAAGGGTATTCGCTTCTCAATACACACCATACGAAACACAACAGCGTCAAACTGCTGTTTCATGTTGGTATTCTGTGAAAGCTTAGTCCTTAACCGCTTGAGCCGACCCATTCGTGCTGTAGCCATGGTATAGCTGCAGCGTGGCCCTCGTTGTGTGTATTTCATCTGATGTAAAATTCACAGACCGGCGACGGCCAGCAGTGTCAAAGTTGCAAGTGGTCTATTACAGCGATCTTTAGTCTGCTTGCCAAGCGTGACGATTAAGGTAAATCCTCTCTACGACGGGAGAGGTATATCTCTGATGACTTTCTGTGCATGAAATGAATGAAATTATAAAAAAAAATATCAGAGCCTTTCATCTTGCTCAAGTACTTTGTAATAGTGTGTGTTTTTAACACAATTCTCTCTTAAGAACACTTTATGGGATATTAGGAGAATAAAAACTCTCTTTTATTTAATAATTTCTAATATTTACGCAAACACTACACATTGAATAAAACTACTTTTACGGATTCTATAGCGTTTAATTACCTTATTTTTAAATTCCCGACGTTTCGGGTGCATTACAGCACCCGTGGTCACGGGGGACTGAGGTGACTGACGTTCCGATATCAAAGTTAAAAAAGCTGAAGGTACTCCGATTTAACTCTGAAATCGGGACGTCAGTCACCTTAGTCCCCCGTGACCATGGGTGCTGTAAAGCACCCGAAACGTCGGGAATTTAAAAATAAGTTAATTAAACGCGATAGAATCCGTAAAAGTAGTTTTATTCACTCTCATTTATTTATATACTTAATAGATTTATTTGCTTAAAACATGGACAGATATGGATTATTGCTTTTATCGTTACCAAAATTTTATTAGATTGATTTCGATTCGACGATAAAAATAAATAAAATAAAGTAAAGTAACAACATATATAATGTCTCACTGCTGAACACCAGTCTCCTCTCATTTCTGAGAGGGGTTGATGGCAAGAAAGTGCTTGCTGCACTGCCTTTATTAACAAAGTAGGTTTATACATTTTATAATTAAATCAAATATTTCAGATTCTAAAGTATAATGTTATAATTGTTCAAAACACATACAGTCATATTACAAAAAGTCGTTAATATAGACTCAGGCTTAACCTAGTCTGTTCCAATAAAGAATTCCCTTAGAAAATATTTATGAGAACTCAAACCTAAATTATGAAATTGACAGGAAATGTCAAATTTCATGATGATCCTACGGCGCCGTGGCGAAGCTTAGAGTAATTACATACATATGTATGCATAGAAGTTATCATCCTTATGTAGTTTTATTATGTGTGACGTTATTTCACAACACAAGGCATCATGTCTTTAATCTATAGTGATCTAGTTCTCAATGTTAGCAACAATCGACATCGACTACTCATTTTTGTTTAAATTTTTTTAATTCTTTATTATATGCTTAAAATAAAAAGAAAAATAGGACTAGAATTCTTATTATTCGAGTGATCAAGTGAATTGGTTTTAGTTTAAGAATTTTGTTCATATTTTAGAATTCCCTCTTAGCTAGTAATTACTCTGAACGGATAAAGGATTTCTTTCTTGACAAAGACTCTTCTATAAACCCGAGATTGTCAATGAACCACGTTTAATATGAACGATAGAGTGATTGATTATGTGGAGATTTCCAATTATTCTTATTTGCTTATCAAACGAAATAAATTTCTCGTTATCTTTGACTAAGGTTTCGATAAAACTTTTACAAGATTAAAGTCAAGAATATTCCCTCTTTATTTTTTTTTGTTCTGTATATTGCGCCAAAAATATCTTCACTTTTAATTATTATCATAATCTTCCGATCACATTAATTTTGTTGCTAGATATATTTCTCCTGTTTAGGGGCCTCACAACATATCTACTTACTTCCAACCACCTTGCGTAGGTAGTCATACCATTTAGCAAGGAGGTGTTCCATAGTTCGTTGGTCTTGACATGGTTTTCATCCAGGACCCATTTCTATTACCTGTTGATTGCATAAGAAGAGAACAGACTATTTTTACCAAGCGGGCTTAAAATAAAAAATAAACTATAAATTAATTATCTTGGAAACTTAAGTCTTTCAAAAATGCGGTGTAGGAAGAGATGACATGATGTAACTTCCAAATGTTGCCCAACCAAATTGAATTATTTCAGCTTTTTAGAATATGTCATATTTTAAATTGTATGATTAAGGCCCTAAGAGCGGGTGAAATGCCTGAATTATAATCATAATTACTGTTAATTTAATCAGTAAAAAATGCAAAGAATGCACACATGTGACAGGTAAAGATTCGACAAATGTTTTAATTGAATAAAATTGTATTTTTGATAACCACTTTTAAGAAAAAAAAATACCTAAAGAATATCTATTTTTGTCATAATTTCCAAAATTTTTTCAAAACGGCACACAAATTCTTTAATTACTTTTGACACAAAAAAGGGTCTTAATATAGATTAAGAACAGGAATGGGCCAAGAATCGTGCCCTGAGGATCGCCCATTGATACTACCGTTTACATCTCTACTTGCGAAACGGACTCCCCAAGTCCGCCAAAGGCGATAGGGCCAGAAAAAATGTGCACCCGGAAGCACCAACATTCCCCCAGGGATCCCCCTTATCGACTCTAACGACACTCACAGGACGATATGGGGTAGTGGATATTCTCACATCACCACTACACTTTACTAGTGCGAGAGTACCGAATCTGCACTCATCAACTTGCCTACTACGTGTGGTAATGAAATAATGCATTTAACTAAATCAGCAGAATGTTTAGAATAGAGATTAAAGAAAATATTCACAGGCACATGAGCCGTGGTAGCTTAGGGGATATGCGCTAGCCATAAACTTCACAGTACGCGGTGAAGGAAAACATCGTGAAGAAACCTGTTATAACACTGAAGTGACAAACGAACTTACAGTACACCAGTACATGGTACCTGCAGCCAACTTCAAACGAAGGCTTTAGATGCGTTGTCACCTCTGAGAACTAAAATGGAATGCCTCACAGCCTGTGACTATACTGGCTGTCTATACCATTCAAGTCAGAACACAGCAGTGTAAGCACTGTTTTTTGGCGAGACAGAAAAGGAGCCCTACCACCTAGTAAAGAAAAATTAAAGAAATCATGTGAAGTCCAACAACACGCGTTGGGGCAGCGCGTCAGACATTTCCTTGTCCTAAATCATTTTCTCTAATAAGAAGAAACTTGTCCCTAACAGAAGGACGTACATTGGTTTTAACTTTACTTCTTTTACTTTTACATGTTACAATTCGACTTTGAATTCAATTCAAGTTTCCTGATTTTAAAATGATTACAAAACCTTTAAAAACTTGATCCGTTTAGAAATAACAGAAAAAACGGAGCCGTCATAAAAGCAGTTAAAGTAGGTTGTGTGATACTTTGATCTCGTTTTATGTATACTTAAAAGCTTATGCTTAATAAATATTAACCATAACATATTACGTGTTTTATTTATAGCAGTTTCGAGCAGATTATTGATTAATAAGATAAACATACGTTTAACATCTTTACTTTTTATTTTTATTTTTGTACACTTTACGTTTGACGCCACAAATTGACTAAACTCTAAAATTTTGATGTAGTTAGGAGGATTATTTTTTCATGAAATAAGGTTTATAAACGAGCACACAGTCTACCTGATGTTAGAAAGATGCTGTGGCCCATAGACATCTACATTTATCTTCGATTAAGAATCAAAATGCTGATTCGTTGTCACTAAGATGGAATGCCTCGTTTTCAGTAAAAAGCTTCTCATTCAGCTGCTATTTCACGCGGGTATTCCGTTAAAGCGTGGTAATTTACCGGTCTAGCCAACACATTCGTGCTCCATCTTAATACGTGTAATATAGCTGCAACATGGCCCTACCCCAATAACCATAATGATTTCTTATATTTACACGAACACTAGACATTTATTTTAAACTAGTCCAATTTAAGAAAAAATCATTTAAATTGGAGAAGCCGTGATTATCTGTGACGTTGAACATGTCAGTCCTCCTGTGACCATGGGCACTGTAACGAAATATCGGGAATATAAAAATAAGCTTATTAAACGCAAAAAATCTCTAAAAACCCATTCAAGATTAACCGTATTAGGATGTAAAACATTCCTAAGGGAAGTTAAAGAACTCAGACAAATCTCCTATAAAATAGAAACCCAAAAAAATATATCAAATTATGCGCTAAGCTCCAGCTAGTCACCTAAAGTACTAATTGAACCCCCACTCACAATAACAGTATTTATCTAGTACCATATAAAAACAAGTAGAATATCGGATGGAACACAAAATGTACCACTACAAACAGAGTAAAGGACACCTGCCAAGTAGAGGACATATTTGCCATAGTTGTCACGTATGGCGGAAGGTTGGCAACTGCAGTTTTTTTTTTTTATTGTTATATGAAATGCTGCTGCCATTTTCTGTTTCAGTTTCCCTCTGTCGTCTCTTACGGCATCCTAAGATGATGTCACTGTACGGTATAATATTTAACATAGAGAATGTTAAGGCTATTTTAAATTTAAATACTAATTTATTATTGAGGCCTTAAAAGTTACTTAATTTGTACTTAGGGACATATAAAAGCGATGAATTATTACTTTTAAAAAGTCTCTTTCAAAGGCCAATTATGAATGAAGACATTATGACTTTGACTTTGACGTTATCATCTGAGAAAATATACTCTACCGTGTAGTGGCGATTTCAGAATATCCACTACCTCATATCATACCGTGGGTGTCGTAAGAGGCGACAGAGGGAAACAAATCAGGAGATGGGCAGCAGTGTCTTCCTAATAACGACTAAAATATAAAAAAAACTGCGGTTTCCAACCCGCTTGTCAAGCGTGGCAACTATGGCAAATACCCCCCTATGAGGCAATCTATGGGGTGGGCCAAAGTTCATCAGTGGAACTTTAATAGGCTGTAATGGTAACGGTCACTTCCTTTTTTGAGGTCGGTTAGTAAATTCTAAACAAATAACGTTCCACACTTACTCGTATAAGTGCACTGTTTGCGGAACGAATCTTTGATGAATAAATCAGAATCCAAACATATTCTAGTGTGAACGGTGGGCGGCAATATTTGATTGATGACAGTTGGAATGTCACACGAACCATTGAGAGCGAACACATTGGTCGATGTCATAAGCACTTGGTTACTCCATAGACATAGATCTTTCCCTATTGAAAATGTCTGTATTAGCAAGTAAAATTAAATTATGTTTAAGGTTACACCAATACTTATCCTAATCTATTTTGTAAGCGTGATTATTTTATTACTTATTTTCCTACTGCTGGGCAAAGGTCTCCTCCATATCCTTCCACTTGTTTCTGTCTTGGCTAATGTTTTGCCAATCGTATTCAAAAGGATCAAGGTCAACTCGCCATCTCTTTTCTAGTCGTCATCGAAGATCGTTACATGTACCTTTTCCTGTCTTTAAACGTGATACAAAATACAAATAAAATGGATGATGATATGATTCAGTTTGACCCAAACTATCGAAATTCGTTCCCGTTTTGTATAATAAAATCTACTGATTGAAAATGTTAGCTTTCGGTCACTATGCAATCACTCGTCGAATTAAATTTATTTAGAGTCGAAAACATTATTTGTTCCCGAGAGACGAACAAGTTTATTACCTTTTTGAACAGTAGAATCGAACACTACAGACTAAAATGTAGAGGTATATTGAAATTTTTAATTCCAAAATCCAATCCAATGTTTTTAATTTATAAACGAGTTATTCTAACAAAACTAAGAAACAATACCATGACATTACCACGTATTGCAATGAGAGTGCAACTCACGATTTACTTGTTAGTAGAAGACTACTCAAAAACCTTTTTATTACTTTGGTTATCAATATCGTAGATCATTATTTTTAACCAAATATTTTTATAAAAATATGTTTAAAACGCATTATTATGATAGCTTATTTGTTTCATTACACTTTTTAGACGAAGTAAGTGCCATAGCCCAACAGACCAGTAAGCTGTTTTTATAAAGTAAGGGTGACAAAGTACACAGTCCACATAATGGTAAGTAGACGCTGTGGTAATTAAGAATGTAGACGAATAGTAGACCCTTGAGGACTAAGATGGAATTTTTGGATGGAATTTCCAGTAAAAAGGGTCTCCGGTTCTACACACTCACCATACGATTCACAGCAACATTAACACTTTCAATGTCCGGTTTTCAGACACAATAGTAAGACAATAGCAATGACCTATATGTAGTGCACGGACAGCGAAAGGGTTAAGCTGCAACTTCACGCTGGTATTCTGAGAATGCGAAAAAAAAAAGATTGTTCCTTCTACAAATAAATTCTTATTCTACCATCACTCACTGATATTATGTATTCATTTTTATTTTAAAATACACAGCTTTGGAAAAGGCAGTCAAGATTGTTTTATACAAAGTCCACAAGTCATTTAGAAAAATTTAAAACAATCTAACCTCATAATTTTAAATAAAATTAAACTACATGTTGTCTAATTAGAAACGGTCTCAAATCTTGAATATTAAGGGTACTGCTTGATGAGTACTGTAATTTTAATGCATGTAAACGCAATGTAATTAAGCATTTTTTTTGTTTTAAGACCCGCCGCAGTTATTTATGGATAGGGTGTCCTCCGTGCTAAAAATTCGTAAGTGTGCAGAAATTTTCAAAGTTTACATATGTGTGTACGCTTAACCACGTTTAGTAGTCCTTTTTTGGATAGTGACAGACTTTTGTTTAAAGAATTAACAACACTTCCACAAGCATGCAATGAATACTAAGCATGTTTGCAATGTAACGATGTTCTATTCTGTGTCGTAATTGGTTGCCCCTTACGCTAAACTGAAACTTAGTAGAACAAACTGTTATTATTTTGCAGCAACACTTTACACATATCTACTTTACACTGTATTCGACACATGTTCACAGAATTCTCAGAAACGGCTTTTTTTACTAAATATTAGTATATAGTTCTTCTTTTGTTAAAAAAGGCTATACTTCAGGTCAAGTTCAAAATAAATTTGAAGAAAAAAATACAGCTTAAAGTGAAAACAAGAGAAATATTTTTTTATTTTTACCACGTTTTTTTCATCATTTTCTTGCATCGTCATCCGAATTTTAGCTATATTCAAAATTTCAAGTTACAAGCTTATCGGGAAGTTAGATTACATGTAATCTATAATAACAATTAAAAACCAATTTCAAAAAATTTTAACTTTAATTCTTCGATACACATGTCTTAGCACCGAATGAGGGCTAATAATCTTCCACTCACCAGATGTCGCTAGTTTATTCTTTCTTTTTTCTTTTTTTAAAAACGTTATCCACACTAGAATTTTCTCCTGTATCGTGAGAGTTTACATATACATTTTATGACAAACACTGAGGTAAAGTTTTTTGTTACACAATGACATTTATTTGAGAAGTTAGTTTTAAATAAAAGTTTATCAGTTTCTAAAGTGTTACACTAATACACAAAACAATGCCTCAGTGGTTTGCTCTTTAATCTTTTTGCACATTTTTAACACTTTTTTTTACTTTTATGAATATGTGTGGTTTGGTTTATTTATTTTAATCTAATTAATATCAAATATATTTTATAGTACAGAAAGAAACATTAACCTTTACATTTTCCGAATATATTAACTTCCCCGCTATGAAATCTGTCAAATATTACACCTCATTTTTCAGTGGCGCCGCCCTGGTGGCAGAAAAAGCCGAGGATGTCATTCATAAGCTATTATGTGGCAATTATTATTTTATTCTTATCAATTATTGAAGTGGGATTTCACTTGTTATTTAATTTTATTTATATTTAACAAGTGATTGTTCACCAATCAACAAATTCTAAAAATCTTTGCTAGTTATCAATCATCAATAAATATATTTCGTTGATGTAATTAGTCATTTATGGTTGCAATGAGTTAATTTAAATTTGCAATACGTGTATTATTGTGCTCGTCAAGCGCAAGTCTGTAAACTTTTCACTTTGCACGGTGACGCGGTAGTTCCTGTATGCGCTCTTAAGTTTTGTCCCATTCTGGTCGCCTTCTATATTATATTTATTAGTATAACGTATAACGTATAACGGTGGAGCCGTAAGTGATTCATGGCCCCGATAACTTTTACTTTCCCGTAATGAAGTATCTCATGTTTCAAACCAGGAAATGAACTTTTTTTGTGTGGTAGAGCCATGCTGCGCTATATTAGTAGTATAGTTGTAGCATGAATGGTCGGCTCGTCTGGGGAAGGACCACGCTCTCACAGAATACCAAAATAGCAGTTTAACACTGCTGTGTTTCATGGTGAGTGTAGAGAACCGGAGACCCTTTTACTGGAAAAGAGGCATTCCATCTTAGTCCTCAAGGTGACAACGCATTTGCATTTTATTCGTAATCAAGGATAGATGTAGATGTCTATGGGTCACAGCAACCACTTCACCAGGGGGACTGTGTGTTCGTTTGTCACCCTATCCTATAAAAAAAAAAAAATGTTTGTCAAATGTCACCAAAATTCGTTTATTTATTTAAAAGGTACATCAATAGTAGTACATATTGTTAGTAAATGAGAACGCAACCATTTTTTTTTGTTTGATTCACTGCTAATTTAAGTGCATTATGTTGGCAACATTTTTTTTTTACTATTCTCATTCTCATAGGTGAACCATGAAATAAAAGTTACTTCGTGGTTCATGTTCTGTACTGTGTAATTGCTAATAAAATACGTTCTTGCATATTTCCGAGTTCTACAGTTATTTTAATAATTTCATCCCGAAATATCATCACATATGTGTAAGTAGTACATTAAGCAAGTCTTATAAATTATTGTTGTGTTCTTATATGCATACCTATTATAAATGTTATGACCCACGATAAATGTTTAACCTATTTTAGGCACTAACAGAAATATACCATCAAATAATTTCCTTCATTAAATACCTGTAATTTAGAGATAACCAAAATGTAATGATAATCGTATAATTTCGGTGGAATTTTTATGATCACTAAAAATGTAGTAGCTTACATAAACCCTTACATATTGCGTGTGTAAAAATTTTATCAATATCAAGCAATCAAGAATGCGCGGGAAACTGCTCTGTTAAGATTTGGGAAGTAAACAACTATAAATTTAATAACTTACTTTTATTCCACTGTGCACACTAAATTACAACCGCCATTACAAAACGTGCTTACTACCACACAGAGTATTATTTTAAAGGAAGGAGACATCAACCACAGATAATATGACACACAGATAAAAACAATTTGTTGATTTTACAACTCTCAACAAAATGTTTTTATCTTAGTTTTAACAGTTATATGTGCTATATAAGTAGACAATATTTAATATGTATAACATTTACTATAAAATAGGATAGCATTTATAAATTTTGTGAATAATAACTTCCATAAAGGCTTTGTGAATAAGTTTGCAATATTTTCTTCACTTTCTACATACTCAAGTTTAACAGCACCTCTGATAACCTTTTCCAAAATAAAGTAATACTAAATATCTAAATGCTTCAATCTTTTGTTGCTGTCATTATTCTCAACTATTTTATAACACTTTGATTGTCTTCCATTATTTTAATATCTATATTAATTCCAAAATCAAGTGTAAAATTCTTTAACCAATAGGCTTCTGTAATAGCCATACTTAGAACTATATATTCTGATTCAGTTGATGAAAGGGAGACAAATAACTGCTTTCTAGTACACCAAGTTCACTGCACTTTCTGGCTCTAACATCACCTGCCCAATCTGAGTCAACATAACCTCTTATCATATTTTTTTACCATTACTTTTATATTATACTAATAAAATATCAATAGTACCCTTAATATAACGAAGTACTCTCTTTAAGCACTGATACAACATTTCACTAGCACAATGCTGATATCTGCTTAAAAAATTAACTGCGCCACATAGGTCTGGCCCAGAACCTAAACCTCAATTTGTAACTATTCAGAGCATTCTCTTTGTAATGAGCTAAAATTAAAATTTTGATCTAAAGGTGTATTTACTTCCTTACAGTCAAGCATTCCAAAACTATCCAATAATTTCTTTAAATAATTAGTTTGATTTATGATAGTCACATCCAGACTAACAAATTGTTAACATTAATTCCAAATAGTTTTCATCATCATCATCATCATCATCATTACAGTCCATCACAAGTCCACTGCTTAACATAGGCCTCCCCATGGAATGCCACAGCACGGTCCTGAGCCACCTGCATCCATCGACTCCTGCATGTCTTACCAGGTTGTCACCCATCTAGTGGGGACGCCCCACACTTCGTCCGCCGGCCGAGGCCGCCACTCGAGAACCTTTTTCCCCATCGGTTGTCGTTTTTCTCGAGTTATATGGCCGGCCCATTGCCACTCAACTTACTAACCGTTAATACGTCAGTCACTTGGTTCTACTGCGGATATCCCATTTTAAGTTTATCACGCAGAGAAACCTGAGCATAGCCCTCTCAATAGCTCGCTGAGCGACCTTGAGCTTCCTCATCCAGCCAGCAGTGAAATAGTTTTAGCTAAACCTTCATTTTAAAATTAGAGTGCATTAAAGTTTTATATTGAGATACTTTTTTTCATTTCACCAAAATATAGTATATTATTTACATAAAGAAGTACATACATTTATATTGTAGATCCATGCCAGCTATATCAATAGTACAGTTGTAGCACGAATGGGTCGGTTCGACCGGGGAAGGACCACGCTCTCACAGAATACTGAAGGTAAAATAGCTTAAAGCTGCTGTGTTTCGTTTTGGTGAGTAGATAGAGTACCGAGCGTCTTTTTACTGGAAAAGAGGTATTCCATCTTAGTCCTCACGGCTGACAACGCATCTGCATTTTATTCGCAAACGAGGATAGATGTAGATGTCTATGACCACAACAACCACTTACCATCAAGTGGACTGTGTGCTCGCTTGACACCCTTATCCTATAAAAAAACATAAAATCATCTTTGATTCTCGTCGTATACAAACATGGATCATTCTTCGACCTTTTTTCCCAACTTTAATATAATGGATTTCCGCAAAGTAACGCCTGATTCTATTAGTTTTCATTTTCCATCACTGTATTGAATTTATCATTCCACATTGTAGGCGTTTTTAAACCACAAATAGATTTATTTAATGTAACTATTTTCCTGTCGGGCAGTCTTAAATAAATGTTTCCTTCTATTTCACCATAGAGAAAAGCTGCAGTGACATCCATTTGGTATACTGGTAGTTTTGGTTGCCACAGCAATAAAGATCCTAAACGTTGTTAATCCAGCTACTGGGGCAAAACTTCAAAATCATCACATGACTGTTCAAAACCACGTGCAACTAATCTAGCTTAAACTGAACTCCTTCTTTAACTTTAAGCACCCACTTACTGAATGAATGAATGAATTTATTCTTTTTCACAATAGGTAACATTAATGCTTAGTATTACAAAAGTGCCAGACTGGTACCTAGCTTGTGAGAGACTGGTATCTGATGTAGGTATAAAGACCTGTAGTACAGGTCACCAGGACTCCCTGCGGATAAAGTTTATTTACAAATTATAATTTTGTAAATAAACAAAATTAACTGTGTGTGTGTGTGTGTGTGTGTGTGTGTGTGTGCGTGCGTGCGTGCGCACGTGCGTGCGCGTGCGCGCGTGCGTGCGTGCGTGCGTGCGTGGGTGCGTGTTTTTTTATAGGAGAGGGGCAAACGAGCATGCGGCTCACCTGATGGTAGTGACTACCGCCGCCCATGAACAACTGCAACACCAGGAGAATCAGGGAAATTGCAGATGCGTTGCCGGCCTTTTAAAAAGGAGTAGGCTCTTTTCTTGAAAGTCCCTAAGTCGTATCGGTCCGGAAAATCGCTGGTGGTAAACTATTCAAGGAAGGTAAAGCGAGGAAGAAAACATCTTTAAATCGCACAGTGGTGGACCGCCAATCATCCAGATGGTGTGGATGGTATTGGAAGTTCTGCTGCGATGTGCGTTGTGTTTGGCGGCTGGGATTAATCCGAATATTCCTCAGAGCACTCCGTGGTAAATGCGAAAAAATGCAAAAGATGCAACATCTTCGCAGCGTCAATGAATCGAGCTGATTGGAAAGGACTCGGTCGTCGACGATTCGAGCCGCTCAAGTGGAAGGAGCTGGCACTGGGGAGCCCCAGACCAAAGATGGAACAGTATTCCATGTGAGGCCGAACCTGCGCCTGTAAAGTTGCAGGCGTTATGCCGTCATGAAATACTGTCCCGTGCTGCTGAGCACGCCAAGCTTTTAGAGGCCAATTTGGCCTTCTTCCAAGTGATCACGAAACTGCACGTCACTCGGTATGTCAACGCCGAGGATTCCGATACTGGCTGAGGCAACAAGGGAGGCCTCGAAACTGAGGAAATACGACAAAGAGGTTTTTAGCGGTAAACGCGCAAACTTGTGTCTTCTAGGATTAAACTGGACTAGATTTAGTCGTCCCCAATTCGAGACTTTGTTCAGCAAAGACTTGACTTCAGACACAAGTTTGTTCCGGTACTCGGCGACGTTTTCCGATAAATATAGAGCATCACCAGTGCTGTCATCCGCATAGCAATGAATGCTACCGGTTTGCAACATATCACTGATATGCAGAAGAAACAGCGTTGGTGATAGCACGCAGCCTTGTGGAACAGCGTTGTAGGCTTAGGTTTGTCGTGCAGTCCACAACGACCTTGATGTCTGATCTGCAGGAAAGCTGTTGATCCAATTGCACAATTTCTCGGGAAGCCCATAGGAAGGAGCTTCGAAAGAAGCACCGGTCGCCTTTTAGGATCGGACAAAAGCTGTCTTTCATGATTTCGGACTATGCCTAGGAGTAGGAGTACCGAAAAGACGCTTTAAACCGGTGCCAACTCCGAGCACACGTCCTCAGCACAATTGGGGATTCTGTCAGGCCCACTGACTTGTGGATGTCCAGGAGAGGAGTGCTTGCGAACCGGGCGCTGTGAGAACCGCATATCCGGCATGGAGCACTCTCACCGCGGGATGGTCGGCGGTGTGTTTCCTCGTCATCAAGAGTCGAGTTGGACGCAAAAGGGAGCCTAAAAGGTCGGCTTTTGCGGCGTGGGCCAGTGAGTCGTCCTCCTGTGCAGAGATGGTAGATGGCTTACAGAAATTCCTTGGACAGCCTTGGCGAGAGACCAGAATGCACGGGTTCCCGAAGGAAGGCGAACTAGTTTCGCCAATTCCGCCTATGTGCTCTGACTTTGCCTTGGCAATAACTCTTTGGAGGACCCGGAGGCGAAATTATACTTTTTAAGAATGCTGGTGTTTACATCCCAAGCCGTTGAAGCCTCAGCCCAGGCTTGATAGCACTCCTGCTTACTGCGTAATGCAGTCTTACAGGAGCGACCAAACCAAGGCTGAGATCTGCATCCGCTGGGTACCACAGATGATGGAATAAATAGTTCCATTCCCTGTAGCACCACATCAGTGACATAGTCAGCAACAGCGCTGGGATCATCCGGCGAGGCAAACCCGCCCCATGGGTACGATGCAAAGAAAGACTGCATTCCGTCCCAATCCGCCAACCTGTAATGCCAAACACGGCGGCAACCTGCAGAACGCAACCGCGAGGGAGCGTGAGTGGCAAACACTCCGGATCAGACAATGGTCCGAAGAGCCGAGAGGCGCATCGACGGAAACCTGATATCCGTCCGGATGAGAGGTCAGCAGAAGGTCCAATAGGAAGGTGTATGATCCTTCACAACTGGAATCCGCCAGGCAAACCAGTTGTGTCAGACCATATGCCAAGATAAAGTCATAAACAGATCACCCCGCATGATCGGTTAAACGTGAACCGAGCCATTCGGCGTGGTGGGCGTTATAATCGCAAGGATCACGATCTCTGCGGCTGGGACCTGATGTAGCAAGGAATCTGTGGTCGGTCTGTTTCGGCATTACCGCTATGGGACCCATAGAGCATCCGTAGACGCTCGGATGGTCGTCGCTATCTACGCGTAGCTGAGCGATGGACAGGTCCGAACCTTTAAGACTGCCGAGGCGTCGAGAACAGATGTCCTCTCTGAAGTATACATTAACTCCAGCCCGAGGCACAAAGGAGTGTTCCAATTTGTACCCGGTAGAGAGAGATACGAAGTATCAGCCGGAGAGGACACCTGCGTCTCGGTCAGAAGAGCGCGCCGGCTTCGCCGTTTGCCCCGAGCAGTTATTGTTTTGAGCGAATTTGCCCCCAGAATACAGTGGGCAGCCTGAGCACCTACGCCAGGTGTGGAGTGGCATGGTCGTGGATGCTCAGCGAGGATTCTCCAGGTGCTGGTGCTCCTGAGGTAGTCTATGATTTAATTCCGCTACCATGTTGATGGAGGGGAGAAATGGGCCTCCGGTCACCTGCACTCACCAGACGAAACGCAAAGCGGAGCTTTCACCACGCCGGTATTCTGTGAGGTCGGGTACTAACCCGGCTCGAGCCGGCCCATACGTGCAACAGCAAAAGCTGCTGCGTGGCTCTACCACTGTTAAACCACGTGGCTCTACCATCGTTAAGCACCGCGCGTGCTTGCGTGCGTGCGTGCGTGCGTGCGTACGTGCGTGCGTGCGTTTGTGTGTGTGTGTGTGTGTGTGTGTGTGTGTGTGTGTGTGTGTGTGTGTGTGTGTGTGTGTGTGTGTGTGTGTGTGCGTGCGTGTGTGTGTGTGTGAGTGTGTGTGTGTGGGGGTGATTGTGCGTGTGTGTGCGTGAGTTGGGATTAATATGTAATTGCATTTTAAACCAAAATGAGGAAAAGATGGGAATATAGGGAGTTCATATTGAGTGAGATTATTATTTATTATATAGGCGACTTAAATAAGTTCATTTCCATGGTCTAAAGTTTTCAAATTTTGTTAGAAGGATTTGCAACTAGATTTAGGTAAAATATAGAAATTTAGGATATTATGATTATTATACATGTACGGTCCTAGAAAATAGAAGAAATTGTGAGGTAGCAGAATGGAAGGATTGGGTGCAACATATAGTACCTTTTCTGCGTTTGTCCTTAGAAGCTCCGGATCGTATTTACATTGAGTGTTTCATTAGAACAGTTTGTATAATGAATGTTTGTCTCACTGTTAGAACATCCCACTTTTGTAGAGGTCCACTGTTGGAAAGCGGAATGAGACATGCACTAACTTTAAGATGGCCCTTTGAACTCTTTCTACCGATTAGGTGTGTTTTGCAGCAAAACCCCATTAGCTGATGCAGTAATCTATAAGTGATTGGCATAGAGTGTAATAGACCATCTTGATGATTCGGTAGTCTACTGCGTGTTTAGAGATTTGTGAGAAATGAGCTTGCCTAACTCATTTCTCACAATTAAATTATATTTGGATAGGTAATACCTATCTTTTGTCCAAAACTTTTTATTAAATTATTTATGTCAATTAAATGAAATTTGTCATTAGTTATTATTACAATTATATGTCAAATTTAAATTATTGTTACATATTAAATTTTTCATTTGTATATTTAAATGATGTCTTAGATTATTTTCCTGTGGCAATAATTGTATAAGGCAGTGAACAAGACAATTTTGTGTACATTTAAGTTATTAAGTTGTTCAATATATCTTAATAACTGTTTGTTGTTTACACTGCCTCTTCTACCAACAAAAATTATTATTGTCCTATTTGGGCAAAATTTAGTTACTAGAATTTTATTTAGGATGCCACTTAAATTTGCTCCAGGCATGCAATAATTTGTAATTTTTTATCCCTTTAAAGAGTTATTTAAAGTTATGCCTAGATTTTTTCCCATGTCATCGCTATACACAATTATATTATTTTTGTTATTTGAGTAACTTTTTATTTTAAGCTCCTCTGCTATGGCACTGTCATAGAGTTTTGGTGGTGGTATAATATCATACACACCGACTCTGAAGAAGCTGGTATTGAATGCTGACACTCACATTGATGTTTAACCATGAGTCAAAACGCTCTCATTATATTTACATGTCTTTACCAGATTATCCATAGCCAGTATGTGTTCTTTTATTTCGTTTTGGGCTGATTTATATTTATTGGACACAGTTTGAAGGAGTTAGTAAGTGATAATATTTCTGATTTAAGGCACTCTACGTCAGTCTCATAATTTTTTTTTATGTTATCCACCTCAATTGAATACAACTTAAGTTCATATATCAATGCTTGCTTTTCTTTACATAAATTAACATAATTTTGGTATTAATCTTATTTTTATTATTACTATCCATTTCAAAGCAACAGTTCAAACTGCTCCTTGATGCCTTAAGTTCTTGGAGCGCAAGCTGAGTTGGTTCTCCATCTGGCGCGTCTTGGCGTTATGAGTATTCATTTTACTATTTATTATAAATAATAAAAGAAAACAAAGATCGAAAACAGAAGGAGCAGAGTAAGTTAATGTCGAGTTGTCGTTGTTTTTTTTTTCATTTACAGGTCTCAAATCAAATTATTGTTATATAATAAAAAGAAGCCCGCAAAGAATGTAAAACTCCGGAGTAATAGTAATAGAATAGATCTTTAATTTTTTTTTTTTTTATAGAATAAGGGTGACAACCGAGCACACAGTCCACCTGATGGTAAGTGGTTGCTGTGGCCCATAGACATCTACGTCTATGTTCGTTTGCGAATTTAAATGCAGATGCGTTGTCAGCCGTGAGGACTAAGATAGAATGCCTCTTTTCCAGTAAAAGGGTCCGGTTCTCTACACTCACCATACGAAACAGCAGCATTAAACTGCTATTTTACGCTGGTATTCTGTGAGAGCGTGGTCCTTCCCGGTCGAGCCGATTCGTGCTACAACTATACTATTAATATAGCTGCAGCATGGCTCTAGCACGTAAAAATAAGAATTACAATGATTGAATTAAATTGATGATTGAATGATATGAAATAAGAATTACAATGATTTAAAAATTCGTTACCTGTCACTATTTGTTCCAACACCAAAATGTTGTTATAATATTTATGTACCGACTTTCTTAAATATTAAATACAAAGCGGCAGTAATTATTAACTATAACATAGAATTGAAGTGAATATTATGAATTTACAATATTTAAATTATTAAAATTTATCGGGACCAATTACTTTTACAACTTATCACTAGGGAGGGTTGCCACAACAAAAATAAGTTTAAAGTTGATCTAAAAGTGTATTTACTTCCTTACAGTCAAGCATTCCAAAACCACGCTCTGCTAACATCATATTGTCTGTGGTTGATGTCTCCTTCCTTTAAAATAATACTCTATGTGTGGCAGTAAGCACATTTGTAATGGCGGTTGTAATTTAGTGTGCACAGTGGAATAAAAGAAAGTTATTAAAATTATTTATTTTGTTTTTATTTTTATTTTATTTATTCACAAAATCCACAGCTTGTAACAATTTATTTACACTCAAAACTTATAAAATAGGTCTTGAAGCCAATTACGGATTTACAATATACTTATAAAGCTAAAGAAAAACGTCACAAAGCATTTACCACCTTACTTAAAAAATAGAAGTATGAAATATAAAAATTAAAGGTAAACAAAGCGCTCGAAATTTGTTTAAGTGCGGAAGAGTGTGTATGTTTGTGTGTGTATGTGAGAGTGATTGAATATGTGTGTGTATGTGAACGTGATACAAGGTTTAATTAAATAACGATATTTTAAAGCAAATATATAAATGTAATAAATATAAACATGATGTATGTAAATTAGTGTATATTTATGTATCCAATTAATACCTGCTATAAAACTTTCTTGCATTTATATTATTACTGCTATTTACTAATTAAATTTATAGATTAGTTTATAATTTGACATATTCTTACAAGTACCTTGGCAACTTCACTTTTGAATGAAGTTTTACTAGAGTGAAAGATATCAATTGAATTAAATGTTTTATTATATATTCTGTGAAGCCTATTGACAATCGAATTTTGAGCATAGTTAGTTCTTTTAAGGGCAGTAGCAAAAGTGTCGTATGTCTATTTCGTTTATTTGGAACATTAAAACTTAAAATTTTTAACGCTAATTCACAACAGTCTATGTAGTTATTACATATGCCGTGTAGAAAGGACATATCAATTAAGGTTCGTCTACTTTGAAGAGGCATGTAATTGTAGTGGAGACTAGACTCGCTATCATCTGAAAAGGCGAGAAAATCGAAAGTGTAGGTGCTTTAAAATTTTAACTGAATATTCTCCAGCTTTTGAATATACGTCACATATTGAGGATTCCATATTATGCTACTATACTCCAGAATACTTCTGACATATGCAAAGTATAGTACTCGTAAACATCCAATGTCTGAAAAGGGCTTACTGACTCGTAAAACAAAACCTAAATTTTTGTATGCTTTCGCCACTATTGTATCGATATGTTCGCAAAATGTTAATTTTGTATCCATTTTTACCCCAAGGTCAAGTACACTATTCAACTCAGATAAAGAAAAATTATTTATTTTATAATTGTATTTAATTGGATTAGTTTTTCTAGTGAATGATCTCGTACAAGACAACATTTCTTTAAATTAATACCAATACGATTTTCAATATAATAAGCGTTTAATCTATCTAGATCGGCTTGAAGGTTAATACAATCAGTAATCCCATTAATTTTCATAAAGATTTTTGTATCGTCAGCATGCATTAAAAAATTTCATGCTTAAAGCATCTACCCACATCATATAAGTACGTGGCATATAACAAAGGTCCCAAGTTGAACCCTGCGGTACGCCTGATAGTACTTCTAAAAAGTCGGAGCGTGAACTACCTACCATATTATATTTGTTTACTTCCCAAATCTTAACAGGTGATGGGCCCAGACTTAACAAGATAGAAAAAAATTGTGTAGTAGTCATATACTAATAATATATTTACAATGGGGCAAAAAAACTTACAAAAATTAAATGGCACTAAATTCGACACGTGGAAGTTCGAAATAAAAATTTTGTTAAGAAGTAAAGGAGTGCTAAATATTGTAGAAGGAAACAAGATTAAATCTAAAAAAGGTGACGAATAGTGGATTAGAGCCGATTGTATGACTCAGGATATATATTAATATGGTTTCTCGAATGTAAGAAAAAAAATTCACAAATGTCATCATGTATAACAAGTCATGAAATGTGGAAGAAGTTACTTAGTATGTTTGAATATACCTTTTTTTATAGGATAAGGGTGACAACGAGCACCCAGTCCACCTGATGGTAAGTGGTTGCTGTGACCCATAGACAGCTACATCTATCTTCGATTACGAATCAAAATGCTGATGCGTAGTTACCCGTGAGGATTAAAATAGAATGCCTCGTTTCCAGTAAAAAGGGTTCCGAGTTCTCCACACTGACCATACGAAACACAGCATTAAGCTGCTATTTCACGCTGGTGTTCTGTAAGAGCGTGGTCCATCCCCGGTCGAGCCGACCCATTCGTGCTACAACTATACAATTAATATAGCTGCAGCATGGCTCTACCACGTACAATAAGTACGTAAAATAAGTGTCCATTTACTACAACAGAAATTTTATAATCTTCAATTTAAGGAGTCAGTCAGTAGCTTGTTCTCCACTTTTGAAACCAGTCCAGTTATAGGCTGTTCACTGCCATCAGTCTGTTATTAAAGTAAACAGTAATTGAATACATATTATAATGTATTTTTTTAAACTGCTCCCACAGTCCAGGGATACCAGCAGCCAACTTCAAGCAATGAAGGTTGTATATGTCACCTCTGAGGACTAAGATGGATTGCTTCACAACCTATAATTATACTGACTATATATAGCCTTAAGACCGGAACACAGCAGTGCACTACTATTTGGTGCAGAAATAGGTGAAAAAGTGGTACCTAACCAACGTACTCCTAGGCAGGAAACGTGTACCCCTAAAAATTTAACCCATTTGCACAATTTCACGTTGAGTAAGTTATAATTTAATTTATTTACAAAAGCCAGTGGGAACTTGTAAGCCGTAATCATTTGTACATGTCGCAACTTTATAAAGTGCATAAATTTTTCTTGAAAGGAAAAATTTTCTCAGCGTCGCAAGAAGCTGTTTAAAGTATTTTTATTTAAACAACAATTTCTAGAGATTTTGTTCATACTAAACGTAAGCATATAAGAAATTTGAAAGTTAGTTTTAATACAGTTCAAGCAGTAAAGCTTTGTTGCGAAAGCGTTAGTGGTAGTATCTTCCTAATTTAAAGTAGGTAAGCATATTATAACGTTCGTATTTTAATTTTTAACAAGGACTCTCTTAATTCTTGAACATAATTTTTATAATTTCCGCTTCGTTTAAAATCTTCTTCTCCTAATAGAATACAAAAGTCATTTTCGAAAGATACTTCGCTTGACTACATAGATTGTCTAGAAGATTCATCATACCGACATTAGTTCTCAGGAAATGGCATATCTCATAGTTTTCGTCAGCAAAAGTTGCTAATGCTATGTTAATGACTTTATTTACTTTTCGCTAGAAAATATGTATTTTGCTGCTTTTATAATTTTCGTACTCTTCATACCTATTGTTTATCGTTAGATCCTTTAGTCTATTATTTAGTAAGCAAATCTCTTCTTTTGCTTTTTGTAGTTAGTTTTGTAGTTCAACGATCATGGTTTCAAGTTCTTTTATATTAACAATATTTTCCTGATTACATATCGATGTCTTTACCGGAGCTATATTATTCTCGATAAAATTTAACTGTTTACCTTTCATGCGCTTAGAATTTATTTTCAACATTTAATAGTGCGTTTGGTGAGCTACAAATTGTCTCTAGTTGCTTAATTTTAATTCATAATTTGAAACTTTTTCTCTAACATACTATTTTCGGCAAGTAATTTTCAATTTCAGCATCAGCAGATCTTAATTTTTTCTAATTCTTTGTTTTCTCTTTCAGTGTATGTATATAATCATCATAATCATTTTACTTAGTTTAGGATCAATATCAGGATATCCGATTCAACTTGACCGATTTGTTAATGTAATTTTCATCGTCAGTGTCGATTTCGTCTCAGAAAGATTCAAATGAGTTTTCAGTTGAAATATTTGCTATAATCCTGTTGCGCATTCTTACATTTCTCTAGGTGAAGTAAAATAATTTTAGAAGGTTCTGTAACCGGAGATACTGGCTTTTGAATATTTTCTGTAAATCCGTTCGACAACGGTCGCATTTCCATTTTCTTTACTTTCTTTTTCATTAAGCTGAATAAAGGATATGAAATATTTGCATTCTAGGTCAAATATCATTTTGCAAGTTGAACATGTCATAGATTGTCCCTTTTTACCTTTTATGGCATTTTGCACAACTCTCCATCTTTAAGTGACCTCTAGTGTTGGGCTATAGTACTGCTTATTTGAATAGGTTTGATTCTAAACTCTGATTTATATTGATGGTAGCAGCTGGTACAATCAGTCGCCGCTAGGTGACACTATTTATGATTTAGGCAGTTTTATCTGATGTATAAGTATAGGTGTCATTGGTGGTAAATATTTTAGAACAGCTGATTAGTGAACTGAGTTTACACTTCATTTTAAATGGCAAACTGATGAATTGATGTATTTTAATTAGTTTTTGTTGCTTAATAAATCTCACTGACTTTTTGTTCTATTGATTATATAGTATCGCCGTTAGATGTCATATATACAACTTTATTGATGTAGCTTAATGCTCCTGCTTTATTTTCAGATCAAGTTAAGCTATTGCATACAAGATGTCACTGTTAAATTAAATATTATAACGGTTTGTTTTAAATATTACTATTCGGTATATGATTCTTCTTACTATTTCACAATTTGAAATTTTTTCACAATTCACACTTTTTCTTAATTTTGCATTTACATTTTTATATTACATCTAGCACTATACGTGGGTTTTATTATAAAACTTTGTTTATATTGACACGAGTTTTAAATAAGGTAACATAAATGTTTCTTTTCATATGAAATAATATATTTGTTTTTGAGTCACAATCACGTAATATTTCTTTAAGATAACACTTACACTAATAGTTTATGTAACAATTACTGTTTTAATACAAAAATAGGAACGAAATTATAACTTAATATATTTTTAAACTTAATATAACACGGGAGCTGATATAAACTTGGCAAAGCGCCCTCTACTTCTACTTTACGTGTATTTGCGCATGTTTGAGAATGGTGGATAATTATCAATTGTTTTTTACACCTTTTTTTTACACCGCCAATACACAGTGTAAACAAGCTATTAGTGTCATATGCGCATGCTTGGAATACCAACTGTAAGTAGATTTATTTATTTTTTATTTTTTAAAAGCCAGTATCAGTATTTTACACAAGTTTATGAAATAAATAATGGATTAAGTTAAACTAACTGATAAACATGTTAATATAAAATGAACAGTAAAACAGTAATTGAAAATAAAAAACGAAAACAAATATAACATTACTAATTATAAAGTAGGAAAAGAAGTACTAATTATGAAGTAAAACAAAAGTACTAATTATAAAGTAGAAAAAAAGATAGAACAGATGTGAAATAAAGTTATAGCATAATAGATTGTTTATTTATATACCTACCTGATTTTATTTTACCTTAAAACATGCTTGAATACAATAATTTCTGATTCCAGAGAAACGTGAAACAAACAGAAAATTTGCCGTGAAAATGTGCTACTTTGCTTGAAAAACATTTTACATATAATTACTAATTATTCCGTCTTTGTTCAATCAGCGATTCTTCGTTTCATTTTATTTACCAGTTTTATCATTTTATTGGCGTACTTAATAATTTTTATTACTAAATCTTCGTTCAATAACGAACATTTCTTAATAAATATAGCTTGAATTAATGTAAACCATCAACGTTACTCAAGAAAATACTCATATTGTATTTCAAATTATTTTGATTATAATATAATAAGTCGGGGAAAAAGTTTCTTTGTATTTTGTTTGAATAAAATTGAAGAAAAATCTCTTTGGTTGTACTATTTGTACCTGGCTGGTTTTAATATCAATACATATAGGACAAGAAAAAGAAAAATTAAAATTAAAAAAACACTTTCCAGGTATTTTTAAATTGTTTTTCTGTCCGCCGAAATGAGTGCATCTAACGAAGAAACATTCTGAATTCGATACATTCTGAATTTTTATTACAAAAAAGGGAAAAATGCGACACAAGTCGCAACAACATTTTGTGATGTTTATGGACCTAATATAGTGTCAGTAAGAGTAGCATAAATTTAGTTCAAGCGTTTTCAGTCTGGGAATTTTGATGTCGAAGATGCAACTCTCTCTGCTCGCCGTCATACGGATAAAGTCGATGGCATTTTTGAAAACGTGGAGCAAGATCGCATATTAGTAGTTAAGACATAGCCGAGGAATTGAGATTGACCACAAAAAAGTTTTGACCCATTTGAAACAGTCTGGCTATACAAAAAAGCACGATATTTGGGTACCACACGAGCTCACCGAAAGAAACCTAATGAATCTTGTACTCATTTGAGATTCTCTTTTGAAACGTAATGAAACCGAACCATTTTTGAAAAGATTAATTACTGGTGATGAAAAGTGGATCAACAACGGCAAGAAAGTGCGAAAAAAATTATGGTCAAAGGGTAGTCAAACTCCGTAGACTGTAGCGAAACCCGGATTAACACGCAATAAGGTGATGCTGTGTGTATGGTGGAATTGTAAGGGCATCGTTTATTATGAGCTTTTACCGCCGGGAAAAATCATCGATTCGGATCTCTAATGCCAACAACTAATGAGACTTAAGGAAGAAATTGAGAAAAAACGGCCGGAATTGATCAACAAAAAAAGAGTGGTCTTTCATCATGATAACGCCAGACATTTTTGTACACTCAGCAAAAATTGAGAGAGCTTGGTTGGGAAGTGTTAATGCATCCACCATAATAAAGTCCTTGCACCCTCAAATTTTCACCTGTTTCGGTCTCTTCAGAATTCTTTGGGTAGTGTTAAGTTAACTTTAAGAGAGGACTGTAAAAACTACTTGTCGCATTTTTTTATCAATAATCCCAAGATTTCTACAGCAACGGGATTATGTCACTACCTAAAAGATGGCTACAAGTTATCGAACAAAATATATATATAATAATTAAATGTAATTAAACTTTGAAAATAAATGTCTTGAATTTGTATATAAAATACGAAGAAACATCTTCCCCGGCCTTATATTATAATAAGAGTTAAGAGTGATTAAGGATGGAGTATGGCAATTGAACGAGGCGTTGTATTGGCCACCAAACGATACTACCAGAGTTACTACGCTCGTGGGAACTTGATTTGGAGACTGCGGGGATGCCCAAACCCCCGCCCAGAGATCGCTATCGGGTCCTCTCGCCCGATCGCTAACCGGCACGATGGAGCCACCCTGGGATTTTCGTGAGTAGCTTATTCACTAATTGGGGCCCCAAATACCTGCGGTCGCCCAGCGGTACACTGTGCTTCGGATCTCGCTACCCTCCACGATCACTGACTCGACACAGCAATCAAGTCCCGACAATCTTACTTTACTTATTTATTAATAATATTTATTTGACAAAAATACCATTTACCACATATTTATAAAAATAAAAATAAATATTTAAAAAAAAAATATTTCAGACGTTTGTCCATACTGGTAGTAGCAAATAAGAGATCTGGTAGTAGTAAAACTGTTTTAGGAACATTTCTTGGAAAAGATTAATTCTAGTTTAAATATCTGCCTGCACTGTGCAACACCCCTGCAACATGTGTGTGAGTATACACCCAGTGCTGCAGTATCGGACAGTCAGGCTTTTCACTGATAACTCTGAGAATGGTGTTGGCGCACACCCGCACCGTGCGCATTTATATAAATTACGTATATTTAGCGTGGTAGGGTTCCGTAATCAAAACCATTACATATATTGCTGATAATGTGGGGCCCAGTTTTAAATCCTGGGTGGGATTCTCAAGAAATTCTCAGTAGCAGCCTGGTTGGTTTGGACGTTGGCGGTGTTTCACCCACGTGACTCGGTAATAAGTCACAAGCATGTCTATTACGTGTAGTGTAGCGTCCTGTGCATACCTGTGTATACGCATATATCATTGGTTTTCACTTTTGTCAGCGGTCCTTATGGCTGCCTCTGGTTTTTTTATTTAGTAAATAATTGCTACCACTTAATTTGTTTTACCCGTTATTATGGGATTAAAGGATAATGTGTAAAATGTTATGCATTGCATGAATGAGAACTGCATTATCGCATTATTGCCCAACTCTGCGTGATATTGCTTTTGTTTTAATTATTTTGATGATTTTCGGCACTTAAAACTACGAGTACCTACATTTTAGCCAGTGCTTGACTACTAATGCACCTGCTAGTAAGTGGTAATGTAGCCGAAGATAGTGAATCAATAAATATATCAATCATGAAGTGACGATAAAATTAGTTAAATACACAAAGGTATTTTTTTTTTCAAAAGGTTTGTAAGATTGCTATTTAATTTCATACTATAAAATGAGTCAGTCCAGCTAATATGGTGATGATGTAATTTCGATGCATGCATAAAACATTGAATAAAATTTTTTTTACGGATTTTACCGCGTTTAATTTACTTATTTTAATTCCCGATGTTTTGGGTGCTTTACAGCAACCCATGGTCACGGGGGGGGGGGGGGGACTAAGATTATTGACGTCCCGATGTCACAGTTAGCCCGGCTACTATCAGTTTTTGAATATAAATTTTTGGTTCGATCTACGCAAAATGAGCTTACAGAATCTTGAAGTCTTGCAGTGGTATGCTTGGGTTTGGACTTAATTTTCTTAATTATAGGATCCCAAGCAGATGGCAGCACCCATCCATCTTCTCTATTGAAATTAGGATTTTTAATTTCAATAGCCTCGGTATCTATCTATATATAATAGCATCATCCTTGGTAGAAATTGGTGTTCTTTTGCGAGGATTTGTGGTCTATCAAATCTGATGTAATGGCGGGGACGACGTTCAATGTTCGATGTTCTGTCACGCGGGTTTTAATGGATCTTTTTGTTTGTCCTATGTAAGAGACCGCATTCACAATCCAGCTTGTACACTCCTGCATATTGTAGGAGGATATGACACTTGACGGATGGTAAAAATTTACTAATCTTTTTCGGCGGCTTGTAGTAGGTTTTAATGGTAGCTCGCTACAAAATGTAGCCAATCTTGTCTGTGACTCCTCTGGCATAGGGTAGTACAGCAGGCACACGCTCGACTGTGGCCGGCTTCACTCGGTTACTATGACGTATGCTCGGGACCCGAAGCTTGTTGACTTTCAATACTTGCTAGACGTGCTGAAGCTTGGTGGCCAGATGTTTTCTATCACTAATCCCTCGTGCTCTCTGAAACATAGATTTTCCCACGGTAGCTAACTGTTATGGATGATGGTGTGATTTACCATTTAAATATCGGTTGTTATGGGTCTTTTTACTATACACAGTGTGACCAATAATGTTGTCAGGATGGCGGATGACTAAAACATAGGAAGGCTTAAGAATTGTTTGCCTCTAACTCCATTTGAATTGTATTTTAGGGTTTATGGAATTAAGTTGGTCTAAAAATGCAGTTAATTTGTCAGATGGTAAAATTGTGAAAGTGTCGTCTACGTACCGCTTATATAATCTTGGATTTACAGGAGCAGTAAGAAGGGCTTTCTCCTCAAAGTTCTCCGTGGGAGATACAGGTGAGCCCATCGCCACACCATCTACTTGCTTGTAGAACTCCTCCTTTCACAATAGATAGCCAGATGTAAGGCAGTGTTTGAGTAATACTCCATATTCTGTATACATGTTGTATTCTTTTAGCTTCCTGGTTGAGACGCAGTCTTCAATAGGTAAGCATGTAAATAGTGAATGAACATCAAAACTGACCATAGTTTCATTGTCAGCGAGATTTAGATCTTTTATCTCACTAACAAAATGGTACTAATCCTTTGTGTGTGCTCTGGTTTGTCCTCTCAGCGGTGACAGAATTTTTGCCAAGTGTTCAGCTAACTTATAAGTTGGTGAATCACTCTGGCTCACTATGGGACGTAGTGGAGAGTTTGGTTTGTGTATTTTCGGTAACCCATACAACCTCGGTGGTTTGGTACTTGGTTGAATTATCGAATTTACGTCGAGATTAAATTTTTCGGAGTAGTTCTTTATTAGATCGCTAGTTGTTTTAAGCACATTGGTTGTAGGGTCTGTTTTGACCTTTTTGTACGTACTGTCGTCCCATAAAAATGTTGTATTTTAAAATTATAATCTGACGTATCCATTACTACCATAGCATTTCCTTTATCTGCACGGAGAATCGAAAGCTCTGGTCTGTTGCGTAAGTTGTACAACGCTTTAATCTCGTGTTTGAGGAGATTTAGTTTCGACGCTGAACTTTGAATTAACAAGGACGAAATGACTTGACGTATGGCCTCCAAATATTCCTTTCCCACATTGTTTTTAAACAGACAATCCTCAACGTTACAGATAATTTCTTCATAAGGGATTCTTCGCGGTGTTATTGCGAAATTCAGGCCCTTCGACAATACTTTTATTGTAGGTTCATATAGTGTTTGTTTTGAAAGATTATAGACCGTGCGTTGTTTATTATTCGCGTCTGTGGTCAATGGTTGTGTTTCCTTTTTACGTTGACATGGATGTTTGGCATTTGATATGATCGTTGATTTTTGATATTTTTCTATTTGTTTATTTTTGCATTTATTATATTATGATTTTTCGCGTTTGTCTAAAGTTTCGATGCAACTATTAAAATCAAATGCCGTTAAAACTGTCTTGAACTCACTGGAAAAATTGTCTATGGTATTATTTATGAATTGTAGATCGCATTGTTTTTGCTGAAATACCGTTCGTAACTTTTTACTTGCATGATTTAAGATCTTAGTGTTTCCTCGAATGACCTTTTTGGTTGATATTTTTTATTGGATAGGGTGACAAACGAGCACACAGTCCACCTGATGGTAAGTGGATGCTGCTACCCGTAGACATCTACATCTATCCTTAATAAATAATCAAAATGCAGATGCGTTGTCACCCGTGAGGACTAAGATGGAATGCCTCTTTTCCAGTAAAAGGGTCCCCGGTTCTCTACACTCACCATAGTGAACACAGCAGCCTTAAGCTGCTATTTAAGCTGGTATTCTGTGAGAGCGTGGTCTTTCCACGGTCGAGCCGACCCATTCGTGCTACAACTATACTCTAATATGTAAGACCTGTTTTACTGGAAAAGAAACATTCCATCTTAATCCTCAGGGGTGACAACGTATCCGCATTTTGATTCTTAATCGAGGATAGATGTAGACGCCTATGAGCAAAAGCATCCACTTACCATCAGGTGAAGAGTGTGCTCGTTAGTCATCATTTTCTATAAAAAAAGTAAATGTGTTCCTAAGACCTTCTTTTATAATGGAGAAATATTTATAGATGTCTTCCCGTGCGGGATTATTATAAGTTATTATGAACTTTACCGTTTTAATCCTAACTGTGGTTAAATATAGAAAGCGGGTGGAAAATCGGTACTTGAAGTCCTTCAGAAGCTCTTTAATTCCGTCCTCCATAGTGGCACTACTCCGGAGGCGTGGAGCAGAAGTGTGGTGATCTTGTTCTTTAAGAGAGGTGACAAAGCTCTCTTGAAGAACTACAGGCCGATTTCCCTTCTGAGCCGGGTCTACATGCTGTTTTCCAGAGTCATTACTGATCGTCGCGCACGCAGACTCGACGACTTCCAGCCTCCCGAATAAGCGGGTTTCCAAAAAGACTTTAGTATCATAGACCACATACATACCCTTCTGCAAATTGTACAGAAGACTGAAGAGTTCAATCTGCCACTTTGTCTTGCGTATGTGGACATGAGAAATCCTTTGATTCCATCGAAATTTGGGCGGTGATGCAGTCCATTCAGCGGTGCCAAGTTGACTGTCAGTATATCGAAGTGCTGAAGTATATGTACAGTAGGGCTACGATGGCTATCCGAGTACAGAACCAGAGTACGAAACCTATTCAACTGCAAAGAGGTGTTAGACATGGTGACATAATATCCCCGAAACCCTTCACCGCAGCATCGTTTTCAAGCTACTGGACTGGAAAGGATACGGTATTAACGTCAATGGCGAGTACATCACTCACATTCGATTTGCCGACGATATAGTCCTTATGGCAGAATTGCTGGAGGATCTAAGCACTATGCTCAATAACCTCAATAGTGTCTCCCAACGGATAGGTCTTAAAGTGAACATGGACAAAACAAAAGTCATGCTAACGTCCATATCACAACTATGCCGGTAGTTGTTGGGAGCAATAAGCTCGAAGTTGTTGACGATGAATTGTTGACTGGACAAACAGTCCGACTAGGTAAGTCCAACTTCGACCGAGAGGTCAATTTACGGATTGAACTCGGCTGGGCAGCGTTCGGGAGATTACGACCCATCTTCTCGTCAGTCATATCTCAAAACCCCAAACCTAGATTGTACAACCAGTAAGTGTTGCCAGTGATGACCTATGGATCTGAGACGTGGTCCTTCACTACGGGCCGTATGAGGAAGCTCAAGGTCGCTCAGCGAGCTATGGAGAGGGCTATGCTCGGGGTTTCTCTGCGTGATAAACTTAGAAATGAGGATATACGCAGTGTAACCAGAGTAACCGACATAGCTCAAAGGATTAGTAAGCTGAAGTGGCAATGGGCCGGCCATATAGCTCGAAGAACCGACAACCGATGGGGAAGAAAGGTTTTCGAGTGGTAGCCTCGTACCGGCAGGCGAAGTGTAGGGCATCCCCCCAATAGGTGGAGTGACGACGTGGTAAGACATGCCGGAAGTGAAGGAAGGCCTATGTTCAGCAGTGGACTTGTGAAGGGCTGTAATGATGATGATGATGATGATATTCACATTAAAACGCACCATTTACTCTTATAGCTAGCCGCTTTTAGTGCGACTACGAATTTAGAATGATATAATACGTAAACGCAAAATAGACAAAATGGTTATATTTACAAGCTTTAGAATATGTTTGAAAACTGCGAAAATAAATAAAATTTTGAATAATTAAAATTTTTGTTATTCCTATTATTTTATAAGGTAACATTTAAATTCAATTTAAATGTCATTAGTTAGATTAAATTAACATTGTGTTTTTTTTAATTTCAGTTCAAAATCATTATCATCATCATGACAACTAATCAGAGATCATTTAAGCTATTATTCCATTAGAAGTTTCATTTATTTATTTAATTGTTTATTGCACCAAAATCCTATACAAGAGGCGAGTTTAATGCTATATGGTAGCTCTATCCAGCTAACCTTGGGTAGTGGCTTAGCATTAAATTGCGGCGCTGTGGGTCGCGAGTTTGAATACCGCACGGATTTAGTATGGCGTACAAATAATTGTTCCGGGTCTAGATGTTTGTCCTTGTGGAATTTATATTTTTAAACTCGCTCCACGATAGAGGAGAAAATCAATTCCATCTTAGTCATCATGGCTGACAACGCATCTGAAAATAGATGTAAACCTTTATGGGCCACAGAATCCACTTACTATCTCTTGGACTGTGTACTCGTTTTTCACCCTTATTCTATGCATTAAAAACCCTATTTCTGCTGCCAAATAGCAGTGCTGCAGTTCTAGTCTGAAGAATATAGAGAGCTAGGCTGAACGGTACAGTAAAATTACAGGCTGTGAGGCTCTCCATCTTAGTCCTCGTGGGATGACAACGCATAAGTAGCCTTCTTTGAATGAAGTTGGTAGCAGGAGTCCATAGACTGCAGTAGCCACTTGTCATCCGGTGTAATGTAAGTTCGCTTGTTACTACATTTTTATAAAAAAAATGAAAAGGATCTCAATTTCAAATACGTCATTCCAACACCTGAGAACAGAGGTAAGGCTGCCGGTACGAAATAAATTAGGTCTTTTAGATATTACGAAAGGAAAAGCGGGTTTATTTTTATTAAAACAACCGGCGAATCCTTGCGCAATCAAGAACAATGTGTATAAACCTTGCAAACTTTTAGATCGCATTTTATATTATTCGCCTAACTCTAAGAACCCGTGTCAAACAAGAGCAATATTTCTTAGTGAACATGTCCGTTGGGTTTCAAAAGTTTGGCATTACATATTTTGTGTTTTATAACGTAAATTCTTTTTAATTGCCTGTTTTTTTTTTCTTTATTTACTTGAAAATAAAAAGTGAAGTTAAGTAGCAGCCAGCATTATAATTAGGCCGCTAAAAATTCCAAAAAAACAAACTATTTAGACAGAATCAATCTTCTAATAAAAGTCTAACTCTACTGATAACGAGGCATTCCGTATAGTTCTTAAGGATGACTACGCATCTGCATTTTATTACCTAATCAAAGACAGATGCAAGTGTCTACAACCGCGTTATCCACTTACCATTAGGTGAACTGTGTGCTCATTTGTTAATCTCACTTCTATGAAAATATTTAAAAAATACGACTGATATTTATTAAGGCGCGCTGAAGTAACAACGTAAAGCCGGTTGTCTTCGACTACCTTTACAAAAATAGTGTTTGGCTGCACTTAACAGTAGTTTAGCGTTTATATAACAGTCAATCATTAATGATATTCGAATCACGTATGTTAATCTCTACAAATATCTCACACATACGTCGTTTAAAACTGTGTCATTCAGTTTGTTTGAGTTTTTACAAGTTTTTATAACTTTTTTTTTGCATTAACCATCGCCAGATGTTACATGTTTAACTTCATGAAGATGGATCACGTAGTTTAGTTTTTAAGAATTATGGAAGTCAGAAACATGTGTTGCTTTAAGAATGTATAACATGCATACTTACGTAGTATTGAAAACTTGTGCTTGTCATATTTTCTAAGTATTTCAACAGTTCATCTAAGTATTTAAAATCAAAAAATATATTGTTTTATCACTATCTTCTTTCTTACATACACTGGCATAGTACTATTTGCTTCGCTGGGCTGTTCAACTATTTATACCTTCACGCTGACATTTCGGCGAATTCATAAACATGGAAATAAAGAAATGGAAGAAGATACATTCTTCAAGCCGCCGAAGAAGATTAGTCAGTTCTTACCATCCGTCAAGTGTAATATTCCTCTACAAGATGCAGGAGTGTACAAGCTTGATTGTGAATGTGGTCTCTCATATATAGGGCAAACAAAACGATCAATAAAAACCCGCGTAAAAGAACACATAGCTGACGTGAATCACCAACGTACCGGGAAGTCTGCAGTTTGTGATCATATCCTATACGGCCCCCGCCATTACATTAGATTTGATAAACCACAAATTCTCGCGAAAGAACATCGATTGCGGACAAGGATGATACGTGGGGCTTTTGAAATTAAAAAAACATCCTAATTTCAATAGAGAGGGAGGCTGGGTACTACCACCTGCTTGGGATCCTGTAATTAATAAAATTAAAACTAAACCCAAGCATACCACTGCAAGACTTCAAGACACAGTAAGTTCATTCTGCGTAGATCAGACCACAATTAATAATTAAAAAACTGAAGGTACTCCGGGTTAACTCTGACATCGAGACGTCAATCACCTCAGTCCCCCGTGACCATGGGTGCTGTAAAGCACCCGAAACGTCGGGAATTAATAAATATAAGTTAATTAAATGCGATAGAATCAGTAAAAGTAGTTTTATTCAAAGTGTACATAACATTCACAGATTGAGTCGTGCAACTTAAGTTTGGGTTAATTTGGAGTAGAAATAACATCCAACCAATACAATATAATGAGCAATAATTCAAGTAAATTATGTACCCAAACAGGAAAAAATCTATTGAAAAAAAACACAGGTTTAATCATTGGGAAAGAACGTGGTAGATATTATACTCTCTTCAGAAGTATTCACATTTTTAATTAAAGTATAAAATAAATTCTATTCAAAATACAATTTTTAACAGGAACTCGACGATAATTTAGTAATAAGTTTAATTTTGAAAGCATATATATAAGATTCGTGAAATATGTCGATGCTAGGTATAGTTTTAGACATTTTGTAATATTTGCCATATACTCGTATACGCACGATAGGAGCATGATTCCCGAGATGAGTTTTCGCGAAAGGAATATAAAAATTTTTAAGATGCGACAACGAGGATATTTACGCGTAGCAGCTAACAATATGCGATCAAGAAATCCATAACCAAAGTCACTTTATATGTGATTTTTTTCCTGTCTTGTTGTGTGTATTCTAAGGGATGACTTAGGGAAAGTCTGAGCATGGTGCATCTGCTAATTAATTTAAATTTTTTATACTTGATGTAAACACATATCTGCAAAGTAAAGTAATTCCACAGGTACGAGATATATCTAATTAGGTATAATTAGTCCGAGCAGCAGTTGCCTCTATCAATTGCCTAGCTCGGTCGGTTGAGCATAGCGCGACAGCAATAGTTAGTTGAAAACCCATTCTTCAACTTTCTTGCAGTCCAGGTATTCTCTAAACGTTGGTAGGCAAGACAGAAAAACATTATTCGCCTGCCATCATATTATTATTATTCATTCATTACAGCCTATCAAAGGCCACTACTGAAGATCAGCCTCCCCATAGATTGCCTCATAGGGCTTTTAGCCATAGCCGCCACGCTTGGCAGTCGGGTCGGGGCAATTTTTTATAATTTTTAAGTTATTGTCTGGAATATTCTGCTGCTCATCTTCTGTTTCATTTTCCTCTGTCACCTTTTACGCATACTCTGGGATAGCGGATTATTTTACGCCGCTACTACACGACTTATTATTTTTATTATGTCTTTATTACTACAATACGGGTCAAAATTCTCTGCCAGTCAACCCGTGAGAGGCTTATAATATCATAATACTTGGTAAGTATACTAAATACGAAATATATTTGGATCTTTTCGTGTCTTCGTGTTCGGAATACCGGACGGTTGTAGTCATGATAGTAAAGGATTTACTGGCGAACCCAGTAAAATGAGCCCTAATGCTAATCTCATGATTAGATGAGATACCCAGTGTTCTGTCGCAAAGGCATAAATGCAATTAAGGGAAGACACAAAGAAATTTTACATACGAAAATAACACGAGGTACAACAATACTACTATACTACACATGGAACAATTATTTTTGGACCATAAAGATAGTAGTGCCATGCGGGATTCAAACCCGCGTAGTGTTTATACGTAGAGAGTATAAATATTATTAAATCTTGAGAATCTTTTATTATTTATTTCTTTTTTAAATTTATATATATATTATATATATATAAATAAGGAAATGTGAAAAAACAACATTATATTATAGGATTTATTATTGTAAATAATTCAGTAATACCTACGTTAAATTGCAGCCTACAATAGCGACGTTCGCAAATTTGCCGAATTCAAGAGGATTCGCAGTGCATTTAAAATAAATCAGGCTTTATTGCCAAGCATACGTGATGCGGTACGGCATCATACTCGTACCTACGAAAATTTATTCGTTTTGTATTTATTATGTAATATAAAAAATGTATAATTTTTGTAAATTACATTTTTATTTCATTCAATTTTAACAATATAGGGACGCTTCTAATTTGTTAAACCATAAGATAGGTAATATTACCATACTATTTAATGTAAAATTCTGAAACTGACAAAGTTAAGCAATGGTGATACTACAATATCACTGTCTATAAGTCTAAGAACACATGGAGCAATATTTACAACAGTAGCAACTGTAGCAAACAACCGTACTCGGCGCGGGCATAAATTGTGTCGTGAACCTACATTTCTTATACGCGTGTCGTAGTCACGCATCAGCTGCGGGCGCGGGCAAACATTACTCCATCAGTTCTTTGTCAGAAAGGCTCACGCTCAGAGGAGAACTACAGAGGAGGAATATAGGTAATATTCAAGCAGATGGAAAAAATAAAAATGGTACGATTTAGGGTAGTTAATGTGCTTACACTGCCACTATATGGTGTACTTAGACCTTGTTTAACAATATTATTAGGATACCATTGGATTACAAGTGACACACATCATCTTAACATGCCATAATTACAAAAACAAATGCTTTTATCAACGCTCAGCATCGTAAACGTATGCGTTTAAAAAGTCTTGTTCGATGTTCAATTATTATATCTGCAGCATGGCTCATGCTACAGATGTAGTATAGTTTTAGCGTGAATAGGTCACCTTGACCGGGGAAGGGGAACCATAATATACCTGCAACATGCTTCTATCACGTCTACGTGCTAGAGCCATGTTGCAGCTATATTATAGTTGTAGCACGAAAGGGTCGGCTCGACCGGGGTACCACGCTGTCACGGACTACCAGGGTAAAATAGCAGCTCAATGCTGCTTTGTTTCGTATGGTGAGTATAGAGAACCGGAGACCGTTTTTACTGGAAGCGGGGCATTCCATCTTAGTCCTCAGAAGTTTGATTCTTAATCGAGGATAAATATAGATGTCTATGGGCCACAGCATCCACTTACCATCAGGTGGCTGTGTGCTTCCTGGTCTCCCTTATTATATAAATAAAAAATACTAACCCCCAAGTCAACCCATGGATATCGTAAGAGACAACAATCGTAAATCAAAACAACAGATGGGCAGCAGCATCTACCTTATAACAAATTTATTATTAATAAAATACTTCAGTTGCCAACCCACCTATCAAGCGTAGCCACAATGTCAAATATCCCTCCCTATGAAGCAATTTATCGAGGAGGCCTATGTTTAGTTGTGGACTTTTAATAGCCTGTAACAATTACCGTTCATACGCTTGGCAAGCGGGGATGGGATTACCGACCCATAAGACTGAAAGTGAGGGAATAGAGATTGCACCTGATTTCGAGCACACTCTCGGGCACTATAATCCTGTTCTACGCAGATGGCTAGTCTCCGTCAAGACTGGCCGCCGTGAACGAAATTCGGTCTGGTTGACATTATTATTCGTATGATGTACTATTCTCTTACGACACCACGTGATAACTCTTTGTGTGTATTTTAATAATAAAAATTATTACACTAACATTTGAAAAAACAATTCCCAAAAAAAATTTCGGCATAACTACTTAAACTAGCAAATAAATTTAATTCGATGTTAAGTTCATATATTAGAATAGTTTCTCGAGCTAAAGATATCTACAGACTCTAGTCGCAGACGTTCCACAACGTTACCAATGAACGCAAGATACGGAATCGGTTTCAAGCCTTCAAGTACATTTATATTATAACTAGCTGTTACCCGCGGCTTTTGGGGAGGCCTATGTTCAGCAGTGGACTTGCTGTAATGCCCGCAGCTTCGCCCGCATGGTCACTGGGAAATGAACTATCCATTGCTTTTTGAATTGAAAGAAAACTGAGTATTATAGATTTGTCAGAGATGCAGCCATTAAAGGAAACTGAGCAAAATTGATTCGTCAGCCTATTTAAATGTTTTGAAACGCAGCGTATAGGAAAGCATGAAAATAGCCTGTTTATTCCAAATGGAAATGGGATATTTTTAATTAAAAAACTGAGCATAATTATCCGTCAGGGATGCAGACTTTTGAAAAACTGAGCTAAATTGATTCGTCAGAGATGCAGTTTCTGAATTGAAAGGAAACTGAGCCAAATAAAAGATCCGTCAGAGATGCAGCCTTTTGAGTTGAAAACTGAGCTTAATAGGTCCGTCAGAGGTGCAGCATTTGGAATTGAAAAGAAACTGAGCTAAATAGGAAATTTTGAATCGAAAGGAAGATCTGTAGAATTCTGATTAATTGATTGTGGGAATTTTGGAAAAAACTAACTGAACACTATTTTAAGACGCTACTGTACACAATGTTATATGTTTTTCCATTCAGGAAAGAATATGGAGATTCTGGGCATTTGACACACGCGAACATGCTACATACAGCTGACCATGAGAGAAGCACGGTTTTCTAAGTTGACCCCGCTACCTGTAACGTTTGCCCTTGCGCTTTATTAATTGTCATTGCAAAACTGAGCTTAATAGGGAACTGCAACCTTTTGAATTGAAAAGGAAGATCTGGGGGAATTATAGGGATCCGTGGTATAATAACATTTTCACCTTTTCCTACGCCTGTCAAAATTGTAGCACCGATTATGTTCCGTCCAAGATGTGTCACACGCAGCCTTGTCCCGTTACATAACCGAGGAGCATCTAAATTTCGCATGAGCATGACTGGGACGCCTAATTTTAATTGAAGCTTATGTGAGGCACACCTGACAACTCTAGAGAATTTAGAAACTCTACGGGATATGAAGTGCTCTGTTCTGTGTCCATAACTGTGTCTACTGACAAATACTCTGTTATTTCTCCTGCTACTTCGCTTAATATATTTGAATTTATTTTGTTAACGCTCTCATTTTTGGTGCAAGTATCGCCTTTCACATAACCATTTGTCTTCATGCATGTTGTTCGTTAAATCTGAATAAACGCTCGCAATTAATTCGGAATGACTCTGTACTAAATAACAAAATCTCTCGTCAATTTAACGCAGCCCTCAGCATCCGTTTCCAACCGCCCATCGCCAATTTTTAATAGTGTGTCAGCATAGTTTCCAGCATTGATATCATTATACAAATGCACTCTCATATTCGTAGTTAAACTTAATTTTGTCACCTTGTTCCATAAAAGAGACGACTTGAGGCATGCTTTAATTTCATCTGCAGGTGTGCCCTTTTGAATGACAGATAAAGTTTGGCGAAAGTCACCAGCCAGTAAAACCACCATTCCTCCCATTACATCGGTATTGCTGCGCAAATCCTGGAGCGTTCGATTTAGTGCTTCTACAGCTTTTTTATGCGACATTGTACTTTCGTCCCACTAAAAGTTTGCATTGTCGTAGCATTATACCTCGTGCACTATTTTTGCTAAAGTTGCAGATCGGCGATTCTTCCTGGACTAGATTTAGAGGGAGTTTTAAAACAGAATGTGCAGTGCGGCCCCCGCTTAGCAGCGTGGCGGCTATACCGGAGGAAGCTACGGCCACAGCAATGTTTTTATCTTTCCGTACTTGCGCTAATAATAAATTTAACAAAAATGTCTTCCCAGTTCCTCCAAGGGCATCTAAAAAGAAAAGTGCACCATTTCCAGATTCAATTTGTCCTAATACTTTGTCAAAAACTCGTTTTTGTTCGGGAAGCAAGCGGGGTACAAATTCGGCTACTTGCTGCTGCAAAGCTGGTATATCGTAGTTTGTTTCACGTATAATTTCGGCTTATCATTCCAAAGTCGCTTAATTTTTTGCCTACCATTGCCATTACTTTATCTTCAATTTTTCCAAGTGCTTCATTATAAATGTGTTCATTGTATGTCATGTTCGCGTGTGTCTGCTGTAACCTTCGCAAAATATCTTCCGCCATGTACTCTTTATATTTGTCCCACAATTTATGTGCATTAGATAGCCCGCAAGATGATATGAGAGTTGCATAAAGATCTCTAATTTTGGCTGGTGACTGGCACTGCACAGCTTCCTCCATGGTTTCATCCCAGTGATTATCGTTTTCTAAAAGATGCAGAGCTTCACATGCTTCTCTATAAGTTGCGCATTCCTGACCGTTGACAGTTTAAAGATCTTTATATCCTGTAGGACCCCGAACATGGTGCAGCAGCAATCGTAAACAGAAACATTCAAAATTAGTTACATGGACGGTATACACACGACCAAGGGCATCTGATGACTTTACACCGGGCCATTTTGCAACAGGTGCGCCTTGAATACAGCGTTTCCTCCTTCCTAGATGTGTTCCAAGTATAATAGCGGGGACTTCAGAATATAACAACGTTTTTGTAAAGGGTCGTTTTAACAAAGTTGAATGACGGCTGTTAGTGTAGTTTTTAAAGGTGATGCAATTCTTTCTTGGAAATTTCTTTCGGTGAAATATACACGCTCTCCATTTTCTAAGTGCACAGCAAGGTGAGTAACTGTTGGGTGCCTTTCGTGTAAAGGAAGCCAAGAAGACGCCACGCTGCCTCGTTACTGCTGACATAACGCCCTGCTTGAAAGGTCTGTACTTCATTAACAGGATTTGCCTCACCTTCCTCCTGAGATTAAATATTGCTTGGTCGCTTCCTTTATTTATGTACTTACAGATATACTTGATTGCGCGGACAGAGCTACATGCTTCTACATTAATGTGGGCATTAAACATTTTACATAGAATGGGCGAATACGGGACAATCCAGCTGTTATGTAAGGTTTCGAACGCTCCAGAGCGAGATTTGATTATAACTTTCCTGCCACCATCTTCAGGAGCTCTGCGTCTGTATAAAGGGTAGCCATTGTCATTGTGCACTGTTTCTTTTAATAGCTGTTTAGGGAATTTCTTTGTACATTTTCCTTCTTTCATACATGGCGATATTGAATTTCGTGCTCCACATGGACCGTGAATCATATTTCGGACGATGGTATCATACAATTCTTTATCTTGCTCAGGATCCGAAATCTTGGCGCTAATTATGTCGTCTATTTGGCTGGGCCGCAACTTCTCTTTATGCCATATTAGAATGTGGGCATGCGGTAATCCTCTTTTTGCCATTCAATTGAATACATGAAGTACTGCACCTCTCCGAAAATTTTCCTTTGTTAATTATATACATTAATTTTGTACTTTTAATCTAAATACTCTAGCAACTAAATCGTGTCTGTCAGTACTTTTTGGCCCGGCATTAGCTCCTCGGTTATTTCTTTCCATGTGGGATTGCAAGTAAAAGTAACAAAAGATCAGGTCTTCCGTAAGTTCGTACATAGGCGAATGCGTCTTGTGTGTACTCATGTAGGTAGCAGGGACTGTTAACGAATGATGAGGCAGAATTACCATTTTACCTAAATCTCTGGGGTTTACATTGGCGTCGCTAGAAACTGCATCTTGTAAATGTATATAATTCTCAACGCGCAGCTTTTTGATTTAAAGATATATAACGGAGACGTTCACTTTCTACCTTCACATACATGTCTACCAAAATTGATGAAATAATTGTCTACACCGGGCTAAGAGGTTAAAATCATTTTCTCGCAACATCATATGATACGCATAAAAATCCATACATGATACTTTTTTGTTCGGAGTAGGCTCCTTTGTGACCAGGTTAATGAGTGGAATTTGAAAATGATAACCCTCTTGTCCTTTGCAATAAATCAATGGGTATTGCAGAGCGTCGTAAAACTTGTGTGTATCGGCTACCCGTTGCAACGTATAATCACGTGCTCGCAAGACAATGTCTCGTGAAGAACATTGATCACCACTAATTACGGCTGCTATTTCGTTTATCAAGGTGCATTGTAGCGCCTTTCATGCTCTCCTCGAGGGTCCGATCTGCGTGAATGACGACTTTATAATCTTCTTCAGGTAGGTTTTATAAAGCAGTTTTAAATGTTTTGACTAAAATGTTACGTTCATGCAAGAATCTTTGAATTTTGAACACTGTGTCTCTCTCAACTCCCTGGATAAATTGGCAGCGACGGTCAACCTCAATTTCTTCGTCACCCATAAAATATACTTGTAAAAATTTATGCTGTTCGTTTTCAGCTGGAAAAAGTGAACCTATTCTATGATAAATTTGCCCTTGCACCGTAAATGTAGGCGAAAATCCCGGCATTATTATTTCGGTCAACTCCGAAGTACGTCATTTGAAAGCATGAGTTATATTTCCGGATCCTGTTTAAAAAGTTCCGTGACTCATTAGCATCATATAAAAGAGAGTTTTCAAGTAACGGAAGAGACACTTTGCCATTGAACAGCACATGCCTGCGGTCTCATCTTTCCATTTTAAAGCGCTGCAAAATCGACACGCCTTGTCCATCAGTCCGATAACAACTAACCTGTGATTTTTATAATCTATCAACGGATCATAATTGAATGCTGCGTCATTAAAACCGACCAATTGTTTCTTTGAACATTTCGACGACGTTCAGCTTGGAGCTGTGCATTTGCATCTCTTCGCGCCTGTGTCTGTTCTGGTGTTTCAGATGCCCTTATAGTCGATTGACGTTCAGCTTGCTCAATGAGTCTGTGTTGAGTTTCATCAGGTGTTTCCGCGGCTCTTAAGGCGGCCTCACGTTCCGCTTGTTCGAAAGCCTTTGCTGACTTTGAGCAGGTGTTTCAGTAGCTCTTAAGGTAGATTGACGCTCTGCCTGTTCAAGACGCCTTTGCTGACTTTGATCAGGTGTTTCAGTAGCTCTTAAAGTAGCTTGACGCTCTGCCTGTTCAAGACGCCTTCGCTGACTTTGAGAAGGTGTTTCAGAAGCTCTTAAAGTAGCTTGACGCTCTGCCTGTTCAAGACGCCTTTCCTGACTTTGAGAAGGTGTTTTGGAAGCTCTTAAAGCAGCCTGACGCTCTGTCTGTTCAAGACGCCTTTGCTGACGTTGAGAAGGTGTCTCAGATGCTCTAAAAGCAGCCTGACGCTCTGCTTGTTCTTGCCTTCTCAGTTCTTTTCGTTTGTCTTTGAGAAGATACTCTTGAAAGGCTGGACTTACGTTTGCGAGGCATTATGAAGTAAGAAAAACCTATTTATAAAAAACGTTAAAATACCTAAAAGGAATTAAATTTCCTTTTAAATATTTTTAAAGCAAATCAAAATATCTAAAAGGAATAAATATTCCTTTTAAATATTTTAAAATCAAAACAACAAAACCAATTCAAGACACAACACGAATCCGAAAACGATAGCCAAAAAATCGAATCAACTTAAACCAAATCACAAAACAAATCGCAGAAAACCGAAATCGAAAGCAGTAGTCAATATAAATATAACCAATGAAAAAGGAAGTAAGTGTATAGGTACCGTATACACTATCTATACTATTAATGTTCCTTTGAAATATTGTTAAACAACCTAAAACAACGAAAACCAATTCACGATTCTAAATAAACCAAATCCTAAATCAAAGCCAGAGTCTAAATATGTATAAAGGAATACCAACCAAATCAACAAAACCGATCCATGAAAATACACAAATCCGAAAATGAAAGCCAATATAAATCCATTCAACCTTAACCAAATCACAAAGCAAATAACAAACAACCAAAATCGAAAGCAGGTAGTCGAATAAGCTACGAAATAGAAACAATTTAAGCGTATGCACTATAAGTTGACGCGCGGCTCAACGGCGGGAGTTAAATACATGTCAGGAAACATTTCGTTACCGCGTTTTAAAACCGAGTAACGACATCTAGCGGAATCAATTTAAACTATGTATACGTTAGTTAATAAGAACTCTCAAAAATATTTTCTTATAATTTTGCACAATTTTTCTTATTGTAATACCGATTCATTCATAACCACATATAAAACTGTATTCATTTCCGTTCAATAAATATTACTAAGGCTTATTAATAAGGCTTACTAAGAATTGTTTCTACCATTGTTAAGTAATAGTTAAGGGTGAAAGCGTGACAGGTGGTGATAGTATTTTGATCCATACTTATAATCACGCCTGTAACCCTTGCGGGGTAGGCAGAGCATCAACGGATCACTTAATATCGTCTGCGAGGTTATCGCCTATTTGTGAATTACGATGCACCAAAACGTTTGAAGAAAATCAGCTGGTGAATTTTATGTTTTTATCGCTCTTCCCGGTCCTGCGTGGAAAAATACAGATCCATACATTTTTATCTTAATTTTGGCAAAAGACATAATAATCCAGATATTCTGACCTTCTGTGTTCGTCCATCGTACCGTCGTCCGTCTTGTAGAATCACGGTGGCGCCACCTAGCTGAATTTAATTTTGCAACATATTCGATTTTCCCACGGAATGATATGTTTTCCGCTGAAAAAGTAGCCTATGTCACTCTACAGCCACCGAACTATCCCCATACAAAAATCATGCCATGCCGACGCTCTGTTGCGACGTGAAAGAAGAACAAACAAACAAACAAACACACTTTCGCATTTATAATATTAGTATGGAAGTATGGATATTTTGTAGAAAGAATTCTCAGGTAATATGGGTGTGAATTTATATTAAAAAAACTTTGAATGTGGACACAACTTGTTACTATGTGCACAAGATAAGAATAGGACTGTTGAATTGATATTTAGCTTTGGAGCGCCATTATGTTCAAAAAGTATGTTATGTGAAATATGCAGGAAATCCTAATAAAATACGTTTGATAGAGTGGTCCATCGAAATACCGAAACTCCTCGCTTGCCATCACAAACGCATCAGCAGTACGAAGTGTAGCGCCAACAGCGAAATACAAACATAGAAACGAAATGAAATGGAAATAAATTGAATGAAATATAGGTATATTTATTCCTACAACGTAAGGAAATAAAATTACGACTTAATAAGAACTTTATTAGAAGATATACTTACATATCTACAGCTTAATATAAATTTGGCTTGGGCTTAATAAAATTTCTTTTGTCGAACATCATTTTTATTTTAAACTACCCAGCGCATTGATGCCGAAGAAGATATAATTGTGAAAATTTCGTTTTAAATTTTGAAGTGTTATATTTTTTGGTTAGGAATGATAATTAAACTAGCAAAAAACAGCAAAAAATCCAGCGGGACTTTTTTTTAACATTAATTTACAATAATAAAAAAATATGTATTTTATACCATTAAGTATAATAAAACAACATTCAAAAAACAGGGTAGCGATCACCTCATTGCCAGGGGTTGTTCAATCAATCATATTATACTCTTTAGTGGTATAATAACAATTTTTCATAGATAGGTCCTGCATATTTTCTGGGACTTTGTTGTAGTATTGCCTCAAGAAGAAATTATTCACTCTTTAAAGTCGAGGAACTGGTATAACTACCTTTTTCTTCCTTTTAATGTGTTTCTATTATTTACAGAATGTACATCATTATTTTGAATAAAACTATTTTTGGTTTTGTTTGTGTGGTTTTGGTGACACAGGGCCCCGCGGGCTACTGCTTCACCATGACAACGCGCCCGCGCACTCAGCGCATATTTTTTTTGATTGAGCACCTAGTGGCTTCATTTTATTCCTCAAATTAAAAAAAGAATCTGCTGAAAGGGATGCAGTTTTCGAGCAGGCCGTAGAAGAAGTTATCTGAGACGGACCGCAAAAATGTGTTTCGAAAATTGGTTCAGACACACAAAACTTTGTATTGATGCTAGTGGAGGATTCTATGAAAAGATTTTATAATAAAAACTCTTAACATAAAACGTGTATATTAGTTTCGCGAATCTTTCTGAGTGGTCCACGTACTTGGTATTTCCATAAAGGATGACAGCAGTGGTTAGAGATAGAGACATCTGGCGAAAGACCGATTTCTTACATAAAACTGGCGTAAAAGTTAGGCATGACTCTCACTTAATTCTAAAATTAAATTAAAAAAAACTGCATCCTTAATATTATATACGTATGATTGTGATCAGGCGAATCAGTGTTAAGAGATTTATAAATGCGGTGATAGCGTATTTCTTTATTAACAAGTTGAACAAAAAATTTATGTCTTTATGCCTTAAATTTAAGTTTCGTCAGCATGTTTTAGCAAGTCAGCTTCAAGATGAATATGGGGACCTCAAGGAAACTCAATAAGAAAATGGATGATTGATTCTCTCTTGCTAGCAACATATTATTAACTAGGAACGATATAACATTTTTATTTTTAATCAAAAAATCATCGAAAGAGAATTCATTACAATGGGATTAAAATTTTGGTATCTATTTTAGCAAAATAATTTTAAAAAATTGTACCTTATAACCCTAATAAAATATTTTATTTCAAGCGGAACGAAAGAAGGGTTGAACGAACTTTTCGAGTTCAAACCCATGTACACGTGACAAGTAAGATCCTGTTTTTTCTTAGCTATGGTCTCTTTCGGTTATACTTTTGACTGTGTCAGTAATAGGATATTATTCTTCATAATATTTGCTTCAACAACTTCTTCACAATGTGTTGCTGCATCACATTTCCACGTCCTTGGGAGATTTTAGCGACAGCTTAACCCTTTTTTTACATGGGGAAATGCCTACGCATACCCGCCTCGCGGCGGCATGGACGAGTTATGTCGGACTTGCACCGACTAAAACCCCATGGTGTTTCACCTTCGCCGCATATTGGCAATGCCACGGGAACGCTTTCGCACACATCCGCGGCCACACAAGCGCTGGCTGCCCCATGGCAACCCTTTCTCGGGGGAGGACTTCTCCTCCCCATTCTCCTTCTCAGGCAAGGCGCATCAGGAACACAAGACATGCCTTCCTCCAAGGCCTCCAACTCCACCTGCGTAACGGCCCCCGCGAGTCCGATACGCGGAGGCCATGAGGCCAGGGAAATTGAGCGCTCGGTAGCACCCGCTTTCCCGACCCCAGCGGCGGATCTGGTCTTTGGCTCCGCCGCCAACCAAGTTTCGGCCGCGGAGGGTAGGCAGAACGGTGCCTCGCAATACCGACACTCCTCTCCCCCGGCGGCCCCGTCAGAGTCGCGGAGGATAGGGCAAGTGGCGCATCGCCATACCAACACTCCTCTTCCCCCGCGACTCCACAAGGGGGAGAGGGCACCCCTCTCGCCGCAGCCAACCGACACACATCCGGAGTGGGCTCGCCAAGCCCACTCGGAGTGGCCACCTCGGGCCGGCCCCACACCACGGGCCAGCCAAGGGGTTCCTCTTTTTCACCGCGGGTGACCAAGTCACGGCTACTAACACCCCCTCCCGCGCCCCGACAAGGCGGGATCCCGTTCCTGGGGGAGCGACAGCTTAACCCAGGTGATGATTAACGATGAATAATTACACTAAGTATCTCAAGTTCTTAAAAGGCCTAAGCGGACAAAATAACTTGTAGTTTATATCAACTTCTGAGCACCTGGTTCAATGATGCATCATGAGCATCAATTTCACTTATAGTTTACATGCGAAGACACTTAATACACAAAATCGCATCACTTTTACATATCGAAAACTACTTCAAACCATTATCCAAACGATGAAACAGAAGCAACAATTTATTTGTGGTCAAGTTCTCGCCAAAACTCTAACCTTTGTAATCGGCAGTATAAGTAGCTGTATTAACATAAGTTTAGTCTTATAGGGAAGAAATTTTTTAAGCGATAGAGAGAACGTAAAGCTCCAGTGACTTTATGACATGTTTCAAAGACATAGACCCCCAGCTCAGAGTACTATCAATATGGAGACCAAGATTTTAACTGAGCAAGAAAACTGTATCAAGAGATTATTAGAATACATGGAAGGTATCAATTCTTGCAGGTATTCTCGAGCTACCTATAACCATTGCTTGGCATTTCATAGGATTGACAGAATCTCCGAAGCATTTTTTTAATCGGATTTTTTTCGATCAAGCAATGTACAATGTATCGTGTTTTGAACCTTTAATATCACTCAATAAAGAATGTATCAACGACATATATTTTTCTGGACTTAAATATAGCAATTTGTCTTTTAAAAGTTAATTTTACAAGAGCCAATATTGGGATAACCCGCCGTTAATATTTAAAACCATTAAATGAAACTAATTTTTACGGATTCTATCGCGTTTAATATTTTTTTATTCTCGACGTTTCGGGTGCTTTATAGCACCCATGGTCACGGGAGGGACTAAGGTATTTGACGTTCCGATGTCATAGTTAACCCGGCTACTTTCAGTTATTGAATATTAATTTTTGATCCGATCTACGCAGAATGAGCAGAATAGTCTACGTTGAGACTGACTGCCGTGATCCATATTCGGTCTGGGGGACATTTTTATTTTCGAACTTCATACGTTCCCGAGCGAAGAGTTTATAAAATAACCAGATTTCATATGAGCTATTTTATAATAAAGCAAGATCGTAACGGGTAACAAAATGTTCCTTGGTGAACAAAATAAGAAATAGGCCACAAGTAAACATAATATAATGTAAATAACAAAACAATACTGTGAGGTGGGAGGTATTTGGAACTACGGTTGCCGATTATCAAAACAAAGCAATTAGGAACGGTTAATCTCTTTGGGAGTGGTCATCTTGTCCCGTTGTGTATTTTAATAATGATTTTGAACTATTCTTTAACTTTAATCATGTCACGCCGTTTGACGGCGTAGATAACCCATCAACCCATATCGTCCCTTTGGTGTCGTAAGTGGCGACAGAGGGAATGAAGCAGGAGATGGACAGCAGCATCTTCCTGATAACAATTCGAAATAATAAAAAAAACCGCGGTTGCCACCCCGCTTCCCAAGCCTACAACTATGACAAAATAAACATTTCCCTATGAGGCAATAATAAACTTTACTTGAATCGTCAGTAATTAAAACAACATGAAATTAAACGCAATGGAATACGTAAATATAATTTTATTCAAAAAGTGATGCGTAAAATTGCTACAGTAGTGGTTACAAGCAAACACTTGAACAAATAAAATAAATCAAACTACTCCATTATAATTTAAAAAATACTCAGTAATGTTTAGTATAATATTATTGTTAACCATCGGTTTTACCAAGCTCAAACTTGCTTTTAAAGAAAACAACGTGGCGTGGGATCTTACGCATGTAGAGTTGAATATTAATATTTTGCTTATTCAATATTTGGAAGTTACAGCCATATACGGGAAATGATGTCTGTGTGTAATTTGTAATTTGGATATGAGAACATATTTTCCTTTTTTCGTAACATTATGTTAAACATTTTGTAGACATTTTTAATTAAAAGTAGAAGACGACTTCCGAGAACTAAAAAGAATAAAATAATTTTCAAAAAAATTTAAATCATTTAATTTCACAAAAAATTTGAATTATTTTGTTCTTTTTAATTCATTGAAGCCAGATTTTACTTATTATTAAAAATTTAATTTTTTATCCGACTGAGTAGACTAAAGAATATCAAAAACTCATGGAATTTTTAAAGAATTTAGCTAAACGTAGGCTCTTCTAAAAACACTGCATAGTCTAAGATCCGAATTAAGATGAAAAGAATTTTATAAAACACTAGCTGGTACCAGGCGCGTTGCTACCTCAGAAGAAATAATTGTGGAAATATCGTTTTAAAGGAGTCAATCGTTTTTGGGCCCACTAGAAATTTTCGCGACCCTTAATGGTATATATACAAAAAAGATACCAATTTATTATTGTAAATAGCATAAAGATTTTATGAAAATCTAAACGGAATTAAGAAATCTGATAAAAGAGTTGTTTTGATATTTGTGTTCTTGTCATTGGTTCAGATAATGTAATATTAAAAAAATTGTAGTAGAGATGTCCCAACTCGGCAGAAACTCGACTCAGTGAACTTGAGTTGAAATTCACGTAACTCGAATAGTACTCGAGCTACGCAGCTCAATTGGCGGAACGAAGTTGTGTCAGTTTGTTACAAATTATTTTTATATTTGTTCCTCCATCCAAGATAATTATTATTACTAACTTAATAGGTTGTTATATTTTATTGGTTTGCGTATAGACAATTTTCATAAAATAATATCACTCTAACTTTATGACGTAGCGTATACTTAATGTTATTAATAATTTAACTATCACGTATTATACTTAATCAGCTTGTTGATATTACATAATATATCAATAAATTGTTCGAATTAGTAAGTCAGTTCATCACTAAATTGTAGACAGACACTGAATTGACCGTAAGATAAAGATGCGACTCGAGTAGAATTTTGTGACTCACTGTAGTTGTACTCGAGATTTTGAGTTATGCGAATTAACTATTTACAGTCCCTGCATCGATTGAATTTATCACTCGAGTTGATAATAGCGATTACCTTAGTTAAAGCATTTTTAAATAATAATAATACTGTTTGATAATTAAATTACTAGTTTAAGATTTTTTATTATAGTTTTTAATACAATATAAAGTGGAATTTCTATATTAATATACTTTTAAATAGGTACCTTTATTAAATGAGTAATATGTGACAATATGAAATAAAATACAAATATTTATTATTTATTTATTTGTAGTATTTCCATGTTTTTTATTTACTACAGACATGTGTAGCATTTCAAAATCTATAAACTGCTTTTCGCATATCTTACAAATCGCTACCATTTTTCAAAATAAGCCACACTGACGATTTTTGTTTTGTTGTTTCATTGTTATCATTCATACTTTAAACAAACAAGTATATTTAAATCACCTTTTATGTTATGCACTACTTATACGAAGTAAAAAAATAAAAATGATAGCACAATCACGATATTATAAATCAAACTAAGTTCATATTTGACTACAACATGCCAGATGCAAGTTTCACGCCCGCGGCGCCTTATACTATGTGAATTAGTTGATTAGATGATAGAATTAATGAATTAGTGAAATGACATCTATCTAGCGCTCTCCGAATCCACACGGTGCGTCGAATTGACTCGGTAACTCGAGTGCAAGCGGACTCGAGTAAAATTTATTTTCACTCGAGTACCGAGTTACACAGATTCACTCGATTGAATCGAGTGAATCTTGAGTTCGAGTTGCATCACTACTTTAAGAATAAAGTCTGTTGTTAATTGTTATATACATACTTTAAAATAATTTTTAGTAGCAAACTAGCAAAATTAATTAATAGCTAAAAAGTTTATACGTGTTTGTTTACAAGACAATAAAATAAATATCGTCTCATCGATGCACAAGTGTTTAACATATAATGGATAATATCTATTTTTCCTTTTTATTTTTTTGTGGTCGCATGGTAAAATTGCCAATGACATTCGAAATTGAAAAATGAAAACTAACGAGTTTAGTTAATTAATATAAGAGTATGTATCACAGAACACAATTACTCTCTAAGGTATGTATGTAATACAAGAGTTTACTTTTACACCTAAATTTTGGAAAATCTAAATAAGATCTATAATTTATGATGAATTACCTAAAAAATGACAAACACAGGTCTTAGAACCTTATTAGTATGTTAAAAGTGACAAAGTATTAAAGTTTTATGTTATTCGTAAAATCTAAATTAAATAATAGATAGAATAAATACATAAATGAAGTTTTCTGTATGTTATAAGAAAATTAGAATCTATGGGTCGAGGTTTAAAGATTTCTCTATTTGATGTAGCTTCATCGGCTTTGAAGAGCGATTCATTTAACTGCATTTAGGTATAAATACCTTATGTATTCAGCAAGTTGCTCCATAAACTTGACAATATCAAATGGCATCAAACATGGATCCCGAATTTATGCCAGCCATAGTAGAGACAGTATAGATAGTACATATATTTACGTGTAAATAAGTACTTATTACTTGTACTAGAAGCAAATATACAGTTTGCATAAGTATTGTAACTTAGTTAAGCCATTTTACTTGTGTAATGGTTATATCCTTGTTGATCAGATGCTTCTATTATCCTTAGACTGATGTGTTGTTAACTCTGCAGAAAGAAATATTATTTTGTCATCTACTATCACATAATTAATATAAAAATAATATCCTTTTCCCCTACATGAAACTAGTGAAAATAAGAAATCAGACAACTTTTACATAGTGAAATATTGTTGATGTAAATCCATAAGTACCATTTGTGTATTTGATCATATGGAGCTGATTAATGGTGTATATTTTATAATAATTTCTTATTTATTCAACATACAGGCAGAGACAACAAAATACTGACAGAAATATGGAAATGTAGTTTATTGACATTGAAGTATAGTATATATATAGTCTTATACAATATTCATTAAATTTTTCAGGTGGATCGCTTAGAATAAATGTGTATGTTTTGTAGGCTGAAATCTTGCAAAGCTGCTCGTAGGCAGAGACAAAAGTATATGGATATTGAATACAACAGTCTTATATCATATCTCACAACATTGATAATATCCTTCTGATTCATGTTATTTTCAAGTTATTTTGAAAATATCTTTTGAAATGATAATGACTGACAATAATAAATACAATTAAATTATACATGTGTTTTTGTTATCCTTACACAACCAGTTTAAAACATCTTACTTCATATTTATCAGTGTGTAATAACATAGATAAACATGATATTACCTAGTCATTTTGGCTTTAATGGTGTTTGGGGTATGATAACTAATCAGTTAATATATTTTAAAACAAAGTTTACACACTGCACCTTTACTAATCAACCAAAACATATTAAAACAAAGTCTTGACACCGCACCTGTCTGTCTGTCTGTTCCACTATTAGATTACACTATAGACTGCTTTGGAAATAATTACAACAATATATGCAGTGGCATTTTACTTTGTGTTTTATCCTTATACAACCAGTTCAAAACAGCTTTCTTACTATATAGCATTTAAAGGTAATATTATAAATAGGCATATTATCCGTTATTCATCTTGGCTTTAATCATATTTATTTAATTACTGTAATGGTGTGTGTGATGTATATTCACTAATCAATTAATACCTGTAAAAATAGTCTCACACCACGTTTGTTTGTCTCTGCACTGTTTTGCCGGAAATGCTAAAAGGATTTTCCATCTATCTTAAAATATCTATAATTGCTGAATGTACCTACAACTTTGTTTAATACTATTAATTATTAAGCTATTCTATTCTATATACACTATTTTAACTCATAATATCGGTGAAAACTACTAGAAAATCGCTTTTAGTTTGTTTTAAGGTTATTGCGATATTCATATTTTAATTTTAATTTCTCAAATTCCCGTTAGATGCGATAAAACTAATATTAATTTTGTAATCTATAGATTATAAGGAATAAATCAACATACATTTCATTGAGGTTCACTAAAATTCGTGGTGGGCCCATTCTCCATACAAAAAACTGTCTCCTTTGGACGAGGGATATTGTTTAATTAGGAATGATAATGATGATGATATATAACTTTCAAATAAATTCGCCTGTATGATACGCGCGCCACATACTTTAAGTTAATTGTACTATGCCTATAACCTGCGCGCAAGTGCAAGCAATAAGTTGACAAAGTTTTACCGCAATCTGATGAACGGTATGGCAGCGCATGAAATACGAACAAACAAATATTCATTTTTATATATTAGACTAGCTGATACCAGGCGCGTTGCTGCCACAGAAGAATTTTTTTTTTTTATAGAATAAGGGTAACAAACGAGCACACAGTCCGCCTGATGGTAAGCGGATGCTGTGGCCTATATACATCTACATTTATTCTCAATTAAGAATAAAATGCAGATGCGTTGTCACCCCTAAGGACTGAGATGGAATGCCTCGTTTGCAGTAAAAAGGGTCTCCCGTTCCCTACAGTCACCATACGAAACACAACAGCATTAAGCTACTATTGTACGCTGGTATTCTGTGAGAGCATGGTCCCACCCCGGACGAACCGACCCGTTCGTGCTGCAACCACAATACAGCTGCAGCATGTCTACCACGTAAAAAAATAATTGTGGAAATATCGTTTTAAATTTGTATAAAGTTATATTGTTTTATTAGGAATGGTAATACATTCATTGAAATTGAATGATAATTAACCTTCAAATAAATTTGTGGGTACGATACGCGCGCCATCTACTATAAGTTAATTGTACTATGCCTGTAACGTTCGCGCAGGTGCAAGCAATAAGTTGGCAAATTTTTACCGCAATCTAATGAACGGCATAGCAGCGCATAAAATACTAACAAACAAAAATTAATTTTCATATATTAGATTAGACAAATATCGCGGATGGGTTGCCTGATGAAATATTTACAAGGATGCCCTTAATTAAAAGTACTGCAAAGTTTTTTTAAGTATTTCACCAAACATATTTTATAGTAATAAACTTTTACAGAACTACGTGAAAGTTGGATTCCGCATTTTTAAATAAAATTTTCACCACCAGACTGTCGCCAGATCTTAGTTTATTAACTAACAACAGGCTTCGTGAGCATTTGGAGAAAACTTTGGCATATCTCTTCAAACAGAAAATACATTTGTAATAATATATTTTAACCTTCGAAAGAAATGGAGAGATCTCCCGCCGGGCAAGGTGTTCAGCTAATATAGAGCATTGTAGTACTAAGCTTGCTATATAATTGCAGAGTTGATCTAGAAATTGATAGGGTGATTTAGGTTTCGGTTCGGGTTCAATGTTTTTACGGTTCGGTGCTTTTGTGGCGAGATAATAGCGCGAAATAGACCTTATGTCAAAATTGAAACTTAAAACAAGATAATGTACTGATAAATTAATGTCTATCTAATTTAGTTTAAAACTCAAGATAAGTCATATGTTGTGACACAAACTCAGACAGATGAAATTAAATTATTTACGTGGTAGAGCCATGCTGCAGCTATATTATGGTTGTAGCAGGAATGGGTCGGCTCAACCGGGAAGGACCACGCTCTCACAGTATACCAGCGTAAAATAGCAGCTTAATGCTGCTGTGTTTTGTATCGGGAGTGTAGAGAACTGGATCCCCTTATTACTGGAAACAAAGCATTTCATCTGAGTCATCAAGGAAGACAACGCATCTGCATTTTGATTCTTAATCGAGGATAAATGTAGATGTCTATGGGCCACTGCATCCACTTACCATCAGGTGGACTGTGTACTCGTTTGTCACCCCATTCTATAAAAAAAAATTGAAAGGATTATTTCTACGACAGTGAAACCCGGAAAGTAAATGACGTGAATTTTTTTTTATATTTGTATAGGAAGAAACAAACGAGCATACGGTTTACTTGATGGTAAGTGATCCCTTTCGCCCATGATCATCTACAACACCATAGTAATTGCAAGTTGCCAGCCTTTTAGAAAGATTTGGACTCTTTTTGAACGTCCCTTTGTCGTATCTGCCTAGAAAATCCGTGGCAGAAAATAAAGTATGTCCAACAAAAATTAGTTTTTCATATTTTATTTGAGAATTTCTACTAGGTTTCTTTGTTCTTCCCAGGACAGAAGTATTTTTCGAACCTGTGGCAAATAAAAAATTAAACTTTCAATAAGCCTATTGTTCTATTACAGCCTATAAAAGCCCACTGTTTAATATAAGCTTCCCCCATAGATTGCCTCATGGAGGATTTTGCCTTAGTTGCCACGCATGGCAGGCGGGTTGACAACCGCAGTTTTTTCTTTTTATTCAGCTGCTGCCCATCTGCTACCCGTAGTGGTTATTCTTAATAAGTATTATGTAATAATCTATATTGAATAAAATATTTTATTCTATTCTATACTATAAAATCTTAGGATACATTACATTTAGGCAAAGCCGTGGAGCATTCACATTAGAAATTATTTCAATTTTAACTGTTTATCCACGCTGAATAGATACAAACATTATTACAGCCTGTGTTATTACGTCATTAATGTTAATACTTCCTTCTTGCACGCAAAAACGTTCGATAAACATCAATTCGCAAATTTGTCACGTTACCCTAATGTTATTTTTTTTCACTCCAAGCGGAACCAACGAAGGGTGAGCGCCCTCATGATATTATCGCCCTTGTATTACTCCGTTTCGGAATTAAGTCTGCATTCACCATCTAGACAAGCAGGAATAGATGATAATGTTTTATATTTCAACATAAATGCTCAGTGTATTTATGTACAACTGTCCTCTTATATACTCGTAGCAAATTAAACTTAGGACATTATATAAAAACATGCGGTCACTTAAAAGTAATTTAGTTAGTAGTAAACTAAAAAATAAATTATTTGTATGATCTTTAGATAACATAACTTCATTATAGAATAAATATTTTTAACGTAGCTTACTTTTGTTGCTGCTCCTCGTCGCCGGTCTGTGCATTTCATATTTTGGGATTAACGATTTGGCTATACCGCCGTTTAACAAAATCCATGGGAATTTTCTGGGATTTTAAATAGTCGTCACTTACGACTTACGGTACGAAATGTGGTAATGGAATTTCTTAGTACAAATTAATTCGGTCCGTTCTTTTGGTGTAAAAATGCATTTATGTATTTTAAAACAATATAAAGAAGAAGATAAGTCGAAGTATTGTCTATCGCTGGCTACTGCATTTTCCCAACTCTCAGGCAATTTTCGAATTCCATCTCGTCTCGAATGTCTCGTCTTTTGAGGCGATCCACGTTTGGAGCCAATTTTAGTTTTTTTGTTTTTATAGGATTAAATTTTAGTTTTCTTCGAAACAAGTGAACCGGTGACCTGCTAAATTGTCGGCGAGTGCGGTTAATTATCCCACTTAAGCATTTCTAAATAATTTTTCACGACTTTTGCGACATGAGGCCGAGCGTTTTCATGCAAAATAATAACTTTGTCGTGTCTTTCCTCGTATTCTGACCTTTTTTCTCGTAATGCCCGGCTCATACGAATCAATTGCAGTATACACCGATAGCTTGTAATGGAATCACCAGGTTTTAGCGGCTCATAATATGCGAAACCCCTTTAGTCCCACCAGATACACAACATTACCTTCGAACCATGAATATTCGGCTTTGGTGTTGATGTTGAGGTCGACGGCAACGATTGACCGGGCTTAGCGTAATATTTTTTCTTCTTAGGATTATCACAGAATATCCACTTTTCATACCCAGTTACAATCCGATCAAAAAACCCTTTCTTTTTTGCCTTTAAAGCAGTTGCTCGCAAGTGAAAAATCGCCTTTCAACATCTCTCGGTTTCAGTTAAGTAAGGAACCCAATTTCATTGCTTGTGAATCATCCCATTGGTGTTGATTGTACTGACACTGCTTTTTGTTTTACTCTTAATGATACTGTGAGCTCCTCTTGCGTTTAACTCGTATCTTCATCGAGTAATGCCTCCAATTCTTTGTATTCGATTTTTTTGGCCTTCCAGGGCGAGGCATGTCTTCAACACTAAAATCACAATCCTTGAAATGTCGAAACCATTACCGATATGATTTATAAGTTGGAACATTGTCACCGTAAACTTCCACAAGCATTCAGCTGCACTTTTCTTTCAAATAAAACAGATAAGTAAAACCTCTCGCAAATGCTGCTTAGTTATTTTTATTTTCATTTTCATTTTCAACAGGTGTATAACCTCTCTGAAACCACCACAATCAGCTGTCGCTGTGAAACCTTCATAACAGCCAGAGCCATCTTTTGAAAATGGACCAAATTAATTTGTACCCATATATTATTTCCAAGAGTGGCCTTTAAGGCAAGATGGGAGACGAATGAAAAAGAAAAAGATTCCTCCTTATACTTAAGCTTATGTTTGCAATGGTGATGCAATACTACGTCATAGGGCCTGCACTTACAGACGGCACGGCATGGTACGGCGTGTCAAAGGATTTTTTTCGTAGACAAAAGATTTTCGACCTTATTATAATGTATTTAGCACTGACATTCCTATATTTCAACACGAATAGACCGAAACGTCTCGGGTGACACCGCGGTATGCTGATGCACGTCACGTCATTCCCCGGAATGCTAAGGCACGTCACGGCATTGCAAGGGATGCCGCGGCACGCCGCTACATCACGTAAAACGCATAGGTTACTTCATGTTGTTAAAGGACTGCTAAGTAATTGAAACATGGTTGAAATTAGCCCGTTGCAGCAGCAACCTCAGCGACTCGCTCGAGCGCCCAGTACACGAGCGTGTCTTGACTTGTTTGGCATGCTGCGGGACGCCACAGGATCTTTCGGATGACTCGAGATGCCACAGGATCGTTCGGCATTCTGAAGTGTGGCTTGCCACGCCGTGCCATGCCGTGCCGTCTGTGAGCGCAGGCCTTAAGCATTGACAGCTAATATTTAAAATAATTGTTTTCTTATCGCAATCGGTCATGATAACACCATTACCTTATTATAAAATGTTTTTTTATTATTTTACTTAAATTTAATCCAGGTTTGCTTGACTATTATTGTGTATGTAGCCGAAAATAATAAAATACAGGGCGTAAGCTCACCGAAACTAAACATTATACGTTTAACCTTTTCACTATCCCTTGAGTCATATATGAACATTTCGATTGTTTAACTATTGTGTTTTCGCGGACTGGGAAGTTGTTAAAATAGTAAATATATACATTTAATTTACAAATTTTTAGAAATAGTAAGTGGTTGCTGTGGTCCATAGACACCTAAATCTTTCCTCAATTTAGAATAAAAATTTAGATGCGTCGTCACTACCCTGAGTACTAAGATTAAAAGTCTTTTTACAAAAAGGTCTTCAGTTTTCGTAACTCATCGTACAAAACACAGTTTTATGCTGGTATTCTGTATGAGCGTGGTCCAGAACCCGTCGTGTTGCAGCTATAATTCGCTGCAGCGTACCTCTACCACATAAGATTATAGTAAAAAGAGAAAAGTTAAATACGAATCGTGCTAGAAAGTAGACATCCACATCTTATATGATATTATTGAGACCGTATTCAGAACACGTACGCTTGGCATAGATTCTGAATAGATATCTTTCGAATTGATACGGCTCTCCCGGTGCCAATAAAGCCTGATTTATTTTAAATGCCCTGCAAATCCACTCGGTAAATCTGCAACCTGAATTAGTCTAAGCTCAATTGATCATGTAGTAACAAAAGTTACGCGGGAGGGAGGTTTAAAGCTTTTTCGCACTGCTATAGTAAGGAGTATTAGAAATAATTGAAAAACAATACAAGATGGCTTTTTAGAAAAAAAATACAGTTACTATAAAGGTTATCATCAAGATTTTCGGATAAAGTTACTATATTTAAAACTCAGAACAAATGTATTAGAGCGATATTCGGGCTTGAAACTTCTGATAGTTGCAAACCACACTTTAAAGGATAAAACATTTTGACCCTTCCTAGCTTATACATAAATGAAGTAGCAACATTTGTGCATTCAAACCTGTCATTGTTTACCTCGAGCGAAAAAATAAAAACTCAACGTTTAAAACATAAAATTGTTAATGTACCAGGAAAAACAGCACTACTACGACATAGTATATTCGGGATGGCTCCTGTTATCTACAATCATTTGCCTAACAATATTAAAGAAAATGATATAGAAGATTTTAAGAAAAAAACTAGCTCTATTAGTTGAAAAAGTGTACTACTTTATGCAAGAATTTATCCAAAAAATTTTGAATTAATTTTGATTTTTTTTGTGTTTTATTTACAAAATTGTTCTTTCCTTTGATTTTTTTTAATTTATTTCTTTTGACATTTACTAAAATTATACAATTACGATTTGATGATTGACCACGTAATAGGTAATAGTTTTATATTGCAATGAATCGGACATTTTATTTCGATTTCAATATTTGTATGCCAATTAATGGTAGATCATAGATAAGCAATTGTAAACATCTTTAATGTTATATTTATGATCAACAAATAAACGTATTATTATTATTGTATGTATGTTAACTCGATGAAGCAGAACAAATCTTAAATAAGCTCTTCATTTATTCAGTCTCTTCTTATAAGTTGCAAAGTTACATTATTGTCAACTAGTTCTTCATTCTTACAAGTTCCAATATAAGAACTTTAAATAAAGCCTATTCGACTGCGCGAAATTCTATTCACAGACAATGTATTCTTTAGAATTGTATTCTTTAGAGTCGAAGCATTTTAAAACTAATATTTTTTGAGATATTTAAATTGACAAACAGCTCAAACTTTTTATTTTATTGTATCCAAGCTATCCGGGTTTTATCATCGATGATTTGACAATGACTTTCTATCATAAGGAAAAATTGTACAGCTGAAAGATCATTGACATCATCATTAAAATGTTATTTATTTATAGAATAAGGCAAACTAATATGATAGAAGAAAATAATATGACAAACGAGCACACAGTACATCTGATGGTAAGTGGATGCTGTGGCCCATGGACATCTACATCTATACTCGATTAAGAATCAAAGTGCAGATGCGTTGCCACCTCTGAGGACTAAGATGGAATGCCTCGTTCCCAGTAAAAAGGGTCTCCGGTTCTACACTCCGGGTCTACACTCACCGTACAAAACACAGATGCATTGAGCTGCTATTTTACGCAAGTATTCTGTGAGAGCAGGGTCCTTCCCCGGTCGAGCTGACCCATACGTGCTACAACCATAATAGCTGCAGCATGGCTCTACCACGTATATAGGCAATCAACAATCATATAAATGAACACAGGTTTCCCCCATACTCGTAGATTGTCTTATAGAGAGGATATTTGCAGTAGTTGAGTTGTTATAAGGAAAATGCTGTTGTCCATCTCCTGTTTTATTTCCATTATTGTTGACTCTTACAATATCCACGAGATGATATTGGGTAGTGAGTTTTTTTACGCCGCCACTACATTGCGAATAGGACATAAAATATTATCTAAATAGTATTTGAAGTAGAACTTTATTTTTATTTCAGTTATAATAGACACTGTAAAGTTTCTTACTCAAATAAAGAACCTCCTTCAAAGGAATTTGTACGAGAAGACTGTTCTTTTATTCACTTTGTCAAGTACAGGAACGTTACTCGGCGCTCTCGGTATACGGGTTTGATCATTTATAATGTCCACGTAATACACGAAGAAGCTTTGGACATTTTTCGTCCACTCTCTGATAGTCACTACACATACTATAGCTTATGTTGAATTTTAAAATACATTATTCTAGACCACTTTAAAATGCTTATTGGGCCCTACAACAAAATTAAAATGGAATAATTATTCTAATATTTTATTAAATCAATCTTAATTAAAATAAAATAACGTAAAATAAAATCGTGCTGAACATGAGATATGAAAATGGACATCAAATACGAATAAAGATGAAAATTAAAAAAAAGAAGACTAATCACTTTTATTTACTAGAAAATTAAAAATTTTACTTACACAATTTAAGAAAAAGATTTATTTATTTGCTGAAGTGCTGGCTTTGCAGATTGACTCTCTGAAAATAGCATATTTATTTATAAAATGTAAGTATATTTTATTTTATTTTGACAGCGCTTCAGCGTCTTCGGCTTTTAATGTTTAAGCAATGCATGCTTAAACATTAAAAGCCGAAGATTATTTTAGTTTAAAGTAATAATGGATAGATTTATATGCTGTGCACGAGTTCGCAAGAATTTCTGCAAATCTAAACTTCCTTCATAAAAAAGTAAGAAGAATTCATAAACAAAATGTAAATTCAATTTTTTTTATACCTACATTCATTGCAAATAAAAATATCTAGTCCATTTTATTCTATGAAAAAGAAGCATTGCATAGCCCCCTAACCTCTAATCCCTCACCACACAAAAAGCCAAAGATTTTTTTAGTTTAAAATAAGTATGGATAAATTTATATGCTGCCCACGAGGAAGCATTGTCTGCTAAAATTTCTGCAAATGTCAACTTCCTACATAAGAAGGTAAAATTTATGGCAGCATTTTCTGAAATAAATTAATTGTTCAATTCTGGCCAAGTACATGAAATATTTATTTAAGTACCGCTTCGTTTGTTTGCATTGTTATAATGGCTCCGGTTTGCCAAGAAACATTCATTTTAAACATTACTTGAATTATAAACTTGAAAAATAATTTATGAACTCTACAAATTATCTTACCAGTTACTTTTAACCTTTTATGCAAAAAAAAAGAACAATAAAAATGCGATAAAAAGCTACAGCATTTAAACACGCAAGTAAAAGCAGAACGGGAAGAAATTTCCGTATAAAAACAAAAAATATCACACTTGCGTCAAGGGATTGTCTTTGAAACGTCATTCGTCAATGCACTGAGTGCTTCTTCGTTTTTTTTCTGGTTGGTTGACGATTCTAAGAATTTTCTGCCACGCAAGGTCTCATGTAATTTACTATTGCTAGAGCTTTGTCTTAAGATCAATATACTGTTGAAAAAAAAAACTGTTACGTTGTACTTGAAAATTTGAAAATATTTACAAGATCACTAAAGACGCATCGAGGATTGGTACGCCTTTTGCCATCGACGATTGATCTTTAGCAGGCGCGCCGCAGATACTACAACCAGACTACTAACCAGATACTACAGCAGCTATGCTAGGATCCGGTAGATGGCACTGTAGTAAAGTAATTGATAAATTATATTTTTGTGGGCCGAAATGACTCATTCCAATTTATGTTGGGCAGTGCCAAAAATCATAAAATATGGACCCGATAGGTGGCCCTGTGTTCGAGTTATTTATTTTATGTTACGACTAAATCTCTAATACTCTAATATAAACCAAAATACTAAATGTAATTAAGAAATCAAACTCATCCCACTAGTTATCGGAAAGTGCAGAACAACGTATTCCTACCAGCTAGTTTTATAATCCAAATATACCCAATACTCGTACGTGGCAGAGCCATGCTGCAGCTATATTATGGTTATAGCATGAAAGGGTTGGTTCAACCAGGGTAGGACCACGCTCTCACAGAATATCAGCATAAAATAGCAGCTTAATGCTGATGTGTTTCATATGGTGAGTGTAGAGAACCGGAGACCCTGTTGACTGGTAAGGAGGCATTCCATCTTCAGGGGTGACAATGCATCTGCATATTGATTCTTAATCGAAGATAGATGTAGATGCCTATCGGCCACAGCATCCACTGACCATCATGTGAACTGTGTGCTCGTTAGTCACCCTTATTTTATAAAAAAAATCTTTGCACATTTAATCAGTAAAAAATGATATGCAAAATAAAATTTAACTTTGCAAATAACAGTGCTCGTTCAACGGTGTGATATTCTTGGCACTGTAAGTGGATGCTTCACGCGCGCTCATAACTAAAGAGTTAATATGGAGATTTAACGAAACTACAAGTAAAACCGCATTTCAAGTGCTGTTCCCTGTCTCTGTTCTTCTGTAATTTTAACGCTGCAGTACAAGTTACGAGCGATATAATTTTATTTATAATATTATTACGAGAGTCATTTACATCTTGCATTTTGCTTACATTTACGCGAGAGTATTACCAAATCGTGACATCACAGTAAAAATTAAAACTATGTATAGGAACATTCCTTACACCTAAGCTATAAGAATCTATGTCCCTCGTCAAGTCAAAGCTTGTAGCGTAATAAATAATAATTATTATTATAATAATCCTTTATTGTTCCTAGACTTAGCACAATCAAAATCACTCAATAATATAGATTTTTTCGTAATTTGATATTAAGCCGTGGCTTAATATAAAATTATGAAAAATAAACCAAGCCCCTTCACCAAGAAAAATGGAGATAGTTTGAAGAGGCCCATGCCCGAGGGCCTCCTCCAACTGTCTCCTTTTTTCTGTCTTTTTCTAGTTCTGTCCAGTTTACACTTTTTGTAAGTCATCAGTCTAGCAAGTCTAGCAGCCCTGGGCCTGCCTGCCTCTTGCTCTTTTACCTTCTGGGCTTTTCCTTGTTGTAACTAATTTTTACCAGCTTCCGTCTGTTGTGCGTGTCGTAAATAGCTTGCGCATTTCCACTTAAAACGCTAGGCAAGTTTTCCTCGTTTATTAATTTGGTTTTTTGTCTTATATTTCTCTCATTTCTGAGAGGGTTTTAGGGCAAGGAAGAGTTCGCGGCGATGCCCCAATGCGTGTTGGCGGACTTCACATGTCTTCGATTTTTTTTTCTCAGACATGCAGGTTTCCTCACGATGATTTCCTTCACCACCGAGCACGTGGCAAATCAGCATTTAAAATTACTATCAACAAATTCCATTGGTGCCGGCGGGAATCAAACTCGGGTTGCTCGCGTACTGTGAAATTTACAGCGAGTGCTTAGTCGCTGAGCTACGGCGAGGTTGACGAAAAGAGAATGATGTTATCTGCAAATCTTAGCTTGCTATTTTTCGCCTTGTAAATATAAACAATACTCAATATATATGAGTACATGCAAATAAACTTATGTTTACGTGGAATTAGGCTTTTTCGATATGTTCGATATAATTCGACATTGTTCTAGCATCTTCGTAATAAAAGAAAAAAGAGGAATGCTTGAATGAACTGGATTGACCTAGAACATATAGCAAAGCGTGGCAACTATGGAAAATTCCCCTATGGCCTAAATTCGTGGCAAATATGGGCAATCAATGGACTTTTGAAAGGCTGTAATTAATTAATGAATGAATAAATGCACTTGATCTACGCCATTAGCTTTTGTGAACATTTCTCGTGCGTAGCGCCTCCTTCTAATAGCAATTTCTTGCAGTCCGTTGCCTTGCGATTCATAATAATTTTTAGTAGGTACATGTTTAATTCATAAAGTGAAAAAGGGTGTGGAAAATATTAAAAAAAGGGTTTCGTTCGTTCGTTGACCGTCGAGTGAGGGTTAGGTCAATATTTCTAGACACGACAGTGGACGGCGGTCGATATACTAGACTTTTATAAAAAAAGTGTGTTTTGGAAAAAATGGGGGACGAATAAGTATGTTTATTTACACGAACCAGAGCCCCTTTCAAACCTTTCATATTTCTTAAAATCATAAGACTAATTTTACCTGCTCAGATTTTCCAGAAAGAACAGAACCAAATTTATTTACAATTTGTTTTTATTTTAAAATCTTTATTGAATTACCCTAAAAAATTATAAAAGGGCGGACTTAATGCTTAAAAGGCATTCTCTACCAGTCAACCCATGGAGTGGTGAGAATTTGACGTAGGTGTAGTCATTGAAAAAAGAATAGAAACTAATATGAGGAGTACATTGTATATATAAAATGGGTGTGTAATAGTGTACACACGTAAGAAGTGAAACTTGTTTATGACATCATTTTCTACTATTTACTAATTAACAAAATTGGTTAAGTAAAGCTTAAGCAAAAAATATATTTCGTATTAAAGCCACAACAAACCAACTAGAAACACTCACGCGTCAGACGGACATCTCTGGTACATTTAGTTTGGACCTAGTATATATATACTAGGCTGGTATTACAAATGTATATATATATATATATATATATATATATATATATATATATATATATATATATATATATATACCTTTGCAATTTAATTACAATTTTTAATATTACTTTATTTGCATTGTGTAATTATTTATTATATGATTTATTTTTACTTTTTATAATTGTTTAAGGCTTTTCTTTGCATTGGTGGCAATCTTGCCTTTCAGAAGCCCGTAAGTGGTATATGCTTTAGAGTAAACATTTAATCGCTCTCTTGCTGCCTGCTCTTGAATATTTTCAGTGGAAAGGTTCTCTTCGATACCTTCAACATCCAGTCTAGTGAGCTGGAAAAAGTAAATTACAAGTAGTTAACTTTTAATATGGGCGCTATTTGTAATTGTTGTTGTTGTTTATAAATGTTTGCATAGACAATGTCAAGACAATAAGAGGCCATAGTAATCAGACAAAGTTACTTTCACATAAATCTAAGAAGCTTTCACAATCATACAGAAATTTTCAATAATTTTGAACATAATTATCATTGATACCTAAGATATTAAGTACGCTGTAGCAATTTTTGATAGGAGGTTGGAAGGATAGAAGTACTTGTTAAATTTTAATAAAAAATGAATAATATAAAGAGTTAAATGTAACATAGCCTATTATATATTGGAGTCTGTACATGTTCTACTGCTGGGCATAGACTCTGTATTGGCAGACTACACGTCTTTAAAATATTTTTATTCCTTAGACACGCAGATTTCCTCACAATGTTCCGGAACATGATAAATTAGCACTTAAAATTGGAATTAACATTCATTCATTCATTTCAGTGGTGTAGGCAGAGATCAGAGTTGCTCAAAAATATAAACATATTACTAATTCTAATAAAAATATTATCTGAATTAATGTTTGAGAATGGCGATTGTTATGCGATTTAAATTTTACATGATAATTATTAAGAGGTGTGCGATTGTGCATAAAATAATGTTGACAATTAATTATTTAAAATAATAGAATTTCTCATTTACTTTAGCCATTAACTTAAAATTTTCATTTATAACAAGAATTTATTATTATGTTTCATTCATCATTCATTCATTGCAGACTATCATAAGTCTACTGGTAAACATAGGCCTCCTCCATAGGTTATCATATAAGGTGTACATTTTCTATAGTTGTCACACTTGGCAGACAGGTTGGCAACCACAGTTTATTATTATTATTACTAAGTTGTTATCAAAAAGATCACTTGAAATGCCAGGAACTAAGTAGTTTTATTCAATGTATAGTATTCCCGTAAATATAATATTTATCTTTAAGTTTTATCATATTTTTTGATAAATCACAACAAAAAGGTTTCCATAACAATTACAATAGCACATTTTATTTTTATTTTTAATTTATATATGACAGTATTCATATATAAATTAGTAGTATACTGAGCAGTTATGTTTATTAAAGCGTGTATAGGTAATATTATAAATGGACATATTATTCCTCACATCATCTTGGCTTTAATCATATTTCTTTAATTACGGTAATGTTGTTTGGGATCCATATTCACTAATCAATCAATACATGTAAAAAGAATTAAATGAAATCTAAATAGAATGTAGGGACTACACTTTTTATTTTCACAGGTTTCATTTAGGATAAAAATATTTTAGTACCTTTTAGTAGATGACAAATTAATATCCTTTTCCGCAGAGATAACAACACAGCTTTTGATGTGCTTTTAAAATTGCAACCACATAATAACTGGATATACCTGAAAAAATTAATGGCTAAAGTGTAATAGAAAAGTAAAAGATATGAAATTCTTTGCAATTCTTAAGACAAAATAGATTAAAAGTATTCACCTCGCAAGAAATCACATACAAGTTTGTGCTTGGGCATCTGCAGTTAATAATAGTTGAAGTTGAGATAACATGTCTATTTTTGATTTTGTTATGAATCAGAAGGACATTTTGCAACGATAAGAGACATGAGATAAGGCTGTTGTCTGCAATATCCATATCCTGTATTCCCATATTTCTGTTATCATTTTGTTTCTGCCTTGGACAGCTCTGTAAGATTTCAGCCTGCAAGGCATACACATTATTCTAAGCAATCCACCTGAAAAAGTTAATGAATATTGTAAAGGTTATTTAGCATAGATTGTGTGTGTGTAGTAAAATTAATAATTTGAAAAAATACACGGTACTTACAATCAAAAGTGAAGTTAACATAAAATAAATACCAAAATTACACCCATGTGGGGTAAAAGATCTCAGTTATGCCACTACGAAACACCATCGTTTTGGGCTCATTTGAAAGGGCTCAAAAGTAACTAGTTGAAATACCCTTTCAGGTTTATTGTGGTTTATTACCAGACTGTGTAATAGTAAAAACAATATTATTACTCATTTTATTATGTTTTCAGGCAATTAAAAAACCAGCAAAACTCCCAAGTAGGTACAAAATTAGAAATCGGCCATATATTTTACAGGCAATAAAAAACAAGGCAGAACGGAAAAAGCATAACCAACTACAACCAGAAGACGAAAATATCTGCGTACTTCAAGAAAACCTACAAGCACCATTAACACCAATTCCTATAAATGACCAAGTTACCTGTACTCAGTATTTAGAATTCAATGATTTTTGACTAGAAGTAAGATTTTTAGATTTAGTAAATGAAACAATGTTGTACTCAATGATTTATTACACGAATACTACACATTTAATAAAACAAATTTTTCGGATTTTATGTTGTTTAATTTAACTTATTTTTACTTATTTTAATTCGTGTCGTTTGGGTGCTTCAACTTTATTTTAGAATGTAACATGTGGCGTGCTCAATTAGATAAACATAGAAAGCTTTTCCGTTACTGAAAACTGATAAGCATTATCTGGTCATCATAAGACCTTCAGAATGTGCCCATGCCCACGGACAGATAGGTAATTTAATTTTTAATCACTAAAATTAACAGTTAAAAACAAATAACACATTTATTAAATAAATATAATTTACCATAATGAATAAAATTATCATAATATCTCATCCATTTCTTAAAATTGACTTAATACTTATCTTATCATGAATAAAAATATGAATGAATATACTTTTATTGTACACCACGAACAAATATACAAATGAAATAACGAAAAGCATATTATATGTACAATTTGGCGGCCTTATCGCTACATAGCGATCTCTTCCAGGCAATCAAAGGTGTAAAGGAATAAAAAAGTGAATACTAGGTAGGTGCTGCAATAAAATATACATAATATAATATCAATACATGCGTATCAATACATGCGATATATAGTCAATACATGCAATAAAATAACATATAAATAACTAATACATGAAACAATATGAATTACTAATACATAATAAAAGATAAATTAAAACATATAATATATACATATACAAACTTACATATCTACCCAAATCTACATATATAAATTACAAAATTCCTCAAACAATAATATAAAGCTGATAGATACAATAAATATATAATCACATAATTTATCCTAACGGTGTCCGAACGATTGAGACAAGTAATGCTCTTTAAGTAGTCGCTTAAAGATAACAATAGTTTGTGCTTCACGTATATGCAAAGGTAGGGCACAGAGCGTAATAGACTGGACAGTAAAAGATTTATTAATAAATGATGTATTGTGAGTTGGTACTCTTAAAATTAATTTTCTTGAAGAGCGTAAAGGTTCCCCCGGAAGCCCTACAAAATTAAACTTCTCCTTTAGCTAAGGAGGATTGGAAGGGTGAAATAATACACAGTACAGAATAAAAAGAATATGCATGTTCCGGCGAAGTCGGATAGGTAACCACTTGAGACGTGAGCGAAATTGGGAAATATGGTCAAAATTACGCAATGCAAATATGAACCGAATACAAGTATTTTGAAGTCTCTCAAGCTTATTTAGCTGGTCCACTGTTATGTCTACATAGCATGCGTCAGCATAGTCGAGAATGGGATGAAGAAGAGACCGTGGGAGCATATTTTTTGTAGGAATGGGAAGAAATGATCGAAGGCGGCGCAGTGAAAAAAGAGCGACAAAAGTTTTCTTATTTACCTCATTCAGTTGGTGTATCCAATTTAAGGAATTATCAATATATTTATTATTTTTATTATAAGTACCAAATTTTTTGACATTGCCAAAGTAAGGGATTACAACTCCATCGAATACGATAGGTGGTACGGAGAACCAGTCAATTCTTGAGATAAAGCTACCAATAATGATAGCCTGAGACTTTTTAGGATCTTATCTTTTTCTCTTATATAGGAAACGATATTATATATATATATATATAAATAATATTTAATGATAGATAGGAAATTATATTTAATAATATCTAAATCTTGTTTTTTATTTTATTTATTTTTTCACCTAAATCATTTAATCTATAACACCATCGTAAACTTAAATCCTAATCCTTGATGGACCCAATCTACTGTACTTTATTTTCACTACATTATGCTTTTAAGTTTTCCTGAGTTTTAATTATTTGCTTATTATCTTAAAAAGAAATGTAAATTTGTATAGTATATCTCTGTGGTATTAAAATGACTATAATCTATGAATCTTAGTACTACTTACCTTACTGTGAGTTTTGGCAGGAACTTGACCGTCGACGGATTGTTGCTCTTGTTTTATCGTTTAAAGAATCATTTAAAGTAGATTTTTATTCGTAAAAGTGATGCGATTTTGTATACTAAGTGTCTCCGCATGTGAACTATTAGAGAAAACGACGAAACAAATGCTTCGATGTTGATTTAAACCTCAAGTTATTTTGATCGCTTAGGCGTCTTATGATTTACTTCCGTGCTATCAGAAATAGCTGTTAAATATTTGATTTCTTCAGCTACATCTGTATCATCTGAACGAATTACTTCTACAATCAATCTTTTAGTGCCCAATAATCGTAGTATTCAAACAGCTGAACATATAAAACAAAGAGTATTTTTGAAAACTCTTACTGAAAAATATTGGTACACATAATTGTCTTATTTAAATTAAACAATAATTACAAAGAACTATAACCTAACATTTTCATACATTTATAATTTCATTTTTTTAATAAATATACTAAATTGTAAACTGTGTAAATCATTTTTGAGCTGACATACGATTGTTATCTGTTAAATAAAGCCGATATATCGATATATCGCTATGTTTTGGATATATAAAACTCCGATATTGATATATTTATAATTATCGATATATTGAAAATCCGATATTTTAGAAAACTATCAACAGTCCTAGTTTGAACTGATCAGTTGGACTGATCAGTTGAACGGACCGTGTGTTTCGAATTTTTTTTAATCCAAAAAAAGTTCGACACACAAGTTTAACTGACCGTGTGTGGCCACCATAACTGTGCGTTACAGCGTTAATAACAGCGTGGCTCTAACACGATTTTTTAAACGTGGTAGAGCCACGCTGCAGCTATATTATGTTTGTAGCACGAATGGGTCGGCTCGATCGGGGAAGGACCACACTCTCACAGATTACCAGCATAAAATAGCAGCTTAATGCTGCTGTGTTTCGTATGGAGAGTGTACAAAACCGAAGACCCTTTTTACTGAAAATGAGGCATTCCATCTTAATCTCAGGGGTGACAACGCATCTGCATTTTGATTCTTAATAGATGATAAATGTAGATAGATGTCTATGGGCTACAGCGACCACTTACCATCTGGTGGACTGTATGCTCGATTGTCACCCATATTCAAAAAAAAAATATCCAAAATGCAAAGTTAATAGTCCAGACCTATTGACTGTGATTATTGAATAACACATTGATTACTTTTCTTATATCTATGTAAATGGCCCTTTTAAAACAAACGTATTCGTACCCATACATTTTATTATACTAATGGATTATACTTTTAATTTTAAATTGCAGTCCGAACTCAAATTAATATCCAAGATCAGACAAACTTAATGGAAGAAAGCATTTAAGTCAAGAATAACTTGAGGCGCGACGTTAAAAGGCGAACTGAGCATAACTATGGAGAGTACATTGACCACTGCTATTGAGTTTGTGTTGAATCCATGAATGAAAAAGAAAATAGTGGATTGTCACACATGTTTAACAAGTATTAATATTTTAATTAAATTAAGAAACTTAAAAAACAAAAGCTTTAAGCAAAAAATTGATTATTTATAACAAAAGACAATTGCATAATACACGCACGTATAATTATTAATTATGCATTCCTTGGCGGTGGCCTATGTTCAACATTGGGATTGTGAAGGGCTATAATGATGATAATTATAATTATAATTTATATTAAATTACATTATACTGCGGTAAAACCATTTGTTATTTTTAACCTTAAACCTCTCACTATTTTTCTAGATTTAGAGATACAATTAATTAATATTTTAGCACTATACAAATAAAAAGATTAATAAATGCCAACGATTCTAGATTCCAAAATCACAGAAGTCGAAACGTCGCGTCCACGGACTTGTAATGCTGACAAATAGCCGGTGGTTTGCGCCGCGTGCGATGATTCATGGATATTGGCACTTTGCCAGACGCTCTCCACATCTAGTGCAAATGTTTGGTTATATAGTTTATTGATGTTTGACCAAAGGTTTGATCAAATTCGCCACGTTTTCCGAGAGCACCTTTGTCATCTAACAAACGCGTTTGAGTACAGTCTTTGTTTACACGCTTAGTTTATTTTCGGTTTATGTCGCTAACACCTCTTTATGCGCGTAGAGAGAATAGTATAATATACATTGTATATTTACTTTTAATTTAAATGTGATTAGCGAACCGCGTTGTACCTTTAAACTAAATGTCATATAAAAAATTAGTGGCCAGATTTTGTTAGGTACTAATACTGAACATTGAAAAAGTCAATAGTCAGTCAGTACCAGTAGCTCAATGTCTAGTGTTCCTGTAAATATAAGAAATCTTATGTACTAATACGTTTGATAGTTTAGAAAGCTTATAATAATGCACCAAAATTACATTTAGCATGATAGCTGTGGTAGCTCCAAAGACTTTAATGTATACAACTAGACGGGCTCTGCTGGCTTAATACATTTCGTACTAAGTTACGGTCACTTTTTTGTAACTCCTTTGGTCGACTAATAACAGACGCGAATTCAAGTTCTTTGTATTGTAAACCGCGAACGTTGTTTTCGACAATCTTCACTGATTTTGTTTAATGTGACTAAGCAATAGCTGTCACTATTTATGTGCGCACATTGTCTATATGATTTGAATTTTATTTCAGATAAGTGCGTAATTTTATTTCGTATATTCCTAAAAACAGTAACTGTCGTAAATTAAAATACTACAAGTGGCATATTTAGCGTACCAGCCCAAGCCAGAGCCCGCGCAATCCAGAGCTGTGACACAGGTTTTCTTTTGAATTACCTGTCTAGTATTATATATAGAAGACTTTGGGTAGCTTAAGCTAAGCACTCGCTAAATTTCATTGAATTCATGAAATTGAATTAATACTAACAATAAAATCGTTAGAATAATAATATTATTATATTATGCAACTATTTAACTATCTAGGCTATGAAAACGTTTCAAGAATATAAAATGGATATTTTAATCCTAATTTTGTTAATTTTCGAATTGACACATCATCTAAAATAATTTTTAGTATTTTTTTTTAATTTTAAAGGCGGTTCAGGGTTCCTCAATTTGTAGAAAATAATCCATAAGAAAAAATTTATTTATTAAATCGTCATAAATCAATAGACTATTTAAACAATAATACAATAGTGATATTCTTTTATTTCTGATTCGCTATTAATTTTTTAAGCCAGGTTTATATTTTTCTGAAGTGTTGTGTCGAGCCGGGCTCTGACGTGATGGCTAGCTTTCACATTTATAAGTCGTGTTCTGTAGCCCTCTGACGATATTTTGAATCAATACAGTCATAGCTTTTGTAGAGTTCTTACGTTTCCAATGTTTTTCCATGAATCATTCGACTCTGATTCAGATTATGAAGAAGATATTGAATTTTTGGTGCTGGCAACTCATCTAAAAAAAAAGAAAGAGAAGAAGATATTGGGTTCATCCAGTGGATAATAAAATGGAGTCTAAAGGCGGGTTTCACTGCCTCGTTAAAGAGCTTGAGAACGCTGCACAAAGGTTTCATCAGTATTTTAGATTGTCAAAGGCACAGTTCGAGAAAGTTCATTCCTTGATTGAAACGGACATAAAAAATACATACGAAGTTTCGTAAACCTATAGGGCCAAAAGAAAAACTACTTTAAATTCAAAAATGTTACTATATTTTATATTGTAACAAAGATACATGTGGTTCTGACGCGTCACAACACAACACTGGCGCGTGCACACTTGTCTGATGTGTAGTCAGGCGGCCGCTCCCCCGCTCTCCCACCTTCACCGATCTGATGCGACCGGAATCACTTCTGAAGCCATCACAACACATTACGACACGCAAATATAAATCTCACCATACTAAATGTATGAAACCGATACCGTTCTGATGTGTCACAACACAACACTTCAGACAAATGTAAATCCGGCTTTATGCTTACTTTTACAATTCCAAAGGTACGGTACAGTAATTAGGAAAACCCGACTACGTAAAAATGTTTACTGAAAAGAGATAAGTTGTATACTCGTATCTTATGTTACTTCTACAACTAAGACGATTCTAACAACACCCCATATGTTAAGATCCATCAAGTCATTTAGGATACAGAGCGTGCCAAAGAAATAGACATACATATACACACATACCTACATACATACTCTCGAAAAACATTACCCTCCTTCTAGGACAGTCGGATAATAAAGGTAAATATTATGTCATGCATAGATCATAAAACATCATAAAGCGTACAACATCATAATTGACCTAATTAAAAAATGTTATCACATATTCAGTGTTTTAACTAAACGTATTTTTCAAACATTATAAGCTTTATCATCATCATCATTATCAATACAACCAATCACTAGTACATTATTTAACATAACCCCCTAAGAACGCCAAAAAATACGGTCCTAAGACACCTGCATCCAATGAATCGCTCCCTGCATGTCTTACCAGGTCATCATTCCATCATTCAACTTCATACAACTTAGCGGCTAAAAAACTTCAATCATACCAAAGATTCAAAAAAATTCTATCACTTAGTAAGCTCCTTTTAAAAGCTTAGTTAAGCTGAAACCAATATTTCAGCAAATACTGAGAACAGCACGGAAAAGCCATTACGTATTTTGAAGATTAGTGCACTGGACAAATGAAGAAGGAAAGGATTTCCAAATTCAATAGATTGGGAAGTCTCTGGGTACCGTTTATTTGTTGAATGACGTATTTAAGAGAATTAAGTATTGAATGAATCTTTATGAAACCGCAGCCGTAACGGCCGTAGTAATGGCGTTTAATGTCAGCGTAAGGGAACCCACGTCTCCATATTTTATATACGATCAGGAAATGGGCAGCAACGCCTTCCTGATAACATTTTAAAATAAAAAAAACTGCGGTTACCAACCCGCCCGCCAAGCATAGCTAAATATTCTCACTTAAGGCAATCAATGGGGGAGGTCTAAGTTTGTAGTTTAGCAGTGGACTTTTGATAGGCTGTAATGAATGAATGAAAGTATGTCCCACTGCACACAGGCCTCTCCTTTCTGGGCGAGATTTGAAGCAGGAAAGAGTCCGCCGCACTGAACTAATGAGTACTGGCTGTATATATATTTTTTAATTTATCATACATGCAAGTTTTCTCAGGTTGTTTCCTTTTCGAACCAGCGCGGTATAAATCAGCACTTCAATTGCAGTAAATATTTTTTCGAAGATCAAACTCGTTTTGCTTATGTGCTATGTACGTTTAAATTGAGTGCTTAACCTAAGAGCATTTTTTTTTCGTGGGGAAATTCTAATGGATACCTTTGGCTGCGGGGGCAACCGGAAGGTTATGCCGGACTCCTACCAGCTAAAACCCCTACGGTTGTCTCCATCAGCGTGTACGAGGGGTCCCGGGATCTCCGTTCGGAACGCAACTGCAACGCAACGCAACCCTCTCTTGCTTTGCTTTATTGGAAGCACGTCCCGGGGGCACTACTTATTGCCCCCAGCAACCTCGCAGTGCTATCACGATGTCTCGGGACCACTTCCGAGCCATCGTCCTCATCGGGGGTTACGTTACTAGGCATTCGAGGCCCCCGCTCCAAACGCCTGCAACCCTAGAGGCCCCGTTTCTGGTAGGGAATAGGGCGACGAACGCCTTGATGGCGCCGTCTCCCAGTGGGATCTGTCCTCCTCCAATCCCGCTCAGCAGCCTCCTTCTGAACCATTACGGACTCACAGAAGGTGGCTACGGCCCTCCACGCTGTGTCCCCGCTCAGCATCGCCGACACGACTGCTGGCAGGGAGAGGCCCCGGCCAACCCAGCTTGACAGGATCGTCCGCTCTCGTTCCCACGCTGGACATACCGCTAGCGTATGGGACGCGGAGTGGAAGCAGTTCGCCTTCGCTTTGTGTCCGATCTTACAGAGATAATCACCGAAGCACCCGTGCCCGGTAATTATCTTTATAAGTCTGTCGGTGAGTCTTTCTACTCGTCACTGCATCCAGGCTTCGAAGACCGGTGGGATTGCGCCAATAACTCGTTTGCGGGCATAGCGCTCCTCCTTGAGTCGAGTGCGCTTTATTGCCAAAGCGTTCTGTCGCTCCTGTCGTTTTATAGACTCGAGCGCCTCATCTGGCTCACTGCCACCTCTCTGACGGTGGATGCGGATCGGTTGTATACCCTCGCATCCATATCCGCTAGTATTAGGGATTGCAATCCGGAAAAACGGATCCGGTAATCCGGCGGATCCGGCATCATTAAACGTTTACCGGATCCGGCGACCGGATCCGGTGCTAGCAATTTTTGGCAAAATAATAGAGCTGTTGCATGAGTAGGGACTTTAAATGCGTGGTCTTTATGCGTGCGAGTCGTTCGACGCCGAGTCGCCCCACCCCACTACGCTGCGTCAGTATCGCGCCGCTCCCCTACATCCCGCATCCGCATCTCGCCACCTACTCAGTTCAGTATCATTCGCCTCACTCGAGGCAATAAGTGTGTGTTTTGTTTTGTCGGTGCTTGGTCAAAATGTAAGTAAATAGACATTATTTTCTTATATTTACGCGAGATCTGATGAAACGTGTTTTATTTAAATAGAAATAGACATTGTTTTTGCTCAATCGATAAATGAATTTTGTTCACTTATGAGTGTGAGAATTATATAAAAGATTATTAAATAAATAAACAAGTAATGCTGTATAGTTCACACAAATTGTCTGAATTATTCGACTTCAGAATGAGTTGAGTTACGTTTTACTAAACGAAACGAAAATTTGAATTAAAATTGTAATTAAATATTTTTTATCTTTTGTTACAGTTTATCCTAGCTATCCTAGTTAAAAAGAGTTTCAAAACATGTCACTTTCAAAACCAAGTCAAAATGAGGAGGACAATGGTGGGGACAGTGAGAAAACTATATGGCAAGATTTTAAAAAAATGCAAAAAGACAAGTCTGTAAACGCGGAATGCACATTGTGCTTTATCATAATAAAAATAAGTAAAGGTTCTTATAAAGGCTTAAAAACACATTTGAGAACAAAGTATTGCATTTGCATTGATCAAAGTTCTGAAAATAGCCAATTAAAACGTCCGAATTCCGATTCATTCTCTAAACCTTCCACATCAAAAGCTAATTCACCTAATATTATTTGTGAGGAGGAAATACCCAAGAAAAGTCTAAAACAATTGAGTTATTTTAAAAAGGAAAATTCGATGGAAAAGATAATCCCTAGAATGGTCTGTAAAAATGGTGTGCCCCTCAGTTTATTTTGTACATCGCCATCGCCAGATTTGAGATATTTGTTTTCGAAAAGCGGATTTCAACTTCCTAATTCACTAAATACTATAAGATCTATTGTTAGAAATTTCGCAAATACCGTTAAATTAGATTTGATAATTTCATATACATGTTTTATTTTTTATAAACTACCTATATTAAGTACAATGACACTTGAATAACTTATGACAAATAACTTTGAACCGAAAATCATCCTGATTTGATCAATCCGACCGGATCCGGTCCGATCCGGCCGGACTGAAAATGACGCCGGATTGCAATCACTAGCTAGTATATCTAGGGGTGGAAAGCGAGCCAGGACTGTTGCAGCCTCAAAAGATATCGTGCGGTATCCTTGCACGATCCGTATAGCCATCCTCCGCTGGATACTGTAGATTTTAGATCTACAGCGTCGGATGGCTAGCCTTTTCGCCCACACATTGCCCCGTATAAGGCTACGGACCGCACTACCCTCGCATAGAGGCGGCGTATTTCCTCCCTTGGTCCCCCTAGATTGGGCAGCAGTCTGTACATAGCACCCGCCACCCTCTCAATCCGGGGGATTAGGCGCTCAAAGTGCTCTTCGAAGCCCCAGCGACTGTCCAAGTGGAGCCCTAGGTACTTCATTTACCGCCCCACTCTGACTACTAACCCACCCACGTAGACGCACGAGTCAGGGAGTTCCCTGCTCCGAGCTAGTTTGTGAAACCATAAGGCCTCGGTCTTATGAGGCGCTATTTCTAGACCCAACTCGTGGATTTTGGCGACGACGACATTCATCCCAAGCCAGCGAGCTCCTTGGTCCGCTCGAAAGTGACCTCGCTGGCGACCACCAGCGCGTCGTCGGCTAACCCTAGAGCTACTCTAACTCTACTTTAATTTTTAGAAACACAATTGACATTTTAAATCTTAGATTGAATTGTTATTTTTTATACCGACTTCAAAAAGAAGGAGGTACTCAATTCGAATGTATGTTCTTTTTTTATGTAAGTTACCTCATAACTTTTTTCTGCGTGAACCGATTTCCGTTTAAAGAATTTTATTTCTCATAAAAACATACAATGGTTCACTTATAATGAGATACAAAGTAATTATTATAATTTGATATTATATTTTTAATATTGAATTTCGATGATTATTTTTTTATTTGGAAGCTGGTGCTTCTCATGTGGTCCCATATAAATTTGATCAAGGTCTGAACAATACTTTTGAGTTATTCTTAATATTTTATATTGAAGTCGGTGGTACAAAATTTTTAATTTTTAATAATTTTTTAAACGACTTCGATTTTTGATTAATTATTTTTCGACCTTTTCTGTGGTGGTTATAAGCCAGTGCTTAACCACCATCTCACCTGGTGGTAAGTGGTGATGAAGCTCTAGGTGGTAAATCGCACTGTCTATATATAAACCTAATATAATAACATAATATAATAACAAAAGTAATATATAAACCTGTATTCTGGCATTATATCGTTTAGTTTACTCGAATTATTTGTGAAACAATATAGGCAACAAACTAAATTGTAAGAAATAATTTTTATTGTTTGCTCACATATTAGAATAGACTAGAATTATATTTTGGAATAGAATATTTTTTATTCAATATAGATTATACGTAATTCTTATTGAAAGTCATTTTTACTTTACCAATAGTTCGGAAAGAAACCTCTGTCCTGGGAAAAACCAGCAAGAAACCCAGCGATACTTTTTTTAAAGTAAATTTTACAATATGAAAAGTTGTACAAACCATTTAAAAATTTATTTTATAAACAGCCTGGAAGTGACAACCTCATTCCCAGGGTTATTATCAAACATGTAATTATTTATGTTATGATAATCATTTTTATACAGTTTTTGTTTAAAAGAATATTTAAACTTGGTAATAGAGAGACCTTGTATGTATTCTGGAACTTTGTTGTATAGCGTATACATTGCCCCAAGAATGAATTACTAACTCTGTGGAGTCGAGAAACTGGTATCACTAGCTTGTGTTTGTTCCTAGTGTTTAGAGAGTGTATATCCTTTTTAATGAAACTTCTTTTGTTTTGTGTACATATATTACATTTTCGTAAATATACTGAGAGGCCAAAGTAAATATTTATTTCTTCAAAATTTTCTCTAAGAGGCTCTCTCGGTTTTAGGTAGTAAATAGCTCTTATGGCCTTCTGCAAAACAAAAATAATTTCTAAATCAGCCGCATTTCCCCATACCAAAAGCCCTTAAGACATTATGCTATAGAAATAACAGAAATAAGCTAATCTAGCTGTCTCGACACTAGTGAGACCTCTATTCACATTTTCTTACAGATTCTAAAAGTAATTTTACGTTCTATAAATTGTATACGAATATTTAATATCCCTTATCGTCATGAGACAATCAATGGCAGGCCTATGTTCATCAGTGGAATTTTATAGGCTGTAATTGATGGATGATTATGTTGTTCAACAACCTGCCCTGTATATATTTTTGTATAGGTATTTACATATAATTGCTGACGTAATTCATCTGTTCATTTATGCGTCAGCTAGCAGCTGTCGGTGCGAAGATAACATCAATAATTCTTCTCCTCATATCTGAAAGCACTTTAGTGTACAAACGTATCGAATTAATCATATTTATCATACAACATAAATAACATGTTTGACAATTAATCAAAAGATTAATTTATAAAATAAAGTTATGGACATCTTTTGTTTTTTCATCGGTGTGGAAGGATTTACGTACAGAAAATTCGAAATACTCGCCAACAGATTTCACACTTGCAGGATACAGAGTACACAGCGAAAGCCAGCTGGGCAACGGAACAGATGACTGTCATTTGTTTAAACGGCTCACGGCGTAGCACACACACGCTTAAATATTCTGCATACAGATGCTGAAATATTTTGCAATATGCGCTGATCGCACTCAGTTTGATTTTAGCGCCGAGTTTTTTTGTAGTTTTCGTACCAAATTTTCCTATAACTTCATAGAAATTTTCGTTATTATTTATATAATATTGAAAATATTAAAACGTAGAAGTTTGAATGTCTCACAGCCCAGTTATGATGTAGGCCTCTGCTTATTTTTTTTGCAATAGAATAAGGGTGACATACGAGCACATAGTCCATCTGATCGTAAGCGAATACTGAGGCCCATAGACATCTACATTTATCCTCAATTAAAAATCAAAATACAGATGCGTTGTTACCCCAGAGGATTGAGATGGAATGCCTCGCTTCCATTAAAGAGGGTCTCCAGTTCTCTACACTTACCATACGAAACACATCAGCATCAAGCTGCTATTTTGCGCTGGTATTCTGTGAGAGCGTGGTCCTACCCCGGTCGAGCCGACCCATTCGTGCTACAACCATAATATTGCTGCAGCATGGCTCTACCATGTATAGATTATTAAAGGCAAAATGTATATTCTATATGTAAATTAGATATATTACTAATAGTAAAATATATATTCGATATGTAAACTTCTTAAGATTTAGTTTTTTATATTTTTGCTATAATTATAAAGTTATTTAGAGCACCATTTTTTCCTCACGCAAAATGCGCTCTTAGACGTGGAGTACGGACATCACCCCGGCTCATATGAACACAATTTTTTTTATTATTTTCGTTTTCTAAGCAGTGGTTAATTTTAATAGCTTTTCAAACTTTACTAATGATGACGTCATAGAGTGTAGAACATTTTTCGAATATTATAATCAAACATAAAAAGTAATATTATACTCATAAATTAACATTTTGAAGTTTTACTTATGTAGGTCACTTGCTTATTGTTTACATTAACCAAATACAAACATTGTTTTTCGCGTACTTTGTTCTGACTTTGTGATAAATTCAATCAAACATGTATACTTATTTTAAAGTTACGGCTTATATACCGTCCCACTGTTGGGCACAGACCTCTTCCCATTTCTGAGAATGTTTGTAGGACAAGAAATGTCCGCCGCGCTGTGCCAATGCGTCTTGGTGAACTTCACATGTCTTCGAAATATTTTTCCTTATTTATCAGACATGCAGGTTTCCTCACGATGTTTTCCTTCACCACCGAGCACATGGTAACTCCGCATTTAAAATTGGCCGACGGGGATCAAACTCGGTTTTTTTCTAATAGGATAGGGTGACAAACGAGCACACAGTCCACCTGATGGTAAGTGGTTGCTGTGACCCATAGACATCTACATATATCCTCAATAAAGAATCTAAATGCAGATGCGTTGTCACCCGTGACACAATAAATAATAGTACTACGTACAGAACTTGCACTCCTTTGATGCTGACTGCTTGCCGACGTTTTAATAGCCTATATAGTCATTATTAATCAGATAAATCGCGCACTCAAGCTAAATAAAACTTTATCGCTGCGCGTGAGTGTCCATATTACTTTGCATTTTTTCCCCTTCCTACGTCACAACGGACTTTCCGTGGTTACTAAGCGCTGTCAATAAAGAGTAAAAAAACACATTGTTAAATGGTAAGTTACTTAGGTAAATTACCTATTCTGACTATAATCGACTATATTTCCGCTACTATGTGAGTTCTGTGATACCCAATGCATGCAACTTGCAAGACCATACGTCGGGAATCGCAATGCTTGGCTCGTAAGAAATAGGTAGATAGTGTAAACAACAAATAAACCCGAAATACGATTCCTAACAGAAATGTGATCGTATTCTACTTAGTTTAAAATCTTATAAACAAAGTTTTAATTACAGTATTTTGTGTTATTATAACTTAAAATATTTCAAAATACAAAGACAAGTATAGGTATGTAAGTAGGTAATTGGGTAGTGAAGTAAATTTCAACTGTTTTGTAATAAAGTACTGAGGTATTACTTCTGCAGTTAAATTATTACTTAACTATTTTTTCGCTATAAGTAGCTATCTAATAAAAAAATGAATTAAATTCACCTTTAATTATCCTTCGGTAACTTAAAAAATGATATATCTGAATCTTTTCAACTGTTCTTTAAGCATCCATCCCCGCAACAATTATAGTAAGAACGACGTTTTGCCATTATAATTTATGAAATAGATAGGTAATAAACATATTTATTATTCTTAATTACATTAAAACTTTTTCAACTATTTTATCCTACAATTAAATATACTAAACACTAAACAAAACTATTTTGACGAGTATTTCAACAAGTATTTACAAAAAACTATTTACGTAAACAGCGTTCAAAAACTTTAACATTCAATCGCCTAGAACGCGCTAGCCCCGACTGCGTTCTGCCCCGGGGGCGCCTCCCTATTGTAGGTAATTATTTCTAGCAGGTACCAAGAGTGACAGAGGCTTGCCCGTGAGGACTACGATGGAATGCCTCTTCTCCAGTAAAAAGGGTCTCTAGTTCTACACTCACCATACGAAACAATATACATATTTTATGTATTACTCAACAATGGTTGAAAGATTAGAACTCTATATTTAATTTCAGTAATCACCAGGTGGTCAGTTCCTTCTGTAGATATACTCAATTACGTGGTGTCTGCTTAATTTTAGCTAATAAATCATTATCCTGTTTTTTTATAGGAAAAGGGTGACAAGCGAGCACACAGTCCACCTGATGGTAAGTAGTTGCTGTGGCCCATAGACATCTACATCTATCCTCGTTTGCGAATCAAAATGCAAATGCGTTGTCAGCCGTGAAGACTAAGATGAAATGCCTCTTTTCCAGTAAAAAGGATCTCCGGTTCTCTACACTCACCATACGAAACACAGCAACATTAAGCTGCTATTTTACGCTGATATTATGTGAGAGCGTGGTTCTCCCCGGTCGAGCCAACCCATTTGTGCTACAAATATACAATTAAAATAGTTGCAACATGGCTCAACCACGTTAAAAACTACTCTACACGTGTTTCCGCGTGTTGTGGAATTTACGACAAGCACTAAGGGCCTTACACAAAACCACCGTTAGTTTTAGTAATGCTTAAAGTTGCTCTCTCCCTCTTTACTAAATGACAACATAAAGTGACAGATATTGATATGTATAATATTTAATTTAAATAAGCAATATTCAACGATTGTAAGTAAGGACGTAAGTCCCTGAACTATCACAGCTCTATATAGTGACCGTAAAGTTATACATTTTATAACATCGAAATGACAAATAAGCTAAGGGTCCAAATAATAGTAAGTGATTACTATATGGATATCTGCAAACAACTTCAGGAAAAGAGCCGTGGTAGCTCAGGGGCTATTCGCCATAAGCCTTGCGTTGACCATTGTTATGCTAGGAGCTCATAATAGAGTTTTTCTGTATTCTAAAATTATGACGGAGTTTTCCTTAAGATTGGATTAATTTATTTATTAAACAATTAGTGCATGTTAATAAAATAAGCTGCTTACGCTACGTGGTACAAAGATTTTTTTTTGCAATTATTTTAAATCAACCGGTTTCTTTACTCATAAAGTAAGTACCTATATAAAATAATAATAGTATCCAATAGCCGTTGTAGTTCAGGGGCTAAGCGCTCGCTGTAAATTTCACAGTACGCGAGCAACCCGGGTTCAGTCCCCGCCGGCACCAAAGAATTTGTTAATTGCAATTTTAAGTGCTGATTAACCACGTACTCGGCGGAGAAGGAAAGAATCGTGAGAAACATGCATGTCTGAGAAATAAAAAAAATATTTCGAAGACGTGGAGTTCGCCAACACGCATTGTGGAAGCGCGGCGGACATTTCTTGCCCTAAAACCCTCTCAGAAATGAGAGGAGGCCTGTGCCCAACAGTGGGACGTATATAGGTTGTAACTTCAACTTAAATTTAACCAATTTCAAACAAGGCTTTTTAAGCCTACTGCTAGAGATAGGCCAATTCAAAAATGCAATAGCAATGGCAGCTAGAAATCAAGGCAAAACTGAATAGGCTTTTGTTACTCTAAAACAATGCGATTAACCATCTAGGGCTTCATCACCACTGACCACCGGGTGGGATTTTGACCCCCCGTTTCTGTGACTTTTCGAAGGAAAATTTATAATTAGCATAATATAGTTACTATATAATAGTTGAAGCACGAATGGGTTGGCTCGGCTGGAGAAGGATCACGCTCTCACACAATACTAACGTAAAATAGCAGCTTCATACTGCTGTGTTTCTGCACAGCCTACCAAGATTAGTAGTAGTTAGACCACACGCACTGGCTTAAAATAAGTAAAATAAGCATTGGCTCGATTTGTTTACTACACGCTCATTTTGCCTTACAAGCGGGTCACATATAGAACCATCTCGAAGAGTCCACAGGAATGCTGCTGCGCATCTCCTGTTTCAGTTTCCCTCTGTCGCTTCTTTCGACACCCACGGGATGATAATATGGGAAAGTGGACCCTGCCTCTTACGCCGCCACGCATGACGAGTGAGTCTCTATTACACCAGTATATTCTAAGTCTATGGTCTCTATAGTCGTTAAATCAGAAAACTAACAATGCATTGCTATTTAGTGGCAGAACTACATAAAAGACGATTGCGCTTTACTCATATGAATTTGTAGGCGGCAAAGAAGCCCTGAAAAGTATAAAGAGAATTATGTGTACACCCACACTAAAATGCACAGAGCGAAAAACATCGACGTAATTATTTTAATATATTTAAAAAATTGAGTTGCTAGAACTTAAATATTGCTTTTCTAATATAAAACCCCAATATCTTGTAATGGTACATTACGAATGAAATGGACTCCTTGAACATAGATATTTCAATATCCTAACCTTTAAGCAGTGTCAGCCTAAATCTTTGTGTTGAACTTCAAAAGGATCGATATGGTGTCTCGACGAGACTAGAGTCTCACGACGCCCCAGATTAATTTAGTAGCACTTGCGATTTCCCTAAATTGCATCTTTGTGCCATCCGTCTTGTTTTTAACTTAATTAAACTGCGTTTTCACATCTTTAGTCCCAATGCTTGCACCTGTTAATAGATTTGTTTGCATAAACTAAAAGTACATTGTTTCTAGTTAATTACCGTTACCCTTACTACAGCCTATCAAAAGTCCAACGCTGAACATAGACCTCCCCCATAGATTGTATCATAGAGGAAATATTTGCAGTAGTTTCCACGCTTGGTAGGCGGGTTGGCAACCGCAGTTTTTATTTTATGGCTGTTGTCAGGTAGATGCTATTGCCCGTCTCCTGGATTGTTTCTTTCTGTCGCCTCTTACGACACCCACGGGCTATAAGTTGCAGCGCATATTCTTACACCGCCTCTACATGGTTAAATAGTTGCTTTTAATTAATTAGTCTCCTTGTGGTAGCGGCGTGAGACTAAATGTGTAGGTGTAAGAATATCCAGTACCCACCCTACCACATATCGTCCCGTAGGTGTCGTAAGAGGGGACAGAAGGGAACTGAAACAGAAAATAGGCAACAGCATCTTCCTAAATTAAACTAAAAATTATAAAAAACAGTGGTTGCAAACCTGTCTGCTAAGCGTGGCAATCATGGCGGCAATCTATGCGGGATGACTTTTTAGGCTGTAATCGATGGAATGTCTTTTCTATAAAGTAGACTGCCTTGTTGGTCTAGTGGTCATAAGCGACTGCTGATCATGTTCCCGAGTTCAAATCCCGGGTTGGTCCAAAATTAGTTATTGGGTTTTCAGTCAAGAAATTCTCAGTAGCAGCCTGGAGTAATGTAGTTGATGGTTAGTCCAGCGCCTGAAGTCTCTCATGTCGTGTCGGATTGCCTTCCCATCAGACTATGGGAGTGAAGGCGTAGAAAGTGCATCCGGTAGTGAAGCCTCCATAGAAGCCGAGAAGCCGGGCTTGCCCTATCAAACTGCTCAATCAATAATATCAACTAATAAAATAACTCGTAAACTGTTTCAAACTATTTCGAATTTCCCGCGCGCTTCTCTGTCGCTGTCGCTGACCTGTTCTACACAGGCCATAGATTACTGTATATACACAGGCCTTATAACGTCAACACGTGGCAAAACTGCGCGATTAGGTTGTCATAAAAATTAGTCGTCTCTCTCGCACGCGTGGGCTTTTACCGGGCTTTCGAGAAGACGATCGCTCCCTTTCTAACCTGTGGTAAAATGTTCTATAATGAAATATAACTACGATTGTTTATATAGCAATTTGTTCGTAACAAAAAGCCCGGCTTTTAGTGTGAAGTTAGTCATTAGTCAAGCGCGGGCGATACCTTTGCAAGTTCACTTCACATTTCAATGTTTACTCTGTGTGTTTACTTGAGCGAATAAATATTGCGAGTTGAAAATTTATGCTTTTTTATAGATTTTTAGTGAAAATGGAGGATAATAGTGTTCCTTGTGATAAATTGAAGTGTGTTAAAGTGCTAATCGGCGAGGAAAAGGTAAAATCGAAAAAGAGAAAAGGTAAATTTTTATAAAACTGCTAAAAACAACAAAACAATATCTTGGGCTTGCCCTAGTCTGGAGCCCTAGCTTCGACACTGAGGGCATCTGTACTTGTGCACGCACTTGTGCACTATAATCCTGTCGTGCGCTGTTGTTCTGCCAGTGTCCTTTGAGACTGTTCGCCGTGACCAAAATTCAGTCTGGATGACTTTATTATAGTGCAACCTGAAACTGAAGGGAATCAGGAAATATTCGTTATTCCAAGTAATTCGTTATAATCAGGTTTGTTATATAGAGGTTGGGTAGGACTACGATTCGTTTTAACAAGGTAAGAAAACTTGTTTATTAACCTCAACATTACGTAAATACTCTCTAACGTGGCTGAACCTGTCAAGACATGATTTACTGTGGAATTAAGGGGGAATAATTAGTAGGATACGTTATGTCAAGGTTCTAAGTTGCAAAGATTCGTTGAATAGAGCCAAATAATACCATGCCAAAATTCGTTATAAAGAGGTTTTTGATAATTGTATTCTTAATGTAGAGGTATATTTTGCATTAGCTCTTACGGGCAGTTCTAGAGGATTTCGAAAAATTCGTTAAATCGAGGAATTCGTTATATTGAGGCTCGTTATATCAAGGTTACACTGTATTATTAAAAAATAACTAAGCCTTTTTAAGCATCTTATTAAATATAACTAAACAAAAACACAAAAGTACGATTTACGATATAGGAATAAAACTTAAACTTCAATCTACTAACAAGCGAAACTTTTGAGCCTCTTATTATAAACGAGCCTTATTAAGAAATAAACATATTTTACGGCAAATTTCGAAGAGCCTTGATATTGATAGTTCGTTTTATTTAAGAGCTACGGTAACGCAATAACAAGACTTTGATTACGGCGCTGCTGGTTGTGTTGTTCAACTCCCGCTCTGAACAAGTATCGGGTTCAAACTTTTATACTAAGTAGAGCCGTGCTCCAGCTATATTATAGTTGTATGATGAATGGGTCGGCTCGCTCGTCGTTCGGCATGCTCTCACAGAATACCAGCGTAAAATAGCAGCTTAATGTTGTTGTGTTGAACTGTTATGAATGTTTCCCTTTTTACTGGAAAGCATTCGATTTTAGTCGTCTGAGGTGACAACGCGTCTCAAAAGAAAGAACATGTTTATTTATTGCTGCAACTTACTAGTACAAAACATTACATTTTCAAAAAAAAAAAACGTGCACGAGTGTCGCGGAACACTCGGTTGGAACGAAGTTCCTTTCGTAGTATATTATTATTGATAAACGTATTATATTACTAGCTTTTTACCTGCGGCTTTGCTCGCGTGGGCTTCAATTCAGAAATATTATTAAATGCTATTCCGTGCCAAATTTACCAAAATTCGATCACTTTTTGAGTTACTTCGATGTCTGTGTCTCTATGTCAGTTTGTCAAATAATTTGTTTGAATCCCCAAAGACTATTGGACCTATATGATTGATATTTGGCATATATATAATATGCTACGGGAACACGTGAATAAATAAGTTTTTCAGAATAGCACTAATATCATATTATGTCTAGAAACATCTACAATTTTTTATATTGGAAGTGTCTTCCGATGTATCCATAAGAAAGATAAATTGTCTTGGAATCAAAATTTACTATTGTTACTCTTTACATTTACACATAATTAAAGTTAATGTTTCAGCAAAACAATGATGATTTCATGGTCTTATATGCGATATTTGATTCCTATCATTGTTCCCATTTAATACTAATTGGCACCATAAAATATTTTCTGATATTTTTTCTACGTTCGAGTAAATCCAGTTCTATAATGATGAATACTACACATGTAATAAAACAAATTTTAACAAATCACGTTACATTTTAACTTTTATTTAAGCGATTTGTACAAAACACATCTTTAGAAGAAAGTTCCATAAAGATTTGCGTAAAAGAACATATTGCCGATGTGAAGCACCGACGCTCTGAGAAGTCTGAAGTATGTCAACATATTCAGTATAGTCGCAACCATTATATGAGATCTGATAGACAACAAATCCTCGCAATGGAACACCGATTCCTACTCATGAGTTATATTCTTTCGAATCTTTGCTACCGTTAATATTTACGGTAGTGTGAAAACTAAAAGTAATATCTCCGAAAATATGAATGAAATAAAAACAGCATAATTGCCCCATTAAAACTAAAAAGAAGCAGCCTACATACATGTTACTACTGGGCAGAGGCTTTGGCCAAAAATAGTGTCAACGCGGTCACCTCAATTGGGGAACTTCTCAGATAAGCAGGTATTCTTTCACCGCCGAGAACGTGGTAAATCGACGCTTCAAATTGCAATTAACATATATGTAAAAATGTATAATAATGCTTATGTACTATCAAATTTACGTTTGAATCAGTTTGATTACCAACTTTGACAAGTAAAATACAATAAACCTTTGTTTAAGGCCTTTAGTGCGGTTGAAATGCCTAAATTCTTGGATATTTAAGTTAAAAAAATCACAATAACTGTTGATTTAATCCGCAAAGAAAAAATACAGGGTGACATAAGAGTATTTAATAAATGTTTTTAATTGAACAAAATTGTATTTTTGTCAACCCTTATTAGAAAAAAAATCCCCAAAGAGTACCTATCTTTGTCATATTTTGCAAAATTTCTCCAAAACGGCACAAGCTATTTAAATAGTTTTTGTACTAAAAAAAAGGTCTAAAAATATTAATATTATTAATTGAGAGTTTTATTTTTATTTCCCGTTTTACTCGAGAAAATATCATTTTTCCCGAAATTGAATATTTTCGTGCGAGCGTGCCTGCTCCGTCGCCCTGTAATCACCCGCGAGCTCTGTTGCAGTCCGTTTTCGGACATCGTCGAGGGTGGCCGCGCGTGAAGAAGAAATTTTCGCGGCGACGTTGATTAGTGAAATTGAAAAATGCATTTTTATATAATTTAGATGTGGAACGACCAACATGCTCTCGTTACTTAGATTTCGATAGTTTTTAATACCTTTGTAATTTTATTGTTGCATGTTTTTATTAATTAGGTGATACTGAATTTTATAGTTATGTATTATAATAAAACGCTATTTTTATGAGTATGACTTTAATATAATATTATTGGGGAGGGAAATCTAGATACAGATACTTATATTTAGGTACACTATTATAAAATGATATTAAACAATTTAAATAAAATAAAAGTGTTGCTTTCCTAAGTGCATATAGAAAAATAAAGAAATTCTTATGTTTATGTTTTCTTTAAATGTTAGACAAACCATCATTTGAAAAATATAAAACTTTTAAATTGGAGAGAAGTTTCTCTGCGTGATAAAGTTAGAAATGAGGATATCCGAAATAGAACCAGTGTGAAATGCCAACGGGCTTGCTATGTAGCTTGGAAAACCGATAAACAATAGGAAGAAAGGTTCTCGAGTGGCAACCTTATGGCGTAGCGGTAAGCAAAGTGCAGGGCAACCTCCCACTATATGGAAGTCGATAGATGCAGGTGGCATAGGACCATGCTTTGTGGCATTCCTTGGGGAGGCCTATATATATATATATATATATATATATATATATATATATATATATGCACACGCACACGCACACGCACAAGCACACGCACACACACACACGCGCACACACACACAAATAATACTTACCTACTACTATTAGGCAAGAGTGAATACGCTTTTGTTAAGTCAGTGCGCTTCACTATCTTAGGCTACATAACCACTTACCATCACGTTTAATTGTAGTTAGCGCTGGCTAAGAATAAAAAAAAAGAAATTTACCCTGTGAAACTTTTCACGTAGATATTATTTTTCTAACCAACCATAAAAATATAAGAATAAAGGTTTTCTCACACGGGACAGTAATAATAGAATATAATATTTTTCATTATATAAGTATAAAAACTTTTAAAATCTCTTAATCCCGAGGTATGTCCGTATTAAGAGGCTGAATAGAGCTAAATTGATCTGCATGGGGATCGTTTTGTGATTTCACATCGTTATCGAAAAAATTGTACTTACAATTGAGCGTATTCCAGGTGACGGTTTTCAAAACACGATTCCACAAAATTCACTCAATAGAATAATTGCAAAGTAGCTTCTGAAAATACTTAAATTTTCAACTTTCTCAGATTTACATAAAATAATGTTGAGTATAATAAGTACAATTATGTGTCACGTGTTAATAAAGCTATTGGGTTATTTTGATTTTAAATAAAGTGATTTTACTTTAATTTAAACAAATTATTTCGCCCTTCTATACCAAGTAGCGTTTTTTCTGTCACCCCTATTGAATTTGACAGTGCTCGCTGAAATTTAGCGTCTCTAAATGGATGTGAATCGCGCGCTAACGCGGCTGTTAAGATATTGCAAAAATAATCGAAAATATTTATTTTTACTTTCATGCCGAAGATTATCTTGTTCTATTTTATTAGTGTTAAATGTTGTAAAGCAAGTATTTACAAATGTTTTCATTATTTTGTTATTCAATTGTTTACAGTTATTATCACAGTTTAGTTTACATTAGAAATTCTTGGTGGGATGCGATGTATAAATAGGTACCTTATTTTCGTCAACAACTATAATATATATATTTGTTTTTTTTTTACCAGTGGAGCTTCAACATAATCTTAATAATGTTCAATTAATTTAAAAAATTTAACTACCAATAATTATTTGATTTTAAGTCGGTGTTTTACATTTGAAGATCGGTTATAAAGAGCCATTAACAGGACATTTTGCAAAAACGAAACCTATCCTACGTAATTTTTACGTTGTTTCATCGGTGTCATTCTTAGTTTTGGGTAAAACAAACCTTGTCAGTTTCAAAGAAACAGGATTAAGTTAAAATAAATGTTTAAAAGTCAAATGTTTAAAAATTATTAAAATAAATGCACGTCATTATAAAAGGAAGGCTACCGATAAGAATTCTTAAAAAGTTCATATTTTTATTTTGTTTACTTAAATTCGAGACTTAAATAAATGTGAAAGGTGTTTTATCTGCAGTAATAATTTTCATCAAAAATAGCATAGACTTATAAAATTCATACACACGGTCAATCACACTGAAGATGATTAATTGTAGTATAAAATATTTAATAGACTATTTCCATTATAATGACCCAAATATCATCATTAATGTATGACTGGCACACTTAAAAGTTCTCAGATCAGATCGCTAAATATTAACTAACATTTTATGATAAGGTCATGCTTTTCTATAAAAAGCAGCAGGAAATTTTAAATCACGAACCTCTTGGTTTGTTCTATTCACTTAATTAGCGAAAAACAAGATGGACTGATCTCAAAATTTACTTTCTTGTGTAAAAAGTGCTATTTAGAATTTAATATAATAAGATAATTAAAGTTTCTATGTAAATAATAGCAGGTATTATATTCATCGGCCTACGAATTATTTCAAATAAGAAATACCAAAGCCAGCATCATTCTTAACACGCTTTTATTAGCTTGATATGTATCTATGTAACGGAATTTTTGAATGTGATTTTCATCCCCTTCAAAACGTCACATTGATTTAAAACTTCGCATACTTATCAAGGACCAATGACAATGCAATAATTGAAATAATTTGTCCCATTATCCTTGCCAGGATCCTCAGGATTTGCGATTAATTCATAAAACAACTACGATTTCTGCCAGTGCAAGCCGCGTAAAAGAACTTTGGTCCAAAAAACACGCTTTTGTAGTTTGCCGCACTAAAAAATAGAAAATAATTTTCAATAAGTTTAAAATAAGAAAAAAGTGATTACATAAATAATCTTTTTATTGTAAAAAAGCGTGTCAGGTGAAGGAGCTATTACTAGAAGGAGAAGAGGTAAAATTTTGTTTTAGAGATTTTTTTGTCTGAAATTGTGAATGAAATAAAAAATAACTTCAGCCAAAGAGCACAACTGGCATTATACTCAGGCCCATCAAATGGTATGGAAAAAAATGTTATTTTACCAGGTTTCAAAAATCAATCAAAATTCAAAAATCAAAAATAATAAAATCAAAAAATGTAGATCTGTATGTCTATACATACATATACTGATTTATAGCCGCTTAGTAACTGACGGTTACTCAGTACCTACATAACATCCTGCAGTCACTTTTTTTTTATTTTATCACAAGAAAAATTTTGTGATAAAATAAAAAAATTAAAAACTTATCCAAGATACCTATACGTTACAGAACACTACTACAGAACACTACAGAACACTACTATACGTTACAGAAAAAAATATAACAAATAATAAACTAATAAGTTTGTGTCAGTTTTAAAAAAGGTTACAATTACAAGATAAAACAAAAAGACACAAAAATAAATGTCAAAAAAGTTCAGGATCTGATTAACGATATAGAGCTGACACTTAATCATGCTTTTGGAAACCACGCCAGTTGTAAATAATACTTCTGTGAAAAGTGGTATACAAGAGATTTAAGAACAGACAAAATCTTTCTTTTCAAATTTCCGCCAAATTTTAAGTAGAAGGCCAAATACGCCATGAGCCAATTTAATTAAATATATTTTATATAAAGTGATCTTGCCTGCGTTTCATCGCAATTAATCTTGCTGCAAGGTTAAACTGATAGTGTTTACAAGAAACACTATCAGTTTAACCTTGCAGTTTATTCATTATTTTTATTATATATACCTAAAAATGTATATATTATTAATAAATCCTTTCCATAATATTTTGTATTATTTTTTATTTTGCCCTATCTGAAACGTTCTAAACTCTATAGAAAATTTGGCGTATGAGATGACTGACAATCACTAGAACATTTTATCTAGGTACAAAGATGTTTTACGTTTTCGTGGCCTCCACATGATATTTTTGTCAGCATTAGGTACCCTTCTGTATCTGAAACGAATATGAATATTGCATATGTATACGATACAAAAGTAAAGTAACAGGCTATGTAAGTCGCTATGCTAGGCACAGGCCTCCTCTTACTTCTAAGAGGGTTTTAGGGCAAAAATGTTTTGTACACAGAAAAAAGTGTGCCGCAATCCTTCAATGCGTATTAACTGTATTCACATTTCCACGACTTTTTTAAATACTCAGAAATATTTAGGTTGGCCCACAAAGTTATTCTTCACCACTTTGCCGGATACGTGGTAAGTCAGCACGTAAAATTTCCCATAACTGATTAATTTGTCCTCAAAGGACTCGTTCACGTTTTGCTCCCTTGTCGCGATGAAATCTCGCGGCGAGCTACATGGCTCTCGTATTTGTTTAAATGAAATTCATAAAAACTTAAACAAAGCTTTTGTATATACTTTTGACCATATCTACCTAGTAATTAGAAACCCAACGATGCCACCAACTATTCCATCAAATAGAGATAAAATCTCACAGTGCACTTAATTTTGAATTATTTACACCAGATAACGTGATAACATATGAAGTTGGTAAAATGAAACCTATGCCGACAGACACCCAATATATTCAACTAAAGAGCTTCTCTCTTAATCTCAGTTTTGTGTACACAGTACTGGATACTGTGCACACAAAACACACGTGTTGTGTATAACAGTGTTGTAAGCCATTTCGCCAAACGTGGTAATTGTGGTAAATCATCCCGATAATGACCACCGGTCTAGATATTTTTAAGCGTGACAATTTTTGATGCTCCACGAATAAGTATTCAGTAGGATTCTAAAATTTAATTTTATCAGTTACTTATCATTAGTTTATTTAGCAGAAAGTAGGGGGCGCTAAATTACATTAATACTATGAAAGTCAAAACTATACTATCTAGTAATATCAGCTATAGAAGGTAGGGGGTTGAACATTTATTTATTATATAAAAAAGGCATAAAGTGATGTTGATTCTGTTAAAAATCTGTTTCTGTTAAAAACACGCTATCAGCGCCGCTAGCGGTGAAAAACTATTTGACGATATGACCATATTATCATGAAATAGCAATGTTGTGTTTAGTTATTAATATCGTTAAACGATATTAATAACTAAACTGCTTCTCTGTTCATTGATTTGGCTAAGCTATAATAACAATAGTTGTACGTGGTAGAGCAAAGCTGCTTTGTAAGTGTTACCACACCAATCGATGGCACCGATCGATGGTGGAATGTATTTGTCGACGTCGATCGATAGTTTCTACCACATCGATCGATCAATGGCGTCGGTCGTTTGGTGTGGTAACACCCTTAAACTGTTGCATAATGTTGCTGTAAAGCCTACTTTTTCGATTTGGTTACCCAACACGGAGTATGTTTACTAACGGTCGTCATCTGGAATATATTACGGAATATGACATGACATGGTCATATATGACATTAATGAAATTAAATCCGAACCAAAACACATCACGGCAAGTCTTAAAGATACTGTTAGCTCATTCCGATTAAATTGAACCAAAGATTATAAATTAAAGCTGACAGTATACCCGGGTCATCTATGGCATCATAACGTTGAACGCTTCAGCCCCCTCGTTATCACGAGGGCTACAAGGCACTAGAAAAATGTGTGTTTTTGTTTGTGTTGTGTGTTTTTTTTTGTTGTTTCCATAATAACCAATATAAGATCCGCCTTCTTAATGTTTCAACTCAGAAATCTTCATTACTTTGCGGGAAAAGTAGGAATCATACTCGAAGCGGCGATCTGTAAACCTCATCGGTGTCCTTGTGGTAACGGCGTTGACGAATATGGGTTCCACGGACTTTCATGTAAGAAAAGTGTTGATTGGTTGCTCAGTCAACCATGGGTATTACATTACCTGAACGACTTTATCCAATAGGCTCTTGCCTCTATAAATGTTCCATCGGTTTTAGAACCTTGTAGAATACTTAGAGACGATAGTATCCGGCGGTATAGTTTTGGTCCCATAGGAGAGAGGCAATGCCCTTGTGTGAGATGCTACGTGCGTAAACATTTCGGCAGCTTTTCATCTCTGGGGTGCCTCATTTAGAGAAATTGGTACGAAGATGAGTCCCTGAGAGATGAATAAACACATATTTGTGATATTTGCTGTAAAGCCTATCTTTTCGTAGGATGCACGAGCAGTGAAGTTTCTAAAGGAACTGTATCCACGATCCACGACTGCTGGAGGTAAGAAGGCTGGTTCTTTTCTCGCATGTCCATTTTATATTAAATACAGGACTTAGTATACATAAGTGAAAAGGGAATATACTACTATAAACATGAAATCTAAATATAGCCTATACCGCGCGAAGTAAGACTGAAAATTTTAGTGTAAACTTTTTTTAATTTAATATTTTTTTATATTATTAATATATAAAAAAATTAAGTAGTTTATATAACATCGTTACCTTTTAAAACATTCTTTAATCTTATTAAACTATAAAAAGAAATATCTATTCTGTGATAAATTAAAGAGTTATAGAATTGTTATAGAAGTTTTTGGTATTTCACCTAATTTCGTTTTGAATCACGGTATTTTAAATAAAATCGTGACAAAATATTGTCTAATATGTTCACATATTTTAAAAGTAAAAACAAAAATAAATTATAAAGACGCTATTAATGTTTTATTTATTTCTCTATTTTTGTATAGTCTCACGAGTAATTGTTGTATTAATATTTTCCGTACCCATTTAATTGAAACAAAAGATGGCTGCTGCATAAAAACTATGGTTCCCAACCAGCCTGCTAAGCGTGGCAAGTATAAGGATCCATACGAACCAATCTATGGGGAGTACCAAATTCAGCAGTGAACTTTTTGATAGACTCTAAAGATAATGTATCTATGTTTGTGTTATATTTTTGTCTGTTACTTTTGTTTTTGTCTGTTACAAATCATTACATTCGAATATTTAGATTTCGCAAACAAAACAAATTCTCGCGTTGAGGATCTCCGAAAGTAGTTGGATGCATATATAAAAGGTTTCATTTAATGTCTATATGACCATTGTAGAACATTATCAATAAGAAATTTAGTAGTATCCTGTTTGTACTTCGATTAGTTTTGTGCTTGGCTGCACAAACTCTTTTCATCACAAAATCTTTGCCATGTCTCGGTGCAACTGAAAACTAAACATCAGTTTCGTTTCAACTGCTATGAGGGGTGGACGCGCGCGGTCCCTTCGTTCCAAGTTCGTACGAAAATAGTCATGTCAGTGTTGTCTTTCGTCGCTTTCCTAATGGCTCGAAATGTTAAGTGTAAGTGACATTATACGGTATAGTGCAATAAGTGCTTACAGTTTTCCTAAGGATAATTAAGTTCGCCCGTAATTAATATTGGAACAGGATTTTTTTGGTGACGGTGAGTAAATTTTAACCTTTTGTCTGATAGACACTTTAATTAGGACCCTTTATTATTAAAACATCATGAGTCATGACTCAACATAATTTTAAGTCACAAAATTATAAGGCTACAAAATAAAATCTGAATTTTGTGCTTTAAATATGATTATGAATTAATTTTCTTTCTTCACTTTTATATATTTTTATTTTTATTAATCGTAAAACAGAGCTTATAAAACACGTGTTGTAAGTTTTGTTCTAAATTGATTGAAAATTTTAAAATATTAAATTATTATTACATAATATAAATTTGTTACTTTTATTAGTCTCAAAACAGGATCGGTTTACTAATTAAGTTATGTAATGTAACCCATTCTTCATATTAGATTCTCATATCAAAGAAATCCTCAACATAATTTTAATTCAGAAAATTATGAGACTACAAAATGAAATCTGATTTTTTTCTTTAAATATGATTACGAATTAATTTTCTTACTTCACTTTTATATTTTCCATTATATTTTCTTTTAAATTAATCGTAAGGCAGAGCTCAGGAAACACGTGTTGTAAGTTTTGTTCTAAATTTATTGAAAATTTTAAAATATTAAATTATTACTACGTAATATAAATTTGTTGCATTTATTGGTCTCAAAACAGGATCGGATTTAAGTTATGTAATACCCACCGTTCATATTAGATTCTGAAGTTAAAGAATTCTATAATCAGAGATGGGATTATTTTAATAATATAAAAGTATCGGCAACCAGTATGTTACTGATCCTATTTATACTGTGCTGATATTAATTAAACCAATTGATACTAATTGATTTGCTGATAAATAATTTATATTCAAATTTGGAAATAACTTATATTTAAAAACGATAAGGGAAAATCAATATTAAAATTGTAATGGTAAAAGGATTTACTGACTCTTTAGAAGATATCCGAAAGAATAAAAGAAAATATAATAAGTAATTAAAAAAATCTCAAAACTTATTCACTTCAATTCATTTTTATTTTACACTGGCCAAATCACTACTGGCCAGTATATAAAATATTTCTTTTATTTTTCATCTGACATCTTTTAAACATCACCCAAACAAATTGGTTGTTTCGGATACGTTCGTAATACTACATACTACCTAGTTATGTGTGGATTATTAAAATTAATAATAAAATTACATACGCTTACATTGTTATTTGCGAGTACTTACGTGTTACTCTTTTCGTGAATTATTATTCCATTAAAATTACTTTAGCTTGAAAAACGAGCTAAACATCTATATCCATACAAACAAATAAAATTGAAGTGTCTGTTTGTAATGTCAAAATAACAGCTTTTTACTAAATGCGTATGAAAGTATGTACGGTACTTATAACATAAACACAATTTTTTTAATTTTTGTCTGTCTGTCTGTCTGTTTGTTCCGGCTTATCTCCGAAATTGCTAGACCTATTTTGACGGGACTTTCACTGGCAGATAGCTGATGTTATAAGGAGTAATTTAGGCTACTTTTTTGTAGAAAAAAAATTAGGGTTCCGCGCAAAAAAAACCCTAAATTACACGTGGGCGAAGTCGCGGGGGCAGCTAGTTTATCTATATTATGATGTTACAGCAGCTCAAGAACAACACTAAAAGTTACTCTTCTTCTTTTTCTTTCTTGCCTTGTCCCTTTATTCGGCGTCGGCTCTCCACGTTTTTATGCGTCAAGATATTCTATCTTCGGTTGTCTGTATGTCAAGCCGTACTCGTTCCAGATCCTTGGTTACGGGCGTCCATCACGTGCCTGACGGGCGTCTTCTGCCTTTCTTTTTTTATAAAATTGCCAAGGCCTTCCGTAGAGGTCGTTCTTCTTCCCACCTCATTATATGCCCATACCATACTACTAATTATAAAAAAAGATAAAAAGCCCTACAACTTGTTATTATTACACATAATATTACGAGGGTAAGAAAATCATCTATTACCCTTTAAACCGAAATACAGCAGTGCTGTTTAGCGTCAGAAGTAGTTAAGACTGTGGTAGTGGTAACCCAGATGGACTGCTAAAATTAAAATTATTGAAAATAGCTTTCAGATTTATTTATGAATCGTAATTGTCTGGGCATTTCACTTACTATAAGGTAATAATAATAAAAAACGTAAAGTAACGGTATACACACGTCCTAATACTAGTTTGGGTACTCTTCTCAGTAGTAAGTCGTATTCCTACTACTGGGCATAGGTCTCCTTTTATTTCATTGAGGGTTTTCATGCAGGGAAAGGGGTTTTCAAGTCCATCGCATTAGCTTAGGTGATGATTTATCTCTAACAATATATTTTAAGAGAAACTGAAAGAGGAGATGGGCAGCCGCATCTTCCTAATAACAACTCAAAATAATTAAAAAACCGCGGTTGCCATCCCGCCTGTCAAGCGACGCAACGATGGCAAATATCCCCCCTATAAGGCAATCTATGGGGGAGGTCTATATTCAGCAGTGGGCTTTAATAGGTTGTACGGTAACAGGCTGCAGGTGTTACGTATGATGAGTGAACCGGAGACCATTTTTATTTATTTTTTAAACTAGTAGCTCCATATATTTGTCATAGTTGCCACGCTTGGCAAGCGGGTTGGCAGCCGCAGTTTTTTTATTTTTAGTCGTTATTACAAAGACGCAACTGCCCATCTTCTGATTGGTTTCCCTCTGTCGCCTCTTACGACACCCACGGGATGATATGAGGTAGTGGATATTTTTACAACGCCACTACATATTACTCTTATCTAATCTTCTCTGGTCAAGCTGACTCAAATCATGCTGCAGTCATAATACATCTGCATAGTATAAAATACATTATTAACGTAGCTCTTCCACGTCAAAACTTAATCTGGCTGGAATGCTATCTCACTGTAATCATCTTAGTAAAACTAACGCACTTTATGAAATTCCGCACACATGGAAACGACATACTAGGCGCCTGTATTTTTTCAGCTTCAGCGCAAGTATTAGAGTTTTTTTCATGTATAGAGATCTACCTTAATATATAAAAACTTTTGATTTAACTTTGAAAGTGTTTTTGTTTGTCTTAATCTTAATTAACTTAGACTTTATGCCTGTAGGGACATTTAAAATTAATAGTGCTTTGAATTTCTTAAGAAGTTATACATCAAGTATATCATAAGATAAAACTTATTTCATTAGCCTGTAAGCAGTTTTTGACATGCTTCTTAGGGAGCTAAGGGGGATTTGAGAAGTCGGAACTTATGTAGATGCGTAACCTTGAAGTATAATTACTTTTTATCAGCCTGTACTAGTCCTCTGCTGGATACCTCTTTTGATGTAGGATTTACGAGCATTGGCACGCTTGAGGGAGGAGGAAGGGAAAATTATACGACAAGGTATTCCATCTATCTGAAGCTACGAGGCATTTTTGGCCTTTACCTCAATCGCCTCTTACGATATCCGCGGGACAAAGTTAGGTGTTAGATTCTCTTACTTTGCCACCACTCGACCTCAAGTGCGGCAAATGCACATTATCTATTTTAGTCTATGCGATTACTGTAAATTATGTGGAATTAAAGCTCGTTTGGCTTAAGTTATGAAACAAATTATAAACAGTTAAAATCTTGTATCAAAATGGGGTTTCTTTTAATAAGTATAACTTCGTTGCAATTGACGGGAATGGCAAAAATATTTTCAAGTGCTCTATAAGTGATAAAAAATATGTGAATTTTATTTAGACTGTGTGTGAGTTTCAAGTGAATTCGGAGTAAAACTTATCGCGTCACCTAACGAAAAGGGCAACCACGGGTTCGGAAAATACTTCTGCCCTGACCAGGAAGAAACTCAGCGGGATTTTCTTAGAAGAACAGTTTACAATCATTATTTTATCTGTCGTTTTGTCTGTGATAAGCGAGGTTTTTTTTTTCAAAAAAAAATAATTATCTGAATTTAAAAAGTTCTGAGGTAACGCACATAACAGAATACAGTCGAATTGAGAACCTCCTCCTATTTTTGAAGTCGGTTGAAATTGTAGACAAACCTAGTTATACTTTTACTGTTGAAAAGTAATTAAATCTAATGTAGGACCAAGTTTGTTCATCCTACTTTCATTAATTTATAGAATACACAAAAGCTACTTTTTACTTCACGAAAAACTTTTAACGTAGCTATCATGATTTTCAACAGACATTGTCTCTACTAGGTTCAAGCAGTATTGAACTATATATACAGATAACATATATTTATGTATGACCAGGTATGCGACCGCTTCACTGGGCATAAAATTAATTTTAATAATAATTGAATAAAAATATTCTGTATCCTATTCCGCGACACAATCGAATCTGTCACATTACAATAGATTCAGCCGTTCAAGCGAAATTAAAGGGCAAACATACAAAAATATCATAAACTCACAAATAATAAAATATAATATTACGAGTATAGATTACAACTTTTAGTGATTCAAACATAATGAACCGAAATGCTTGGGTTACCGTACGAACATAGCTGTGAGCTGTCATTATGAAAGTGGCGAGATTGTGGGAAATGGTCCGACACGGGTTGGCTGTGTATACGGAATTAGGTTCCTGTCGGTTTAAACGGTTAACATGCAGTATACTCGTATTGTGTACAAGCCGTAGCCGTAAGGGATCAGTTTTCGGTGAATACTGGCTTGTTAGGTCATTCTTGAAACTGCTTCATTACTTTCATAGCTCGTTTGTATGACTTTGTTCAAGATATTATATACATTTACAAGTCGAACTATAATATAAACTATGTGTATTGCAAATGCTATTTTGTCAAATATTTTGATGATTTGACGTTTATAAAAGTAGTTTAAAAAATATTAATTATATTATAGTGATAGTGGGACCCTTTACTGCTTAGACATCCTTCTGGGTTGGTCCTTTAACCTTTAACCCCGCCTATACACGATCGCCCATGATGGACAACCACAGAATGGGACATGATTGTCACAATAATTGCGCGGCTGCCCACACGATCGTGCATCCTACATATTTGTATTGTCATCCGTCCGAGATGGACGTTGAAACAGTTGCAGCTGCCGCTATTTATTTACCTAATTAGTTTATATGTATAACCATTATTTAAATGTACACCTTAAAATAGTGGTGGAAAAAAAAGGAAGCAAAAAAGGTGGATGTTAACTATACACCGAAATAAAACAAGGTAAGTTTATAGAGCATCGGCCATCATGTAGACGCGCGCACGATTATGGCCGAACTTTCTGTAATGTTTGTCTGAAAAACCGACACAACGGCGATTACGCTCGATCATAACCGATCATGGGCGATTGATTATAGGCGATCATGCCCTCCACACGATCATGATCGCTAGTATTCGTCCATCATGGCCGATGGTGTTTAGGGCCCATAACCTTTTTCTGTCACCAGTAGGCAGTACAGCTACTGCTGCTTTGAGGTATGAAAGGTGAAGATTAATTATTGTAAGCTGTAAAGCATTTCATCATAGTCGTTCAAGGGACGTCGTATTAGTAGTCTTTGTAGGGTAAAACGAAGCCCTGTCAATGTTCACACTCTACTGTCTCTCTGTCTGTATATCCGTACTCGTATGTCACGAATCTTTAGCTCGTACAGGGAATGAGTTACTGACCTGAAATTTGGTCATTTGCTTTGTTGGAATGTTGACCTGAAACCAAATATCGAATTAGAAATTAAATTAAATTAGTGGCGGTCCCATACATAAATAGGAGCCGAATTTATTTTTTTACTCTAACATACGGGGCGTCATTCTCTAGAGATTATTGGTTAGAGTACAGTTAAACTATATGTTATTTTGAATTGTTAAAAATAAATAAATGGAAAGCCGTCATACTTGTTAGTTTTAGACCTTTATTGTTAAAGAGTATATCAAAAAATGACTAGTTAGGAATCTTGAATTTCTGTCTATTATGTAACACTAGCAACCCGCCTCGACTTCGCCTGGAGATGATGTATTAAGTGATGTTATTTAGATTTAGATAATCAGAGATCATTTATTTTATAATTATTTTTAGATAAAATAAATTCAAATTTTTTGGATAAAATATAGCCTAGATTTATTTATTTATTCTTTATTGAATTCCTTAAAACAACAGAATACAAAGGGTCCACCCTTTGTATTCTTTTGTTTTAACGCCTTGAGGCATTCTCCACCAGTCAACCCATGGAGTGGTGAGAATTTGACGTAGGTGTAGCAATATAGAATAAAAGAACACAAAACAAAAATGATAATTAACTACATAGTATATACATTTTACTAATAAATAAATTATACATATATAACATATACATACATATATATAAATATATAAATACATGCATATACATACAACATAAACACTCACGCCTGTCACCCAGAGGGGTAGGCAGAGACTATGGACTTCAATTTGGCACGATCCTGACACACCTCTCTCGCCTCCTCCACATCCATATATCCTACGCATACACGCTCGTCGGTTAAGGGTACTCTTAATTTGGCCCATTTTCAATATACCGCCAATTTGCCACATAAATTTGCTTTGTCACTCTTTCCTCATTCATTCTTTCTACATGACCAATTCACCGAAGCATTCCTTTCTTAATCCTGGTCACAACATCATCTTGCAAACCACACTCTTCTCTTATCACACAATTTCTCACTCTGTCATTTAGATTCAGCCCTAACATACTGCTTAATGACCGCATTTCTACAGCATTTATTCTACTCTCGTGCTTCTTCTGCCACACCCAACTTTCACTACCATACATTAAAGTAGGGACTAACACAGCATTTTGAATTGCCATACGTGCCTTTTTGGACACATTCTGACTTTCCACAATAGAGTGTAGATCCCCATTCACTCTATTTCCTGCGTTCACTCGTCGTTCTATATCCTTATCATATCTACCATACATGTAGCAGGACATACACATCCCAAATACACAAACTCATCTACTTGCTCGAGCAATTACCCTTCTATTCTTATTTCATATATCGTTTTACTTTCTTCTCTTTCAAAAACCATAACTTTCGTGTTACTTGCGTTCACTTTCATTCCCCTTTCTTTTAATGACCTGTTCATTAATGTAACCATCATTTGCAACTCGGCCGCCGAAGACGCAAGTATGACTTGATCATCGGCCTACAAACGGCATTTGACGGTTAACTCACCCATTCTTAACCCGCATTCTTCAACTTTCAAATTTTCCAAACAACTGTCCATAAATAGGTTGAACAGCCACGGGGAAGCCACACAGCCCTGTCTGACACCTTTATGGATGCCAAACCAGTCCGAGTAGGCTCCGTTGATCCTGACACAAGCACTGGAGTCCCTATACAGAGACTTCAATGCCTGTATCAACCCAGCGCTCAACCCAAATTCGTTCAGTGTTTGCCATAACACATGCCTGTCCACTCTGTCATAAGCCTTTTACAAGTCCACGAACGCACAAAAACCTTTTGGTTTTTGGCCAAAAACTTCTCTGAGATCATGCGCATTGAAAAGACCTGGTCCGTACATCCCATTCCCTTACTAAATCCTGCTTGCACATCCCAAATTTTTCCATCAGTATCTTTTATAACTCTTTCAATTAGCACCTTAGCATACAGTTTTCCCACAATGCTAAGAAGGCTGATACCACGGTAGTTTTTACAGTGAGTGATGAGTCGTTTGATTTAAATGAAATAGAAATTCCAAAAGAACAGGAAAGAGATACAGAGATAGGTATAGATGAAATAATGAAAGCAATGAAAAGTATGAAAGCAGGTAAGGCAGCAGGATATGATAGAGTATCACTCGAAATGCTAAGGGCTGGAAAGGGCTGGAGAGGGAGTGGTAGCAGACCTGCTCTACACCTTTTTGTGGTGGGAACTTAAGCGGGTACCGGGAGACTGGTGCAAAGCCGTGATACTCCCAATATATATGGGAAAATGATCGCTGCCCAGAAAATCGATTCAGATCGGGAATCCCTACAGTAGACTCAAAATCAAATACGCTGTTGGCACGTTTGCGACTCTAATACAATGAACTTAGTTTTATATATAATAATATAATGATACAAGTAATCTTTAGAGTGATAACTCAAGGGCTAAGTAATTGCCGTAAAATTTACGGTACGAGAGCAATCCGGGTTCGATCCCCGTCGGCAATAATTAAATTGGTAATTGCAATTAAGTGCTGTACCGTCGAAGTGAATACCGGTAAAGGAAACATCGTGAGGAAACCTGCATGTCTAAGGTATGAAATATTTTCGAGACATATATAGTACATACATAGTACGCTAACATGCACTGGAGAAATGAGAGTAAATTTTGTATGATTTTATATCTAATTTTTAAGTGACTTGACCTATCTCATCATGTCACCCTCGCAGTTACAAATGTGACACTTTACACCGAAACAATAGAAGGATAGAAAAAGGTAGATATATGTATAATTACATTACAAGTAAGGCTTACTTCGACGATAGTAAAATTATGACGTTAAATAAAAAAAATACGTAACAGTGTTATTATGAAAGCTTTGCTATTTATGGTCAAAAAAGGATGAAATTCTCGATTCGACTGTATTTTCCTCATATGTCACAATATGTCACATTTTGTACTTCCGCCAATCGTACACCAATTTTAAAATTCTTTTCTTATTAAATAGGTCATACTACAAAGGTGATTATATTTAGATTTGAAGAAAACATTCCACCCCGTATGGTGGTATATAAGGAAAGATGTATAAAATGTAACTATTTATACGACATCCTAGTTGTTACCATAAGCTTGATATAATGCTTATTCCACTGAAAAGAGAAAAATAATTAAACACTTAAAAAGCGAATTCCGACTTCACAAAACAATAAATAATAAAATACAAATTTTCACTTACCTAATTTAATAGCTCCTGAAGTTCAGGAATTAATTTTCCGATGCTCTATACTTAGCATTGACTTCAGAAGCTATTAAATAACGTGAAAATTGTATATATTTTATTCAGTGTTTTATTTTGATTTTTACTTGTTAATACTTTAATTATTTGCAGTCATATTTTCATATAATGCACATATAAAACATCTCCGTCGCAACATTATATGTAATTTAAACGCAACACACGGTTTCGTTATAAATATACAAAACATTTTAATATGACACTTATAATCAATATACATAATATATAAAAATTAAAATTTGTTTGTTCGTATTTTATGCGCTGCCATACCGTTCATCAGATTGCGGTAAAATTTGTCAACTTATTGCTTGTACTTGCGCGAAGGTTACAGGCATAATATAATTAACTTACACTAGGTGTTGCGATTATGGTATAGATAATTTATTTGATAGTCAATCGTTCAATTTCTATGATTGTATTATCATACCTAATTAAACAATATAACTCTTCCAAATTTAAAACGATATTTCCACAATTATTTCTTCTGCGGCAGCGATGCGCCGGGTATCAGCTAGTCTCTATATATAAAAATCAATTGCTGTCCTTTAGTCTCGCTAAAACTCAAAAACGGTTAGACCGATTTTGATAAAAAATTTGTGTGTGTTTGAATGGGTCACTAGTTGGTTTAGATTCACATTTGGACCCGGTAGATGGCGCTGTTGTCAAGATCCAGAAATTACCCGTGTGAAGCCGGGGCGGATCGCTAGTAAGTAACTATTAATTAAGAGATGTGTAGTGGCGGAGTAAGAATATCTATTACCCCTTATCAACTATTGGGTTTCGGTTAGAGGTGACAGAGTGAAACTGAAACGGGAGATGGGCAGCAGCATCTTCCTTATAACAACCGGAAATAATAAAAGCTGCGGTTGCTAACTCGAATGTCGAGCGTGGCAAAATCTCCCTATGAGATAATGGTAGAGGCCTATTGATAGGATTTAATGAATAAATGATGAAAAAAAATACTTTAAGTTTAATAAATTAATAGCTGTGTGGTGGACGCTCCAGACTACCCATCATGCCATTTCGCCAAATGGTTACGTAAGAGCAAAGGTGGTAATTGAAAAGGCGGAGAAACTCGAAGAATAAAAAGAATAAACTTAAACTCTCTTTTATATTTCAATAAGTAAAATGAACCAGTGCGCTGAAGCGGCAAGAAGCCGATCCTACAACCTAAATAATAAATAACCATGGAGAAGAGAGCTGCTTCAAATTCGTGAAAAATCCCTACCCTATGCCCTTCCTCTATATGGAGTGATGAAATGATGGAAAGTGTTTAAGGACAAGGACAAGGTGGATAACAACAGAGCATTTTGTATGTTTGGTTTTATTATTCGCTCTTGTAGTGAATTCGTTCATCCCATTTCATATATGTATACTTTGTAAATTCGCTGATTAGATCGATATTGGAATATGTCTCTTTAATTTGGAACCCATTCTATGAGAAATACAATCAACAGTTAGAGCGTATTCAACGGAAGTTCTTAAAAACTGTTAACTATAGATGCTATCACAGCTCATATTTAAGTTATATGCATTTACGGAAAACATTTTCGCTTCTACCTCTTTACAAAAGAAGGATACTCATAAACGCTTTATATTTGTATTAACTACGTAATAATGGTAATATTGACTGTATTCAACTCACTAATCAAATATCCTATCGCGTTCCAAGTTGTACGCAACGTATTCGCGAGAATTACTCGTACACGCATAAATTATTTATGACAAAAATCTGTCGTACTAACGCTGGCCTTCGTTCCCCATTAAGATGTATAGTGCAACCATATAACGATTATTTTAGTGATATTGATATTATACTATATTTTATAATACGTTTATAAACAGATTTGTACATTTCTTTGTACTTATATCTTAATAAATAAATAAAAAATAATGTATCGTTTTAATATGTAAGTAACTGCGGCAAACGAACATACAGTCAAGTTGATGACAAGTGTAAGCTGTGGACTATAAACCTATATCTATCCTCGATTGAGTGTAAAGATGTGTGTATTCTATTGTCAACCCGGAGGACTAAGAATGTATGAATACTAGTAAAAGGGTCACCGGTTCTTGTCGCTCACTAAACGAATCACAACAAAAGCATGTTGCTATTTTACGCTGCTATTCAATAAGAGCGTGATTTTTCGTCGGTAAAGCCGTGCTGTAGTCATGATACGGCTATAATTTAGTTCTAACACGTAAGAATAAGTATATTTTAAGCCATTTTAAGCCCGCTCTTATTCGCGTGTATCTATCTATATATCTATGTAACGGAACTTTTAATGTAATTTTCACTAAGAAGTAGACGGCCGAATGATTTGAACACTCGTGTCAAGGACCGATGACAATACATAAATTTTATAACTTTATCCTAGTGTACTGATCAGGATCACCAGGATAATTATCTCTAGAATCATCACAGCTCGTGATCAATGCGTGTTTTTTTTAAATATTATTTTTATAACTTGTGATGTCAGTAAAATCAATATCCGAAATCCATGGCTAATATTTCTGTAAAAAATAATTCTGTAATAATATAGGCTTGTAACTTGAAACAAAGGAGATTATAATATTTAAAAAGGGGCGCTCGAAGCAGAACAGTTAACGATCAAAGAGATTCATATTCCAATTTTAAACATGCAAAGCATAAAAAATATATCATAAAGATTAAAGAAGTATTAAATTGGTAATATCGTGTGTTGTTTTATGTGGTACAGCGAAGTTACCCTGCCTTAAAAACAAACATCAAACGAAAATGCTATCAACTAATAAGCCGTAAAAATATAATGTACAAAAGAATTTAAAAAAATACAGTACTAGCGATTCGCCACGGCCGCGCACGTGTGATATCTGGACGTCGACAACACCGCCTACCGGGTCCAATTGTAAATCTAAACCATCGAGCGACCCACTCATACACGGACAAAACATTTCATCAAAATCGATCCAGGCGTTTAGGAGCAGTTCAGTAACAAGGACACGTATAGAAGAATAATAAAATTTTAACATAATATCCCCGTGAACAAACCTGTTTTTAGAACAAAGAAGTGTACGCTGCACTGCCCCAATGGGTCTTAGTGGACATGAAGTCCACGAAGACGCATTAACGCATGACTTGCAAATACAGTTTTTATTTCTTTGACATGCAGGTCTCCTCACCATGTTTTTCTTCTCCGGCATACTCGTGGTAAATTACCACTTACAATTTCATTAGCGCTGGCAGGGATCAAGCTCGGGCTGCTCGCATACTGTGTTTACGGCGAGCTCATCGCCCCTGAGCTATCATGGCTCTGTACTAAATTTAATTTAATTTTCAAAAAAAATATTTTTACCCTGCGTAATTGCCGTTTACTATATAAAATAATTTGAACATTTTTATAAAGAAAATATATCTAATTAATCAGAGAATCGGCCATTATTGTGAAATCTCTTTAATGAAAGTTCATTGACGTTTACCTACTGTGGAATCATGGATTTGATACGCGTTTTTTTCACCAAAGTTATCAAAATATCGAAAAAAATACAAACCAGTTATCGAAAGAAGCAAGAGCTTATGAAAACTATGGATGACGGAAAAAATCTAATCGAGACTGCTATAGTTTTGAGACAATTCGTTGTGATGTATGTAAATGAGTAGGTACCGTAACCGTGTAGTAAGAATATCCACTATACCATATCGTTCCGTGGGTGTCATAAGAGACGATAGAGGGAAACTAAAACAGAAGATGGGAAGCTGCATCTTCCTGAAAACAACTCAAGATAATATAAAACTGCGGCTGCCAACCCGCCTGCCAAGCGTGACAACTATTGAAAAATCCTCCCTTTGATTCATATGTAGGTCTATGTATAGCAGTGAACGTTTATAGGCTGCAATGGATGGTTGGATGACGAGAGAGAGAGAGAGAGAGAGTTGCCAGAGTTGCGCTGGAGAAATAATGGGTTAGATAGCATTTGTCGTTGTGGCGGCGCTGTCTTCGCCAAATTAGCGTAGAATAAACCGAAACCTAAATCACGCTATCGAAGTTCCCAAATTACTCCAGTATATATAGAACAAGCTTCGTACTACCACAATGGGTATTGTCAAGTACCCGGACTCACAAAAATCTGATTTTAACCAGCTGTAATGAAATATGCTGGCACAGGTCCACTATACCCTCATATAACATATAAACAGACTTTGTCTCAATTTACATTGATTTAGCTGCCTCACCTGGGTCCCAAACATTAGAGAACGTTTCCAATTAGCGTACAGGGTCCCTATTCGTTATTGGTGACAATTCAATTCAGGATCCTCTCATTTGTGTGCCTATTCATTGAATTGAAACAAGCTTCGACGAGAATTTACTGTTTGTTGTCCTTCAGTAAGTTCATACAGTATCTAATTATCTAGTTTTTTTTTTTAATTTGAACCAAATCTCTAATGAATCAATAACGCGTTGCCAATTAAACTAAAAGCTGCCGGTAGCTCTGACGAGATTCAGCTTCAAATATAGTTTCAATTCGTCATTTAGTACTTTGGTCTCCAATCGTCCATGAGGCACTTTGTTGAGTTTTAAAATTTCATAAGCGATCAAATTAAAAAAGTTTTGTATCGCATTCATTCGTGGTATATTTTCCATACATAGTGCTTACTTGGAATTTATGTTTAAAAAATAAAGTGGATTGCCGTAGACTTGGGCACAGCGCAGCGGTAAATTGCGTTGGGAAAACAAATTAAGAAATGACTTTTTCAAAAGCAATGTTACAGCCTTCATATGATAATAATTTGAAATTGGAATTCCAAATCAATACGAATATCGAAGACCAAACTAGCAAGTACATATTTCAAAATGGCTACTTTATAGGTAGAACAGGAACCTATAAGAATAATTTTTAAGAAAAAGTGAAAGGCAACTTCGGACAACTGCTACAAGGTATAAAATAATTTCACAATCTGAAGTCGGTGCTAAGACATATTGTATAGAAGTATAGAAGAAAAGCCACGACTTCTGAGTATAAAATTATTTTATTCTTTTTATTTGTTTGAAGTCAGTATTACGTTTTATTTAAAATTAGTTTTTACCCTTTTGAATAGACTTATAAGGAGGATAACAGGTAAGTAAGAATATCACAATCGTCGCCTTAGAGGAGGAATTTGTTCTCACAATTAAAATGGGACCACTTCTAAAGTATTTTATATTTTTTATTTGTAAAGTACCACTATCTAATCAAAAAAAAAATCCTCAAAATGGGTTCACAATTGACAAAAATATCGCGTAACATACAAAAGAAAAGAGAAAAAGCATACAGTCGAATTGAGAACGTCATTCTTTTTGAGAAGTCGGCTAAAATCCTTTTATCAACAAGTGGTAAAATTAAAAATTTTGTACAACCGACTTCTGTATAAATAAAATGAGAAAATCATCAATGTAGTCGAAGTCAATTAAATACGCGTTATTAAGGTTAACTCAAAAACTACTGATCACATCTTGATCAAATTTATATGGGACCGCATGAAAAGCAGCATTCAAATAAAAAAAAGAATCATCAAAATCGGTTCACCTAGAAAATTTCTGAGGTACCACACATAAAAAAAACTTGCAGTCGAATTGAGTACCTCTTCTTTTTTTGAAGTCGGTTAAATATGTTTAAAGTTAGTACCAAGGTCTACGCAAGGTCTCTGTAAGTGTAAATATTATGTCAACATTTACATGAACTTTAGTAGACTTGTTAGCAAACTTGTGAAAGTAGAAAATAATTTAATCGTTTGTAGCTAATATAATTCTCCATCAAGAGGTTATATAATAACTCAACATTATCGATTCTGTCGAAGATAGTTACTGCTTAAACCTATCGAGATTTTAAAATGTCTAGAAGGTAAAGTTAAAACGAGGTCGTGATGTTATTGGAAAAGAAAAGCTTTCTCTTTGTTCAAAAAAAAATACTTTAAGTTAAAACGTCTACTTAAACGTGAACACCGATGAAGATATTTTCATCTTTATAATTATTTTAATCAAGAACACATAAAATCTATCTGTATCTTTAAATACCGGTTGGATTGATAGTGAGTGAGAGGTTGCGTCACTTTAGTGGAGCGTCATATCGATGGTTGCGAGTTTGAATTGAGGGTATTTCGAGAAACCCTCTTCCACTCGTTTGTGCCATAAAGTTCAGTGTAGGTGCAGAGCGCGAGAGATTCCGTTTAAGTCATTCTACCAGTGAAGTCATTCTACGAGTGCTAAGTCGTGGTTCTGTTCGTTGTAGTAATTCTTCTAGTGCAGACAAGGAGGATGGTGTTGCTGAGTGAGAGACTGCCCTGTGTTACACTGAGATAAGTATCGTTGCTGTTGGTTTGCATACTTCGGTGTTATCATGTAATTACGTACCTCGCGTTACACTGATGTGTGATTGTGGCGGGGACGTATTACGGTATGGTCGAAATGTAATTGCCTATACTTAACGTATAGTGCAGTTACGCTGTTTTATTGCTGCTAATGATTAATTGCGTAAGCAAGAGAGCAAGTTGAACATCTGCTCTCACAATTTTACTATTTTTAACAACTACAATCGGGTGTGTATATATATATATATATATATATATATATATATATATATATATATACACCCGATTGTCTTGAAATTTAGTTTAGTTACTCATTTCGCAATGTAGACGCTAACGGCGGCTCTACACGTTGGCCAACATACTGGCGAATGTGATGGCAAAGATATTGGCCAAGAATTTGTGATCGCGTCCACACGTTGGAAGGTCGTTCAGTTTGCTTCGGTTCAGGCCAATGAGCGGACGAATTTATTAAAATTGATGTTGAGGCGCTAACAGCTGCTGCGGTTTATTTATTCACAGTATACCACTACTACGTGAATGTATATAAGAAAAAGGTTAAAAAGAAATGGGGCAAAAAGAAGGTGGTGGATGTGCAAACAGACACTCCAATTTTATTTATTTGTATAGATTAGGAATGATAATACATAATACATTCATTGAAGTTGAATAATAGCAATGCTGCAGCTATATTAGTAGTATAGTTGTAGCACGAATGGGTCGGCTCGACCGGGGAAGGACCACGCTCTCACAGAATACCAGCGTAAAATAGCAGCTTAACACTGCTGTGTTTCGTATGGTGAGTGTAGACTCTAAATAATAAAAGATATATATAGATATAATAATAAAAATGTAAAGCGAAAAGTTTCCTTATTGGTCATTGTTACTGCCATTTTGTAGACACGAGTTACGACGCGTAAATACAAAATTTAAACAAGGTGCGTGCGATCACTCAGAGCTCGTAGCAAACTAAACGTGCGCCCAACGTGTGGATGCGGCGGCCAATACTCTGCCACAACCCTTTGATCTTTTGTAAAAAACCGACACCACACGGATCTCGCGCCAACTTGTGGGCCATCATTCCAATACATACCAACGTAAGCACAAACACCCGCTCTACACGATGGCCATCGGTATTGGCCAACACATTCGCCACTGTGTTGGCCAACGTGTAGAGCCGCCGTAACAAAGATCGAATCGTGCGCCCAGCGAAGCGAGCTGATATCAGGTAGTTAATTAATATAACTTATAATTTTTGATATATTTAAATAATTATTCATGTATTTAAATAAAAAATCATTATTTGCTTAATAAAGTGACAAATAAATGACCTATGAGTAAATTTTGTTAGTCAGTGGCAGGCAGGCAGCAGGCAGGCAAGCAGTCTTTGCACACACAATATATTAAAGCAAATAAAGAAGGTCACAGCTGTGTTGCCTTCCCTTAGGACTAACCCTTTTTACTAGTAACGCGACATTCCATCTCAGTCGTCAAAGGTGACAACGCACCTGCCCTTTGATTCTTAATCGAGGATTGATGTAGGTGTCTATGGGCCACGACATCCACTGACAATCGGATCGACTGTGTGCTCATTTGTCACCTTCATTTCTACAAAAAGTAGGTAAGCCTAATAACCTGTAATCATACCAAGCATGCTCCCTTTACTTTTAAACTTACACAACAGTGGACGCACTCATGCAGACAACATAAATACGTAAGAAATTTGTATTAAACCAGATGAACTTCTAGCCAAAAAAGAAGTTTTTCATGTTTAGCAAATGATTACTACCCTACATCTAGCAAATGTTTTTTAAAAGTTTTTTTTAACAGATCCTTCATCATCAGCCCGTAATTTTTTACTGTTGGACAAGATCCTCGCAAAAACGATTTTCTATAATCATCACTCTTGACAGACACTGCTCCCTGTCATCGCTCTATGGTATACACGCCTGACGTTAGTGGTTGGAAGCCGTGAGTCTTTCTTGTAAAGGCGCCTTACTACATTCGAGATGGCAGTGATGGTTTTTTATTTAGTTGGACCATTTAAATTTAAAGAAAAAATTTCACACCTAAAGATGGAAAAATAGGGAATGAAATTTTAATTGTAACTATTTAGGCGACTTTCCAGTTGATGACATATAAAAATTTTTTCAATAAATTTTTATGTATATATAGTTTTTTTACGGATTTTATCACGTTTTATTAACTTATTTTCTACCGACTTCAAAAAGTAGGAGGCAGGTACTCAGTTCGGCTGTATGGTTTTTTTTTCTTTTTTTGATGTGTGTTGCCTCATAACTTTTTTCTAGGTGAACCGATTGCGTTGATTATTTTTTTGTTTAAAATCTGGTGTTTCTCATGTGGTCCCATATAAATTGATTTGATCAAGGTCTGACCAATAGTTTTTGAGTTATATCCTTAATAATTTATATTGAAGTCAGTTGTACAAAATTTTTAATTTTACCACTTGTATATTCCCAGCGTTTCGAGCACTTTACTGCACAGATGGTCACGGGGTCAATGGGGGACTCCTTCGTGACCAATCCGTAAAAACTAGTTTCATTCAATGTCACTTACTGGATTTGATATGGGACAGCCCCCGAGTGTATCTCTTTTCCATATATAGGTTATAAGAGAAGATTTTACACGTGAACGAGAAGGTATTAATTTCCTCTTGTCAACCGTTGTCAAAGCGCAACAAGTGGTCCTTATATGTGAACTAAAATATATTTTGTTATTTAAATAAAACTAGTTTTACGGATTTTATCGCGTATATTAATTTATTTTATATTCCTTACTTTATAAACGTCGGGAATATAAAATAAGTTAATATACGTAATAAAATCCGTAAAACTAGTTTTATTTTAATGTGTAGTGTTCCCGTAAATATAAGAAATCATTATATATCTTGTTATGTTTATAATAGCCGTTCGCTGTGTAGAAGCGCTGTAAAAGAATGCTGTAAAAGCGCTGCAACCCCTTATTACCCTCCTGTCGTAATAGGCGACAAATGGATATTGAAAAGGAGATTAGCAGTAGCATCTTCCCGATAACAGCTCAAAATAATTAAAAACCAAGGCTGCCAACCCGCCTACTTAGCGTGGCAAATATGGCAAATATCCCTTCTATGCAGGAGGCCTATGATCAACAGTGGACCTAATGATTTCTTATATTTACGTGAACACTACACATTGAATAAAACTATTTTTACGGATTTTATCGCGTTAAATTTTACTATTTTGATTCCCGACGTTTCGGGTGCTTTACAGCAACCCATGGTCACGGGGGGACTGAGATGTTTGACGTCCCGATGTCATAGTTAGCCCGGCTACCTCCACTTTTTTAATATTAATTTTTGGTTCGATCTACGCAGAATCAAAATAGTAAAATTAAACGCGATAAAATCCGTAAAAATATTTTTATTCAACTGTGGACCTTTTATAGGCTGTAATGACCAAATGAATTATAAGCCGTATTTGTTCGGCAACCAAGTGGTCGGGTAGTCAAGAAACCTACACTACGCTACGATGCCGCAAATTATTTTTTTTGGGTGCAAGTTGTAGCAAACATTTGTACAAGAACACAAATTGTTGGGTTTTCTAGTCAGTTTGTTGTTAGGATTGTCCGTCGTGTGTTCCCGCGAATCCCGCAGTTGGTCAATCAACACTGAGGCAGCGCGGTAGTCTCAATTTCATCAATTACACTCTAAGGAAGTTGAGAAACCCTGGATCACTGAATCCTTGATATGTGGTAGAGCTACATTATGGTTGTAGGTCTTACAGAATACCAGCTTAAATTAGCAGCTTAATGCTGCTGTGTTTCGTATGATGGTGCAGAAAACCTGAGGCCCTTTTTACTGGATACGAGATATTCCATCTTTGCCCTCAAGGATTATAACGCATCTGCATTTTGATTCCGCAATGGGACGTAGGCTCTTATTTTTCAGTTGTATTTCGTTCCATTTTCTTAATGTATATAAATTTGTTATACCGAAGTAATTTACCGTACGATCACTTATTAAACATCCAGCTTAGTTCACTCCTGGCATTAATCTTTCGTGAAGTTCACATTATGGTCAGCCATTCCGAAGATTAGCCTTGACATACAGACTGATAGACAGACAAAAATTTTACTTATGGTGGTATTTTATTCATGTCTTAATGGCTTAGAAGGCAGTTGTTTTAATATTACAAACGGACATTTTAAAACAGATTTACTTATGATATTTAAAACGTTTCATAATTTTTGCAACTGCGGTAACGAAATTGGTGCAGAATTCAACATAAGCTGTAAAACCAAACAATTGTAGTTTGTTCTCACTAGTTTCCGTCACCACACATAATTTTCAGCCGGTAGGTAAATACATCATTCTTCGCTTTTTAGTTCTGTGCTCATATGTGGAAAATGTTTGTTCCTTTGTAACTCACCACGGGTTTGTTTTTGTACGAAGAATTTACAATTTTGCCTCATAAGCTATTACGTTCTGAATTATTTTTGTGTATGTGTGCGAGTGTTTGTATTTTTGTGAACTGACATGTTTCAGTATCTTTTGTGAGTTCTGAACTGAGGAAAAAATGCCCTCATCGTCTTTTTATGCATGACACAAAAAGCGAGTTGATGAAACGATCATAAAGGAAATAACACTTTTTGTGAAATGTAAATGACATGTTAAAAAGTGAGTTTGTTGCTTTAGTCATAGAAATGAATTTAATATGCACTTTGTGGCTCTGTTTTTTTTAAACTGAAGTGACAAACAAACAAACATACAACCTTGCACCTGCAGCCAATTTCAAACAAAAAAGGCTATAGAGATTCAATATTTACAAATGCTTCCCATAATTCCCTCGCGAATCTTTAAAAAAATAAAGATAAAAAGTACTGCCTTACAAATAAAGACAACGATAGATTTACGTGTCATTTCGTATTATTATAGGGCTGTTGCTAATCATACGATAATCGTACGATAAAAAACATTTATTAATACGATAATCGTATATATAAAAAATATTATCAACATTCGTCCGATTTGATCCGATTTGACATTAAAAAGTTCAATTCTTTCAAAATTTTATTTTATATCATTATATTGTAAGCGCCTTAAGGGTGGCCTAAGGGCCATCCCAGCCGCATCTTAACCTACTGTCACTGATATTGCAAGATTGGTGTAATTTTTTATCAGACGCAAATAGCCTTATCATACGAGTAAATAACAGAGTATCTTAAAATATTTATAAATCATACGCGCGAATAAAAACAAATTAATCATACCATAATATAATAAAAAAATAATCGTTCGATTATCATATGAATAGCCACTTCCTTGTTATATTTATGGACGCAACACATTAAGTGTTCAAAAGTATAGAATTGGTAATGTTCCACTGTTGACTTTGCAATTAAATTATTGGGGGATATTTTCTTTTATCGTTCTGTTCTGTTCCTAAGAAGATTCCGCGGTCCATTTTCTGACTTAGTTTCTCTCTGTCGTCTTTTATGCTAACAACGTGATTGTGTGGGTTGATGCATTCTCTTACGCCACCACTACACGGCTAATGTTTATAGAAATAACTTTATATTGAATGAAATTAGTTTTACGATTATTAACTTATTTTATATTCCCAACGTTTCGAGTACTTCACAGCACTCATGGTCACGAGGTGACTGAGGTATTCGACGTACCAATATCATAGTTAACCACGGCTACCTTCAGTTTATTTATTTTTTGGTCTACCTTCAGTTTAACTATTATCCGATCTAATGTTATTTATACGGTAGCAAAATATATACGTGTAGTACATAGCAGCTTTAAGGTTTTAAAGTTAACTATAGGGTTAATTCATGTACACAGCATAAAAATTATTTATAACCTTTCATTTTAGGCGAAAATAACCTATCCAGATAACAGACCGCAACAATTTGAATAGTAAAAAAGTAAAAAGTTGTAAAAATTCTTCAAATGTGTCAAAAGTTTTTTTTCAATAAAATGTAAAAAAAACATAAATATAACGCAAAATTCCTTTAAGATATAACCATAAAACACGGCCAGGTTCTAAAATATATTAAAGCACGCCTGAGACCGTAACCTTCGTATGTATTTGTCTCATCACTCCCGATATACGACCGTCATCAATCTCAAGATAGACAAATTGACAAATTGTTTTGGAGTGGAAACCGCTATGTATTCTTATGTACGTGTGTGAAATACTTGTACATACAATTTATAATTTTATATCATATATTTTAAAGGTATCATATATAATTGCATTATTAATGATTGGGATTTCACTGATACGTCATGACATTTAGTTTTACGTTTGCGTTGCACAAATGCATACTTCATTTAAAATGACTGGTTCAAAAAGTGATTGCCAAATTTACAAGTGGTAATTTTTTTTTATAACTGACTTCATAATAAATAAAATGAGAACATCATCAATGTAGTCGAAGTCAATTAAATATAACTCAAAAGCTACTGGTCAGATCTTGATCGTATTTATACGGTACCACATGAAGCATCAGCTTTCAAATTAGGAAAAGAGTCATCAAAATTGGTTCACCTAAAAGAAAGTTCCGAGGTAACACACATAAAAAAATACAGTCGAATACTCGAAGAACCTCCTCCTTTTTTGAAGTCGGTTAATAATAGAAACCATTATACATGCATCTCTTTTGTATTAATCCATCCATCTATCCATTAAAGACTATACAAGACCATTGCCGAACATAGGCCTTCCCCATAGATTGCTTCGTAAGGGGGATTTTGCCATAGTTGCCATGTTTGGGTTGGCCGCAGTTTTCTATTGTTTTGATTTGATATCAGGAAATGCTGCAGCCCACTTCCTATTTCAGTTTTCTTCTGTTGTCTCTTATGACACCTACGGGACGATATGGAGTAGTTAATTACGACTGGTATTGCACGTGGTATAAGTTCGACCAAACGTAATAATTTATATACTCTTTAAATTGGATCAACTGTGATTGCAACTGCAAAAACCAGGCAAAAGTAGTTCTGAATAAGGACGTTGGTCAATACCACTTTTAACTACTTTTGACTTATACTTTTTGAATTTTTTAAATTAAAAAGTTCAGTCCTTTTAATATTATAATATGTATCATTAAAATTTACACCGCAGCCTCACCCAACCTACTGTCAAAAAAGTAACATGAATATCAACACAACAGGAACTGAAGATCAAATGTAGCGAAATTTGTTGGGGAATTTTTAAAATATTTTCAACAGCTCTTTTAAAATTGTATTCAGATTTATCTCTTGGGTCCTGAATGTTTTTTTCGTTGTTGCATTAATGGCAGAACATTCGCGATCTGCAACCTTCACCACATGATGATATTCCACAAATAAATAAACATTTCGTCTACACGAGTAACCTGTACATTCATTTAAAATTATAATTATTTCACTAGATTAGTCTAGTAAGATAGATATTAGGTACTAGATCGTGCTCGTATCATAGTTATATTACTGGTAAAACCTAATTATACCACGGCTTCAACCATCTAATTGCGACGTATATATTTAATTAATTTATGGGTAGTTCATAGATTAGATAATTTCGTTTGTTAATTGCAAATTCAATGATTGCTTAATTTAGAACTATAATAAAAAAAAACTAAAACTAGTATTTTAATTATCAAACAGTCCTACTCCACGCGGTATGGTGCCAAGAACGCTGGCTGCGTTTCCCCGCTGAATGTCTATACTTAGCCTTTGAGCGAGAAAACAGCCAGCCCTCTTATCACCAGCAGCAACGACCAGCCGCAGATGGAGTTCCTTTAAGAACTTCACCGCACGTGGACCCCACGGACCGATAGTTTCTACAGCAAATGGCACAAATATGTAGTCATCTCTCAGAGACTCATATTTGCACCACTTACTCAGTTCAGCTGCCTCTGATGCCGCCCCGGCTCTAAACGAAGCACCCCTGAGATGAGAGGCCGCCAAAGTGTCTACGCAAGTAGCATCCCACACTAGGGCTTTACCTCTCTCCCAAGGGACCAATGTCATACCTCTAAAACCGAGGGAACATTTATAGAGACAAGAGCCCTTCGGATGACATCGTTCAAAGAACCGTGCCGTGAAAGCCTACCAGCACTTTTCTTACAAGAAAGTCCGTGGAGCCCAAACTTGTCGACGCGATTTAGAACTATTTTATATCTTATTAAGAATGAATTTGTTGTTGATTAAAAATATTGAACTTTTCAGAATATATTATTATGCAATTTCTGATCCTATTACATAATGTAACATTTTTTATTACTCTAGAAAAAAGGGATCGGTTTTTTGTCAGCTAAGCAAAATTTATAGCACGTGATTTTATTGGAGCGGAGTGTACGAGTAGGTAGTAGGGCACGTGTGTTATAGGGCTTGAGCTTGAGTAATATTTACGGAGAGGAATTTTTTGTTTAATTCTACGGACGTGTTGCTACCCACATTGATTAAAGTATATAATCGTGTTAAGCGTACTCTTTCCTTTTCAATAATTTGAAATACATTTGCAGACCTAATACATTTTGTTGATTGATCGTGTAATGTAAATATGCAGATAAATTAAAATGCGGAATACGTCGTCAAAATTAGATTATTTCTCCAAAGTAGAAAAATTGCTGTAATGATTACGCTGCAGCTATATTATATTCTTTTATAGGATAAAGGTGACCAACGAGCACACAGTCTACCTGATGGTAAGTGGTTGCTGTGGTACATAGACATGTACATCTATCTTTGATTACGAATCAAAATGCGTAGACTAAGATGGAATGCCTCGTTTCTAGTAAAAAGTGTCTCTGGTTCTCTACACTTACCATAAGAAACGCAGCTGCAATTAAGTTGCTTTTTTACGCTGGTATTCTGTGAGAGCGTGGTCCTATCCCGGTCGAGCTGACCCATTCGTGTTACAACCATAATTTTGCTGCAGCGTATTTACAGCATATTATACGTGGTAGAGTCACGCTGCATATATAATAAAGTTAAAATTACAGCTAATGTACGGCCCACTGCTGTGCACAGGCCTCCTCTCATTTCTGAGAGGGTTTTAAGGCAAGGAAATGTCCACCATGCTGTCTCAATGCGTATTGGCGAACTTCACATGTCTTCGAGAAATATTTATTTTTCTTATTTTTTAGACATACCGGTTTCCTTAGGATGTTTTCCTTCACCGCCGAGCACGTGGTAAATCAGCACTTAAAATTGCAATTAACAATTTCATAGGTGCCGGCAAGGATTGAACCCGGGTTGCTCGCGTACTGTGAAATTTATAGCGAGCGCTTAGCCCCTGAGCTACCACGGCTCTATCTAGCATATATAATATGTTGTATTATATAGCACGTATGTGTCGGTTCTACTAGGTAAGGACCAATTTTTAACAGAATACCAGCGTAAAAGAGCGGCATTATGCTGCTGTGTTTGTGTATGGTATGAGTCAACCGAAAACCCTTTTTATTAGTAACAAGGTGTGCCATTTTAGACCTCAGGCATTAAAATGTATCTAAATTTTGATTTTTAATTAAATTTCTTAGTAACCTACTCTCAATAACTACTGCCAAGAAGGTATGTAAGATGACTATGCATCGGCTGCCTTCACCATAGCATCCACTTCTCACAAGGTGGACTGTGTGTTAGTGTAATGTTCTCGAAATTTGACTAAACGTATTGATTTACATACTCTTCAAATTGGAACAACTGTGATTTGTGTGAAAACAACGCTAAGTATTTTTCGGATATCATTTTGTTATTTATCTGTGCGGAAAAGACAAAGGGTTATGATCTCCTACAGCCATTAACGTGATCAAAGTGCTTTCATCCAATTGATTAATTCCTTTTGTATGTAAGAATCATGTGTATTTTCACGTTGTTTTACCTGCCTTACGGCGTCACATATGATTTTTTCTTTTTGTGGATATTGCAACGATAGCTTTGTTAATTAAAAAAGAGCACTATTTTTATACCACTTGTTGAAAAAGAGTACTAGTGAGAATAAAAACCAACCAACATTCAGCTCCGTGGCGTAATGGCTTAGCAATGAGTTGCTGCGCTGGAAGCCGCGGGTTCGATTCCCGCACGGAACAAGTATTTGTATGGCCTACAAATAATTGTTCCGGGTTTGGATGTTTGTCCTTGTGCAATTTGTGTTTGTAAACTGCCTCCACGATACAGGAGAAAATCCTAGTGTGGGGGTAACGTTTTTTAAACCGAATAAAAAAAAACAAGAGAGAATTTCCGTGGAATACTTTTGCAATTGCTTTTGCAATTTATGCTTGGGTAAATATTAAAAGTCCCTTCAAACGTCTAACCACAGGTGTATTTGGTAAGGAATGTCCTTACGAAATACTGCTCCATGCATTGTTCCTCTTCATAATACTTTGATGAATAGTAACAACGTTTGCGCACAATTTTTGGTATACTACTTGAATTGCCGTGTAGTGGCGGTGTAAGAATAACCACTACCCTATATCATCCTGAGGGTACCGTAAGAGGCGACAGAGGGAAATATCAGGAGATGGGCAGCAGCGTCTTCTTTTACCATAGTTGCCGCACCTGCCAAGCGTGGCAACTATGGTAAATATCCTCCCTATGAGGCAATCTATTAGGGAGGCTTATGTTCAGCAGTGGACTTTAATAGGCTATAACGGTGACGCTAATTGAATTTAATAAAAAACGATCTCAATTTTCATCCGATCTGATGTGTTTTTTCTGCCTAAGAGTTCGTTTGGTAAGGATAGACCACCCTTTTACCTATTTCTGCCGCCAAATAGTTGGGCCAGCACTGCTCCGTTTCAGTCTGAAGGGTATAAAGAGCCAGTACAATTACAGTCGGTGAGGCATTTCATCTGAAAGGTGACAACGCATCTGTAGATTTCCTTGTCTTAATTTGGTTGTGTTCATGGACTGCAGTAGCTACATTACAACTAGTCTAAGTCAATAGTCACTTTAGTTTTATAAAAACACATACATATACATGGACAAGCATACTGACCGTAGACCGTAGAGTCGTGGTAGTTCAGGGGCTAAGCGCTCGCTGTAAATTTCACAGTACGCGATCAACCTGGGTTCGATCCCCGCCGGCACCAATGAAATTGTTCATTGCAATTTTAAGTGCTGATTTACCACGTGCTCAGTGGTGAAGGAAATTATCGTGAGAAAACCTGCATGTTTGAGAAATAAGAAAAAAAATATTTCGAAGACATGTGTATTTCGCCAACATGCATTGGCGCAGCGCGGCGGACATTTCCTTGCCCTAAAACCCTCTCAGGAATGAGAGGAGGCCTGTGCCCAGCAGTGGGACATATATAGGCTGTAACTTTAGCATACTGACCAGAAACAATTATGAGTATGCCATCAAAATTTTTGTTACATGCGAGATCGAGACTTGCGGTTCAGAGCACCGTAACTAAGCGCTTTGCCATAATGCTGCGAAGTCGTCGATTAAGTCCATTTTATAGGGTCACTGCTGCGCTTTTGTTAAATTCAGCAAAAACAGATTAGGTATTCATTGATTCCCTACAGCCGCTCAAAATTACACTGCTGAACATACACCTCCCCTGGAGATTGCATATAGTAGTTATAGCGCTTGGCAAGCAGGTTGGCAACCGCAATTTTTTATTATTTGAGCTCATAACAGGAACATGATGCTGTCCATTTTCCGTTTCAGTTTCATTCTATTGTCTCTTATATGGTATTATGGTGTAGTGGATTCTTTTACGCCGATATTACAAAACTATTATGTATACAAATAAATAAAATTGAAGTGTCTGTTAGTAATGTTAAAATAACAGCTTTTTACTCAATGCATATGAAAGTATATGCGGTACTAATAACAAAAAAACAATTTAGAAAATTTTTGTCTGTCTATCTGTTTGTTTGTTCCGGCTAATCTACAAAACGGCTGGACCGATTTTGACGGGATTTTCACTGGCAGATAGCTGATATTATAAGGAGCAACTTAAGATACTTTTATTTCAGAAAAAAAATTAGGGTTCTGCGCAAAAAAATTAATACTCATGAAATCTTAGTATATTCCACGCGGGCGAAGCCGAGCTAGTCTTAGCTATATTAGCTAAGCAAAATTATGCTAGGAGGTATTGTTTTACATAATATATTAAAAAGTACAATCGGAGATTTAATACGGGGAGATATGAAAGCCTTGATATTCTGAACTATTACACCATGACTGAATTCAGACTTTAAATTTAATTTTAGAAAAATATTTTTTAAATAATGTGAAAGAAAGACATATTAGACAAGTTCTCCGTAGCGCAGTGAATATGCGCGTAGAATTTCGCATAAAACAAATATTTGTTTTAGGTCTTAATGTTTGTCCATTAGGCTGTTTTTTTGTATAAAAACCATCCCCACAATACATGCACAGGTTGGGGGTTTGTTGTTGTGGTTGCATAGTTTAAAAAAATACATAAAAGAAAGTGTAAGTAAAGTGTCACCCATTTTTTAACAAGATTTGTATTCACATTCGTAGCTGGCTAAGAGAATTTAAACTACCTTGAGATTTGCAGATTGAAAGTCTATTGAAATTCAAGTCTGTTAGACGTGTACCTTTTCTATCTTACCATTACTGAGAAAATGTTTCAAATCCCCAGGTTTTCTGTGTTTTAGTTCACGTATGCTTTGGATAAATGTGTTTGTTTTTTTAAATTGTCACAACATAATATAATATTCAATAGTAAATTTTTTATTTTATGTTTATTTTATACGTGGTAGAGCAATGCTGCAGCTATATTAATAGTACAGTTGTAGCACGAATGGGTCAGCTCGACCGGGGAAGGACCACGCTCTCACAGAATACCAGCGTAAAATAGCAGCTTAACGCTGCTGTGTTTCGTATGGTTAGTGTAGAGAACCGGAGACCCTTATTACTGGAAAGGAGGCATTCCATCTTAGTCCTCACGGGTGACAACGCGTGTACCTTTTCTATCTTACCATTACTGTGAAAATGTTTCAAATCCCCAGGTTTTCTGTGTTTAGTTCACGTATGCTTTGGATAAATGTGTGTTTGGTTTTTTAAATTGTCACAACATAATATAATTTTCAATAGTAAAATTTTTATTTTATGTTTATTTTATACGTGGTAGAGCGATGCTGCAGCTATATTAGTAGTATAGTTGTAGCACGAATGGGTCGGCTCGACCGGGGAAGGCTCACGCTCTTACAGAATACCAGCGTAAAATAGCAGCTTAACGCTGCTGTGTTTTGTATGGTGAGTGTAGAGAACCGGAGACCCTTATTACTGGAAAGGAGGCATTCCATCTTAGTCCTCAGAATTTTTGATCGTTATGAAGATAATTTAAAATTAAACATTTTGTACAACCGACTTCAACATAAATTATTAAGAATAACTATTGGTCAGACCTTGATCAAATTTATATGGGACCACAAGAGAAGCACCAGCTTTCAAATAAAGAAAGAATCATCGAAATTTGTTCACCCAGAAAAAAGTTATGAGCTTAACACACATAAAAAAAGAACATATAGTCGAATTTGAGTACCGTCTCCTTTTTAAAGTCGGTAGAAAAGCCGTGCCTATTATTATTACACAAAACTATAACTATAGACCTTGTTTTGAAATTAAAAACATATGTTGACATAATCTAATATTTATTTTATACGATCCATTCAATAATCGCTTTCTTTATATTTTGTTTTGCTGTCGTCAATGCCTTTAAATATTGCATTTCTGCTTGCTCGACTCTACTGCTCAGTCCTTTTTATTAAACTCCTTTCTTCTCGGGCACAATAGTCGACTAAACACAATAATACTGAGAAATACGGCATAGTCTCTATTCCATACCTTATTGAATCAGCGTTTATACTTGGCAAGAATATTTGATTAATCGCGGTTGATGAAACATTTTTCTTTTCTTTAGTTTGTGACTAGTCAATCCTTTATTATGTATTTTATAGTATTATTATTTTTATGTTATTGCATTTCTTGAGACTTATGTTCAACATTATTGTGAATTTAAATTTCATTGTAATGGTTAATATATTTTAAAGTAAAAGCGAGTAATGTAGAAAAAAATTTGTAAGATTGTAAAATAGGATTCGGGATAACATGTTTGTTATAAGTAAGCACATATAACATTGAATTTTGTAGATGAAAAAAAGACTAAAATGACTTTTACATTAGCTGAGAAATACTGGAACCGATGTCTAAATTAAAGATATTTCAGAAGAAATGCTTCTTTCTTTCTTCTTTTTGAAAATTCTAAATGTTTTATTTCTAATGAATAATAGCCAACAACCGTACAGTCAAGTAAAATCATCTTCTACGTCGCTTAAAAAATTTAATTTTAAATGATGTCAAAAATAAGGATTGACCGAAATAAGGATACCACATGAAGTTTTTTCCTGAATTTCGTTAAAAGATAAAATTTTAAAATACCGTGAAACCTATGATATAAAGTATGTTTAACTTAACAATTTTAATCTTGTAATTTAAGTTTTTGGTGCATTTTTTAATAATATTTTTGCCATGGTTAGATCTTGAGTGGAATGTTGCATTTCAGTTACACTAAATGACATTAACTTGACAAAAGTGAGTTTCGAAATGGGTATACCCGCCTCAGTTGTCTGAAGTAGCGTCGTTCGCTTTATTAAACCACGTTCAGAGTTCGCTAAGCACATGGAAAAGAAGCGGGACATCTAGATGTGGCATTCGAATCAACGCATAAAATTAGTGTTTTTCTTAAATTTTGTCAAATGACATAAAAACCTGTCATCAATCAGCCCTAGATCATATTATATTTACACATTCACTTCATTTTTTAATATTTATTGAAACTTACAAAAACAGTTCACGGCCAAAAGGCGAACTTAAAATGCTAGAACTTTCTCTGTCAATCAACTTTAGGACAGTGTTAACATTACGAAGGTGGTTAGAGAGAACATAACATAATAAAATAAAAAAATACACATATAGGTATCTAGTAATGCCACAAATTTTACTTTTAACTGTTTTGTTCACTTTAAATATGATTTATAAAGAGATTAGGATAAACTAAATGTACCCTAAAAATTGAAAAACAGAAATATTTAATCATCGTTTACATGCTATATTTCATACAACTAGTAGGTGTTGTACAAATATTAGCTTGATGAAATAAGGAAGATTTTATTCCAATAAACAATTGATAAATCATTTGTTTACTAATTTTTTTTTATTATTTCATGAATTATTAACAAAAAGCTAACGTTGTAATAGATTTTATTTTGAGACATATATCGTAAAAATGAAAATCGCAGCATAAATAATTACAGCACCAACGTGACGCAAAGCAGATCTAATCAAGTCACATCCAGTAGAACCCTATATTGTTTTATACTTCTAGCCGACAACGATTTCCAACACGCCGACTTGAATAATACATGGAACTAGTTTTATCTTGTATTCGTGATACTTTCTGTGTGACATTCGCTTCATGAGCATTGTATCGTTCCTTTGTTTTCGCTAAGAAATAAATGGATGGGGTTGAAAGTAGAAGATTTAACATAATATTCAAATAAAGTAAAAATACAAATAGATATTATGAAAACATTTTTAAATTTCAGACTTAATCAAAATTCAACACGATTGAAAATATTGAATCATTTTTACAATAAAATGATTTTTTTTATGTTAATCACTATTTTCTTATTTTAAACTTATTGAAAATTATTTTCTACTTTTTAGTTTTTATCTACAAAAGCGTGCTTTTTTAAACTATTATTTATTTTCTATTTTTTAGTGCGGCTAACTACAAAACGTGTTGTTTTTGGAACGAAGTTCCTTATCGGACGGTACACATTTGGCGGATGGGGGCTAGGCGAGAAAAAGTGTAAGATTTTTCCGTCACGACCCCTTCTGACGTAGTGTAGACGGCCTTGGCGGCTATAAGGAAGCGAGATGGAATTATATCCATCTTTTTTTTTTATAGGGTAAGGTTGACAAACGAGCACACAGTCCACCTGATGGTAAGTGGTTGCTGTGGCCCATAGACATCTACATCTATCCTCGGTTACGAATCAAAATGCAGATGCGTTATCACTCGTGAGGACTAAGATGGAATGCCTCGTTTCCAGTAAAAAGGTACTCCGGTTCTCTACACTCACCATACGAAACACAGCAGCGTTAAGCTGCTATTTTACGCTGGTATTCTGTGAGAGCGTGGTCCTTCCCCGGTCGAGCCGACCCATTCGTGCTACAACTATACCAGTAATATAGCTGCAGCATGGCTCTACCACGTAAAAAATCTCCCTCGCACTTTTCCTTATCTTGCCATCTACGAGCACTTAACCCTATAGAGAAGTAATACATGCGAATTTAAAAGAAAACTATTTTGTCAACTAGCTGCGGTGCGGGGGGAGTTGTGATCGCTCCGAAGTACTCCGAAGTATTCCGAAGAGATTCCGAACACGATCGCTAGGGCGTGCGTTGTAATGACTTTATACTTTCTATCGATATCGATACGTTTTTTTAATACATGCTTTCAGTATCAGTAACTAGATTTTGACTGTGACTGTGACTCCAATTTTCCTGTGCAACTGAAAAATGCAATTTTAAATGAACTAACATCTTCAAGCAGTTTACTCAGGTAAAATATAAATGCCAACTTTGAAAAAAATTCAAGTTTGAACTAAACGAGTTTAAAAAAAACTTTTAGTGATTTGTTGAACTTTAACAAAAAAAGGCCCCGTAGGAGATACATAAGATAGTTCGGTTCGAAGTCGAGACACTACGAGCCATTACGGGTAGATTGAAATGGGAATAAAAAATATTATCACATTTATTTATTATATTTTTTTTACTAAGTGCTATTATTGCTTTTTAATATAAATTAATTTTGTGTATATTCTCCTAACTGCACGTTTTTCTTCTAATTTTTGATTATTAAATATAAATGTCATAAAATTGATTATAGGAGTACTCCGGGAATAATTGATCTTCTGTAAAGCTTCTAAGAGCTTTATTTTGCCATTCAGCGGTGATTTTTCCTAGAGTCACAATGTAGAGTCAAATCTTTTGAGCACATGACGCTTAGTTTAATGGAAACCAATTTTTTCTTTCTGTAACGTTTGTCCATTTGTTTTTCATAATACCGTCTTTTGGAAATCTATAGGGAAAAAATCACACAGTTTAAATAAAATAACATTGTTATCATACCTACCCAAAACTCATACACGAAAAGAATAATTATAATTAATATTATAAAGTATTACTGTAGTAAATAATAAACGCTTTATTATGTATCTATCTATATCTAATATCCAAAAAAAAACGAAATCTAAATACAATTATCATTTTGTGGATAATTATCGACAAATCAAAATAAATGCACCGCACTGCACTCATTGCATCACGAGGCTAATTACGATAACGAGAGAGAGATAGACTTACATGTTTGCAATAAATGCAAAAAGGACGGGGAGTGACGCGTGACGGATACGTCCAGTTTAACTTGACCCGCGTTATGTAATAAACATTTTGAAAATATTTTGGTAAAATAAAGAAATGGACTTATTACTTAGTAATTTTGTTTACTGTTACACTACATGTTTTACTGTTGTTTCCGCAACATTTAACGACACAACAGGACATGATGCCGTAAATTGAAGGTGATTTATGTTTTAAATATAAGCCGTCTCTTCGGTTCTAGTTTTTGGTCGAAACTGGCGGAAAACAAAAGTGTTGCGAAATATATCAGTGACTAATCACTGACGAGTTGACAGGTTCGGGTCGCCTTATATTACGTCTCTATAGGGTTAAGTGCTCGTAGCTTGCCATGAAAGAAATATTATTTTATTTTAAATGACGCTTCATTTTAATAGACGTTAGTAATCTATTTATTTTTATTTGTTAATCAATAATATAATACGTTTATCAATAAAAATAATTTACTACGAAAGGAACTTCGTTCCAACTGAGTGTTCCACGACACTCACACATGTTTTTTTTTTTTGGAACGAAGTTCTTTTACGCGGCTTACAGTAAATTTAACTGGCAGAAATAGTAGTTGTTTTATGAATTATTCGCAAATCCTGAGGATCCTGGCAAGGATAATGGGACAAACTATTTAAATTATTGCATTGTCATCGGTCCTTGATAAGTGTGTGCAAACGTCCGTGCAAGCGTGAGTGCGTGCGTGCGCGTGCGCGTGCGAGTGCGTATGCGTGTGCGTGTGCGCGTGCACGTGCGTGTGAGTGTGCGCGTGCGTATATGTATGTGTGTATGTGTGTATGTAAACCCCTCATAACTTTTTAACGGCTTGACCGATTAGAACGAACTTGCGTTCGAAAGGGTTTCACCAAACTTAGATTTTTAATACTGTTTCAACCGATTAGGATGGATTTTGAGAAATCTTAAAAATAACATTTAAAAAAATTTTTCGAATAACTTTTAAACAGATGTAACGATAAATTTCAAATCTAATCAGCTCTTAAACACGTAAAACGACGTCGATTGCTGCGAATTGCTTCAAAATCGGTTAATGCGTTGAAGAGAAATCGATCACGAAAAAATTCCAAAAAAGTGTTTTTATCACATAACTCTAATCGTTGTTTTCATAAAATATTTTATTATTGTTCTTAAAATACCTCGTCGATTGCCACCAATTATATTTAAATCGGTTGAACTGTGCGAAAGTTATCGTTGTCAAAAAAATTCAAAAAAAGTGTTTTTTTTTTCAACAACTTCGAAATTTCTGCTCGGATCGTTTTAAGTGTAATGAGTTAACTATTAGTTCGTAAAAATATTTGTCCAGCGTTTTGAGATCGAACATAGCGGGAAGTTCCAGGGATGGCCTACAGTGTCAACCGATTTTTTTTATTTTTTTATAGCAGAGGGGACAAAAGAGCATGCGGCTCACCTGATGGAAAGTGTCGACCGCCGCCCATGAACAACTGCAACACCAGTGGACGTTTACGGCCTTATAAAAGGGAGTAAGCTCGTTTCTTGTAGGTCCCTAAGTCGTTTCAGTCCGGAAAAATCGCCGGTGGTAAACTATTCCGCAAAGTAGTCGTGCGAGGAAGAAAAGAAAGTGCTAGTAAATCGCACAGAAGTGGACCGCCAAGCATCCGGATGATGTGGATGGTAACGTAAGTTTTGTCGCGATGTGCGTTGATGAAATTTGACGGCTAGAATTAATCCGAACAATTCCTCAGAGCACTCCTCGTAGTAAATACGATAGAAAATACAAAAGGATGCAACATCTCTTCGCAGCGCCAGTGAGTCGAGTCGATCGGAAAGAATCCGGTCGTCGATGATTCGAACTGCTCTGCGGTGGATGCGGTCATGTGGAAGGAGCTGGCACTGGGGAGCTCCAGCCCAGAGATGGGAACAGTATTTCATGTGGGGCCGTACCTGCGCCTTGCAGGAGAAACATATAGAGCGCAATGTCCTGTAGATAGTAATATAATGAATGACAGTAATGTAAAGTTGGTGGATGGTTTTTTTTATAGAATAAGGGTGGCAAACGAGCACACAGTCCACCTGATGGTAAATGGTTGCAGTGGCCCATAGACATCTACATCTATCTTCGTTTGCGAATTTAAATGCAGATGCGTTGTCAGCCGTGAGGACTAAGATAGAATGCCTCTTTTCCAGTAAAAAGGGTCTCCGGTTCTCTACACTCACCATACGAAACACAGCAGCATTAAGCTGCTATTTTACGCTGGTATTCTGTGAGAGCGTGGTCCTTCCCCGGTTGAGCCGACCCATTCGTGCTACAACTATACTATTAATATAGCTGCAGCATGGCTCTACCACGTAAAAGTTTGGGGGAGGCTTTTGATCAGCAGTAGCAGCAGATCACTGAAAATGATGATGATGAATATTTATTGGAAGTTCGAAGGAGATTTTCATGAAATTCAATTAATCTCACAGCACATGATGCATTGCTATCGAAAACACAATCTTTGTTCCAATTTTTTTATAAGGTGGAAAAATATTTCTTGGTTGCAGAAACTTTTCTGTCACTAACCATAATGAAAATAAAACGTATTCACCGGATCCAGAAAATTCACATTATTTAAAATTGCAGTATCTGGAATGCTATTTTAAACAATTTGAAATTCTATTTCATTATAATCCTCTTTATTCACCGATTGCTGAGAATAAGGACATTTAATTTTCCTTAATCCTATACTAATACGGATCAGATACGGTTTTGGAGTATTAGACGTTAATTAAATAGAAGGTAGAATTGAACACAGCATTGAGGATCTACGGAATTGGGTTTGCGTTGATTATTCGTATATTTTCATTTTTGGATAAATGTAGAATATTGTTATAGAAATTTAAAAAAAATGTTTTAGAGAGACGTGAAATCCAGTAACATGCATTGAGGCAACGTAACACAACGTAATACCTTCCTTCCTAAATAAAATTCTCATAGAAATGAGACTAGGTCTGGGCCCAGAAGTGGGACGTTTATAGATCGTAACTTCAACTTCATTGTTATGACGAGCCGTAGTGATTCAGAAGATAAACGCTCGCCTTAAATTTTCGTAGGAACTCGTGCAAAACCGACAAAATTTTAAGAACTGATCTATCAGTATGTTTACGAAAATTTAATATATAGGTAAATTTAATATATATATACAGAAACAAAATTAATATCATTAAAAACAGTAATGTACATTCTGTAAATACTAGAAACATGCACAAATTAGTTACACCAGTTACTCGACTCCAAAGAGTCAGTAATTCTTTAATGGGGCAAAAAAATATGCAGGACCTATATTAAGTAAAAAAAATAAAAAAATATTAAGAAAAAATATCTATAGAGAGTGCATGATTGAGGTGATCATTACCATGCTGTTTCAATATGTTTTCATACTTAATTGTATAAATTATTATATTGCAAATTAATGTTTAAAAAAAGTCTCGCTGGGTTTCTTGTTGGTTCTTCCCAGGACAGAGGTTTTTTCCCGAGCCAGTAGTAAAACTTAAATTACTTTCAATAAGTATTCTTATAATCTATATTGAGTAAAAATGATTCTATTACATTTCATTCTATCACATGTACGTTCCTTTTCTAATTGTTATGGAATATTTGGGAGAACCGAAGACCTTTTTTACTGGAAACGAGGCATTCCGTCTTAGTCCTCAGGGGTGACAACGCAAGTGCATTTTGATTCTCAATTGAGGATAAATGTAGATGTCTATGGGCCACAGCATCCACTTACCATCAGGTGGACTGTGTGCTCGTTTGTCACTCTATTTGATAAAAAATTACATAATTGAAATAAAAATTGCCTATTTTTCGTTTTGATTTCATACTTTTCACTACTCGTTAACTTATCTCAAGTTGTTGGTGTCACGGTGTATCGGTTGTTAGTGTCACTCCGGTTTAAAACTTTATTACATTAATTCCTTAGTGAACCAGCATAAAATAATCAGTCTAATATAAACAAATCGAAAAATTAGAATTCATCATCATCATCATCAATACGTATAGTCATTGGCCACCGCTTATGTATTCCACAAGACAGGGTGACTGAGCTGGGACTGAGCCACCTGCATCGATCGACTTCCCATTCCATCTAGTGGGGGGCTGCCCTACACTTCGCTTGCCGTTACAAGGCTGCCGCACGAGAACTTTTCTTATCAAACGCTTATCGGTTCTTCGAGCTGTTTGACCGGCTCATTGCCACTTCAGCTTAGTAATCCGTTGCGCTGTGCCGGTTTGTCTGGTTTTACTACGGGTAACCTAAGACTTGTAAAGTTTGTTATTCATAAATCGAAAAGTCCACTGCTAAACATAGGTCTTCCCCATATATTGCCTAGTAGGGAGGATATTTTCTATAGTTGCCATGCTTGGCAAGCAGGTTGGCAACGCCAGTTTTTATTTTTAATCGTTATTAGGAAGAAGCCCTTGTCCATCTCCTGATTTGTTTCCCTCTGTCGCCTATCTATTAATATTTGCTTAGTAATCACCAAAATTTATACTGTACATTAAATTACTCAGTTGTTCTTATTAACTGCCGTGAAAAATTATACCGCACATCATTTCGGTATACTATGAACAATAAATTTAGCTTTACATACAATCGGCGTAGCAGCTATTGTAGCTCGTAGTTTGTTTTGATGTTAATTTATTTACATGTTTTGAAAGAAATAATGTTTATGAATTTGGAGTAACGTTTCATGAACACTGAGCTGTATGAGTAATAGCTGAACTCTAAAAATATGATAAGAAAATTTTATAAAAGGAAATATAACTATCAATACACATATAAGTGAAATGGAAGTATCTGTCTGTATTATCGAAATAACTGCATGTTATTGAGTCGAGGGGGTTATTCGCATGTCATTAAGACATGAGTAAATATTTTTAAAATTTTTGTCTGTCTGTCTGTCTATCCGGGCTAATCTTTGGAATGGCTGAACCGATTATAGTAAAACTTCACGTGCAGATAGTGAGCAACGACACGAAAAATCTAGGCTATATTTTATCCGAAAAACTTGGAGATTTTGAAGAAGTTGATAAAGTAAATGGCTTATGGTGATTATCTTGAATCTAAATATAATTAATAGATCCCACTCAGGCGAAGCTGGGGCGGGCCATTAGTTAAAATAAAGCCACAACAAAAGAAGAGAAGTAGGATCAAAACCAAACCACCTTGTCGAAATTATACGCAATATTGTTATATAAAGTGTAGAATAATTGAATTAATTTCCTAACAATTAAGCCTTTTTAGTGAACAGCGGCGTTCTCCAATTATTAAATGTCTTGGAAATTTTCAAGTACAACGTATTATCTTACTCCGATAAAGGTTAAAATTATAGACTATATAAATACGCTAAAGTTATGAAAGACTATTCACATTGACTTAACTTCGAGAAAGTTCAAACAAGAGACGCGTGCTAGAGTGAGAGCTCGAAAGCTATAACACTTTAGATACTTTGGGTTTACTTACGTGAACATGGGGGTGCGTTAATGCGCCCCTAGTAACAGATATGGTTGTCGAATATCTTCCATATCTAAAATCAAATATATTTAGATTTTATTTATGTTTGATTCTTACTCTCGTCTAATGATTTAGTTAACAAATGATATAGTATTGTGATTGAAATATAATAATTATATTGAGGCAAAGTTCATAATAAATATGTGATAACTATGATAACTATATATAATCAGTGCCACATAAAAGTATATGTGGTATTATATACCTTAGTGTAGGCAACATTTAAATTATGGTAAAGTGAAATTGAAATAACCCATTTTAGCGACAATCATTTCAATATTAAACCGAATACTTCAAATTGAATAAAACTAATTTTATTATTGTTTACCCATTTATTATAATAACCTTTATAAATGTCGACGTTTCTAGCACATTCTTACGGCACCCATAGCCACGGGGTGACTAAGTTGTTTATTGTCCTAATCCTAATGTAATAATAGGTCGGGGGAAAAGTTTCTTCGTATTTTGTTTGTATAAAATTAACGAAAAATATCTTTGGTTGTACTATTTGTATCTGGCTGGTTTTAATATCAATACATATAGGATATTAGGAAAAAGAAAAATAAAAACTACTTTCCCGTTCAATCCTTTTTCTGTCCGCCAAAATGAATGAATCTAACGAAGAAATTCGATACATTCTGAAGTTTTATTACAAAAAAGGGAAAAATGCGACTCAAGCCGCGAAAAAAAATTGTGACGTTTATGGACCTAATGCAGTGTCAGAAAGAGTAGCACATAGTTGCTTCAAGTGTTTTTAGTCCGGGAATTTTGATGTCGACATTTTTGGAGCAAGATCGGCATATTAGTAGTTATGATATAGCCGAGGAGTTAAGGATTGACCACAAAACAGTTTTGACCCATTTGAAAAATTCTGGCTACAGAAAAAAGCTCGATATTTGGGTACCACACGAGCTCCCTGAAAGAAACCTAATGAATCGTGTACCCATTTGCGATTATCTATTGAAACGTAATGAAACCGAATTATTTTTGAAAAGATTGATACTGGTGATGAAAAATGGATCACCTACGACAAGAAAGTGCGAAAAAGATCATGGTCAAGGGGTATTCAAGCTCCACAGACTGTAGCGAAACCCGGATTAAGACGCAATAACGTGATGCCGAGGGATTGGAAGGGCATCGTTTATTATGAGCTTTTACCGCCGGGCAAAACCATCGATTCGGATCGCTACTGCTAACAACTAATGAGACTCAAGCAAAATAATTACAAAAAACTGCCGGAATTGATCAACAGAAAAGGAGTGGTCTTTCATCATGATAACGCCAGACCACATATTTGGCCCCTCGGCAAAAATTGAGAGAGCTTGGTTGGGAAGTTTTAATGCATCCATCATATAGTCCTGACCTTGCACTCTCAGATTTTCACCTGTTTCGGTCTCTTCAGAAGTGTTAGGTTAACATCAAGAAAGGACTATAAAAACTAGTTGTCGCATTTCTTCAAAAATCCCAAGATTTCTACAGCAACAGGAATATGTCATTACCTGCAAGATGGCAACAAGTTATCGAACAAAATAGCATATAGATATATGTTATAACTAAATGTAATTAAACTTTGAAAAAAAAAATGTCTTGAATTTGTATATAAAATACGAAGAAACTTTTTCCCCGACCTTATATTTAACTCAGGCTTTTAAATATAAATTTTTGGTTTTGTCCGTATTTCGAATCCGTAGGAATCCGTAGATCAAAAATTGTTACAGAACGAGTAAAATCTGGTGTAATAACGGAGATCATCCCGAACATGTGTACACAAAATGTAGGCTTGTCTCTACAACAGACGCTCTCGTCTGCACCAACCTTTGTTTTACATTTTAATCAATATTTTTCTAATATCTAGTGAACAACGTTTTAATGTAGTATCACAAAATATTTATTCCTTTGAAACACTAGATAATAGAAAATTTCTAACAGTTGCCAACCCTAAAGACATAGTGTAAACGAAAGTTTCTTGCTGATACATATTTATCACTGCCAGTACGTTCAAAGAAAACATCGTGAGCTTTCTTTCTTTGTTTTTAAGTATAGCAATGACATCATGTAAACGGGATTCTCTCAAGGGCTAAAATAAGTACTTTACCATGATCTAGATATCTGTATTTATATAATGATGCCATAATTGTTGTTTTTCTTTAAATGCTCTATTGTATAATTCAAGGCCCGGAACCGGTTTGAAAAATAACGGTTAATAAAGGTTAATAACGGTTTTGTGTTAACGTTATGTTCAGAACAAAACCGGAATTCATTTTGTTCTGTAAACAAAATAAACCGGTTTTTTGAATCACGATACCTATACACTAAGAAAAGTAATATAATTGTCTGTGCGACGTGATTTTTGTAGCTATCTGCCGCTGCCACTGGCGTGTGTGGCGCGGCGGCGCGCGGGTCGGTGGATTCCCCTATCCCCGCCTTGCCTTAAATCTAAAGAACGAAAAAATAGTGTTCAATAACGGTTAATGAACACTAACCACAATGGGAACTTTATTTGAAAATACCGGTTAAATTAAGGTTACGTTGGAACGAAACCTTAATATTTCGTTCACATGTACTTGCAAGCCAAACCGGTTTGAAAATTTTACCGGTTTCCGACCCTTGGTATAATTTTCGCGTTAGAATATTTACTACCTAATATCAGCCCTTGGGTGTTGTAAGAGGCGATAGAGGGAAACAGAAACAGGAAATGGGCAGCAGAACCGGTTCCCCTTTTACTAGTAACAAGGCATTCCCTCTTAGTTCTCAGAGGTGACAACGCATCTGCATTTTGATTCTTAATCGAGGATAGATGTAGATGTCTACGATCCGCAGCATCCACATAACATCAGATGGACTGTGTGCTCGCGTGTCATCCTTATTATTATAGGTATTTGTCGTAATTTTGCCAATCATCACAAAGCATAATTTCGTTACTACTAAGAACGATCCAGACGATTTTTACATAAACAGTGAATAGCCTAGGTGAGATTAATTAATCATTATTACCTCCTCTAAATAGGTAACGTATAAAGGTAGAATTAAAACAGAAAATTGTGCATGTAATTGTGTACACACGTACGAAGTGAAACTTTTTTTTATATATAGAATTAGGGTGACAACGAGCACAGAGTCCACCTGATGGTAAGTGGTTGCTGTGGCCCATAGACATCTACATCTATCTTCGTTTGCGAATTAAAATGCAGATGCGTTGTCAGCCGTCAGGACTAAGATAGAATGCCTCTTTTTCAGTAAAAAGGGTCTCCGGTTCTCTACACTCACCATACGAAACACAGCAGCATTAAGCTGCTATTTTACGCTGGTATTCTGTGAGAGCGTGGTCCTTTCCCGGTCGAGCCGACCCATTCGTGCTACAACTGTACTATTAATATAGCTGCAGCATGGCTCTACCACGTATAAAACTTCTTTATGACATATCATTATTCTTTTATTTTATATTTTACATATGTAGGTTAAGTAATAAAACGAAACGTTACAAGAAAACGTTTTTGATTTTAATACCGTACTAATTTTCACTTTTAAAATGGTATACTCAACAACTACTCATAACTCACTTACTAAGCTCTCTGTGTAACCGCGTAGTGGCGGTGTAAGAATATCCACTATCCCATATTGTCCCATGCGTGTCGTAAAAGGCAACAGAGGAAACTGAAACAGGAGATGAGCAGCAGCATCTTCCTGATAACAATTTAATATTATGAAATAACTGCGGTTGCTAACCCGTCTACAAAGCGTGGCAACTATGGCAAACCCCCCTGGGAGGCATCTATGGGGAGGGCTATGTTGAGCAGTGGACTTTTATAATCTGTAATGGATGGAATGGAATGTAAGCTATGAGTTCATATGAGCGCAATTCTATCACATTATTTTTTGTTAAAGCTTAATACGAGTTATTTAATAAAAACTAGCTTTTGCCGCGGATCCGTCTGTTCGGAAACAAAAACGCTATCATTGTCGTTTCCCTCAACATTTATTTTTCCCGGGTAAAGTATCTTTGTTTGTGTTCCAAATATGCAAATCAGATTTTGCAGATTATATAATAAATAATGATTATCATTGAAGTCCATTTAAAATCCTTTACTGAAATTTAATTTAGGTGTCTCCCAAAATTTGGACAAAGTAAGGTCCTGGGCAAGTAGCTACAATATCAACACCTTAATACTTCATCAGATTGTAACTGCATGTAGTAGTTTTTTTTTTAAATAAAAACTTAAGCGACAAACAAACTTTCAATCCACTTGGTGACAAGTTGCTACTGCAGTACATGGACACCTGCAGCTAACTTCTAACAATGTAAGCAACAGATGCGAAGTCACCTCTTATTACTCCGATGGAATTCCTCACACCCATGCCGACGGTAGTAGGGTGGTACATACTTAGGTAAGTGACAAAAAGCAGTGCTTTTACTACAGTGATCCAGTCTGAAGGGTATAGAGACCCAGTATAAATAAGGACTGTGAGGCATTCTATCTAAGTTCTCAGAGGTGAGAACGCGTCTGTAGCTTTCTTGCAAAGTGGTAAAGTAAAAAATGACTTTCAATAAGAATTACACATGTAATCTATATTGAATGAAAAATTATTCTATTTTATTCTTTATTTGAAGTTGGCAGCAGGTGTTCATGGACTACAGTTGCCACTTACTTACTATCAGAAAAGTTCGTTTGTCACTTCAATTTTATTAAAAAAAATAACTTTTTTTTTTAAAAACCCACTAAAAACTGACAAATTAATTTATAAATAAATTAAGATACAAAAGTATTTGCTTATTTACGCAAAAAACAAATTAAATTTCGTATATGAATGAGACTTAATTATGTTTTCAAATATCTGGGCTTTTTTAAGACAAGTTTTCCTAAAAATGTTCAAACGATATAAAATCTTGTTTATAGGCCTCTTAGACACCGGAAAATGCTAAGGACAAGGAGAACATGCAAATTTTATTAAGAAGAGGTCAATCCCTTGAGCGGCAGCATCTAAACGCATTATTATGGGCAACAGAATATGGGTATATATTTAAATATAAACCCTTTGTGTATTACATAATTTATTCATTCCCTTGTTCATCCTTTGATGTAATAAAATTAAATCCTCATAAAACACTGAATATTCGATGAGTACGTTATTTTTTACGGAATAGTTATTTTCATGTTACATATACTCGTATACGTGCATATCGTCCCGTGGGTCTCATAAGAGGCGACAGTGGGAAACAAACCAGGAGATGGGCAGCAGGGTATTACTAATAACAACTAAAAAATAAAATAAACTGCGGTTGCCAACTCGCCTGCCAAGCATGTCAACTATGGCAAAAATCCCCCCTGCCCCTGAGACAATCTATAGATGAGGCCTATTTTCAGAAATGGACTTTTGTCAGGCTGTAATGGTCTAAGGTATAAAGGGATATTTACACCAGACGTAAAAAGCCCAGACGGGCGACAAGCAGCAGTAAAAACGGTGCGAGAGATGTCTGGTACTGCCATCGTCAACCCATCTGCCAAGCGTGACGATGAAAGCGAATCTTCCCTACATCGGGAGAGGCCCATGACCAGCAGTGAACTTGTACGGGTTAGTAATGAAAAAGAAGAAGGTGCAAGAAGAATGTAACAAGAACACCTCGATAAATGAACTAACGACTATTTGGTGCCCGAACAATGAGAAAGAAGAAAGAAAGAAATGTATTGTTACTAAACCCATTGATCTACACATAAAAAATATCTTGAAAACACTTGAACCTAATAGTGTGACTTTGGACATCATAAGTCATGTCATCCCTCAGCATGGTTAGTGTCCACAATGCTGATTTTCAGTGATAAAACAAAACCTTGGAGAAAGCAGTCCCGAAGCTATTAAAGAAAAGCGATTTTAACGAAAAAAAAAAAATAGTTTAAGCATTCTTTATTCGGGACTGTATCCATCAAGCTAGGATATACATAATAGATGTATATACATTCAGAAATATCTAACACAAGACCAACAGGCTCACGGCCAGTAGTATCACGAGTGCGAGGATCTCTTTGCACTCCGCCAAACCAATGTGGTGAATATTTCACAACAAAGCAAATCAAAACTTTCAAGTTATGTAGTTCGATTGGCACATTCTGAAAAGGCATATCAGTAGAAAATCAAGAATAGATAATGTCTATATATGTTCCTATCAATCCTACGGATTAGTAAGCCGACGTGGAAATGAGCACGCCATAGAGCTGGAAGGCAACCGGTAGTAAAAAAGTTTATTTGTTGATGTATTTCTTGCAATAACGATGACGGTCATGAAACTTTCCCATAAAACTGGGAGAGTACATGTACTCGTACAAGGATATTGGTGAGTTTAAAATATCTTCAAAATTTATTTTTCGGACATACAAGTTTCATTAACTTATTTTTCGTTTCTAGCTACCCGTGTATAGAAATAGAAGCTAAGTTCAACGGCCGCTTATGGAATTGGTCGCGCATAAAACTTTTGTTTTGTCGGGCGATCGACTTCAGCGAACAGTGTACGAATTATTATCGAACGAACGAAATATTACCATTCGGTAGGATCTGACACTGACACTGATACTGACACTGACATTGGGAATGGACTTCATATAATATAGAAGAAGCAGGTATATATAATCTTCTTCAAATATTTTAAAAGAACCACCGAAAACTGTACAGGTTACACTATTAAGTACAGAAGGGACAATGTGGTTCATTTCATTTCCTTCCGTCGCCTCTTACGATACCCACAGAATGATGTGGGATAGGAAATACTATTACGCGCCCTATATAGCACAATTAACAAGGCAATTGTGGAATAAAAGTGTGATAATATCATAGATTTGAACATCGACATCATTCGTAAGAATTTTTTACAGTACAGTAGGTTAGTACTATTATTTATTCTATGACTATAGGTCTTTAGTTTTTGAGAATTGACATTTCATAATTTATTTATATAAAACAAAATCTATTTTAAAATATGCTTTCATGTGCTAATCAAAAAAAAAAAAGATAAAAATCAGCTCAAGTGTTGAATCGGCCATATTATTGCACTGTCATCGAAGTTACATACGTATGCTAAATCTCAGCTCCATCGGATATCAGAAAGTACTACAAAACTTGATAACCTGTACCGGAAAGAGAAACTAAAAAATCTAGTTAATAAAAAGCTTTTAAATTCAATTTAATATATGATGAATATACTACAGGAGAAGTAGAGAAAGGGCGACATGAGAAGTGAAGGAGAGAAAAAATGTTTATTTAATAATAGTTAAAAATATTATAAAAGTTATAGAATAAAAAATTTAAATCGAATGTAATAATCATCTTGGCTTAAATAAGATAAATTTACATCAATTAAAATGCTTTAAGAAAGGAGTTGAACTTGACTCCATACAAGCTTGGGCCCGGCGTGAACAAACTTAAAATATGTCTTAGATTGAAGATTTAAGTATTTGCTACTTATGTCAAAAAATCATATTTTTGCAGGACCTGGGGTTTTCTTTTTATGTTATGTTTTATGATTAGTAGATTATGTAGTTAAATTACTCGTTCTTGTGATAAGTTGTTTGGATAAATTGAAAAGAACACAAAATAGTGCTGTTTTGTAGTTATTATTAAATAAAGTAAAATAAAACTCAATATTTTTAATTGTTTAACTATTTTCTGCAATTATTAATAAAATGTCATCTAGAAAAGCAGCCGGAGGCTGTAAGTTGTCTGTTCTTTTCCTCTCAAAACTTAAGTACCACATTATTGTCATTACATGGCCGCAACAGCCTACTGTCCTGTGATCCGAGAGAAAAGGCAAGGGTCAAGTTAAATAAATCCACGAACGTAAAAACACGAAATCTATCCAAAAAACAGCCACAATAATTCCAAATGCGCATGCCACACAACCTAACTAGAAACACTCGCGTGTGGGAGTAAAAGTATTCTGTGATGCCGCATGACAAGTTGACAAGTTGAAATTCGAAGTTACCAAGTTAAGTCTCCTTCGAAATAGGCAATGATCAATGACCATACAGCCTATTCAGTCGTGTGGGATTATATTCAATGTTTTTTAGTTTAATAATTTAATCGTTTTCTAAATATATTTCATTTATTCAATACTAATCTCTACAGATTCGCCTCAATTATGATTTTTTTGATAATGAAGGCTATTTTATTGTAAAAATATCCTTCTTTATCTATTGCCATAGACAAAATACAGAATAATATTTAAAAACGTTTCGTTTATGCTATAGTTAAAGCATTAGCTTTCGTTTTTCAGTTTTAGTAAATGTTTTTATGATTGTCCCAAGATTCACAGAAATAAAAACTAGTTATTTATACTTATAATTTATCGCTTTATTATCTACATATTTTTGTATAAGTGTTACGAACGATGTCAATCACCCAATTCATACTTCTCCTTTGCCAAGTATTTAAGCTTCTCTTTTTCAAGAAATTAAGTTGTGAATTGATAGCAGACGATAGAAATGTCTTTACTAACGCAAATGTCTATATCCCCATCTCTGATGAATGCCAATGCTGCGAAACTAAAAGTCCTTGAAAATTACTCGAGAACTTCCTTCAAAATTACTTCATTTTCTCCGAAATTCGCTTCGGCCGGTTTGAGCGAGTGAGCTAAACGTATAACTTTGTGAGACTTCGAAACTCTAGTCGTAGTTTGCAAACTTTTCCAACACTTGCATTCTCTGCTTGAATTATTGCATAATACACGCCGGCAATAAAAGTAACCGTCGGATTCATTGCTCTATTTCATTGTTTTATAAGCACTTGAAAAATTTTAAAGTTTGTGAGACTGCAATTGCAGAGATCCTATTGAAACTGAATTTTAGTTATTTGTTTTACTAAAAAGCAAATCTTAAGTCTTTATTTGCAAGAATCATGGTATAAAAAGATGTTACAATTTATATAGTTTAGTCGATTTCGCTAACAATAGTGCATAGCATGCAAATTATAATTTTAATCTGTTCATATTACAATTTACAGTATTACTAAATTACTATCTAAAAATTATTTTAAGTCATAAAAGCATTCACTTTTTAACCAATTATACAAATGTAATCTTTTGCTTATTAATTTAAATTCTTTAGGTGGTAAAATCTTTTGCTGTATTTCCGACATATATTTTAACACACATAATTAGGAAACTTTTTTATATTTAACGAGCCTAAGAATGGCATCTAGGACAAGTCTGCCTGGGTCGCGTTGGTTTCGGGGATATACTCGTATCACTTGTTTTAATAAATAATGACTAATTTTTAAAAATAAATATGCCAATTTCATAAATGTATAGTGACGGGAGGGCTAATATACGATGTCTTTTAAATAGTGGTAACGAAGTTACATTTTTACGGCTAAGTAGAGTAGTGGCTGAGCGTTAGACTGCAGTGCTTCAGGGCTGCGGATACAAACCCTGCAAGTAAAAACAGATTTTTGTATGGCCTACAAGTAGTTGTTCCGGGTCTGACGTTTGTCCGTGTGCAATTTATCTATTTAGAACAACTATATTCTATTTTATATTCTATATGATAGGAGTTAAATTGGTGACAGGATAAGAAATAGTGAGATAAGGAAACGTTGTGAATTGAATTAAGATGTAGTGACAAAAATTGAGAAAGGTATGCTGAGATGGTTTGGCCATGTCGAGAGAATGAATGAAGAACGATTGACGAAAAAAATGTATAAGGCGAGTGTGAATGAAAGTGTTGGAAGGTGTAGACCTGGAGGACGTTTCTCGACCAAATCAGGACGTCTTGAAAAGGCAGGTCAAGTACCCTAAACCGAAGAGCATGTATGAAAGGAATAATGAAAGTGGACGAAGCGAAACAAGTATGTAAGGATCGTAGCAGAGTGGAAAGAAGTGGTCTCTGCCTACCCCTACGAAAAGAGGAGGCGTGATTATATGTATGTATGTATGTATATTACGGAAGAAATTCCATATGAGGAGGTAATGTTAACAAAATAATTTAGTTTAGGTCACTTTCATAAATTAAAAAAAAATTGCACTCATTTGCTAATTTGTTTGCTTTTTATAATATTTTTTAATTTTCTTTTAACAAAAAATCAAGCCCAATTCAAAAGCTAAAAATATTAAAATAATTTCCACGTAATTTAATACCTTCAGCTTGTTTGTGATGTTGCGGTTTTAAGTCTTCGATACACTTTGTCTTAGCACCGACTTCGGAAGCTATTAAATTACGTGGAAAATATTTCACTGTAAGTCAGTTTTAACTTTTCGCTATTGTCTCCCTAGTAGACGATCGGGTACTTATTTTATTTTTGTCGCCAGGCTGTATTGCATCCACTGCTGTTTATCGGTTGGAAGGGTAGCAAAGCCAGGATAATAACTAGAAGTGAGAGATTCCATCTTAGTTTTCAAGGATAACAATGCGTCAGAGGCCTTCTTTGTTTTAAGTTTGTTGCAGGTGTTCAAGGGCTTGTATAGCCAATTATCAATCACTGAACTTTTTTATTGAATTAGGGTGACAAACGAGCAGACAATCCACCGGGGGGTATGGGGATGCTGTGGCCTATAGACATCTACATTTATTCTTGATTAAGTATCAAAATTCAGATGCGTTATGACCCCTAAAGTTTACTACACTCACCGTACAAAACAAGCAGCATTAAGCTGCTATTTTACACTGGTATTCTGTGAGAGCGCGTGAGAACTCCAGTCGAGCCGAACCATTCGTGCTACAGCCATAATGCATTGTTCTGTATATTCATATTGACAGCCTCGTTAATCTAGTGGTGGTAAACGTTGACTGTTCATGAGGTCCCGGGTTCGAATCCCGGATCGGGTCAATATCGGAGAGGTTGTTCTGTCAAGAAATTCTCGGCAGCAACCCGGAGTCAAGAAATTGGCGGTATTTCACCCGTGTAGAAAAGCATGTAAAGCCCAATGATCCTGCACCTAATCTCTCTCCGGTCGATTCGGATTACCGTCCCATCGAACTTTGGGTTTGAAGGAATAGAGAGTGCGCTGTAATCTTTCCTGCACAGATGGCTGGTCTCCGTAGAGACTGGCTGCTGTGACCAAATTTCGGCCTGGAGGACATTATTATTATTATATTATTCTGAAAGTGAAATGCTGTTGACGAATGAAAATAATGCTTCAATAAAATAGAATTTTATTTCTTGTCAACCATAACAATAAATAATAGAAACACGTAAACAACGAATAGCTCCACACTGTGATATTGACAATAAAAATTCCAACCTCGAACACTGAAGAGAGGCATTCAAAGATCGCGCTGGGAACACGAAATATTTCTAAGACATCCTTTGCCCTCTTGGTAATAATTGATCATTTTTCATTTCACTACCATTTCTTATATTCTCGATATTGAAAAAAATATTAAATGGATGTAGCGGCGGTGTTAGAATATACACTACCTCATATCATACCGTGGGTGTTTGTAGAACCGACAGAGAGAAACTGAACCAGGAGATGGCCAGCAGCATCTTCCTGATAATAGCTAAATAAAAAAAAACTACGGATGCCAAACCCCATTGCCAAGCGTACATATATAGCAAATATCCCCCCTATGAAGCAATATATGGGGAAGGCCTAAATTCAGTAGAGGACTTATGGCTGTGGTGGGTAGCGGTGTTAGCGCAAGAGTATCATATAAAATATATTTTTCACCGTCCATGAGTAAGTTTACGGCAAAAAATATAAAATCCAAAAAGTATTTTTTCACGTATTTTAAACTGTTACGTAACTTAGCTATAAAAACAAACGCGATACCTTTAAAATTCCACATCAATTTCTATCATATTTTTACTCTTAAAAGCCTTATAAAGACTGCCTAACAAAGAAACAACTTTTTCTTTTATATCTAATCGAAGAGGCACAGGATTGATGGCATAAAAGCACGTATATTCTTCATGTTATGCGGACAACTGACTTTTGGATATAAAATAAACTCGTAAGTTGTAAATCATATCTTGTTGTTTCCCTTTGTGTAAGACAAAGTGTATGATTGTTGACATGTTATGTGATAGTGGGATACAGTTTTTATTTGTTATTGTTTTCTCTCTTGCGGTTTTGTTTACTTCGATACTACAGGTTAAAATTTCATAAAAGGCACTAAAAACGAAAATAACATTTTCAACTTGCGTTTGTAAATTATCAATATTTGTTAAGCTGTAAATACATTGATATCTGCCGTTCGTTTTATCCTGTATTCTGCAATGATTGTAATAAAATACATTGAGATTCCTTAGGATAATTCATAGCTGTAAAAATAATTCATACTTCCTAATATGAGTGATTGTTCATACAAACGAAACTAAAACAATAAGTAGGATATTCAGATTTTATTAAAAAAAATCTAGAACATAACACTCTATACTGAAACACTACATTTATTATATCATTTATAGTCATCTGCTTAACCCATTCCCAAAAAAAAAATTGAAAATATTTTTTAATTTGGGTGTACGGTTTAGTTATTTCTCATTTTAATTTAATAATATGTACTGTAAGCGTTTTTGTCGTAAGTCAACGAATGGACAATACTATTCGTTAGTTCGTAACAGAAACGTTTAAACAAACCACTCGGTTTAGTAACACCAAAATTACAACCGCGTCCTTGATATCTCTGGGTCGCTCACTGTGCATGAATATGTCGTTAGAAGAAAAGGTAACGAGTGAAAAGAATTTTCAAAATGAAAGCGTTTATATATTTACGTAAAAACGTAAAGCCTCAAATAATTGTTGTAAATTCAGAGGTTTTCTTTTTCAGATCGTAACGTAACTTACATGTCTTACATTGTAGGGAGGATCTGCCACAATCTGATAATAATAGGCGGATAACCTTTTTTATATAATAAGGGTGACAAACGAGCACACAGTCCACCTGATGGTTAATAGATGCTGTGGCCCATAGACAACTACATTTATCCTCAACTAAGAATCAAAATGCAGATGCTTTGTCAACCCTGAGGACTAAGATGGAATGCCTTGTTACCTTGATCTAGTGTTAATGTCTACGCCACTCAGAGGGGCCAAATAATTAAACTTAAAAAAAAGAAAACCCGACTTAAAAAAGAAAAACGAATAAAATAATTTCCACAATATTTAACAGATTCTTAGGTCGGGCCCTAATTCCGCGATACGCTTTCCAGAAAACCACCAAATCAATTTTTTTTAAAGCGGTTTTTATTTCCTTTGTTAGGTTAAATTATTTATCTTTGCAATTTATCTTACACTCTTTAGTTACTAATAATTTATAAAATATCATTTGCTTCTTTCTAGTACTGAATAGATATGTTTTAATGTATGTCTGTAATTACTTAGTGCATATGAGATTACAGAATTCATCAGTGTAAGGTGCAGAGTATCGAGACTCGATACTGGTGCAATGAAATAAATTTCACATATCTTTGCGGATAATCGAATTTATTTTATACTATTCTATAATATTTTCTAGACAAATAAGAGAATAACTACAATTTTTTATATATAGGATAATGGTGACAAACGAGCACACAGTCCACCTGATGGTAAGTGGCTGCTACGGCCCATAGACATCTACATCTATCCTCGATTACGAATCAAAATACAGATGCGTTGTCACCCGTGAGGGCTAAGATGGAATGCCTCGTTTCCAGTAAAAAGGTCTCAAAAATATATTAAGCGTACAAAGTAAATTTTATTCTATTTACGTTTTCTTTATTTTGTGTGCGAGAGTAATCGCGCCAACGTAAACTTTTTTTTCTTTGTTCCTATATAATACGTTAATTAATCATGTTAATACATTAACATCAAAAATGTATGTACCTACCTGTTTTAATTATTTATTTTAAAAGAAGAGGAATGAAACTTATCATTCTTAAGGCGCTGTGCCTTAAATATGCACAAAAATAGTATTATATTATGTGTATGTCGCTGTTAAGTCAGGTAAATTGAGTTAACATACACATGATTTTCTTATACAAATCGGTTTTTTAATAAAGGAAAATTACAAAAAAAGCAAACATTTAGCTAATTAAATTTCGATCACAAGCGATACTAGTTTAATTTACATTGTCAAAAAGTATCAAAAGTTCTATCCACGTATATCCTGTCCTGTTTTCTCTCTTCTATCAAAACGAATCAATGCCGTTATGTTATTCTTGTTTTAAAAAACAAAATCGAAATCGAATGGGTATTTTTAAGCAGCTTTTCCAACACTGCGTAAATTTACGTAGATCTACGAGTATGTACCAGCTCTGTATGACTTAGAACTTTTCGTACAGATCGTTTTTAACTTTCAGTCTCTAATCGAGTACGTAACTTAAATTTGTACATGATATATGTTTGAGTAAATAAATATAGGCCCTAAAATAGTTCTATATTTGACTATCGAAGCGTAACGCTTTGCCTAAACTGAAGCTAAGCATATAACTTTTCGAAGAATATAAAGGTATCTTCTCCTGCATATTTTCGCTGTAAAAGTCTCATTTGGTTACGAGCGTCTTCTTATAAAGGAAGTCTTTATTGTATATTAGCTGACGGATTATTTGTCAAGCAATACCTACAGATGTCTCGTACTTTCGACGCTCTGGGTAGCTCTTATTTTAGTGTAGTAGTCTCTGTTATTTAGTAGCCTCTCGTATTCTGTTCATTTTACGCCGCCAAGTGTGCGCAGGAATTGAATTAATTCCTCACTCTCCATTTCATCATCGGAACACCAGACACTCAGCTGGTCTCCACTCTGTTGTCGACATACCACGTATTCGAACCAAACGTTTTGCTTCGACGTTCATAATGGGTACAGCAAAGGATTGGAATAATTTGCAATCATCTATGTTCACATATACATAATGTGGGTATCTTCAAGGCAAGAGTAAATGAGCTTTGCTAAGCTAAGTCAGTGTTCTTTAACAGCTTCGGCTGCATCACCACTTACTATCAGGTGGGATAGTAGTCAAGCATTGGCTTATAACAGTAAAAAAACCATAGCCTTTAAAGTTAAATGCTAAACATAGGCCACCCCACAGACTGCCTCCTATGGGAAATATTTGCCTTAGTTGCCACGCTTGGCAGGCGGGTTGGCAGCCAGAGTTTTTTATTTTCTAGTTTTTAATATGACATGCTGTTACCATCTTCTGGTTTATGTCCCTCTGTCGCCTCTTACGAACCCAGCCGTAACTATATGGGATAGTGGTTCACACCGCCACTACACGTCAGCGCCTGGCGTAAGTATGGTTATACTAATGGTATACTGCTATTTCTTAGAAGCAATATGAGTTTCTTTTGGCATACTTTTCGCTAATGGAAGCTACAAGAAAATAGGCGATGAAGTCTCCTTCAGCGTCAACTCACAACATATGACTAAGGAGATAACACAACATTTTTTAGACTGTTTTGTGTTCCTAAATTTTTACTTCTGGAGGAGACGAATTCGTATATGTATGTCGTGACTTATAATTTGAAAATTGCAAAATAATAAAATAATAAATTAAAAATCATCATCATTACAGCAATTCACAATTCCATGGTCGAACATAGGCCTCTCCTAAGGAATGTCAAAAACACGGTCCCGAGTCCTGATCCACCTTCATTCATTGACTGCCTGCATCTCTTACCACGTAACAGGGCTCTAGTATTGCTTCTGGTGAAAATACGACCAGTTCAGTATGTAAAGAAAAATATAAGCCATGATAATTTTAAAACTGTTGCGAGGTTGTTTGAGGATAAATGTAGATATATGTCTATGGGCCACATCATCCACTTACCATCAGGTGGACTGTGTGCTTATTTGTCACCCTTATTCTATAAAAAAAACTCCAAATAACGGTAGAAACCAGGCCGTTACCCCAACTAGTGGAGAGCCTTGTTTACCGGCACGAGGCTGCCATTTGATAATCGTTTCTCTTCATTATTTTCTATAGATTGTCGATTCTTCGTGCTATATGGCCGGTCCATTATCACTTCAGCTTCCTGATCCGTTGCGCTATGTCGGCTACCCTGGTTATAGTGCGGGAAACCTCATTACGAAATCTATCACGCAGAGAGACTGAGAGCTTATGTAAATCTGGAGTCTTAAAACATCCGACGAATATTACTACCCTTGAGTAAACAACATAACTCAACTATAACACAGTCGAAAATAAATTTTAGTTTAGTGTACCCATAAAGAGATATTATTTTATCGCCCGAAGATGTGTTATTGTTTTGGGGTGCAAACTTGAGGGTGAATTACGCTTAATTTAATGGAAATCCCAAATAAATACAGAGATGTTATCAAATGACATTTTTTTTTTATATTTATGTAAACAGATAAATATTATGTGCTTGTTTAATTTAGGAAATACTCTACTGCATTTAAAAAGTATTAAGTGGCCTAAAATTGAAGTTAGGTTGTCGCGTGGTCGAAGTAAAACTTATTAATTTCCATCCATCCATCCAACATAGGCTATAAAATTCCACTGCTGAACATAGATTGTCCTCCATAGATTGCCTCATAGTAGAAATTTTCCCTGAGTTGTCACGCTTGGCAGACAGGCTGGCAAGAGCAGTTTTTAATCTCTGGCGCGGGCAGAAAGGAGGGAGGCATTTCCTAAATCGTCACGCTTAACAGGTAAAGTGACAATCGCAACTCGTAACTCCAACCTTGCTCTCCGTCACCGGTTTACCTCCATCTATGGGAAACCTAACATCATTCTGGCATTTTCCATAATCTCCTCTTACGACACTTACGGGACAAAATGAGGTGAAGAATTATTTTAATCTGACATGACACGGCAATTATGTCTGAATGTTTTTTTAAGTGGTAGAGTCAGGCTGCAGCTAAATTATTTCAGCTGCATAAATGGGTCGGCTCAACTGGTGAAGGACCACGCCTCCAGTGAATACCAGCGTAAAATAGCAGCTTAATGCTTCTATATTTCGTACGGATTCCATATTTTTAAATTTTTAATCGTGGAAAGCTGTAGATGTCTATGAGCCACAACATCTACTTCCCCAGGTGGTCTGTGTACCCGTTTGTCATCCTTATCTCTATAAAAAATACGAGACATCTACTTATTGAATAAAATTAATTTTTCGGGTTTCTTCGCGTGGTATTTTATTTATTTTTCTTTCTGTTTTCAAATTAAAAATAAGTTAAAATATATATAACAAAAGACATTTAAATACAAAGTAAAATATGAATATTAAAAAAACCTTGGATTATAATCAATTCTGATACATTTTTCGCAATACAATGAAACCAAACGTCAATACCAGAGTTACATATTTGCTGGATGATAATAACCCCGGGACTGAGGTGACCGCTACCAAATTGAATTAAAAATATTTTTATAATTACTTGAACATCGATTATGATAACAATAATTGTTTATTCATTCAAAGAGTTCTTTGTTCAATGTTTTTTTATTGAATCAAATTATATATCACGAGACAGAAGTAGATAGATGAAAATATGGTGTGTACTTATTGACGAATCCTTAAAAAAACAAAGAGACAATTCTCATATGCGAATACGCTAAAATTTTGAAAAACAGACCAGTTGTTTGTAGCCGGATGAGGAAGCTCAAGGTCGCTCAGCGAGCTATGGAAGGGCTATGCTCGGGGTCGCACTGCGTGATAAACTTAGAAATGAGGATATCCGCAGTAGAACCAGAGTGACCGACATAGCCCAACAGATTAGTAAGCTGAAGTGGCAATGGGCCGGCCATATAGCTCGAAGAACCGACAACCGATGGGGAAAACGGTTCTCAGTGGCGGCCTCATACCGGCGGACGAAGTGGGGCGTCCCCACTAGATGGGTGACGACCTGGTAAGACATGCAGGAAGTCGATGGATGCGGGTGGCTCAGGACCGTGCTTTGTGGCATTCCTTGGGGAGGCCTATGTTCAGCAGTGGACTTGTGAAGGGCTGTAATGATGATGATGATGATGATCAGAGGTCCGAAGAGAGGGGAGGACACGGTAATCCTCGAATCCGGCAACTTGTTCTATCACCGGGAGGGCGACCATCTGTCCCAAGGAGGTGTCGGATTTATCGTCCACAAGTCTCTCGTTAACAACGTTGTAAAATTGGGAGTGTGTCGACGAGGGTTGCGTACCTTATACTCAGAATCACCAAACGGTATTCGCTGAAGGTCATACAGGTTTACGCACCAACTTCGGCACACCCCGATGAAGGAGGTAGAGAAATGTATGAGGATATCTCTAGAGCCATGCATTCCTCTAAAACCCACTATACAGTGTTAATGGGAGACTTCAACATAAACTAGGCACAAGAGAGAACAGTGAGCTGAAAGTAGGGAAATTCGGATTAGGCAACGGAACCCAAGGGGCCAGCAGCTGGCCGACTTCATGGAGAAAGAGGACTCTTTATGATGAACTCTTTCTTCCAGGCGGCCCCACAGGAGAAATGGACCTGGTCGAGCCCCGACGGTTCGACAAAAATGAGATTGACTTCATTATGACGACTAGACGCCAACTGTTCAGTGATGTCTCAGTGATCGCGAGGGTGAAAACTGGTAGCGATCACCGAATGGTTGAGGCACACTGAACTTAAACGTTAAGTTGGAGAGGTGTCGTCTAATGAAGTCAACGCTCCATCCCCTCGTGCTCTAATCAAAGTCCCGAAACCTTTCAGCTCGAGTTAAAACCGTTTTCAGTGCCTAGAAGATTGCAATGCAGTGGACGATATGAATGACAAGCTTGTGGAAACTGTCCATGCGGTCGGAGCTAAGCTTTGTAAGACCCGCCGCAGAAGAACACAAAACTCTCCGATCACACTCTTAATCTCATGGCTGTTAGACGGAAATGAAGCTGCAATTTTCAGTAGATTTGATAGCATACAGGCAACTGAACAGACAGATCTCCAAATGCATGCGGCGGGACTTGCACAACTTCAATACAGCTCGTATTGAAGAAGCGATCGAGCGGAACCAGGGCTCCAAAGTCTTTGCCAGAGATCTGTCTGCCAGAAAGAGCCAACTGTCGAAGCTGAAGACCGAGTGTGGCAGCGTCGTTTCCGGGACACCTGAGATTTGAGTGAGATTGAGAGGTTCTATGGGCAGCTGTACACATCATCGTTGGAGCCACGCAAGTGTGAGTAACGATCAGAGCGAGTCTTATCCGACACTATTCCGATGATATCCCGGACGTCAGTCTGAGCGAGATTAGAATGGCTCTCAGCACCTTAAAACGGCAAGGCCCCAGGCGAGGATGGAATTACGGCGGAGCTTCTGAAGCGGGTGGAAAACCGGTGCCAGAAGTCCTTCAGAAGCTCTTTAATTCCGTCCTACATGGTGGCACTACACCGGAGGCGTGGAGCAGAAGTGCGGTGGTCTTGTTCTTCAAGAAAGGCGACAACGCTCTCTTGAAGAACTACAGACCGATTTCCTTCTGAGCCGCGTCTGCGTGCTGTTTTCGAGTCATTACGAATCGTCTCGCACGCAGACTCGACGACTTCAGCCTCCCGAACAAGCCGGTTTCCGAAAAGGCTTTAGCACCATAGACCACATACATACCCTTCGGCAAATTGTACAGAAGTCCGAGGTACAATTTGCCACTATGTCTGGCGTATGTGGACTGTGAGAAAGCCTTTGCTTCTATATTTCGTACGGATTCCATATTTTTAAATTTTTAATCGTGAAAGCTGTAGATGTCTATGAGCCACAACATCTACTTCCCCAGGTGGTCTGTACCCGTTTGTCATCCTTATCTCTATAAAAAATACGAGACATCTACTTATTGAATAAAATTAATTTTTCGGTTTTCTTCGTGGTATTTTATTTATTTTTTTTTCTGTTTTCAAATTAAAAAATAAGTTAAAATAAATATAACAAAAGACATTTAAATACAAAGTAAAATATGAATATTAAAAAGACCTTGGATTATAATCAATTCTGATACATTTTTCGCAATACAATGAAACCAAACGTCAACACCAGCGTTACATATTTTACTGGATGATAATAACCGACTGAGGTGACCGCTACCAAATTGAATTAAAAAATTTTTTTATAATTACTTGAACATCGATTATGATAACAATAATTGTTTATTCATTCAAAGAGTTCTTTGTTCAATGTTTTTTTTTTTATTGAATCAAATTATATATAACGAGACAGAAGTAGATAGATGAAAATATAGTGTGTACTTATTGACGACTCCCTAAAAAAACAAAGAGACAATTCTCATATGCGGATACGCAAAAATCTTGAAAAACAGACCTGTTGTTTGTATATAATTTTAAATTAAAAATTTTGTACAACCGACTTCAATATAAATTATTAAGAATACACAAAAACTATTAAGAAAGAAGTACTCAAAAACTATTAGTCAGACCTTGATCAAATTTATATGGGACCACATGAGAAGCACCAGCTTTCAAATAAAAAAAAAATCATCGAAATCGGTTCACTCAGAAAAAAGTTATGAGGTAACACACATAAAAAAAAAAAGAAAAAAAAAGCGTGAGTGTCGTGGAACACTCGGTTGGAACAAAGTTCTTTTCGTAGTATATTATTATGGATAAACGTATTATATTATTGATTAGCAAATAAAAATAAATGAATACTAGCTTCTATTAAAATGAAGCGTTATTTAAAATAATATTTATTTCATGGCAAGATAAGAAAAAGTGCGAGGGAGATGGATATTATTCCATCTCGCTCGCGCTATAGAAAGGGGGTCGTGACGGAAAAATCTTACACTTCTCGCCTAGACCCATCCATCAAATTCGTACCGTGCGATAAAGAACTTCTTTCCAAAAAATAAAATTTTCTTTATAGGAGAGGGGGCAAACGAGCATACAGCTCACCTGATGGTAAGTGATTACCGCCGCCCATGAACAACTGCAACACCAAGGGAATTGCAGATGCGTTGCCGGCCTTTTAAAAAAGGAGTACGCTCTTTTCTTGAAGGTCCCTAAGTCGTATCGGTCCGGAAAAATCTCTGGTGGTAGTCGATTCCACAAGGAAGTTGTGCGAGGAAGAAAACTTCTTTAAATCGCACAGTGGTGACCCGCCAGTCATCCATATGGTATGGATGGTATCGCGAGTTTTGTCGCGATGTGCGATGGTGAAATTGTGCGGCTGGAATTAGTCCGAACAATTCCTCAGAAACATACGGTCGAATTGAGTATCGTCTCTTTTTTGAAGTCGGTAGACAAAATTCTCAACAATGGAACTAGTTGCCCTCGGTTACTGAATGCGTTTGAATTTAGCGCTCATTCAAAAGATCCGCGTCATCCGATAGCACCACTGAGATCATCAACCCGCAGAACTGTTCTCGGATCCAGCTCTCCATTACCCAGACTGTGTAAGCTGTATAATAGCTACAAATACATAGTTGATGTAAACTATTACAGTTTCAGTAAAAAGATTGTCGACAGTGTGGCTGGTACTTAATTTCGTGCAACCAGGTATTATGGTATGATAAACTACATTCTTTTAAAATTGTTAACTTTATAAAACCTACTTAAGTCATTGTTACAGAGCATGCTGTGTTTCTTAGTAAGTAGTCACTACACTTAGCTTAAGAAACAATTCAGTTTTTATTTAAGATGTCATTGAATAAAAAAACAGAATAGTTATGTAAGATGTCATTGTGTAAGTTGACTTGTAAGCCACTTTAAGCCATATGAATAAAATAAAACAAAATAAATAAATACATGTTTGAACTGCTCACGTCTGAATGTACTATAAAAAAGTGGCGTAGGAATATGTGGTATAAAAGGACCTTTTTAATTTTCTAAATATACCAGATTTTCTACAAAGTAAAAAATAGGGGATGAATATTTATTTTAGTACAATGAAAAACTTAAGAAAAATACATGCTATATATACAATTTAAAGCGCCATCTATAAAGCCATTTGTTTGTAGATACTTTTCCAAAGAATCCCTCATCTCCTATAATAGAAACTGGTTTAAATTTTATCGCTTTATTGTTGTATCTTCGAGCATTTTATGGTACATAAAATAAATTACAGACACGTATCTGTTATTTTATGGGGGCGAGTCCAACATTATCACAGTTACCCTAAACTTTACTTCCGAGGGACGGAATTCTAAGAATCGTACATGGATTGCTATATTTATGTTCAAGAGATAATAAAAATAACACTTCGTCTAGCCACGTTTACATCAATTTTATGACGTTAAATCTTTGCTGGAGCTTCACTTTTGTCGTTGATATTAATTAAATAAAATGACCGTGTAACTTTAATAATTGAAATTATATACTTATACTAGTGATATGCCCCGGTTGTGCACTGGTGATTTCTGGAACTCTACAACAGCGTCATCTACTGGGTCCAATTGTAAATCTTAACCAGGAACCCACTCAAATATACTAAAAAAAATTCATTTAAATTGGTTCAGCCGTTTAAGAGGCGTTTAGAAGACACGTTTTTTTATAGGATAACTGTGACAAACGAGCACACAGTCCACCTGATGGCAAGTGGTTTCTATGACCCATAGACATCTACATCTATCCTCAAAAAAAATCAAAATGCAGATGTTTTGTCACCCGTGAGGACTAAGATGGAATGCCTCTTTACCAGTAAAAAGGGTCTCCGGTTCTCTACACTCACCATACGGAACACAGCAGTGTTATGTTGCTATTTTACGCTGGTATTCTATGAGAGCGTGGTCCTTTCCCGGTCAAGCCGACCCAGTCGTGCTACAACTATACTTCTAATATAGCTGCAGCATGGCTCTATCAAGCACACAGTCTATCTGATAGTAAGTTACCGTCGCTTAAATTCAATCAAAACGTCGTCTCTCAGATTAAAACATATTTTATCCATCCATCCATAACAGACTATAAATGTCCACTACCGAACATAGGCCTCTCCTATAGATTACCTCATCGGGAGAATTTTGCTATAGTTGCCACGCTTGGCAGACGGATTGGACATCAAAGTTTTTATTACTTTGTGTTGTTATCGGAAAGATCCTGCTGCCCATCTTCTGTTTTATTTTCCCTCCGTAGCCTCTGACGACACCCACGGGACGAAATGGGATAGTGGATGTTCTTACGCCGCCACTATACAGTTTATTTTTTATGTGTCGTAAGTCCCCATCTCGCTATGTAAAAAAGTAATGAATGAACGTTTTCTCTTTTATGACCAATTCTTCATTTACTTTTTGAAGTATTGCTCACATCAAAACGACCCAAATATGACGACAGGTGTGAGTAATATTGCAATCGATTTATACGTATAAATATTTTAATAGATTTATTGAAAATGGTAAAACAATGTACGTGGTTAACGCGACAGGCTTTTCATGCGAGTTGGTTGACATTTTGACACGTGAATTTAATCTGTCTCGTTTTTATATTCCCTCAAAAAATAACTTTTAACAACGGCTTATTCCTGCAGTTTCAGTAGGAAAATATTGACATTTATTGATTAATGACGTCATGAAACAAGTTCATACAGTTTCAAATAAAATTTTATGTTAATGCGTGTGTTTTTTTTGGTGACGACGTAAGAGTTTTTTAATTCACTACCTCATATCATCTCGTGGGTATCGTCAGAAGCAACAGAGGGTAATATTTTCCTGATGACAACTCAAAAAAAAAAACTGTGGTTGCCAATCCGCCTGTGCGGTAAATATAGCAAATATCCTCTCCCCCCTCCATAAGGTAATCTTTAGGGGAGGCCTTTGTTCAGCAGTGAATCTTGTTAGGCTGTAATGACGATTATTATAATATGTTTAGCTATTCTAAGATCACAGGTAAAGTAAAAGGTTCTAACACTAAAAAAGCTCTATCTATCTTTTTTGTTTTATTTTCTATTTCTGATTAGTTCGTTCTAGCTAATTTAATTAATATGTAATTTATTTATTTATGTAGATCAGCTAACTAGTAGAGCAGCTTTAGTCTGTAAACATAATGCAGTAGAGTTCAATCATTTGAAAGGGAAGTTCTCCGGAGCGAGGTCGGTGTTAATTTAGTTATTAAATTGGAACAATGTTGGGCCGCCCTACACTGAGGCCGCCTTACCGGTACGGGTACTACCACTCGAGAATTTTTTCTTCTCATCGATTGGCGGTTTGTTGTTTTTTATTATTCTTTTTACTATTTTACTTTTATAATTGACCAGCCTTTGTCCACCACTAGATGTTGTGACAATCTGGTAAGACATGCAGGAAGTCCACGATTTTTTACGGATTTTATTTTGTTTAATTAACTTACCTTTTAACTGTGTAGTGGCGATTTAAGAATATTCACTACCCCATGTCTTCGCATGGGTGTCGTAAGAGGTGAAAGAGGGAAACTAAAACAGGAGATGGATCTTCTTCACAATAACTCAAAATAATTAAAAAACTGCGATTGGCAACCCGCCTGCTAAGCGTGGCAACTATCGCAAAATCCCCCTACGAGAAAACCTATGGGGGAGGGTTCAGCAGTGGACTTTTTTGGTTGTAGTGGATAGATGAAGTTACAATTTATATTTTTTGAGAACTTTTCAGCACCTTTGGTCACGATGACACTGAGGAAATTAACGTCCCTTCAGCTTAAAAACCAGGGTTAAGCTTAACAGAAAAATAATAGTTTCCGTCAATGTGTATAAGTGATAACCTGATAAGACCTGCAGGAAGTCTACGGATGCAGGAGGCTCAGGACCGAGCTTTGTGGCATTCCTTGGGGGAGGCCTATGTTCAGCAGTGGACTTGCAAAGGGCTCTAATGATGATGAATGTATATTGTTCGCATAAATTTGATAAATCTTAATAGAAATCTAGAGTTTAAATCTTCAATACAATAAATCTTCTCTTAAATCGTTTTTATATAAGCCAAATAAGAAAAACGATAAAGTATTATCGTTAATAAATCTTTAGCTAAGATCACAAAAATTTATTGACTGAGCCACCTGGGTCCTGTTTTTATGTACCGACGTAAAAGTTTGTTGGTGTTTTGTAGTAACATGTTATTACTGTTCATTATGTTTTAGTTTTTTTTTTGGCAACCTGTTCACTAGTTATTACAGAATAAAAGTGTAGTCTAAATTATTACTTCTCTTGATTATTAAGTCTCATCATCCTGTTCCGTCCTGGACAAAGGTACGTTAGTGCTATTATTTATTCTGTGACATAGGACCCTCCCACAATAGGGGTGGTTTATTGTAATTTTCACGATTTATATTTTACTAAAAATCATTAAATTTTATTATACATATAATTTGACAACTGGATTAATGACATAAATAATTATTATTATGATATTTTTTTCGTAAGAGAGGGGCAAACGAGCATGCGACTCACTTAATGGTAAGTGACCACTGCAACACTAGGGGAATTGCAGATGCGTTTTAGGCCTATTAAAAAAAATAGGCTTCGCTAGTTTTTTCTTGAAGGTTCCTAAGTTGTATCGGTCCGGAAAAATCGCCGGTGGTAGTCAATTCCACAAGGAAGTTGTGCGAGGAAGAAAACTTGTTGTAAATCGCACAGTGGTGGACCGCTAATCATCCTGATGGTATGGATGGTATCGCGAGTTTTGTCGCGATGTGCGATGATGAAAGTGAGCGGCTGAAATTAGTCCGTACAATTCTTCTGAGCACTCCCCGTGGTAGATGCGATAAAATACGCAAAAAGTGGCAACATCTCTTCGCAGCGCCAGTGAGTCAAGCTGATCAGAAAGAGGTCGGTCGCCGACGATTTGAACCGCTATGCGCTGATGCGATCAAGTGGAAGGAGCTGGCACTAGGGTGCCCCGGTCCATAGATGAGAACAATATTTCATGTAAGACCGAACTTGCGCCTTGTAAAGTTGCAAGTGTGCCTGCATGAAATACTGTCCCGCTCATATGAAACTCAACTTCGAATCTTAATTAATTGATTCTTAATTTAAAATTTTCCCGTAAACTTTGATACTCATACGTCATCATAGGATAATACCGTACAAGATGAACCAAAATCTTCTCTCATGATCAAGCGCCTTTTCAGATATGTTAGCCTTAAATAAAAGGTCATATCTCAAAATGTTGTATTCCTTCGAGATGGCTAACTATCGAACTAATACACAACTCTAGATTTCAGAAAGTCCAAAGGCAGATTACAATTACTAAATAACTATTTTTTACGAATTTTATCGCGTTTAATTTACTATTTTAATTCCCGACGTTTCGGGTGCTTTACAGCAATCCATGGTCACGGGGGGGACTGAGATCTTTGACGTCCCGATGTCACAGTTAGCCCGGCTACCTTCAGTTTTTTAATATTAATTTTTGGTTCGATCTACGCAGAAGGAGCTTACAGTATCTTGAAGTATTGCAGTGGTATGCTTGGGTTTGGATTTAATTTTGTTAATTATAGGATCCCAAGCAAATGGCAGCACCCATCCATCTTCTCTATTGAAATTAGGATGTTTTTTTTATTTCAATAGCCTCGCGTATCATCCTTGGTAGGAATCGGTGTTCTTTTGCGAGGATTTGTGGTCTATCAAATCTGATGTAATGGCTGGGACGATCTTGAACATGTTTACAGACTGCAGACTTCCCAGAGCGTCGGTGCCTCACGTCAGCTATATGTTCTTTCACGCGGGTTTTAATGGATCTTTTTGTTTGTACTATGTAAGAGATAAAATCCGTAAAAAATAGTTCTATTCAATGTGTAGTGTTCGCGTAAATATAAGAAATCATTACTAAATAACGTTCTTCAACATATTTCCTAGGTAGAAAAGGACTGCTACCACCTAGTATTCCGTCTACGTGTCGCTCTGGGCAGGTACCAACCTCTTAACTATTTCTTCCGCCATAGCAGATCTAACACTGATGTGTTCTGGTCTGAAGGATATAGAGAGCTAGTATAATTAAAGGCCGTAAAGCATTCCATCTTAGCCCTCAGAAGTGAGAACGAATCTGTAGCCTTCTTTGTTTGAAGTTGGCTGCACGTGACTTTGGACTGCAATAGCCACTTGCCGTCAGGTAATCTTAAAATTCATTGTAACTTCAGTAATTTAATAAGAAAACTGCATTTAAGAGGTTTAATTAATAGTGAATAAAATTGATTGAATGATTGCTTTTTTGACATTAATACCGTAGTTAGTTTTAATTGAGCTTTTATTTGAACATCGATTCCATGATTTAGTTCCTCGCAAGCGACGCTGAAATTGTGAAAAAAATGACATTTTTAGCGCTGAGATACATATATCACTTTTTACGTGATAAAGCCATGCTACGGTTATTATGGTTGTAGCAAGAATGTGTTGTCACGTCCGGGGAAACACGACGCTCTCATAGAATACCATCCTAAAATAGCAGCTTAATGCTGCTGTATTTCGTATAGCCTAGAGAACCGTAGACTCTTCTTACTGAAAACTAGGCATTCGATCTTAGTCTTCAACGCATCAGGATTTTAATATACTAGGATATAGTGTATAGAATAATTAAAACCTCGATTTCTAAAAGTGAAATTAATTCGCACAGCAATTAATTATTTAACACAGCATAATTGTATTACATTTACACTTATACAATTCATGAATTGAAAATCAAAGCGGTACGAATTTGAGATCGATGTTTTATATGCGATTTATGTTGTTCAAAACATCTGCACCTTTGCTCGTATTTCCAAAGCCTCGAGAATAAACACTCTCTAATAAAATACACAAGGGGACAGAGGATTGAACTTTCCTTTAAAACAGTGGTATTGCTAGAGCGGTAAAGATCAGAATGCATTGTATTTGAACGTGATTTTACTCCAGAAACGTGTCACGGCCGGATGACTGCTATGGTTGAACAGTTTTAGTACTTACGACGTTAATGTTTCCTTTCTTGCTACTTGTTGTTATGTTACTAGTAGTTAGAAGTGACTCTTCACTAAGTAGTTATTAAAGGATAAATTATTATCGATCATAATAACTGCTTAGTGAAGAGTTACCAAGAAAACTTACTACAGCTTACTTATTAAGGCTGTAAACTGTTTAACAATTTAAAGGACATACGTACTAATAGTTCTTACCAGTGAACGCTTATAAAATATTTGTGTTCACTGCTTTTCGTTATTTATTCAAATTAGTTATTTTCTCTTATTTTGGCTATGCTATGACTAAAGACATTTATAATTTAGAAACTTGAGGAATGGGTATATTTTTCAAATTATGTAAATTGGCGCATTCTTGAACGGGCATATATTAGCAGTGGATTAAAAAGAAGAAGAAGTAATAATAGCTTGACAATCTCCAGCCGTATTTCCTATGTGTATGCAAATCAATTAAATTAAAAACAAACAATGGAAACTCTTAATATACATATTATTCTCGGATATAAATTCCTTTTAGTCATACAGAACCACGCCGCAGCTGTATAATGGTTGTACCATAAATAGGTCAGCTCGACAGAAGACCTACGCTTGCATAGAAATTTCATTCATTCATAACAGCTTATTAAAATTCCACTACTGGACATTGGGAAGTTATGGTTTAATAGATTCTCTTGCGCAACCACTACACCAAACTTTCATAGACTACTAGCGTAAAATAAGAGCATAACCCTGCTATATTTCGTATGGTAATTGACTGGAACCGGAGACTAGGGTTGCCAACCCTATACTACATTTTTGTTTTTGAAATGAAAAAATTTGAAGTGAATACTTCTTTAGGCACGTTGGGCACTTTTGGGATTCGGAAAAACCGCTGTGTGCCTAGTGCGAGTTCTACAAAATCATTCGAATGACTTCACCATCGTGTTAACCGAGTTAACGTCATAGGTATCGACGAGCGAAGACAAGCGAGTGTGACTTACAATCGAAGCTAACCCTTCGATCCGCGTTTGCTCACTGTGAATGGCGTTCGTTCATTCTCGTACGTTGGCAGCGCGTTCCCGTCATAAGATAAACTAACCAAATTGGGAACTTTTATTTAGTGGTCTTAATATTAGCATCTGTCTATCAAAGTTATTATAGCGATCTTTGTTATCTATTTGTTTATGTTTCGTAATTTGATCACGGTTTCGACAGTTTGTGTTAGTATTATGAGATTGTGAATTAGCCATTTACTTGTTAATTATTGAAAGTATTATATTAAAAGTAAAAAACATGAAGATGTTTTCGTTCTAATATGATTTTATGGTGACACTTATGGAGCTGTAAATGGAATTTAGTTACTTAGTGTTAAGTGAACTTATGATGCGTGTGTTTTGAACTTATGAGGTTTCACAGACTAGAATTTATTAGATTTTCGGCATGGAGGCCTCAGCAAACCATCCTGTAATGCAAGCGATAGGATGGCCTGTATGAAGAATTGGGAGGAATTGACTTAATTATTGAATAGTGATGGTAGGAACTTGGATTTACACAAAAACTTGAATACTTTCTTGGAAAACGCGATATCTATCCTTAAATTGCCTCTCATCTGGGTGTAACAACGGACTAAAATATGCACGAGCTCTTGCTTCAACACTGGCGTTATAATAGCAGTCATCTATTATTATTAGTTATTAATGCCTTTGCGGCTGCAAGCATCATCCAAACGAAAAAAAAACGTCCTGCCAAAATTATAAACACAACGAAATAAAATGAACTCTTCAACAATTATTCTCACACTTCTATCTCATTATCGACATTATCGACGGCGTAAAGTTTACATAAGTTTCGTCTCGAACGATCGAAATTGCTGCTCGCACTCGCAAAATACTTGAAACAACCAATCACGTGCGTTAACGTTCTCAACGATCGACGACTTATTAAACTCGCACTCATGAATTGTGATTCCGATTGTTGTCACTAGTTGGCGTTGATTTTATCCCATACAAATCGTAGTTAACTTTATCGGGATCGAACACGTAAAAAAACTCGCACTAGGCACGCTGAACTCGCGTGACCGTCACGCTCATATACATAAAATGTATGAAAGTAATGTTGAAAATCCAATTAGTTAAATTTCATAAAATTTATATGTATATATATAAACTTGTTTGTGTTATATAGATAATAATCGTTCTTATTCATGTAAAACAGCGTAATAAATGAAAATTTTATTACTATATTAATACGCTGATAAAAATAATTTCTACTAAACAATACAATTATTTCCAGAAATATTTCTTTACAATCCAAAAATAATGTAAAATTTGTGAAGCTAAGAAGTTTTCAATTCCGACGTGCAGTCCTACGACTAACAGATTTTTTAACTATTATAAACCAGTGCTGACTACTATCCCACCTGAAGTAGTGATGCAGACGAAGATAGTAAATCGCTCTAACTTAGCTTAACAAAAGACTTTTCACTCTTGCCCTATATAGTATCCTTCTATATTATGGGTGTGAATACTTTAATTTTATCAGTAGGCGAAACTACAATTATATATTTATTATTATAAAAGCTGACGTTGGCGTGCGGCTGTTAATAAAGGCTCAAAAGAGCAAAAAGTATTCTATTAAAAGTAAAATATTTACTTTCATTTTTAGTGGAATAATTTCCGTCATTTACTGTATTTTACAGGGTTATTTTCAATAGTTATCAATTTTAAATTTGTTACAAAAAGTTGGCAACCCTACCGGAGACCCTTTTGTACTGGTAAAGAGGCATTCGATCTTAGTTATTAGGGGTTATCCTTACCTTAATCGAGGATAGATAAAGGTGTCTAAGGGTCACAGCAACTATTTACTATGAAGTGGGATGCGTGCTCGTTTGTCTCCTTACCTATAATATAAAAATAAACATATAATTTTGGTTCATAATAATAAGTACGTTTATGTTAGTTTGTACAAGGGCACTATAAATAGGTGTATAGACATATGTATATATTTTATCCTTGTATGTGTTGTATAATTTGGTGTTACAAAGATATATATACTATATGATAAAAAAGATAATGAAGTGTGCACTTAGTTATTATAAAACACACAAGGATAAATTAATAAATACTAATGTCTGTACATATACGTAAATTTATTCTATATCTATATCTAATATATAAACATATATGTAAAAAAAAGTATAGTAACAAAATATGAGACCAATATAGAAGACAGAGGTAATGACTTTTTACGCGTTTTTTTAACAAATTCACTGTTTTGATTTGACGAATAGTAGAAAAAAGAATAATTTCAGAGTCTTACTACATGTAAAGAGTATAAATGGGAATATGAATGAGCTTTAAAGGATGGGAATTTTAAGAGGGTTTTAAGGTGAAATCTACGATTAACTTTGTAACTTTGATTTAAATTTACAAAGATAAATAGTAGCGAAGGAACTAAACCTCATCCGAATTTAATTTGCTTTTTCCACTATTTGCAAATAAATCGCCCTGAACAACCGAAGTCACAGGTTTAATTATCTAATTCAAATCAAGGGTCTCATCTCTCACTAAATAAAAGCTTCCGGTATGGAGTTTTCGAATACTGATTAGCAACCGTTTTACCTCCGTTAAATAGTCATAAATTCAGTTTATTTTGCTGCTCATATTTGCCCTATAAAACTTTAATGAAATAAAATCACAAATTTAATTTTAGATGTAAAGTGGCCATTTGAAATCTTAAAAAGTAATTTGTGTTTAACGTGTAATGCCGGTGTAAGAACATCCACTACCCCATATCATCCAGTGGATGTCGTTAGAGGCGACAGAGGGAAACAAATCAGGAGACAGGCAGCATCGTCTTTCTAATAATGACTAAAAATAAAAAAAAACTGCGACTCTCAACATGCTTGCCAAGCGTGGCAACTATGGCAAATATCCCATATGAAGCCATCTATGGGGGAGGCCTTTGTTTAGAAGTGGAATTTAATAGGTTGTAACGGTGATTTGAGTTTTATCATAATTTACTGTGTGGAGACAGGGTGACAGCTAAGATAACAGCAGCGAATATAGGATATGTTTGAAAGATCTTATAGCCTCCGATAGAATGCAATACAGTTCTGATAAAACTTATGAGAATAATTTTAATCGGCATAGATAAGTTAATAGTTTAAAATTTAAAAGTTTTTTTTATCCATATCGTACCCGATGACGATATAACTATTTAGTTAGTAGATATAAGATTGAAGATGTAAAGCAGGATCAAAGTTACGACACGTCAAATACTATGAGCGTCAACTAGCCTACTAAGTGTGGCGATTACGATATTGACTTGACCACGAATGTTTATGAATCTTGAGATAAGGACATTTAAGCGTTTGCTAAATATTCATTAATTAATTAACATGTAGTAGTTCTATATATATATATATATATATATATATATATATATATATATATATATATATATATATATATATATATATATATATAACTACTACAAGGCCCTGCCTTCAAATGTGCCAGCAACTAATAAAAAATAAGTGTGCATTGTCAGTGATGACTGACAGAACCGAAACGTGCCGACCGTGTCGGTTGGTATGGGTCTTTTTCCTATACACAGTGTGACCAATAGTGTTATCAGGATTTCGGATGACTAAAACATCTAGGAAAGCTAAAGAATTGTTTGCCTCTAACTCCATTGTGAATTGTATTTTAGAGTTTATGGAATTAAGGTGGTTTAAAAATGCAGTTACTTTGTCAGATGGTAAAATTGTGAAAGTGTCGTCTACGTACCGCTTGTAGAATCTTGGATATACAGGAGCAGTAAGAAGGGCTTTCTCCTCAAAGTCCTCCATGAATATGTCGGCTACTATGGGAGATAGAGGTGAGCCCATTGCTACACCATCTACTTGCTTGTAGAACTCCTCCTTCCACAATAGATAGCCAGATGTAAGGCAGTGTTTGAGTAATACTGCATATTCTGTAAGCATGTTGTATTCTTCTAGCTTCCTGGTTACAATTGAGATGCAGTCTTCAATAGGCAAGCATGTAAATAGTGACTGAACATCAAAACTGACCATAGTTTCATTGTCAGCGAGATGTAGGTCTTTTATCTCACTAACAAAATGGTACGAATCCTTCGTGTGTGCTCTGGTTTGTCCTCTCAGAGGTGACAGAACTTTTGCCTAGTGTTGAGCCAATTTATAAGTTGGTGAGTCGATCTGGCTCACTATAGGACGTATTGGAGCGTTAGGTTTGTGTATTTTTGGTAACCCATACAACCTCGGTGGTTTGGTACGCTACATAAATCACCGACGTTATTTATGTAGTGTTCTTGGAGTTTCTCTTCTTGATAAAATCTGTAACAGGAATATCCGCAGTGGAACAATATTAACTGGCAATGAGCCGAAATAAGTTTTACATTCGATTAAACCGAATTTCGGCGGCTTGAACGGAACTTAGGCATTCGGCCTAAGTTCCGTTCAAGCCGGATAAGTAAGCTGGAGTGGCAATTGGCTGGTCATAAAGATAGTGATAAGGAAGAAAGTTTCGAGAGTGGTACTATCAAGTGCCTTGTTAGGTGACACTACCAAAGGTAAAGTGACAACATAGGTACAGGTTGTCGATGGATGCTCAAGTGGCTCAGGACTGTACTTTGTGGCAATCTATGGGGAGGCATATGGTCTGCAGTGCACTTGTGTTGAACTGTAATGATAATGATGATGATATTCAAGTATTAATTTCAAATGGCATCATTAGTAACGTTCACAAAATTATTTAGAAAATATATGACAAAATAATATTCAGACAAAATAATGAACAGCAATAAGACTATTTCAAAAACCTCACTAAGCGAACTGCTTGCTCTGTCGAGAAGTGACAGCGTAATATAAATAGAACTCACTACCCCATTTTAACACGTTTTAACAGTGGTAGAGCCACGCGGCAGCTTGACTGTGCGTTCGGTGCTGTTGCACGAATGGGCCGGCTCGAGCCAGGGTGGTACCACGACTTCACAGAATACTGGCGTGAAGTGAAAGCTCTGATCTTGCGTTTCGTCTGGTGAGTGCAGGTGGCCGGAGGTCCAAATCCCCCCCAAATCAACATGGTAGTTTCTTTCTCGACGCCTCGGCAGTCTTGAAGGTTCGGACCTGTCCATTCTTTGGCTACGTGTAGGCAGCGACGACCATCCGTGCGTACACGGGTGCATCTATAGGTGAAATAGCGGTAATGCCGAAACAGACCGACTCATCGACCACATCCAAATGGCTACAGATTCCTTGCTACAACAGGTATCATCCGCAGAGATCGTGATCCTTGGCGATTTTAACGCCCACCACGCCGAATGGCTCGGTTCACGTTTAACGGATCATGCGGGGAGATCTTTGCATCCATCTTTGCCTTGGCATATGGTCTGACACAACTGGTTACTTCGTCTACGCGGATTCCAGATGTGGAGGATTATGCATGTTCCCTGTTGAACCGGTCTCCGTCGACGCTCCTCTTGGCTCCTCGGACCATTGTCTAGCCCGGAGTGTGGTGCCACTCACGCTGAAATCGCGGTAGCTTTCTGCAGGCTGCCGCCGTGTTTGGCACTATAGGTCGGCCGATTGGAATGTGATGCGGTCTTTCTTTGCATCCTACCGTTTGGGGCGGGTTTGCTTCTCGCCGGACGATCCCAACGTTGTCGCTAATTCTGTTGCTGATGTGGTACTTCAGGGTATGGAACTTCTTATTCCTTCCTCTGTGGTGCCCATCAGAGGCAGATCTCAGCCATGGTTTAGTGGCTCCTGTAAATTAGCATCACGCTATAAGAAGGAGTGCTACCGGGCCTGGGTTGAGGCATCAACGTCCCGGGATTTAAACACCAGCGCCCTTAAAAAGCAGTATAATTCCGCCTCCACGTCCTTCAAAAGAGTCATTGCCAAGGCAAAGTTAATTTATTTATTTATCCTTTATTGCATTCCTTAATCTAAAAGAATACAAAGGGCGGACTTAATGCCTTGAGGTATTCTCTACCAGTCAACCCATTTAGTGGTGAGAATTTGACGTAGGTGTAGCAATATAGAATAAAAACAAAATAAAAATGATAATTATCTACGTTATATATACATTTTACTAATATATACAATAAATAAACTATAGAAATATCTTCTATTTACACATATATGCAAATATATACATACATGCATAAACATACATATATACATATCAACATACATATATAAATAGTACATATAAATAACTATGAATATATAATGCTACCAATATAAATGTCATGGATGATTCATGTAAGAAGCGTTGTCTTTAATAGATGATTACGCACCAACTTTTTAAAAGCAAACTTATTGGGAGCTTTTCTGATGTCATCGGGCAAGTAGTTCCAAAGGCGTGTTGCCTGAACTATAAAGGAGTTATCATAGAACTCGGTGAAGTGAACTGGAATACATATTTTGTTGTTAGAAGAAGAACGTAGAACCCTATCATGAGATGATACCCACCAGTATAGGTTGGCACTTCAAAGGATTGACCAACACTTCATAACGAGTAGACCAATCTTTGATAGCTGATAAGTTGTCATTTAATTTTTTAATCCCATTATAAAAATCCCCAATATCAGCTTGGATGATATATACTCAGTAGGTTATGTTTCGAAATATATGTAGAAATTTGCTTGTAAACACAGGATTCTAAAATTTTGGAAAGAAAGAGTAGAATGGATATAGGACGAAAATGATTAGGAAGAATGGGAGTAGGAACTTTTGGGAGCGGCTTTATAAAAGCCCTTTTCCAAAGATTAGGGTACTGATCTGAATCAAAGGAAAAATTTATAATATGGGAAATTGCCGGAAGAAGGTGTTCTAGTATAAATACTACCATCTGTCTACTAATCTCATCATAACCCACCGCCTTGGACTGAATTGCTAAAATAGACTTTTCACATAATTCTGAGAAACAGGAGAGAAATTAAAGGTATGTATGTTAGGAATTTGCGCAGAAGCAATGGAAGCCACAGTTTGAGAGCAAATTGTAGGGTCCATTGCTGCTACAGTAGCAAAATTTTGGTTGATTTCATCAAGAGATAGAGAAGGACCACAATTCAATGTAGCTGGCCTGCAAAGACCAAAAGATCTAAGAAATTTCCACACTTCGGCGGGAGAAGAGTTATTAATACAATTATGGAAATATCGGCGTTTAGCTGCCCGTACCATTTGATTGCACCTATTCCTGGCTACTTTAAAAGACAGCCAATTTTCTTCAGTATGTTCTCCCTTAAAACGAAGAAAAGCTCGATTTCGTCTAGACATTGCCAACCTTACGCCCTCTGTCATCCATGGGGCTGGGGACGCTTCAATCTAACCTTGTGAACTGGGGCATGAGCATCATAAAGGCTGAGAATATTTTGGTTAAGAATAGAGATTTTATCTATTCTTAACAAAATATTATTTTTTATCGTCAACAGTAGGTGCTGCAATGAATGAGGCTAGATCGAGATTAAGAGCGTCATCTCTTGGCTTGTCAAAGTTTATTTTAGAAAAACTGCGCAGATGTAGTACAGAAGGGGAATATTTGGAAGGTTTAAGCTTGTACGAAGCATCCCGCCGACAAACTGTTACGCAGTTTGGTGGGTGTGAAAAATGTACTGAAGGTTTGGTCCAGAATAAATTATTTATTATTATTTATTATTATTATTATTATTATTATAAATCAAGTCATGACGTGAGATGCCCAAAGCAGGTAACTGTCCGTGCATCATCACACGATCAGGAGAAGTAGCAAAGATAAGATCAATCAATGAGTCATCGGTTCCAATATTGTGATGAGTAGCCTTTAAAGGGAGAATAGAAAGATCAACCGACTCAACAATTGAAAGAAGCTTTTTGGAACGAGGAGAGTTTTTCAACAAATATGTATTGAAGTCACCCATGATTATACAGTGTGCGTACTCAGAACAAATATCAACAAGAGCCATATCTAAAGTGGCGAAGTAGTCTGTCGAAGGGGGGCAATACACTACCCCTAGAAGCATCCTTACACCCTTGACATCGAGTTCCAAAAATAAAAACTCAGAAGAGGCAGAATAGCAGGAAGGAGATGTTTAAACAATTTTATGAGGAATTGATGCGTGTAAGTAAATGGCTACACCACCTCCATCTTTTCCAACCCGATCATTCGTAACAAATACAAAACCGGGTAGGGGATATAAAGTTGATGGTAAAGAAGGCTTCAGCCAACTTTCCGACACTAATATGGCATGAATATGCTCCAGCGAAAATGAAGCTTCGAGTTCGGTGTAGTGGCTCGGGATACTTTGAGCGTTTATGTGACACAATATGTTCAGAGAGTTATTAAAAGACGTAAAATCTCCTTTGAGTAGTTGATGTGAATCAAGCGTGCTATCGTTGAAAGAATCATCACAAGATTAAAATGACATGGCAGAAGAATCATTTGCAGTGCTAAACGACTCAACATCAGACATAATTCATAGACTAAGATAAAACATAAATTAAATTAAAAAAAAACACTAAAAAAATTAATATGAGTATATAAAATATAAAAGTAAGATAAGTAAACTATAAAACTAATTAAGCTAAAACGTAGTAAACATAAACAACACCATCCCAACAGTTAACCGTTTACAAAGTAAACTTAATATTTAAATAAATTTTATGTGCAAACTTATATATGTATAATAATTGAACTGGCAAAATATTTTTGTCTAATAATTTTAATGTTCCTAAATAGGTATCACACAAAATAATAAGAGAAAAAGTCTACCTTAATAAATCGATAACAAAATCAAAGTACAAAATCGATATTGGCTGTATGGTACATTTGTTCTTTGTCTATCATGGGCTAAAAAAATAATAATGTCAACATTAAAAATCAAATAGAAAATATTAAGTATAGTTTTTAAGGTACATTTATTAAAGTAAAAAAAAGTATTGTTAGCACAAATTATAAAGATGATTATAATTAGACTATTACCGTTAACATGCATAGCATAGATAAACCTAGTAAATAAGTAAGACTCCTCTACTAAGAAACTAAAAAGAAAACTAAGATTATGCAAGTTATGTACTATATACATGAAACATGATTAAAATCTATTTTGATTTACAAGGACAAACATTCCAATGGAGCTTATAATACAAGGAAAAGAACTTAAAAAAAACGAAAAAAATCCAATAAAACAGCTATTACATCTAGTTGTAAGTTGTATTATGTCTAGTTATAAGTAGGTCGCTACTTATAACTAGACATAATAGTGTTATAATGCTACAGTTGTAATCAGAGCCATAAAATATGTGCCGGACGGGCGAAACTCGGGAGTAAGTGTTATCGAAAGTACTCCACGAGTCACTCACGTCCTACACCTATAGGTTCTGGAGGATATTTCTACTGCCGTCTTTGTGGGTGCAGCTGGGGTACTGTTTTTTTTTTTCATAAAAGCGTTACCTCCACACTAGGATTTCTCTTGTATCGTGGGGTCAATTTACATACATAAATTTCACAAGGACAAACATCCAGACCCAGAACAATTATTTGTAGGCCATACAAATACTTGTTCCGTGCGGGATTCGAACCCGCGGCCGTCAAAACTGTGGACCGAGATTAAATCAAAATGCACGTAATAGAATACAAATGGCAAGGCAGTGGCCAGCGGTTCGACTGCTCTATTGTTCGGCGGAAATCTTCTGACTACTGGTTATTGACCACGGTTCTTGAATACGGTTGGTCAACTACGGTTGTTTTATATCGGTTGTTCACTATCGGTTGGTCACTATATTTTTCAGACGATTTCTTCAGTTGACTATTTCCTTAAATTGTTCGGTAGTAACTTACTACTACTAGTGCTATCTGCTTTTATTTTCACTATTTATCTAGCTGCTAATATCAGCTACTATGTTGTACAACTAGCTATTATTATCACTTGTGTAGCTGCTATTATCAGCTACTATGTTGCTAGCTACTATTCACTATGTTCTATATTCAGCTACTTCTTGGTTCTGCTACTAGTCACTTCAGCTACTACAATGTTACTGGGCCCCAAAGCCATAAGGTAGTCTCGAGCGTTACCTTAAAGTGAGCCGCTTGCCAATGTCCGTTGTGCCTCTTTATTGCATAACATTTTCTATATACAATTGTCCTAAATTACAATTTTTGCTATACACGATTACTTCTTACGCTAACGTACTATACATTGTTAAATCGGTAATTCAGTTGTCTATTATCACGTATAAAGGTTTCTTAATATATTAACAATGTAAAAATTATTAACCAAAATATCCCAAATTTTCACAATATTTTACATTAATTCTTTAATTTTACTATAAATAGGAAATAAGTTTCGTTACGCTAAATATTCTTTTATTTCCTTAATCTATAAACTTTAATCTAATTCAATACCATGTTTACAATTCTTCTAGAGCATAAAAATTATTTCCATCATTTTCGGGATTATATATTACGCAGTTAATTAATAATTTCTAGAATGTTCTATACGTGTCGCGCTCTGATTGGTCGACCTTTTGTTTGTACAAATAAGAATTATTTTACCAAACGATGCTCTATAGTATAATACTAAGGTTGTAACTAAGATGCCCAGTATTTCTTGTCCAACATTAACTTCAGAAGAGTCGGAGATCCCATTAAATAGGAGAATGTTCTGCCTATGCTACATATCAATAACATCAATTGTCATAGTGCAGGCATGAATCTGTTGCCGTAGAAGATTGAGTACAGAGCTAACAAGGTCTTTGAAGGTCAGCCTTTAATCTGTTTTCAAAATCAGCCATCTTGCGACTCCAGCTTCAAGTTCTCTCTGCATGACCTCCACATCAGATACTTTTGCCGTTGCTTGCAATATTTCCAGTGATATCAGTGAACACAAAGTGAAGTGCCAGTGAGTGATATAGTTTGCAAAAAGAAATTACACTGATGGGTGGTATGAGTAAGTCACAAATATTTTATCTGGATATATATTTCAATACTTCCAAAATGTGTAAAAACAAATGACTTCCAAAGAAAAGGTAATAAAAATGTAATTAATATGTAAATATAGTCCAAACACTAGTTTAAAATAATTAAAATGTTAATAAAATATAAGAGCAAATTAGACAGCTGTTACTTGTTGCACACCTCCCACGAAAAAAACCCAAAGTCAGAGCACTAGGCAGAATTAGCGAGAAACTAGTTCGCCTTCCTTCGGGAACCCGTGCATTCTTGTCTCTCGCCAAGGCTGTTCAGGGAACTTCTGTCACCCATCTCTTCTATCTCTGCACAGGGAGGATGACTCACTGGCCCATGCCGCAAAGGAGAAAGCCGATATGCTAGGCTCTTTCTTTGCGTCCAACTCGACTCTCGATGACGGGGGGAACACACCGCCGACCATCCCGCGGTGTGAGTGCTCCATGCCGGTTGTGCGGTTCACACAGCGCTCGGTTCGCAAAGCACTCCTCTCCCTGGATATCCCCACGTCGAGTGGGCCTGACGGAATTCCCCCAATTGTGCTGAGGACGTGTGCTCCGTAGTTGGCACCGGTTCTAACGCGTCTTTTTCGGTACTCCTACTTCCTAGAAGTAGTCCCGAAATCATGGAAAACGGCTTTTATCCACCCGATTCCTAAATAAGGCGACCGCTCAGACCCATCTAACTACAGGCCTATCGCCATCACCTCCTTGTTCTACAAAATAATGGAATCCATTATAAACTGCCAGCTCATGCAGTACCTTGAGGATCACCAGCTGATTAGTGACCGCCAATACGGTTTTCGTCAGGTTCGATTAGCTGGTGATATTTTGATCTACCTGACTCATAGATGGGCGGAGGCAGTAGAGTCCAAGGGGGAGGCATTGGCCGTTAGTTTGGACATTGCGAAGGCCTTCGATCGGGTTTGGCACAAAGCGCTTCTTTCAAAGCTCCCTTACTTGGGCTTCCCGAGAAATTGTGCAATTGGATCACCAGCTTTCTTGCAGATTGGAGCATCAAGGTCGTTGTAGACGGTGCATTCTCCGACTACAAGCCTATTAATGCTGGTGTTCCACAAGGCTGCGTGCTATCACCAACGCTGTTTCTTCTGTATATCAATGATATGTTGCGAAGCAGTAACATTCATTGCTATGTGGATGACAGCACTGGTGATGCTCTTTACACGGGCCGTTCCAATATTTCTCGGGAAAACGTCGTAGAGTACCGGAACAAACTAGTGTCTAAAGTCGAGTCTTTGCTGAGCAAAATTTCGGATTGGGGCGACTAAATCTAGTCCGTTTAATCCTCAGAAGACACAAATTTGCGCGTTTACCGCTAAAAAGAACCTCTTTGTCGTATCTCCTTAGTTTCAAGGCACTCCCCTTGTTACCTCAGCCAGTAGCGGAATCCTCGGCGTCTACATATCGAGTGACATGCAGTTTCGTGGTCACTTGGAGGAGAAGGCCAAATTGGCCTCTAAAAAGCTTGGCCCTTACAGCAGAGTGGGACAGTATTTCATGCCAGCACACCGTCTGCAAAATTTACAAGGCACAGGTTCGGCCTCACATGTAATATTGTTCCCATCTCTGGGCTGGGGCTGCCAAGTGCCAGCTCCTTCCACTTGACCGCATCCAGCGCAGAGCGGCTCGAATCGTCGACGACCGAGTCCTTTCCGATCGGCTCGATTCACTGGCGCTGCGAAGTTCGCATTTACCACGGGAGTGCCCTGAGGAATGGTTCGTCCCAGCCGCCAAATTTCACGAACGCACATCGCGGCAAAACTCCCGATACCATCCACACCATCTGGATGCTTGGCGGTCCACCACTGTACGTTTCACTAGGAGTTTTCTTCCGTGTACGACCTCTCTGTGGAATAATTTACAACCGGCGATTTTTCCGGACGATACGACTTAGGGACCTTCAAGAAAAGAGCTACTCCTTTTTAGTAGGCCTTTAAAAGGCAACGCACTTGCAATTCCCTGATGTTGCAGTTGTTTATGGGCGGCGGTAGTCACTTACCATCAGGTGAGCCGTATGCTAGTTTGCCCTCTCCTATAAAAAAAAAACACATGGGTGTCGTAAGACGCGACATGCAACTAAAAATAATAAAAAAACGGCGATTGCCAATTCGCCTGCCAAGCGTGGCTTAATACAGCAGAAAAATCTTAATAGACTGTAATGATGATGATGATGAGGATAATTATCTTGCCCCAAATTTTAAGAATCTGGGAAGTCTGATGTAGGTAAAGAATTCCTAAAACGAATTTATTTATTTAATTAAATTATAAATAAGGAAAACAAAACAGATAACAATCAAAATACATTAAAAAAATTATATTACAGTTTTGTACCAGATTGTTATCCTAAATATGTTGACACATTTTTACGTGGTAAAGCCATACTGCAGTTATATTATGGTTGTAACACGAATGGGTCATCTTGACCGGGGTAAAATAGCAGCTTAATGCTGCTGTGTTTCGTATGGTGAATGTAGAGAACTGGAGTGAGTGTTTTTACTCGAAGCGAGGCATTCCATCTTAGTCCTCAGGGGTGCAACCCATCTGCATTTTGATTCTTAATCGAGGATGAATGTAGATGTCTATGGGCCACAGCATCCACTTACCATCAGGTCGACTATGTGCTCGTTTATCATCCTTACTCTATAAAAAATACATCATTTTGATATTTATTACATGAGAGATCAACTCGACGTTTTACAATATTTATGACATACCTAACTCATAATACATCAAATTAAATTTAACACACAACAAATTTAAAACCTATGTGATAAGGGAATGAGTGTGTATTAGTGTGTGTTTCTCTTTTTTATTTTATAGTGGAAAATACTATAAAACAAGAAAAGGTATACCATTTGCTTCTCGTCAGTTGGATGGAACGACACCCGTTAGAGAAGATATACATTTATTTTAAGTCTGAGTACAGGACTGAATAAAAAAAAACAGCGAATGTCGTAACATGTATAAAATTGACGGCAAACAGTAAAATGTAGGTTTAGAAGGCACATAATATTTCGGCTTTAGTAGATGTCATAACACGGCAAGATAACTGAGCATTAAAAGAAAATGGCATTAAAAAAGGATGGAAAGGATTGTTTATTAGTGTATTTTTACATTTGGGTGTGTTGGCTTGAATTTTTTCTCCAGTTGCCAACTTCGACACGCTGTGTACACTGCTGTTTGATCAAGAAAGTGTGGTGTGAACATTACTTAAATATTTTTTTACGAATAACTTTAAAAGTCACAACTTTATTTTAAAATTGTTTCGAATAAAAATACATTAATTTTTAACGTAAAATATCGTATGTCATCCATCCATCCAATTAGTAATTAGTGATTCATTTATGGGGCGCTTTTACAACAAAATACCAGAAAATATACAAAATTTGTCAATAAACAAGTTTAAATGTTTTATTAAAGAAAAATTGATCAAAAAGGGTTATTATAATATCAAAGAATACATAGTGAAAAAAACCCCCGGGAATGCGGTGATCGCCACCATGCTGTTCTATTAAAACTCATTTAAAATTTGTACAATCAAAAATTATTGTGAAGGGAAATATGTTTAAAAAAAGTCCCGCTGGGTTTCTTGCTGGTTCTTGCCAGAACAGAGGTATTTTCCGAACCAGTGGTAAATAAAAAAATTACTTTCAATAAGTATTATGTAATAATCTATATTTAATAAAAATTATTCCATTCTATTCATCTATTACAGCCTGTCACAAGTCCTACTGCTGAACATACTCGTAGGAAATAAATCAGGAGATGGGTAGCAGCGTCTTTCTAATAACGACTAAAATTAAAAAACTGCATGGAATTTAAAAAGCTGTAACGGTAACGGTAAATAAATAATTTTTTTATAAATCAGCAAATCCACCCCAACAACGGGAGAGTTTTATGTCCAGCTGTATGACTTTTACAGGTTTATGAAGAGAAAGAAGAAAGATTTATTTTCAATTAGCGATATCCCCCGGCCTCTCCTAGGTAGGATCTATTAATGCTGGGATATTTAGATTAATATAATCAAAGATCATTTATTTTATAAATTTATCGTTTTTTTCTAAAAAGTTTCCAAGTTTTCGTATAAAATGTAGTCTAGATCACTTCTCGTATTACTCTCTATCTGTTCGAGAAGTTTCTTTATAATCGGTTCAGCCAATCTGCAGATTAGCACCAACTGGCAGACAGACAAACAAACATTTGAAAAGCGATTACGCATGTTTAATGGCGTGCAAATAACCCCTTGGTCAATTTAAGCCAGTTAATTCGATATTACAGGCAGACATTTTAATGTTATTTATCTATAGTTGTATAGATTATTAAATGAATACGGAATGAGAGATATAATTTCACAACAAATTTGTAACATATTTCCTTTGGCACCGCTGAGTTATTTGCGTTTAAAATATTACTTTGGGGAGACGCAAATCGCGAAGCTATACTTTGACGGCCATTGTTAAATGCGAACGATTTCACAAGGCCTCTTGGGATCCCGAGTTTGAATTCAAATTTAATTTTTCATTGGAGTTTTGTAGACTTATAACAGACCTTTTTATTTTTTCTAATAAGCCGGTGTGAAATAAAAATAAAACTAATTTTACCTATCGTATTTTTTGTTTATTAATATATTTTTAATGTGCAACGAAGATAATAGAAATAAAAATTTTACGTCGATATCTTCCGTTCTGGCCAATCTACGGCTTGATTGGTCTCGTTTGATATGAATAAAAATTTAGTAATATTGTCATCCACACTATCGTCCACGTTTGGTTCACCATTACACGATTTACTAGGAGTTTTCTTCCTCCACGACTTTTGTGTGGTTTCGGCTACCACCAGTAATTTTCCGAACCAATAAGGCTTAGAGGCCTTCGAAAAAAGAGCGTACTCTTTTTAAAAACCCGGCAACTCCCCGGGCGTTACAGTCATTCATTAGTTACGGTAGTCACTTACCATAAGGTAAGCTGCACGCTCGTTTGTCTCCTTTATAAAAAAATGAAGATGCTAATATTTTGTGTGCTGTCTTGTCACTTCTGGGATTTAGATAGATAGAATGGTTCACAACCTGTAATTATACTGGCTCTGTATACTCTTAAAACCGGAACATAGAAGTGGATGCGCTTTTCTTGGCTGCGAAAGAGAAAACAGAGTGTAAGCCAATTTAAAACACGCTATTGCACATGACTATAAACGAAACATTTTTAGTATTATTAGTCATTGTTTATAATAAATAAACGAAAATAAATTTTAAATTTAATTAAAACAGCCTTTTGTGATATTGTTTGAGAATATAGATAAATAATTGCGCCATGCGTATTTTGCATATTTATTTAAATAATTTCTGACACAATTTGCAAGTAAATTGTTCTTCACCCTAAGCTTGCAGATCTAATTTTCTTATTCAATTAGACAACGATTAAACAGCTACGGCTCAAACAATACCCTCCAAAACTGCCTGCAAACAACAAGGTCGGAGATAATATTAGTGATTAAAGTGTAAAGCGAATACTTATATTGTCTACTAATTTTAAGTATTGGTGATAATAGGGTAATTATTAAAAATACGTGGTCGTTGACGTCCTGAGCGTATGAGCAAGCCCAAAAAGAGTTTTGGTCTAAGATTTTCTGCGTGTTAGAATATTTAAGAGTATATCCGTAAAGGAGCAAAAGTAAGTTACATTGCCCATCGGATTAGTAGGCTGGAGTGGCAGAGGGCCAGAAAGGCAAGCTCGAAGAACCAACAACCGATAGAGGAGTAAGGTTTAGGGGAAAAAGGTAGACAAAAATTGGAGTATATAATTTTTATTAAAAAACTATAATTATAAAAAAACTACAACTAATAACAATTATCATACAGTCCTACTCCACGTGGTATCGTGCCACGATACGACTGATTTTTTGTTGTTTTCTGGTATAAAGTCAACTTAATATTTATTTATTCTGAACAATAAAAATTGTTAAATAATTCATGCAAAAAAACTGCTAATCATGAGTAACAGGCCTGAAGGTGTAAGAATAGTCATTTTAATTTCTACACATTAAATTTAACAGTAAATATCTCCATGCTCTAAGTTAATAAGCACTACGGTTGTATTATAATTATAATTTTTGTTGCTATTACTATTAATAAGCTCTTATAAAATCGACAGAATCATTACAGAGCTTAAAGTGTCTCTATCACTAACACTACTCTTTTTTTTATTTATTTATTTACTTATCACGATACGATCATTACAATGTAACATAGTATTTGGTTTTCCAAATCAGCCATACTTGTGTCTTGGGATCCAAAATTGTGTAATTACATTCTATGTAAATAAGATTAGTATATTAAAATATTGTGAGTGTATAATTTAACCTACAAAGGTAGGTTAAACTATTTTCATAAGTTTAAACGTAATATTTATTTATTTCGACCGTATAGTGGCGGTGTGAGAATATTCACTATATCGCGCCGTGGGCGTCGTAAAAGGCGACAGGAGTAAACAAACCAGGAGAGCCACCAGGAGATGGGTTGCAGCGTCTTCCTAATAACAAATTAAATATAAAACTATAATATTTTTGTTGTTATATTTTGGTTTGGTTGCCAACCCGTCTGCCAAGTGTGGCAACTATGACAAATGTTCCTCTTATTAGTTAATATATGGGGAGGCTGATTTTCACCAGTGGACTTTTAATATGCTGTAATGAATAAGTGAATGAACGCAGGATTTAATAAAATAAAAAACTTGGTAGAATCCAAATGGTACGAAAATATCAACTTAAAAAAAATGGATATAAAGTTCACTGTTAAGGTTGTCACCTCATCACAAGGTTAAACCAGTGCTTCATATTCTTAAAAGTTTAAGTATGATATAGTTAATAGAGTTCACGTTTTAGAAATAAAATATCAGTTAAAAATATACGGAATATTTTCGTACATGAATACAGCGTATCCTTTTATTTTGCGGTTTAAAGTCAGTTATGAAAATCCATTAACCAATCTTAATTCATCTCTCTCATCCCCAGGGTGTCGTAAGAGTTGACGTTTGCCCCAAAAATCTTGTGGCCTCTGATTAAACTTCCGTTCTATTTGAGTCGAGATATGCGTTCATTAAACAGAGAAAAATGAAATTTATAAACATTATGTAAACCTAAAGTAATCTTTTATAGGAGTTCTAAGTTGAATATAACCATTTATCGCATTTTTGTGTATTCTGAATGTCAGTATAAAAAGTATAATATTATGACGATTATCAAATAACTAAAATCGATCGATTTAACTCAACGCTGTTTTAGAGATTGGACGGAAAAGACAGCAGCATAAGCATCTGTGTATATGAAAAATGTAAAATACAAGTATAATATAACGCAGTTCTTTTTACCTTGATTATACAAATGTATAATCAAGCTAAAAGAACTGCGGTCACTAATTCGCCTGATAAGCGTGACAGTTCCAACAATACACGTGGTGAAGCCACGCTAGACCACGCTCTCACACAATACCAGCGTAAAATAGTAGCTTAATTCTGCTGTATTTCATGTGGTGACTGCAGAAAACCGGAGACCCTTTTTATTGGAAGTGAGGCATACAAGCTTAGTCCTCAGGGGTGGTAATGCATCATCTGCATTTTAATTCTTAAACGAGGATAGATATAGACATCTATGGGCCACAGCATCCACTTACCATCAGGTAGATTGTGTGCTCGTTTTTAACCCTTACTCTATATAAAATTCCTTCTCAGCAGTGGACTTTATTGATTTGATTACAAAAATGAATATGGATGGATTTCTTTTCAGCTTTGTATATATCTAATACTTTTAAAAGTATTAGATATATACAAAGTTGAAATTTCAAGTACGTTGACTCAAATTTTTAAGCGAGTTTTATAAGTCATAATATATTTACCTTACTCCCCATTTTGCTAATGGATTTTGTCAAAAGGCTTGATTAACTTTACCTAAAATTTTTATCAAATTTGCTTAGTCTCTTCAATCATATAATATGATTAAAACTTTTATGTATTCAAACAAAAAGGTTTTTAAATATCATAATAATTACTTCGTTTATTTTATTTGTTAAACGTACCTAAGGTATGGTATGTACCGCAGGACGTTAGAGAAATTGTTGTCAGTAATATAACGACACTAAGTAACAAATCCTAAAAAATACTTTTCAAATTGTCCAGAATTTCTTGAGGAAGTGATGACTGGCATCTTTTTTATAAACTAAAGGTGACAAACGTGCACACAGTCCACCTCATGGCTAGTGGATGATGTGATCCATAGACATCTACACTTATCCTCGATTCATGAAAATTTTGATGCGTTGTCTCACACCTGAGGATTAAGATGGCCTTGTTTCTATTCTCCAAGGTCCTCAGTTCCCTACAGTCACCATAGATATTTATATTTAGTTTATTTAGTATATTTAGTTCTAATTTCCGCTATCAAGTAAGCACAATAATTGCCTATCCCTACGTATTTATTTAACACCTTTTTTATACTAAAGGTACAAACGGCGGACTTATTGCCATAATATGTCATTTTCTACCAACCAACCGGTTTCCTGATGCGCCTAGCTTCAGTTAAATAGATGTTCTTTTAATTTAATTTTTTTATTTTAATCACTCACACATATTCGTATTGTGTGATTGAACGTACACGACGTCCAATCTCACAATTGGTGATGTAGTCCCAAGGGATGGTCGTGCGTTAAGATTTGCATTCGATAGATGCGGTAAACTGTATCAGCCTTTGTTAACAGTGGATCAATAGTGATCGTGTATGATGTGTGAATACAGGATGACGGCATTTAGCAGTAGAATATATCTACTAGCAAAAATTACTTGGAAGATTTGCCTGTGCTTAACGCACTGTGCGGATAGGTCAGAGTCGATAACCTCGCACTGCTGACCCTGGTGATTATTCATTACCATTACTTTGAGTTCGGCTTTTCGAATGGTATACACTTGAAACTAGTGCCATTTCTCGTCCACAGAATCCTATTTTGCTCAATAATATAGGCAATAGTTCTGTTGCTAGTGTTAATGCTTACATTCTTTAAGAGGAATAATTACCCGTACATACTCAATTATGAGGGCGCTTCAATCATACCCTTACTAGTAAAAGGGATCACCGTCTAAAAGGGTCGAGGCATCTGGTATTACAGTCATCAATCTGCTTCCCGAATAAAGCGATTACAATTATTTTCCTTATTATAAATATTTCAACTTACACCAAATATATAACGGAATGCCACTATTCAGAAGTAATGCGTTACAATACGACTTGGGTTAAATGACAAGAAAATTTCAAGTAAGACTAAATATTAGCGTAAGTAGTTTGAATTTTTAACAAAATTACACTGCAATATGCAAATTTTACTTGTTCGCTTGGATTACACGAATGAATAAAAATCATGACGCTACTGAACTGTGAGATCGCAATTTCAGTTGCGATTTATGTCGTTCAAAAAACGAAACGCAAATATTTGCTACCTCTCTTCGCGCTGCGAAAGCTTTGAGAGTAAATACTACTGCAATAAAACAGCACGGACAGAACGATAAAGTTTTCCTTCATTTATCTGCGACGTTATAACTACTAATGTAAAGATTAGAATCGCGTAAAATCCTACACAAAAGTATGGATTCAATTCCAGAAAAATTTCATGCTCGAATGACTGTTCCGCTTCAACAAACCACAACACCAGTAGTTCTTTTGGGATTTCACACTTCAGCGGATTATTTAAAATATTTTTCTCCTCTGTTTATCTGTTTATCTTTATTAAAAGTGGTATAATTAAAACTTTTGTGCAACCGACTTCAATATAAATAAAATGAGAACATCATCAATGTAGTCGAAGTCAATTAAATACGCATTATTAAGGATAACTCAAAAACTACTCATCTGATCTTGATCAAATTTATACGTGAACCTCATGAAAACACCAGCTTTCAAATAAAAAAAAAATCAAAATCGGTTCACCTAGAAAAAAGTTCTGAGGTAACACCCAAAAAAATACAGTCTAATTGAGTACCTCCTCCTTTTTTTGAAGTCGGTTAGGAATAACTTTTTACAAACATTGATCAAGATTTTGATGTATAAAGTGTAGGTCTCATTTGGCGAAATTTACGAAATTTAGCCATGGACTGCAAAATAGCCACATAAGCAGTATGATATATCTTCTTTCTGGTGCGAAACCTTAGATTAAATAAAAATTTAAAATGTAATAAAAATATTCTTAAATTATCTTTTAACTAGTAGATAAGATTGGCAACTATTCAATATTTTAAAGATAAGCCGCATCAGGAATGCCTTTCATCCGAATTTATTTCACTCCTCACACTATTTGCAAATAAATTGGCTTTTAGTCCCGAGTTCACGAGTCTAATTTACTAATTCAAATCAGAGGATGTCTTATATCTCGCTTTAACAAAATTGACTGGTACGATGCTGAAACGTACAATGAACAACAAACTTTCGACTTGAAAATAAAATATTTGTAATGCAGCCTTATTAAATCAAATTCCAATCTTGTCATACTTTCTTTATCTTTGACAAAAGATAAAAAACAAATTTTCATCAACCAGTATACTTATCCTTTCAATTTGTTACTAACAATAATTAAAAACAAAGATCCCGGCTGCAGTTGTCAATAATTAAATTTAAATTATAATTAAAAGATGTCAATCATTAAAATTAATATTATATTCGTTGACGCCTCCTCTGTTTGTATACTATGTAGTCATGAATTGACGGACCGAATCACACGAATTTTAACCCTCCATAGGAAAAAATAAGGTTTTTTACTGGTATCCCAACCTATAGCAGTTCCTACTGGCAACATTATACGCCTCATGTCATTGTGAATTTTTCGTGCCGAATATACGAATCGAACTCTCCAACTTAAATTGTTTTTGTAGCTTTTTTAAGTGATATTCCTTTAATATTAGTGATTATAATACTAACATGAGTAAAAAAAAGGAAACTCATTGAAACTTTGGTTAGTCTTTTAGACGATTCCAACGAAGGTATCTAATTTTTTATATAATGCATAATGGCGGCCATAGACGGCATAACTGCGTAGAAACTAAAAACGTAATAAAATATATATGTATGAGACAGGACGGGAGCCTGTACATACTTACCTTAATAAATATAAATTTTATCATATTTTGAAAATTTTTACAATCTTTTTTGCCATTAAAATTAATAATTGTCTTGCGGTGCCACGAGGGGGTGCACGAGACATGTAATATTAAAGATTGTCTTGCGGTGCCACGAGCGGGTACACGAGGCATAAAATTCGAAATTTTATTTTATTTTATTATCAAAAAATGTTTCAATACAGGGCATATTCTACTCGCGGTACCACTGGGGGGGTACACGAGGTTATATTTTTTCTTTTTACAACTGATCTCGCTCAATTTCAGAACCAAAAAAGTAACGCAATATTATATATTCGAGCGATGAGGAAGATCAGGATTCTGTTCCGCACACCCATACCCAAGAAAATGATATAGATATTCTTAGTTTGATTGGTGAACCCTGCCTAAAGAAAAATTCCTTAGAAATCAATCCTAAACTAGCAGAACTATGGCAGTCTCTTAAAACCAAGGGCTTAGATAAAGAATCAAAGATTATTGTGGAAAAAAGTCCTTTTATAACAAATTGTTCCTTGAATGCCCCAAAATTAAACCATGAAATTATTGATACTTTTGGGTAGTAATGCTAAAACCAGACATAGACATAAAGTTAAGTGAAAAGCAAGACCAAATTGGCCTTGTAATTTCAAATATGAACATTGATGTGATAAGTGACAGCATTAGACTACTATGTGATTTACACAACATGGAGTCTATCACAAGAAGGGCAGTTATTCTACCAGGTTTAAATAAAAATATAAAAGAAGCCCTTGAGGAAACTCAAATTACAGACTTCCTATTTGGAGGGGAATTAAGTAGTGTCCTTAAAAAATCAAAGGACCTTGAAAGGTCTAAAAAAGATTTACTGACCCCTTTAAATTATTGGCGCCCGTCTCCATCAGTGATAACTCAACACCAGCCTCGAGGCGGGCAAAGGGGCAACTACCTGAACAGGATAAAGTCTCAACAAAGAAGATACAAACAAGACATGCAAGATCCTCAACCAGCTCGAGCCCCTGCTATAGCCCAGCAGTGGGGATATTACCGAGCAGCTCGCGGTAGACGCCGTGTGCAGTCATTGAGGAGGAGAGAATAGAGGTAGAGGTAAGAACTGCTAGTCGACTGTCTTTATTTTACTCTAAATGGGTTGATATTATTAAAAATAAGACAGTTTTGCAGTGGGTCAAATTAGGTTCGAAAACTTGTTGCCATGTTGTTGTAGGTAATGACATAATCCCGTTGCTGTAGAAATCTTGGGATTTTTGATCAAACAACTACCCAAAGAATTCTGAGAGACTGAAACAGGTGAAAATCTAAGGGTGCAAGGTAGAGCATGCAATTATCGGAACTTTTCGATAATCGATAATTCAATTTTTATCGGGTTTTTTTTTCGATAAAAACCGAGAATTACCGATTTACATTAAAAAAAATACCTGTCTCTTAAAATTGCTTTCTTTGTGCATTCTACTCTCTACAAGAAAATTTATTGTTTTTATAATTCAATGAAATACGTTATTTAATTAAAAATATGGTTTTATTTCCATAAAACTAAAAATCAATATAGAAAAAACAAGTCTTAATCATAATAGCACTAGCTATACTACTATCTTTTTCTCACAAACAAAAACAAAAAATATAGTTACTTTATGTAGTTAGAAAACTAGTCGAATAAAATTTACTTATGAATTAACACTTTCGTTTATTAGGGATTAACTATTTTAACAATCAAATCAGTCATTTTAAAACAGTAATTATTTTAAGTAATCATCTTAAAACAGTAATCATTTTAAGTAATATGTAGTACATGTTACTTAAAAAGAGTAATCATTTTAAGTAATATTTAAAATGACTAATCGTTTATCAAATTATAAAAACAATAAAATAAAATATTAATATTAACCTATTACTTAACATTTTTTGGTTTCATTAGGAATCAATTATTGTAACATTTAAATCAGTCGTTTAATTTAGAATAATTTGTAGGTATATTATTTACATACATAATCTATTTACATTTTTTTTTTTTGTTGTTGGAAATAAGTGCGAAGAAACGACAAGTAATTTATAGTTTTGTCGCTAAGGCTTGTGCGCAGTTTATTACATAATATTCCAGCCGCAGAAAAAGCGCGTTCACTCTCTACACTTGTTGGCTTAATTGAACGAATCCATCGATAAGCTTTTGACAGCAATTAGCCTCGATCACCTCCATTTTCAAATAACAGCATTTCAACCTTCAGTAGTGTCAATAAGTCTTCTTTAGACGTTGAAAGATTTCCAATTCCCAACTCTTCTCGTGTCATCAAAGATAATTTTGCTGATTTGTTGGTTAATTAATTCTTTATTTGATAATGAGGAATTGCTGCCGACTTCATTCTGCGAATCATCAGTAGGTAAGTCATTGACATCGTTGCAAGTAAAAGATTGTGCGGCCGAATCGTATTTTAGAAGCCCCAATACCATCTCTTGCAGACAATCGTTAGGCAAGCGCGGATAAACATCTGCGTCATATTCATTTTCTTCAAAATATGTTGCTGGGTTGTGAAGGTATTGCATTAGACTTGCAACTGGTAGCCGCCTTTGTTTGATCCTTTTGCTCAGACTTGCATGAAGCTCCTTACTAAGCAACGTGTTACGAGTTTCAAGTTTTTTAAGTGCAAAAATCATGGCAGCATCAGCACTAAGCAGAGTAGCATCTTCGCGACAAACAGCTTCAACAGTAACTTTCATTACATCGAGATTCTCATAAATGTCTTCGAGAATAGACCACTCCACTTCATTAATCTGGATATCACATTTTACATCAATAAGTGCTTTTAAGACTGCTCTTTTCACTTTAATAAACCTACCAATCATATTGCAAAGAGTACTCCAGCGCGTCTTGCAGTCTAATATCAGTGCGTATTCTTTACCAAGCTCCATTTTTATGTAATTTTGAAGAATATCGGATTTCGTTGGTGACTTTCTGAACATCCGCACAATATTCCTCACCTTTTCTACAACAAGCCCAAACTTAATATTTGTCTCCACGTCAACTGTTACAGTTGGAGCTTGCTCTATTTGAAATCCACCAGTCTCAGTATCATCTTCAGTGCCAATGCAAACAGTGTTCAGATTATTTTCGTTTTCGGCAAGTTCTTCTTGAGCCTCATTTACGTTTTCTTGATTTTTTACGTAGAACGTATCCACGATGGCCAATTGCAAGCCATCAGCTAAGCATAACTGATGTATGCAGTTTAAATTTCCTCCTAGTTTTGTCATAACAGAAGCTCCATCAGATATAATGGCGATCACATCAGTGTCAAAATCTAATTTAAATTCGTGTAGCCTTTCTCGCAGGTATTCTTCACACTTGATAGCGGTAACAGAGCCATACGTCCTACATAAACCAAGATTTCTCGTCGTGTGGTGGTTACCTTTGAAAAATGCACAGTGAAGATTCACATTCATATATCGCCTATTTCTTGAAGATGTCCATTCATCTATTGAAACCGAAAATTTGTGTCCTTCATCCTTTAGTTCCTGTATTTCCTTTATAAGGTTTTTCTTAGTCTTATCATAAAACTTTATAGTCACATCTTTTATAGTATTTGCGCTCGTAGGTAATTTATAACCAGCTTTTTTAAATAGATGCTTCAGGTCTTCAGATTCTGTAAATGCCCTGTATGGCATACCGTCAAGTGCTGTCATTCTTGATACCATAACATCCAATGATCTGTTTGATTGTGAGAAGTAGTCGGTCATTCTGCAATTTTTCGCTGAAACTGGTGACTCCAATAAAGAGTTATCATTTTTTCTTTTGGAAGTCCCAGCAGTTTCCCTAGCTACTTCTGAAGCAAGCCTTTCGCTGTCAAGTGAAATATTATGTAATCTTAAATGGCTGCGTAGTCCTGTTGTAGTACCACCCGCACACTTAATAACTTTTTCACATGTTTTACATTTTGCAGAATCACCCGATCGGAACTTTTTTTGTATACAGGAATGTAGTTTATTTTATTTGACATTATTGATTAATTCACTCGTTGCAGTAAGTACCTAAAACAAAAGATATTTTTAATATTCACACTAATAATAATATTATGATTCGAAATTCGAAGCTACGGGCAACACTGGTAGACTGAGACACACTGAGACGTGATCTCGATAAAAATACGGTAATTTGGTAATACTGCGAATGATATTTTAGTATTGTGTAAGTAAATAAACTTTTAAACACACTACGTAACATTTAAATAACGTGTGCCTACCTAAAGTTAAAATATTATATAAAATTACCTACTTATATGACTGACCACTGTGGGCTATGGAGTAAAGAAGATGTATGAATATGAAGTGGACTTATAAAGCGAACGTCAAACAAGTACATAATATAAAAAATCTACTTAAAATCTATCTATCTAGATTATTTTACTTACCTACTGTAAATCCTTTAGCGTCGTGTCGACAAAAAAGCGAAACACGCTAAACAGAACACAACGCAACCAACCAAACATCACACCACACTGGATCACACTGAACAAACTTCCCACGCCGCGCTTAATGGCGCGTTCTGTCCTGCACGCGACTGCGCGACTCGTGTTGGTCATGAAATGAGTGAGCAAGAGAGCTATAGACACGGGCTAGTGGAATGCCACTGCACGCAGCGCGAATTCCAAAAAATAACTCGCGGTAGTGATGGAAATGATTGCATAAAACCTTTATGAAATTATCGTTTATCGGTATTTTTAAGAAATTTTTCGATAATTATCGGTGAAAAAAATGAACTGATTACCGATAAATTATCGGTTATTGATTATCGGTTTGCATGCCCTAGTGCAAGGTCAGGACTATATGGTGGATGCATTATTAACACTTCCCAACCACGCTCTCTCAATTTTTGCTAAGTAGCCAAAGATGTGTGTGGTCTGGCATTATCATAATGAAAGAACACTTCTTTTCTGTTGATCAATTCCGGCCGTATTTCTTGCTTCAGTCTCATTAGTTGTTGGCAGTAGAGTTCGGAATCGATAGTATTGCCCGGCGATAAAATCTCATAATAAACGATGCCTTCCAATTCCACCATACACACAGCATCACCTAATTGCGTGTTAATCCAGGTTTCGCTGCAGTTTGTGGAGCTTATACAAAGGGTGAAAAATATTATAGTCAAAGTGTAGTCACCTTTGACTATAATCTTTTTCGCACGTTCTTGTAAGTGATCCACTTTTTATCACCAGTGATCAATATTTTCAAAACTGGGTCAGTTTCATTACGTTTCAATAAAGAATCGTAAATGAGTGCATGATTCAATATGTTTCTTTCAGTGAGCTCGTGTGGTAACTAAATATCGAGCTTTTTGTATAGCTCTACTTTTGAAATGTCCAAAACTATTTTGACGTCAATCATCAATTCCTTGGCTATGTTGTAACTACTAATATGCCGATCTTGCTCCACTTTTTCAAAAATGGCATCGACTTTATCCGTATGAGGGCGACCAGAGCGAGCTTCATCTTTGACATCAATATTCCCGGACTGAAAACGCTTGAACCAACTTTGTGCTACACTTACTGACACTGCATTAGGTCCATTAACGTCGCATTTTTCCCTGTTTTTTAATAAAACCTCAGAATGAATCGAATTTCTTCGTTAGATTCGCTCATTTTGGCGGACAGAAAAACAATTTAAAAATGGCGGGAACATGTTTTTTACTTTTTTTTCTTTTTCTCTATATCCTATAATGTATTGATACTAAAACCAGCCAGATACAAACAGAATAAGTGAAGTGAAATTAAGTAAACTGAAATAATTCTAATTCTCAGTACTGTGTCTTTAACTAATACCTAACCAAGATTGATATTAATATAAATAATTAGAATGAAAGCCAGAGGAATAAAATAAGTAATGAAAAGCTTGGTTAAAGTTTTAATCTGTTTTAGATTGATCACTTTGTTGCGTATTTCCCTCGGCCCGCAAGGTTATATAAGTTTGAGCGCCAAATTGGGAAGAAACAAATCTAAACATATTTTGACAGACAATTTCAAACGAATATAAAAGGATTTTGTTTAAAGTGAACAGAGTGTTATAGATAAAAATTTATCACAATACTGATAGTTACCACAGTGATGAATCTTCAACTGGACTGCCTCTTTGGTCTAGAGGTTGTAAGCGCGATTGCTGATCAGTTGTTCCCGGGTTCATATCCCGAGTCGGGTTAAAATCATTTATAGGATAGTTCTGTCAGGAAACTGTCAGTAGCAGTTCGGTGTCAAGTCCCAACTTCCTGAATCTAAGGAGGCGGTGTTTCTTGAAGCATTGGAAAGGACATAAAGACGACGTCAACAGAAATGTTCACGACAAAACGGTCGTTTGTCCTGCAGCTGATCTGTCTGCGGTCGTGTTGGATTTTCGTCCAATAATACTATGACAGTGAGTGAATATAGATTGCACTTGTGTTTACGCGTACATTTGTACATGCCCTTTAATCTTGTTCTGCGCAGATAGCTAGTCTCAGTTGAGACTGACTGCCGTGACCTAAAATTTGGTCTGGAGTATTTTAGATCTACTTATAATATTGATAGTTTGTGCAAAATGATAGATATCGTTTCAAAACCATTAAAAAATCAGTAACTATTTTTAATATAGGTATCACAATTAGTAATCATATGTATTAAAACTTGGAAAAAGCCTATGACGGAGTGGATAGGACTACTTTATGGCAAACGCTAGTCTCATTTGGATTGAGCGTTGGGCTTATACAGGTATTAAAATCTCTTTATAGGGATTAGTGTTAGGATGGAAGGGGCCTATACGGAATAGTTTGACATCCTATATGTCAGACAGCAGTTATTGCATACCCGATATGGGTAAACTGTGTAGCATTTAATTGCAATGTCACCCGCAAATTGTACATATGCGTGGTCAGATCATAGAATTGGTCATTTCGTGATGTGGCCGACTTCATGAAATGGCCAGCTAAAATAGACATTAAAGTTTGATGATTTTTCAATCCACGTTGAGCCATATCATTAATGTAGGGTGTCCATGATACCAAAGTTTAATAAAAATTCCAAATAAAGATTTTTTTCTTGTAAGTACAAAAAATTGCTTATTGTTAGCCAGGTTAGGTTAGGTTAGATTAAGGAGATCTTACGTGGGCAACTCCTCCTGCAATGCAAATGCTGTCGGGCTGGCGAGTGGCGTAGGAGGCGGTTACACTGTTCGACCACCGCCACATTGTGTTCGATGTCACACTTCGCCAGCGTACCGCCCCATATCTCTGTTGGACGAAATTGGCAAATTATTCGAGAGGATAGTTGCCAGTTGGCTCAATGGGCATCTTCGCGCGTCGGTCCCGATTTGGCCGATAGATAGTTTGGGGTTCCGACGGGAGCGTTCCACTTTAGATGCGATTATGCGCGTCCGCACCCTGTCGGAACAAGCAGTATCCCAGGGTGGCGTGGCGTTGGCGATAAGTCTTGATATCGTCAACGCCTTTAACTCCCTTCCCTGGGATGAAATCAGGAGGGCACTGGCACATCATCAGGTGCCCCTTACCTGCAAGGTATTATCGGGGACTACTTGAGCGACAGGTACATCCTGTACATGGGGCAAGATGGCAGGAAGATCCGGAGGGAGATCAATACGTGGGGTTCCACAGGGCTCGGTGCTGGGGCCGCTACTGTGGAACCTCGCCTATGATGCGGTTCTGCGAATCGATCTTCCTGCTGGCGCAGATATCGTCTGCTATGTTGACGACACATTGGTGATCGCCAGCGGGATCACTTTCGAGAGGGCCAAGGAGCTCGCCGAACTCGGGGCGGAAGTCGTCGTCGCCAAAATCCACGAGTTGGGATTAGAAATAGCGCCTCACAAGACCAAGGCCCTATGGTTCCATAAATTACCAAGGGGCAGGGAACCACCCGACTCGTGCGTCCGCGTGGGTGGGTCTGAAGTCAGAGTGGGGAGGTACATGAAATACCTAGGCATTCACCTTGACAGTTGCTGGAGCTTCGAAGAATATTTCGAGCGCCTAGTCCCCCGGATCGAAAAGGTAGCGGGTGCTATGCATAGACAGCTGCCCAAACTAGTGGGACCGACGGAGAAAGTACGTCGCCTCTATGCGGTAGTTATACGATCCGTAGCTCTGTATGGAGCGCCTGTATGGGCAAAAAGGGTGGCCATCCGACGCTGTAGAACTAAAATCTATAGTGTTCAGCAGAGGATGGCCATACGGATCGTACGAGGATACATATCCTTTGAGGTGGCGACAATCCTGGCTCACTTTCCACCACTAGATATACTGGCGGAAATGGACGCGAGGGTGTACCTCCAAATCCGTGCCCTCCGCCAGAGCGGTGGTAGAGAGCCAGAAGAAGCGCTCAAATCAATTAAACGGCAGGAACGACAAAACGCTCTGGCGTCATGGCGCTCTCAACTCGAGGAGCGCTATGAACGCAAACGCGTCATTGGAGCAATCCTGCCGGTCTTCGAAGCCTGGATGCAGCGACGAGCAGGAAGACTCACCTACAGACTTACACAGATAATTACCGGACATGGGTGCTTCGGTGATTATCTGTGTAAGATCTGACGCGAACCGACGGCGAACTGCTTCCACTATGGTGGACGGGACCAGGACTCCGCTTCCCATACGCTCGCAGTATGCACAGCGTAGAAACGGGAGCGGACGATCCTGGTGAACCGCATCGGATGGAACCTCTCCCTGCCAGCAGTCGTGTTAGCCAAGTTAAGAGTACCTTCAACTGAAGCAGGCGAGAGTAGATATATTGATTTGAAAAAAGCGAGAGAGGTTTATCAGGTTCGTGCCAAATAGAAGTCCGTAGTCTCTATTTGCCTCTCTGCCTAACCCTATGGGTGACAGGCGTGTGAGTTAATGTTGATATAATCTGTAGACTCGATTCAATGACGCCGTTTATTTGCTTGTTACGCATAATAACTAATGGCCGTGTAGTGGCGGTGTTATGGAATCCACTGCCCTATATCATCCCTCGGGTGTCGTAAGAGGCAACAGAGAGAAATAAAACAGAAGCAGCAGCACCGTTACAATCGACTTATCATCTAGGGTTTCATCATCGCTTACCTCTCTCGGTTTTGTAATTATAAACTGGCACTAAGTTAAAAAAACCGATGAGTTGGTTTATTACGGTGTTATGGCACATTATAATACACGATGACCGCACGGATGGATATGCTAAATAGCTATTTTTTGTACAATAAAAATTGCCGCGTCTGAGATTCAGCATACTTTGATCTTATGTGAATATGTAGATGATTAAAAAATAATTATTACTTTTATCTTATACGATAATACAGAAGAGAGCTGTTACAAAACATATGCAAATGACAGTCCCTTGTTTAAAACAACTGGAACGATTTATATGCAGTACTATTATACGGTTACAACAGTTTGAATTTATGTTGAAAAAACAATATTGTCGCGGTAGCTCAGGGACTAAGCGCTCGCTGTAAATTTCACAGTACGCGAGCAACCCGGATTCAGTACCCGCCAGCATCAATTTAATTGTGAAATACAATTTTGAGTGCTGATTTACCACTTGTTTGACGGTAAAGGAAAATATCGTGAGGAAACCTGCGTATCTGAGAAATTAAAAAAAATATTTTAAAGATATGTGAAGTCCGCCAACACACGTTGGGGCAACGCGGTGGACACTTCCTTGCCCCAAACCCTCTCAGAGATGAGATGAGGCCTATGCCTAGGAGTGATACTTATATAGTCTGTAACATTACTTTTAATTTAAGTGCAAAGAAAATTTTCTTAAGGCATATTTCATACTGACACAAGACATAGAGATACGTATAACTAATATATCGTGAATAATATAAAGATATGTGCTATTATTTTAATAAAAGAAAAGGTTGAAACTCCGAAATAGAACTCTTAAAACTGTGTCCAGCAAAACTTATAAGTAAATAATGTGAGCCAATCTCAATTTTTGTCGAATGTTTAACAAAGGGAAATAAAACTCCCTCAATCCAATATTGCAAACTAAAAGTATGGGTAAACGTCGAAAATTACGTCGGGGCAAATCGAGAAAGAGGAAGCCTCAAGAGGTTGAAATGAAGTAACACGATTGTAAAGCTAAGCAGCAGTTCTCAATTGTCATTTGTCTTAACTAGCATGTTATCGGACTCACTTTACAGTAATGGTTGCTTAAACGACTGATCTTTACAAAGGTTCACATACTGATACAATTTCACTATTATATCTTTAGGTTAATATTAAATGATACAAAAATGTTAATTATAATTTGAATAATTTTGCATTCATTATCTTACGAGTTATTTAAATTATCTTGTATCGAGAAAAACCCACGATCGGATATAAATGTATTACGGTGGCAGGCTCGGCAAACGTAGTGTGAATTGATTTCACTAGATTAAGTGACCCTCGTTCCTTGTTCTTAGTGTTCGAAAGCGCGACTGCTGATGACAGTTTTACTGTGAAAAATTTCTCAGTAGTAGCCCGGAATCAGGAAGTTGGCGGTGTTCACCCCCGTGCCTCGGAAAGTAGGTACATAAAGCTGTCGGTCACGTGCCTGATCTCTCTCTGGTCGTCCGTCAATTTGTGCGTGAATACTATTATTTATTTATTTATTTAAAATACACTTAAAATACACATATATGAAATTATCAAAAAAACATCACAACATATTTATACTCTCTGATATGCATATTAATTATTACAGTTATTCATTCCACTATCCTATACTATTATTCGAGCAATAAAATATATCATACTTAATATATAGCTTGTGTTTGTAATCGAGTTCTCGAAAACTGCTCTAACGATTTCGATGAAATTAACAGTACAGGTGTTTGCAGCGATGTTAAATTGATGTAGGTAGGTCTCCTTTCTGATTTCGGGGAAATCCGTGTCTCACGCATAGAGAAACAAGCTTGACTTATCCGCGCTATTTGATTTGTAATTTCGCCACAGAGACAATTTTGATCTGTGTGGCAAAACAATGTTTAATGGCTAAAGTATTGTGCAAACTGAAGTGCGCAAGTTCGAATCCCGCAATATGGTAACGTTTTATATTTTTATTATTTTTTGTTCTTTAGTATTTTAGCCCTTATGACCTCACTGGGCAAAAAATAAATATTAAAGACTAATAAAATTATTCTTTTGCGAACCGAACATTTGTATTGCGGTTTGATCAAAAATGTACGATTACTGCATTCCTACAGAAAATCATTATTTTATCGATTTTACAAGTATTTCATTGTAATTTTTGTTCTTGATTTTTAATGTAACTGGTTTCACGGAAACTGCTCTAACGATTTGCATGAAATTTTGTACTTAGATAATATTTTACTTCACAATTTTTTCTAGATAGGTGTTATTCATGAGATTTTTTTTTCTATCGCTGAGCAAAGCTAGATATACTGTGTACTTAAACGCGATGAAATTCGTAAAATAAGTTTTATTCAATGTGTATTATTCGCGTTAATGTATGTATATGTATTTACTTAATCTTTATTGTTATCACCCTAAGATGGTCGCTAGGATCTTAATGTGTATTGGCATTCTCCTACAATCAACCCCTGGGGTGGTGAATCATTATGACAGGTGCAAATAATACACAACATAATATCATTCAATTATTCTTGTTAGATCAGATATCATTGATCCAAAGATATTAGTGATATCTGAATACAATACCGCATGTCTTGTGAAACAAACAAAGGGAAAGAATATTAAAATATTCCTGCACAGGAATATTATATTCTTTTCCTTATTCTATCCGTAGTTTCTTTTACGTGACGAAACAGTAATTTCCTTTTTTTCTTGTGATAACTTTACCTCCACAGTAGGTATTTGTCCTGTATCGGGGGGCAGTATGTTAGGTTTTTTTTACGTCTTGTCTTCTTTTATATCTTATTAAATTGTTTTGGTAAGGTATTTAAAGTCTTTATACGAAATTTAAAAAAAATATTTCAATAATGTCTACTTATTATTTGTAATTTTTTTATTGTGATCAAATTCATTGACTGAAATTTCCTCTACTTATACTGGGCACCACCATTTTATAGTAAGAGTAGGTAAAGCCAAAAAAGGAAATGCGGGCATGCAAAAAAAAACGTTTTTTCATGCACGTATTTAAATTTAGAAAACGGAAAACTTTATAAAATAGAATTACGGCGGTGTATGCCTGTCTGTATGATCCTATGAGTATTTCACGTAGATGATTGAAACTTGGCATACGGTTATCCAAACATGAAAATCTGTTGATAGAGAACACTAACCGTGTATAGTTGCACTGGACGGATCTTTTTAGTATGTTTTTTTTCAAACATGTAAAATAATCACGTGTATTTTCGTGTAGTGGCGGCATAAGAGTATCCACTACCCAACATCATCTCGTGGGTGTCGTAAGAGACGACAGTCGCAACTGAAATAGAAGATGTGTAACAGCATCTTTCTGATAACAACTCAATAATAATTAAAAAACTTTCCAACCCGCCTGACAAGCGTGGCGAACTATAATCTACGGGGACGACCTCTGTTCAGCCATGGACTTTTGTTGTATTGTAATGAATTAGTGATATTTTATACGTGGTAGAGCCATGCTGCAGCTATATTAATAGTATAGTTGTAGCACGAATGGGTCGGCTAGACCGGGGAAGGAGCACGCTCTCACAGAATATCAGCGTAAAATAGCAGCTTAATGCTGCTGTGTTTCGTATGGTGAGTGTAGAGAACCGGAGACCCTTTTTACTGGAAAAGAGGCATTCATCTTAGTCCTCACGGTTGACGACGCATCTGCATTTTAATTCGCAAACGAAGATAGATGTAGATGTCTATGGGCCACAGCAACCACTTACCATCAGGTGGACTGTGTGCTCGCTTGTCATCCTTATTCTATAAAAAAAAATCTGTTTTGTTTTAATGCATTAATTAATTAACATTATCAACCATTTTAAATAAAATATTATAATCTCACTAAGTTATTTGGCAATTTGATTTGTAGCATGTAAAACTAATTACGTTGTTAGGGTACAACTTTTTGGGCGAATGGATATTGAACTGAAATATAATTGGTGGAAAATTTCATATCCAGACGTGTAGGATGATCCGCTAAATTATTTACGCCAATATATTAATACTTATATGTATTAGTGGATCGCTGTTTACTGTTTCAGTTTGTCTAAAGGTTAAATAGTATCGAAATGTCAATCAGGTATTGCTTAACTTATATTTTGTTTTAATGAAACTAATGTTTACGGATTTTTTCGCCAATATTCACTTATTTTAATCTCCCGACGTTTCGACGTCAAACACCTCAGTCTTCCCGTGACCATGGGTGCTGTAAAGTACTCGAAACGTCGGGAATTAAACCCTTTCACTGTCCCGTATACTACATATAGGTCCTATTGCCTTACTATTGTGTCTGAAATTGTCCTCCTGCTATTTTCTTACTATTGTGTCTGAAAATCGGACAGTTTAAGTGTTAAAATAAGTTAATATACGCGATAGAATATTTTTATTCAATATAGATCACATGTATGTAATTCTTATTGAAAGTCATTTTTACTTTACTACTGGTTCGGAAAAAACCTCGGACCTGGGAAGAACCAGCAAGAAACTTTTTTTATAAGTAAATTCTTGTCAAATGTTTCGCAACCTTGACGCTGCTGCTCTTCGCCAGTTTGATTATTTTACACCTGACGCAAATGAAATGATTATGACGTCAGCTATTGAGAATCATAAAATTTTTTGACGTCATAATCACCTCTTACGATACCGACTCCTTTTTGGATTATTGGCAATGTTTTGAAATAAATAAAGTTTTATTCTAGTATAAATATTATTCATTTATGTTGACAAATTCTAGATAAAATAAAACTAATTTTATTCATTGTCAGAGAACCCTTCAAGTTACAAGGAACTGACATTTTGTCTAACGGATTGGACGCTACAAATTTAAGCGAAACAAGGCAAACCTGTTTTTTAACTCTGATAATATTTAAAACAGGAATTTACTTTAGTTACCGTATTGAACATTGCATTATATTTATTTTTGCGATAAAAATTACTGCGTAATACAGTACAACTCCTGGTTATGGAACTGGGCATCAAATCACCTATCAAGTAATATTAGCGACAGTAGGTTGTGATGATATTTATTTAATACAATATGTAATATAAACACTGTCCGATCAGTGAGCGTGTGAGCGCACTACCGTGATATGCTTCTATTCATCTAATACGTTTCTGAGAATAATTAAAAAAAAATGTATAAAAAAATGCAACAAAAAATTAAATACGAAAACATGGCAACATGCGTCGCGGGCGGACTTCATCTATGTCGTCTATCAATTCTGCCAAACTGCCATACGTTCAAAGATACCGTCGTCAAAGACAGTGTTACCAGATTTTAAAGATTTGCTGAATTTTAAGCAAATTGTAGAAAAAGACATGTATTTTAAATAACAATAACGATGATTTCATTAGGTGAAAATTAGAACTTAAGGCAAGTACTAAAAATTGGAAATACTTTCAACGATATAAATTTAGCCTTGAAGTTTATTTTTAACGGCTTGAAATTCAAGAGAATTTAGTAAGAACTAAAACGATACGAAACCTCTTTATTGCTAGTAATTGGGGTCTTTACAGTCAATATTATCATTGTTGAAGTTTCTTCCACAATTTTGCTAGTATATAATTTTTGCTCCTCGAAACTTGAACGAGAAGTAATTTTATGTGATATGGATGAGGATAAAATAAAATGAGACAAATATTCTACTATATACGGCCCATTTTATAAACAATACTTAGTGTTTTGTGGTTAGCACTTTGTTAATTTGCTAAGCTAAGCATGCCAAAAATAAAATCATGTTTATTGCCTTGTTGGAAGAGCACAAACACATTAATTTATTGAAAGAGCACAATACACTGACACAATGAGATACACACTGGTTATGCATCTATTCACACAAATTAAATTGAAGTGTCTGTCTGTGATATCGATAAACTGTAACATGTTTTTTTTATAGCATAGGGTGACAAACGAGCACACAGTCCACCTGATGGTAAGTGGGTACTGTGGCCCATAGACATCTACATTTATCCTCAATTAAGGATCAAAATGCAGATGCATTGTCACCCCTGAGGACTAAGATGGAATGCCTTGTTACCTTGATCTAGTGTTAATGTCTACGCCACTCAGAGGGGCCAAATAATTAAACTTAAAAAAAAAAAGAAAACCTGACTTAAAAAAGAAAAACGAATAAAATAATTTCCACAATATTTAACAGATTCTTAGGTTGGGCCCTAATTCTGCGTTACGCTTTCCAGAAAACCACCAAATCAATTTTTTTTAAGTCGGTTTTTATTTCCTTTGTTAGGTTAAATTATTTAACTTTGCAATTTAGGACTAAGATGGAATGCCTCGTTTCCAGTAAAAAGGTTCCTACAGTCACTACAAAACACAGCAGCATAAAGCTGCTATTTTGCGCTGGTATTCTGTGAGAGCGTGGTCCTACCCCGGTCGAGCCGACCCATTCGTGATACAACCATAATATAGTTGCAGCGTGGCTCTACCACGTAAAACTAGTGTATCTAACTACTCTTGTTTAAATAACTCCTCCTTGTTTATATTCTACGCAGACGAAGTCGCGGTTAAAAGCCAGTCTTCTAACGTTATATCGTTAAGTAATTTGTCTCCAAATTGGACATCATAAGTTGGTAAACAATATAATATATAAACATATCTATCACTTAAAATAACTAGATTGCCTTTGTCTAGTTTGTATCTATAGAGATAAAATATTAACACCATTTTTCATTATCACTCATACGAATAAAAAAAAATCATTAGTAATATGAGTATAATCCACCAATCAACGAGTTACTGCACAGCTTGCGAATTTGTGAGATTGTAACGGCATCAATAATTAATATCAACGGCGTTAAAGCAGATTTTGCGAAAAATTGATTTCAATTTACTGTCGCATGTTCGTTTAAAATTCATACTTTTGCTATTATTCGTTAAAATTCATAGCAATATTTTATAGCGTAATTTAGGAGAGTAGGTAACAAGATGAAGGAGAGATGTCAGCAGCATCTGCCTTAAATTAAAAATAATAAATAACTGTAGTTGCCAAACCGCTAGTCAAGCGTTGCAATTATGGCAAATAAGTCCGTCTATGGAAGAGGCCTACATTCAGCTGTAGACTTTTGATAGGCTATAATGAATGAAGGAGTAAATGAATAAGTTATAAAGACAAAGAAGAGAATATCCATCTGCACATCAGCCCATAAACTGGTCACTGCTGGACTTGCGACATGAAGCCTTTATGAGATCATTATACTGTCATTCTGCCGCAGGCCATGAGGCGTCCTAGCACTTCGCATAGTCGACATTCTTTAGGAGATTAGGACGAATGATTCTCTTATAACGCAACACCGCTTCGTGCACTTCTTTTAAGCTAAACCAAAGAACCGTTAAAACGTAAAACGTATCAAAAAATTGTATTACATCTTTTTAAAAGACTGACCAACTTAAGCACTTGAATAATTTTTGTGGTGCATTTTAAATTTAATATCTTTCTTTTAAATTCTCTTCTCTTGGTAGTGTTTCTTTTATTAAAATTACAGTTAACTGAATAGAGAACGCTTAAAGCGCCTTCCCACATTTTTAAATCTGCAAAAGACTTTATTATACAACCGAGCTTGCTCTATATTTCTTATAAATAGTTTATTCACAGGCTGGCAAACATTTAATCTTTAATTCATATTTAGAATTAAAATGAATGTTTTAATCGGTTTTCTTTATTATCCTTGTGGGTCAGTAAAACCATCGATTTCTGTGAGAGTACCACAATCAAGCTTTCAGAAATGAGAAAAGGCCTATGCTCGGCAGTTTGATACATGTATATAATCTGTAACACATTACGCATTTGCGTATTTTTTATTTAACTCCTTTGCAATTTTTTTTCAATTGTTCAGTATATCAGATACATGTATATACTATTCCGATACGATTGGTTAAGCTTTTTGTATGATGGGCCAAATGACATATTTCCTTATTTTTTATAGAATGAGGGTGATAAACAAGCACACAGTCCACCTGGTAGTAAGTTGATTCTGTGGCCTATAGACAAATCTAGATGCTTTGTTTATCCTGAGGTCTAAGATATCTATAGAATGCCTCGTTACCAGTAAAAAGTTTATGCGCTTTTCGACGCTCATCGTACGAAACACATCATCATTAAGCTACAATTTTACGCTTTTATTTCTTAAAGAGCGGGGTCCGTCCCCGGTCAAGTGGACCTTTCATGCTGTAATCATAATAATATAACTGCGGCGTGGCTGTACCACTGTTATATATAAGTTTAGCATTTTTGTACGGTTATTCCACCATCAAATATTCAGAGCCTTTACCATTTTATTGCAGGGTTATTTAAGCTTTGGTTTTGTATAATTTATTACAGGTCTTTAAAAGTAACAGCATCCGGAAAATATTAATGCCAAAAATAGTTTCTTATGAAATTGTTTCTCGGTACGATTTGAAGTGCCTCAGTCGATATGATAGTAATTTATATATTCATGTTTATTCATTCATTTATTTATCTGTGGCAAGTTATAGTAGCTTTGAGAACCGATCGATCTTCTAAAATAATGGATGAGACCGATAACGTGTGCAGTACGATTGCGTGTGATTCTGCGAACGCAGGCGATGTGTGTTCGATACTATAGTGTGGGGGTAACGTTTTTTTAAAAAGAAAAAAAAAACTATACCTACTATACCTTTACCATGTTTGTATTGTATAGAAAAGGGACATTGTAAGTATTATAAATAAAACATAAACATATAACTATGACTTTTCGTGAAGTCCTTCAACTAAAATCATTCTTTTTTTTTCATAAACTCTTGCCAGTGATTGCTCAGAACAGACATTGATCCCTTCCATTGTAAGGAACAAGACAAAAGGTAATTGCGTGTAGTGGTTTATTTTCGTATTTTGATTTTTACAATACTTACATAAATGCCTATAGTATTAATATAATATTGCTGTTTACATTTGGGAGGATTTGTTGTGAAAAAAAACTTGTGCATATTGACAAATCTAGTACCATAGCCTTCGGCATTATAGCCGCTATTCCTTGTCCCTAGTCTTGATATTTTAATTTTTTTAATTAAGAAAATATTTATTCCGAGTTTATCATATAAATAGTGCGAGGGACATATAACAAATTGTTCTCTCAATGACAACTAACAGCTTTTGAGGATTAAGTAATGACAAACCATGACACTTTTTCCATAGTCGATAGGTAAGGAACGGCTTCCACTATTACTTTTCATTCATCGTTGTTTACTTAAGTATCTGGTCTTTTTCGTGGTTCATTCTTCGAAACCGAAATTTCCACTACAAAAGTACGCACATTGCGTTCGTTAGTCGTATCATCTCCAAACGCTACAGATGCGTTGTCACCACTGAGGACAAAGCTGGAATACCTCAAGACAGTAACTATACTGGCTCTCTATGTCCTTTGGACTTAGAGAGCTAGTGTAAGCATTGCTATTTGACGGTAAATATAGGCAAGAGACTCCAACTTATGAGACTGCCGTTTGATGACGATATCCATGCGTGGTAAAGTTATATTCCACAGACTGTTAACATTACTGCAAGGGCATCACTTTTGTGCAACTACTTCGGTGTCTGTTTGGCAGAAGTTTTTCTTCGGGAATGTTTCACATATTTAATTAAAATTTGGCATAGTTATAAAGTGTGATCTATTTTTACTTAAACGGTTGGTTTAAGGGGGTTAAAGAGGGAATTTTGCATCATTTGTGTAAAACATGCAGCTCACATCGAGGAAGTCAATTAACAAAGTTGACAAAATAAGTATCTCTTATTATTAAAGAGAAATTTCTTGTTTTCCTTTTTTTAACCAGCTCGTAAAAGATAAAAATTGCACCGCTGAACATCGGCCTCTCCCGTTGTAGAAAGGATTTCCCTTACTCATCAAGCTTGGCAGGCAGATTGAGGATAGTAGTACCTTTGACGCAACTACCTAAGCTAAAAATTCCTAGCTAAGATAAATTACTTCATCTATCGGAAGCCATTAGTTTTTTCTGATATTTTCCATAGTCTCTTATGACACCCACGGAACAATTTTGGGCGATGGATGCCAACACACGGTAAATATACGAACTGGTAGATAATAAAAAGTTACGACTATATCTAATAACGTCTTCTAAAACAAGATTAGGGATGCTCCTTATCATTTTGCAATATTATAAAGGGAAGATTCACTATACACAAATACCCTGTACGTAATCTGAAAATACACTGTATGTAAGCCCTCATTAAAGTTGCTACAAGATTCGTGAGACAAGTGATTAAGCATTAGATTATATTCCTGTGCAACTATTCAAGTGGCGGCTTGTCACATGTAAGGAGACACACACACGTAAAATTATTTTATATTGGATGCTGGGGCCCACAGACATCTACACTTATTCTCGATTAAGAGTCAAAATGTTGATGCGTTGTTACCCCTGAGGACTAAAATAGAATGCCTCGTTTACAGTCAAAAGGGTCTCCAGGGTCGCAGGTTCTCTTTTTTTTATAGGATAAGGGTTACAAGCGAGCACGCAGTCCACCTGATGGTAAGTGGTTGCTGTGGCCCATAGACATCTACATCTATCCTCGTTTGCGAATAAAATGCAGATGCGTTTTCAGCCGTGAGCACTAAGATGGAATGCGTCTTTTCCAATAAAAAGAGTCTCCGTTCTCTACACTTACGAAACGAAACACAGACTTACGAAACGAAACACAGCAGCATCAACACAGACTTACGAAACGAAACACAGCAGCATCAAGCTGCTATTTTACGCTGGTATTCTGTGAGAGCGTGGTCCCTTCCTGGTCGAGCCGATCCATACGTGCTACAACTATACTATTAATATAGCTGTAGCATGGCTCTACCACGTATAAACACCACATGAAGGCCGCACCATACGAAACGCTGTGGCATAAGCTGCTGTTTCAAGGTAGTATTCTGTAAGAACTTGGTCCTTCCTAGGTCGCGCCGACCCATTCGTACTGCATTTTTAATATAGCTGTAGCATTGATCTTTCACGTTACGATACGTTAGCTTTACACAGATACATTAGAATAAAAGACGGCAGTAGAAGATTTATATTATTTTTAACTATTAGAAGGCTATGCTTGACTACTATCCCAATTGATGGTAAGCGTTGATGCAGCCGAAGATGGTAAAGCACAATGACTAAACTTAACAAAAGCCTTTTTACTCTTTCCTTGAAGAAACCCACATTTAAATCGAACGAAAAGACAGTTGCTGGCAAATTATCCAATAAAATAAATAATCCACTTCTTTGCTGTACACATTACGAACGACGCAGCAAAGCAAATCGAATTTTGTATTTGTATTGATCAAATATTCTCGGCTGGCAGATTTGCTATATTTTAGGGCAAATTTTTTTCACCATATTATATCACATAGCGCATCTAAACTTCTGGCGTGTTTATGAAAAAACCTTTCTTCACGTGGAAAAATCCTTTTAATTGGCGCTATTGTTATAGCCAGCTGCCGAAAAACATTTAACGAACGGCGCTTTGGGTGTGTGGACTTGCTGGCGAACAAACTCTTGGAGGAGTCGTGGCAGAGGACTTTCAGGCACCTGAAACCAAGATCTTTATGTATCTATCGGTTTGATAGATACTTATTAATATGATGATCATCTTTAAGTTGACCGTAAGAAGTAGTGGCGATGTAAGAATATCCACTACCCCATATCGTTCCGAGGGTGTTGTAAAAGGCAACAGACGGAAAATGAAACAGGAGATGGGCAGCAGCATCTTCCTGATAACAACTCAAATTAATAAAAATCTGCGCTTGCTAACCCGCTTGCCAAGCGTGGCAAAAATGGCAAAATCCCCCCATGAGGCATAATGTAATGTAATAATGGTCGATAATATAAGGCAGTCGAGAGGTCACTGGATCTCGATTCGCTTTTCGGAAATCCCAAATGCTTTGATCTCTTAACAAGTCAAGTGAAATTACGATGACACAGATTTATTAAAAAAAACTTATATAAAAACCTACTGAACCCATAGATCCGTCATCATCTTCTAAAAGTCAACAAGTGGACGTGGGTAGTAGGATTCGACTTAATCGTAACGCTACATGACATATTAGAAGTTATTAAATTATAATTATTTACACTCGTTTCTTTCTTTATATTCATGTGTGAGAGCGACCGCAACATACACAAAGTTTTGGCATCTGTAGTCTTCTTTGTTTAAAGTAGCCACTTATCAGGTGTACACTTCAGTTTTATTAAAATAAGAAATAAACTAAAATAGTTGGTGATAGTGGCTACAAAATTTTATGAGATATAAATTGAAGTGATTGCTGGATATTGAATCATAATCGCATTTTTATCGATCTATTAAAGTGGCCAGCATCGCTTGACAATGATGAGAAAGTAAGCGGTGAAGATGAAATACTATTTGACTAAAGATATTTAAACATTTTTAAGCCTTTAAATTTCTTTTTATTTGACCAACTTACTAGTAGTGGTAGTAGTTAGTAGGTAATAGATTTAAAAAAAATTACATTTGGAAAACGAAATTTAAATTTTTATGTCGAAGAATTAAGGTTATTTTTTTAAAGAGTAGCCAAACTTTAAACTTAAGTTCAGATATACGAATAATGATATCATACCGTTATTGCAGTTTAAATTAGGCTTGTACTTTTATTTGAAATTATCCCAAATTGAATGTGATTTATGGGCAACAACGTTTTTGCCTACCGATCGACCCTTACGAATGTGTGCGTGCGCAGTAAAATCAGATAAAATAATGCATTACTACGCATTTTGGATTTAAAAGATAAAAAGGACAGAATTTTTGAGAGTTTTTTAAGTTAATTTTTCTTCACAATTTGTACTATTATTACTTACTTATTCTGAACCTTCTCTGCAAATTTGGCCGGTTATTGCAAAATAACCCTGTATATTTCATTTCATTACTTAAATAGCTGAACTTTAAATACATAATTTTTTATTTAATAAAAACAAAGAAAATTTAACAGTGTTTTATATGCGGAACTGTTAATATTAGTATATAAATGTATGTTTCAATTCGGTATAAGAACAAATTCCTTTAACAAATTTTACCACATTTACTTTTTATTCTAAATGTTGCCGCAGGGAGATGCAAATTGTGAAACTATGTTATGACAGGCATTCTAAAGGACGACTTCGAGCTGTTCTCTGGGATACAGGCTTCCGACAGCGTTTATTCCTCTGTAGGATATTTGCCCACTTGTTTTATTGTACTATGCGTTATTTATTATTGTTCAGTGGCACGGTGAAACTTGTATCGCCTTATTTCTCATGGGTGCTCTAAAAGGCTATTGCTATTGTGATAAGTGAATACATTTTTTTATAACGGCTTTAATAGATAACATATAACATTAGACCATAGAATATAGTTCTTTAAAATATTTTAGGTGGTTGGACTATTTTTCTGCCTAGTAACCTAGTATTATATATTTGCATTTTTCTATGCGTTGCAGTAGCCATTTACCATCAGGTTGCTTCTGTAAGTCAATCTAATATATAAAAATTAATATTTTTTTGTTTATATTTTATGCGCTGCCATACAGATTTCATGTCAGATTGCGGCAAATTTTGTCAACTTATTGCTTGCATTTGCGCGAAGGTTAAAGTCATATTACAATTAATTTACAGTAGGTGGCGCGCGTATCGTACCGACAAAATTATTTGAAAGTTATAGATAATTAAACAATGTAATTCTTTTAAATTTTAAATGATATTTCCCACAATTATTTCTTATACGGCTGTAACGCGCTGAGTACCAGCTAGTTTTATGATAAAAGTTTAGAGTAAATAGAAAAGAAAAATAAATTATTAAGGAACTATGTAAACATTTCGAAGATTTGATACGTTCAGCGTATAAAGACCAGAGAAATGAAGCGGTCGAGTGTTGACATAAGACTACTTGTATTAACGTTATTGTAAAATTTTCTATAAAAAGATTGAACCAAAACATAAATATGCCTACACCTTTCTTCTCAAAAAAAAAAAAAAGAAATGCACATTTATTTATCATAATAACATTTAAAAATACACAATAATCATAATATTATTATCTAAAAGCATATATATATATATATATATATATATATATATATATATATATACATATCCTTTTGTCTGTTCACTATAGCCAATAAAAATCATATTTTTCTAGTCCCACTTTTGGCTTCTTTTTTTTTTTGGAGAGTCTTTATAGACATATCAAGTTGATTCTCCACTAAAACTTTAAATTCGTCAATAAAGGTAACAAAATAGCGAGCTCTTCCGAGTACCTCCATAAACCCACGTACATCTGAGTGAATGAGATCTAGCTTTTTTGGTGCTCCAGGTCCTTCAGATGGAAAAGGTTTTTATTAAGGTAAGATTTAAGTAAGTAAGTAGTAAGGTATAATTCCTGCAGTTTCTGTTAATTTATTTAAATCTTAAAAATTTTAATGGGCCATTCTCTGATTCCATAGATAACAATCATTTACTTTTAATGCGGACATGTATGTTGGAATACTGTGAGTATTTAGCCTGTACATATTATTTATCATTTTTGCAGCGGCAACTTCTTCATTTTTTCGGTGTATTATATTCTAACTCCTTCAGATCTTTTCTGATCAAACTGTACTTGACATCCATTTTTAATAATTTGGCCAAGACAGAGAAGATTGGTGGCCAGCCCAGGAACATAGAGAACATTCTGCACTTGAATTGTATTCATCTTGCCATTGCTATTGGCAACATTTATATTATATATATCCTGCATTTATATTATTTAGCTTGTACAAAATCGTTTGTTTCGTTTCATTTCTTCTCAATCGTTTCTTCTCATCCGCCACCTTGATGGTACTAATAAGAGGTGGTTTTTTATCATAGAGCCAGTCACTGTGCATAATCATTTGTATTGATGCTCCAGAGTCTATGTACCACCCGTTACCATTGCTTGTATTTGCAAAAAATACAACATAATTGGTACTATTATCTGACTTTTGTTTCTTATTTTGACAATATTTACTTACGTGTCCATAATTATTGCACGCAAAACAGCTGGGACCTTTTGACTTATTGTCTAGTCTGAAGTTTGTTTGGCAGACCTTTGCTTTTAATAACATATAATGTATTAGATTAAGAGTTTTTCACATCTTGAAGGAGTTTAGCTTTCACAAAGTCAGCTGATATTACCATACCGGAGCTTCCGGGGGCCATAATCACCTCGGGTAAAGTAGCCAGTAGCAAGGTACACAGCCATTCATCGTTTACATCAAAATCAATATTTCTTAATTTGTGTGCGGTTGACATTATTTTATTAACATAGTCTTCAATGCTTTGACGTGTTTCTAATGTTGTGGTTATCAGATCTCTCAATAAGCTAAGCCTGCGTTTCAATCCACTGTCATCGAAGGCTTTAGATGAGTAAGTCCACACTTCTTTAGCATTTTTGGCCTCTTGTATATGTATATAGTTGATGGGATGAACTAATTAAATAATTTTGGGCTTAGCTGTTGCATCTTGATTGACACCGACTTCTTATTCTGCTGTGATACAATGCCATAGATCCTCGTGCTTAAGATATGTTTGTTGGAATGATATGTATGGATATGATATACTGTACAAGTAAAATGTATGTACCTTAAAATAATATTTAAATTTCTTATTTACACAGAAGTTTAGATCGTTACATCGTTACTAGTTATATAAATTTTACATAGATCGAAAAATATTGCTAGAAGTATCATATTTATTACATCGTAAACAGAAAATAATTGAAAATCACTATCAACTTTACACAACTAAACATTAATTTATTTAAACATTCAAAAGAACAATTTTAATTTTTAAGTAGGTTATTATATAACTTTAGGTTCATTACCTTTAGAAAAGAAAAAAGAAATAAAGTTATGATAATAGCATATTGTTTATAACCTTTTTTTCAAATTGGAAAATATTTAAAATTTAGAACAAAAAAAAACACAACGAACTATATCATCAATTTATAAACTTATATAATATGAAAAAATTTATGATGATAAACTATATTATTACTTCATCGTCGCTGAGCACCGTCTGGCAGGGTCGCCATGTATGGACGAGATAAATGAAACGGTCGAGTGTTGATATAAAACTTCTTGTAATAACATTATTGTTAAAGTTTATATAATAAGATTATACCAAAACATAAGTATGCCTAGGTAGATACTACAAGTGTTATTTGTTAAATAGAAGATAATATAAATTTTCCAACACTGGTAATATCCTTCTTTTAGTTCTTTTTAATAGAAATTAATAGATATGTTACATAAAATATTGTTCCATTCGCAGAAGAGAAACATAAAAAGCGAATGCACATGATTGACGACACAGTCATAGACAAAATAATGCCCTACGGATGTTACATCCTTGAGTAATAAATAAAGGCAACACAACACACAATAATAAATTCAAAAATAAATCGAGTTGTTTTTAGCTTCATTGTTCACATATTCAGTTTTTAATTGTTTAATTGTCTGTTATATCAAAATTATCCTTTGTGGTCACAAGTTATTAATTGTTATGAATTGTCAATTTTATGTGTTAAGCTGACCGTGTGGAGGAGATGTAAGAATATCCACTACCCCATATCGTCCCGTGGCTACCGTAAGAGGCAACAGAGGAATAAAACCAGGTGATGGGCAGGAGTGCCTTTTTTAATAGAATTAGTGACAAACGAGCACACAGTCCACCTGATGGTAAGTGGTTGCTGTGGCCCATAGACATCTACATCTATTTTCGTTTGCGAATTTAAATGCAGATGCGTTGTCAGCCGTGAGGACGAAGATAGAATGCCTCTTTTCCAGTAAAAGGGTCTCCGGTTCTCTACACTCACCATACAAAACACAGCAGCATTAAGCTGCTATTTTACGCTGGTCTTCTGTGAGAGCGTGGTCCTCTCCCCGGTGGAGCCGACCCATTCGTGCTACAACTATACTATTAATATAGCTGCAGCATGGCTCTACCACGTAAACAATAACTTAAAACTCTTAATAACAACTAAAATTAAAAAAAGTGTCGTTGCAAACCGCCAGCCAAGCAAGGCAATTATCGTGGCAATGTATATATGAGTTATGTACTATGAGGCAATGTATAGGGGCCAATTTCAGCAGTGTACTTTTAGAAAGTCTGTAACTATATGAATCAGAGGTAGGTAGGTAGTAGTTGTAACCCAATATATTTTAAATATAAAATGTACACACATATTATTTTAATTATTTTCATGTAGCACACAGTTTTGTAGTCATGAAAAAAAAAACACATTTTTTTACCTTAAATTTGGAAACATTTGGGAAAATTATTTCTTGGTACAAAACTATATTTAATTACTATTTTAAACACAATATCCTTCAGTCTGATGGTGATGATGGTACTCTGTGAATAAAACCTGCAAGTCTAGATCATGAAAAATTTAGATTATAATCATATTGGAACTAATATAGGCTGTAAGGGCTGTAAAACTTCTTTATCATCGTAGTGGAGAAATTTAGTACGGTATTTAAAAAGTCACGTTTTCTTGTAACGTTTCACTGCCGGGCTGCATGAGTACACTGTTATTTAACCTACTTATGTAAAATATAAAATAAAAGAAGAAGATATGTCGTAAAGAAGTTTCACTGCAGACGTGTGTACACAATTATTTTTTAATAATAAATACAACATTAAGTACAATTTATCTTTAACAAAAACGAATAAAGCCGGTTTTTCATTAAGAATAAAACACGCAATAAAAGTCTAAAATCACATCGGAACATTTCGAGTAAAAACCAGTCCCAAGGGTTTAAGACGAGGCTACACGGCTGAATTAAAGTCGTTTAGAAGCAGTTCGCAGTTGTCGTTTGACTTTGCTATTATAGATAGGGCGTTCATTTTAAATTGTTTGAAAATTGTTCTTTTCAATAGAGATTTTAATAAATTGAAAGAGAATTGTTTTGAAATTGTTTTCTTACCTCTTATTACGGGAATACTTGCTGTAGTTGCTAGTACCAGTTTTTTTTTCGAATATTGCAGAATGCGCTGCTCCTTATCCGGTATTAATTTTACCTTTGTGTTTTTTATCACCACCCATGGGAAGAATACAGCTATAGGTTATCTCAAAATATTCCATAGCACGGGACTGTACACAACAGTACCATGGGACAGTATTTATTAAAAGTACCGTTAGATCCGTCAATCCGTAGACCGTCATTAAACAACTGACCTACTTCTTTGATAAAAGGATAAAGAGTTCCTCAATTTATGCGATTAAATACTACATTTCGAATAAAATCATGTTTTATTTAATTCCTGTACTCACAAATGTTTCAAATGCCTTGAATCCTCTATGAACAAGGTATACTAAGGTGTTTGGTTCGTGATGTTAGTGGTTGTTATTTGTGATGTTACAGTTAACTCGGATTATAATTACCATTGTGAAAACGTACAAACGTACAAAGAACTTATATTATAAGGAAATTATAATACCTATTTTACAAATACTCAGCATAATTTTGCAGTAGGAGAAATAAGAATACTTATTCCTTTTGCTTTACAAAATCATTTATAACTGGAATGACTGGGAGAGGATGCCAAAGGCATTAAGTCCGCTCTTTGTAATCTTTTTATTCGGGTGTTTTACGATAAATTATAAATAAATAATATATTGAATTGTAGGTATATTAAAGGTGGACTGTTTCGTTTGATATTTTTTTACCTATAGCGTTCTGACAAGAGATTCACGCCAAAAACAATTATCTCAAATGAATAAGACACAAGTGCTACAGTACTAATTTGTAAATATTATTAATATTGATTTTTGGCCGAGATCCAAACTTAGGTTGTTCCCTGAAGTATACTGCAACGGTTTATATCCAACAACAGTAATTGTATGTTTTTTATTCATATCACGATGCGGTCTATTGCAGAATATAGAGTCACTTATAAAAATGTTCAGCTGGCAAATTAAACAGGTTATGAGTTGTAAAAGATGCAGTTGATTAAATAGGTTATACATTTAACAGTTAATTATTTAATTGTTTGTAACAAAATTATGGTGTGACCTTTACTAGGTGGCAGGTCTTCTTTTTCTTTTCTCTTACCAATTTCTGCTAGTTTCTTAGATTCTCTCTCTTGCCTTTTTGAGGGACCGCTAAACAACATAGTTTCATAACGGCGGTATTTTCAGTTTAAGGAAAACGATTAAAAACTGGTATTAAAAAAGCTCTTCAGTCAGTTGGGTCACCGTTCTGCCAACGCACGCAACATCACACTGCAGCGAGATTTATGTCGCAAGAATTAAGGCAACAAATCAGCACATAGTTGACCTGATAGTAAGTGACTGCTGCGGCCCATAGACACCTACATCGATCCTCGGTTATGAATCATGAAGCTTAGCTTTGCTCACTGACACGGAATGCTTCATTACTAGTGAGTGATACTCGTACGAAACCCATCAGCGATTTAAAGTTGATACTTGTAGGAACTGCAAACATCTTCGAACAAAGCAAACATCGAATCTGCAAACATCTTAGAAAAATAAGATGCTTCGCAGCCTTTAATTATACTGACTCTCATACAATTCAGATCGGAACACAGCAGTGCAGGCACTGCTATATAGCGGCAATAATATGTAAGAGGCTTATATGTAGCCAAAAAACTTCTAGACAGAAAAAATCCTACCACCCAGTAAAATGTTTCAGTTAAAATATAATTAGCAATTTTACATGGTAACGCTCACCTTTGTATGTTTTTTTTATAGGATAAGGGTGACAAGCGGACTGTGTCCACCTGATGGTAAGTGGTTGCTGTGGCCCATAGACATCTACATCTATCCTCGATTACGAATCAAAATGCAAATGCTTTGTCACCCGTGAGGACTACGATGGAATGCCTCGTTTCCAGTAAAAAGGGTCTCCGGTTCTCTGCACTCACAATTCGAAACACAGCAGCGTTAAGCTGCTATTTTAAGCTGGTATTCTGTGAGAGCGTGGTCCTTCCCCGGTCGAGCCGACCCATTCGTACTACAACTATACTAATATTATAGCTGGAGCATGGCTCTACCACATTTTAATTATTGTTGCGTGTTTTCATTTAAATCTAGCTTAACTAAATCTAAATCTACGCTCTCTTTACTAAGGACGATCCATCAAATGGATAAGTTAGTTAATACAACAAAGGTCAGTTTAGCTGTTGATCCGTCGCTCGGACTCACAAGCCTATTCGAGATAAAACGTTCAGTAAAGTCACTGAAACAGGCCCTAATGAAAAAGGATCAAGACGAAATAGCTAGCATTGGTCATTGCGTAAGACGTTTTTTATCTAGGCCAGTACAAAATTACGTTTGTGTTTTGAGCTTAGGTTTTATTTACGTGTATGCTCTAATCTCGGTCACTCACACATTTTTTATATAAAAGTAAAGTGATAAACAAACTTTCAGTCCAACCGATAGTAATTGGCTACGGCAGCCTACGGATGGACACCTGCAACCAATTTCAAACCAGAAAGTCTACGTATGCGTTGTCACCTCTGAGAACTAAGGCGGAAAATGTCTCACAGCCTATAATTATGCTATGTATTTACCCTTCAGACCGGAACACAACAATGCACGCAATGCTATTTTACGGCAGAAATATATTTATGATTTACGCCATTTTAAGTACATTGTTGAATTGCTTTCCCGAAAATGCAATTGCCTCCACTTCTATAAAAAACAAACTAACCGTGATGGGCAGACCAACTGGTGAGCGCAAAATCTATAACCTTAAAATGTTAATGTTTGTATGTAATTTATACACATATCGTACGATAATTATTAGGTATTCGATTACTAATATCCTACTTATCCTAATAATTCCTACTAATCGTTCTAAAATATAAATGTGAACGTTTTTATGGGTTTTGATATTTTGTGTATGCGTATTGCGTGATTGATTAGTTACTCAATCACACAAAAGCTACCAAACGCATTATGATGAAACTTGGTCATATTATAGACAACTCGTTATTGTGGACATTGGATATATTACGTAGGACACTCAATAAGTTTTAAGATGCTCGAAATTTTAAAATGGAACGCATATGTTTCTAAAAAGCAAATTTATTTAAAAATAGAACTCCATAAGCCAATTGCTCAATATTAAAAAAAAACAAAGTTCTATTAATTTTCCTGCAACGCTTCCCGCGCTTTTCATTTAAAACGATGGATCTTAACCGTGAACATTTGCGCGCTATGACATATTGTGATTTTAAATTTGGTTTAACCGAACAATTAAGTTTACAACGGTTACAGTCAGCATTAGGGAACTCAGTTCCATCACGCGCAACAATTTTTAGGTGGTTTGCTGAATTCAAAAGGGGTAAAATTAATCTTAAAGATGACCAAAGAACCGGGGCCCCGCAAACAGCAGTAACGGCAGAAAATGTATGGACTACTGAAATGTTGCTGCAAGAAGACTTACGAATCACATATACGGACATCGAAAAGATTGTAGGCATCAGTTCGGGGAGCATTCATACCATCCTACATCAACATCTTGGAGTGAGGAAGCTTTGTTGTCGATGGATCCCTCGTTTGCTCTCCGAAAGCGAAAAACAGACTCGTGTGGATTGGTGCCATGAAATGCGTCTACGTTTTGAAAACGGGGCATCTAGGCGTGTTTCAGAAATAGTTACTGGTGACGAGACATGGATCTATCAATATGATCCAGAAAATAAAAGGCAATCATCGGTATGGGTCTACTCAGAAGGACAGTTACCGACAAAACTGCAAAGACCTCGCAACGTCGGCAAAAAAATGGTGAATATTTTTTTTCGCGGATCGGACATTTGTCGACATCAATACTGGAAAATTATAGGTCAGTCAACTCTGAATGGTATACTATAGTGCATTACCCAAATCTTTTCAAGCTGCGCGGGAGAGAAGACCAAAGACCGGGCTTCGGGGAATCATGCTGCATCACGATAACGCCTCTTCACATACCTCCCTTTAAACAAAAGCATTTATTGAGGAATCTGGTGTTGAAACTCTAAGTCACCCACCCTACAGCCCTGACTTAGCTCCTTGTGATTTCTTTTTGTTCCTAAGAGTCAAATAAAAAATAAAAGGCAAGTTTTTTTCATTTCCGACCTGTCAGATCAAGACTGGCAAAAGTGTTTTCAGAGTTGGTTTAGGCGAATGGAACTTTGTATAGAGCATGATGGAGAATATTTTGAAAAGATGTAAAATAAATATTAATAGTATCTAGAATACTTTTTGTATATCTTCAAACTTATTGAGTGTCCTACGTATTAGTAAAAAAAAGTTTGAGTCTTTGCAAATTACAGTTTTAAATCCATGGTGTTAAATAATTCTCCAATAAAATTTCATTTCTTGACGTTTGCTGCTTAAGTATAAGAGATATAAAATGTACTTAAGAATTAGACTTCTTACCCATATCTTCAAAAAAGTCCGCTATACACTCAGTAATCAATGGTAGTTAAGTTACTTTAAGTACCATTGATAAGCGAGTAATTAGAAGTAGGTAGCTTGCATTAGAGCGTTCTGCAACTTTTAGTTAAAATAATAACGGTAATAAAATAACTCGTCGGCTTTTATTAAGTTTGAGCGGAGCCGCTTTTATTCTTATATCATCCGAAATTAGATTTTAACTATTCTAGATGAATTTCGGCTATCAGTCGGTCGCAAAAACCTTGACCACCATTCAACAGCTTCTGAGTCGTTCCATCATTTTACTTAATTATTTACATTTCTCTGAATATATTATTAACTTAATGTTAATTGAAATTATTGTAATAAAGGACGTATAAGTATGCAGTTCATTGTTGTAATTGGATAAAATTTTGTGGTCTATAACATAAAGTAATAGGATATTGGCTCAAACAATAATTTTATTTTACCGCGTAGTGACGGTGTAAGAATAATTACCCCATGTCATGCCGTTGGTATCGTAAGAGGCGACAGAGGGAAACAAATCAGAAGATGGGCAGCATCGTCTTCCTAATAATAACTTAGAATAAAAAACTGCGGTTGCCAACCCGCTTGCCAAGCGTGGCAACTATGGCAAATATCTTCCCAATGAGGGGAGATATTTGCCAATCTAATGGGGAGGCCGGTAACGGAAATATTTTGATCAAATTTAGTCCGAATATTTAATAATTACCTATATTACGAAATATTTTCGCCATTGTTTACCAAGTAAAAGTTAAAACAACAAGTCTATTTCATATTTCACTCCTGATTTTAAACTTCTGGCCTGCAGTGTTTCTCCACACAAAACCAATAAATTTAAATGTTCAAAATCCCAGATTAATGTATCATCGAACGGTTTGCAAATTTGTACAGATTGGACTGTCCACTGCTCCACCGGGAATTACGTGAAAAATGAGTATTCATCTATATCAGTTGCGAGAATTTATTCGGGGACTAGAGAATACAATAAATGAAATAAATATAGAAAAGTTGACTGCTCCCATTCATAAAACGATTGGCTGTTACTAAGCACGACATTGCTAAAAATATTTTGTTTCATGTTCCATTGTAAAGTATAGTTAATTGGTATTATGTTCATACAAACGAGATTGTACAACCAGTGCGTATTGCCAGTGATGACTTATGGATCTGAGACGTGGTCCTTCACGGTTGGCTCAAGGTCGCTCAGCGAGTATGGAGAGGGCTATGCTCGGGGTTTCTTTGCGTGATAAACTTAGAAATGAGGATATCCGCAGTAGAACCAGAGTGACTGACATAGCCCAACGGATTAGTGAGCTGAAGTGGCAACGGACCGGCTATATATGTAGCTCGAAGAACCAACAACCGATAGGGAAAAGAAGTTCTCGAATGACAGCCCCGTACCGGTAGGCGAAGTATAGGGTGACCCCCCACTAGATGGAGTGACGACCTAGTAAGACATGCAGGAAGCTGATGGATGCAGGTGGCTCAGGACCGTACTTTGTGGTATTCCTTGGGGCGGCCTATGTTCAACAGTAGACTTGTGAAGGACTGTAATGATGATGATGATGATGATCATATTATAAAAAAAAGAGTGCAACCGATATTAATAAATATCAATATTTATGTCGGTTATGTATTTGTATTTTATTATTATAATAAATATTTTTTGTTATACATATTAACTAACTAAAAAATTACAGCCTATGTAGTACTTCCCACTCCTGGACAGATCCTCTCTCATTTCCGAGAGGGATTTAGGGCAAGAAAGTGCGCGCGCTGCCCCAAGGCGTGTTGGTGGCCTTTCTTTTTCGAAATATCGGATTGCTGTGAAATTTACAGCGAGCGCTTAGCCTCTTATCTGCCTCGGCTCTATGTGATAAAAATATATTCACTGATAAGTTTGCATTTATTTGTATAATACTACTCACGAAATACTATAGCAGTCGCTGCCTTTTATATGCAGAAACTACGTAAATTTACTTTTAAGTTTACTGAACGTTACTTTCGTCTGGAAAAATATCTGATTTACCCTAAGTCGCGTTCAAAGAAATTTTCCTTCAAAATATTATAAGGGGTTATTAAGCAAGATAGCAATAAAAACTTTATTTTCTCTCGAAGTCAATGATGATAATAGCATTGCATTGTAGTATTGATCATCTTATCACAAACATGGCGTAGGTGGCGAAGGTATAAATTTAATTGTAATTTTTTTCTAAGCTGTAAGTAGTAAATTTATTAAATTTCCCTGTTTATAGATACATCTCATACAAATCCTTGGCACTTTCATTACTGATATTCTTTGATATCTTGTCCCGGAAAATTGCTTAAATTCATTATACTTAGCCATTTTATATTTTTCAACATACTCGTATTACCATAATTTATAGCTATTGCATTTGACAGTTTTAAAATTGTGTTGTAAAGTCTCGCTAGGTTTCTTGCTGGTTCTTTCCAAGACAAGGTTTATTTCCAAACCAATGTTAAAAGCATACTCGTAAATGACTTTCAATAAGATCAATTCAAATCTATATTATATAAGAAAAAATCTATACAGTTTTATACTATATTTTAATGTATAAAATTTGTTAGTCTTAATGAATTACAGGTACTGTATTAAATATAGTTTTTATTTTTAAACCCCGACGAAAACAGAGGGGTGTTATAAGTTTGTAGTGTGTATCTGTGTGTTTATCTGTGGCATCATAGCTCCTGAGCGGATGAACCGATTTTGATTATTTTTTTTCGTTTGAAAGGTCTCTCAATCGAAAGTGTTCTTAGCTATGTTTCAAGAAAATCAGTTCAGCCATTTGAATATAATCAGCTCTTTTTGTTTCGATTTTTTTACTTTTTATTTAAGTTATATCCTAAATTTACCTATATGTACAATACGGCCGACGTATCTTGGCAGTCCGACCTTCGCGCAGAAGGTTGCGCAATAGCTTTTAAGGAACAAAATGGTGGCATGAGGCGACGTACGGGGGCGGTGGTCTAGGCTGAGATTGACCATAAGTAAACACAATCGACCTTTAGTCATAAAATATCGCAATCGATTAGTTTTATTTAGAAGTTATTGATTTTGTTTATATAAGATATTAAACGAAATAGATTTACAAATATAGTGAATTTTGTTGATAATAAACAAGATTTCGACTTAAATAAAAAAAAACTAAAACATATTATTTTCTCAGCTGAAAGACATAATGTACTTAAATATCAATTATCTATTAACGTCTTCTTGAGTAACGACTATTTGAGAAAATTTAGAACCTCCTTATAAATTGCAAATAAATATATTTTATGTCTTAATTTTAATCGATTTGAATAAAATCGATTAAACAACACCCTCAGGCACGTGTTGGACATCCCTTTCTGGTTACTTCGTAAAGCTTCGTGCTTATTCGGCAATGCTCGGTACACGGTAATATTTCTCAGTCACGTTAGCATTGGTGTCGTGTTCGTGTCGCTATCTCTGTCTTGAGCACAGTCAGTTACAAAAGTTTTCGTTGTTATTGTTGTTAGTTTTTATTAATAGTGTTAAGTTTGTTTTGTTTGTTTTATTTGTTTTATTTGTTTTATTTGCAAGTGTCAGTTAGCACTTATATTATTCGCCAAACATGCCACCAAAACAAATATATATAAATAATAATAAGTGTAAATAAATAAAAAGTATTAAATGTAAATAATATTGTATGTGTTTGTGATAAAATCTGCCCCTATCGAAAGGTGAGGTATCAAAATTGAATCTTTAATTTATAATGTCTCCAAAGTGTTTTGATATTTTTGGTCACTGTATTAGGGAAATTTTATTTGTACATTGGTATATATAAAAAAATGACAATAACAGTTTTCTTCACGAGTGTTCATGCGCTAAACTTCGCAGAGCCTATATTCAGACTCGCCAAGATACGTCGGCCGTATTGTATGTGTTTTTAAGTTTAGAAAATTGCGCACACTACCATTCTGGGTAGGCTGGTGAGCGCTGATGGGGTCCCACTGCTGCGCACAAAGTCAAGCAGTCACACATTGAATTTTACTAAATCGAGAATGGAAAAATCTAGTTTAAAACAGAATAGAAAGATATCGAAGGATAATTCATTATCATTGTAAGGGCTAATTTTGCAGTCATCTTATAAAAGCATTTTAATAAATTATAGCCTAACTGAATATAAAATTAAAGCAATTGAACTGTTTATTCATACAATTGTAACTTTTAATTTTTTCAAGTTGTATTTCATTCGAAGAAAAAGTAAAGTTGACATGTAAACATCCCACTGTTTGGGTAATTGTTTGCGGTTGCGTTGTGTGGCGGATCGATTACTTTCATTTAATATGGTCAAAAAGGGTGAAAGCTGCCACATGCGTCTTACTTGTAAACAGGTGCTGCTTGTGTTAGATGGGCCGGATTTGCTTAGCACTGATTAGCAATTTCGGTTTGCTACTGATAAGGAATTTTTTCACCGTTTCCATTTTGGGCAGAGGAACCTCTTTTCCAAAATGGTATTGGATTAAAAAAAAACTGATATTCCACAAAAGAAATTTATTTTTTACATCGAAGGAATAAACATATTTCATTTATTGAAACACCGAACAACATTTATTTGAATTCAGACAGCAACATTTTCTTACAAGATACTGCGAAACAAATGCCTCGAAAATCTTCTCGTGTTTTCTCCCTTGTGTTTTGTTTATCCTTGAAACAGCATTGAAATTGGCAAATTCCAAAATGCAGCGGCCATACATCAAGCAAACGAAGTGTAAAACCGGGATTCCCGACTACCGGTGCCACGGTATCGCGATCCGTACAACGTTGTTCGGTCGCCGCTCAATTTGTCCGGATTAAGAATTTACGACGTATCGGTCTCGACCGGACCCGACTCGGGTCAAAAATATGTAAAGCCAAATTGTGTAGCAAGGTTTATTTATTTGCGGTACAAACGAAAAGATGAATTTATACAATTATTGTAAGGAATTGACTAGGGTCGAGCCGAATGTCTCTGTCGTATGTAGTTTAGTATATTAAGTACATAAATTGCTATCAGAATATTCTGTTGTATATTTTTTTAAAGTAAACTGAGAATATTTTCATTTATATTTAAATACTTAACATAATATGCATCCAGCAAGAATGCGTCAGCTTGAATGGCGAATGATCACGTCCTCACATAATATCAGCGTAAAGAACCAACATAGTGCTGCTGTGTTTCGTATGACGAATGACCAGAACCAGGGAACCTTTTCAGTTGTAACGAAGTACAGGGAGTACTTCGTTACAACTGAGTGTGTAAGAGTGAAAACGCGTCTGCATTTTGATTTTTAACCTACCATCTCTTGGAGGTTTATTACTTTCGTGTGTAGTAAAGTCATCGTGTAGGATTGTGTTAGTTATCGAAGAATTAACGACACCTCTCACACTATGAAATCCTCGAAAGCATCTTTTACTTGCCCGCCTAGGGCGCACTATCACGGGTGGACAATATACCTTTTGATCTGAATATCTTATGCTAGACGCTGAGTTTGCTATCACACTGTTACTGGGTGGTAGTACTCCATTTCTGCATAGGATCTATTAACTCCCTACACTTCACTTACCGGTATGAGGCTCAAGAACCTTTCTTCCCCATCGGTTGTCGATTCTTTGAGCTATATGACCGGCCTCTTCGGCTTGCTGATCCGTTGCGCTATGTCGGCTAATTTTACTAATTGGAAGGACTACTTTTCCTTCTAGGACTACTTCTGGGTTGGTACCATCCTCTTACCTATTTCCGGCGCCAGCAAATTCCAGTCTGAAGGATATATAGAGCCAGTAATAAACAGGCTATAGGCATTCCATAGACTTCAGAAGCCACTTACCAATCAGTTGGACTGTAATTTCGTTTGTCTGTTCAATTTTATAAATAAAAGTGTTGGAAAAACAATTTCTTTCCCGATTATGGTTGTCGTTCATCAAGTACATTACGGATGTATTTTGAAATGCGAGGCTACGTATGTAGCCTATCATATATACATCCATCAATCAACCCGCTAAATCTTTCTATAAGCGATAGATATTAGATATTATAGTATTTATTTAACAACTTACGAGTACATAACAAAGTTTCAATACAATAAAAAAGTGTATATAAACGAGACCAACATAAAGTATATTATGAAAAGATTAAAAGTGTTCATGCGATCACAAAGGAATATACAAACGTACATAAATAGGCACCCAAAAGTGTTATCCTTTTGAGGCGGTCTTTTACAAAGCTTAGACCAACATTGATATAAATTTTAGTTTTTTTCTACTTCGTTATTCTATTAATACATTTATTTTTGCTCTTTAGTTGTAATTTTTATAAAAGTTCCTAAATTAATATAAACAAACAAAAGCATCAGTTTTATTCATTAGCGTTTCCTCTTAATATTAATATTAGTGCTTTTCTTCAAGTATTAGTGTGATTTAAAGATAATATACAGAATTTAATGAGAGCGAGTAGCGCGACCTTGTCAAGTCGATAGAAAGTCTATAAGTCAAACAAGCGTAAAAGAGAGGTAATATTACAGGGAAATGTGAAGTCCGTCAACACACTTCAGGAGCGCGACACACTAATTGCTCCATAACCTCAGAAATGTACTGGCCTTCTTACCCAGCGGCCCAGCAACGGAACGTGAATATGCTATTATTAACGTCAATTTTACATTTTTTGGCAGATGTTATCTTCATCCATTGGTGCACATAAGTTTTTTAAATGTGCCAGTTAGCATAGATTTTTTAAATAGTTTCCAGTGACTTATACCTACCCAGTATAGAGACGGAAAAGTTTATTTACTTTAACTTATATGTGACTTTTACCATGATCAGAATCAATTCTTTCAAACATTCAATCATGTATCGTTCCCTTCCATACTTATACCTTTTCACGAAACTGTAGCAACACTCCATTTATATCGGAACTTCGAAACATTCCATGAATAACGCATGATATGTACGCGTTCTCTTCATTTTGAGGATTTATTTCTGATAAGATATTGAATCCGCTGATTCTCTATCAAATCGTGACGGGTCTTGAATGGGTTATTTTTTGCAAACAGAATAATTATTACGGTATACTTATTTTTAATATATTTATTATTTTTTAATAAAATAATAACTTCTTTTTTATTTATTTATACTTTATTGTTATCACCTTAATTGAAAGGGTTATAAAGGGCGGACTTTGCCTTTTGTCTATTTCATTCTCTCTCCTCTTCCGCGTGGTGAAAAAAGTAGCAGGTGTAAAAAGGACAAAATATGTTAGCTATAAAAATCAACACAGCAATAATGAAACGTACAATATTATTTTGGAGAACGTCGAATTTAAAATTGCACATTATAATACTGTAAAGTTTACTTTTATATAAATGTATCATATATAAAACAGTAAGCGCGTTCTACGTATTACTACTAATATATAATAATAATTATAAATAATATAAAGATTATACATATGAGTACATACAAACAAAGTCCCAGAAAATGTGCAAGCCTTATCTATCGAAAAGTTTAAATATTTTATTAAGCAAAAATTGTTTAGAATAGAATAGAATAGAATGATTTTTTATTCAATATTGATTATTACGTAATACTTATTAAAAGTCATTTTTTATTAACCACTGGTTCGGAAAATACCTCTGTCCTGGGAAGAACCAGCAAGAAACCCAGCGGGATTTTTTTTATTCAAACATATTTCACTTAACAATAATTTTGTTTATACAATTTTTAAATGAATTTTCATAGAACCAGCATGGTGGCGATCATCTTATTCCCTGGCGTTATTTTCATGCATGTATTTCTTGATATTATAATAACCCTTTTTGTACAGTTTTTCTTTAATAAAACTTTTAAACTTGTTTACTGACAAACTTTGAACATGTTCTGGGATTTTGTTGTAAAAGCGTATACATTGCCCCATAAATGAATTACTGATTCTGTAGAGTCTAGTAACTGGCATTACAAGCTTATGTTTGTTCCTAGTGTTTATAGTATGAACATCCTTATTCTTATTAAAGCTATTTATGTTTTTATGTACATACATTACATTTTCATAAATATATTGCGATGCCAAAGTTAATATGTTTATTTCTTTAAATTTTTACTTGAGGGACTCTTTACAATTTAGGTTATAAATCGCTCGTACGGCTCTCTTTTGCAAAATAAATATGGTTTCAATATCAGTCGCATTACCCCATAGCAAAATTCTATAAGACATTACACTATAACTAAAATACACTAATCTAGCTGTCTCAACATCTGTGAGACTTCTAATCTTTCTTACAGCATATGCTGCAGAACTAAGTCTGCTTGCTAATTTAGGTATATGGGGGCCCCATTGAAGTTTCGCGTCAATAATAACACCAAGAAAAACAGTGGTATCCACAAGACTCAACTCCTCCCCATTTAAGAGCACATTGGTATTCGAATGTTTTACATTAGGTATTGTAAATTCTTTCATGGTAAAGGTCATATAACCTTCGTTTGCTTTTATGAATTCCTACTGTCGCCCACTCATTAAATGCCTTGCGACTGTTTCTGGAGAATATTTTAGAAGTAAATGTTTTATTAAATTCATTGCTTATAAGGGTAAATAATTCTTCGTATAAATAGTCCGCATTGTTCTTATAAGAAAGCGATGGAAGGTTTTTTACCATATTACTTCTAAATATCTCCAGGCGTTTTGCATTAATAGGAACAAACACAATTTTCTCAATTACCTGTTTTTTTGGGCACATAAGGTAATGAAACCAGTTGTCCACAGTGATCTGAACTAAGTTTTTGAATTATTGATTTGTTGATTGGTACAACACCTGTAAAAATATTATCAATACAAGTTGCACTACACCCTGCAATACGTGTTGCTTCAAAGAATAAATTATCAAGATTATAGGATTTGAACAAAAAGCAACATTTAATGCTGATGAAAGAAGTTTCCAGGAGATTGATATTAAAGTCTCCACATACTACAAGCATACTACAAAGCAAAACAATAATCAATTTCAAAGAAAGATGTTATAAATAGGACGTCTAATATTATATCCTGTCAATCATTTGAAAGTACACACAATATGTATAGTTGTAAACCTTTTCGCTACACTACAGAATTAGGGTTTAGTAAGGGAAGTTAGAATACACAAGATATTAAGTTTTAGATTGAATATCTTTCTGTTAAACTTTAAGTACGGGTGTAAGGAAACTATTACAATTTCTCTAAATTTTTACTTCATCTATTGTTTGTGGCGCTATGTCAATGACGGGCGATGCTATGTTATCAGACTGATGGATATATACTTAATATAACATGCCCTAATAACTTTATACATAATTTCATATTATGTCATATTTATGTATATATATATATATATATATATATATATATATATATATAATTTTCATCTAGTTTAATATAAAAGGAAAAATTTATGATGGTAATGATGGAAGAAGTAAATCATCATCGTCATCATTACAGCCCTTCACAAGTCCATGCTGAACATAGACCTCCCCCACAAGCACGGTCCTGAGCCACCTGCATCCATCGACTTACTGCATGTCTTACCAGGTCGTCACTCCATTTAGTGGGGGTCGCCCTACACTTACACCGGAAGGAGTAAATTAATTTAGATAAATAAGGTCAATAAGTAAAATTCCCTAAACATTAATTTTTAAAAAGTTTATTTGTAAAAGCCGAAAAAGAAAGCAGAGTGAAAGCAAAGACGCAGCATCCGCAATTCAAAATTACGAGAGTGTTGAGATATTCTTTACTGGCCGGATGTATCGCCATCCGTCAGAAACGTTGACAAATCACATCTGCGACGTCTAATTATATCGCGCCTGCTCGGAGATATTTGCAGAGAGGATAACACACAAGTAATCTTGTTGAATAAATCTTTGGCTAAAAGTAGGCTGAGTGGTGGCAAAATCTGTTACCCTAATTAGTTCTGTGGTGGTTCGTTATAGGCGATTTTTTATAGAAGTGCGGGCAAACGATCATGCGGCTCACCTGATGTTAAGTATCGAGCGCTGCTCACGAACAACTGCAACACTAGAGGAATTGCGTTGGTGGCCTTTTAAAAAAGAGTATGCTCGTTTCTTGAAGGTCCTTAAATCGTATCGGTCCGGAAAAATTGCCGGTTGTAAACGATTCCACAAAGAAGTCGACTTAGAGAAATGCCAGAAAGATGATGTTTGGATGGATGGTGGTATAACCATCTCATATAATACCCAAACCAGAAGTCTGGTACTATGATCGCTAATTTGCCTGCCAACCGCAAACACTAAAGCACAAAATAAATAATAGTACTAACTAAAGTCCAATGCCCAGCAGACATTTATGGGTTAAAAATGAAAAATACTGAAGGAAATATTTCCCTTAAGGATACAGTAAACTATTAACTATAGGATATACTATATCTTATCACTAACTTCAGAAGCTGTGATGTGGAAATTATTTTGCTTTGAAATATGTTTTTACTGTTATTAAAAGGTTTTTAATAAAAGTAAAACACATTAATCCCATTTAACCTTACAAGCGATGATTTATTATTTACCACATACTCGCCGGCGGAGCAAAACGTCGTGAATTTTCCATGACAGCGAAATTCAAAATATTCCGACGACTTCCCGAATGGTTCTGAAGTTCGCAAAGATACATTGGGGTAACTTAATGAACACTTTCCTGCTTCAAAATACTCATTTAGATATGAGAGCGGGTCTTTGTTCAGCGGTGGGACGTTTATAGGCTGTTTCTTTACTATTTTATCACGTGAAATAACTTCGGACCTAAAAGACACGCTGAATTTTGTATTATACTAATTTTATATTATTTAATTTTATATTGCGTATATACACGAAAATCAAAATAAAATAAATGTTGGTAAAACTTTATATTAAAATTGTTTTATAAAATCTATTGCTGAATTGTGTGTATTGTGTCGAATGGTTTCGGTTTGCAAACCGGAAAGAGAAAAACGTATTCTGCATGAACGAGTTGAAAAGAGACAAGAGTCATTCCCTAATGACTTCGCGTGTCATTCGAAACATGTGACGCGCCGCCCCGACTCTTTATTTTTATAACTTCTTTGAACTGCCGCTGATTGTCACAAAGCACAGCAATTATGTTTCTTGGAACCTTTCGAAGACATATTCAACATTATGTGGTTTTTATTCATAGTCTTTTATCATAAAATAAGTATACTATATACATAAACAATTGTGTTTAATTTCAACTTTCAAGTGCTTTTTTTGGTCTATATAAATTATTTTACAAATGAACTAAGCATAGATAATAATAATAACCACTATAAATTAAGAGGATCCTAGTTTTGGTTTAGTGTTTAGACTAATATCTCTAAAATTCTCTTAAATAAATTGAAGAATTAACGCGAACGAAGACAAATAGTTATCATATAATTTTATTTTATGGTCCTCTTTTCACCCTACCTTTATGTAACGCAAAGCTTAGTTGTGATAGTCCCTTATTCGACCACGACCGCAGAGAGATCAGGCGCAGAACCAACAACTTTACGTGCTTTCAGACCGACCCGGGATTCGAATTCGGGAACTCAGCAATACTCGGCAAATTATTTATTATAAATAAATAAATTTAAACTTTATAATATAGATTTACTAGTATTCTGTATAAAACAATTTAAGTTTAAATAGATTCTTTCTTAATTTTTTACCCTAACAATTAACACAAATGCGAAATTGACTGTTTGCATTTTCACTGCTAAAAATTCGTACGAAGTACGTTAACCACATTATTTGCCTAAAATTACTTAAAATATTAATCAAAATATTACAAATTTATTATTATGCGATTTATGTTCATTAATTCTGTGTTTCATTAATTTAGATAAGAGTATTAAATAGAATAAGTTCTGAGTAGAACCTATTCCACGTAGTAAAGTTTGTTAACGTAGTGAATTGGCAATCTTTGGCAATCATCCCAAAAATAAAATTAATTTTGTTTCTTTTTTAAATTCCACGCAAAGTCGCGATCACTACACACTCACACACACACAATGCGGCTAGTCAACATAGAAAATAATAAAATTTAATATTTTAAATGCACCAGGCACTCATGTATTGATTGAGCTTAATAACATACCACTTCAATATTAAAATTGCCAGATACCATTTACTAAACGACACTTTAGTGTGCGATTCGGCAAATCTGAAACAGCTGTGGATATTGTCTGCGTCTACGTACTCTTAAACGCCAATAAATTTTATTTTATCTGAGACACTTTAATTTTACAACGACACTTAAGTTTATTGCTCTCTTTGCAAATTTGTTTTATTGCATTTGCAGCTAATATTCTCTTATAATTTTTGATTTTTTTCCATAATTAATTTATTAAGACTAGAGACCGTAGAAACTATCGCTGGTATAAGAGGGCTGGTTCTTTCCTCGCTCAAAGGCTAAGTAGATATAGCCATTCAGTGAGGAAACACAGCCAGCGTTCTTGGCACGATACCACGGGGACCATATTATTCCATGGGTGTCGTATGAGACGATAGAGGGAACTGAATTAAGAGATGAACAGCAGTATATTCCTGGTAACTAATTACTTAAAAATAATAAGAAACTTGCGGCTGCTAATCAGTCTGCCAAGCGTGGCAGCTGTGGCAAATATACCCTTGTAATGCAATCTATGGGGGAGGCTTAAGTTTAGCGGTGGTTTTTATGGGCTCTAATGAATGAATGAATAAAACGTCGCAAAAGTCCACTGCTGGACAGGGGTCTCTCACGTTGTAGGGATGATTCGCCTTAGTCATCACGCTTGATCATCACGCGTCATTACAGTAAGTGCACTGCTGAATGGTTGTAGAAATAGGTAAAAGGGTTGTGCCAGAAATGGTCTATTAGACGTAAAATTATCCTATCATCAATTTAAACAATGCTTAAATACCTACTTTAATAAAAATATATTGATTTCTTATATTTATGCGAATCCGTAAAATTTGTTTCATTTAAAATGTTTCAATATCTACCTACGCCTTTAATAACAATATACTCTCACTTTCAAAAATGGTAAAAATGATTCAAACTTCAACTCATAGATAAAATACTGTACAGGGCACTTCAAATTTAAACATACTTTTACTTTAACAGTGTATATTAATTAATTTAACATAACATAATAATTCTATGAAAAAAAGGAGTAAGGGCTGAATCTGAATGACAGGGTGAGAAATTGTGTGATAACAGAAAAGTGTGGTTTGCAATATGATGTTGTGACCAGGATTAAGAAAGAAATGCTTCGCTGGTTTGGTCATGTAGAAATAATGAACGAGAAAAGAGTGATAAAGCAAATTTAAGTCGCGGAAGTGAACGGCAGTGTCGAGAAGGGACGCCCTAGACAAAATTTTATCGACCAAATTGGCGATATATTCACCAAATTGGCCCTTAACCGACGGGCATGTATGCGTCGTTATATGGTAAAGGAGGCGAGAGAGGTGTGTCAGGATCGTGCAAAATTGAAGTCCGTAGTCTCTGCCTACCCCTCTGGGTGACATGCGTGAGTGTTTATGTTGTGTTTTTTTTCTATGATAAATATTGTGCAATAATTATTATGATAAAGAAACAAAAAATAAAATTATCGTACTACTCCCCGCGGCATAGTGTCGAAACGGTGGCTGCGGATTTGCCGCTGATACGAAGCCGTACGTAGCCTTTGGGCGAGAAAAGGTTCAGCTCTTTTGCCTCCAGCGGCGATGAACAGTCGCGGATACAGTTCCTTATAAAATGATACATGATAGTCTCTACAGCAAATTGCACAAATGTATAGTTATGTCTAAGGGGCCCATATTCGCGCTATTTACTCAGTTCATCTGCCTCTTATACCGCTCCGGCTTTAAACGAGATAGCCTTGAAATGAGAAGCCGTCAACGTAGCATCCAACACAAGGGCTTTGTCGTTCTCCAATGGTACTAAATACATACTGTTGGATCTTTCTGTTTACTAAAACAGTATTTTATATTAATTATTAAAGGTGTTACTCAGTCTTGTAAATAATGATTTACACCAGCAAGTTCCCGAGAGGCGTACATACCGTGTACGTTCTTCGAACTGCCACTCTCATGTCAATATATTAGACAATCCAATATGTTTACTCGTGAACTCAATCTTTATGAATGACGACACAAAAATAATGTTTGAAATAGTATTAAAGAGCCATAAATCATCACCGATTTTTTCAAATATACCGAGTATAAAACTATTGGGCATATTTAAAGCATGTGTGTTACGTAAGTAACAAAGATAATTAATAAATACTATCTGCAACACTTTAGTGCACAAGTTTGTTTGTCATTCCTACCTAAGCCATTCATCTGATTACGATTAAAATTTGGTAGTTTTTTAGCGCGTCCCGGGCATGGGGTATAGACCTTGTTTAACAAACAAGGTCTATACCCCATGTCACTTCCATAACTAAAACGAATTTAACGACACCCCATATGTCTAATTCGATCAAGCTGTTTTGGCTACATAATGTAACAAAAAATAGACACATACATACATACACACATACATTATACTCGAAAAACATTGCCCGCCTTCTGGGCAATCGGGTAAAAAGAGACAATGCTACGCACGCCGGGCACAGCTAGTAAAATATTTAAAAGAATTGTTGTTAACTTGCCATGTGGTGATGTCACTTATAACTCATATCTCAATCATAAATATTTATGTCCTGACGTTTTTAGGCTAAAGCATCCATCACCGTGTAGTGGCGACGTAAGAGAATCTGTCATCCTCTATGTCCCGTTAGTGTCATTAGAGCCGACTATGGAAAAAGATTAAAAAATCTCATGGCCTTCGGAAAATGACGTAATAATATATCATATATAATAGGTAAAGTTACAGCCTATATACGTCCAAGAGGGTTTTAGGGCAAGGCATTGTCCGCCGCACTGCCCCAATGCGTGTTGGCGAACTCCACATGTCTTCGAAATGTTTTTTTTTCTTATTTCGTAGACATACAAATTTTCTCACGATGCTTTCTTTCACTGCCGAGCACGTGGTAAATCGGCACTTAAAATTGCAATTAACAATTTCATTGGTGCCGGCGGGGATCGAACCTGGGTTGCTCGTTTAATGTGCAATTTACAGCGAGCGCTTAGCCCCTGAGCTACCACGGCTCATATATAATACAATTAAAATACCCAGATCGACCACAGGGTCGGCCATCAGTCTGCCTACCAATTTCAATGGTGCCGGCGGGGATCGAACCCGAGCTGCTCGTTTAATGTGCAATTTACAGCGAGCGCTTAGCCCTGAGCTACCACGGCTCATATATAATAGAAGTAAAATACCCAGATCGACCACAGGGTCGGCCATCAGTCTGCCTACCAAACGTATTTGGAGATTGTAAAAAACCTTACCTCTGATGAGAGGACCCATGTCTAGAAATACTATTATGGTCTAATTAAGAAGATTGTTGACGACTGTTATACATTAATATTTTATGTAGAATTCTCATTTGTTATAGTTTCAGTATCTTACCATACATAAAATTTGACTTCTTATTACATAAATGTGTATAGACATTGACAAGGGTCTAAACACAAAATCATGAAACGGAGATCTCTAAATAATATGTCAAGGCAATACAATTTTATTTTTATTATAATACTCACTGCTGCGGGTGTTCTAGTTTTTCTTCCTTTTTACTTTACAAAGCCATTGTCTCTAATGTCTCCGTTGTATACAATGGTTCATAAACGACTTTATTAACAGCAAACCCATTACAAAGCAGCCTTCTAATATAAATGACCATAATAAAAAATAATAACATCATAATAACATCGTAATAAAATTATAATGGTAATAGTTTTGTTAAACGAAGCTCTCTGGCGACATCTCTATACAAATAAACCATCTTCAGCGTTATAGCAACTGAGTTAAGGTTTGAATTACATAAAAAGATTTTTGTGTTAACTTTTCATTTTATAGTAGGTATGGGCAAAGGAACGCGAATTGTCCATACAATTAAAAACTTTATTGCTAGGGACATAGAAATAAAAACGTGTTGACACATCGCTAAGATTTCACCCGCTGCCATCGAACAATTTACCCCTATTGTGTAAATTAAATGCAGTTACCGATCTTGATGGATCATTAGTTAATCCGTGTCAGATCAACAACTTTAGATAACCTATATAGAATGAAATAAAATGCGATTCGTTCTTTTACTTTTGTGTTTTTATTATTGAATAGTAAGTAGTTTTTTTTAGTAATGTTAGTAGTAGTTTAACTGTATGAGCTTTTTGTGATTTTTATAATATTTTTTTTATAAAATATTTCATTAAGTTTACTTCGGGGATGGTCCCGTATACATTTAGAGAAAAAATGCGTAGAATTAGCAGTACTGTTTGCCTTGTTGGTCTAGTTGTGGTAAACGCAATTGCCGATCGTGAGGTCTCAGGTTCAAATCAGTCAGGGTCGGATCTCCCTCCGGTTTATGTTAGATTTCTCGTTTCATGGAACGTGAGTTAATAGAGAGTGCATATTATTGTTATTTTGGGGTATTTAAATAGTATTCTCATTTGATTAGGCTGTTATATATACATATATATAGGATAAATAATATAAAAGAAGATTTGAATATAATACCATACATAAAATATTGTAAAACAAATAATTAAGTAATAAATGAATAAATAAATAAATAAAAACCCAATCAGATGAAAGCCCTCGGCAGGGGATACCAAACGAGCGGTATTGAGGAGCACTATGTTCTGAATTTGAGCCCGGAGCGGTCCGTCACGGAGTCCCAGTAGCCACAGATGACCCAACAGGCTGACCGGGATTAGCCGGTCACAGAAATGACTACAGGAATAATGTCGATCGGCAGACCACCCCACATGGTGGTCACCTCATGAGCCAGGTCCAGATATTTCGTTTGCTTATCTGTTTCGGCTTTCACGTAGTTCTCGTCATACAGAATGGTAATGTTCACCAAAAATATACGTGATAGAGCCCGGTCCATCAGCTCAATATCAGGCTTATTCGCAATAGTAGTCTCCTGTCTGTGATGATGGCCCGGTCTCAGTACAGCATGGCGTGGTAATTTTCGAGCACGGCTTTTTGCAAGTACTTATGACTTAGGCAGTTTCCGATGTACGAGACCGTATTACAGGGCGAGCTCCTTTGTAGAATCCTAGGCTACTAGGTTGTGTCTGTGCAAATACTCAGAGTAAAAAAACGCCGAACAACCGGAGATGACATGTCTAAGTGACTCACCGTGATGGCGACAAGCTCGACAGATATCCGCGGTGCCATCCCTTAGGATGTCTCTCCGATAGTTGTTGGTCTTAATAACCTGATCTTGTATTGCACAGACAAAACCCTTGGTTTCCCCAAAAGGTTACCAAAACGGAGCCAGTGAAGGGAGGCAACTGTTTCTACGAAAGGCTCATGTAGAGCCTCGTAGTACCTGGCATGTAGCATTTTCTCCTTTCATACGGTCTCCCTGTCGGAAATGATTTGTAATGCTGGGTCCTGCTATTGCTCGTTAGGTAAGGATAGAGGGGTAAGCCCTTTATCACACAAATTACGTCCGTGTAGAATGGATCATCCGATCTCCTCAGGCAGTGACTACGGAAGCTGCACACTTCGCGATTATGCATGGTGCGAGCGCTCAAAAATCCACGTCCACCATACTTACAGCCTCGCCAATGACGATCTCGTGTTATGCATCCTATGGGATGTCACAGTAGTGCGAACTCTTCTATCCAGGGCGTTAAGTTTAGTTTGAGTCCACCTAAGTATGCTAAAAGTATCATAGTATTATTATAGTAATAGTAATCAGTAACATGGACTAGCATGACCTACCCGTTATATGCGTGTGTCTTATTTACGCCCGACAAAAGTTAAGTAAAATGTTCAAGCGTGCATAAAACACATTGCAAATTATTACATACCCGCCTCATCAATACCTTCTGTGACCCCAGATATTGGTATGTTTCAGCCTCGGAAAGGGTCCTTATATTGATGGGCATATATAATTCTATGCCCCTCGATATTTTTTTTTTTTATAGGATAGGGTGACAAACGAGCACATAGTCCACCTGATGGTAAGTGGTTGCTGTGACCCATAGACATCTACATCTATTCTCAATAAAGAATCAAAATGCAGATGCGTTATCACCCGTGAGGACTCAGATGGAATGCCTCTTTTCCAGTAAAAAGGGCCCCTCGATATGGATATGAAGCACCGCATTCTTATATACCGCATAAAATCATAAGTGATGTTTAGAAATTCCATTAGATGGGAGCGACTAGAAGCGAAAACTTGAAATCATGCATATAGAAAAGGTTTGTCTCTTTTATCCCCTTTCCAAAGCTGAAATCCCCCCTTAGAGTCCTCCAATAAGGTTCTCAGAGGGTTCAAAGAGAGGCAGAAGCAGATTGGACTCAAACAATCACCCTGGAAGATGCCCCTTCTTATTCTTATGTTTCTTTTTGCAACCGCCATTCGCTTGCCTAGATGACAAAGGATTATTATTGTAAAAAATTAAATCAGCAGTACTTTTTACAAAATTGTTCAAACAATTGTGAAACTACTGCATTTCTAATCCTATTTGATTTTGCTGTTATAATGTTTAATAAATGCATATGTTTAATTTAAAAAAAAGTTCTACTTTAATTGGATCGTTATTTTTTAATAGGGTAAGGGTAACAAACGAGCTCACAGTCCACCTGATGTTAGGAGGTTGCTGTGGCCCATAGACATCTACATCTATACTCGAATACGAATCAAAATGCAGATGCGTTGTCACCCGTAAGGACTAAGATGGAATGCCTCGTTTCCAGTAAAAAGGGTCTCCGGATCTCTACATTCACCATACGAAACACAGCAGCGTTAAACTGCTATTTTACGCTGGTATTTACGTATGGGACCATATCGATAAATAACCGTGGAGGCCGTGTTTTTTAGAATAAGTTATTTATAGAATAAGGGAATCCAATGAGCACACAGTTCATCTGACGGTAAGTGGATGCTGTTGCTCATAGATATCTACATCATTCTTCGATTAAAATCAAAATGCAGATGCGAATGTATCAAATTTCAGCATGGCTCTACAACGTAACAAATGTTCATACGTTACTGTAAAATATAGTCGACTTTTAAAAACCTTTTATTTTAACCCATAAAAGTCAGCAGTCACTTTGGTTTATATAAGAAATTGTAACAGGAATTTATTTCTGATAAGAGTAACTTTAATCAATCACTGTAATCTCGGTATTGTACTGAATGAAATCTCTTCCGCATCGGGTTAGTGTGTCCTTGTATTCCAATAGCTCTCATTCCGCTCCTTAATTCCCTGATTACTAATGTAATCCTGCGTAAATATTAGTGAAATCTTTCCTTGCTCCACTTTCCTGTTCACTTCTACAGAGATTACAGTAGTGATGTCGTTCGCTAACTAAAGATTAAAATAATTTCGTGATTAGTCAACTGTTTTTTTTTTTTCAAGGAAGGATGTATTTTAGAGTAACATTTTATGAATTTAATTTTAACGCAAATCTCTCGATACTTCTCGTCTCCGATTTAAGGAATTTATAATGGGATATAAATATGAGATGGTAATACCGTCATCTAGTAGAAGCTACACGATCATTCCGGCCTCTTTCACTTTTCGATGATATTAAATGGCGATTTACTTTATAAAAGTCTATCCTATAAAAGTCAACTGCTGAACAAAGGCCTCCCCCATAGATTGCCTCATGGGGGGATTTTATCCATAGTTGCCAACTATAACAGTTTTCCTGTCCGCGATATAGACACAATAGTTAAACAATCGAAATGTTCATATATGATTAATGGGACAGGGAAAGGGTTAATAATAACAACTATACATGAAAAACTGCGCATGCCTAGGTTCAGCAGTGGATTTTTAATAGGCTGTAACGGTACTGGTAAAGGTATATTATAGAAAGCGATTAAAGATAAGTAATACGTGTTCTGTAAAATATAGTGCAAAAGAATTTATTTAATCAAACACTACGTTGTATTTTTAGGCAGGCGAGTTTGCAACCGCAGTTTTTTATTTTAAGTCGTTATTAGGAAGACTTTATCGCCTCTTACCACACACACGGGATGGGATATGTGGTAGTGGATATTCTTACACTGCCACTACACGGTGTTACTATCCATTACAACCTATAAAAGACAACAGCTGAACAAAAACCTTTTTTTTAATAGAATATAGGTGACAAACGAACACACATTCCACCTGATGGTAAATGGATGCTGTGGCCTTTAGACATTTACATTTATCTTCGTTGTCACCCTTGAGGATTAAGATAGAATGCCTCGTTTCCAGTAGAAAGAACCAAAATATAGCTGCAGCGTGGCTCTATCACGTAAAACATTTCATTTTTTCATATTTGTTCTGACATAGATAATATTTATATGTATTTTGTAGATATGTTTATATCGTGTGTACTTAATATGTACACACACACACACACACACACACACACACACACACACACACACACACACACACACACACACACACATACACACACACACACACACACACACACACACACACACACACACACACACATATATATATATATATATATATATATATATATATATATATATATATATATATATATATATTTAACTCTTTCTATTTTGATTACTGCTGCGCCGCCATATGTACAAGTTTGTGCATGAAAGTTTAAATAAATAAATAATACCTTCCCCATAGACTGCCTCACGGGAAGATATTATTCACAGTTTTGTTTTATTATTTTGAGTTGTTTTCAAGAACTTCAGTTCCTGTTTTACATTCCCTCTGTCGCCACTTACGGCATCTTGGGGACGATGTGGGATAGTGGTTTCTCTAACGCCGCCACTACACGGTGATGGATGCTTTGATAGTTGATATAAATAAAGCGATTTTTATTTTAAAAACTAAAAACGTCAGGACATAGATATTTGTGATTGAGATATTAGTTATTAGTGACTGCAGCACGAATTGGTCGGCTCAACTGGGGAACGTGGTCCGCACAGAATACAGCGTAAAATAGCAGTACAATGCTTCTGTGTTTTGTCTGGATAGTGACGAGAACCAGAGGTGTTTTTCACTGGAATCGAAGCATTTTTTTTAATCTTCAGGGTGGCAACGCATCTGCAAGTTGATTCTCAATAGAAGATGTCTATGGGCCACGGCAACCACTTACTGGTCAAGTGAACTTTTTAAAAAAGAAAAAATCTGTATGCTGCTTACTTCTATAAAAAATAAAGTCCAAATAGCAGAGTGATCTGCATCAACAAATAACTTGCCTTAATTACTTGAAACCGTACATGTGTAGGCTGGCTAATCTGATATATCGAAAATTACGTACCGACAGCGTCTCTCGCAAGGGGACCCCCATCCATTATCTATTATTAGGGTTACAACGGCTCAACGCTTTCGTTATAAGATTAACAGATTCTCATCATTTATCCCCATAATATAGATCAATGTTTACACGATCACATTGAAATGTTTAAATATTTTCAATGTGAACGTGTTTTATTTTAATATATGAATATGATAGATATTTTTCTAGTGTATTATATAAATTAGGTTTCAAATAGAAGTTATAGACACAAAGGAACACTCAGTCTATCTGATGTTTAGTCGGGTTTTTTGACTGCCTCTGAGATCCAATGGTTGCAAACGCGACTGCTGGTAATGTGAAGACGTTTGAATACCAGGTTGAGCCAGAAACAGGGTGTTTATTGGGTTTGTCTGTCAAGAAATTGTTATTATTAATACAAAGATCCTAGTGTTTCACACTCGTGTCTAGAAAAGCATGAAGAGGACAAGTAATATTGAAAATAATATTTTAATGATGATTGATATTGATAGATAACACGAAAACAGATAAAAGACAGGACTAAGGAAATGAGGTGACCAAAATAATCCTGTAGTAGTTTTGCAAATGGGTTAATCACTATTAGCCTTTCGGGTCATCTGATACGACTGGGAATTCCAGAAGGATGCAGAGGGCGGTACTCCTCGATAACGTCGGAATCGTTCGCCAGCTTCCCTTTGCCCCTAATCTGGTTGTTTAATAATTTACTTAGGTTGGGTTTTATAGCCAATTTATTTTAATAATTTTCGTTGTGAATCTGAACCAGACAAGAATACTATTTATATTAACGAGATTTTATATTTTTATTTTACAAATAAGAAAAAAGTGATGAAATTCTAAAATCACAAATAAGATTAAAAAATTGTAAAATTTTATGTTTGATTTTTATTTATGTGATCTCTAATGACCAAAGCACAAAAATTGCCCCTAAGTACAACCAATACTTAATGGTAAATATAACAAGAACATATTTATCACGGTTTTTAGTTGAGTAAAATTTAATTGACACTGACAGAATGAAATACTTTGAATTAATAAAATTATGGTAACCCTGCTGTAAACGTCAATTAAGTTGTACGCCTCGAGGTGTTTCAATATTACTCGCCCCTACCGCCGCTGACTGCCAATAGAGCACAAAAAATATCCATTTCCTTGAAAATAACAGTTTACAAAGGGATTATATTTCACAGCTGCTCACGTTCACCACCCTTTCCTCTTTTGAAAACGCATAACATATTTATGTTGACGCGGTCACATAATTTGACCGTATATCTATAAATATTGGAACTAAAATAAACTTCGCCTGGTGGGAGGCCAACACTTCGAACTTGGTAATAATTAAGTATTAGAGAATGACACGAGGCGACTAGTGCGTCGAAAATAGAAGCGACGAGGGACAAAGGTCTGGGAACTGATGTTTGTGAATCACGCAGTTTTGATCTTACATCTAAAAGTTTTAATTGCTTTGTTCGTTGTTAATACCGTACGATCTTAAACAAGATTGCTGGAAACCAAGACGTAAATAAGTAAATAGAATGAAGGCGTGGGCTAAAATCGACGACTTAAAATCCTGAAAACGGACGACATTAAGTTCTCTAATTGAAAGCTGTTACAGAATTTTCGTGAACATTAATACGTACTTACTTTTTGACAATGACAATGAGAATAAGGCTTGTATTTACAAGCAATTATATTCAATTTCATTTTAATTATTTTTAACTTTTTATCTCAAAAAAACTAAAGATACGAATAAACGTAATAAAAATAATGCACTATGCTTACGAGGTAGCTGCATTATGCCTAATGAGTCATGATTGGCTCAACCTGGGTAACATAGTATAAGAGTTTCTACATATAGGGGTTGCGTCTTGATTCTTAATTGAATATGGATAATGTGAGTATGAGCCTCATATTCGTTAAAACATTTTATTGGGACAAATTTTCAAATTGTTGCTTTGATCCGACAAGCATGGCAAGCACAAAAGGCATGCAGGAAATCGATGAACGAGGGCTACCAACTATCTATATAAAAAAAATTCGTGGAATGCAAATTGATTTTGAGGTGGCAGCATAAAATAATCCATCACCTCATTTTGTCCCGTAGGTGTCGCGAGAGGAGATTTAGGACTTTAGGAAATGATGTTGGTGATTGAAAAGGTAATGGTTATAATATCTCATCACGACATAAAATACCGAAATGCGAGACATCTGGTACTGCGATTGTAAATCTACCACCTGCCAAACGTTGCGATTAGGGCAAATCCAGGTCTTATATTATTTTAAAATTAACATATTAAAATAATCACGCTTTTGACACATTCACTTTGCATAGCGATAAGAAAACAAAAAACATTTGTTATATGCGACCCGGAGGCATCGTCTGGGGCAGAATCTATTAATGTAGCGTCATTAAGATTTAAAATAATTTTCAAAGACAGGTTATTTTATCAAATTTTCTTCCTTAAAAATCTCCAACTTTTTCGGATAAAATATAGCCTAGATATTTTCTATCTTTTCGTGAAGTTTGATTACAATCGGTTCAGCCGTTCCAAAGATTAGCCTAAAAAGACAGACATTCAGACAAAATTTCAAAAATGGTCAGTCAAGTCTTAATGGCATAAAAATAACCCTCCCAGCACAGACAGACACTTCAATTTTATTTATATGTAGGTACAGGTAATTATCTATAAACACCTAAAAATGCACAAATTTTAATTATTTTAATACGAACTTTTATTTTTAACTGAAACCTTTAAAACGTCGTGTAGAGTGAAATAACTCCAGTTTTATGAAAAAATAATTAAAACTGTGATAACTATCGTGAGATTCGACTGCTAAATACATAAATGTATCTGGGTGAATGATTAAAGATCGTATCGCGGGACGATATTTCTGCTTCTTATTTTATTTGCGAATAACATTAATATGACCTTTACATAACCTTTCTTCTCACTGAAACGAAAATGTGATTTATTTTTTATAAGACGAAAAATGAATACAAGCAAGTGCTATTTTGATTGGCCGTACACAATAACCAGTAACGTTTTTAACTATGTAATTTTATTATAAAACTAGCAACCCACACTGTCGTTGTCTGGATTGGACCTGTTAATTTGGCGTTGTTTAGGTGTAAGATAGTTAAAGATAATTAGTTTTAAAACAATTCTCGTTTAAAAAAAATCATGTTTCCGCATAAAATATAGCCAAGATAATTTATGGTACCGCTCTTTATCTGTTTGTGAAGTTTCATTACAATTGGTTTAGCCATTCCGAAGATTAGCCCGAACACACAGACAGAGACAAAATTTTTAAAAATGGCTGTTTATGTCTTAATAGTATGCAAATAACCCCCTGAGTTTAATTGAAGCCAGTTATTTCAAAATTACAGACAGATACTTAAATTTTACTTATAATATGTGTAGAAAACAACAACATTTCTGTCATTCCTCCTGTTATTTACCTATTTTGCAACTTTATCTAAATGTGAACTAAAATTGAATCACAATCATAATTTAACGATTAATTTTATTTCAACCACAAATTGAATTCCTGAGCCACCACCATCCACACAACAAGCCGTTTCTCTATCTCGATCAAGTTGTCCCTCACTGAATTAGAAGTAAAAACCTTATTTTTATTAGGCTATATTATCAAATAAATCCTAATTCAATTATTAAATTATTAAATCCAACGATTAAAACAAGAAATAACAAATTGAAACCACTAAGCATAATAGAATATGCAAACAGTACTTAAACAGTGGCGGACAGTGGCAATATATCTGATGTTATCAATTTTATTACGACCTATAAAAGGTTTTTTAACACAGGTCCCTGAAGCCAAATAATTGCAGGAATAAATCATTTTAACACCCATAGAATACAATGTTTGACCTTTATTTTAAGAGAAGTGTCCCCTCAGCCTGCGTACGTGTGTACGTATCTTTGTATAAATATAACGGAATTTCGTAATTTAGTTGTGACACATTACCATACTTGCTTAATCTAAAATTGTTCAGACGTACAAAAAAAAAACATGCGTGAGTGTCGTGGAACTCTCGTTTGGAACGAAGTTCCTTTCGTAGTATATTATTATTGATAAACGTATTATATTATTGATTAACAAATACAAATAAATGAATTACTAGCGTCTATTAAAATTAAGCGTCATTTAAAATAATATTTCTTTTATGGCAAGGTAAGAAAATGTGCAAGGGAGATGGATATTATTCCATCTCGCTCTCACTATAGAAAGGGTTGTGACGAAGAAATCTTACACTTTTTCTCGCTTAGCCTCCATCCGCCACTGCCATACCGTGCGTTATGGAACTTCGACAATAATGACATAACTATGACCTAGTATTCTTACTAGGATCATCATATCTCATGACCAATAAGTAAAGTTTAAATTGGTTCCACCATTCTGAAGATTAGCTCGGACAGACAGACAGACAGACAAACGAAAATTGAAGAAAAACCTTTATTTATGTAAAATGTTTATTAATAGCATTCAAATAACCCCCTGAGCTTAATAGAAGCCAGTTATATCAATATTACAGACAAACACTTCAATTTTATTTTTATATGTATAAATGTTTGTAATTTATCTTAATGTGTTTTTATTGACTTTGAATAACAAGAATAATTTAATGCCCTTATAACATCCAATTAGTGAGCTCAAAAGGCAAAGTGCCCGTTATAAGGAGAACAAACAATCTTCAGGGAAGAATGGTTCTCAATAAGCCTTGAGTGGATCATAGACAAGTTAAGCATAATATACAACAGATACGCCTTAATTCATGAAACTGCAAATAATAAACGTCATTACTTACAATAATTCATTATTATAATTCATATTGTCCAACATCACTTTGTTTCAAAAAGTAGTTTTCTAATTTGCCCAGCCCTTGCTTGGCGCTGTTCTAATACACAACATATCTGCGATTTGGTTTTTTAATCGAAGATGAATATAACTCCATCCATGAGTTGCAGTGTTCACTTCTCATCAGGTAGACAGTATGCTTGTTTATCACCCTTACTTGTATTAGTTTGACTAGTCACCCGTATGTTGTCTATTGAGAAAAGTATTGTTATATAAAAGCTATCTATATTACTTAACTGCACACTGTACTGGCTGTCAGCCAAATGCGCGTGAATAATGAGGCATTGAAGTAAAGAAAAAAACAGTCCAAGATAATAATTTTTTTTTTGTTAAAATGCATTATTTATAAAAGTAAAGACAATTAATCTTTTCTATGTACATAAAAAAATAAATCGTAAACAGATATTGTGTCTGTTTATCTGTGCGTTTGTGCACCCATCTCTATGTGGATGTACTTTTCAGGGATGTATTGAGATAGTGATGTGTGAAAATTTAGTAAATCGTTTTCCAAATGAAAAAGTTAATATGTCAATTTTAAAATGCGACTGTCGCGCTCTCGCTGTGAAGCTTTCATAAGCCGAAAGAAAAAGCGTTGATCTGTAGCTTTATCGGCGTTCTTTGACGTAACGATTAAAAACCTATATGTGAAAATAGTGTACTTGTGAAAAAAAAAATGCCAACCAAAATATAAGCAAGAAAAGACACTGAAGCGTTGCCATCACTAAGAAACAGAATGCAACGCATCACACAGTAATTATACTGGTTCCTTTACCCTTCAAGCCCACATATAGCAGTGGGTGCACTGCTTGGTGGCAGATATAGTTAAAAGGGTTATACCAACTCAGACGGACTTCTAGGCAAATAATATTAGAGTTTAAAATAAACTTAAACATCACGCATTGATAAAAGTATTGTGTAATGGTGACGTAAGAATATTCACTACCGCATATTCTCCCGTGGGTGTTGTGGGAGGCGACAGTGGGAAATAAAACAGGAGAAAGGCAACACGCCCGTTCGAAACTTGTCCGCTATCATTATCACCATCATTACAGTCCACTGCTGAACATAGGCCTCCCCCAAGAATTTTGTTTACTAAGGCACTAAGAATTATCAGTGGTACAACGACAAACCTGCTCACACAAGGAGTAAGGCGACCAACCGTTTTACATTATATGTGACAGTCCTACAGTAGGTCTTATTTGTTAAGTTATCCTTTCAAATCCTAAGATCTTATATTTTATATTATATGGTATTTCACTTATAGTTCGTTTTTTTGCGTAAGTAAAAATCGGAATTATTGCTATTAAAATTCAAGGCAGTTATAACTATGATAGCTTTAAAGACATTGTTAATGAGAACTCAGATTCCAGTCAAATACTTTCATAAGGTTCGCCACACCTGCCGGTTGCCAGAGTATTATGAATAAGAAAATATGTATTTATAAAAAAAAGCTTTTAACGAATCTATTACTAGTAAATGTTAAACCTAGCAAGCTTAAGTCGAGTTTGTATTGGCTTTGTTCCAAAACGTGAATCCGTGACGATTTATTTCAGCAATTAAAATAATTATAATTTATTGTATCATTATATCTTATTCTTCATCATCTCGTCCATGACATGATGTAACATGTAACTTCTGAACAACTTGACTAATGAGGCCAAATACAAAGGATAAATTTGTTTTGTCGAGACGATGGTTCATAGAGCTATGATATATGCTCTATGCTAGGGTCCGATATGCTGAGTTGTTTTTGTTTATTATTCTAAGACAGCGCTAAACTAGAATGGTAAGTGGGGATGTAGCCCAAGATGGTGAAGCGCACTGACTTAACAAAAGCCTATTCACTCTTGCCTATTAAGCTTAATACTATTAAGCAATGAAGACACCCATATTGTAATCGGCTGAAAAGACAAATGCTGGCAACTAATTCCACTCCTTGCTGTGCTCATAATGAACGATGTAGCAAACCGTTTCGTTCGAATGCGTGGTAATTCAACTGGCTGAGACTGGCTGCTGCTGAGCTGGAGACTGGCTGAACGTCTGGTTTTCCGATGGTAGAAGGGAGACGGAGGAATAAAATTATGCATTTCCTGCGCATACTCTCCGAAATGCATCCTGTAGAAAACCAAAAGGCTGGCTACTTTGCGCCCGTGTTTGAGGCGGGTAAGTTTGGTTGTAACCAGATTCAGGTCACCAATAAGCCTCTTAGCATGCCTTTCTATTGATTCCAAAGCTGTACTCAGTTTTTTAGCATATTCTATATTTATAGGCCAACAAGGTTCATATTCACAATATACGTTAGATTAATGCCTTAAAAATCACATAATCTGGACCCAACACACTATCGACTACACTTCACCTCGTACCGGTAGGCGAAGTGTAGGGCAGCCCCCCCACTAGATGGAGTGACGATCTGGTAAGACATGTAGGAAGTCGATGGATGCAGGTGGCTTAGGACAGTGCTTTGTGGCATTCCCTGGGGGAGCCCTATGTTCAGCAGTGGACTTGTGAAGGGCTGTAATGATGATTTAGATGATGAAATTTAAACTGTAATAAGTCCGAAGTGAATTCGGAGTGAGTCAATCTCATTGCGCCACTTACCGAACTTTACTTTTATATTTTTACTTTTATATTGCAACTAACAATATTTATTTATTTATTCATTTTAGGAAGGCTTACTGACTAATATCTGGATTAAGTTACAAAATCGTGATAAAAATTGCTAATTACAAGCCTCCACATATTAAACTAGTAATTATTACTATATATTATGTAAGAAAGAAAATTAAATATGTCATCTATTACTAGCCTTACAAAACACGTGAAGAATTCTCGTCAAAATTTTTAAGTATGAGAACGAATCAAATTCAGTCCCCGATGGCACCAATGATATTGTCAGTTGCAATTTCAAACGGTATTTAATTTGTCACAAAGAAACTTACATACATTACAAAGAAATAAAAGATAGAAATAAATAATAATTAAATACTCAATTTTCATTCATTTTAATCATTAATTTACATAATATTCAAATATACTCCCCGCGATAAATAGAAAAAAGCCCGCAAATAACGCTGGCTGCGTTTCCTCGCTGAATGGATTTATTAAAAGTATTACAAATATACTCTTGGCAGCGATGACCAGTCGCAGATAGGTAGTCTATACAGCAAATGGCACATGTATGTAGTCATCACTCAGTACTCATATTTGCACCACTAACTTAGTTCAGCTACTTCTTAAGTTAAAGTTACAGCATATATATACGTCCCACTGCTGGGCACAGGCCTCTCTTATTTCTGAGAGGGTTTTAAGGCAAAGAAAAGTCCGCCGCGCTGCCCCAATGCGTGTTGGCGAACTCCACATGTCTTTGAAATAATTTTTCTTATTTCTCAGACATGCAGGTTTCCTCACGATGTTTTCCTTCACCAAACACGTGGTAAATCAGCACTTAAAATTGCAATTTCATTGGTGCCGGCGGGGATCGAACCCGGGTTGCTCGCGTACTGTGAAATTTACAGCGGGCGCTAACCATCTGAACTACCACGGCTGCTGCCTCTGATGCCGATTTAATACAATACTAAATATTCATTTATATTTAGATTCTTAATAATTAGACATTATTAAGTAGGTCTAAATATTGTCTGTAAATTTAAAAGTACACAAGCAACAACGTAATTAGCGGTGATGGAAAACATCATGTTGAAACCTGCACGTCTAAGAAATTAAAAAATGTTAAATCTGCCAAAACGCATTCGGGCAGCAGGATGATACTTCTTTGTCCTAAAATCCTCTCTGTAATAAGTGGAGGCCTATGCCCAGGAGTGGAACGTAATAGGCTGTAACTTTACTTTACTTTTGGCAAACAAGCGAAAAAGAACGAAGAAAATGTCAGATGATTGTGTTGAAATAAATACTTTAGCTCATATTGTTCTATAAACAAAATTTCATTTTAATTGCACACATAAAAAAAAAATTAAATTTCTCCTTAAGCAAACTGTAGTCGTGATGTACCCTTATTTCTCTTAGGGTTAGGACACAGTGGGGAGCGTGCGCTAGAAATGTGCGAGAGAAGCGTGCGCGAGAAGCGTGCGCAAGAAACCTGCGCAAGAAGCGTGCGCAAAAGCGTGCGCAAATAGCGTGCGCAAGAAGCGTGCACAAGAGGTGTGCGTAAGAAGTGTGCGCAAGAAGCGTGCGCAAGAAGCGTGCACAAGGGGCGTGCACAACGGGGGTGCGCAAGAAGCGTGCGCAAGAAGAGTGCGGAAAAGCGTGCGCAAGTGGCGTGCGCAAGAAGCGTGCGCAAAAAGCGTGCGCAAAAAGTGTGTGCAAGTGGCGTGCGCAAGAAGCGTGCGCGAGGTGTCATGAATAACATACGCTATATTGCTGTGTATTGAGTGATGGGCTCTCTAATTATAGGCACTTCGCACTAAACGCCTCCTACTAAAGCATAAGCTTTAATTTTACGAATTGTTTATCGGAATGGTAACTATTCGAGTCGAGCAATAAGACAAAGTAAAGAAAACTCACTCACATCTGATCGTAAAACGGAAATCGACGCTATTTTGAGAGAGGAACAAAAAATAAACAGAGCTTTACTATCTAATCTGTCCATTGCACAAACAATAAAGATGTTTGTTACTTTCGTTTGATTATAGATTTGTTTTGGTATTTAAATAATAACATAATCCTGTGGCGGGTGGAAGGAAAAGGGGAGATCTCCCGCAGGGCAAAGTAATCGGTCCGGGGAGCGGCCAACGCTCCAAGTTGTAGTTCGGAGCTATGCTATATATACGAGTACTGTTTTTGCTTCGGAACTTTGATAGCGCAATCTAGGCTTCGATGTATTTTCGCTTGTGGCGCGACGACAGCGCCGCCACATCACCCCCCTGCTCAGACCGGAGGTCAATAGTGCAGTCTAGATGTCGACGAATGTGCAAGTGCCAGGGAGTTGCCTTGTAGTCTGCGGTGAGTCGAGAAGAAGGCAAGTAATCTGCGAGAGTGCCGTGAAGCAGAGGCGAGCAGTAAGGCTCAGAGCCGTGCCGAACACTGTAGCGCAGAGAGTAGCTTGAAGGAACAGGAAGCATTATTATAGTGCTGCGATGAACCTTTGTAAAGCTAGATGGCTTGCAGGATGTGAAGACTGAATATTTCCTCGGGTGCGAACCACTAGGAGCGTTGGCCGCTCCCCGGGCAGAACACCTTGCCCGGCGGGAGCTCTTCCCCTTTCCCTTCCACCTGCTACAATCCAATTATTTTAAGACTGATTTTTCAATTGTCAGATAAAAGTTATCCATCAAATAAATTACAACCTGGCTGAATAAAAAAAAAATTAACTTTTTATTCATACAACATGTTTATTTGTTTATTGTATTTTATTCTATAAATAACATTTATTTGACGATTGAAAAGTCAGCTCTAAGTCTAATTATAATTTTTTTAATGTATAAGCATTCAGCCCTGGATATAATAATCATAAAATAATTGTAGGACACAAATTGGTTATCTTTGAAATTTTTAGTTCTCATCTCATCTTAGGCAGCTTTTACTTATTATAAAAAGTTGTTTATTTTACAAGTAAGAGTGACAAACGAATTATAGTCATACTGACGGTAAGTGGATTCTGTGGCCTATAGACACCTACATCCATTCTCAATTAAGGAACAAAATGAAGATGAGTTAATACCTAGACTATAATGGAATGTCTCCTTACTGGTAAAAAGACTCTCCAGTTCCTGTTATCACGATACAAATAAATTAATCTTCATTATCTGCGAAAATTATTTGAATTTTTATCGCGTCTGGGAAAAATAATATGTATCACTTTATTTTAACTGCCCTAAAGGCAGTTAAACACTTGATTTCATTCTGCACGTTTGATTTATTTTTCTGCATTGCACAGTATCTTTTAAATGAAATAAGTTTCATCCCATAACATTTAATTCTAAACAAACGTCTCACAATTTCCGATGTTCACGTATTAACATTTGAATTAAGGGAAGCTGAAAGAGAATTATACCCCCATTTTAAGTTCATAACTTTCTGTTTTCTAATTAAAGCATAAACAGTGAAGCACGGTAAGCTATTGATAACTTCTTCTTCAGCTCTTTAATGAACACAACGTGTTGCAACAAGATGTTGTTTATGTTTGCGATTCTTTAGTAAAATTACAGTCATTATTTCACAATTTTTTATATATACTTACATTTAAAAATAAATATTTTTAATTGTGTCTACCCCGATGCAACTTTCGTCTCTATTCCATATTTATTGCTTATTTTAATGATGTTCTTATATCTACACAAATACTACAACCTCGAATAAAACTATTTTTACAGATTTTATCTCGTTTAAATTTACTTATTTCAATTCCCGACGTTTTGACTAAGGTAATTGACGTCCCAATGTCAAAGTTAACCCGGAGTACCTTCATCTTTTTAATTATTTCTTCTGGTCCGATCTACTCAGAACGAACTTACTGTGTCTTGAAGTCTTGCAGTGATATGCTTGGGCTCAGTTTTAATTATATTAATTACAGAATCCCAAGCAGGTGTTACACCCAACCTCCTTCTCTATTCAAATCAGGATGTTTTTATTTATTTCAATGGCCTCACGTATCATCCTTTGTAGGAATTGATGTTCTTTCGCGAAGATTTGTGGTCTATGATATCTGATGTAATGCCGGGGCCATCTAGGATATGGTCACAAACTGCAGACTTCTCGGGGCGTTGGTGTTTCACGGCAGCTATATCTTCTTTTACGCGGAATTTATAGATCTTTATGTTTGCCCTATAAGAGAGACCACATTCACAATCAAACGTACAATTCTGCATCTTGTAGAGGAATATTACACTTGACGTATGGTAAGAACTGACTAACCTTCTTCGGTGGCTTGTAGAATTAATTAAAAATAAGTAAAATTAAACGTGGTAAAATCCGTAATAATAGTTTGATTCAATGATTATTTAAAATCAATAACAGTTTGGATTACATCTAGGATAATAAGACTTCAAACAACTGACATCAAGAAGCTTGAAGGAATAAAATATTTTTTGTACTGAATAATTAAAGCTCCGACTTTACAAGCTATAAAATTATGTGGAAATATTTTATTTTGCTTACTTTAATTATACGCCGCAGACGGAAGTTTTTCGACAAAATTGGCGATATATTAAAGATGGGCCAAATTAAAAGTATCTTTAAGAGACAGCTTCTTCTGATGCGCGTTCATAAGTACATCACCTATTTTTAACCTACTTCAAAAAGGAGGAGGTTCTCAATGCAAGTGTATGTTTTTTTTGTATATATGTTATGCGATATCTTCGAAGATTGTCAACTTATTTTGATGATTCTTTCTTTATTAAATAGGTTATACTTTAAGGGTGGTTTCATATAAATTTGGAGAAAAAATTCCACTCCGAAGGGTAGCAAATAAATAACTTCTTTTAGCAATTTAAAGTCGATTTTTACTTTGGGTTGTTATAATTATTTCGAAATAGGACTACATTACAAAGGTTGCATACCAATTTAAGTCGGTAGGACAGCGTTAACATTACCGTTACTGCTTAACAAAGTCCATTGCTAAACATAGGCCTCTCTAATTGAATACCTCATAGGGGGGAATTTGCCATTGTTGCAACGCATGGCAGGAGGGCTGGCAAACGTGCTTTAAATTTTTAGTTCATAAATATTAGAGCCGTGTTAACTCAGATGGTTAGCGCTCGCTGTAAGTTTCACAGTACGCGAGCAACCCGGGTTCGATCCCCGCCGGCACCAATGAAGTTGTTAATTGCAATTTTAAGTGCTGATTTACCACGTGCTCGGCGGTGAGGAAAACTTGCATGTCTGAGAAATAAGAAAAAAATATTTCGAAGACATGTGAAGTTCGCCAACACGCATTGGTACAGCGCGGCAGACATATCCTTGCCCTAAAACCCTCTCAGAAATGAGATGAGGCCTGTATCCAGCAGTGGGACGTATATAGGCTGTAACTTTAACTTTTAACTTTAAATATTTTGAAGACGCTGCCGCCTATCTTTAGCTTTGATTCGATCTGTCGTCTCTTACGACACCCACAGGCCGATAATTATGTTTAAGACGATATGTACAAATATCACATACGACGATATGTATGTAATATTTTTACACCACATTAAGTTGGTGGGATAACTTCGACTTCAGTCGGCTTATATGTTAAGATCGTCGAATCATTCCTTTTTTCTTATTGTTTTTTTTTTTACATTTATATTTGTTAAAATTAATTTCATTTGCCGTATGTTAACGGCGTATGAGAATCTATCCAACCATTTTGTCCTGTGGGTGTCGTAAGAGACCGTTACCGTTACAGCCTATTAAAGTCCCCTGCTGAAAATAGGCCTCCCCCAAATATTGCCTCATAGGGGGGTCGTTATTAGGTGATTTGTTTCCCTCTGTCGCCTCTTTTGACACCTACCGGATGATATGGGGTAGTGGATATTATTACGACGATCTTATTCTAATCATTTTATATCGATGGCGGTAGAATTACATCGATTAAGGCAGACTTATAATATGCAGGCCGGTGACGGGAGCAATTTTAAAGGTGCGAGACGTCTGTGGTAACTGCTATCGACAATCCGTCTGCCAAACGATTGTGTCGATTGCTCCTTACAACGGAAGAGGCTTTTGTTAAGCAATGGATATTTACGAGCTGTTAAAGAACGAAAGAGAATAATTTAAGGCAGGAAGTACACATAATTATTAGAATCAGGCGTTACTTAATTAAAATTCATTGTGTAAAAAATGTTTTAAATTAATAAGCTAAGATCCGCCCATTTCCCAAAGGTGTCGTAAGAGGCGACAGAGAGAAACAAACCGGAGGATGGGCAGCAGCGTCTTCTTGATAACTTAAAAAAAAAAAATTGCGGTCGAAAACACGTTTGCCAAGCGTGGCAACTATGGCAAATATCCCCCCTAAGAGCAAATCTATGGGAGCGTCCAATGTTTAGAAGTATCTCGCTTAAGTTCTCGCTTAAGATAGTTTTAAAGAATTATGTATACAATTTTCCGAAATATATTTAACTCTTTTCTTTAAAGTACTAAGAGAATCGACAAAAGATAAGAACAAAGGAAAGCCCAAACGCGTGTTTCGCTTTCGAAACTAAGGCCTTTAAATAAGAAAAGGGCTTAGATTGGGGTTGTATTCAACTTTGGGGTTTTAACTTGTAACTAGAGTCATATTTGAATAAAATAATTAAGAGTTCTTTATGAATTGCTTTATATTATTTTAAGTTATATATTTTTTTAATATTTAGAAAAGACCGACCCTTGTGTTGCAGAAGTTGATAATTGCTTGCCTTGAAATTTCATAACACTTAAGCGACCTGACTTTTTGGTCCCCGCCAGATAAATATTTTTTAGGTGCTGATTTACCACGTGCTTGACGAGGAAACGTCGTAAGGAAACATATATGACCTCTAAAAAAATCAAGTACAAGTGAAGTCCGTAATCACGCATTGGAACAGTGTGGCGGATTGTTTACCCTGCATTAAAATCCTCTCAGTAATAAGCCAATATACGTCACAAGTTTGGACTTACTTTTACTAACATTTTGTAAAAATAAATTGCATATGGATAAACATTTAGCTACCGACAAACGTTTTTAAAACATATAAACATTTTACCCGTGCAGAAATCAAATTCGCAACATGCATACATACATATACATATACATAAATACTCACGCCTGTCACCCAGAGGGGTGGGCAGAGATTATGGACTTCCATTTGGCACGATCCTGACACACCTCTCTCGCCTCCTCCACATCCATATACCTACGCATACACGCTCGTCGGTTAAGGGTACTATTAATTTGGCCCATTTTCAATATATCGCTAATTTGGTCGATAAATTTTCGCCTAGGGCGTCCCTTCCCGACTCTGCCGTTCACCTCTGCCACATAAATTTGCTTTGTCACTCTTTCTTCATTCATTCTTTCTACATGATCAAACCACCGAGGCATTCCTTTCTTAATCCTGGTCACAGCATTATCTTGCAATCCCCACTCTTCTCTTATCACACAATTTCTCACTCTGTCGTGCAGATTCAGCCTAACATACTCCTTAATGACCGCATTTCTATAGCATTTATTCTACTCTCGTGCTTCTTCTGCCACACCTAACTTTCACTACCATACATTAAAGTAAGAACTAACACAGCATTGTGAATTGCCATACGTGCCTTTTTGGACACATTCTGACTTTCCAAAACAGAGTTTAGAGCCCCATTTACTTTATTTCCAGCGTTCACTCGTCGTTCTATATCCTTATCATATCTACCATCCCTGCTAAATACACATCCCAAATACACAAACTCATCTACTTGCTCGACCAATTCCCTTCTATTCTTATTTCACATATCGTTTTACTTTCTTTTATTTTTCAAAACCATAACTTTCGTATTACTTGCGTTCACTTTCATTCCCTTTCTTTTAATGAACTGTTCATTAATGTAACCATCATTTGCAACTCGGCCGCCGACGACGCGAGTATGACTTGATTATCGGCGTACAAAGGCATTTGACGGTTAACTCACCCATTCTTAACCCGCATTCTTCAACTTTCAAATTTTCAAACAACTGTCCATAAATAGGTTGAACAGCGAAACCACACAGCCCTGACTGACCCTTTATGGATGCCAAACCAGTAAGAGTAGGCCCCGTTGATCCTGACACAAGCACTGGGTCCTATACAGAGACTTCAATGCCTGTATCAACCCAGCGCTCAACCTAAATGAGTTCAGTGTTTGCCATAACACATGCCTGTCCACTCTGTCATAAGCCTTTGCCAAGACCACGAACGCACAAAACCTTTTGGTTTTGGCCAAAACTTCTCCACGATCATGCGCATGGAAAAGACCTGATCCGTACATCCCATTCCCGTTCTAAATCCCGCTTGCACATCTCAAATTTTTCATCAGTATCTTTCATAACTCTTTTAATTAGTACCTTAGCATACAGTGTTCCCATAATGCTAAGAAGGCTGATACCACGGTAGTTTTTACAGTCCTGCTGCGATCCTTTTCTCTTGTATATTGGGACTATCACGGCTTTGCACCAGTCTCCCGGTACCCGCTTAAGTTCCCAACATAAATTTAACAAGGTGTACAGCAGGTCTGCCACCACTCCCTCTACAGCCCTTAGCATTTCGAGTGATACTCTATCATATCCAGCTGCCTTACCTGCATTCATACTTTTCATTGCTTTCATTATTTCATTTATACTTATCTCTCTATCTCTTTCCTCTTCTTTCGGAATTTCTATTTCATTTACTTCAAACGTCTCATCACTCATAAACACGCATTCAAAATATTCCTTCCATATCCTTAAACTCGAAACTTCGTCATTCAGAATACAGCCATTTTGGTCTCGTATAGCATTCATTCTGGGCTGTTTTGAATATTAATTTTATTTTTATAACTTTAATTTAATCTTTATTAATAGCTACGATAATATTGCTTTGTTTATCTTAATGTTTTCGACACATGACTCTTGAATTCAGTTTCTAGTTATTACGGATATAGATCAATACAGTCTATAAAAGTCCACTGCTGAACATAAACCTCCGCCCTATGCTGTCTTATTGGATGGATTGGTAAACGCAGTTTTTTGATTGTTTTGAGACGTTATCAGGAAGATGCTGCTGCCCATTTCCTGTTTCAGATTACCTCGAAATGTAATGGCGGCAATACCGAGTTTCATTAACATGAAAAATTACGAAATCAATCCGTACTGTATCATGCTTTCTCTGCCTTAATAAATTTCTAATTAACACTTAATGAACTAAAGAATAAATTTTACATAAATTATGGAAGGTATTTAATCCGTTACGAAATGGAACTGGCACGGTAAGTAATTAAATTTGGAAGCCTTACTAATCCGAAGGGGTTGTAGTCCGTTGTAATTAATTTTGATGAATATTTTAATACCGCACATGTCAATCACGCGTGAATTCATAAACTAGAAGAACAACTGCGATTATAATCAAAAAATAATTTGCTTTTAAATCACATGAAGTCACATTGCCAGCCTTTTTAATCGAATTAGGTTGGACAGTAATTCCACCAAGGCTGTGTTCAAACTTCAAGGGTAAGAAAACCCGTATGATTAAAGATTGGGAGCTTGGATTAGATTTGACATTAACCTTTTAAATTGGATAGTGACTAACTAACACACCGTCCATCTGTTGGCATATGGATAATGTGGCTCATAAACAACTATACATCCATTAAGAATCAAAATGCAGATGCGTTGTCTTCGAATGCTTCGTAATATTATAAAAAAACTATTTGGTTTTTGACACTCACTACATGGAACACAACAGTATCATACTGTTATTTGGCGCTGGTATTTCTGAGGCCCATTCATGCTGCAGACATAACATTTTTATAGAATAAGGGTGACTAACGAGCACACAGTCCACCTGATGGTAAGTAGGACTAAGATGGAATGCTTGTTTCCAGTGAAATGAGTCGCCAGTTCTCTATATCACCATACGAAACACAGCAGCGTTAAGCTGCTGTTTAACGCTGGTATGTGAGAGCGTGGTGTTTCCTGGTCATAATATATTAACATCTTTACCCATCCTTTACTGCTGGCCATAAAAGGAAGCTCAGGGTCGCTCTACGAGCTATAGAGAGAGCTTTACTCGGGATTTCTTTGCGTGATATACTTCGTAATGAGGCTATCATATAGAAACTACCACTGTGCCTTAAAGCTGGAAAAAACCAACAACCGCTGGGGAAGAAAGTTTATCAAGTCTCTCAAACCTCATACCGCCAAGCAAAATGTAGGGTGGACTCTTCTAGACGGAGTGAAGATCTTATAAGAGATGCAGGAAGTCAATGGATTCAGGTGACTCAGGACTGTGCTTTATGGCATTCCTAAGGGGAAGCTTTTGTTCAGTAGTGGACTTCTGATTTGCTGTAATTACGATGATCATAATGAAATTTTATAAATGTTTTGTTAAAATGTTTTATTTATTTTATAATTATGTTTTCCGTTATTATATATTAGTCGACTTTCCTTCATTTGATATTAAGATAAGCTGTAATTTTGCTTTTATTTAGTTATAGATACATAGATATTTTGTGTTTAGGTTGCTTTTAGTCTAAGTTAGAGTTTATTGACTACCTCGGTGTAGCGGTCGTAAGCGAATTGTTGAATGTGAGTTCCTGAGTTCAAATCCCCCATCGGGCTAAGAAAATTTTACTTGCAGCCTGGAGTCGGGTATTTGGTGGTGTTTCCCGTGCGTCGAAAACCAGTAAAGCCGTTGTTCTTGATCCCTCTCCGGTTGTAACGGTCCCATTGAACTACGACAGTGAGGGAATAAAGAGTTCACCTGGGCTAGCGCACTCGTGCACTATAATCTTGGCCTGTGCAGGTCAGTGCAGCCTTCGCTGAGACCGGCCTCCATGCCAATATACGGTCTGGAGGACATTGCAAATATTAATATACCTTTACCATAGCCCTTAATTAAATTTACTATATTTTTTACATTAATAATTTACACGAGATAATATTGTACATTTGTTTCTTGCTATATCCGAATGCTGACTCTCATAATCTGTGACAACCATAACATGATTAAAAGCTGATTTGCAATTAAAAATTAACGTTTTAAATAGGGTAATTACCATACATACATCAATAAATCAAGTGAATATTTTACTGCAAATTAAATAAATCTTTCATAAAACCCATTCATTATTCAGAGGTTGCGTAGCAACGTTAATCCCGCTGACCGCAGCATCCCGTAACGAGAGATGGCAGTTAACTGATTACCGGCTTCCAGTTACGGTTACGTACGTAACAAGTGAAAAGGGGTGAGGATTAATCATATTAATGGTCGATTTTAACCATTGGATGGATAACAATTAAAGGCTCAGAACATTGAGTAAGACGGCAATGAACGGACTTTTCATCAATATTTGAAATTTAATCTATTATTCCACGTCGGGTTTTAAAAAATGTAAATTTTTTGTTTATGTTATGTTCGATTTGGAGTTAATAAGAACATTTTAAGTAGGTCGTTGGAAATTATCTTAAATACTATCGAAATTCGATGACTTTTCTCGTGGGATATTTGTTCCACTGAGCAAGATGGCCAGCAACATCTTTCTGATAACAGTAAAATAACAAAAAAAACTGCGGTTGCCAACCCGCTCGCCAAGCGTGGCAACTATGGCAATATACCCCCCATGATGAAAGTTAAGAAGAAACGTCCCCCAGTCCCCGGCGGCCCCACTATTCCTGGCTACGGTGGCGACCATGGTGACGGCGGGGCAGGAGGTGCTAAGAATCTCCGGTGGAGGTTCGGATGCCACCTACGAAGACTCGACCTGGCAACATATAACCCACGCACCTTGAGGACAACCACCATGAGGACTGACGAGAAGATTCTGGAGCTGGAAGAAGAGATAGACAAGTAGCGCTGAAAGATTATAGGATTATCCGAGGTCCGAAGAGAGGGAGAAGACACGGTAATCCTCGAATCCGACAACTTGTTCTACCACCGGGCGGGCGACCATCTGTCCAAAGGAGTGGTCGGATTTATCGTCCACAAGTATCTCGTTAACAACTTTGTAAAGATTGGGTGTGTGTCGACGAGATTTGCGTACCCTATACGCAGAATCACCAAACGGTATTCACTGAAGGTCATACAGGTTTACGCACCAACCCCGGCACATCCCGACGAGGAGGTGTAGAAAATGTATGAGGATATATCTAGAGATATGCATTTCTCTAAAACCCACCATACGGTGTTAATGGGTACGGTCTGGGTGTCGTTTACTGTCCCCTTCTGTAGAATATTTCTCCAGCTTAGAAACTGTCATGGAATCTCTCAGTGCGGACTACCACATCACATTATCATGGGGGACTTTAATACCTTCTCAAAACATCTACTCAAAGGACTAAGTTCCTTAATATCCTGTCCTCAGTTAACCTATCCATTCTTCCTTGCTCTTACACATCACAATCCTGATTCTCCAGACACGTGGCTTGATTTAATCATAACCTCCTCTCCCAACTAGTAGTTAACTGTGGTCAGTTGTCTGCTTCCGGATTTTCGCGCCATGATTTACTTTACCTTGCATATAAACTAAAACCACCTAAATCTAAACCGGACACCATCTTGATACGAAATTTTGCCAGATTGGACCCTGTTAATATAGAAATGATGCGTCGACCATCGATTTCTCTTCGGTGTATGGTGCGTCTTCAGTAGACGATAAAGTTTAAATTTTCACTGATTTAAATCTGAAACTGTTTGATGTCCATGCACCGGTGCGAGCTATTAGAGTTAAGCGAGCTCCAGCTCCGTGGATTACGAGGAGAGTTCGCATAGCAATGACTCGACGACAGGGCTTTAGAAAATCAAGCGTGACAGGTGTGATGACAACTGACGTTCGTATAAAGTGGCTCACAATCGCTGTAACCACATGGTAAGGGCAGCGAAGCGTTGCTATTTCCATGAAAATATTTCTAACCTTCTTCAGCCGATGTATGGAAGTTCTTCAAATCTCTTGGTATTGGTAAGCACTCGGAAAAAGTCATAACATTTCTTTTCCTCTTAATGACCTTAATTCTCATTTTTCTGCTGGTTCTAGATTATCTTCTAGCATTAAGTCCACTAAAATTTCTGAAATTACTTCTCTGGCCACATCTCAACATAAACCATTTTCATTCTCGTTTGTCTCTGTCGACGAAGTTCGTAAACTTTTGTATCTATTAAATCCAAAGCAGTGGCTGTGATAATGTGAGTCGCCTTATGATCTCTTCTGTTCTCAAAATTTTCTCTCAGTCATAACTCACATAATCAATTCTTCTCTGTTGTCTTGGGTCTTTCCTGCTTCTTGGCGTAAAGCTTATATTATCCCTCTTCCCAAAATTTCAAACCCACTCAACTCAACAACTATAGACCTATTTCTATCTTACCTTTCTATCAAAACTTCTTGAATCTATAGTTCACCAACAATTGTCTGCTTTTATTTGTAGAAATAACTTATATCTCAGTTTCAATCTGACTTTCGGCCTGGATACAGCACGACCACTGCACTTCTCAAAGTCATAGAGGACATTCGGGAGGCATGGAGAATAGAAAGGTCACAGTACTTGTATTGATTGATTTTACAAATGTGTTCAACATGGTTGACCATGATCTCAAATTTTCGACTACTGCTGTAGACTGGTTTCTTCCTACCTTTGTGGCCGTCAGCAAGCTGTCATTAATGGTCGTGACATATCTGACTGGTGTCAACTCTCCACTGGCGTGCCACAAGGTGGAATATTATCTCCACTTCTGTTCTCCATTTTATTAACTTTCTCTTCTAAACTTAGCTGCTCTTACCATCTTTACGCTGATGACCTGCAAATATATGTTCAAGCAGACGTCAACTTTGTGTGACGCTATTGCCAGACTGAATATGGATTTAACAAATCTCCACAGTTGGTCTTGTAAGTTTGGTATTGGTGTGAATCCCAATAAATGCCAAGCTATAATAATTGGTAGTGCTCAACAACTGTGTAAGCTTGATCTCCATTGCGTTCCACCTGTCACGTTTGATAATTCTATCATACCATATTCTCACAGCGTTAAAAATCTGGGTATCTACTTGACAAAACCTTAAGTTGGTCCACCCAAATTCAGAATATCAGTGGTTCTGTTTTTGCTAAGCTCTGTGCTTTAAACCGTCTCAGGAACTTTCTTCCGGTCAAGGTAAAGATAACTCTGGTGCAATCTCTTATTTTGTCTATTATTGACTATGCTGATGTATGTTTTCCTGATCTCAATGAGGTTTTCCTTGATAAGCTGGATCGTCTCGTCAATAACTGTATCCGTTTTATTTTCGTCTTTTCAAGTTTGATCATGTATCCTCATTTCGTACTCAGCTTAAATGGCTTCCAATTCATCAGCGAAAACACATTAGGATACTTAACACAGTTTTTCTATTTTATTCGATAACCACTATCCAAATTATCTGAAACATAAGTTTCAGTTTCTGCGGACACTCATGACAGACAGCTTCATTCATCGGAGACTCTTGCTCTATTTATACCCCTTCACTGTTCGAGTTTCATATCTTCATCGTTTGCTGTCCAAGCTGCGCGCCTATGGAATGACCTGCCTGAAAAATTAAGACAACCTACCTGCAAACAAACATTTAAGAAAACATTCGAGATCATTATATATATATAGTATATAGTTATATCACTGTCTTAAGGTTGACTGGCAAAGAATGCTTTTAGCATTAAGTCCGCCTTTGTTTCTTTACTTAATGTGTAAGGTTTAATAAAGTTTAAATAAATAAATAAATGGGAGACTTCAATGCAAAACTAGACACAAGAGAGAACGGTGAGCTGAAGGTAGGGAAATTTGGAATAGGGCAACGGAACCCAAGGGGCCAGCAGCTGGCCGACTTCATGAAGGAAGAGGAACTATTTATGATGAACTCTTTCTTCCAGAAGCGGCCCCACAGAAATTGGACCTGGTCGAGCCCCGACGGTTCGAAAAAATTGAGATTGGCTTCATTATGACGACCAGACGAAAACTGTTCAGTGATTTCCAAGTGATAACGAGGGTAAAAACTGGCAGTGATTACCGAATGGTATGAGGAACACTGAACCTAACCGTTAATATGGAGAGGTCATGTCTAATGAAGTCAACGCTCCATCCCCCTTGTGCTCTAATCCAAAGTCCCGAAAACTTTCAGCTCGAGTTATGAAACCGTTTCCAGTGCCTAGAAGATTGTAATGCAGTGGATGATATGATTGATAAGCTCGTGGAAAATGTCCATGCAGTCTGAGCTAAGTTTTGCAAGAACCGCCGCAGCAGCATCTTACTAATAACAAATGGCAATAACATTGGCAATAATGGCAAATATCCCCTTACGAGGCAATCCATGGGAGAGGCCTACGTTCAGCAGTGGACTTGATGGGCTGTAATGATAATGATGATGTTGAACCGATTTAGTTACTAAAACAGAATGCCGCCATACGTCGTCCGCATCAAACTTTACACTTCTGTAAATAGTGGAGTTTTTAAGTTTTACAACCATAATATGGCTAAAGCATGGCTCTACCACGTTTAAAAAACCTACAAATAAAGACATTTATTAATATCTTTTAAAATGAAATAATATCCTATTCATAATAATCATATTCGCTCGTTACAGGGCTACGTTACCTTACAACGTAAGGTAACCTTACGTGGGCTGTTAGGGATATTAACAGTTACAAAACCCCTTATAAACGCTAGAAAATAAAAATATATTAAACATAACGTTTTGCTGAAAATATGTATTTTTCTTTTTCACCTTAACTTAGTTTAGAGTAAGCCCGAAGAGCCAATAAAAATTCTGAAATCTTTTAGGCGTAAAATAATAAAGTAGCCTATTTTATAATACACTTATAAAGTCTCCCCTTATCCAAGACCTTTTATTTTTCTTGTAAAAAATATTTCTAGCGTTTTCCCTGTTATTTTTGCCTTCGTTATGAATGGAGGATAAATCGAGATACATTATTCATTACCATTAAATTCGCTCATTTTTTCACCCGTCGCTGGCTTATACAGAAAGCTTTTTAAAGTGACAAACGTACACTTAATGCTATCCACTTATTATAAGTATTTAAAGTTGTTATTATATTTGAAGTGAAAACTTCTTAAGGAGTGTTAGGGAATTTTTGGATGGGTAAAATCATATGAGTCACAGACAGGCTGTTAACTTAACAGTATATCTGTAGCTATAAGTATAACGTTTTGATATGCGCGTTGAACGCTCTTTATATGGGTACAATCTTATGAGTCTGTGTCACCAACATACTGTAATAATTGTATATCAAATATTATATCAATTAATTTGTATTTATATTTTGTACCTACTTTGCTTACGCAGTCCATCATATTATGTTTTGATTAATAAATAAACCATATAAAAATGTATATAATTGTTGCTCTTCTTGCCGATAGATATGGAAATCAAACTAATGTTAATTAATTTAATTGAAAAATTTAATTTGAATTTTTATACTACAAATAATTTCAATATCCAAAAAATAACTCTTGTCATTTCATAGTTTTAAGTTTTTACTTCTTTCGGCAGTCCCTAATGACTGACAATTTTCTTTTCTTAACTATTAAACAAGCACAACAAGCACACACAAATCGAAAACCAACTCTATCTAGTGATCTAATATTAACTTCACGTCACGTCTTGTCACGTTCATCAGTGCGCACTTCAGAGGAGCGCTATATTGGTTTTGCGAGCATCGTATGGGTATTATTACTACAATCATAGACTACGTCAATCCGCAGATGAAGAAAAATGTAACGACAACTGGCAGTTCATACTCCGTCAAGTTGTTAGGGCTATACATATACTACATACATACTTTTATATATACTATTGTTGTATCATGGCAGCGCAAAAGAATTCAGCCACCCTTATTCGACCCGTGATTGTCGTAAGTGACGACTATGGGAAAGACCAGCAAGACATGGCTTCCGACAGACGTCGAAATACCATCTAGTAGCAACATAAATCATTCGGTGAGTGTAGGGAACCGGTGAAAACCATGTTAGTCCTAGCTCGCTTGCATTGTTACCAATACAGGATTGATCTCGAATTTATAGGTGTTATGTTTATTTGGGACTAATAACAAAAAATAATGTGTCAACTTTGTTACTTACCTAGCACGTTGTAAAAGGCGACTAATGGTAAATTAGGTGAGTAATTGTGGGCTAGCCACCTTCCTTCACAATGTTTCATCTAAAACCATATTTTTGAATAAGCGTGGTCCGATTAGCTTGCTATTTTTTTGACACAGTGTCAATGATTTATTGTCATAGTAAAATAAAAAATAAGACGTAAACAGAATTGTCAAAAAACTTGTAAATTAAAAAACAACGAATGCCCATATTTTAATGCATCACATAATTAAATTTTAAACTATTACTCGTACATCTTCAGATTCATTCACACATAAATTCGTGGAAAGATTAACGAAGAGTTATCCCGAGGGCGTTCACACAAAATATCAACGATATCGAAGAACAACTGAAAAAGCAAGAAATTTCCGAAGAAACGGCAGAACAACTGGTGTTATTGAAGACACGTGTAAATCGGATGCTGGAACTCGATGTCATAATACTTCGGGTGATAGCCATGTCCAACCGTCCATTTTACTACGGAGACAAATAGTAGATCAAGAAATATACCATATAACATGGTATTATATAAATAAGAAAGCACAGTAAACTCATGCTCAGATGACAAAAGAGAAGGAGGATAACGAGATTAATTTGTTAAAGCGTCAGTTCCATTTTTCTCTATAAATTTGCAGCTTTCAAGTAAAATTTCATAAAATAATTAAATGTAGAACAACATCAATCATTTAGTATTATATCATACATACAGTGGTGGTCATATAATTAGAAACACTTCTTATGAATAAAGAAAGTATAACTTCAACGTACAAATGTTCGTAAAAATATACGCATTCAATAGTTAATAATCAATCAATAATATAGCCACTCAAATAAAAAAACTCATTAAATGCTCAAAATATAAAACATATCTTACTTTTAATTACAAAATGAGTCTTACACATGTAGGAGTTTATTTTCTGTTACTGGCCGCTTGGACGCCTAATTAGAAACATTTAAAAAAAGCATCCATAGCTCGTTCTTTTTTTGAAATTGGAGAATAACATTTCTTTCTTGGCTTTTTCTATTATTTTGGCGGCAATTCAAAATTTAATCTGAATTTTATTTTGTTCAAAATGGGCAAAAATAAAAGTTGTGATGCGTCAACTGGGCAAATAATTGATAATTTACATATAGATCAAAAGTGGGCGTACAGAAGAATAGCTGAGCATTTAAATTGTTCTATTAAGAAAGTTTTTAATGCAATTGATCATTATAAAACACATGGAACTGTTGAAAATGTTCTTAGAAAGGCTCGGCCAAGAAAAACCTCTCCCAGAGAAGATACGCTAATCGTTCGTGTTGCTAAAAAAGACCCAAGTAAAGGCTCCAACCAGATTAAAAAGTGTTTTCGCCTGATGACCTGATAAACATCTCGTCAAGACTGATACGCCGAAGATTAGTGGAAGCTAAATTGTTTGAAGAATCTCTCAAAGGTAACGCTTCTACCAAGCAACACCGAGAGAAGGATTATTATTCGCAAAAATATGTTACTTGGACGGTACGGAATGGAAAAGAGTTATTTTCAGATGAAACAAAAATAAATATGGTAAGATTAAGTAAATAATATTATATAATATTAAGTAAATAAAATAATGGTAAGATTTATTCGTATGCGGACGATACTGCTATCATTTTCACGGGTAAATCGTGGGATGAAGTCTACGACACAGCAGAATTTGAGCTAGCCAAAATTGCGAACTGGCTCGAAATAAACTTGCTTACCTTAACACGTCTAAAACAAAATATATATGCTTTTCCATTAACAAACGGTCACAGCCCACAACCCATAATCTCAAAATACACAACTGTGGTTTGCGTAACAATTGCACGTGTCCTACTATAGAAAAAGTAGCTTGTACTAGATATTTGGGGGTTATGATAGACCAAACACTTACATGGCATTCACATATAGAAGCAACTAATAACAGATTAAGAAAACTTATTTGGATCTTTAAAACCCTCAGACATGTCGCAACTCATAAACTATTAAATCAAATATATGCTGCACTAGCCCAATCGATTTTAACATATTGTGTACCAGTTTGGGTGGTGCATGAAAACGAAACTCCTACAACTGGAACGTGGTCAACGCTCATTAATAAAGGTCATGTACAATAAATCATATAGATTCCCTACAGAAGAACTTTACTCAGTTAGTGGTTTACTAAGTGTTAGAAAGTTGTACATTTTAAATTTGTTGTTAACAAAACATAAAACAACTTTATACGACTGCAAAAGTAGTAATAGACGAGGAAAAGCTTTTGAATTAACTCTAGTCAAGACTAATTTTGCTAGTCACCAATTTAAAAGACAGGCTGGTTATTTATACAATGTAGTCAAAAAAAAACTAAACATTTATTCACTGAACTCTAATGAGTTCAAAAGACAGTTACAGAATGGCTCTCAAACTTAAGTATGATGAGGTCGAGGCATTATTAAAAGTTATTAAATAAATTTTACATACGCAGACAACACACACATGTGTACATATACACACACAACAAACAGACACACACACACAAAGCGTGCACCCATAGACTCAAACTCACATAAACTCGCACACTTATATAAAACCCTCATTAACTAAATATATGCTTAGTTTCTTGTATTTCTTTATTAATTTATTGTGTGTTTATTTAATTCTTATAGAAGAGCGGGGCATCCTGCCACAAGTATATATTTACTTAAAAGGATATCCCACTTACTCCCATACCAATATAATGTATGATCTTTTAAAGAAATAAACAATTTTTCAATTTTCAATTTTTCAAAAATATGGTAAATTCCGATGGAAAGCGCTATGTTATACGTCCTGTAAACAATGCTTTTAAATATAAATACACAAGGAGAGCAAGCACGGTGGCGGTAACATTAAAGTTTGGGGTGTTTTTCCGGATGTGGAGTTGGACCCGTTCGGAAGATTGAAGGTACAATGGATCAATAGCAATACAAAATATCTTAGACCCTACTCGGACGATCTTTTGCCTGTAACCTGGATCTTTCAGCATGACAATGACCCTAAACACACGGCCAATAGCGTCAAATGTTTCCTTAGCGAACAGCGTATATCCGTTTTAGACTGACCAGCAAATAGTCCAGGTTTAAACCTGATAGAAAATCTCTGGTATACCAGTACCAGTCAAAACGAACTATATGAAGCATTTGTTGAAGCATGGAATTCAATCCTCTAGAAAATGTATGAAATTGATTGAATGAAAAATTATAGCATATTTAGTGAAATCTTACAAAGAGCTTTTAAATAAATTTATACCAAAAATACTCTTAAAATAAAAATTGCACCAAAGAAAAATTATTTAACAGTAGGATTAAAAACATCGTGTCAATATAAAAGATTTTAAAGCTATTGGTTTGTAAAACCAAAATAAAAATGTTAAATATCACTATAAACAGTATTGTAAAATATTAAAAAGCCATCAATATATCCAAAAATTATGTAACAAATTGAAAATTTCAAAATAAAACTAAAACTATGTGGCAGATTATAAATAACGAGACAAACAAAAATACAAGAAAATATAGAAATGTGCAACTCAAAATACCAGATAAACATTTATTATGTGATCCTAAAATAGTAGGAACCCATTTAATACTTTTTTACATCTATTGGAAATATACACTCAAATTACAGTAATATAAATAAAACACCTTTAACAAAACTATCGAAAATACTCTTCTTAAGCCCAGTAGAAACTAATGAAAAGAATACCATAATAAAAATCTCAAAATAAATCATCCTACGGTATTGATGAAATTACTCCTACTTTGATAAAAGTTGTGCTGATTTGTTAACAACCCTATACAATATTAGTAAACCAATCTTTTAGAAGGTGTCTTCAGATGCTCTCAAAATATCCCTAATCAAACCTGTGCATAAAAGGGTGAACTTACTGACATAAATAATTATCGACCTATAGCTCTGTTACCTACGTCGGCTAAAATATTTGAATCGGCCATAAAACGTCTTTGTTCATTTTATGAAAAATTTAAAATTTTACACGAAAACCAAAATGACTTTAGAAAAGACCACTCTACAAACTTAGCAATTTATAAATACGTAAACTGCTTTACAAATATCATATAGCTATAAAATACAAAACTTGAAACTGTTAACTCTGCTACTTTGTTAGAATAGAAACAGCACATACAAAAGTTGTAAAAATATCCTCTTTTATTTACGCTCTTCAATACCTTAAACGTGTGACAGATTTTAAGACTGGCACTGGGGAGCCCCAGCCAGAAATGGGAACAGTATTCCATGTGAGGCCGAACCTGCGCCTTGTAAAGTTGCAGGCGTTGTGCCGGCATGAAATACTGTCCCGCTCTGCTGAGCACGCCAAGCTTTTTAGAGGCCAATTTGGCCTTCTCTTCCAAGTGACCGCGAAACTGCACGTCACTCGATATGTCGACGCCGAGGATTCCGATACTGGCTGAGGCAACAAGGGGAGTGCCTTGAAACTGAGGAGATACGACAAAGGGGTTCTTTTTAGCGGTAAACGCGCAAACTTGTGTCTTCTGGGGATTAAACTGGACTAGATTTAGTCGCCCCCAATCCGAGACTTTGTTCAGCAAAGACTGACTTCAGACACAAGTTTGTTCCGGTACTCGGCGACGTTTTCCTGAGAAATATTCGCACGGCCGGCGTATAGAGCATCACCAGTGCTATCATCCGCATAGCAATGAATGCTACCGGTTTGCAACATATCATTGATATGCAGAAGAAACAGCGTTGGTGATAGCACGCAGCCTTGTGGAACACCAGCGTTAATAGGCTTGTAGTCGGAGCATGCACCGTCTACAACGACCTTGATGTCTGATCTGCAAGAAAGCTGGTGATCCAATTGCACAATTTCTCAGGAAGCCCATAGGAAGGAGCTTCGTAAGAAGCGCTTTGTGCCAAACCCGATCGAAAGCCTCGCAATGTCCAAACTAACGGCCAATGCCTCCCTTGACCCTACTGCCTCCGCCCATCTATGAGTCAGGTAGACCAGAAGATCACCAGCTGATCGACCCCGACGAAAACCGTATTGGCGGTCACTAATCAGCTGGTGATTCATAGTACAGATGAGCTGGCAGTTTATAATGGATTCCATTATAAACTGCCAGCTCATGGTAAATTTTAAATTATTACTGTTACATCTTCAGATTCATTCACACATAAATTCGTGGAAAGATTAACAAAGAGTTATTCCGAGGGCGTTCATATAAAATATCAACGATATCGAAGAACAACTGATAAAGCAAGAAATTTCCGAAGAAACGGCAGAACAACTGGTGTTATTGAAGACACGTGTAAATCGGATGCTGAAACTCGATGTCATAATACTTTGGGTTTTAGCCGCGTCCAACCTTCCATTTTACTGATGAAACCGGAGACAAATAGTAGATCAAGAAATATACCATATAACATGGTATTATATAAATAAGAGAGCACAGCAAACTCAGATGACAAAAGAGAAGGAGGATAACGAGATTAATTTGTTAAAGCGTCAGTTCCATTTTTCTCTATAAATTTGCAGCTTTCAAGTAAAAATTTCATAAAATAATTAAATGTAGAACAACATCAACAATTTAGTTATAATATCATGCTACATACAGTGGTGGTCATATAATTAGAAACACTTCTTATGAATAAAGAAAGTATAACTTCAACGTACAAATGTTCGTAAAAAATATACACATTCAATAGTTAATAATCAAGCAATAATATAGATACTCAAATAAAAAAAAACTCATTAAATGCACAAAATATAAAACATACGAGTATCTTACTTTTAATTACAAAATGAGTCTTACACATGTAGGAGTTTATTTTCTGTTACTGGCCGCTTGGACGCCTAATAAGAAACATTTGGAGACAATAAATTGGAGAATAACATTTCTTTCTTGGCTTTTTCTATTATTTTGAAATTTATTCTGAATTTTATTTTGTCCAAAATGGGCAAAAATAAAAGTTGTGATGCGTCAACTGAGCAAATAATTTATAATTTACATATAGATCAAAAGTGGGCGTACAGAAGAATAGCTGAGCATTTAAATTGTTCTATTGAGAAAGTTTTTAATGCAATTGATCATTATAAAACACATGGAACTGTTGAAAATGTTCTTAGAAAGGCTCGGCCAAGAAAAACCATCGTTCGTGTTGCTAAAAAAGACCCAAGTAAAGGCTCCAACCAGATTAAAAATGAAGTTTTTTCGCCTGATGACCCGATAAACATCTCGTCAAGACTGATACGCCGAAGATTAGTGGAAGCTAAATTGTTTGGAAGAATCTCTCGAAAGATAACGCTTCTTACCAAGCAACACCGAGAGAAGCGATTATTATTCGCTAAAAAATATGTAACTTGGACAGTACGAGAATGGAAAAAAGAGTTATTTTCAGATGAAACAAAAATAAATATGGTAAATTCCGATGGAAAGCGCTATGTTAGACGTCCTGTAAACAATGCTTTTAATTATAAATACACAAGGAGTATAGTCAAGCACGGTGGCGGTAACATTAAAGTTTGGGGGTGTTTTTCCAGATGTGGAGTTGGACCCGTTCGGAAGATTGAAGGTACAATGGATCAATGGCAATACAAAAATATCTTAGAGCACACAATGATTCCCTACTCGGACGATCATTTGCCTGTAACCTGGATCTTTCAGCATGACAATGACCCTAAACACACGGCCAATACCGTCAAATGTTTTCTTATCCGTTTTAGACTGGCCAGCAAATAGTCCGGATTTAAACCCGATAGAAAATCTCTGGTATATTGTTAAAAAGAAAGCCTGAAACAAACTTAACACCAGTCAAAACGAAAATGTATGAAATTGATTGAACCAATGCCACGTCGTGGCAGTGCTATTATTGAAAATAAGGGATACGCCACTAAATATTAATTATAACTATTGGTAGGCTGTGGATAGTAGCTATTTCGTAAATAACAATACTAATTACTAATACTTAAAAAATATTATTTTTTATACTTTTTTGTTGTTGTTTCTAATAATTAGTTGACCATTATTGTTAATACTTTAAAACTGATTTAAATGTTTGTCCGTAATGTAATATTGAAACTGGATTTGTGTAATGGGATTTATATTATTTTTCTAATAAATGATAAATCGTTGAACATATTGTTGTCCTATTTATTGTTTAATTTCAAAATAAAAACGATTGCGGTGAAGTATCTTACATAATGTCAAGGACCATTGGTAGTGTTTCTAATTATACGACCAGCACTGTATAACCAGAATCCTACATTAAAAGTTCTATATGGCGATAAAAACACATTTACAAGTGCGCAAGTCTCTTAGCGTAAAAACGAATAAAACCACACCCATGTCGCTTACAATGGTAAAGTTTGAGGTTCCGAAAGATAAAATAGGTAGGAATTATACTGCCTTAAATGAAAATGGAGCATTAGAAGAAATAAAAAATGTTTATAATATCTTGACTCGGCCTATACGGGTCAAATCATTAAAAATTTGAAAGCCAGTTTGTAAAGTATACCTAGCATTATCGCTTAGAGTTATGAAACAACTACATTTAAAATGCACCCTATTTATCCATTTTAGATAAAATACATACAAATGGTCTGGATTACAGATGATACCAAGACCAAGATAGTGTATTCTGCTTTCGTAGCACAAATTATTGTACTCATAATGGTGACGAGAAGATGAGGATTTTAAGTCAGAATGTTTAAAAATATCTATCTTTTCACGAGTTTTGTGAAATTAAGGCTGGATAATTTTGTTTTCCATTTTTTTCACGTGGAGAGGCAAACCATTGTTTGTTGTTTATTTTTCCTGCGGAGGATGTCGAGCTTCAGTTGCCATAGCAACATGAAAAATAAGATTTAAATAGAATTGTCAAAAGACTTGTGAAGTAAAGAACCAACGATTGACTACATTTTAATTCATCATATTATTTTTTAATTATTACTCGTACTTTTTTAGATATATTATCCGACGTTTATTTTCGTACTTCTAGTACCCAGCCTACGCCCACGAGGATAACAGGCGTGACGCGATGTAAGTAGTCTGTGCTCGTTTGTCATAAATCATAATACTTCTATAAAAATGATGAGAAAATCAAAATAACGGCTTCGTTCCACAGTGGCTTAGCATTGAGTTAAGGCGTCAAGTACCGCGGGTTCAAATTAAAAAAAAAAAACAATAGCAAGTATTTGTATGGCCTACAAATAATTGTTTCGTGACAGGGCGTTTGCCCTTGTGCAATTTCTGTATGATACTAAAAAAATATTTAAAAAAAAATCAATTTTTTTTTTAATGATGGTAGTCAACCGTGCACTTTTTAAACGTTTCAATGAAAATGAAAAATCGCTAGCGTTATTAGAAGACTTACAAAATCATTTTCGTTTATTAAGTAGATTAATAAACGACATCCATAATCAGTGTTTTAGCTGAGTTGCTCCTCCTACAAGATCTATTTTCGCTTTGCTAATAAGTCGCTTACAAGCAGTATCGTTTGTTTTGTTTCTTTGTTTATTTAATGTTCCTTGCAATGAATCGGCGTTCTTCAAGTAGCTTTTAGTATTAACGCTGTTACAGTACGCTGATTGTGGAATTGTTTCATAAATTATTGCAAGTCAGAATTGTATTACTACATATTTGCATGATTTTGCAAAATAATAATAAAATATTAATAAAATACAACATGATGCTCGGTAGCGATAAAAAATAAAAAAGAGGATTCGAATTTCGAACGCTTGTTTTAAAAATTATAGCATAAGCTAAATTGGTGCTTTTAAGATATTTATTTATTTATTTAAAGCTTTAATATGTTCACTTTAACATGGTAACAAGGGACGGACTTAATACCAGTTGGCATTCTCTACCAGTCAACCCATGGTATAAGGAAAATTGTGTATGTTCTTCTCAATTTAAGGCCGGCAACGCATCTGCAATTCCTCTGGTTCCCTGGTGTTGCAGTTGTTCATGGGCGGCGGTAGTCACTACCATCAGGTGAGCCGCATGCTCGTTTGCCCCTCTCCTATAAAAAAGTCCCTGACACTGAATCCTGACTCAATTCCAGTCTAAAGCTTTGAAGATTTGGCGCAGCGTGTGGCGTGGTGGTGTGTTTCACAAACAACTTGAGTGGGTGCCATTTGGACACTAATACCACAGAGAAAATTTAATATCTTCATAATATGCAAGGCCTTGTTACCAGTAAAAAGGGTCACCGACTCACTTCACTAACCATACGAATCACAGCTCCGTAGGCATGTTACAATATCTATCCTGTCCTGTACAACTTTTACGATTGTGTATTGTCTGCAAACAAGCGTAACGTCTGCCATTCTTTTAGTTAAACGGAGTTGCTGATCCGTGACGGGCGGTCAATACTGCGATCAATGACTATTGTTTAAAGAAAAAAGTACCTATTAACCTATATACACACATACGCGCACACACACTTTATGGAAGATTTGTTATGAAAGAGCAGACCCTACCCGTACATTTACGACTAGAAGTGTTAGAGCCACGCTGCAAATATATTATCATTTTAGCACGAATGAGTCAGCTTGAACGGGGAAGAACCACGCTCTCATAGAAAGCGTAAAATAGCAGCTTAATGCTGCTGTGTTTCGTACAGTGAGTGTAGAGAACCGGAGACCGTTTTAACTGGAAACGAGGGTCGACAACGCATCTGCATTTTGATTTTTAATCGAAGATAGATGTAGATTTCTATGGGCCACAGCATCATCCTACTTAACATCAGATGGACTGTGTGCTAGTTTGTCACGATATAAAAAAAAACATAGGTATCTTTTTACTTTGAAGGACACGGTTAAAACTGCATTATTTATTGTAATGATTTTTTTATCATTAATTTTCAACACTCTATCTTGATAAAACATTACCATCCGTTATAGCCTATCAAAAGTCCATTACTGAACACAGGCCTCTCAATATATTTCCTCATAGAGGGATATTTGCCATAGTTACCACGTTTTGTAGGCGGGTTACACGCTTGGCATCATTAATTGTATATTTCGTATGTATTATATGTAATTTTGTTTATTATTATTTATATTTGAATCAAAGATAATTTAATTATTGAGAATTGTGTTTTGCAATTAAACGAGTACATAGTATTACTTAATAAAAAAATTAATTACAGTAAACACTGTGTTAATTGTAATTAATTTTTTTATACTCTACACATTAAACTGGTAAAATATAATTTAAAAATGTTGTAATGGTAGATAAGTAGGGAGTTGTTCTATATGAATCAACCAAAAGTAACATAGAGTGTAGAGAGTAAGATAGTTGCTATATAATATTACTATGTTTTATATTTAAAAATATAGCCACTTTATATAATTAAAGACTGCACGTCATCAAGCATCGTATAACTTTAACTACCTCTTCTTTATCATTGAATCTAGGTTTAGTCCTCCACTTGGATCAAATTAAGCTCTCGTAAAAACTTACAGAAAAGTTAAATGAAATAAACTTCTGTTATATTTAAAAATTTGAAGTGAAAAACGACCTTATAGTCTACTAGATGGTAAATGGCTACTACAGTCTATGGACACATGTAAACAACTTAAAACTTAGAAAGCTACAGTGTTGTCACTTCTTAGGGGAAATATGGAATGCCGCACAGGCTGTAATTATACTGGATCTCTATACCCTTCAGACTACGCTACGGAACACAGAGCACGCACTGCCGTTTCGCGGCAGAAATACTCAGACCGACTCTAAGGCATAAATATTAATTTTAACAAAAAGTAAAAGCCGACTTCAAATTGCTAAAAAAAGTTATTTATTCGTTACCCTTAGGGGTGAAATTTTTTCCTCCAAATTTATATTTGGCCACCTTTGAAGTATAAACTATTTAATAAAAAAAGAATCATTAAAATCGGTTCATAATCTTAGAAGATATCGTGTAACATACGTACAAAAAAAAACAACACTCGAATTGAGAACCTCCTCCTTTTTGACGTCGGTTAAAAAGAATCCTAACACCTAGATATTGTGTGTTTTTAAAATGTCATTTGTTTTTACTTCGTGTGTTTCTGTCATTCTAATGTTTTTTTTCTTTTGCAGGTACATTCTGATTACTAAGTGACAAGTGAGAGTTAGTGTTGTGATGTATATGTGACGTGTATCCATGTTCTAATAAATATGTTTACAAAATGAAGCTGTGGAAAAGCTTGAAGATCTCTATAGGCAGTAAAACTGACCCTAAAATATATTCTCAAGATTTGCCGCAGTGGGGTGCCCAAGGTTATGAGTTGGATGGTAAGCTATATCTCTTATTTTTTCGTCTTCGTTATCACCACACTGCGTAATAGACCATTTTTAATTAAATGCCAGTCTGAAAATGATATTCATCATCATCATCATTATAACAGCCTTTCACAAGTCCACTAGTGAGCATAGGCCTCAATCGACGGATGCAACTCGAATGGGCAGCGTTCGTGAGATTACAACACATCTCCTAACGTACTTCTCTCCATCGCTCTTTGATACCTTGCAAGTTTATTTCAATGATTTTCGGTGAGTGACCATGTCTTACAATCATATATTATGCAGGGAAGGATGCAAGTGTTGAACGTCTTCTTCTTAACATGGATGTTTATTTCTTTACTCTTCATGATTTCTTTGAGCGATCAAAATTTTTCCAACTTGCTGGCTGTATGATGATGCTTAAAGTTGCTAAGCGAGCTATGGAAAGGGCCTAGTTTCTTATAGGGTTAGAATACGTTATAAGAAAATCCGCGCAAGAACCAGAGTAAGCGACATTACTTAACGGATCAGTTAACTGAAATGGCAATGGACCAGGTACATATCACGAAGAACCTACAACCAATGGGAAGAAAGATTCTCGACTGACAGGTTCGTTAGATGGAGTGATGACTTTGTAAGATGTGCAGAAAGTCGATGCATGAAGGTGGTATAGGAGCGAGGTTTGTTGCATTCCTTGGGGAAATGAGATAATCCGCAGCGGATTTGTATGGGCTGTAATGAATAATGATTATGATAATAATAAAATATCTTTTAAGAGAGCAATAAAAAGTATAAGCATAATCATTACCTCAATATTCTAAATTAAAATCGCGGCTTACTTTTTTATCTTATATTAGGTCCTTAGATATGAAATTAGCGTTTTGTCGTACTGATCATTTTGATCTGACATATCTCCTCTTTGGTTAAGAATTCCAAATTCAAATTTATAAATTCATTTAGCTGGTACATTTGAGTTTTGAAAACAGTCATTCATTTGTTTTCTCCACATTATTTTATTCTTTGGCGTCGCTTATTACCGCAAAATGGAAAACATGAAATATCGGTATATTTACGAGTACGAGATCTACCGTGGCACCAGTGCTGCAGAAACAGCTCCAAGGATTAATGATGTGTACGGCGCTGGTGTCGCAAAAGAAAGCACGGTACGTTTATGGTTTCAACGTTTTCGTTCTGGAAATTTCTACCTTCAGAACCAACCCCGTGGACGGCCGGAGACCAAAGTGGAAAATGAAGATTTAAAGGCTATTGTGGAAGCGGATCCATCACAAAGCACTTCAGAGATAGCTGCAGGCTTTGGGGTAAGTGATAAAACTGTATTAATCCACTTGAAGCAAATCGGGAAAGAAAAAAACTTGAACGATGGGTACCTCATGAATTGAGTGTATCGAACTTGCAAACACGCGTCGAATGCTGTGTTACTTTGCTCAACCGACACAATAATGAAGGGATTTTAAATCTAATCATTACTTGTGATGAAAAGTGGATACTGTACGATAATCGGAAGCGCTCTTCGTAATGGCTGAACCCTGGAGACCCAGCCAAATCCTGCCCTAAACGAAAATTGACTCAGAAAAAGTTACTTGTGAGTGTTTGATGGACTAGCGCCGGTGTCGTTCACTACAGCTTTCCAAAATCTGGCCAAACGATTACGGCAGATATCTATTGTCAGCAACTGCAAACCATGAAGGAAGAACAAGCTGCTAAACAACCGAGATTGGTCAATCGCTCTAGGCCACTGCTGATTCACGACAACGCAAGACCACACACTGCACAACAAACAACAAGCAACAATGAGCTACAATTGGAATGTCTGCGACATCCACCGTACTCCCTGGACCTTTCTCCAAAAGATTACCATTTTTTCCGGAATTTGGACAACTTCTTACAAGGAAAAAAATTCAACTCCAATGCGGCAATCCAAACCGCCTTCAAATAGTTTATTGATTCTCGCCCCCATGGTTTTTTTTAGTAAAGGGATCAATGAATTACCTATGAGATGGCAAAAGTGCATAGATAACAAGGGTGCATACTTTGATTAATTAAATATATTTTACAAAAAAAAAACAAAATTGTTTTTATATTCCTCCCGTACAAAACACCAATTTCATATGTAAGGACCTAATAATTTGGCTGGTTTTGCCAAAAATTTCTCCGAAATCCAATATCGTTTGTAGCTACAGCCCTCGAAGCCACGTCTCAGAATGAAATGATTTGGCAATTTCGTTCGAGACTAGCTTTTGAATATTCTCCTTTATATTCTGAGCACAGACTGTCTAAATTTTCTATTTAAAATAACAGCGCGAAATACGAGGTAGTTGCCTTATCATTCCTTTGCTATGTTCCTGTGGATGTTCTTAACTACAACATTACGTTGTAAAAAAATTTGGCGCTTAGACTTATTATTTCATATTTAAGTAACAGAACTCAAAAAGTCGTGATCAATGGTAAAGGTTCCTCCGGATCGCTAGTATCAATTTGCGTTCCTCAGGGCTCGATTCTTGGCCCATTCCTGTTCTTAATCTATATTAATTACTTACCTTATCTTGTAGGGGACAATCACGATATAGTATTATTTGCTGATGATACCTCTTTAATTTTCAAACTTAAACGGCAGTCAATTAATTATGAGGATGTAAATAATGCTATAATAAACGGCAATAAGACAAAATGTGTTAAATCTACAATACCTAATGTAAAACATTCGAATACCAATGTGCTCTTAAATGGGGAGGAATTGAGTATTGTGGATACCACTGTTTTTCTTGGTATTACTATTGACGCGAAACTTCAATGGGGCCCCCATATACTTATATAAATTAGCAAGTAGACTTAGTTCTTCAGCATACTGTAAGAAAGATAAGAAGTCTCACAGATGTTGAGACAGCTAGATTAGTTTATTTTAGTAACTTTCATAGCGTAATGTCTAATGGAATTTTACATAAAAACATAAATAGCTTTAATAATAATAAGGATGTTCATACTTTAAACACTAGGAACAAACATAAGCTTGTAATGCCAGTTACTAGACTCCACAGAATAAGTAATTTATTTATGGGGCAATGTATACGCTTTTACAACAAAATCCCAGAACATGTTCAAAGTTTGTCAATAAACAAGTTTAAAAGTTTTATTAATGAAAAACTCTACAAAAAGGGTTATTAAAATATCAAGGAATACATGAATGAAAATAACCCCAGGGAATAAGATGATCGCCACCATGCTGACTCTATGAAAATTCATTTAAAAATTGTATAAACAAAATTATTGTTAAGTGGAATATGTTTAAAAAAAAGTCCCACTGGGTTTCTTGCTTGTTCTTCCCAGGACAGATGTATTTTCCGAACTAGTGGTAAATAAAAAATGACTTTCAATAAGTATTATGTAATAATCAATATTGAATAAAAAATCATTTTATTCTATAATTAATAGAATCGGGCGTTACTTTGCGGAAATCCATTATATTAAAGTTAGAAAAATTTACTTTGCCAATATCCGCTAAATAAAATAAAATGATGTGTCTTACCTAGTTTGAAGAGCACCTCCCGCCCTCCCTCAATTGCGTGCACTATCCCGGTTACCACTAATCCCAGCACCACTACACTAGGAATGACACACCACCGATGACAATACGACACGTGTTTCGCCTCTACACGAGGCAACTTCAGACTCTTCGGTGGCTGACCGCTAAGTGAGTTCCTCATTAAAGACTGGTGGAGCTTTTTAGCTGAAAGTTATCAGGAATTGATGTTTACTCTTTTATGTTTATAATGTACGGTACATTTATGAGATCTTTTTAAAAATTCAACATAGTGGCTATTATGTACAGCAGAGGGAGCCGATTTTTGAGATAACAGAAAGTAAAAGAGAAATGACTATTGGGTGTATGTGTACTGAATAACTGACTTTACTTCGATAACTTGTTACTGAACTAAGAGGACTGTATAAAGAAAAGTGGGACAATTTAAAACTTTATATTTAACTATTTACAATAGCGGCAATTAATGTATGTACAAGGGAATATCTAGTGAGTCTTTCTTGAGAGTCTTGAGTCTTCTTTCTTGAGTGCCGCTGTCGAATCGAATGCCTGCGAGCCTTTTTTTTTGCGCCCAATGCAAAAGCACCGTCCGGAAGCGGGGAGGGAGGTGAATGCTCACATACGCAGCCGGCTGCGTGGTTATGTGACCACTGACAACCTAACTAACCTAAGTGCCTACCCACTAAACACCACCTTGGGGACGGCTTGGCCATAGTGGCCTTACTGTTGAGTTGGACGCGACCCTTAGGGAAAGAGGGCAGGCGAGTTGCCGCTGAGAGACTTGCCTAATAAGGCATATTAAATATTGAAGAAGAAGGCTTTGCCTGGAGCCAAGAGGCAGTCCAGGTCGGCCGAAAGCTTGTTGAGGGGTCCGAGAGAGCGTTCTCGGTCTGCGGACTCGATAGCGAGAGGGAAGTGGGCTGCATAGGAAGCTGCCCACGAATGAAATTATTGGAGGGGACTCTGAAGCCTAAAGAAGTTTTCAGAGAGTTTTTAAGAAATTGCTGGACTGTGGGAGCTCTAAGTCCGGTGGAGGTCGGCGTTACGGACGTACCAGGGTGCGTTCGTAGCCCGACGACAAAAAGGTTTTGAACAACTTGAAGTTTGTTCAGGTGTTGGGCTTAGCGTGAGCAAAATGGGGGCGCGTAAGACATTACGGGTCGTATACAGACCTTATAAAGGGTCCGTTTATTACGGAGGACATTTTACTGTGTCGGCCCAACATACTGTTGAGCCTACCCAGATAAAACCGTGCGTTACGAGTTACTCTCTTGACATGGGGCTCGAAAGTGAGCCTTGTGTCAAGGTGACACCTAAGTATTTAGCGGATGTATGCCAGGACCGGGGTCCCTAACATACGGATTGCGGAATAGTAGTGGAGCGGCGTTGTTTATGTTCGAAGTGAACGGGAGCTCTTCTCCAGGTTCACATCGATACGTTATTTTGGAACCAAGCTCCTGTCATTAACTGACTTGGATCTTGTTCCGTATAAAGGTGTAGGACGCTTTGCAGTAGAGGGCAGTGTCGTCTGCAAAGAGGAGATCTAAATACCATTCGACGGTATGGGAATGTCGTTGGTACAGGATATATAGAAGAGGGGCAAGTACGAGCCCTGAGGACACCGGCTGATTGGACGCGAAGAGGAGAGCTTCGTGTCTGTAACGAAGGTACGGTCTTCAAGTAGGAGGCCACGAGACGAACAAGACGATCAGAGACCTGTATTATGTAGTTTGTAGATAAGGCCTTCGTGCCAGACTCTATCAAACGCTTTCGCTATGTCAAAGAAGACCGCGATGGTCTTATGACGGCGAGATAAAACCGCTGAGGATGTATTCCACAATACGGTGAACTTGTTAGACAAGAGTGTTTCTGCCTGGAAACCAAATTGGTGGGGATGACAAGAGGGTCACCGTCTGTGGGAAACAGATGGCGCTCATGAGTTTGGATAACTCTGTTCAAATAGTTTTACCCATGGCCTTGAGGAGGCTCATGGGACGATAACTGGAGGGAGATTGTGAGGCTTCCTGGCTTGGGGATACCAATGACAGTTGCTCTTTCCACGTGGTGGGTAACTAAGGTTGAAGCAGGCGTTGAAGATAATAGCTAAAAGGGTTAACACCTGCTCAGGGAAAGCGAGGGCTTGGTTGGAGATGCCATCCGCGCCCGAGGGCGCGGATAGCATTCCAACCAAGCTTTGATGAGGGATGAGATCTCATCATTGGACACAGTGATAGGGTCAGAGACTGGGGAGTGAGTTCCGGCGGCGGACCTCATCCTCCACTGTCTGGATGTGGGAGGGCTCTGTGGGTTGAGAGCTGGGAGAGCATTGAGCAGCGATGCTGTCTGCAAAGCACTCAGCTTTTTCCTCGTCCTCGAAGGCAATAGTACCGTTGGCGAGAGAGAGGAGGGTATGAGTGATATGTCTATGCGGAGGGCTCTTGCCATCCGATAGTACGCTGTATGAGGAGAGATATTCTCATGAGATTACTCTTTTCGAGGTCTCGAAATTCGGTAAGGCGTGAACGGACTCTCGTTGAAGACGATTGGCCGTACGTCTATATTCGGGTTGATAGAGTGCTGCCTCGGAGAGCAGCCTCTTGTTTTTATTATTAGGCTAATAAGTAAGGGAAGACCATTATTATTAGCAACTGACGACCCTTCATTCCTTAAGGAGATGTTATATGGTGAGAGTGAATCGACCGCGGTGTCGATTTTTCGGTACTGTCGAATAAGTCCGAAGAAAGGGGATAGGGGAGTCCGGAGAGTCCAAAGCTGTGGCTAGGACGTCTTGAAGCCCTTCCAGTTAGTGAAGGTTTTCGTGGAGGAGTGGGGGGTGGCTGATGGCCAAGTATAAGAGACAGGGCGGTGGTCGGACCCAAGATCGTCAAGGGTCTCGATTGACCTGAGGTTGAGACAGACTTCTTTTGCTATTGCAAAGTCTAATACGTCAGGAGCGTGGTCGGTGTTGTCGGGAGTGAGTGACACCGAGGGACTGAGGACAGTGAGGTCGAGAGACTGCGTGATATCAAGCAGTATCTTGCCGTCTGAGTAGTGGTAAGACAAGTCCAATCAGTATGCTTGAGTTAAACTCCAAACATAATAACTGAATTGCCTAACGCAAGGATGGCCTCAAAATCTTTTGAGGAGAGTTCCACTGGGGATAGCAGGAGGCTATGACGATGGACGGATGTCCGGTCAAGGCCAGCCTGCATACCGTGGCTTCCATATTGGTAAGCGGCGTGGGAATGTGAGAGCAGTGTAGTATCTTCTTGAAGTAAATGGCAGTACCGCCGCCTTTGCGCGTTCAGGTCTGTCATTACGAAGAAGAGAATACTTTTGATGGAGAAACCTTTGAGATTCTGGGGTCTGAGGTGGGTCTCTGTAGGAAGAGGAGGTCGGCTTCATGATCTCGAAGGAAGAGCTTAAGCTCGGGAGGTTATTTCGCAAACCGCGAGTATTGAAAGAGACGAGTGATAAGCCCTTAGGCTTAATACGTCCGTGGGACTTTGGGAGGCAGTGATCCGTCATAGTGTTAAGTTAAATTAACTTAACTTACAACGAGCTCAGAAGATTGTGGTGCCCGCTAGAGCGAGAGACGGTCCTGAGGGGACCTAGCAGCACGCAGTTTGCGCTAGTATAGCGATCTCGCCAATGTCGATGCTCTGAACAGCGGAGTAAACCGTATTCAGGTCATCAACCATTGAGGGTTGCGCCTGTTGAGGAGCGGAGGAAGTCCGCGGGGTCGGCCTTTGGGCCCCAGGAGAATTGGTGGCTGCGGGCCGAGAAAAGCCTGGAGGCTGGATGGGGCCCATAAGGCCTAGGGGCCCACATAAGGGGCCTAGGGGCCCAAGGGGCCTAGGGGCCCCAGAGGGCTGGGTAGGGGCCTGTGAGGGCAGTAGGGGCCCTGAGGGGCTGGGAAGGTTCTGACGGGCATCCTGACGGGAGTGCCGGAATGAGTTTTCATTCATCGGCGGTGCAGGTCTAGTAAGACGGGCCGAGGAGCGCGAGGGCATCCCCTGTAGTTGCGGCCAGGTTGTTTCGCAAAGGACGCAAGCTGGCGATTCGCGTCAGTGGGCTGGCGGCACTCGAGTGATGGGTTCAGGCACTTAACGCACCTGGGGGCTGAGCAGTTGGCCGCCGCATGCCCGTAGAGCTGGCAGCGGTGGCACTGCGCCGGAAACCGCGCCTGTGGGGGCTCGATCTCACTCGACAGGCCGCACACGGTGCGTACCTGCCGGAAGATGGTCTTGCCGGCACATTGGTTAGATGGCTAAGGCAAGCGGGAACCTCTTGCCCTTGCTGCTGTGCATCTTATGCATTGCTTCGACGGGAAGCCTCGACTTAAGGTCCCCGGGATGTCCTCGTTGGCGAGCTCGAATGGGACACCGCGGATTACGGCCTGACTTTGCGCTCTTCTGGAGCGTACGTGTGGTAGGACACGTTGGGCCGTGAAAAGCCTGGTGAGTCGGCGAAAGTCGTCGATGGTCTCGGGGATTATTTTTATGGCTTCACCTAGATTGGTGGCCTGACTGATACCGATTTTACTGTCGTAACAGGTTTTAGACAGTTTGGTATATTTTTCCTTGTCTCTAAGGAAGACAGGGGGCGGGACCTGATTCTTGGCGAGTTTTGGGGCGCAGCGAGCTGCTGGCTTGGAGGCGGGGAGGTTGAGCGGCAGGTGGTACTGCGGTAGCGGCGGGGCCGCGGAGGTGGAGGCAGCGGTGGGAGCTGCGGGGGCGAGTGCAGCGGCGGGGGCTGCGGAGGTGGCGGCAGGGGCTGCCGGGACGGGGGAGCGGTTTTTAGCGGCGCGCTTTGGGCCGCGTTTTGATTTCACCACTGTGAATGGAGTCTCATCGGTCATGGTTCCGTCGGAGTCCGCGGAACTGCTGCTGGATGTATATCCGGTTGGGGTGATGGGCCTCTTCCGGGAGGACGCGGAGGAGTCTGAGCACGAGCTCTCGGTTGACATGGCGTCGTGGGACGCGGGTGGGTCGGTCTGCTGGGCAGCCGTGGGGACGACGGGGGCCGGGGGGGTACATGCCTGAGGGGCAACGGACGCGAGGATTGCGGCGAGGGCCGACTCATCTAGGATGATGCCCAGACCAAGAGATTGGTTTAGGGCGGCTATAAAAGTCCTAAATAGGTCCAGTGTGGACATGTTGGGGGAAGGGGACGACGTTCTGTTCTGAAACAGCAGGAGGGGGGTCCCTGTTCTCAAAGAACAGGGCTTGTTCTGAAAAGAACAAGTGACTTTGTTCCAAGAAACAATAACACAGTATAAAAATAGTAACAGAAAAATAACAATAAAATAACAATAAAAATAACAAATAACAAGTAAAAACAAGTAATAAAAATAAGCGGTCAAAACCTCCCTGCCAGGCGGCAGGGGGCAAGAGTGCGGTGGCAAGCAAACTCACCGGCGACTGCGCTGCACAGCGTGGGCAGGATAGCGTAGGCGCGAGAGCGAGAGGCACTCAAGGTACGGGGACGAGAGCGCTGACTACTTAACACGACCGCTCGAGAGCGGTGGGCTAAGCGGAATGCGGCGAGCTAAAAACAGCTGCTATTTATAAGACTCGCTGACGCAACGGCTCCCCACTTAAGTAGCGAGCGACCGCATCATGCGATAAAATGTCGTATTGTCGTCGGTGGTGTGTCTTTCCTAGTGTAGTGGTGGTGGGAGTAGTGGTGCTGGGATTAGTGGTAGCGGGGATAGTGCACGCAATTGAGGGAGGGCGGAAGGTGCTCTTCAAACTAGGTAAAACACATCATTTTATTTTACTGAGCGGATATTGGCAAAGTAAATTTTTCCAACTTTAACATTCTATTCTATTCTATTCTGTGCTTGCAAATTCTTTTTTGAGGTCATACATATATATATCTTTTTACAGTTACATTAAAATATCTTTTTTAGACAGTGACTACCGTTGTGGAAGGATGATTGGCAATCGGCCAAAATTATAGTAGCTTTGACGGTGTTCTCGATCTGGGTATGTACATTTGGTATATAACACGCTGTGGCTCATAAACAGGTGTCTATGGCCCCAGCATCAGGTGAACTGTGAGCTCGTATTCACCTTTACTTTTAAAATAAAGGTAAGTAATCTAAACTCGAAACATATTATGTAATATGCATATTATATTCCTAGAATATAATTTTACCGACTGACTTTCAACATACTCGATGGTTTACATAATGATTTCTCATATTTACGCGAACACTACACATTGAATAAAACTACTTTTACGGATTTTATTGCGTTTTCGGTGCTTTTCAGCACCCATGGTCATGGGGAACTGAGGTGATTGACGTCCCGATGTCAGAGTGTACCCGAAGTACCTTCAGCTTTTTAATTATTACTTTTGGTCCGATCTACGCAGAATTAACTTACTGTGCCTTGAAGTCTAGTATCCCCCAGGGGAGCGAGAAGTGGATTGCGGAAGCCCGTTTAATAAATCTCAATGCACGTGGAGCAATGAATGCTAAAATGGATGTACACAAGATGATGTTTGTGTGAGCGCCGTTATCGACCAGACCGCCTTCGTTTAATTTCCAAAGCTCCCCGTCCTCTTTTAAATTCAGTAAACCATCTAAAACGCTCATAAACAAACATATTTGCCAAAAATAGTAGCCAAAAAATTAAAATATTCTTGGAGTATTAACTCTTTTTAAAGTCATAGTAAATCACGTCGAATGAACTGCATTGCTGCGAGCGGCTTCCGCCAGATTATTACAAGAAAAGCATTTTCCAATTAAAATATTTTAAATTGGTACTTAATGAGTGTTCAATTTCGAAGTTTATCAATAAATATCCAGCTGGCGTTTTGGCGGTAACATATCCGCCTGCGGATTGTTGCTCCTATAGTATCGACTGTCTGCTGTTAAGCTGTCATCAAAATCTCCGAAAAACTCCCCAATGTGATGCCTCAACATATTGTAGGGAAGTTTTTGAACAAATTATTATAAAGGATAATTTCGTATTACTTGACACTGGCAAAAGCACAAGCGTACGAATCCATTACGAAATATATCCAACTTCCTCAAACCTTCTCAATGATGTATAACTTGTCAGTGTCAAACAAATGAATAAAGAGTATATGACTCTTGGATCTAACTGCTTTTAGCGTATCCCTTGTGTGAAAATGTATACAAATAGTGGTAAAACATAGTGATTATGTAATTTTTATGTAGTTGATGTTTATATGTATGTATGCATCGTGGATACTAAAGAAATTCTTAGAGTGCGGGTATTGTGTTTCTTTTAAATATAGGAAAATAAATATTTTTGTCACGTCCAGCGCTTAAATTTTTAATTTTACATAATCTATTGTTCCAGTATTTATTTACGAAAACAAAAGATTTAAGACTAACATCACACGTTTTCCAGTGTGGTAGCTCCTTAATAACGACTTTAGTAGAATAATTTAAAGGGATAAAATTAATTTTAAGGGACGTCAGCTTAAACCGCCTTCGTATTAAAAGGATGATTTGTTTGCACCTTGTTCCTTTTACCACTAATTATTAACTATGAAGAAGCATTTAAATTTTGAAACTTGAATATTATGTTTTCATATTCTGCGAAGAATTTGTTGTTGTTGATAATAGTAAATATTCCCCTTATCTTATCGATAATTAAACTTTGTAAACGATAGGAATTATTAAAGTACGTGGCAGTTTTTTTTTTGTATAGAATAAGATTGATAAACGTGCACAAAGTCCACCTGAAGGTAAGGGGATGCTGTGGCCCATAGATATCTACAACTATCCTCGATTAAGAATCAAAATTTAGAATGCGTTGTTACCATTAAGGACTAAGATGGAATGCCTTGTTCCCAGTGAAAAGAGTATCTGTTTCTCTACACTCACCATACAAAATACAGTAGCATTAAATAATCGTTTAGACTCAAATTTTGCTGTGTTTGCAATTAAGCTAGAAAATACTGGCCTTATCCCATTCATTAAACTTTAGACTCTAGTTCAGGTTTTTTTACGTGGTAGAGCCATGCTGCAGCTATATTAGTAGTATAGTTGTAGCACGAATGGGTCGGCTCGACCGGGGAAGGACCACGCTCTCACAGAATACCAGCGTAAAATAGCAGATTAACACTGCTGTGTTTCGTATGGTGAGTGTAGAGAATCGGAGACCCTTTTTACTGGAAAAGAGGCATTCCATCTTAGTCCTCACGGGTGACAACGCATCTGCATTTTGATTCTTTATTGAAGATAGGTGTAGATGTCTATGGGTCGCAGCAACCACTTACCATCAGGTGGACTGTGTGCTCGTTTGTCACCCTATCCTATAAAAAAAAAAAAAAGTTGGAATATTTTTAGTCTACAATTATAAGAAACAAGATAATCTGCTTACTATTAGACATTACAAAATTTTTATTGGTTTTTCCGTGAATATTAAAAAGTATTCTTTTTCCTAACCAAGGACTTTTTGTTTCTGATATTCCTTCATTAATTTATTGTCTGCCTGCTTACCCATCACTAGGTCCCTGCTAAATATAGGCCTTCACAATCATCTTTATATACAGAATTCTTTTGTGCGTGTGTTCGTAATTCTTCTCCTCTACACAACATGACCGATTTTGATGAAATTTTTGTGGGGTACTTATGAAGTCACCTGGATGGTTCTTAGCTAGTTGGATTCGTGCAAAGCTGAGACGGATAGCTAGTTGTCTTAAATTATTCCATATATTAATTATAAATTCCCTCTGTCCTCCTTTATGACACACGAGCTGATAAGCTGTGCAGTGGCGGCGAAAGATCAATCACTGCCTTTTATCATCCTGTTGGTTTCTGGTAAACAAAATATATATTAAATTTCCTTTTTTCTTCTTCATATTCGCAACGATACGCAACATTTTTTTATTTGTTCCGTTTTTTTTTCAGTTTGCCTTTATTGTCTGTTACAGATGCAGTGTAGGTATAAAATTGTTTTTCTAACTGAAATCGAATTCGAATAAAAAATACTGTATTGCCCTAAAGGTAAAAATTTAAATTCATTTCGCTGGAATTTATTCAAAGCTTTTTACTCCTCTCCGACGAAAACAGCAATTAACAATAAAAAGTAATAGCAATCGAAAATATTAAAACGAAAACGAATACAGTTAAAGGTATATAATATACATATAATAATATGATGATAATTTTAATGTATATTGATAATATAATAATATATAATATACTATTATAATAATATTATGCTAAGTTTGTACAGTCCTCGGTTTTTTCTCTTTGTTTTAATACAAATTTGGTTGTTCCCGTACATACACATTAATTATTTAAGGCATATATAATTACAGTTGACGTCTTTTTTCGTGTGGTAGAGGCGTAAGAGTATCATAGAGTCCCGAGGGTGTCGTAGGAATCAACTCTTGGATATCTCACAGTAATCTAATAATCTTATTTAAGCCAGATGTAAAATACCCAGACTGGCGACGGCAGCAGCAAGACCAAGCGTAACGATTATGCCAAATCCTCTCAGCAACGAAAATGTCCATTACTATTATAACAATAGTATATCTTACTAAAATCGTCCTTACTATTACTATTTTAATTGCTATATTATTAGTGTATTAAGTTGTATATTCTATATGTTAATAGATTAGCTACGAAAGAAGAACAATGCATTCGTAAATTATAATTTAAGGGCAGGGAAGCGTATAAAGACGAGTTTTCTTAAATTAATGTAATGAAGTTGTACGGGCCACAGTTAGCGACTCTTACAGCTTCTTATTAAGTTAATTTATAGCTATATAAGTTTAAGAAAGTTTAAGTCGATAGTATGTATGTATGTGTGGCGTTTAAAGTATGCACACGTATTGGTTGCTTTAACAGTTTATTGCACGATGACTTTGATTAAAAATAGGAACATCATAAGTAATTAGCGGCGCGGCGGTTCGAACATAAAGTAAAATGTAAGGTTTTGAACCGAACACATGTAAATAGAAGTAAATGTAAAATAGGAAAAAAATATAAATGAGGGAGAATCGAGTGTGATAATTCTTTTAGTGCAATAGAAGATTATGCTGCGATGAAGCTGCCCTGTGTTACGTCTCCATAATCCGTTTTTCTATAGGGTTGCATTTAATTTGGTGTTATTTTATAGGTAATTACTTTTATCAGGTTACACTACGTATGTGTTAGTAACAGAAAATAATTAATTTTACATTTTAAAATAGTAAACAGGGCATTTTCTGTAAGTGGATGCTGTGGCCCGTATACCTAAATCCATCTTTGATTAAGAATTTAAATGCAGGTGCTTTGAGGCTAGTCACTGTCACCTTTGGGGTCTAAAATAAAATTCCTGGTTACCACTGAAAAGGATCGCATACAAGCACGGACTTAGAGGACGAAATACATCAGAATTATGCTTCTAGTTAATGCTGATTATGCTCCATTCGTGGTGCAACCATAATAGGTGCCACCACTCTTGCAACACAAAACACGAATGGGGTTCAAAAAAAGATCAATAACAAAGCAAGTTCTGTTTACTAAACACGTTCTGTATGTACTCGTATCACTATCATTAATTTTAACTGCTTGGCAATAGATGAAAAAGTTATGTCTAACGAAAAACAGATTGTTGCGTAAGAGCCTCGTATTTGAGGAAAAACTCCCCTTGAAATCGTGTTGAAATGGCACATTAAAACTTCGGTGGTTTAGGGAAAAATTATTCTGAGATTGAGGGGCGAACGTAAAGGTAAAAGTTACGAAGATGCTTTTCAGGAAAATATTAGCAATGGTAATTAAAACTGGCGGTAGGTTATTTATTACAAGATATTAAGAAGCGCACAAAAATAAAAACAATATTATTTTCTTAAAGGGATATCCGCACTGCAAGAAATTTAAAGAATGGGTTTTTAAAGATCAATAGCTGTCATGCTGTGCCCGAACAAACAAGCTACATAAACGAGAGATAAAGTTATGAAAAATTGATGAAACCACCATCATCCCGTATTTCCTAGTTTCTTCCTTCAACATACTTAATTTAAATAATATGTGTATGTTTTTTTATTCTATGTACATTAAATTCTTTTTCTGGATTTTATCGTGTTTAATTTACTTATTTTTAATTTCTGACATTTCGGATGTTTGACGTCCCGATGTCATAGTTAGCCCGGCTACATTCAGTTTTTGAATATTAATTTTTGGTCCGATCTACGCAGCACGAGCTTGCAGTATCTTGAAGTCTTGCAGTGGTATGCTTGGGTTTGGATTTAATTTTGTTAAGTGTAGGATTCCAAGCAGATGGCAGCACCCATCCATCTTCTTTATTGAAATTAGGATGTTATTAATTTTAATAGCCTTGTGTCTCATCCTTGGTAGGAATCGGTGTTGTTTTGGAAGGATTTGTGGTCTATCAAATCTGTTGTAATAGCAGGAAAGATCTTGAACATGTTCACAGTCTGCAAACTTCCCGGAGCGTCGGTGCTTCACGTCAGCTATATGTTCTTTCACGTGAGTATTTATAGATCTTTTTGTTTTTCGTATGTAAGAGAGACCACATTCACAATCAAGCTTGTACACTCCTGCATCTTGTCGAGGGATATTACACTTGACGGATGACAAGAATTTACTAATCTTCTTCGGCGGCTTGTAGTATGTTTTACTGGAAGCTCGCTTCAAGATGTAGCCAACTTTGTCTATGACTTCTCAGTACAGCAAGCACACGCTCGACTGTGGCCGGCTGTACTCGGTCAGTAATGTAGGCTTGTTGTCTTGCAATACTTGCTTGACGTGCTGAAGCGCGGCGGCCAGATGTTTTCTGTCACAGATCCCTTATGCTCTCTGAAACAAGATTTTCCTACGGTAGCTAACTGTGATGGATGATGGTGAGATTCACCATTTAATTATCGGTTGGTATGGGCCTTTTTCCTATACACAGTGTGACCAATAGTGTTATCAGGATTTTGGATAACTAAAACATCTTGGAAAGCTAAAGAATTGTTTGCCTCTAACTCCATTGTGAATTGTATTTTAGAGTTTGTTGAGTTAAGGTGGTCTAAAAATGCATTTATTTTGTCAAATGGTTAATTGTGAAAGTATCGGCTACGTACAGCTTGTAGAATCTTTTATTTACAGGAGCAGTAAGAAGGGCTTTCTCCTCGAAGTCCTCCACGAATATCTTGGCGACTACAGGAGATATAGGTGAGCCCACCGCCACACTGTCTACTTGCTTGTAGAACACCTCCTTCCACAATAGATAGCTAAATGAGGCAGTGTTAGAGTAATACTGCATTTTACAGGCATGTTGTTTTCTTCTAGCTTCCTGGTTACAATTTAGATGCAATGTTCAATAATAGGTAGGCATGTAACTAGTGACTGAACGTCAAAACTGACCATAGTTTCATTGTGAGCGAGATGTAGATCTTTTATCTCGCTACAAAAATGGTACGAATCTTTTGTGTGTCCTCTCAGCAGTGACGGTATTTTTGACAAGTATTGAGCCAATTTATAAGTTGGTGAATCTATCTAGCTCACTATGGGACGTAGTGGAGTGTTTGGTTTGTGTATTTTCAGCAACCCATACAACCTCGATGATTGGGCTCATTATGGTATTAGGTATAGAATATACAATATATACGTGGTAGAGCAATGCTGCAGCTATATTAGTAGTATAGTTGTAGCACGAATGGGTCAGCTCGACCGGGGAAGGACCACGCTCTCACAGAATACCAGCGTAAAATAGCAGCTTAATGCTGCTGTGTTTCGTATGGTGAGTGTAGAGAACCGGAGACCCTTTTTACTGGAAAAGAGGCATTCCATCTTAGTCCTCACGGGTGACAACGCATCTACATTTTGATTCTTTATTGAGGATAGATGTAGATGTCTATGGGTCACAGCAACCACTTACCATCAGGTGGACTGTGTGCTCGTTTGTCACCCTATCCTATAAAAAAAAAAAAAAAACACAAACAAAAAAAAAATAGGTAAATTCAACGCGATAAAATCTGTAAAACCAGTTTTATTCTATGTGTTGTATTCGAGTAAATATAAGAAATCATTAAGTATACTAACAGTAAGACCGGTAAATTTTAGTACTTTCAAAAGATTCCTACTTTTTAAAATATATGAAAAAATAATATAAAACGTATGAGGAACATGGAGAGAAAGATTTAATAGTGAAAAAATAATTTGCTGCAATGTCATTATCATGCGAGGAAATAGAGGAACACGTAATTGTATGGACTAAACGCCGTCCGCGTATTTTCTTAAGATCTTGACAAAAATATCTTGTCTGCGGATTTAATAGGCTATTTTCTAGGTATCCGTCAAGATTTGAGACACGATTTTGAATTTTTTATTGCCAAGTAGCGGTTAACTCATTGCTTTACTTCACGATTATCCCCTACTATGTAATGTAAGTCATGCATATTGACAAGAACAAGAAAGAGGTCGAAAATTGAACCCTAAGAAACGCCCATTTCTACCAACGAACCGGGAAACCTCTAAAGTTGATAACAACTTTTTGAGTTCGTTTACTTAAATATAAAATAATAAATGAATGAGCGTTACTTTTTAAACTATAGTATAGTATAGTATTTGGTATAATTATTACTGTCCCTATCGAACGTAATGCAAATATGTATGTGTGCCAAACGCGTCGACAGAACTAACTTCAATACATTTCCGAATCGCATTTATATCGATGAACTTTTTAATATAAGATATACTCGTACGACGTTTTGTAATGTTTGTGTATTGTCCAAATACTTCTGAATTATTGTGCTGGCAACTAGTATAGTTTTGGAACTTTCGGAACGCAAATTATAAATCTTAATCGGAAGCAGTCAAGTCACAAACACAGATTTTCCTTTTAAGACCGTGTCTCCAATATTTCATTGACTTTGATTGGTTCCTATTCAAAATGGGATCAAACTTCGTTTGTATAGAGCGCGCCTGAGAGAAACTTTGATTAAGTACTCTATTGGAATAGTTGAACCGCATAGTCGTACACAAGTATCACAGAAATACTTATTTAATATATGTAACTGAAAATACATATCTTCAACACAATCCGTCTTAATATTACAAATTATTCTCAGGATTGAACTAGAGTCTGTGGTTGTAAAAGAGAGCAAATGACCTGTAAGTTTATTTTATAATGAGGGAGAATAAAATATAATGCGGTAATTATTATATACTTTTAAATACATTGCGGAATGCCTTTGGGAAATAACTCATTAAAGTGATAATAAAAGAAGCAAAACACTTACCGAATCTCTAAATTCCTCGGCTTGACGAATTTTTTTAAGTACTCCACTAAAGCGACCTCAAAACTCCTTAATCAATCGAGCAGAAAAATAATACGGTGTGGCGGGAAAAACGACTTCTCATCACAGTATTTTAATAGATATGTCCATAAATTAAATTATTATTTTGTTGCGGGTCGCGCTCATAGAACAAATCACAAGCGAACCCGGGAAACGAATACATCAATCGCCACATGTTCACAATGCAATTCCGCAGACATTATTATTTTATTAAATTTTATTTATTATAGGCCCAAGCAGTCTGTTTGAATAAAGAAGTCCCATGGAAAATATTATGCAATCTAAAATGGAATTTGCAATGGAACAGCAAACGTCAAGTTTCGCAAAGACTGTGTCAGTGTATGCGTGTGTGTGGAAGGGAATTCTGTAGTAACAAAGACTCGTCTTTAAACCCCAGACTACTTATAAACCAGTAGTTTCAAATAGTTCATATTATGTTGCGCAAGTTACTTTAACTAGTCAGCAGTTGTTTCTTTTGTTCCTTTAGAGAAACAATAGGAACGTAATACAGCGGTATAATCCCTAATTAGGATCCTTTGGCAGAATAGTTTTAAAAGGCAGAAGATAGAATAAAAGCGGCGAACAAAAGATAATTTATTTTCGCTTCGCTTCCGTTTTCACGGACATGAAAAAAACTGTTGATATAGGTAACAGATGAAAAGTCACTGCGTGTCGAGTAGAACGTAATCGCCCGTATAAGCATTTGCCCTTCATGTCCTGTATGCTTTTGCTTACATAATGTATTATCATTTCTAAAATGTTATATTATACGTTCTTACGTTTATGACTTTGGTTTCATCCAATGAAACTGTATGTTGAAATAATATATGAAGTAGGTTATATATATTTTAAATAAGTATTAGCACGTATTCGGCGGTGAAGGAAAACATTGTCATAAAATTAGCATGTCTGAGATATTTCCAAGGCCTGTGAAGTCCGTGAATACCCACCCACTGGAGCAGCGCTTTTTTTGTTTATAATAAACGTGCTAAACGAGAACACAGTCCAAATGAGCACACAGTCCACCTGATTATAAGTGGATACTGTGGCCCATAGACGTCTATATTTATCCTATGATGACTATAATACCACGTATCCAGTAATAAGGGTCCCCAGTTTTCTATACTCACAATACAAAACACAGCAGCATTAAACTGCTAATTTACGCTGGTATTCTGTAAGCATGGTCCATCCCCGGTCAAGCCGCCCCTTCTGTGCTACAACCTATGGCCAGTCTATGGCTGTATAACCCTTTCTAATAATGTGTTAAGCGGTCGGGCGTATATATGCAGTTACTATACTTTTAGTTTTAGTACTTGAAAACCATAAATTGGCGGCGATGCCCTCGTGATGGATTTAAGCCATGACGATACATTTTGAAAATTGATGGAAGCTTTAAATGAGCAGGCGAGGAAAAGGTAAGCGCGAGACCGACGCACACTTTTAAACGTGGTAGAACCACGCTGCAGCTATATTATGGTTGTAGCACGAATGGGTCGGCTCGACCGGAGAAGGACCACGCTCTCACAGAATACCAACGTAAAATAGCAGTTAAATGCTGCTGCTTTTCGTATCGTGAGTGTAGAGAATCGGAGACCCTTTTTACTGGAAACGAGGCATTCCATCTCAGCCCTCAGGGGTGACAACGCATCTGAATTTTGATTCAAATTGAGGATAAATGTAGATGTCTATGGGCTATAGTATCCACTTACCATCAGGTGGACTGTGTGCTCGCTTATCACCCTTATTCTATAAAAAAAACACTCGCCTAGCAGACATGTCCATCCATCTATCCATTACAGCCTATAAAAGTTCACTGCTAAACATAGGATCTGTCATAGATTGCCTCATGGGGGGATTTGCCATAGTTGCAACGCACCCTCGGGACGATATGGGAACATGTGCCTGAAGTAAAAACTCCAGAATACAATGAGCTAGAAATGACCATGGCCCACAGCCAACGGCAGGTGAGCATCACTCATCGGCCCGCAGATGTTCACACTATGGCGCATAAAAACATCAAAATTTTAGAAGTGGAAAAAGCTATGTGCCGCCACCATTTCCAATTAAATTAAAATACTAGCCCAAGCATACCGCTTCAAGACTTTAATGTACCTACTATAAAATCGTTCAGCGTAGATAGGACCAAAACTATTATTTAAGAACTGAAGGTAACCCAGGTTAATTATGATTTTAGAAGGTCAAAACATGTAGTGGCAGTGTAAGAATATTCACTACGACATATCGACCCGTGGGTGTCGTAAGAGGTGATGCGGGGAAACAAACCAGGAGATGGGCAGCAGTGTCTTCCTAATAACAATGAAAAAAAACTGTGGTTACCGTCTGCTTAGCGTGGCATGTATAGCAAATATTCCCATGATGAGGCAATATACATGGGAAGCCGATGTTCAGCAGTGAACTTTTGACAGGCAGCTGACCCGTTACCCTTTCCAGTTAGTAATGATAACTCAAATATCTCTTATATTAAAAAAAATAGTTGCGCTTTATTAATAAATACTTATAAAACTAATACAGTTTCAACTAGAATATGTAGTATCCTTTTGGAATCCATTGTATCTCAAATATACAGGGTATTTTTGAAACGCTCCCGAAAACGAAGACAGACGACAGTACTAACTATATCTTAGATGATGGGTGAAATATAAAATCGATCCTGATGAAAAAATTCATCTTTTCACAACGTTTTATTAGCTTTATTCACGCTCCATCGTGTTAGTATAAATCATCGTGTTAAATAAAACGTTAATTTCATTAAAATAAAACATGAAAATACTTAAACATAAAAGCAGCAGTGGAATTACTGAATTACAATCAGCTGACTAGGGTCAATGTACGCGCGAACGCCGAATTGCGCGGCCTGTAACTAGCGATGGTACCACAATACATAATAATTTACAACACTTGTCTAAATACCTAACTTATCTACTTAACCTACTATTTTGCCACTGTGCTTGTCTCCACGTAGCCACTTTAATTCAAATTCACAGGTTAAATAAACCAAATAACTGGTTCGATTCCCCGCTAATGAAAAAATACTTAAATGAAAAGTTAACAAGGTTAGAGTTATGCGTTTTTATTCATCGTGTAGGTATGTTTATTATTCTGATGTATTCAGTTATGTACCTATTCAGATCAGTTCAGTACCAAGTTATTTAAAAAAATAGGTATGAAACAGCTACCGCTCTAAACCTCCGTGGTCTTATGAGATGCGGCTCAAATTGTGCTCCATTCATTTCGAGGCAGATGGGCTCGGTGTTGCGTCTCCTCATGCAGGCGGAGCATTATCGTGGTCTTCGACACAGTCCGCACGTAGTTTGTCGAAAACATCCACGATCCTTTGGCGCATTTCGTCAGCACTATCACACTCACGATTAAAACCCTTTCTTTCACATACCCCACAGAAAGAAGTCTAACGGGTCAGATCTGGTGAGCGAGGTGGCCAAGCGTGTGGTCCTAGTCTGCCAATCCAGCGATCATCAAATAATTCGGTAAGGCGCTCACGGACGAACCTCACGACATGTGGAGGTGCACCATCATGCTGGAACCATGTACGGCGATATTCATCCAACGATAGGTCGTCTAAAATGTCAACCAAGTGTTCATTTATAAAGTTTAGGTATCGCTGTCCGTTAAGTCGCTGTGGCAGAAACACTGGTCCCAGTATGCGATCCTTAATAAACCTGCCCATACGTTAACCGACCATCGGGTTTGGTGCCCGGTTTGTCGAACAGCGTACGGGTTAACCTCTGAATACACGTGTATTTCTTCGGTTCCACATGCCGTTTCTGGTAAATGTCGACTCGTCCGTCCAGATAACGTGCTCAATGGAACCAGGCACGTTGTTGTTGGTCTAATAACCAACGGCAGAAAACTCGTCGGCGGTCGTGATCGCCGGAACTAAAGCTTGCACTTTGTGCACTTTGTATGGCCGCATTCGGTTACGCTTTAACACTTTGTGAACTGAACAGTATGACACATTTGTTCCATCCCGACGTCTTAACAATTTAGCGATACTTGTGTACCTAGGTTCGGATACCGGCGAACGACATCAAAATGCGCTCCTCGGAGTGAACAGTCATTTGACTTCCACCTCCTGCCGCTACTGGAGCAATGGGCCGATTTTCCAACACTCGCTGAAATGCTGCTGTTATCAGACGAGAGTCAGCTGGGTGTCGAGCGGTCGGGAATTCTCTCGGTAATTCGTAATGCACGCGAAGCATTCCCATGAGCTTCTCCAAGGCACATTAACATGTTGCCGTATTCACGAGCACTATAAACGTACGCGTTAGGCATTATTAAAACAAAAAGAAACACAAAACGTAACAACAAGAATAACACGTAATAACAAGTAGGTAATACCAAGTAATAATAAGAATTTAATAAAAAAACAATTGAACTGTCGCTTGCATGCGTGTCCAAAGTCAACACGGAACTGTCTCAAAAACTAAAATCAATAATTAATCCCGCCAAAACTGAAGCCTACACTTTGAACATTCCCACATACCGTCAAATGTTATGACATTGCCAACTTTTATTTTATAGTTTAGTTTCCATATGATCCCTACGACTACTCTTTCATATGGAATTTAGAAGTTATAGTTTTTTTAATACAATTAGACAATAAATTGTACCCTGACGAAACAAGCAGTTCGTTACTACAAAAATGATATTGAAATTAATAAACGTACTTACTTGGGTTTTGGTTATCTTTGATTTTGTACAAGAAAATAGAAATAAAATGGTATTGAATAATTTAATAGTTAAAATCAATTGCAATTATGATCGACAGGTAATTAATCTAAAAAATAATGATTTTACTTTACTTTTATTGACTTTCCGTTTTTAATCCATCCAATACTTTGATTTGAAAAGAGGTACGTCAAAACTATTAAAAATTACTTGCAAGTTTTATTGTAATTGCCGCCTCTAATTCTTATGTCGCTTGCAAACAAATCTTAGTAGGTAAATTGGGGAATTTCTATATGTTGGCGCTGACGCGAGGTGACACACAGTCGGCCGGGCGGCGGCAGCGCGTGGTACGAAGGGGGCGCGACGGGGGAATGCTCGCCAGTATTACTGTGCGCGCACGCTATTGGTTCCTCATTCTTCCCGCGCTTTGAAAAGCGATGTTTCCCAATGTACAGTCGCACACACAGCTTTTGCACGACGCGCGACGATGGTTTTAAAAAGGAAGGAAAGAAAATTATTTATATCTATTGTTTTATGACTGAACTAGTGAACGAAAAGGTAAATAGAAGGTGAATGGGGAAAATGTGCAGTAAAGTTAAATGTATTGAGGAAGAATACCGAAAAAATTACCATGTGGTCAACCTGATGACGGAAACATTTATCATTCGCATTGATGATGATGATTCTGATGAGTGATGATGAAGTAGCATCCAGTAACACCAATACACCATCGACATTTGGCTTCCATGTTCCATGTTCAATGGTATAATGGACAGCGTGTCACCCTAGCTTAAGTTTTCTTGTTACAAACTACTTTATTTTACGATAGAAATAAAAATAATGCTCAAACAAACATTATCCATTTTGAATTTCAACCTCTTCCAAAGTTCTAAGTAGCTAGTAAAGTACCTATTATGATTCTACAATAAAACCATTAATTACTATTATAATATTATAAAACAACAGCCTAGTACCATGTAGTACTTTAGAACGCGACTGTACCCATGCGCAGACACACCCTCCACTATCGCTCAGCGTTCTTTTACGTGACGTTGAGTTTGGCTTCGACGCGGATATTGACCTAGTCAGCTGATTTTATGGTTTATTTATTTTAAATTCCATTGCTGCTTTAATGTTTAAGTATTTTCATGTTTTATTTTAATGAAATTAACGTTTTATTTAACACGATGATTTATACTAACACGATGGAGCGTGAATAAAGCTAATAAAACGTTGTGAAAAGATGAATTTTTTTCATCAGGATCGATTTTATATTTCACCCATCATCTAAGATATAGTTAGTACTGTCGTCTGTCTTCGTTTTCAGGAGCGTTTCAAAATACCCTGTATAAAAGTCAATGAAAATCTTCAGAAGGAAATTTCTAGGGACTATGCATTACAGATCATTTAGCAATTATTTAACATAATAACATGCTAAGCTTTCACAAAACGTACACAACAAAATTATTATTACCTGACATTAGCCATAAATATGTTTGTGTTCTACCGTATTTTTTTTTTTCTGTAACAACTGTATTGAAAATTAAGGGTTGGATTTAGAATAGTTTGGCAGGAATTTGGGGGAGTAAGGTGTTTTATTTGGTAGAGGTTTGATCCCCGGTTGTAAAAAATGGAAAACATATGCAATATTACTGTGAAAGCTGGATAGCATACACAGTTTTGTGTAAGTGCGACAAGGACGTAAGACCATGTCAAAGACTAGTGTCACATTATTATACTTCTATGGTATTTTTATTCTTATGTGGTCTATACTCTCTGTCAAGTGTCAAATCGCATAACGTACTAGTTTTTTATGCATTCCGCCGTTGGTTGTTATTCTTGCGTGAATGTGTGCCCTCTAGTGTATTATTGCAGCTTTTATTGTGCCCAGAAATACTTGAGCACCCAGAAATACTTTCAATTGAAACAGATTAGAAGGCTGTGGCGGAGCGAGGCGCAGCGTAGCCTTCGTGGTAATTTTTTACCACACAAAAATCCTTGAGCACTCAAAAATCCTTACAGTTTTGATAGGAGACAACCCCGCTCCGCCCTCCCCCTCCCTCCTGCCGGAGACGATACATGTTATCATTTTGAGGTTAGGTCTATGGGATTTTCCTTTTGATTTTTCTCATGAACGATGCATTACTTTTTGATAGGAGTGGTGTCGGGTTTAGGGACCTCCCTCCTGCCAAACGATTCTAAATTTTAACCAAAATTAGTATACATTTCACCTGATGGTATGCGGTCACTGCAAACAAAAGATCGCTACAGATGATTCCCAACATAATAATACTACAGGTGTGTGTTTATCCATGAAGTCTAAAAAACGTTTAAAATCTGTCCCTGGCCCTTTAACTTACGAAACTGAACTGAACCATTACCGCTTGGCGACAGAGAAACCTTAAAAGTGTCGTATCTAGAGATTATGTAGCCTTAAATATGGTTACTTATGTACTTAGCATTTTAGTCGTTTAGTCAACTTAGAAGTTGTTAAATAGGATCAAGAAATGACAGAGCAAAGGGATAAAGTTAAATCCAATTGGCCGAACGACTTAGTGAACATCAGTTTTAAATGACTAAAGACAAACGGCTGAATAAAGTCAGGCCATGACTGCTCTCACCCTAGGCTTGCGCGACCAGGCCTTAACTGTTCTGGAAGCTCGGTAAGGAAGTGACTTACGAGCAGCTCCCTGAGGCGTTGGAGGCGAGATATGGCGACGCTCACCTGGAACACGTCTTCGTGCGCAGCTCAAAGATCGCGTGCAACGCAGCAACGAAAACCCGCAGCAGTGGGGCCTTGAGGTGGAAAAGCTGGTTCGAAAGCATACCAGTCTGTACCTGCGCTCATTGTAGGAAACCTGCAGACATTCATCGACGGCATCCACGACCTTGAAGTCAGAGCTGCTGTGAGGCTCGGGCACCACGAGACGCTTAGGACGCGTTAGCCCATGCACTGGAGGTGGAAGCCGTACGGCAGGATCATCGATCCCATCGCGTCAAGGAGGTTGCAGCAGCGCAGTTCGCGACGTTATAAAGCGATACAGCCCTAGGTGCATGGCTGTGGGGAAAGGGCCATCTTCGATCCAGCTGCCCTAAGCGAACTGTAGAAAGGGAGGTGATCGATCTCGAGGGTAGTGGCTAACAGCACCGCCCAGCAGCAGCAGGGAAACGAGTAAAGCCAGGACTGTGGGCGGTGCTGGCTGATGTTAAAAGAGCCCCATGATTTCGATCTCACAAACCCATGATGGGAACAGCCTAATCATCAAAGGCGAGGTCAACGGAACGCCGTGTAAACTGACCATAGATACGGAGCCTCTCGCACGGTTGTCAGTTCCCAACTTATAAGTCAGTTCCTTGGGACCTTACAACCGAGAGCGCATTATTTGGTAACAGCCACCGGTCAGCGCATACCCGTCCGTGGAGAGAAGGAGATGGAGTTGAAGCTAGCAACATGATCTACCTGCATAATGTCATCGTGGCTGATATAATGGACGACTGCATCCTGGGCCTAGACTTCATGAGGAAGAATTGTTGTAGATCGATGTTAAGCAAGGTGTTTTGAAATGGACATGAAGAACTTTGGAAGGGCGATACTGGGAATGTGTACAGCCTTAAGAAGATTGTTCTGCCGCCGAGATCGGAAACGATTGTGCGGTTAGTCTTCCTCGGAATCCCAAGCTCATCGTTGTGTACTCGTGGAAAGGGTGGACAATGACCTCCGTGGAAAGTGGCTCGAACTTGGTCAGAACCACCGACATCTCAAGAGTACGTGCTGAACCTTTGTGATCAGGAAAGATTATGGAAAAGGCACACTGGTTGGTACTTGTGAGGAAGTGATTGCTGTGTGAAAGCAATATCCATCGACTGGGACCCCAGCAAGGATGCACAAACGAGGGTGACCACACTTTAGAAGACTGTCGCAGCGTTCTCCCCGAATGAAGTGGTCAAGGCGAAGAAGTTGTTACCAAGTACGCTGATGTTTTCTCGTCAAACGATGCTGACATAGGAAAGACAGGCTTAGTTCAACACAAAATAAAACAAGGAGAAGAATTGCCCATCCGTCAGCGCCCAAGAAGATTGCCGGTAGCACGTGAAAAGGAAGTGGAAACCATGATTGAGGGAATGGGAAGATGGTGTTATTGAACCTTCATCTAGTCCATGGTGTTCACCTGTGGTGCTGGTAAAGAAGAAGGATGGCAGCATGCGGTTTTGTGTTGACTACCGCCGTCTGAACGACGTTAAAGAAGGACAGCCATCCTTGCCAAGAATTGATGACACGCTGGACATGCTTACAGGCGTAAAGTGGTTTAGCACACTGGACCTGAAAAGTGGCTACTGGCAGGTTGAAATTGACCCAAGGACAGGAGAAAACTGCATTCTCGACAGGAAAGGGTCTGTGGTAATTTAAAGTTATGCCGTTTGATTGTGCAATGCTCCAGCAACGTTTGAAAGGTTGATGGAGCTTGTACTACCGGGTTAATTGGCGATGCCTGTCTGGTCAACTTGGATGACATCATCATCGTAGGCCGTACGTTTGAGGAACACCTCAAAACCTGGAACGCGTGCTCATGAAGATTCAGAGTGCCAACCTCAAGTTGAGTCCGAAGAAATGTTCACTATTCAAACGGCGTTAGCTTTTTGGGGTATGTAGTGTCGGAAGAAGGTATCCGCACGGATCCGGAGAAAATTGCTGCTGTCAAGGATTGGCCGGTCCCAAAAGACAAGACGCAGGTTAGAGCATTTTGGGATTGTGCTCTATTATCGGCGATTTGTGAAGAACTTTGCAGATATAGCCAAACCTCTGCACAAGCTAACTGAGGAGAAGCGACATTTCTGCTGGGATGAAAGTTGCGATATCGCATTCCAGGAGCTCAAGGACCGTCTGTGCAAAACACCTATTTTAGGGCAACCCTGATGCGGGCAAGGAATTTATAGTTGACACAGACGCAAGTGATATAGGACTTGGCGGTGTGTTGTCTCAACGGAATGGTGATCAAGAGGTTGTGATAGCATACTTCAGCAAGTCGTTGTCAAAGCCGGAAAGGAACTATTGTGTCACAAGGCGAGAATTGCTTGCTGTGGTAAAGTCGTTGCAGCATTTTAGCAAATATCTTCTGGGGCGGAAATTTCACTTACGAACTGACCATGCTGCACTGAAATGGCTATTGCAGTTCAAAATCCAGAAGGACAAGTTGCGAGATGGATTGAACTACTGCAGGAATACGACTTTGTGATCGAACATCGCAGCGGAAATCTCATGGCAATGCAGATGCATTGTCAAGAAGACCTTGACCTGAAGATTGCAAGCATTGTACTAGGCAAGAGGGTAAGGAAGTGGTATCTGTGAGGATGCTCAGGACAGACCAGCTCAGCAATGAGTGGAAGGACAGCCTACAACATGCACAGCAGGAAGATTCAGACATCAAGCCGATTCTGAATGGATGAAGGCCAGTGCTCCTAAGCCGAAGTGGAGCGACGTCTCAGCGATGAGTTCGACCACGAAAAGCTATTAGCCCAATGGGACAGCTTGCTGATTCAGGATGGAGTCCCTGCCGTAAATGGGAAATGGCTGGGAGACAGTTGTCATTTGCAAATGGTTGTCCCTAAAGCTAAAGTACCGGATGTTCTACAGCTGTACCATAATGGTTGTTCAGAGGTCACCTGGGAGTTAAACGAACTCTACTGAAGATCCAAGAACGGTTTTACTGGGTCCACTGTCGTAACGATGTCGAGGACTGGTGTCGCAAATGTACAAGTTGTGCGGCTGTAAAGGGACCTCAAACTCGTAGTAGAGGTGCATTGAAATTGTACAATGTTGGTGCACCATGGGAGAGGATAGCCATTGACGTTGCGGGCCGTTTCGGAAAGTGAAAGTGGTAACAAGTATTTCATGGTTGTGATGGATTACTCACTAAGTGGCCAGAAGTCTTCGCCATTCCAAATCAAGAAGCTTCAACAGTTGCAGATAAACTAGTTCATGAAGTCTTCTGTCGTTTTGGAGTACCTTTAGAGATTCACAGCGATCAAGGAAGGAATTTTGAGTCTCAAATATTCCAGGAAACTTGCTGAGTTATGGGTACTATAAAACAAGAACAATTTCTTACCACCCACAATCTGATGGAATGGTAGAACGATTTAATCAGACATTGGAGAGGTACCTAGCAAAGTTGTGGAAAAACGGCAACGAGACTGGGACAGGCACATACAACCGTTTTTGTTATCATATCGAAGCGCTGTTCACGAAAGTACATCAGTGACACCAGCTTAGCAAATTTTGGGAGAATTACGGCTGCCTGCAGACCTGATCACCGGAATACCACCTGATGCCCCACGCAGTATAACCGATTATGCAAATGACTTGCGGAACAAAATGAATGACATTTATGAGCACGTCAGACAATCGGGACAGCAAACGTCTGAAAAGATGAAAACACGGTATGACCGCAAAATGAACAACAAAGGGTTTGACGAAGGTTCACTAGTGTGGTTACACAATCCAGTTCGCAGCAAAGGGAAATTTCCTAAGCTTCAAGCTAAATGGGACGGACCGTACCGGATCAATGACGTAACCTACCGGATACAGAAAGGTGCAAGAGATACTCCTAAGATCGTCCATGTGGATCGACTGGCGCGTTATTATGGGGCCAATAATGCTCGGGACGAGCATGTCTTAGGAGGGGGCAGTGTTGCGCGCCACTATTAATGTCTTTTACATGGCAACACTAGCCACTAGCGCCTCTAGTATCGAGTAGCAGAACTAGGAGAGTCAAGATCTTTCTAGAAATTTCGGGACCGATATGTACTGAACATTCTAGATGTTTCCACAGTAGAAGGTTCTGGAAAGTATCGGAGGCGCTATATAAGGCCGGTATAGACCACTACCGAGTCAGTATTGAATTGGCGATACAAGCGAGGACTTCTGAAGCGATACAACTACGAACTTAAGCGATCTGTAGTAAAATTGTATTTTGTTATTAGTGTGGTTAAAGTTGTAATTAGTGTTGTATAATTAAATTGTCAATTTGGTAATTCAACCGGCAGTTTTAATTGTCTCGAACCCCAAGCTCGTAACAATAATAATATCCCTGGCCCTTTAACTTACGAAACTGAACTGAACCATTACCGCTTGGCGAGAGAGTAACCTTAAAAGTGTCGTATCTAGAGATTATGTAGCCTTAAATATGGTTACTTATGTACTTAGCATTTTAGTCGTTTAGTCAACTTAGAAGTTGTTAAATAGGATCAAGAAATGACAGAGCAAAGGGATAAAGTTAAATCCAATTGGCCGAACGACTTAGTGAACATCAGTTTTAAATGACTAAAGACAACAAATCCCAGAGTAGCTGCGGTCAAGCTTGCGGTTCTTTATCTTTAAAACACGTCCCAGCACTTTCAAGTTACGTCATTAATTATTCCCTTTATCTGAAACTAACGTTTTTGTTGGTGAACTACTTTTAGTAATTGGCCACCAAATTTTGCACGGTGTTAGAAAAAAAATGAAATTTTCTCTCTTATCGTTAACGTTACAACTTATCAAAGTCCACTGCTGACCATAGGCCTCTCCGCATAGATTACCTCATAGGGGGAATATTTGCTACTACTGCCACGCTTGGCAGGCGGCTCAGCAACCGCAGTTTCTTTTATTTTTGGTTATTATTAGGAAAATGCTGTTGCGCATCTCCTGTTTTTTTCCCTCTGTCGCCTCTTACGACACCCACGGGACGATATGGGGTAGTGGATATTCTTACACCGCCACTACACGGTATACGCAAAGTAAATTTCCCATATAGATTGCTTCATAATGGGAATATTTGCTATATATGCCACGCTAAGCAGGCGGGTTGTAACCACAGTTTTATTCATTGTTATTAGGAAGACACTGCTGCCCATCTCCTGGTTTGTTTCCCTCCATCACCTCTTACGACACCCACGGGACGATTTGGGGTAGTGGATATTCTTACACCTCCACTACATGGTATACGCAAAATAAATTTATGTTAAGAATTAATATTATGGCCTCGATTAACTGCTTTAGCCAGAGACTGACTACTTCGTTGGTCTTCTGGTCCTAAGTGCGACTTCTAACCATGTGGTCCCGGGTTCGAATCCCAAATAGGGCCAAAACTAGTTATGAGATTTTCTGTCAAGAAATGCTCAGTTCCAGTTCTTTCGAAAGCACGTAAAGCCGTTATTTCTGCGCCGGATTTCGCTCCAGTCGTGTTGGATTATGGTCCCATTTCGTTTCATTACAATTAGTATTACAGCTCTTAACAAATTCATGCTGAACCTCCGCTTTCCCCAAGGAACGCTACAAAGCCCATTTTATTTATTGTATTAAAATATAAAATTATAATCACAATTAAAATACTTCACTGTAGCTCTAGTGGCCTAGGAGTACAGCGCTCATCTTTTGGAATTTCGTAATTTGGTCTCTAATCAAACACTATTTATTTTATAGAATAAGGGTGACTAACGAGCACACAGTCTACCTGATGACAAGTGGATGCAGTGGTCCATAGAAGTCTACTTTATCCTCGATTAAGAATCAAAATGCAGATGTGTTGTCACCTCTGAGGACTAAGATGGAATGCCATGGTTATATGTTGAGAGATTCACACGCTCAACCATAGCTTATTTTTCAGACTGGATTTGATACCGAGTTATCCGAGCAGTCCGCACAATATCCGTATATATCCGTACAATAAGTTTACGGATTTTATCGAGTTTAATTTTAAGTTTTGTTTCCAGACGTGTCGGGCAATTTACAATCATGTGAAGACCGAGCTGTGAGCGAAATGAGTAAAGAAAGTTCCGGGAAAGTTTTCCAAAAATATTAGCGGAGTAAATTAATACTGGCTGCATTAATTTAAAAACTTAAAAGTTGCTCGTATATTGGTTTCTTATATTATTCTGTCCGCAAGTTACGACTTTAATCTACGTTTTTTAAAAGATAATACTCTCTTTTTGTCGAAACTACGGAGTTTGGCAAGAAGATTTTTAAAGTGTGCAAAACAGCAGGATTGAATTGATATACTTGTTCTAGCTACTAGCTAGATTTAGCAATTCACTAACAAAATATTAAGATTAAAGTGCTCTAAAAGAACTGAAAAAGAATTCAAACAAATCAATGAAATCTTCATGGTTTATTAATGGATTTATTTTAGGATTATAATTTTTAAATAAGCATGAGTATTTTTACCACATCGAAAAATGTACGCGATGAATATTATTGATTTCTTAACGCAGTTAATAATATTAAAAAATATATAAATTAACTTGTCAAAGACATTTTAAGTTGTTAAATTGTAAACAAAAAGAAGGGCGATTAGCCCTACTTTTTGTTTTCAAAAACAACTTATAAGTACAGGATTACCTTATTTATTAATAAGATAAAAAGTTATTTACTGTCCAGCAGTGTCCCTATGTAACTCACTTTAAAGGTACGGTAACACGGGAGATATTACACATGGGAATGTAAGCGTTATATGAATATTCTGTTTGAAAAGGCTGAGTAAAGTTTTCCGCAGTCGAACCTTATTGCCTAATAATATTTTCAACGCAATTTTTCTTTTTTGACGTACATCTACTCCTGTGAGTCATATTTGCAAAATAAGCTCTGGGGGTTAAACCGTTGTCTGCAACAAGCAATTTAATACACACTAAATCTCCGTAATTCAAAGAGCCTCTTTATGTCTGCCGTGTGAAACTTTTAGAATAAAAGTTTCAAACGATAGAGATTTCCAAAAGCAGCTGTCTAACTGTCGAAGACTGCATGTGCAAAAGCAACGAGCATGTGCACGCGCGTGTACCTACCTCTGACGTATGTTTATTGTCATTGCTAATTATTATTGTCTTATCTTACCTTATGCCAGAGGTTGGTTATCTAGGTAGTTTTATGTCGGACCATAAATATCTGGAGAAATCAGTTTTAGTGTTATCGTAATTTTTACACTTGAAAGTCTTATTTTTGCCGCTATATTAAACAACAATATCAAAAACTAATTCACTATATTTTTATAACGCTTTTTTTTCAAATAAATAAGAATGTTAGTGCTAATTTTTAATATTAATAAGTAAAATTTTTAAAAACAATTTTAAAAATCCCATATGAGTAAGATTACGGTTTTCATTTTCCTTTTATGGGGGGGGGGGTGTTTAGTATTTTTGGTAACGACATTTGCATTAGACCGTCAAGTAGCCATGCCAACTTAATTTTTTTTGGATATCTTCATAATTATAGAATAAGATCTGAATTGTGGACTAATTTTGTAAAGACAAACATGCCAGTATCATGACTTGTGACTCTGAACTGACAAGTCGGAAGTCTTCCCAGCATCCTAACACACATCTCGTCACTAAACGGAACTACGATATTGAAATTCTTAACATTGTTAAATCAGCCAGCATTTTTTTCATGTTATAGATAGAAAAAGATGGTGTATAGGTATTATGTTGCATGGCCAAAAAGCTAAAGAGAATGTATCAAATTTGAAGATGACCCTAGCTGCCGCTTAGAATGAATATATTTTATTCTTAATTACTAGCTGAGGGTTCTTCAAATTAATGCACCTGACGGTGTAATTTAATATTTTTACTTATAAATGACTTTCGTTCTTAGCTCACATTCTATAAGTAGGCTTTTTTATTTAGAATAAGGGTGACAAGCGAGCACACAGTCCACCTAATGGTAAGTGGATGCTGTGGCCCATAGACATCTACATTTATCCTCGATTAAGAAACAAAATGCAGATGCGTGGTCATCCTTGACGACTCAGATGAAATGCCTTGTTTCCAGTAAAAAAGGGATCCAGTTCTCTACACTCACGATACAAAATACAGCAGTTTTAAGCTGCTATTTTACGCTATTATGTTTGTCGTAACGAACAAATGACGTTCAATTAACTTGAACTTACCGTGCTGTAATAAAACTATAACAGAGACGCAGGTGTTGTTAATATTAATTCCTTTTACTACTGACTGTCGTTTGATTTATATAAAATTAACTTGTAGCATAAAATGCACAAACAATGATAGTATCAAATATTTTTACTTTACGTTAAATATTAAAAGGGCATTTGGCATTTATTAACTCCTATAGCCATTTGTGTCGTAAGAGGCAACTAAGTTAAATGAAACAGGAAATGAGAAGCAGCATCTTCCTGATAAGAACTCAAAATAGTATAAAACGTCTTCCAAGCGTTGCGACTATGACAATCTCCCATAAAAATAGTTTTTTTCAATGTGTGGCGGCACTGTTATCGCGCCACAAGCGAAACGAACCAAAGTTTAAATCACGCTATCGAAGATCTGAAGTACTACGGTATATATAGAATAACTCTGTACTACCACATAGAAATTTGTTGATGAATTATAAATTAGTTACTTATAACGACGCCTTTATTTTGACGTTATGTTATACCGAACCTAAACTTGTCTTTAAATGACTCGTCGCATATATGTTTCAATCAATAACTGAGCAGCGTTCTTAATTACAGATTGAATGAGTAATTTAGTCAATTGGTATGACACAAAAAGCTCTATGCACTTCATCACAAAATTTGCATGCAGGCCTGTTATTGTACATATTATGTTATTATTATTAGCTGAGCAAAGGACATTTTTTGTCATTTGTGGACGTTGTTTCAATTTATACGATTTACAAATTCTTGCAGTTTTTTACTCAGATGCTGTGTATTTTTAATTCTTAATGTTATCTTCCACTCTTCAACAAAAAATATATGGATGGATGAAATAATATTATTTCTTAAACAATCATTAAATTCATTTATTTTCTGCTAGTACATGATTACCTTCAGTGTAACTTGAAGTTTCACCATAACTATAGATTTATATTTATCATTATTGACATCTATTGATACTGGTAAAATGTTAAAGATTTAAAATTTAAGTTATGTCTAAGAAAATATGTCAAAATAAAACGTTACACGACATAAACACTCATGCCTGTTATTCAGAGGGGTAGGCAGGGACTACGAACTTCCATTTGGCACGATCCCGACATATATCTCCCTGTTTTGTCATACATATTACATAATCGTCATTTTACATACAAACCAACATGCTCATCGGTCTCAAGATATTTAGCAGTAAATTTATATTTTGTCGTCAAAAGATGGCATGATTTTAAATTTCAATGTACTTTAATCGAGATCGTTAAAAATAACAATTTAGGAAGTTACGTAATATATAAACCATCTTCGTTAAATATATATTAAAATAATAGCAATATTAATGTAGTGTATTTAAAATAAATGTAAAGTTTACTCTTAGTTTGTAAAGCTTGAATTTCTATTTTAGTAGTTCTGGTCTGAAAGTCGCTATCCGAACCGAAAAATAGAGTTGATAATTGCTTTGTAGAAGAATACTCCCTCGCTTGTAGCACATGAGTAGATAAACGGTATTTACTCATGTGCTTGTGGCGACATAAAGACTACGGCCACCATTTCTGTGCACATGTTCGTTACAAATTCTTTGCAATGAGAAGATAGTTGGATGATTAACATCTTCCGGTTCACATTGTTTTCGTTACTCTTCAATAGAACATATTATATAACCAGCAATTGTTGAAATACATGTAATTAAAAAGGAATCTTTAGTCAAAATATTAATATCATCGAAATTTTAAATGCTAGTTTAAGGAAAATTAGAGTGTGTAAAGCCTAAAAAGTTTAAAGTACTCGCTGTAAGCACTTTAACATTATTTGCTATTGAGTAATGATAAAAAATAAAAATCAAAAAATATTGAAATTTCGTCAATTGTTACCAGCAATTTATTACATTTGGTCAAAATTTGTCTCAAGTCTGTAAAAATCCATAATTATTATTATTAATTGGCAGAATAAACGTCTTACGTCAAAAATATGCCAGAATCACCACAATGTTAGAAGGACGACGGGGTCAGTGATACATATTATAGATTTTTACTATGTCGGTAAACCTTTGTCAACTGTGTTTGACAACCCTTGTGATTTCACAGACGATTCCGAGAAATCAAATTTAATGATGATGAGGACGATTGTATTTATACTAAGAAACATCTAGAAAGAAACATATATTGTACGAGAAAAGCCAACATTGAAGAGAACCGGAGATCCTTTTTACTGGTAACGGGACATTCCATCTTAGTTTTCAGGGCTGACAATTTACATTTCAAGCCATTTTTTGGTTTCCAAAAAAAAGATAGATGTAGCTGTATATGGACTATGTATGAAGACGACTATGTGGTTTTTTGAGTCTTTATTTTATGTTTAAAAACATCTAAATAATAATATAAATATATATTAGTTCCATAAGTTAAATGTACCAGTTTTAATAACTACTACTACTAAATACTAACTATTTACGAGTACTATAAAAAATAATTTATTAACAAGTAAGATTTTATAGATTATAGATTTTAAATAAACCGCAGACTAAATGTTACTCGAAGATACGCTTAATAATTTTCTTCACGATTCTTTAAAAAAATTTGAACTTTAGACGTGATGCGTTCATAAACAAACAGACAGACAATTTTTTTAAATTAATTCAATTAGTTATATATCTATATATATATATATAGAAATGTATTCAATTACTTATTTTTAGTAAGATGTTTTATATAACATAAGCATAACCAGTTGTTAGTAATATTTACAATATACAGCCACCTGCAATTAAAAATTAAAAAATATCTATAGATTTATTTAAAACAGAGTATAAAAATAAGTTATTGAAATTATTAATAAAGTTAATGAAGAGATATGATCATAATTCAAGTTATCAAATCGATATTAGAAAAAAAAACCAGTAAATCATGTAATTGAATTTGGAAGTATTATGTTATGTATAATCTGTACTATATACACAGATAAGCTGAAACTAAAAACCTCTTTCGAGGTCGTTTGCAATTAAACAATTAATTAATATTGTATAAATCATTGAGTTATGCAAGAAGTGTAATATATAAATCAATGGTATAAATTTCTTCTAATCCACTTCGTACAACAAAATATACATAATAATAATATACAAATTATGTTTTATTAGAACTAATTTTATTATTAAGAGTAAATTTCGCGGAAAGTACCTTGGCAAAAACTGTTTCAATCTACGTTGTACCAATGAAACTGTTAACTGCAATTTTAACTATTCTACACGTGATAAATCAGCTGCGGCAATAAAGCTAGATGGCTCCGTGACGCAGTGGCTTAGCAATGAGTTGCAGCTCTAAGGGCCGCGGGTTCAAATCCCGCACGGAACAAGCATTTGTATAGCCTATAAATGACTTTTCCGGGACTGGGGTCCTTGTGAAATTTATGTATGTAAGCTGCCCCCACGATACAGGAAAAACATCTAGTGCGTAGGTAACATTTTTTTAATTAAAATAGTTAAAAAAGAATTATAAAAATGATATAAAGGAAAAATTTGTAAGGAACCTGAATGTTCGAGGAATTAAATATTCCGAGGACTCGAGAAATTTGCCACAAAGCTCTCTTAGAATTCAGAGAAGGCCTGTACCCAGCAGGGGGGCGTATATAGTCTGTAACTTTTACTTTCATACACACATTTAATATTCATCCATTATCCATCCATTACATCCTATCAAAATCCACTGCTGAACATAAGTCTCAACCATAGATTGCCTCATGAGGGTATGCTGCCACAGTTGCCACGCTTGGCAAGTGGGTTGGCAGCCGCAGTTGTTTTATTATGTTGAGTTGTTATCAGGAAGATGCTGCTGCCCATCTCCTGTTTCATTTTCCTCTGTCGCCCTTACGACACCCTCGGGACGATATGGGGTACTGGATATTTTACACCGCCACTACACGGTTAATTTAATATATAATATCAAAACAATAAAAATTGAAGCAGACAGTGACTAAGGTACATGTGCGTGAATACATCCAGTAACCCTGCCAACGCTCAGCTGTCATTTTGCATTTGTAACTGAATGTCCCAGTCAGCTCGTATTACCGTATTACCGCCAAAAGATTAATTTAATCTATGTCTTCTAATATAAGTCGGATCTCGTATAAATGTAATGAGCAGTGACTTAGCGCTCTGGGCTCTTTTACCGTTATGTTTTATTCATGCCAAATTAGATGGGATATTTGAGTACGAAATGTAATTCTGTCTAATAGTTTTTTAACCCCCGACGAAAAAAGGGGTGTTATATTTTTAATGTGTGTAATTGTGTATCTGTATCTCTATTCTGTGATGTTAGTGCTGTTAGCCTATTTGTCTGTGTGTCTGTCTGTGGCGTCGTAGCTCCCAAACGGAAGAACCGATTTAGATTTCGTTTTTTTTTATTGTTCTTAGCTATGATTCAAGAAAATCTTTTCAGACGTTTGATTTGATCATCAGGTCTTTTTGTTTCGGCGGTTTATAGAATTTTGAATTTAAGTTATCCGAGATACTGTCATTGAAGTTTTGGGTATAATATCAAAAGCATACTATTACCGCAACCACCCCTCAAAATTCCACTGCCTCACCTATAGACTGCCTCATAAGGCAGGCAGGTTGACAGCCGCAGCTTTTTATTTTTTAGGTTTTATTTGGAAGACGCTGCTGTTCATCTCCTAGTTTCTCTTTATCGCACCTTTATATTCTTTCATTGTCAATATTATTATTATTATATTATTATATAATCACGCCTCTTTCCTGTAGGGGTAGGCAGAGACCACTTCTTTCCACTTGCTACGATCCTTACATACTTGTTTTGCTTCGTCTACTTTCATTATTCCCTTCATACATGCTCTTCGGTTTAGGGTACTATTGACCTGGCCTTTTTTTTGACAACAATAACAAATAGTTGTCAATATACGGTAAAACAAATGCATGATTATGCACAATATACCCAAATACAATATGTATTCAGTACAATATGTAGTATTCAATAGTTGACTGGCCCCACAGCTAGTATAAAAACCAATAATACGTAAGTTGGTTTTGCCTTGATCCTTAACCCAGCGATTATGTTGTTTATTATAACACCAATCCTAGTCCGGTCTTTAAAATAACATGACTTAAAAACACTCTCCCTTTAATTGCTGATATATATTAAGCTCTCAGTTTAAGTATATCTTGTGGTTTTAATTAAAAGATCTTTTCATGTTGCGACGGATGCAAGTGAGTTATGAGCTATGGTTACTAATTTTAACACCAAGGGGTTAGAGTGTATTTATACTTAATTTAGCCTAAAGTGATCCCTTTCATCTAATCGTCTGCTTCTTATTTGTAAACAAATTTTCGCTTTTAAAGCAAATAAAATGCACTTTAAGCACGCTTAAAATTAGAATAAATGGTCTAATGATTTTGTTTTGAACGAATTTGTTTCGAAGGAAACATTTTAATGCCTGTAGTGGCCAAATACGGCGATGCACATATACATTTTAATTTGTGCGTATTATAAGTGTCAACTATTGAAATAAATCTAATATATAAACATTAATGTTTGTTTGTTCGTATTTTATGCGCTGCTATGCCATTCATCAGATTGCGCTAAAACTTTGTAAACTTATTGCTTTCACTTGCGCGAACGTATCGTACCGACATATTTATTTGAAAGACATATATCATTCAATTTCTCTGAATGTATTATCATCCCTAATTAAAATCGTTTTAAAATTAAAATTTATAACTCTTTCAAGTTTAAAACGATATTTCCACAATTATTTCTTCTGGGGCAGCAATGCGTGTAACGTAAAAACAGTATATCGCCTAAATAAATGAAGTATTCAGACCAACAGTAACACCGCCCCTCACGATGCTACATAGAGCAGCCTCGCTGTACCTTTGCTTGTACCGACAACGATCGAGACTCGGGAAATGACCTAAGCTAGTTGCCTGCACAATAATATATACTACTAACTTTATACTTGAACTAGTGGGAGAGTTTGAACACTTATTTGTTTTCTACCCTCACTCGTAACACATATTATCTGGTAAAGGGATATTTAACCTAACTCTCATACTTGCAATGTCGGATATTAAATCCCCAGGCTAGCGACAGGGTTCAGTGTAAGAGGTGCAAGATCGCAGATATTGATATCGCCAGTCCATTTGCCAAGCGTAGCTAATACAGCAAATTTTATTTACAATGGTAGATAAATATGTAATACTAGGTGGTAGTATATTTTATTCTTCATGCCCTTATCTCAAGTTCTTTGGGGTTGGCATGCATATCTTCTTATTCCATTCTCTTCTATTAGCTCCTTACTCACTCCTTTCTTAGGCATACCATCCCTGACAAATCTATCCACCTTTTCTTAGGCCTCCCTCTACTCTTATATCCATCCATTTTCATAATTGCAGTAATTCTAAAATACGATATTAATATAGTATATAATAAGTAATGATAATATCTGTAATAGTAGATGGTAGTACTTTTTTTTTGCCTAGGAGTCCATCTGGGTATGTACCGCCCTCTTACTTGTTTCTGACACCAAATAGTAGTGCTTCCTCTGCAGTGTTCCAGTCTAAAGAGTGTGGAGAGCCAATATATAACAAGCTATTAGGCATTCTATCTTAATCCTCAGAAGTAACATCGCATCTACAGCCTTCTATTTTTAAGTTAGCTGCAGGTGTCTATGGACTCGATACTTACCATCAAGTGGACTGTTACCTTTTTTGACACTTTAGTTTTATAAAGAAAAATCAACATAATATATTTCATTCAATAATCCAGCCAAAATACTTTACTTCTATTGGGTTCCGCTCCAGTATGGTAAAACTGTCATCACTATAAACGCAAATGTTACCAACTTGGGGAAGGCTGTTTATCATTTTAACCTAAATACTTTTTTGTTAATGCCATCACAGGCAAGCATTGTACAGGTTTCTTAACATTTTTTGCGCGTGTCGTAACATAAATAGAATGACAGACATGTTGTTTACCTGGAAATCTTTGACGATATTTTCGCGAAAAATTTTATGCGGGTTACAACGTGAAACGTTTTGAGCTGTATAAATCCTTAATCTTGATCTACTAACTCGTGAAGAGATGAAACCAGGAGGGGAGCTAATTTGAAATTTTACGGTCTAGCGCCTCTATTCAGGTGTCATTCGATAAGCATTCTTTTAGGGAAATATGATATTTTGATAAAAGCGAAATTTTTGCCATTTTTGTTCGAATCATTTTTCTATAGTAACAAGGATGAAAACAATCACACAGTTCACCTGATTGTATTTTGATGCTGCCATTGACACTTGTCGCTTGTCGGTTCTTCGAGCTATATGGCCGCCTATTGCCACTTCAGCTTACTAATCGTTTGATCTATGTCGGTTCCTCTGGTTCTACTGCGGATATCCTCATTTTTAAGCATATCACGCAGAGAAACCCGGATCATAGCCTCTCCAAAGCTCGCTGAGCGACCTTGACCTTCCTCTCAGGAACTGATGGGTAAGAATGGTTCTCGAGTGGCAGCCTCGTACCGGAAGCGTAGGGCACGCACCTACAAGATGGAGTGACGACATGATAAGATATGTCGGAAGTCGATGGATGCACGTGGCTCAGGACTGTGCTTTGTGGCATTCCTTGGGGGAGGCCTATGTTCAACAATGGACTTATGAAGGGCTGTAATGATGATGATGATGATGATTATTGATACAAAGAAAAAAAATTGAACAAGAATAGCAAATATTTGAATTGAATTGAATTAAAATGCAGCTTCAGAACATCCCAAAGTCGCCTTTTTTTTAAAAATGTTTATTACACAAAAATACAGTCAGTTATTTCTTTACGACACCCCCTGGGACAAAATAGGGTGATTGATTCTATTATGCCGCTACCATTCGGCTAGGTTACCACAATTCTTCTTCCCATTATTTTTTAAACTAGTCAGGCTTTAGCAGGTAGATTGTTGACACGAGCATATACGAAATGTAATATTGCGATCATTAACCCTGCCTGCTTCTTAATAATGCTTCGTAATCTATCCTTGATTTAGATGTCTAAGGACCACACCATCTGCTTACCATCAAATGAACTGTTTATTAATTTATAACCATAACATCCTAAATTCTAAAAAAAATAAAATAGCAACTATTCTCCGCCGGCTTGGCTGTTACGAATTCAGTTCAAAAAATGAGTAGCTACATAGGCCGAAGCTCGAACCGGCAATTGATGAAATGGAAAGGTTCTAAAATGGCAACTTGTTAAAACTCTTAAATGGCGCAATGTTAGGTGACTCAACATTAGTGGGAGACGATCTGATGTAATTTGGATGTCGATGAATGCAGGTGACTCAAGGCCGTGCTTAGTTGCGTTCTGTGTGGGAGATCTTGTTCAAAAGTGGATTTGTGGTGAGCTGTAAGACTATGATGTAAGTGCTGTACGATATGGGTATACTGCTGTCTATTAAAACATTGTGATCTTTTAATTCTTTTCCTAAGTCGTGTCTTATGACACTACTAGCTGTTCCCCGCAACTTCGCCCGCGTGTAATTTAGGGTTTTAATTTTTTTGCACGGAACCTTCATTTTTTCTAAAATAAACGTAGCCTAAGTTACTTCTTACAGCATCAGCTATCTACCAGTGATAGTCCCGTTAATATCGGTCCAGCCATTTCGAAGATTAGCCGGAACAAACAGACAGACAGACAGATTTTTTTTTAAATTATGTTTTTGTTATAAGCACCGTATATATTTTCATATGTGTCGGAACTAGCGGGAATACGTCAGGAAGGGTTAGTTGTTAAAAATATTAAAAGTGTGAGAGCGGATGTTCATCAATGATGTAAATGCAATCTCTGGGCAGGGGCTCCCCAGTGCCAGCTCCTTCCACTTGACCGCATCCAGCGCAGACCGGTTCGAATCGTCGACGACCGAGTTTTTTCCGATCGGCTTGACTCACTGCCACTGCGTAGAGATGTTGCATCTCTTTGCGTATTTTATCGCATATACCACGGGGAGTGCTCGGAGGAATTGTTCAGACTAATTTCAGCCGCTCAATTTCACCATCGCACATTGCGACAAAACTCGCGATACCATCCATACCACCTGGATGATTGGCGGTCCACCACTGTGCGATTTAGAAGAAGTTTTCTTCCTCGCACAACTTCCTTGTGGAATCGATTACCACCAGCGATTTTTCCGGACCGATACGACTTAGAGACCTTCAAGAAAAGAGCCTACTCCTTTCTAAAAGGCCAGCAACGCATCTGCAATTCCCCTGGTGTTGCGGTTGTTCATGGGCGGCGGTAGTCACTTACCATCAGGTGAGCCGCATGCTCGTTTGCCCCCTCTCCTGTAAAAAAAAAATTGCTCAGTACTAGATGATGCAATAACATGTCAGGTGTGGCGGGGGAGCGAGGGGCAGGGTCCGGCGCTAATCCGGCGTGCTTTACGTAAACAAGTTTCGACATGATTTGGTTAGGTACCGAGGTGATCCTGCCGAATAATGTTCGGCCGAATATTCGGTTCGGTATAAGTTTTACTGTTAATATTCGTATTCGGTGAAATCCATATTCGGCCCATCTCTAGTTGTCATGTCTGAAGGCTATGTTGAAATGGCACACTCACTATAGGAAACACAGCAGCATTAAACTGCTATTTAATGCTGGTATTCTGTGAGAGCGTATAGTCCTTCCCCGGTCGAGTTGACCTATTTATGCTACAACTATATAGCTGCAGCATGGTTCTAGCACGTATAAAAAATAAACGACGAAAATTTCTTCATTAATTATTTTTAAACAACAATTATAAGCAAAATTTGATAGTTTGTTATTTGCTTATGAGTATCGTACTGTGGAAAGGATATTTCGTAGTGTGAGGTGTTCGTTAATAGTTATCACACATGTATGGCAGATTGCTGATAGACTTTAGAACGCATCACGTATTTTTTCTCTTTTATGGTTTAATTCTGTCAAAAATGCATACTTAAAGGCGATCCATAAAAAATAATTAAATTAATCATTATTTTTATTGAATTCGCCTTGAGTATTATGACAACCATGGAATAACATATCTATATTTATTACTATAATATAACTCTAACACGACGTCTCGCATCACGCAAAAACCTGTGAACCGATTTTAATGGGACTTTCACTAGGAGATAGCTGGTATTATAAGGAGTAACTTAGGCTACTTTTATTTCAGGAAAATAATTAGGGTCCGCGCAAAAAAAAACCATGAAATCCAAATTCCACGCAGGCGAAGTCGCGGGTAACAGCTAGTACTATAATTTTATTTATAATAATAAGTATGTAGTGATAGAATATTATATTATATATATATATATATATATATATATATTTGGTCATGTAGAAAGAATGAACGAGGAAAGAGTGACAAAGCAAATTTATGTTGAAGAAGTGAACGGAAGAGTCGGGAAGGGACGCCCTAGATGAAGGTTTTCAATTTATCGACCAAATTGGCGATATATTGAAAATGGGCCAGATTAGGAGTACCCTTAACCAACGAGCGTGTATGCGTAGATATATGGATGTAAAGGAGGCGAGAGAAGTGTGTCAGGATCATGCCGAATGGAAGTCCGTAGTCTCTGCCTACCCCTCTGGGTGACAGGCGTGAGTGTTTATATTTTATATGTTTATGATAGGATACATAAACACATGATAATTTATATCAAAATGCTAACGTAGGTTTCAAAGTTTATGCCTTCAACTCATTTTTTTAAATTGCCGCATGATACAGTGTCAGCAAACAAGACAATTTAATTAAAGTGAAAAAACACGACGCGTCCCTCACGTATCGCATAAAGTGTAGATCGCAAAGGTGCTAGAATGAGCATTACTCGTGTATACTGATTGAATAATGTATGCCGTGACGTCAAGGCTTTATGCTTATTTGTGTCTATAACTTGAACGTTTAAAGATATTACGTATAATGATTACATAAATAATTTTAAACGATTTGCATTTTTTTTTAAATAAGTTATACTTTCTTTCAATTGGTTATACAATGTGTTATTCTATTTAATTAATTTATAAATTTCATCCATTTCTGTTTCTTCTATTACTTTGTTTAAGTGATATGTGTGAACTTTTATTTATCACCATTTTGTCTGTATGTCTATTTGTCATACGGGTTTTTTTCTGGATGGTTCACGATAACGATTGAATTTGACATTATTACAAAATACGGTTATTCTAATATAGATGCAAGATTTAAAAATTCGAATTGATATGTTAGTTTTAGGGGTAAAATTTTAAAAGCCAAAAAACATCATACTCCATGAAGTACCATTTTACAATTGCTTCAAACGCTGTCCTCCACCGTATCTCCAGAAATAAAATAGAAACTTTCAGAAAATCGATTTTTTTTAAATTGCTGTTCAAGCATAATTTATGATAAAATAACTAGTAGACAAGTGACCACTGGATATCCAAAGTTATACTAATGCATTAACACCCTTGGCAACACTATTTTGGAATGCCTTTTAATAATCTTACATTAAACTTAACAAGTCAATGGGCTAAGAAAGAAATTGTGGTGTGATAATTTTTATACGAACTGCCAGGAGCTAGGGCAACGCAATATTTTTTTAAATTAATTTAATAATCTCTCTGATGCTGGGCCCTCGCACATCACGAAGACATTTTTGCGAGAAAACTGCGTCTACAGACTACGGTGAATGTACATATTTCAGAGTTGAGTCATTGCGATGTAACAAAATGTTAAATAATTATTTCTTACATTTATTTTATTTTTTGCTAGGTTCTTTTGGGTTCCATAATATCGGCTCCGCTTCGTAATTAAATTCTAAAATTTTGTCATTATTCCAATTTATTTATTATTATTATTGAACGCACATCGATTAAACTAATACACAAAAACCTACAAATACTTTTTCCGTGCGGGAGTTGAACCCGTGGCCCTTAGCGCCGCAACTTAATTCCATGACACTGCGCCATGGAGCCGCCATGGATTATTAGCTCTCTTGCCTCTTGCATTTTACAAAAAAATCTTCGTGTAATATTTCTCTGACACTAATTAACGTATTAAATATTCCATAACATAACACTCTCATTACCAAAAAATCACCATATCTAGTACTATGAACTATGAGATTAAATTAATACTTCCAGTAACATATTCCATATCATGGTTCGCCATAAATTTTACTGCCCACTACGACAAATAACTTAGGTCTATAAGCGTATATGCTATGTTATGTATAATAAATCAGGAAAGAGGACGCCCTTTGTGACTTCTTTAACGTACACATTGCGATAGCACTACAAAACATTTATCATTTACGAACTTGCTTTAATAAATGAACATAGAGTCAAGTGGGTGACACACTTAGCTCGATGAAAAATGTAGCCCAAATTCTGCGCGTCACGTAATTTCAGAAAGTTTTCCCTTACTAACAAAACATCAAGCTCAAAATACTGTCATAATTTTGAAACTTTAGAATAGATAACGGAAATCAATTAAATAATACAGCAAAGATTCTGTTATATTAAAAATTAAATTAAAAGACTACTAGGCTCCCTTTTTGCCAAGGAGTACGTCTGGGTAGATATCAACCTCTTACATATTTTTACCGCCATTTATATCAGTGCTTGTGCTACTGTGTTCCGATCTACTTCGTAAGTTCGTTTATCACTTCAGTTTGATAAAACTCTAAACTCCAAAAAGTATAAAACTCCAAAACAAAAAGAGCTGATGATCTTCAAACGGCTAAACCGATTTTGATAAAATATGTTTAAGAACCACCACCAGAAAACCTGCTTTTAAATAAAAAAATCGCACCCAAATCGGTTCACCCGTTTAAGAGCTACGGTGCCATAGACAGACACACAGACAGACAGACAGACACAGGTCAAACTTATAACACCCCTCTTTTTGCGTCTGGGGTTAAATAAATAATATTCTGTAAAATACGGCTATGGTCGAAGGTTTCTCGTGGTAGTTATAAAATATTGTACTTAACTAAAAGATACAATCTAAATGAAAAGTTTGAAGATGTTTGTGTCTCAATAACGATTAAACGGCTAATGTTTTTGGATTATATTTAGCACAAATGTAGATTTCTATATACGAGGTCTGTCCCAAAAGTATCCGACCTACGTTCATATCTTCGCGCGGAGAGACTCAGGCGACCTCTAGAGGGTACGAACGTCACCAGCAACTCCTAACCTTCTCGTCAGTAGCTGAAATATCGATGAAATGCCTTAGTTACCGCGCAGCGTGTATTTGTTTACAACGAGTTTTTTGCGTTCGTCTCAATTTGCTTATTGCTAAAAATGGCAGAACGAACCGAACAGCGAATTTGCATAAAATTTTGCTTTAATCTCGGTAAAGTTGTGCGGAAACTATTGAAATGTTGCAAAAGGCCTTTGAAGATGAGTGTATGGGCAAAACACAAATGAAAGAGTGGTATAGGTGGTTCAAAAGTGGCCGCACATCTGTTGACAGTAATCCTCGTTCTGGTCGACCTTCGACGGGAACATCGTCGGATAATGTCGAGCGTGTGCGTGTCGCAGTTGAACAAGATCGTCGTTTGACTGTGAGAGAACTGGAAGATGAACTTGGAATACCAAAAAGCACTGTATGGCGAATTTTTACCGAGAATTTGGGAATGACTCGTGTGTGTGCAAAATTCATCCCGAAACTGCTCTCAGACCAGCAAAAAACCTTCGATTAGAAGTCGCTCAGGACAATTTGGAAATGATTAATAGTGATGAAAACTTTCTTAAAAAGGTTATTACTGGTGATGAGTCATGGGTTTATGGTTATGATCCCGAAACAAAACAACAATCTTCGCAGTGGCAGCTTCCATCTGAGCCTCGGCCGAAAAAAGCCCGTCAAAGTCGAAGCAACATCAAGTCAATGTTGATTGTTTTTTTTTTCGATTATGAGGGCGTTGTGTACCATTAATATGTCCCTACAGGCCATAAAACAATAAAGAGTACTACGTTGAAGTTTTGAAAAGATTACGTAATGCAATCAGGAGAAAACGACCGCAACTTTGGGAAACCGGTGACTGACTTCTTCATCACGACAATGCTCCAGCGCACGCATCAAACCTTGTGCAGCAGTATTTATTGAAACACAGTGTTGCGCAGCTCCGCCAGCCTCCATACAGTCCTGTTGTAACTCCCTGCGACTTTTGGCTGTTTCCTCGATTGAAAATGCCATTTAAGGGACATCGATTCGACAATAAACAGACTGTTGAAACTAATGCGACGAATGCACTAAAGGCGATTCCGAAGTCTGAATTTCAAGAGTGCTTTAATAAGTGGAAACATCGATATGAGCATCTTGTTCAATCAAATGGGGACTACTTTGAAGGATGCCACCCCCCGGATGACGAAGAATAAATCAAGCGCCGAGAAATCGAGGTAGGTCGGATACTTTTGGGACAGACCTCGTACATAGAATAAGAGTGACAAACGAGTACGAGTCTATCTGACGGTAACTAGAAGGGTATTCACATCTGGCATAACTGCAAGAAGTTGGTATGATACCTTTAAAAAATGAACTCAAACACACCACAATCCGCTAATGTACAAGTATCATCATCAGTACAGCTCCTTACATCATTACTACTACTGAAAATAAGCCTTCCTAGCATAGGCCTATCGAATTCTCTTATGCCTTACCAGGTTGTCATTCTATCTAGTGGAGCCATACTACGCTCGCCAGTACGAGGCTACTACTAGAGAATTTTTCCTTTTTGTCAGTTGTCGCTAAGATATTAAGCATTAGTGAAATATGACTTAAAAGAGCGAACAATTATCTCAGATTTTCTACTTAAATGTGAGCGTCAACTCATATTATTATTAAAAGTGTAAATGAAATAAAGACATAATATTCGCCTTTGAAAAATACACTTTGAACTTTCACATAAGGAAATACAAACGTCTAATTTCCGCTCACCACTGCTCGCAGTAGAAGCCATAGGAGCAAATAAAATTTCGAACCGAGTTTTTCCTTTTTGAAACAGTCACGCCCGGCCTTAGTAATGGATTACGTGATCCCTAGACTTCACGATGGGATCTAAGATCACTTCGAATGAACATAATGAACCACTTCCTTTACTTTTTACTATACCTTAACACAAATGAAGGGCTGATTATATTCTCATAGAAAACTTTGTTATTATTTTTGTTGTTGTTCATTTAAGGTTTTTATCGTTTTTATTTTACTTATTTTAGAGTATTACTGCAATATCTTCAAGGCAAGACTGAATAGGCTTTTGTTAAGTAAGTGCGCTTCATCATCTTAGGCTACATCACCACTTACCATTGGGTGGTATAGTAGTTAAGCGCTGGCTTAGAATAGTAAAAAAAATCCGACGTTATAATAATAATAATAAAGAGTAAAAAATAAATGAGGCTGTACTTGCCGCGGAAACATGGTGGGCGTGGCTTTTTAAGCGCGCTTACCATGCATAATCGCGAAGTGTGCAGCCTCCGTAATTACTTTCTGACGAGATCGGATGATCCATTCTATGGAGACGTCATTTCTTGTAATAAAGGACTTACCCCTCTATCCTGAGCCAACGAGCAATGGCAAGACCCGGCAGTACAGAGCATTTCCGACCGGGAGACCGTATGGAAGGAGAAGGAGCTCCACGGGAGGTTCTATAAGGCTCTACATGTGCCTTTCGTAGACACAATTGCCTCCCTCCACTGGCTACGTTTTGGTGACCTCTTTGGGGAAACCGAGGGTTTTGTCTGTGCGATACAGGATCAGGTTATTAAGACCAACAACTATCGGAGGTACATCCTAAGGGATGGCACCGTCGACATCTGTCGAGCTTGTCGCCATCCCGGTGAGTCACTTAGGCATGTCATCTCCGGTTGTTCGGCGCTTAACTCTGAGTACTTGCACAGGCACAACTTAGTAGCCAGAATTCTACACCAGGAGCTCGCTCTGAAATACGGTCTCGTGGACCGGAAATTGCCGTATTACAAGTACTTGCTGGAAGCCGTGCTCGAAAATGACCGCTCCAGGCTCTGCTGGGACCGGGCCATCATCACAGACAGGAGTATTCTTGCGAATAAGCCTGATATTGTGCTGATGGACCGGGCACAGTCAAGGATATTTTTGGTCGACATTACCATTCCGTATGACGAGAACCTCGTGAAAGCCGAAACAGATAAGCGAACAAAATATCTGGACCAGGCTCACGAGGTGACCGACATGTGGGGTGGACTGCCGACCGAAATTATACCAGTAGTCGTCTCTGCGGACTGGTTAATCCCAGTCAGCCTGAGTCAGCCTCAGTCTGAGGCGACTGGGACTCCGTGACGGACCGCTCCAAGCTCATATTCAGAAAGCGGTGCTCCTCGATACCGCCCGCATCGTCCACCGGTTTCTCTCCCTTTCCCCCTAACCCTCGGCCGTTTGGTCTCCCCTGCCGAGGGTTTCCATCTGGTTGGGTTTTTATTTATTTATGTATTATTTATTTATTTATGTTAGTATATTAAATATATACTTATGTTTATTTATTATTTCCTTTAAAATATTTATTCAGCCCAACCAGATGAGAATAATATATAAATACCCCAAAATAATAATAATATATTTACTTTAAAGGCCACGGTTTCGAATCCCGCACGGAATAAGTATTTTGTATGGCCTACAAATAATTGTTCCATATCTGGATGTCTGTCCTTGTGAAATTTATGTACGTAAAATGCCCCGACGACACTGGAAAACATGTTAGTGTGGAGGCAACGTTTTAAAAAAATTTAATAAAAAAATACTCCGTATATAAGATTAATTTGATACTCCGTTCATGAATATCAGTAGCTAGTCATATTCACTTTTTGCTTTAATAATAACCACTTATAGACATCAGCTCTATAACTAGTAACTACTGCCAACGGGTTCTTGTCGCATTCCGAAAGATCCCTTGACCTTTCGTCTCCTTTTATAGTAACTACCGTTTGGTTTTAGCTGGTAAGAATTCGGCTTCAAATATTTTAATAACAATATTCTTAAGAAGTTCCTCTTTCATCGTAAAGAAACTCGTAGCTTTTCTTCTTTAATACATTGCTCAGCTTATTAATATTATCAAGTTCCTGCGCTCATGATTAAAATGTCACAATTCCTAAATAAAAGTTTTCTTCGAAACAAAGGACACTTTGTCGCTATCTTATGGAAGCTAATTGACGGCTCAATATACAACGTTGGATTAAAATGTGTATTTCGCTGAAAACAAGTGCGTGTTGGTTCACGATGTCACAAATAGCGTGCAGGCGCAGCACTAAAGCTTGTCATCCGTATTATTTTCAGTGCATTGCTAACATAATTGTACCGTGTGATTAGCAATTACGAATTTGGAAAATCAAATTAATTTGAAATTAAATCCATAGCGCGGTTAAAACTTATGCGATTGCGGAATCCACATGGATTTAACACTTACCTAAAATATGTGTTGAAATTTTCGAATGCATTTATTCTGCTTTCAAGTTTCTTCAGCCATACCCAACTTTCACTTCCGTACATGAGTGTCGGAACCAACCCCTCATGCACAGCCAAACGAGCCTTGTTAGACAACTTCCGACTGCTCATAAAGGAGTGCAAAGCTCCATTCACCATGTTTCCTGCATTCACTCTTCTTTCGATATCACTCTCACACTTTCCATCTCTTGTAAACTTTGAACCCAGATACACAAACTCCTTCACCTGTTCAATTTGTTCATCTCCAATCACGATATTGCAGTCTGTCACTGCCTCATATCTTTCAAACACCATCACTTTCGTCTTCTTTACATTCATCTTCATTCCTTTCTAACAAAAGCTCCACTCATAGCAGTTACCATCTCCTGCAACTCCTCGGCCGAAGACGCAAGTAGTACTTGGTCATCAGCATAGAGAAACATTTGACGAGTAACTCATTAATTCTCAACCCATCATTCTTTTAAATCTGTCAAGCAATTGTCCATGAACAGATTAAATAGCCACGGTGACGCTACACATCCCTGTCTAACACCTTTTCGATATTAAACCATTCAGTGTATGCCCTTAATTTTACTACGCTACTAGAATCCCTATAAAGAGATTTGCAGTGCTCGTATGAGGATACTGCTCACGGTTCACGGACAGTGCTGACCACAATTCATTCCTCATTACTCTATCATAGGCCTTTTCTAGATCCACGAATGCGCAATAGACCGTCTTGTTTTTAGCCAAACACTTCGGCTATGCACCGCAAGGAAAAGACCTGATACATACATCCCATTCCTTTCTAAACCCGCTTGTGCATCCCATACTTTTCGTCTGTTTCATTCACAACCCTTTCAATCAACACTTTCGCATACAATTTACCGACGACGCTGAGAAGGCTTATACCGCGGTAATTTATGCAGTCCTGCCGTGACTCTTTTCCCTTATACAATGGAACGATTACGGCTTTGCACCAGTCTCCCGGTACTTGCCCATTTCGCCAGCACAAATTGAAAAGGCGGTACAGCTGACTAGCCACTATGCCCTGTCCAGCCCTCAGCATCTCGACGGTAATCCTGTCATACCCTGCAGCCTTACCTAATCTCATACTTTTCAACGCTTTCACTATTTCATCCATGCTTATCTCACTTTCATCAACATTTATATTAGTTTCCATGGAAGGTGCCGGATGCTGTACCTGCACTTCCTCTCTTTCAAACAAACTTTCAAAATATTCTTTCCATCTCTTTAACACACATTCTTCTCCTTTTATAATGCTCGTATTATTTATTTATGTTGGTATATTAAATATATATTTATGTTTATTTATTATTTCCTTTAAAATATTTGTTCAGCCCAACCAGATGAGAATAACATATAAATACCCCAAAATAATAATAATATATTTACTTTAAAGGCCACGGGTTCGAATCCCGCACGGAATAAGTATTTTGTATGGCCTACAAATAATTGTTCCATATCTGGATGTCTGTCCTTGTGAAATTTATGTACGTAAAATGCCCCGACGACACTGGAAAACATCTTAGTGTGGAGGTAACGTTATTAAAAAAAAAAAACTCCGTATATAAGATTAATTTGATACTCCGTTCATGAATAGTTCAGTAGTTAGTCATATTCACTTTTTTCTTTAATAATAACCACTTATAGATATCAGCTCTATGACTAGTAACTACTGCCAACGGGTTCTTGTCGCATCCCGAAAGATCCCTTGACCTTTCGTCTGCTTTTATAGTAACTACCGTTTGGTTTTAGCCGGTAAGAATTCGGCTTCAAATATTTTAATAACAATATTCTTAAGAAGTTCCTCTTTCATCGTAAAGAAACTCGTAGGCTTTCTTCTTTAATACATTGCTCAGCTTATTAATATTCTCAAGTTCCTGCGCTCATGATTAAAATGTCACAATTCCTAAAAAAAAGTTTTCTTCGAAACAAAGGAAACTTTGTCGCATCTTATGGAAGCTAATTGACGGCTCAATATACAACTTTGGATTAAAATGTGTATTTCGCTGAAACCAAGTGCGTGTTGGCTCACAATGTCACAAATAGCGTGCAGGCGCAGCAATAAAGCTTGTCATCCGTATTATTTTCAGTGCATTGCTAACATAATTGTACCGTGTGATTAGCAATTACGAATTTGGAAAATCAAATTAATTTGAGATTAAATCCATAGCGCGGTTAAAACTTATGCGATTGCGGAATACACATGGATTTAACACTTACCTAAAATATGTGTTGAAATTTTGGAATGAATGTATTAGTAAAGTCAGATGCAGTATTTAATTAGTTACATGTTTCAGCCAGAATAACAAAGAACGATAGAACACACTACCTACATGCCAAATGACGCATTCAAGCACACATCTTAATTGTTTCCTTTTTATCAGCCCTTGAAAGTCCACTGCTCTACGTACACATATGCACCTAAAAATATGTTGTTGGTTTCAAATAATTTAAGATACTTATGTGTGCGTGAGTGCGTATTCTTTCAATAAAATGAACATAGTTTCCATTTGGGTTTCGGCGTAACTTGAAATTTACAAAGTGTTCTGTCGAACTTTATTTGTTAGTCTAAGGTTTCACGTAAAACAAAAGTAATAAAAATGTGCTCTAAGTTTTCTGGATAAAGTTACAGCCTCTATACGTCCCACTCCTGGGCAAAGGCCTCCTCTCATTTTGAGAGGGTTTTAGGGCAAGGAAATGTTCGCGCGCTGCCCCAATGTGTGTTGGTGAACTTAACATGCCCTTGAAATATATTTTTTTTTTTACACATGTAGGTTTCCTTACGACGTTTTTCTTCACCGCCGAGCACGTGGTAAATCAGGACTTAAAATTACAATTAACAATTTCATTGGTACCGGAGGGGATCGAACCCGAGTTGCTCGCGTACTGTAAAATTTACAGCGAGCGCTTAGCCCTTGAGCTACTACGACTCTTTCAGTGTTCTGGATGAAAACCTTTAATTAGTAAACCAGTTCAATATCAAAATTCACAAACTTGGACCTTAGCTATGAAAGTAATAGATAACAATTGATATTAATATCGTCTAGATAAATTGTGAATTGTTCCGCTTCATGCATCGCTAGAAGTGTGACCACCATTTGTTCAGACTTAACGAGGGCTCGCAATTTAATTGTGTTAATTTCTTGAATTATCTTTAACTGATTCACCGTGAAATATGTCAGTTTATTTCTATTGGGTTTAAATGATTTCTATTAATAACACTAGCGATTCGCCCCGGATTCGCACTGGTGATGTCTGGGTCTCGACAATAGTGCCACCTACTGGGTTCAACTATAGCTAAGAACCATCCAGGTGACCTGTAAGTACCCCATTAAATTTTATCAAAATCTGTCAAGCTGTTTTGGAGGAGAAGAATTACAAACATAATATACAATTTTACTTTTGTGATTTTTAATGATAAACATTAAAAAATGATTATAATCGAAAATATGTAACCATTATAATATTGCCATTAAATTTGAATCCCCGACAGTCGCTTACGCTGGGAAATTCTATTACTACTATCTACTCTGACATTACTGATTTCGTCCTAGAGGTGTCAAATATGGCAATAATGGGAAACCCTAGAAAGATCTTATGGCATCCGAGGGATGCCAGTATAACCACTTCGTTTAAGATCGGCTACGGGCAGAAGCTCAATGGTGCTAGTCGTTAAGTACTGCGACTGTATATCCTGCCGAACGTGTCGATTAAGAGGAATCCCCCCGGGACTGGCACTAGACCATCAGTGTTATTTTACGGGCTGGTGATGAAGAATTTGTATTTAAGTTTACGAATGTGTTGCGTGGAATAACGAGCCCGCTGAAAATTAAATTACGTTTCTTTCATATAATTTTTATTTTAGAGCTAATGATTTTTTGATAATAATAATACTTTATTGGACACAAATAAAAATAATACACAGGTTCCGATTGAGCCTTAGCTCCTGAACTAGGACTCTGTATATTAGAGCCCTTCTATAATTTATGGACAAACAATATTAATCTAATCTACTTCACCTCAATTATAATTTTACACGCAAATATTTATTTTTTACCTTGAAAATGTTAACTTTGATATATCCAAAAATTTAAATGTGATAATTGTATCCTCTTTATCAGCGCTTAAAAGTCTACTGCAGAACATGGGCCTCTCTCGTTTTAGGAAGGATTCGCTTTAATCGTCAAGCTTTGTAGGTGGGTTTACGATTGCAGTAGCAGCCATCTCGATTCTTCTATGCTGATACCCGTCGCCGAATTGGGATATCGTTACGTCTGGAGTAAATGAGATGGTTGTACAAAAATGTTGTCTGGGATTTCCGCGGGTCGAAATGGAGGGGCCCTCTGACACCGATTTTACGCCTCTGATTTTTTGTCATTTCGTAAGCCCACAAAATCCACTGGATTCGTTGACGGACACCTTTAAACACCTTCTTACCAGTTTAGATTTAGATACTTTAATGGATATAAGATGGTGAAAATATATGTATACATAAACTCTCACGCCTATTAGAGGGGTAGACAGAAACTACGGACTTTTATTTGTTTCTTATTACATTCCTTATTTACCCATACAACATTCTCGTTGGGTAAGGGTAGGTATACTTAATTTGGCGCATTTTCAATATATTGCCAATTTGTTCAACAAACTTCTGTCTAGGTTGTTCCTTGCCGTCTTTTTCACTCACTTCTGCATCATTCGTTTGTTTTGTCACTCTTTCCTTATTCATTATTTCTACAAGTCTAAACCACCGAAATAAGACAATCTCTTCGTCAAAAGCTAAAATATTTTTTTAGAGTTTCTCTAAATCAACTTTTACGACATTTGTAGATTGAATAGAATTATGTTTTATTTTATGCCGTCATCAGAGCGTTTGATAATATTAAAATATATAAGCCGCATTAAGCTCGGAAAAATATTACCCAGAATATTCCAGTTTCCAGTTCCGTTCACTTAGTTACGTTCAGCGGAAATTTTAAGTTTTCGCGTCTTATTCAAAGCCACTTTTTGCTTTAAAAGCAGTCGACTGCAGAAATATAACCACGGTGTATATGAATTTCCTTCAGACAAAAGTAAAGAATTTTAAAATTTCCTTTTGGTGCTACTTTTGAACAAAGTACTTTTATTGCTTAATTTTTATTATTTTTAATGTGTTTATACGAAAATGATTTTTAAACTTATAGGTATTTTTTGAATTACGGTTTGTAGAATTGTTAATGGTTAGAATCCATCATTTATATTAATGCTTTGACGATAAAATGATCTAGTAAATGACATATTATACAACATAATATATAAATTATATAATGTTTAAATTTATATTATACGTAATTATATTATACAACAGTAATTGAAAAAAATATAGAGTACAATATTTTGTATCGCATTTACCAAGGATAGTGCGCAGAGGAATTGTTTGGGTAAATCCCAGCCGCCAAATTACACAATCGTTTATTTTGACAAAATTCGCAATTCTATCCACGCTATCTTTATTCATGTGCGATTTTACATGAGTTTCCTTTCTCGCACGACTTTTTGTGGATTCAGCTACCATCAGCGATTTACCCGGACCGTAAGTCGACAGCGGTAGTCACTTACTATCAGGTGAGCCATATGCTCGTTTGCACCACATTTTTTTTAATATTGACTAAAACAAAAATAAAGGTACATTGAACAAAGATATGTGCTGATTTTGAAAAAAAATTGTAGATTAGATTAATTTTGTTTTAAAATTATCTATGATTAACAGAAGATATCAAAGTTAAAATTAGCCAGTAATGAAGTCGATCACCAAATAATGTATCATGTGAAGTGCTTCATTATATACATATAATAGGTACAGGCATGTGTCAATGAGTACGATGGTATACTTAAAGTGTCTTCTAATATTCAAATACAAACATGTATATTAAACATATGTTAAGGTAGACGCACAGATACCAATGTAATAGATGCCGTTGCATTTCGACCTGATACGTGTTATATTTCATTCCGAACTGACAGCTGTGATAGTAAGTGAGTATAGCAGATACCACTGTTACGAAACCTAACAAATAAACGGGATAGACTCAACGTTATATTAATCTTAAGTTTAATGTTTCATTCTGCCAAATTTCTTCGTGACGTTCGAATTTCGTAATGTAAAGAATAATATTTATTATATATTTAAGGCTGATTTACACGGGGTCAGTAACAGGCGCCAGTGCTGGCGAAGACGACTGACTTGCCCCGTTTACACGCAGTTAGTAGTCGCGTAGACAGTGCTGTACTGACTTCAAATCAATTTACATTATGCCAGTAGCGGGTCAGCACTGACTTGCCTCGAATTTGGAGCCTGTTACTGTCCCTGTGTAAATCAGCCATTATATTATAAAAGGGCCTCTCCCGTTGTAGAAGGATATACCTTAATACTTACGCTTTGCACATGTAATGGTGTTATGGATTCTCTTACGCCAAAAGCTCACGGCACCAAATGGAGGAATCAGGTTTTATTTTTAATACTATGTTGTCGTTCAGTGCGTCGTCAGCGATGTTAACTATCGTCTAAAATGCAAGTTATGTGGTTGAGAATCGTGCGATAATTACTGCTACACGATTAAATGTTAGGACTAGGACTATTTATATACCGAGGGGACCGCTGTTAGGTAACCCCCATTTACCTAATTAAAAAATATATCTGCGGAGTTACATAAGTAATTACGTCTCTGATCAGGGGAATCTAATGACGAAACGGTAGATTTGGAGAACAAATGGCATTTGACAAACTACATTATTTTTGGTGGACCGCCAATCATCCAGATGGTATGGATGGTATCGCGTGTTTTGTCGCGATGTGCAGTGGTTGAAGTTTTGATGTAGTCCATTTTATTCCTCATTCAAATGTAGGTACTCAATACTCCTACTATTAACAGGATGATATTCATGTAAAATAACAACTCTATTAAGAGACATTTAAAAATGAAAAGTTACAGCCTATATACGTCCCACTGCTGGGCACAGGTCTCTAATTTCTGAGAGGGTTTTAGGGCAAGGAAATGTCCGCCACGTTGTCCCAATGCGTGTCGCTGAACTTCACATGTCTTTGTATTTTTTTTTCTTATGTCTCAGACATGCAGGTTTCCTCACAATGTTTTCCTTCACCGCCGAGCACTTAAAATTACAATTAACAATTTCTTTGGTGGGATCGAACCCGGGTTGTTCACTTACTTTGAAATTTACAGCGAGCGCTTAGCCCCTGAGCTACCAGGGCACTCAAGAAACACAGAAACATTTACTTACAAATAATTTCATATTGTCGTCTAGTGGCAGCATAAAAGAAACCCGTAGGCGTTGTAACACGCGATAGAAGGAAACTGTAAGAGATGGGCAGCAGCATCTTCCTGATAAAAATCAATAATGATTAAGGAAATTTAGTTAGACCACCTGTCTATCAAGCGGTGCAACTATGGGATATATCTCAGAAAAATACTCCTATGTGTCAATCTATGGTGGTCGATCTTCAACTGTGGGCTTTTAATGGGCTGTAATAAATTAATGAATATCATGTTGATCTTATAAAAATTCTCGTATAAACTTCGATTTTCGCATAGCAAACTTCTATTTATTATTATCCTAAGGAGATAAAAAGTTCAATTTATGAATATCTTAAGAAGGAACCTTTTTATTTAAATTTTAGGTGTATTCCGCGATACAAAAAGTGACTGCAAATATTTCTTTAACTGAAATTATGAAAAGGCAAAAAAAAGCAATCTGTCTTTTTTAATGAAACGCCGAGTTTTCTCAACGAGTTACAGAGAAATTTCTTGTGAAATAATGCGTGGCATAAATTATTTCAATATTTACTATAATTTGAATAATTATCATAAATTATCTACTTATTAACTCTTCCCAAATGTTAATGTACCTTTTTTAAATGAGAAATTTAAATACGTATTTTATATTTTTTTTTATATAAGAGGGGGGCACACGGGCATGCGGCTCACCTGAGGGTAATTGACTGCCGCCGCCCATGTACAACTGCAATACCTTTGGAATTGCAGAAGCATTGCTGGCCATTTAAAAAAGAGTAGGCTCTTTTCTTGAAGGTTCCTAAGTCGTATCGGTCCGGAAAAACGTGCACTTGCACGTGATGTAACCAGCTGTATGATAGAACAGATTATTGTGGTAGGCAATTTTTTATATTTGTGTGCCTCTAGTTGCTGATATTAAAATATCTATATAGAAACTACAAACATTTTTATTTATATAATAATTAATAGCGATTGCATCAAATACATACATGCACCACCTACACGTGTACAAAATTAAATTCCTTCTGAAACAGTAAAAATAACCTTAGGTTGTCTGCATTATGTACACGGAACTTAAGAGTCCGAGTGTCCACAAGAAATAATTTCCAGATTCTAGTAAGTAGGATATGAGCCGACTTGCCACCACCTGAGTCCTAGTTCGAGAGTTCAGTTGAGGCCAATCGTCTGAGTGTCGAACATCAATACTTGTCCTCTTTTTTATACAAGTCAGGGTGCCACACACAAACACATACTTTACCGAATGAAATATGCATGCTGTAGCCCATAAACATTTAGATATTAACTCGATTAAAAATTAAAAGACAGAAGCGCTATCACCCCTGAGATCTTAATGATATATAAAATGTGTCCGGTTCTCGTCACTCAAAGTACAAAGCAATTATAATCCAACTGTGACTGGAATTTCTTACGTGGTAGAGCCATGCTGCAGCTATATTAGTGGTATAGTTGTAGCACGAATGGGTCGGCTCAACCGGGGATGGACCACGCTCTCACAGAATACCAGCGTAAAATAGAGATGATTGCCGCTGTGTTTCGTACGGTAAGTGTAATAAAGAACCGGAGACCTATTTTACCGGAAACGAGGTATTCCATCTTAGTCCTAACGGGTGACAGCGCATCTGCATTTTGATTCGTAATCGAGGATACATGTAGATGTCTATGGGCCACAGCAACCACTTACCATCAGGTGGACTATGTGATTATTTGTCACCCTTATGCTATAAAAAAAATACGTCAGAATTTTATCCAGGAGATTTCATATTTATTCTATTTAACTTAAAGAACATAATTTTTCTAGTGGAAAACAGTAATAGTATAGATACTTTTATACTTATAAGGAGTAATTTCAATTTCCCAAATCCCACTTTACCCAATCATTTCCGACCTATATCCATCCTTCCCTTCTTATCCAAGGTCCTTGAGGCCTGTGTCCACAAGCAACTTTCACAGTTTATCTCTCGTAATAACTTATTAAGGCTCTTGCAGTCTGGCTTTAGGCCCGGTCATAGTACCGTTTCCGCACTCCTGAAAGTAACTGGTGATATTAGGGCAGGCATAGAGGACACTAAAGTCACTGTGTTGGTTTTAGTTGACTTCTCGAACGCCTTTAATACCATCAGTTATGACATTCTAATTTCCATCCTTTCCCTTTCTATGATCTCACCCGAAGCACTGGATTGGTTTTCATCATATCTTCGAGGGCGCCAGCAGCCGGTTCGCATCGATGAGCTATCATCTAGCTGGTTTGACATACATGCTGGTGTCCCTCAAGGCGGCATATTATCTCCTTTGTTGTTTTCTATATTTATTAATCTCATTACTCAAAACCTTCAGTCTGCGTATCATCTGTATGCCGATGACTTGCAATTGTACACACAAGCGAGTATTGACGATATTTCTACAGCGGTGGACATACTTAACAGGGACCTTGAGTACATTAAGAACTGGTCTGACAGGTTTGGCCTAATGGTCAACCCTTCGAAGTGTCAGGCCATAATAATAGGTAGCCGTCGGATGACCCAGAGATTGAAAACAGTAGCTTTCAATCTCTGGATCAAGCAATTCAATTGTGTTCCAACGTGAAGGATCTAGGTTTATTAATTGATTCTACTTTGAGTTGGAAGGCCCAAGCAACGACCGTTAGCCAGAAAGTCACTGGTACCCTGCGTTCTCTCTATCGCCTAAAAAATTTTCTACCACCTGAAATTAAGACAATGCATGTGCAGAGTTTAATTTTTCCCCTAATCGACTATGGCGATGTGTGTTATTTTGACCTGAATGCAGATCTTCTCAACAAATATGACCGTCTTCTGAATAACTGCATTCGATTCATTTTCAATCTTCGAAAGTATGACCATGTATCCACGTATCGATCTCAATTAAAATGGTTACCTATTCGTCAACGCCGTAGTTTGCGTGCACTCACCACCCTTTATTCTATCCTGATGTCTCCAACTTCCCCTTCCTACTTATCTCCTTACTTTCAGTTGCTTAGTGCTAGTCATGAGAGAAACCTCCGCTCTACAAACAACCTTCTTCTCCTATGTCCCTCCCATAGCTCTGGACTTGTTCATTCTTCTTTCCACATTCAATCTATTCTCCTTTGGAACGCACTCCCTCTCGAAATCAGGACGGCTAGCAATCGGTACGCGTTCAAGATGAAGGTTCGGGAACACTTACTTAATAAATTGGCAGAATCATCATAGTAACAGTTTATTTATATATATATATATATAAAACTTTTCTATATATATATATATATGGTGGTCTAACTAAATTTTATATATATATATAGTTATTGTTATTATGTATATTATATATTTTATATACATTATATGTGTATAAATATTAATATATTTTTGTAAATTTATTGGATAACATGTATATTTGTATATCTTTATGAGTTTATATACATCTGACATTATAATATGTACTTATGTATTATATATTTTTATTATCTTAGTTATTTTATATTTCATTTTATTATAATTAATTTTATCTATTTTTTGTGATGTACCATTTATATCTTATGTATTTTATTTCCATGTATTACAATATTTTTTTTGTTATTTTAGTTTAGTATTCGCGTATTAACTTTTTATTACACCTACTTCATTCTATCTCTGCATCATCCCAAGGTAGACTGGAAGAGAATGCCTTAGGCATTAAGTCCGCCTATATACCACTTGTGTATATGAAGTTTTAAATAAATAAATAAATAATTTCATCATAGGAATTACTCCTTATAAGTATGGATAATTCCAAATGCATGAATAATTTCAAACTGTGGGTATTGTATCCGTTTAATATTGTACTTATATAAAACTAAGTAGACATGCATTAAGATAATATAAAAAAGAAACTAAGGAAAAGGTCAATAATTATTTTAAATTATAAAAAACGCAAGAAGGGGACCACAATTCGTTTGCCTAGTTGTAGCGGCGTACAAGTAAATTAATCTAATACCCCAATACGTCCCAAGGGTTTAGTAAGAGGTGACTATGGGAAACGTAGAAATAACTAATGGATTTGGATATATTGTGGTGGACTGGCTACGGATAGCAACGTCAAAGATGCGAGACGTCGTGTATTGCGATGGTCAATCTGCCTGCCAACCGTGACAATCATAGCAAATCACTCCTACAGTGGGAAGAATCCATGCTTGGAGACTAGTATGGGCTGCTGATAAAGGAGAAGAAGAATTTATAATTTTTTAGATATTTTTGCGTCATAAATGTCTTGGAGTTCCTCCAAATTTCAGATCCTCTCTTGCAAATATTGTTGTTTATTGTCATTGCAAAGTTGTAGGTGTTTCATTTTCAGCGAATTCGTCTCACCAATATCATAATCAATGGCACAAGGCGATCTTCTAGAAACAACTAATTTGAGCCGTGGACCATTGAAAGATTTGGAGGATATATATTAAAAATGAACACTGACACCTATCGGTAAATGTTAAAGGAAACCAAGTGAAACAAACTAAATCTACAGTAACTAAATTGAAAATTACGATGGTAATGTTAACTTTAAAATTATCGATACTTTTACGTATTTAAGTCTGTCTGATATAAACGAAATTCCATATGCGATATGTGTAAGACTTGTATTAAAAAAAAAAATAGTTTTCGTCTACTTTTAAGATTTCTTTTAGCAAATAACAATTTCCATTAAGGAAAGTTATACAAATGAAAACTTTGTTGGTTATATAATAGTCAGAAATTTCATAAAAAAAGCAATTTGTGCATAATACTCAATATAAAAACTTCATTCTAAATAGGAGTTCAGTTCAGTTCAGTCAGATTTATATATTAAGAAACAGAGCGATTTATAGAAAAATCCGAACTATATGAGTTATTCGGCCTATGAGTCATTTAAGGATCAGCAGTAATTATGAAGAAATATCTACTGCATTAAATTGGCACAGCACTATCTATCGATGACACCGGTTAACTACTATAATTTTTCTAACTAAGATGGTACGATAATATTTCTGAGGAAATATTCTTTTTTATTTGTTTAATGTGTTAATGTGGTGTAAAGTAAGTATATTATAACATTATTTTACATCATTTAATAACGATATCTAAGATTAGATAAAAATGCACTTGATGATTCAACGCCACCATTGAACAAATTCGTACCTCCTTTTTAAAATAATAGTTATAGCTTTGATAGAATGAAGCGATTTTAATAAAACAAAGACTAAATGTTACTCTAAGATACGCTTCATCAGTTTATTAACGATAATTTTGAAAAAAAAACATTAGTAATTTAGACGTGATACGTTAATAAACAAACAGACAGACAGACAATTCTAAAAACGGTAGAGATGTAAATAATTATTTATTTCTAGTCCCTCGGAATAATTTTTGTCACAAAAATATACAATGTCACACACTTGCAATTTATATTTTTATTTTATTCAACTCTCCGTCCCCCTCGTGCTCTAATCCAAAGTCCCGAAAACTTTCAGCTCGAGTTACAAAATCGTTTTCAGTGCCTAGAATTTTGCAATGAAGTGGACGATATGAATGACAAGCTTGTGGAAACTGTCCATGCGGTCGGAGCTAAGTTCTGTAAGACCCGTCGCAGAAGAACACAAAAACTCTCCGATCACACTCTTAATCTCATGGTTGTTAGACGGGAGATGAAGCTGCAGTCTTCAGCAGATTTGACAGCATACAGGCAACTGAACAGACAGATCTCCAAATGCATGCGGCGGGACTTGCGCAACTTCAATACAGCTCGTATTGAAGAAGCGATCGAGCGGAACTAGGGCTCCAAAGTCTTTGCCAGAGATCTGTCTGCCAGAAAGAGCCAACTGTCGAAGCTGAAGACCGATTGTGGCAGCATCGTTTCCGGGGCACCTGAGATTTTGAGTGAGATTGAGAGGTTCTATGGGCAGCTGTACACGTCATCGTTGGAGCCACGCGCAAGTGTGAGTAACGATCCAAGAGCAAGTCTTATCCGACATTATTCCGATGATATCCCGGACGTCAGTCTGAGCGAGATTGGAATGGCTCTCCAGCACCTTAAAAACGGCAAGGCCCCAGGCGAGGATGGAATTACAGCGGAGCTTCTGAAAGCGGGTGGAAAACCGGTACTTGAAGTACTCCATGGTGGCATTACACCGGAGGCGTGGAGCAGAAGTGCGGTGGTCTTGTTCTTCAAGAAAGGCGACAACGCTCTCTTGAAGAACTACAGACCGATTTCCCTTCTGAGCTGCGTCTACGTGCTGTTTTCGAGAGTCATTACGAATCGTCTCGCATGCAGACTCGACGACTTCCAGCCTCCCGAACAAGCCGGTTTCCGAAAAGGCTTTAGCACCATAGGCCACATACATACTCTTCGGCAAATTGTACAGAAGACCGACGAGTACAATCTGCCACTTTGCCTTGCGTATGTGGACTATGAGAAAGCCTTTGATTCCGTCGAAATTTGGGCGGTGCTGCTGTCCCTTCAGCGGTGCCAAGTGGACTGTCGGTATATCGAGGTGCTGAAGTGTTTGTACAGTAGGGCTACGATGGCTATCCGAGTACAGAACCAGATTACGAAACCTATCCAACTGCAGAGAGGTGTAAGACAGGGTGACGTTATATCCCCGAAACTCTTCACCACTGCATTGGAAGACGTTTTCAAGCTACTGGACTGGAAAGGATACGGTATTAACATCAATGGCGAGTACATCACTCACCTTCGATTTGCCGACGATATAGTCCTTATGGCAGAATCGCTTGAGGACCTAAGCACTATGCTCAATGACCTCAATAGTATATCCCAAAGGATAGGTCTCAAGATGAACATGGACAAAACAAAAATCATGTTTAATGTCCATGTCACACCTATGCCGGTAGTTGTTGGGAGCACTAAGCTCGAAGTTGTTGACGAATATGTTTACCTGGGACAAATAGTCCGACTAGGTAAGTCCAACTTCGACCGAGAGGTCAATCGACGGATTCAACTCGGCTGGGCAGCGTTCGGGAGATTACGACCCATCTTCTCGTCAGGCATACCTCAAAAGCTCAAAACTAAATTGTACAACCAGTGCGTGTTGCCAGTGATGACATACGGAGCTGAGACGTGGTCCTTCACTGCTGGCCGTATGAGGAAGCTCAAGGTCGCTCAGCGAGCTATGGAGAGGGCTATGCTCGGGGTTTCTCTGCGTGATAAACTTAGAAATGAGGATATCCGCAGTAGAACCAGAGTAACCGACATAGCCCAAAGGATTAGTAAGCTGAAGTGGCAATGGGCCGGCCATATAGCTCGAAGAACCGACAACCGATGGGGAAGAAAGGTTCTCGAGTGGCAGCCTCGTACCGGCAGGCGAAGTGTAGGGCGTCCCCCCACTAGATGGAGTGACGACCTAGTAAGACATGCAGGAAGTCAATGGATGCAGGTGGCTCGGGACCGTGCTTTGTGGCATTCCGTGGGGGAGGCCTATGTTCAGCAGTGGACTTGTGAAGGGCTGTAATGATGAATGATGATGATGATAGATTAAATTCTCTGTCAACATTGGAAAAACTAAAAAATTCAGATCCTTACAATTATTATCACACTACACGAAAACAGAACTACCCTCACACACTACTTAACGCCGTTTCCGATCGAAAGGTAAATTTAAAAACGGACTACTAGGAATGAAAGGAATACAATTACCTAGTAATTTGTACGTGCAAGGAGTTTTGCTTTCATATTATATGGGCCGAGGCTGCAAAATTCCACTAATGATAGATTTCAAAGAGTGTACACAGGAACTGCATATTTAATTACTCCATCTCCTTTCCACCTACAACAGCTCGGCCAGTCTCCACCTTTTTGTTTGTCGACATACGACGCGTTTGAACAAAGCGGTTTGCTTTGACGTAAGTGCGCACAACAATGAAATGGGATAATTTGCCAACATCTGTCTTTACATCCGATTACATTGTAGGTGTTTTATGAGTGAATAGGCTTATATAAGCTAAATCTGTGCCCTTTACCATCTTCGCCTATGTATATCTGCACTTACCATCAGAAAGGACTGGCACATAATAATTATAAAAAATCAGAGTACTGTTTCTGCAAGTAATCTATTGTGTCCTTTACACGCAATTGTAGTATTTACGTGGTTTTTCAAAATCAGAATGTTCCGAAAGTTCCATTTTCAGAATTAAAAGTAATGAGTATTTCCAAAGAATCATTTGTACCCGTGACTTGGACGCTTAATGCTAGGCCGCAACAATATTGTGCCTAACTTTCGTTTCCACTTTGAAAAAATACGGCGCCGTGTTTTCCTCGAGTGCTTAGTGTTGTGCCACCTTTCTATAATTGTTATAAATCTATCGACGTAATATTAACAAAAAAGTAAGGCTTACAATTTTACATAATTTATAGTTCATTTGATGGTAGTCATCCTGGCTAGTAGCTGCATGTCCTTTCGATAAAAATACCGTCGACATTAGTGACGACGCTATAGCCACTGTTCGTCATATATATTTTGCTGTGGTGCTGTAGTTTGCGGGTACAGTTTTCACATGGGTTTAAAAAAAACATGTGTGCAGTTCACACGCGGTAGAAGTGAAACCTTCATATGAAATGAAATATAAAACAAAAACATTTTACAGCAAATGATTTACCTATTTAATTTGATAATTTTCAATCAGGAGTGCGGCATAAAATATAAGATAAAAGTTTTATTTTATAGCAAATAAATATTACAACCCTTATTTTTAGACATGTAGAGCCTAAATGTTAGTGTATTAATTAAATCAAAAAATATTTTATCAAATCAGACTGGAAGTTCCAGAGATTAGCGTGTTTAAACAAAAAAAAACTTCTTTCGCTTTGTTATGTTAGTATAGATCTCATTCTCTCGCAGGCTAAATAATATAGATGTATGTTTGTCTCTTTTAGTGTCGCTTTTTCGTTTCATCGCGCTTCAAATCGCATATACATCACATATGCATAGATACTAAAGAAGTTTCACTTGAAAAACTATGTATGAGTTTTTTACGATATTCAATGTTTGTTTCTTAAACACTTTAAAAAAGAGGAGCGAAATACATGCAATGGGTGTAACGTTTTTCTAAAAAAAAAAATGTAATCCATACTTGTCATTAATGTCACAATTTAGATAGGACACCATACAACTACACTGTAATTGTTTTCTTATGTTGCATTATTATTTTGCGATGGCATAATCTATGTAGTTTATGGCGTGTTTAATCACTTTCTAACTTTAATGCAACTTAACTACACCAGAATCTTAAAGAGATATATAAACAATATAGCTTAGACTTTTTCTGCATGACAACAGAAAACACCTCAGTCCAACTTGTTTACAATTTATAGGGTGCTATTAGAGCTTCATGGTTTTGCAGTGCTTAATTTTTATGGACGCGCACGTTGATGGTTGTTTAGAAGTAAGAGTGACAAAGGAGCACACAGTCTACGTGACGAGAAGTGAATACTGTGGCTCATAAATACTTTACGTTTATCATTGCTTAAGAAGCAAATGCTTTGCCATCTCTGACGACGAAGGTGGAATGCATCTTTACCAGTAAAAAGGGCTCTGTTTCTAAACACTCACAATATGAAATACAGCAGATAATGCTACTGCTATTTCACACTGGTATTTGTACCCCGTCGGGCCGAGCTATTCGTAACAACTGCAGCGTGGCTCTATTTCGAGAAAGCTTAACGATATTTAAATTAGTCCTTTACCTGGAACAACTAATATAGCTGTCCAAAAACATTTCTATCTCTGATGGGTAAGAAAGTTTCTCGAGAGGTGGGCTCGTACCGGAAAGCGAAGTGTAGGAACCACACTAGATGCAATAACGACCTGGTAAGATAGGTGGCTCAAGGCCATGTTTTTGGATTTCTGGAGACATATGTTCAGAATTGGACTTTTTATGTGCTGTTATTATGATGGTGACGATACCATCATTATAAAGTGATTTTTTTTATTTATGACACGAGTTATTCAGTAAACGACCTAACGAACAACACTATTCTGCGGTATTATTTTAGGAGTTTACAACTGCAGTTAAAGTAAAAGTCAGCGCTAACGAGCGAACGCGAGAGATTTGTAAGCTTGACTGTTGTTGTATTTGTTGAAATTGCTGCCGTATTTCAATAAAGTAATTTCCGACTAATTCTTTTTTTAATTGTACAATTCAACGTACTTAAATAACAAAATAAGTTCTTTAATGAAACTAGTTTTTACGGTTTTTATCGCGTTTTGTTATATATATATTTGTTTTTTATATTTTTATATGTTGTATATACAGTGTGAGTCTTTATAATGTGCACATATCGAAATGAGGAATGGATGGGAATCTATATTTAATTTTATCGACGGAAAAAAATATTAAATAAAATCTAAATATTTTTAGAAACATGTTATAAACATGCAATTTTTACTATTGGGTAGCTAATACGATGAAGAATAACTTAAATTAAAAAAAAAGGTACGTAATGCGGGCGTTTTATTGAGAAATTTTACGATTATTGTAAAGATTGATGAAAAAAAAAACTGATTTTTGCTAAAAAAAACGTGTTTATTTTCAATTGAGGGTAGTTGTTTTAAATAATTTTCATTTTATAAAGACGTCTAATTACTTCCAATCATTATGGAGTTTGTTTCATCGCGTTAGATCATTTAGTTTAAAAGTTACACCGTTTTGTTTACACTGGGATCACAGTAGCAAACAAAATTTTTAAAAATTCCATAAAATATATTAAAAACTATTTAATTTTTTTAAATGTTTTTTCCGTCGAAAAAATTAAGCATAGATTCCCTCATTTTGATATGTGCACATTATAAAGACTCACACTATACACACACACACACACACATATATATATATATATATATAAATATATAAATATAACATGTAAAACAAACCCTGTGGTTCCCGTTAAGTGCGTTATCAGAATCAGTATTCAAACGTAAAGAAATTACTTTACTTCAGAAAACTCGACCATAAAAAAAAACTTGGTTTAAATAAATTTTTATTTGTAAATTGTACGTGGTTTTATTACTTCTAACCGACACGCGCATTGATGAAGCAGGGTCTTTGACAATACTCTTACTCCCCAGCCAAAGGTCATAAGACACTATATATATGTATATATATATTCATTACATTCTGATACTCGTATGTAAAAACCATAAAATTAAATATATTCTTCTCTTAAATTAAACTGTGTTAAAGAACGACCTTTAGCCTATTACTGGAAACAAGCATCCGCTTTTTTGAGATGGTAATGGAGCAAGATACGGACGTCCGACCCGTATCTCTAATGTAAATTGGCTGATATCACACATTTGATCTAAAATTTTCTCAGATTTTATTTTGATACTCTTCTTAATCGGGATGGGGAAACTTGTGATAAATTTGAGAAGAACATAAAACATAAGCGAAACATAAGCATAATTTCAAGTTTCAGACAATTTAATACCAAATGTTTTAAAAATACAAATTTATTGAGCTTGTGGTGCACATTTGCACTCATCAGAGCGCAAATTTTCATCAATAATATTTTAACAATGTTTCAATGTTTCAATAATATTTCAACTCACAAAAACATAAAGCTATTCACGTTTGAAAGGTAAATGCATTTTTCTTGTGGCAGAAGCCCTGTTATATCATGTTATGTATATGAATTTAAATAAAATTTTATGTCGATTTTGTAATTACTTGTTGTACAGAAGTCTTTCATACTTGGAATTAAAATGAAAAAAGAGCTTCTTGATTATTATTTTGGATATTTTCTGCACAACACGGTCCATTTATATCAAGCGACATTAAAATAAAAGCAAATACATCAAAGTCTTATATACATAGTAATAATCACCATTATCATCATTACAGAACTTCACAAGTTCACTGCTAATTATAGGCCACCAAGGATACCACAAAACACGGTCCTAAGCTACCTACATTTATCGATTTCCTACATATCTCAGGTCGTCACTCCATCTAGTGGAGGGACACCCTACACTTCGCTTGCCGGTACAAGGTTGCCACTCGAAAACCTTTCTTCTCCATCTAGCAATAATATATTTTACAAAATTTAATAAATAACCTTAAATCATTAATTTTCTATTATCACGATTAACACAAACATCTATATTGTTTTATTATTTTTGGCATTTGGCTTTATTCTTATACTAATGTTTTTTTTTAATGGAAACGAACTTACAGTTCACCTGATATAGGTAGCTACTGCAATCCATAGACACTAGACATCTTCAAACTAAGAAGGCACTGTTGCGTTGTGACCTCTAAGGACTAAGATGGAATGATTTACAGCCTTTAATTATAATGGCACTCGCAATTCGTATTCGCTAACTTGTATTTATCATAAACATAATATTTAATGGTACGATATCTAGACACTTAGTCCGCACATTTATTATTAAATATAAATATAGAGTATTTGTTACAATATACTCTATATTTATTTATTTATCATGACAGTGTTGCCATTTAATTTGGAAGGTATCAAAGAAAGACGTATAAGGTCGCGTCCACATTTGATCATCTTGGCATTTCATGTCTTCGTGCAACGTGGTGGTCGATAGTTTGGAAGCAACATTATACTAGCCGTTCTGATATCGAATCGTCCCGTTTCGTACAAAACCTCGTATAGGATACACGTATCCCTATCAGAGTAGTAAGGACGTATTTTGATACTATATCACGATACCACGATGTGATAGGCCACGTTCCATCTCCTGTAGGTATGTCCCGATCATCAAAGGTATGTTACATTCCACTACACGGTCTTGACAAGTTTGGACGTGGAAAAGGTGCGAGGGTCGGAGGAAAATTTGTAGTGTCCAGAAATAAAGAAAGCTATGCCTGGCATATTATAGGTACCATGCCAGGCATACCTTTCTTTATTTGCTATCGTAGGCGATATGGTTAAATGTAGACGCACTTTTTGAAAAAATACGGCTAGTGATATGACATGGCCAAAATGGGCGTCTATACTTAAGATAAAATTACTCGATACGATACGCCAGATCATTATACATCAAGATGATTAAATGTGGACACGACCTTACTTGTTCTGGGTCTTTAATTAGACTCTCCCTTACTCTCTACAATTAACATTAATTATGTATGACGTATGGGATATACAGTAAATTGCTTAACTGTTCGAAATAATTGCAGTTAAGTAACAATGAAGTAATTATAATTTCAGTTCAATTTATTGTACTTCAACAAAATTACGATTCTGAAAATTTTGGTGAAATACAAGCAACGAATTTTGCATATTATGATTTCGTATGAATAAATATTTACTCTACTCTGTTCACTTAAATCAGTAGCTTTTTCCTAAAGTATAATTTTCAGAGGCGGCCATTTTATTTTTTCTCTACTAACTTCCAGTTTCAAAGATGTAACTGGTCTGATGTTTAAAAGTTTTGACATATCTCCATGTTTGAGGCCGCAATCCATTTTTAGAGGTTCCTGTGTGTGTGTGTGTGTGTGTGTGTGTGTGTGTGTGTGTGTGTGTGTGTGTGTGTGTGTGCGCGTGTGTGTGTGTGTGTGTGTGTGTGTGTGTGTGTGTGTGTGTGTGTGCGTGTGCGCACGTGTGTGTGTGTGTGTGTGTGTGTGTGTGTGTGTGTGTGTGTGTGTGTGTGTGTGTGTGTGTGTGTGTGTGTGTGTGTGTGTGTGTGTGTGTGTGTGTGTGTGTGTGTGTGTGTGTGTGTGTGTGTGTGTGTGTGTACATTCTTTCGCTCGTGAACTGTTTTCGTCCCGCTTATTAAAAAACTGATTAATTGTATTTAATGATTTTTATAACTATTAGGTTTTTACCTATGAAAATGCCTTTTTTATGAAATAAGTTAACGTTATTTTTTTCTATATTTTTTATTTATATTAATCACAGTATGTAGATAGTATATTATAGTATATTATTTTTTAAAGGCATTTTGTACTGCCTATCGGGTATTGAATTTTTTTCTCGCCAAAAAGTTATCCAAATTCTGGAAAAAGTAGAAGTCTGTAGGCGCAAGGTCTCCTGAGTAAGGCGAATGACGGAGAGCTTCCAACCCTAGCTCTTGTAACTTGGAGACCGTCTGTTATGCAGTATGAGGTCGCGCGTTGTGTTACAGGAGCAGCGGGGACGAGCGATTGACCAAAGCTGGTTGGAGACGTGCGAGCTTCTCTATCATTGTGTTGAGTCCTTTACAGTACACATCTGCGGTAATGCTCATCCAGTTTGGTAAAAAGCTATGATGAATCACACCGGCGCTAGACCACCAAACAGTGACCATCACTTTTCTAGGGGTAAATATGCGTGTAGGGCATTTTTTTAGGCGCTTAACTAGAAAGCAACCAACTTGCTAAGCGCTTACGATTGTCAAACAAAATATATTTTTTTATCGCTGGTAATAATGCATTTCGAAATTCCTTCGTTTGTGTGCAGCACAAGGCACGTCTCGAAGCGTACTTCACACTGGCGATCATTGAGTTTGTGGGGTTGTTGTCAATTGTTGTTTTTACCTTGCCAATTTGACGCAAATTGACCATAATTGTTTCGTCGAAAGCTGCTGCTAATTCAACCGTAGATTGAGTATCAATTTCCACAATCACCTTTAATTCGTCATTGTAGACCAAAGTATTCGAAGGACCATGGGGTTCATTTTTCAGGTCGAAATTTCCATACGGAAGCGGACAAACCAATAAGAGGTGGTGCGTTCGTTTGTAGTATTCGCTCCGTAAACATCGTTGATGTTGCGTGCCGCTTGTGCCGCGTTGCTGCCACGATGTATCACGACGTACTCATATTCCATAATTACTCGAATTTTAACGTATCCATGCTGACGAAAAAGATTCAATTGCGATGAAAAATAACGCTAATCAACGCATAAACAGAAGAATAGTTTTGAAAAAAAAATTCCATGTGTTTAAAATAAAATATATTGAAATTAGAATACTTAGCCAAACAAAAATTATTTTGATTTGAAATGGCCAGTACTGCAGAACGGCAATTTCATAGGTAAAGACCTAATATATTAATTTATCTTTTTTGATATTTCGATAGAGAATTCATTTATTACTGCACCGAAATTTTCAAAAAGGAAAGTTAGCAGTTTGGGAGGACTATTCGCATTCATCTTCTTTAATTTCATAACTTGCTGTGCCCGCAACTAAGTTGGAATGGAAACTTTTTCTTCGATAATTTTTAAGCTGAGTAAATTCATAACTACCTCGGTTTTAAGCTTTGTCACTTTAAGCCTCATTATTATTTCATAAACTACAGTATGGCACCACGTATAATATCGTATCTTACAAAAATCGTATCTTTCTAATAACAACTCAAATTAATAAAAAAACTGTGGTTACCCACCCGCTGCCAATCGTGGCAACTATCTATGAGCCAATCTATGGGGAGACCTCTGTTCAGGCATGGACTTTTGATAGGCTGTAATATTATAACTAATTAACATTTTTTTTAATACGTATTTTATATATTTTTCTAATATAGGAGGGGCAAACGAGCATGCAGCTCACCTGACGGTAAGTGACTACCGCCCCCATGAACAACTGCAACACCATGGGAATTGCAGATGCGTTGCCAGTCTTTTAAAAAGCTCTTTTTTTGAACGTCCCTAACTCGTATCGGTCCTAGAAATCCCTGGTGGTAGTCGATTCCACAAGGAAGTTGTGCGAGAAAGAAAACTTCTTGTAAATCGCACAGTGGCAGACCGCCAATCATCCAGATGATATGGATGGTATGGGAATTTTGTCGCGATGTGCGATGGTGAAATTGAGCGGCTGGAATTTGTCCGAAAAAAATATCTAAGCCCTCCCCGTGGTAGATGCGATTTGCCACCAAATATTTTATTCTTCTTGTGTTCTGTTATTCTAAAGAATATTGTAGTCATTACGTATATTATTTGTTGCAGTCTTCAAATCTCAGACATCGTTATCAACGGATTCTGGACTTTGCACCGAGCGAGGTCTGAGGCGAACGCATATCGAGCTCATCAAACCCCCTGGGAAAAGGATTGGACTAAAACTGGCAGGTAAAGTTATTAAATTTATTATTGCTCTTCTTTTTTAATTTTATGATATCACCATTCAATGAGAAAAAAATATTTTAAATTTTAAAACGATACTGTCAGTATACCGCGTTATTACTTATTAATTAAATGGGTACGAGAACGCTTCGATTGCAACAACTATCAATTTTCCATTTGATATCTTTTTTCGAAGTAAACCTTTTAAACTAAAACTCTTTAGGCACGACTTGTGTGTAACTTATTTCCCTCACTCACTCACTCCGGATCTTTTTTGAGGCAGAAGTAACGCTGTTTCCCCATTACATACAACGACTGAATATAGAAATTAGTAAGTATTATAGAATGAGTATATTGTTATATTTGATGTATAGAGTATGATGTGTGGAGTATTACATTAATTATATACAATTTTCATTTAAAATATGTTAAACTTGGTAATACGTGATAGGGCGACGCTGCAATGTATTATGGTGGTAGCACGAATGAGCGAGTCGACCCGGGGTAGGATCACGCTCTCACAGAATACCAGCGTAAAATAGCAGCTCAATGCTGCTGTGTTTCGTATGATGAGTGTAGAGAACCGGAGACCCTTTTTACTGGAAACGAGGCATTCCATGTCAGTCCTCAGGGGTGACAACGCATCTGTATTTTGATTCTTAATTGAGAATAATTGTAAATGTTTATGGGCCACAGCATCCACTTACCATCAGGTCAACTGTTCTCTTCTCGTTCGTTAACCTTTTTTCAGTATAAAAAAAATACTTAAATTTATTTCTAGCCTATTTTTATGTTTCAGTAATAAAAATAATAGTCCATATAAAAATAGTAATTATATAATAGCTATAATTTTATTGATAACTATTTTTTTGATTATTATAAAATATGAATATTTATTAATATTATCATTACGTTTAAATTCAACCGCGCGTAAGGGTAACACTCACTAATTTTTAATACGCTTTTATTAGCTTCGCTTGGATCTATCTATCTATGTAACGGAATATATTAATGTAATTTTTACCAGTTTGTACCAATTTACTTGAAAATTTATACCAATTTACTTGAAAATTTGCACTCGTATCAAGGACCGATGACAATACAATAATTTAGTAACTTTATCCTAGTATCCTAATCAGGATCACCAGGATAAAATAAAATAATTGTCAGGATCATAAATCAAAAGCTTATAAAATAATTTCTGTATAATAATTGAACGTGTATAGAATTATCTTAAATCCATTTTCATATCACTGTAAAATTTTAAAGTAAGTTGTTCAAACTCTATATATTTATTGAACGTTATCAAAAAAAGCACCGCTTAATATTGGACATTGAAGAGGGAAGGAAAAAAAATTAGCAATCGCAACGCAACATTTATTCATAATCTTTCAAAACAGAAATAAATTAAAATTTTGCTTCGCACCAAAGAGTAGAAATAATCTTCCAAGTAGATTCAATTACAACCTCACAAAGCTTTATAAGAAAAACAAATTTAGATTTTCAAACGAAATGCACAAACATAAAAGAAAACAATGTGTATTTTAAAAATGGTTTGTTTCGATTAACACTTGAACACGTAATTTGAAATGTATACAGACCATTTAATTAAAATACTCAATAAAAAGTAAATCTTCTAAATCGTGGATAGGAACTTTTTCCCCACATGAAACTTGGACTAGAGACCGGTTTCTTTTTTAAATAGTTAATGTTTAATTCATCCCACAACGGCTTTGATTATGAAACGAGTCTACTTAAATAGTCATTCTAGTTTATTAAACAGATATGAGGCAAAATAGTTATTATAGGAGGAGGTAGGAGTTGATATATAATAAAAAACAAAATCAAAGTAAGATGTTTTTGACCTTAGTTCGTTTTATAGCACCACATACAGTTTTGTATTTTAAGGTTGCCCCCTAAAACGAAAAGACATCCTTAAACTATGTGATTAAAACAAAATACCAGTTCGACTATTTATGAGCCGTTTAATTTTTTGGAACGAAGTTCCTTATCGGAGGGTACAAAGGAGTCAATCGTTTTTGGGCCCACTAGAAATTTTCGCGACCCTTAATGGTATTATATACAAAAAAAATATACCAATTTATTATTGTAAATAGCATAAAGATTTTATGAAAATCTAAACGGAATTCAGAAATCTGAAAAAAGAGTTGTTTTGATATTTGTGTTCTTGTCATTGGTTCAGATAATGTAATATTAAAAAATATTGTAGTAGAGATGTGCCAACTCGGAAGAAACTCGACTCGAGTTAACTTGAGTTGAAATTCACGTAACTCGAATAGTACTCGAGTTACGCAACTCGAATTGGCGGAACGAAGTTGTGTCAGTTTGTTACAAATTATTTTTATATTTGTTCCTCCATCCAAGATAATTATTATTACTTAACTTAATAGGTAATTATATTTTATTGGTTTGCGTATAGACAATTTTCATAAAATAATATCACTCTAAGTTTATGACGTAGCGTATAGTTAATGTTATTAATAATTTAACTATCACGTATTATACTTAATCATCTTGTTGATATTACATAATATATCAATAAATTGTTCAAATTAGTAAATCGAGTTCATCACTAAATTGTAGACAGACACTGAATTGACCGTAAGATAAAGATGCGACTCGAGTAGAATTTTGTGACTCGAGTCACTCGGGTTTTATCATGTCACTGTAGTTGTACTCGAGTTTTTGAGTTATGCGAATTAACTATGTACAGTCCCTGCATCGATTGAAGTTTATCACTTGAGTTGATAGTAGCGATTACCTTAGTTAAAGCATTTTTAAATAATAGTAATAATAATACTGTTTGATTACTAGTTTAAGTTTTTTTTAATTATAGTTTTTAATACAATATAAAGTGGAATTTCTATATAAATATACTTTTTAAATAGACACCTTTATTAAATAAGTAATATGTGACAATATGAAATAAAATACAAATATTTATTACCTATTTATTTATTTGTAGTATTTCCATGTTTTTTATTTGCTACAGACATGTGTAGCATTTCAAAATCTATAAAATGCTTTTCGCATATCTTACAAATCCCTACCATTTTTCAAAATAAGCCACACTGACGATTTTTGTTTTGTTGTTTCATTGTTATCATTCATACTTTAAAGAAACAAGTATATTTAAATCACCTTTTATGTTATGCACTACTTATACGAAGTAAAAAAAAAAATGATAGCACAATCACGATATTATAAATCAAACTAAGTTCATATTTGACTACAACATGCCAGATGCAAGTTTCACGCCCGCGGCGCCTTATACTATGTGAATTAGTTGATTAGATGATAGAATTAATGAATTAGTGAACTGACATCTATCTAGCGCTCTCCGAATCCACACGGTGCGTCGAGTTGACTCGGTAACTTGAGTGCAAGCGGACTCGAGTAAAATTTATTTTCACTCGAGTACCGAGTTACACAGATTCACTCGATTGAATCGAGTGAAAAGAGAGTTCGAGTTGCATCACTACTTTAAGAATAAAGTATGTGCTTAATTGTTATATACTTTAAAATAATTTTTAGTAACAAACTAGTAAAATTAATTAATAGCTAAAAGTTTATACGTGTTTGTTTACAAGACAATAAAATAAATATCGTCTCATCGATGCACAAATGTTTAACATATAATGGATAATATCTATTTTTCCTTTTAATTTTTTTTGTGGTCGCATGGTAAAATTGCCAATGACATTCGAAATTGAAAAATGAAAACTAATGAGTTTAGTTAATTAATATAAGAGTATGTATCACAGAACACAATTACTCTCTAAGGTATGTATGTAATACAAGAGTTTACTTTTACACCTAAAAAACCTAACTTAAAAAAAAAAGACAAACACAGGTCTTAGAACCTTATTAGTACGTTAAATGTGACAAAGTATTAAAGTTATATGTTATTAGTAAAATCTAAATTAAATAATAGATAGAATAAATATATAAATGAAGTTTTTCTGTATGTTATAAGAAAATTAGAATCTATGGGTCGAGGGATTTAAAGATTTCTCTATTTGATGTAGCTTCATCGGCTTTGAAGAGCGATTCATTTAACTGCATTTAGGTATAAATACCTTATGTATTCAGCAAGTTGCTCCATAAACTTGACAATACCAAATGGCATCAAACATGGATCCTGAATTTATGCCAGCCATAGTAGATAGACAGTATAGATAGTACATATATTTATGTGTAAATAAGTACTTATTACTTGTACTAGAAGCAAATATACAGTTTGCATAAGTATTGTAACTTAGTTAAGCCATTTTTACTTGTGTAATGGTTATATCCTTGTTGATCAGATGCTTCTATTATCCTTAGACTGATGTGTTGTTAACTCTGCAGAGAGGAATATTATTTTGTCATCTACTATCAGATAATTAATATAAAAATAATTTCCTTTTCCCCTACATGAAACTAGTGAAAATAAGAAATCAGACAACTTTTACATAGTCAAATATTGTTGATGTAAATCCTTAACTACTATTTGTGAATTTGATCATATGGAGCTGATTAATGGTGTATATTTTATAATAATTTCTTATTTATTTAACATACAGGCAGAGACAACAAAATACTGACAGAAATATGGAAATGTAGTTTATTGACATTGAAGTATAGTATATATATAGTCTTATACAATATTCATTAAATTTTTTCAGGTGGATCGCTTAGAATAAATGTGTATGTCTTGTAAGCTGAAATCTTGCAGAGCTGCTCGTAGGCAGAGACAAAAGTATATGGATATTGAATACAACAGTCTTATATCATATCTCACAACATTGATAATATCCTTCTGATTCATGTTATTATCAAGTTATTTTGAAAATATCTTTTGAAATGATAATGACTGACAATAATAAATACAATTAAATTATACATGTGTTTTTGTTATCCTTACACAACCAGTTTAAAACATCTTACTTCATATTTATCAGTGTGTAATAACATAGATAACCATGATATTACCTAGTCATTTTGGCTTTAATGGTGTTTGGGATATGATAACTAATCAGTTAATATATTTTAAAACAAAGTTTAACGAAACAACCAAAACATATTAAAATAAAGTCTTGACACCGCACCTGTCTGTCTGTCTGTTCCACTATTAGATTACACTATAGACTGCTTTGGAAATAATTACAACAATATATGCAGTGGCATTTTACTTTGTGTTTTATCCTTATACAACCAGTTCAAAACAGCTTTCTTACTATATAGCATTTAAAGGTACTATTATAAATAGACATATTATCCGTTATTAATCTTGGCTTTAATCATATTTATTTAATTACTGTAATGGTGTGTGATGTATATTCACTAATCAATTAATACCTGTAAAAAATAGTCTCCACACCACGTTTGTTTGTCTGTGAACTGTTTTTCCGGAACTGCTAAAAGGATTTTCCATCTATCTTAAAATATCTATAATTGCTGAATGTACCTACAACTTTGTTTAATACTATTAATTATTAAGCCATTCTATTCTATATACACTATTCTAACTCATAATATCGGTGAAAAGTATTAGAAAATCGCTTTTAATTTGTTTTAAGGTTATTGTGATATTCATATTTTAATTTTTAATTTCTCAGAATTCCCGTTAGATGCGATAAAACTAATATTAATTTTGTAATCAATAGATAATAAGGAATAAATCAACATACATTTCATTGAGGTTCACTAAAATTCGTGGTGGGCCCATTCTCCATACAAAAAGAAACTGTCTCCTTTGGCGGATGGGGCCTAGGCGAGAAAAAGTGTAAGATTTTTTCGTCACGACCCCTTCTGAATTAGTGTAGATGGCCTTGGCGGCTATAAGGAAGCGAGATGGAATAATATCCATCTCACTCGCACTTTTTTTATCTGAATCATGAAAGAATTATTATTTTAATAGACGCTAGTAATTCATTTATTTGTATTTTTTAATCAATAATATAATATGTTTATCAATAATAATATACTACGAAAGGAACTTCGTTCCAACCGAGTGTTCCACAACACTGATGCATGTTTTTTTTTATTTTAAGTCATCTTAAGTTGCTGAATGAATAGTTTGTAATATAACCTTCGTATGTAATATAAAGGATCGTTACGGACAACGAGACGTCGACGCGCTGGTATAAGGAAAAACTTGATCAAAAGCTAACAGATTAAGACATCCCAGCAGATTGATCAATTTCTGTTGAAAACATCGACTTAAAATTTTAAATTTACGTAAATGCTTCTTCTAACCTTTTATATTATAAAATTATTTTAATTTTTTAATTTTATTTTATGTAATAAGGGTGACTATCGAGTTTACAGTTCTTATAATGGTAGCTCGATGCTGTGGCCCATAGATACTACGTCTATTCTCGATTAAAAATCAAATGTATTTAATTTCCCCGTGAATAAGTATTCTTAATCTTTTTTATTATTACATCTTCATTTTTATCATCATCTTTCTTGGTATTCATTAAACGAAACAGTCTAATGCTAGACACGGGCCTCCCCAATTGTAGGAAGGTGTAATAATCGCCACACTTAGTAGGCGGTTCAGCGATCACTGCACCAAATTTGGCGCATCTTTGAAGCCTTTCTCCATCACGGGTCTTAGTATTTGCACTTGGTTATATACACCGCTATTTGTCGGCCACAGTTTTCATATAGGTACATATTCCTGTTGTTACCGCTTAAGGCACTTGTCCCACCGCCAACGAGGAAGCGATTAGCTATCGATTATTTTCTCGCTCAAGAATCGAAAGTTAGATATAGATACCGTGTCAATAAAAGAGATACATATTTAATAACTGATCGCTGGCTGTTCCCTTTGCCGGCGAGAATTCTCTCTCCACTAGTTTGTCGCAGCGACAAGAGATATCAAAGATAAAAATCGCTCAGCGATGCTCGCTTGGCGGTCAGAACTCACGCCAAGAGACCAACCAGCGGTCATTTTACTCTACAGTGCGGATCTGAGTGCACTCACTTATATCCCAGCGACAAAACTATCGGAACTACACACTCGCTTCTCGCTGCTCACCAATTCTTATCTAGTTTCTAGCTCTACTCACTTCTCGTTCATCGTTTGCGGTGGGACAAGTGCCAAGACTGTAAATCTTTATAATTTATCTTTTGCTGTATTAACATACAGGCCGAGAAGAAACTGCACGCTAAATAAAATACGTAAACAAAGAAAAAGAAGAAAAACAAAAAGAACGCCGGACGCTATCGGTTGCGTGCATAGGTGCTTATACATAATAATTTGATATCGTTTTTTTTAAATAGCACAAACTCACCACTAAACATTAAATTTTATGAAAACGATGTTTTGGACATTGTATTATCATCTCAACGAGTTAGAAGTTTTGTTGAATTAACACCTGACCTTTCCCATAGTCTCGTCTCTCGACTTTGCTAAAGGTCAGACAGGCTCTTACTCTATAATGATACTCTTATTATCCATTATCAAAAAATATTTATCATATTATGTAGCTAAATTTAAATATAAATTGAAAATACTTTACTTACAAAACTGAACCTGAAGATTAAGAGCATTGTTGTAACAAAACATATTTGGAGTATTCAAATCTATTTCAAACCATAAGATTACAATTTTGGAATAAAACGTAATTATTTTGACAACACTTTAGAAAGGACATTGTAAAAACTCGCCTAAGAACCAACATATATTTGACAATTACCAAAATTCTTATCCTTAATTATGCATTACATAACATTCATTATATATTAACGGACACTTTTGAATTGTGAAATCAAAATAAAAAGGACTTTTTAGATTTTGAAATTTGTAGCTATTTTTTAATACTAATGTGCTGCATATATGGGCTCCTGTGATTTGGCCAATCGCACAATACTTTCACTCACATATTTCAAAAGTTGTCATAAATTCAAATATATTATGAAAACGTTAATATTTTAAACTATACCTCAGATTAATATATGCCACAAGGAACTGGGATACAGTGAAATCATCTGTTTTCATTTAAAATAACAATACTATTGTACTCTCATTGGCCAAATCAGCATTGTACCACGCAAAAAAAAGTCAATAACGTTGACAGATGACAAGGCGTCAAAATAGATAGACGTCAGACGTGCGATCGTTTTCGTTTTCGTTTCGTTTGAAAAAATACATTTCTGCAAATGTTTTCGGAATCTAATTGCACTGTGCAGTTGGTTTGTTATGCGATAAGTTTTTATAAATTACGACTCGGCTTGAACAACGGTATATCCCCTATTACCTATATCGATACCCTTCTTTAGCGACCTACCTGGCTTGAATCACGGACTAACAAAACTAAATGAGAGTGTATAAGTTGTATTTATTTGGTATAAATAAAATAAATACCTAATCACAACCTGAGTTTTATTTACTGTATAAGTGCTAGGCTAAGACTGAACTGCTTACATTAGCAATAAATAAAAATAAAACATAACCTCAAAATCTCTATGATAACTGCTAATATCTATGTTTTCAGAAGTGTCCGTCAGGAGTTATTGTTCTTACATACAATTATGTGTAATTTCGGACTTAAAAAGGTATTTTTTCACTGTTGGTTCTTAGGCGAACATTGTATGGACGCAGAACAATTTTAATTAATTAGAATATTTTTGCTTAAAGAAGGTATACTGTAGCATATACTCTGTGTCTGAGACGTTTATTGCAACGCACATAAATCGTTATGAGACCATAAATCCGGCAACGGCGGAATTCTTTCAGTGCCATTTTGAAATTACAGAACAATTTTCGTTGCGGCAAAACTCGTTCCCGTCACGGCGGTATATTAAAGTTAGTTCCTGTGACGTAAATTATAAATTTAAATTTTTTTTAGCGTTATGGAATTCGCAAAGGAAGTTAATCTCATATAATATTGTATGTATCAGATAGTAAGTTAAAGTCAAAGGAATGTTTTAAATGATTTATCATCTTAGTCGTGATGGTAATGGCTTCCAAGAAATAGCGCTTAATCCAATATTTAGTTGAAAGCAACTAGTCTCTACAGTATCTAAGTGTCTACATAATGATCCTACAATACGTCTGTCTAGAAACGATCTCCATTTAATTTCACCTAATTTCAGCTAAAAAATAAAACGATGTCTGATTGTTTTTATAATTCGGAATACCTTTATTCGAATCTAAAATTTTCGATTTTGAAAATAAGAAAGATAAACGCCATACAGCTCCACCCGATGGAAAACATTCACTGTCATAAACATCTTTAATAGCTTATGAACTATTATTTTTTTCTTAAATTAAACTAGTTTTTACAGTATTCATCACGTATATTAAATTATTTTATATTGCTGACGTTTCGAGCACTTCACACCACCCATGGTTACGGCGGGGACTGGGGTGTTTGACGTTTCAATGTCATAGTTAACCACGGCTACCTCCAGAGTAAAAACTAGTTTTATTTAAATGTGTAGTGTTCGCGTAAATATAAGAAATCATCATTATATATTTTTTCTGTTATTATTAATGAATGTTGCTTTAGTAGTTTTATAAAAAGATAATAGAAATGAAGTACTACTCAAATAATTTGCCGTGTGGCGGTGTAAGAAAATCCATCAATCAGAGACGTGTAGCAGCGTCAAAAACGCGAGGCATTTGATACTTGAAGGATGAACTAAAATATAAATTAAAATTTTTGTCTCCTTTGATAGATATAGAAGATCGTATTAATTAATTTCCAGACTCCTACCATCAAAGCATTCTACACAAGGCGCGAATTTCTTTCCCATTCGGGTTAATCTGAACCCAATTTACATATTTATTGGTTGGACTCGTCGCGTACAGATACGGTGTTGAATCGATAAAAGGAATTTTTTTTAGGGCAATGTGCTTGATTTTGGTGTATAAGACTATGAGTTAGGGAAAGAACTTATATTCAAAAAATAATACAACATATACATAAACACTCACGCCTGTCACCCAGAGGGGTAGGCAGAGACTATGGACTTCCATTTGGCACGATCCTGACACACCTCTCTCGCCTCCTCCACATCCATATACCTACGCATATAAGCTCGTCGGTTAAGGGTAATCTTAATTTGGCCCATTTTCAATATAACGCCAATTTGGTCGATAAATTTTCGCCTAGGGCGTCCCTTCCCGAATCTGCCGTTCACATATGCCACATATATTTGCTTTGTCACACTTTCCTCATTCATTCTTTCTACATTACCAAACCACCGAATCATTCTTTTCTTAATCCTGGTCACAACATCATATGCAAACCACACTCTTCTCTTATCACACAATTTCTCACACTGTCATTCAGATTCAGCCCTAACATACTCCTTAATGACCGCATTTCTACAGCATTTATTCTACTCTCGTGCTTCTTCTGCCATACCCAATTTTCACTACCATACATTAAAGAAGACTAACACAGCATTGTGAATTGCCATACGTGCCTTTTTGGACACATTCTGACTTTCCACAACAGAGTGTTGAGCCCCATTTACTCTATTTCCTGCGTTCACTCGTCGTTCTATATCCTTATCATATCTACCATCCCTGCTCATCATCATCACAATACACATCGCAAATACACAAACTCATCTACTTGCTCGACCAATTCCCCTTTTATTCTTATTTCACATATCGTTTTACATTCTTCTCTTTCAAAAACCATAACTTTCGTCTTACTTGCGTTCACTTTCATTCCCCTTTCTTTTAATTAACTGTTCATGAATGTAACCATCATTAGCAACTCGGCCTCCGACGACGGCATTTGACGGTTAACTCACCCATTCTTAACCCGCATTCTTCAACTTTCAAATTTTCCAAACAACTGTCCATAAATAGGTTGAACAGCCACGGGGAAGCCACACAGCCCTGTCTGACCCCTTTATGGATGCCAAACCAGTCCGAGTAGGCCCCGTTGATCCTGACACAAGCACTGGAGTCCCTATACAGAGACTTCAATACCTGTATCAACCAAATATATCTGCATGTATAACCAAATATTACAAGTGAAGTAAAAATAAATTGATTATCTATATTTAGTAATAAGTAGTTGTAGAGTAAATATTATGTTTGCGTTAGATAGCCCGTTTATTAAGGAAGGTTAAGTTATCGATTTTAAAGAAGGTATAGGTTATATAACATAACGTTAGGATCCATGGGAGCGAAGTAGTAACCATAAACCTTGGTCATGTACTCATCATGTGTATGAAACAGGCATGAATAATTCAAATTTAACTAAGCGGGGTGTAGCTAGTTTGAAGTAATTAAATTATTATTATTAAAAATATGATATTTTATTATTATGGAGTATCTATACAGTTTTCTCATCCGGTTGGGCTTTATTAATTTTTTTAATTAAAAATAGAATATTTCTTTGAGTATCCATAAAGTAATTTCATCTGGTTGGGCTGAATAAATATATAAAAGGAAATGATAAATATACATAAATATATATTAAATATACTAACATAAATAAATAAAAATTACATGAATAAATAAAGGCCCAACTAGATGGAAGCCCTCGGCAGGGGAGACCAAACGGCCGAGGGTTAGGGGGAAAGGGAAAGAAACCGGCGGACGATGCGGGCGGTATCGAGGAGCACCGCCTTCTGCATTTGAGCCTGGAGCGGTCCGTCACGGAGTCCCAGTCGCCTCAGATGATCCGAGAGGCAGACCGGGATTAGCCCGTTCGCAGAAACGACTACAGGTATAATTTCGGTCGGCAGCCACCTCGTGAGCCAGGTCCAGATATTTTGGCTTCTTATCTGCTTCGGCTTTCACGAGGTTCTCTTCATACGGAATGGTAATGTCGACCAAAATATCCTTGACTGTGCCCGGTCCATCAGCACAATATCAGGCTTATTCGCAAGAATAGTCCTGTCTGTGATGATGGTCCGGTCCTAGTAGAGCCTGGCGCGGTCATTTTCGAGCACGGCTTCCGGCAAGTACTTATAATAAGGCAGTTTCCGAGCGAGGTCCTGGTGTAGAATCATGGCTACTAGGTTGTGTCTGTGCAAATACTCAGAGTTAGAAAGCGCCGAACAACCGGAGATGACATCCTAAGTGACTCACCGGAATAGCGACAAGCTCGGCAGATGTCGACGGTGCCATCCTTTAGGATGTATCTCCGATAGCTGTTGGTCTTAATAACCTGATCCTGTATCGCACAGACAAAACCCTCGGTTTCCCCAAAGAGGTCACCGAAACATATCCAGTGGAGGGAGGCGACTGCATCTACGAAAGGCTCATGTAGAGCCTTGTAGAACCTCCCGTGGAGCTCCTTCTCCTTCCATAAGGTCTCCCGGTCGGAAATGCTCTGTACTGCCGGGTCTTGCCAATGCTCGTTGGCTAAGGATAGAGGGGTAAGTCCTTTATCACAAGAAATGACGTCCTTATAAAATGAATCATTCGATCTCGCCAGCAAGTAATTACGGAGGCTGCACACTTCGCGGTTATGCATGGTGAGCGCGCTTAAAAAGCCACGCCCACCATGTTTCCGTGGCAAGTACAGCCTCATTATTGACGATATCGGATGGTGCATCCTATGGGACGTCATGGTAGTGCGGACTTTTCTATCCAGGGCGTTAAGTTCAGTTTGAGTCCACCTGAGCATGCCAAAGGTATACATGAGGACAGGCATGACCCAACCGTTATATGCGTGTGTCTTATTCACGCCCCACAAAAGGCTGTTAAGCACTTTGGTCAAGCGTGCATAAAACAGATCGCAAACTGATTGTTTCATGTCCACCTCATCAATACCTATATTTTTTGACATACCCAGGTATCGGTATGTTGCAGCCTCGGAAAGGGTCCTTATGTTGACGGTCCTTATGTTATTAATCGAAAAAATAGTAACTTTTCTTTCAAATCTCAGCACCTTACTGCATTATTTAAAGTTTTACTATAAGACGTTGAACGAAAAATCGTAAAACAAGAGTTGGTTTTCATGAGCTCAAACACCCCGTGAATGATTTTATTACAGCGTGTTTTAAATCGTAAAGAACTTTAAAGTGATAGTAACAGATATGTTTATCAAACACCATAGGCGGCAGACATGAGTGGGGCGCGTCGAGTACAGATTTAGCGGCGGTTTTCTTTGACGCTGTAATTGCACCGTAAATCTCTCCTAGACGGAATTAACTCGCGCTTCTCAGCGTTATGTTTTAAGAATGAACGCGAGTGCACAATGGACTTGAAAGCTAGTATAATGCACTTGCCAAAGTATATTCTCATTAAGGTTGTTTTATATTAATAAAAGAGCTAATAGAGTAATGCAGAAAGAAATACAGGTAAACTCCTGAATGTTTGTGTGTGGTATGTATTATACATTATTTAGCATTACGTATATATGTGTGCAACATTTGTAGTGTGTATACTCCGCAATGAAAAAGTATTTTCCTTCCTTCAGCTTCCTTAGCAGGATTAGTTCTTCCATTATTTCTAACTTCAATTTTTTTTTAATAAATAAAAATATAAAGAAATGCTCTCGAATTCAATTTCCTGTGCATAATAATATCTAATGAACATAGAATTTGAATGTGAGAGACAAAGAATTTTCATTTATTGTAAAAGTTTGTAAATATTATAGAAAACTACTTTATTTATGTAAAATCTACCATTCCCGGACAACTAAAGCTAATTAAAACAGTAAAGAGTAAATTATGTTATTACTTTATTTCATTTAATTCAAATTATCTCAAAAGCATCTCCGAAGATATAGGTCTTAAAATAAACATGAATGAGACAAAGATCATGTGTAAGGCCATATCAAACCTATGCTGGTAGCTGTTGGGAGCACTGTGATCGAATTTGTTGGCGAGTGTGTTTTCTCAGGATAATAAGCTTAATTATGAAATTTGGATTTGGATGGATTTAGTTTTTTCGTATGATATATAATCATACTTCTGTACGTCTAATAATTTTTGAGTTATAGTAAATTGGAGTGTGTGTTGGAATGGTTCGTATAAATATATACACACTTCCGGTGCTCCTCCTTTTCTTTATCGATATTAGCTGACACACTGTTGTGTATCTAGATCAAAACTTTTTTGTATCGATCGGGTCTATAGTTCTCGTCTCTTCGTCAGTAGACTGTATATCACTTTGGATAAAATTGAAGCAATACTAAACGCGCCGACCCCTTTCACGAACCACAATCATCATTAAAAGGCCAGCATAGCTTCATGCACGGTCGCTTATCTGTCCCCTTTACATTAAATTTCTTCAAAGGATAACGTATTGAAACGGATTATACCGCGCCACTGATTTGTGGTCTGTCAAATTTAATTTAATCGCATGGGCGATAGAATCTGTTCCCGCAAACTGCAGACGTTTACTCTTTAATATACGTAATTTTTCACATGCGAAACCTTACTGTGTAGAAATGGGCAGTCCTCTGAGCTTTGAAACATATTAAAAAGTCAATATGGCAATGTTGTGTGTCGTATCCATACATCATATACGATCAAGGAGAACAATGACATTCATATGCATCATAAAATAGGAACAGGAGCTTTCTATATGAGCCCGGTGTGCACGGGTTTAATATAGCATATACTTTTGACCCAATACAACCATATACAATGAAAACATTGTGTGTTTAATTTTAATGCTTGAATATATTTCAATTGTATATGATTTAATTTGTGACGACCTGGTAAGAGAAGCAGGAAGTCAATGGAATCAGGTCACTCAGGACCGTACTTCGTACTGGGGCTCATGTTCAGCATTGGACTTGTGATGGTCTGCAATGATTTTTTTTATTATAGAATAAGGGTGACAAACGAGCACACAGTCCGCCTGGTGGTAAGTGGTTGTTGTGGCCCATAGACATCTACATATATCTTCGTTTGCGAATTAAAATGCAGATGCGTTGTCAGCCGTGAGGGCTTAGATAGAATGCCTCTTTTCCAGTAAAAAGGGTCTCCGGTTCTCTACACTCACCATACGAAACACAGCAGCATTTAGCTGCTATTTTACGCTGGTATTCTGTGAGAGCGTGGTCCTTCCCCGGCCGAGCCGACCCATTCGTGCTACAACTATACTATTAATATAGCTGTAGCATGGCTCTACCACGTATAAATGTAATGATGATGATGATTCAATTTATTTTTATTATAATAAATTTTGTTTTAAAGAGGATGAGTTAAATTTGAAAACATTAACATCAATTAAAAAGTAACTATTAAAAAATTACTTTTCCAAAAAGAAATATTTACAAGTCAGAAAATAAAAACCATTCACTGCATTTTTCATATATTTCAAGAACATGTGAAGTCCACCAACACGCATTGGGGCAGCGCGACGAACTCTCTACAGCTCCAAACTCCCTATCAGAAATGAGAGGAGGCCAGTGCCTATCAGTCGGACACGTATATGGGCCAAATCCATATAATGTCCTCCAAAACAAAATTTCGGTCAAGGCGGTCAGTCTCGACGGAAACTAGCCATCTGCGCAGGACAGAATTATAGTGACCAAGTGTATGCGCAAGCACGGGTGCACTCTCTACTCGCTGACTCTCATAGTTCGATGGGACGGTAATCCGAGACGACCGGAGAGAGATCAGGCGCAGGACCTACGGCTTTACGTGTTTTCCGAGGCACGGAGGTAAAACACCGCCAACTTCCTGACTCCGTGCTGCAACCCAATAACTAATTTTGGCCCGACCCAGGATTCGAAACCCAGGACCTCAAGATCGGCAAGTGTGTTGACGACAACAAGGCATTTTATTACAATATTGTAAGTACATTTGGCACGAAAAATGTTCAGGCCTAAAGTTTTTTACGCTATGTTATTTCATTCATTTAATAAAATAAATTAAACGGTGAAGTTATTATTTTACTAAATGATAAAGTTACTACGATACAATCACACAATATGTAAGATAAAAAGACATATATGCGTTTTAAACACGTAATAACAGAGTTTGCCAGTGCCAACATATCCTCGACATTTTAGAGGGTAATTAGAATTTCACAACCTTTGTGCAGTCAGCTTCGTATAAAAATACTTAGTCTGGCGTTGCTAAATATGTGTCGACAATAAACACCAAGTCGCTATGAGTGCTTCTCGTAACGACCGCAACGGTGTATTTTTCACCGTAAACCTGAGCTCTAAAGCCCAACTAGAAACACATCTCGACAGCTGTGCCGTATAGCTATAAGACACGGTCATAAAATTCACTGGATACGTCATGAATGTTTAAAAAAAAACCGATATAATTATTATAAACTTTTGTTGCCTGAAGTTACAAGACTAACATCGACTGATTTATACACTTATACTAATAATCGCTGATCATCGCCTAAAATTAAATATTAGTTATCTCTATACCAGTCTTTTCCTATTGTCATTTATTGAAAAGAGAGAAAGCTACTTTAAATATTTCTTAAACTGACTTCGGTTTTTAAAAAGGGCAATTAGACTATGCAAACTATTATAATATATACAAACTAATCTCGTTTGCATTAAAAATAGGCTCCCAACAAGATTGTTTTCAAAAATAAAGTCCTTGAACACGTTAATAATAGTTGCAAGTTTTGAATTATTGCAAGTATCTATCATTTTATTCAATAAAGATTCTATCTTAATATTTTATATTTGTTTTTCATATTTATTCTGATAGAAAGAAATTAGATACATATTTTATATGTTTAAGTAGATGTAATATTTAATCCATTGATATAATTTTGTATAATATTTCATTATAATACAAAATTTTATATCCTAAATGAACATGTGCACGGAAAACATTGCAAAGAAACCCACATGTCCGAGAAATAAAATATATTTCAATGACGTATGAAGTTCGATAAAATGAACTGGAACAGCGCGGCTGTGTTTGACGCTCCATTATCCTCAATTTCATATTTTTTTTTTTTATGTATTTTCAGAAAAATTTGAACTATAATTTTTATTTAATTCAGTTAGGAATTTTTGTATAGTAAAGTGCATATTTCTTTATGTCAGGTAATTAAATTATTAAATTGAAAAATAAAAATAATTATTAACTTATTTTTGAGTCATAACATTATCATCTATGCCAAGTAATAGTAACGGTACAATCTTAAAGAACACGTCCACTACAAATTCGAGAAATTCCAGGTGCAGTCGAGTTGTAGTAGTGAGTTGCAGTACTATTCTTTATTGATGCTCATTCAACACGAGAAGACAAGATTATATGGTATTAAAACAAGGTTTTTGTTAGTAAAATTCAATATAATGTTAATTTCTTTCAATTTACTCTTGTATATTTTTAATATACAAGTTTAAGCGATGTTGATTTTGACACTAACAAATAAACGATTCTTTAAATCTGTCTAATACAATTTGGAATATTTCAAGGCAAGAGAGAAAAAACTAATTTGTCCTAGAAAATAAGGTAACGTGTTAACCATCTAAGACCCTATTATCACTTAACTTTAAATTGATTCTAGTCTAAATAGACTTTAAAAAATAGCTGGATTGGCCAGGTACAAATGTTTTTTATTTCGTGCAAAGTAAAATTCATTTTTCAGCCTCCGGTTTCCTTCACTCCATATGACAAACAGCAGTACTATGCTGCTATTTCACGCTGGTGCTATGTACGAGTTTTGTCCTTTCCAGCTTGTGCCGGCAGATTTTTGGTGCAGCCATATATAGCTGCAGGTTGGCTCTACCAAATGTAAACTTGTATCAATTGTAAAGGTTGAGTGAATATTGTGACATCCTTCAGATCGAATTTCGGTTACGCCAGCCAGTCTCAACGGAGACGACATCTACGAAGGGCTGAATTATAGGGTACGAGTGTGTACCCAGGTGCATTATCTGTTACTCTTACTCTCATAGGCAGAAGTGACAGCAATTTTTTACGTGGTAGAACCCGCTTCAGCTATATTATGGTTGTAGAACGAATAGGTCGGTTCGACCGGGGTGGACCACGCTCTCACAGAATACCAGTGTAATATAACAGCTTAATGATGCTGTGTTTCGTATGGTGAGTGTAGAGAACCGAAGACCCTTTTTACTGGAAACGAGGCATTCCATCACAGTCCTCAGGGGTTACAACGCATCTGATTTTTTTTTATTTCTTAATTGAGGATAAATGTAGATATCTATGGGCCACAGCATCCACTTACCATCAGATGGATTGTGTGCTCGTTCGTTACCCTTATTCTATAAAAAAATTCGACATCACCGGAGAGAGATCAGGCGCATATGACCAACGGCTTTAGGTGCTTTCAGAGGAACTTTCAGTGCCAAATCAGATATAATAACAGATTTTTGGCCCTACCCGGGATTCAAACCCAGTAAGACATGATAAGTATATTGGCCTAATATATTGGCACGTTGGTCTAGTAATCGTAATTCGGCTGCTAATCATTCACTTTAATATATTTGTAATGGCATATCTATAAAATCTTATAAGTGTAAATCTGTGAAACTATTTTTACTAGCTCTAGAGTACAAATTTAGTTCCCCCTGGTGTACTAATTGACGCTTTAAATCCATCCACGCCTTTTCTGTAGTTGCTTACTGCGTTTAAAATTTTATTTTAATAGTTTGTGGGTGTGCTTTGGTAATTATACTGTTGACCTAGCGTTGCTGGCATTTAGTTTTTGTGACAAAAGGAGAACCTATTTTTTTATATGAAACAGGGCTCCTAAACAGGCTATAAAAATTGCATCTTGCTGGAAATCTTGCTGAGAAATAGCTCAGCAACATTGCAGCTGCTTTTACTGTAATGTTGCTTCAGCTGTATCGCCGAGCATTTGAGTTCATAAACGTGAAGCAAAATAGAGACTATAGGCTGAAGAACCTTACATGCTTTGCTTAATATACTCGTAGATGGCAACTTCACGGCTATACAATTGCAGCTAGTAATGACGACTTTCGACGAATTCACGACTTTTTCACCTATTTAGGCGCTATTTAGGAATGAGGTGAAATATTTGACAGATTTCATAGCAGGGGAAGTTGATTTGTTAGAAAAATGTAGAGATTAATGATTTTTTTTATAAAATATTAATTATGTTTCGTATTAATTAAATTAGAAATGGATAAACCAAACTACGGATATTCTTAAAAGTAGGAAAGTAAAAAAAGGTTAAAAATTTATAAAAAATTAAATTACACAGCACTGAGGCATTGCTTTGTGTATATGAAATACACTAAAAACCGAAAAACTTTTATTAAAAACACAACTTTTAAATGATGATAATACTGTCTAAATTTGCGTAACAAATAATTTCACCTTAGACCCAATTAGCGACATCTAGTAAGCGTAAGATTATTATCCCTCATTACCACAAAACTAGCCTGTTTACAAACGCCTTTAGATTCTAACTTATCTACTGCTGTATCCGCGACGGTCTAAATCTTTATCATGATGTTGAGGACTTTTGAAATCGTATAGATTTGCAGTAAGGAATCCTCTACGAACAAAGATAAAAGTTTCACGAAAATCAAACTGCAAGTAAGTTAATCGTGTAATAAAGTAACATATTATATAAACAAGACAATTATATTCCACAAATTTAGATACGAGTAATCGCCGAATAAACTTATAATTAATTTACTGGCCACTTATATTGCAATTATCATATTTTAGTCAAGTAGGCTCAATAACTCAAGATTGTTTGTTTTTTTAAATTGTTCGTAATACAGTTTTTTTTTTAAATCAAGATATGGACTGAATGTAAAAACTTTTTCTTACTGATGATCATTGACTTGATAAAACGATTCACCATCATCATCATTTCAGCTGTTCACCTACTCCACTGTTGTACATAGGTCTTCCTCAAGAAATGCCACAAAGTACAATCCTGAGTCACCAGCATCCATCGTCTTCCTGCATATCTTACCAGGTCGTCAGTTCATGTAGAGGGAGGCCACCCTGCACCTCGCTTACCGATACGAGGCTTACGATATACGAGGCGGACCTTTATTCCCCAAATGTTGTTAGTTGTTCGAGCTATATGGCTGGCCCGTTGCCACTTCAGTTTACTGATCCGTTGGGCTATGTCTGTTACTCTGGTACTACTGCGGATATTCTCATTTCTAACTCTATCACACAGTGAAACTCTGAGCATAGCACCTCCATAGCTCGCTGAGCGTCCTTGAGCTTGTAATCTACAACAATCAATATTTTTAAGAAGACTAATAACTCAAGGCACAATTATTACTTATTCTTTTTCAGCGACTTTTAGTAAGTTTTTATGGAAGCCAACTTCAAGATGTAGCCGGTCTTGTCTGCGACTCATCTAACATATGGTAGTGCAGCAGGCACACGGTCGCCTGTAGCTAGCTTCACTCGGTCACTGTGACGTGCTGGAGCTCGGCGACCAGGTGTTTTTGTCACAGATCCCTTATGCTCTCTGAAATAATGACTTCCCCACGGTAGCTAATTGTGGTGGTTGGTGGTGAAATTCACAATTTAAATGTCTGTTTAGGATTTGGAATTACTAAAACATCTACGAAAGCTAAAGAATTATTTGCGTCTAACCCCATTGTGAATTTAAGAGTTTATGGAGTTAAGGTGGTTTAAACGTGCAGTTTGCCTGATGGTAAAATTGTGAAAGTGTCGTCTACGTACGTAATAGTAAGAAGGGCTTTCTCCTTGAAGTCAACCATGAATATATTGGCAACTATAGGAAATTAATAGAATCAGGCGTTACTTTGCGGAAATCTATTATATTAAAGTTGGAAAAATTTACTTTGCCAATATCCGCTCAATAAAATAAAATGATGTGTCTTATCTAGTTTGAAGAGCACCTCCCTCCCTCCTACAATTGCGTGCACTATCCCCGTCACCACTAATCCCAGCACCACTACTCCCACCACCACTACACTAGGAAAGACACACCACCGACGACAATACGACACGTGTTTCGCCTCTACACGAGGCATCTTCAGGTGTAGTAGACTCTATGGTGACTGACCGTTAAGTGAGCGGCGTGCCAAAAACAGCTGCTATTTACAAGACTTATCGCTCACTACTTAAGTGGGGAGCAGTTGCGTCCTGATCTACTTGCATCTATCGATTTCCTACATCAATTACCAGGTCGCCACTCCATCTAGTAGAGGACGCCCCACACTTTGTCAACACATACCTTTTATTTCAAAAAAGCTTAAGAACACTAAGTTTTTTAAGATAATATTGTACAATACTTAAATATTGCTATTGCACAGTATAAATTAATATTTACATTCGTAAGGCTTCTTTGATGTTTAAAAATTATTTAATAAAAGAAAATGTAAGAAGAAACAACTCCCTTAATAAGACCAAATAATTATTTCAAGATTAAATAAAATTTTATCTCAACCTCAAAGTAAGCAAGGATAAGGGCGTCACAAATTATACGGTATTAAGAGATTGTTAATCCTGAAACTTGAATAAGAAGTTATTAAGGAGTTTGTTGAGATCCACTTCTGTTTAAAAAGCCTTGCTCGCAACTTGTTTGGCGAACTCCTAATTTGTAATTTAAAAACACAGTAATTCAAAGTAATATTTTTAAAATTTTATTTTTATTTGCTTTTCAACCTCAATATAATTATAGATAAAAATGTTTTACAATTGAACTTGTGTCCTTTATAACATGTTTTCATCAAAAATATTTTGTAATATGGAACCAAATGTAGCTACATTCCTCAAAACACTAACCCTTTGTATCAAGTAATTAAAACAATGGTTGTAAGATATTGGGGAACTTTGCATGGCTATCGTACAGTGAAATGGTCTCGAAGGATCGTGACCTCTATCATATATAATAGGCCTTATACGAGATTTGATTATTATAATAGGCTGCGGAATGGGTAGTGTAGTATAATCGATATGATCCCCAAGATTCTTCGATTTGAATTGTTATTATAGTTAGTGAGTAACTTAATATTTACTCATTGATTTTCTACAGATCTCATAGAAAATGAATATCTTTGATATAAAAGTTATCCATAAATGAATTATTGTTTTATTAATTACCTTCCCAAGCATAAAAATAAAAAAAAATTGAACTATTTAACTTCTAGTACGGTAATTTTTAATTTGGTTATATTTTATTTTATCCTATGAATAACATTTATCTAGCTATTAAAATTTCAGCCCTAATAATATTACTATATTATCATTATTATAAAATATAACAATAAATTACTATATTTTAATACATGTAGTGGTGTTGGAATAATATCCACTACCTCATAATCATTGATATATATGTACTACGCACTAGATTTCACATTCCGAACATTCACTATGTTCAACTGAACTGTACTGCAATCCGTACACCTTACTTTAGTGTCATTTACTGTGGCTTCAATATTCATGCAGTGTGGAGCGGCGATAATAATACGAGATTTCAAATTAAAGTTTAAACCTTACGTAAATAACAATTCAGTAGTCAAGTAAGTAAAATTTTTTGTTGTTCAAGTTAATAAATAGGTAATAATGTCGTAATATTTTACTATCTACCGTGCATGCGCGAAGACATAGAGTAGCGCACATTTTTTGTTTGGAATAACTTCTCTAGTACGTGGTACATATAACTCAATGCTCATAATATTATCCCGTGGGTGTCGTAAGAGGCGACAGAGGGAAACTGAAACAGTAGATGTGCAGCAACATCTTCCTGATAAAAGCTCAAAATTAAAACTGCCGGCATCAAGTCCCTCAAGCGTGGCAACTATAGCAAAATGCCCCTATGAGGCAATATATAGGGGAGGCTTATGTTCAATAGTGAACGTTTATAGGCTGTAATGGATGAATGGATGGATATTTTAATAAATTTGTGTAATATGTACATGACACATGGCGGTGTAAGTAAATTCGTCACCTCTTTTCGTCCCGTGGGATTATAAGGGGCGACTATGGGAAATACCAGATAAATCTTATGGCTTCCGAAAGATGTTGCCCAGACTGGCGACTGGCAGCAGCGTCAAAGGTGCTAGATGTCTGGTACTGTGATAGTCAATCCGACTGCCTAACAGCAAATCCTCCATACTCGTACTATGTGAGAGGCCCATAACCGGTAATGAACTTTTACTAGTCGATATAGAAACTTTTATAACATTGCATGTGCACATTTATTTGCTTACATTTTTTTATTAGAATAAGTGTGATAAACGAGCACACAGTCCACCAGATGGTAAGTGAATACTGTGGCCCATATACATCTACATCTATCCTCCATAAAGGACCAAAATGCAGATGCGTTGTCAACCCTGAACACTGAGATAGAATGCTCCGTTTCCAGTAAAAATGGTCTCCGGTTCTCTACACTCACCATACGAAATACAGCAGCATTAAGCTGCTATTTTACGCCGATGGTATTCTGAGAGAGTGTGGTTCTACCCCGGTAGAGGCGACCATTTCGTGCTAAAACCATATTATAACTGCACCGTGGCTCTACCACGTATCTGTAATATAGCTGCAGCGTACATAAGTCAATTTATACAATACTAGCGAGTCACCCAGGCTTCACACGGGTGATTTCTGGTTCTCGACAACAGAGCCACCTATCGGGTCCAATTGTGAATCTAAACCATTCAGAGACTAACACATTTCATCAAAATTGGTCCAGTTTAGGAAGAGTTCAGTAACAAACACATGTACAGAAGAATTATATGTACAAAGATGAGCCTTTGGGAGGTTACTATTATATATTTGTGACATTTGCTGTAGAGACTATTAGTTCGGTGGTGTCGTCGCCAGTCGGCTTTTGGTTTAGCGTCAAAGCGGATGTGAACGCTCAATTTCCACTTAACCTCGCCGTGCATGAAGGTGCCCTGTACGCGTATCCACTATCCTGTACGCGTATTCAACATACCCAGATTACACGTACATTGGAACGCTTAGTCCGTACTAGGCTTTAAAAAAGTTAACATAACACACAAACGGCCTACCTCGTCATTCGTAATGGGTACTTCATAGATTGGAATAATTTGGCAACATGTTTTATTTTTCTTTTTTTTAAAACACATCAGAGATTAGCAGACCACCACACTAGGATTTTCTGCTTTTCTCTTAGAAAAAAAATTAAGCCAACGAGCATGTGGCTCACCTGATGGTAAGTGACTACCGCCGCCCATGAACAACTGCAACACCAGGGGAATTGCAGGTGCGTTGCCAGCGTAGAGGAAGTAAGCTCTTTCCTTACAGGTCCCTAAGTCGTATCGGTCTGCAAAATCGCCGGTGGTAAATGATTCTACAAAGAGGTTGTGGGAGGAAGAAAACTACAAGCGGTCTCCGAACGGGGCGATGCCAATCTAGACTTAGATTTAGTACTGGACTAGATTTAGTCATTCCCAATCCTTTGTTTAACAACGACTTGACTTCAGACACAAGTTTGTTCCGGTACTCGATGACGTGATCCCGAGAAATATTGGCACAGCCGGTGTAAAAAGCATCACTTGTGCTGTCGTCCGCATAGCAATGAATGCTATTAGTTTGCAACATATCATTGATATGCAGAAATAACAGCGAAGGTTATGACCTACGCTGTTATTTCAGAACACCAGCATTGATAGGCTTGTAATCAGAGCATGCACCGTCTACTACGACTTTTATACTCCGATTAGCACGTAATCTGGTGATCAAATTGCACCATTTCTCTAGAAGCTTTGAAAGAAGCTTCGAAAGAACGAAAGCCTTCGCTATATCCAAACTAACGGCCAATGCCTCCCCCTTGGACTCTACTGCCTGTGCCCATCTGTGAGTAAGGTAGACCAGAAGATCACCAGCTGATCAACCCCGACGAAAACCGTATTGGCGGTCACTAACCAGCTGGTGATCCTCAAGGTACAGCTGGCAGTTTATAATGGATTCCATTATTATGGAGCACAAGGACGTGATGGCGATGGGCCTGTAGTTGGACGGGTCTGAGGGATTTTTTGGGGATCGGGTGGCCCATACCTGTCTTCCATGAATTCGGGACTACGCCTTGGGAGTAGTAGTACCGGAAAAATTTGTTAAAACCGGTGCTAACTCGGGGGCACACGTCTTCAGCACAATGGGAGGGGCTCCATCAGGCCCAGTCGACTTGTTTCCCCCCCGTCATCGAGAGCCCCAAAGGTAGGATGCAAAAAAGACCATACCCTATCCTAATCGGCCAACCTATAGTGCTAAATATGGCGGCAGCCAGTAGAATCGTAGAGGCAGTTTACAAACATAAATTTCACAATGACAAACATCCAGACTCGGAACAATCATTTGTAGGTCATTCAAATACTTGTTCCGTGCGGGATTAGAATCCGCGGCCTACAGCGCCCCAACTCATTGCGAAGCCACTGAATGTAATAAAACGGATGGTTACGTTACGTTAAGGAACGTTTAGTGAAAAGATAAAACCGCCGTATTATTATTTTTCGTTTCAAAACGCCTTAAAATTAAGCATAGTACATTCCTTACTTTAATTTTAACGTAAATACACGCCACTTGCTTTAATGAACGGGACGCATTTAATTCGTTCGGTTTTATTTGTTCAAGCAATTAAGAGCGGTTACAAATTCGGGTCTCACTCGTCAAACGAAACAAACTACTTCGGAGAACGTTTATTTAATTAGTAAATTACGGCCTTCCGAATTCGACGCCACCGATTATCGCTCCGATTCCATTGACAGAATTTTCATCTTTACATTACATGTATATACAGACCACAATTGCTTACAACGCTTGAAACAGCAATAATAAGTAAAAATTAAAGCAAAATAAACCTGAAAATAATTTAAGATTGTTTACGAACAATTTTCATTTCTTATAATTTTGCTAAGTAAAATTTTCATATAAATGTCTAACTTTTGTAAGAGACGCATAAATGTTAATACTGGGACCGATTACATCGCGCCATTTTCGTAATATATTCGCATTTTAAGTTTCTTTCTTTCATTATTCCTTAGTTACTAAGGCCTATATACATTTGTGTTAAATCCTCTGACCTTTATGTAAAAGTTATGTGTAAAGAATAATACAGTTTTTAAAAACAATAACTGTTTGTATCGCAACTTAAGTTAATATGCGTGTATTGGAAGACTTATTCTAAACTATTCTGTACTAGAATAGCCTAGTTGGCTAAGCTAAGCAACTACTATTTAAGCAACAGTGACCTCATATCATCACATTACTTTTGTTATACATAGGTATGTTTTTATGCTTATTTATATTATATAGTTTGTGATGAACTTCTTTTATACATTTGTAATAACCATGTGTGAATTAATTTTTATAGAATAAATTAATAAACATAACATAACATAAACACTCACGCCTGTCACCCAGAGGGGTAGGCAGAGACTATGGACTTCCATTTGGCACGATCTGACACACCTCTTTCGCCTCCTCCACATCCACACCTACGCATAAATGCTCGTCGATTGAGGTACTCTTAATTTGGCCCATTTTCAATATATCGCCAATTTGATTGATAAATTTTCACCCAGGGCGTCCGTCCCGACTCTGCCGTTCACCTCTGCAACATAAATTTGCTTTGTCACTCTTTCCTCATTTATTCTTTCTACATGACCAAACCACCGAAGCATTCCTTTCTTAATCCTGGTCACAACGTCATCTTGCAGACCACACTCTTCTCTTATCACACAATTTCTTACTCTGTCATTCAGATTTAGCCCTAACATACTCCTTAATGACCGCATTGCTACAGTATTTATTCTACTCTCGTGCTTCTTCTGCCACAACCAACTTTTACTACCATACATTAAAGTAGGGACTAACATAGCTTTGTGAATTGCCATACGTGCCTTTTTGGACACATTCTAACTTTCCACAATAGAGTGTAGAGCATCATTTACTTTATTACCTGCATTCACTCGTCGTTCTATATCCTTGTCATATCTACCATCCCTGCTAAATACACATCCCAAATACACAAACTCATCTACTTGCTCGACCAATTCCCTTTTATTCTTATTTCATATCGTTTTATTTTCTTCTTTTCAAAACCATAACTTTCGTCTTACTTGCGTTCACTTTCATTCCCTTTCTTTTAATGAACTGTTCATTAATGTAACCATCATTAGCAACTCAGCTGCCGACGACGCAAGTATGACTTGATCATCGGCGTACAAAGGCATTTGACGGTTAACTCACCCATTCTTAACCGCATTCTTCAACTTTCAAATTTTCCAAACAACTGTCCATAAATAGGTTGAACAGCCACGGGAAGCCACACTGCCCTGTCTGATCCCTTTATGGATGCCAAACCAGTCCGAGTAGGCCTCGTTGATCCTGACACAAGCACTGGAGTCCCTATAGAGACTTCAATGCCTGTATCAACCCAGCGCTCAACCCAAATGAGTTCAGTGTTTGCCATAACACATCCCTGTCCACTCTGTCATTAGTCTTTTCCTAGTCCACGAACGCACAAAAACCTTTTGGTTTTTGGCCAAAACTTCCGCGATCATGCGCATGGAAAAGACCTGATCCATACATCCCATTCCTTTCTAAATCCTGCTGGCACATCCCAAATTTTACCATCAGTATCTTTCATAACTCTTTCAATTAGTACCTTAGCATACAGTTTTCCCACAATGCTTAGAAGGCTGATACCACGGTAGTTTTAGTCCTGCTGCAATCCTTTTCCTTTATATAGTGGGACTATCACGGCTTTGCACCAGTCTCCCAGTACCCGCTTAAGTTCCCAACACAAATTAAACAAGGTGTACAGGTCCGCCTCCACCCTCTCCAGCCCTTAGCATCTCGAGTGATACTCTATCATATCCGGCTGCCTGACCTGCTTTCATACTTTTCATTGCTTTCATTATTTCATCTATACTTATATCTCTATCTCTTTCACCTTCTTTCGAATTTCTATTTCATTTAATTCAAACGTCTCATCACTCATAAACACGCTTTCAAAGTATTTCTTCCATCTCCTTAAACTCGACACTTCGTCATTCAAAATACAGCCATTCTAGTCTCGTATAGCATTCATTATGGGCTGTTTTGAATGTCCACTAACAGTTCTTACGAGTTTTCAGAACATTTTAATATTTGCCTGAAAGTTATCCGATATTCTTCTATCATTCCTATCCGTTCTTTCTTGCTTTTCCTTTCAACTGCTTCTTTTACTCTCTTATTTAGATGTCTAAAGACTGCCTTTTTCTTTCAATATCATTATTCATACCGCTAGAATAACTAGCCTTGGTTGCTAGTAAATCTATCCGTGCTCTCTTCTTTGCTTCTACTTCCATCCATGCCCTATCATCCCACCATAAAGTGTTATTTTTCTGTCATTTGTTCTCTTACTTACACCACATACTTCGGTAGCTGCAACCACCAAACCTTTCTTGACATTACACCACACAGTCTCCAAGCCTACATCATTCATACACTATTCATCCATACCACTTATATTTTCTCTCAGTCTACATTTGAATTTCTCTTTTGCATCTTCATCTTGTAACCTGAATCTTATGCGCTGTAACGCAGTGGTAGACACAGATGTCCGATGCCGCCAACGTCTGAATAGACCATTAATTCGGCATAAGACCTAGTAATGATCCGTCCTACGTTGGACCCCGGTAAACCCTTGTATCTACCACTGCGCTACTCATTCTTTCATCCACAATTATGAAATCTATCATGCTTCTATCACCACCCTTTCCCATGTATACATGTGAATCTTCTTATGACGAAAAGGTGTTCGTCACTAAAATATTCTTTCCACACATACGGTGAGGAGGCTTTCACCATTCTTATTTATACTTTCATCACCAAACGTTCCTATATCCTTCCATAACCAAGCCTCTTCACCAACCCTTCCATTAAAATCTCCTAATATAACAATATTTTCATTACCTTGCATTTCATTAGCTCCATCCTTACCATCTCCCAAACTGCTTTCGGATATAAGTGGGCTTAGACATGTCTGGGGCGTAGACGCCTAGAACAAACAAATTCTATAAGCCCACTTTCATTCGTATCCATAGCAGTCTCAGGCTTACATTCATACTCTTTCACACAATGACCCATTCTTTCTGAAAGGATGATACCGACTCCCTGGCATGCCCGTTCTGTCTCGTCTACACCAGACCAGTACGCGGTATACATGCCATGTGTAGTGGCATCCCTTCCTTCCGTTTCGTCTCATTTACACATAACACATCTATTCCTCTATCATACATCATATCGCATACTTCATCCATCATATCATTCATTGCTCCACATACATTTAGCGTAGCCAGACTGGCTTCCGCAATCCATTTTCCTCCGGGAGACAGAACGTGACGGGTGGCGAACCTCGTCGCCGGTTTTCCTCCGGAGATTATATTGTAGCAGCCAGGCTAATCAACCCAAAACGGTAATAAATAACGTTACCCTGGTGCTACCATAACGCAGAAGGTGAAGGTCTGAAGAAAACATTTATTTACAAATTACCCCCGGCTACTGAGATACTGTGGACTGCATATCGATGCGAGATAATTTGACGTATATATTTAACGTTCTAATATAGAAACAAGAAACAGCCGCAAATATCATCAGCCCCGCATCGTCTTCACACGCCGGCTATCTTCATGAATCCGTCGACCATTTTCGAGCCGTTTCTTCAACGCCGTAGCTTCGCTTCTTCTTGCTGTTCCGGAGATGTGTCCCACGCCGCCGCCGCTCGCCGATTACGCGCGCGCGCCGGTCTGCATGACTTATATAGTCCCGTCCAGCAACGCAGCTACGAGAAGCGATCCACGAGTCTTACGCCGGCAAATGGAGCGCGACATATAATAGTTGTATATAATATTGTAATTGATTAATTTCATTGGTCAAAATGTAGAAATTCTAATTGGCTAAATAAATAAAAGATATTGCAATTGGGTAACTAAGGATGTAGCTGGAATATAAATATAGGAGGGTTCACTAAAATAAACACCTTCAGTCGCCTGCACATAGTAAGACATATCAAGAAAATAGTTTCATTTCTCCGCTCCTAGACCACTCGGAGTCTGTTAATAGTGGACCCATTCACCACTATTACATTGGTGACCCCTGTTACGAACACCGATAAGGAAGATCCTGCAAGAATAGTAAGAAAATATCAAGGAGGATTTCAGTATATAAAATCAGTGTAATCAAGACGTCATTATGGAGCGAGAAGCACAGAAACCAACGCATATACATCAAACCCGGCAAGGAACAAGAAATCGCCGGTATATCTCTATCCTTGAGAATACCACCGTTCTGGAGAGATAAACTCGACTTTGGTTCGTCAGTTTTGAAGCCGCAACGAACGATTTAAAGAAGAGTCAAGCGCAACTAGCACAGATGGTGATCGCCCAACTTGAGAAACAAGACATCGAACATATTTCGGACCTGTTGTACAACCCACCGGCATCTGACCAATATAATTCGCTGAAGGATCGTCTGATCTCTGCATATGAAGAATCCGACAGTCGCCAGCTACAGAAACTTCTATCAGAAATAGAACTTGGAGACCAGAAGCCCACACAACCCTACGCAGAATGCGTACTTTGGCGCGAGATAAAGTCCCAGATTCGACGCTACGGTTAATGTGGGTAAACCACCTACCCCACATGTTCGATCGGTACCAGCAGTGAGTGAAACATTCAACACGCAGACGAAGCTCGACGAACTGGCACTCCTGGCGGACAAGATGATCGAAAACAGCAGTAACTCACACATATCGATGATCGAAGGCACTTCAACCAGGCCAATAATACCCAGTTTCTACTGAAGAAATTAGGAAGCTATCATTCAGTCGCCGCGCTCAAAGCTTCCAAGCATCAAACCTGTTACCAGCAACAGTACAACCAGCGCAATCAGCAACACCGAAGATCACTTTTCGTCGCAACCGCTCTGCATGTAGAAGTCGAACAAGCTCAAGAACAAGATCCCTTACTGCTACTATCATCGACGTTTCGGTTCCGAGGCAAGAAAATGCACAATACCGTGTACATTCAAAATGAAAATATGAAGTCGGAAAACTAACTACGCTTGATGCGACGGGATCCAGCGTAACAGAAAAGTCCTACCGTCTTTTGTCACCGATAAAAAGCAAGCTTACCTTCCTTATCGACACCGGAGCGAATATCTCAGTTTTACCGCCGAGTCAAAGACAAAGATGAAGCCACTGGATTTTCAACTCTACGCAGCAAACAATACGGTGATTCCTACATATGGAGAAAAACAATGGAACTAGATTTAAACCTACGCCGACCATTCAAATGGAGATTTATCGTCGCTAAAGTCAGCAAACCAATCATCGGTGCTGATTTTCTTCAACATCACCAGTTGATCGTCGACATCAAAAATAGAAGAATCATCGACGGAAAACCAATCTTACATCCCAGTCTTTCGTCCAAGCAACCAATCAGCCCACAATAAGAAGCATAGACGTTCAACAATCGTATCACAAGATTCTTGAAGAATATCCTGAATCACAAGAATAACTTCGATGAAATTAACACCGAAGCACAACGTTGAGCATTTCATCGAAACCAATGGACCACCACTTCATTGCCGTGCACGTCCAATCGCACCACACCGATACGAGCAAGTTCGAAAGGAATTCGAAAACATGATCGAGCAAGGAATATGCGGTCCAAGCAAAGCCCTTGGTCATCTCCACATCACGTTGTACCGAAGAAGAATGGAGAATTACGAGTTTGTGGAGATTACAGAAGATTGAATTTATTACCACTCCTGACCGCTACCCAATACCGCGAGTCAAGGATTTCACTCATCAACTGTCAGACAAGACTATATTCTCCACCATCGATCTCAACCGAGCTTACCAACAAATAAAAGTACGTGATGAATACATAGAGAAGACAGCAATAATTACTCCAATGGGATTATTCAAATTTCCAAGAATGACTCCAGGACTGAAGAACGCTGGTCAAACCTTTCAAAGATTCATACACGAAGTACTTCATGGACTGGATTTCGTTTCGCATTCATTGATGATCTCCTTGTTGCAAGCCCGGATAAAGAAACGCACGAAACCCACCTACGCACCGTGCTACAGCGATTAGAAGACAATGGAATCACAATCAACCCTTCGAAATGCATATTTGGACAACAAGAAGTTCAATTTCTTGGTTTCACCGTCAGCAAGGAAGGAATCAAACCGCCTACTGAAAAAGTCAGAGCAATCATCGATTATGCGAAACCAAAACAATCGAAGAACTAAGGCGTTTTCTTGGGATGATTAATTTTACAGAACACATTCCTAAAGCCGCTGAAATCCAAGCACCACTTCACGCTTACCTTCACAACACGAAGAAAAAAGATAAAACGTCAATCAGATGGAACGATGAAGCCACGAAGGCATTTGAAGCTTGTAAAGTTGCGATCCAAAATGCAGCTTTGCTCGCTCACCCATCACACGAAGCAACCCTTGCTATCTTCAGCGACGCGTCCGATCTCTCAGCAGGAGCTGTACTCCAACAATACATCAATGGGAAATGGCAACCACTTGGCTATTTTTCGAAGAAATTCTCCGATACTCAACGTAACTACAGTACATTCGACCGAGAGTTACTCGCTATCTACATGGCTATCAAGCACTTCAAAAAAACGTTCGAGGGTCGAAACCTGATCGTTTTTACCGACCACAAGCCATTAACATATGTACCAGAAGAAACCATCATCATCGGAAACACCACGACGAGCAAGACAACTCATTTTCATAAGCGAATTCACGACCGACATACGTCACATCAGTGGAAGGACAACGTAGTCGCCGACGCACTCAGTCGCATACCAATCGACAGTGTAACGTGCCTACATCAATCGACTATCACAAGATCGCCGAAGCACAAGACAGAGATAGCGACAACATCAAACATCTATCGAAGCAAAGTAACTTGACCATCAAGCGTTACAATGCCAATGACGCATCTACCTATCTACTGCGAAGCCTCAACTTCAATCATGCGACCATACCTACCAGAAGAATGTCGTCGCGAAGTCTTCAATGCACTGCACAACATCAGTCATCCAGGTGTTAGAGCAACCAGAAAACTCATCACTGGAAAATTCTTTGGCCTTCAATACAAGTGGATGTTGGCAACTGGGCGAAGCAATGCATTCAATGTCAAAAATGCAAAGTACAAAGGCATACATCAAGCAGCCTAGATTCATTTCCACCTACGGAGAGATTCGAACACCTGCACGTGACATCGTTGGACCATTACCTACTTCACCGCAAGGACATCGTTACCTCGTAACAATGATCGACAGAACAACAAGATGGCCAGAAGCAATACCTACCGATGATACATCAGCTGAATCCGTCGCGAAGTTAATATATGAAAATTGGATTACTCGTTTCGGATCACCTAAAACCATCACAACGGATCAAGGAAGAAACTTCGAAAGCAACCTATTCCTCAAACTTCTTCAAACTATGGGAATACAGAAGACACGTACAACGGCATACCATCCTCAATCAAACGGAATAGTCGAACGATGGCATCGTACATTGAAGACCGCACTCAAAACTCGTTTATCTCAACATACAAAGTGGATTGATGAGCTACCCACAGTGCTACTGGGACTACGAGCAACACCGCGTACAGACACTAGTCTTAGCGCCGCTCAGCTAACCTATGGCTGCAGCATAAGACTACCGTGTGACTTCTTCACTTCAACATCGTCAAATAATCAAGAAATGAATTACGATTTTGTAACTCAACTTCGAGAATCAATCAACAAAGTCTTATCGTCGAAACGCACATCATCGCACGGAAATAATAAATCAGTATTCATTCATCAAGATTTGAAAACATGCAAGCAAGTTTTTGTAAGAAACGACGCAGTGAAGAAACAATTTCAACCTACCTACGATGGACCGTATAAAGTATTAGAGCGAAATAGCAAGACTTTTAAATTACAAATACCCGGAAGGAAATCTACAATTATATCGATCGACCGACTAAAGCCTGCCTATATTATTAATGAGGATACTTCAGAGGATTCATCATCATCATCATCATCATATCAACCACCAGCGAGGAAGCTTGAAAACCCATCACCTACATCAACCCAGATGAAACCTATTTTAAAAATCACGAGCCATGGGCGAGTCGTCAAGCCTCCGGTACGCTTTCGCTAGGGGGAGAGTGATGTAGCAGCCAGGCTAATCAACCCAAATCGGTAATAAATAACGTTACCCTGGTGCTACCATAACGCAGAAGGTGAAGGTCTGAAGAAAACATTTATTTACAAATTACCCCCGGCTACTGAGATACTGCGGACTGCATATCGATGCGAGATAATTTGACGTATATATTTAACGTTCTAATATAGAAACAAGAAACAGCCGCAAATATCATCAGCCCCGCATCGTCTTCACACGCCGGCTATCTTCATGAATCCGTCGACCATTTTCGAGCCGTTTCTTCAACGCCGCAGCTTCGCTTCTTCTTGCTGTTCCGGAGATGTGTCCCACGCCGCCGCCGCTCGCCGATTACGCGCGCGCGTTTTTTTTTTTTTTTTGCGCCCAATGCAAGGACACCCTCCGGTAGCGGGGAGGAGGGTGAATGCCCTGGCATACCACGCAGCCGGCTGCGTGGTTATGTGGGACTCACTTTGAAGAAGTGCCTACCACTAAACACCACCTTGGGATCGACTTTAGCCCGAAGGCTGTACAGTCGCATCTGAGACGACCTCCCCGGGAGAGAGGCGTGGGGCACAACCGTCCGGGGACAGAAGGCGGATCAACCAACACAGCTGCAAAGTGCGACGGTGCTGGAGAAATGTGAGTGGGAATCGCATGTGCGAGAACTGACTGCCAGCGGCGTGGCGGATGGGGACAGGGAGGGCAGGCACTCACCGTCCAACGGCAAGTGCGGGACGCACAACACAACCGCACGGGGGCGGCTGGCGGAGACGGGGAGGCTCCCACCGTCGCCCGAACCCATATTCATGGGCACGGAAACACGGCGACGGCGAGACAGCTGGCACAACCGCACGGGCACGGCTGTGCTAGCCGAGCGGGAGGGCGCGCGCGCGCGCCGGTCTGCATGACTTATATAGTCCCGTCCAGCACGCAGCTACGAGAAGCGATCCACGAGGTCTTACGCCGGCAAGTGGAGCGCGACATATAATAGTTGTATATAATATTGTAATTGATTAATTTCATTGGTCAAAATGTAGAAATTCTAATTGGCTAAATAAATAAAAGATATTGCAATTGGGTAACTAAGGATGTAGCCGGGAATATAAATATAGGCAGGGTTCACTAAAATAAACACCTTCAGTCGCCTGCACATAGTAAGACATATCAAGAAAATAGTTTCATTTCTCCGCTCCTAGACCACTCGAGTCTGTTAATAGTGGACCCATTCACCACTATTACAATATATATAATAAATTAATATTAAGCGACATTCTAGTTTTAACCTTGACTTTCTGATATTTCTTAGTCCACCCTCAAAGGGTCAAGAAATAAAACTTTTACTTTTAATAGAAAGTAAAAGTCAACTTCAAAGAACTGAAAAGAATAAAATAATTTCCACATAACAGCTTCTGAAGTTTGGAGTTTTAATTCTTTTATACACTGTTATAGCATCGACTTCTGAAGCTGTGAAATTATTATATTCTCTTTAGCTCTATGAAATCAGCTTTTATTTTTAATAAAAGTTTAAATTTTAGTTATAGTATTCGGCCCTTAATATAGTATTTTAAAGTAGAGCTGACTATCTTAGTGCAGCATGACAGTTGTGAATAATTTGAAAACTCAACAGAACTTGTTTTGATTAGAGGTTGTTGCGTAGCAGCATTAAAATTATATTTGGTCTAATACTTAATATTCATACCTTAGAAAACATGTTTAATGACCCCAAAGTAATTGAGCAGTACCTTATTTAAAGTAAAGTAAAGTAAAGTTACAGCCTATATTACGTCCCACTGCTGGCACAGGCCTCCTCTCATTTCTGAGAGGTTTTAGGGCAAGGAAATGTCCGCCGCGATGCCCCAATGCGTGTTGTGAGTTTCACATGTCTTCGAAATATTTTTTATTTCTCAGACATGCAGGTTTCCTCACGATGTTTTCCTTCACCGCCGAGCACGTGGTAAATCACCACTTAAAATTGCAATTAACAATTTCATTGGTGCCGGCGGGGATCGAACCCGTTGCTCGCGTACTTTGAAACTTACTGCGAGCGCTAACCATCTGAGCTACCACGGCTTACCTTACTCGTATTTAAGATGAAAATATATCTAGATTTACACAACATAAAAATATACAAAATTTATTAACATAATTAAAAAAAACTGGTGCTAAAAAGAAAGATTATCATTTAATTATAAAATCTCAACAGTTGTGATAATGCTTGACAGATGTTGGACCAGAATGTTTGTCACAAATATCCGTAACTATTTAAACAGGACTTCGAAATTATTTATCAAAAAGTTCGTTTTCTAGTTTCGTGCTGTCACAAATAACAGGACTTTCAAACAAATTCACTTAGTTGATTAGAAGACACGATCAAGCTTATTATGACTTTACGTGATAGAGCCAAGCTTCAGCTATGGATAAAATGATGCTTGCACTTATTCTCCAGTTGTATCGAAAAAAGTAGCGATACCTATTATATACTGATATATACTTTTATCCTTATATCTATCATATTAAATCCAATACTCGGTATAGGACTCTTCAAAAATGCATTTAATGACGCATAATATAAAAATTATATACTTAATTAATGTTAAATACGTACGTAAATATTACAAATATATAATAACGAAATTAAATGACGACACTCATATCACAACTTCTGGTGTTGAATTAGAAATTCCCGCTTTTGCCGAGGGGGGGCGGGGCTAAGTAGCCGTGACTTGGTTACCCATTGTGAACAAATTGGAATCCACATGGCTGGCTCGAGGTGACGGGCCACGGAGGTTGGCGGTTTGGCGAGCCCACTTCGGATGTACGTTGGTAGGCTGCGGCGAGAGGGGTATCCTCTCCCATATTGCTGCAGCCAAGGTGAAGTCGCGGGAGAATAGGAGTGTTGATATGGCGATGCGCCACTCCTCCGTGACTCTGGTGTGGCTGCAACGTTGATACGGTAGTGTTGTGGCCGCAGGAGAGTGGAGTGTCGGTATTGCGAGTCGCCGCTCTCCCCTCCGCAGCCGTAACTTGGTTGGCGGCAGAGCCACAGACCAAATCCACTGCTGGGGGTCGGGAAAGCTAGTGCTTCCAAGTGCTCACTTTTCCGGACCCCATGGCCTTCGCGTATCTGAGCGTACTGCGCAGGTGGAGTTAGAGGCCGCGGAGGAAGGCGCGACTTATGTTCTGGTGCGCCTTACCCTGTGAAGGAGAAGTTGACCTTTCCCGTGGAGGGGCGAGCGGCGCTGGTGGATGAGTACGAAAGCGTTCCCATGGCCCTGCCAATATATTGATAAGGTGGAACACCATGGGTTTTAGTTGGTGCAAGTCCGACATAACCCTTCCTTGCCCTCAAGTCTGTATTCGTAAGTATTCCCCTTGTAAAAAAAAGATGTCACTATTCGGAAGTAGCTACAAGGATGAAATATTATGGTGTATTTTATTATTATTTACCGTGTAGTGGCGGTGTATGAATATCCACTACCCCATAACGTCCTTTGAGTGTCGTAAAAGGCGACAGAGGGAAACTGAAACAGGATATGGGTACTGCTACCCATCCTCGTGATAACAACTGAAAATTATAAAAAACTGCGGTTGCCAACCCGCCTACCAAGCATGGCAACTATGGAAAAATCCGCCCTAAAAGGCAATCTATAGGGTAGGCCTATGTTCAGCAGTGAATTTTGATAGGCTGTTATGGAATGGATTATTTTCATTGTCATTTTCTGCTTTTAAGGCATAAATATGAGTCATTTTAAAATACAATTTGAGAATATTTTCCAATATATATTCTGTACTAATTATTATGTTGAAATTTATTGTAATGAGATAAAATAAGTTAAGTACGTAAAATTATATTCAGTTAAATACAATTATTTTATGTACTTCTGTTGCATTCAATGGCTGGGAACATACTATTTTTTAATAAACTGAAGTGAAAAACAAACTTTATCAGGTGGACTGTAACCTGATAGTGGCTACTGCAGTCAATAAACACCTGCGGCCAACTTCAAACAAAGGAGAATATAGATGCGTCGTCACCTCCGAGGACTAAGAACGAATGCCTCACAGCCTGTAATTAAACTGGCCTCTATGCCCTTTAGACCGGACCATAGCACTGCATGAATTGCTGCATATTTGTACGTCATAGAGCCACGCTGTAGCTATATTATAGTTGTAGCACGAATGGGTCGGTTCGACCGGTGGACCACGCTCACAGAATACCAGTGTAAAATAACAGCTTAATGCTGCTGTGTTTCGTATTGTGAGTGTAGAGAACCGGAGACCCTTTTCGGTGGAAACGAGGCATTCCATCTCAGTCTTCAGGGTACCAACGCATCTGCATTTTGATTCTTAATTGAGGATAGATGTCTATGGGCCACAGCATCCACCTTCCATCAGGTAGACTGTGTGCTCGTTTGTCACTTTTATACTATAAAAAAAACATAAAATAGCTAGGGACATAGTATTTTTTTAATAAACTGAAGTGACGAACGAACTATCACTATTAATTGGACCGTAACCTAATAATGACTACTGCAGTCAATGAACACCTGCGGTCAACTTCAAACAAAGAAGGCTACATTGCTATGTTGCGGCAGAAAGTAATAAGAGGGTAGGTAACCTACCCAAGCGGACTCCTAAGCAGTAAAGGAGTCCTACATCTAAAATGATTATAAAGTCAGTAAAAATTTTACCAATAAAGTTTAAAGCGATTTTTTATTTGATCTCTTCTTTTTTGTAACTGAATACAAAAAAGTATTTGTGAAATTTTTCCTTATACACATTTAACATTACAAACATTAATATTGCAATAATCGTTTATGAGCAGCAAATGCTCGTGTCTGTCTATGTGCCCCGAGTGAAAGGGTCTTGGTCGTGTGCTTCAATGGCCAGTTTCAATAGCCGGTACTGGAACAAACTTGTGTCTGAAGTCGAGATTTTGTTGAACAAAGTATCGGACTGGTGGCGACTAAATCTAGTCCAGTTCAATCCCCTGAAGACACAAGTTTGCGCGTTTACCGCTAAAAAGAACCCCTTTGTCGTATCTCCTCAGTTTCAGGGCACTCCTCATCTCTACTCTACTACTCTACTATCTCATATCGAGTGAAGTGTAGTTTCGTGGTCACTAGGCAGAGAAGGCCAAATTGGCCTTTAAAAAGCTTGGTGTGCTCAGCAGGGCGGGACAGTATTTCATGCCGTCACACCGCCTGCAACTTTACAAGACACAAGTTCGGCCCCACACAGCCCAGTGATGGGAATACTATTCCCATCACTGGGCTGGGGCTCCCCAGTGCCACCTCCTTCCATTTGATCGCATTCAGCGCAGAGCGCTTCGAATCGGCGACCGAGCTCTTTCTGATCGGCTTGACTCACTGGCACTGCGAAGACATGTTGCATCTCTTTGCGTATTTTATCGCATCTACCACGGGGAGTGCTCTGAGGAATTGTTTGGACTAATTCCAGCCGCTCAATTTTACCATCGCACATCGCGACAAAACTCGCGATACCATCCATACCATCTGGATGATTAGCAGTCCACCACTGTGCGATTTAGAAGAAGTTTTCTTCCTCGCACAACTTCCTTGTGGAATCGACTACCACCAGAGATTTTTCCGGACCGATACGACTTAGCTATCTTCAAGAAAAGGGGCTACTCTTTTTTAAAAGGCAGCAACGCATCTGCAATTCCCATGGTGTTGCAGTTGTTCGTGGTAGTCACTTACCATCAGGTGAGCCGCATGCTCGTTTGCCCCCTCCTATATTAAAAAAATATATAAAATACGTATTTAAAAAAATGTTAATTACTTATAATATTACAGCCTATCAAAAGTCCATGCCTAAACAAAGATCTCCCCATAGAGTGACTCGTAGATAGTTGCCACGATTGGCAGGCGGGTGGGTAACCACAGTTTTTTTTTTTTAATTTGAGTTGTTATTAGAAAGATACAATATACATATTATACGTGGTGCCGTACTGTAGTTTATGAAATAATAATGAGGCTTAAAGTGATAAAGCTTAAAATCGAGAAATTAATCAATTTACTCCGCTTAAAAATTATCGAAGAAAAAGATGCCTCCTCTCGTATAAAAAAAAAAACATGTGTTAACTCAATCACCAGAGCAATACGGCTACCAAGTATGTCAGTTATGCAAAATATCCTACATTTCTAGAGATCTATGTTCGGCAATTGACTACTAATATAAATAAAAATGATGATAAACCACTGTATGACATAATCATCATAATTGTAGCTACAAGTAAACTTATTGAATATAAACCTTCTGCAAAGACTGCCACGTCTGATCAAGTCGCTACTCAAACCAGATGAGGAGATTGAATTACACTGCACTTACTAGTTTATCACTCAAAAACCTTTCTTCTATATTCACTTAAGAGTAGATAAAATCCGAAACTTAAAATAAAAAGCTGTAATAAATTCTGTCCCAGTCAAATAAAACACACTTTTCTGCAAAAAATATTTGTACTTTTCTTCAATTCTTCAAGTGAAGAAACTCCATAAATAACGGTTGGAAAGGTCAAATAAGAGCCATCGAACGTGTAATACAATGAAAAACAATAAGTACTTCGCCATTTGTCGATATGCTGGGAGAATACCGTCTATACTCGGAAGATTAATCGACCGTGCGAAAAATGAAAGAGCAGCGTTACCTTGGGTACGTGTCGCCATTTATTATGCGAACGTTTCTTTATTATACGTGATATACGGTCATTGTGTATGGAGAGCATTCCGTGTAATTTTTTAAGTAATTGTTATTTTATTATGTTAGACTTCTTAAAAACTTATCAATGAATAAATTATAATATTATGTAGTATATTAAAAATAGTATAAATTGATTTAACGTCAACAATTTGCTTTTGAACGGCATTAAAACTTTTTCTATCAAACATATTAAAGTAAATATTTGTTTTTTTTTGTTCGTATTTTATTGTTTCCTATATCAGTTATCCCAGTGTGGCGACACTAACTCGTAAAAGGCGTATTACGACACCCACAAGACGATATGGGCTAGGGATATTCTTACACGTCTTGCTGTTTAACGGTTCCGTTGCTTGTCTTAATGTGAAAATGGCTGATACAGAAGTCCAATGCAGGCCTTTCCCGAGAAACGTAAAAGAACGCGGCCCTGAGTCACCAATATCCATCGACTTCTTGCATGTCTTACCAGGTCGTCTCACCATCTGGTGAAACGACCTGGTAAGACACTTCGCTTATAAGTACGAAGCTGCCTCTCGAGAACCTTTCGTCCCCATCAGTTGTCGAAGAACCAGCTATATAGCCGGCATTTTGCCATTTCAGCTTACTGATCTGTTGTGATATGTCGATTACTCTAGCACTACTGCGGATAACTTCATTATGAATTTTATCACGGAGAGAAACTCCATTTGCTTTTAATAGAGGAAAACCCTGTTGATTACACTGTTTTTCTAAGAATTATACTTAACGCGAAGCTTTAGTAATTTTAAATACGCTTTTTATCATTAATATAATAATTATCGTCTATATTTACATTTAATTAAATATTTTATGGCATTATTCCCTTAAATTTCGATAAGAATACTTTCTTATATTTTATTTTTAATTTAATTAATACAATCAGGCGTTACTTTGCGTAAATCCATTTAATAAAAGTTGTTAAATATCTTGAATTATTTTTAGTTCTCATTTCTATAATTTTTTATAGTCAATTATCGAAATTGAAGTGCGACAGCCACCGCGCCTATATAGCGTACGTGAGGCGAATTCCTTTCCGCCCTACTGTCGAGGAAACAAAGGTGGATATAAATTCTCACTAATATTCCCATATTCCCGCGTCTATCATTGTTTTACTATAGTGGTCGTTCCGTTAGTGAAATGGCACGTTCGTAATAATGATACAGTACTTTTATAAGGATGTTTTAGCACTCATTGTATAGTAAAAAGTTACAGTCTAAAAATACATTCCACATCTGTGTAAAAGTCTCGATGGAAATGCTCGCTGCGCTGCCCCAATGCGTGCATTTAAAATGTCATTGATGCCAGCAGGAATCAAACTAAGGTTGCTCGCATCCGAGCACTTAGCACTGAGCTGCTATAGCTCTGCTCCTTAAGTAAATGATGTTAAAACTATTAACAGTGAATTTCGGTGTGATTTAAAGTTCGTTCGGTAATTATTGTAGATGTAAATGAAGCGTTATTTTCGTAATTGTAACTTGATTTACGATGAATCGTTTGGGTTGAAGTGGCCACTCACCTACCGTTACGTGGACAACAAGTTCGTTTATTTATCTAGTTTAAAAATATGAACATACTAATCCTCATATTTCCATATTTGATTAGCCTCAAATACATGAGCAAAAAAGTATTAAATATAAATACGATGGAGGCCTACCTAAAGAAGATCTAATAGCCTCCGATAGATGCGGTAAGTCCATATCGTATATGCCAATACGAAATAGCAAGATACGGGGAGAATACCGCCAATCTTCCTGTGAGAACAAATCCTTTTTTTCCTTGTGGAAGACGCCTTGGTGTATTAACGATCAGATGAAGATGCCAAATTCCAAATTTATATCAGATTTAAGACTCCTGCTGCTTTGTTTAGTTACATATGGGTTAATGCTATTGATATGTAACTATTGATTACAACTATAATGACTGTAAAACAACATAAAATGGGAGATACTTTATTAAGTATAAGTCTAACTCTCCATGTGGTAAGACTCCTTTCCCACCATGGATTTCTTCTGGGTGTGTACCCTCTTAGCAACGTTTATCTTCAAGCAACAGTGCATCTACTGATGTGTTCAATTTTGAAAAGTAAGGAGTCATTATAATAATTGGATGGGATACCATTCATTTTTATACGTGGTAGAGCCACGCTGAAGCTATGTTATGGTTGTAGCACGAATGGATCGGCTCGACCGGTGTAGGACCACGGTCTCACAGAATACCAGCGTAAAATAGCAGCTTAATGCTGCTATATTTCATATGAGAACTGGAGAAGAGAGACCTATTTACTGGAAAAGAGGCATTCCATCTCAGTCCTCAAGGGTGACAACGCATCTGCATTTTGATTCTAAATCGAAAATAAATGTAGATGTCTATGGGTCACAACATCCACTTACCATCAGGTGGACTCGTTTGTTACCCTTATTATATATATAAAAATAGTTCGCAGGGATGTCAATGTATCTGTCCTTTTCAGTTCAAATTTAGTTGCAGATATCTTTAGGCTGCAGTAGGTACTGTAAGAAAGTCAGTATAATCACAAGTCATGAGGCATTTCATCTTAGTTTTCAGGAATGTCATGTAGACAGTCAGCCTGTTTGTCACGCTAGTATTAAAGAAATATCTAAAATTTGCAAAAATTTATTTCATGTATTTTAAAAATATAAACCATTGAATGATACAGGAAGTTCACATTTTCTTTATTCTAATCTTCATTCGTAATAAGCGTCTTTTATTGCCCTTTACTAAAGAAGAAAAACGCTTTAAGGAAAAAGCTAAGAATTAAGTCACGCGGAAGAATGTATGTAGAATGTATATAATAGAAACGGCATCGCGTTGTTCGTGCGAGAATATTGTAACCATTCTTCAATTTCATTGCCAAATGAAACATTTGAATGTGTGATAAAAGTCAAAGAAAAAGAATTTTCCGTTACTTTTCGTATTTATATTATTCAAACATGTTTTTATAGATACTTTTTATATAATAATGGTGATAAACGAGCAAACAGCATACCTGACAGTAGGTGGATGTTGTGGCCCATAGACGTCTACATGTATTCTCGATTAAGAATAGAATGCAGCAACGTCTCACTCCTGAGCACTAAAATGGAATGCCACGTTTTCAGTAAAATTGGTCTCCAGTTCTCTGACCATCCGAAATACAGCAGCATTAAGCTGCCATTTTAGACTAATATTCTGTGGGAGCGTGGTCCTTCCCTGTTCGGGCTCACCCATTCGTGCTACAATCATAATATAGCTGCAGCGTGGCTCTACTATATATTATGATAAATTAAAATTATTTATCACATATTATTGTATAGCTTATGTTCGTCAGTGCACTTGTGATGGGCTGTAGTGCTTACCTTATCACTATCATTAACACAATAGTGATTTTAACTTTTTATAAATTTAAAATTCCGTATGATTGGATTCAGTCCCGAAATTTAGATCCTAGTAAGTAATATATAGTATATTCTTAAATTATCAAAATTATGCCTTGCTTCGTAGCTCTAGCTATCTATCAATTAAACTACTTTTTTGGTTCCCTTACGACGAGCAGAGTATTGGGTTTTACACTGAAATCATGTGTTTTTTTTCCAATTTTTTTTATCCGTTAACAATATATTAGTTTTACATGCTTCTTGAAAATGTAAAGTAAAATTAAAGTTATATACATCCCAATTTTGGGTATACACTTCCTGTTTTCTTATATTTACGCGAAGACTACACATTAAATGAAACTAATTTTACGGATTATATCGCGTTTAATTTTACTTTTTAATTCCCGACGTTTCGGGTGCTTTACAGCACCCATAGTCACGGCGGGGTAAAGCACCCGAAACGTCGGGAATTAAAAAGTAAAATTAAACGCGATATAATCCGTAAAAATTAGTTTCATTTAATATACACTTCCTTTCATTTTAAAAACATTGTAGGACACGGAAAAAGTGGAAAACATTTTGCTTAAAGATACAATGCGGAATATAAATTTAGACTTTATTAAATTCTGATTTAATTTGGTAGTCTTCTCTGTAAAAAGAAATCGGTTTTCTTTATAATTACTTTTCCCGCCTCCATATTTCCTTAAATTGTTTATAGTTATTTTAAATTTAAAATGTAATTATATGTATTATAAAATAAATAAAATCTAATGAAAATCTATTAAATAAACATGTACAACTCACCGTTAACTGTTTTATAGATAAGTTCGTTAGTGTAAATTTTTTTTAATTTACTTTTACAAAGCACTTTTCAATATGCTGCTTCGCTATATCATCGCTTCAACAAGCATACTGCGGGAGACCTTGTGAAAAGTGGTGGCAATAAACTCACAAGTACACTAATTTTCTATATTCTTAAGCGAAGACATACGAGTACATAGACATACTACGAGTAAGTGGGACAATCTAGAATTAGTTTTGAGTTTTCATTTAATATAATTAGAGCCTTTAATTGCTTTCAATTGTTTTTTAAAAATAATTGTTTCACTAGAAAGGTATAAAGGTATATAGGGTGAATAATGCAAGCATTATTAGCAGCTCTATGAAAAAGTTTAAAATGTAAGATAGGATAAGGATTTTTAAATTGCCAAGTGACAAAAATATGAGGCAATTCTTACTATTTAATAGTAAAATTATGTAGACGTAAACGTTTAATATGGAGTCTGCGATCTGCAGTCATTAGTATTTTTGGGCTATTTTGATTTATCGGCGAAGTTTGTGCTTTAGTTTAACATCCAATTGAGTTTAATGTTAATTGTAGATAAATCTTAGTTTACAGATGCGTCTGGTTCATTATTCGAATAAGATTTAAAATATTTTTTGCACGACGGAAGGTAGGTACCGTAATCTGGGCATTTTTTTTGTTTTTATAATTTATCAGCTGTAATGCTATTAATTTACGCTGATAATGTGTCAAAGCTTTGTCCTTTCTTGGTGGAGTCAACTTATGTAGCAATATTTTTATTCTAAGCCCGTAAAAGTCCCCTGCTTGACATGGCCTATTCCGTTGAAGGATTTGATTTATGCTTGGATTGACGATCGCAGTACTGGGTATTTTACGTCTGATGTAAACGAGACAACTAACCATCAGAATCTATAAGATTTTTCTGGATTTTCCCGTAGCCACTTATTACGACAGTCACGGAACGAAATAGGGTGATGGTTTCTCTTGCACTGCAATCACACGTAATTCGTGGCTTATGATGGCGCTGTCGTCGCGCCACAAGCGAAACGCATCAAAGATAAATCACGCTATCAAAGTTTCGAAGTACTGCGGTATATCTATAGAAAGAATAGCTCTGTACTACATACATGGAGCGTTGGCCGCTCCCTAGTTGGCTGATCACCTTGCCCGGCGGGAGATCTCCACTTTTCCTTACCACAGCTAAAGTGGTGACCAACCAATACCTAAAGTATTGGCAGGAAATTTTCATATCTAAGAACGAAGTGGGGAATACTTCGTTGCTATGTCATTTGAGTCTCGGTTTTATGTTCCTCAGTGCGAAAAGCACCCAGTTTAAAAAATATTTTACTGTTCTCTTGCTTTTTTCTTGTGAAAACAACTAAACCTTTAACATTTTTAAATCGTATTAACCATTTTTTTACTTAACTTGTTTTCAATTCGAACCTGTGAACGTGATATACAAAAGCAATTCGACCGCAAGGTGATTTATCTCCCGTAGAAAATAGGATTCCGACAGGTCCTTTATAGAGTATACAAATAGCATCCTCGCTATGTTCCAATCACGGTTCGCCGGCAGCTGACGTTACAAATTTCTTGCGGTACATTGGAGACGATTAATCTTGAGATGTCAATTTCCAAGGACCACCACACATTGTTTTTGTCAATGACCAAGTTTATTGTTTTATATATTTGAAGACCTTTATTGCTTTCATCTCCAAATAAGGTAATAAAGGGTGGACTTCATTTTACGTGGTAGAGCCATGCTGCAGCTATATTGTGGTTGCAGCACGAATGGGTCGATTCGACCAAGGTAGGACCACGCTCTCGCAGAATACCAGCGTAAAAGGGCACCTTAATACTGTTGTGTTGCGTATGGTGAGTGTAGAGAACCGGAGACACTTTTTACTGGAAACGAGGCATCTTAGTCCTCAGGAATGACAACTCATTTGCAGTTTATTGTTAATCGAGGATAAATGTAGATGTCTATGGGCCACGGCATCCACTTCGTCACACTTATACTAAAAAAAAGCTCAGGGCAAAATAAAATGTTCATTGTACTCTACACAGAGCGTGAACAACACGGGTTCGATCTCCACCGGCACCGATAAAATTTTTAATTGCAGTTTTATATGATGACTAACCAAGTGTTCGCCGGTAAAGGAAATTATCATGACGAAAACTGTATGTCTGAGAAAAAAAAATCGAGGACATATGAAGTTTGCCAATACGCACTGGATTAGTGCGACGGACTAATCACCCCGTAACCCTTGTAGGACAGAGAGTTAGCCTGCTCCCTTATACAGGATAGGGTTTGTCCAGCATTGGGAAGGTTTTTTTTATTTATTTATTTTTTATTGCATTCATTATAACAAAAGTATAAAGGGCGCACTTAATGTCTTGAGGCATTCCCTACCAGTCATGATGTTTGTCCTCGTGCAATTTATGTTTGTAAACTGCCTTCACGATACAGGAGAAAATCCTAGTGTAGGGGGTAACGTTTCCCCTATTAAAAAAAAGTCAACCCATGTAGTGTTGAGAATTTGACACAAGTGTAGCAATATAGAATAAAAAACGAATCAAGTGATTTTTCTTAAATTTTGTACTTAAAGAAAAATTATATATCACGTTTTTCTACATTGCCATCCGATTCTGAGCTATGTTCAAAATTTCAAGTCTGTAGCTCATCAGAAAGTACTCTAAATTTGAGTTGCAAGATTCCACTCGGAATGACAGACAGACAGACAAACAAGAAAGTGACTTAATAAAAACGTGGTGATAAAAATTATAATTAACTACGTATATTAGATACATTTAAGTGTATATACTGTAATGTCACCTTGCTTAGCGTTCATATTTTATCAAATATTTGACAGAGAGCGTGTAAGGGTGAAGTGTATGACGAATATTTTCTTTACAAATCACACATAAATATGGTGATGTATGTGAATATTTGTGTTTATACACCGTGAAAACAAATTCTCGAGTTAGTACTTATACCTGCGCTTTGATTTCTCTTTGCTAGGCTCTTATGCAAAAATGAGGCCGCAGAACGACAAGCTAATAAAGCACCTTTGACTTTCAGTCCTCTGAGACTAGTTAACATGATGGGAAACTTCACGAGGGCCTTTGAGCTTCTTTAATTAGACGTGTTTTAGTGTTAGACAGTCTGCTAAAGAATATACATATATTTTATTTTAGTATTCATACAATCTACCGTGCAGAGGCGGTGTAAGAATATCCACTCACTCATATTAACCTGTGGGTGTCATAAGAGGCGACAGAGGGAAATAAAACAGCTGATGGGCAGAGGAATTTTTCTGGTAACAAACCAAAATAATAAAACTGCGATTGCCAATCCAATCGAAATCGTGAGATACGTTTTGAACGTGATAGAGCCACGCAGAAGCTATATTATGGTAGTAACATTATTTAATCTGAGATTATGGTTGGAAAATTGATGGTTCGGCTCAACCAAGGAAATATCACGCTCTCACAGAACACAAGTGTGAAATAGCAGCTTAATACTGCTGTGTTTCGTATAGTGAGTGTATAAAATCGGAGACGCGTATTACCAGTAGCGAGGCATTCTTTTTTAGTCCTCAGGGGTGACAACGTATATTCATTTTGGTTCTCTTTAGCAGCTGTGCTGTGACTCCTAAAGACTAAGATAGAATGTTTCACAACTTATGATCCATGATTATCATCAAAGTCTACTGCTAAACATACCCTGCCACAGATCTCGGTTCTAAGTTATCTGCATCCATCGCCTCACTGCATCTTCAGGTCATCACTTCATCTAGTGCGTGGTCGACTCGAGAAATTCGATTCATCATCGGTTGCTCGATAACGTAAGCTATATAGCTGGTCCAATCCTAAACCTAATTGTACTAATCCGTTAGGCTATTCGGTAATTTTAGTTGCGGATATCTTCGCTATGGAGAATCCATACCAAGAAAACATACAACACAAAAATTTTGAAAAACACATGGTATAATCTTGGTAATAAAGGCATTCATTCTAACTTTATAAATGCATGTTTACAGAAAATTTCTGGTCTACTATAAGCCTGGCCAGTTTAATAAATGCAGAAGCTGAAAAAAAAATTATATACAGGTCTATTATACTTAACAAAAAAAATATGTGTAGCACAAATAAGTGTTACATTTCTGTGTTTTTTCGATCGAATTCGAAACAATAATATCAGAAAATTAATGGATGAGAAAACTATTTTGCTAGGACCACGTAATCATCATAAAACATCCAACATCCCCACAACTCCGACACTAGGAAATGCACATCGTTATTACTAGACGATTTCCGCGATGGCTAACCGCTAACTGAGTCTGGATTGATACTGTTAGTACGACTGTTGACGAAATGCCGGAATGATAAGATAATATAACATAATATGTTACTAAATATGTCTCAAGTTTACGAAAAATCTACGTACTATTTAAACACTATAAAATCTGAAAAGAAAGCGAATCTGATTTAATTTTTTTTATTAGAATAAGGGAGACAAACGAGCACACAGTCCATCGGATGGTAAGTGGATGTAGACCAGGGGACCTAAATATATACTTGTACATTTACATTCATCCCCAAAAAATCAAAATGCAGACGCGTTGTCCTGACTCCTGAGAATGAAGATGGAATGCCTCGTTTCCACTAAAAAGGGTCTCCAGTCCTCAACAAACACTATATAAAACATAACAGCAGCATTAAACAGATATTTTACTCTGGTATTCTGCGAGAGAGTGGTCCTTCCCCGTTCGTGCTGACCCATTCGTGCTACTTATATATTTTCACCATGGCATACCACGTAAAAAATTCTATACATTTCTTAAATTTTTATTTTAATGTGATGTAAAAATACAATAGTAAGTAATAAAAATAATTAAATGTGCATGCCCTAAGCGCATTAAAAAATTTACGTATAACATGATTATACGTATTTTTTTTAAAGTAGTTGAAATACACACAAGTTTTCACTAATAACCTTATTATTATACTTCCAATTTTAAAATAATTTTATGTCAAACTTCAATTTAAAAAATGTTTGGAAAATCCAAAAGTGCCGGAATCATAATGCTCATATGATCATCATATACATAAACATACTTAAATATATACCATCCTACTTACTTTAAGTGCGTAGTACAATTATTTATTCTGTGGTTTTAAAATATTGTAATAAAAATCTGTGATTATTATAATAATCAAGTATGTATCAAATTTGGTTTTTCGAATATTTTGTATTTTTACAGCGATCTTTTTGAGCCGCTGCAAACAACCGATACAGTATCCACTCACGACGGCGGATGAGGCCAAAGTGAGTGAGTGAGGCAGTCTATTTAGTAAAATAAACTTTTACAAGGCTGCTCAAATCACCGAAAATTTCGGGATTTCTACGCCAAAAAAAAATTAATTATAATTAAACAAAAGAAAATTAAACTGCCATTCACACATAACATCCCACATGATAGATGAAGAGATTAAAAGATAGATTGAGTTAAACAATTGATATTTTCAAAAGTTATCGTGCTTACTACTCTATGCGGACTTGATAAATCTACAACATAAGCCACTAAAACCACTTTTTTTATGTAAACATAGCAATTAATCGATTTAAATAAATATTAATAAGTTCAACAATCATTTATCTTTCTAAAAATGTGCTTTTTATATCATTTATATGTTCAATATGATTGTTAAATACGATTTTATGCGACAAAACGTTGGAACCTTGATTTTTAGGCGCTAGTAGAACATACCTACGCGCTTTGCTCTTAAGGCGTGCAATTTATCACATTTTGTTTTAAAACTGCTTTTCAATTAAAACTCTTGGAACTGGTAAAAAAGAGATGAAAATATTTTCAAATAAATAAGAGTTTTATTTTAATAACTAGAAACTTTTCCTTATTCATTAAGACTTTTTTCATTCCCATCATGTTTTGTAACACAGAAATGCGAAAACTCCAACAGATCATTTATTTGTGTTAATTCAATCGCGAGCAGTAAATTTTAATTCAATGAAACACTAATCAACTGCAACCTCATTAAAAGGGAACATTGTGAACGATGAAGATATGAAAGAAGAAAAATATGAATTTTACCACCGCACTGATATTCAATTAATTTTTGTTATTTTTCATACAGATTGATACGGACGTAAAAACTAAATAAAATGTCATTTACGTCGTATTTTTATACCATATACATAGACTTAAATTAGTTTACTAACAGTCTAACTAATTTACAATATTCACAAATGTATTTCATGTACGAATACTCGTATATATATTACGAATGCATTCTTAATTTTCGTGTGTGAAATCACAAGCAACGTATATTCTTATTAATACTTTTGTGCACGGCAAGTTTTTGAAAGGTCATGTCCGCCATGTTTATTTTATGCTTAAGTCCACGACATTTTCTGCCACCAGGGCGGTGCTACTTAGAAATGAGGTGAAATATTTGACAGTCTTCATAGCGTTGGAAGTTAATTTGTTAGAAAAGTGTAGAGGTTAATGTTTCTCTCTGAAATATAAGACATATTTTAGACATATATTAATCAAATTAGAAAGGGATAATTAGAAATGCATTAATCAAACAACGGATATTCCTAAAAGTAAAAGACTAATTAAAATAGTTTGAAATGTTATAAAATTTAAGAATACAGCACTGAGGCATTTTTTTATGTATAAACATACACAAGAAACCGAAAATTTTATAATTAATTCGCAACACTACAATGATGATGACACTGTGTGATCATCAAAACGTGGTAGAGCCATGCTGCAGCTATATCAGTAGTATAGTTGTAGCACGAATGGGTCGGCTCGACCGGGGAAGGATCACGCTCTCACAGAATACCAGCGTAAAATAGCAGCTTAATGCTACTGCTATGTTTCATATGGTGAGTGTAGAGAACCAGAGACCTTTTTTGTTGAAAAAAATTTTTGGCATTCCATATTAATCCTCAGGGGTGATAACGTGTCTGCATTTTGATTCGTAGTTGAGGATGAATGTAGATATCTATGGGCCACAGCGACTACTTACCATCAGGTGGACTACGTCCTCGTTTCAAATCTTCGTTACAAATAAGTTCACCTTAGTCCCAACTAGCGACATCTGGCATTAGCCCTCATTGAATACATGATTGAGATAATCATTTGTCATATTATATCTGAATGGCATTTTCCGGAGGTAACTCATACCAACGGACATACACAGAACATAAAAATAAACCAGACAAAAATATTTCGCGCATGTGAATTTTGTAATAATTTTTATAACTTTGATCTATTTCAGTACCCAATATAAGTGCGTAATCTATGGAACATATTAAAAAAATTAATAATAGTAAACTTTAAATTTTTCAATGTTAAATTTAATTTGAATCGTTACCAAAAAAATTATGTACTTACGTTCTCTTTTTATTCTAATTTTATATAAATAAGATATTAAAATCTACCCTTTATTTAGACTCCACCACTGGCCTGTATTTTTAGTGAACCTAAACGTTATTGTCTAATAATGAAAAGCCGCATTACCAGTACGACCTCTGATCTGCGAACGTGCTCTGCATTGTAAATATGTACATATCAATCAAGAATAGCATTCCAATTGACACGGTTCGGTAAAGCAGTGGCTGGACGTCTGTGGCTTATTGTTTGAATAATTGTTTGTATGGCTTACCAATAACTATTTCAATTGCATCTGCTTTCAACGTCTTCGTCACCTTGAAGATCCCACTTTCTCTACTATATGGGTGATTATAGACAAGGCTAGTGATAAAATTCCTTATTCCTGTGGCTATCGATTGCACAGCGGTGATCAGAATAACTCGGTTATTTCAACGTTAGGCTGCTGATGTGACCATACTGCACAGCTATTCTTCCTGGGGGACTTTAACGGCTTTCACCAAGACTGGCTGTTCCCATATCAATAGATTGCGATGCCAAGTGCTGATTTACCACGTGCTCGGTGGCGAAGGAAACATGATGATACTATTCTGAGAAATTAAAAAAATCGAACACACGTGACGACCGCCAACATGCATTGGGGCAGTGCGGGCAAAAATCTCATTTGTAGTAAAACATTTCCTTGCCCGAAAACCCTTCTCAAAAATGATAGGAGGTCTGTGCTCAGCAGTGGCCTGTATAAAGGTTGTAACTTTTATTTCCTCACGATAGCTTCTTGGTGCTACAATTTCATTGGTGCCGGCAGGGATCGAACTAAGTTTGTTCACGTACTATGAAATGTACGTTACGATGGCTCCAGAACAACGGGCACAGAAATTTAATTTCTAAAATTTCAACGACTGCTAAAGGTTGCACAAAATTTTTTTCTCCTTTCGAAATTAACATTTATTTCACGTCCTTGACACATTTTCAAAAAGCAAAATGATATAAAGCGTAAGTTTCATCAAAGCCAATATTAGTTTTTACATAGAGACTCAACTAAAATTGCGTTTCGGCTACATTCTACCGCGTAATTTTTCCGCAAAAACAAATTCATACATAGGAATTTATAGCAGTTGAAGCGGGTGAACAGAAGAATAAATCATATTTTAAAGTTTTTTTTTTTTAATAGAAAAAGGGTGACAAGAGAGCATAATATAGTCCAACTGATAGTAAATTAATGATGAAGCCTACAGACTAATTATATCCTCGACAAAGAAACAAAAGACAGTTGCGTTATGTCCGTTCGAGCAAAATAGTTGAACACGTCGGTTGGTTGGCCAAGTCTTATTTGGATGGATTTCTGTAGAGCCGCATACGTTAATTTAGCAATGTACATCCCGTGCGGGTAAGGCTTAAAACGTGGTGGAGCAACGCTTACGGTTGTAGCACGAATGGGTCGGCCCAGCGGGGTAAAAGCTTTGGGCCACAGCAACCACTTACCATCAGGTAGACTGTGTGCTCGTTTTTCACCCTTATTCTATATAAAAAAAAATATCATAAAGAAAAATTTCAAGAAAAAACCATGTCGAAATTTCTTAAATGTTGTTATAAAAATGAGTAAAAATAAACAAATTATTTTTATGAGAAGGTGTTTTTATAATAAGCAAAGCTGCCGTAGTATAAGAATATGGACTAGATTTTTTAGCCTTACTCCATTGTCTTACTGTAATTTTCTCCAGCAATTTTTAAAAAGGAAAATACCCAGGGAAAACGGCTAGAAATGAACTCCATTATTGTAGTGAAGTTCACAATAAGAAGCTTATTTTTTTTAAGTGGATGAAATGACTAAGCATTAGGAAAAAGTGTTTTAAGAAATTCGTGCATTGTTACATGATAATAAATGCAAGGACAAGATTGTTATAAGGACTATCTTATTCAATTGCAATAACAACAACCTATAATTTTCATTATTTAAATTGACTACATAAGTGGAACTAACTTTTACGGATTTCTTGACGTTTAATTTATTTTATTTGTATTAGGGTATTCTCGTGATCATACAAAATCATGAGAGATAAGTTTTAGATCTCCGTTTCTTGCAAGATACCATCAGGAATTGCTTTTTTAGGGTTCCGTAGTTAAAACAGCTAGGAACCCTTATAGCTTCGCCATGTCTGTTCGTCCGTTCGTCCGCGGTTTTACTTAGAGACCCTAGGTACTACAAAGCTCCAATTTGGCATAGTTATAGATATTGGCATAGTAAGATAAGAAAAGTATCATATATGCGGTGTTATCGTAAACACGTATTCAAAGTATCTCTATCAATTTTATTTATAAAAGTGGTGCAAATGTTGTTTATCTTGTTTGAACTGTATACAAAGATAGCTATAGCACTAGGTCTAGTGATTATGCGAAATATATACAAAAACTTTTAAACTGCAAATCAATATCCAAAAAATTTGATAAACATGTGCTTATAATAATATTTTTTATCGAAGTGCTAAAGTGGGGTATCTGTGGACTCGTCGAACCGTCGCGGTCGTCGTCTACCATCAGTGTATCATCTGTAAATTTCAAACGCTACGTCACGAAAGCGCATGGTGTACTGGTGCTAGCATCGGTCCAAGAAATTAACCAACCGACGATCGAGTCCAGACCCTGCATATGATTATAATATATAGTAGTTACATTTTATTTCTTTTTTATTCATAATTTAGAAGTTTATTAAGATTACAACTCAATTTACTTAGAAATGTCCAATAAATTCATGGATGATTATTGCGTAGCATGCGATAGCTCACCACCATCACCTAGTAAAAGAGTGAAAATTAAATGTGCCTAGTGTAAACAAGACTATCACATTCAATGTGTGAACATGAAAATCGAAAGTTACAAGATTCTAGCAGATTTGCAAGAGCTTCATGGAAATGTTCCACTTATATAAGCGTTACCACTCGCCGCAAAAGGGTAAAATACTGACACCACCGTGACATCTGCGAATTCTTCTCTACATATTTTTCATCTGTGTACGACAAACCGGATAGCAATAAATCTGCGTCGTTTACCATTAAACCAAAACATCATCTTACTTTATCTGATATACGTATCTTAACTGAAATAGCTGCTAAGCTGTCGTAAATTGTATGCTTCGATGGCTCTTGGGCCTGATGATTCCTGATTTATTTGTAAAGACGTGTGCAGAAGAGCTTAAGTTCGCCATTGTCTATTATTTTCAACAAGTCACTAAGTACGGGTACTTACCCGAAAATTTGGAAAAATGCCATTGTCATACTCATTTACAAAACCGGTGATAAAATAATATGTAAAAATTATAGACGCATAAGCATACTTTCCTGCATGGCTAATCTTTATGAAACATTAATAATATATCCTTACCTATACAGTTATGTTAAGCAGAAAATTTCATGGCTTCGTATCTAGTCGGTCTACAATAAGCAATCCGCTCATTTATAGAAATCACAGAAGGCATTTGACAAGGTCAATCACGAGTTACTGTGTGCAAAATTACAGGCCTATGTTATTTATGGCAATTTACTTCGTTGGATCAGGTCGTACATATCCAGGAGGAGCCAGATTGTTGCGGTTAAAGATTATAACTCTGCTCCAGCAGCGGTCACGTCTGGTGTTCCCCAAGGATCCCACTTAGGGCTATTGTTTTTCATTATTTTTATAAATGATTTGGTTGACGTAATCCAGAGTCACTGCCTACTTTATGCAGACGATATGAAGATATACCGCGTGATAAGTGACGAGAATGACTGCATTGCATTACAAAAAGACATAGATGCAGTTCACGATTGGTGTTCTGCTAATTTTATGCCCTTAAATATCAGTAAGTACTTAGTTATCACCTTCACTACAAAAAACAATCACCTGTATTTTAAGTATAATATCAAAAGCCAGCCTCTGACACGCAAGGAGATTTTTAAGGATTTGGGCGTATATTTCGATTCAATTTTTTTCCGTCCGCATTATGAGTATATAACGCAAAAAGTTTCAGAACCTTAGGGCTTATAATTCGTATAACGAAAAATTTCTCCAAACCTCTCGCATCATTTCGATTATATTGTAATTTGGTTCGTTCTGTACTAGAGTATGCATTCTGACAGCATCGAGAGGGTGCAGAGTTTCCTTCGCAGTGTTTGTGGCTGATATGGTCACTTGCGTCGTCAACCATCATACGAATCTCGACTAAATTTTTGGAACGAAGTTCCTTATCGCATGGTACGAATTTGACGGATGGGGGCTAGGCGGGAAAAAGTGTAAGATTTTTCCGTCACGACCCCTTTCTACGAGGTCTGTCCCAAAAGTATTCGACCTACGTTCATATCTTCGCGCGAGAGACTCAGGTGACCTCTGAGGGTACGAACGTCACCAGCAACTCTAACCTTCTTGTCAGTAGCCTGAGATACCGATGAAACGCCTTAGTTCCTGCGCAGCGTGTATTTGATTACAACGACTTTTTGCGTTCGTCGCAATTTGCTTATTGCTAAAATGGCAGAACGAACCGAACAGCGAATTTGCATAAAATTTTGCTTTAATCTCGGTAAAAATTGTGCGGAAACTATTGCAATATTAAAAAGGCTTTTAAAGATGAGTGTATGGGCAAAACACAAATGAAAGAGTGGTGGTATAGGCGGTTCAAAAGTGGCCGTACATCTGTTGACAGTGATCCTCGTTCTGGTCGACCTTCGACGGGAACAACGTCGGATAATGTCGAGCGTGTGCGTGTCGCAGTTGAACAAGATCATCGTTTGACTGTGAGATAACTGGAAGATGAACTTGGAATACTAAAAAGCACTGTTTGGCGATTTTTAACCGAGAATTTGGGAATGACTCGTGTGTGTAAAATTCATCCCAAAACTGCTCTCAGACCAGCAAAAACCTTCGATTAGAAATCGCTCAGGACAGTTTGGAAATGATTAATAGTGATGAAAACTTTCTTAAAAGGTTATTACTGGTGATGAGTCATGGGTTTATGGTTATGATCTCGAAACAAAACAACAATATTCGCAGTGGAAGCTTCCATCTGAGCCTCGGCCGAAAAGCCCGTCAAAGTCGAATCAACATCAAGTCAATGTTGTTGTTTTTCGATTATGAGGGCATTGTGCACCATGAATATGCCCCTACAGGCCAGACAATCAATAAATAGTACTACGTTGATGTTTTAAAAGTTTACGTAATGCAATCAGGAGAAAACGACCGCAACTTTGGGAAACCGGTGACTGGCTTCTTCATTACGACAATGCTCCAGCGCACGCATCAAACCTTGTGCAGCAGTATTTACTGAAACACAGTGTTGCGCAGCTCGCCAGCCTCCATACAGTCCTGTTGTAACTCCTGCGACTTTTGGCTGTTTCCTCGATTGAAAATGCCGCTTAAGGGACATCGATTCGACAATAAACAGACTGTTGAAACTAATGCGGCGAATGCACTACAGGCGATTCGAAGTCTGACTTTCAAGAGTGCTTTAATAAGTGGAAACATCGACATGAGCATCTTGTTCAATCAAATGGGGACTACTTTGAAGGATGCCACCCCGGATGACGAAGAATAAATCAAGCGCCGAGAAATCGAGGTAGGTCTGATACTTTTGGGACAGACCTCGTATAGTGCGAGCGAGATGAAATAATATCCATCTCCTCGCACGTTTTCTTATCTTGCCATGAAAGAAATATTATTTTAAATGACGCTTCATTTTAACAGACGCTAGTAATTTATTTATTTGTATTTGTTAATCAATAATATAATACGTTTATCAATAATAATATTATACTCCGAAAGGGACTTCGTTCCAAACGAGTGTTCCACAACACTCACGCAAGTTTTTTTTAATGTCCAACGATTATCTTTGAGAAGACAATTTGCCGACTAAGTTTTCTTCGACTAAGGATTAGTAAGCTGGAGTGGCAATGGGCCGGCCATATAGCTCGAAAAACCGACAACCGATGGGAAAAAAGGTTCTCAGTGGCGGCCTCGTACCGACGGACGAAGTGTAGGGCGTCCCCACTAGATGGGTGACGACCTGGTAAGACATGCAGGAAGTCGATGGATGCAGGTGGCTCAGGACCGTGCTTGTGGCATTCCTTGGGGAGGCCTATGTTCAGCAGTGGACTTGTGAAGGCTGTAATGAATGAAAAGTTTTTGCACAAGGTTGTGCATTCTCATATAGATTGCCCAGAGTTACTAAACTTAATTAACTTCAATTCCGGAATACGCCAACGTGTTCAAAGATTTTTTAGGTTAGACAAACACAGGAATAACACTTCCTTTTTCAACCCTGTTGTCAAAATTTGCCGTGATTACGACGAGATTAAGCGTAGTAAGGTACATCTAGATATATTCGATAGCAGCCTCGTTAATTTAAAAGAAATCTTAATATTTAATGTTTTTTTATCTTTTTTATTTCCGTTATTCTACTGCAGATATATTATTATGCTGTGTACACATTTTTGGATTGTAGTTTAGATCAACACTATTTTACTTTTAAATTTAGAACTGTATATAACTGCTGTATATTTGTGTACCTTATTCGATAAAATAAAGTAAAATAATCATGCCTTCAAAGTTGTGCAATAAAATCTTGAAAATCATTTCTATTTTGGGTACCTCCCATACAGGTTTTTTTTTACCCGTCTATTCCATGTCGGGTGTCATTAGATAGGTCTTTCAGAAATATTAGGGTATGGCACATTTTTTTTATTCAGGGATCCGATTGCGAAATATTGAGCTTTTAAGTGGTACTTTTTTTAGTCATGTGCCCCCCCCCCAAGCCCACCTCTACAAACTAAATCGCTGTTATTGAAAATGCAACTTATAAAATGCACTTGGATTAGTAAAACTTTCGTTACAATTCCATATTAAATGTCTTAAAACTAGTTGCATTATAACTTTGTAATGTTATTATAAACTGTAAAATATTAAAAATAAATCGAAGAAAACGACTTATGCATTACAACTATAGCATTTTCTTTTACGGGGTAGGCAGAGAGGATCGATCGATCGATCTTGACATACCACTTTTGCTTATTTTATAGTTCATAGTTATTGTAGGCCTTCTGTTTCATTCGTATTATTCTTGATTTACGCAGCGACCCTCAGAATAGTTTTGGGCAGTGGTGGTTTACATGAAGGTCCATCACGGTCATCTATATCTTAGCGTTGCACTGCCGGGAAATAATAGATGGATAGGGAAGTATGACCATTTTTGTATGGACTTGGTATGTGAATGATTTGATGTGGATTGTGTTATTTTCAAAATTAAAAAGTTTTTAATCTTTTTTCAATACCACTTCCTATAAGTCTGCTTAGAAAATAAGTCCTTCAGTTACTATGGTCCTATTTGGGCCTATTTTTAGTCGCTATAGCGGTCAAACCTAGAACTCGCTTAATATGCTCCTAGTATTAAGAAAGCTCCTTCCTAAGTTCACGTATTGTGACAGCTAACTACGGAATCCTACCTATACATTGTGCGTGGCACGATACACACTTGACCTGTTTTTATTATAATAAGTTTTTTTTATAGGATAGGGTGATAAACGAGCACACAGTCCACCTGATGGTAAGTGGTTGCTGTGACCCATAGACAGCTACATCTATCCTCAAAAAAGAATCAAAATGCAGATTGATTGATTGATTGACCCGTGAGGACTAAGATGGAATGCCTCTTTTCTAGTAAAAAGGGTCTCCGGTTCTCTACACTCACCATACGAAACACAGCAGTGTTAAGCTGCTATTTTACGCTGGTATTCTGTGAGAGCATGGTCCTTCCCCGTTCGAGCGGACCCATTCGTGCTACAACTATACTACTAATATAGCTGCAGCATAGCTCTAAAACGTATGAAAACCACCACATATTGAAAAAAATTATAAATGCTCCAGGCTTATTTATTGCTGTTTTCTCTTGATATCAATGTGCTTTTCATCACGTATGTGTGCGGTATAAAATAATACACCCGATATTGTGAGCGAGTTGCTTGACCTTGACAAGTGGTCAGTAGACCACAACCTCTCCGCTTTGCGATCAAGGTATGCATTAAGTAACTTCAAATTCATTTTTGGCATGTGTATCACATTTTTATACGATTAAGTGTGACAAACGAGAAGTCACTACAGTCACTGTCGCTACAGTCTACCTTATGGTAATGCTGTGGTCCATATAAACAACAACAAAAACAACAAGACTTAAACTTAGATTGTGTTACAAAAACATTTAAACTTAGATTATGTTACAAATTTTACAAGTTAATCATCAAATCTTTGAAAACACATCGCATGTTTTTTTATTGTGGTCAGCGTCAAAACGCTTGACACAAATGAAGCTCATCGAATTACTGAAACGCTGACACGGTGACTTTGTGACGAACTCTTACTGGAGAACGTTTGATGCCAAGCTTTAAGTGCTCTAGAGATTCCGGTAGTGTCCCATCAACTTCTATTTTTCATTCCACTCATCCTTCGAAAGCATATTGATCAAAGAGGGTTTATTTTAGCAGGAAGTCGTAAAAATGAGGAGTTTGATATGATTTTTTTTATTATTTTTCACACTGATGTTTTTTGCAGTTTTGATTTTTAATACAAACAAAATGATGTCCTGAAACCCATATCATATTATATTATTTTTTGTTGACTTTTCAATTTAACTCGGGTAAATATTTCTATAATTTCCTTGTAAGCTCATTTGAAAGTAAGATTGAAGAAGAATTAAACTTGACAAATTATTTATTAAAACGACGATTTTCTACTTTTTGCGACTTTCTAGTCAAACAGTTTTATCGTCGAAGTGGCTTCGAATTTCTTGGATACTTTTAAAATTTGACGAAAGAGTTATTGCATGTATTGATACTCTAACGAACTCTTATTTTAAATTATATTAAGTGAATTTTATGTCAGTAGTGGCAGTATTATGTGCTATAGTTATGACTTATTTGAAATGTTTCGTAATTATACTAATATTTTTTTTTTATGTTATGGAAAACCAACAGCTTACAAGTTTGAAGTAAATAGCATGTTTAATTACAAGAAGCCACTAACAGGTTCTCACTAATTGAAATACAATAACATAATCTTTCGTCGTTTAAAGGACATAGCACAAATACGAGCATCAAAAATGGAGTATAATTTAAATGTACAATATGCAAAAATTTAATAAGTGAATCAGGAAATAATAGCCAAAAACGAAAGAAAAACAGGAATATACCCATTACATAATTTTTTTAATTAATTACGACACAAAAAACTCTTGACTTAATGCCCGCCTTGGCGATACGTTGCATATACATAATATTTTTTAATTAATTACGACACAAAAAACTCTTGACTTAATGCCCGCCTTGGCGATACATAGCCATTGATAACCAATTACTCAAATAACCCTGAAAAATGAAAGCATGCCTGCTGTGAGACGTCTATAGAATATAATTCTCTTTTTACCTTTTTTACTTTTATAAGCTAAAAAGACTAAATATTTGTTAACATTCTTTTCTGCTCTGTTTTCTATTATCCGAATTAATAAAATCACAAAATCATACCTTACCTTAAGAAGAGAGTAATCTTTAGATTAGATGGAAAAAAAACAGACACTGCAAAGTTGCAACGAAGTCAAAAGGAATTCGAGGCGTGAATGATGCGCTGTTAAAATATGCAGCAAATAGGGGAGAGAGTGCACAGCGCGATCACATCTCGAAACTTCTGCGATCGGACCTCAGCATCACCGTGACACCAAATAGAGGTCATTTCGACTCATATTAGTCTTGCCTTTGACCTCAACGAAAACAGAAGAAACGTTTCTCTTAAAGGCAACGCTACGACCGTGCCGCCATTTATATATTATTTTGGATATTACGCATATGCAACTGTTTGATAAATAAAACGGTTTATTAAAGAGAGATTTCATGTCACTAAAAGTATTTATTTCGTAAAATGATGGACGAATATGAAATTATTGATAAATAATTAAATATAAAACAAATTATTGCAAGTAAACTTTTAGTAACATGATAAGTAATTTAGGTAAATTATGTAATTAGCCTAGATGTCCTAGTAAGCCTCTCTTTATTGACGGCTCCGTGGCGCAGTGCAACTCAATTGCTATATAACAATTGAGTTGCAGCGCTAAGGGCCGCGGGTTCGAATCCTGCATGGAACAAGTATTTGTATGGCCTACAAATAATTGTTCCGTTTTTAATAAAATAAAAAAATACAAAACACTAAGAAGATTTAAGGCAATATATTCCTCTTTGAACTGTAGCTATTAAGCTAAGAGCAGCCTTTCTAGATAAGTAGTTAATAGAAAAGGACAAGCAAGGGCTGGGTTAGTGCTTTAGGCCAAATCTTTTATATACTGCAGTTGATACTTTTTGATATTTTATATAAATAATAAGTAAAATTTACCACAAGTATATCAAAAGCATATCATTAAAAATATATAATACGTAAATACAAAACAAATAAGAATATAAACAAGACGAAACAAAAAGCGTTATCACCTGATTGTTCCGTAACTAGTAAAAATTTCGGAAAAATTCAAACTGATGCAAAAATGATGTGGTGCATCATATAGGTGGGCACCACTACTCTTTTGCCTAGTTTTAAGTAAACTGTGATTGAAGGGAAGTTATTTCATAGTTTGTAAAATTATTTCGAAGTGAAGATTTTACGGGTGTAGGAGTTGCATATATTACGGTTTTCGTACACCGTACACTCAGTACGTGCAGTCTATTGGCTACTTACGCGTTCCATCAAGTTTGCCAGCCTAAAGTCGTAACAACTATATCTCCTATTCTCTTATAATACGATTTATCTTATTTGACTATCTTGTTGAATAATTTGATTAAAAAAGTAAAACACAATCCACAATTATTGTTGAATACAAAATTATACATTCAGATATTTTGTTTTTGGGGATATTTTACATATTTATTAATCGTCTTCACAATGAACTACGATTGTTAAGTCAGCCTTAAAATATTTTTTTATAAAGAACAACAACTGTAAGTTTTCTTTAGCGTAGTTTGCCAGCAGATTTTTAATATCGCCTGTTCATTGTTTGTTCAACGGTCGGGAACGCATTCAAGCAGTAATATTGGTGTACATATACAAATTGACACTTATCTCTTTTTTGTTAAAGTGTAAGCATTTGAATGAAAGTCTTTCTCATAGACAAGCTCCTCTATAGGATTATTATTATTAGATTTTAAATTAAAATTTGCTGTTTCAAAGAAATATAGTCATTAACAACGCAAAGCAAAGGCTATCGTTACTGTTTTGCTAGTGTGAAGCACACTGACATTTTTACAACTCGATTTTTAACCTTTAACTATGGACACTTATTTTTTGTACACTAGTAACTAGCATGGACTTGGGGTCTGACAGATTCCTACATTGTTAAGGGTCATTTGATATTAATTGTGCAAATAAATAAATGAAAAAGAATTTAGAATAGATGTTTGGATTGTACATAATAAAATTTTAAATTAGATATGAGAAACATTTATTACAAAACATTTTATCACAAAAAAATTAAGAAAAGGCACTTTTCAGTCTTAATTGGCACTGAGATTACATAAAGTTCTATTAACTAATTATTTAACTTAACAACCAACGTAATTATATTCTTTTCTTAAAATTTAATAAATTTTCAATTAAAAAAACAACAATGTTCATTCTGAATTGCAAACGAAAAAAATTGACCTATAATTATTGGCATGCTTTACACAGGGGGTTTGAGAATTACAGTCTTTCTGTGGAGTCTTGGTAGGCATAAGTTACAAGGTTTTCTCTTTCCTTGCTCTTCTTCTTCAGCTTGGGTATCATTTGGGGGCGCGTCACTACCTATAACGCGCTTTATGGTGACTCTCAATTCTCTAGGTAATGCATTGGTCGAGATATAACGTCTTTGCATATGCGAGACTACTAGAGAACGAGCTAGTTTATTTATAAAGATACCTCGATCTATTCCTTTATTTTGATAGTGAGCATATAATTTGCTAGCATTGATATCACTCAAGTCAAGAATTCGAAAAAATATCACCAGAAAACGGATCATCTAAACATAATATTTGTGTCGGTCTTTGTACTGCACTTTTTTTTCTAATGGTCATTTTGACCCGGAAGACCTTGGTCGACTATTTACGACCATTTTAAACAACAAAAATCTAAAACAAAAGTAAAGGGGGTGTAATATTGTTTCTTAAGGAAATATGGACATGGGGTCTCACAGGCCCCGTCTAAACTTTAAATACGTGTAACTTACGTTTATCGCACTGGACGACACAACTTCTTTCTTCATCGAGCGTTTGCTAACTAAACTAGAAGCTACTCAGACGACCACCCGCGGGGGGTGGTGATAAATATGTTACTATAAAATCAGCAAGTGCGAAAGGTCTGTGAGAACCCATGTCCACAGTTAAAGGTTAATTATCTTTAAATATTTCAATTTAAACTACTGGGCACATACTAGGTGGTAGGATGTTTTTGTCTAGGAGTTCATCAGGGTTGGTGCCACCCTTTTACCTATATCTGAAGCCAAATAGCAATGCTTACACTGCTGTGTTCCGGTCTGAAGATTATAGAGAGCCAGTTACAGGCTGTGAGGCATTCCATCTCAATCGTCAGAGGTGACAGCGCATCGGTAGCCTTCTTTACTTGAAGTTGGATGCAGGTGTTCAGTAGAAACTTACTAAGGACTGTAGTAGAAACTTACTGAAGACTGTAGTAGAAATTTACAAAGGACTGTAAGTTCAATTGTCACGTAAGGATTAAAAATGCGATTAATCTGCTCTAAAGAAAAATGCGGAGCTATTTTCGGCAAGACTGGTGGCAAGAAAATCTAAAAACTCTCCTATTACCCTCTTAATTTTATGGCAGTTAAACAGACAGATTTCTAAAAGCATCCCGTGAGACTTACAAAACTTAAATAGAGCTTGTATTGAAGAAGCTACTGAGCGGAAACAAGGTTCTGAAATATTTGTCAAAGATCTGTCTGTCGGAAAGAGCTACCTGACGAAGTTGAAGCTTGTGACAGCGTCACTTCCAGGACACTGAGAGATTAAACCGTTCTACGGTAGCTAGTACATCAATGAGTGATGTACCCGCCTCGTCTGCAATTTGGGATGATTTTGTATTTATAGCAGAATGGCTGGAAGCCCTCAGCATGACCTCAATATTGTCTTCCAACGCCAACTCGGCCTAGCAACATTCGAGGAAATTGCGTCACGTCTTTTCGTCACGTACAACTTGAGCTTAAAATGTCTTCTAATGCAGTGGCGAGGAGTTTTGGGGATTTACTAATAATTAAAAGTTAAAGTTAAAGTTACAGCCTATATACGTGTAGGAATTACTGAGGAAGTGTCTGTACGCCGCGTTGCCCCTATGTGTGTTGGCGAACTTCACATGTCTTCGAAACATATTTTTTCTTATTTCTTAGACATGCAGATTTCCTCACGCTGTTTTCCTTCACCGCAGAGAACGTGATAAATCAGAACTTAAAATTGCAGTTAAAAATTTATTGGTGCCGGCGGAGATCGAACCGGGTTACTCGCGTGCTGTGAAATTTACAGCGAGCGCTGACCATCTGGGCTACCATGGTTCTTCTAATAATTATTATGTAACACTTAATGATTTCTGATTTACTAAATATATGAAGAAAGTTCTTGTTCTGTTCTTCTTCTGTTTAAAGAAATAATTTTACCATATATTTACATAATGTGTATAAATAGAAAATATACATTAAAGACATTGCGTAATTTTTAACAATGTAATAACTTTATGCCAAAGTTTTTAAATGTCTTCCTTGATCATTGCTTCAGGTACGTCTCCAAGAATTTTCGGTACGCTGAGTTTAATGAATATGTAAGTTATAGCTTGTTATATATTTCTTATACTTCATACAAATATTAATAAACAAGTTTTAGAAACACAAAGGAGTTCTTGGGTGTGTTGATTTTACAGAGGACTCTTTGATTTTTGCAAGAAAAGTTTCGCTAACAAGAACGTGAAGTATCTCAAGATGCTTGAAAATATCACTTCCGCCTTTTCAATTTGACGAAGAGCTTATTTTAGGTATTGAAGTGCTACTGTGTTCCAATTCTGAAATTTTGAGAGATTTTTCAGTATAAGCGAGTAGCTCCCAATGCTTCAGATTCAATTTTTAGTGAAAATCCAGTATTACCTTATTTATATACTTCTTGAAAGTCATATTCAATAAAATGGAAAGAAAAATTGAGTTAACTTGCAGATACATACTAATCGTGGAAGTCATTATACAAGAATATTTCCATGTTGTGTTGATTGGTCGATTTTGGCGGTGTATTTTGTTAATAAAATAATAATAATTTCTGTGTGTAAAAGAAAGGTTTTCTATCTAATGGTTTACAACATATTTACTTACTCAATTAAGTGACTACCGAACTTCAACTGATGTTAAGTAATTACTGCAGTCCATGGACCAGTCAGCTTCAAACAAAGAAGGCTACAGATGCGTTGTCACCTATGAGGACAAAGATGAAATGCCTCACATGCTGAACGTACACGGCAGTGCATGGATTGTTATTTGGCGGTAGAAATAGGGAAAATAGGTAGAAGGGAATATGGTATTACATACTCACATGGAATCCTAAGCAGAAAAGTGGTGTTACAACCTAAAAAATTAAAAACTTAAAGCGAGAACAAGTAACATTCGTCTTCGTTGATTTTTTTTTATAGAATAAGGGTGACAAACGAGCACACAGTCCACCTGATGGTAAGTGGTTGCTGTGGCCCATAGACATCTACATCTATCTTCGTTTGCAAATTTAAATGCAGATGCGTTGTCAGCCGTGAGGACTAAGATAGATTGCCTCTTTTCCAGTAAAAAGGGTCTCCGGTTCTCTACACTCACCATACGAAACACAGCAGCATTAAGCTGCTATTTTACGCTGGTATTCTGTGAGAGCGTGGTCCTTCCCCGGTCGAGCCGACCCATTCGTACTACAACTATACTATTAATATAGCTGCAGCTTATTATATTATAGCTGCAGCTTATTATATTATAGCTGCAGTTTCCAGTCGACTGAATAGAGTGTGTACAAATCATTCATCGCGATAAAATGTAATATAGGATTTTTGTATTTGGCCTTAGTATTAAATTGACGTCTGATATGAGAGATGAATTAAGAAAAACGTAAACCAACGCAAATCAGTTGATTTGAGTTAAAATATGTCCATATACTATTTCTCCAGAGCAGGTTACATTATTAAAATCGATTCACTCATTACAGCATATCTAAAGTCCATTGCTGAATAAGCATTCCCGATTCAGCAGATTTTATTTAATTTAGTTATTCCCATTCATGAAAAAAAAAAACAAAAATAATTTTAGTGCCAATTTGTCTTACGTAGCAATTTGTAACCTTTTGAAAACAGTGGAATAAACCCTACGAAAAAGTTATAAATTACCCTTAAATGTGAAAAAATAGCGTGGTATCATTATTTAATTTCCCCATAGACGTTTATTGCGGTCTCGGGTGAACCTGCAGATGAATGCTGACGCCTTTCTTGGAAAATTAGGGTATGATCTGAGTTATGCCTTTCTGGGCATTACTTTTCCTGACAGTAAAAATAATACCAAAATTGTGTGCGTTAATTTTTGATCATATCATATTTATAAAGAGTAAAGGCGATAGAGAAAGGTAGAGAATCCGAGCATGTTCCTAAAGTTACAGCCAGTTACGTCCCACAGCTGGGCACAGGCCTCCCTTCATTTCTGAGCGGGTTTTAGGGCAAGCAAATGTCCGCCGCGCTGCCCCAATGCGTGTTGGCGAACTTCAAATGCCTGTGAATTTTTTTTCTTATTTCTCAGATATGCAGGTTTCCTCACGATGTTTTCCTTCACCGCCGAGCACGTGGTAAATCAGCACTTAAAATTGCAATTTACAATTTCATTGGTGCCGGCGGGGCTCGAACCCGGGTTGCCCGCGTACTGTGAAATTTACAACGAGCGCTAACCATCTGAGCTACCACGGCTCTTTTCATTTTTCTAATAACAATTAAAAATTGTAAAAACTGCGCCCGCCAGGCGTGCCAACTATGGCAGTTCCCTTCCCCATGGATTACCCTTCATAAAGATAATCCATGGGGAAGGCCTCTCTTAAGCAGTGGATTTTGATAGGCTATGATGATGGTGAGGAATTAGAATGGGAGTTTTATTAAAAGAATTATATAAATTTGTCGCTATCGATTGCTCCTAAAAAATAGAACAAAAATTATTAACCTTGGCCTTATACTTATCCGAATAATTTACAAATTTGTTTAAGGAAGACTTGTGAAGGTATTGTTACGAGCTTGGGCTTGATACAATTAAAAACTGCCGCGTGAATTACCAAAATTGACACTTTAATTACACAACACTAATTACAACTTTAAACCACACTAATAACAAAACACAATTTTACTACAGATCGCTTTAGTTCGCAGTTGTATCGCTTCGAAGTCTTCGCTTGTATCGCCAATTCAATACTTACTCGGTCGTGGTCTATACCGGCCTTATATAGCGCCTCAGATACTTTCCAGAACCTTCTACTGTAGAAACATCTAGAATGTTCGAGTATATATCGGTACTGAAATTTCTAGAAGGATCTTGACTCTCCTAGTTCTGCTACTCGATACTAGAGGGCGCTAGTGGTAACTAGTGTTGCCATGTGCAAGATTTTAATAATGGCGCGCAACAGTATATACAAAATACAATTAAAATAAATTTAGCTAGCTGGTAGCAAGTCTTTTTAGGTGTTTTATACATATTTAGGACATAGTTAATAATAAGCCAAATAGAAATGAAACAAAAAGGTTTTTCGAAACTCAGTTAGTAAAATTTTTGGCAGAGTACTCATACAAGTATGAAAACGCGATGGGCCGGCCAGTAACCAACACAAGCGTAGTGTATAATTGGCTTAGGGTCGTGCTTGGCGACAATGTATAAAGGGGTCTATGTTCACCAGTGCCCTTTGGAAAGGTTGTGATGATAACGATTTTGAGGAACATGCTAATACGTTCATAATATGCGCACACAAACACATAATTTTAATTAAAATAAACATTCTTCTGTTATTAACTTTTAAAATTATATTTCAAAAAACATTAATACTTCATATAAATAAAACTGAAGTGTTGTCTGTAATGTCAAAATAAATACCATTATATTGAGCTGATACAGGTATTTGCATGTCATTAAGACATGAATAAACATTTTTAAAAAATTTGTCTGTCTGTCTGTCTGTCCGAGCTAATCTTGAAAATGGCTGAACCGATTAAATGAAAATTCACGAACATATAGAGAGCAATGCAAGGAGTGATCTGGGCTATTTTATCCAAAAAACTTAAGGTTCTTTTTTGAAATATAAGGAGAATTCATAGAATAAATTATCTTTGATTATCTTAAATCTAATAACGCCACATTAATAGACCCAACCCAAGTGAAACCGCGACTAGTATACAATATTTCAAAAAAAAAAAACACATATCAATATTGTTCTGCTACAGAAATTTGTACATAAAATATATGGACAAAAATATTATATTTCAAAACACAAAAGATTCCAAATCGTTTTAAATATTTAAAAAATACAACCCGAATTCCAGAACAATAAAAAAGAGCATCGATGTTTCAATTAACTGCATGTCAAGGTGCGTATAGTTAGAACAGAGTTAGAACTAGCGACTTTTTTTTGTTCAATCGTAACAGATATCGCTTGGAAACAGGGTAAGGGGTCAATTTGAACGGAGCCTTTTTCGTAAATTGATTTTTGTGTCAACGTTTCGATTTGAATTCGCCGTGTGTACGGGTTTTATTTTGTTAACGTTTACGTTTATAGACTTAAATAGAAAGGTTAAATTCATTCGCGGTTTTGTAAATTATTTTGTGATACCTAGCATAATTTCAAAGGCTATAAAATAACTTAATATTGTCATAAAGTTTATTAAGTTGAACCTTTTTTTAATATACTATTATTTTAGTTATTTCTATTTAATGAATATATTTGTAAATACAGTATCAAATTAAAGTTTTTAAAACAAAAGGTAAATGTATTTTTTTTTGAAACTTCAATGGTATTTGACAACAAACACAACAATACTTTAATATTAAATGAATATTAGAAATGTAGTAATTTTAGTTTTTTGGATATTTTATTTTTTATATGTTTATGCTTTCATTTCATTCGTCCCGAAACAGAGGTTTTATATTTTAAAACTTAAAATTCTCTTGCAAATTTTTTACCACGTTTTTAGGTACTTGCTTTCTTGTCTGTTTGTCTGTTCAGTACAATTTTGCAATCGATTTTAAACTAAACTGAACTGAAATCAACGCTAAGTTACGTGAATGTAACGTGTCCTAACATTTAGATAATAATATGTTATTCCTATTAATTTTAATAGTTTTCTAAAGCATTAACAATCCTACAAAGTCACCTTGGCTAACTTCACTGATGAGCTAGAGATTTGAAACTTTAAATGTAGCCGATAAATGTATGACAACGCAATATATACTAATAATACAATTTTACAACGACAACAAGATTTTAAGCTTTCCAGGGAACTAGAGACTTGAAACTAAACATATTTAAAAATTAGAAGCATAGAAAAAAATAGTCGCTATTTTGAATTATAATTATTTATTCAAATTTATTTTCACTTAGCATAAAAGTTTGGCAGAACTCATAGATGAACAATGGAAAAAAGGAGTATAATTTACAAACAAGAAGAGTTACAAAAACCAAATCAAAATTACACTACTAAAGTAAATATTAGCTTCTAATATAACTTCGGATGGTTCAATTACAGTAACAAAAGGAAAATAGTAACTTTGTTATTTTAATTGGGTAAACGTTACCTTAACTAAAAGTCTAAAAGGAACTTCCAGAGGTGGACAATGTGAAGTGTTCCTTCGTCAAACATTTGTCATGATTAAATATTAAAATGGAATGTCGACGTCTCAATGGCATCTGGCTTCGATGCTGCGGATCGTGGAATCGAATCCCGCATGTACCAAGTGTTCCCTATTATATGTTCGTGTATTTTATGTTTTGGTGTTATTCTGTTTTGTGTTCCTAAATAAATAAATAAATTGATTAATTAATTATTTAATCATAATCATCATCATATAAAAATTATGATTATTATTATTTATTTATCATATCAATAAATTAATTTATATATTTAATTAATTAATCATCATTATAAAAGTATTAAAATTTCACTGCTGAACGTAAGCCTTTTGTCTATATATTTGCAATAGTTTCTACGCTTGGCAGATGGGTCGGCAACTTCAGATTTTTTTAAGCTGTTGTTGAAGATGCTGTAGTCCATCTTCTGTTTTAGGTTCTCTTTCGCCTCTTCCGACACCCATGACATAATATGGGTAATACCCTATGGATTTTAATGGGATAGGGGATTTTATTACGCCGGCAGTAAAAGACACAAATAAACAAATTAAAAAATAAAATTATTCTACGAAAAGCAGTAATGGATATTCAAAATTAAAAATTAAAACAAAAGGCTGATATGGTATGGTATTTCATATGCTGGTATTTTGATTGGGTGGCAATTTTAACAATATTGTTAATGTTTGGGCAGCGGGCAGTGTAAATAAACGATGTTTTGTGACGCGTTTTACAACGTTCATTCGGGCATTCAACAGAAATGAAATGTCCGTTGCTTCAGCAAAACGATAAGCGATATCAGTTAATTCGATTCGCATAAGTTGAGTATAAAATCTGTGCAACTCTTGTAAATATAATGTTGTTTTCACAGCTTTTGAGTTTGTTGCAGTTGTTCATGGGCAGCGGTCACTTACCATCAGGTGAGACGCATGCTCGTTTGTCCTGTCTTATATATTATATAAAAAAGTTATGTATAAGACTGAGGAGCTAACTCACCCTATGGATTTTAATGATTATTATGTATTAAATAGGCCCAATGCAACCCATTAAAATTTGAATAAAAATTCTGACTGAAATTTAACTATTTGGCCGACATTATAGATTTGCTCGTTAATAAATGTGCAGTATTAATGTGCTCTATTGTCACAATCATAGTGATAATATTTAGGTTACTAGTGGTTTCACTGTAGCAGTTTTGCTGTGTTTAAAAATTATGCCAATTTTCATTACAACTCGCAACACACTTACAGAGAGTACTTACATAATAATAAAGCGTCTGAAGTGGAGAGATATTTTATTGAGTATCATCTCTAAAAATGCTGACGCGCTATCTTCGTAAACGGAGTTTTACGGCGAACGCTGGTGTTATTTTTTGTAATAAAAATGAGAAAAAACACTCAAATATTCTTGCTTTATTTGGAAGCATAATCTTGTAAATACTTGCTGATAAAAATTGGATGTGGATTTATACTATGATATGTTAAAAAAAATACAGATAACCTAGACTTATTGCGAGTAATGCGGAGTTTACATAGGTTACCTTTTTACATACTATAGAAATAATAATAATAATATATAATAATAAATTATTTATTTGTTAGAATATGGTACATTTAAGTTGTTAAAAATAATTCAGATCCTAAATATGCTGCCGTTTCCGGCGTACAAATATTTTCAGACAGATTGTGTTATAATATAATAGAAAACCAAGACATTAATTATTATAGCATATAAATATACTTACAGCTATACTTATGGAAACTAAATAGCATCTATATAAAAACAAAAATTTCAATCAATTAATTCATAATATTTTTTAGTTAAAACATGTCAATAAATTAAGTCGAGATTAATTTCAATAATTACAATTCAAGTCAAATTTATCATTTAAGAAGTCATTTATAGAGTAATAACATTTATTTAAAAGAAATTGAAATAATTTACTTTTAAAGATTCCTATATTCATTTTTTTGAAACAAACAGGCAATTTGTTGTAAACATGTATTGCCATACAATATACATTTTTTGAGTATAGTTGTGTTCTTTGTTTTGGTACAGACAATTTATGTATGTTTCTACTAGTCCTAATTATAAGGTCGTTTTGTTTTTTCAAATAAATTACTATTTTTGTGAACAAAACACAGATTTCGTAAATGTATAATGCTGGAAGCGGCAATATTTTATGTTTGTGAAAAAGGGGAATACAACTATCTAATAGTTGTGCATAGCACGCGAGGCATGTAAATGCATTTCCAATTCCTTAATAGTTCACTTTTTGAGAAGTCAAAGTTGAAATTAAATATTTTTATTTTTAAAGTGGCTTTTCCAAAGCACTTTTTGAAAGTCATTTTTGAAAGTCATTCTATGTCATCGCTTCAACAAGTCCCCACAGCGGGGAGACCTTGTGAGAAGAAGTGCCAAGAAACTCACAAGTGGACTATTTTTCTCCCAACGTATAAGATTTTATGATAAATAAAATATATACATATGTAAGTAAAAAAAAGTCCAAGGAAGCTCATTATGTCTACGCAAACTTATCTAATAGTTATCTAATTTATAATATCCTTTTTTCTGACGTCTCTTTTCTCTTTGATCTTTTTTACGTGCGCTTTGAAATTATACAAAGACAAATCAGTAATATTATAAGAAATCTTATTTTTTATTAGTTATACATCTACCCAAAAATGAGCCGATAATTTTACGAGCTCATATTAAACACGGTCTAAAACTGACAACTTTCACGGCCCTTCATTATTTTTTAGAAAAAGGAATAAAAATTTATTTCTACTCCTCTTTCATGTATGAAACTAAGAAAAAAAATAATACATATTACCCTGTAAGATAATCTAATTAATTTATTAGTCAATTCTCGATTTTCGGTCACCTGTATACGTCCCACTGCTAAGCACAGGCCTCTTCTCATTTCTGAGAGGGTTTTAGGACAAGGAAATATCCGACGTGTTGCCCCTCTGCGTGTTGGCGAACTTCACATATCTTCGAAATATTTTTCTCTTATTTCTCAGACATGCAGGTTTCCTCACGATGTTTTCTTTCACCACTGAGCACGTGGTAAATCAATTTTATTGTTAACTGTAATTTTAAATGCCACACAGATGTCAAACATAAGTTAACACATAAATTAGTTGACGATTTCAACCAGTTAATAACTTACTTAACGAACAAACATCATCGGTTTCGTACGTTAATGAAACAAGTGGTAAAATAAAAAATTTTGTACAACCGACTTCAATATAAATAAAACGAGAACATTATCAATGTAGTCAAAGTCAATGAAATACGCATTATTAAGGATAACTCAAAAACTACAAGTCAGATCTTGATCAAATTTATATGAGACCACATGAGAAGCACCGGCTTTCAAATAAAGAGAATCATCAAAATCGGTTCACCTAAAAAAATTAAGTCGAATTGAGAAGCTCCTCCTTTTTTTGAAGCCGATTGAAAACCGTCAAAGTCCCAACGACGTAGCCTATAATTATATTGGCTCTCTCGAAAATATCCAGACAGAAGAGGAGTCCTACAACGTAGTATATAATTGTAATTCTATTCCATTAAACATTTATAGAAGACCTTTATAAGCCTTATGAAAATATGAGCACCTTAATACGAAAATTGGGTTTGCACTGAGTTATGGAACGTTAATATTCTTGAGAGTAAAAAGAATAGCTACATGGTATATCGGGTGGGATAAATTGCGTTCACCTGTCGAGACCGCCCTTTCATAATTTTATTATGAATAGGGTGATTAATATTACAGTTTTCGGATTCTATATTCACTACCTGGCATTTACTTTGGTTATACATTCAAGTATAGTATTCAAGGAGTCGCAGGAATGGTAATAATACTCTTAATTACTTGTTGTTTGCTTTTTTGACATGTTCAACGTGTGTATCTGTGTGTCCGTCTGTGGCATTATAGTTCCCAAACGGATAAACCGATTTAGATTTAATTTTTTTTTTGTTTAAAACGTGACTTGATTTCTTAGCATTGATTTGATTATATTCTCCGGACTCTATACTATTTATTATTATACTCCGGACTTGTCGGTCGAGTTCACTCCCGTTACTCCACTCTCTTAGCTCATGCGCAAGATTAACCATCTTTATATAATACACCGCCTTACTTAGTGCTCTGTGTTTTGTTGCTGTCTTGGTGTTCTCACTGTGGTGCACGAAGCACGCTGTCCCGGGAGACAGCAGTCTCACTGTGTTGTTGTGAATTGTATTGGACGCTTTTTGTGGTGTGCAGTGCATTTTGTGCGTAACTCTCCTTAATGGCTACCTGGTAACCGTAAGTAGAGTAAAACACACCAGGTACACATCCTAGCGTACCAACGCGCTAGGTGTATAGGTGTTTTTCGTAGGCACACACCTTCCCCCCGAAAGGTGATGGAGCTTGGTACACATCTGTGCTTTTGTTAGCATAGACAACAAAATGGTGTCGATTACGGTCGACAAACTCGCAGACTTTTTTAGTCGAGCCTGCCCCGACAATTGGTCTGTGTGACCCCGCGTCTCTAGCCGGCCCTTCTACCCAACGTGACTGGCCCACTACTGATCGTCCGACCGTGCGGATTGACGACCCTTTGTCGCCGAGCACCGGACCTACGACCCGCGTGTCCATTGACACGATCTACGACGCTGCGTCCCCCGCGCCTTTCGCGATGTCTACCCGCGGCCCCTCTCCGATCTTCTCGGATGCCAAATCAGGGTCCGACATAGAGACCGAGACGCGTGCCCCGTCCACGCCCGAAGACGAGAGCTTCACCCTCGTTCAGAGCAAAAAGCGCAAGCGCGTAACCCTTAAAAAGGCAGCCGCGACTAACTCTCGTAGTAACTCGTCCCCCACCGCCACTCCGGCAAAAAAGCCTGTCCCCGCGGCGCTCGATCAACCCCCTAAGCCTGCAGTTAAGGTCGCAGCGAAAGGGAAAATCCCCTGCTGAACGTAGGGAAAAGCCGCCGCCACCCATCATTGTCCAAGACATATCTAGATGGAACAACCTATCAAACTGGTTGGACTCCAAAAAGATTTACTGCCCAAAAATACAAAACGCCGGTCAGGGTATTCGCATAGTCGTCAACTCGACGGAGGAATTCCGCAGTGTGACCAATCACCTGCACACCAAACAAGTAAGTTTCTACACTTACGCCCTTCCGGAGGAACGCAACCTCCGCGTTGTCATCCGCGGGCTCCCCAAGGAGCTCGAAACGGAACATATTCTAAACGACCTCAAAGCCCAAAATCTCCCGGTCCGGGAGTTGCATAGAATGCGACCAACCAGGCAGTCAATTATGTCATTGCGGAAGCCATTATATTAGAATTAAATAAGATATAACGCTTCATTAGAGATGATTTTTTTTTGGTTTGTTTAGTTTTCACAATTAGAATTTAAATGTAACCCTAGCCATTTTAAAAGCTTATAATAACGCACAATTCACTTGTAAATTAAAGAAATCTAACATAAAAATTTAAGGCCTAAATCATTTCGCGATACACCACGACTTAATGAATTTGATACAGTTACTGTAATTAATATTGTTTGCCATATATATTGTAATTTTATTTTATTATGCTTTTGGGAGAACATCAGGCGTCATTTACCGAATATAAAAGATGTTTTTCTTTTTGTAAAGTACTAGCAATAAATCATTTTATTCGCTTTCAAACGCAATTCAAACCAAACCTATAAAGGAAAGTGTCTCCTCAACTGGATTGTTCATTAATCACAGATCTAATCCAAGGCCCACCTTCAAGAAAGTGATTAAACGAAAACGTGAATAATACCAGTGGTATTATAAATTTATGAATTGTAAGTCAATGTTTGAAAATAAGAAAATCATGTCAACGTCAATTTTTATACATTATTTTTAAAACTTTTTTGTATTTTTGTAATAATAATAAACTACATGGATATATCAGGGACATGTAAGGGGTTATTATAATAACGTAATTATACTGTTAATTAAGGTTAGATGAAACAAGTAGATTGAGAGTTTACATAATAAATTGCATTTTGTATACACTCTCTTACTTTTCATACGGGGTGGAGCCACGTATAAAAAGTAAGAAACCGGGATAGGACCACTCTTCCACAGTATGCTAGCGTAAAATAGCAGCATTTATATTAGTAACCGACCGAAACAGGATTTTCAACCGAACCGAAACCGAAACCGAACCTTCGGTCTGGGTGTCAGTTTCGGCCGAAACCGAAACTTATTTAGATATGTTATTTTTTTATTATATATTGAAATCTGGTATATTTTTTCACATATAGGTAATTAATGTTAATGAAAAACAGTAATTTTAGTAGTCATGTAGCAATATATTAGGTCGGAGAAAAAGTTTCTTCGTATTTTATATACAAATTCAAGAAATTTTTTTCAAAGTTTAATTACATTTAATTATAATATATGTGCCATTTTGTTCGATAACGTTTTATAATCGAACGTTTTTTTCACAAATTCTTATCGTAAGTTATTCATTTTCAAAAATGGTTCGGTTTCATTACGTTTCAATAGAGAATCGCAAATGAGTACACGATTTATTAGGTTTATTTCAGTGAGCTCGTGTGCTACCCAAAAAACGAGCTTTTTTATAGCCAGACTTTTTCAAATGGGTCAAAACTGTTTTGTGGTCAATCTTCAATTCCTCGGCTACGTCGTAACTACTAATATGTCGATCTTGCTCCACTTTTTCAAAAATGGCATCGATTTTATCCGTATGAAAGCGACCAGAGCGAGCTGCATCTTTGACTTCAAAATTCCCGGATTGAAAACGCTTGAACCAACTTTGTGCTATTCTTATTGACACTGTATTAAATCCATAAACCTCACAAATTTTTTCGCGGATTGAGTCACATTTTTCCCTTTTTTGTTATAAAACTTCAGAATGTATCGAATTTCTTCGTTAAATTCACTCATTTTGGCGGACAGAAATACAATTGAAAAATGGCGGGAAAGTATTTTTTACTTTTTATTTTTCTGTTTTTTAATGTCCTTTAAGTATTAATATTAAAACCAGCCAGATACAAACAGTACAACCATAGAGATTTTTCTTCAATTTTATACAAACAAAATACTAAGAAACTTTTCCCCCGACCTATTATTATTTATTTATTTTAAAAGTAAAAATTCAACAATTCAACATTAAGGCTGGGTGTTCCAAGCGTATTAGGTATTTACAAGCGGTCGTCGCAAAGATCGAGTCGGGCCGCGCATATGATCGTTATTTTTACAAAATAATCACAAAAATATTGTTTTAAAGTTATAAATAATTTTAAAACAATATTTTTATACAATATAAAACATAATGTATAAAAATATTTACACAATGAAAAATAAACACACAAACAAAAGCTTAACTATGGTCTATATAAGTTCCATAAAACTATAGTTATTTACAATTTATTTCATTTCCTAAATATTATTTACTTAGCAGAAGAGAAGTTCGCGCGCAAAAATTTGGCACCTTACCTCGGCAACGTCCCGCGGGACACTGGTAAGCAACGTGCGGATCGAAAATCACTTGAATAATCGATAATTATTTTAATAAATGCAATGAAAAAAAAAACATTCGGGTTGGACTTGATTCCAAAATGAATTATCTATAAATTGATATTTTTTATAGAAAAAAGGAGTATTTAGTACTTGTTTAAAATGAAATTTGGTTTGTAAAAAAACTGCAAATCAAACGTAGTTCGGTAATTTTTTCAATCGAGAAAATTTTATTGTATCGTGTATTGACATCGTAAGGAGAAAGAAGGCATCTAAAATATGTATTATTTTTCAGATTCTGAATGTAATAATTTCGTTATCAAAAACAATTTTAAAACGGACAAAACAGGAACACCCAGCCTTAAGAAATACTTTTAATATAAGTACATTTTGTCAAAATCAAAACTTACACATATAAAAGTTACTCGCTAATTGAGAACATATTTTATTGTGTTCACAATATTGTTAAAACAAATACGATATTTAATGAAATCTTCAGTTAAGCATTAACCTAATATAATTATTATCAGTCTCAACAAAGATTGCAATACTTTTTACGAGCGAGTAATACACGAGTCACGAACTCATCCGAACTAGGGATGCCTGATCTGAATCGATTTTCGAAGATCTATTTACGGCTATACGATCTACCGATTTTTGAATCGATTCAAGGGAATGCGATCTTCACCCAGATCGATTCGTATGCCTATAAGATCGTATGGAAAAATCGTATCAACTAAAACCTAAACATCAACCGAACCGTAACGTCCTAACGTACGAACTGATCTTTGCATACCTATCGTATTGCCGGGGAGGGGACAGAATAACTAAAATAAAGTTAGATTACCTACCTAGACTTTAAATGAGAGTAGATTCGAGTTACATCAAAAACGGTAATGTACGAAATATGAAGGTAGGTTTGATAATATTTTGTTTATTTTATTATCGGGTACCTATATTAGTGTTCTATGATCTTTCATTCTTTGTAATATTTCGATAAGAAAAGTTGCCCTGTTCTGTGAGCGTAAACTATTATTTTAAAATACTTTTAATATGGCCCCGCCAACCAAATCAAACGCTTGGGCTTTTTATTAAATGTGACATGGGTGGACAATGTAAAATGTCCTTCACGGTGGCACTACAACGGAGGCGTGGAGCAAAGTGCGGTGGTCTTGTTCTTCAAGAAAGGCGACAACGCTCTCTTTAAGAACTACAGACCGATTTCCCTAACGAACCGTGTGTACGTGCTGTTTTTGAGTCATTACGAATCGTCTCGCATGCAGACTCGACGACTTTCAGCCTCCCGAACAAGCGGGTTTCCGAAAAAACTTTAGCACCATAGACCACATATATACCTTCGGCAACTTGTACAGAAGTCCGAGGAGTACAATTTGCCACTATGTCTGGCATATTTGGACTATGAGAAAGCCTTTGATTCAGTCGAAATTTTGGCGGTGCTGCAGTCCCTTCAGTGGTGCCAAGTTGACTGTCGGTATATCGAAGTGCTGAAGTGTTTGTACAACAAGGCTATGATGGCTATCCGAGTACAGAATCAGAGTACGAAACCTATCCAACTGCAGAGAGGTGTAAGACAGGGTGACGTTATATCCCCGAAATTCTTCACCGCTACATTGGAAGACCTTTTCAAGTTACTGGACTGTAAAGATACGGTATTAACATCAACGGCGAGTACATCACTCACCTTCGATTTGCCGACGATATAGTCCTTATGGCAGAATCGCTGGAGGAACTAAGCATTATGCTCAATGACCTCAATAGTGCCTCCCAACGGATAGGTCTTAAGATGAACATGGACATAACAAAGATCACGTATAACGTACATGTCACACCTATGCCGGTAGTTTTTGGGAGCACTAAGCTCGAAGTTGTTGACGAGTATGTTTACCTGGGACAAATAGTCCGACTATGTAAGTCCAACTTCGACCGAGAGGTTAATCGACAGATTCAACTCGGTTGGGCAGCGTTCGGGAAATTACGGCACATTTTCTCGTCGGGTATACCTCAAAACTTGAAAACAAGACTGCACAACCAGTGCGTGTTGCCAGTGATGACCTATAGAACTGAGACGTGGTCCTTCACTGCTGGCCATATGAGGAAGCTCAAGGTCACTCAGCGAGCTATAAAGAGCTATGCTCGGGGTTTCTCTGCGTGATAAACTTAGAAATGTTGATATACGCAGTAGAACCAGAGTGACCGATATGGGCCAAAGGATTAGTAAGCTGAAGTGGCAATGGGCCGGCCGTATAGCTCGAAGAACCGACAACCGATGGGGAAAAAAGGTTCTCGGGTGGCGGCCTCGTACCGGCGGACGAAGTGTAGGGCATCCCCCCACTAAATGGAGTGACGGCCTCGTAAGATATTCAGGAAGTCAATGGATGCAGGTGGCTCAGGACCGTGCTTTGTGGTATTCCTTGGGGGAGGCCTATGTTCAGCAGTGGACTTGTGAAGGGCTGTAATGATGATGATGATGATACATACGTAATATATCTGGATAAAGCTAGCAGTAATCGTAATAGTAGTAGTATTAATAAAATAAAGTAATCGATGTTACATATACGACGTTGTTATCGAAAGATGTTCCCGAAACAATCTTTAATTTTATAAAATAAAAAAATAGGCCACATTTAGACTTTTTCAAGTCGGCGTAATCGTTTAGATTATAAGACTTTCTTTGTCTCAAACTCATTATTTCGCTGTCATCATTCTAGATAATTTGTACCTAATCTTATTTGTACATATCTTTCTGATTTTACGACACCACTCAAACCAAGATGAGGTGTAATTACTCAAGTCCGTATAATTTTGCTACAATATTCTAACACTTGATACTAAAGCGACAGTAGAGAAATGGTTAAGGGTATAAACTGCAAAGTTATAGGTCGTGCGTTCAAATCCGCCATTGGACTTCTATCTTGAACTACTTCACACACAAGCACTAATAACCTAACTTGGAGTGGTTAACGTTTTTATAATCCATTTAGTAAAAATCCTATGGATGGATCAACTCGTATCTGCACGAAAACGAAAATATTAGTAATGGCATTACTACAAGCATTTTTTGTAATTATAAAATACTCAAAGTAAGTGTTTTTTGCCACTACGCTGCGGGTCCAGGGCTCAAATCTCAACCGGAGAAAATTACAATTTTTTTGGATCGACCCCCTTTCTCCAGTTTCTCTGACCGAGCGTCACGAACCGCCTTTGAACGTAACACAAAATTACATTGGACACTCGTTTATTAGGACACAAGTACAAATTTGCCAACACTTCAATATCTCCTGCGCAATAAATAGCTTCCGAATAATTCAAGACGTGTTATTATGATCAAATATTAAACGAGCGAGAATATTTTGCTTCCATTTGTCTCTCTACTAGCCAACTTTTGTAAATCCCGTAATAATTTAGTGCATGATTGATTATCTACTATCTGTCTCCAGCATACGTTGCAATATCTTTATTGTCAGAAGTTCACAAAAGTGTCATAGAAAGTGTATAGAAACGTATTGAAAATAACAAAAAATACAAACAAATATTTATTATTTTGTGTCAGAAAACTTCGTGGATGCGACATAATATAACTTAACAAAGTTTCATCTTTCCAGGCTAAAAATGATGTAGGAACGCGTACGGGACGAACAAAAAACGTTCGGTTTAGATATTTAGTCGAGGATAGATGTTGTATATGTCAATGGGTCACAGAATCACTTACTATCAGGTGGATTATAAAAAAAAAACTGTATTTATTGTTCGTTTATTTTAAAATTGGTAGTTTTACGTATTGTGTAAACGGAAAGAGCCTCCTTTAATATAATAAACCCTTATCTACTCGCCTGGCGTACCTAGGGAAATCTTCGAATTTTCAATCATTCGCTTGCCTTGTGAAAGTAATCCTTCCACCACGATGGGGAATCTTAATTATTCAATTTTATTTTAATCTAAAAATAAAATTATGTTAGTATAATCAATAAATCTTCTTAATTTTGAATATTAGTTATTACTAGCGGTCGCCTTATGGTCGAAATTCGACTGAATTTTATTAAATTTTTAGGTTTGAATATTAAGTGAGCTGTATATTGTTTTAAAGTTATAAATAATTTTAAAACAATATTTTTATACAATATAAAACATAATGTATAAAAATATTTACACAATGAAAAATAAACACACAAACAAAAGCTTAACTATGGTCTATATAAGTTCCATAAAACTATAGTTATTTACAATTTATTTCATTTCCTAAATATTATTTACTTAGCAGAAGAAAGTTCGCGCGCAAAAATTTGGCACCTTACCTCGGCAACGTCCCGCGGGACACTGGTAAGCAACGTGCGGATCGAAAATCACTTGAATAATCGATAATTATTTTAATAAATGCAATGAAAAAAAAAACATTCGGGTTGGACTTGATTCCAAAATGAATTATCTATAAATTGATATTTTTTATAGAAAAAAGGAGTATTTAGTACTTGTTTAAAATGAAATTTGGTTTGTAAAAAAACTGCAAATCAAACGTAGTTCGGTAATTTTTTCAATCGAGAAAATTTTATTGTATCGTGTATTGACATCGTAAGGAGAAAGAAGGCATCTAAAATATGTATTATTTTTCAGATTCTGAATGTAATAATTTCGTTATCAAAAAACAATTTTAAAACGGACAAAAACAGGAACACCCAGCCTTAAGAAATACTTTTTAATATAAGTACATTTTGTCAAAAATCAAAACTTACACATATAAAAAGTTACTCGCTAATTGAGAACATATTTTATTGTGTTCACAATATTGTTAAAACAAATACGATATTTAATGAAATCTTCAGTTAAGCATTAACCTAATATAATTATTATCAGTCTCAACAAAGATTGCAATACTTTTTACGAGCGAGTAATACACGAGTCACGAACTCATCCGAACTAGGGATGCCCGATCTGAATCGATTTTCTGGAAGATCTATTTACGGCTATACGATCTACCGATTTTTGAATCGATTCAAGGGAATGCGATCTTCACCCAGATCGATTCGTATGCCTATAAGATCGTATGGAAAAATCGTATCAACTAAAACCTAAACATCAACCGAACCGTAACGTCCTAACGTACGAACTGATCTTTGCATACCTATCGTATTGCCGGGGAGGGGACAGAATAACTAAAATAAAGTTAGATTACCTACCTAGACTTTAAATGAGAGTAGATTCGAGTTACATCAAAAACGGTAATGTACGAAATATGAAGGTAGGTTTGATAATATTTTGTTTATTTTATTATCGGGTACCTATATTAGTGTTCTATGATCTTTCATTCTTTGTAATATTTCGATAAGAAAAGTTGCCCTGTTCTGTGAGCGTAAACTATTATTTTAAAATACTTTTTAATATGGCCCCGCCAACCAAATCAAACGCTTGGGCTTTTTTTATTAAATGTGACATGGGTGGACAATGTAAAATGTCCTTCACGGTGGCACTACAACGGAGGCGTGGAGCAAAAGTGCGGTGGTCTTGTTCTTCAAGAAAGGCGACAACGCTCTCTTTAAGAACTACAGACCGATTTCCCTAACGAACCGTGTGTACGTGCTGTTTTTGAGTCATTACGAATCGTCTCGCATGCAGACTCGACGACTTTCAGCCTCCCGAACAAGCGGGTTTCCGAAAAAACTTTAGCACCATAGACCACATATATACCTTCGGCAACTTGTACAGAAGTCCGAGGAGTACAATTTGCCACTATGTCTGGCATATTTGGACTATGAGAAAGCCTTGATTCAGTCGAAATTTTGGCGGTGCTGCAGTCCTTCAGTGGTGCCAAGTTGACTGTCGGTATATCGAAGTGCTGAAGTGTTTGTACAACAGGGCTATGATGGCTATCCGAGTACAGAATCAGAGTACGAAACCTATCCAACTGCAGAGAGGTGTAAGACAGGGTGACGTTATATCCCCGAAATTCTTCACCGCTACATTGGAAGACCTTTTCAAGTTACTGGACTGTAAAGATACGGTATTAACATCAACGGCGAGTACATCACTCACCTTCGATTTGCCGACGATATAGTCCTTATGGCAGAATCGCTGGAGGAACTAAGCATTATGCTCAATGACCTCAATAGTGCCTCCCAACGGATAGGTCTTAAGATGAACATGGACATAACAAAGATCACGTATAACGTACATGTCACACCTATGCCGGTAGTTTTTGGGAGCACTAAGCTCGAAGTTGTTGACAGTATGTTTACCTGGGACAAATAGTCCGACTATGTAAGTCCAACTTCGACCGAGAGGTTAATCGACAGATTCAACTCGGTTGGGCAGCGTTCGGGAAATTACGGCACATTTTCTCGTCGGGTATACCTCAAAACTTGAAAACAAGACTGCACAACCAGTGCGTGTTGCCAGTGATGACCTATAGAACTGAGACGTGGTCCTTCACTGCTGGCCATATGAGGAAGCTCAAGGTCACTCAGCGAGCTATAAAGAGCTATGCTCGGGGTTTCTCTGCGTGATAAACTTAGAAATGTTGATATACGCAGTAGAACCAGAGTGACCGATATGGGCCAAAGGATTAGTAAGCTGAAGTGGCAATGGGCCGGCCGTATAGCTCGAAGAACCGACAACCGATGGGGAAAAAAGGTTCTCGGGTGGCGGCCTCGTACCGGCGGACGAAGTGTAGGGCATCCCCCCACTAAATGGAGTGACGGCCTCGTAAGATATTCAGGAAGTCGATGGATGCAGGTGGCTCAGGACCGTGCTTTGTGGTATTCCTTGGGGGAGGCCTATGTTCAGCAGTGGACTTGTGAAGGGCTGTAATGATGATGATGATGATACATACGTAAAATATTATATTCAGTAAGTACTTCAAGTTAGTATTATTTTAAATAAAAGAAAAATACTAATTTTGATGAAATGATTTAATCTTAGTCATAAAGAGCTTAAATAGTTTATTTCAATTATTCTTTTGTTTGTTAAAAAATGAACTTTAAATTCAAAATTATCTCTTTGTGAGAGTTTGGTAAGAATATTATATAAAAAAACAACTCACGACTTCTAAAAGATATAAATGTACCATTTACGAAAATATATTTTTGTTTTAAAGGTGTAAAATTCATGACGTTATATTATAGAAGTTACTTTTACCATTTTTATGGGCTAAAGTTATTCCAGATATATCCACTAGAAAAATCATTGTGTCATACGTTGTTTTGATACGGAGAAAGTACATTTTAAATGTTTTAAATTCACAACTGTTGGTTTAAATATGAAAGCTAAAGTAACATATTTTTTTTTAATTTATTGGGTGAAGAAGGCTTCGACGCTATTAATGTGGTAGAGCCACGGCGCATATTATGGTTCCTGGTCTAGTGGCCGGAAACGCGGCTGCTTATTATGAGGACCCGGGTTTAAATCCCAGTCGAGTCAAAAATATCAGTATTAAGTTTTTCTGTCAGAAAATTCTTAATATAACCCTGGAGTTAGAAAGTTGGCAGTGTCTCACCCCCGTGCCCCGGAAATCAAGTAAAGCCGTTGGTCCTGCGCCTGCTCTCTTTTCAGCTGTGTCCGATTGCAGTGCCATTGAACTATGACAGAGAGTGCTGTAATAGAAAGTGCACCTAAGCTTGCACATACACCGGTGCACTATAATCCTGTTCAGCGCAGATGGCTAGTCTCCGTTGAGAATGGCCACCGTAACCGAAAGTCGATCTGTTGAGAACTATCTCTTACGGAATACCAGTGTAAAAAAGCAGCTTAATGCTGCTGTGTATCATATGGAGTGGTGAAGCTATATTATGGTTGCAGTACGTATGGGTCAGCTCAAAGTCAAAGTCGAAAGCTTTTTTTTTGTTATTTGCATACACTAAAATTGTACTCATTCCACAATAATTAAACAAGTAAAAGTGTGTATCCAAATCACAAAAATGAATCTGAAGTTTCAACAAGTGACCACAATCGCAAGTATAAATTATATCGAAACTTTTTATTCCATTTAGGCTTGTTTAAATATTTTATGAAGACCTTCTCAGAAATGAACCGGCCATTAATGTTTTATTATGCTAATGTGTGTTACTTAAAGTTAAAAAAGTTTGAGTTACAACCTATATACATACGTCCTACTGCTGGGCACAGGCCTCCTCTCATTTCTGAGAGGGTTTCAGGGCAAGGAAATGTCCGCCCCAATGTGTGTTGGCAAATAATTATATTCGTTGACGCATCCTCTGTGTTTGAGTACTATTTAGTCATGAGTTGACGGACCGAATCACACGAATTTTAGCCTTCCGGGGGAAAAATAAGATTTTTACTGGTATCCCAGCCTATATCAGCTCCCACTGGCAACACTATACACCCCATGTCATTGTGAATTTTTCGTGCCGAATCAGCGAGTCGCGTATTTAAATAAATGAAATTTATGGATTTTATTATAAAAAAATGAGAAAACTTGTTGAAACATTCATAAACGTTTTGGATGATTCCAATGTATGTAACTTTTGCATTTAAATAACTTGTAGGGTAAATTAATAAAAGCGCGAAATGTGAAATCTATATTATGAGACAGAACGAGCGTCTGTAAGTACATAATTTTTCAATCAACTTAATATGTATATTGTATTTATATATCTAATATGTATATTGTATATGCATTTAAATAACTAGTGGGGTAGTTTAAAATCCATGTACCTATGAGACCGAACGAGCGTCTGTACAGACTGTTTTAATCAAATAAATATGTATATTGATTTTAAATTAGTTAATTTATTAAAAATCTTATCACCTACAGTCAATGATATTATATAAAAAAAATTGTAAAAACCTAAAGTGCACATCTTTAATGCTCGTGTAATATTTTGAATAATCAATTTATTTTTATTAATTACCGAAACACATATTTCTTTTAAAGCTGCAAAAAAAATTGTTTCTGTTTAATTAACACGAAATATGTTTTTGACTGCTTGATAACGGTGATTCGTATTTTGTTACCGTAAAAAATTGTCAAATAATTAAAAAAAAATGAATGAATGGGACGGTTTACTATAGTGAAATTCAAAGGGCTTCCTAAGGATTAAAATCTAAAGCTAATAAAAAAAAATCAAAGCGATAATTTCAGCTTTTCGAAACATATCTTGTTCACAGCCATACTGACCAACTCACGTCCAAGTGATTTTTTTTAGTAATAATCGGAAAAAATAATCTTATAACTACGTCAGAAGTATTAATTGAAATATCTTGCTGTGGTGTGCTTTTTTATTCTATAAGTGCAATATAAAGCTGGTGGAAGATATTTAAGTTTAGTGGATCACAATTTTTCAATTTGGTGACAATAGTATATAATATAATAATATACAATATAAATAAAAGTAATAAAATCATTGCTTACAGCGTAAAATAAACTCAATATAAAATCTATGTATAAGACAGAACGAGAGTCTGTACATTACATATCCACCTTGCGGTGCCACGAGGGGTACACGAGGCATTGAATTCTATTTATATGAATATACGTTCATAATTACTACCAGAACGTATATAATATCATTGCTAACAGCGTATTAAAACGCAATATAAAATCTTATGTATGAGACAGAGCGAGAGCCTGCACATTACATAATATCTGCCTTGCGGTGCCACGAGGGCGTATACGAGGCATTGAATTTTTTTTTTGTATAAATATTCGTACGTTCATATTTATGACCAAAATGTATATAATATCATTGCTTACAGCCCAATAAAAAGGCAATATAAAACCTGTGTATGAGACAGAGCGAGAATCTGTACATTACATATCTGCTTTGCGATGCTACGAGGGGATAGACGGGGCATTGAATATTATTTTATATAAATATTCATACATTCATACTTGCTACCAAAATGTGTATAATATGATTGCCTACAGTATAATTAAAATTCAATGTAAAATCTAGTATGAGACAGGACGAAAGTATGTACATTACATATCAGCCTTGCGGTGCCACGAGGGGGTACACGAGGCATTGAATTATATTTTACAAGAACATTCATGTTCTTTTTACCGCCGAAATGTAAACCATAAATTTTTTCAACAAATGCCTAACCTTATGTGAAAAATTAGCCCTATAATTTCAAAATTAAACATTGTATGTATAGGTTTTATCAATAAGACTGATAAAGAAAATAATGATGCTGTAAATGACTGCATTAAACTGTTATGTGGCTTACACCATTTAGAGCTCTATAAGAAGAGCAGCACTTCTATCAGAGTTAACCAATGATTATAAAGAAAGCTCTTAAGGAAACCCAAATGACTTCTTATTTGGTATATTATTTATACTAAAAAGATCAAAAGATCTTCATAAATCTTAAACAAACATACAGAAACCTTTAAACTATTGGGACCTGTCTCCATCAGTAACAACTCATTAGACATGCAATAGCCTCCAGTAGTTGCTCTATACCAGCAGTGGAGATATTGTCAAGCAGTTCGTGGCAGGCGCCGCGCCCAGCCATCGAGGAAGAAAGAATAGAGGTAAACACAGCAAACAATTCACCTGAACTTATTTTATTCCAAATATTCTAAAATATTTGATGTGAAAAAAAGAAATAAAAAAATTTGTCTATTAGAGCATGAGTCAAGCATGTCCTCCCACATATTTTAAGTTCTGTATGTCAGAAAAGCTTACTATAAAATATTGTATTTAATACAACTGTAAAATGAATTAAAACAAGACTAGTCTTAATTTTGTTTTTACTTATTGGTATTTTAGATGAAGATTTTCAGAAAAATTGCAAAATTCTAGATCATTTGCTGTTAAATGATTTAAAAAGTTGATTGGGTTTAATTGTAAATAAAAAAATCAATACCTTAAAATAAATATAAATTACTTGATCTTAACTTGTAACATTACAGAATTTTCATACCTGAAGTGAAACACAATTATTTCGCATGAATAAAAGTCAATTATTTAATAACATTCTACTACAATGATATAGAAATTTGCTAATTTAATAGACAAATTAATATGTTTTGTCATGACATCTCTTGTGGGTAAATGAATTCAAAATTATTTTAATTTAATTATGTGCTTTCTCTTGAAGAATAAGAATAATAATTTTGAATCTAAAATAACACTGAAAAATCATATTCCGATTACAAGTAATCTAATTACAGGGGTTGCTTGTATTTTTTTAAATAATAGGCGGGTACTACTTTAATTTTTACTTTGAATTATAATGTTTTGCTAAAATCCCCACAGCTGAAATTTGTTATAACACTACAGCTATATCATGTTGTGGGCCACTGTTTTGAGTGCTTACATAATAATAAAATTAATTGTAAATGTAAAGAAATTGAATTTGTCGATAAGTTTAAGTATTTAGGACTGGTTATTGATAAAAACTTTAATTGGAAACCCCAAATAACAGATGTATGTACAAGGCTGTCGGCGATATTAGGTAAATTTTATTATTTAAACTACATTTTGAACAAAAAATCTATGTACCTTCTATACTATGCTTTGGTGGATTGCCTCATAACTTATGGACTTGGAGTATATGGTCGCACTTTTGCTTCTTATATAAAGGACATTAAAAATTTACAGACAAGATTCCTAAAATATCTTGTAAATGAAAAAGTTAAAGAAAATTGTAAGAAAGATTATAATAAGTTATTCTCTATTTGTAAAATTTTACCGGTAGAACACAAAGTTAACATGTTATTAGTTTTGGAAAACATTAATAAAATAATTATAAAGAAAAAGTGGATAATAAATATAGAACCAGGAAAGTTAGAGAAGGGAAATTAATTGAGCCTAGTGTTAAAAACTACTATGGTAAAAGATGTACAAAATATTTAATACCAAAGCTTCTTAATGAAATAGACTGGCTAAGGCAGTGTAGACCTGATCGTAAATTTACAAAAAAAAGAAACTTAAGAATTATTTTTTGGACATACATGATAGCGTATTTGACAATTTGTAAAAACTGATATTCGTTTGTAATATTTGAAAAATATATACGGGTTATATTTAGAATTTCTATTTGGTTGCAATGTTATGTGAGTGAGATGTTATAAAATATAGAAATAATAGTGTTTATATTTAAAATTTCTATTTTTTTGCTACATTATGTGGGTGGTGTACTTATTTAATTATGTAATAGGATACAAGAGTGCGTTTATTCGCCAACAAACTGTCTTTACAGTTTGGCGAAGTTATATTGTTATGTACTGTTTTTGTAAAGATAAGCAAATAAATAAAAAAAAATTACATAAACCATATGCATGTAATAACCACATCAAGTGACATAGCTTGTAAAATTGATCTTGTAAAATATATGTATTTCGTTTTTGCCTTATAAATAACATCTACAGGTAATTCTCTCGTATGCAAAGAATCCAGAAAAAATCATGAGGAAATAAAATGGGAATCAAATTCCTAAACCTATAGGAAAATTGTCTCTAAGGTTGTCAACTAAAGTTAATAGATAAACTAAAGTAAGATGCATTTGCTAATAGAAAAAATATAATTGCATACAATTCATATACCAACCTTAAGTTTTATGCACTGTTCTCCACAATAATAAAACACAGAATAAAGAAGAAGGAGTAAATCTTCAGAAGCCTGATACTACCTTGTTAAAAAAAGTAAAATTCTTACCCTGATAAACAACTGTTATGTTACATCTCATTTGAGGACTGTCCATTGGTTGCATCAAAACTTACCTTGCTACGGCAGTGCTGTGAGGAAGGTATTTATGTATGTAAAGCATAAAAATAGTCATTAAGCACTTATCAGTACATACAATATGTCTATTGTCTAAAATTGGGTTGGGTGCTACCGTAAAAGTAAGAAATTTACTTATTGTTCTTCCTATAATGATTTGGGTTCATATTGTGATGTTAAACGGTTCTTTCCTGGTTTTTATAGGATGAAAAAAACTAAAAAAAAGCTGAAGTCCAGCACAATTTGGTTTACATAGTTGAATTACACCAAAAAAAAAACTTTGCTAATTATACCATTATATAGAGAAAAATATGAGTATATTATCAGTTACCTCACAATATCACATGTATGTCACTAAAACTGTATGTAATTCAGTAAATTAGTTGTTTATTTGCAAATAAAGCCTACAATATTCCTGCAATAAGTCGGACAGCTAGTTGGGTAAAGTATTTTAATAAGAGAATACATTAATTTTTACTGTGCATACCACCAGGTATCTTCTCGTCCTAAAATAAGCGGTATTAGTATTGAAAATTTTAGAAAGTCAACAAACTAATACATTTAAAAACTTTTGCCATTTTTTATAATAGGTCATTATTAAGTAAGAGTAATATTAGCGTTCGCATTTGAAATAGTATAAAATAAATAAACAATAATAATTCATAATGGGAAATTATATTATCTAGATTTATATATTGTTTATTGTTTGTTTAGTTGTAAATTGTTTAATAATGATAACTTATGACAATAAATAATTAAAATGAAGCAATCAAATCTTTAAAAATCTACATAGTGTACAAACACAGAGGAGGCGTCAACGAATATAATTAATTGATCAAAGTAACTTACCTGTAAGTGTCCTTCGATCAAAATTATATGAAGTTAACGCCTCCTCTGTGTACAACCCTACCCTGCTGTATATATATTCTAAGTCTATGATGATTACCCACCCGTAGTGCTTCTTTGCATTTTATTTATTTTTTCCCAATTCTAGAGGATATAGGTAAATTCACAATGACAAGAGATTTATAGTGTTGCCAGTGGGAGCTGATATAGGTTGGGATACCAGTAAAAATCTTATTTTTTCCCCGGAAGGTTAAAATTCCTGTGATTCGGTCCGTCAATTCATGACTACATAGTAAACAACACAAAGGTGGCGTCAACTTCATATAATTATGATCGAAGGACACTTACAGGTACGTTACTTTGATCAATTAATAATACAACGTTAAACTTCAAGAAATGTTTTGAAATGTCAATTTTAACAAGAAAATAATATCAGTAGCCAGGGAATTTACAAATGCAGAGTAAGAGTTATCTTCACGCATCAATATATTGATCTATTTTATAGTAGGCAGTAGGAGCGTCATTACCAATATAAAGGGTCTCCTTTTTTGGAAAATATTGTAATATATGTGCACGAAAACTTCAGATTACATTACTTTAGATTACATTAACCGTTACAGCCGATTAAAGTCCACTGCTGAACATAGGCCTCACTCATAGATTGCCTCATAGGGAGGATATTTGCTGTAGTTGCCACGCTTGGCAAGCGGGTTGGTAACCGCAATTTTTTTTAGCAGTTACAAGGAAGACGCTGCTGCCCATCTCCTGATTTGTTTCCCTCTGTCGCCTCTTACGACACCAACGGGATGATATGGGGTAGTGGATATTCTTACACCGCCACTACACGGTATAGATTACATTAATTTGGTTTTAGTTAATAATCAATTAGTAATAAATATTTAAATAATTATGTACATACTTTATTTTAAAATAAAAATTCTCAGTCATTACAAAAATCTTGTTAAACTAATAAGAACGTTCGTAAAACTGTGAAAAATGAAATATCTTTCAAACTGTAACAAGTTAAAACGTTGGAGCAGTAACAAAGGGTGAATAAATCAAATTTAATGTTTGATCGATGCTCTGTCCAAACTCCATTACAGTCACTAGTTTTGTTGACGACGATAAGCAATTTTTCATGTTACTAAATTGACCAAGTCCCGTTATATCCAAGACCCATTCATGGGTGTATTTTTGCAGATTATAAAATGTAATAGCATTTCCCGTCTTGCGTTGTAATGCTTTTTTTGTCAGGAATATTCGCGGGCGCCCGCACAACTCATCAAAGTTTTTTCCTAATCGAATATATGGTATAGGATTGCATTGAAAAGGAATAAATCTTTTTTGTCAGTAACCTTCGCGGGTACGTTAGGTACGCAAACGGAACAAACAAATAAATTTTCATAATATAAGTTTAAAGTCACAGCGAAATAGAGTGTAAAGAAATTTTAAGTGGGTGACGATCTGGCTTGGTCACCGAAGGTGAACTACCACTACCCACTTTGCAGATCGAGGTGCAGGGTCAACCCGAGGCCACTTGTGTGTTGGTTGACTGCAGCAAGAGGGTTTTCTCTCCAGCTACCGCCCTAGTAGAGGTAGAATCGCGGGGGAAAAGGAGTATGGCGATGCGCCACTCATGCTATCCTCTGCGTTTGTGGCGAGGCTGCACCGCTAAAGTTTCGTAACACTACCGTGGAGGTAGTGGGGCTGCGGAAGAAGATGAGGAGCGGTCGAAAATCCACTGCAGAACATAGGCCTCCTCCATAGATTACCTCATAGGGGAGGTTATTTGCTTCAGTTGCTACGGTTGGCAGGCGGGTTGGTAACCGAATATTTTTATTATTTTTTTCTGTTATCAGAAAGATACTGCAGTCCATCTCCTGTTCAGTTTCCCTCAGTTGCTTTTTATGACGCCTATGGGACGATATGGGGTAGGGGACTCTCTTCTGCTGCCACTACACGGCGTACGTATTTTTAACATTTCATCATCATCATCATCGTCATTACAGCCCTTCACAAGTCCACTGCTGAACATAGGCCTCCCCCAAGGAATGCCACAATGAACGGTCCTATGCCACCTGCATTCATCAACGTCCTGCATGTTTTTAACATTTAAAATATAAAAATTAATTTTATATCAAATGCTTAATTAACATTTCGTAAAACTGTGGTGACAATCGAACTTACAGTACACCTTATAGTAAGTGGCTACTGCAGTCCATGGACACCACCAGCCAACTTCAAACAAAGATGGCTACAGGTGCGTTGTCACATCTGAGAACTAAGATGGAATGCCATACAGCCTGTAATTTTACTAGTTCTCTATACCCCTCAGCCCAGAACACTGCAGTGCAAGCATTGTTAATTGCCGGTAGAAGTAGGTAAAGTTTGGTGCCAACCCAGACCTTTCGACCCTTGGCAAAAAGGTAGTCTTACCACCTAGAAACTATATAATACTATGTATTCTATCAATCTGCAAAAGTATTGACACAATTTATCCACAAATCTTTACAAAATAAGGTCAAATCTGCAATGGAAGCGCACCATTCCGGTTGTATCGAAAACGGTGCAATACATCGGTGCACTACAAAATTGAAAAACCAGTGAATCGAATCAGATAGACTCAGTTACTTTGTCCACCGTGAAATTAAGCGCACTTCAAAAGTTCGCAGCGATTTTGAAACATCGAAGTCGATATACTAAAGCTTACTCTCGATCTGCACTTATTTATGTAAAATAAACTGGAGCATGGCGAGAGAATATGTGCATTATAATCTTCTCAAAAATGAGAAGAGGCCAATGCCCAGCTGTGGGAAGTTTAGCCGGCTCCGTGGCGTAGTGGCTTAGCAATTGAGTTGCTGAGCTAAGGGCCGCGGGTTCGAATCGCGCACGGAACAAGTATTTGTATGGCCTACAAATAATTGTTCCGGGTCTGATGTTTGTCCTTTGAAATTTATGTTTGTAAACTGCCCCATGATACAGAAGAAACTAGATTAGTTTGGAGGTAACGTTTTTAAGAAGAAAAAAATAGATATAGATGTGTTTAGATAGAAATACGACCCAATTAAAAAAAAAAGTAAAGAGAACAAATGCGTCAGGACAGCACGTCAAAGGCGTCGCGATGGACTCTTCCCCGCCCCAAGGAAACCCTCTCAACAATCTGAGAATGCTCAGCCGTGGGCCTTATTTGGCTGTGACTTTACTTTTTAATTGAACTCTTTACTCATTTTACCAGATAGGCGCTATTAAATAAAATCTATATGAGAACGTATTTACAGTAAATATATTATAATAAGAAAGTTCACATTGGTATATGAGCTAATTCGCCTAAGAGTAATATAAACATGAGGAGCAAGAAACAACCTGCTTCTTTGCATCACCTTTGACAGATAAAAGTAAGAAAATTACATTTACTGGTCTACCGATAATATTGCGTTGAAAGTACCATCTATTACAGATTTGTCATAATATAATAACATAACCCGCGTATAATAAAACCATACCTTGCTTTAAAATACCTATAGCGCCATCTGGGTAAAATGAAAGTAATTACTTGATTATATATTTAGATTATAGATATTTAGATAATAACGGATAGGAATAATGTAAAAACAACTCAAAATCGGATAATGTAATTTTTCTATCTGTGAACATATTAAAATGTTAAAGTGTTATTTCAAACTTGCAACGATTTTTTCACATGCTTACGGACTTGATTTAAAAAAACTTGTTGGGAGCTTTTTAATATCAAGAGGGATGTCGTTCCAAAGTATGATGGCCGTAAGGGCGAAAGGGTGAGATAAGTAACCAGTACGGTGTAAAGGCGTGAGCAACTGAGATTAGCCGAAGAACGGAGAACAATAACATAAGACATACAGATTCCAACGGTTCGATCTATATGTAATGTCCGCTCTTCACGTTAGCCAACATACTGGCGAATGTGTTGGCAAAGATATTGGCCAAATTTGTGATCGCGTCCACGTTGGAAGGTCGTTCAGTTTGCTTCGGTTCAGGCCAATGTGCGGACGAATTTATTAAAATTGATGTTGAGGCGCTAACAGCTGCTGCGGTTTATTTATTCACAGCATACCGCTACTACGTGAATGTATATAAGAAAAGGGTTAAAAAGAAATGGGAAAAAAGAAGGTGGTGGATGTGCAAACAGACACTCCAATTTTATTTATTTGTATAGATTAGGAATGATAATACATAATACATTCATTGAAGTTGAATAATAGCCATGCTGCAGCTATATTAGTAGTATAGTTGTAGCACGAATGGGTCGGCTCGACCGGGGAAGGACCACGCTCTCACAGAATACCAGCGTAAAATAGCAGCTTAACACTGCTGTGTTTCGTATGGTGAGTGTAGACTCTATAAAGCGAAAAGTTTCCTTATTGGTCATTGTTACTGCCATTTTGTAGACACTAGTTACGACGCGTAAATACAAAATTTAAACCAGGTGCGTGCGATCACTCTGAGAGCTCGTAGCAAACTAAACGTGCGCCCAACGTGTGGATGCGGCGGCCAATACTCTGCCACAACCCTTTGATCTTTTGTAAAAAACCGACACCACACGGATCTCGCGCCAACTTGTGGGCCATCATTCCAATACATACCAACGTAAGCACAAACACCCGCTCTACACGATGGCCATCGGTGTTGGCCAACACATTCGCCACTGTGTTGGCCAACGTGTAGAGCTGCCGTAAAACGATAGTGAAAGTCCCATCCAAATCGGTTCTCAGGTTTTTGCGTGATTCGTGTTCACACAGACAGACAGACAACGTTTCCAAAACAAATTGTTTTGGCATCTGTATCGATCATATAGTATAACCCTATTTCAAATTTCAAAAATATTCAATGTACAGAAATCGTCGTGTGATAGTTTTATTATATAGTAAATAGATATTTTCATATTTGTTCTGACGTAGATAATATTTATATATTTTTATTAATATATATATATATATGTTATAAACCTTTCTATTTTGATTATTGCTGCACTGCCTCTTATATGTCTACCTCTGTTTAGCCTAATGGTTGACTGGGAGAGAATGCTCTATATGTACTACTTTGTGCATGAAAGTGTAAATAAATAAAATAAATAAATATAGGCTGTTACTTTACTTCTACTTAATAATATTTAATATTTATTATTTAGATTCTAGTTTAATATGGTCAAGTTTAAACATCTTCCCGTGATTAGAGTCATTCAAAATAACGCTATTAAAACGTAAATTTTATAACTAGTTCAATGAAAGGATACATAATAATAATAATATGTATTTTTAACTAATAAATTTAATGAAATATACAGTCGAAGTTACTTCGAATAGTAATTCGGTACATATGCAATAAATCTAAAAGCTCACTCGTTCGTAACTTTTATTTAAGCGAGCTTATTGAAGCTTAAATGTTGGGTCAGAGAACAAAAGGTAATATTATATTAAAAGTGACGTATATAATTTTTTTATAAATAATTGCTTTTTAAGTTTTATTTGCATACCAAAAACGATTGACCGATTAGAACTGTGAACTGCTAGAAAAGTACAACTTAAGAAGAATCCACATTGAGACTGCAGACAGAGAGAGACAGAGACGCGATCATGTGATTTCGTTATTGTGTACCTGATGCGTCCCGTTCCACCTACCTCCTATATGATACACCTCGTATCGGATACACGAATCGTGATCTTTTGTATAGACTTATTTTGATACTACATCACTATAAGACGATTCTCGATGACCCTTCTCTAGTCGGTTTTTCTCTGATCATTATCAGGGGATACTACACGCCGCTACACTGTCTTGCAAAGTTTGAACGTGGAAAAGATACGGGGATCGGAGTATAATTTGTAGCGTCCACATACATATAAAGAACGTTTTGCCGATGCACTCACATGGATATGTCATGGGTAAGTACCTATGGAACTCGAAGAACCTACCACCGATGGGGAAGAAAGGTTTTCGAGTGATGACCTGGTAAGAGATGCAGGAAGTCGATAGATGCAGGTGGTTAAGGACCGTGCTTTGTGGTATTCCTTGGTCCCCAACGTTCAGCTGTGGACTTGTGATGGGCTTTAATAAATGAATGTTGCAGTTTACCGTTAAACGATGACAAAATTGACATGGTTTTGAAAAAGACTTTAAAAAAGAAGTTATTTATTTGCTACCCTTAGGGGTGAAATTTTTACTCCAAATTTATATGGGACCACTCTTGAAGTATAAAGTATTTAATAAAAAAGAATCATCAAAATTGGTTCACAATCTGCGAAGATATCGCCTTACATACATACAAAAAAAAAACATAAACTCGAATTGAGAACCTCCTCCTTTTTACTCTGATGACGCCATGAGGCGAAACCGGTCGGTTTTTATAATTAGCATAATAATTCCATTCCATTATTCCATTACAGCCTATAAAAGTTCACTGCTGCACATGGGCCTCCCTCATAAATTGCCTCATGGGGGATTTTACTATAGTTGCCACGCTTGTCTAGCGTGTTGGCAACTGCAGTTTTTTATTATTTTGAGTTGTTTTCAGGACGATGCTGCTGCCTATCTTCTGTTTGATTATTCCTCTGTCACCTCTTACGACACCCTTGGGACGATATGGGTAGTCGATATTCTTACACTTTTTAAAATAAGTATTGTAAAACTATTAAAATTTTAACGAAATCACAAAAATGAAGCTGGAGTTTCACCATGTGACAACAATCGCAAGTATAAATGATGTAATGACCTATTATTTTAATAATAAATAAAAATGAAATACAATTATTACACGCCCGCCACGTGTTTGGTACACACTTAAAAAAATCAATTATTCAGACCGAAAGAGACAGCAACAATATTATTCAAAAGTGTATAACGGCTCGGCAGCACATTGGACACGTTTTTTTTTAAAATGAATACAGTAAAAAATTAATAATAAATGAATATGCGTGTGTTTTCAATTACCATTAATAAAATATGTTGACAGATGAGTTTAAACCAAAATTTTCTGCATTAAACCCGTCGCAGTAATTTGGGTTGTTTTTGGTGTCTGCATAAATTACCCGTAGCGCTATTCCGCCAGTATCTACATCGTTAGACAAACAGCGTGGAAAAACAAGCATTCTGATCTCATACCATTTGAAGCGTACGAAATGGCCGTATATTTTAGACGTACCTCTTCAAGTGTATACCATGTTTAAATTATATTATTTCAAACAACATACGACTAACTGCTCGCTGAGGAAACAGGAATCTTTGCCAAAATTAAACAATGGCACATTAATAAAATCTCAACCATTTATTCTTAAGAGTAATAAATAATATCCTGCAGAACTCTGAAGTTTTGTATTTATACTTAACAGTAATTCGGATTTCGAATTTAGTTCTCGGTGGCCAGTCTCAACGGAGACTAGCACTGCGCAAGACGGGGTAATAGTGTCCAAGTGTATGCGAAAGCGCAGGTAATCTATCTATTCGCTCACTCGCAAAGTCCGGCAGGCAATCCGATGCGATCGAAGAGTGATCAGGCGTAGGGTAAAAACAACTAAAAATAATAAAAAATGCGGTTGCCAACCCGCTTGCCAAGCATTGCAACTATGTCAAAATCCCCAAAGAGACAATCTATGAATAGAATAGAATAGAATAAAATAATTTTTATTCAATATAGATTACATGTAATTCTTATTAACCTCTGTCCTGGGAAGAATCAGCAAGAAACCCAGCGGGACTTTTTTTAAAAGCATAATTTACAATATAATATTCATACAATTGTTATGAAAATATTTGAGTAGCGATCACCTCATTCCTAGGGGTTATTATCAATCATGTACTCTATGAGGTAGGCCTGTGCTCAACAGTGGACTTATATAGGTTGTAATGGATGTATGGATGGTTTGAGTATTTGTGCAACAGTTTCTTCTCTCCGTGAGTAGTTTTTATCACTCTACTGTTTTTTATATAGAACTTTTCTGTACAGTAAGCGTGATAAACGGACTAAAACTTCAACTGATTGTATGTGACTGAAGAAAAAAAAATTGTGCGATTTGCAAAGGTTTTCGAGTGACAGTCTCGTAGTGCGACTTTTCACTAGGTATAGTGACGATCTGGTAAGAGATGCAGGAAGTGGATGTAGTGTGATGGTCCAAGAGAAGACTTTAATAAATGAATCATTAAGGTTGTATAACATGCAATGCGTCATATCAGATGTCATATCAAAATTTCTAATTTAGCTTTGTGCCTCAACCTGCCAACTATTTAATCGTTCAAAGAGACTGTAATTAATAAGTTACATTATACGTTTGCATAACACAATACTCTATAAGTATGTATAGATACTTATTATTTGTAATGTCTACTTGTAGTAAATTAATATTTAATAATCTATTATATTATTTATGCGTAGAGAGAAAACTTTCTACTCCTTTTTAAACATATTGCACGCACGGAGCAGTGTGATATTTGGCACAATTAAATTTTATATTCGGCATATACGGCATTTCACAAACCAGCGAGCATTTACAAACAGACGACGCCGTTTGTATGGTGACGAATCATACAATCTTCGGACGACAGATACACCACCATCAGTCGCAAGCCACAAGGAACGGGGTAATTGATTCTCTTAACCGCCACGAAATGGTAGCAGATTTGTTGTTACAGGTTACTTTAATATATTTTAAATTTGTTGAGAGGTATTTAGAAAATACTTCTATAGTCGCATCTATACTAATATAATAAAGCGGAAGAGTTTTTTGTTTTTTTTTGTTTGCTTAAACACGCTAATCTCTGGAAATATCAGTCCGATTTAAAAAAAATATTTTTGTTAATTATATTCAAATTCATGAGATTTAGTATAGGCTATTTATCATTAGGCTACACCTCACAGCTAGCCTTAAATATTGATTTTTGTTAAGAAAGTCAGAAGAAAAAGCGTCCCAAAAGTATAGAACTTTACTCCATATATAAAAAAATCCGCGGCACCATATACCTATCTCTTATACATAAGCCATAATAAGGTATTTTGTGACAAAAATTATGACATTATGACATATACGTGGTAAAGCCATGCTACAGCTATATTAATAGTATAGTTGTAGCACGAGTGGGTCGGATCGACCGGGGAAGGACCACGCTCTCACAGAATACCAGCGTAAAATAGCAGCTTAATGCTGCTGTGTTTTGTATGGTGAGTGTAGAGAACGGGAGACCCTTTTTACTGGAAAAGAGGCATTCTATCTTAGTCCTCACGGCTGACAACGCATCTGCATTTAAATTCGCAAACGAAGAAAGATGTGGATGTCTATGGGCCACAGCAACCACTTTTACCATCAGGTGGACTGTGTGCTCGTTTGTCACCCTTATTCTATAAAAAAAAATATTGAAAATTAAAAAGTGATTTATGAGTGTTATTATTAGGCATGGTATAATAATCCTTACGAACGAAAGTTACTACATCATCAAGACAATTTTATGGAGATAAACTTTGCTTCTTATATCATGTTATATGGACGCGTAGTTTAAGAGATAATGAAAAATTAAAATAATTCAAAATTCGGCTCGATGTGCGAATGACGCATAAGCCTAGCCGACACTAGCGTTCACTGAGAACCGAGAGAAACCATCAGTGAACGCCGGTGCGCGAGGTGTTATAACATATTATAGGTGTAAGCGAGATGTCCACGTGCCATTACATTTACCACGTACTCGGCGATGAAGAAAAGGATCGTGAGGAAATCTGCATGTCTGTAAATAAAAAAAAAATTAACACTGATGATGAGGTGAAGTTTAATAAATGATCTATTCGACACAATTAAGTGTGACAGACGAGCGCACCGTCCTACCTGGTAATTAGTGGATGCCGTGCCGTGTAAACACCTGTATCAATGAAAAATAATCAAAATTCAGATCCATTTTCACGCATGGGAGCAACTATTAAATGCCTTGTTCTCGTCACGCATCATCTGAAAACCAGCAGTATTATGTAATTAATTACACTGGTATTCTGTGAAAACGTGTACTCTGGTCGAGCTGATCCATTCATGTTGCAGCGTGCTTCTATAATATTTATTTATTTATTTATTTACATTTCATTGCAGACTTTCAAAAGTCCACTGCTGAATATAGAATTCTCCATAGATTGCCTCAGGGAGGATGGATGGATGTTTAACATAGTGGTAACACTTAGCAAGCGGTTGACAACCGGAGTTTGTTATTTTTATTCAGCTGTTATCAGGATGATGTCGCTGCCTATCTCCTGGTTCAGTTTCCATCTTTTGCCGCTTGCGACACCCACGGGATGATTTTGGGTAGTGTATATTTGTACATCACCACTATGCGTTTATTTTTTATATTTTTTTGTTGTCACCTTAAATAAAAGGGTTAAAAGGGGCGCACTTTTTGGCCTATTGGCTAATGCAAAATTGCCGTCGGAATTTTTACTCTGTCTCATTTGATTGATATTTGAAACTATTCAATATTATATGTTAAGTTACACCCTATATACGTCCCAATGTTGAGCACAGGCTTCTTCTCATTTCTAAGATGGTTGTAGAGCAATTGATAGCCGCATTTCCTGAAGCAATAGTGTAGTGTGCGTTAGTGGAATTGTCATCTGAATCTGTCACATGTCCTCAAAATATTTTTTCCTCGCACGTCTAGGATTCCTGGAAATATTTTCCTTCACCGTCGAGCACGTGGTGAATCCACTAATACACATAAAATTACATTTGACAATTTTATTTATACCAACGGGGATCGAAACCAGGTGTTCTCTTACTGTGAAATTACGGCGAGCGTTTAACTATATTCAACATATTATAACACTAGAATAACGTACTCTTAATAGGGACTTGAAGTTCCTAGCAACTGTACTCTGGTACATGTGTTTATTAATTTCGACTGATCTTGTTTTAACGTAATAAGATTCTCATTAACGTGCGCTCGTCTAGCACCACCCTGCAGTGCGCTCGATCTAAATAAGATCTTGATATTCAAACGAGTTGCACTAGCGCAAACAAGCACACGTGTCCAATTAGATTTGACATGTTTCACAATTAGCAGCCGTACGTTCTCAAACCGTAAACCCACTCCTCACTTCCGTCAGACAAAATGGTCTTCAAAGCGGTCATATATCATTGTTCGTTACGCCTGAAAAGCCACCGTGACTAACTGAAATAAATTATGAAAGCAAGGTGTAACAGTATACGTCAGACACAAAGAGTTCTGCTACTTTATTTTAATAGAAATTAATGGTCATTTAGAAATTGGTTTAATTAAGAGCATAAACGACGTTTATAAAAATCATAATAGACATAGCATATAACAAGTTAATAAATAATATTTTGACAGCTCGATGGCGAATCGCAATTCTTAACCAATAGCTAAGGATTGTGTTGCGGTGCTGTGGGCAAAACCTTCGAATCATGCACGGAACAAGTGTTTGTATGACGTACAATTTTTTTTAGGTCTGGATGACTGCGCATGTGCAATTTACGAGTATGTATGCAATACGCCTATACGATCCAGGAGAAAATCATTTAGTGGTAATAAATATTTCTTTTTTATTTAACGAAACTCACGATTAGTAGAATAAAATAATTATAAGACCTTCACTGCTACATTTGGAGGTTTTCTGCTTGCGTATTTGAAATGTAGTTAGTGTGATCCACTATTGGACTACTGTCAGGAATGACGTCTTAGCACCATTATTTTATATTGAAGTGAATTTATGGCCTAATATCATACAGGTTTGCAGTGCGCGCCTTTGAACGAAATTACATAGTTGTGCCAGCTCGTTATACTTCAATAGTAAAAGATATAAGTGGCTTTTACTCGTGATACGATGTAGCCCCTGCGCTACAAAAATATATTATTGACAGACTTTCGACTCTATAAGTTCACCTTCATCATTACAGCCCGTTACCAGTCCACTGCTGAACATAGTTTTCCCCAAAGAATGCCACAGAGCACGGTCCTACACGTCTTACCAAGTTATCACTCTATTTAGTGGGAATTCGACCTTCACTTCACTTACCTTTAGTATGTATCCTATGTTCATTTTACTCAATTATAAACTTTATTGTTGAACAGGAATCATCTTCTATCATTTTCTTTGAATAATGAATATAAGGTGATATAATGTTTTCTTATATTTACGCGAAGACTACACACTAAATGAAACTAATTTTTACGGATTATATCGCGTTTAATTTTAACTTTTTGAATTAAATCTAAACCCAAGTATACCACTGCTAGACTTCAAGATACTGTAAGCTCATTCTGCGTACATCTAACCAAAAATTTATATTAAAAAACTGAAGGTAGCCAGGCTAACTATGACATCAGGACGTCAAACACCTCTGTCCCCCCCGTGACCATGGGTGCTGTAAAGCACCCGAAACGTCGGGAATTAAAAAGTTAAAATTAAATGCGATATAATCCGTAAAATTAGGTGATAATTACTAATGACACATTATGTCTACAACAATTTTAATACAAGACCGACAAATTTACTAGGTAGTCCCCGTTTTTTGCTTAGAAATCGGTTTGGATAAGTATCTCCATTGTAACTTAATATTTCTGCCATCAAGGGGTGGTGAATCTAGTATAATTATAATCATTTCATTGAGAGGCTATTGAAATCAAAAAACGTCCTAATTTCAATAGAGAAGATGGCTGGGTGCTACCATCTGCTTGGGAATTAAATCCCAACCCGAGTATACAACAAGATTCAAGATACTGTAAGTTCATACTGCGTAGATCGGAACAAAAAATAAATAATATGCTCGAAACCTCGGGAATAATAAGTTAATATACGCGATAAAATCTGTAAAAACTAGTGTTATTTAAATGTTTAGTTACAGTTTTATGTTAAATCCATTCTAATTACGAATTTAATATCTGTGTCTATTAAAATGTGTTCAAATTGGTTTTATTTATTTTCAGATTTTCGCCTCGATTTATCAAATGTGATTCTATTTTTATAATATAAGTATTAAGCTAGCGCTGACTGATGCCACTCAAATACGTGAAGAATAACACATAACCTTTATCACCATCATTATCATAATTAAGTTCGTCACGTCCACTGCTCATTATAGGGCTCCCCAAGGAATGCCACAAAAAGATAAGTAGCAGTGTGTGCAATGCGTTCAAATGCCGCCAAAATCGTAGTGCAAAGGTTTTCATTTGGCGTCGGAAATAGGAATGTACCTATCTAAATGGATTCCTAGGTAAACATCCTAGAAACATTTTACCAAACGTCATGTTTTTTAATTATTAAAGTGTGCATTTTGTAAATTTTAAAATTTGCCGCTGTTTAATTCAATTCCTCGAAAGTTAGGAAGATTGCTTTTGATTTAAAAAACAAAGGACGAGAGTTTATTTGAGTCTTTATTTAGGAAACGACGACAACAAGGCTAAGGCATTGACAATGATTGACAATCGACAATTAACATAGACTAGTACATTAAAATTACTGCGTAACACAAATCTAATATATAAAAATTAATTTTGTTTGTACGTATTTTATACGCTACCATACCGTTCATCAGATTTCGCTAAAACTTTGTCAACTTATTGCTTGCACTTGCGCGAAGGTTATAGGAATACTATAACTAACTTAAAGTAGGTGGCGCGCGTACAAATGTATTTGAAAGATATTTATCATTTAATTTAAATGAATGTATTTTCATTCCTAATTAAACAATATAACTCTTCCAAATTTAAAATGATATTTCCTGAATTATTTCTTCTGCGGCAGCAACGCGCCGGGTACCGGCTAGTTAAACATAAAAAAATTACGCAAAATGTATTTATTCAATAATCGTTCATGTTATTCGAATGAATATTATCAATTGTTATTTAGATCAGGCGTACAGTAGTATACATGTGCGTACATTAATGAGAACGAGTGTCGCATGTGACCGAAATTCCAATTGTGTGTTTCCAGACGCAAAATATGTTTGTCTGACTTTCTTTGTAATTTTTTCCTGTGCAGGGGAGAAAAAGGTATCATAGCTCATAAAGCGCTAAATGTGATAAAAACAATCATCATCATCATCATCACCACCACTCACGAGTCCACTGCTGAACATAGGCCGGGGCGACCTGATTCATCAAGTAATTGTACAAAGCCTAATCCTTAACCTAAATTCATTGACTTCCTGAATGTCTTACCAGGTCGTCACTTCATCCAGTGAAGGCTTTCCTACAATTGGCTCACACGAGAACTACGCACACACATAAACGAAATACTTTCCTCCGTTGCATGCTCTATTTTACGCTGTTTACAGAACGAAATTAAAATATTTTTAACTCAGTTTCAAAAGGTAATAAATTTTCTCGAGCCGCAAGAACTTTGCAGGTGTTCTTTTTTATCCATAATTACTTTTCCTAGGCAATAATGAATAAAGTTAGAAATATACTGCTTATATTACTGTTGAAAATTTTATAGTTTTTTGTGTTCCATGTTACTATTTTCCCACATTATTTGAAGTAATGGTCGAGCAACATTTTAGTTACTGAAAAATTAATTAGGGTCAAATTTTACACGGAATGCAGGCAATTCCTGTGAAAACAGCTAAATTGAATTAAATTTAAGCAATTATTTACCGCTATGCAAGGCGACAATAGTTACCGAGCTTTTGTCGCACGTTGGCAAATCTAATTAGTTGGGAGTCAAGAGCGGTAGGTTAAATTTAAAGGTAACTTTAGTCATTTCTATTACCATGCTCGCGTAAAGTTTAGTATGAACGATGTCTTATTGTTGGAATGCAATGGCATATTACCAATCATGTCTATATTATGATTTGAAATTATTTTAGGGTATTAATATGGCATTCTTGTCTGGTTAGAATGTATAAATAATTCTAATAATGATAAATAAAATAAAATATTTGTCGAATAGAATATCATACATTGAATATAGTAAAATTAGTAAAAAAATAACTAAAAACCTAACCAGATGAAAGCCTTCTGCAAGGAGACCAAATACCGAGGGCGTCGGAGGAAAGGGAAAGAAATTAGCGAACAATGCGGGCGGTATCGAGGAGCACCGCCTTCTGCATTTGAGCTCGGAGCGGTCTGTCACCTTTGGCCAGCCAAGTGATTTCCTCTTTCTTCACAGTGGGTAACTAAGCCACGGCTACCAAGCTCCCCCGCCACGACAAGGAACAACTTCGGAGGGGAGTGGGAAGCCGCCCTACACACCGTTTTTCTGTACGAGGCTGCCTCTTGAGAACCTTTTTCCTATCGATTGTCGGAAAGTAATTTAATAAAAATAATATAAAAATGATCGTAGAAAACATTATACCCGTTTCGTGAACCGAGCATTCCAACGATCGTGTAGGATTTTAGTTTACTTTTACCCATTTCCGCCACCAAATAGGAGCAGAATGCTTGCACTGCAGTAGCCACTTACCATCAGGTGCACTCTTAATTTGTTTGGACACCTGCAGCCAAATTCAAACATAGAGGCTATACATGCTTTGCCACGTCTACGGAATTAGACGGAATTAGACCTCCCAGCCTGTAATCATAATGGCTCCCTATTAGCTGGCTGCTATTAGCGGCAGAAGCCAGAGAGACTCCTAGGCAGTAAAGGAGGTAGGACCTAGTAAAGATCGATAAATATTAGATATATCCTCGTTAGGCAATCTTATCATTTTAATTACTATTATATTATCAGTCTATCACATTAATTACAGGTTCTGAGGCATGACAACTTAGTTCTCAGAGTTGAAAGTGCATCTGTAGCCTCCTTTGTTTCATGTTGGTTGCTAATGTCCATGGGATGCAAATTATATCCAGGTACCATTTGACTGTAATTTCGTAATGTCATTTTTCTTATTTCTCAGATATGCAGGTTTCCTCACGATATTTTCCTTCACCACCGAGCACGTGGTAAATCAGCACTTAAAATTGCAATTAACAATTTCATTGGTGCCGGCGGGGATCGCAGCCGGGTTGCTCGCGTACTGTGAAATTTACCGTGAGCGCTTACTATCTGAGCTACCAAGGCTCTTTAATAGTTATTTAAATTAAATTCTAATTATAAACAAGATCAAATAGATATGAAGCATAAAATTAATTCTCTACTTAGAGATAATTTACAATAATTTTTAATAAAAAAAATATATTAAGACAAATGTCTAACATATAACTTTCTTAGAATAAGATTTCTTTTATATTTATCAAGGTAAAAGGAGCCTTTACAATAATCTAGACAATGGTATATTATTCTGACGCCCCTTTAGACTAGTAAATAGAATTGTGAAGCTGCCTGTCAAAGGTTCCAAGCACATAGTGAAAGTCGAACATTTTCTTTATTCAATGTAAACATATTTCAAACTAATTAAATGTTAGTAAAAGTAAATAAAATGTTAACGACATTTGCTACAAAAACTAAGAACGAATTTCTTTTATAGCTCTCTAAATCCCAGAAAGGAGGAGAATCAATAAATTTAATACATATAATTACATTTTTTTTTTAATTCTGTTTTATAATGTAGGACGTATTATTTAATAATATGCCATTTGCGATAGTTTTTTTAAGTATTTTTTTTTATATTTTACAACAGCCCAAGGTCTGTAAAACCATAATTCCACTGCTAAACATAGGCTTTCCCATAGACTGCCTCATAAGGTGGATATTTGACATTTTTCTGCCGCCAATAAACAGTATTTGCAGTGCTGTATTTCGGTCTGAAAGGTATAGAGAGCTAGTATAACTGCAAGCTGTGAGGTATTCCATCTTAGTCCTCATAAGTGATAACGCATCTGTAGCTTTCTTTGTTTGAAGCTCGCTGCAGGTGTCAATGAACTCCAGTAGGCACTTAACATCAGGTGGACATTAAGTTCGTTCGTCAGTTCATTTTTATAAAAAATACTATCAAGTGTGAAAAAAATATCTCCTATAAATTTTGATTTATTTAAAAAGAATGTTGTATGTTATATTATCAATCAATTTTTCGTAATTTCAGTCTTCTTTATATCTTGTTATAATTTCAAAGCGGCATCCAATAACCTTTTAAGACTACGACAAAGCATCTAATCCTTTCTTCATAAAAAAATTCTTAAGACCTCTTTCAATCGAAACATGGCCGTCGCTCATTTTCAAAGGTAAACATTCTTGACGTGTTCCTTTCGGGAAGAATAATTATGTCAACTCTTGGAATTAACAAATAATTTAATAAAAATTATAAAGATAAAATCTTTTCAATTAATTACGACAGTATTTTAAGAAATATTATTAAATGTATATGTCACTCATCATCGTCAGCGTTATCAAGTGGAATCAGGGGAATTAAAATTTAGAGTTCTGTTTTATAAACGTGTTAAATGTAACTTTTCACATGTATTCAGGATACATTACGAACGATGTACGGCAACCTGGTATTATCAATGTCTTTGTTTTTACATTATTAAAATACTAGCCGATACCCGCGACTTCGTCCGCATTGTTTGATATATTAACAAAGTTTTCGTATGTGTGAAGGAAAACACATCAGAAAGATCGCAAGCAAAAATATACTTTGCTTACAAAATTTCCTTGTAACAATGTTATTCGTTGCTCCGTTTGTAGCTAAAATATATAAATTATCTGGGTTAGTAACGCGAGAGCAAGCGACGTACAGTTGACCGTGTGAAAAACCCCGTATAAAAATCGTTGTTTCTTAAAACTTAAATAACTTTATATTAAATGAAGATATCGCAATTTTTTTAGATAAGGGTTCAAGTGTCTAAGAAATAAAACTTGAAAAACCTAATTGAAATCTATCCAGTTGTTTTTCCGTGATGCGCGCACAACTGCAAACCTCTATCATTTTATTTATATAGAATAATTAACCATGAGGTTTTTTTATAAAAACGAAATGATAAACGAACTTACAGACCACCTAATGGTAAGTGGCTACTGCAGTCAATGGACAACTGCAAACCAATTTCAAACAAAGTAGTATACAGATGCATTGCCACGTTATGAGGATTATAAATTTCAAATTATAAAATTCCTAACACTCTGTAATTATAGCGGCTCTCTACACCCCCCAGACCAAAAGATAGCAGGAAAGTCATTGCCATTTGGTGACAGAAATAAGTAAGTGAATGGCAAAGTGAAGTGAATGGAAAAATCCCCTTCACAATACCATTACTAATGGTAATGGTATTGTGAAAGGGAGTTGTACCACCCATTTATTGTTTAAACATAAAACATATGAATAATGTATACTCTATGTTATTATTACAATCACGTATCAATATAAATTTTGCCTTGTTATTAGTTGGCGCATGCAACGATAGTTTAGAATATCTTAATTAGAGCCGGCGTAGTTGCGTTCAAACAAAGGGTTCAACTAGTAGTGAAGCACACGCATGATGTATTGTTTAAGCTGTGGTTTACGGTAAATAGGTATAAACGTTGCAAAATACTTAAAAGAATTTGAAGTGAAACTAATTTTTACGGATTTTATTGCGTTTAATTAAACTTTCTAAATCAAAAAACTTAAACTTTTGAATGCAAAAATAAACAAATAGAAAAATACCAAAAATTAACAATCAAATCAAATGCCAAACATCAATGTTAACGTAGAAACGAAACGCAACCGTTGACTACAGACGCAAACAATAAACAACGCACGGCCTATAATCTGTCAAAACAAACACTGGACGAACCAACAATAAAAGTATTGCCGAAGGGCTTGAATTTTGCAATAACACCGAAAAAAATCCCGTACGAAGAAATTATCTGTAGTGTTGAGAATTGTCTGTTTGAGACTAATATCGGTAAGGAAGATTTAGTGGCCATACGTCAAGACATTTCGTCCTTATTACGTCGAAGTTCAGCGCCGAAATTAAATGTCCCCAAAGACGAGGTTAAAGCGTTGTACAACTTACGCAACAGACCAGAGCTCAGGATTCTCCGCGCGGATAAAGGAAATGTTACGGTAATAATGGATACGTCATACTATAATATTAAAATACATCAACTTTTATCGGACGTAAGTACATACAAAAAGGTCAAAATAGACCCTACAACTAATACACTTAAAACAACTACCGACTTAATAAAGAAATACTCCGAAAAATTAAATCTCCACGTGAATTCGACAATACATCATGAGCCAAATCACCAAGGTTGTATGTGTTACCGAAAATACACAAACCAAACGCTCCACTACGTCCCATAGTAAGCCAGATTGATTCAACAACTTATAAGTTGGGTCAACTTTTTTTAAAGGAACATATTTAACAATGGTATCGCTAATTACTGACTTTAAAATGGAATTAGTTTCGACAGTATTAAAATTATGCTTACGATTCATATTTGGACTCCGTAAATATGATCACATTTCAGAATTTCGTAAACGTCTCGAGTGGCTGCCGATTCGCCTTCGCAGGAATACTCACATCCTTTCTGCTTTATACAACATACTGTTCAATCCATCCACTCCACGTCACCTGAAAGACCGCTTTGAATTCGTTTCCTCCTCTCACGATCGTCATCTACGTTGCACTAACAATTTTTTACTTCGTACTCCAGCACATTCATCCTCCTTCTTCAATAAATATTTTTCGGTTACAGCTGTACGCTTGTGGAACTCCTTGCTTTTATATATTCGACGTGCTCAGTCCCTTTTTTCCTTCAAAAATCTACTCAAATCTTATTACTTGGAACTCTAATACTTCCCATCATAATTCCCGTCCTTAATTGTATCTATCCTACCTATCCTCAACAGTCATCATCTTGTGTGTCATCATCATTTATATACTTAGTTTTTTTTAACTTGATTGTCAAATTAATGTACACCTTCCCTATTTGCAATTCGCTGTAAACAACAGTTGTTTGCTAAATAAGGGTTGTCTGAAAGAAATCGCTTTCAGAGTGATAAGACCGTCTATTGTATCTTGTATATATTTATTTCATTTTGTATCGTTTTAATGTGTATTGGTATACAATAAAGAATATATTGATTGAATACCTTTTAATACTATTTTAAGATTATTTAATCAAGAACGAAACATAAACGATATTTACGATACCGTATCCGCGGGGACGGACGGTTCATATTGAAGAAGCGATCGAGCGGAACCAGGGCTCCAAAGTCCTTGCCTTGAGACCTGTCTGCCAGAACGAGCCAACTGTAAAAGCTGAAGACCGATTGTGGCAGCATCGTTTCCGGGACACCTGAGATTTTGAGTGAGATTGAGAGGTTCTATGGGCAGCTGTACACGTCATCGTTGGAGCCACACGTAAGTGAGAGTAGCGATCAAAGAGCAAGTCTTATCCGACACTATTTCGATGATATCCCGGTCGTCAGTCTGAGCTAGATTAGAACAGGTCTCCAGCACCTTAAAAACGGAAAGACCTTAGGCGAGGATTGAATTAAAGCGGAGCTTCTAAAAGTGGGTGGAAAACCGGTACTTGAAGTCCTTCAGAAGCTATTTAATTCCGACCTCCATGGTGGGACTACTCCGAAGGCGTGTGGTGGTCTTGTTCTTCAAGAAAGGCAACAACGCTCTCTTGAAGAACTACAGACCGATTTCCCTTCTAAACCGCCTCTACGTACTGTTTTCGAGAGTCATTACGAATCGTCTCGCACGCCGACTTAACAACTTCCAGCCTCGCGAACAAGCCGGTTTCCGAAAAGGCTTTAGTACCATAGACCATATACATACCCTTCGGCAAATTGTACAGAAGACTGAAGAATACAATCTGCCACTTTGCCTAGCGTATATGAACTATGAGTAAGATACCTTTGATGCCGTCGAAATTTGGGCGGTACTACAGTGTAGTTGACTGTCGGTATATCGAAGTGCTGAAATGTTTGTACAGTAGGGCTACGATGGCTATTCGAGCAGAAAACCAGAGTACAAAACCTATCCAACTGCAGAAAGGTGTAAGAGAGGGTGACGTTATATCCCCGAAACTCTTCACCGTTTCATTGGAAGACGTATTCTGGACTGGAAATGATACGGTATAAACATCAATGGCTAGTACAAAACTCACCTTCGATATGCCTACAATATAGTACTTATGGCAGAATCGCTGGAGGACCTAAGCACTATGCTCAATGACCTCAATAGTGTCTCCCAACGGTTAGGTCTTAAGATGAACATGGACAAAACAAAGATCATGTTTAATGTTCATGTCACACCTGTGCCGGTAAATGTTGGGAGCATAAATCTTGAATTTGTTGACGAGTATGTTTACCTGGGACAAAAAGTGCGACTAGGTAAGTCCAATTTCGACCGAGAGGTCAATCGACGGATTCAACTCCGCTGGGCAGCGTTCGTGAAATTACGACTCAGCTTCTCGTTAGGTATACCTCAAAACTTGAAAACGAGACTGTACAACCAGTGCGTGTTGCCAGTGATGACTAATGGATCTGAGACGTGGTCCTTCACTTCTGGCCGTATGAGGACGCTCCAAGTCGCTTGGCGAGCTATGGAGAGGGCTATGCTTGGGGTTTCTTTGCGTGATAAACTTAGGAATGAGTTTAACTTAGGAGTGTTGCAACATTTACTACAAAGCCGCCTTTTACATACAAGCATAGTTTAAAAAAAAAAACTGTTACCCCTACACAAGGATTTTCTCCTGTATCGTGGCGGCAGTTGACATAGAAACATTTCACAAGGACAAACACCTGACAAGGACAAAGGATTTGAACCTGCAGCCCTCAGCGCTGCACCTCATTGTTAAGCCACTGCGCTATGGAGCCTTCTAACAATATGTGTAGTGAACCATCGTCTATAAAAACAAATATATGTATATTGTTTGAATATGATCTCAATCGGTTATATCGTTCAGAAGATACAAGATCACTGCTTTTTGTATATAGAATAAGCGTGACAAACGAACACACAATCCACCTGATGTTAAATGGATGCAGTGGCCTGTAGACATCTACATTTATCCTTGATTAAGAAACACAATGCAGATGCGTTGTCCCCTGAGAATAAGATGAAATGACTCGTTTCCAGTAAAAAGGGTCTCCGATTCTCTACACTCACCATACGAAACACAGCAGCATTAAGCTGCTATTTTATGCTGGTATTCTTTGAGAGCGCTAGCAGACACGCCAACGATTACATATCATACAGATTTAAAACACGCTTTTATTTCGATAAAAATCTATTAAATTGCATATGATAGAATAAAATTTTCCAAAATTTAGCTCGATATGATTCTACGTCTGGTTCAACATTTGTAATGCAAATGCGACTCGAGTGCCCGTTCTTCCGGCAAACGTCTAGGAAACCAAAATTTACTCCGCCAGCGACACCGTTCTTGTGCAATTTATGTTTATTTTATCTAATTTAAACGTCTCTCTGTACGATAAGAGGCTAACGTTTTGCGTTCTAAATGATTTATATTTTAATACCTATTCATTGACCATAGTAAGGACTTATTACTTTTATTAAAAGTACAAGATTGGTAATAATCCTGATAACGTGGTGATCAGTACCAAGCTAGTTGCCTCACTTGACAGGGGGCTTCCCAAGCGCAGTTTTACTACTAGTTTGAGTTGTTGGAGTCCATGGAGTCCATTCCCGCGACTATCAATTAGTTATAAGAACAAACCAGGAGAGTCTTCCTAATGACAACTAGATAATAAAAAACTGCGATTGTAAACCTACCTAACAAGCGTGGTAACTATGGCATACATCTCCTTTATGAGGCAATCTGTGGGGAGGGCTATGTTTGACAGCGGACTTTGGTAAAATGTAATTAATAAATTAATAAAATTACTCTATTTTATAAGTTTCTGTATGAATTAATTATAGTTTACTTAAAGAATGTTTAAAAATCAAGTTACGGGTTAAAACATAGCATTACGTAAACGTATGGTACGTGGTGAAGCCACGCTGCAGCAATATTGTGATTGTAAACGAATGGGTCGGATCGAACGGGGTAGGGTCACGCTCTCACAGAATACCAGCGGTAAATAGCAGATAATGCTGCTTTGTTTGGAAACGAGGCATCCATCCATTCCACCCAATCAATCTTAGTCCTCAGGAGAGACAAGGCATCCGCGTTTTGATTTTTAAACGAGGATAAATGTAGATGTTTATGAGCCACAGCATCAACTTACTATCAGGTGAGCTGTGTCGTCCTTTGTTACCCTTATTCTAATAAAAAAGAGTATTAAGTTGCTATTTCTCGCTGGTGTTCTGTTCTCGTGTGGTTCTTCCAGTGGCTTTACCCCGCATAAAGTTAAGGCTGTACTAAAAAGGAGCGATATGGAGAGGTTATAAAATTTTAAAACTTTATTTACTTGCTCTAGCTTTTGTATAAAACTAATATATTTCTTGCATACACTAGCGTAAAAAGCATTAAATGTGGTTATGCTAAAAACTAATTTTATCAAGCTACCTCGGTGAACGCAAATAAAACCACGTTATTGTTCACGTTCGTAATATTGGTTCAACTTTAATTATATTAAGTTGGCTATGCACAGTTAACCTTTTTATTTCGACGTAAATAGCGAAAGCAATGTATTTAATTGAAATACGTGACTTGTCGTGAATTGTGTTAATTTTTATTCTTTTAATTTGTTTTCTGAGATATTTTGTTCTAATTGAATGAGAAACAGACATTCATGTATAGTACAGTTACATGAAAAATACATATATACAATGCATGAAACAACAAACAAAGTGATTAGCAACCCGCCCCGGCTTCGCCTGGATAGTATATATATATATATATATAAAATTGTGTAAATATAAGAAAAAACGACTATGTCTAATTTGAGAATGGGCCGGCCAAATTATAGACGAACATTCTTTCGTCTCAGCTTACTTGCTATTAGCATTTATAATTTATATTCAAACTGACGACATCTCTGTAAATAATGCCGTAGACAGGCTTAATTTGGACTTGAAGAACCTTAATAATTTGATCCGTAAATTTGGTAAAGGCACTGTGTGACGAGCGAAGCGAGGGTAATATTTGGATAGATTTTATCATAAACCTATGAGACGACAATACTTTAATATATCAATTTTTTATACAATAAGGAGTATCAAACGAGTACACAGTCAATCTGATAGTAAGTTGATGCCGTGGCCCATTGACATCTACATCTATCCTCAATTAAGAATGAAAATGCAGATGCCTTGTCACCCTTTGAGGTAAGATGTATAAACAAGGTAGAGCCATGCTGCCGCTATATTGATTGTATAGTTGTAGCACAAATGGGTCGGCTGGACCGGGAAAAGACCACGCTTAATGCTGCTGTGTTTTGTATGGTGAGTTTAGAAAACCGGAGACCCTTTTTACTGCAAAAGCGGCATTCCATCTTATTCCTCCCGGCTGACAATGTATCTGCATTTTCATTCGCAAACAAGGATAGATGTAGATGTCTATAAGCCACAGCTACCACTTACCATCAGGTGGAATGTGTGCTCGCTTGTCACCTTATCTAATAAAAAAAGTTGGAATGCCCCATTACACACACACACAGCAGCATTAAGCTGTTATTTTACGCTGGTATTCTGTGAGAGCCTGAACCTTTCCCGGTCGAGCCTATTCGTGCTTCAACCATAATATAGCTGAAGCGTGGATCTACCACGTATGAAAAGTGTGACTGCTTCGTTGCTCTTGTGGTTGTTAGAGCGGCTGCTAATCATGGGTCGGGCGAAAATCAGTTTTTGTTCTTTCTGTCAAGAAATTCTAAGTAGCTTCCTGGTGTCAGAAAGTTGATGGCGTTTCACCTCCGTGCCTCGGAAAGTACGTATAGGTGTTGGTCCTGCACCTGATCTCTCTCCAAAACTGTCTTATTCCCAGCATATCAGATATTGAGAGTGAGAGAGTGAGGAAATAGAGTACACCTGTCACTCTTGCACTATAATCCTGTTCTGCGCATATGGCTAGACTCCGAAAAAGGCTGAAATTCTGTCTGGAAGACATTATGTTAAGTCTCTATCGCAAAATGTTTGCGATTTTAAGTCACATAGAAAACGTAAGAAAAAAGGAATGCTCATTTAATCAAAGTATTTACAATTAAACAGTAATATTCGTTTGAAATTGCTTGGAATTTGCATTTGTATACTCATTATTAGTTTGAGTTGGCTGGCACTCTGCCAAAATTTTGACTGGCACATGAATTGTAACAAAACAAAAGCAATCCCAAAGCACACGTATTTTGCATGTTCCAGTCTTTATTTATTTGTTTTAATTTGATATTTATTGTTAATACCTTAATAACTAATGTAGTGATGAGATTTTGTGGTAATACATATAGTGAGAGTGGTCCTTCCCCGGTCGAGCCGACCCATTCGTGCTACAACTATACTACTAATATAGCCGCAGCATGGCTCTACCACGTATAAATGTGTCCGCATATTATATGTATTTATGTATGTATGTATGTATATAACATATACATAGATACATAAATACGGACCATGATATACATATTATATACAAAATCATTACATATAGTGTATGTAAATATATGAACAAAATATATATGATACATAGATATAATATATACTTTATATATGATAATAAAATACATATATTGAAAATAACTTACATATATCTCATCATAACTAACATAACGAGCACAATCTCGGCACACCTAGTTCTACTCGTCGAGGAGTTCCAGTAGCAGATATCGAAGTACACCTTCAGGTGTCCATAAAGTCAAAGACGTATAAGTATATTTATATATAAATCCCGCGTGCTTTTAGCGTAACAAAATATTGTAATAAAAATCTGTGATTACAAAAATAATAATAATGGTCAAGTATGTATCAAATTTGGTTTTTGGAATATTTTGTATTTAGCGATCGATATTGTTCAGCACGAACCGCTCTAAATAAACAACCATTCACGACGGCAGCTGAGCCCGGAGTAAAAAAGTACTCTGTGGCCGGGAGTGAAGCAAAGTCTATTTAGTAAAATAAATTAATACAAGGCTGCTCAAAACACCGAAAATTTCGCTATTTCTCAGCCGAAAAAAAAAAATTATAACCAAACAAAAAAAAAATTCAACTGCCATTTACATTCTATGGCTTCCCACATGATAGATGAAGAGTTTAAAAAATAGATTGAGTTGAACAATTGATATTTTCAAAAGTTATATATAAATACATATATTGTAATTGCAAATAATAAAACATCTAAATATATCAAAATATATCATCATCATTCTTAATGCCCAACATCGCTTCGTTTAAAAAAAAAGTCATGTACCAACTTTTTAAAAGAGTCCTTACTTGGCGCTCTTCTTACGTTTTCGGGCAAGGAGTTCCAGAGTAGTTTTGCCTGAACAGTAAAGAAATTGTTGGTGAATCCAGTGAAATGAGATGGAATACTGATCTTATGATTAGATGAGGAGCGAAGAACTTTATCATGAGTTGAGAAGAGATACTGAAATTTGTCCTTGAGATATGTTGGAGAGTTGGATTATTCAAAATTGAGAAAAGAACAACCAGAACTCTTGAGTTTCGTCTTTGTTGGATAGTGTGAGCCATTTTGGGCGTTCACGATAATGAGAGATGTGATCATATTTTCCGAGACTAAATATATATCTAATACAATTATTGAGAAGACGCTCTAGCTTATTTTAAGAAGATTTTGGTTCAAATCTGGGTAGCACACATCTGCATAATCAATAATGGGCATTATAAGTGTTTAGTCTTGATTGGAAGAAAGTTCTTCAGACGATAGAGGGATCGTAAGGTGGCAAAGACTTTGCGGCTAATTTCGGTGACATGCGTACACCAGGCCAAGATTTTGTACAGAGGAAGAGAACGGTATCAGTATATCACTGTAACAGACAACAGGTAGGCTTGCCACATCATTTTTGGACAACATTCACGAGGTACACTTTTAGCTTGTACTTATAGTTTGACACTTCCTTGGATTAACTGATATTCCAAAACTTTTTACCTTTCTTTTACAGTTTAGATTTAACATTTTAATGGCGTCATGGAGCTCTTCAATAGATGAGTGCAAGTAAATTTGAAGGTCGTCAGCATACAGATGGTACGAATAATTAAGAATAGATTTGACCAAGTTTATAAAAACTTAGAAAAGTAAGTCTTAAGTGTGACGTAAACATTATTATAATTTTTATTTCGTATGCCTCTTCTTAAACGTTAGTCTATGAATAATCAGTAGCAGAGCATTACTCTCTCCCAATCATGTCTGTTTTGCTGGAACCGCTACGCTTGGCAAGCGAAATACCAGTCAACTCATCTTCTATGGTGCTTCACGCTACCAGTTTGGGTATTTTACATCAGAACATATTATGTATGATATTTTATACGCAATCGGTTAAAGCCCATTCGATACTTATTTTCCGTCATTGTTAACTCATGTGATACCTGCGGAGCAAGATACAATATATCCCATTTCTCAATATGCAAAACGTGCTCTTTTCCTAACTGTCATAAAATAAAAATAAAAATCTATATCACGAGAGAGCCTGTGGGTTTTGCGCGCAATCTTGTGGCACTATATCATCTGCACATCGGTCTTAAGAAGTCGAACAAGAGAATATCCTATTAACTGTCTCTGGAATCTCACTCCACAACTTTCATATAGCGAGGCTCCAAGTTTTAATTATTTACAGACCGATACAATTTTGCTGTGTGGTGGCGGCGTAAGGGAATTCATTACTCTATACCATCCGATTGATATCGTAAAAGGCGATAGAAGGAAACTCAAGCAGGAGATGGGTTGCATCTTCTTAATAAAGAAACTGCGTTAGGTGGGTACCTACCAAGCGTAGCAAATATGGCAAGGTTTTCCAATATATTGCCTCATAAGGGGGAAAGATCATGTTCAGCAGTGGACTTTTAATAGGCTGTAATGACTGAATGAATGGACTAATTAATTATAAAAGTTATACAAGACAAATGAAAAATAAGTAACCAACTTTTATTGTGAAATAACGTCAAAAGCTAAGCTATGCGAACATTGTTCACGACCCTTTTTGTAAATAGGTTTGTTTGTGAACAAGACCTTTATTAGCGGACTTAGTGGTAATTACTTTTGTTTAATTTTAAACTCGAACGGTCTTACGTCATTTCGACGGTACGGCTGGAATTAAATGACTTCGCTTGTGAATTTATGGTGTCCAGAAATATAATTATTGTTACAGCTAAGCCCGTTAACGCGGCTGTTGTTACACTTAGACTTTTTAATTTCCTTCGCCATTAGTAACGGCTGAGCCGATTTATCTGTTAATTTGCTTGAGGACATTTGCTATTGAGTTTTAATTCTTATACTTAGTGTCTGTTTCGATGTGTGGTGGTAACTCGTGTTCCACATCGTCATAAAATTTGCTCCAACATAAGCGAGAAATAATATTTTTGTACAGAACAAGACCTCAAATATTGGGTCACAGTCCCAACTATTTGAGGAATGTCTTTAAATTTTGAAGATATGCTATTTTAATTTGAAATTTAAAAGCTAAGCGAGTAAAGAATAATATATAATCATTTGTTTTAAGTTATTGTTATATATCGTTTCAATTGTAAAGCGACCCCTTTATTTTTGTCTCAGGGATGATACCGCATCTGCATTTTGATTCTTATCGGATGATAGATTAAGTTATCTATGGGCCACAGTATCCATCAAATAGACTGTGTGCTCGTTTGCCACACCCTTACTTGAATAAAAAAAAGAACATGAAACCCGGAAACGGAATCGTATTCGCCTTTAGCCTTTCCATTTGAATCTATATTTTATATCCCCGGTCTATTTCTAATGTCTTGAAAATAGGAAGAAATAAACCATGCTTATTCTTCTCCTGCCTGCCAACCTGTAAAATTTTATAGTCCTAGATAGCACGGGCCCATGAATTTGCTGTAATCGCCTCGCTTCCCCGTCGCTTATTTCCATCACTAGTCATGGATATTGTTCGTCTAAAGAAAAAGGAGTTTTATACCTAAGCGATAAGACATTTATGACATTTCCTCGCCACATTTCCTTTCTCTGGCAAGTAGACCCTTACGACACTCAAGGCACGAAAATATGATGAAAGTTTTACGCCACCTCCATACGACATAAACCAATACCAGATTTTAAATCTTTGGGGTCAGGTATATAAAATAAATATATAAATAAATTGCTAAATATTCTCCTTTTTAAGGGTTTCATGTGTGGAAAGGTCCGAAGGGAACCCTTACGGGACCACTTTTTTGTCCGTCCGTCCGTCCGTCTGTGTGTTAAAACTCTTTTTACAAAAACTGGTTAAGCTTGGCAGGCGGGTTAGCATTTCCAATTGAAATAAATGTCAAATAAGTGCTAAAGTGTAGGGTTCATTGTAGGTGTACAAAACTACAAGCAAAAGTTACAGGTATGTATGTCATATATTTTGATATAAATTGTAGGTATATCACATATTATTTATATATTGCAATTATAAACTTACGTTGCTATGTGTATACCTTTAATTAATGATTATATATTACATTTAAATTTAAATTATGACATTATGAATTATATAAATTACATTGAATAAGTTGACATTTTAAAATCTACTACCACGTATATTTGGTAATTTTGAAATGTTTTCATGCTATATCTAATGGCTAAATAGGTCTTTAAGCAACTTATTATTGCTGTAAAATCATAATACTCACCCTATTTATGGAAAATAAATGAGTTTGAATTTGAATTACATTTCCAGTTGGAGCATCCATAGAATACTATAATAATATACAATAAAATGGCTGTCAACCTTATTTTGTACGAGAAACGGTGTCGCCGGCAGCATACATACAAGTGGTTACGTCGTATTTTCATTACTAGAAACCCAATACGCTCACAGATCATACAAATATCACTAAATAAATGTTACAAACGCATTTAATATTGCATAGAATCAGACTTTATTCCAATTCAATAACAACGGATTCACAAAGAATCTTTACAGACCGTCTCTTTCTGAAAAGAAAGAGAAGGAATAACTGTGTTGACAGACTGAGCGAATTTGCACATTTAAAACTTTCGATCGATGTTCACAAATCATCATTAAAAAAAGAAATCACTTAAATTTTAATACATATTTATTTGTAAATAGTTTTTTTTTATAGAAGGGGGGGGCAAACGAGCATGCGACTCACCTGATGGTAAGTGACTACCGCCGCCCATGAACAACCGCAACACCAGGGGAATTGCAGATGCGTTGCCGGCCTTTTAGAAAGGTATAAGCTCTTTTCTTGAAGGTCCCTAAGTCGTATCGGTCCGGAAAAATCGCCGGTGGTAAACAATTCCACAGAGAAGTTGTACGAGGAAGAAAACTCCTAGTAAAACGCACAGTTGTGGTCCGCCAAGCATCCAGATGGTGAGGATGGTATCGTGAATTTTGACGCGATGTGCTTTCGTGAAATTTGGCGGCTGGAATTAATCCAAACAATTCCACAGAGCACCCCCCGTGGTAGACTCTATAGAAAATGCAAAGGCATGAAACATCCCTACGCAGCGCCAGTGTATTGAGCCGATCAGAAAGAACTCGTTCGTCGACGATTCGAACCGCTCTGCGTTGGATGCGGTCAAGTGGAAGGGGCTGGCACTGGGATGTCGCGGCCCAGAGATGAGAATAGTATTCCATGTGAGGCCGAACTTGCACTTTGTAAAGTTGCAAGCTATGTGCCGGCATGAAATACTGTCTCGCTGTGCTTAGCACGCCAAGCTTTTTAGAGGCCAATTTGGCCCTCCCTTCCAAGTGACCACGAAACTGCACACTATTCGATATGTCGATGCCGAGGATTCCAATGCTGGCTGAGGCAGCAAGGGGAGTGCCTTGAAACTGAGGAGATACGACAAAGGGGTTCTTTTTAGCGGTAAACGGGCCAACTTGTGTCTTCTGCGGATTGAACTGGACTTGATTTAGTCGCCCCCAATCCGAGACTTTGTACAGCAAAGACTCGACTTCAGACACAAGTTTGTTCCGGTACTCGGTGACGTTTGCCCGAGAAATATTGGCACGGCCGGTGTATAAGGCATCACCAGTGCTGTCTTCTGCATAGCAATGAATGTTACCAGCTTGCAACATATCATTGATATGCAAAAGAAACAGCGTTGGTGATAGCTCGCAGCCTTGTGGAACACCAGCGTTAGTAGGCTTGTAATCAGAGCATGCACCGTCTGCTACGACTTTAATGCTCCGATCAGCAAGGAAACGGGTGATCCAATTGCACAATTTCTCGGGAAGCCCATAGGAATGGAGCTTCGAAAGAAGTGCTTTGTGCCAGACCCGATCGAAGGCCTTTGCTATGTCCAACCTAACGGCCAATGCCTCCCTCTTGGACTCTACTGCCTCCGCCCATCTATGAGTCAGGTAGACCGGAAGATCACCAGCTGATCGACCCCGACGAAAACCGTATTGACGGTCACTAATCAGCTGGTGATCCTCAAGGTACCTCATGAGCTGGCAGTTTATAATAGACTCCATTAGTTTGGAGAACAAGGAGGTGATGGCGATAGGCCTGTAGTTTTACTGATCTGAGCGGTCGCCTTTTTTAGGGATCGCGTGGACCAAAGCTGTCTTCCATGAATTTTCCATGAGCCTTGGAAAAATATATATTTGTTTAAAAATTTCCGTTTGGTATTTTTAGCAACTCAGATTTCAATAAGAAATCGAATGATATCGAATATTGATATATTTTTCAAATATATATTTTACATATGATTTCCTTTAGGATATTCCATTTGGTTAAATGTAACCTCAGGAAGCAGCTATGAGAAACAGATGAGTGATTACCACGTTTCGAGCTTATATCTTCTTCTTCTTCATTGCTGTCATCTGTAGCCTCGTTGTTTCGAGCCATTACATTCTCAGAAGCTGAATTAATCCTTTTCACAGGATCACACTTACCGGTGCAATTGAATGATAGTTTTCTTTCACTGTTTTATGAAAAATTGTATATAAATGAATATTATCTTTCTTAATTTTCAAAATTCCTGTACTTATCGGTGTAGAAAACAGGCAAAAATTCACGATACCTGTGATGGATGAACTATCTACATATACTTATAATTAAGTTTATTTGAAACCCTCGCCTTGGGGCGTCAGTCCTACTCGCTCTGGCTCTGGTTCAGTTTTTTTTATAAAACAATTATGTAGCAAATACGACTATGTTTTGAAATAAAATCAGAATTGTTAGAGAAAAATTATTTTACTATTGCTGATAACATATCGTTGGAACGTAAAACTTTGCTTAGAACGTGACATTCACGCTTTTGCAAAATTTTACAATTTTTTTACCTTACCTTCGTTGAATTATATATTAATCTTATCCTTTCCGGAAAAATAACAAAGATATATTTGAAATTTTTTTCACTTACATTTGCAACTAGGTTTGGTGTAAGTTTATGCATTACATATTGCTATAATCCCTTTTTCTGTAACTAAACAATACAGTTACGGATATATACAGATAAATAAATTAAAAATGATTCTTTCCTAGCTTTACCGTGTAGTGGCGGCGTAAGAATATCCACTATCCCATATAGTATCGTGGGTGTTGTAAGAGGCGACAGAGGAAAGAACCAGGAGATGGGCGGCAGAGTCTTCCCAATATAAACTTTAAAATAATAAAAACTGCAGTTGCCAATCCACTTGCCAATCGTGGCAACTATGATAAATATCCACCCGTGAGGCAATCTACGGGAAAGCCCTATATTCAGCAATGGACATTTGATAGGCTGTAATGGTAACTGCTTTCACTAGTCTGAAGATAAAAGAACGATGGATGACACTTCCAATACATAAAAGACGGCACATTTACACCTGGAAGGACCTAAGACCTATGAAGTATTATTCCTGCTATGAGCAGGAATGGTACTTCATAGCCTCACAATGGACATTAGGTATTTTCTTTCTTAATCAAGATTAAGCCAGATGCTTATCATGTAAATTTGATCCATCTTAAGAAAAAAAGATTAGCAATTCTACTATTAATTTAAATAGGATCCGATGTCAATTGAGGTATGTTAATGTTGTTTGTAATGAGCTATGCTGCAGCTATATTATGGTTATAGCTCAAATAGTTCAGCTCGACCGGGGAAGGATAACGCTCTTACAGAATACCAGCGTAAAATAGCTGCTTAATGCTGCTGAACCGAAGACGCTAATTACTGGCAACTTAGAGGACTAAGATGGATTGGGGCTGACAACGCATCTGCATTTTGATTCTTAATCGAGAAAAGGTGTAGATGTCTTTTGGCCATAACATCTACTTACCATCAGTTGTAGGACTGTGTCCTTTTGTCATCCGTATTCTATAAAAAATATTATCATCACCTCAGCCTTTCACAAGTCCACTGTTAAACAAAGAACTCCCTTAAGGAATGACTTCTGCATCTAACATGAATTATGCATGGTTTACTAGGTCATCTATGTGTGTAAATGTTGACAATTCTACAAATAACAATCGTATTGAAATTATAGGAACAATAATGACAACTACTGTTTTGATTTCCAGGTAAGCGACGTCATAAAAACACGTGAAAAAGCTATCAAGAACTGGGCTGGTAAGAAAAGATTTCGTTTCACTATTAAAAAGTGATAAAAATATAGTACTTGTAGGAGATTTTTTAAATATGTGAAAATTATCATTAAAAGACGCTTTCACCGAGTTCCTCAATGTATACTGATATTATAAAGAGAGAGTGCGAATTTTGTGAGTTTGAATATATGTGGAGGGTAATCTCCGGAACCACTGCACCTATTTGAAATTTATGTATTTTTAACGGGTCAAAAGTATACGAATTTGGAATTTTTCAAACATTAAAAAATTCATAATGATAGTTTCATTTATGACAGTGATATTGAAAGAGAAAGGAGGGCGATGGCAGTCCGCTGCAACATGTTGGCCCGCAGATATGCTAGGTGTAACGCAGAAGTTAAAATTTCACTGTTTAAAGCCTTCTGCCAAACAATGTACACGTATAATCTGTGGGTTAACTATACGCAGCGGGCTATCAATGCTCTCCAAGTTCAATATAATAATGCCTTCAGAGTGATGTTGGGACTCCCGCGATTTTGCAGTGCATCAAGGATGTTTGTGCTAACGCATACTGACGGTTTTCACGCTGTAATACGCCAACGAATCGCGTCTCTTATGCGCAGAGTGCGAGGGAGTTCCAAAACTATTCTGAAGGTCATTAGTGATAAGCCAGACTTTCCAGTCATGAGGCACTGGGTAAACACACATACGTGTATAACAGGTGTCACAAACTGGCCCGGAAAATATTTAAATTAATATCATAATGTAGTTTTTATTCTGTTTTACTAACATAATTTGTAAGTTCATATTTTGTACTAACCCTCTTATGGACCAAAAATCTGAAATAAATTCATTTTATTTTATTTATTTTATTTTTATAATTCCGAAAATATTATCTTTATCGTAAAAAGTCATAGGACCTTTTTATTTGTATTTGTTTCAAAATATTAAAAAAATTAAACCGTTTGAAAATAACAATTCCTTGCAATTAAAAAAAACTGGTTTAAATAATACAGCACCGAGTGGCCCCACGGCAACATGAATTTATATCATCAGTAGGACAATTTGAGAAACGCATTAAAAAATCGAGGTTGATTAGTTTTCGGTATACTCATGCGCTGATTCCTCCTGGACTAATTATAACTGCTGGATATTTGTTGTACGTATTTACTTAGCTTAGTTACTTTATTACTTTGAGACGACTATATAAAAATAAATAGTTAAGACTGCATTTAAAAGTCGATCCAATTGTTAAATATTAGTTGTTATACATATCAATTCAAATAGAAGACAAAATTTATCTTTTAAGTGAAAAGACATAAGGATACTTTGGCCTGCCTAAACCGCAAAGAACCAACAAAAGCGATTCTGTAAGGATAACATAAGTACATGATTGTAACGAATTGAATGAGTACGTTTTTTTCTCATACCGATTTTAGTACCTGATCAGCGACATGCTTACGACGCCATAATACGAGCGTATAAAACAAAGATGGCAAATTATTTTTTATCGATACACCCGGTGGAACTGACTGAAACTTACCTAATAAATATAATACTGGCCAAAATTCGATCAATAGGCAAACTGGCTCTTGCGGTTCCGGTATAGCTGGGACTTTTCTTAGTAGTGGAAAAACTGCCCATTCCACATTTAAACTGCCTTTGAGTGTCTCCATCCAGAAATAATCCGTATGTTCCATACGAAAATACGGCCCACTGGGCAAACTTCTTCAATATGTCTGTCTCATAATGCGGGACCAATGTATGAGCCACCGCTCACATATAGAAGCTGTCTACAGCAGTCTACAGACCTCTAAAAGACCTAAGAAGTTCAGATAAAATTATGGGAGACGTCACCTTTGTGTTTGCCGGTGACTTTCGTCAAACTCTTCCTGTTCTGCCTAGAGGAACACGTGCAGATATACTTAAAGCCTGTTTAAAGGTATCTCCTTTATGGAGCTCTGTACAATCAATCACCTTAAGAACAAACATGAGAGCCCATTTAGGAGAGAGTAATACGCATTTCGCGAGTTTTCTATTATACGAGTAAGTAGGTGATAGGAAAATACTTCAAGAAGATGACTTTATAAAAATACATGAGTTAGAAAAGTCTATCTCAAGTCTTAACAATTTGATTCTTAATTTTTTGAACCCAGCAATTGAGAATAATAGTTTCGCCAAGAAATTCTTCTGTTGATCATATCAATGAACAAATATTAGAAAGAATACTAGGTAATCAAAAAATATATAAATTCGTTGATACCGTATTAGATACAGAGGACGGTGTGCATTACCCACAAGAATTCCTTAACTCCCTTAACCCTTAAGTACTTCCCCCTCATACTCTAAAAATTAAAGTCGTTATTCCAATAACTTTATTGCGAAACCTGAATCCGCCTAATTTGTGCAATGGAACTAGACTTCAAGTAAAATCGCTACTTAATAATGTGATTGAGAGCATTATTTTTACAGGACCAGCGCCAGGTCAGTTGACTGATATTCCCCGTATTCCAATGACCCCTACAGATTTACCTTTCCAATTTAAGCGATTACAGTTTCCAATATAAAAGTTTTTCGCAATCACCATCAACAAACCCCACGGCCATACATACAAATATATTGGACTTGACATAAGAGAAGATTGTTTTGCTCACGGACAATTATATATATTGGTCTCTCTAGCTCAGGAAATGTGGAGAATCAATTTAAATTAAAGCCGCAGAAAAATGGAATAAAAATGTGTTATATAAAGAAGTTTTAAAATAAGTTATATCTACTAAGCTAAATCTGAAATATATTATAGAAACAGAAACAGAAACAGAAACAGAAACTTTTTTATTCAATATAGATTATAAATAATACTTATTGAAAGTCACTCTTTTGTCTAATTACCACTGGTTCGAAAAAAAACCTCTGTCCTGGGAAGAACCAGCAAGAAACCCAGCGGGTCTTTTTTTAAATAACAGCTTACAATCATGTATATTACACAATTAACCACACAAAACAAATTAGAAACAGCCTGGCAGCGAACACCTCATTCCCAGGGGTTATTATCATCCATAAATAGATAATATATACATATATAGATAATTGTTTAACCCCAGCAAAGCCGGGACGGGCTGCTAGTTAATATTTAAAGTACTGAGGGATGGGGCTGCGCTCGGCCTCAGAAAAATAAATCGTAATATTCTCATAGATGAAACCTTATTAGATAAACTTGAAAAGTTAAACATTTTCTAAAAATACAAAATTTTGTCTCAATCGATATAGCGGTTCCGAGAAACCAACACGAGTACATAAACTCTTTTGCAAAAAAAACCTGCACCTTTGCAAAGAACCAATGTTATTGTTACTATTAGATAACTAAATATTAATTTAAGTTGACTGGCAGAGAATGCTTTTAGCATTAAGTTTGCCTTTTGTTCCTGTACTTAATATGTAAGGTTCAATAAAGTTTAAATAAATAAAATAATTATTTAATAATTTTAGATAGTCTTATATTAAAAATGTGTAAATTAATGAGCAAAGAATAGGTGTCGTAAGTTTTATCATAACATTTTAATTAAACTAATGAGTAATAATGTTAAAATTTTTAGCAATAGCAGATAAAAATTTAGTATTAAGTTTGACCTCCTCTTGCTGAAGTCCAGCTTGCATTCGTCTGGGCATGCTAGCGAGCATATCTCTTACAGTTTCTTGCGAAATGCGTCTCTAATCCGGGGTAATCAAGTTATTTACCTATATAATGGTCTGTGGAGTCGACTGCACTGATCTCACTCGTCGCTTCAGAACGTCTCAGACATGCTCAATAGGATTTAGGTCGCAAACTCGAGCTGGCCAATCCAAAAGACGAATTCGGCCTCTAGCATATACGCTTCCACATCTCCAGACCGGGGCGCGAGCGGTGTCGTACATAAACATTGAGTTTTCGCCAAGAGCGGCCAATACGAATTGTGCATGAGGAATTGGAACTTCCTTTATGTATCGGTGTCCAGTCAGTGTGCCGTTTTCGATGAAGACTAACTCCGTATGACCCAACGAATTTATTCCTGGCCAAAACTAAACAGACAACAAACGAAACAAACCATAAGGTGTGATTTCTTCAAAACATATCTCAGCAAAGCGTTCTTCTCGTCTTCGTAGCGTAACTCATAGAGAGACACTGGCGGAACGGAGGGGAGTAGCCAAAGCGTTTTTCCCCGATACACAACTGTCTGACATTTTTTGCGGGGGAAATCTGCGCACACAAAAAAAAATTGTATGTCACTACAAAACTCATACAACATAACAATTAAAACAATGAGCAAACAATTTAAGAATTTTGCTGTTGTTCTTGAGGTCTACATACGAAAATTTGCTAGTTTTCTATGTTTGTCTCACCAGAAAACGATCATCCCGTAGTTCGGTACTTGATTTTCTTTCAGAACCAGGCCTTCTTTTGACGGAACCAGTCTCTTGATACCGCTGCCGGACCTGGCAGCGGTATGGACTGTGGATCGACTCACATTTAGTTTATGAGCCACGAAACATTGCCTGCAACACTCTTCATGCAGAGCAATCATTTGCTGGCTTTTATCACTTTATCTACTATTTCCGAGACAGGTTAACAGCAAAAACAATTCCTTAAAATATAAAAAAAAAGAGATAATTCAATAAAAAATGGACTAGATTTAGGGGTCGATATTACCTTTCGGAAGTTCGCGCCACAAAATGTAGTAAAAGTTGTTTTTAAAGCTAGCCTCAGGCAATTTTTAATTTGGAACGTATAACAGTATAAAAGTGCCGTAGTGTTTAAAACAGTACGTAAAAACCGCCCAGTAACATGTTCAAATGATTAAAACCTTTTCTTTTTCGTATTGTATTTTTTAAGGCAGGAAAAATTAAAACCGCCCGTTTTTTGCAAATGAGTGTATAATATACATACATAATAATTATAATATATATAATAATGCACAAAAATTTGCTCGCTTAAATAATTAAGATAATTTAATTAATATTGTTTCCGTTTATGACTGAAACTTCATTTTTAATTTTTCCTGTATAAACATACTGGCCGAGAAGAAACTGCACGCTATAAAAATATAATAAGAAGAAAACAAAAAAGGAACGAAGGACGGTATCGGTTGCGTGCATACTGTTGCATACTTACATAATATTTTAACCTTTTTAAATAATAATCATCTTAAATAATAATAATCAAACTCATCACAATTTTTTTTAAGAACGCTGTTTTTGGATATTATTATCACCATCCCATCGACATTGAAGTTTTATTGAAGTCTTAACAGATACATTGTAACTGTTAAACATTATTACATAATGTTTTTAAATATTCGAGTGCATTTGTAGTTTGCTATATTATGCTATTTATTATAATTTTATTACGTTTACTTAGAGGCAATATACTAATATTTTATAGTACCTTATTTTAAGTAATAAGCTTATCTTTATCTTAGGTAATACGTAAGAGGAAATGTAACTCATGAACCACTCCAAGACTCTGAAACTTTCAGCTAGCGAGATATGAAATTCTATGTCAACATTAGGGAACGTGGAAGAGCTACTTAGTTTTAAGATAATATTATGTAGCGTGGAATTTAATAACGCAGTTTCCTGGCTTTCTTTCGAAATTTACGCAAGAAAATGTTAAAAATTTAGAAATAAAAGAAGATAAGCGAAATATAAAAAGTATTAATATTTTGTAGCCATACATTGCGGGTGTAATGCGAAATTGAGGATTCCATACCTTAACCACTTGATGGTGGCACTACCACCTGGCACGCTAAGCGAGGTGACACTAATTTCACAACATCATGTTCTCGCTTAATTTTTATATTTCTTCTTAAAGTCCGCTGCTGAATACTTCCCGGACTTGGTGAATACATTCTTACTATAAATGAACAGCAACATCTAGACTCAACCTTCACTCACTCTTCATTTTCTTTAACGACTATGACAGAACTGTCATCAAATTATTTAAAGCCATTCTAACTTCATTACTCAAATGAAAAAGTACCAGAAAGTACGGCAATGTAAAGTTGGTAATAAGATTCTGGAGGAATATTTCAAAATGCTGTAGGAAGTAACTAAATGCGTAGAACACAGTGCACAGCACAGAATTATAGTGCTCGAGCATGTGTGCAAGCACAGGAGCACTCTCTATTCCTCACACTCATAGTCGGATGGGATGGCAATCTGACACGACCAGATAGAGATCAGGCGTAGACGCAACGGTTTTACGTGCTTTCCGTGGCATAGGGGTCAAACACTGACTACTTCCTGCTTTCAAAATAAACCCGATAGCTGTTTATTGACCCGACCCGGGATTCAAACCCGGGACTCTATGGCCCCCAGCTCGAGCGCATGATCAATAGTCGCCCGTACGTCCACAAGACCAACGAGGAAGCCAAATGCGCTGGATAAGTGATCACGGAAATACAGGAAGCTTCCAACAATTTACTCGTCCTAGCCACCTTATATGACACAGTGTGGGTACTGCAGAGACACAGTGATTACTATAAAAACCTTTCGATAAGAAAAACAATGTTAACATAATTAGTGTTTATATGGATAGTTTTCTTTATAAACGAAAGAGTGACAAATGACCTCACAGTCCACCTGGTAAGCGTAAGCTGTGTCAGACATCCTCATCTATACTTTATTTCGGATAAAATGTAAAAAAAATTGTAAAAAAAATTAAAAGTCAAAACAATAGGAAACTTGTAAACCATCGGACAATGAATTTATCAATGCAGCTCATAGAAACTTTGCCAACTCCTTACGGAAACAATTATATATTATACCGTTGCCACTTCTGAAAACGAAAATCGATTGATTATTCCTATTGTTATCAACATACCACGCATTCAAATGAAAGTGAAATAATTTACCAGCATTCTTCAAGTCAAGACTGAATAGACTTTTGTTAACTCAGTGCGCTTTGGCAACTTCGGCAATCATCACTTACCATCAGGCCTAATAGTAATAAAGCACTGGCTTTTAAAAGCTAAAATAAATATTTATTAAAGAATTTCATCTTATTTAAAAAGTCTCGCTGTGTTTTTTGATGGTTCTTCCCAGGACAGAGGTTCTTTTTTTAAAGAAAAAATGATTTTCAATAAGAATTACTTGAAATCTATATTGTATAAAAATTATTCTATTCTACGAGTGATGACGCATTTACTTTTTGAATTAGGGCTAATTTCACAGTACGCGAGTACCTGATTGCGAACATTAGCGGTACCTATAATTGTAAATAAAAATTTTATGTACTGATGTCATGTCCTTGGCGTAGAAGGAAAACATCGTGAGTAAACCTACTTGTCTGGAGGATAAAATATTTCGGGTACATGTAAAATAGCTAGTTACCATAGCCCTCTCAAACACAATAGTAACTGTTAAAATTAACTAAGATCTGCGTAAAAAAAATGTGTCTTATCTATTTTGAAGAGAAACCCGCCCTGCCTAAATTGCTCTTCAAACTAGGTTAGAGACGTAATTTATATTTTTCTACAATGATCTTAGCCAATCAATTTTAAGATCTTTAATAATATATTGTCGCAGTGGGGAACGCGCACGGGTCATTTTTGTGTAAGAAAAACACTTGTAAAACTTAAGTTCTAGTCCAAAAAGGTTTGGGATAAAGACTGTTTCATTCTAAATAAAATGCGTAAAACGTTGATATAAAAATTGTGAAATTAACTATTTGTTAGCTTTATTATGATTTGTGTTTATTTTCAAAGTTTTATTTTTGTTATTGCGAGTTTATCTTACGATCTTAAAGATAATTCTGCGATGTTATATAATATAATTATCTTTACTATCCTTTGACCTTAGATTATTTACTCTTTAGATAACGCGTCACGCAATGAGCGATGCAACAAAAACTGGCCAGTAGCGGTTGCTATGGCGACAGAATAAATAACTATAGCTTACACCAGCGTCATTTGTATCTGGGAGATACCAGCTAATGAATCTAACCCGATAAAATGGGGAAAAACTGTAAAATTATGTCATGTTAATAAAATCATAAATTATAATATTTTAATACGGTGCTTTCAATTGTGTGTTTAGTGGTCTGTTGAGTTAGAATCAAATTTTTTTTGTAAAGAAAAATATAATCAAATAAAAATCAATTACGCATTTACAAAATATGTTTTATTATTTAATGTATGGTGTCGACTTATAAAAATACTAGAGGTTGGCGTTACAGTTGACACTGAGGAGCGGGGAGCGCATTAGAGGCTAACAGTTAGCTGATATTTTTTTCGACGCTTTTGAGCCGCCGTTACTCTATCTAGAGAGTAAATAATCTAAGCCTTTGACACAGCGGTGACACTCTCTGTACGTGAGAGTTCAACCGCCGGTGACATTGAGCCGGAGCGTGTAACGCTAGGGTTGATACCGAACCGAAATGGAATACTATAGACTTGTGCCTAAGAAGATACATAGTAGGTATATGTTATATAATGTAAACTTATGTATTTAGGTTGTGAAAGATACGATCAATTTTAAATCAACTTTTATTAAATATCTTTACAGATGGGGAATATTAAAATTTCCGACAAAACAAAATATGCACGACAGTTAATGGTAATCTTAAATAATTAACCAACACTTAGTATTTCAGTACTCAATAATCAGTATTACCTACTACTCTTTAAAAATTACTTACTCTTATATATTTTTGGACTTTTCGATTACTTTTATAATTTTTATTATTATTTCTAACAATTGCAAAAATTCGTAGCCGTATGTATAATTTTTTTAGAAAATCCATAGGGAAGCATATCTATGCTTCCCTATGGATTTTCTAAAAATTTCCTAATAAAGTGTTATCTATCTATCTATATTCCAGATAGATAGATAGATAACACTTTATTGTACGCCAAAAAATAACATGAATATTTTTAAAAAAATGAGAAAAAGAAATGTGTCACAATGGGTGGTCTTATCGCTAAGAGCGATCTCTTCCAGACAACCTTTGGATGGACAGGATTGCAATAAAACAATAAAAACGTGTGTGGTTTGGCGACATAAATAACATTATTTTTATTAAAGCCATAAAATAGAAATATAGAATGGTATATAAGTACATAGATAAGATAAATACAAACATACATATTAATATATATGTATATATATACATATAAATATATATTTTTATTAATATAAATATATAAAAGTACAAATATATACTTTAAAACTATATAAACATATAACATAAATGTGCCATACATATATAAACAAATATTGTAACTAAATAAAGGTAGAATAATTATATACAAATGAATAGGCATTATTTTTGTATAAAGCGCAGTCAGTCTGTGCTTGCGTGCGGTGCTTGAGATTAGAGAGACGAGACGCGAACTACTACGTACTAGCCCTCGGCCAGGGCAGTCGGCGACGGCCCGTTCCACGCCCCGCGCGCCTCTCAAGGCCCCCGCACACATCCATACACCCACACATAGCTGCAAGCGATTTTACGTGCACACATGCTTAAGTGTCGTTTCTTTTCGCGTAGTGTATATTTTCTTTGCCTTTGAGACGAGCGATAACACCAAGCCCTCAGGAGTTACAATTTGTTGACAAATATCAACATAACATTAGCTGTTTTGTTTTTTAACTGTTGTTGACAAGTCATTAAAATTCTATCACACGAACGCGGTTGATAACATAACACGTAAATTATTTTTCACTTAACAAGTTTTTTTAAACCTGTTTTAAATAAGGCTTTATTCAAACATTTTTAAAGATAATTTTAATTATGATATATCACGCATGTGTCTTCTAAGATATTTATATACTTTAAAAAAATAAATTTTAGTAGGAATGTGTTTTCATTACAGCCTATTAAAAGGTGGGTGCTGAAAATAGGCCTCCCTGATGGATTACCTAATAGGGGGATATTTGCCATAGTTGCCGCGCTTGGCAAGCGGGTTGGCAACCACAGTTTAACTATTCAACTGTTATCAGCAAGATGCTGCTGCCCATCTCCTAGTTTTTAATTGGTATAGTCTGTTCACTAAGATTGTGTCGGTACACCCGGAGGCACACTTATTATTTTGTTTTTATTTTATTATTTTTTACTGTGTTTGTTAAATAAATGTTTTTCTATTCTAAGAATGAAATAGAATACTATTTTACTCTTATGGTTATTGTAATAAAATACGAATATAAATAATAAATACAAGTTAGGTATCAAAGAACCTTTCACTACGGCGCATCGTTTTAAAATGCCAAATTCTCCGGCGGGTGTACGCCACACGCGGTGACCTTTGATGTCGCGGCGGTGCCTTTGTCAAGATGCGGCACGTGCCAAGGCGGCGCGACACAAAGGTGACCGTATTTAAGCGAACAGACTATACATCAATTGATAAATTGTATTAGAGAATTGTCATCATCATCACAATTACAGCGTATCCACTGTCCATTGCCTCCCCCATCATAGATTACCTTCTCTGGGGGATACTTGTCATATTTGCGAAAGAGTGCCTAAAGGCATTAATTCCGCCATATGTACGATTTTTCTTTTGTGCATAAAAGTTATAATAAAAAAAAATTGTCACGTTGGATAGATGGGTTGGTAAACGCAGCTTTTAGCCATTTTGATTCATTTTGTGTCTTATGGCACTCATGAGGAAGTATGGGATTCTTTTTCGCCACCACTACATGGCGATTTAAATTGTTTAAGAATATTATAACGCTGTATATAATTAGAATAAATTATTTTTTTAAAAACTCAAAGTCAGCGACAGACTTCGTGAGGAAACTTGCATGTCTGATAAATTAAAAATATATATAATTTTTATAAAAAATTAAAAAACTGTAGTAAAACACTAAAACTAAATTATCATACAGTCCTACTCCCCATGGTATCGACTAAATGACTATGCTTAGCCTTTCAGCGAGAAAAGCACCAACCCTCTTATCACCATCAGCAAGGACCAGTCGCAGATGCAGTTCCTTTATGGACCCCATGGACATATAGTCTCTACAATTTATTGTATTATTATTATTAAAAAAATATTTCAAAAGAGGCCTGTGATCAGGCGTGGGAAGTATACAGATGGTAGAGCCATGCTGCAGATATATTAGTAGCATATTCATAGCACGAATGGGTCGGCTCGACGGGGGAAGGACCACGCTCTCACAGAATACCAGCGTAAAACAGCAGCTTAACACTGCTGTATTTCTTATGGTGAGTGTAGAGAACCTGAGATCCTTTTTACTGGAAAAGAGGCATTCCATCTTAGTCCTCACGGGTGACAATGCATCTGCATTTTGATTCTTTATTGAGGGTAGATGTGGATATCTGTGGATCACAGAAACCACTTACCATCAGATGGATTGTGTGCTCGTTTGTCACACTATCCTATAAAAAAAGGATGTAACTTTTACTAAATGTGGTAAAAAGGGGCAATTTATGACAGAGATTCATGTCCAATAGAAAAATATAAGAATGAAAATGAGCTTGCAGAATCCACCTGACAGTGGCACCTAAGTGGCCACTATTCATACAATACTATCATGCTAAACTAGTTACTGGTTACGGATCTTAAATGGATTATTACCCCCGAGAAATGGTCTTGCTTTAACTGCGTTACTTTTTCCAGTAAACAATACATTTAACCATTATACCATACCTTTATTATACCTTTTGCAATTTGAACCTATTAAAACTGGACTGCTTGAGATTGCCTTAAAGGAATTAATTTCGCATTCTCATTTAAAATAAAATAGTTTTTTTTTTATAGGATAGGGTGACAAACGACCACACAGTCAACCTGATGGTAAGTGGTTGCTGTGACCCATTGACATCTACATCCATCTTCAATAAAGAATCAAAATGCAGATGCGTTTTCACCCGTGAGGACTAACATGCCTCTTTTCCAGTAAAAAGGGTCTCCGGTTCTCTACACTCATCATACGAAACACAGCAGTGTTAAGTTGCTATTTTACGCTGGTATTCTGTGAGAGCGTGGTCCTTCCCCGGTCGAGCCGACCCATTCGTACTACAACTATACTACTAATATAGCTGCAGCATGGCTCTACCACGTAAAAAAAGTTTACCGATGTCCAATGCTTCTCCTACCTAATTTCGGTCTCAAAAACAGACTGAAACGACTAATAGTGTTGGCGTTAGTTAAGTATCCTAAGAGCATATTTGCAGTAAATGTCCGGTTATATTTATTGCATGTCAGTACCCCCTGTTTATTATAGTTAATGCTAGCAAGTGGTCTGGCCTTCATCTCGTGGAGCTTTGCGTCAAGCTTGGAAAGTCGCCATGTCACAATTTTTGACATCTTAATGTTAAATGCTTGCCTCCTCCGTCGCCGGTCTTACTGGTAGAACTACAAAATTACATGAGTAACTAATATCTTAGTTCTTTAAGATGAAAATACTCGATATTTCGCAAGGTTGAGATTACTTCTGATAATTTCACATTCTAAAGTCGACGCTAAGACTTAATATAGAAAAATTAAAGCCCCAGCTTTAGATTGTGAAATTAATTTACTCTTTTTAGTTCTTTGAAGGTGGCTTTTATTTTTTATTAATTGTTAATTTTTTTATCTTTTTGAGTGGACTAAGTATTATCACAATAAATTTCGTCTAAATAGTTCCACTAAAAACTTCATCCCCTATTTTGCTACACTTATGGCCAAATACTCTAACATTACTCAATTTTCTTCTTCTTCTTCTTTTAAATTATGGGTTCTCTTGATAGAATTCTGCCAGTGTCAAGGCAGTCATGGGATTACTCAATTTTATGATGTCGTTAAGTCTCGTGGTGTCACAGTCACTTTGACTTGATAGAGACAGCACGAGACTTAACGGCATCTTAAAATTGAACATCGTTAGAGTATTTGGGCATTAGGGGAGGAATAATTTCTACATTATGTATATGGAGAATCAACAAAATCTGTAACTTGTGCACAAATACACAAAAGATGTAAGAGGTATTTCCTTTTTTGGTTTTTTTTTGCAATCTGTATGCTCATAACCTATTATTAAGTTAAATATTGTAACTTCTTATTAAGTGAAATGTATATATTTAACCATATAAATCGGCTTACGATTGACGAAGATATCGCGTAACTCTCATACAATAACAACATGTGGGCAGTTCACACGCGGTAGACGTGAAATCTTCAATTTAAATGAACATAACATAACATAAACACTCACGCCTGTCACCCAGAGGGGTAGGCAGAGATTATGGACTTCCATTTGGCACGATCCTGACACACCTCTCTCGCCTCCTTCACATCCATATACCTACGCATACACGCTCGTCGGTTAAGGGTACTCTTAATTTGGCCCATTTTCAGTATATCGCCAATTTGGTCGATAAACCTTCGTCTAGGGCGTCCCTTTCCGACTCTGCCGTTCACCTCTGCCACATAAATTTGCTTTGTCACTCTTTCCTCATTCATTCTTTCTACATGACCAAACCACCGAAGCATTCCTTTCTTAATCCTGGTCACAACATCATCTTGCAAACCACACTCTTCTCTTATCACACAATTTCTCACTCTGTCATTCAGATTCAGCCCTAACATACTCCTTAATGACCGCATTTCTACAGCATTTATTCTACTAATTTAAATGAAATTAATAAATATATTTCACAGCAAATTATTTATTTAATATGATAATTTTCAACCATAAGTACGGCATAAAATACATCTTAAAAGCTGCATAAATTAGACTGCTCAGCCCTAGAAAAGTTAAATGTATGAAATTGGGGACGATTAACAAAATAACGTAAATAACTATTTTCTATCCAAATACCCTGTTCACATGATTTAAATTGATTATAGGTACTGAAATAGGCCAGATATTAATTAATTAAAATAATATAAAATTAAAAATAATAAATAATTGTTAATTTTGATGAAGTGCTTTATTAATTAGTTCCAAAAACGAGAAGCTTCTATTCTATATTCGACGCGTACGTTTTCTTTTAATGTATGTTCATTGTTCTCCGATTTCTCGAAAACGGCTGAACGATTTTAAATGATTCTTCTTTAATGAAATAGATTATATATAATTCATTGGTAAAGAAACCCATTTACTCTGAGGTCGAAAAAATAGGGTACCTATAAAGTTTTAATGTAACTATTTTGACGACATTCTAGTTGTAACCTTGTACTCAAAATAATGAAATAATTGGACTTTAAAAAAAAGTAAAATTGACTTCCAAAACAAAAGTTAAATGATTTCCACATAACAGTTTCTGAAGACGGACTTCAATGTTTCGATAGATTACGAGAATATCTATAGCTCTATAGCACCGAATTCAGAAGCTATGATGTGGATATTATTTTATTATTTATGTTAGTAAAATGTATATATAATGTAGTTAATTATGATTTTTATTTTGTTTTTATTCTATACTGCTACACCTACGTCAAATTTTCACCACTCTATGGGTAGACTGGTAGAGAATGCCTCAAGGCATTAAGTCCGCCCTTTGTATTCTTTTAGATTAAGGAATGCAATAAAGAATAAATAAATAAATCTTTTTAAATACTTGCCATTTTCTCTGAATTTAATGTAAGTAGTACATATTGTTTAAAGTTAGGATATTCAAAGCTTGTTTCAGGTGACTTAGAAGCGTGCTTTATGGCCATGTTTAGACGGAGATGAAGATCATGAAAATGTTATGAAAATTATATATTGTATTTGATTAGTAATCCAGTAATAATTGTTTAAGCGAGGTAGTGGCATACATAATATTTCCTAAGTATGTACGATACTTAAAATGTGATATAAAGTTTATATTTTACATATTAACGAAGTATTTAAATAACTATTTATGCAAAATAACCCTTATTTAATTTCAGAAAATTTAATTTTATAGTTACAAAAATGAAACATCAAAAAACCTTTGCTCATAGGCTTCCCTAAAATCATCACATTTTGATCTTGTTACAAAATTTCATCTTTGTTCAGAAATTATTAGTTTGTCTTACGTAAAGAAATTTGGTTAAAATATTATGAAAAGGAAGGTTATTATAATTTTTTATCTAAAAGGTTAGTTGCACGGGTAAAATTATAATATTCATACCCTTCTCTAAAGTAATGGTAAAATGGCACCTTAGTATTTAAAGGCTAAAGAAAATTGTATAGTAAGATTCACTAACGACATTATTAAATCCATATACTTAAATATTTATTTGAGTGATTAGAACAAATAAGAAATGTGGTAAGAAGTCGGCACAGTTAGTATCCTCAAGTACACTTTAGTTTCCGCACAACTATGGATACAGTTCACTCATCATAAGCCCCCACAATTAAAGGTTCCGCAGTATAATTTCTACAAGAACCATCATTTAGAGTAAACTTATTCGGTAGGATTTCTCAAAATTCAACTTTTGTCTAAACGAAAAAGGTAAGAACGACTAGTTTCACTAATTAATATAGAGTGGGCGGTATGTCTGTTAAAAAATATTTTGTTTTCCGACGAAACAAAGAAGAATCTAGGGTTTTAATATATAATCCTGATAGAAAAATATATTAAAACGAAGACTAAACTAAGAGATACTAAGTGCGTAAAAATATTCAGAAATGGAGGAGATAAAATAAAGGCGTGTGTTTTCTCTTATCTGGAAGGAAATATTAACTTCAATAAGTATTTATAAATGGTTTTTCGATATTTTATGCAGCAACTAATTTAAAATTAACTGTAGGTAGGAAATTCTGTCATGCCAAAAAACCAAAATTGGTTGCATGTTTAGTAAAACTGTAATGGAACTAACATAAAGTTGCTTATTAACGTCACACTAAAAAATTGAGGTCTAAAATTATGCAAAATTAAATTACTGCTTAGTTTAAGGCGATTAGGCCAAGCGCACAAACCTCTTCTTATTATAATATTATTACGTACCAGGTGCAAACAGTTGCAAGATATTTGACGAGGGTCGACAAAATAAAATCTTTGTTGTTTCCTTTGTTTGTTTACTAAATGTGCCAAGTACTTTGAAAATGAAATTAGCTAAAATAGGATTGTATGATAGTAATTAAAGTTTTTATTTTAACGTGGTAGAGTCATGCTGCAGCTATATTAGTAGTATAGTTGTAGCACGAATGGGTTGGCTCGACCGGGAAGGCTCACGCTCTTACAGAATACCAGCGTCAAATAGCAGCTTAACGCTTCTGTGTTTCGTATGGTGAGTGTAGAGAACCGGAGACCCTTTTTACTGGAAACGAGGCATTCCATTTTAGTCCTCACGCGTGACAACGTATCTACATTTTGATTCGTAATCGAGGATAGATGTAGATGTCTATGGGCCACAGCAACCACTTACCATCAGGTGGACTGTGTGCTCGATTGTCACCCTTATCCTATAAAAGTCTTTTGTTTTAGTTTTTTTTTAATATAGTTTTTTTTAATAATGTATATATTTCAATGTTGTGATAATAATATTATATTATTAAATACAAATATAGTATATTATTACGTTATGTAAATATATAAAAGATGAAAAGAGAAGTAGCTATAAGCTTTTAATAGCTGGAAACATAATCTGATTTCTGGTTGGAAATGTTAATTATAAACATAATACATACGTTAAATAACGTAAATAAGCTTTGAACTAGATTTAATTGGAAGTAAGTACCCTTGCTTTTATTAAAAATGGGCACACGGCATTTCTACGGCAGTCCTGACCTGATGTTAGGACTGCCGTAGAAGTATCATAAACACTTATTATCTATATCCTCGACTAAGAATCAAAATTCAAAAAATCAAAATCCATCTCAGTCTTCAGAGGGTACAACACCCTCTGAAGACTGAGATGGAGTTACTCGTTACCAGTGAAAACGGTCTCCAGTAAAATTTCCTACAAAATTAAATCTGCCATTAAAGAAACAAATAAATTATAATGATTTCTACGTATCGCTTCTGAAGTCGATGCTCAGATATAGCATATTGAAGAATTAAAGCCCCAGACTTGAGGGGCTTTATATTTTTAGAGTTATGATGGTAGAGGTTACTATTAAACATTATTATAACAGTTTAATTTTTGACCCTTTAGAGTAGACTTAGCAATATCACCAGCTACAACAAGACTACAAGCACTCTTTTTTTCTTTTAAAAGTTTTTACGTTACCCTACACTAGGATTTTCTCCTGTATCGTGAGGGCAGTTTACAGACATAAATTTCATAAGGACAAACACCCAGACTCGGAACAATTACTCGTAGGCCATACAAATACTTGTTCCGTGCAGGATTCGAATCCACGTCCACGTGCAACTCATTGCTAAGCCACTGCGCCACGGAGCCGTCAAACTTCTTACACTAAATAAGTAAACTTAAAATTCATACAAACGAAATTGTACTAAATTGCTTACCAACTTCTCCCACAAGAACACAAACAGAAAACGTTTAGTATGTGTGCGTAGTTATTTTAGGGCTGAACAATAATAATAATATTAACGATTGAGATTGAGAAAACATTATCTTTAATGAAGATAAAATCACTACGTAACAATGACATAACACGTAGACTTTTTAAAATTTAACCTTTTTATATTTACGACCTAGTAGGGGCCACCCTACACTTCGTCTACTGGTACGGGGCTGTCTTTCTTCTCCATCAGTTGTCAGTTCCTTGAGCTATATGGCCGGCCCATTCCCACTTCAGCTTACTAATCCGTTGTGTTATGTCTTTACTCTGGTTCTACTGCGAATATCCTCATTTCTAAGTTTACGACGCAGAGGAACCCCGAGCATAGCCCTCTCCATAGCTCGCTGAGCGACCTTGAGCTTCCTGATACGGCATAGGCGAAGTATAGGACGGCTCCCCACTAGATGGAGTGACGACCTGGTAAAACATGCAGGAATTCGATGGATGCAGGTGGCTCAGGACCGTGCTTTGTGGCATTCTTTGGGTGAGGCCTATGTCCAGCAGTGGACTTGTGAAGGGCTGTAATGATGATATTTCTGATATATTCTAAAATAACATCATTTTAGCAGCATTTTAAAAGATATCAACAATGACACCACACGTAGCAAACACATATTAATAAAAATAATATCCATTATTATTTAAGGATTATTATGTATTTGTTTGTATTCATATGCATTTGTGTAATTTACAAGCCTTATTTTAATATGAGTTATATCTATATAAATTTATTATATTAAGTTATTTAAGTCACCTGCCACTAATTTCTCACCACGCCATGGGTTGACTGGCAAATAACGCTAACTGGCATTAAGTACGCCCTTTGTAACCTTTTTTTTGTAACCGTTAGAACAACAAAGTTTTTAAATAAAATAAAATAAATTATTAACTAGAGCTGAATATCGTTAATATAGTTATTTTAAAACTTATTTACTTTATTTTTCTACCCAAAGGGTTCTATAAAAAAAAAAAGTTGCAGCCTATATACGTCCCACTGCCGGGCACAGGCCTCTCCTCATTTCGAAGAGGGTTTTAGGGCAAGGAAATGTCCGCCGCGCTGCCCCAATGCGTGTTGGCGAACTTCAAATATTATCTTAAAAAATTTTTTTTCTTAATTCTCAGACATGCAGGTTTCCTCACGATGTTTTCCTTCACCGCCGCACGTGGTAAATCAGCACTTAAAATTGCAATTAACAATTTCATTGGTGCCGGCGGGGATCGAACCCGGGTTGCTCGCGTACTGTGTAACTTACAGCGAGCGCTAACCATCTGAGCTACCACGGCTCTTGTCTTTTTTTCTTCAGATATAAATGCAACCACAAAAAAGCGTAACATACATTAAAAAGAATCAGTCGAATCGAGTACCTCGTGTTTGAAATCGGCTTAAAATTTCTTATTTATTTTAAATTTAATTAAACCCAAAAATTAAGTGATTTATTAATGTACATAGTGAGTACAAGGAAAACATTTACTTAGGTTTCTAGCGTGTGATACGTGTGGTTAAGAACAATATCAGTTAGAGTGATGGATTATTGTTTATTATATTATCTTTATAATAATATATAAAATTCTTCTGTTAGTTTGTATGTGACTGAATTCTTCCTAAACGACTGGATCGATTTTGATGAATTTTTGTGTGTGTGATTAAGTTGATTCGAGAATGGTTTAGATTCGCAATTGGACCCGGTAGCTGGCGCTGTTGTCAAGATCCAGAAATCACCAGTGCGAAGCCAGGGCGGATCACTAGTTTTTTTTTAAATAAAACTGATGTGACAAACGTACTTACAGTCCACCTGATGGTAAGTGGCTACTGCAGCTTATAGACATCTGCCTTTTTTTTCTTTTACATGGGGAAATGCCTACGCATACCCGCCGTGCGGGGGCAAGGACGGGTTATGTCGGACACGCACCGACTAAAACCCCACGGTGTTCCACTTTCGTCGCATATTGGCAGGGCCACGGGAACGCTTTTGCACACATCCACGACCCCTCCTCGGGAGTGGACTACCTCTCCTCCATCTCCTTCAGGTAAGGTGCACCAGAACACATGGTGCGCCTTCCTCCGCGGCCTTCGACTTCACCTGCGCAACGAACGCCCCCGTATCCGATACGCGAAGGCCATGGGGCCAGGAAAAACGAGCACTCAGAAGCACTAGCCTTCCTGACCCCAGCGGCGGATCTGGTCTATGACTCCGCCGCCAACCAAGATTCGGCTGTGGAAGGTAGGGAGAGCGGCGCCTCGCAATACCGACACTCCACTCCCCCCGCAGCCCCACCACCGCATCAACGGTGCGGCCCCTTCAGAGTCGCGGATGAGAGGGCGAGTGGCGCATCGCCATACCAACACTCCTCTTCCTCCGCGACTCCACCTCGACTGCAACGGTAGGGGAGAGGACACCTTTTTCGCCGCAGCCCACCGACATACATCCGACGTGGGTTCACCAAGCCCACTCGGAGTGGCTATCTCCGGCCGGCCATTCACCTCGGACAAGCCATGTGGTTTCCTCTTAGTTCACCGCGGGTTACCAAGCCACGACAAGGCAGGAACCCGTTCGGTTGCGGGGGGGGGGGGTATAGACACCTGCCTAGGCTATAGATGCGTTGTCACCTCAGATCACTAAGACAGAATGGCTCACATATATTTCACTATGAAAGAATTTTATATCAACTGTGAAATCTTTACAGGCTGATGAAAATCATCTAGATTGTAACAAGTTGCAGTTAGTAGCTCGCCATGTGTTTCTTAGTATTTTATTTCTGGAATAAATGGGATAGTTATTAAATAATCCGTTAGAAGCTCAAAACCTTATTGACTTTCCTTTAGTCTATTCTTACTAATCTATGAAATGAGAGGAAGTGATGAATGTAATAATATCACTAGCACAGTAAAATTCATAGTAAAGCTATACATATAAATAAAACGGAAGTGTCTGCCTATAATATTGAAATGACTGGCTTCGCTTGACCTTATAGGATATTGCATGCTATTAAGATATAAAAAACCTTTTTTAAAATGTTTGTCTGTCTGTCTGTTCGGGCTTATCTTCGGAATTGCTAATCCGATTGCGATGAAACTTTACGAAGATATAAAGGCCAATGCCATGAGGGATCTAGGCTATATTTTATCCGAAGAGTTTCAACATTTTTTTGAAAAAACGAAAAAAAATTCAGGCGAAGCCGACGCGGGTCGATAGTTACAGATAAGACAAGATATAATTACAGATCAAATGAGCAAGAAAATATTCAAAAGGAGCTTTCTAAACAAAGAACGAAGTTAACTGACCTTATCGCAATTTACGCAGACACAGCATATCATAATATTTCCTCTACACATAAGCAATCACATTATGCAAACCGGGATTGCATAAGCGTCGGTGTCGGAATAAATTTTGGTTACCTAGACACGCCGCAGAAACAGATATTCACGTTGCATTTGCATTCTAAACATTGAGTTCGTATTCAACATACCACTACATTTATTACACTGATAAATTTTAACGCATTTCGCATGATATAAAAATATATTACAGCTTTTCCAAAATATTCAATTTACGATACTGCCTTCATTTGCTTTATTATTTGACTGCCTTGTTGGTTTAGTGGTCATGAGCGCGACTGCCGTCCCGGGTTTAAATCTCAAAATCAAGTTTTTGTGTCAAGAAATTTTTAGTAGCAGCTCGGAGTCAGGAAGTTGGTGAGTGTTTCACCCTCACGCCTTATTAAGTACGTATTGGAATAAGCGGTAACCTGTTGGAAAGCGCCTGATCTCTCTTTGGTTGTCTCGGATAGCCACCCTATCCGTTTTACCTTTACAGCCTATTAAAGTCCACTGCTGAACATATGCCTCCCCCATAGAATGCCCCTGGTATCTATACTATGGTCCTTCGATTCTTCTTCTAAATTAAATAAACATTTTGTTCCTTCGAGTGTTGGTAAAAAATAGATATATTAAAAATACTAATAATAACAAAAAACAAAAGTAACTAAATTAAAATTAAAAAATAAACATTGTGGTCCCTCGAGCAAAAATGAAACATTTTAGGGATATTTGTCATAATTGCCACGCTTGGCAAACACAGTTTTATTTAGTCGTTATTAGGAAGACGCTGCTGCTCATCTCTTGATTTGTTTCCCTCTGTCACCTCTTACGACATCCACGGGATGATATGAGTTAGTGGATATTCTTATATCGCCAATAAAACCCATCGGACTATAAGATTGAGCGAATAGATTGTACACATGTGTTTGCGCACACACTCGTGCACTATAATCCTCTCCTGCGCTGATTTTTATTCTCCATTAAGACTTGCCGCCGTGACCGAAATTCGGTCTGCAGGACATTATCTATTAATTTTAAATTCAATGAAAATTAAAAAAAAAATCAAAGAACTTGAAGAGAAACTTTGTTTCTATTGATTGAATAAAACGTTTTGATGGGTGATTGTTTTATTCTAACATTAGAGTAACAACGCATTCTTGGAAGCTTTAATAGCCGATGACGATGGTTGTAAAAATACTACTCTTTATAATTTCATATTACATTTGTTTTAGTCGAATAACTAATGTTAATAAATGTATATAATAATGGTTCAGTTTCATTCTCTCAATTGTAATATCAGGTTTATTACACTAGTAATCAAATAACTTCCATAGTTTAAAATACTAAATAATGTTCACTTTAACGATGACATTACACGGTGGTATATTTGAGCAACACAATAGTTTATTGCAATACTTATTGTTAAAGCTTTTTTTGTCTTTAGTTCTTTTTTCTGATAACATGTATTATCAAAATATTATAAATATTATATAGTATAATATAAAATATAATATAATATAATATAAAGGCCGGCCCAAGCTGGACAAGACAGAGACAAAGGGGCATATTTGGAGGAGGCCTTTACCCGATGAAAAAGTGGGGTGTTTGCTTAAAAAAATCCTAATCAAACTAATAATAAATTCAAGTAAACTAATCTTATTACATAATATCTACTAAAAATAAGATAACCGTGTTATAATGCAAGGAATAAAAGGCATTTTTAATATAATCTTGATTTTCTGATAGTATATATTATCAGAAAAAACTATTCTAAGAGGAAATCGTTAAAAATTCTACGATAGTAAGATATACGAATGGAATTGAGCATACTCCAGACTTTTAAATAGAGTTTAATTTCCTTCTGCGGAGATTTCCGTAAGCAGTTACAGATAATTAAGGAAATTGCAGTCACTTAAGCAGCACAAAATATCTTGGTATAATTACAATAATAGTAACTTATAGTTTTTATTTAATTTCTATGACATTAAAATTATCATGCGATTAATTTAAATTTTGATTCAATATCAAAAACTTTTTAGCTTTTTACCCAACTGTACTTAAAGTATTGTATGTATGTGTGCAAGCGTGTGTGTATGTGAATGTATGTATTTTTAAACTCGTCTATTTAGCTTTGTGTTCGGGACCTCTTATAGCCGAAACGGTTTGATGGTTTTGAAGTAGGTTCGGAGTGTCGTTTAATTCATCTTCATTAGAGTGTCATATTCATTTAATGTTAGGGTGCTTCCAAACAGCAGTTTAAATAAGTTTTATAACACTATAGTATTTTATAGCATAAATTTTACATTTTTGCTGCAATTTGTAAAGGCATCTACACCAGTGAAAACTTTCTAACATGTTGTAAAACATTTTACATTTATTGTAACCATTGGTTCGGATCTGACTTTTAAAGAGCTTGCTTTTTCATTAGCTCGGTTTTTGATTTTTTGCTAAAAAAAAGTTCATTTACTGGTTGCGTCGAACGGTGAAAGCGGAAGTTACAGTAGTTTAGTACACTGCAACACAACAGAATGGCTAGAGGATTTGTATATATATATGCCTAGATAAATGTGGTAATTAATAAAAGTTTTAGTTTGCTGTCGTGTTTCAGTATGTTATATGACATCGCATAACGTTTTTTGACAAATAATTGTGGCCGTGGAAGGAAAAGGGGAGATCTCCCGCCGGGCAAGGTGATCGGCCTGGGGAGCGGCCAACGCTCCGAGTCACAGAACACAATTACTCTCTGCCAAGAGAGAACATGTAACTTCATACTAAAAAAGGAAACACGTGTTTATGAAACGAAAAGCGCCTCAGTGGGACCCATATAACTTTTAGTAGGAATTTCAAACCTTTGTATTGTAACTTTGAACTTTTTATTTAAGGCATATTCAGAGTAATTTTGGCTCAAACCTCACAAACCTATGTGGTAAATTCAAATACATTTGAGGTTGCTAAAATTACTCCAATTTTCTATAGGTATGTGGGATAAAATAAAACTAAAAATAGGTATAGTTATGTAATTTTATTTTTTTTTAAGATATTGTTTTATACACTATATTATTATTTATGTTTTATTGCTTTTGCAGATAATATTTCACATATAATATTGATTTATAACATATGTTATCGTGAGCTATTCTTCACAGAACATTAACGTAAATTTAAATCAGCAAAATTCTCATGTCGAAAACTTAACTCATTACCATACATGATCTGAAATAGATAAAATTCGAGTTAATATAGTAATAATCCTACAAATAACGATGAATAAATTCAAAATGTAAAGACTTACCTATTATCAAAGTTGTTCTTCTTTTATTGTGGAAACCTGCAGAAAGTGATCGGATGATTTTGTGCTTTTGTTTCAGCTAATTTTTAAATAATAAATTAATTTATAGTCAATATCTCATACAGAGTCAGTATCTCACAAAAATCTTCACACACACACAATCGCGAAGTGCCTACAAACGAAATGAAGTATTCTGAACCGATAATAACTGAATTAAACAAAACGCAATAACAAATATTAAAATCTAAATCATTAAATAAATTTGAATCAATTTCAGAAAATATTTTCAGTATGAAAGACGTTGACAAACAAATGTCATTTTTTCTTCTTTTTGGTTCATGCTTCATAAATTCTGCTAATATTTAATATTTTTTTAATCAATTAGTAGGTCAATTAATTGTGCAAACCTCAAAGTAATATGCAAACAAAGAAAAATATAGCATAGAATTAAAAAATTCAGTGTCTTCGATATAATAGTTATGTATATTTGTATAATTTTAAAATGGCAATCTGAAAAACGCGAAAGAATGAAACAGCGATATCTTTTCGCTTTAATTTTACACGCCCACCCACATAATAAAATTATGATTGTGTGCAAGTTTCTCGGCTTCATACAGAGTTGAATCACCCTGCTCCAGTGGTAGTTCGACTGTTATTATATACCGTTTTTAATTCGGAACTTTGATAGTGCGATTTAGGCTTCGATGTATTTCGCTTGTGGTGCGACAACAGCGCCGCCACATCACCCTTGCTCAGACCGGAGGTCGATAGTGCAGTCTAGATGTCAACAAATATGCAAGTGCCAGAATTGCCTTGTAGTCTGCGGTGAGTCGAGAAGAAGGCAAGTAATCTGCGAGAGTGCCGTGAAGCAGAGGTGAGCAGTAAGGCTCAGAGCCGTGCCGAACACTGTAGCGCAGAGAGAGTAGCAAAGGAACAGGAAGCATTATTATAGTGCTGCGATGAACCTTTTGTAAGCTAGATGGCTTGCAGGATGTGAAGACTGAATATTTGCTCGGGAGCGAATGAATGGGGTGCTTGAGAACGATGACGAGGATTTGAAGTAGTTTTCGAAGGCTGTTGGTTGCGTGTTCATATCACGTCAGGGTCACCACTGTGGCCGGTGGAAGAAGGGAGATCTCCCGCCGGGCAGGTGTTCTGCCCGAGGGCGGCAACGCTCGAGTGGTAGTTCGAGCTATTGTATATATACTGTTTTTAATTCGGAACTTTGATAGCGCGATTTAGGCTTCGATGTATTTCGCTTGTGGCGCGACAACAGCGCCGCCACATAATATTGTATAAAATTGTAACAATTTATAAATTATGAAATATTTTGATAAAGTGTATCATTTTTACGTGTAGAGCCATGCTGAAGTTATACTATGATTGTATCAAGAAAAGGTTGACTCGACGGGGATAACCACACCCTTACAAAATACCGGTGTAACATAGTAAATAATTACTGCTGTATTTCGTATGGTGGGTGTCGAGAACCGAAAACCCCTTCTACAGGAAACGAGGCATTCCATCTTAGTCCTTAGGGGTGACAACGCGTCAGCGTTTCGATTCTCAACCGATAATAATTATAAATCTGTACGGACCACATCATCTAATTACCATCATGTGCTTAGTTACTAAATTATATCCCTTATTCCATAAAAAAAAACAGTGGGTATGTAATTGCAGTGTTTTGTGTGGTAGCACCATCAGTAATGTCAATAACATGCTTATGAGATATTATATAATTAAAGTGGTTGAAAAAAATTTAGTCTGAGGAGCGTGAAATTAAATAAGTAAACAATAGACCTTTATCATCGGGATCATTGTTTTTTAACAATGATATTTATTACAAAACGCACAATAGTTATCATATAATGTAATGCTTATTTGTATTTATACTTCATCGGTACTTTCTTCATCATTGCTTTCCTGCCATTGAAGTCCAATGATCATTCTGTGTAACTGATCATAAAACACATTTTTTAAGCTACTTACAATGAGTACACAAGTATTTAGTTACTCGCTATACACAGCGTTAAAGCTTTCACCTTAATAACTTCATAATTAATGCTCTGATTATTAAAGTATTATATTCATTAACAGTATCCATTTTTGCTCTTCATTACAAATCATGAAAATACACTTGTAACGGTAACGATAAAATTCTCCCTAAATAAGGACAGTATTCATTCATTCATTCATTCATTAGAGCCAATCAGAAGCCCACTGCTTGTCATAGGTATCCCCCATTGATCGCCTTGTTTTTTAGTTCGATTTGAGAAACATGAAATGTGCAATAGAAGGAAATGAAACAGGAGATGCTGCTTTCTATCGACTATTTAATTTCCGTCTGTCGCGTTTTAAGACACCCACGCGATGACATGGAGTAGTTCATTATCTTAAGGTACGGCCATTATACGGTATTTCTAATAGTCATAGTACTTGTGGTAGTGGATTATATTACGTCACGACTATACGGTATTTTCAACAGTGTAAGTACTGGCATGTATTGCTTGGGAGATTTGCTTCAGCATAAACATTTACCTAGAGCTCAGCGGTGAAAAAAAACATTGAAATGAAAACTGCATGTCTCAGGAATAAAATATTTTGAATTTGGACGCGACTGGGGAAGGACAGCAGCTTAATACTGCTGTGTTTCGTATGGTGAGTGTAGAGAACCAGAGCCCCTTCTTACTGGATACGAGATATTTCATCTTAGTCCTCAGGGGTGACAACGCATCTCCATTTTGATTCTTAATCGAGGATTAATGTGGATGTTTATAGACTACCGTATCAGGACTGTGTGCCCGTTGGTCACACTTATTTTATAAAAAAATCGCCAACACGCTCTGCTGCAGCGCGACAAACTGATCGATTCAAAAGCCCACTCAGAAATGGGAGAAATTGCATAGCAGTGGACGTTTATAGCTGTAACTTATTTTTTTTTTAAATAAATTGTAACTTTTAACTGTTTTAGAATTCACCCCGGCAAGATAGAGATATATTTAATATAAAATTTAACTATACATATATTACATGTTACGTGCTGTGGTAATGTGCGTTAATGTGGTACTCGTAGATCCATGCTGTAGCATCAATTAATCAGACAATTGGTCCATAATAGACTATTACTTTACAATGCTGTGCAGGCGGATTGGTGTTACCATTTCCAATACCCCGCACTTGTAAATATGCTCACTTCTCTGTTTTTTTTTTGCTTCAGAACTCTTAGATAGTTTTCCTATCATCAATCAATTTCGAGAGCCCCGTCCGTTATTAAACAGAGATCGCGCTTAGGCAAGGCTTTTAAAGAAGGCCGAGTAGTAGTAGACTTGCCTCGTTCTGGTAGACCTTCAACCGCTACGACCAAAGAAAACATCGACAAAATCAAGAAGCTAGTGCTCGAAAATCGACGTATGAGTCTGAGAGAGTTGGCTAGTGAGGTGAACATATCTTTTAAGTCCGTCCACAACATTCTCATTGACATTTTAGGCATGAAACGCGTCGCCGCTCGACTAGTTCCAAAAGAGCTCAATTTTGTTCAAAGAGCGCAGCGAAAGCATGTCGCTGAAGACATGGTTTCGAGCTTCTACGGATCCGACCTTTATGAAACGTATAATAACTGGCGACGAGACATGGGTTTATGAGTACGACATGCAAACAAGCCAACAGTCTTCAGAATGGCGTCTCGAAACGAGCCGAAACCCAAAAACCGCGGCAAAGTCGCTCCAAAATCAAGGTGATGCTGACAGTTTTTTTGACTACCGTGGTGTGGTTCACTCCGAATTCCTTCAAAGGAGAAACAGTGAATAAAGAATATTATTTAGGCGTCATGAAGCGTTTGCGTGAGTATCCGCCGAAAACGTCCAGATTTGTGGCAACACAACTCATGGATGCTGCACCATGATAATGCACCATCACACACAGCCATTATAGTGAAAGAGTTTTTAGCGAAACATTCAACAAAGTTCTCGACCAAGCACCGTATTCACCTGATATGGCTCCGTCTGACTTTTTTTATTTCCCAAGTTAAAATTACCACTTCGAGGAAAACGTTTTGAGTCGATAGAAGCCATAACAAAAATTCGCTGAATGAGCTAAAGGCCATACCGCAAATAGCCTATGAAAAATGTATGGAAGACTGGGTGAAGCGTTGGAGATGTTGTATTGCAAGCGATGGGGCCTACTTTGAAGGCGATAAAATAAATTTAGATGAATAATTTGTATTTTTGTTTTATTGACAAATTCCCGATATTTAGTACACAGAATGTACATTTCATCAAAGTGTAATCAATTGTTTTTGAGTTCTTCTTAATAATTTATATTGAAGTCGGTTGTAATTTTATTTTATTTTAAATTATTTGAGGAGAAGTAAATATATAAAATAAAAAATAACATAAAAATTACACAATGAATATCCCAACATACACACTAGGCTTACGTCTTTCCTGTGGGAGAAGCAACAACGGCTTACATATAAAAGTATATAAAACTCGGGACTTTTACCTACCTACTCGTTTCTAACATATATTACACCTATGTTTAGATGTTCTTTAGATGATTAAGATGTTTTACACCTGCTAACATTTGTCTCTGGCACTCGGGCAGAGAATGCTCTATGACATTAGGTCGAGGGGACTTATGTACCATTTAGAATTAATTTAACAGAGTGTACCATAATATCTAATTCCCTATAAATAATTGGCATAAATATAAGTTTTGAAAAATAAACAAATTAACAACAACAAAAACAAAACAGTCTGAAGGAAAGTGTTAGTACTAAATCCATTAAATTAATATAAGTGAGCAAGCGTATGCGTGTGCGTGTTTGTGTGTGTGAGTGGGTGTGCGTGTGTGTTGAGTGTGCGTGCGTGGACGCGTGTGCGTGTGTGTGTGCGTGTAACTTTGTTATTTGAATGACAGAAAGTAATAAAGTGTATGTTATATTGTATATATTCTTACTCAATTTTAATTTAAGAATAAATATTAGAAAACTAACCACTTATAATCCCGATTTATAATATTCAATTACTCTTAAACACAATAAATCTCATTTTATGTAGGCGTAACATCTTAGCGCAGTTCTATATCAAAGTAAGTTTTTAAAACTTTATTTTTTATCGACCAATAAAAGTCTATGCGGGTTTTAGTAGGATTGTATTTTATTATAAACCTGCAAGTCTTCGTACACAAATCTTTCTTTTAGTAATTGCTATTGCGATTCAAATGATTTTTTATATACACACATCAACATAATCTAGGGATACCTTAATCATAAATTATTTACGACTTTATAGTTTAAAATCTTTTTAGTTTCCATATAAAAAGTTTATATACAGATTCAAACCTCTTTTATTATATTTTCAAAATTTAAAAATGTAAATAAAAAAAAGAAATAGAAAAAAAAATACGGCGGCATAATTGTTACTAATTCGTTACGCCAAGGAAAATTAAAATTGTTCTACTGATATTAATTAATGAAAAGGGGATTGTTTTTCTTTTTTAATTTAACGTGCCGTGTGAGGTTTAAGATTCATGTCACGTCGTCATTTGAGTCGAGATGAAATGTTACGAGCCGTGGGCATGTTAGAAAATGGTGCTTTTCAACGCGTCCTTGCTGGGGCCCAACACACCAGCCAAAAAGTGATATCAAGGTTGTGGTCACGTTGCCGTAGTACTGGGGAAGTGGTTGAATGGCACACGGGTAGATATCGTCTTACTACGCAGAGACATGATCGATTTCTCCAAATAACTGCCAGAATACAACCCAATATGAAAGCGATACAACTACTACAAAGGCTCCAGGAGGACCAAAAGCTGCTGGTAAGCGACCAAACCGTGCGAAGGAGGTTGCATGAAGTTGGTCTTCATGCTCGAAGACCGCTATGTGTTACAGCATAGCGACGTGGCAATCGCGGTCGGCGGCTTTCGTGTTGTTCTTTCGTTTTTTCTTTGGTGCTGTTCACCGATGAGTACCGGTGTGGGTTTCATCCGGATTCACGAAGAACACGCGTTCGGAGAACTCCAGTGAGAGTTAGCCGTCTACGGTACCCTCAGGAGTTCCACTCATACCAAGGCGGGACAATCATGGTGTGGGCAGGAATTCGTCTTGGAGGACGAACCCAGCTCGTTTGGATTCAAGGCAACAGGACTGCACAAAAATACCACGAGAAGGTAGTTGAGCCTGTAACTGTCTCACACAGAATCCAAATGGGCCAGGAATTTCAACTCATGCACGATAATGCTCCTTCCGCTCCCCGAGACCACGATATTCAAGTTTTGGATTGGCCTGCACAGTCGCTCGACTTAAATCCTATCGAGCATGCCTGGGACATGTTACAATGAAGAGATTTTCCGCCAAATTTGAAGACGGAACAACAACTTTACGAACACTTGCAAAGAACATGGGACCTCATACCGCAGCAAGACATTGATAGTTTAATTTTATGTATGAACAATCGATGTGGATGTGTAATTAATGTAAGAGGTGGCAACACTGATTACTAATAATTAGATTTTATTTAAAAAAAAACAATATTAGTTAAAATTAATAGTTTTATAAAAGAAATGAAGTTTTTTTATCATACTAATTTTCTACAGGGATTAAAAAATTAACATTTTTATTTAAAACAAAAAAATACAAAATGTTTTTTTATTTTTTATTAAAGACCTTAAAATAACCATTTACTATATCAGAAAATTCTTCATAGATTTTAAGATATTTGATAAAATATCCCTAGATTCTGTTGATGTGTTTATATATTTACGAGTAGATTTGATTTCAAACTAGGAAGAAGTTATCAATTCGACTGTGTTTTTTATGTATGTTTACACATATCTTCGCAAATTGTGAACTGTTTTTTATTTTGTTTTTTTAAATTAACTAATATAAAGGTTTAGGTATGGTTGGAGTTGTCTTTAATTTGAAGAAAATATTCCACTACTAAGGGTGGAAAAATAAGGTATGAAGTTTTTAATACAACTATTTGGAAGTCTTTCTAGTTATTACCTTGAGTTTGTGATATTCCTTAATCCACTTAAATTAAAAATTAAAGTAACTGTCTGTATACGCTCCACTGTTGGGCACAGGACACTTCTCTTTACTGAAACGTATTTAGGGCGCGAGAATTTCTGACACGCGGCTTCAATGCGTCTTGGCGGACTTCAAATTTCTTCGATTTTTTTTTATTGAAAGATGCAGGTTTTCGCACAATGTTTTTCTTTCACCAAAGTCAAACTTATTCCACTCAATATGGTCAAACGATTAAACTTTTATAAAAAATAAACACGTACTTAAAACAACTGAAAATAAAACACATAACAATTTCCATTTCATTGCCTCTAAAGCCACTATTCTTTTAAATTGTTTGAAATTGGTTTTTAATTTTTATATATATTACTTTTTATATATCTTTTACTTCTTTTATGTCGTTCAAATAAAAAAAAACAATTTAAATAAACGTAACCATGCAGCACATTATGAATTGTGTAAATATTTTGAATTTTTCTAAATAAGTTGTTTCTATTCTATGTATATCTTTGTAGTTAACCTATTTTCGTCATCTATCTGTCCTGATAACCAGGTAAACGGATTGCGCAGTAGCATTGAGCCTCTAAACGAGGCTCGGGTGATGGCTAACTAGCATCATGGTGCTTAATTCTTTTTCTCACGTATCGTGGGGGCAGTTTACATAAATAACTTTCGCAAGGATAAAGATCCAGACCCGGAAAAATTATTTGTAGGCCATACAAATACTTTTGCCGTGCGGAATTTTAACCCACGTCGCTTAGAGCTGCAACTCATTGCTAAGCCACTGCGCCACGGAACCGTCAAATTGTAGCTGACATGGTCGAAAATCACATACGGTGCGACGGTTGTGTAAAATATACTACTAATATAAAGGATGCGCTGCAAATGCAAACAAATATTAGGTCTAAGCTAAATTTATACCAGAAAATATACATTTACTGCAGCTGAAGTGTATCGTCTGTTAAATGACAAGATCCTGAGACCCATTTCACTGGTAACGAGACATTCCATCTTATTAGTCCTCAGTAGTGACAACGCACCTGCGTTAGCTTCTTAATAGATATATATGTTAGTGTCTATTGGCTACAGATTCTACTCTCGGGTGCTCATTTATCACACTTGCTTCTATAAGAATTTTTGTTTTTAAATAATTATTTAAATTTCAATTTGAATTCCGAAGTTACATGGCTTTAATGTAAATCTCGAAAAATTGTGGCACGAAAATGACGTTGCTTTTCGCAGAGTGCTTCTTTCTATTAAAAAGAAGAGTAATATAATATAGAATATGCTTTTTGCGATTACTAAAATGATTCAGCAAACTCGTGCTTCACTCATAAAAATAAGGTAGGGAATAATATTTTAAATAACTAGTGTTTAATTAGTGTTGTAGGTAGTCTCTAATAAATTCAAAGCATAATGTTGTAAAAGTAAAGAGAGACTACCTATATGATGCCAACAAAGCAATAAAACAGTCTTAGCTTACGCCTCGTTTCACTTAAACTGTAATATACTATGACAATTAGGATAGATTTAGTATTTAAATAGGGTTTATGATAAAGAAAGGATGTACAAAAACACAAACTTCTAATTATTAATATTATACAAATTTATAACACTATAAAATAACCTTTACCCTTAATAATGGCACAGTATACAAAAAAAGTCTCCGGTTCTTTGCACTCACCATACGACACAGAGCAGCATTGCTATTTTACTCTGGTATTCTGTGAGAGCATGGTCCTTTGTCTGTCGGGCGGGTATAGCTGCAGCGTTTTTTTTTTTTTTGCGCCCAATGCAAGGACACCTCCGAAGCGGTGGAGGAGGTGGTGAATGCTCCTAGCATACCACGCAGCCGGCTGCGTGGTTATGTGACTCACTTTGAAGAAGTGCCCACCACTAAACACCACCTTGCCACATTAGCCCGAAGGCTTTACAGTGGATCGGATACGACCTCCCTCGGGGAAGGGAGGTGTAATTTTAACCGTCCGGGGACGGAAGCGCGGATCAACCAACACAGCCGCAAAGTGCGACGGTGCTGGAGAAATGAGTGGGAATCGCATGTGCGAGCACTCACTGCCAGCGCAACCGCACGGGGCGGCGGCACTAGCGGGTGGGGACAGGAGGGAAAGCACTCACCGTCCAACGGTGTAAGTGCAGGACGCACAACACAACCGCACGGGGCGGCTGGCGGAGACGGAATGCTCCCACCGTCGCCTGAACCCATATTCATGGGCACGGAAACACGGCGACGGCGAGACAGCTAAGCACAACCGCACGGGCGTGGCTGTGCTAGCTGAGCGGGAGGGCGAAACTCGACCGTGCAAGGACGGGAGTGGGACCCAACCGTACAGGACTGAAGAGCGGTCAGCCAACGCAACCGCACGGGCGGCGGCGCCAGCTGAGGGGACGGGACGGACTGACGTTCTATTCTAAGAAACTGTGCCGACCGAGGGAGAAGACCCGTACGGGTGCTCGGTCAGCGGCGGACCCCGCAAGCGCACGACCGCTCGGGGGCGACGGCGCAAGCGGAATGTGTTTTGCTGCTGCGTTGTTCTACTAGGTGTTAATATACTAAAAGGAGGATACTGTTATAGCCCCACCACGCTGCACTCCTACCAGTTGGTTTCTACGTCACCGTATAACATTCTATTTTAATTTTTAAAAAGGTTGAAAAGTGTATTCAAAATATACTACCTGTATTATGAAATGGAGAATATCATAACACAGTTTCTAGACTTCATGAAAGCATCTCTTATATGTAATATCCGATATACTCATAAAATGTTATGTTAATGTGTTAGGTAAAAGCATGGCTTAGATGAAGTATTTAGTTTGTTTTATCGCCATGTTGAATTATTTTCTGAAAGGAAAAAAACGTTTTGTTTATAAATAAATGTTGCTAATTAGGTGGAAGTTAAAAAAAACAAAACGGGAATATTCATTACTGAAGGAAATAAAATTAAGAAGGATAAACCGATGGTTCGTTAGCTCAGTGGCTAATGTTACGCCTGTAATACCCGTAGGGGTAGGCAGAGTCCAAATAGCAGCGAGCTACTTGGACCATGTTTGACCAAAGATATGAGTTAGGTGGGAAATTGTCAAAGAACTGATATGTAACATCTCATCGCCTATACGATCAAAAACAAAGTATCAATCAATCAGAATACAATACTTCCATTCAAGCTTAGAAAGACATCTGGAGATATGGTCAAATTTACGCAAGCTAATAATGATTAGTTTGGATTTCTTAAGATTATTTATTATAATTTCTTGGGGTCAAACTTAAACATTATTACAAAGGTAAAGATTTACCAAAAATGTCGAGAATTGGCAATTGCTTTAGTCAACTACTTCCGCATTGCAAAGCTTCCACATGCTTTATAACTACCGTTACCTACCAAATATCCACCGCTGCAGATAGGCTTCCCCCATAGACCCATCAATTGCTAACCCACTTATCAAGTAAAGTACAGTACTTGGTAAGTAGGTTAGCAACCGCAGTTTTCATTTTTATTCAGCTGTTATCAGGTAGATGCTGCTGCCCATCTCCCGGTTCAGCTTCCATATGTCGCCTCTAACACACCCACGGGATGAATGGGGCAGTGGATATACTTACTCCGCTAATACACGGTTAACTAATAGAACGATTAATTAAAAAAATACAAGAGCTTCAACCAGAGTTCACCGTATACGCCAGATCTTATTCTTTTGGATATTTTTACAAGGTTTATTTAAGGTGGTAGGTAGGTAGTAGGTACTATTCACGCAGTCCACCTAATGGTAAGTGGTTGCTGTTGCCCATATACATACACATCTATCCTCGTTTGCGAATCAAAATGCAGATGCGTTGTCAGCCGAGAGGACCAAGATGAAATGCTTCTTTTCAGTAAAAAGGATCCCCGGTTCCCTACACTCACCATACGAAACACAGCAGTATTAAGCCGCTTTTATGCTGGTATTCTGTGAGAGCGTGGCCCTCCCCGGTCGAGCCGACCAATTCGTGCTACAACTTTACAATTAATATAGCTGCAGCATGGCTCTAATACCTATAAAATCTCCAGTAAAAAACTTTAACCTATTTTTTATAATAACGCTTATATAAAGGATATTTCAGCGTGTAATGACGGCATGAGAAAATCCACTAGCCCTTATTATCTTGTGGGTAAAAGAAAAGACGACAGAGGAAAACTGAAAAGGAGATGGACTGCAGCATCTTCCTGAAAATAACTCAAACTCAAAATAACAAAGAAACTGCACTTGCAAACCCGTCTAACAGCCGTGGCAACTATAGCAAACATCCGCCTGCCATGCTTGGTAATTACAACAATTTCTCCTAACATTAGGCTCGTGTATAAGAATCACATTATAAGTTAAGTTCTTTGGAGTTAAAATGATTTAGATTTCAATGAAATACTTATTGTAACTAAATTTATGTGTTGGTCTACTTTCAGTTACTTAGAACGCAGAAGTCGTACCCGATAATAAACTATAGTCCCCTTGTTTCTCCAGTACCTCGTAACAGGCTAACAGGATTACAGAACAGCACCTAGCCGCTTAACAAGGGCAGGACGAACGCTAACTGGATTGAAGCAGGCACGGTCGAAAATCACGTACAGAGACGACGTTGCAAATATCTATGAGGCGGCGCTTAAAAAAGTTTCAACTCTATTTCAAATTTTTAACACACTTTTATTAGCTTGGTATGTATCTACATATCTATGTAACGGAATTTTTGAATGTGATTTTCATCCCCTTCAAAACGTCGGATTGATTTAAAAAATAACGAATGTTGCCATTGATCCTGAGTTGGGTATCAACTGTCCCCAAAATGCAAGGCTGCACAGTTGATCATGTAGTTATTTATCTAGGTTCTCGACTATTTGCCGCTAGACAAGCTTATGTAGCACGCAGCCGCGGAAGGTCTCTGGACGGTATTCGGATAGAAGAACTTGATTGCTCGAAGTTGACAGGGAAAATTCCATGTAACGGTGATGCATTAGATGAAATGGTTAGATTATGAAATAATTCATAAAAGAACTACGATTTCTGCCAGTTCAATCTACTGTAAGCCGCGTAAAAGAACTTCATTCCAAAAAACAAACAAAAAAAAACACGATTTTGTAGTCAGCCGCACCAAAAAATAGAAAATAAATAATAGTTTAAAAAAACATGCTTTTGTAGATCATCATTACAGCCCTTCACAAGTCCACTGCTGAACATAGGCCTCCCCCACGGAATGCCACAAAGCACGGTCCCGAGCCACCTGCATCCATTGACTTCCTGCATGTAAGACATGCAGGAAGTCAATGGATGCAGGTGGCAGGTCGTCACTCCATCTAGTGGGGGGACGCCCTACACTTCGCCTGCCGGTACGAGGCTGCCACTCGAGAACCTTTCTTCCCCAACGGTTGTCGGTTCTTCGAGCTATATGGCCGGCCCATTGCCACTTCAGCTTACTAATCCTTTGGGCTATGTCGGTTACTCTGGTTCTACTGCGGATATCCTCATTTCTAAGTTTATTACGCAGATAAACCCCGAGCATAGCCCTCTCCATAGCTCGCTGAGCGACCTTGAGCTTCCTCATACGGCCAGCAGTGAAGGACCACGTCTCAGTTCCGTATGTCATCACTGGCAACACGCACTGGTTGTACAATTTAGTTTTGAGGTGTTGAGGTATGCCTGACGAGAAGATGGGTCGTAATCTCCCGAACGCTGCCCAGCCGAGTTGAATCCGTCGATTGACCTCTCGGTCGAAGTTGGACTTACCTAGTCGGACTATTTGTCCCAGGTAAACATATTCGTAAACAACTTCGAGCTTAGTGCTCCCAACAACTACCGGCATAGGTGTGACATGGACATTAAACATGATTTTTGTTTTGTCCATGTTCATCTTGAGACCTATCCGTTGGGAGACACTATTGAGGTCATTGAGCATAGTGCTTAGGTCCTCCAGCGATTCTGCCATAAGGACTATATCGTCGGCAAATCGAAGGTGAGTGATGTACTCGCCATTGATGTTAATACCGTATCCTTTCCAGTCCATTAGCTTGAAAAACGTCTTCCAATGCAACGGTGAAGAGTTTCGGGGATATTACGTCACCCTGTCTTACACCTCTCTGCAGTTGGATAGGTTTCGTACTCTGGTTCTGTACTCGGATAGCCATCGTAGCCCTACTGTACAAATACTTCAGCACCTCGATATACCGACAGTCCACTTGGCACCGCTGAAGGGACTGCAGCACCGCCCAAATTTCGACGGAATCAAAGGCTTTCTCATAGTCCACATACGCAAGGCAAAGTGGCAGATTGTACTCGTCGGTCTTCTGTACAATTTGCCGAAGGGTATGTATGTGGTCTATGGTGCTAAAGCCTTTTCGGAAACCGGCTTGTTCGGGAGGCTGGAAGTCGTCGAGTCTGCATGCGAGACGATTCGTAATGACTCTCAAAACAGCACGTAGACGCGACTCAGAAGGGAAATCGGTCTGTAGTTCTTCAAGAGAGCGTTGTCGCCTTCTTGAAGAACAAGACCACCGCACTTCTGCTCCACGGCTCCGGTGTAATGCCACCATGGAGGACGGAATTAAAGAGCTCTGAAGGACTTCAAGTACCGGTTTTCCACCCGCTTTCAGAAGCTCCGCTGTAATTCCATCCTCGCCTGGGGCCTTGCCGTTTTAAGGTGCTGGAGAGCCATTCTAATCTCGCTCAGACTGACGTCCGGATATCATCGGAATAGTGTCGGATAAGACTTGCTCTTGGATCGTTACTCACACTTGCGTGGCTCCAACGATGACGTGTACAGCTGCCCATAGAACCTCTCAATCTCACTCAAAATCTCAGGTGTCCCGGAAACGATGCAGCCACAATCGGTCTTCAGCTTCGACAGTTTGCTCTTTCTGGCAGACAGATCTCTGGCAAAGACTTTGGAGCCCTGGTTCCGCTCGATCGCTTCTTCAATACGAGCTGTATTGAAGTTGCGCAAGTCCCGCCGCATGCATTTGGAGATCTGTCTGTTCAGTTGCCTGTATGCTGTCAAATCTTCTGAAGACTGCAGCTTCATCTCCCGTCTAACAACCATGAGATTAAGAGTGTGATCGGAGAGTTTTTGTGTTCTTCTGCGACGGGTCTTACAGAACTTAGCTCCGACCGCATGGACAGTTTCCACAAGCTTGTCATTCATATCGTCCACTTCATATCAAAATTCTAGGCACTGAAAACGATTTTGTAACTCGAGCTGAAAGTTTTCGGGACTTTGGATTAGAGCACGAGGGGGACGGAGCGTTGACTTCATTAGACGTGACCTCTCCAACTTAACGTTTAGGTTCAGTGTGCCTCTCACCATTCGGTGATCGCTGCCAGTTTTCACCCTCGCGATCACTGAGACATCACTGAACAGTTGTCGTCTGGTCGTCATAATGAAGTAAATCTCATTTTGTCGAACCGTCGGGGCTCGACCAGGTCCACTTTCTGTGGGGCCGCTTTTGGAAGAAAGAGTTCATCATAAAGAGTCCCTCTTTCTCCATAAAGTCGGCCAGCTGCTGGCCCCTTGGGTTCCGTTGCCCTATTCCGAATTTCCCTACTTTCAGCTCACCGCTCTCTCTTGTGCCTAGTTTTGCGTTGAAGTCTCCCATTAACACCGTATAGTGGGTTTTAGAGGAATGCATGGCTCTAGAGATATCCTCATACATTTCCTCCACCTCCTCATCGGGGTGTGCCGAGGTTGGTGCGTAAACCTGTATGACCTTCAGCGAATACCGTTTGGTGATTCTGAGTATAAGGTACGCAACCCTCGTCGACACTCCCGATCTTTAACGTTGTTAACGAGAGACTTGTGGACGATAAACCGACACCTCCTTGGGACAGATGGTCGCCCTCCCGGTGATAAAATAAGTTGCCGGAATGGAGGATTACCGTGTCCTCCCCCTCTCTTCGGACCTCGGATAGTCCTATTATATTCCAGCGTAACTTATCTATCTCTTCTTCCAGCTCCAGGATCTTCTCGTCAGTCCTCAGGGTGCGTGCGTTATATGTTGCCAGGTCGAGTCGTCGTAGGTGGCAACCGAACCTCCACCGGAGATTCTTAGCACCCCCTGCCCCGCCGTTACCATGGTCGCCACCGTAGCCAGGAATAGCGGGGCCGCCGGGACTGGGGCCGTTTCTTTGTGTCGTCGCTCATGGGGGTATATTGCCATAGTTGCCACGCTTGGCGAGCGGGTTGGCAACCGCAGTTTTTATTGTTTTTGGTTTTATCAGAAAGATGCTGCTGCCCATCTTCTGTATCAGTTTCCCTTTGTCGCCTCTTACGACACCCACGGGAAGATATGGGGTAGTGGGTATTCTTACCCGCCACTACACGGGGATAACCGAACTAAAAGTAGAAAATAATTTTCAATAAGTTTAAAATAAGAAAATAGTGATTAACATAAAAATTCATTTTATTGTAAAAATGCGTAGGGTGCTTTTTCAAATATTTTATGATGACGCTAATTTTACAAATATCCACAAAAAATATTTACAACAAATGACATCAAGTACCCCACGCTTTTACAATAAAATTAATTTTAATGTTGATCACTATTTTCTTATTTTAAACTTATTGGAAATTATTTTCTACTTTTTAGTTCAGTTATCTATAAAAGCGTTTTTTTAAACCATTATTAATTTTCTATTTTTTAGTGCGGCTGACTACAAAAGCGTGTTTTTTTAGTTTTTTCAAATTATTATTTATTAATAACATTTACTTACCGTTACCGTTACCGTTACGGCCTATTAATGTCCACTGCTGAAAATAGGGCTCCTACATAGATGGTCTCATAGTGGGGAATAATTATTTTGATTACAGGAAGATGCTGCTACCCAAACTCTGTTTCATTTTCCTCTCCATCCAGCGGAATGATAATAATAATGTCCTCCACATCGAATTTCATTCACGGCGGCCCGTCTGTACAAAGACTAGCCATCTGCCCAGGACTTGATTATAGCGCCCCAGTGTATGCGCAATCACAGGTACACTCTCTATTCCCTCACTCTCTTAGTCCGATGGGACTGTAATCCGACACGACCGGAGAGAGATCAGGTGCGCGGCCAAAGGCTTTGCGTGCTTTCCAAAGCACGGGGGTGATAAACCGTCAACTTCCTGACTCAAGGCTACTGAGAATTTCTTGACAGAAAAACCCAATAACTGATTTCGGCCCGACCCAGGATTCGAACCACGGGACCTCATAACCAGCATTTACATCCACTAGACCAACGAGGCAGTCAGCGCGGGATGATGATGGTAATAAGGGCAATGCTCTCTCTATTACCAAGTTTAAATATTATACTAAACAAAAACTGTATAAAAAAGGTTATTATAATATAAATGAATACATTATTGATAATAACCCCTGGGAGTGAGGGGGTCGCTTCCAAACTGTTTCTAAAATAAAATTTGTAAATAGTTTTTACAACCATTAATGTAAAATTTACTTAAAAAAGTCCGCTGGGTTTCTTGCTGGTTCTTCCCAGGACAGAGGTTTTTTTTCGAACCAGTGGTAAGTTAAAAAATTACTTACAATAAGAATTATAAATGTGATCTATATTGAATAAAAATATTCTATTCTATTCTAATGGATGCTCTTATATTGCTTCTACGGAACGAATGTATCAAATTCAATAAACTTTTAAATAAAAACCCTTTCATAGTGAGTGAAGAGAACCGAAGATCCTTTTTACGGGAAAAGATTCTATCTTAGTCCTCAAAGGTGACAACGCATCTGCATTTCGATTCTCAACCGAGGGTATTTGTAGATGTCTATGGGGTAGAGTATCCACTTATCATCAGGCAGACTGTGTCACCCTTATTCTATAAAAAAACATATTAAACGAATTTATCATCATCCATATTGCTAAGTATATAATAGTAAAGTATATAACTTATAATTTGAAAGTTTATAACTGGATTCGCAAGAATAATTGTCAACAAGGTTATAAATTCTATAAATTGCACATAAAGTAGAAACTTTAAATTGCGGGATTTGCTCAACGTTCATTTTGACATTGCAGACAAAACGTGTACATAGATCTTACGCGTTTGTTGTTATTTTTGTATTTTAAGATAAGGTTTTAAGGTCTAAATAGCAATTACAGGAATATTTATTTAGATGCCAATACTTACTACTTGAAAATCAATTAGGATTTACTACTGGTTCGGAAAAACATCTGTCTTAAAAAGAAACAGCAAGAATAAAAGGGGGCTTGTAAAAAAATCAGTATAATATTTTATACTTTTAAGGATGAAAACATTTAGAAACAGCGTGGTAGCGATCACCTCATTCCCAGGGGTTATTAGAAGTCCTTTACTCTTAAGTAAAAATAAACCTTATTAAAAAAAATTGCAACATAAAATGATCAGGTGGGATAATACTGGCTTATAATGCTAAAAATATATGCTTAATAGATAACTGCATTGTTTTGCTTTTGTTTCTATTCTATTCTATTATATTCTATTCTATAAAATTTACTGTAAATAATCATCGGAGTTGTTCGGTATATCTTCCATCTGTGACTAATTTCACCCAATTTTTATCAATTTATGTTTTTCTGAAGCATTAATTTTTAAATAATGAATGAATGAATTAATTAATGAATGAATATACTTTTATTGCACACCACGAACAGATATGAAAATGACATAATAAAAAGCAGATTATATGTACAATTTGGCGGCCTTATCGCTAGATAGCGATCTCTTCCAGGGAACCAAAGGTGTAAAGGAATAAAACAATGAATACGAGGTAGGTGGTGCAATATAAACTTACATAATATAATATCAATACATGTTATATATAGACAATACATGCAGTAAAATAACATCTAAATAACTAATACATGAAATAATTTAAATGACTTATACATAATAAAAGATAAAGTAAAACATATAATATAAACATATACATATATATAAATATATAAACAAACTTACATATCTACTCAAAATACATATATAAATTACAAAATTCCTCAAACAATAATATAAAGCTGATAGATACAATAAATACATAATCATAAAATTTATTCTAACGGTGTCCGAACGATTGAGACAAGTAATGCTCTTGAAGTAGTCGCTTAAAGATAACAATAGTTTGTGCTTCACGTATATGCAAAGGTAGGGCATTCCAGAGCTTAATGGACTGGACAGTAAAAGATTTATTAAAAAATGATGTATTGTGAGTTGGTACCTTTAAAATGAATTTTCTTGAAGAGCGTAAAGGTTCCCCCGGAAGCCCTACAAAATTAAACTTATCCTTTAAATAAGGAGGAGTAGAAGGGTGAAATAATACACAGTACAGAATAGAAAGAATATGCATGTTCCGGTGAAGTCAGATAGGTAACGACTTGAGACGTGAGCGAAATTGGGAAATATGGTCAAATTTGCGCAATCCAAATATGAACCGAATACTAGTATTTTGAAGTCTCTCGAGCTTATTTAGCTGGTCCTCAGTTATTTCTATATAGCTTGCGTCAACATAGTCGAGAATCGGAGGGAGAAGAGACTGGGCGAGCATAATTTTTGTAGGAATGGGAAGAAATGATCGAAGGCGACGCAGTGAACATAGAGCGACAAAAGTTTTCTTACTTACCTCATTCAGTTGGCGTATCCAATTTAAGGAATTATCAATGTAAATTCCAAGATTTTTGACATTGTCAAAGTAAGGGATTATAACTCCATCGAATACGATAAGTGGTACGGAGAACTAGTCAATTCTTGAGATAAATCTCCGGCTACCAATAATGATAGCCTGAGACTTTTTAGGATTGACATTTAGGCCATATGATTTACTCCACTCATGAATAATATTTAGATCCTTATTCAATGTAGCGATTGCATTTGGCAAATTCTCAAGAGTTGACTGGGTGTAAATCTGGACATCATCCGCATACATGTGGTAGAGAGAAGATATTTTATGAGTGATTGAATTAATGAAAATGGAAAAGAGTAAAGGTGATAATACCCCGCCCTGCGGCACGCCTGCAGTAATATCACACCAAGATGAGTGAGTTTCATCGAAACGAATACACTGCCGACGGCCACAGAGATAACTTTGAAACCAGTTAATTACTGATGGAGATATGTTAAGGGAACACAACAGACTCAACAGTATATCAAAGTCAACAGTATTGAACACATTACTGAAATCCAGCAAGGTAATGACTGTGAGTTATTTATTATCCATACCCTACCGTATGTCATCAGTAACTTTGATTAAGGCAGTAGCCGTACTATGACCAGGACGGAAACCGGATTGTAAGGAATTCAATAAATTGTGCTTATTAAGGAAAAGGGTCAGCTGTTGGCAAATAAGTTTTTCAAGGACTTTAGAAAGGAAAGGTAAGATCGAGATGGGACAGAAATCAGAGAGGTTGACGGGATTAGATCTCTTAGGAAGAGGGATAATATGAGCACTCTTCCAAGCTTGAGGGAATTTAGAGGACGAGACACATGCATTAAGTAAATAAGTGATAATGGGAGTGATAACATTAAGGAGAGGAACAATCATATTACTGCTAATGTTGTCGCTACCGACAGCATTTGAGGAGATGCATTATATGATCTTCTTAACATCACATTCAGTAAATTGACTAAACGAACGGAGGATAATTAGAAGTCGGAGTAACAGAAAGAGAACGAAGTGTTTGCAGTTTATGTTCACTATCAAAAGAGTTAGGAGGATTAGAAAAATGTTGATTTAATAGTTCAACATCAACACTAGGAGGTGAAACATTTAGGGATGTTCTACTAACTCCAACTGATTTAAGAAACTTCCACACCCTAGATGAGTCGCCGTTCTCGACTGATGTATGAATATGGCGTCGTTGCGCATCTCTACATAATGTGTTGCAGCGATTCCTGATTTTGGCGTATTTCCTTAGGTTTTCCTCTATTTTATTCCTCTTAAGCTTTGAAAATGCCGCATTCTCCTTCAAAATTAGCCTTTTCAGATCACCAAAGAGCCATGGAGCAGGTAGGTGTTTAAGTCTCACATAATGCATTGGCGTATTTCCTTAGGTTTTCCTCTATTTTATTCCTCTTAAGCTTTGAAAATGCCGCATTCTCCTTCAAAATTAGCCTTTTCAGATCACCAAAGAGCCATGGAGCAGGTAAGTGTTTAAGTCTCACATAATGCATTGGCGCGTGAACATCATAAAGCTGAGTAAGTAGGGAACAGAAAAGTTCCACCTTATCGTCAATGCATGGTGCTCTATCAATCACTGACCAGTCAAAATTATAAGCATCTTCACAAAGTTGGTCAATATCCATTCCTCCAAAATTACGTTGCAGAACTAATTTAGGTTTGATTTTAGGAGGGCGTAGTTTATACGAAAGGAAAATTAAATCGTGATAAGAGAATTCATCAGCAGGACACTGTCCATGCTTGAAAACTAGATTTGAAGATGACACCATTATTAAGTCCAGGACGGAATGAGTACTGTTAGGAAAATTATGAGTAGCATAAAATGGTAGGATTTGCATATTACACGCTTCAATTATAGACTCAAGTTTTATAGCCCGATTGTCGCCTTTAAGCAAACAGGTGTTAAAGTCACCCATCATAATAGCGTGACTATACGTAGGGACTAGTGATTCTAAAAGATATTCGAAAGAAGTAAAATAATTTATAGAAAGAGAGGGACTGTAGAAAACTCCAAGTAGGATTTTACTCTGAGACAGGGAGACGTCAACCAGCAAATGCTCAGCAGAATCAACAGGAGGTGGTTTATTTGACGAACTAACAATTTTAATCATTAGTTTGCATTTTATATTCAGTATTTTCAGTGTATATTCAGTATTTGTGTATCTCATAGTATACCAGCGTAAAATAGCAGCTTAATGCTGCAGTGTTTCGTATCGTGAGTGTAGATAACCGGAGACCCTTTTTAATGGAAAAGAGGTATTCCACCTTAGTCCGCACGGCTGACAACGCATCTGAATTTTGATTCGCAAACGAGGATAGATGTAGATGTCTATGGGCCACAGCAACCACTTACCATCAGGTGGACTGTGTGTCATCCTTATCCTATACAAAAACATCCGATGCATCTGTGGCCTTTGTTTGAAGTTAAAATAAGGTGGATTGTAATTTAGTTTGTCACTTTATTTTATAAAAAAAATATTGCCGCACGTCTAACAAAATACTCAGACTCTGCACTAATAAAACCCCTTCAAAATTACACTGTAAATAAAGTTATCCGCAAATTCAAATATCAAATATCAAATGCGGCTTTATAACTCGTCGCGCCATAACATCGTCGGGCGGCCGCAAATTAGCGAGGCATGTTTGCCTATAAACTTGTTTCGTTAAATTGCCGTCTACACATCAAAGTTCCCCGGAGAGTCGTACCATATTTGAAATTCAGATGTGGTTTTCTTGCTTTCATTTGTGTGTCGTTGTTTCATGATTAAACACGTGCGGTCGTGCGTGCGTACGCGTGAGTACGTGTGGGTGAGAAACGTGAGCGTGCACGCGGTCGAGTGAATGCATGTGCGTGTGTGGGGCATGAAACATCGCCCTACTCGGAGCCACGTTACTGGGCGGTCGGGGCCCATAACCCGATCACAAGCGACACCGAAGGCACCGTATATGGTAGGGGATCACCAGTTACAATAACAAGAGAACCGCGACGATGCGCATCAGTGTCTCTGCGATTTCGTTTTTAAGCAGGAACTCTACTCTCTCTTTTCCGCTCAGCCTTTTACTGAGTCATTACGGCACAGAAAGAGGTTAAGGTCCTCCAAGCCGTGTCGCTGCTGAACATCGCCGATGATGTGCAAGCATCTCTCTTATTGCGTCTTAGGGTAAGTGGTTTAAGGCATTGCCAATTTTCAAACTTATCGCCAACGCAACACGATCCTGGGTTACCGCCTGCTCCAACAAGGAGCGGTCAAGCATTATCACTTATATTATGGAACGCTCCCATCGGAACCCGAACTGATTAACAGTTAGATCAGGACCCACGTGCGACAGATGTCTGTTCGTCTAAGAGACATATGAGACGATACGTAAAGGGAGAATCTATATGCCTGCCTTCCTACTTCAAGAGGACCAATCTTGCTTCTTTTCATGCTTTGTGGACTTGCTACTACATAGCCAGATCAGGTCTTAATGCTTAGCATTAGGACCTGATCTGGATTTCTATCAGACCCTGTCGATTTATTCCAGACTTTCTAAACAATGAAGACTATAGATGCGTATTCACATCTGAGGACTAAGATGGAATTTTTTGGAGCTTGTAATCATACTGGCTTTCTATACCCTTTAGATCGGAACATAGCATTACAAGCACTGCTTGCTTTGGCGATAGAAATAGGTAACAGGGTAGTACCTACCCAGACAGACAGACTATATAGAAAAGACTTCCTACCACCTAGTAAATCAAGATAGACAACATCATCGCATCTCATTGAAATAAAAACTTACGTTATATGCAGTCCCACTTAATAGCATATTTCACTTTGCGAATTATACAAAAAAAAACTATAAACAGCTACTCTACTGGTTATTTTTTGAAGGAGTAATAAATATGTTTCTAAAATTCAAATACTGCAGATGACTCTAAAATATTTGTCCCTTTTGAAGTTTTTTTTAAAACAGTTTGTGTTGAAAACCAATTGAACATTTAAATAAAATATCTTGTGCACGTGGTAAATTTACCATATACTTACAGGTAAAACAACCTAAGCTTACTCTCAAGCAATCATACTAAGATTTAAACTTAAGTACCTTAAAATTTGAGTTTGACCACTTACTTTAGAGAAACTCGCTCCTTAACTACTACCACAGTTTAAATTATGTTTAAAGTAAATTAGTCTTTAAACCAGTTTATAAATAGTAACCATTCTTTTAGTTACAAAAATCCTTATGGATATTCTGCTGCCATAGATTTAGCAGGTACTTGGACTCCTTCCTAATAAAACCTCACGTTTTATATTAGCGGCAACAGAATAGAATAGCATAGAATAATTTTTTATTCAATATAGATTAGATCTAATTCTTATTGAAAGTCACTTTTTATTTTACCACTGGTTCGGAAAGAAACATCTGTCCTGGTAAGAACCAGCAAGAAACCCAGCAGGACTTTTTTTAAGTAAATTATACAATATGAAAGTTTATAGAAAGTATTTACAAAATTTATTTTAGAAACAGCTTGAAAGCGACCGCCTCACTCCCAGGGGTTATTATCAACCATGTATTCATTTATATTATAAATATTTATATAATAAACCTTTTATACAGTTTTGTATAAAAAGGTTTATTATACTACTTATATTATAATACATAATAAAATATTTAAACTTGATAATAGAGAGACCTGTATTATTGAATTACTGACTCTGAGTCAAGAAACTGGTATCACTAGCTTGTGTTAGTTCCTAGTATTTTCAGAGCGTATATAATTTTTTTTACTAGAGCTACTTTTGTTTTTGTGAACATAAAATAAATTTACGTAAATATACTGAGAGGCCAAAGTTAATATTATATTTATTTATTTAAATTTTTCTCTAAAATACTCTCTCGGTTTTAGGTTGTAAATAGTTCTTATGGGCCCTCTTCAACAAAGAAATACAGAACCTTTGTACGTGAAACAACCACTGCACCTCCACCGTTATGCTCTTATTGTAATTCATTTTGAGGGTTCTTAGATCTCCTGACTCCTCACGGAGCTTTTATAATGGTTTGATATCATGTCGATTCACTTACCTTGTTAAGGCTGTTTTATTCAGTTATATATTAATTACACGACTGTAGCAAATATTTGATGTCTAGTCTCGTCGATATAGCAAACTAAGATCAAAATAAATATACTCGTATATAATCATATATACATGGCTAATGCTCAAATATTTACTATATTTTTGGAGTTAGCCAATAAACTTTAAATGAAATTCGGTCTCAATTTAACGTATTAATGTCAACAATAACTAGCAAATAGATACATAAAAAAGAGGTGATCAAAATTTTTAGTTACTTTTTTTCAACTGAATTACTTATTTGTCCATAATACGAGTATGGAAACTAGTAAGTAAATTTAACCTTTGGGACACTTGCCATGCAGTGGGGGCGTGCCATATGTTCAAGGGTGGACTTTTGATGGGTTGTAATGATGGTCATACCTAAACTAGTACTTTTTAGAAAAGTTCTATAAAGTTATAAATTTTTTTTAAATGAACGACATTTCATTTTACCATTTACCGAAGAAAGTTTCATGAACTATAGCACGAATGTGCCAAATATGCCATCGACATTATAAATACAGACTGAACGTAAATAAGAGATTTTTTTTCCCATGGTCCTGGGTCATATTAGAGCTCGAAAAATTATCAGTTGTTTAAGAATAATGAAATGCTTATGTCTCGTCCTCAGGAGGTATTAAATGTGGTAGAGCCATGCTGCAGCTATATATTATGGTTGTAGCTCGAATGGGTCGACTTGACCTGGACCACGCTATCACAGAACACCAGCGTAAAATAGCAGCTCAATTCTTTCAATAGTGTTTCGTATGGTGAGTGTAAAGAACCGGAGGCATTCCATCTTAGTCCTCAAGGGTGACAATGCATCTGCATTTTGATTCTTAATCGAGGATAAATGTATCATCAGGTGGACAGTGTGCTCGTTTGTCATCCTTATTCTATAAAAAAAAGGAGGTTAATCACTTTGTAATCGCAACACATCATGTTATAGAAAGCGTCTATGATATTGAACGAATAGTTTGCAAACACATAGTAAGTACTTCAGCTATTTCATTGCTATCAAATATATTTCTGCGAAGTAAGGAAAACATTCAAACTTTTAGTGTATCAGTTTAGCTCATCTCAGTTCCATATACAAGTCATCTCATCAAGTCATATTTAGTTAAATTATCGGAGGATTTGGCTCCTAAAAAAAAAGATGCGTTTTAGTGGCATAGCCCCGTTGACAAATGCTTGATAAAGCTCTAGAATAGGGTTTTGTTAAAATAATAATTTTTCGTTTGTTACGGTTCTTAAATTTTTAAGGATACAAAAATACATTTTCTGATTTCGGTCGCAGTGAAAAAGATCTGTGAAGCCAAAATTGAGTTTATCGTCAATTGTTACACGAGATATCTAATTTTCTCAACTTCATTCAGTTTGAAACATTCACATATTATATGAATTGGATAGTCTTCTTACAGGGATGAGTGTGTATTATTATATTAAATTGATTTTGTGGAGCAGATGCAATAATTATTTTTACTTAAAATAAGTATTTCATATAGAACGTGTTTGGTAAAACTTTATAATCCAGCAGAAGTTAAGAGACTCATGTAGGTGAATAAAATTCATAATTTTATAACTAGCAATCTATATTATAGTAAACATTGTTTGCGAAACATTGTTATAAAGTTTTGAGTCAATATATTAACACCATATTTAATAAAGTTTCTAAGCATGTCTTTTAATAAGAGGATATTAGGTGGCTAGACGTCAAGACATTTGAAGAATAAGTTTTTAACAAAATTTTTGCAGTTGCGTGTGTATCTGAATGACTGAACTAAACAACCGGGAGAGATATTGATTGCTACTCGGACTGATTATCCTATGCAAAACTGTAAAATCATTATCTCGTATTCCCCTATTTTCTCGTCGAATATTGGACCTTTTTTATTTTATTTTCAAGAAAAATATAGAAAAGATTGTGTATATTATATCTATATTTTTTTTGGTTAAATTTGTTAGATGGCATATTATATAAAAGCACAGAAAGCACAGAAAATACTATTTTAATAATCTCGTATTGTAAGTTTAAATTAAATATATATTTTATGTTAAAAATGAGCAATCGATGACCTTATTCCTTATAAAGAACCAATTGGACTGGAATGAAGAAGCAGTAGAGCGTTTTATGCGCTATGGTTATGTACATAAAGGCTAGTAATAAAGTACTGTTAGCATTGCTAATTGAGGCGAACTATTCTGAATAGCAAACCGAGCGCTTAAAGTTACTAAAACTTACGAGTTTCGCGTTTAAAGCTCGCTGAGATATTATTTACGTAAGTTATATTATTTCATATAAGATCTAGCTGTTAGGTAGTTTTATGTGTAAGGACTTTTTATGGGTAGGTGTGGCTTATTACCTTAATTAACTGCCAAACAACAGTGAAGGAAAGATTAGTATCGTCTTGGATAGTGCCTGCATTTTCCTGAGCATGCTCGCGATTTTGCGCTAAAATTTGGTGACAAATAATTTTAGGCATATACAGCATTCGCGTAAATAATATTTCTTATATTATGTACGCGAATGCTGCGCTTTGAATAAATTTATTTTTAACTAATTAAATTGCATTTAATTTTTGCTTATTGCATGCCGTAAGCGCTAAGCGCACCGGTATGTTCTACTAGGTCCTAAAAATTAATGTGGCGGGTGGAATGAAAAGGGGAGATCTCCCGCCAGGTAAGGTGTTCTGCCCGGGGAGCGGCCAACGCTCCGAGTGGTAGTTCGGAGCTATTGTATATATACTGTTTTTAATTCGGAACTTTGATAGCGTGATTTAGACTTCGATGTATTTCGCTTGTGGCGCGACGACAGCGCCGCCACATCACCCTCCTGCTCAGACCGGAGGTCGATAGTGCAGTCTAGATGTCGACGAATTTGCAAGTGCCAGGGAATTGCCTTGTAGTCTGCGGTGAGTCGAGAAGAAGGCAAGCAATCTGCGAGAGTGCCGTGAAGCAGAGGCGAGCACTAAGGCTCAGAGCCGTGCCGAACACTGTAAGCGCAGAGAGTAGCTTGAAGGAACAGGAAGCATTATTTTTCCAGTGCTGCGATGAACCTTTGTAAAGCTAGATGGCTTGCAGAATGTGAAAACTGCAGACAATATCTGCTCGGGAGCGAATGAATGGGGTATTTGAGGATGATGACGAAGGTTTGAAGTTGTAGTTTCCGAAGGTTATTGGTTGCGTGTTCAGATCACGTCGGGGTCACCACTGTGGCCGTGGAAGGAAAAAGGGAGATCTCCCGCCGGGCAAGGTGATCGGCCCGGGGAGCGGTCAACGCTCCGAGTGGTAGTTCGGAGCTATTGTATATATACTGTTTTTAATTCGGAACTTTGATAGCGTGATTTAGGCTTCGATGTATTTCGCTTGCGGCGCGACGACAGCGCCGCCACATTAAGATTCCAACGTATTGTCGCATGAAATCGTATCTAGCAATCATATTGTACATTCATTATACTTTTTATATCTGTACAATCATTGTACAGATATAAAAAGCACATTGTCAGAAAGATAAATGATTGTTGAACTTACTAATTTTTTTTTTAAACCAATTAATTGCTATTTTTACATAAAAAAGGGGTTTTAGTGGCTTATGGTGTGGATTTATCAAGCTTCGTAAACACGATAACTTTTGAAACTACCAATTGTTCAACTCAATCTATTTTTAAAACTCTTCATCTATCATATGGGAAGCCATTGAATGTAAATGGCAGTTTAATTCTGTTTAGTTTAGTTATAATTAATTTTTTTCGGCTGCAAAATGTCGAAATATTCTGTGTTTTAGCAGCCCTGTATGAATTTATTTTTTACTAAATAGAGACTGCGGCACTCACTCAGTTAGTTTGGCTCAGGGGGATGAAACTGCCATACAAATTTCAAAAATAAATGCATTGAAAGTTCTGCCCTCTAGTGAACTAGGTACATAAACTTGTAGGTTAGTTTTCTTCAGCGTTGTAGAGGTGGCGTTAATTAGGCCAAAACACCAGAATTCAAAGGCCACATAAAACCATAGACTTAGGATATACTAGCGTATAGACCAACATAGTGTGCAAGGGAAAAGAAAATTCCTTATGGCAAAAATGCAAGATAGAAAAGGATACCAAATCTCATGACTCTGTAACCGATTTTGAATGACAGGTCGGCACAATTCGGCACGCAAGAAATAGCTCCGAGATATTTTGTAACTTTTTAAAGTATAATAGTGGGATATTTTCAGTAAGTAACTTTTTTCCAAAATGGTCAATTGTTCCGTGAGTGACTGTGCTGTTAATAATAGAAATAATCCTGATAATTTCACATATCACAGATCAATTCTCAAGACGTCGTCAATGTTATGACGCGTTTATTTTTGGTTAAAATTTATGTTACATACTGTTTAAAATATAGAATATATTCAATTATTTTGTTAATTTTGATATTTTGCAAAGAAAAAAAGTCACGTTGTTGATAATTTGCATGAATTTGGCAAATACATTTTTATACAAAATATTTTACATGTACTCTAGGGATTGACTCGATATTTATCTTGAATGTTTATAATGAATCGATAGACTTGCCTACACAACAAGAAAATAAATCCTCGGTTTGCGTTCTAAAGTGCAATTTTATTTTGCCGTTTTTCAAACAGATTCCCTACGGATTCTATAATTAGAAAAAGTGGTTAAGGTTCATTGGACGGGTTGGTTGGAATGCAAAGAAGAACTCAACAATTTTCAGCAAACATTTTCTTGAGAAGTATAAAAGAAAAAGTAGAATAAAAACAATTTTATTAAAAGTAGTCATTTCTACATTATTTGTACTAGTAAGTAAAATATTGTTATAATAAATAATAATAATATAAAAAATATAACTTTCAAAACTTTAGATAAATATAGAGACAGATTTTCATACATTATAAAACTGTAGTACATTAAAGACAAAAAAAATTTTGAGATTATCCTCTTTAAGCCATTATGAACCCAACTAAGTATCCATTTATCAACCAAAATAAATGTATAACCTTGCTTAACCAACCGCACAGCCTCACGGTCACACTAGTACAATATTCATAGCATCATGCTATTTTCCCCAAGGGGTTGAGCGGAGCTTCGGAACTTCAGATTATATTCACAAATCATAATGATAAAACTTTTAGCGTAGTTAGGTATAGATATTTAGTAATGCTCCTCAAGCGCTACTAGACGACCGCGCATGAGACGTGATAGTATAAATTCCATAGTATTTGATACTCACAACGGTCAATGCCCGATTCATGCTTGATGGCCGACGACATTGTCGCGAGGGCTTAAATAGCGTGGTTCATCCCCTACAGCGTTAGTCGTAGAGAAGAGGAACTCGTGGTTAAGTAATAGCTGTGCAGATCAATAGATCTGTGAAATTAAGTTGCACTTGCCGCGGTCAGTCCATGAATGAGTGACCATTTTCTTAACATACCGAGATCGAGAGAATAGAGAGTGCATCTGTATCCTCAGACACTTGGTGCACTTTACTCTGTTAAGATCATTATGTTTTTAAATTCATGCAGCTAAAATGATAATAAGTTTATTATTACTTTATTCTTTTCAGGGACAGGTGAAAGAATATAAACATGAAGCATGATGAAGCCTCATAAACATATTGGCCTTTAAACAGAGCAATATTATTTAACTGTTTCCTACAAGTTTCCTTCCTTAAATTATTAAGTTTACATTCATACTTAAGGCGAATGTGAAAATAAACTTCTATAATCTATTTAATTATTAATTATTAAATGTTTGTAATTATCACAAGTAATACTTATATGAAAAATAAAGCAGCCATTATGTACTCCGTGTCCCAATTTTTGTTTCCCCATCAAAACATTTTATAAAATATAAATAGGTATATACTTAGTTATGTATCTACCTATTTATATTAACAATATGTTAAAAAATAAATTCCGGGGAAACTGCCCACGGCAGTAAATATTTTTCTCCAAAGATCATTGCTCGAAAATACAACATTCTGATCTGATTATTGGGGAGTTTTTTTAAGTTTTTCGGTAAAGTCACCTGGGATTTTATACATTTGAATTAAAATCCAACAAAAGGCAGGTAGGTTCAGCTTATTCCCAGGAACATGTTATATGAATATTTTTTAATTATTTTAGAACTATCATGGTAAAATTCAGTTAAGTTTTGAAGTTATTCAACTTCATGCACTAAACAATTTTTCATAACCTTTTTACCGCTTCCTTAACAATCATTTTCGATAGTCCTTTTAAGGAAAATATACATCACTAGCTAACGCACACAATGACAAATCAAAATTGGTGACGCGTTTTCGGGCTGTCAGGTGGTCTATACGCCAGTATATTCTAAGTCTATGACATAAAACTAAATCTATGGCAGTTTTGGTCTATGGTCATGGTTGACACATGGATAATACACTTGGTTGACAGTTCTTTCAAATAAATACGAATATACGGATACGATAATTCACAAAACGAAAATATTTTGCAACTTTACGTTCCTCTCCTGTGAAAATTATAATAAGAGCTGTATGATTATTTACTAAATTTAACAATAAATATGGTTGTTCACAGTTGGTGCACCAATCTTAATAGGCTGCTAAAGGAAAGTTATTAACTACTGATTGTGAAAATGATAATGTCAAAGCTCAAGCTATTAAATATTATAACATTTAGAAAAGAAAATAAATACATAATTAAAATTATATTCAGTCTTTGATATTAATATTTAAAAAAAATCTTATGTGAAATAGCCTAAGTTTTATTAGTGTTAATGTTATCTACAAAATTACTATTTGGAGATTTAAGATAATTATTGGAGGTATCCAATAATTATCTGGTAGAATGCATACATAAACATTGATAATAAAACTGCTTATTTCATAAATATCAATATAGTCATTGACAAAATACGCCATCTAGTGGTAACTACCGCAAGCCGCGTTGTACTAAAGAATATAGCGGCATCTAGCGTACACGGTACACTAATTCGAAAATAGAAATGTGAGTGACGCATCTATCCCTGGTATATAGTGTATTATCTATGGTACGGCGTCAATCGCCGTCGTGAGTGGACTGTGTGTCGGTTGTTTGCAGCGGCTCAAAAAGATCGCTGTACAAATACACAATATTCAAAAAAATGGCTCCTCGCCGTGTGGTAACGGCGTAAAAAATACCACCCCCTAATTTCGCACCATGAGGCACAAAATAAAAGAAGTGGCCCCGAGTCCCCGGCGCCCCTTTAATGGGGCAGGGGTGCGAAGAATCTCCGGGAGGAAAACCGGCGACGAGGTTCGCCACCCGTCACGTTCTATCTCCCTGAGGGGCGAAAAGTGGATTGCGGAAGCCCGTCTACGCTGAATGTATGTGGAGCAATGAATGATAAGATGGATAAAGTATGCGATATGATGAATGATAGAGGAATAGATGTGTTATGTGTAAATGAGACGAAACGGAAGGGAAAGGATGCCACTACACATGGCATGTATACCGCGTATTGGTCTGGTGTAGACGAGACCGAGTGGGCATGCCAGGGAGTCGGTATCATCCTTTCAGAAAGAATGGGTCATTGTGTGAAAGAGTATGAATGTGTAAGCCCGAGACTGCTATGGATACGAATGAAAGTGGGTTTAAAGAAGTTGTTTGTTCTAGGGGTCTACGCCCCAGACATGTCTAAGCCCACTTATATCCGAGAGCAGTTTTGGGAGATGGTAGGGATGGTGCTAATGAAATGCAAGGGTAATGAAAATATTTTAATGGAAGGGTTGGCGTGAAGAGGCTTGGTTATGAGAGGATATTGGGAACGTTTGGTGATGAAAGTATAAATGAGAATGGTGATAGCATCCTCACCGTATGTGTGGAAAAGAATCTTTTTGTGACGAACACTTTCTTTCGTCATAAGAAGATTCACATGTATACATGGGAAAGAGGTGGTGATAGAAGCATGATAGATTTCATAATTGTGGATGAAAGAATGAGGAGCGCAGTGGTATATACAAGGGTTTAGCGGGGGTCCAACGTAGGGACGGATCATTACTTGGTCTTATGCCGAATTAATGGTCTATTCACACGTTGGCGTCATCGGACATCTGTGTCTACCACTGCGTTACAGCGTATAAGAACAGAGAGGTTACAAGATGAAGGTGCGAAAGAGAAGTTCAAATGTAGACTGAGAGAAAATATAAGTGGTATGGATGCATTATGTATGAATGATTTAGACTTTGGGACTGTGTGGTATAATGTCAAGAAAGGTTTGGTGGATGCAGCTATCGAAGTATGTGGTGTAAGTTAGAGAACAAATGAAAGGAAAACTAACACTTTATGGTGGGATGATGAGGTATGGATGGAAGTAGAAGCAAAGAAGAGAGCATGGCTAGATTTACTAGCAACCAAGGCTAGTTATTCTAGCGGTATGAATGACGATATTGAAAGAACAAAGGCAGTCTTTAGACATCTAAATAACAGAGTAAAAGAAGTAGTTGAAAGGAAAAAGCACGACAGAACGGATAAGAATGATAGAAGAATATCGAATAACTTCTAGGCAAAAATTAAAATGTTGTGGAAACTCGTAAGAACTGCCAGGGGACATTCAAAACAGCCTAGAATGAATGCCATACGAGACCAGAATGGCTGTATTCTGAATGACGAAGTATCGAGTTTAAGGAGATGGAAGGAATACTTTGAAAGCATGTTTATGGGTGATGAGACGTTTGAATTAAATGAAATAGAAATTCCGAAAGAAGAAAAAAGAGATAGAGAGATAAGTATAGATGACATAATGAAAGCAATGAAAAGCATGAAAGCAGGTAAGGCAGCCGGATATGATAGAGTATCACTCGAGATGCTAAGGGCTGGAGAGGGAGTGGTTGCAGACATGCTGTACAGACTGGTGTAAAGCCGAGATAGTCCTACTATATAAAGGAAAAGGATCGCAGCAGGACTGTAAAAACTACCGTGGTATCAGCCTTCTTAGCATTGTGGGAAAACTGTATGCTAAGGTACTAATTGAAAGAGTTATGAAAGATACTGATGGAAAAATTTGGGATGTGCAAGCGGGATTTAGAAAAGGGATAGGGTGTATGGATCAGGTCTTTTCCATGCGCATGATCAAGGGGAAGTTTTTGGCCAAAAACCAAAAGGTTTTTTGTGCGTTCGTAGACTTGGAAAAGGCTTATGACAGAGTGGACAGGGATGTGTTATGGCAAACACTGAACTCATTTGGGTTGAGCGCTGGGTTGATACAGGCATTGAAATCTCTGTATAGGGACTCCAGTGCTTGTGTCAGGATCAACGGGGCCTACTCGGTCTGGTTTGGCATCCATAAAGGTGTCAGACAAGGCTGTGTGGCTTCCGCGTGGCTGTTTAACCTATTTATGGACAGTTGTTTGGAAAATTTGGAAGTTGAAGAATGCGGGTAAAGAATGGGTGAGTTAACCGTTGAATGCCTTTTGTACGCCGATGATCAAGTCATACTCGCGTCGTCGGCGGCCGAGTTGCAAATGATGGTTACATTAGTGAACAGTTCATTAAAAGAAAGGGGAATGAAAGCGAACACAAGTAAGACGAAAGTTATGGTTTTTGAAAGAGAAGAATGTGAAACGATATGTGAAATAAGAATAGAAGGGGAATTGGTCGAGCAAGTAGATGAGTTTGTGTATTTGGGATGTGTATTTAGCAGGGATGATATAGAACGACGAGTGAACGCAGGAAATAGAGTAAATTACCCCTACACTCTATTGTGGAAAGTCAGAATGTGTCCAAAAAGGCACGTATGGCAATTCACAATGCTATGTTAGTCCCTACTTTAATGTATGGTAGTGATATTGGGTGCGGCAGAAGAAGCACGAGAGTAGAATAAAAAGTGTAGAAATGCGGTCATTAAGAAGTATGTTAGGGCTGAATGTGAATGACAGAGTGAGAAATTGTGTGATAAGAGAAGAGTGTGGTTTGCAAGATGATGTTTTGACCAGGATTAAGAAAGGAATGCTTCGGTGGTTTGGTCATGTAGAAAGAATAAATGAGGAAAGAGTGACAAAGCAAATTTATGTTGTAGAAGTGAACGGCAGAGTCGGGAAGGGACACCCTAGGCGAAAATTTATCGACCAAATTAGCGATATATTGAAAATGGGCCAAATTAAGAGTATCCTTAACCGACAAGCGTGTATGCGTAGGTATATGGATGTGGAGGAGGCGAGAGAGGTGTGTCAGGATCGTGCCAAATGGAAGTCCATAGTCTCTGCCTACCCCTCTGGGTGACAGGCGTGAGTGTTTATGATATGTTATGTTATTTTAAAAGCACAGAATAAATAATAGTACGTACTAAAAGTAAGTAGGATGTAATATTTATACTTAAATACATCTTGGACTTTATGGAGTGACCTAAATGATAATATGATGATCATAAGAGCATTATGAGTCGTACACTTTTGGATTTTCCAAACTTTTTTTTTAAATTGAAGTGTGACATAAAATTATCGGAAAATTGGAAGTGTAATCAGGTTATTAGTGAAGACTTGTGTGTATTTAAACTACTTTAAAAAATTCAGTATAATCATATTATACGTAATTTTTTTAATGCGCTTAGGGCATGCCCATGGATTTACCAATATTATTTCCGTATAATCATGTTACACGCAAAGCCCGGAACCGGTTTGAAAAATAACGGTTAATAAAGGTTAATAACGGTTTTGTGTTAACGTTATGTTCAGAACAAAACCGGAATTCATTTTGTTCTGTAAACAAAATAAACCGGTTTTTTGAATTACGATCCGCGGTGCTTGATATCGGCGGAAACTCGTTCGTCAATTTTTGTGTTTCGACGTGATTTTTGTAGCTATCTGCCGCTGCCACTGGCGTGTGTGACGCGGCGGCGCGCGGGTCGGTGGATTCCCCTATCCCCTATTTGCCTTAAATCTAAAGAACGAAAAAATAGTGTTCAATAACGGTTAATGAACACTAACCACAATGGGAACTTTATTTGAAAATACCGGTTAAATTAAGGTTACGTTGGAACGAAACCTTAATATTTCGTTCACATGTACTTGCAAGCCAAACCGGTTTGAAAATTTTACCGGTTTCCGACCCTTGGTTACACGTAATTTTTTTAATGCGCTTAGGGCATGCCAATTGGATTGACCAATATTCTTTTAAATTTTCGACATCGCTAATGCCTTTTGCATTTTGGTTAATGGCCGGTGAGGAATGCTATTAAAAATGATGATGGAATGATGGAATTAAGTTTAAGTTGAGTTTAGAAAATAACTATTAACGACCGCATTTTAATTACAGGTAAGCGTCATATGAGTGTCATCGAAATGTGAGTATTAATCTTCTTTTTTCTTCTCTATTAGCCGTGAAAGTCTACTTCTAGACATGGGCCTCTTCGTTGTAAGGAGTCGTACCAGTACGGAGTTGTACCAGACGTCTTGCACCTTTGGCGCTGGTGCCCGTCGCCGGGCTGAGTATTTTCTATCTAGCGTAAACGAAAAGGTTATATTGCCATCTATAGGAAACCATTCGTCTATTCTAGCATTTCCCGTAGTCACCACTACTCATTGAAAAAAATATTTTTAGACCATATATCATGTAAAAATACAAATTTTTTCAGGCTTTAAATTATAAAATGTACTTCATTTAATTCTTCTTACTAAGCAGATCTTAAAAGGTACACAGTGAGTAACAAATCCTACAACTGTCGGGATGTTTATAAACGGGAACGACACTCTTGGCCACCAGTCAGTTCACACATGTCCTTGAAGTTTTATTTTAATTTCTTAGATTTGCTTCACCATCAAGGACGTGGTAATTCTTCTCTTAATAAGTACTATGATCCTCTTACTTATTTTTGCATCTAAGCAACAGTGCATCCATTACTTTACTAACGGTCTGTGGGTATGGAGATCCCGTGTCCCCTCAACGACGCTGAATGTGGCCACCGTGAAGTTTTAGCCAGTAGGAGTCCGATGTAATCCGCCTGCTTCCCACTGGGATGGCCGAGTATCCATGAATATCCATGAAGATTTCCCCACGTGAAAATTAACTGCAGTTTGGTGACAAAAATAGGTAAGAAAGTGGTATCTACCCAAACATGTCACAAGGCAAAAAGAAGTCCTATCACGGAGAAAGTTAAAGGCTATAAGTGTGCTATAGGTATGACAACGCATTTGTAGAGCCTTCTTTCTTATTTTTCTTCTGCCCATAAAACTTCACTGTGGACTGCGGTCTCCCCCAATGATTGCTATTAAGCACGGTCGTGAGGCACCTGCATCTATCGTCACTTGAATCTAGTTAGGTGCGGTTCTAAGAGCCACGTTTTCCACGTCCACTCGTGCGACTTCTTGGTGGAATCGTTTACCACCGGCGATTTTCCGGACCGATATGACTTAGAGACCTTCAATAAAAGAGCTTACTCCTTCCTAAAGGGCCGGCAACGCACCTGCTACTCCCCTGGTGTTGCAGTTGCTCATGAGCGGCGGTAGTCACTAACCATCAGGTGAGCTGCATGCTCGTTTGCGCCTTCTATAAAAAATAATAAAAAAATGGCCTTATGAGGTTGGACACCGTATAGTGGCGGTGTAAGAATATCCACTACCACTCTTCCCGTGGGCGTCGTAATAGGCCGCAGAGGGAAACAAATTAGGAGATAGTTAACAGCGTCTTTCTAACAACAAATAAAATTAAAAAAACTGCAGTTGCTAACCCGCCTGTAACGCGTGGAAAATATCGTTTATAAATATATAACCTTTGAAGCAATCTTTCGAGGAAGCCTATGTTCAGCAGTGGACTTTTAATGGGCTGTAACAGTATGAAGCTGTCACTGTAGAAACGTTTTTCTACATCAGTGTCGATTATTCGAGCCGAATGATGATATTGGTCTGACCATTGACTCTTCAGCAGTTCTTCAGATTATTACTCTTGTTCTTCTGCGAATATCCTTCTATCATAATCAATTTTATTACAGAGAGGAGCGTCGGGCATAGCCCTCTTCATCACTCCCTAAGTGACTTGCTGTGAAAAACCACTTTTATTAAATTTGGAAAAAATTACTTTGCCCATATACGTTCAATAAATTAAAATTATGTGTCTTACCTAGTTTGAAGAGCACCTCCCGCTAAGTAAGACAAATCATTCTATTTTATTGAGCGGATAAAGGCAAAGTAAAAATTTCCAACTTTAATTTAATGGATTTCCGCAAAGTAATGCCTGATTCTATTAAGAACCATTTTTAGTTCCGTTAGAGATCTCTAAAGTTTTTTATATATTCATCATTTATATCAGCCTATCAAAAGTTCACTGCTGAACATAGGCATCCCCAATAGGTTGCTTCATAGAAGGAATATTGGCCATATTTGCTATGCTTGGCAGGCGGAATAGCAACCGCATATTTCATTTTTTTGAATATAATACATAATTAATTGAAAAAGAAGAATTTGAAATTGGAAGAACTGCTGGCCATTACCTTTTTCTTTTCCCTACTACGAAATCTACGGAGTGGACTTCATTTCAAATTTATTGTACATATTCATCTGCTACACTGGCAACTTACCATCAGACAGACTATTAGCTAATTTTACCGCTTCTAAAACCATATGTAGGTAGGAAAAATCCTACATTCATTTGTTTTTATTTGAATATGCAAACTAAGCATTTTAGCACTATACCATTGTCAATACGGAGTGAGACCACTCTCTGTAATTTACCACCGTAATACCTGTAAACTGCACTTAGACTGCACAGTGGAAATCTAATCAATGGACCAACATTCACTTTGCCAATTTTTATTGTATTTTTTTTATTTTCCTTACACCAAGTAAAATATACTAATTAAATATTGAATGTAGGTGATTTCTTCATATTTTAACGAAATAAATAATTAAATTAATTTGGACAGTGAAGTGGCGATGCTAGAATATCTATTACCCCATATCATCCCGTGGGTGTCGAAAGAGGCGACAGAGGGAAACAAATCAAGAGATGGGCAGCCCCGTTTTCCTAATAACGGCTAAAAATAAAATAATACTGCGTTTGCCAACCCGCTTGACAAGCGTAGCAACTATGGCAAATTTCCCTTCTATGAGGCAATTTATGGGGGATGCCTATGTTGAGCAGTGGACTTTAATAGGCTTGAACAGTAACGGTAAATATTTAATTACTAATCATTGATTAGTAATTCTAGACTGGTCTATGGTGGCTCTGGAGAGAGACAAGTGGAAAGAGAGTAGGGAGGCTTTTGCCCTGCAGTGGGACATTACATGCTAGTAATAATAATAATAATCTTTAATTAAAGTAACTTGTTTAAATTGAAAAAATACTAAATATAAAACACTGTCGTAAACTGCAAACAACAACAAGTTTGTCTAAGGTGTGTCTGAATAACTTAACAAAACGCTATTTGAAATTCAAGTGTTACTAAAAACTGTAGTAAAATTTGTATTTTCATTTCACTACAATGTTTTGAACCACGTATTAAGTTCAACTACACTGTTACAAGCTTTTGTAACTTAAAATGAAGTAATATGAGAGAACACAAACATTAATGAGACTACGTAGCTGGCAAGAATAATAAACAGTATGTCGATAATTCAAAAGATAAAGGACCTTCCCATGTTTCACACGACATACTTTTTATTTGAAACCAGCGACCCGCTTCGCCTGGGTAGAATCTATAAATGTGGTGTTATTTAGATTGAAGATAATCAAATACCATTTATTTTATAATTTTTTTTAAAACAATTTCCAAGTTTTTCGGAAAAAATATAGATCTGAGGCTTGAACATTTTTGTCATTGCTCTCTATCTGTTCGTGAAGTTTTATTACAATCGGTTCAGCCATTCCAAAGATTAGCTCGGATAGACAGATAGACGGACAAAAATTTTAAAAATGGCATTTATGTCTTGAGGGCATGCAAATAACCCCCTGAGACCTAAAACAGACACTTTAATTTTATTTATATTTATATAATATAATCATATTATAGGCCATGTTCGGAGTTTTCCTGAATGAGAAAATTCGTAAAGATGATAACCGCAGTAGAACCAGAGTAACAAACATTGCCCACGATGAGGATAAATAATCTCATCATCATCAAAGGGCCTTAAAATCTACTGCTGGACATGGAACGCTCCCATTGGAGGAAGGATTGGACTTAATCGCCACGCTTGGCAGGTGGATTGGCGATGGCAGTACCAGACTTCTCACACCTGTAGTGCTGCTGCCCGTCACTGGTATGGACATTTTATGTTTGGCGTAAACTATATGCATACACTTATTGACATTTTAAATATTTGGCTATTACGAAATTGTTAAACAGAAATATTAGAATAAAAAATAAAAAATAAGTTATATAATACGAAACGAAGAGAGATTAATGAGACTATGAATAAAATTACAAAGCTTGATATTAAAATATAAATTAGTTTTTCTTCCATTAATTACCGACTAAGCAAACTTTTAATTATGTCATTAGGTTATAAGTGACGTGTGGCATTAATTAACGCTCTTTAGACTAAGAAACTTAACAAATTCATGGTGTTGTTGAATATGTTAATTAAGTATTGAACTTATGAAAACTAAAGCTGATTTAAGTTTAACCTTTTATATGCATGCAAACATGGTAGAAATATATATTTTGAAACGATTGATTTTATCAATTTTCAAGTCTTACAAAGAGCTAAGAGAAATTTTTTAGGCATTTAAAACATAATACTTGCAACAATTCTTTCGATGAATTTTATGATTTTTTTTTGGCTCAGTAGTTTTGCTAAATTAAGCGGATGGATGTTAATATGATAATGATTGTGGAGATATGCTATGGCAGCCCTCATAGGATTTCATAAATTTAAAAAGATGTGGTCGTTCTCAAAGAGCTTAGATAATGTCACTGCTTAAGACTTCAAATCTAATATTTATTATTCACTTAAGTAAACATTTACCATGTAGTGGCGTTGCTAGAATAGAATGAGATGAGCAGTAGTATCTTCCTGATAAGAACTCAAAATAATAAAAACTGCGGTTGCCAAGTGTAGCAACTGTGGCAAAAATTCACCTTATGAGGCAATCTATGGTGGAGACCTATCTTCAGCAGTGGACTTTGGCTATAACAGTAAGTAATCATTAAACGGGAGCATAACGGTCTTTTTATCAAGAATTAATCATGAAAAGACTAAGAGCATGTAACGGTTTCTCTGTGACGGACCTTATACTAGGAACTGAAAACTTTTGTAAGTAGTGTCATCACAATTTGAAGGCTGTCACTTGTCAATAAGGATAAGCTTACGCACTGACTTTGTGCTTCTTAACATGTTGACTAAAAAGGCTAATGACAAACAAATTAAATCTTGGCAATTACCTAACAACCGTTTCTAAACCAAGACCGCAGTAGGTCACAAGTTCTCCGAAGTGAGTTCGGCGTAAATGTACTTATATTGTATTGGAACAATCAATAGGCATAAGGTAACCTCTGTATATTAGGGTGAGAATATGAAATTGCCGTTTTATATCACTTTTTTCTAAATATATAAAAAGTTTTCTTTTTAAATATATAAATTTATTTAATCAGTCTCCTTATATAAACTTTTTTGCTATCTCGAACGAAAATCATTAATGCTTTTGCGATAGAACTCTGGGGATCTTAATAATACAATCTATATGTAGCTTTTTAAGAACCTATACACCGCCCGAGGCTGAGCTAAACAATTTTATTCTTAATATTGGTAATTTTATACATGAAAGCATCTTCATTATATGTACATAGATACACACATAAACGCTCACGCCTGTCACACAGCAGGGTAGGCAGAGACTACGAACGATCCTGACACACCTCTCTCGCTTTTTCACATCGCATCTACGCATACATCATCGATTTAGGATACTCTTAATTTGGCCAATAAACTACCTTCGCCACTGACAGTCACTACTAGAGCATACATTTGCTTTGCCATTCTTTCCTTAATTATTCTTTCTAAGTATTCAAACCACCGAAGCATTTATTTTTTAGTTGTGTTCACTATATTGTCTTGTAAGACACACTTTTCTCTCATAACACAATTTCTTACCCTATCATTTAGAGTCACAACCGACTTACTTCTTAGTATCCGCACTTATAAAGCAATATCTTTTCTCTCATACTTCTTTTATCATCACCAACTTTAAATACAATACATTTACCTAAGGACTAAATGAAGCATTCACTGCTGGCCGTATAAGGAAGCACAAGGTCACTCAACGAGCTATGGACGGGGTTGTGCTCGGGGTTTATCTGCGTGATAAACTTAGAAATGAAGATATCTGCAGTAGAACCAGAGTTAACGACATAGCCAAACGGATTAGTAAACTGAAGTGGCAATGGCTTTAAATGGAGTGACAACCTGGTAAGATATTATGAAGTAAGTTGATGCATGCAGGTGGCTCAGGACCGTGCTTTGTGGTATTTCTTGGGAGGCCTATGCCTTTTGCCTATGCTCAGCAGTGGACCTGTAAATGGCTGTAATGATGATAAAAAGCATTGTGTATTAACTTTACGTGACTTTTGATACATTCATAACATAAAAACACTCACGCCTGTCACTCAGAGGGGTACGCAGAGACTATGGACTTCCATTTGGTACGATCCTGGCACACCTCTCTCGCCTCCTCCACATCCATATACCTACGCATACACGCTCGTCGGTTTAGGGTACTCTTAATTTGACCCATTTCAATATATCGCCAATTTGGTCGATAAACTTTCGCCTAGGGCGTCCTTCCCGACTCTGCCGTTTACCTCTGCAACATAAATTTGCTTTGTCACTCTTTCCTCATTCATTCTTTCTACATGACAAAACCACCGAAGCATTCCTTTCTTAATCCTGGTCACAACATCGACTTGCAAACCACACTCTTCTCTTATCACACAATTTCTCACTCTGTCATTCAGATTCAGCCCTAACATACTCCTTAATGACCGCATTTCTACACCATTTATTCTACTCTCGTGCTTCTTCTGCCACACTCTACTTTCACTACCATACATTAAAGTAAGAACTAACATAGCATTGTGAATTGCCATACGTGCCTTTTGGACACATTCTGACTTTCCACAATAGAGTGTAAAGCCCCATTTACTCTATTTCCTGCGTTCACTCGTCGTTCTATATCCTTATTATATCTACCATCCCTACTAAATACACATCCCAAATACACAAACTCATCAACTTGCTCGAACAATTCCCTTCTATTCTTATATCACATATCGTTTTAATTTCTTCTCTCTCAAAACCATAACTTTCGTCTTAGTTGCGTTTACTTTTATACCCCTTTCTTTTAATGATCTGTTCATTAATGTAACCATCATTTGCAACTCGGCCGCAAACGACGCAAGTATAACTTGATCATCGGCGTACGAAATGCATTTGACGGTTAACTCACCCATTCTTAACCCGCATTCTTCAACTTTCAAATTTTCCAAAGAACTGTCAATAAATAGGTTGAACAGCCACGGGGTAGCCACACAGCCCTGTCTGACACCTTTAAGAATGCCAAACCAGTCCGAGTATGCCCCGTTGATCCTGACACAAGCACTAGAGTCCCTATAAAGAGACCTCAATGCCTGTATCAACCCAGCGCTCAACCCAAATGAGTTCAGTTTTGCCATAACACATCCCTGTCCACTCTGTCGCAAGCCTTTTCCAAGTCCACGAACGCACAAAAAGCTTTTGGTTTTGGCCAAAACTTCTCCGCGATCATGCGCATGGAAAGACCTGATCCATACACCCTATCCTCTTTCTAAATCCCTTGCACATCCCAAATTTTTCCATCAGTATCTTTCATAACTCTTTCAATTAGTAACCAAGCATACAGTTTTCCCACAATGCTGAGAAGGCTGATACCACTGTAGTTTTTAAAGTCCTGCTGCGGTCCTTTTCCTTTATATATTGGGACTATCAGGGCTGTGCACCAGTCTGCCAGTACCCGCTTAAGTTCCCAACATAAATTAAATAAGGTGCACAGCAGGTCTGCCACCCCTCCCTCTGCAGCCCTTAGCATTTCGAGTGATACTCTATCATATCCGGCTGCCTTACCTGCTTTCATACTTTTCATTCCTTTCATTATTTCATCTATACTTATCTCTCTATCTCTTTCCTCTTCTTTCGGAATTTCTATTTCATTTAATTCAAACGTCTCTTCATTAACACGCTTTAAAAGTATTCCTTCCATCTCCTTAAACTCGACACTTGGTCATTCAGAATACAGCCTTTCTGGTCTCATATAGCATTCATTCTAGGCTGTTTTGAATGTCCTGGCAGTTCTTACGAGTTTCTGGAACATTTTAATATTTGCCTGGAAGTTATCCGATATACTTCTATTATTCTTATCCATTCTTTCTTGCTTTTTCCTTTCAACTACTTCTTTTACTCTCTTATTTATATTTCTAAAGACTGCTTTTTCTTTCAATATCATCATTCATACCGCTAGAATAACGTCTTTGCTTCAACTTCTATCCGTACCTCATCATGCGCCATAACGTGTTATTTTTCTTTTCATTCGTTCTCTTACTTACACCACATACTTCGGTAGCTGCATCCACCAAACCTTTCTTGACATTACACCACACAGTCTCCAAGTCTAAATCATTCATACACAATTCATCCATATCACTTATATTTTCTCTCAGTCTACCTTTGAACTTCTCTTCACACCTCCATCTTGTTACCTCTCTGTTCTTATACGTTGTAACGCAGTGGTAGACACAGATGTCCGATGCCGCCATCGTCTGAATAGACCATTAATTCGGCATAAGAACAAGTAATGATCCGTCCTACGTTGGACCCCTGCTAAACCCTTGTATCTACCACTGCGCTCCTTATTCTTCCATCCGCAACTATAAAATGTATCATGCTTCTATCACCACCTCTTTTCCATGTATACATGTGAATCTTATTATGACGAAAGAAAGTTTTCGTCACAAAGATTCTTTTCCACACATACGGTGATGAGGCTTTCACCATTCTCATTTATACTTTCATCACCAAACGTTCCCAATATCCTCTAATAACCAAGCCTCTTCACGCCAACCCTTCCACTAAAATCTCCTTATATAAAAATATTTTCATTACCCTTGCATTTTATTAGCACCATCCTTACCATCTCCCAAAACTGCTCTCGGATATAAGTGGGCTTAGACATGTCTGGGGCGTAGACCCATAGAACAAACAACTTCTTTAAGCCCACTTTCATTCGTATCCATAGCAGTCTCGAGCTTACATTCATAATCTTTCACACAATGACCCATTCTTTCTGAAAGGATGATACCGACTCCCTGGCATGGCCGCTCGGTCTCGTCTACACCAAACCAGTACGCGGTATACATGCCATGTGTAGTGGCATCCTTTCCTTCCGTTCGTCTCATTTACACATAACATATCTATTCCTCTATCATACATCATATCGCATACTTCATCCATCTTATCATTATTTGCTCCACATACATTCAGCGTAGGCAGACGTGCTTCCGCAATCAACTTTTGCCCCTCCGGAGACAGAACGTGACGGGTGGCGAACCTCGTCGCCGATTTTCCTCCCGGAGATTCTTCGCACCCTGCCCCATTAAAGGGCGCCGAGAACTCGGGGCCATTTTTGTTTTTTGCCTCATGGCGCGAAAGTAGAGGATGTTATTTTTACGCCACTACCACACGGCGTGGTGCCAAGTCTGTTCTTTCGGCTTTGTCGCTTGTTTAGCACCACCCGGGGGACACGTGTAGGGTGGGCCTAGGATTAGATGGTCGAAGCCTACCGACGCGAGCGACTCATCCCCCTACGGACGCGAGCGACTCATCTCCCAAGTGACTCATCCCTCATTGATACATTCCTATTTCCCATAATAGAGTGAAGAGATATTCATCACATTCACTCTTTTCCTGCATTTACTCCTCGTTCTATTCATGCATTGTCATGCCTCATTCACTTTTTTAAATAACTTTTTATTACTTGCGTTCATTTTCATTCCCCTTTCTTTTAATGATACGACCAATAACTTAATCCAAATTTGCAACTCGCTCACTCACGATGCAAATAAATATTCTTTTACGCAAAAAAATCTAATTAAGTTGTAATTACCTAATTACTCGCACATTTTATTTAGCCTTAATTAAGCAACCAAAAAACACTGCGAACCACCAACACTAAACACAATTATTCTGTTTTGTTAGGGCTTTGTTGCCAAAGGGATATTTACATTTTTCGGTGCGCTCCCTAGAAGCTTGATGTGTATGTTTATGGAGATACTTATAATATCATATATGTACAGGATGTAACACAGGAGTCTCCCGGTGGCCTGATGCAATAAAATGAAATTACTACAAAAGTAATTTTTTTTGTAGTAGGTAATTAATAAAGGTTAAGGTGAAAGCGCCAGGGTGGCCAGCGAAATTCAAATGTTACTGTTATGTTACGAACTTAGAGGGTTGTATTGATGATTATAATTCTGTAAACACATACTCGTTACGGTCGCGAATCATATTTTGTTAAACATACAACCTGACACTGACCTGCAAGTTCCAAAAACGTAAGAAAATTGGAATTTCATGAGCCACCCTGGCGCTTTCACCTTAAAGAAATATACCGTTTTGGTTAAAAAGGCCACTTTTGTTTTCTGAAATATTTTTGGGATTTTTCTGTGCTTTATTTTTCTTTGTTATCTCTTTTGCATCAGAAGGAAGAAAAGGTAGCATACCTTGTGTAAGTATATTTTTTTTTGTAATTGTGTAGGAATATTTATTATTTAAGGAATAATCAGTATTTAAATATATCCAAAAATCAATTGATCATTTTACGGGTAATACAAAACTACAGTAAAAATGTGTTACATTATATCAGTAGGTAGTTAGTTATATTTCTAAACTTTTGTAAGAACGAATTTGCTCCTATAGGGACGAAAATATTTTTCAATATCGGTGAGCGTTATTACATTACATGATTTGATATTCCAAATATCAAATTTTCGTGTTCGTGGAAAATGATGATATTTTGGTGGGGAATATTGCTTAGCCTCGAAACACATTATAAAAACTATTTTGTATTAAAAACCTTAACGCCACATTCTACTTACATATTGCAAAGCTGTTAATTAAAATAAATATAATTTAATCTCAAATAATATTATTAAATACTTTTGCCTTTAGTAAAACTAATCTATAAACTACATTTTTATAGCCAGGTCATTTAAATAACTTTACTGTGCATATATGGTTAAAATATATCAAATATGAATGTTAAATGATTACTAAAATAATTAATTGGGTTGCAGTGCAAATAGTGTTTTTTGCACAATATAATATTCCATGCCATCACTCAAACTAAACGATTAGATTGTTAATAGTAATGGATCACGCTAGTAGAATATTTAATGAATTATCTATTTCTTAATACTTATGATTTATTTTCGGAATGTTCAATAAATAAAACAGGCAAATCTGATAATTTGCTGATTCGTAAGCTGAAGTGGCAATGGGTCGGCCATATAGCTCAAAGAAACGACAAACGATGGGGAGGAAAGATTCTTGAGTGGCAGCTTCGTACCTGCCACTCAAGAACCTTTCGTCCCCATCGGGAGACTTATGAAGGACTGTAATAACGATGATGATGACGATAATTTGCAAGTGATAGCTTAAGATCTAAATTCTGATTATTTAGGTTATTCTAAACGATGTTTTGAGCATTGGTAAGATTTTTTCTTTAAACACGCTTTTGTTTGTATGTATCTCTATATATGTATGTATGAATGTATGTAATAGAATTTTATAATGCAGTTTTCCCCCACTTCCGGACATTTGATTGATCTAAAATTTTACAGACATGTTTAAGAACCGATGATAGTAAAATAATTTCAGAACCCTGATCTAGTATTCTCACTATAATCACTACAGCTCATGATTAAAGCGTGTTGTTGAATTACATTTCCATTTTACCTCTAAGATTAACATATTTAGTCGTAAGTCAAATTTAAACCTCACATCACGTTTGTATTTGGCGAATTGAACATAGTAATTGTGTCAAATTTTAAACCATTTGACAGACTAACTGACACCGAAGTAATATTTTTGTTATTGTTATTGTTTCTTGAGTATTTAACACTAATTATTAAATTTTTGCTTTTTATATTTTCGATAGTGTGCATTGACCCTTATTTCATTATTTGTAGGCCACAGACAGCTCTTCAATCTCGAATCAAATTTATGAAACATTATGGATCAGCGCTGCGATGCAAAATGGATAACGTTACGTATTTTTATACAATAAAAGTGGAATTAATAGCTTACATAGCGACAATATCATGCACCAAGTCGATATTTTTTATTGTTTTGTCCTTTTCTGCTTTCATGAAATAGTCGTCATGAGTAACGGTGATATCCACAACAGTGGTAGAGCCACGCGGCAGCTTTGCTGTCGCATGGATGGGCCAGCTCAAACTGGGTGGTACCACGACCTCACAGAATACCAGCGTGAAGTAGAGGTTTACTTCTGCATTTTGCCTGGTGAGTGCAGGTGGCTGGAGGCCCAACCCCAATCAACATGGTAGTGGAATTAAACAGAAGATCACCCCAGGAGGGTACCAGAATCCCTGGAGAATCCTCGCTGAGCATCCACGCCCATGCTACCCTACTTTTTTGAGCGTGGGTGCTCAAGCTGCCCCGCGTATTCTGGGGCGAAATTCCGCTCAAGACGAAACCTGCTCGGGGCAAGCGGAGCAAAAGACAAAGGCAACCCTGCTACGCTTTCCGTGGATTTTTGCAATATCAGGGACTTCATTCAAACCTTAACGCCGTCCACTACCATCTGGAGACGGCAAAGCGGGCCTTGCTCTTTCTAACCGAGACACAGGTGTCCTCTCCGGCTGATACTTCGTATCTCCTGCCCGGGGTACAAATTGGAACACTCCTCTGTGCCCCGGGCTGGAGTTTGCGTGTACGTCAGAGAGACATCTGTTATCGACGCCTCGGCAGTCTTGAAGGTACGGACCTGTCCATCCTATGGCTGCGCGTAGACAGCGACGACCATCCTCGCGTCTACGGGTGCCTCTATAGGTCCCATAGCGGTAATGCCGACACAGACCGACTCATCGACCACGTCCAAATGGCTGCAGACCCGTGCTACAACAGGTCCCTTCCGCAGAGATCGTGATGCTCGGTGATTTTAACGCCCACCACGCTGAATGGCTTGGTTCCCGTTTAACCGATCATGCGGGTAGATCTCTTTATGACTTTGCCTTGGCATATCGTCTGACACAACTGGTTACTTGCCTACGCGGATCCCAGATGTGAAGACCATGTACCTTCCTGTTGGACCTTCTGCTGACCTCTCATCCGGACGGATATCAGGTTCCGTCGATGCCCTCTTGGCTCTTCGGACCATTGTCTGATCCGGAGCACGGTGCCACTCACGCTCCCATCGCAGTTGCGATCTGCAGCTCGCCGCCGTTTGGCACTATAGGTCAGCCGATTGGGATGGGATGCGGTCTTTTTGCATCCTATCCTTGGGGGCGGTTTGCTCGCCGGATGATCCTAACGTTGTTGCTGATTCTGTCACTGATGTGGTACTTCAGGAATGGAATTATTTATTCCATCATCTGTGGTGCCTATCGGAGGCAGAACTCAGCCATGGTTTGGTCGCTCCTGTAAAGTTGCATCACGCTATAAGCAGGAGTGTTACCGGGCCTGGGCTGACGCATCAACGTCCGGGATGTAAACACTAGCGCTCTAAAAAGAAGTATAATTCCACCTCCAGGTCCTTCAAAGTGTCATTGCCAAGGCAAAGTCAGAGCACATCGGCAGAATTGGCGAGAAACTAGTTCGCCTCCCTACGGAAACACGTGCATTCTGGTCTCTCGCCAAGGCTGTCCTAGGGAACTTCTGTCAGCCATCTCTACCATCTCTGCACAGGGTGGACGACTCACTGGCCCATGACGCAAAGGAGAAAGCCGATCTGCTAGGCTCTTTTGCTTCCAACTCGACTCTTGATGACGGGGAACATACCGCCTACCATCCCGCGGTGTGAGTGCTCCATGCGGAAGTGCTGTTTACACAGCGCTCGGTGCGTAAAGCACTTTCCTGGACGTCAACAAGTCGAGTGGGCCTGATGGAGTCCCACCATTGTGCTGAAGACGTGTGCTCCGGAGTTGGCACCGGTTTTAACGCGTCTTTCCGGTACTCCTACTCCCTAGGCGTAGTCCCGAACTCATGGAAGGCAGCTTTGGTGCAACCGATCCCAAAAAGGCGACCGCTCAGATCCGTCCAACTACAGGCCTATCGCTGTCACCTCCTTGTTCTCCAAAGTAATGGAAACTGTTATCAACTGCCAGCACATGCGGTACCTTGAGGATCACCAGCTGATTAGTGACCGCCAGTACGGTTTCCGTCGAGGTTGCTCAGCTGGTGATCTTCTAGGTTACCTAACTCATAGATGGGCGGAGGCAGTGGAGTCCAAGGAGAGGCGTTGGCCGTTAGTTTGACGTAGTGAAGGCCTTCGATCGGGTTTGGCACAAAGCGCTTCTTTCAAAGCTCCTTCCTATGGGCTTCCTGAGAAATTGTGCAATTGATCACTAGTTTTCTTGCAGATCGGAGCATCAAGGTCGTAGTAGACGGTGCATGCCCGATTACAAGCCCATTAACGCTGGTGTTCCACAAGGTTGCGTGCTATCACCAACGTTGTTTCTTCTGCATATCAATGATATGTTGCAAACTGGTAACATTCATTGCTATGCAGACGACAGCACTGGTGATGCTTTATACACCGGCCGTGCCAATATTTCTCGGGAAAACGTCACTGAGTACCGGAACAAACTTGTGTCTGAAGTCGAGACTTTGTTGAACAAAGTCTCAGACTGGGGCGACTAAATCTAGTCCAGTTCAATCCCAGAAGACACAAGTTTGCGCGTTTACCGCTAAAAGAACCCTTTGTCGTATCTCCCCAGTTTCAAGCACTTTGTTGCCTCAGCCAGTATCGGAATCCTCGGTGTCGACATATCGAGTGATGTGCAGTTTCGTGGTCACTTGGAAGAGAAGGCCAAATTGGCCTCTAAAAAGCTTGGTGTGCTCAGCAGAGCGGGACAGTATTTCATGCCGGAACACCTCTTGCAACTTTACAAGGCGCAAGTTCGGCCCCACATGGAATACTGTTCCCATCTCTGGGCAGGGGCCCCAGTGCCAGCTCCTTCCACTTGACCGCATCCAGCGCAGAGCAGCTCGAATCGTCGACGACCGAGTTCTGTCCGATCGGCTTGACTCACTGGCACTGCGTAGAGATGTTGCATCTCTTTGCGTATTTTATCGCATGTACCACGGGGAGTGCTCTGAGGAATTGTTCGGACCAATTCCAGCCGCTCAATTTCACCATCGCACATCGCGACAGAACTCGAGATACCATCCATGCCATCTGGATGATTGGCGGTCCACCACTGTGCGATTTAGAAGAAGTTTTCTTCCTCGCACAACTTCCTTGTGGAATCGATTACCACCAGAGATTTTTCCGGACCGATACGACTTAGGGACCTTCAAGAAAAGAGCCTACTCTTTTTTAAAAGGCCGGCAACGCATCTGCAATTCCTGGTGTTGCAGTTGTTCATGGCGGCGGTAATCACTACCATCAGGTGAGCCGCATGCTCGTTTGCTCCTCCTATAAAAAAAAAAAACGCATTATTCCTTTGAAATACAAAATAAGTGTGTGTAAAATGTTTCTCAACATAACAAAAATAATCAATCTGAAATAATAATAGTGCAATCAGTTCAATATTTCAGAAGAGTAAGGTGTGAAGCCGTACCCAAAGTCGATTTCGCACGTCAGGAACGTAAATGGACTCCTAATTTATGGTAACAAAGAAAATTGCCCTCGAATAAACCCGAAGAATACTATGAATAAAATTTCAGTTATTCGTCCAACACTTCACCGAGCCTGATTTAAATAGGCCCGTATATTGGGTGGTTGCCAATATTGTATACTTTTTAGGCAAACTATCGACAAATCCCAAAAAACTAGTTCGTGTAGAGCCAATGATAAATAACTTGAGTGTAAACGTTAGACTGGATAAAATATAGCTGCATTTAAAAAAAAAAAAATGACTTCGAAAACTGCTTTTTGGCAAACCACGGGCATGTTTTATACTCCCGAAAATTTTGTTGCGGCAGTATAAACATGTTTGCTTTTAATATATGTACTCTCGCCTTGTGTAAATTTTATATATATGCAGATAAAATAAATTTTCTTCCTTTATTTAAAGAATTTATTTTTATTTTTATGCATAATAGAGAATTTAGTTATTGATTGTTATCCTCTTCAGCAATAACAACACTTACCATCAGGTGGGCCGAGTGCTTGTAAGTCACTGTTACCTACATAAAAAAACAGACAAGTACGAGTAGGTACCCTGACAGTTCTGTATAAACTTAATTATGTCTATAGATAGTTCATCCATCCCGGAATCATAATCTAGTAATTGAGTGACAAACTTAACTTTACAGTGGAGAAATTGTTCTCCCATACGGTCTTCACCACGGCCGATGATTGGACTGGAAATGTAGGTTTATATTCAAAAAAATCTATGTGATATAACTATAATTTAATAGTTTCTGGGGAGTTTGATTTTCACAATTTTAAGGGAACGTACATCGTAAGTATTTCGTATTAATTTCAACTTAATTACTTTAATTGTTACTGAAAAAAGGGTATTGACAGACGGACAGACTACAACTACAAAGTGAACAATGAACGGTTCCGTGTTTTCTTTCGAGGTACAGAACTTCTCTATTATGAGTTTCTACTACAATAACATACGAATAAATATTAATTAATTGTTATAATTACTATTGAATCATTAAATTTACTAAACATTGACCAAATACGGCATTGGTTTACCGAACTATTACAATAAGCATAATATATATATAACTGTGTGTTTCATATGTAAAGCAATATGATGTAAATGTACCAGAGAATTCTGTACAGCTGTTCCCCAACTATTGACCACATTAATTATAGTTTCAACAATATATTTGCCAGTTGCATTTCTAATACCACAATCTTGATATAATATATAATTTCAGTACAATAATAGTTTTAGGACCCTGATAGAGCTGTCTGATATAGCAGTTCATCATGTACATTTGCTGAGGCTAGGACAGATAATTTTGATGCAATAGTGCGGAAAAAATTGGCCTTTCTGATTGGTAACGTTCAGAGAGTATCAACGGAGAGGACTACACCATAGTGTATAGGTTTGATTGGCCGGTTGTGCGGCACTGGACCGCTGCAAATATGGGTCGGAAATAGCTTTTTTTCTTATAAAATTTTTTTTTTATAGGGTAAGGGTGACAAACAAGCACACAATCCACCTGATGGTAAATGGTTGCTGCGGCCGATAGAGATCTACATCTATCCTCAATTACGAATCAAAATGCAGATGCGTTGTCACCCGTGAGGACTAAGATGGAATGCCTCGTTTCCAGTAAAAAGGGTCTCCGGTTTTTTACACTCACCATACAAAACACAGCAACATTGAGCTGCTATTTTACGCTGGTATTCTGTGAGTCATTTTTAAATTTTATTTCACTGTCATGACTGACATTTCATTAACAAGATTTATCTTGTTGCTAACAAATAACGGATGTAAATCAGAAATAGATTATCATCATTTATATCACTATCACTATCATTATCAATACATTATGACCATTATAATTAATAATAGAAGACGTAAATCATAACCCACTTTTATTATTTTAAATTTGGTCAAACATAAGAAAATATAAGTAATAATTATTTGGTCAAACGTATAAACAAGGAAGTAAAGGCTCTAAATTAAGATGTATAAGTAATTGAATAGTAATAATATAGGGTTATTTTACAATAACCAAATTTGCAGAGAAGGTACAGAATAAGTAATATAGGCAAATGGTGAATAAAAATTAGTTAAGAAAAATCTGAAACATTCTGTCCTTTTTATATTTTAAATTCAAAATGCGTGGTAATGCATTATTTTAACTGAGTTTACTGCGCACGCACACATTCGTAACGGTCAATCGGTAGGCAATTTGGGATAATCTATACAAATAAATAAAATTGGAGTCTTTGTGTGTAATTTTAAAATAACTGCTTTTTACTAAATGCATATGAAAGTATATACGGTATTAATAACAAAAAACAATTTTTAAAATTTTTGTCTGTCTGTCTCCGAAACGGCTGGACCGATTTTGACGGGACTTTCACTGGTAGATAGCTGATATTATAAGGAGTAACATAAGATACTTTTATTTTAGAAAAAGAATTACGGTTCTGCGCAAAAAAATTAAAACCCATGAAATCGTAGTAAATTCCACGCGGGCGATGACGCGGGGAACAGCTTGTTTAAAAAAAAAGTAGAAGCCTTATTTTTTTCGTATTTTCAATAACTGCGATAACGGTATATATCATTACTTATATATTTGAACTTAAGTTTAAAATTTGGCTACTCCTTGAATAATAACCCTGTTATTATAATAAGTACCCTGTTAAGATAATTTTAGATAAATTGTTAATTTTTTTTTAATAAAAATAAATTACTCCCTAAAAATCAATTTTGGTTTCACAAGGGGTCGCTCGACGATTGACGCAGGTGTCGAGCTTATGAAATATAACTTAATGCCTGGGAGAGTTCACAAGATGCCTTAGGCATTTTTTGTGATCTTTCCAAGATTTTTGATTGTGTTCCTTATGAAATATTAATCAGGAAACAACAGCATTACGGTGAAAAAAATATATCGCTTAGAGTTATTACTTCATATTTAAGTAACAGAACTTAAAAAGTCGTGATCAATGGTAAAGGTTCCTCAGGATCGGTAGTATCAATGGGCGTTCCTCAGGGCTCGATTCTTGGCCTATTTCTGTTCTTAATCTATATTAATGACTTACCTTATCTTGTAGAGGATAATCACGATATAGTATTATTTGCTGATGATACCTCTTTAATTTTCAAACTCAAAAGACAGTCAATTTTGACAATGTAAATAATGCTCTATCGAATTTAGTACATTGGTTTAACGCCAACAATTTGCTCCTTGTCCATCGTATAGTGGCGGGGTAAGAATATCCACTACCCATATCATTCCGAGGGTGTCGTAAGAGGCGACAGAAGAAAACAAATCATGAGATGGGCAGCAGCCTCATCCTAATAAGGACTAAAAATAAAAATGAATAGGCTTTTGTTACGCTAAGACAGTGCAATTTACCAATTTAAGGCTGCATCACCACTTACCACCAGGTGGGTTTATGGTCAAGCACTGACTAAGTAAAAAAAAAGTAACGATAATGTCCACGGCGTTTTATCAATGCCAGTTGGCGGTCTTTACATGTCTTCAAAACATTTTTTTAAATTCTTAGATATGCAGGTTTTCTCATGACGTTTTCCTTCACCGCTAGGGACGTGGTAAATCAGCACTTAAAACTGAAATTGACAATTTCATTGGTTCTAGCGGGGTTGGACCAGGGTTGCACGCATACTATGATATATATGGCGAACGATTGGCTTCTGAGCTATAACGGCTCGACAATCTACCTTAGGAGTAGGACTCTTTTTCTGTTTAGGATTTTGTCAGGGTAGATATCACCCACTTACCTATTGCTGCCGCCAAGCAGAAGACGTGTACAGTGTACCGGTCATAATTGTATAGAGGGCCAGAATAGTTAGTTACAGGCGCGACTTTCCATCTTAGTCCTCAAAGGTGATATAACCAATCTGTACCCTTCTTTGTTTGAAGTTAGTTGCAGGTGTTCATGGGTAGACACTTACGATTAGACGCACTGTGAGTTCGTACATCACTTTTTTTTTCAAAATTGGACGTTTTTGCAGTGGGTGCGACAAACAAGCATACAGTTCACCTGATGGCTGAGGCTAAGAGATACTGTAACCCAGGGATATTTAGATCTACATTAAGAATCAAAATGCAGTCGCACTCACCTAAGATGCAATGCCTCGTTACCAGCACAAATTAATAGTAAAAAACATTTTTAAAACAAACTTTTATTTAAACGCTCTAAAAAGAGAAAAAATAATTTGATACCCATAACATGGTCGTTCATAAAAATAATTAGTCCGCCATCTTGGGCGGTCCGCCGTGTTGGATTTAGAGTGACGTTATTTTATTTTTCTTATTTTTCTCAGCAAACTTTTACATTTGATACCCATATCATGGCAGTATATAAAAAATAACTAGTCCGCAATCTTGGGCGGTCCGCCGTGTTGGATTTAGAGTAATGTCACTTAGCCGACCATGCATTGTCATCGAAACTAAGCGTGTGTGCATAATTTCAGCTCAACGGTTGAGGATAACTACTTTAAAACTTTAAGTTGCAAGATTTGACCGGAACAAACATACAAACATTGTAAGTTAAATAAAAGCGTGTAAAAATGGTGTGCGGTTTACGTCACTCTCCTTACAAAACATAACAGCTGATATTTCAATCTAGTATTTTTAAGGTAACTTTGAGGATATTCTGTCATACTTCCACCACACTAAAATCCACCACACACATTTATATGATAGTTAAAGCAAAGTTTTACAATAACATTGGAGTGATGTGACACTTAATATCGCACGAAAACAGACACGTTATAATATCGGGCGGTGGAATTTCCACTCACCCAATTTCAATCTCGACTATAGCCTGCTTAAAGCATTGGGACAGTGTTTTGGCACATATTGGTGAAAGGATGAAAGCCTTAAGGGACAGGTCAGCAATATTTGAATTTCAGATGAGATCTTTTTCTTTCCATGAGCCTTTTGGAAGGTAGCCAACACCGAACCTTTTTTCCGTTAATTTGGAAATTGAATCCCTGTATAAACCGCTGTTTTAATAAAACCTTTCAGTAGTTCTTTACTTCTTGTACATTGAGTTGTGTTAAGTTATAGAAACGCTCTTAGAAACATAATATGCACTTTCATCAAAAATAGCTTTAATTCAAACTTCAGACCATCTACATCATGTAGTGGCGATGTAAGAAGATCCACTACCCCATATCGTCCTGTGGGTGTGAAGAGGCGACCAAGTATTTCCCAAACCAGGAGATGGGCAACAGCGTCTTCCTAATAACAACTAAAAATAAAACACTGCGGTTGCCAACCCGTCTGCTAAGCGTGGCAACTATGGCAAATATCATCTCTATAGGGAAGGCCTATCAGTGGTGAACTTTTGATAAGCTGCAACGGTAATAATATCTGTTTGCAATATTCCTAGTAATTCATAACTTCAAGCTGCATTAAGTAGTAGCTCGTTCATACATCAACGTTTGCTGAATCGCGGTTAATGACGAATTGATTTTAATAGCCCATAAACTCACATAAATGTTTCCTATGCTCAGAAATCATGAAATGCCATGAATCCGCCCCGTAAGAGGCATTTTAGAATGATTAGTCACAATACTTTATTAGAATGAGTCTTGTCCGTCATTCTATCGCGTCTTTATCGCGATTTTATCGCGTTTTATTTAAATTATTTATTTATTTTTATTTTCCGATGTTTCGGGTGCTTAACGGCACCCATGGCCAAGGGGGATTGAGGTGTCTGACGACTCGATATCATAGTTAGCACGGGCTACCTTCAGCTATTGAATAATATTTTTTGGTCCTTAATGTGAAAAAAGGATATTCAAAATTCGTGATACTGCCGTTTCATAGTAAACCTATCAAGGCACGAGAGATATTTACAAATATGTTATTAATTATGAACATAATATTTTTTATATAATTAAAGTTACAAAATGAACTTTGAATCTGTTGTAAAAAAGTTTTTTTTATAACAGTGTGACACACTATCGTAGTCCTAGTTATTTCGGTGATACGAAAAGTTCTCAAGCTGAAGTAACAAAACATTACCTTATGATAAATGAAATATTGTTGTTTTTGTAAAATATAATTTAGTGTTAAGTTAATATTATATATTCACAGATCATTAATGTGTGTAACATTTACATAATATTATATTGTACTGATGCCGTGGTGGCTCAGGGGCTAAGCGATCGCTATAAATTTCACGGTACGCGAGCAACCCGGATTCGATCCCCGAAGAAATTGTTAATTGCAAATTTAAGTGCTGATTTAACACGTGGTCATCGGTGAAGGAAAACATGGTGAGGAAACCTGCATGTCTGCGAAATTAAAAAAAAAAAACATTTCGAAGGCATGTGATGTTCGCCAACAATTGGGGCAGCGCGGCGGATATTTCTTTGCCCTAAAACCTCCTCAGAAATGAGAGGAGGCCTGTGCCCAGCAGTGGGACGTATACAGACTGTAACTTTACTGTACTTTATATTGTACTGCATTTTACATAATATTAATATGTACCGGCATCTGCGTGAACGGATCAACTCGACCGGTAAAGGACAATGGCTCGCATAATGCTGAGGTGTTTCTTAGAACCGGAGACACTTATTACAGGTAACGAAGTATTCCATCTTAGTCCTCAAGGCTAACAACGCAACTGCATTTTGACTTTTAATCGAAGTTAAATGCAAGTTATTTACTCTTGCCTCAAGAAAGAATCATTGTGGTCCACATTGCTTTCGTACAGAAAGACAGGTGCTGGAAAATTATTCTACTCCTTTATTGTACGCATTGCGAACGATAATGCATATAGTTTGGTTCGAATGCATGGTATGTCGACAACAAAAGTATGGAGGGTGGCCAATTGTCTGCACATACCCTCTGAAATATATTTAAAAAAGCCTTGTCGATTCTTTCTAAGTCTACTATGGACATAATAAGGCCGAAACTTGGTTGGCGAAGGAGTCATAGACCAGATCAACCACTGAGGTCAAGAAGGCTGGTGCTTTCGAGTGCTCAATTTTGCTAGCACCATGGCCTCCGCGTATCGGACTAGAGGGGTTCGCTGCGCAATTAAAGTTAGAGGCCGCGGAGAAATCGCGCCTAGTGTTCTACCTAACCGTACCTAAGAAAGAGAAGGGGGAGGAGTTGTCCTCTACCGAGGATGGGCCTCGGGTGTGTACGAAAGCGTTGCTGAGGCATTGCCAATATACGGCGAAGGTGGTACACTGTGGGGTTTTAATATGTGTAAGTCCGACATTACCCGTCCTTGCCGCCGCGAGGCGGGTATGCGTAGACATTAAAAATGGTCTATTGATGAGCGCATGGTTTATTCCATCATCCATCAAGGGCTTAGCGCTTGGCGTAAATTTCATAGTATGCGAGCAATTTAGCATTTAAAAAGCAATTATAATGCAATTTTAAATGCTAAATTACAACGTCTGAGAAATAAAATATTTACACATGAAGTGAAGACATGTAAAGCCCACGCACTGCAGCGCGGTGGAGTTATCCGGTGACAATAAATAGGGGTGGGCCCATAACCCTTTCAGAAATTACATCAGGCAAATGTCCAGCCAGGAGGTATGTAGGCTGGAAATTCCCTTTTTTTAATTACTTCCACCATCCATCAATTAATAAATATTGTTGTATACCACGTATAAGGTTAATATTTGTCCATATTTATTTATAATATTATCATTATTACGAGCAAAATCCATAGCCACGTCTATTGGTGTTGTGCGAATGAAATATTACTTTTCGTTGACAGAATTTTTAAAGGCTTTTAACGGCACGCTTCAAACAACTTTTATTCAATACACGTATTTATTTTGTTAGCAGTTTGATATATTTTTAAAGTTCAGAAAACCATTTAAAATTCAATAAATATTTTTCGTAAAAGCGAGTGAAATTCTAAAACATTCTTCCATCAATAAGGTTTTAATTAGTTAACTTTACTAAAATTTTCTAGTTTATTATAAGTTTTTCTCTTTTTTTGAATTACCAACAGAAATATACACAACATTTAAACAAGCTCTATCGTTAAAACATTAATTAAAAAAAAACAACTGCGTAAAAATGTTTTCTGAAAGGAGAAAATCACACAGAAATTCTCACAGAATACCAGCGTAAAATAGCAGCTTAACGCTGCTGTTTCGTATGGTAAGTGTAGAGAACCGGATACCCTTTTAACTGGAAACAAGGCATTCCATCTTAGTCGTCACGGGTGACAACGCATCCGCATTTTGATTCATAATAAAGGATAGATGCAGATGTCTATGGGTCGCAGCAACCACACCATCAAATGGACTGTGTGCTCCTTTGTCACCCTTAGCCTAAAAGAAAAGATAGATTTTGTAGCCTATGCCACTTCCATAACTAAGACGAATCTAACGACACCTCATATGTTAAAATTCATAAAGCCGTTTAGGCTACAGAGCATGCCAAGGAAATAGACATAGGTACAAACACATGTACATACTGTCGAAAAACATTACCTACCTTCTGGTGCAGTAGGGTATTAAAATGTGGGTACCAAAATAGAATAACAAAATCGGAACTAGATAGATGGCGCTGTTGTCGAGCTATTAATAAATTTATATTAACGCAGTAAGAAATGAGAAGTGAACGAGTGAATGTTGTAGCACCACACCTACCGGAAAGGACAGAATAACGTCTGCCATGAAGCTATTTCGACCGGTTTTATAATGAATAATAAATCAAAATATCATTGAAACAAGTACATGTGTCAACCCTTTTCTAGGTATTAGGACTCTTTTTCTACATAGAAGTCATCACCCTCTTACCTGTTTCTGCCGCCAAATAACAGTGCTTGCACTTCTTTGTTCCAGTCTGAAGGGTATAGAGAACCATTATAATTACAGGCTTTGAGGCATTCCATCTTAGTCCTCTGACGTGACGACGCATCTGTAGCCTTCTTTGTTTGAAGTTGGCTACAGGTGTCCATGGACTGCAGTAGCCACTTACCATCAAGTAGACTGTAAGTTCGTTTGTCACTTCAGTTTTATAAATAAAAATCAAGTTTCACCAAATGACAACAATCGCAGGTATAAATTATAATGCCTATAAATTAAATTTGCCTATAATAAAATGCATATAAAAAAATTAATTAATACTTATAAATTAAAAAATATATTAAGCATACTCCGTAGTATTGACTGCCCTCTTAGCTATATCAAACGCCACACAATGGGTGCACCATTGTTGTGTTTGGATGGAAAAAGAACAACTATAATGAGGCACTTTATACTAGTACTCAAGATCCCCTTTTGTTAGCATTCCTGCTGCCACAAACTTTTATATAAGATAAATTTTGCCGACTACGTAGTGCAGTTTCTAAACGTTTGGCTGCGAAACTGTAAGGTTGAAACCAACTGCAGCCGCGGGTTTGAATCCCGCACGGATCAATTGTTTAGACTATAAATAGTTCCGTGTCTGGATTTTGGTATTGTCCGATTTATGTATGTAAAATTCCTCTACAATTCAAGAGATAAAATTAAAATTACATTCATTCATCATAAAATAAGTGATATTCTTTCTGTAAATACTAGGAACAGACACAAGCTAGTAATACCAGTTACTCTACTCCATCGAGTCATTAATTTATTCTTGGGGCGATGTATACGATTTTACAACAAAATCCCAGAAAACATACAAAACCTTACTTCCGCCAAGTTTAAAAACATTATTAGACAAAGATTGTATAAAAAGGTTATTATAATAATGGGGGATTTATGGGTGATAATAACATCTGGGAATGAGGTGATCGCTACAATGCTGATACTAATTTGTTATGTGTTGTTAATTATTGTGTAACTTTAATTATTGTAAACTGTTCTTTTTATTTTTTAAATTTCCGCTCGGTTACTTCCGGGTTCTTTCCAGGACAGAGATATTTTCCGTACCATTGAAAAATTAAACATAAGAGTGGCTTTCAATAAGTATTATTTATAATCAATATGGAATAAAAAAGTTTCTAATTATTTAGTACAGCATATTAATGTCCGTTCCTTAACATAGGCCTCCCTATAGATTGTTACATAAGAGGGATATTTGCCATATAAATATGTATATGGCAAATATCCCTCTTATGTAACATGACAGACAAAGTTGCCCATATCTTGGTTTGTTGCCTTCTGTCGCCATTTACGTGCCACGGGACGATATGGATTAGTAAATATTCTTTAACCGATACTCATCATAATCATCATCATTACAACCCTTCATAAGTGCTCAACTGAAATTAGGCCTCCCACAAGGAACACAACAAAAGACGGTTCTGAGACACCTGCATCTATCGACTTCCGTATGTCTTACCAGGTCACTCCATCTAGTGGATCACCGCCCTACACTTTGCTTACGGGTACGAAGTTGCCACTCGAGAACCTTTCTTCCCCATCGGTTATAGTTTCATCGAGCAATATGGCCGGCCCATTGCGACTTCAGCTTACTAATCCGTTAGGCTATGTAATTCAGTCTGGTTCTACTGCGGACATCCTCATTGCTAAGTTTATCGCGCAGGGAAACCCCGAGCATGGCCCTTTCCAAAGCTCACTGAGCGACCTTGAGCTTTTTCATACGGCCAGCAGGGAAGTACCAGGTTTCAGATCCATATGTCATCACTGGCAACACGCACTGGTTTTCAAGTTTTATGGTATATCTGACGAGAAGATGTGTTGTAATCTTCCGAACACTGCCCAGCCGAGTTGAATCCCTCGATTGATCTGTCGATCAAAGCTGGACTTACCTATTTGGACTATTTATACTAGGTAAACGTACTCGTCAACAACTTCAAGCGTAGTGCTCTCAACAACTACCGGCATAGGTGTAACATGGACGTTACACATCTTAGTTATCGCTACTATACGGTCATATTATCATAGAATTTTTTTATTATATTTAAAAAAATATATGAATTACCTTAATTAAAGATAAAAACCTATATTTGTAGAAAGAAATTAGGAGTAGTGGAAATAAGGAAGTATATATTTAAATGCCTAATCTCTTTACGTGTTAACTGTTCATTAGGCAATTATCAGCGCGGCAGGTACCCACTTTGCAATTCTAGTTCTCATTGTGTGTCGAGTGTGTGGAGTACTAAAAGTTTTTAGAAGAGTTCAAAATGAGGGAGGTTTTCAACCCGACTTTATTTTTGTGTGTCTTTTTAAAGAATAAGGGTGACAAACGAACACACAGTCAACATCTATCCTCGGTTAACAATCAAAATACAGATGAGTTGTCACCCCTAAGGACTAAGATGGAATGCCTCATTTTCAGTAAAAATGGTCTCCGGTTCTCTACCCTAACCATACGATACACAGCAGCGTTAAGCTGATATTTTACAGTAGTATTCTGTAAGAGCGTGGTCCTTCCCCGGTCGAACGGACTCATTCGTGCTACAACTACATAATATTTGTAGCATGGCTCTACCACGTAAAAGAGTGTGTGCTATGGATATGCGCTATCTTCGCGAAATGTGAACCGATTTTAATATTTTTTTAAATTATGTAGCCTATATCAGGGTAGCCTATTTAAATTGAAGTAAAAATTCTACCCAATGGATAGAAAATAGGGGTCAACATTTTTAATGTTCCAATTTAAAAAAGTAAATACCGAATTCAACAAACTAAAAATAAATTAAAGTGTCCCAAATAGGAAAATAGTATATTAAATTGTATGTTATTTCCGTGTTATCTTGATTTGCCATATTTCTGAAAATAATTTCCTCCAGACCGAATTTCGATCACGATGGAAAGTCTCAATGGAGACTAGCTATCTGCGCAGGACCGGATTATAGTGCCCGAGTATATGTGCAAGCACGGGTGCACTTGTGCACTCATACTCCCTTACTCTCTTATTTCCCTATTTCACTTACTCTCTCTTTATTCCCTTACTCTCATAGTCCGGTGGGACGACATACCGACACGACCGGAGAGAGATCAGGCGCAGGACCAACGGATTTACGTGCTTTCCGACGCACGGTGGTGAAACACCAAAACTTCCTCCGGGCTGCTGAGAATTTCTTGACAGAATAACTCAATACCTTTTTTCCTATATGTCTCCATCTGGGATTCTAATCCGGGACTTCATGGCCAGCAGTCGCATTTACGACAACTAGACCAACGAGGCAGTCAACGTGAAAGTAAATATTTTCAGTTTTAAAAGTAAATATTTGATGACGATAATTTTATTTCATTATATTTTGTCTGAAACATTTGCTAATATTAAATTTTTATACAAATTTTATCGTCATAAATTAAATAAGGTTTATTAAAAAGAGAATATTGGAGTCATTCACACAAGCTGTTCATTATTGACTTGACCTAGTTTAATGAAACTTTAAAGTTGTGCACGAAATGTAGGACTAACTTATTTAAAGAACTTATTTACTGTAAGAAAAGTTCAGCCTGTTAAAGAAATATTTCAGATTTTTTTTATAGTATAAGAGTGACAACGAGCACACAATCCACCCCATGGTAAGTGGATGCTGTTGCCCACAGATATCTACTATTCTCGATTAAGAATCAAAATGTATATGCGTTGTCACCCCAGGGGACTAATATGAAATGCCTCGTTTACATTAAAAAGGATCTCCAGTTCTCTACACTTACCATATGAAACACAACAGCTCGCTGGTTTTCTACGAGAGCGTGGTTTTTCCCCAGTTGAGCCAACCTATTCGTGCTACAAACGTAACATAGCTGCAGCATGGTTCCACTCCGTAACAATGATGACATGAGATTTGCCGTAAACGTCACTTGTGTTCACTTGACAGGCGGATTGATGATTGCAAGGCAAGCGGTTTCGCACTTTTTATGCTATTTCCAGGCGAGGTATTTTACGTCTGTTGTTAACGATATAGTTATACCCACATCTATCGGAATAATTACTTTTTGGCATATCCCATAGTCGCTATTTAGACATCCACGTGACGAACTGTGATGTTGGATACTGTTACGCCTCCACCATACATTAAAACATATTTTGGATTCAGGTATTGTTCATCGTAACAAAATAAAAGAAATATAACAAAGTGTAAAAAGTACTCTAAACCTCTCATTCGATCAGTAAATATCAGTAGTAAAAGTGCGACCAAGGAACTAGCTCGGATCAGTTATTCTCCGACTCTAAATCGGTGCCGTGATTTTGCCTGTACTAGGCCTCTCCCATAGATTACCTCATATGGGGAGATTTTGCCATTGTTGCCGCTCTTTGCAGGCGGGTTGGCGGTTTTTTTTTTATTTTGGTTTGTTATCGGGAAGATTCTGCTGTCCATCTCCCTTTCAGTTTCTCTCTGTCGCCGCTTGCGATACCCACGGGACTTGCGGTCCCAACCACCCTCGCAGTGATATCAAAATGTCTCGCAATACCACTACGTGGTAGAGCCATGCTACGTCATTAGTATGGTAGTAGCACGAATGAGTTGGCTCGACAGGGGAAGGACCACGCTCTCACAGAACACTAGCGTAAAATAGCAACTTAATGCTGCTGTTTCTCATGGTGAGTGTAGATAACCGGAGACCTTTTTTACTGGAAACGAGGCAATCCTTTTTTGTCCTCTAGGGTGAAAACGCGTCCGAATTTTAAGTTTTAATCGGGAATACATTTAGATGTCTATGAGCCACAGAATACATTTACCATCATGAAATAATGCAGACGGGAGTAGTACTGCCAGATAGAAATGGATCCCTACCGCCTAGCGCATATCGTCCCGTGTATTTCGTAAAGGGCGACAGGGGGAAATTGAAACAGAAGATGAGATGCAGCATCTTGCTGATTTCAACTCAAAATAATAAAAAATGCGGTTACCAACCCGCCTTTCAAGCGTGGTAACTATGGCAAAATACCCTCCCCCCCATGAGGCAATCTATAGAGGAGGCATTTGTTTATAAAGGCAGTAATGGATGATGGATGGATTAACGTCCTAGTTAATTCTAAGTAAAGAATTAAAGCGTAATAAAATTGATTGCAATAAATGTCACGTTGAAAAATCATACGTATGAAACGACAAAGTTCACGAATTTCACAGAGTTCACGAAGCATTTATTCAAGTATTGCTGGCGTGCTCCGAGCGCATACAAAGAATGTTGCTTTCCTCTTCTTGAAAGCTTTGAAAAGAAGCTCTTTGCTTACACTCTAGTCAGATCGATGCTAGTCGAACTTTTAAATGTCTGACTACTTTTTTCACCAACTTCGATCATATGGATAGTGGTACTTGCGAAGTTTGATATGATACATACTAGGTTAGGTATTTTAAAAATAAAATTTATTTTCACATTAAAGTTTATTTATTTTTTTATAGGAGAGGGTGCAAACGAGCATGCGGCTCACCTGATGGTAAGTGATTACCGCCGCCCATGAACAACTGCAACACCAAGTGTTGCCGGCCTTTTAAGAAGGAGTAGGCTCTTTTCTTGAAGGTCCCTAAGTCGTATCGGTCCGGAAAAATCGCTGGTGGTAATCGATTCCACAAGGAAATTGTGCGAGGAAGAAAACTTCTTCTAAATCGCACAGTGGTGGACCGCCAATCATCCAGATTGTATGGATGGTATCTCGAGTTCTGTCGCGATGTGCGATGGTGAAATTGAGCGACTGGAATTAGTCCGAACAATTCCTCAGAGCACTCCCCGTGGTACATGCGATAAAATACGCAAAGAGATGCAACATCTCTACGCAGTGCCAGTGAGTCAAGCCGATCGGACAGAACTCGGTCGTCGACGATTCGAGCTGCTCTGCGCTGGATGCGGTCAAGTGGAAGGAGCTGGCACTGGGGAGCCCCTGCCCAGAGATGGGAACAGTATTTCATCTGGGGCCGAACTTGCGCCTTGTAAAGTTGCAAGCGGTGTGCCGGCATGAAATACTGTCCCGCTCTGCTGAGCACGCCAAGCTTTTTACAGGCCAATTTGGCCTTCTCTTCCAAGTGACCACGAAACTGCACATCACTCGATATGTCGACACCGAGGATTCCGATACTGGCTGAGGCAACAAGGGGAGTGCCTTGAAACTGAGGAGATACGACAAAGGGTTTCTTTTTAGCGGTAAACGCGTAAACTTGTATCTTCTGGGGATTCAACTGGACTAGATTTAGTCGCCCCCAGTCTGAGACTTTGTTCAACAAAGTCTCGACTTCAGACACAAGTTTGTTCCGGTACTCAGTGACGTTTTCCTGAGAAATATTGGCACGGCCGGTGTATAAAGCATCACCAGTGCTGTCGTCTGCATAGCAATGAATGTTACCAGTTTGCAACATATCATTGATATGCAGAAGAAACAGCGTTGGTGATAGCACGCAGCCTTGTGGAACACCAGCGTTAATGGGCTTGTAATCGGAGCATGCACCGTCTACTACGACCTTGATGCTCCGATCTGCAAGAAAACTAGTGATCCAATTGCACAATTTCTCGGGAAGCCCATAGAAAGGGAGCTTCGAAAGAAGCGCTTTGTGCCAAACCCGATCGAAGGCCTTCGCTACGTCCAAACTAACAGCCAACGCCTCTCCCTTGGACTCCACTGCCTCCGCCCATCTATGAGTTAGGTAACCTAGAAGATCACCAGCTGAGCGACCTCGACGGAAACCGTACTGGCGGTCACTAATCAGCTGGTAAACCTCAAGGTACCGTATGAGCTGGCAGTTGATAACAGTTTCCATTACTTTGGTAAACAAGGAGGTGATAGCGATAGGCCTGTAGTTGGACGGATCTGAGCGGTCGCCTTTTTTAGGGATCGGGTGCACCAAAGCTGTCTTCCATGAGTTTGGGACTACGCCTAGGGAGTAGGAGTACCGGAAAAGACGCGTTAAAACCGGTGCCAACTCCGGAGCACACGTCTTCAGCACAATAGGTGGGACTCCATCAGGCCCACTCGACTTGTTGACGTCCAGGGAGAGAAGTGCTTTACGCACCGAGCGCTGTGTAAACAGCACTTCCCGCATGGAGCACTCACACCGCGGGATGGTAATCGGTATGTTCCCCCCGTCATCAAGAGTCGAGTTGGAAGCAAAAAGAGAGCCTAGCAGATCGGCTTTCTCCTTTGCGTCATGGGCCAGTGAGTCGTCCACCCTGTGCAGAGATGGCAGAGATGGCTGACAGAAGTTCCCTTGGACAGCCTTGGCGAGAGACCAGAATGCACGTGTTCCCGAAGGGAGGCGAACTAGTTTCTCGCCAATTCTGCCGATGTGCTCTGACTTTGCCTTGGCAATGACACTTTTGAAGGACCTGGAGGCGGAATTATACTTCTTTTTAAGAGCGCTGGTGTTTACATCCCGGGACGTTGATGCGTCAGCCTAGGCCCGGTAGCACTCCTGCTTATAGCGTGATGCAATTTTACAGGAGCGACCAAACCATGGCTGAGTTCTGCCTCCGATAGGCACCACAGATGATGGAATAAATAATTCCATTCCCTGAAGTACCACATCAGCGACAGAATCAGCAACAACGTTGGGATCATCCGGCGAGAAGCAAACCCGCCCCCAAGGATAGGATGCAAAAAAAGACCGCATCCCATCCCAATCGGCTGACCTATAGTGCACAACACGGCGGCGAGCTGCAGATCGCAACTGCGATGGGAGCGTGAGTGGCACCGTGCTCCGGATCAGACAATGGTCCGAAGAGCCAAGAGGGGCATCGACGGAGACCTGATATCCGTCCGGATGAGAGGTCAGCAGAAGGTCCAACAGGGAAGGTACATGGTCTTCCACATCTGGGATCCGCGTAGGCGAAGTAACCAGTTGTGTCAGACCATATGCCAAGGCAAAGTCATAAACAGATCTACCCGCATGATCGGTTAAACGGGAACCAAGCCATTCAGCGTGGTGGGCGTTAAAATCACCGAGCATCACGATCTCTGCGGAAGGAACCTGTTGTAGCACGGAGTCTGCAGCCATTTGGACGTGGTCGATGAGTCGGTCTGTGTCGGCATTACCGCTATGGGACCTAGAGGCACCCGTAGACGCGAGGATGGTCGTCGCTGTCTACGCGCAGCCATAGGATGGACAGGTCCGTACCTTCAAGACTGCCGAGGCGTCGATAACAGATGTCCTCTCTGACGTACACGCAAACTCAGCCCGGGGCACAAAGGTGTTCAATTTGTACCCCGGGCAGGAGAGATACGAAGTATCAGCGGAGAGGACACCTGTGTCTCAGTTAGAAAGAGCAAGGCCGGCTTTGCCGTCTCCAGATGGTAGTGGACGGCGTTAAGGTTTGAATGAAGTCCCCTGATATTGCAGAAATCCACGGAAAGCGTAGCAGGGGTTGCCTTTGTCTTTTTGCTCCGCTTGCCCCGAGCAGGTTTCGTCTTGAGCGGAATTTCGCCTCCCCCAGAATACGCGGGGCAGCCTGAGCACCCACGCTCAAAAAAAGTAGGGTAGAATGGGCGTGGATGCTCAGCGAGGGATTCTCCAGGGATGCTGGAGTTACAGCCTATATACGTCCCACTGCTGGGCACAGGCCTCCTCTCACTTTTGAGAAGGTTTTAGGGCAAGGAAGTGTCCGCCGCGTTGCTCCAATGACTGTTGGCGGACTTCACATGTCTTCGAAATATTTTTTTTTATTTCTCTGAAATTGTGATAAATCAGCATTTAAAATTGCAGTTAATAATTTCATTGGTGCCGGCGGGGATTGAACCCGAGTTGTGGCTCTTATCTCTCTTATTTTATCACATTATTTTGGTAATATTTACCGGCATAAGAGAATCCATTATCTCATGTCATTATGTGGGTGTCGTGAGAAGCAACACATGGAAACTAAAGAGGAGATGAACTCGATCATCTTCGTGATAACAACGAAATACAATTATAATAAAAAACTGCAGTTTGCAAACCGGTTACTTAGCGTGGCAATTAAGGCAAATATCCCCCTACGAGGCAATCTATAGAGGAAGGTAGGCCTACGTCCAGCAGTGGAATTGTAATGAATAAATTTATTGTATTTTAAAATTGTGTATATTATAGTTTACTTATTACAATAGCTTAGCCAAAATTTGTTCTCAAGTTATCAGACCATAAATTTTCCGCTACTGGACATGGGTGCGAAATATCGATCTAATTTCCTAAGATCCTAAGGGTGTAAAGTTTAGTTCCTAAACTATATTTGTGTTATATTGTTTAATATTTGTGTTTGTGATATATTTTTTAAATAAAACACGTTATGTTCCAAATTTTAAGTCAAAGCTGATCGGGAAATTAGCATAACATCAATCACTAAATTCGACCCGAACAGACATACACGAAATAGAGTAAATAAAAAATGTGGCAAAATAGGTTAATCATTTAACAAATAACGAAATGCTGTATTATGGCTGCAGCTTGAAGTGGTTTGTTAGGCCGGAAAAGGGCCACACATTCGCAGGACATCATTTAAAATATCAATACAATGTTTCTGTTTTGTGTGATTAGTGACTAAAATCTGAGACTTTTTTCATTGAAACGAAATATTCTATCTTAGTCGTCACAAGGGAGAACATATCTGCATTTTAATTCTTCCATCCGTACATCCATTATAGCCTATAAAAATCCATTGCTGAACATAGGCTTCCCTGACCATAGACTGAAAAATAATTCATCAAATAATTAAATGTGATATAGAACTTGAATTCCCCAATTTTAAGCTCAAGATATATTAGAGAGAACATAACTGACTGAAATGACTTCTAATTTATGGTAACAACGAAAATTACTCGAGAAAAGGCCCGTTGAAAGCCCTGAATAAAATTTCAGTTATTTGTCCAACACTTCACCCGATTTAAATAGAGCGTGCGTTAAATGAGTTTGTGTATAAAAAATTGCTGCCTAAATAGACTTACTGTGTATAGCCCATTCGCGTCTACGTCATATATTAATGCGCCTGTAAATTGTAATGACAGCTAAAATATAGCCGCAATTAAAAGTCGCAATAAATACCCTCAAAACTGCATTCTGGCAAACCATTCGGTTGTTAAATTTTGATAAAAATATATGAAACATCAGTTTGTATTTGTTTTTGCAAAAAATATTTTTATTTTGATATACATTTTAATGCTTTTAGGCGTATCGTTCAAAACATATAAATAAAAGAGTCTGTGAAACTTTTTTTTTTCATGAAATTCGTTCCTAGCTGTAGGCATTTGTTTTAAATCCCACTATTTAGGTCAAATATGCAAACGACTTTTAGGATATTCAGAACATTTTGTTTGTTTTTACAACAGTTATTAAATAAATTGATTATTTTACTTCACTTATGTGTGGTAACCGTGTGGCGGAATTGGAAAATTCATGACCTTATTTCGACCGGTTTTGTATCAGGGTCCTCTCTATCGGAGTAACAAAAACAAAGTCTAAATATTTTTATTGAAAATTGGCCCCCACCAAGCAATTTTTAAAAGGTCCAAAGTCAAGCTATCGCTTCTACAAGCCCATACTGCGGGAAGCCTAGTTAGATTTATTTTTAGTTAGATTATCATTAGGTCCTTACATATGAAATTGGCGTTTTGTACGGGAGGAATATAAAGTCTTTTTTTTTTGTAAAATATATTTAATTAATCAAAGTATGCACCGTTGTTATCAATGCACTTTTGCCATCTCATAGTTAGTTCATTGATCCCTTTACTAAAAAAAACCATGGGGCGAGAATCAATAAACTCTTTGAAGGCGGTTTGGACTGCCGCATCGGAGTTGAATTTTTTTCCTTGTAAGAAGTTGTCCAAATTCCGGAAACTTCTTACAAGGAAAAAGTCCACCATTCACCGTACTCCCCCATCGTACTCCGGTCCGGGGAGTATGGTGGATGTCGCAGAAATTCCAATTGTAACTCATCTAACTTAGTGATTGTTTGTTGTGCAGTGTGTGGTCTTGCGTTGTCGTGAAGCAGCAGTGGCCTAGAGCGATTGATCAATCTCGGTTGTTTAGCAGCTAGTTCTTCCTTCATAGTTTGCAGTTGCTGACAATAGATATCTGCCGTAATTGTTTGGCCAGATTTTAGAAAGCTGTAGTGAACGACACCGGCGCTAGTCCACCAAACACTCATAAGTAACTTTTTCTGAGTCAATTTTCGTTTAGGGCAGGATTTGGCTGAGTCTCCAGGGTTCAGCCATTGCGACGAGCGCTTCCGATTATCGCACAGTATCCACTTTTCATCACAAGTAATGATTCGATTTAAAATCCCTTCATTATTGTGTCGGTTGAGCAAAGTAACACAGCAGTCGACGCGTGTTTGCAAGTTCGATTCACTCAATTCATGAGGTACCCATCGTTCAAGTTTTTTTACTTTCCCGATTTGCTTCAAGTGGATTAATACAGGTTTATCACTTACCCCGAAGCCTGCAGCTATCACTGAAGTGCTTTGTGATGGATCCGCTTCCACAATAGCCTTTAATTCTTCATTTTCCACTTTGGTCTCCGGCCGTCCACGGGGTTGGTTCTGAAGGTCGAAATTTCCAGAACGAAAACGTTGAAACCAAAAACGTACCGTGCTTTCTTTTGCGACACCAGCGTCGTATACATCATTAATCATTCGAGCTGTTTCTGCAGCACTGGTGCCACGGTAGAACTCGTACTCGTAAATATACCGATATTTCATGTTTTCCATTGTGCGGTAATAAGTGACGCCAAAGAATAAAATAATGAGGAAAAAGCAAATGAATGACTGTTTTCAAAACTCAAATGTACCAGCTAAATGAAATTATAAATTTGAATTTGGAATTCTTAACCAAAGAGGAGATATTTCAGATCAAAATGGTCAGTACGACAAAACGCTAATTTCATATGTAAGGACCTAATACATTTAAAATTTCATCTTATAAAATATGTACTTATATAATAATTTAAAAAAAATCGAAAACTTAAAAAACACGCATTGATCATGAGTTGTGACGATTCTAGAGAGAATTATCTTGCTCAGTAAAGATCATCGTCGTGGTTCGTGAAAGTGTTCAGCAAACCCCGAGGCAGTCGATTCCTCGCCGTGCACAAGAACTCGGCCTTTCGCAGACTTCAACTTGGCGAATTTTGCGTCGGGACTTAGGCCTATACCCGTACTAGATCCAACTGACCCAGGAGCTTAAAGTTCATGACCATCGACAACGCCATTTTTTCGATGACTGGGCTTCGAATCGTTTGGAAGAGGACCCCAATTTTGGCTGAAAAATCATCTTTAGCGACGAGGCGCATTTTCGGATGAATGGCTGTATTAAAAAGCAGAATTGCCATATATGGGACAATACCAACCCACGCGAGATTCACCAGGTGATAATGCATCCTCAAAAAGTTACAAAAGTCATTGGTCTGTATTTCTTCGCAGGTTGAAGTCGCAGGTCTATGCAAACAAACCACAATCGACCGATACCATAAAGGTGAACATAACACAGGCTATCGCTCAAATTCAGCCGGATCTATGAAGAAGAGTCATTGAAAATTGAACCATTCGGATCTGTGCCATTGTAAGAAGCCGCGGCAGGCATTTGAACGATGTCATATTGCACACTTAATGGAACATGTGGGCCTTTCAAATAAAAAAAGAATTTTGTTAATACCTCACACACAGCTTGTTTTATTTCATTTGAACCACTGTCTGTCATATTATTCATTTTATGTATTCATTTGCCCTTATTGAAAAACCTTTAAGAATCCATTACCTCATTTCGTCCCGTGGGTGACGTAAGAAACGATTATAGGAAATACTAGATGTATTTCATATATATGGCGATACCCGTTTACGCCAGGCGTAAAATATCCAGACCAGCGATGGGCTGAAGCCCAAAGTGCGAGAAGACTGGTACTGCGATCGTCATTCCGTCTGCCGAGTATATTAATTAAGACATACGAGGGGTGATCCAAAAGTAATGATAATGAAAATAAAACACGGTAATTAAAGTTAAAATAATAATTTATTTTTCTACATAGTCTCTAACAAATCAATACATTTAGTCCATCTTTTTCTAGCCCATGATTCCTTTGAAAATTAGTCTTGACCCTCCCAAAACGCTTCAACAGCATTACTTCGCTATCGTTCGAATTTCTTGCCTCGAGGCGTTCCTTGAGCCGAGGAAAGAGTGAAATCACTAGCTAGATCAGGAATAGGAGTGTTCGAGCAGTTCGAACTGTTTCTGAATGCCATCGCAACTGCGGCTTGTGAGCGTGCGTTGTCTAAACAGCACCATCGCAGTGCCGCGTTTTTTTACGTAACTTATTTGGTCTGCGTAGAAGAGCCGTAATAGTGGCTTTTCCAAATATTCCACTAAATTATGCTTGAGCGTAAAACAGATGATAACCTTTCCCGCCGAACTTGAAACTTTGAATTTGGCGTCGGTGAGGAGGCTCGCCCAGTTATCGATTGTTGTTTCGTTTCAGGATAAATGGTGGATCCAGGTCTCGTCCTAGTCACAAACGGAACAAAAACTTGATCTTTTACTTTGGAGATTGATCGAAATGTCAACTATTTTCTTTGCTCGTCGGTTAACATTCTGCAACGCGCAGAGACCTTTTCATATGCAACTCGCAAGGATTCTTTGAACGCTGCCATGAGATGACCTCAGCTACATGCCTGATGGTCACTTCGATCTGCCAACACAACATTTTCGACTTTTCACGTTGTCTTCAGTGAGGGACGGATGCTCGATGTTCATCTTCAGTGGATGTTAGTTTAAACTCCTTGGCCCAGCGTGCAATAGAATATGGAGGAGCAGATAATGTTTACTGTCACTGTGTAGTCTTTGAAGACATTTTTTTCAAACAGAGGTACTTGATGACAGCTCTAATTTGTTTCTCCATGTTGATGTTATCTCTTGACAGTTCGTATTCAAATGAAATCCCGGAAATAGTGATCTATTTATGATTTTTAGCTGACGTGGTGAGTATATAAGCAAGCAAAAATATTTTGGATTTTATGGATCTGATAACGATTATCATTATGGATCACCGTACTATAATGGGATGTAATGAACGACCCATGTCCAAGTTGAAGTAGATGAAGTGAACTGCTTCGGACTGATATACTAGGAAAGGTACTGTACTGTACGGTACTCATAATGGCGTTTTTTTAAATATAAAAAACACTAACAATCCTATTAACATTACTAATATTCCCTTTAAACACTCCAGGTAAGCTTAAAATGCTCGTTAAATAAAACTATTTTTTACGCAATTTATCTTATATTTTATATTCCCGACGTTTAGAGCACTTTACTGTGTACGGGACTGAGGTGTTTGACGTCCCATTGTCATAGCTAACCACGGCTACCTCCAGATTAAAATTATTATTTTTTAATATAAAATAAGTTAATGTACGCGATAAAATCCGTAAACACTAGTTTTGTTTAAATGTGTAGTGTTCGCATAAATATAAGAAATCATTAAAGTGCTCGTATTAGTAGTGGTTAACGAAAGAAGTCGGATGGCGGTTCCAAACCCACGATCTTTTGAATTCGCAGTCCGCACCCTATCGTTAAGCTGCATGCCATTAGGCGGCAGTACTGTCTATATTACTGTAATAATTTACTTTTTAAATAAATATATCTAATTGTGAAGGATATTTAATTAATGTATGAAAACAAAATACAACTCATACAATAATATAAAAGTTTTTCAGTAAAGAAATGATTTCTAGCACTTCAAACATGTTCACTACGAAATCCCTTGCAATGGCGTCAATTTGAAGAAAGTAGCGATTGACAATGTTGATAAGTGACGTTCTTTTATCCGCAAGGATTGTAAATGGATCGAACAAAGTGTAGTGAATTGTGGCTTTGACATTCCCAAGGACAGGGGGATTTGATAAGGTCAAATTTTTTTCAGTCAAGGTTAGCTTCAAAGGTCTTTGTTCTATGTACTCTGGGGAAAAGGTTAACTCGTGTCAGATATGGAAACATGAATCGATATCCGAAGAAATAACTTTATCGATAAATGATTGTATCAATTGATTTTACAAATACGTTTTACATTTTAAGCTTTTAGGATAGGGCACTACATCATTGTAATAATTGAATAAATAAAAAGTAATGAAAATGATAAAACTATAGGTGATTCTTTGATCCTTATTTTGATTTTAACATCGCCATTAATATAAAGAAGGAAGTAAGAAAGTTAATTTGAAGCTACACAATAATATAACGCAACAAAATACATAAGAGATTAAGTGCACAGTGCAAAAAATGCGACATTCATTCTAACCAATCTCGATTCCAATCCCATGAAAAGTATAAAGCATAACTATGAAAATTGAAACATTCAAGTGATGAGCGCCTGATAGCCCATATTTTATCACAGGAAAACTTTTGTGAACTCCATCTATCTTAGTGATGGGTATGTTGTCGTGACCAAGGCGAAGTTCGTTGGCCCGCAAGGAATAAGCTGGAAACATATCCAAATAAGGGCCCATGGTTTCATACCAATTGGTGGTGTCGGTAGCGGAGAAGTCTTTGTATTCTAGATTTGACTTCTTCAGAATTTCCAGCCAAGCTATTTTCACGACATCATTGGAAACTAGATAATCCTGCCCGTTTAAGTGTATTTTGAAAGACGTAGAGCTGGTATTTTTGATCATGTTGGTTGGGGTATTTTTCACTTCCTGCCTACAAATGTTGTGTATAGAGTACTACCATTGTTATCAACAATGTAATTTTAATGGCGGCTCATGACATTACAGAACACTTGACCAACCCTTTGTTATTTACGTAACGTCGACGGGAAGTCAAAGGTGTGTGTGGTCATTAAAATAAGTTTTCTTTTATAGCGCATGTCTTTACGGATTGATAGTTATTTTAGTCAATCAAATATAGGCCATACAGGCCACCCAATGGTAGGTGGCTACTGCATCCCATAGTCACCTGTAACTATCTTAAGATGGAATGCCTCACAAGCTGTTATTAAACTAGCTCTCTATACACTCACAGTATACGCACTACTATTTGGCGACAGAAATAGGCAAGAGATTGATACCTACCCCGCCTCCTAGGCAGAAAAAGGGCATTAACATCCAGTAAATATTACAATTGACACAATCTAAAAATAAGTGAAAGCCTTGAGAAATATATTTCATAATAATACTGAATAAAAAACAAAAGATGTCACAAAAAATAATAAGATACAAGGAAATACAAAATCGAAGTTAAAAGAATACAATATACTTTACTATGTGTCGGGACATGTGCCTGGGGAGAAGAGAAGGTTCTCGACTCTCTAATAACATTTTAATAATATAAGTCTTCTTTGCAGCTTGGCACAAAGACAGTGTGTAGTGTTAGCCTAAGTTATAAGTAACAAGCAAGAACAAGAACTTTTAACGTATTCTCTTGCATTTTGAACTCATGTAGCGTACCAACTACTTAATATCATTATACGAAATCCAATAAAGAAAGTATTTTTTGTATTATTTTTAAACCGGCAATCGTTCGTTACGGATTTACAAGTCTGTATTCAGAAAAGCATTTAATACATTTTTGACCATTATTATCATAGTGATGTATTCCTCCTGGCCTCTTGAACTAAGAGCTTACTCAAGAGAACGCCGATCTTATGGCTTAGGCCAAAAATACAAAAGATTCATATTTGAAAAGGTCACGAAATAGTATTTTCTGTGCCTTGTGACTTTTTAATCTAACCGCTTTTTATACTTCAATAACCAGTTTTACAGATATCTGTCGAGTCTAAAGTTAAAAAATATTTTTCATAAAGCTACTTCTTTCTTATGAGTTTATTATATTATAAGCCATTATACTTTGGCATATAGAAGTTTAGTGCTAGATTTGAACTTCCCCAATAATAGAGATTTTGTTATAACCTACACGCTTTACGAGTTGGCGCGGGTTGGCGATCACTGTGCTAGATATTTTTACTCAATTTTTGCCGCTGTCCATGACCCAAATTTAGTATTTGAACCCAGGTCATCGGTGCTCTATCAAATAAAGAACAGGGTAAGAACTAGACATTGGAACAGAAAATGGTGAAAATTGATCTGTGGTCATAGAAAATAGACATGACTAACAGCCGTTCTTAATTCCCTGCTAGATATAAGCCTTTTTAGTAATGCGCTAATTGTAATGCATTACGTTTAGTTAACACGATTTGCCGACATTTACCATGTTGAGTAGAAGGACTAGCAACACTGAAGTCGACACCTTGATGAGTCAGCCCATCAAGTCTGTAAACTTTAGATTCAGCGTTTACCGACTTTTAATGCAATAACTTATGACGTAAATTTGAAAATAAACATGGTGGCATGGTAGAGCCATGTTGCCGCTAACCAGGGAAGGACCACGCTCTCACATGATACTAGCGTAAAAAGTAGCTCAATGCTCCCGTGTTTCGTATGGTGAGTATAGACAACCAGAGACCCTTTTTACTGGATATGAGGCATTCCATCTTAGTCCTCAGGGGTGGCAACGCATCTGCATTTTGATTCTTAATCGAGAATAGATGTAGATGTCTATGGGTCACAGCATCCACTTACCATCAGATGGGCTGTGTGCTCGCTTATCACCCTTAGTGTAATTAAAAAAAATATATTAGCGGTCAATAATATTATGTTTCCAATGCGAAACCTAAACAGTAAAAGATGTTTAAACAATATTCTGTTTCATTTGTATTGCTAAGTCCTGGCTAGCTTTGATTTATCCTGTTTGCGGACGGATTACCGCCACAAGTGCGATCGAGGCGGTAGATTATTCGAGGCGGTTGTCTGGAGCCACTGGGGGATTAAATCCGTATTTACAGTAAAGTGCCTTTAAGGAAATCGCCAGCACATCTTCAACGTAGTGATGAGCTGAGATATCTTATCAAAAATCATAAATACATATGGTATGTGGAAGGTATTGTTTATATTACCGTACCGTATTTGTGTTTATAAAAATGTTAAAATGTACACAAAAATATTATTTAAGTTTACAGTAGCATCGAGCGTTAGGTGATCACATGCCAAAGTTAAACCCAAAGATTTTAGTGACATGTTCTAATGTGTGTATTAGTTCATGATAAATATTATGTATAGGACAATAAATTAAACAAAATATTCATCATCATCATCATTACAGCCCTTCACAAGTCCACTGCTGAACATAGGCCTCCCCCAAGGAATGCCACAAAGCATAATATTACATAATAGCAATTTTAATAATTTGTTTTTGTAACTTAAGAAACGGTTAAGTGAAAGAAAAAACTTTTTTTATATAATGATTTCTTATATTTACGCGAACACTACACATTAAATGAAAATAATTTGACGGATTCAATCGCGTTTAATTTAACTTTTTAATTCTCGACGTTTCGGGTACTTTACAGCACCCATGGTCACGGGGGGACTGAATTGTTTGACGTCCCGATGTCATAGTTAGCCCGGCTACCTTCAGTTTTTTAATATAAATTTTGGTCCGATCCACGCAAAATAAGCTTACAGTATCTGGAAGTCTTGATACATCTTGAAGCGAGCTTCCATTAAAAATTACTACAAGCCGCCGAAGAAGATTTTAGTAAATTTTTTGCCATTCGTCAAGTGTTATATCCCTCTACAAGATGCAGGAGTGTCATATCCCTCTACAAGCTGGATTGTGAATGTGGTATCTCTTACATAGGACAAACAAAACGATCTATGAAATCCTGCGTAAAAGAACATATAGCTGACTTGAAGCAAAGACGTTCCGGGAAGTCTGCAGTCTGTGAACATGTTCAAGATCGTCCCCGCCATTTCATTAGATTTGATTGACCACAAATCCTCGCAAAAGAACACCGATTCCTGCCAATGATGATTCGCGAGGCTATTGAAATTAAAAAAAAACATCCTAATTTCAATACAGAATATTGATGGGTGCTGCCATCTACTTGGGATCCTATTATTAATAAAATTAAATCCAAACAGAAGTATACCACTGCAAGACTTCAAGATACTGTAAGTTCATTCTGCGTAGATTGGACCAATAACTAATATTAAAAAATTTAAGGTAGTCGTACTAACTATGACATCGGGACGTCAAACACCTCAGTTCCCTCCGTGACCATGGGTGCTGTAAAGTACCGGAAACGTCGGAATGTTAAATTAAACGCGATAGAATCCGTAAAATTAGTTTCATTTAATGTGTAGTGTTCGCGTAAATATAAAAAATCATTATATGAAAAAAAGTCTTTTCTTTCACTTAACCGTATCTTAAGTTAACTAAAACAAAATTTTAAAATTTCAAATTTGAAAATGTGTTTTTCATCAAAACTATTGCTTTTTATGCATGCTGACTCTGAATACAATAAAGTATTATAGTATTTTGTTGCAGCAATGTGAAATATCTCTTTCAAGTTAAAATTTCTATAGTAGTATAGAGCTGCATTATATAAAACAAAACTGTTCGTTTCTTTTTCCTTATTGACCTTTTTTAACACAACATGTTACCTAAAAAGCATATAACCTACTTTACGTTTGCAAATAGCGCTATAAAAGTGATCTAAACTTTAAAAACTACATACATTAATTTGAAATGAAAAATTTCCCCGTACTAAAACGGAATATTGCATAGAGCAGAATTTTGTGAGTTATGCAAGAAAATAGATGTTTCACAGGACTATTTTATTAACTATTACTATGCAGAGTTACTATTACATTTGCGAGAGTACCTGACATAATCAGATATCCTGGTGGCTGCAATCCTTATTACCCTATTCATCACTATCTTACATTTTATAACATTAGAATGTCTAACAATAAACCCTGCAATCTATTCTCAACTATACCGATATAACTTGGCAAGTTTTTATAGTGAACATATTGCGTTTAAGGGGACGGCTCCGTGACGCAGTGGCTTAGCATTGGTTCCGAATACCGCACGGAACAAGTATTTGTACGGCCTGCAAATAATTGTTCCGGATCCGGATGTTTGTCCTTGTGAAATTTATGTCTGTAAACAGGAGAAAATCTTAGTAAACTAAAGTTTTATAAAAAAAAGAAAAAAGAAAGAAAAGAAAAAAAATGATGATATTCAATACGAGCTAAAAACTTAACTGTTTTAGTTTATGAAACAATTTAGTAAAAATGCTGTAACATTGTTTCTTTTAAATCAACGGAAAAACTTTGTAAATTCATTCATATCCATACGAAGTGGATCAATCAAACCGGTTGATGACCCGATATGCTGATGGAAGACACAGAAATGTTATCTTCATAGAACAAGATTAAGGTTAAAAAGCTAAAAAACAAGCAAAATGAAGAAGTGTTTGCTCGCAGTTCTAAAAAAATCTTGCAAATTGTTGGAATAGCTAAACGTGGTCATCCTGCATCAACCATTGCTAGATGGGGAGAAAAGAGAAAGTAGTCATAAATCTCCTGTTTCAATTCCCCTATTTTTATTTTATATTTTTTCGCATACTACCTTATGGTTAGTGGATATGGTGGCTACGATGAAATGCTTCGCTTCCAATAAAAAGGGTCTCCGATTCTCTACACTTACCATACGAAACACGGCTGCTATTTTATGCTGGTATTCTGTGAGATCGAGCCGACCCATTCGGGCTACTACCATAATATAGCTACACCGTACTTAATTATAGCTCTACTACTTAGCACTACACCTACACTACACTACACCCGTACATACTTATATCCAGAAATGTGTCTCGAAAGCTGATTGAGGAAGAAACGAATTTAACAAACTTAATTTGATTTGATATTTTAAACTCTACTACAATTTCAATACCTTTGATCTCATAGTTTTTTTTTTTAAAGATTTACGATGTTTTCCTCAGAACAGAGCCTGTTTATTTTATTGTTCACCTGAGCGATACAATCTTTTAAACTGTTTCAAGTTGTAAAGTTTTAAACTTGAAGGAAAGCTTGCCAACGTTTAGTCAAATTAACTGGAGTTGGCGCTTTTAAGCTCACTTGACACAGTTTCGGAGTTTACTAGTTCGTTTGATCAATCCTTTATATTTCATCAAATCTTGATAATAAATTTGTTATTAACAAGGGTCAGGCTGAGATAAATACTTCACATTAATTAATTCAAAGAACCTTGGTAGCTTAGGGGCTAAGCGCTCGCTATAAATTTCACAGTAACCAAGAAAACAGGGTTCGATCCCCGCCAGCGCTAACGAAATTGTTCATTGCATTTTTAAGTGCTGACTTACCACTTGCTTGGCGGTGAAGGAAAACATTGTGAGAAAACCTGTATGTCTGAGAAATAAGAAAAAAATATTTCGAAGACATGTGAAGTTCGCCAACACGCGGGCAGCGCGGCGGACATTTTCTTGCCCTAAAACCCTCTCACAAATATAGGAGAAGACGGAATAGAGGAGACCTGTGTCAAGCAGTGGGACGAATAAAGGCTGTAACTAACTTAATTAATTTAATAACTGTTGCTTCTAACTTAACTTAATTGCGTTGTTTTTATTTAGGTGTTTCGTGGGTCATTGCAACTGTAAAGACATTGCGCGTGCATTTAGAACTAATTACGTAAATGAAAAAAAATACAATTTTAGAAAATTGCACTAAATTTAATATAAATATTGCCTCCCCGCCCGGTGGGATCCATAACGCTATTAGGGTATTTTTTAATTTCATTACAGTGACAAAGGAGCCAAATAATAGTTCACTTATTTGTGACTACTATAGCCCGTTGACAAGTTGTTACCTCTAAAAAATAATATGGAATAATCGCATTCACTCGCCCTTTATCATACTTGCTATCAGAAAACTTAAAACGTTTAAATGTAATATAATATGTTTTTTTTTTTCATAACTGAAGTGACAAACCAACTAACCGCCCACTTGATGGTAAGTGGCTACTACAGCCCACATCTACTTTTTTTAACTTTTTAGCCCATATCTACGTTTTTTGGCAGCGGAAATAGTAAGAATAGAATAGAATAGAATAGAATAGAATAATTTTTATTCAATATAGATTACATGTGTAATTCTTATTGAAAGTCATTTTTTACTTTACCACTGGTTCGAAAAAAAAACCTCTGTCCTGGGAAGAACCAGCAAGAAACCCAGCGGACTTTTTTTAAAGTAAGTTTTACATTAATGGTTGTACAAACTATTTAAGTACAAAATTTATTTTAGAAACTGCTTGGTAGCGACCACTCATTCCCAGGGTTATTATCAATCATATATTCATTTATACTATAATAACCCTTTTATACAGTTTCAGCTTAACAAAACATTTAAACTTGGTAATAGAGAGAGCCTGTACACTTTCCGGGACCTTGTTGTAATAGCGTATACATTGCCCCAAGAATGAATTACTGACTCTGTGGAGTCGAGAAACTGGTATCACTAGCTTGTGTTTGTTCCTAGTGTTTACAGAATGTATATCACTTTTTACTAAAACTACCTTTGTTTTGTGAACATACATTAAATTTTCGTAAATATAGTGGCTAGATAAGGTGCTATTATATCTATTATAGATAAAATAACTTTAACGAAATCCCCATAAGTCTGCCGTTTTCTTAACATCAATTGTTTTAAAATATTTAACGATATCTTTTGGCAATACTCTATGGAATTTAAAAGTATTTGAACAAGCCTTTACATTTTGTTTAAGCAATGATTCGGCGACAGTAGGAGAAGAATTTAATGATTTTGTTGTCAAAAAGAACATCAGTAAAATGTTTCTCAAAAGCCATAGCATCTTCTTGATCAGATCGAGTTAAACTGTTGTTAATATTCAATTGAAAATCCGAGTTGCGCGGTTTGACCTTGCCCGTTTCACTATTTATTATTCTCCAGGTCATTTTAATTTTGTTGGATGCAGTTTTAATTTTGTTACTTAATTGTAAAGCCTTAGCTGTGTAGCACACTTTTTAAATATTTTAGAATATGTTTTACATAATCTCTAAATATAACACTAGTATTATATGATCTTTCATTATAAAGCTCATATAACTTTCGCCTACTTTTATAAATTCCTACTGTCGCCCATTCATCAAATGATTTGCGACTGTTAAAAGAAAGTTTTAGAAGTAAATATTCTACTAAATTCACAAGTTATAATTTTAAATAACATACTATACAAATAATTAGCACTATTTTTAAATGAAAGTGATGGAAGTCTTTTATTATATTACTTCTAAACCTCTCAAGCGATGGTCATTTATTGGAACAAACACAACTTCCTTATTTTTCTGTTTTTTGTGTATGTAAGGCAATGATACCAACTGTCCACAGTGATCTGAACTTAAATTTTGAATAATTGATTTATGCAAGGGCTTAATATCTGTAAAAATATTATCTATACAGGTTGCACTAGGCCCAGCAATACGTGTTGGTTCTAAGTATAAATTAACAAGATTATACGATTTAAACAATGAGCTAAACTTAATACTAATGGAAGAAGTTTCAAGGAGATTGATGTTAAAGTCTCCACATATTACAACAGACTTGTTCTGTTTACTAAGTTTGAGCAAAACTTCTTCCACAATTCTTTCAAAATAGTCATAAGTAGCACATGGGGTCTGTAAACACTTACAACAATGAGGTGCTCGAGCTCGACACAAGCCATTTCTACAGTTCGCTCAACAGAGGCTCACAATATCCTTACGTTCTTTATATAATAATGATTTATCTGCTAATATTAAGGAGCCACCACGTAAACTTTTTCTCTATTGAAGGAACTGACCACCTGGTGATTTCTGAAATTAAACATGAAATTATAATCTTTTAGCCAATGTTCAGTAATACAAAGGATATGTATATTGTTACTATTTAAAAACAATTCAACTTCCAATTCTTTGCCCATCATGCCTTGTATATTTTGATGCACCAGGTGTAAACAATTTTATTACTTATTTGTGGGCTGCATTCAAAATTAATGAAACTCTTATTATTGCTAGAGATTGCCTCTATTGTCGCATTTACTAATTTAAATTAGTTGGAACTGATTCAAATTAAATGTCAAATGATTATCATGCTCAATAAAAGCAGTCTTGGTAGCCAAAAACTTGGCTGAGTTAAAAGTAAATAATAAGATAGCAAATTTGCTACCAGTCTTAAATTATATTTGGATAGGTAATACCTATCTTTTGTCCAAAACTTTTTTATTAAATTATTTATGTCAATTAAATGAAATTTGTCATTATTATCACAATTACATGTCAAATTTAAATTATTGTTACATATTAAATTATTCATTTGTATATTTAAATTATGTCTTAGATTATTTTCCTGTGGCAATCCCTGTATGTAAGGCAGTGTGAACAAGACAATTTTGTGTACATTTAAGTTATTAAGTTGTTCAATATATCTTAATAACTGTTTGTTGTTTACTGCCTCTTCTAACAAAAATTATTATTGTACTATTTGGGCAAAATTTAGTAACTATAATTTTATTTAGAATGTCACTAAAAGATGCTCCAGGCATGCAGCAATTTGTAATTTTTTGTCCCTTTAAAGAGTTATTTAAAGTTATGCCTAGATTTTTTCCCATGTCATCGCTATACACAATTATATTATTTTGTTAATATTTGAGTCATTTTTATTTTAAGCTCCTCTGCTATGGCACTGTCATAGAGTTTTGGTGGTGGTATAATATTTTCAGCACACACCGACTCTGAAGAAGCTGGTATTGAATGCTGACACTCACATTGATGTTTAACTAAGGAGTCAAAACGCTCCTCATTATATTTACATGTCTTTACCAGATTATCCATAGCCAGTATGTGTTCTTTTATTTCGTTTTGGGCTGATTTATATTTATTGGACACAGTTTGAAGGGAGTTAGTAAGTGATAACATTTCTGATTTAAGGCACTCTACGTCAGTCTCATAACATTTTTATGTTATCCACCTCAATTGAATACAACTTAAGTTCATATATCAATGCTTGCTTTTCTTTACATAAATTAACATAATTTTGGTATTAATCTTATTTTTTATTAATTTTTGTACTTTCCTTATGTATTTGTTAACTTTTATATACTTCTTTAATTTGGTTTTACTGCAATTAATCCTTACTGTGTTTCCTGAAGTGAAAGAGTCGTCACCAGTCAAATCTATAGTTGCAGGTTGCTGTAAAATTCTTGAAGTATTACATTGCACAAGCTCAGAGAACAGGCTTTGAGTCTGGGAGGCGTTAAGGTTATCTATATGTTTTAAATTGTGTTATTTGCTCATTAGCCTCATTCAACTGTAACTTCAATGCAGCAATAAACCTGAGAGCTTCCTCATATTCCTTGCTGCATTGGTCAAACTCATTAACCGTTCCTGTAGCTGATCTCTTTCTTTTATAACACTTGTGTATTCTGTATGTAACTTAACCATATCACATTTCAATTGTGTGTTTTTGCAATTATGTTAACTATTTCTTTTCATTATCATCCCTTTCCTTAAGCAACAGTTCACACTGCTCCTTGGACGCCTAAGTTCTTGGAGCGCAAGCTGGAGTTGGTTCTCCATCTGGCGAGTCTTGGCGTTGCAGTATTCATTTTACTATTTATTGTAAATAATAAAAACAAGGATCGAAAACAGAAGGAGCAGAGTAAGCCAATGTCGAGTTGTTTTGTTTTTTTTTTTCTATTTACAGATCTCAAATCAAATTATCGTTAAAATAATTCGAAAAACCCGCAAAGAATGTAAAATCCGAGTAATATTAATAGAATAGATCTATAATTTATAAAAGGAATGATATGAAATAAGAATTACAATGATTTTAAAATAATGTTCGTTACCTGTCACTTTTTGTTCCAACACCAAAATGTTGTTATAATATTTATGTACCGACTTTCTTAAATTTTAAATACAAAGCGGCAGTAATTATTAACTATAACATAAAATTGAGGTGGATATTATGAATTTACAATATTTAAATTATTAAAATTTATCGGGACCAATTACTTTTACAACTTATCACTAGGGTTGCCACAGCAAAAAAAAAGGAATGTATGTGATAATGAATAAGAGGATGGTACCTAGCCAGACGGACCTAGTAAAAGGCCTACCATCTACTGAAAGGAGTCCTACCGCATAGTAATAAAATAAGAATTGAAATTAATATAAATAAAAGTTATTACAGCAATGTTGCATTGCGCCAATTTTTTTTATAGGATAAGGGTGACAAGCGAACACACAGTCCACCTGATGGTAAGTGGTTGCTGTGGCCCATAGACATCTACATCTATCCTCGTTTGCGTATTAAAATGCAGTTGTCAGCCGTGAGGACTAAGATGGAATGCCTCTTTTCCAGTAAAAAGGGACTCCGGTCTCTACAATCACCATACGAAACACAGCAGCATTAAGCTGCTATTTTACGCTGGTATTCTGTGAGAGCGCGGTCCTTCGCCGGTCGAGCCGACCCATTCGTGCTACAACTATACAATTAATATAGCTGCAGCATGGCTCTACCACGTATATAAATAGAAAAGAGTATTAAATATTACCAGGGCTGAGGTCCCAATGTCGTAGTTAACCGATAGTTATGAGATCCCAAGGAAAAGGTAGTTAACCAGCCATCTTTTCTAATTTAAATTAGGATTTTTTTTATTTCATACTAGCTGTTCCGCGTGACTTTGTCCGCGTGTGGAATTAATTACGTTTGAATTTCATGGGTTTAATTTTTTTTGCACGGAACCCCAACTCTTTTTCTAAAATAAAAGTAGCCTAAGTTACTCAACTTAACGTCACATCAGCAGTCTTACTTAACAGCACCTACACTCACTTAAAATCAGCTATCTGCCAGTGAAAGTCCCGTCGAAATCGGAAATCGGTCCAGCCATTTCGGAGATTAGCCGGAACAAACAGACAGACAGACAACAATTTTAGAAATTGTTTTTTGTTACAAGTACCGTTTCATATTTAATTAGTAAAAAGTTGTTATTTTGACATTACAACAGACACTTCAATGTTATTTATTTTTATAGATTCTATGCATATAAATGACTATTCATTTCTACAACAAAGGCTACGGGTGATGATTTAAATCGCTGCGAATAAACGTACCGCCCAAAAGTCCAAATAGTTTTATTTTCATGTCAGATAGATGTGGACAGATGCAATAAAAGCCAACAATAAACTTTTCCTCGCAGATAAGCAATTCCTTATTTTAGTTACAGCAACACAAAGCAGCGTGGAGTAATCTTGCGTTAATGAAATTGAGTTTCCTTTTTTCCTAGAGTGCTAACAAAAAAGTTATCCAATTAAATGGAAGTAAGTACTTTATATTTTTCGCGCGAATGTCCCGTCTTGTTATAGTTCTATTAAGTAATTTTATTTGTTTACAACTTCTTGCCGTCTCTGCTTTAATGAAATACTTAATTAAGTTCACTTGAAAATTTCTCTGGTCAATTTCGGGGATAAGTTTGTCGAAAACAATACTAAGGCATTTAAGCATAAAGCCAAATAAAAAAAATTAAGGCATAAAGCCAAACAAAATAATTTGTTATACCTTTATCATCATCATCATCACTATATCCCATAAATGTGTACTAGGCCTCCCCATAGATTGTCACCAAAGTGGGATATTAACCATAGTTGTCACGCTTGGCAGGCGGATTGGTAACTGCTGCTAAATTTTTATTTTCTATTTAGTAGAAAGACACTGCTACTCATTTATGTAATAAGGTGGCAAACGAGCACACAGTCCACCTGATGGTAAGTGGATGCTGTGGCCCATAGACATCTACATTAATCCTCGATTAAGACTTAAAATGCAGATGCATTGTCACCCCTGAGGACTAAGATGGAATGCCTCGTTTCCAGTAAAAAAGGTCTCCGGGTCTCTCTTACAAAACTCACCATAATAAACATAGCAGCATTAATCAGATATTTTACGCTGGAGAGGCGTGGACCGACCCCGGTCGAGCCGACCCATTCGTGCTGCAACCATAATATAGCTACAGCATGGCTCTTTCACGTAAACAATATAGTAGTATGTAGTATAGTAGCATGAGTTAAATATAGTAATAAAATTCATAGAGTTCTGTTTATGACGGATTAGTCGCGCAGTGGCTAAGAATTCTGTTGTGGCGCTGCATGACCGCAGGTTCAATTCCCGCACGGAGCAAGTGTTTGTATGACTTACGAATAACTGTTCCGGATCTGGATGTGTGTCTTTGTGCAATATGTTAAAAGCCTCCACGATACGAGAGAATAATATGCTTGTTTGAGAGTTACAACCTGGTAAGACATGCAGGAAGTCGATGGATGCAGGTAGCTCAGGACCGTTCTTTGTGGCATTCCTTTGGGGAGGCCTATGTTCAGCAGTGGACTTGTGATGGGCTGTAATGATGATGATGATGATGAGAGTTACAAGCTGTGAAGTATTCTAACATAGACCTCAGAGGTGATTACGCATCTGAATACTTTCTTGTTTGAAGTTGACAGCAGGTGTCCATGGACTTCAGTAGCGACTTACCATTAGTAGACTGAGTTCGTTTGTCAATTCAGTTTTATAGAAAATACGTAATTGAAAATAGATGCTGGTTTCTATGGGCCACACTTACCATCAGGTTGAATATGTGCTCGTTTATAAAAAAAAATATATGTTGGATTTGACATCGCAGTACTTTGCAAATTTTAAAGCCGCATATTGTATTACTACATACATCTTGTCCTTTTTTGTCCAAGTTTGATGGTTTTTGGTTTTGTTCTTTTAATCGAATGCTATCAGACGTGTCAATAAAATCAGATGTAAGTAAAAATGTAAGATTAGGTATTTACCTAAAACCTATAATAAAGGTCATTGAATATAAAAAATATTGATAATATAATAAATAAAAAATATTGCTTTAATGGCTTCAAGCTCAGTTATACTTTACTTGCAGACCAACATGGAACAACGATAAAAAATTATGAAATGTCGTCGTTCCCAATACATATATTTTATTTGTGAACGGACTAATGGTAACGGTAGAGTGGTAGAGGGAGTGCGATAGAGGCATTAGATTGTCCGTCGCAGATGTCTTTTAAAAGACAATTTTTTTATTAAATGAAGATACCCGTCAACTATTTACCCTTGTATAAGTAGTGGCGGTGTAAGAATATCCACTATTCCATATCGTTCGGTAGGTGTCTTAAAATGCCACAGAGCGAAACAAGTCTGGAGATCGGTAATTCCTATTAAAAAAAAAAAAAACAGCGGTGTTTTCAACCCGCATGCGATCGCCAGCTATGGGTGAGGCCTATGTTCCGCTATGGATTTTTGATAGGCTGTATTGATAAGTAATTTGGTAGTGGTTTTTATACTGTTGTCATTTTTGTAAGAACGGTGTATTTAATCTTTCTCTAATTCGACGACCGCTATTCTATTCGACCTCTGACTACAACATGTACCCTTACAATTAGAAGAAAAGTTTGAGAAAATTTGAGGAAATTAAGGATCTATCATGTGACTATGAAAACCGTACGTAAAAGAAATCCAAACGAGGGTACTTAGGCAGCAGGCAGGCTTTGCTTTGGAACTTCGAAAGAAAGAATTATCCTGAATATTAAAAAAAAACAGCAATCATTTGCAGGTACAATTAACATAAAGTACATTTTTGTTTTTCAAGTGTGGCCCATTAAATGGAGTTAAGACTTGGTAAGACATGTAGGAAGTCAATGGACGCACATGGCTCAAACAGTATTTTGGAGCATTTTCTATGTACGACTTTATTTTGTACTAGCTGTTCCCCGCGACTTCGCTCGCGTGTAAGGGTTTTTTTTTTGCGCGGAACCCTAATTCTTTTTCTAAAATAAAAGTAGTCTAACTTACTCCTTATGACATCAGCTATGAAAGTGCCACTGCCAGTGAAAGTCCCGTTAAAATCGGTGCAGCCTTTTTGGAGATTAGCCGGAACAAACAGACAGACAGACAGACAAAATTTTTAAAAATTGTATTTTTGCTGTAATTTTGACATTACGAACAGCAACTTCAATTTTATTTATTTGTATAGAATAGATGTATAGATTGAACTTGTGAAAGGCTCTCGTGGTGATGATGATAATGATGATGATGATAATGATGCCAATGTGAAACGAATCCGGCCAGTTTGGCAGTGCAGTGGCTAAATATTTGGTAAGGATGCTGTGGGCCGTGTCTTTTAAGGGACAACTACATATTTGTATAGGTTAAGGCCTATATACGTCCCTATATACGTCCCACTGCTGGGCACAGGCCTCTTCTCATTTCTGAGAGGGTTTTTAGGGCAAGGAAGTGTCCGCCGCGCTGCCCCAATGCGTGTTGGCGAACTTCACATGTCTTCGAAATATTTTTTTTCTTATTTCTCAGACATGCAGGTTTCCTCACGATGTTTTCCTTCACCGCCGAGCACGTGGTAAATCAGCACTTAAAATTGCAATTATCAATTTCATTGGTGCCGGCGGGGATCGAACCCGGGTTGCTCGCGTACTGTGAAACTTACAGCGAGCGCTAACCATCTGAGCTACCACAGCTCAGATGGTTTGCCTATATTTGTATGGTCTATAAATTATTATTTTGCCTGGTGTGGATGTTTGCCCACGAATATACAACGTCTTCAAGGTACTGGAGACATAAAAACTTAAAAAAAAGAGAACCGAAGAAAGAGCCCGTCACAAATCACAATGTTAGTTATTGAACTTCTAAAAGACCACCATGCAAAAAGTATAACACGACGTGTTTTTTCAAATAAAACATGTTTTAACGAAAGTGAGTGTAAACGGTTAATGACATTTGATTCTTTTTCTTCTCAATTTCAAAAGCACTTACCCTATTAAAATGCTACTAAACTAGTAATTAGTTTACTGGAGAAAACCAAAACACATTAAAAATAATTCATAATTGAGACGATGTCAAACTTTAGTCGGCTTTATTCAAAAAGTTTTGCCAGAACGTATCGGTTTCGCGTTAATTTAAATTGTTTTTCGTTGAAACTGACTGTTTGATTGTTCAACCCTTTAGAATTTCAGGTAGGAATACAAAATGTATTGTAGAAACCCCGGCAACACCTGAATATAGACACCAAACTCGAAGAAACTTGACTGACTGTTATATTGAAATTAGTTTACAACTTTAAGTTTGAATTTAGTTATAAGAAGCTTCAAGATTAATTAAAATACTTAAAAATGACGTTTATATTTAATTTTATTAAAATTTATTACCAACAAAAATAATATTAAATTAATAAGTTTTTGGGTTTCAGCTGGCTCAGAACCGTTCTTTGTGGCATTCCTTGAGGGAGGCCCATGTTCAGTAGTGGACTTGTGAAGGGCTATAATGATTTTTAAGTATCTTACCCTATGATACAGTAACATATCTACATTTTTTTAATGTTTTATTACACAAAAATACAGTCACTTGTTTCTTATACTACTTTCGCCAAACTGCCTTATTCGCCAGCTTACATTGTATGTAAGTTGGCGAATAACGCAGTAGTTGCTACAGTTGAACCTACTGTAACTAAGATCTTAATCTTGGATTTAAACTTAAAATAGAAAACTTTAATTTAAACTTAGCAGTATTATTTACATACATCATTATCTTTAAACTTATTAGTAATTACACATAGAAATATTAATTAACACTATTATTTTTAATTTAGACAATATTAAATATTACACGTGTAGTTATCCAGCAACCACGCTTTCAACTTCCTTTTAAATATTTCTTTATTACCACATTCGTCTTCACAAAATATCTCATTAAAAATACGTGGTACTAGATATTTTCTCGTCCTTTTCTCGTAATAATTGTCAAACCTATGCTCAACGTATGTGTTTCGAGAAGTACTTCTAATATTTTTGCTAAATGTTTAAACTATTTTAAACTCTAGAGATTAAAATTACGGCTCCGTATTATATATTTTTCCTTTGTTTTGTTATCAATAAAAAATTTGATCAACCTAACTTGCAGCATAATAATTTTATCTGTATATGTTTGAAAAGTACTTCCATATTATGTAATTAGTCCGTAACTCAGGGCTGAATCATCTAGTGCATAGTAAAGTATACATAAGATTGACCTGCTTGCTGTAAGTTTTAAGTTACTAAGCCTAGATAATATGGATCTTAATCTATCAGTATTCAGTTTCCAACTAAAATTACAATCTATTGTTAGCCCAAAGTGCTTTTAATTATTCACAAATTGTATGGTTTTACGTTTGCATAGTTCCTATTTATTATCGTACGAATGATCAAAGATGTTAATTTCTTCATTGGGTTTTCTAATATATTCGTTGGTGCGTCTTTTAGTGATCGTTTAACTTCTGAACAACTTGACCGAGTTCATATTCTCACATAATATTTATTTGTTTTTTAAGACGATGATTTATCGCTATGATGATCAGATAGGTAGTTCTTCGGCCAAGTTGTTAACGAATTCTATACTTATGAACCAAAATGAGTAATTATTTCATTATTCACAAAGTTTCGTGGTAAAAAAGAAAAGCACAATGTGTGTGTAGTGCGCATGGTTTAGTCCCACAGGTTACTCCAGCGATATTTGGGTAGTGGCTAAATGTGGTTTCTTTATACTTCTATCCTATCCCATCGTTTCTACATGAACGAGCCACCGCGATGTGCTTTTATTTCTCCAATGATGCTCGGCCATGAGTTTTTCTATTTCGAAGTTTTGCCGGACCCTCCAACTACCATTCTCCCTTCGAACTGGGCAAAACATCCTTCTCAGGATCTTATGCCAGGCCAGATATTATATAATATATTATATAAAACTGAATTTAATTTACGGGCGCAATATATTTACCTGAGACATTCGTAAGAAATGAAGAATATAAAGTTAAAACTTTTGTAATGTAAACGTTCAGCATTTCCACGCTTTTTGCAATTTCAGTGTTCTTCCACGGAGGTGGATATCTTGAATAAAATATAACTTGAACACTTTACATTCACTTAAGGTCATGAAAAGAATCGTTTATTTTTGTATTTTCAGTGACTAGTCCCGAAATAAAAAAGAGCCATTAAAATAAAATGCTTAAAAGTAAGTAAGTATATGTTTCTTATTTGAGAAATTGAAAAGTTAAACTCGTTTTAGGATTTAAAAAATTATAAGATTGTTTGCGACTTCAGCTGGAATAAGAACTTTGATTACAGTGAAATAGGCTACAGATACTGCAATTTAAAGTGATCGGTAAAATGGTGGTAGTTATTTGTCACAAAAGTGACCACCATTAGAGAAGGTGTGTTGAGTGGAGATCACGTATATAAATAAACGTACACACGACACCCTGAGCTACATGAAGCCTGGATGTGAAATAAGAAACAAATTTCAAGGACCACGTACACTGTATGTTCTGTAAAGCTCTGATTAAATTATAAGTAACACAAATTTCTGTCAACAACCTCTCAACTGAGGGTGCTCGGGTGTAGTAAGACAAGCCATTTTAGCAAGAAAGCCGAATCTGGCGTACGCTGGAAGCTTATTACAAGAAGACATTACGACGCATCTGCACTGTATTTTTAAGGATCGAATCCAGAACAACGAAGTAGTAGCGTCATATACGGAGTGAGGATGAGAATTTCTATATGGTCCACATCAACTTACCTTTAAATGCATTATTTGTTCATTTGGTCACCCGATTATATATTTAATAAAAAACACCACAGCAAGTGACACTAAACGGATTGGTATACTAACGTAATATGATGAAAAATCTACTATATACACGAGTTGTTTAGAGTTCTGAACAGAAAAAAACATCCACAGTTGCTACAGTTGAACGTTCCGAAACATAAAACGAACAGTAAACGTAATGTTAATGTTTAAAACAGCCGTGACCGCTCGTCCCAACAGCTGCTTATCCGTCCAATAGTCTTTTTTAATGAAGCCACACATCTGGTGTCTTAATCAAAGCGCTTTCAATGTAAAAATAATCTACACTAATTAAAAACTAAGATGTAAGGTCATTGTTGTTATAAATAGTTTGAGCGATTGTTCCATTAGCATATAAATCAACACGTAATTTTATATTCCTAAAACTTGACTGCCTCGTTAGTCTGGTGGTCGTAAGCGCGTTTGCTGATCATATTGTCTGAAATTCCGACCGGTTCGAATCCCGGGTTCTTTTTTATAGTATAAGGGTGACAAACGAGCACACAGTCCACCTGATGATAAGTGGATGCTGTGGCTCATAGACATCTTCATTTATCCTCGATCAAGAATCAAAATACAGATGCGTTGTCACCCCTGAGGACTAAGATGGAATGCCTCGTTTCCAGTAAAAAGGGTCTCCCGTTCTCTACACTCACCAATCGAAACACAGGAGCATTAAGCTGCTATTTTACGTTGGTATTCTGTGAGAGCATGGTCCTACCCTGGTTGAGCTGACCCATTCATACTACAACCATAAAATAGCTGCAGGGTAGCTCTACCACGTAAAGGGTCGGGCCAAAAATGAGTTATTGGGTTTTTCTGTCAAGAAATTCTCAGTAGCGGAATTGAAGAAGTTGGCGATGTCTCACCCCCGTACCTCGGAAAGCACGTCACGTTCGTCCTGCGCCTGATCTCTCTCCGGTCCTGTCTGAATACCGTCCCATCGGACTATGAGAGTGAGGAAAATAAAGTGCACCTGTGCTTGCGCATACACTTGGGCACTATAATCCTGTCCTGCGCAGGTTGTGCGCAGGATCGCCGCTGTGACCAAAATTCGGTCTGAGAGACATTATCATATTCTTAAATGTAAATATACTATCGCAGTTATAGCAACTTAGTGGCTATAAGCTCATGTTGCTTTTTCCATAGAATGCGAGGGACTCGAGTTTGATCTTCGCCGATGCCATTGACTGACAGAGAATGCTTTAAGCGTTAATTCCGCCTTTTTATACTGTTCTGTAATACGTAAGTTTCATTAAAAATTAAATAAGTAAAAATGTTACCGCATGTAATTGAGTCCTAATTTACTAAGATCTCGGCAGATACAAAAACATCACAATGTTTTCCCTAAAAGCTACAACATGTCTGAGAAATTTAAGAATATAAGCTGACACTTGAAGTCCGCCTCACTAGAGAGCGCGGACTCGCCTGCTCCATAACATGCAAAGGAAAAGGAAAAATAAAACATGAAATGGCACCATTTGTTTTACCATATTACCGCTACGCTATTTTACGAATTACCTTTTGATTTCAATTAATAAACATGTTTTTTTTTTAATAAAAATAAAAATAAGCATTGATCCATTTACGCTGAAAGAATTTTTGGTGTAACTTTAGACTGCATGTGGTTTTGAGAGGTTGACGTAACACATGGCATTGATAAGGGTCGAATATCGAGATGACAAGACAATAGCCATAGACTTGGAATATACTGACGTAAGTATATTATAAGTCTATGACAATAGCCATCATTAATAATCATTAGAACCTCTTGATTTGACATGCTTGTTCTGTTGGAGATTTATTTTAAATGGAAATAAATATATACACTTTTTATACTATTCGGATCATAAACAACCTTACAGTATACCTTATACGTGCAGTATTCCAACTTAAAAAAATTGAGACTGCAGACACGTTGTCAAGCATTAAAACTAACTTCCCTCCATAATAGAGCACAGCAGTGGTTACGCTGCTTCCTAGAAGCGAAAATAGGTAGCGTGGTTATGAACTCAGATGGACTACACGGCAAAAAATTTCTTGTTAATAAAATCCTTGTATAATACACAAATGGACATGTAATGGATAATTGTACTTACGCGAATAACACACGTTAAATGAAACAAAATTTTCGATTTGTATCGCGTTTAATTTTAACCTATAATATGACAGTGATGGAATTTCTGAGTGTTAAAATCCGTCATAATAGTTCATTCAATATTTATTAACATATTTGAAAAACACGGATATTATTTATTTATTTAATTAATTAATTTATAATTTTGTTTGGTAGTAAGTAATTTATCATTATATTATTTATCACTATAAAAGTATAAGAGCCGTGGCAGCTCAAGCGCTCGCTATAAACGCGAGCAACCTGGGTTTGATCCCCGCCTACAGCAATGAAATTGTTCGTCTGATGAATTATGTTTAAATTATTTAAGAAACAGAATAAAAGTACATGAAACGTTAATATCTATTTATTTTTTGTAATAAGTTGATATATATTTTGCAATTACTAAATCCTTTCTTGTAGTTACCTTGGCCTTGTAATATTCCACAGTTATATAAATAGTTATATAATATTCAAAAGTGTAAAAAATTTAAAGCCGACTTCAATTTATTAAACGAATTAAATGATTTCCACATATTAGCTTCTGAAGTTGGGGCCTTAATTCTTGTATACATTATGTCTTAGAACCGACCTCAGAAAATATTATGTGGAAATTATATTATTCTTTTAGTTAGTTAAGTCGGCTTTTCTTTAATTTCCTCCGTTCGAGTGTAAACCGACTTGCAGTTGAATGCACGTATTAAGTAGTTTTAGTTAGACCTGGATTTGCATTTCTAATTTACAAAAAAAATGTCTGTCTGTTTGTTTGTTTCTTTGCGGTTTAGACAGGATAAGAATTTTCGACGAGCCGACGACGACCACAAAAATTGCAAGAGACGTTTTTGGACGACCAGAATGGAACCAAAGCTATTAGACTTTTTTGAAAAATGTCTTGCCTGATAAGATAGCCCCCGATACAAGTCGGTCAATATCATTCAGTGATCTGCGATTTTAAAAGGACATTGCTCTGCGCCCATACATTGTTCGCCCTGGAACCAAGAGCATCGGAAAATTATGTGATGCATTTTCGATAATTAGTAAATTCCTATGTGATCGTATTTTATGGCGGACTAGCTGCAGAATAGATATATTTCAAAAAAGTATCAGATTTTGAGGTTATAATCGAACCACGATCATTATGGTTTTTCATAGCTCCGAGTAATTTTTTTAGAAACTGAAAAACAATATCCAAAACATTTAGCTATTTTTAGTTCCTATCTAGATAATTGGGTATGTAGTTTTGTTCTAAAGACTAAATGTAAGTAAGTGCAACGTATAAATGCATAGAATATAGTCGAGTCTACTATCTCGTGCATTTGCAAGCGTGGGCGTCTGGACGGCACTGTTAAAACGCGTGACTATGAAACCAGCTTTACCAATTAGATAGTAAGTTGTTTTTAAACCTACATTAACTTGTTATTTTTGAATTAGAAATAAAACACAGATTTAATTTCAAATTTATTGCTCATCTTCTAAATACACCCCGAGACTCTGAATATGCAGACAAAGTAGAAATGTAATTACAGAAAGAGGTGCAGTCCATTGTTGTACACAGTGACGAATCTGTTCATCTTCCAAGAACATAGAACCAACAGCAGAGCCACAATTTACATAAAATACATTTTCCATTCCGTATGCGTAAGTCCGTTTATGAGTGCCAGGTTATTGTTTGAGCGGTGCACAGTTACGAAAATCACAGCCAGGTAAATCGTTTTTGAAAGCAATCATAGTCCTTTAAAATAGCCAAGTCGTAATATTCAATAGATAGTCCCGAAAGTCCCCAAAACACACCGATATAATTACGAAGAGCGAGCGACAGCGACGCCAATGTAATTGACAGAGTGAGAGCACATGTGAGAGACTGACAAGTGACAAGTGACCATTTAGTGAAGTCTAAAATAGGGGTGCTAAATACTATATGATTTATCGATATTTACTATTGCCATACGTTGCAAACAGTATAACATCAACTTTTGTCATACGATAATATTAATACCATAACAAGTATACTTCTACACATACACGATACTTCTCTACTTCTTCTATACTTGTAACAATATTAATAATAACATGTAGTCTGCAATATTGCTTTTTTTTTAAGAAAACATTTATAATTCATAAAGTAACAATACGTGTTTTTTCAATAGAGTAATTGGGGCTCTACACTCTATTGTGGAAAGTCAATTCACAGTGGTGTGTTAGTCCCTACTTTAATGTATGGTAGTGAAAGTTGGATGTGGCAGAAGAAGCACGAGATTAGAATAAATTCTGTAGAAATGCGATCATTAAGGAGTTGATGTTAGGGCTGAATCTGAATGACAGGGTGAGAAATTGTGTGATAAGAGAAGAGTGTGGTTTGCTAGATGATGTTATGACCAGGATTAAGAAAGGAATGCTTCGGTGGTTTGGTCATGTAGAAATAATGAATGACGAAAGAGTGGCAAAGAAAATATATGTTGCAGAAGGGAACGGCATAGTCGGGAAGGGACGCCCTAGGCGAAAGTTTATCGACCAAATTGGCGATATTTTGAAAATGGGCCAAATAAAGAGTACCCTTAGCCGACGAGCATGTATGCGTAGGTATATGGATGTGGAGGAGGCAAGAGACGTGTGTCAGGATCGTGCCGAATGGAAGTCCGTAGTCTCTGCCTACCCTCTGGGTGACAGGCGTGAGTGTTTATGTATACATATATATATATATATATATATATATATATATATATATATATGTATGTATGATATTACTAATGTAAAGTTGTTGTTGTGTAGGTCAAACGATTTCTAAAATACCACTATTCAATAAAATATTTTATTATAATATCTTTAGTCAATTTCGTCAGCCAGTGGACAGTTAGCCGGCAGTAGCCTGTTGTCATGTTGATGAGATCATGAGTTAAACTCACATGTGCATTACAATAGGACACGAGTCGGCATGTACTAGCGAGGGCCTCTCTAAGTGCAAGTTAATAAAGTAAATAAAGCAAAAATAAATCATTTTCGGCTATTTTCGTTTTTGGCCTTATTTTTTTTTTGACGCAAACCGAAATTGAAAATACGAAAATTTCACTCACTCTTGTTACGCAGTGACCCCGAAATGGGTCTTGACCTTCGACGTGGGAATACGCTTATTCTCCCTGTCCTGCGTAAGCTCTCGCCATTTGACATCAGCCTAAAGCGCTGACTATGTGACTTCTGTATATTATTTTTATTTTAGCCTCTTCTATCCTACTGCTGAGCTTAGGCCTATTCCCTTTCTCCATCGTATTCGGTCTTTGGCTTGAGTTCCTATTTATACCGGTATAAGTCAAGCTAGTATATCCATCACCTGCCTGCCACGTTGCAGTTTTACGTACTGTAGGACCCATTTAGTGTACAAAATACTGAACAAAAACAATTTAGCATTTTTTATGTTCATGGCTGACTAAATAGGTATCCAGATCAGCTTTATGTCTAGCTCTATAGACGGTGGTATTCATCAGGAATCGGCATTGGTTGTAGAATTAAAACTAGATCGATCATCGTCATCGTTATAACAACCACAAGTCCATTGCTGAACGTAGGTATACCCATAGATTGCCACAAAACACGGTCCTGGGCTATCTGCATACAACTCTCTGCATGTTTCACTAAATATCGATCTAGTCACTCTAAATCGTCATAGTATAATATAATATATAATGTAAATTTCTAACTAAACAAACAGACAAGCAATTACGTATAAGTAACATTAACATAAATGACCAGGAAAAATAATAAGTGTATGTCCGCCGTTGACTGAGTTACTCTTTGGTATCACTTAATTAGTATTTAAAAAAGTTTTGGCTTGTCATGTAACAGATATTACAATCTCATCTTCTTTATCATCATCAGCCCTCTATCGAAAACTATAAAATGTTTCCGGTATTTTGAATAGTTGTATCTTACGGTACGACTTAAAACATGAAATCTAAGTTGCCATTGATGAAATAGATAAATAATCACAAATAATCGAAAATGTACTGAAAAATTGGACTGATCGAATGGGTTATTGTAAGGCTAGCCGTCATTTGAATGATGTTGTCTTCCATTCCTAAATGGAAAGGTTCAATCTTTCTGATGTACTCATACCTTTAAAAAAATATTCATTAGGTTTTTTTTTACAGCCAATTCAAATTTCAAATCTTAAAAGGACCACCCCTTACTTTATATTCACTTTTACAAACTGGCAGAGTTACCTTTACTACTTCTTTACTTATTGGCGATTACAAAACAATTAACTGATCTATTCGTCATAGCGGCCTTTTATACAATGCAAATAGTAATTCTAATATTGAACATTATTATTCTTATTACTATAAATATTGCATCATAAATCATAAAATAACTGTTAATCAATATTTTAACACGTAATCACTGATAATATTTGTTTATACAAATTTAATAATATTAATGTTAGGTTCGCCGGAAGCTGACAAGCGGACGGCGTCAGTTATTATTTAATCATCATTTATTTATTCTTATAAAATTATGTTACGAATCGAATAAATGCTTGGTAATTATTTAGGAAATTATAATACAACTAGTTGTTATTATCGTCTTCCGGTCCTGGGTTCACGATGAGCTCGTGAACCTAGGAAGACGATAATAAATGCTTTCTTTATCAATAAATATTTTTATGCATTAAAAATAAAGAAGGGGAAAAAAGGTTCCCGAATGGCAGCCTCGTACCGTTAGGCGAAGTGTAGGGCGACACTCCATCTAGTGGGGGGCACTAGATGGAGTGACGACCTGGTAAGACATGGGAAGTCGATAGATGCAGGTGGCTCAGGACCGTGCTTTGTGGCATTCCTTGAGAGACCCCTATGTTCAGCAGTGGACATTATTATTAATTATTATTATTATAGCCCTCCACAAGGGCTGTAATAATAAAAATAAAGATATCACAAATCACATAATATTCTATCAAACCATGTCAAACCTTGTTTTAAAATAGATTCATCGTAAAATAAATTAAAAGAAAATAATATTTGAACATCCTAAGTACATATCCATTTCAAAACAAGGGAAAAATGGAATGCTTAGTTAATTTTAAATTGTAAATACGAGCACAAACAGTAAACAGAAAGCAAATGATATGAAGGAAAATTTAATATCCATCCTTGATCATAATAAACCTCATCGACAAATGTCGAAAGCACAACTCTGGGGAGAATGATTTAATTTTTAAAAGCTGGAATTGGTCGAACGACGCAAACAACCTCTTGGGAGGGCTGGTTTCAACTGATCTCGCGATAAATAATATGATTTAAACTCGCATTACTGGAGGGTACGGACGCGGAGTTTGAAAATATCATAAAAATATTATTTTATACTCACTAAATGATATTTAGGGAAAAAGTTGTATTGATTAAAATTTGGTAGGAATGTTCCTTTCGTTGTAGATGTCAGCTAAGAATGGATTTTACGAAATTCTACATGCAAGAGGGGTTGCAGGGGCGTTAGTTAAAAAAATCACATTTTGTACTGACTCATCACGATATCTCTGGAACCATGAAGCCTAGAGACTTGAAATTTAGTAGGAATACACCTTTCGCCAAGTAGAGGTCAGCTAAGAACGGTTTTACTACTTTAGCTCTTATAGGTATAAAACTTTTGTATGTGTTTGAATAGGTCCCTAAATGGTTTGAATTCACGATTAGATCCGATAGGTGGCGCTGTTGTCAAGATATGAAAATCACCCGTGCGAAGCCGGGGCGGATCGCTAGTAATGATATATTTTTAAAAGTAAAGTAGCTTACTTATATATATAGCACTGCTTTGTGCAATCCTTGGTGAAATTTGTGAAATAGTCCACTAGTCGCTGAACCATTGAGCAATCAGCACATCATTTCATCAATCATTAATTTATTTTTACAACCTTTCAAAATTTCACCACTGAGCCTCCACATTAGATTGCCTTATATGAGGGATATTTGCCAAAGTTTCCAAGCTTGGCCTGTTTTTTAATTATTTTGAGTTTTTATCTGGAAGATACTGTTGTCCATCTCCTGTTTCAGTTTCCCTCTGTCGCGTTTTACATATAGGATGATATGATGACACATGGTAGTGAATTCGTCGTCCTACCAGTTCCTCGACTCCAATGACTCAGTAATTCCTTCATGGGGCAATGTATACCCTTTAACAACAAAGTCCCAGAAAATATGCAGGACTGCCTATCAAAATGTTTGAAATATTTAATAAGCAAAAATGTTTAGTAAGGGTTATTATTCTACTAAAGAATACATATTTGATAATAACTCCTGGGAATGAGTTTTTATAATTATTTATATAAAATATTATATTGTAATTTAATTTATTTTTAAAATAAAGTCCCGCTGGATTTCTTCCTGGTTCTTCTCAGGACAGAGGTTTTCCGAACCAGTGGTAAAAAATAACTTCCAATTAGTATTATTTTTGTGATCTATATTGAATAAAAATTATTCTATTCTATTTCATTCATACTCCGCCACAACATGGTACTACACATGAAATTGACCTTAACAAATTCAATAGCACCGGTGGAACTGAACTCAAAATGATGCATAATATTATTAAATTTTATGTTCCGAGAGCTTATGACGCATTTTTCATGAAGTGTTTGATGATTCATGAAACTTTGTTGAAAAGTATCAATCCATTCAATAAGTAGATATTTGACTGTTTGCCTGGCCTACCTGGGTACACCTGGTACTGCGCATACAGGTAAGTCGCAAAAAATTCGCCCAAAAAAAGGGTATGATTCAAATAATAATAGTGACTTTCCGTCAGCTAAGTTGATAAAGAATTAAGAAAAAAAATGGCGGCAGACACTTCTGAAGGGGTAGATGTCATAGGGGCAGACTACCCCAAAGTTGTATTTTCAAAAATTCCAAAAAAAAATGTTTGATTTAATCTGCCATTTTTACAGCGTGTTTATTATATATAATAAAAAATTCTCACAAAAGGGCAGACAGTTTCTCCGGGGATTAATATTTTAAAATTTTTAAATAAATCTTGCGTGAACAATTATTTTTATTATTACCATTCATCATTTCATTATCATCATTACAGCCCTTCACAAGTCCACTGCTGAACATAGGCCTCCCCCACGGAATGCCACAAAGCATTCTACTTCTTGAAATTTTCATCTAATAATATATATTTAAATATATAAATATTTTAAGTAAGTATAAAAAATAATATAATATAATTAAAAAACATTTTATAATATATTATATAATATAATTATGTGTAATATCATGCCCATAGACTTACAAATTCTAATTCTATGATCATGCCTATGCATATCTTTCATTTCAATTGTAACAGCTGTACAAGATCACGTGATCCGCAGCCAATGGGAGCGCGAAGAATGACTAAGGGTATATCGGCAATCGTCGCTCTCTGTCGAACTCATTACGACCCGTAGCACATTTATCTCCTGTCCACGCCAGATATTTTTTTATTTAATCTTAAATATACACTATAACTTAATTATCATACAGTCCTACTCCCCGTGGTATCGTGCAAAGAACGCTAGCTGCGTTTCCTCGCTGAATGGCTATACTTAGCCTTTGAGCGAGAAAAGAACCAGCCCTCATATCACCAGCAGCAACGACCATTCGCGAATAGAGTTCCTTTAGGAACTTCACTTCACGTAGACTCCACGGACCGATAGTCTCTAAAGCAAATGGCACAAATATGTACGTAGACATCTCTCAGAGACTCATATTTGCACCACTTACTTAGTTCAGCTGCCTCTGATGCCGCCCCGGTTCTAAACGAGGTACCCCTGAGATGAGAGGCTGCCAAAGTGTCTATGCAAGTAGCATCTCACACTAGGGCTTTACTTCTCTCCCAAGGGACCAATGTCATACCGTCGGGTCTCCTGCCATCGTCTCTAAATATTCCACAAGGCTCTAAAACCGAGGGAACATTTATAGAGACAAGAGCCCTTCGGATGACATCGTTCAAAGAACCGTGCCGTAAAAACCTCCCAGCATTTTTCTTACATGTAAGTCCGTGGAGCCCAAACTCGTCAACGCTGCGACCACAGGGGCACTGATAGGGTTGACAAATCGCCGCTCCCAGTCGGATTCCTACGGCGATGCGCAAGCTTTCCCCATCAAGTAATGTGCCGAAATTACTTGGTGGTAAAGCGTGTAACCAGTGAGTAGATCAGATTTATTTAAATACTAGCTGTCCCCCGCGACTTTGCCCGCGTGGAATTCAGTACGATTTCACGGGTTTTTTTTTTTTTTTGCGCGGAACCCCAATTATTTTTCTAAAATAAAAGTAGCCTAAGTTACTCCTTATAGCATCAGCTATCTGCCAGTGAAATTCCCGTCAAAATCGGTTCAGCCGTTTCGGAGAATAGCCAAACAGACAAACTTGAACAGTTTGAGACAAAATTGAACAAACAGACACACAGACAGAACATACACAGAATTTTTTATTATAATATAATAAACACGCTGTAAAAATGGCAGATTAAATCAAACACTTTTTTTGGAATTTTTGAAGATACAACTTTGGGGTAGTTGGCCCCCTATGTCAACCCCTTTAGAAGTGGGTGCCATTTTTTTCTTAATTCTTTATCAACTTAGCTGACGGAAAGTCATTATTATTATTTAAATCAAACACTCTTTTTTGGGCGAATTTTTTTGCTACTTACCTGTATGCGCAGTACAGTACAGTACCCAGGTAGGCCAGACAAACAGTCAAATACCTGCTTATAGAGTGGACTGATACTTTTCAACAAAGTTTCATGATGCATCAAACACTTCATGAAAAATGGGTCATGAGCTCTTGGATCATTAGACAAGCGATCAGCCCATGACTTCACACACACTCGGTTATTTATAAAGTTTATCATGAAACATTATCTAACATTTTCTCTTTAGTTGGAAGCGAGGTCAGACTGGGCTCAGGTGATCGACCAATAACGGAAAATTCATCTGAAAACGAATCAATGCGATGGTATCGATTTTGCTTTTCTTTTTCATCAGTCTGTTAAAATACATTTATTGCTGTTGTAAGGAAATTTTGGCTTAATCGCCACGCTTGGCAGGTCAATCGCAGTACCAGATGACTCACACCTTTGACACTGCTGCGCATCGCCGGTCGGAATATTTAACGTCTGCCGTTTACCAGAAGCCATAAGATTTCGCTGGCATTTCTCAAATTACTAACGACACCGATGGAACGGAATGGGATAATGTAAATTATATTACGTGCTGTAATCTTCAATCCACTTACCAAGCGTGACGATTAAGGCAAATCATTCCTTTAACGTGTAAGACCCCAGCTAGAATTTTTCTAGTTCTAACTAGTTCATAAACACGGCTCCACTCATGTAAAAATAGGAACGCCTACATGTTCATTTTCCTGCAGTAACTTCTAATTTTCAGTAGTAAAAAGTATTCACACAAAGTGTGCCAATGATTATTCATATCCGCTTAGCATTTTATGCATGATTAAGTAACGAATATCCAAACATCTTGACATACTTTTAATCTCAATTAGCTTCAGTTAACTACGCAGTAAGTGGCGGTGTAAGAATATTTACTACCGCACATAGTCCAGTGGGTGTCGTAAGAGACGAATGAGGGAAACAAACCTGGAGATGGGCAGTAGCGTCTTCGTAATAACAACTAGAAGATAAAAACTGCGGTTGCTAACTCACAATGAATAGTCACTAAAACAAAAGTGACTGAAATGAAAGTCAACTAAAGAGCATAGGCTTACCATACAGACTGCTACAAAGCACGATTCTGAGTCCGCCTGCATCTAGCAATCCCCTATTTGCACTTACCCGTACAACAGTACCACTAGGGAGCTCCTACAAACTATCAGGGCGGCTGAAAAGTTCTCAGCCTAGGGTACTTAACGATGAGTAATAAGCTTGTTACTCATGCCACTAGTTGCAACGCTCAGTAGTATTATAAAAGCAATCACTAATTAAGTTTTGCACTCATAGTTCAATTATTTATTGAACAACAAACATCACCATGTCAGCCAAATCTGGAAATTCTTGGAATTTTGAACACCGCGCTGTGATAAAATTCCTCGTAAAGAAGGGAAATACACGGAAAGACATTTTTGAAGAGATGTCATCGGTTCTTCAGGATTCTGCGCTTTCTTATACGATAGTGAAAAAATGGGCCCGCATATTACAACAAGGACGAGAAAACTGTGAAGACGACCCTCGCCCGGGCCGCCTTGTAACAGTACTAACCGAAGAAATGCCCGAAAAGTCGAAAAAATCGTTCTCGCCGACCGAAGAATTGTGGCAGATTGCTGAAGAACTGCAGATTAGCAAAGAAGGAGTTGGAAAATTCGATGCAATGGATAAAAAAAGGAGAAAGGCCGGCGAAGAATATTATTCGTTTTCTGGGATAGCGAGGGAATTTTGCTTATCGACTACCCAAGAGAACTACGATGAATGGCCAATATTATGCCAATTTATTGATTCAGGTTCGCGAGGCTATTGTACAGAAACAACGTGGGGAAACTGACGCATGGAGTGCTCTTCCTGCACGACAACGCGCCCGTTCACACCGCACATTTTGCGAGGCAAGCCTTGAAAGACACGGGTTTCTCAGAGATTGACCAACCTCGATTTTTTCTTGTTTTCTAATTTGAAAAAGGACTTACGGAGCCGGAGATTTACAGATGACAACGAAATGAAAGCTGCGGTTGATCGTCATTTTGAAGAGAAAGATACAGAATATTTTTTTGGTGGGTTAAAGGCATTGTATGCGAGATGTGAGAAATGTATTTCACTTGAGGAGATTATATTGAAAAATAAAAAATAGAAACCATATATTTTCTTTCATTAAGTACCTTAGGTCGCGGACTTATCAGCCACCCCTCGTATATTGCTGACCCACAAGAGTGGTCTGAAAAGTTTCCGACCTCGACGTGAAGATGGCAGCACTCGTCAATAAAAGCTACTGAATGTAGTTGTCCATCTTTCGACAGTTACGCACCAAAATTTCAGCCATTTTGGACGCGTAGTTGATATTTGACAGTCGTTTGAGTGAGTCGATGTGAGTGTTTTTGTGAAAATGGAAAAAATTGAGTATCGAGCTGTCATAAAATTTTTGTTTTTGAAAGGCAAAATGCTGCGCAAATCAAAGATGAGTTGAACTCTGTGTATGGGGACTCTGCAGGACTCTGCTTTTGAGCACCTGAATTTAAACGTGGCCGTGAGAGCTTGGGAGACGATGAACGTTCGGGACGTCCAAAAACTGCAACTACTGACGATAATATCGCTAAAGTTATTAAACCAAAAACGTGTTCGAATGAATATTTCCAACGTTCTGTTGACGCAGCTTAGGCACAATAAATCTATGTTTTGGCGCCGATTAATTACTGTAGATGAAACTTGGATATACTATTATACGCCCGAAACAAAAATACAGCCAAAACAGTACAACAAAGGGGAAACCGGCTCCAAAAAAAAGCAAGAACCAAAAAGGAAAAACCAATACAGTAGCATACTACGCATCATTACTTAAGAAACTGAAGGCAGAAATTGCGAAAAACACACATTTGCAGAAGAAGAAAATCATGGTTCCAAACCATCTCACACTTCAGCGGTTGCCATGGCTAAAATCCACGAATTACGGTTTGAACTGTTTGACCATCCGCCTTACTCATCAGATCTAGCCCCAAGCGACTTCTTTTTGTTCCCTCATCTAAAAATAGCGCGCGGAGGACAGAGATTTTCATCAAATGAGGAGGCAATCACCTTCATGAACAATTATTTTGCAGAGAAAAACGCCGAGTACTATTTGGACGGCTTAGAGAGATGGAAGCATCGCTGGAAGAAGTGTGTAGAGTTACAAGGAGACTATGTAGAAAAATAAATTTTAAGAAAAAATGTCTTGTATCTTTGTTAGGTCGGAAACTATTCAGACCACCCACGTATTATCAATTCAGCTTACAGATAACCTCTAAGAAAAATATTGTGCTAATTTAATTTATCAATGAGGATTTTGTTTAAGTGACTTTGTCGTCCTTGTTTGTTTAGGACCATTGAGAGATAAAGTCGAAATGAGGCGTCCCAAGATTTATAACCTATAAAAAATTTCAAACCTTAACAGTTACAAATATTTTATATAACAAGTATTGTACTGTATAACATTGTTACAAAATACATGTCTAAAAGAACTAAAATGGTCCATTGTTTTAAAAGTAGTTAGAGCTCGTACTTCCAACCAGCTGCAAATTGGTTACGTAATAGACTCAAGCTTGCTATGTCTAATGTCTGCAACAAAATGTCCGTACCATAAATAATGTGTACTTTCTGTATTTTAAATTGTCTCTGTAAAACTTTGAAATTATTTGAAAACGTTTTCGAAAATGTTTATTTAGTTTTTTAGTATTCAATAAAAGAAAAGTTCAATTAAAGTTAAATGAGATAAAATACAATATCACTAAATTTAAAATTACAGTTGTATGAAAAAATATATGTAAATTAGTAGGTAATTATTTTATTTAATATTAACCTGTTACGATTGTAATTAAATCTGTGCATAAAATATTTATAACAAAGCAAATTGAAACTGCATGAAATATTTAACATTTATTTTGTAAGCCCTGTGACTTGGTAAGAATATAGATATGTATAGATCTACACAAAAGAATATAATATTATTAACACAATATACTCGTATCTCCACCACACTTTGTCTGACCGCCACTACACTTACCGTGTAGTAGCGTTGTAAGGATATCCACTACCCCTTGCCGTCCTGCCAGTGTCGGAAAAGGCGACCAAACCAAGAGATGGACAGCATCGTCTTTCTAATAACAACTAGAAAATAAAAAAATGTGGTCCCGCTGGGTTTATTGCTGATTCTTCCCACATAGTATTTTTTCCGAACCAGTGGTAAATTAAACAAAGTAACTTTTAAGAAGTATAATTATTATTTATAGTCTATATTGAATAAGGAAGTTTCTGTTTCTGTTCAGCAGGGAGCTTTATTAGGTTGTAATGAATAAATTAATATATCTCCAGAAATCACAAAGAACGTTGTCACCCCTCACATAAGGTTCATGCGCTCTCGTTCGATTGCGTTCATAAAATACAGAAATAACTGGCTTTTGTTCAGCTAAGCGAGTTATTTGCATCTTAAGACATGAATAACCATTTTTATAAAAAAAATTTCTGTCTGTCTGTATGTCTTTCCGGGATAATGTTTGGAATGGCTGAACCGATTGTAATGAAATTTTACGAACACACAGAGAGCAATGTCACGAGTGATCTAGGCTATATTTTATCCGAAAAACTTGGATATGTTTTATTGAAAACACAAAAATTTATAGAATAAAACTTAGTTCATTCTTTTATATCTAAATAATACAATATCAGTAGATTTTACCCAGCGAAGCGTAACCGCTAGTAAATAATATTTATGGTGTCCCTAAAAATAAAATTTTGCAGCATTTACATGTTTGTTGCCCTTCATCATCTTACGAACCATCAAATGCACGAGTGGCTCGTAAAAACAATGAAATATTACACGTGCTATAAATCATTGTCAAAATTATTAAAAAGGAATTTCCCGGTATTTAATCCGCCGTTGTACATAGCCCCCCCCCAATAATTGTCTCGGCGGGGGGGGGGGGATGTTTGCCATAGCTGCCACGCTTGGCATTTCGTTTTATTTTCCGGCCACATTCATGAAACTCTTTGTTATTGCACGATCGTTAATGTCATTTCAGTCGAGGAATCCACCTGAATTAGTAATATATTTTGAAATATTTATTAATATTACGAAATTTAATAGTAAATCAGGTATTTATATTTATTAATTTTAGAAAATACATACCTTATTATATGAGACTAATAGCACCCGTGACTTCGTTCGCATAGAACCTTTTTCTTCGATTGTTTTAAAGCTGAATAAACTGCTAATTGGCTCTCCTATTTTAATTTAATAAACTACACCAACTCAAATACAATCCATCTTAGATAATATCCGTTGTTTGGTTAATTCAATTCCTAATCTAATTGATACAAAATACAACTTTTCCGCGCAATGAAATCTGACAAAATTTCACCTCATTCATAAGTGATGCCACCCTGGTGGCAGAAGAAATTACGGAAGCCCTCATTATTCATAAAAACATAGAGCTTCTTGGATTGCAAATTTCCACGATAAGATAGGAAATATACTGTTTCTTTTGACATTTTGTATTACCCTAAAAATATTCAGCAGTTGACTTATGAAGCTGTAATGATGATGATGATGCAACAAATGCATATTACCATAATAGTTTTTTATTACAATAATTTGATTTTATTTAATGTTTTCTCACAAAAATGCTTACTACTAATGTGTTATTGTAAGCCGCCTTTTATGTTTATCTCAGCTTAGCCTAATGGTTGACTGAGATAAAATATATGTAGATCTTATGACCAAAAATATAAAACAATTTTTGGTCATAAGAGTTTAAATTGTTTATTAAATTAATAGAAAAATATATCGATGGTTAAAATATTATTCAAAATTCTCTTTCCTCTAACAAGACTTATTGCTCGGTGTTAAAGTTCTAGTTACTATTTGCAAATCGGTTTAGTGATGAATACAAGCTTTCACCTAATGCTTTGAATAAGAGATCTGCAACGCGTAGATAATTTAGTTCTATTTGCACCCTCTGCTGGAGCTTCCACTGAATGTTTGTAATGCGATTGCTTACTGGGACATTTAATTATAAAATCGTTTATACTGTAAGTTTTACTTAATTTTTTTAAAAGTGAGCAGTAATGAGTTAAGTACTCTCATGAGCATTTAATTTCATTGTACTAGCAACCTTATTACGATCCCAGTCTGCATTATATGTTCGTTTGTTTATATTAATATTTTATATGTACCGCATCGTCATAAATACAGGTGCAAAGATGTCAGTCTGTCGGTGTTCTATAGATAAATTTTCGGAGAGGGTACACAACAACTTTCTATGTCTGTCTTTAGCTCCTCTATTCCCTTTTTGCCATCGAACAACTCGAAGTACGTATGGATTTCGTCCTTAAATTGTTAACGTATCTGGTCGGATCCGTACAAAGCACTTCGTTTCATTTTTGTTGGTGCGCACAACGCGGGATAGCAATTCTTTGAATGCGTTGGTCTTTCTTGGCCTCTACATTTTTAGACTTTTCAAGGCAACAGGAGATTTTATTATTATTATGTGGTATTTTCTAACATAACCTGTTTACCACCTAGGAGAATAATATCTTGTATTGCTTAAACGTTGTGTGGTTTTCTTTATTTATTCTTAGAAAGAGTGTACATTATTTACTTTTTAAATTTTGCCAAACTGTAAGCCAGTTTGTCGGCAAACGTTTTTGGTAAATGGCTCTGTGGGAAATTTAAATTAAAAATATCATATTTTTTCTACGTTATATATCATAATTAAAAGAAGGCTTGCGTTAGGTGCGAGACCCATGTATGGTAAAGTTTTTTAAATGCATCTTTTTAGAAAGAACAAATATGTAATTTTCGTAACTTGTATATTACATTTTTTAATCTCGAAATTTTAAGTCTTAGGCAGAAAGCTTAGTCCCGAAAATAAATAGAATTCAATTCGAACTCCAATTTGTTTCAAACTTGACGTTAAAAGCTTAATCCTGAATAGACAAAACATTCAAATTCTTAATGCCTCTAAATCGCTTTTTAAAGGTTAATATTAAAAGGATTTTTTAAAGGATAATACATTTTAACATAATAAGGGCATAATTATTATAAAAAGCGTTGATTTGGTTTGCGGAAACGGGTGCCATCTTTTTAATAGAAGAAAGGGTTAGAACACAGTCCACCCACTGGTAAGAGGATGCTCTGGCTCAAAGATACATTTTTTTATAGGATAAGGGTGATAAGCGAGCACACAGTCCACCTGATAGTAAGTACTTGCTGTGGCCCATAGACATCTACATCTATCTTCGTTTGCGAATCAAAATGCAGATGCGTTGTCAGCCGTGAGGACTAAGATGGAATGCCTCTTTTGCAGTAAAAAGGGTCTCCAGTTCTCTACACTCACCATACGGAACTCAGCAGCATTAAACTGCTATTTTACGCTGGTATTCTGTGAGAGCGTGGTGCTTCCCCGGTCGAACCGACCTATTCGTGCTACAACTATACACTTAATATAGCTGCAGCATGGCTCTACCACGTTGGTCTACCACCTCCATCTACGTTGTCACCCCTGAGTCCTTCAGTTCTCGTTACTTTCCATACTGCTATTTTTAGCTAATATTTACTGCGAGCATGGCTCTTCACCAATCGAGATGGCCCATTCGTACTGCAGCTACGCTGCTTATGCATATGTCGCGGCGAATATCTAAAGTTGTGAAGTCACTCTCGTTCCAGATTAAATTTAACAATATCATAATAATATAAGTATACAATAATATAAATATTGTTGAATATATTAAAGTTACAGCCTATATACGTCCCACAGCTGGGCACAGGCCTCCTCTTATTTTTGAGAGGGTTTTAGGGCAAGGAAATGTCCATCGCGCTGCCCCAATGCGTGTTGGCGAACTTCACATGTCTTCGAAATATTTTTTCTTATTTCTCAGATACGCAGGTTTCCTCGCAATGTTTTCCTTCACCGTAAATCGGCACTTAAAATTACAATTAAAATATTATTAACAATATTGATGCCGACGGGTATAGGACCCGGGTTGCTCGTGTACTTACTATGAAGTTTACAGCGGCCGCTTAGCTACTGAGCTACCACGGCTCTTTTTTAATTTAAATATATTATAACATAAATAATAATATAATAATATAAATATTGTTTAAAGCTCTGACTCATCATCTAGTATTGTTCTCTTCTTCCTCTTCCTTATCTGCCTTTAAAAGTCAACTACTGGACGTGGACTTCTCCCACTGTAGAGATGATTCGGTTAATTGGGATGGCGGGTTGACGATCGCAGTGACAGACGGCTTGTTCTTTCGACGCTGCTGCCCACCGCTGGTCTGTATATTTTACGTCTGACCTAAACGAGATGCTATCTTTCGGATGACATAAGATTTTTACTTGTATATTCCCTACGGCGCTAACACCCGGCGTTCATCGTTCTATTATAATATATATAAAGTATATATGAAGTTAATTTAAGTATAGGTCGTCTGTATAAAAATGGCAACAAAAAGCAACCGTACGTATTAAGCTTGGACCTTAAAATTAAATTAATTAAAATATGCTTACGCCGTCACCTTATATGCTTCATCAACCATAAAATTGTATTTATAAATGTAAAGGAGCATAGGAATAATATTCAAAAATGTAACCTGTTTTAATGTTATTCAAATTGCCCTGTCATGAAAATAAGCAAAACGATGTTGACTGCAAGAAAACGTATTTTTGTTTTCCTTATTACATTACCGAGTTTCGGTAATTGAAAACAACGCAACGCCATTTCTCACTTATTAAAAAAGTGCTATTTTCCCGTAATTTAAATGAAAGCAAAACAAGTAGACAATTTGTAATTCTTATATTATTTTCTAATTTCAGTTGTATCATCGGTATTATAAATTATTTTCAATTCAGACTTCTAGTACAGTTACCGTCAAAAAAATCCAATTAAGAATAGATTGTTCTGTTCAGTTTGGTGTATTTATCGGGGTTAATTATAAAATTACAAGGAGTTTTATTCATTCACTAGAACAGAACTAACAAAGGCGCGCAATCGTTCCAGATTCTGCGGGAGTTCTGCATTATTAATTGCTATCCTATATTGTCAATAATAAAAAGTGTAATGCATGACATCGAAATATTTTTACTAAAGTTTAAAGTTAAAAAACACAATAGAGCTTTCCACTGTATCGTGAAGGAAAAACTATACATAAACTAAATAGTTGCAGGTCATACAAGCACTGGTTTCCGATTTCGAATTCGACCCGGTAACCTTGCAGGCTCACAGTCAAACACTTTGCCACTTTGCACAACCGAGTCTTCAAACAAAAATTATTACCACTGATTAATGTGAAATTCAACCTGATATGTAAGTAAGAAAAGGCCTTTATCCGTAAGTGAAGAAGTAAGATTATAAGGAGCTGGTAAGATAAGAAAAAGTGAAGCACATAATTAACAAATACACATACTATATACTTGATGGTTTTTACCATGTTTTCGTTAAGTCGTTTTCGTGTATGTCTGTATGTCTGTAGCTAGAGACTTGAAATTTTTAACATAGCAATCGGATGACAAAGTAAGAATATGAAAAACAAATATTTTTATTCCGTTTTAAACACGTGGTATATACGCTAGTAATATATAAGTCAATTGTGGTATACTTATTAGATTTTTATACCCCAATAATTAATTGTTTTAATTATTGAAAATAGTTAATTTTTTAATATAGACATTAGAAAAATTTTCTATTGAAACAAAGACAAATAGCTTAAAAATGTATAGACTACTTTACTCAATACTGAATATTTAAAAAAAAAACAAAGAGAGAGTGAGAGATTTCCAGAGATAAAATATTAAACAATATAAACTTGGAAACGATCTTAGCTAGATTTACCCGTTTTCAGAGAAATGAGGTTAAAAGTGTGAAGAGATAAATTATCTAAAGCCGTTAGCGAGATTAGATGTCGTATTTTTCTCAAAATGTCTCAAAGAAACATTTTCTTGTATAAAAAGATATACGAACCATTTATAAACTCAAATTACATTACTTTCTTACATACTTGTACACGTGCAAACTGCGTTTTGTCATGAAAGTCTTAAAAGTACGGTATATGTACACTAAATGTATGGGGTACTTGAAGACGATGTCAAAAGCTTAAAGTTGAAATTTCTGAAGGTTGTTGGTTGCGTCGTGTTCACATCACGTCGGTTGGTCACCAGTGTGGCCGTGAGAGGAAAAGGGAGATCTCCCGCCGGGCAAGGTGTTCAGCCTGGGGAGCGGCCAATGATCCGTGTGTTATTTCGGAGCTGTTCTATATATAGCGCGTTAACTTCAGAACTTTGATAGCGCAATTTACGATAGGTTTCGCTTAGGGCGCGGCGACAGCGCCGCTACAGTTTTATAGACTTGCAATAATTTAAAATATTGTTTATTGTTCTTATTTAATCTACGTAAAATCTTAGACGCCATTTTACAGCAAATCGTAGCCGACTGGAAACGGAAATTTAATATCTTATTTACTGCCATTTCATATAATATTGTTAATATATTATTTTATAGCCTATTTTTGATGAGTAACTATTTTCATTTGGTCTATAATTGTGTGTGGCGGACAAATAATGCATGTTTATTGGAATTGGGGATTGAATCCTAATTATAACTTTAAAATTGAAGGTATGTGGGATATTAAACAGTTCTCAAGAGTGTCGTAAAGCCAACATTTGGAATACAGAAAGTAACTTGTCATTTTACCATTTCCCAACAGCCCAACTGTCCATAGCCGAAAAATGTAAACAACTATGACGGCAGAACAATGTCATTTCGAAATTTATTTATATGAACTTCGCAGTTATTTTAAAATACATATCCAATGATCTTTTTTTTATTTTTCATCCATTATAACGTATTAAATTTCCATTGCTGTACAAAAACCTTAACCATTTATTACCACATAGGGGGATATTTGCCACGCTTGGCAGGTGGATTAGCATTCTCGTTTTTTTTAATTATTTGAGCTCGTAACGGGAAGATTCTACTGCTCATCTCCTATTTCAGTTTCTCTATCTTCCTTCCTACGCCACCCACAGGATGATACATAGTGAATTATCTTACACCACCACTTCACGGAAATTTTTGATCCCTGTTAGCTTCATGTAAAGTGTATATTGGGTCATGGTTCGACTAACAAATAAAAGCGGAGCGCTGCGTACATATCAAGTGACACAAAAACCAAGACAATACCATGCCCAACTTACTGTAAGAATACGCACTCACCTACAAATATGAATCTGAAATCAAATGATTACAGATTCATCAGTTGCAAATGCAACTAACAACATGAGTTTAGGTGACGTTTACGAGTTGTTAAAGAAAGAAAGAAGAAAGATGTGTGTCAACTGCGTGTCAAGAACTTAAGCTTGGTATTTGCGCTCAGTCGATCTTTATTTTTTGGTCTAAGGGGAATAGTTAAACTTTTATAATATATTCGTAATATTTACTCATCTAAAAGTTGGACAGAAAATACTCACAAAATATATTGCCTAAAATAAACATCATCGATGTTAAACAACATAAATTTCATCGATCTTTTAAAACACACGAACGACTCACATACAATAACTACAAAATATTATAAAGTGTATTTTGCCTAAGCAAACAATGACCTTTTCAACGTGAAAAAATATTTGACTTAGTAAGGGAGTGATAAGTTAATATTATAAAGATATTTTTAGAGTATAGCAACCTAGCTGTTAAATGTTATTAACTTTACAGATAAATTATTTCATTTCTGCTAATGGTATTTTGATAAATTCCTTGAATATTGTTTAAATTCAGTCATTCATTCTTTCCAAATTCAATTCATCCTTATCAAAAAACACTTGCTGAATGTAGGCCTCCGCCATAGATCTCCCCATATAGGTTGTATACTTATATTTGATATTTTGCTTCTACATCCATTCTCAATTTATGTTAGGTGTAAAGAATAAATAAATAAATGACTTAGATTGACAATGAAATAAAAAATATACTTTTTCCATAATTAACTAATCCAACAGATTCGTTAACTTACGGAAACATTTATAACTAGATAATTATAGTATTTGTGGTATGGTTTTATTTATGTTCTGAGATGATACTGCTGTTAACCTTTTGACTTTTGCAACTTCTGTTTCGGGGATTTTGCAATTTTTGCTTTATAAACGAAAGTGGCGATGATGATAATAATTATGGTGATAATGACGATGTTAATAACAATGACTTTGTACGTGGTAGTGCCACGCTGCAGCTATATCATGGTTGTAGCACGAATGGGTCGGCTCGACCGGGGTAGGACCACGCTCTCACAGAATGCGAGCGTTAAATAGCAGCTCAATGCTGCTGTGTTTCGTATGATGAGTGTAGAGAACTCGAGACCCTTTTTACTGGAAACGAGGCATTCCATCTCAGTGCTCGGGTGTTTCAACGCATCTGCATTTTGATTCTTAATTGAGGATTGATTAGTATAGGTGCTTACAGTTATTTAGATTAGTAAGTGGATGCCGTGGCCTGCTTGATTGTCACTCTAATTCTATAAAAAAAGTGCTTCATAACCAAGATTAAGGCCGATTTTTTATTTTTTATTGAATATAGTTTACAAATACATATGTATTCCTACAAATGTCACCGCTGTGGACTAAAATGGAATTACTCGTTTCCTGTAAAAAGCGTCTTCGGTTCTCTACACTCACCATACGAAACATAGCAGCATTAAACTGCTATTTCACGCTGGTATTCTATTAGAGCGTAGTCCTTCCCCGGTCCTTCCCCTTTTTTGTGCTGCAAACATAATATAGCCGCAGCGTATCTTTTCCATGTAAAATATCCAAAGTTTGTGCAGACACATTTTAAGAAAGACTTTCGACCAAATGAGGTTTTATGATGCTGTTAAAGAAGAAATGTTTCTGATCTTTTTCATGTTTCTGTGAGAATCCTCAACGATTTTGTTCCTACATTGATCCTAAGTATTACAGCAGCTATCGGATGAAATCTTTCCAGGAACCTAGGGGATTTAGAACTGTTACGTTAAGAAAGATTTGTTTGTAAGCTTAGACAAAGACTTTGACTCACCGACCAGTTTATCTACGTTTGTGTTATTTTTAAACCAATTGAAATAAAGTCGAGTTTGCAATGGTCGTAAAATGAAATGAAATGTTTAAAGTTGCTAAGAACTAACAATTCTTCGAGCTTATAAAATAACTTGGGTTCGTCTTTGGCGTAGAATATCACTAGTTTATAGCTATGAGTTTAAGTTCTGTGAAAAATTCAATTGAAATCTATTATAAATTAAAGGTAATATTTTCCATTCCATGTGTTCTTTTTCCATTTTCGTATCATAGTATGTCTGCACATAAATAAAATAAAATAAATTAATAAATAATTTGCACGTGGTTTAAACATGAAATAATATTTTTGTACTTCCGTGCTATATTTTGTAAAGCTCCTTTTACATCCATGAAGTATCCTAGGATCAGTGATAGTCTGTTCAGTCAAACTTTGTCAAATCAAAAATGTCCCAAGTTCAATAGATGGTCAAAATCTATTTGAAAAATCCAAATCCTACGTACTGGTGCTGACAAGTACTTTACCTTGCACTTTATGCAACTTCGTGATATTTGATGATAGCCCATATCAAGCAATGGAGTGGCGTCGTAAGAAAATCCACTACCCTATATTATTATCCTAGGGGGTTCTAGTAGACGACAGAGGGAAAATAAACAGGATATTAGCAGCATTTCTTGATACAACTTAACATAGTAAAAATACTGTGGTTCACAACCTTCCTGCTAAGCTTTGCAACTATGCCCCCTATGAGGTAATCTATGAGGGAGGACTGTGTTCAGCTGTAGACTTTAATAGGCTGTGATTAATGAAAGCAGTGTATAAAAGAAGAACAACGAAAATAGCAAGTTATGATGGGTCACAATGATTGATGAATGCCATTGATAATTACTTTTGAAATTTCGAGACATGTTTGAATTATATTATATTCTACCCTAATTAGAGCATTATCGTAATAACTTGATCAACATGAAATATTTTTACGAATGTAAAGAAAATGTATTTCGTTAATATTTTACCTGTGTTTTATCTGTGGTTTTATCTGTATTTGTGGAGTGTAGATAGAATCTGTGAAAGAACGTTTGTATATATATAGTAATCTATGGTAGGTATTGACTGTACAGTGCTGTATTGACTGTTGAACATTGATAAGCCGCCTGTGGAAAATTATAATTTAAGTTGATTAAAAACAGAATTGTTACAAAGGGAAATGACATATTAAGGAATAAACTTAAAATTTTATTATTGAAAATTGTGACTTCCTACCTACAGTCTTGGTAGGTAGGAAATCACATAACTACAACAAAACATTATTCGGCAAAAATCGAAAATACTATCAATTTAATTTAGGAGAGATGGTGTTTGTGGAAAATGGAAACAAACTAAACAGAAAAAAATTAGGTGAACTGAGAATTGGACCTTATTAGATAGTTGAAAAAATTTCAAACTCAATATACAGAATTGAAACTGGACACAAAAAACTGAATCAAATCTTGTCCATATCACAAAAATTATTCCAGTCCGTTCATTTGACGAAAAAGAAACAGAAGATGAGAAGGTTAGGTAAAAATTTTTTTGTAAATCTTCTTCCCCGAGGAGGGGAGATGTAAAGAAAATGTATTTCTTTAATATTTTATCTGTGTGTTTCATCTGTGGTTTTATCTGTATTTGTGGAGTGTAGATAGAATCTGTGAAAGAACGTTTGTATATATATAGTAATCTATGGAACGTATTGACTGTACAGTGCTGTATTGACTGTTGAACATTGATAAGCCGCCTGTGGAAAATTATAATTTAAGTTGATTAAAAACAGAATTGTTACAAAGGGAAATGACATATTAAGGAATAAACTTAAATTTTTATTATTGAAAATTGTGACTTCCTACCTACAGTCTTGGTAGGTAGGAAATCACATAACTACAATTAAACACTATTCGACAAAAATCGAAAATACTATCAATTTAACTTAGGAGACATGGTGTATGTGGAAAATGGAAACAAACTAAACAGAAAAAATTAGATGAACTGAGAATTGGACCTTATGAGATAGTTGAAAAAATTTCAAACTCAATATACAGAATTGAAACTGGTCACAAAGAAACTGAATCAAAACTTTTCCATATCTCAAAAATTATTCCAGTCCGTTCATTTGATGAAGAAGAAACAGAAGATGAGAAGGTTAGGTGAAAATTTTGTTGTAAATCTTCTTCCCCGAGGGGGAGAGATGTAAAGAAAATGTATTTCTTTAATATTTTATCTGTGTGTTTCATCTGTGGTTTTATCTGTATTTGTGGAGTGTAGATAGAATCTGTGAAAGGACGTATTGACCACAGAACACAATTACTCTCTACCATGGAAATACATGTAATTCGTACGAACTGGAACCCGCCTTCTCGAATGACATAAAAAATACAAGAAAATGACCTTGATATGTTTCTTTACCCCTTCATCTCTTTCTAATTAGGGTGAACCCAAATTACAAGAATTTGGGATCATTTGAAAAGTTTTTTGTTATAATAATTTGCCCTATTTTAAGGGCAGCCATGACAGTTGTGTTTGACATGACGTTTGACGACTTTGACAGTTTTAAGAAGTGACTAAGTGACGTCTTTGAGTCTTTCTTTGCTTTAGGAGTGGGCTGTAACAGGTAAAAAATATCTGTTCTACCAGTTCCAGCTCCAAATAAATAACAGTTCCAAAAATCTGCTACAAAATAGCAGTCTGTTATTATAGTCTTGGTAGGTAGGTAATTCTCTTTCTTACTAAGGTGTTGAACCTATGCGAAAGAACAGGGCTTGTGACAACTGTAACAGGGTGTCACAGTGTAACAGTATCATTTTATCTTATTCTAATAATTATCTGTCATATTTAAGAATAAAGAAAAACTTGTGACTGTATTTTAGTGGATATTTATCTCGTGGAACAGCTTTTTTTAATTTTGTTTGTCACGGTTACAGTCTGCTATTTTAAGATACCTGTTTTTTATCTGTTACGATAAATACCAAGTTAATTTGAATGTACATTGAAACGAAGTGAAATTAAAGAAAACTACCAATAAAAAACGTTTACTATATTATATAGCGATATTTACATATAGTGTACATAGTGCCAGCCCAGCCTCTATACGTTTCTGGAACATTTCCTTTGGTAAACAAAACAAAATTTAAAAACATTAAAATAAAATTGTAGGTGACATTATATGTGAACATTTATTTATAACGATATCACTTATAGAGGTGTAACAAAATTATCAAAAAAATGAATTTCCTGAGACCGTAATTTTGATTAAATATGTGTAAATACTAATTTAAAAAATTAAATACAATTAAAAAATTATAAAAATTTAGTGCAAAACTAGCTTAAATATTTTAAAAAATTATAGCCTAGTGGTATAACATAAGCTGTTCCAATTTTCTAGGTAACAGAATGCATTTTCTTTCTTTCTCAAAAAAATTATCAAGAGAAAAATGTTGTAATTTCAAATTACTTTTCTTCCCTTGGAAACAAAACATCGTATTGAAATAAGAAACAACAAGGACCTAACAAAAGTTCATACCTGTAACAGAGAACAATCTGCTATTTCATTTAAAAACGGTGTGACTCCTTGTCTCAGTTGTTTTCCCGTAATCATGTAATCGGTTGATTAGAAATGGAGGTTACAAATCTTTGCTTTTCAAAAAAGGGTCTTTTTAGTTCCACATTATTTAACCATTCATTATGTTCTGTTAGATTGGAAGGAAACCTGCAAAAATTAAATTACAAAAAATATAAATGTATTATTTTGATGTTGCAGTGTATAATCATTCGTGTAAACAACGTTTCGAAATTTCACGCAAATCGAGCCGTTTCTAATTAAAATGAAAATAAATTCACAATGTATGGTCACCCTAGTCGTAGTTATAATACAAACATGAAACGTTAATTATTAAGCAAATAAGGAAGTAAAATTGGAAATACCGAACCAAAATTAACATCTGAACCAAAATAACCATTTGTCTATCCAGAAATAACAACAATTAAAATCGAAATATCACTAAACAATTTCACATGACGCGCAGTTTTGCATGGTGTTTTGTACTTACGAATGAAATATAATATTACATTCTGTATGCCACTCACTTTTGCAACCGCGCACAATATAAAAACAAACTTGCGAAATGAACCATAGTTTTAGTAACTAACTAACCTTAGAAATATCTATGAAATGAACATAAACATCTGCCATTTGCAGTAAAAATTATTTGACAAATAGATTTTGGGTTGCCATATAACGGCTTTTAAGAATAATTCTAAAATAGGGGAAATATGTAGGAGGCTAGGCAAATAGTTCATCGTAAATCTTTATTAAGTGTTTAAAAGAAAAAGCAAACACTTGCGTGAAAATCGTTTTTGTCAAGTTTTTTATCATTTTTTACTTATAATTCTTGCCATACAAACAGTTAAACTTATATTGAAAGTCATAATGGCTAGGGTAATATCAGTCGTCACGTTGGTTATCCTGTAGGGAAAACCAGAGTTACTTGCGGTCATTTGATTATTCCTAATGTTGATATTAGGAGTGTGGGTTCCAGTTTGTCTATACTTCTGTGCTCTCTACCAAGAGGTATTGACTGTATTGACTGTTGAACAAAGATAAGCCGCCTGTGGAAAATTATAATTTAAGTTGATTAAAAACAGAATTATTACAAAGGGAATTGACATATTAAGGAATAAACTTTAAATGTCGTTTCTTTGTTTAGGGTTAGTTTGGTAAGGGTACTTAGAATTAATGAAATATAAAACTTTGTTTACAGAGCAACACAACACAGTTTATTTTAGTCAATACTAAAAACGAGATATCTAGCATCTTATACGTATTAAAAATACTATGTTAATTTTGTGTAGTGGCGGGTTAGAATACCCACTACCCCATATCTTCCCGTGGGTGTCGTAAGAGGCGACAGAGGGAAACTGAGGCAGAAGATGGGCAGCAGCATCTTTCTGATAACAGCAAATAATAAAACTGCGGTTGCCAACCCGCTCGCCAAGCGTGGCAACTACGGCAATATCCCCAATGAAGAAAGTTACGAAGAAACGGCTAGTCCCACGGCCCCGCTATTCCTGGCTACGGTGGCGACCATGGTAACGGCGGGGCAGGGGTGCTAAGAATCTCCGGTGGAGGTTCGGTTGCCACCACGACGACTCGACCTGGCAACTTATAACGCACGCACTCTGAGGACTGACGAGAAGATCCTGAGTTGAAGAAGAGATAGACAAGTTGCGCTGGAATATTATAGGTTATCCGAGGTCCGAAGAGAGGGAGGACACGGTAATCCTCGAATCCGGCAACTTGTTCTATCACCAGGAGGGCGACCATCTGTCCCAAGGAGGTGTCGGATTTATCGTCCACAAGTCTCTCGTTAACAACGTTAAAATTGGGAGTGTGTCGACGAGGGTTGCGTACCTTATACTCAGAATCACCAAACGGTATTCGCTGAAGGTCATACAGGTTTTGCACCAACTTCGGCACACCCTGATGAGGAGGTGGAGGAAATGTATGAGGATATCTCTAGAGCCATGCATTCCTCTAAAACCCACTATACGGTGTTAATGGGAGACTTCAACGCAAAGCTAGGCACAAGAGAACGGTGAGCTGTAGGGAAATTCGGATTAGGGCAACGGAACCCAAAGGGGCCAGCAGCTGGCCGACTTCATGGAGAAGAGGACTCTTTATGATGAACTCTTTCTTCCAGAAGCGGCCCCACAGGAAAGTGGACCTGGTCGAGCCCCGACGGTTCGACAAAATGATTGACTTCATTATGACGACTAGACGCCAACTGTTCAGTGATGTCTCAGTGATCGCGAGGTGAAAACTGGTAGCGATCACCGAATGGTTAGAGGCACACTGAACCTAAACGTTAAGTTGGAGGTGTCGTCTAATGAAGTCAACGCTCCGTCCCCTCGTGCTCTAATCCAAAGTCCCGAAACCTTTCAGCTCGAGTTACAAAACCGTTTTCAGTGCCTAGAAGATTGCAATGCAGTGGACGATATGAATGACAAGCTCGTGAAACTGTCCATGCGGTCGGAGCTAAGTTTTGTAAGACCCGCCGCAGAAGAACACAAAAACTCTCCGATCACTCTTAATCTCATGGCTGTTAGACGGGAAATGAAGCTGCAATCTTCAGTAGATTTGATAGCATACAGGCAACTGAACAGACAGATCTCCAAATGCATGCGGCGGGACTTGCACAACTTCAATACAGCTCGTATTGAAGAAGCGATCGAGCGGAACCAGGGCTCCAAAGTCTTTGCCAGAGATCTGTCTGCCAGAAAGAGCCAACTGTCGAAGCTGAAGACCGAGTGTGGCAGCGTCGTTTCCGGGACACCTGAGATTTTGAGTGAGATTGAGAGGTTCTATGGGCAGCTGTACACATCATCGTTGGAGCCACACGCAAGTGTGAGTAACGATCAAGAGCGAGTCTTATCCGACACTATTCCGATGATATCCCGGACGTCAGTCTGAGCGAGATTAGAATGGCTCTCCAGCACCTTAAAACGGCAAGGCCCCAGGCGAGATGGAATTACAGCGGAGCTTCTGAAGCGGGTGGAAAACCGGTACTTGAAGTCCTTCAGAAGCTCTTTAATTCCGTCCTACATGGTGGCACTACACCGGAGGCGTGGAGCAGAAGTGCGGTGGTCTTGTTCTTCAAGAAGGCGACAACGCTCTCTTGAAGAACTACAGACCGATTTCCTTCTGAGCCGCGTCTACGTGCTGTTTTCGAGTCATACGAATCGTCTCGCACGCAGACTCGACGACTTCAGCCTCCCGAACAAGCCGGTTTCGAAAAGGCTTTAGCACCATAGACCACATACATACCCTTCGGCAAATTGTACAGAAGTCCGAGGAGTACAATTTGCCACTATGTCTGGCGTATGTGGACTGTAAAGCCTTGATTCCGTCGAAATTTGGCGGTGCTGCAGTCCCTTCAGCGGTGCCAAGTTGACTGTCGGTATATCGAAGTGCTGAAGTGCTTGTACAGTAGGGCCACGATGGCTATCCGAGTACAGAACCAGAGTACAAAACCTATCCAACTGCAGAGAGGTGTAAGACAGGGTGACGTTACATCCCCGAAACTCTTCACCGCTGCATTGGAAGACGTTTTCAAGCTTCTGGACTGGAAAGGATACGGCATTAACATCAATGGCGAGTACATCACTCACCTTCGATTTGCCGACGATATAGTCCTTATGGCAGAATCGCTGGAGGACCTAAGCACTATGCTCAATGACTCAATAGTGCCTCCCAACGGATAGGTCTTAAGATGAACATGGACAAAACAAAGATCATGTTTAATGTCCATGTCACACCTATGCCGGTAGTTGTTGGGAGCACTAAGCTCGAAGTTGTTGACGAATATGTTTACCTGGGACAAATAGTCCGACTAGGTAAGTCCAACTCGACCGAGAGGTCAATCGACGGATTCAACTCGGCTGGGCAGCGTTCGGAAATTACGGCACATTTCGTCGGTATACCTCAAAACTTGAAAACGAGGCTGTACAACCAGTGCGTGTTGCCAGTGATGACCTACGGAACTGAGACGTGGTCCTTCACTGCTGGCCGGATGAGGAAGCTCAAGGTCGCTCAGCGAGCTATGGAGGGCTATGCTCGGGGTCTCACTGCGTGATAAACTTAGAAATGAGGATATCCGCAGTAGAACCAGAGTGACCGACATAGCCCAACAGATTAGTAAGCTGAAGTGGCAATGGGCCGGCCATATAGCTCGAAGAACCGACAACCGATGGGGAAAAAGGTTCGAGTGGCGGCCTCGTACCGGCGGATTAGTGTAGGGCGTCCCCACTAGATGGAGTGACGACCTGGTAAGACATGCAGGAAGTCGATGGATGCGGGTGGCTCAGGACCGTGCTTTGTGGCATTCCTTGGGGAGGCCTATGTTCAGCAGTGGACTTGTGAAGGGCTGTAATGATGATGATGATGATGATGTTAATTTTACACGCTTTACATTAGCTTTTACCTGTATGTATTTAACATAAATGTAATGTGATTTTGTAAGTATGTCTTCACCAACTTCCAGACGTATCTGAATAATCTGATACATGAATAGATGACAGTAAAATAACTTCATGATTGTGACGTAGTATTCTCTCTATGATCATCACAATTTTCTTAAATTGTAATATGATATGTTTACAAGCGTATTACTTTTTCTTAAAATTATTATTTTCGTTTGTTTGTCTGTTCGTCTTATATGCATTTCTGTAGCATTTTTTCGAGTCGGATTAAACTTTGATGAGTTTTTATGTGCGCGCCCGCGAATTTTCTTGGCAAAACATGAATATTAAAGATGTTGCAAATTAATTTTACAACTTTAATATAATGGATTTTCGCAAAGTAACGCCTGTTGCTATTAATTATCTTAAAAAATGAGTAATAGTTTATTTTCTCTGATACCATTATCATCCGATTACATTTACACTTCGGTGCGTTGTTGTGTGCGCCCCGCCCATTACGTGTATTATAAGTTATATTAAACTAGCTGGTTCCCGGCGTGTTGCAGCCACAGAAGAAATAATTGTGTAAGTATCGTTTTAAATTTGAAAGAATTTTATTGTTTAATTAGGAATTATTTATAATTATTAATATTTATATGTAACATTTTAATTAATATTCATTGAAATTGAATGATAAATAACTTTGAAATAAATTTATCGTTGTGACACGTGCGCCACCTACGAGTACTGTAAGTTAATTGTACTATGCCTATAACCTTCGCACAAGTGCAAGCAATAAGTTGACAAAGTTTTACCGCAATCTGATCAACGGTATGGCAGCGCAAAAAATACGAACAAACACAAACATCAATTTTTATATATTTGATTGAATAAAATGTGGCAACATTGGCTTGTCTACCAAAAGTTGATGACTGCACAGGGAATATTAGACTTTATGTCTTTAATATAAATAATGAACACTAAAAAACTAATATTATCTTACGGTACCTATTTAAAAACCTAAGTAATAGACAATATTGTATTGGACTATGTAGTATCGGCGTAAGAATATCCACTACCCCATACCGTCCCGTGAATGTCGTAAGAGGCGTCTGTCTCGTTGGTCTAGTGGTCGTTAACGTAGTTGCTGATCATGAGGTCCTGAATCCAAAAAGTCTGAAATCCCGAAATCGTATACGTGGTAGAGCCATGCTGCAGCTATATTAGTAGTATAGTTGTAGCATGAATGGGTCGGCTCGACCGAAGAAGGACCACGCTCTCACAGAATACTAGCGTAAAATTGCAGCTTAACACTGCTGTGTTTCGTATGGTGAGTGTAGAGAACCGGAGATCCTTTTTACTGGAAAAGAGGCATTCCAACTTAGTCTTCACGGATTTTTCTGTCAAGAAATTCTCAGTAGCAGCCCGGAAGTCTGAAAGTTGCCGGTGTTTCACCCGCATGCCTCAGAAAGCACGTAAAGCCTGATCTTTCGCTTTGCGTTGGTCTTGCGCCTGATCTCTCTCCGGTTGTGTCGGATTACGGTCATATCAGATTATGAAACTGAGGGAATAGAGAGTGCACCTGGGCTTGAGTAATGCGTATACTCTTATGTCTATGCGTGCTATGTCTCCGTTGAGACTGGCCGCCGTGACCAAAATTCGGTCTGGAGGTAAACAAACCAGGAGAAGGTCAGCAAACTCTTCCTTATAACAACTAAAATATAAAAACTGGTTGCCAAATATGGCTAAATCCCCCCAACACGGCACTCCTTGGGGGAATCTATGTGTATCAGTGGATTTTTATAAAAACTATTTTATTTTTATATGTACCTGTAACGGTAACGGTATATAAAAATAAAACACATCGATTTGTATAAAGAAAAATGATATAAAACAGAGAATCACTAATTTCCTTCGTTTTAAGAAGAAAAATAGCATAATTAAATAAGCAGCTAAAGTCTTATATCTAAATTTCACCTAAAATTATCTACATTTAGCAGGCGCTTCGCTCAAGTTGCTTTAACGGTAACCTAATTCTGTTAAGCTGACTAGAATCAGCAAAGAATATCCTCTAATACGTTAATGGGATTATTCTAATTCAATCCTATATTCGGGTTTGTTTTTGTTGCAAACGGCGTAGATTTTAAGGTGCTTACAGTTATTTAGAGAAACAACAATTATTTATGTGACAATTTCTTATGCTAACGTTGATATTTAATATGTAGACTCATAATAAAACTATTATTTCTAAAATATTTTATTGATTATTTTTTATGGAAGAGGTTACCAGCGTAAAATAGTTGCATAATTCTGCTCTGTTCCATATGGTGAGTGTAGAGAAACGGAGATCCTTTATCTGGCCTGAGAAAAGCCAGTGCCATTAAAAGACAATTAAGATTTTCATATTATAAATTTAAGAAACAAGACACACTTGAAATATATAATATTTATGGAAAAATATTAAAGAAATGCATAATATGGTCAAACCAAAATATTAATAGAAAACATCTTAAGCGAGTAAAAAATAAAGGAAAAGCCACTTGGAATATATTAAAAGATAAAAATAATAGTATCAACTCGATCAACAGCGTGAAATCAATACAAAACGACGGAAATATTATTCACAATCCTACCCAAATAGCAACTTTTTTTAATGACTTTTTCATTAATATTAGTAATGGAAATAATTTACATGCGCCAAACAAACAATATCAAAAAATATCAATAGATGTTATTGATAAATCAATATTCTTGATACCTACTTCAGACCTTGAAATGATAAATATAATTAAATCATTAAATAACACCAAAGCTGTGGGGTATGACTCTACATCTACAGAAATAATTAAAGCAAGTGCTCGTGTCATTGCCCCCATTCTTAACCATATAATCACAAATTCCTTGATTCAAGGAATATTTCCAGATAAATTAAAGCACTCTATTATTAAACCATTGTACAAGAAAGGTGATAGAAAGGAACCTAATAACTATCGTCCTATTACACTTCTACCTATATTATCAAAAAAATTTGAAAGGGTTTTTTTACAACAGGTTAATTGAATTCCTTAATAAACATAATATTATTAAAAAAGAACAGAATGGTTTTCAACACAATAAATCAACTTCTTTAGCAGCATTCACTCTTATAAAAAATATAACTAGATACATTGATGAGAAAATTCCGGTGGTAGCCATATTCTTTGATATGAGTAAGGCATTTGATTTTGTAGATCATCTGATTTTGCTCACCAAATGCAAAAAATATGGAATTAGAGGTGTAGCTTTAGACTGGATAAAAAGTTTTTTAATCAATCGTAAACAATGTGTTGAAATCACTACTTTAAATGACAATCATGAATGCAGTGTACACAAATCTCCATCCAGGGTCAATAAACATGGAGTTCCACAAGGGAGCGTATTAGGCCCCTTATTATTCTTATTGTACATTAATGACTTACCAGATTCAATAAATTGTCAGTGTTCTATTCGCAGACGACATATCTATAATAGTGCCATATAAGGATCAAGAAACATAAAAAACAACACAAATAAAAATAAGTAAAGAGGTACAATCTGTATTAAGATGGCTAAAAGCAAACAAATTAAATGTAAATCTGTCAAAACAAAATTCATAAAATTTGGTTTGAATAAAAGTAAACGCCCTGATAATAAGATTAACATAGAAATAGAAAATGACAGTATAGAAGAAGCTGACAGCATAAAATTCTTAGGTATAACTTTGGATAGATTTTGTAATTGGAAACAACATGTAAATGATGCTTGTCTCAAACTAAGCATTTGCCTATGCCCTTAGAAAGCTTCGGACGGTATCAGATGAAAAGACTGCAGGTATAGCATATAAAGGCTATGTAGAATCAATCCTGAGATATGGGTTAATAATATGGGGGAATTCGACTGATGTTGGTCAAGCATTCATTGCACAAAAGAAATGTTTAAGAGCTATTTGTGGAGCAAGTCCACTTGACTCCTGTAAACCTGTAATTAAAAAACTTAATTTACTGACATTGACCTGCATGTATGTTCTTGAGGTATCAGTCTTTGTAAGGAAGTATAACGATTTTTTTAAATTTAAAGGGGATCATGTTACTAAATACAGACCAAGAGATCCTACTAAAATAATGATTCCATCTTGTAGAACAGCTTTAAATAAACGGAATGTGTATCATATGTGCATATCAGTTTTTAATAAACTGCCTAAAAGTCTACGGGAACTTCCATTTAAATATTTTAAAATTAAGTTAAGAAAATGACTATTGGATAAGTGTTTTTATACGATACAAGAATTCATGCAACATAAAACTAATGTACATGATTATTTGTAAAATTAAATATAATGTAATATAATAATAATAATAAATATGCTAAATAATAATATAACTTGACATTTTGTATGTAATATAATTGTATTTTAATTGTTTTATATAATTATAAATATTTGCATGCCTATTAAAGGCAGAATATAGCTTGAACTATGCACCACTGTTAAATCTGGTACCACCTGTATTCTGTGCAAATAAATGTTTCTTTCTTTCTTTCTAGTAATGAGGCAATTATCTAAAATTCCATTAGATGACGTCAATTCAAGGATTAACAAAATTAGTATAATAATACCTATTTTCTATTCTAAAAACGTTTGCATGACCTAGATAGTTATTTAATCGCATAATATTGTTATTAACATTGTAGGGATTTTTTAAATTTATTATTATTATACAACAAAATCAAACGAAATGTTTTTAAGAATAAGTCCAAAACTTTCAGTCTGTGCCATCGATATAGACTTAGCTTAGAATTAGTCAGTTAGCTTGTATTAACTATGTGCATTAGCACATAATAATACTAATAACTATTACATTTAATATTTAGTATTAGTACTTAGTGATGGTTATAAAATAGATAATATGTTTAGCGATTGCTCACGAGTTGTCTTATATGCTTCCGACAGAATAGTTGGTCGCCTTTTTGTTGCTGTAATCCATAATTTTTTAAGTATTTTTTATTAGGATTTTTTTTTGTAAAAGTAATTGCAGCAATGAATAAAATTGTTCTTTATATCTTACTTTCTTCAATATTAATTTGTAACTTAATTTCAAGGTAATGAATTTTCAAGCGTGGAGCTTTGATCTAATATAGAAAAGCAAAACACTGACAATGAACATTCAATAATGTCTCACTTTATTTTCATAGCGGCAAAACAAAATGAGATGTTGATTAAAAACATAATAAAAAAAGAAAATATATTTTCTTAAAAAAAGTGTAAAATATGATGTTTTACTACCCTTAACGCCAAAATAGCTTCGTTTTTCTATTGTAGTTGCAAAAAAAGTCTTCATAAACTAGACTATTCACAAAAATCTGAGAATTTAATAAATTAATGAAAAGAAGTCTTCATAAACTAGACTATTCACAAAAATCTGAGAATTTAATAAATTAATGTTTTGCCCGTAAATTCGGATATAAAGTTGGAACAATAATAACTTAATCCAATATTACTAAAGCTAAGCCTAAAGAAGTAAAGAATCACTAACTTTTTTTGATGTGGTCCTTCCCGGTCGAGCCGACCCATTCGTGCTACAACTATACTATTAATATAGCAGCAGCATGGCTCTACCACGGTTGAATGAAAAGAAGAAAAAGAATAAATGTGTTAACTATATTAAGACACCAATACCGTCACAGCCTATTAAAGTCCTCTGCTAAATATTACCTTCCAAATAGACTTCTTCTAGTTTGTTAACAACCGCATTTTTTTTATTTTCTATTTTTTGTTAGAAAGACGCAGCTGTCCATCATTTGGTTTGTTTCCCTCTGTCACCTCTTACGACACCCACAGGACGATATGGGCTAGTGGATATTTTCCCACCGCCACTAAACAGTCAACATGACAACATATTCTAAAGTAAACGTAAATGCCATATTCTAAAATATGACAATTTTTATGTGACTATTACCTATCAATTGAGGTAGATAGTTATCAATAACAGATCTTGTCGTTTAGTCGCCCCATCAGCCCGTAAATTGTCCATGGACATGGAATCAGCAGAAGCCTCGTCCATTGCAAATTTTTATAAAAAAAAACATTTAAAAAGAAAAAAAAACATCTTCCAAAAAAAATGACTTAAAGAAAAAACAATTTCCATAAAATAGCTATATCTTATCACCGACTTCAGAAGTTATCTTCTGAAGTCGTTGATAAGATATAGTGCATTGAAAAATTAAAACCACGACTTCTCTTTAGTTTTCGAAGTAGGTACTTACTTTACAATACATAGGTATGTAGTATTTCCCTTTTTATATAGTTTTAGTATAAGTATATTTTGTTTACTATTCTAAGCCAGCGCTTAACTACAATCCCACCAGATGGTAAGTGGTGATGTAGCCTAAGATGGTGAAGCGAACTGACTTAACAAAATCCTATTCACTCTTGCCTTAAGATACCCACATTGTAATCGGATGGAATGACAGATGCTGGCAACTTATTCCACTCCTTTGCTGTACGTATCACGAACGATGTAGCAAACCGAGTTTTTTTTTTTTTAGTTTATATCCTTTTTAGAGGACCAAGTTCAAGGTAACGTCTAGTGTCGTCTAAATACTTTAGTTAAAACCTTCATCCCTTAATTTTTATACCCTTTGGGATGGAATTATTTTCTTCAAATGTATACGAAATCATCTCTGAAGTATATCTTATATAATAAAAAAGAATCTTTAAATCGGTTAATATATATTACATAAAATATACTTATGTACAAAAAAAATTTAAAACGCCTTGGAAAAAAGACTTTTAAAAAGTAACTTTACAATTCCATTTTCAAAATGTAAAATTAAATAAAAGTGAAGTGAATTACTTACACCGTTATTTATTTCTTATCTGATTACAGACACAAAGAAGCGTAAAGAAATTGCGCGTTAATGGAATTCAGTTCCACTTTCCTTGAGTGTTTACAAAAAACTTCTCTAATTAAACAATCTTTAGCGTAGTAGTTGTCATTGTGTGCCAGTATTGCATTTTACCTTCTTAAAACTTTTCTATTAAGCAAGGTAATTTAATTTATTTACTTAGTGCTCCCTCGCAAACACCTGATAAATTAACATAAATAAATTAGAACTATACATAAATTCCCTGGACGCGACATAAACCAATGACATTTTTTAAGAAATCCCTAATATTATTCTGTTCGTAACTAGATCAGAATATCTCTTCAGCACTATAAAAACGGCGAAGCCCTGGGTGAGAACGAGATTACAGCGGAGCTTCTGAAAGCAGGTAGAAATCTGGTTCTTAAAGCATTTTGAAGCTGTTCAATTCTGTGATCCATGGTGGTGCTACTCCAGAGGCATGGAGCAGAAGCTTGGTGGTTTTTGATTTTAAAAAAGGCGACAACGCTTCTTTAAGGAACTACAGACTAATTTCCCTTCTGAATGGCGTCTACATGCTGTTTTATAGAGTCATTACAAATTGACTCGCATGCAGATTTGACGACTTCATTCTGAACAGCTGACATCCGGAAAGGTTCTAGTACCAGCAGTAGTTTTTGGCATATTGTACAGGAGACCCAAGAAGACAATCTGCTATTTTTAATTCCCAGCCTTTAGAATCAAAATTGTCGTATCTTGGATGATGCTACAGTCCCTTCAGCGATACAAGGTTGACTGTTCGTATATGGAAGTGCTAAAGTGTTTGCATATTAAGACAGTTAATAATACCTATACATTTTCCAAAAAGTAATAACCCTTGATTACACATTTTACAACTATCGTTAAATTCTAAACGAAGTCGAATGAACCGAATTTGCCTGTAAAGAAATTAAAAACATAATATATTAAATTCAGTATTTTCAAGTTAATTTTGAATATTTAATATGCTTATTTTAAAATATTAAAAAGTATGTCATTTAATAAAAAGAAATAATATTAGAATGTATTCGCTCACTTGTCATCAATATTCAATTTAAGCAGTAAAATTGTTTATAATAAAAAAATAAGATCTCAAATATCATTAACTACAACACGCAACAGCAGTTCAAGAACAATTTATTACAGTAATATTTATTATAAGCCGACTTTAAAAAAGAGATGGTTCTCTATTTTTACATCCTTTTTTGTATGTATGTTACGCGACATCTTCTTCAATTGTGAATCTATAACTATTAAATAGTTGGAATGTCCCATATAAATTTGAGGAAATAAATTCCATCCTTATGGTTGAAAAATAAGTAATTTTTTTTTAATGTAACTATGTGCACACATTTTATCGTCCCCGAACGTGTATGTAAAAGAAAATGTAAAGCCTTACTTTTTTATATAGAATGGGATGACAAACGAGCACACAGTCCACCTAATGGTAAGTGGATGCAGTGGCCCATAGACATCTACATTTATCTTCGATTAATAATCAAAATGCAAATGCGTTGTCACCCTTGAGGACTACGATGGAATGCCTCGTTTCCAGTAAAAAGGGTCTCCGGTTCTCTACACTCACCATACGAAACACAGCAGCATTAAGCTGCTATTTTACGCTGGTATTCTGTGAGAGCGTTGTCCTTCCCTGGTCGAGCCGACCCATCCGTGCTACAACCGTAATATAGATGCAGCATGGCTCTACCACGTAAAAAAACTATTACTATTGTTATTACTATTACCTACCTTCCCGATTAATGATTTTAAACTATTATTTATTGTAATTTTTTACTGGATTTGGTGCTTTTACTTCAATTAGTTTGATTTCTGTTTGTTTTAGAGTTTATATCTATGTTGTTTAGTTTTTTCTTATAATGATAACCTGTAAAGACATATCCTTTATCTAAAAAATTTAGTATCTCGTTTGTAACAATGCATATTGATATTGTCGATGATGTATCTATCTAAATCAATAAATACACGTTATTCAAGTTCTTACATTGAGTTTGTGATATTTCCTCAGTCGGTTATTACTTTTATTAAAAGTTGTGTATTTTTGGCGATCTTATATAAAAAAGAATCGTAAAAACTTTAACGAGATTAGCTTAATAGTTTTCAAAGCACGTCTAAACGTTATGAGTTACTCGTAAGGGTGCAAAGATGCGTGATAGATTATTTAAGTGTTTAGATTTACTGAACGGCTGATATTATGAAAGTTTGAATTCAAAAGTATCTGTTACACTGTGTATTATATACAACGTGTCCCAAAATTCAACGATAAACGGGCACCAGAAGGTAGACCTGCTCATGACTACTCGAGAAAAAATATATTACACCATTTTAGAATTTTGGTTAGTTGCGTCAATTTTTAAAAAAACTTGCCATAGTAGTGTCAGTACTTTTTTTTACACCACGATGAGTGAAAGTGGACTGAAAGTAAAATCTTTCAAAATATTAGGAAAAATAATTTTGATTGATTTTGTTTAAAACTATGTATTCTGGGATTTATAAGGGTTGTGGTAAATAGCAGTACTACTAAGGTTGCCGTTACAAAAAAAAAAAAAAAATTAAAATGTGTCATGGTAGTTAAAATACCATATCAGGTATCGATTTTCGAAGAATTTCATATTTTTTTGTAATTTCAAAACGATTTAGATTTTTTCTTCTTATTTTTCTCGAGTAGTTATGAGCAGGTCCACCCTCTGGTGCCCGTTTATCGTTGAATTTTGGGACACGTTGTATAGACAGTAATAAAAAAACTACCATTATAAACGAGCCCTAACATTAAATTAGTTAATTTTCATAAACAAAAGAGTGTTTTTATTATAATTACGTATCCCACATGTACACAACGTAGTCGTCCCGTCGCCGTAACATTGTCGTTCCGTAGTGAATCAACCAAAGGAAGTCGACCGGGGATCTGTGGCGTGAGTTACGACCCACTTCCGCCCGCCATATTTGCTTTACTCACACGCGACTTCCTTAACCTTGCGTAACTACTGTCTGATAAATGCTTTGTAATTGATTGTACGGACTGGTTCTGGAAGAAAGTATACACAATCAATTAAAGTGTTTTTGAATAAATAAAGTTTGTTGATATAATATTTTTGGTTTAAGCTAGATCAAGAGATTTCAATAAAATTAAACTGTTTTCTTTAGTACAACCAGGACCCTATGTAATAAAAATTAAAATATATAATTTGTAATTACGATTTACATTTTACATTTATACATAATATAATTTATATTTAATTAAAATCAAAAATTTCTATTTATATGGTGGATAATTTACAAAAGTGCAGAATTGTGGCTACAATTTCACATATTATTTATGTTCAATTAAGGTTTTAACTTGACAGGCATCAATTTACAACGTCAGAAGAACTGGCTTATTAAACGCAGAATTTATTGCTAAGCAATTGTTATTATGGAATTTTTAAATATAAATAACATATAATATTAAATATTTATAACTGTAATAAAAATATATTCAACCAAACCAAATATTTAGTAGTGATATTTTTACAATTTTTTAGCTTTATTAAACAGTATTTACTCCACAATTTGATAATTATGTCACCGATTTACAATTTTCGTAATATTAATTGGATAAGGCCTTCTCCGTTTATTATTGTATTGATATACCTTAAGATCTGTAATTAAGTCACTTATTTGTTTCAATGATAACATTACCTGTGGATGATAGAATTGCAATTACGGTATTGTGATTAAATTTAATAATAGCTATTTACTATACCAAATTGTACCCACAATAACAACGTGAACATGCCAGGGAAGAGCTGTCAAAGTTGATTGAGGGAAAACTGAGATTCCTTGTCGTAGAGCCGGATTAATTTGATACATTACATAAAGGACAGTTTATTATATTTACTTTGAAACATAAATATTTTGAAAGAGTCCTGTTCACTATTGAACAAAAAGTTTTATTTTAATGAATAAGAGTGACAAATGAGAACCAGATGGTAAATGGATGCTGTGGCCCGTAGACATCTACATTTATCCTCAATTAAGAATGACTAAGATAAAATGCCTGTTTTCAGTTAAAAGGGTCTCGGGTTCTCTGCACTCACCATACGAAACACAGCAGCATTAAACTGCTATTTTACGCTGGTATCCTGTGGGAGCGTGGTTCCACCCCGGTTAAGCCGACCTATTCGTGCTACAACCATAATGTAGCTACAGCGTGGCTCAACCACGGTTAATTGCAAGGTATTATAGGTAGAATACTTTGTGTATGTATTATAGTAATGTATCGTATTATAAATATATATTTAAAATTGAAAACTATTAATTACAAAGTACCGTTTTAGCATATTAATTTTGCAAAACTGTTCATTACCTTAACCAATATTAATATTTTCCAATAATTGGAAAGGTAAATATATTACATTGGTTACGCCTTAAATACGCACAGTATAATGTCAAATCGGCATAATAATTTATTTTTGTATTCATGTGAACTGACCGCTGTTAATAATCATCTGCATTCAACATAACCATTTGTATTGGCAAATCAATATTTTCAAATCTATGGTTTATGAAGACTCAATTTATTTGTTTGGTACATTATCTATTGTGACAAACGAGCACACAGTGTACCTAATGGTAAGATTTTTTTATAGAATATGGGTGACAAACAAGCACACAGTACACCTCATGATGGTAACTGGATTCTGTGGCCCATGGACATCTACACCTATCCTCGATTAAGAATCAAAATGCAGACGCGTTGTCACCCCTGAGGACTAAGATGGAATGCCACGTTTCCAGTAAAGGTCTCCGGTTCTGAACACTCACCACTACACTCACCATACGAAACAACAGCACACTGGTGTTCTAATACAACAGCATTTAGCTGCTATTTCACGCTCGTGTTCTGTGCGGGCGTGGCCCTTCCCGCTTCGAGCAGACCCATACGTGTTGCACCAATAATACAGCTGCAGCAGCTCTATTGCGTACAAAAGTTATATTATAGTATTGTAGTTGATATTATTATATATGTTAGCTGCCAAATCCGATTTCAAGCCAAACTAGTTTGTCCTAGGCCAAATCGGTTTATCCTACGCGTGTCAGGATATACCAGTTTAGCCCAGGACAATCTAGCCTGGCCTAAATACTTTAGGCTTAACTTGTTTAGCCTAGGTAGAACTGATTGAATCATTAACCTTTTTTTTTGTTGTACACGGGGAAATGCCTACGCATACCCACCTCGCGGGGGCAAGGACGGGTTATGTCGAACTCGCTGTCGCTGGCCGCCCCATGGTGTTTTTTATTCACGTTACCCCTAAACTAAGATTTTCTCCTGTATCGTTAAGACAGTTAAAACATAAATTGAAGAAGGACAAAAATCCAGACCCGTAACAATAATTTGCAGGCCATACAAATACTTGTTTCGTGCGTGATTCGAACCCGCGGCCTTTAGGGCCGCAACTCAATGCTAAGCCACCATGCCACGGAGCCGTCATTATATTTCTTTTTGAATATTATCTTTTTTGATTCTTCTTGACTTTGTGCATATCCCTATTTATATTTTATTTCTGATATCCGCAAATAAATACTTTAAATAATATCACATATAAAACTACAAAACGAATATACAAATTTGCACGCGATTTGGGACAAAAAGGCGGAGGTGCCTGCGGAGTACCTCGCGGCCCTAGCGAAGATTAAATCGGATTTTCATCCAGAAAGCGGGCGTGACACAAGACTGATTTTTAAAATATTTTGAAAAACGATTACAATAAAAGGAAATTTGTTTATTATTCTAATGTTCATTGTATAAAATAATGAAACAAAAATAAAAATGAAAGAAATGTATTTCTGCTTTGGCCTACGCTGATATTATTATAACAATTTTATAAAATTGAAGTGAAAAACTAACTAATATTCCAAATGATAGTAAATTACTACTGTGTAATATATTTATGTAATGAGATGAACACAAAGCGACACAATATTTCAAATAAGATTTTTTTTATATAATAACGGCGATACACGAGCACACAGACCACCTGAGGGTAAGTGTGTGCTGTGGCCTATATGCATCTCAATCTATTCTCGATTAAGAATAAAAATGCAGATGCGTTGTCATTCCGAAGAACTAATATGGAAAGACTCGTAACCAGTAGAAAGGGCCCCCGGTTTACTACACTCATCATACGAAACACAGCACCACTATTCTGCTGAATCACACTAGTAATCTGTGAGAGCGGGGTCCTACTCCGATCGAGCCGACCCATTCGTGCTGCAGCTATAGACAGCTAATAACTAAACTAATATCGCTATTTATTGAAAAGTAACTCGAATATTAAGAATCCCTTGGCACGAAATGTTGTGAGTGTGAAACTAATTTCTTGTACAATGGTTATAAGAGCACAAAACGATAATTTATCATGAATAATGTTACAGATAAAACAATTAAGATGATTTTACTGAGGTCATAAATAGACAAGCCGTGGTTGCTTAGGGGCGAGCGCAGTACAGTACGTGAGCAACCCGGGACGTGGTAGATCCACGATGGAGCTATATTACACGGCCCAACCGGGGAATGACCACGGTCTCACAAAATACCAGCGTAAAATAGCAGCTTAATGTGTTTCGTGTGGTGAGTGTAGAGAACTGGATACCCGTTTCACTGGAAACAAGGCATTCCATCTTAGTCCCCAGAGTTGACAACGCATCTGAATTTTGATTCTAAGTCGAGGATAGATGTAGATGTAGTGGACTGTGTGCTTGTTTGCAACTTTATTCTGTTAAAAAAAAACCGGGTTCGATTTCCACCGGCACCAATAACATTGTAAATTGCAATTTTAAGTTACAACGCGCTCGGCGGCGAAGGAGAAAATTGTAAGGATACCTGCATTTCAGAGATTAAATAGACATATTTCGAAGACATGTTAAGTCGCAACACGCATTAGGGCCTTGCGGCAGATTTTTTTTTCTAAAGTGTAGAGAAGAGAAGAGTGTTTCAGCAATGACAGGAGACCTATGCCCAGCAGTGGGACGTATATAATAAAATCGATAAAATTGTGATTTCTTATATTCACGCGAACACTACACATTGAATAAAACTACTTTTACAGATTATATCGCGTTTAATATTCAATCAATAAAATTGATTACGATAAAGCAACAAAAGTTTTTATTCTCTGTATATTCCATAATGTGCTCTAGTAGATTGTTGATATATTATGTAAATTAAGTTATAAATATTTTTAGGAATTTTGAATAATAATAGATACGTTCTAGAAATTTATTTAGGTCTTCCTAATTTTTACAGGTTATTTTGTCCTTAAAACGTTAGTAGTAATTTCTTCTCTATCGTAAGGCGTTTTAGATATAAATAACGTACAATATACCGAAGACCTATCTAAAACTATTTTACAAGTTTTCGCAAACTGCTTTATTTGTGAATCATAATTCATAACATAGATTTTGTTTTTAGAAAACATTACATCTTTACTGTCAGAGCGGTTTATTCGTCCGGAAATTTTCCTTCATTCCGGCTACAAAAATAAGCGATGCTTCCTATGAGGCGCCTGTATCATAGCATAACATATGACGCTCTTTGGTGAACATAACATAATACATTACATACGAAATATATTATGTAAATGTGCGCCACATTGAACTAAAGAAACTTGGCTGGTTCTAGCGAGTTACACGTATAAATCAGGTTTATATAAACGTTTTAGGGGTAAGGAAATGGCGAGTGTAGAGACAACTTATTGATGTTTGTTTTTCTCATGAAAAGCTATGTTTTACACATGGCCCTAACAGTTGAATCGCCACTACTACTATTCACTTGTATGAAGAAAAAACTTCCGTCGTAATAAACTTTTTCTGAGACCATAAATCAAAATAAATCCCCTTTCTTATTTATGGTACGTTATAACATTATGTTATAGCTGTCGAGCAGTGTTAACTACCGCTTTGCCTAGAAGTCAGAAAAGGTGGATATTACATCACTATTATTCTAGGTTCTAATCCCAAGATATGTAAAAAAAAAAATTGTTGGTTTTCAGGTCAATAATGTTATGAATGTCACATAGTAGCTGCAACGTACGTCGGTCATTTGATAAAGGCGTTACATTGGACATTAATAGGTAAAAGCAATTGTTTAGGAAAGGTTTTTAATTCGTCTCATTATTTGAAATATTTGTAACAATATCTTCTTTAGGTGACCAATTTTGCCAGTTTTCTTTCAGAGAAACACTTTTAAATCTGCAATATAAATTTTAACCAGAATAGATAGTAATTTAAATTTGATCCATATCTCACCGAGGTCGTTGCAAAACGCTAAGCATCAAATAATTTGAACGTGATAAAATTTTGATTGCAGAGGGAAATGAAAACGTTTTTATATTACTTCTTTAATAAATGAAAATGAGAATGCTATTATAGTTTTTATGGCTTTAAACATAAAGGGAATGTTGTTTTCCGCAAAAATTCAAAACAGTGAAGTGGCAGAAATTTTTTACAACCTTTGCTGGCGACAGCCCTTTGTACGTGCGTGATAACATCGTCACACAATTTTGCAAATGGTTCCGTTTTCGATTCTAACGTTAAAGTATAGAGTATATTTTTATTTAACTCGGCGGTTTTGTTCGTTTTGTTAAATGTATTTATCAGAAATTGCTCTCTTGCGTTTATGATGATAACTAATATGAAAGAATAAAGTTTTGGTGCGCTACTGCCAATTGGATGGGGTGTTTTTGTTTGCAACGGTCTTTTTGTTATCAAATGGCCGAGAATACTTACGAATTTATTGGGGTCTTTACATTTTATATTATAATTTAGATATATTTCTATAATATCACTTAAAAAATTACGCGAGTTATATTCAAATAAATATCGTTTTTATAATTATTACACAGGGAATATACTTGTTTTTATGGTTTACACTTATAATTATTTGTTTATTTACTTAAAGTTTAGCTTTCTAAGCGAATCTATGACAGTGCAACATATTTATTTCAGATTTTTTTTTTGCCATTTATTCAAGTGACTATCGATCTGCGAAAAAATTGAAACCGTATATATATAACATATTTCATATGTTTATGTATCCCAACCAGACAAATATTTACCTTATAATATATAAATATATATATTAATCCATTCCAGCCAATAAAAGTCCACTGCTGAACTTAGGCCTCCCCCATACATTGCCTTACAGTTGCCGCGCTTGGCAGTCGGGTTGGTATTATTTTTATATTTAATAGTTGTATTAGGAAGATGCCCATATCCTGTTTCAGTTTTCCTCTTACGATACCCACGAGACGATAAAGGCTAGTGGATATTGTTACAACGAATTTGCAACCGACACTTACGTTCATACATAAATGTAGATGTCATTATTTATGTTTATTCTATAATTTTAACTCAACTAACACCTCTATGGATGTTTAAATCTTGGTTATAGTAATCTGTCGTTGCCTGATTCACTTTATCGCCAAGCTGAATTACAGAGTTGAAATTTGTTTGAGAAATATTTTAAGCGATGTAAAAGTTTTACATTTTTACGGTTCATTTGGTACCTTGCTTTAAACGTTTTGGTGAATAAATTGCAACTTTCGCTTGAGGGTAATGTGAAGCGAGCTAGCACGTTGTAGTTTTTGCTGGAAATATCTGCCATATTTTATGAGTGTAGTTTTGTAGTATGCCCGTAATATTGCTGCACATTTTGATAAACGCATTTGTTCCATAGTAGTATTTCTCAAATAATTTGACTAAGAATGTATATATTTTTGCCTATTCATTTATTTTATTTCGAATTCGGCGACTTGTTTTGTGAATGTTTGCACGATGGGCACACTGAAAGTTCTGCGCAACTGGCCGCTCATAAATGTTTTAATTTCGAAGTTTATATTAATAAAATCATATATTTTAATATAATAATTTTTGGCGGGAAGTCGTAGCAAAATAGACGATTTTAGTGCAATGATTTTTTATGATTTTAAAAGTTCACTTTCTCCGCAAAGTTGCACTATTCGTATTCAAGTGCTTTTGGAATAAATTTGAGCACCGTAAGGCGTTGGTATGCAAAATTTGATCGTGACCGTGTTTTTCTAAATGATGAAATTGGTGAAAGTCGACCCTTAACAAAAATGTGGCTACTGTCAGGTGGCTAATTTAAAAAAAAAACGGCGCATCACATATGAGGAGATTGGAGGATATTTGTGTATTGGTATGAGCCAAATTAAAAAAATATTCATCAAGTTTTAAAAGTAAGAAATCTTTGTTACTACTGAATTTCTTATGAACTCACTCCCAAACAAAAACGGACTGGAGTTGATTGGTATTAAAATTTTTGTTGAAGTATAATGACGGATGTTCAAAAGCTGTGTATTATATTATGCAGGAGATGAAACATGGATATATTGTTTCATTCCGGAAAGAAAGCAAGTCTTCTGTATGGGTGTTTGAAGGTGATAATAAACCAACAAAATGAAGGCAGGCGAGAAGCGTGTGCAAAAAACGATTGTGTTTTCTGTACTCGCAGACGGGCCCTGTCTGCACCATCCCACTTGATAATCAAAAGACAATTAATGTTGAGTGGTTGTGTGCATGACAACTGAGCAAACAATGACACTATTACGATTTGTTTGCCCAGTGTCTTTGAAAAAGTCGCATCCTATTTCACCATGACAATGCTTCGGCGCACACCGTGAACAAGACAAAGTCATTTTTGGCTTCTGAAAAGGTGAAGCTCGTGACCCGTGACAGTATAAACCTTGCAATATGCGATTTCTTTATTTTCTCAAAAATCAAAGATTTGATGGGAGGTTTGAAATTAACGGAGCTAGAAGAAGCCATAATAAGTTTCAACCAGCACGTGAAAAACATGCCCTTAAAAATCCTTATGTTTTCCAAAACGGTTTAAACGAATGAAAAAGTGTTTACAATGTAATGGAGATTACTTTGAAAAGCGGTAAATTTATTAACTTATACCTATATTATTATAAATTGTTTTATTTCTAAGTTACGCAAAACTTTTAGTGTACCCCACGTACATATAATATTTATTAGAAGTCTGTGATTATTATTATTGCTCTATTATATTTTATTACGCCCGGGGTTGACTGGAAAAGCCATAAAGATATTATGTCCACCCTTTGTAACCTATTATTGGTGGTATACTCACTATTCAGTAAAGCATAAATAAATAAATAAACGCATTTGCATTTTGTTACTTAATCCATAAGCCACAGCATCTACTCACTATCAGGTGGACTGTGTACTCGCTTTTCAAGTAACACATCAAAGCAGTATAACGGAAGACTCACGGCATTTCTGTATCGTTTTCGCATTTTGAGTTAGTTCCATAGTAGCATTACAAACGTTTATACGGCTACTGTAATGCTTATTTGGTCACAAATTATACGGCTTTAGATCTTAAATAGGTTTACAATAGTTGTTTAATTGCATTACAGGCGCAATATAGTAGCATTATTGTGATCAAAGAAGGTGTCAATCGCAGTATAAAGAAGCATTAGTATGGTCAATGAAGTTACTAATCGCATTAAAGAAGCAGTATTACGGTCAATGAAGTTGCCAATCGTATTACACAAGCGTTATATTAGCAATATTATTGATAATTAAGATGTTCATTGCATTACAGAACCATTAGACTAGCATTAGAATTTAGTAAAATAAAGATTGGAGCTATTTAAGTGTTCACAGTTAGAACTAAAATAAACCCTAGATAGTCCTACGTACCGTGCGTATAGAAATCTTTTTGCAATGGCAAAAAAATTTCTATACGCACGGTACGTAGGACACCCAATAAGTTTTAAGATATACAAAAAGTATTCTAGATAATATTAATATTTATTTTACAACTTTTCAAAATATTCTCCATCATACTATATACAAAGTTCCATTCGCCTAAACCAACTCTGAAAATACTTTTGCCAGTCTTGATCTGACAGGTCGGAAATCGCTTCTTCGTAAGCAGCCACGGCTCCTTCGGCGATTGACAACAACTTGCCTTTTATTTTTTCGTTGACTCTTGGGAACAAAAAGAAATCACAAGGAGCTAAGTCAGGGCTGTAGGGTGGGTGCCTTAGAGTTTCAACACCAGATTCCTCAATAAATGCTTTTGTTCTAAGGGAGGTATGTGAAGAGGCGTTATCGTGATGCAGCATGATTCCCCGAAACCCGGTCTTTAGTCTTCTCTCCCGCACAGCTTGAAAAGCTTTGGGTAATGCAACTGTAGTATACCATTCAAAATTAACTGACCTACAATTTTCCAGCATTGACGTCGACAAATGTCCGCTCTGCGAAAAAAAACTAGCCACCATTTTTTTGCTGTTTTTGCGAGGTCTTTGCAGTTTTGTCGGTAACTGTCCTTGTGAGTAGACCCATACCGATGATTGCCTTTTATTTTCCGGATCATATTGATAGATCCATGTCTCGTCACCAGTAACGATTTCTGAAACACGCCTAGGTGCCCCGTTTTCAATACGTAGACGCATTTAATGGCACCAATCCACACGAGTCTGTTTTTCTCTTTCGGAGAGCAAACGAGGGATCCATCGACAACAAAGCTTCCTCACTCCAAGATGTTGATGTAGGATGCTCCCGAACTAATGCATACAATCTTTTCGATGTTCGTATATGTAATTCGTGGGTCTTCTCGCACCAACATTTCAGTAGTCCATACATTTTTGCCGTTACTGCTGTTTGCGGGCCCGGTTTTGGTCTACTTTAAGATTAATTTTACCCCTTTGAATTCAGCAAACCACCTAAAATTATTGCGCGTGATGGAACTAAGTCCCCATGCTGATTGTAACCGATGCAAACTGAATTGTTCGGTTAAACCAAATTTAAAATCATAATATATCATAGCGCGCAAATGATCACGGTTAAGATCCATCGTTTTAAATGAAAAGCGCGGGAAGCGTTGCAGGAAAATTAATAGAACTTTTTTTTAAATATTGAGCGATAGGGTTATGGAGTTCTATTTTTAAATAAATTTGCTTTTTAGAAACATATAACACGGGTGCGTTCCATTTTTAAATTTCGAGCATCTCAAAACTTATTGAGTGACCTACGTACTAAATGTTATAATACAATTAACTTTGTGATTTTATTACTTAATTTGTCTTGCAATATAATATATGGACGAAGGAAGACGGACAAAACTGAGAGACCATATTTGTTTGCATCAAAACAATATTTATAAAGTTTTTGACTCTTTTGTTATTTCGTATCTTCAAATATTACTGCGCAATGTAGTTTACTGTAAATGTCTAGGTATATAAGTTTCATTGAAAATTTTCACGTACCTTCAATATTTTGTGATTTTGATATAAAATAATATATAAAGGTATGTCTGAAATAACCAAAACAATTGTGTATTTCTATTATAGAACAAATTTTGCATAATTAACATAAGGGTGAATATACAAAAGTTGGGTAACTCGATGTCATCAGTCAATAGATACGACATTTTATTACATTTTGTTACTATTTCATTTTATTTTAAAACAATTAAAAGCGGTTTATTAGTTCACCCAATTTTAGGTATTTATTTTAAAAACAAGTTTGTTAAAAAACGCAAGAAATCCTCAAAAAGTCAGTATTTTGGCATGTAACAATGCCAAAAACGCGCATTGAAGTGGCTGTATATTATATACTACTATTAATTTACGAATACTTAATATTTCACTACAATATGTAATGTACTTAATAATGCCTAACACAACTTTCATCATGTAATGCTCTAAGTGTTATTTCTTGAAAATTAAGAATCTTAGTTATATTCATCATCATCATCATTACAGCCCTTCACAAGTCCACTGCTGAACATAGGCCTCCCCAAGGAATGCCACTTAGCACGGTCCTGAGCCACCCGCATCCATCGACTTCCTGCATGTCTTACCAGGTCGTCACTCCATCTAGTGGGGACGCCCTACACTTCGTCCGCCGGTACGAGGCCGCCACTCGAGAACCTTTTTCCCCATCGGTTGTCGGTTCTTCGAGCTATATGGCCGGCCCATTGCCACTTCAGCTTACTAATCTGTTGGGCTATGTCGGTCACTCTGGTTCTACTGCGGATATCCTCATTTCTAAGTTTATCACGCAGTGAGACTCGAGCATAGCCCTCTCCATAGCTCGCTGAGCGACCTTGAGCTTCCTCATCCGGCCAGCAGTGAAGGACCACGTCTCAGTTCCGTAGGTCATCACTGGCAACACGCACTGGTTGTACAGCCTCGTTTTCAAGTTTTGAGGTATACCTGACGAGAAGATGTGCCGTAATTTCCCGAACGCTGCCCAGCCGAGTTGAATCCGTCGATTGACCTCTCGGTCGAAGTTGGACTTACCTAGTCGGACTATTTGTCCCAGGTAAACATATTCGTCAACAACTTCGAGCTTAGTGCTCCAACAACTACCGGCATGGGTGTGACATGGACGTTAAACATGATTTTTGTTTTGTCCATGTTCATCTTAAGACCTATCCGTTGGGAGAAACTATTGAGGTCATTCAGCATAGTGCTTAAGCCCTCCAGCGATTCTGCCATAAGGACTATAGGTATCGTCGGCAAGTCGTAGGTGAAGGTGTATCCTTTCCAGTCCAGTAGCTTGAAAACGTCTTTCAATGCAGCGGTGAAGAGTTTCGGGGATATAAAGTCACCCGGTCTTACACTTTTCTGCAGTTGGATAGGTTTTGTACTCTGGTTCTGTACTCAGATAGCCATCGTAGCCCTACTGTACAAATACTTCAGCACTTCTATATACCGACAGTCAACTTGGCACTGCCGAAGGGACTGTAGCACCGCCCAAATTTCGACGGAATCAAACATTTTCTCATAGTCCACATACGCCAGACATAGTGGCAAATTGTACTCCTCGGACTTCTGTACAATTTGCCGAAGGATATATATGTGGTCTATGGTACTAAAACCTTTTCAGAAACCGTCTTGTTCGGGAGGCTGGAAGTCGTCGAGTCTGCGTGCGAGACGATTCGTAATGACTCTCGAAAACAGCACGTAGACGCGGCTCAGAAGAGAAATCGGTCTGTAGTTCTTCAAGAGAACGTTGTCGCCTTTCTTGAAGGACCAAGACCACGACCAAGCGCACTTCTGCTGCAGGCCTCCGGTGTAGTGCCACCATGGAGGACGGAATTAAAGAGCTTCTGAAGGACTTCTAGTACCGGTTTTCCACCGTTTTCAGAAGCTCGCTGTAATTCCATCCTCTCGATAAGACTCGCTCTTGGATCGTTACTCACACTTGCGTGTGGCTCCAACGATGATGTGTACAGCTGCCCATAGAACCTCTCAATCTCCTCAAAATCTCAGGTGTCCCCGATACGACGCTGCCACTCGGTCTTCAGCTTCGACAGTTGGCTCTGACTGGCAGACAGATCTCTAGCAAAGACTTTGGAGCCCTGGTTCCGCTCGATCGCTTCTTCAATACGAGCTGTATTGAAGTTGCGCAAATCCGCCGCATGCATTTGGAGATCTGTCTGTCCAGTTGCCTGTATGCTATCAAATCTACTGAAGACTGCAGCTTCATTTCCCGTCTAACAGCCATGAGATTAAGAGTGTGATCGGAGAGTTTTTGTGTTCTTCTGCGGCGGGTCTTGCAAAACTTAGCTCCGACCGCATGGACAGTTTCCACGAGCTTGTCATTCATATCGTCCACTGCATTGCAATCTTCTAGGCACTGAAAACGGTTTTGTAACTCGAGCTGAAAGGTTTCGGGACTTTGGATTAGAGCACGAGGGGACGGAGCGTTGACTTCATTAGACGACACCTATCCAACTTAACGTTTAGGTTCAGTGTGCCTCTAACCATTCGGTGATCGCTACCAGTTTTCACCCTCGCGATCACTGAGACATCACTGAACAGTTGGCGTCTAGTCGTCATAATGAAGTCAATCTCATTTTGTCGAACCGTCGGGGCTCGACCAGGTCCACTTCCTGTGGGGCCGCTTCTGGAAGAAGAGTTCATCATAAAGAGTCCTCTTTCTCCATAAAGTCGGCCAGCTGCTGGTCCCTTGGGTTCCGTTGCCTAATCCGAATTTCCTACTTTCAGCTCACCGTTCTCTCTTGTGCCTAGCTTTGCGTTGAAGTCTCCATTAACACCGTATAGTGGGTTTTAGACGAATGCATGGCTCTAGAGATATCCTCATACATTTCCTCCACCTCCTCATCGGGATGTGCTGAGGTTGGTGCGTAAACCTGTATGACCTTCAGCGAATACCGTTTGATGATTCCGAGTATAAGGTACGCAACCCTCGTCGACACACTCCCAATCTTTACGTTGTTAACGAGAAACTTGTGGACGATAATTCCGACACCTCCTTGGGACAGATGGTCGCCCTTCCGGTGATAGAACAAGTTGCCGGATTCGAGGATTACCGTGTCCTTCCCCTCTCTTCGGACCTCGGATAATCCTTCAATATTCCAGCGCAACTTGTCTATCTCTTCTTCCAGCTCAGGATCTTCTCGTCAGTCCTCAGAGTGCGTGCGTTATAAGTTGCCAGGTCGAGTCGTCGTAGGTGGCAACCGAACCTCCACCGGAGATTCTTAGCACCCCTGCCCCGCCGTTACCATGGTCGCCACCGTAGCCAGGAATAGCGGGGCCGCCGAGACTGGGGCCGTCTCTTCGTAACTCTCTTTATTGGGGATATTGCCGTAGTTGCCACGCTTGGCGAGCGGGTTGGCAACCGCAGTTTTTTATTATTATTTGCTGTTATCAGAAAGATGCTGCTGCCCATCTTCTGCCTCAGTTTTCCTCTGTCGCCTCTTCTTCAGTACTGTCTTAAGTCGTTATTTCCTTGTATACCTTTGTTTTATTTCGATTCATACATGGTTAACTACATACACATAAACACTCACACCTGTCACCCAGAGGGGTAGGCAGAGACTACGGACTTCCATTTGGCACGATCATGGCACACCTCTCTCGCCTCCTTTACATCCATATATCTACGCATACACGCTCGCTAACACATGGTTAACTATGATTTGTTAAAATGCTTCTTGTGAATATTCGAGAATACAGAAAGAAACGTTAGTTCCTTCATAGATATAGTATACATTAGATTGGTGATAGAGCGATAAGGGTGAGACCAAAAAGAAATGTACCGGTGTGAGTGAAATGTGCATGTGTGCGAAACGAATAGTGCTGCGCCATGCATCAACTTCAATTATCGCTACAGAGCGCTGTGTCCGTATCATAAAATGAATATTTTTATGTTTGAGGGAATAAAAATAAAACTACAAACAAAAAGTTTGTGATTTGTATTTTCCACAAAATAATTAATTTATCGTAAAAACGTCGTAAGACTCCTTAGAGGTATTTTGCAATTTTGCTTCATACTTCAATCTAATAATCAAATAAGTTTCGATTATTAATTTAATAATTTAGTGTTTATGGTTTGATATTGCTGGCGAATCATAGATATTATGTATGTCAAGTATGTTAAAAATTTTTGCAGGACACTAGGCATTCGATTACTAATTTTCGAAACATATTTTCGTTTACAATTTTCCTTTGATATGTTTCGTCGAAAACTCGTTCAGAATGAATACCTATCTCATAAACGTCTTGAGAGTGCTAAACAGAAATAAACAGCAGTGCTTACACTGCCGCGTTCCGGCCTGTCGTGTATAGAAAGCCTGTATAATTATAAGATATAAGGCATTTACCTTAGTCCTCAGGGTGAAAACACATTAGTAGCTTTCTTTGTTTAAAGCTGACCATGTACTACTGCAGTAGCCGTTTACCACCAAGTGATACTGTAAGTTCCTTTGTTACTTTCGTTTTATAAAAAATATACATCATAAGGATGAACATCATAAGGATTTGAACATGATTAAACGAAATAAACATATTGTTACGAGCTTGGGGTTCGAGACAATTAAAACTGCCGATTGAATTACCAAAATTGACACTTTAATTATACAACACTAATTACAACTTTAAACCACACTAATAACAAAATACAATTTTACTACAGATCGCTTAAGTTCGTAGTTGTATCGCTTCGAAGTCCTCGCTTGTATCGCCAATTCAATACTGCCTCGGTCGTGGTCTATACCGTCCTATATAGCGCCTCCGATACTTTCCAGAACCTTCTACTGTGGAAACATCTAGAATGTTCAGTACATATCGGTCCCGAAATTTCTAGAAAGATCTTGACTCTCCTAGTTCTGCTACTCGATACTAGAGGGCGCTAGTGGCTAGTGTTGCCATGTAAAGACATTAATAGTGGCGCGCAACACTGCCCTCCTAAGACATGCTCGTCCCGAGCATTATTACCCCATAATAACGCGCCAGTCGATCCACATGGACGATCTTAGGAGTACCTCTTGCACCTTTCTGTATCCGGTAGGTTACGTCATTGATCCTTGTCACAATCCGGTACGGTCCGTCCCATTTAGCTTGAAGCTTAGGAGATTTCCTTTGCTGCGAACTGGATTGTGTAACCACACTAGTGAACCTTCGTCAAACCCTTTGTTGTTCATTTTGCGGTCATACCGTGTTTTCATCTTTTCAGACGTTTGCTGTCCGATTGTCTGACGTGCTCATAAATGTCATTCATTTTGTTCCGCAAGTCATTTGCATAATCGGTTATACTGCGTGGGGCATCAGGTAGTATTCCGGTGATCAGGTCTGCAGGCAGCCGTAATTCTCTCTCAAAATTTGCTAAAGCTGGTGTCACTGATGTACTTTCGTGAACAGCGCTTCGATATGACAACAAAACGGTTGTATGTGCCTGTCCCAGTCTCGTTGCCGTTTTTCCACAACTTTGCTAGGTACCTCTCAATGTCTGATTAAATCGTTCTACCATTCCATCAGATTGTGGGTGGTAAGAAGTTGTTCTTGTTTTATGAGTACCCATAACTCGGCAAGTTTCCTGGAATATTTGAGACTCAAAATTCCTTCCTTGATCGCTGTGAATCTCTAAAGGTACTCCAAAACGACAGAAGACTTCATGAACTAGTTTATCTGCAACTGTTGAAGCTTCTTGATTTGGAATGGCGAAGACTTCTGGCCACTTAGTGAAGTAATCCATCACAACCATGAAATACTTGTTACCACTTTCACTTTCCGGAAACGGCCCCGCAACGTCAACGGCTATCCTCTCCATGGTGCACCAACATTGTACAATTTCAATGCACCTCTACTACGAGTTTGAGGTCCTTTACAGCCGCACAACTTGTACATTTGCGACACCAGTCCTCGACATCGTTACGACAGTGGACCCAGTAAAACCGTTCTCGGATCTTCAGTAGAGTTCGTTTAACTCCCAGGTGACCTCCTGAACAACCATTATGGTACAGCTGTAGAACATCCGGTACTTTAGCTTTAGGGACAACCATTTGCAAATGACAACTGTCTCCCGGCCATTTTCCCATTTACGGCACAGGACTCCATCCTGAATCAGCAAGCTGTCCCATTGGGCCCAATAGCTTTTCGTGGTCGAACTCATCGCTGAGACGTCGCTCCACTTCGGCTTAGGAGCACTGGCCTTCATCCATTCAGAATCGGCTTGATGTCTGAATCTTCCTGCTGTGCATGTTGTAGGCTGTCCTTCCACTCATTGCTGAGCTGGTCTGTCCTGAGCATCCTCACAGATACCACTTCCTTACCCTCTTGCCTAGTACAATGCTTGCAATCTTCAGGGCAGGTCTTCTTGACAATGCATCTGCATTGCCATGAGATTTCCGCTGCGATGTTCGATCACAAAGTCGTATTCCTGCAGTAGTTCAATCCATCTCGCAACTTGTCGTTCTGGATTTTTGAACTGCAATAGCCATTTCAGTGCAGCATGGTCAGTTCGTAAGTGAAATTTCCGCCCCAGAAGATATTGCTAAAATGCTGCAACGACTTTACCACAGCAAGCAATTCTCGCCTTTGACACAATAGTTCCTTTCCGGCTTTGACAACGACTTGCTGAAGTATGCTATCACAACCTCTTGATCACCATTCCTTTGAGACAACACACCGCCAAGTCCTATATCACTTGCGTCTGTGTCAACTATAAATTCCTTGCCCGCATCAGGGTACCCTAAAATAGGTGTTTTGCACAGACGGTCCTTCAGCTCCTGGAATGCGATATCGCAACTTTCATCCCAGCAGAAATGTTGCTTCTCCTCGGTTAGCTTGTGCAGAGGTTTGGCTATATCTGCAAAGTTCTTCACAAATCGCCGATAATAGAGCACAATCCCAAAATGCTCTAACCTGCGTCTTGTCTTTTGGGACCGGCCAATCCTTGACAGCAATTTTCTCCGGATCCGTGCGGATACCTTTTCCGACACTACATACCCCAAAAGCTAACTTGCCGTTTGAATAGTGAACATTTCTTCGGACTCAACTTGAGGTTGGCACTCTGAATCTTCATGAGCACGCGTTCCAGGTTTTGAAGGTGTTCCTCAAACGTACGGCCTACGATGATGATGTCATCCAAGTAGACCAGACAGGCATCGCCAATTAACCCGGTAGTACAAGCTCCATCAACCTTTCAAACGTTGCTGGAGCATTGCACAATCAAACGGCATAACTTTAAATTGCCACAGACCCTTTCCTGTCGAGAATGCAGTTTTCTCCTGTCCTTAGGGTCAATTTCAACCTGCCAGTAGCCACTTTTCAGGTCCAGTGTGCTAAACCACTTTACGCCTGTAAGCATGTCCAGCGTGTCATCAATTCTTGGCAAGGATAGCTGTCCTTCTTTGTAACGTCGTTCAGACGGCGGTAGTCAACACAAAACCGCATGCTGCCATCCTTCTTCTTTACCAGCACCACAGGTGAACACCATGGACTAGATGAAGGTTCAATAACACCATCCTTCACCATTCCCTCAATCATGGTTTCCACTTCCTTTCACGTGCTACCGGCAGTCTTCTTGGGCGCTGACGGATAGGCAATTCTTCTCCTGTGTTTATTTTGTGTTGAACTAAGCCAGTCTTTCCTATGTCAGCATCGTTTGACGAGAAAACATCGGCGTACTTGAGTAACAACTTCTTCGCCTTGACCACTTCATTCGGGAGAGAACGCTGCGACAGTCTTCTAAAAGTGTGGTCACCCTCGTTTGTGCATCCTTGCTGGGGTCCCAGTCGATGGATATTGGCACCTACACAACCAATCCACTTCCTCACAAGTACCAACCAGTGTGCCTTTTTCCATAATCTGTTCCTGATCACAAAGGTTCAGCACGTACTCTTGAGATGTCGGTGGTTCTGACCAAGGTTCGAGCCACTTTCCACGGAAGGTCATTGTCCACCCTTTCCACGAGTACACAACGATGAGCTTGCCCAGGATTCCGAGGAAGACTAACCGGCACAATCGTTTCCGATCTCGGCGGCAGAACAATCTTCTTAAGGCTGTACACATTCCCGGTATCGCCCCTTCCACGAAAAGTTCTTCATGTCCACATTTCAAAACACCTTTCTTAACATCGATCTCACAACAATTCTTCCTCATGAAGTCTAGGCCCAGGATGCAGTCGTCCATTATATCAGCCACGATGACATTATGCAGGTAGATCATGTTGCCTAGCTTCAACTCCATCTCCTTCTCCACGGACGGGTATGCGCTGACCGGTGGCTGTTACCAAATTAATGCGCTCTCGGTTGTATGCGGAGTCCCCAAGGAACTGACTTATAAGTTGGGAACTGACAACCGTGCGAGAGGCTCCAGTGTCTATGGTCAGTTTACACGGCACAAACCCATGATGGGAACAGCGTTGATGATTAGGCTGTTCCATCATGGGTTTGTGAGATCGAAACTTGGGCTCTTTTAACATCAGCCAGCACCCGCCCCACAGTCCTGGCTTTACTCGTTTCCTGCTGCTGCTGGGCGGTGCTGTTAGCCGCACTACCCTCTCGAGATCGATCACCTCCCTTTCTACAGTTCGCTTAGGCAGCTGGATCGAAGATGGCCCTTTCCCCACAGCCGTAACACCTAGGGCTGTATCCTTTATTGCAGTCGCGAACTGCAGCTGCTGCAACCTTCCTGACGCGATGGGATCGATGATCCTGCCGTACGGCTTCCACCTCCAGTGCATGGGCTAACGCGTCCTTAAGCGTCTCGTGGTGCCCGAGTCTCACAGCAGCTCTGACTTCAAGGTCGCGGATGCCGTCGATGAATGTCTGCACCAGGTTCCCACAATGAGCGCAGGTACAGACTGGTATGCTTTTCGAACCAGCTTTTCCACCTCAAGGGCCCACTGCTGCAGGTTTTCGTTGCTGCGTTGCACGCGATCTTTGAGCTGCGCACGAAAGACGTGTTCCAGGTGAGCGTCGCCATATCTCGCCTCCAACGCCTCAAGGAGCTGCTCGTAAGTCACTTCCTTACCGAGAGCTTCCAGAACAGTTAAGGCCTGGTCGCGCAAGCCTAGGGTGAGAGCAGTCATGGCCTGACTTTTATTCCAGCCGTTCGTCTTCATGACAGCCTCGAACTGGATTCTGTACGCCGACCAGGAAAAGTCCCGTCGAACGGCGGCACTTTGAATCCACGTAGCGAAGGTATTAGCTACCACGGGGCTGTAACTCCATCCCCAAGTTTGAGGTCGTCCAGCGTTTTCTTCACGTCAGCAATCACGTTGTCAACCCGATTGTTCACTTGGTCGATTCGGGTTTCAGCTTCCGACAGGCGGTTGTCATGTTGAGCAACCTATCCTTCACCTCCTTATCTCTTTCCCGAAGGTAGCGTGAAGGTCCTTCATGAGCATCTGTTCTTCCCGTTGGCGGGCCTGTTCCTCCTGTCCACGCTGCAGCTGTTCTTCCAACCGACGGGCCTGTTCCTCCTGTCGGCGGGCCTGTTCCTCCTGTCGGCGGGCCTGTTCCTCCTGTCGGCGAGCCTGCTCCTGCAGCATCATCATCAGAGCACCTAAGTCAGGTGCTGCAGATGCAGGAGCTGCTGACGGGCCGGCCTCCGTGGTCGGCAGCTGGCCCTCCGACGTTTGCGGCGTTGCATTACCAAATCGTCTCTGGTCCGTCTCTTGCTGGCGTTGACTTCGGTACGGATACCCTCCGTGTCGTCCTTTGGTAAAATCGGCATGATGTGATCCCACTTCTGACACCAATTGTTACGAGCTTGGGGTTCGAGACAATTAAAAACTGCCGATTGAATTACCAAAATTGACACTTTAATTATACAACACTAATTACAACTTTAAACCACACTAATAACAAAATACAATTTTACTACAGATCGCTTAAGTTCGTAGTTGTATCGCTTCGAAGTCCTCGCTTGTATCGCCAATTCAATACTGCCTCGGTCGTGGTCTATACCGGCCTTATATAGCGCCTCCGATACTTTCCAGAACCTTCTACTGTGGAAACATCTAGAATGTTCGAGTACATATCGGTCCCGAAATTTCTAGAAAGATCTTGACTCTCCTAGTTCTGCTACTCGATACTAGAGGGCGCTAGTGGCTAGTGTTGCCATGTAAAAGACATTAATAGTGGCGCGCAACAATATGTACAGTAAAATATATAATAAGGAACTACGCACGGGCATAAATAATATGGGTATTGAACCAGAACGCAGCTTTACTCTTTGTGCACTTCTATGAAAAAAAGACATTTTTGTTCAAAGTGCTTCCTACATATAGTTAAATATTTTTGGAACCCATTCTTCTCTATTTATAATTTTTAACCATTGTGTTTAACCTCAATATTTTTGGAAATCTGAAACATTATAAGAGTTTAAATTATCTCATTAAAGTATTTACTATAATACCATTTGGCTACGAAACCTAATAATTAAAAATAGAAAATTAAAAAATACGAAGTTACAAGAGGCTGCATCCAAAGATATGCTTTTGACTGTTAGAAACATATTATCGATAAGATGTTGATGTATTGATATATATGAGAAGATGATGTATTGATAGTGTCAATCTCTACAAAAATTACATCAAAAATAGCGGAAATTCACAGGTTTGTTATTATTCTTAATATAATTATTACGCATTTAGAGTATTATCGTAATAAAATGCGATATTTTTCCTATACATTTGTGTATAAAACATTTGTACCAGTTCTAAAATATTGCATTTAAAGTGCTCAATATTTTATTGTGCTTACGTGTGAAATATATAATTTTGTGGATTTTCCTTTCTCGATGAACTGCATTCAGGTACAGCACACGTTATCATATTTAATCACACCTTTAAACAATTATTAATACTTGAAAATCATAATCAATATCGCGAAAATAAGCGGGATTTGTTTCGTTAACGATTGACGTCAGCCCGATATAGGCCTATAGCGTGTACGTGTATGGTCTATCCATACTATCTCGTTCTAACGTAAGCATATGCTATGCCCTTTCTCTTTACATTGCCAATCTAACGTAAGTATATACTAAATCTATGAGTTCCTTTGTAAACTCAAATAAAGTTTATTTTAATTCTATTATAGAGCATAGCCCTCTCCATAGCACGCTGAGCGCCTGGATATCCTCATACGGCCAGCAGTTAAGGACCACGTCTGAGATCCATAAGTCATCACTGGTAACACGCACTGGTTGTACAATCTTGTTTTGAAGTTTGAGGTATAGTGCTATGGGGTTATTATGAAAATGGGGGAATTTCGATATTTACAAATTACGACTTAACTAGGCAATATTTTTTGCTCTGGTAACATTATTCTAGAGGACATTTTATTTGTCTCCCTGGCTTCAGTCGTGTCAGGTAGCTAGTCTCAATAGCGCGCGTGCAAAGTTAACATTTCGGTGGAAACAGCTTTTTTCAACTCTTTTTGGTTTTTCAGAATTACCCCGCGTTCATTATCTTAGGAACTTGCTAAGTAATCTTAATGATTGTTTGATTTTATGATAGATAATCGTTTTTAAAGCTTTATTTTATAGGTTAGGATTAGCCAGCTATTGTTTTTGTGTTTTTCGGAAATACCTACAGGGTTAATTACGAATTAATGGATTATCGAAATACTTTTCCATAGTGGCTATCAATCTTTCGTCAGCATAAATTGTTATTTTGGATAATTTTAACACCTTCAAGAATTTTAACACCTTCAATAATGGGCATGGCGTACCTACCGCTATGCCAAATATATAGACATACTCCAGGAGAAATCGGCGCATGAGTACCGAAAACTATTCCACCTCAACTTTTATGCGATTCTCTTCAAATTGTCCTACTGAGGATATAAATGCATGTTTCCATGGGGCAACTCAGTGCCATACTGTTTAAACTGATTTTTTCAATTGCGAGAAATTTTATTTTCAAATGGGACAATTTTTATATTCTTTAGTAAAATTAAAATAAAAAAGTCCCATGAATTTTTACGATAAAGTTAATATCTTCGAAGTAATGAATTGTTAAAGGCTTGAAAAACCTCAATTTCGGATACTTTTGACCCATTAAAATGCATAAAGAAAAATAATAAAGTATAAACGATATTTCTTTTATATTTATTGACAAAACATAAATAAAAAGTTAATGTTTTCGGAGTTATGAGTTTTTAAAGGTTTGAAAAACCCGAATTTGGATACTTTTGACTCTTTAAAAATATATGAAGAAATGTATAATTTCTTTTTTATTATCACTTGTTATGAAAGTTGTTAATAACTGTCCAACCACGGAAACGCAAGGTGCGCTGCCGTGGTGGTGCGTTAAATGTTTAGAACCACTGGACTTTATGTGGGGTAATTCCGAAAATTCAAGTGAGCAAAATATAGTTTAATTAGAAACATAATGTATGTACGACGATGTATGACGAACGAAATGTAAATCCAAACCTTCTGTCGAAAGTTAAAAAGGAAGACTTTACGAAATTTTCAGTTTTACCCCGCGTTATATCGGAAAAATATGTCAAATTTTAAATGATCGTATTTACGCAACGCAAAGACATTTTATTAAGATAACAAAATAATTAGGATATGTATTTCAATAAATAAAAGTGACATGAGTTGGTTGTAAACTTGGATAGATTTTTAAAATAATTATTAAATATGCATCGTATCAACTAATCAGAAAATATATCAGATTTACTAAAGCACCTTATGCCTGACGAGAAGATGTGTCGTAATCTCCTAAGCGCTGCCTTGTCGAGTTGAATCCTGGTGAACTTATATGAGTTTATACGGGCCTTAAGTTCTACATAAGTTAACTATTAGCAGAGGCAAAGCTTCTAACGAGCTGTCAAAATTTTACCTATTTTAGCCTTTTCGTGGCGACTCGCCTATCCTCCGCGACTCTAACGGGGCCGCACCGTTGATGCGGTGGTGGTGGGGCCGCGGGGGAGAGGAGTGTCGGTATTGCGAGGCGCCGCTCTCCTACCCTTCGCGGCCGAAACAGAGACCAGATCTGCCGCTGGGGTTGGCAAAGCGAGTGCTACTGAGCGCTCGATTTTCCTGGCCCCATGGCCTCCGCGTATCGGACTCGGGGGGCGGGTGGTGGGCGTTACGCAGGTGGAGTTAGAGGCCGTGGAGGGGGGCGTGCCTTGTGTTCCTGTTGCGCCTTGCCTGAGAAGGGAATGGGGAGGAGAGTTCCTCCCCCGAGAAGGGGCTGCCATGGGGCGGCCGGCGCTGGTGGGGCCGCGGATGTGTGCGAAAGCGTTCCCGTGGCCCTGTCAATATGCGGCGAAGGTGGAACACCATGGGGTTTTAGTCGGTGCGAGTCCGATATAACTCTTCCTTGCCACCGCGAGGCGGGTATGCGTAGGCATTTCCCCATGTAAAAAAAGGAGGATAAAATTAAATAACAAAACGTTTGTCAGCTTTTATTACTCGTATTTACTTAAGATAGTTTAAAAAAATATTGTACACTTTTAATTAAATACTTTTTCTAAATATTTTATTTTATAATTTTTGTTCTTCAACAATTTGTTGTGCCTATTAATTAAATGGTAAATTATAATCTAATGTAGTTTTTTTAATAATTTATTAGAAAACACTCACATGACATAACAAATATACAATCTTGCGGGCGTCTTATAATATTTCAATACCAATATTTACAATATTTCTTTCGAGATTAAAATATTCGCGAAATTATTGTTCAAGCAATTCATACATTCATTTCGGATACATTCTCACATTGGATGGAAGTCCAATAAGCACCGTCGTTTGTAGGCAGGTTGAGTGATGGAAAGGATTTCCAAATAAATATTTTACATTTATTTTTAGAAAACTTAATACAGGATTTTTCAAAGTGATCCTCACAGATTATATGTAGTTGCTTTTTTTATATTCAAAAGTTTTAAAGGAGATCTTCTCGTCCGACAACTTTTACCACTCTTGTCGGCTGAAATATAATTAAAAACATGAACCTATATTCTTAATTTATAAACGTTATTATTCAATTAAAAACATTATAAAATAACTATTCAATCACTATAGGTAATTAGCTACTTTTACGTTTTCTTTCAATGTTGAGGTATATATATGAGGTATCTGCTACATTAAAAATAATAAATTATAGTTTAGTTACTACTTACCTAGTGGAGTCTTTCGGATAATTCAAAAATGATATATTTTTATTTGTTCTATTCTTGTTCTTATAAACAGTACAGTAAACCATATTTACACTTTTTATATTTCATTTGATACGAATAATAATTCTTTGAAAATGAAATTTGACACTACTATTCTTTACATAATCCTGAATTTGAGCACTGGCCGAGCCGGTTTAGAGCAGTTTCTCTCTGTACGTGACAAGCCGCCAGTGCTCACGCACACACGCGCGTCTAGTTTGTAGTAGTGTAACTATCATAGCGCGGTTGTATGAAGCTTTGCCTCTGTACGGTACGGTTTCTTTACTCATGTGCTATTAGTGTGTAAAATGCTTCCTGTGTTACTAATGAGAAGTTTTATGTTTCTAGACATTTCCATTGACTAAGTATATAATAATATATCTTGAATCGTAGAGTTAATTTCATAACACGAGTGTTTTGTATTCGACGGAGCCTACTAAATCACTGAACTAAATCCTCTAAGACAAGTTTAATTAACACTAAGAAAGTTATTACGAAGGAAGGCATATCAGAGGCCCCGGAACTTGAAATAGAACTATGAGCACAACGGACCGACATTTATGTGGGTGTAACCGTCCGGCAAATTCGGGATAATTTCTTTGAATAACTTGAGACAGCAACTCGAGCGAAAATTTTTGAATTAGTGAGCTAAATCATATGGTCTGTTTTTTAAAGGAATTTTTTATTATAGCCTCACTTTATGTAAACTAACATAACAATATGCATTATTAAAATTGTATTTAGTAAATAAAGCAGTTGTGGTCGTTTTTGGATCAGGTGTTTTAGTAAGTACGTGGTAACTCCAGTACCAGAAACAGAAACACCAAAATTGTTATTTGTAATTTGTAAAGCATTGACTTACGTAGAACATATTATGTAGTTTCGCCTAAGAAAAATATCGTAAGGAGAGTGGCGTGTTTAAGAACTTGAGACATATTAAGAAAACTAAGTTAGAAAACCGTGTTGAAGGACTGAAGAGATTTTTAAAAGTATTTTTCAGTAATTTTTGAAAGGGAATTACCCTTTCAAAAATTAGTGAAGACCAGTACTCTTATATAATTATTATTTATTACTATTAAGGTAAAATTACAAAATATATTTATTACTATTACTATAAAAAATTAAAACTGTCACAATGTAAATTTACATAGAATTTTATGAGTCGTAACAATTGCATGAAATGAAATATCTTTATTTCTCCGAGGTAAGGATCTCTTAGCATTTAAAAATAAGTTACTTCTGACTAGAAAAGAAACTGCGGAAGTAGCTCCGCGTATTACCTGTTTTTTTTTTAAATATACTAAACTATAATTATATAAAGAGATAAATAACAGTTCTGTTGGTAGCTGAAGCATGTTATTTTAAACCAAAAGAGAAGTAAGTTTAATTTTAAAATTTGGAACTTGACTCCAAATTTTAAAATTTAATGGCCCTCTTAGTGATTTATCATTAAATCCGTATGATAAGCAACAATGATTAATTTACTAAAGGTGGTTGTGGTCGATATACAAACGTTTTTGTATCACCACCTTAATTATAAATATCTTCGTAAAGGAGAAATTCAACTACACCAGGTGGTACTCGCCTAGGAGGCCCTCTGAGTAAGTAACACCCACCTATTTCTGTCACCAATTCACAATGCCTGCACTATTGTGCACCTGTCTGAAGGGTATAGTGATCCAATATAATTACAGATTAGAAGGCATTCCACCTAGTCCTCAGAATGGGCAACGCATCTCTAGCCTTCATTGCCATGAAAAGTTGTCCATGAACTGCAAGTAAGCACTTAATATCACGTGGACTGTTTTTCGTTAGTGATTACAGTTTTGTGGATTTTTTTTATAAAGAAACAAAAATACTAAAGATAAAATATACGAATCTAATTTTCAGTTATTTAATTTATTATTTACCATCTTCATCTTTGAGCGATTCGATTACGATCAAACTTGATTTAACTTTGTTCGAAATTTAGAAAATGTTATTTTTATATTTAATCGCATCTGTGGCAAAAAAAAACATTTTACATTGTTTTTTTGCCAAATCTGCAGCGGAAAAATTATATGTTAATCTTGAACATACACTTATCAGAGGACACTGTTGTTTCTATTTTTTTTTTCGAATAGTATATAATATTTTTATTGAATGAACATTTTTAGAAAATCATTTTCAAACAAAAATATCTGCAATGTCTATCAGCGTACGTTTGTAAAATAATGAAAATAGCGTAGCATGTTTAAACACGGAACTTGACTATTTGTTTTTTCTTTCGATTACTCAATTTATTATTAAGTAATTAATTGTTTTATGTTTTGCCATAAGTAACAAGCATCGTGTCACCACGCTTCTCTTTCTTTCCTATGAAGTCCGACAGTAATCGGATAGATGCGCTGCTTTTTTGGATTGAAATTTATTACATATATATGTACGTGGTAGAGCCACGCTGCAGCTATATTATGGTTGTAGCGTTAATGGGTTGACTCGACCGGGGTAGGACCACACTCTCATAAAAAATCAGAATAAAATAGCAGCTTAATGCTGCTGTGTTTCATATGGTGAGTGTCATATGATATGTGGCATTCCATCATAGTCCTCAGGGGTGACAACGCATTTGCATTTTGATTCTTAATTGAGGATTAATGTAGATGTTTATTGGATACAGCATCCACTTACCATCAGATGGACTGTGTGCTCGTTTGTCACCCAGAAAAAAAAAACACTATTTGTTCATACAAATACAATAAGTTGAAAAAAAATAGGTATGTAAAAACGCAAGCTTAGGGTAAAATAGAAATAATTATCGTGGCTCAAAAATCGAAACGTCGAATTTCATTAGCTTTTGACAGACTTATTCTAATTTTCATATTTCTTTGCGTGTAATTTGACTAACTGAATATATCCAAAATTCAATAGCTGATGGAGCTAAATTGCAGGATCAAACCAAACAATATTTAAATTTGTAATGAACACACTTCCACTAGAGAAACATGGTAAATGTAAATACGTGTTGCAAGTTTTATTATATCATCCATTCCATCCATTCATTACAACCTATAAAATTCCACTGCTGAACAAAGGCCTCCCACATAGATAGTTTTGCTTTTATAATTTTAAATTGTTACATTATATAATGGTATATATTATATCAATGATATTTTTAAAAATCAAAGCAATTTATTTCTTGTAACAGTATTTATCAGTAATTTTGATACATTGTTCTGTCTGTTTGGTGACAAGAATAAGATAATATTGGTGTATAATTTCTTATAGGGGTTAGATTAAATGAAAATAAAGCTAATGTGAAGCACCAACGCTCCGGGAAGTCTGCATTTTGTGAACATGTTCAAGATCTTCCCCGCAATTACATCAGATTTGATAGGCCACAATTCGCAAAAAAACACCGATTCCCACCAATTATGATTAGGTAGGCTATGGAAATTCAAAAACGTCCTAATTTTAATAGAAAAGATGAATGGGTTCTACAATTTGCTTAGGACCCTATAATTAATAATATTAAATTCAAACCCAAGCATACTACAGCTGTAAGGCTTCAAGATACTGTAAGCTTGTTCTGCGTAGATCAGACCAAAAATTTATATAGAAAAACTGAAGGTTATCTATGGGGCTAACTATGACATCGGAACGTCAAACACCTTAGTCCACCCCGTGACCATGTGTGCTGTAAAAAACCCGAAGCGTTGGGAATTAAAAAGGTTAAAATTACACGCGATAAAATCCCTAAAGTTAGTTTCATGTAGTGAGTAGAATTCGCGTAAACATAAGAAATCTCTAAGACTTAGATTGACAAACGAGCACACGGTTTCCTTTTCTTTTATAGGATAAGGGTGACAAACGAGCACACAGTCCACCTGATGGTAAGTGGTTGCTGTGGCCCATAGACATCTACATCTATCCTCGATTACGAATCAAAATGCATGCGTTGTCACCCCTGGGGAATAAAATGGAATGGCTCGTTTACAGTTAAAAGGGTCTCTGATTCTCTACACTCACCTTACGAAACACAGCAGCGTTAAGCTGCTATTTAACGCTGGTATTCTGTGAGAGCGTGGTCCTTCCCCGGTCGAGCCGACCCATTCGTGCTACAACTGTACCAGTAATATAGCTGCAGCATGCTTCTACCACGTGAAAATAACCCCAACGGTAAATGGATGTTCAAGCCCACAGACCCACATCTATCGCCGATTAAGCATCAAAATGCATAAGCGTTGTGTGAAGGTTATAAAGCAATTTATCCACCGCGCTGTTTCAATATGTGTTTTTGACGGACCACACATGTCTTAAAAATATTTTATTCCTCAGATATGTACGTTTCCTCACGATGAATTCCTTAAGAAATTAATAATAATAAGAAACTACTGACTTCCTTTTTGCACGATCCTGACACATCGCTTCTTTCCCATCCATATATCTACCTAACCATGCTCGTCGGCTAAAGGTACTCTTAATTTGGCCCAGCTTCAATATATCGCCAAATTGGTCGATAAAATACCAACTAGGGTGTCCCTTGATTACTCCGCCACTCACTTCTGTAATATAAGTTTGCTTTGAAACTCTTTCTTCATTCGTTTTTTCTACGTGTACAAACCTCCGATACCTTTCTTTCTCTGTCTGTCTGTTCGTTCCGGCTAATCTCCGAAATGGCTGGACCAATTTTGACGGGACTTTCACTGGCAAATAGCAGATGTTATAAGAAGTAACTAAGGCTACTTTTACTTAAAAAATAATTAGGTTTCCGCGCAAAAAAATTAAAACCCATGATATCCCATGGTAATAGATTCCGCGCCGACGAAGTCACGGGAAACAGCTGGTAATTAATATAATTACAGGAGCCAAGGTATTCATGGGCTGTAAAAGCCTCATAACATCAGGTGAACTGGTAGCTTGTTTGTCACTCGGAATATGTATTATGGTTAATATTTATACATTAATAAGAAAAATTATAAACAAAAGTAAATTTAGTTTTATTAAGGATCTGTTGCAGTTATAATGTCACGTGAAAACACATAACGAAAAGGGACGCAGGAATTCGAATCCAATACTTACTTTGCCCATCAGTCACACAGTCGTTAACTAGCAACTAACGCAAAGTAATGCCGAGCGTAATTTTCTAAGTTGAAATGTTATTTTTATTACAACAGTCGACCCGTCGACGTGCCTGGTAAGGCATCCCTACAAATAAAATTTCACTCGTGGCCCCAGTTTGATGTTAGCTTTATAACATCGCCGGTAATAAAGGGTGTTTCATTAACTGGAACACGACGAGCTGTGTAGCGGCGTGGTCGAACTAACATTATTCCGGCTGATATAGACTAGTACTCCGAGACATACAGGTCGTTAGTTCTTTAAGTTATATTCTTAGGGGTTTTATGAACTATTGTCGTTTGGATTTTATAGTTCGTTTATTTGTTTGACAATTTACCTCTTTTAAGAGAACACTTACTATTAAAAACTAAGTGAATAAAAAAGGTCACATAGGAGCTAATAACTGTTTAAATATATTATAATTTAGGGTCCATTTTTCAATCACCATTTAAGCTTGTTCATTGAATATACGAAATAATAAAACATAACATAACAAAACAAATTGAAAATTACATTTGTATAAATGAAATAATACAATTATTTCACTTTTATATTCAGTCAGGTTTATATTCTTTACTTTTATCTGACTATCAGTAAAATCAGATCTTTTAATTATTATCAGATTTTTCAATTAATAAGGTTATCTATAAATTTTATTTTTATTTTTTATTTAATTACTCCATTTGCATTGTTTACAAATTAAACGTATTTTATGAATAATGGTAACCACTAAGCATCCTATCTTTCTTTCTTTGGTTATTTCTTTCAATTTCATTTCGTAGGTGTCGTAAGAGGCGACTATGGGCAAATCCAGAAAGACCTCGTTGCTTCTAATAGATTTGAAATTCTGGATATGAAGTACGTATCTACAATATATATCTGATACTGCAGTTGCCAATTTTTCTGCCAAACATAACGGTGAAGGTATAATCTTTCCTCCAAGCGAATCCGACGTCCACAAATAGACTGTTAGGGGATGATAAAGAAAAAGAAAAAGAAGAAGATATTCCCGACATTACTAGTGCTTTGCAGCGCAAGCTCGCCAGATCGAATATATCATACACCTTTGCTTAAGAGCCCCATGACTTGACAAATATTTTTCGTAAAACTATTAAAATTTTAAAATAAATCCTAATTTTAATATTGACTATGACAAGGTACTATGGATAGCAAATCCAGTGATTATTAATATAAAATCTAAATCCAAATGACATTGAAATTACTGCTCTTTGTATTTCGACCCAAAAATAAAAATTAAAAGTTAACGTTCAGTCCTCTGTGACCATAGATGCTTTAAACCGCTGAAATGTGAGGAGTATAAAACAAATACGATAAAATAAAACTACCAAGATCAATCCGGTGAAATTACTTATACTAAATGTGTGTGTATTCGTGTCAATATAAGAAATTACTAGATAATTTACGAACTTAGTCTTCATTTCGGAAGTAAAGTTTATGTGAAGGACTGTTTACCAGTAATTTGGGTTTCTCTTGTTGTCACGCAGCATAGTTGTTCATTCATCCATTACAGCCTATCAACAGTCCATGACTGAATATAGGCACTATACATGATTTGCATTATTGTGAAATTTTTGCCATAGTAGCTTAGCAAGCGAGTTGGCAACCGTAGTTGGTGACCGTAGTCTTTTACTATTTTCAGTTGTTATATCTGTATGATGCTGCTACTCATGTCCTGTTTCAGTTTCCTTCTGTCGCCTCTTACTTGTAGTTACTTACTTGAGGTAGTGCAATCTCTTATGCCGCTACTATATAGCAACACACAGGTTTTCTAAGTGAGATAATTCCATCTACGAGCTGTAACCAGTATTTATCTTGGGCAGATATTGCCGTGAGATAGACAAATAAAGTCTGAAGATGAACGATATGTTTCCTATACTATAAAACTCAATTTGGCTCAGCAATGGAGAGTGCTCTGTTCAGAATTTTGTAGTGAATAAAATTCGTAATGAAGAAATCTGTTGGATAACCAATATCATCTGTATAGCCTTCCATGCTAACTTCAGTGACAATCACTTATTCACATCTGTCACAAAAGTGACCGTTTTTATTTTTTGACGGATTTCATCGCGTTTAATTTATTTATTTTTAATTTCATGAGTTTCGGATGCTGAAGGTACTCCGGGTTAACTTTGACATCGGGACGTCAATCACCTCAGTCCTCAGACCGAAACGACGGTAATTAAAAACAATTAAATTAAATGCGATAATATCCGTAAAAATAATTTTATTCAAACACTTCGTATGTTTTCACTGCAACTATCAGAACATAAGGTACAAAGAAAAGCTCCCTGGGATGGGGAACAGACTACACTAGTACGTGCGGTAGGCTTTAATTACACACTTAACGCCGGCCTAACGATAGCTCATAATAGCAATATGACCCACACAAACTATATGGCTTGCATAGTTCATGATTAGATGGTAGTTTTTGGTTAGGTTTTCTAATGGCTCGAAATAAAAGTGTACATAGAAAATGTTATAGTTAAGTAAAGGAAGCTTTTAGCAAATGTACTTTTTGTGCTTCAATCGTAAAACTAAATAAAGAAATGAAATTCAGAAAACCCTAAAGAAATTGTATTTATTCTTAATGTTACTTTGCGAAAGTATCAAAGATGTTAAAATTAATAAGCTAAGATCCGTTTAAAAAATAATAATGATGTTTCTTACCTAGTTTGAACTCCCGCTGTCCCATGATTGCGTACACCATCTCCGTACACGACTAAACTAGGAAAGGCACATCACCGTTGAAAATACGACACGTGCTTCGCCTCTAATCAAGGCATCATCAGGCGAAATAGACTTTGCAATGAGTGAGCGCTAAAATCGTTGTCTTAACTAATTAATTTTAACATCTTTAACAAGTATTAAGTTAATGGTTTTATAAATAGGTAAACAAAATGATAGTATGCATGTTTCTAAACGCATATGACAGTATATACTTATATTAAATGACTTATACTTTACGTTATGAGTTTTTCATTGAATATAAATAACTAATATTTCTGCGAATTTATTGACTTTACTTTTTTGGTTTTCATTGACGCGTCAACGGGACACATTGGATGGCTGTTCTTTATTATTCTTGGAATCTATTCCTATCCGCTTTGGTTTCCGGAGTGAATCACATATAATTATTTCGGTATATTTTCCACACTACTTCTTGAAAGCAGTCGAGAGCGCTCTAGTGTATTAAAGCGTATTTTATTTCAACATAGATCAACTTGACCCCATTTACTTCTCTCGGCAGAAGGGAAAGCATCTATTAGTGACTTTAAAAAGTTGAATATTAGAGAACACTTCCTGATTTCATTAGGAACATAATAATATATATCTACGAAACTGGAAACAGACTACCTTTCATTAGGGAGATTTCATTATGTAGTAGGTAACGATATTTCTTTCTAGAAATATTTTTAATAACTCAGACTTACTGGGTTTAGTTACGATATTTTCCTTCAACACCGAGCACATGGGAGGTACGTGGTAAATTAGCACATAAAATTACAATAAACAATTTCAGCGGTGCCTGTGAGAAATGAAATAGGGTTACCCCCGTAGTATTAAATTTAAGGCGTGCAATTAACTTCCGAGCTGCCGCGGCTGAAGATGTGTATTTTCTATTTTTTTATCCCGGCTAAATAATCTTTTTCATTTATAAAACTAAAGCGAAGAATGAACTTACAGTCCACCTGATGGGAAATGGCTACTACAGTCCATGAACCTGTAGCCAACACCATACATGTCACCTCCAAGGACTAAGATGTAATGCCTCACAGCATATAATTAAACTGGCTCTATATACTGTCAGAGGCTGGTAGCATACCGGATAGACGGACTCTTAAAATTGAGTTCAGTTTCAGATTTGGTCATTCAACCTCATCTCAAAAATACATATTATATTATATCAAACCAGCTAGGTACCCGGCGCATTGCTGCCACAGAAAAAATAATTTTGAAAATATCGCAAAATTTGAAATTCGGTTTGGAGTGGGCTATTCAAGCCTACTCGAAGCAGCCACCTCGTGCCGACCCTACACCTTGGGCCAGCCAAGTGGTTTGCTCTTCGTTCACCGAGGGTAACCAAGCCACAACTACTAAGCTCCTCCGCCACGACAAGGCAGGAACCCGTTCGGGCGAAGGTACTGTCTATCTTTTATTTTTGGTTTACATGGGGAAATCCCAAGAACGGGTTATATCGTATTCGCACCGACTAAAACTCCATGGTGTTTCACCTTCGTCGCATATTGGCAGGGCCACGGGAACGCATTCGCACACATCCCCCCATGGCGGCCACTCCACGGGAGGGGACTACTTCTCCCCCATCTCCTTCTCACATAAGGCGCATCAGAACACATGGCTCGCCCTCCTCCGCGGCCTCCAACTTCAGCTACACAACGGACGTCCCCGTGTCCGATACGCGAAGGTAATGGGGTCAGGAAAAACGATCACTCAGAAGCACTAGCCTTCCTGACCCCAGCGGTGGATCTGGTTTATGGCTCCGCTGCCAACTAAAATTCGGCTGCGGAGGGTAGGGAGAGCGGCGCTTCGCAATTCCGATACTCCACTCTCCCCACAGCACCACCACCACCGCATCATCAACAGTGCGGTCCCGTCAGAGTCGCGGAGGATAAGGCGAGTGGTGCATCGCCATACCAACATTCCTCTTCCTCCACGACTCCACCTCCGGCTGCAGCGATAGGGGGAGGGGCACCCCTCTCGCCACAGCCCACCAACATACATCCGAAATGAGCTCGGCAAGTCCACTTGGAGTCAGGCCGGCCCTACAGCCAGCCATGTGGGTTCCTCTTAGTTCGGCTACTAAGCCCCCCCTGCCCCCCGTCAAGAGAAGGCGGGAACCCGATCGGGAGGGGGGGGAGATACTGTCTACGTAATGGTAATGGGTTGTAGTATAACCCAATTAACCTGCAAAGAACTTCAGAGAAAGAACACATGCGTTGTCTCCTCTAAAGACAAACGACGATGGAATGCCTTACACAAATTAATCAAGCCCTTCGAACCACAGCATAATTTTTATGGTGTTAGGACTGTTTTTATAGGAGTTCGTCTTGATAAGATATGACGCTCTTGCCTGTTTCTGCCACCAAGCAGCATTGCATTTTCTGCTGTGTCACTTTAAAAAAAATATAAAGCGCCAGTATAATAACGGGCTGTGAGGCATCCTATCTTAGTCCTCAGATGTAACTAACATCTAAAGCCTTCTTTGTTTAAAATTGGTTACAGGTTCTCACCTGGTGGATTGTAAGATTCTTTGTCACTTCAATTTTATAAAAAAGCTTGCAATACTAGCGACAGAAATAAATATGGGAGTGGTACCTAAGAGATAGATGTGTAGCCTTAGATAGGTACTGAGTAGTAGTCACTTATATGAAATTACATCACATCTCTAGTTCGCTGTAAAAAATCTAAGAGTAAGGAATAATAATCTAACTTATGGTGTGGATAGCAAAATATGAACAGTAATGTTCTTTTGTACTAATTTCTAGCAATGGAAAACTATTATTCAGTAGAGGGCATTTATGAGCAACGAGAGACTAAAAAAAGGTTCCAATAGTTTTATAATCCTCATCAAATCAGGCATACCTTCATATCTGTCTTAATAAAAGCGACAGTAGCCTAATGGTACAGATTACAGACTGCTATTGCAGAATCGTAGGTTTAAATCCACCATTCGACTACTGTCATACTCCTAACACTAGCATTTTAGGTTGTTTGGAGTGGGTTAACGGAATATTTGTAATGTCATTAGTGTTGCTTGTAAAAATATAACATAGAATATATAATTTAAATTACTAAGCGTTGATTACAAACTTAAACTAAAATTACGAGATGATAATGTATAAAGTTATTAATATTCTTTACTTATATAAATTGTACTGTAACTGAATATGATGTTGACATTGTTTCTTCAGTAAAGTGGTGGAAGGCGACTCGGACCTACGAACGTTTAGTTTCGTAGTCCAAAACCATTGGTTTTTATGTTGTTCTATCTGTGTTTTTTTTTTTTTATATTAATGGTACATAATTTTTAATTAATGTTTTTATTTGCAAGCGTCAAAATTCAAATGCTAAGCTGAGTATTAATTGCTTAACATTAGTTTATATTGTTTACTAACTAGATAAATTATATAATTTTCTTCGAAAATTTTTAATAGTTTTAGAAGTACCTAAAGTTTGCAACGAGTGCGTGTATTGACGTTTATGACTTATGGAACTGAACTTTAGTCATTCACTGCTGTCTGCATGAGGTAGCTCAAAGTCACTCAGCTTGCGCTGAAAAGGGCTATGCTAGGAATTTAATACGTAACGTGGTTACCTGCAGAAGAACCAGAGTAACTGACATAACCCAGCATCAGTAACAGCAGTAAGCTAAAGCGACAATTGGCCGGCCATATCAGTCTCGTACTGAAAAGCGCAGCGTTGGGCAAGCCTGAATCACCCGCACTTATCGAATCACTTGTTCATGTTAAGGAAGGAACTTTAAAAAGTAACAAGACATTAAACTTTTGTCAAAGAGAGCAGTAACTACCAAAATAAATATTGTAAAATAATATTCTCTATAAAATGTTATGATAAGCGAATGAAAAATAGAAATTTAATTAGTAAACGTTATAAATGCATTTTATGTAAAGATGCATAATATTGAATGTTCCAACCTGTGGCGAAGATATAGCCGCAGCGTGTAAAACAGCACGATTACGACCCAGTTGAAAACCCGACGCATAAACCATAAAGGTTTTATTGCTTCTAATACTAGTATTTATTAATAAAAATCATAACGGACGCGGCGAGGGCGACGCGCGCATGTTCTAATTTTAAATCGAAGCGTGCGCACACAAAACAACAACGCACAAAATCGTGTAAGCGGCGACCGTACGCGCACGCCGCTTTTCGCTCCCGAAACGAAATGAGAATGAATAACGCGTATGTGCGATTGTGAGTGTCAAAGATGCGTATGCAATGTTTTCGAGTTTCAAACTACAGAAGAAAGGCAAGGAAGAGAGTTTGTATTGTTACAGGAGCGTCAAAACCAAACCGCCGAAGACACCGACGCTGTCGCGCGTCAAGCGACATCAAAGGCGTAAGTTTGATGAGAAACTTTCGTATTATTTGTGTATGCAAAAATAAACACGAACTTAATGAGCTACGGCTGTGTTAATATTGCGTTCAGTTAACTCAAATAGTTTAGTTCACTAAAGCGTTTTGTTAAATTACGCGACAAAGTTATTCCGAAATTTAGTTTGTGTACTGTAAACCGTGAATATTTAACTACAAAATAAATATCATATTAAAAACTTTATAAACCTACATCAATTTCAATCCATCAACACTCACGACAAATTAACTTCCAGTTTATTTTATTAAAAAAGTTTTCGAAAAGCTAGGATCTAGGACGACACTTAAAATAAATTGTGAAATTGTGAAAATTAACATAAAATAATTAATAATACTTAGTTTTATATTACTGATTATTTTATGTTTTTTATAAATTCGATTTTTGTGAACAATAACGCACTTATTAATTATTATAGAACAAAGAATGCAAAGAGAAAGTTTTGAATTTTCCAATACAAGTAAATGTCGCCGCTATATTACAATTTGGTCACCATCTTAATAATAGCATCAAAGACATATTCAAGAATCTCGTATCAATATGCCTTCTAATTCACGTCTGCTTTTAAGAGTGATTAAGAATACAAATCGTCTCACACGCCGACTGGACCGCTGCTTCTAAGCTGCCGGAAAAAGCCGATTTCCGCAAAGGGATTAGTACTATAGACCACATAGAAAACTTTCGGTAAATTTTGCAGAAGACTGAAGAGTACAATTTGTCTCTTTGCCTTACTAATGAAAATTATGAGCGAGTTATAATTAATTTAGCGTCCGAAGACTTGGCCGTGAATGGAATAAAGTTAAGAAAATTGAATAAGTTTATTTTGTTTATTAAATATTCAATCGAAGCCAAATGCTGCTGCTACCTACTAAGAACCCCTTGATAGAAAATACTGATTTTGGGTCGAACCGGTATTCGAACCCGGGAACACATAATTAGCAGTCGCGCGTTAACCTCTAGACCAATGAGGTAATTTATTTGATAAATGATTCCTCATATTATCTTAAATTTGATATTTGACATTTCGAAAAATAAAGTTCGTATATTTGACGAATAACAGTTTTTTTTAGTGTATGGAGTCATTATAATATGGCTATTAAAAAGTACTTCGACGCGTCATAATAATTGCCGCCTTACAATTATTATTTACTACCAATTTAAAGCGAAAAGGTATTTAAGTAGGAACATACCTTAATGTTATTAGCAAGCTCTGGATTGATTAGTTATAAATAGTAACATTTGTAAACAACAACTCGTTTTATTAGGGCAACACACGTTGCTGTAACGGCTCTGTGTTTAGACAACAACATTAACAGGCACAGTTTCCCAGTAGCAGACGTACAAACTTCCAGTCAAATCATGAATGATTGCCTCGGCATAACTTCTTCAATCTTGCCGTCCTACTCGATGCAATATTAAATATATTGAATCTATGTTACTATACAACAACGTACAACAACGCTCTAATAGATCTGCTTCTTATAATTGCTTTAGTTAAACCTCTTCCACTTGGCTTACTATTTATTGCTAAAATGTTTATTTAATAGCAAATTACATGAAATAACATCAAAACCTTTCTTATATCTATTATAATATGTTCTATTATGCATTTCATGCTTTAAATAGAAACGCTCACTTGTCTTAATTATAAATCAAGAAACTTCTTATCGGCCACTGACCGGTACATTACAAATAAAACATCCGGGCATTAATTTATAAAAACAAATGTACTGGGCTGGGCTTTGAGGATCCATTGCCAGCTGTCATTCGCGTGTCGAACCACTCTCCCATTGAGAGGGCCCGGTTATATTTTTAGTGTGCGTTGCGTAAAACTGTCTGACCCTAATTATGGCTTTGGACACAAGCCACGAAGCAAAGAAACGTAGGAAGTCTATAATTGTAAAAAAACTGTCTGTTGCGAAGCTTAATGTTAATATTATATAAAATTAATTTTTTGTTGATTTGTTCCTCTTCTATGCATTTCTATGCCATTTAGCCGTTTACGGTGAGACTTTGACGAATTGTTTTGCACACATCTGCGAAGATTTCTGACAAAAAAATGAATATTAGTTTTTTCCGTTCTTCTATCTTCATCCGATAACGATGAAACTTTGTTGATTTGTAGAGCGTGCGTCTCGAAGGATTCTGTAAAAAAATATGCATTGCAGCTCAAGTCGGGAACAGCTAGTTTTATATAACATTTATACTTCATCTAGCATATAATTTTACCTAGTCGTTTAGTTAGTATTCTAAATGGCTCATAAAGAAACTATAAGAATTTTATCTTGCTGAAAACCTTTCGGAAAATTATAACTCAATAATATTTCCAGCGATACTTTTGCTACAATAGTTTTGTGCAACATCTTGCAGAGCATATTCTGCCAATGTTCTTTCAACTGTATTTCCAAATAATTGAGTATATCAACGTAGAGCAACATTGGATCTATAGTATAAGCAACATTGCTCTACGTTGTACGATGTAGACGGAAATTTTGACTGACGCTATTAAATTGCAGCTATAAATTGCTAGAATACTAGCCCGTTTACGATCACTTTAAATGTTATTCTGTAAAAATTGACCCACAGCCTCTTAGTCGTGTTTCTTCTCTTAAGAACTCTCTGGGTTAAGAACTACACGGAGCAAGGAACTGTTTGTGTACCCTACAAATAACTCTTCCTTGTCTGGATACTTATTCATTTGCATTACGTAAAATTATTATGTAAAACTTCTCTACAAAAGTGGAGGCTCTTAGTGTGTGGGTATGAGTGTGTATGTGTCTGGGGTGGGGGTGCATGTTATGTCTGTTAAAAGAGTGGGTGGACAATTCGCATAATTTTTTGTAACGACTACCTCTTGACATTACGTTTAGAATTATAAATTAAAAGTATTTTTTTCCGATTCATTTCTGTAATAGAAATGTTTAAATAAGGCAATTATCTGCAGGTTTTACTAGTTACTAGAACCCTTTTGTTTCTAGGAGTCCGAATTATACTGGCTTTCTATTACCTCAGTGGTGCAATGGATCTGTGGCCGCCCTTGTTTGTAGTTGGCTGGAGATGTCCATGAACTACAAAAGACACTTACTATCACAGACGAGCTGTAATTTCACTTGTCACTTTATACAAAAGTAAGTGCGAATTAACTTTGCAGGACTAACGTTGAGTAGGTTGTTATATAATGATTTCTTATGTTAGGTTGACATAGACATACGTATGTACATCATTTTTTTATAGTAGAGGGGGCAAACTAGCATACGGCTCACCTGATGGTAAGTGACTACCGCCGCCCATGAACAACTGCAATATCAGGGGAATTGCAGGTGCGTTGCCGGCCTTTTAGAAAGGAGTAAGCTCTTTTCTTGAAGGTCCCTAAGTCGTATCGGTCCGGAAAAATCGCCGGTGGTAAGCTATTCCACAGAGAGGTCGTACGCGGAAGAAAACTCCTAGTGAAACCGAGTATAGTGGTGGACCGCCGAGCATCCAGATGGTGTGGATGGTATCGGAAATTTTGCCGCAATGTGCGTTCATGAAATTTGGCGGCTGGGATTAATCCGAACAATTCCCCAGAGCACTCCCCGTGGTAAATGCGAAAGAAAATGCAAAGGATGCAACATCTCTACACAGCGCCAGTGAATCGAGCCGATCGGAAAGGACTCGGTCGTTGACGATTCAAGCCGCTTTGCGCTGGATGCGATCAAGTGGAAGGAGCTGGCAATGGGGAGCCCAAGCCCAAAGATGGGAACAGTATTCCATGTGAGACCGAACCTGCGCCTTGTAAGGTTGCAGGCGGTGTGCCGGCATTAAATACTGTCCCGTTCTGCTGAGCACGCCAAGCTTTTTAGAGGCCAATTTCGTTTTCTCTTCCAAGTGAACACGAAACTGCACGTCAATAGATATGTCGACGCCGAGGATTCCGATACTGGTTGAGGCAACAAGGAGAAAGCCTTGAAAGTGAGAAGATAAAAGAGGAGGAAGGGGGTTCTTTTTAGCGGTAAACGCGCAAACTTGTGTCTTCTGAGGATTAAACTGGACTAGATTTAGTCGCCCCCAATCCGAGACATTGTTCAGCAACGACTCGACTTCAGACACAAGTTTGTTCCGATACTCGGCGAAGTTTTCGCGCGAAATATTGGCACGGCCGGTGTATAGAGCATCACCAGTCCTGTCATCCGCATATCAATGAATGTTGCCGGTTTGCAACATATCATTGATATGCAGATATGCAGAAGAAACTACGTTGGTGATAGCACGCAGCCTTGTGGAACACCAGCGTTAATAGGCTTGTAATCGGAGCATGCACCGTCCAATAAGACCTTAATGCTCCGATCAGCCAGAAAACTGGTGATCCAATTGCATAATTTCTCGGGAGACCTGATCGAAGGCCTTCGCTATGTCCAAACTAACCGCCAAATCCTCCCCCTTGGACTCGATTGCCTGCGCCCATCTGTGTGTTAGGTAAACAAGAAGATCACCAGCTGATCGACCCCGACGGAAACCGTACTGGCGGTTACTAATCAGCTGGTACTCCTCAAGGTACCGGCATGAGCTGGCAGTTAGTAATGGAATCCATTATTTTCGAGAACAAGGAGGTGATTGTGATAGGCCTGTAGTTGGACGGATCAGAACTGTTACCTTTTTAGGGATAAGCTGCACGAAAGCTGTCTTCCATGAATTTGGGACAACGCCTAAGGAGTAGCAGTACCGGAAAAGACGCGTTACAACCGGTGCCAACTCTGGAGCACACGTCCTCATCACAAATGGTGGGATTCTGTCAGGCCCACTCGACTTGTGGGTGTCCAAGGAGAGAAGTGCTTCGCGTACTGAGCACTGTGTGGTCGGCGGTGTGTTCCCCCCGTCAAGGAGCCTAAAAGGTCGGCTTTCTCTTTAATTGAATGAAACTAGGTTTTTACGGATTTTATCGCGATTAATTAACTTGTTTTGTATTTTCGACATTTCGAATACTTTGCAGCACCCATGGTCAAGGGAGGACTCTTGTTTTTACGTCTAAATATCATAGGTAACTATGGATACCTTCAGTTAAAACAGCATAAATTTTTCAGCAATTATGGCGAGAAATTACTATATATATATATATATATATATATATACTATATATATATATATATATATAGTATATACATATGTATATATGTACAACTGTATATAATTTATACTATATTTATAGTATCATTTGTCTATACCATTTATAATTTATACGTTATTCGGTATATTATACGTTAAACTAATATTTATGAAAACTAGTACATAAGCATGACATAATTGTGTGCAATTCAAAATATTCTACACTCAAAAAGATAGATTAAAACTCTCTTAGTTGAAATCAAAGGTAAGGATCCAAGAGCTAGTGCAGAATTAGGTAAAGGTATTTTCGACATTATATCGAATATTGCCATGTGTTGGTGGCGTAATAGAATCCTTAGTGTCTTTCTTAGTAGTGGGATGCAAGAAAGATTCTATGACTTTCGATAGATGGCGGTATAACCGTCTCGATTATGCCAGGCGTAAAATAAATATAGGCTACGGATAGCATCGTCAATGGTGAGAGACGCTTGGCACAGAGATCGCAAATTCGCCTGCTAACCATGGCGATTAATTCAAATCTTCCCAGAAGCCCAGAAGTGGACTTTTACGGACTGATATAGAAGAAGAGAAGACGAATTTTAAAACAATTTTTTTAAAAGCATACTCATAGGCAAGATAGCTTTTTTGCTACTGTTAATGGCAAAGTTGCAAGTTAAAATATTTCCAAAAATATTCTTTCAGCACTTTAATATTGTGGTATTTTAGAAGGAAGAGAGATATACAAGCGCACAGTCTACCAGATTGTAAATGAACACTGTGGAAGCTGTGAAAGTCTATGTACAACATATCACCTAATCAAAAACAAAACAAACGAAACAAAAACAAATTTCAAAACACAGATGTTTTGTCCCTTAAGGACTAACATGGAATGCTCGTTAAACAGTAAAAAAGGTCTCTGGTTTTCGCCACTCAACATAATAAACACAGCAAAAATATGCAATTATTTTACGTTGGTATTTTGTGTAAGGCTTGTGGTACTACTCCGTTTAATACCATCCACTTTGTTTCCCAGTTATGGTCACTGCAGCAGGGCTCTACCACGTAATAAAATTCCAAACTTTTACTTTCCTAGACACAAAATAAAATTACTAGTCTTAAAGAATCTATAAAAACTAGAGTGTGTTTTGCGCAAAAGTTTATCGACTGGTGAAGGCGCTATAAGGGGTCCAAATACCTTAAGTCTTACCCTTTGACCCGATACTAATGCGCCCATCTTGAGGACGTGCTCCGAAATCCTACAGAAATAAAGCTGAATAAATTTTGGTACCGATTTTATGGTTCGCCTGTTTCCACGCGTCGATGCCTTGAATAGGTTTTTATTGGAGCAAAATTGCTGATAAGGTAGTTATTACGGTCAGATATGTGCATAACATATATATGTATATATATATATATATATATATATATATATATTATGCGTATTTATGATGAATAAAACAATGAATTCATAAATTTGCTATAATCATGATATCAGAAAATCCACATATAAACACAATAACCACAATAAACAACATACCGTGTAGTGGCGGTGTAAAAATCCACTAACCCATATTATCTCGTGGGTGTCGTAAGATGAGACAGAGGGAAATAAACCAGGAGACGGGCTGCAGCGTTTTTCTAGCACCAACAAAAAGTAAAAAACTACTGTTGTCAATCCACCTGCCAAGCATGGCAACTGTAGCATATTCTATCCTAAGAGGCAATCTATGGGGATTCCTATGTTTAGCAGTGGACTTTTAATAGGCTAAAACGGTAACGGTAACTGTACATGAGTGTTTATTTGCCATCAGTGGACTGCGAACTAATTTAAACTATCTATTATGATAATAGATATACATAATCGTAACATACAATTTCTACAGGTACAGTCACGCTACAGCTGTATTATGGTTACAACACAAATGGATTTACTCGACCGGAGAGGGACAAAGCTTTTATAGAATATTAGCGTAAAATAGCAGATTTCAGTAATTCAGCTGTTTTGTATGGTAAACGACAAACAGAGGCCCTCGTCACAAGCATTTTAATTTTAGTTCAGGGTTAATGGATTTGAATTTTGGTCCGTATCGGAGATGGGCCACACCATTCGCCAACCGTTAAGTGGACTTTGTGATCGTTTGACAGCATTACCTGTATAAAATTCACTTTAAAGTAAAGTTTTAAAACCAAAACAAATTCTGAATTCAATTCGCTTCAAATGTTACGTAGCATACTCACAAAGATATGCATGGCATCTGGTAGAACAGAAATGGGTAATTATTTCCTTTACAGAACAATAAGCAAGAGAAATTTTAATACTAATGGAACTTGCCACAGTACGTTTTACAGGACCGTATTTCCTTGATTCTATTTTCTTTACCATCCAAATTGCGAAGGAAAATATTTAAGACTATTAATTACTTACTCAAGATATCACGACGAACTTAAACCCAAGTTAAGTAGAAAAGTGCTTAATTAATTGTGTTGCAACAATAAGAACAATAAAAAATTGTTTTTCGTGCAGAGCCAATAGGACATTAGTAGTTACAACCTTACATGCTAGTAGTATGACATTCAAGATTACTTTATTAATAACTTTTGATTTCTGGACCTCGACAATAACGCCACCTACCGGGTCCAATTGTGAATCTGAACCATTCTATAATCAACTTAATCACACACACAAATTGGAGTTCATTCACATACACATGGACAGAAGAATTATATAATATATAGTATACATATGTTATACACATAAACTTTCCTCTTTAATTATTCAATCTATTGAAGAAAATCGCATCAAAATCCGTTGTGTAGTTTAAAAGATCTAAGCGTACACACGGTGGGAAGCGACTTTGTTTTATACTATGTAAATACAGACAGAGAGGCATTCTATCTTAGTCTTTAGTGGTGACAACGCATTTCTGTAGCCTACTTTGTAAAAAGTTTGTTGAAAGTATACATAGGCTGTAGTAGCCATTTACTACAACTATTTAGTTAGTTCGTTTGTCACTTCAGTTTTATAAAAATACTATTTTATAGTATACATCAAACCGTTGGTAGATTTTAACATTCTTATGCTTTCTATCAAAAGCTTCTTTAGATTAATAAAATGTATTGTGTGAAACGACTTTCATGATTGGAATAGATAATTTTCGAGGCACTACCTAAAATTGGAGACGCACTAACTCAATGAAAATCCTTTAAATTTAGGTAATGCATCGTGACGTTTCTCTAAATGGAACTCAAAAATAAAATATAAGCAACTAGCTGGTACCCGGCGCGTGGTATGGCAACACCATAGAAGAAATAATTGTGGAAATATAGTTTTCAATTTGGAAGAGTTATGTTGTTTAATTAGGAATGATAATACATTCATTGAAGTTGAATGATATACAACTTTCAAATAAATTTGTCGGTAATATACCCGCGCCACCTACCAAAGAGAATATAATCACTACGTTTACCACCTACTGTAAGTTAATTGTATTATGTCCATAACCTTCGCGCAAGTGCGAGCAATAAGTTGAACGGTATGACAGCGCATAAAATACGAACAAACAAATATTAATTTTTATATATCAGATTGTTAGACTGCTTTAATTTTTAAATTTCTGCCTGAAAATTCACGAGGTAATCATAAAAGAACAGTAATTTTAAAAGCCTGCGAATTAAAAAAATCTTTTTTAATTTCGCTGAGTATTTTGCATGCCAAATATAGACAGCGAATGAAATGGAAAAACATAATTCATTTCGTAGTGGTTGTAAAACTAACTGCAGCTATTGAATCCCAATTACTTGCATTGAATATTGCACTGCCTTGTGAATACATTTCTTTCACTGAATCTTTGGCAGTACATAAATTTATATTACGTACACATCGTATATAATTATGTGTTCATCTTATTTTATAAAAGAAAATTTTCTACAGACATATAGCGTCACGTCTGTAATCCTCGAGTGTGAAGGTAGAGTCCATGAAGCAGCAAGCAATTCGTACCACATTTGGCCGAGAAAATTTTGGCGTAGAAGAAAATTTGTGAGAAGTAATAGGTCGCTAACCTATCTTCTATACAATTACAAACCCAATTTCCCACTACTCGCCTTTTACAACATGCTAGGCATAAGTAACATAAATAACACAGTTGGCACATTCTTCTCTACATAGTATAAAACAAAGTCGCTTCCCGCCGTCTGTACGCTTGGATCTTTTAAACTACAATACGGATTTTAATGCAGTTTCACTAATAGACTTAATTATTTAAGAGAAAGGTTTATGTGTACAGCACATGCATATTGTATATTATTTAATTCTTCTGTCCGTGTGTATGTGACTGAACTCCTCCTAAACAGCTGGACTGATTTTGATGAAATAATATTGTGTATGTGATTAAGTTGATTAGAGAATGGTTAGATTCACAATTGGAACCGCAAGGTGGCATTGTTGTCGAGATCTAGGTATTAAGCGTGCGAAGCCGGGGCGGATTGCTAGATTTGATATTAGTCCAAGAAGAGAAATATTAGACAAATCAAATTTCCATATAAATGTATATTTAAATATTTCCTTTAATTTTTGTAAATTCTTTCCATGGGTGTCGTAAGCGGCCTCTAATAGAGACTTTCTATAGATGGCGGTATAACCTAAACATAACGTTTACGTTGGACATAAGATACCCGACCGGCGAAGTTGAGTAACGTCAGACGTGCGAGACGTCTGCTACTGCGATCGCCAATCCATCTGCCAACCGTGAGAGGATATCCGGGTGATGCTTATTCTATAGAAAAGTATTCCTCTGTTTTCCAAATGGATAATAACACAAGCTCACAACAACCACTAACATAAAACAATAACAACTGTCATGTTCTCCTTTGTTTAGGCATTTTTCCCATGATTTAAAAATTAAAACAATTGGGAACCGTTTAAACAAACGAGCACACAGTCCATCCCTGAGTTGCGTGCGTTGTCACCCCTGAGGACTAAGATGGATAAGGTTCTCTACACTCAACATACGAAAAACAGCGCGTGGTCCCGGTCGAGCCGACCCATTCGTGCTACAACCATAATATTGCAACATGGCTTTTTCAAACCATCATATTGAAGCAACAGCCCGCGGAGCCCAGTATTCAGACACGGGTTGCAGTGAACTGGTCTGGCATGCATTTGGTGGTATACCATTCGGAATCTAGATATATAGCAGTGTGTCAGATAAGTTCGAAAAAGAAGGCAATGAACCGTCAGTGTGTATTACACGAACCATTTCAAGCTACCCTCGAAAAAAAATTGAAATATCTATGGCAAACTATGAAAAATATCCCACCTAAACGCAATCTATGTTTAGCAGTACCTTTAATAGGCTGTTATGAATAAATAAAAAAATATATTGCGTATATGTATTGAATATAGTTTAGGTATTTATATTTTTATATCGTGTAGGTATTTTATATATTATTATGTGTATTATATATATATATATATATATATATATATATATATATATATATATATATATATATATCAGTTACTACAATAATTTTTTTTTTTTGTACAGACAGCTTGCACCTGCCAACATTTTCCATAGTCTCCCGGAGTTGACAGGCAGAGAATGCCGTATGGCATTAAGTCCGTCAAATGTACGCTTTATTTATAGGTGTTTACATTTAACCCGGTGCAAATGATGTGAAAATAATAAGGGTTTCATCGGTGTCATCGTTCACGTGAACGATGACACCGGGATATTATGACCCGAATTAATACACAATTTTTCATAAAACTAAAGAAGTTTATTATTAATGTAATAATAATTTATTACATATAATAATAATTATATATAATAAATACTAAATAAAATTAAAAGCCTTAATTTTATTTAGTATTTATTAATAAGGTAGCATAGGTGGTAAAATAAAGATACTATATTCTATAAATCAAATTTTTATTAACTTTTACAATAAATTGAGCAAAATCATCGTTACATACATAATTACATACATATTACATACATTGGATATGTTTTTTTTTGTTAAAGGCTTTTAAATAATAATAGGAATCAAAAAATCGTATATACCAAAAAAAATTATCAAACGAACATCATAGAGTAACCATTATAAAATTCACTCTTCTGATTCCGTTATTTGTGGTTTATCAGTGCCATTTTCACTTAAAATCTACATAACAATAAGATGAATTAACTACAAACACTAAATAAACGATTGAAAGTATGTTACGAAAATACTTCGCCAGCTGGTTTCTGATGATGTTAGTGCTGATAGCCTAATGGATTTTACAGTTTCATTGGTATCATGGCTCGAGCTGTAAAAAAGGGTGATTTTATATTATTCCCAACGTTAATTACGTAACGATGTTCACCTACGATAGTTTAAAGTGCACGTTGATGAGTTATCTAACAGCCGTCCATACAGGGGGTGGCGGGCCCCGGCTCTGACTGCTAACTCTTATCGTTCGAGGTTCTGGGCGGTGAGAGCCGCCCAGGGATGCGGGTGTACAGTGTGTACGTAGTGTGGAGGGGTGTGCGGTGCGCTCGTCTGCGGACTCGCTGTGTCCCATTCGTTTTCTTAACGGTTATTGTGACATTAGGTGAGTGTGTGGTGTTGGTGTGTGAAGGGCCGGCGACATTTGGGTCGTCCGAATCTAGCGGAACTGGGGGTTCAACGTTTGGAGTCGGAGCGGAGGTTGCTGCGTTTACCACTAGATTTTGGGCCTTACAGGTCATTTAGTATCTATGTGGATGGTCTCGAGCTCCTTGGTAAGTCCGCGGACGACCACGCGGAGGTTACTTTCCTCTGGGAGGGCGTAGGTGTGGAAACTAATTTGTTGAGCGCGCAGGTGACTTGTCACACTGCGGAAGTCGTCAGTCGTTTCTACGTATGCGAATGCCGTTTTGTACCTTTTGGCAGTAAATTTTCTTGGAGTCCAACCAGTTGTAAAGGTTGTTCCATTTGGTTTTATCCTGAACAATTATGGATGGCGGCGGCTTTTCGCTACATTCAGCAGGGTACCCTTTCACCGCGGGCTTAGTCGCGGGTTTGGGGGGTTTAGCGCACTCCACAGCGCTTGGCTTTTTCGCCGAAGTGGGGTTGGGGGACGAGGGGCTGAGTGAGGCTCGGCTGCCTTTTTGGGGTATGCGCGTTTGCGCTTTTTGTCCTGAGCGAGGTCATCGTTGAGTTTGCATGAGGCACGCGTCTCGTTATCCACGTCGGAGCCTGATTCGGTATTCGAGAAGATTGGAGAGGGACCGCGGGTGAACATCGCGGAAGGCACGGGGGACGCAGCGTCGCGAAAGAAACCAGGGTTGCGGGAACGGAGTAAGGGGAGAAGGGGTTGTTCAAATGGACGATAGGCTCAGGCGCAGCCGGGGGGCCGGTCGGAGGTGCAGGCTCGGACGCGGGACGCGCGTTGCGCTGTGCTAAAAACAGAGCACAATGTAGGGGCAGGCTCGACTAAAGAAGTCGGCGAGTTCTTAGACTGTAATCGACGCCATATTGTCAACAAGCAACACAGAAAATTAAATACGATGGCCACCTCTAAGTCGGCGGGTGTGTTTCACTATAATTACGGTTACCAGAAAGGATAGTTCGCACGACACTCACTTTACACCACAACAAGCGTTCTACTACACTTCACAGTGAGTTTGCTGTCTCCCGGTACAGCGTGCTTCGCATACCAGTGTGAGGGCACCAAAACAGTGACCAAATACAGTGCACAAAGTAATACAGTGTATTTCAAGTTTGTAATATCAATTTTCCGCATGAGCAATGAGAGTGGAGTGACGGGAGTGAACTCAACCGACAAGTTCGAAGTATACACAACCCGAGCGCAGAATCCATCAATAACATAATGATCACTACGCCAGCGATGACGCCGGGTCATATTTACCCATTTTGAGTTGATGCACGTGTATCTTGCTGCACAGGCGGTGTCGCACTAAGTAATCCAGCGGTTCGGGTAGACGGGGTCCGTAGCTCTAGCTACAAAAACCTTCAATCACAATTTGTTTTTAATTTGTATTCATATTTTTGAGATGCCTATGGCCAAATACTTAAACTTTAAGTCAAAGTGACTGTAACACCACTCTTTTTATATAGGGAAATGCCTACAAATTCCCGTCCCGCAAACGCAAGAACTGGTTATGTTGGACTCGCACTGATTAAAAACCCATGGTGTTCCACCTTCGCTGCATATTGGCAGGGCCACAGAAACGCTTTCACACATATCCGTGGTACCACCAGCGTCGGCCGCCTAATGGCAGCCCCTCCTCGGGGACAGGATTACTCCTCCCCTTTTGCTTCTCAGATAAGGCGCACCAGGAATACAATGCGCGCCTTCCTCCGCGACCTCAACTCCACCGTTTTCCCCAGCGTTTCGGCTGCGGAGGGTAGGGACAGCGGCGCCTCGCAATACCGTCACTCCTCTCGTCCCGCAGGCCCACCATCACCGCACCAGCGGAGGATAGGGCGGACACCACGAGACCAAAAGACATCTTAAAATTGAGTAGCGTTTGAGTATTTAGTACTACTGTAAATATAATATAAACACTATCGGCTATAAAAAGCGACAAAAATCGAATAGAGTTATAAAAATCGATAACAATTTAACACACTCACACTCTAATTTCACTAAATGACAACGTGAAGAGACCAGTATAGAGATAATGAATATTTAAAAAAATATTATAGTAATTAATATCTATATAAAGTAAAACTTAAGTTTATGTTGCACTGTACTTATGAATTGTGTATAATAATAATTATGTATTTATGTTGTTATAAAGTAAAAAATAAAATTAAAAAAAAACCTGTTATTGGTATAAAGCATTATTTAACAATTCCTTGTTAATATTTATAACGTGCAGTTCTATGATCAAAAAAGAAAAAAAGTAGGTACACTGTATTATATGAAGACGGCGGAATAATTTCTACGGCTTATTCCTTTTGATTCGCGGACACCCCGCGAGGCGGCTGTAAATAGATTATTAATTTGATTATTGAAGCAGTCGTAAAGGAATTCAATTTTGGATTCAGCGAAATGAAATTTCTAAACCCACTTTTCTTGTATCAAATAAATTCACTGTGTGAAATTGGATTAGTGATGTTCATATAACAGCTTTATGGTTCCTGGTTAATCATTTGTTTTAATGGTACTAATTTATTTATTTATTTAGTTTTTATTGCGTCCCCTATTATAAAAGAATACCAAGTACGATTATCTTTCGGTATTCTTTACCAGTCAATCAATTGCGTGAAATTTGACGTAGGTGTAGCAATATAGAAAACTAAACAAAAACGATATTTGAAAATTTCACAAAATAATGACTTACGAATTTGCTTACTGTAAAAAGTTTGTATACCTACTGTAAAATAAATGAAACCATCCTACATCTATTATGTCTTCTAACAGAATTTAATGCCTCGTTGATCTAGTGGTCGTTAACGCGGTTGTTGATCATGAGGTCCCGAGATCGAGTCCTGGGTCGGTCCAAAATCAGTTATTGGGTTTTTCTGTCGAGAAATTCTCAGCAGCAGCCCGGAGTCTTTCGTCGGCGGTGTTTTGCCCCCGCGTCTCGGAAAGCACATAAAGCCGTTAGTCCTGCAATAACTGCGTACCCAACCCCAGTGTAAATACCCCCAGCTTAATGCTTCTGTGTTTCGTATGGTGAGTGTAGAGAACCGGAGACCTTTTTTACTGGAAACGAGGCATTCCTCTTAGTCCTTAGGGGTGAAGACGCATCTGAATTTTGATTCTTAATCGAGGATAAATATCGATGTCTATGGGCCACAGCATCCACTTACCATCAAGTGGACCGTGTTATATTTTGTTACCCTTATTCTATAAAAAAACTTCCAAAAAAAAATTGAACGCGAACCATATGATTAGCAGTCGTGTTTTTGACTACTAGACTTTTTTTTCATGGGGAAATGCCTACGCATACCCACGGGCACGGGAACGCTTTCACACACATCCGCAGCCCCACCAGCGCTGGCCGCTCCATGGCAGCCCCTCCTCGCGGGAGGACTTCTCCTCTCCATTCTCCTTTTTAGGCAAGGTGCACCAGGAACACAAGGCACGCCTTCCTTCACGGCCTCCAACTACACCTGCGTTGTTTGCTAGCTACCTAGCAAACAACGGAGGGCTGTGGAAATAGCCATGACTAATGAGTTAATTATATAGGATAAAAGTGTAGTAACATTTTATGCTAGTTTTAGGTTTTGAACACCTTGAACACGAAGCGAGAGCTGTTGGGATTTACTGTCGCTGTCGACATGACAAGGTTACGCTACCTGCTCTGAAGAAAAGCACATTGATATTAAGGGGAAACACTAATAAATAAAACTGATGCTTTGATTAAAATTTTGCAATACGTTTTATTATTAAAAAAAGTCTAAGGAATAATTTCTATCGTCGCCGTCCTTTGGTCTGTGTATAAAAAAATAGTATGTTTCCAAAATAACTCGAGAACGACTGGACTAATAACTAACTTATCTTCAGAATCATGCAATGTTGGTTACTTTTCATTATTACTTTTGTCCATGTTCTCGTTTTTTTTTATTTAAATCTCTTTTATCATAATATATTCTTTATAATATATTCAAAACATTCCTACCTATTATTTTCATATTATACTGCTCCACTAGTACTGTTTGCGAGGAAATCTCATTCGAAAAACCCTGTTCATAATTACTTTTGATACTTAATTTTTACCATCCGCCGTAACGGCCCATCAAAAGGCGAATTAAATACATTTGGAACCCTATTTAGCCGTCAAAGCACGTAGAAACGGAAAAAAATTGAAGTTTTAATTATTTTCAAGGTTCTTTAGAATAATGGATTTGTTCGATTGTTCGAAGGCAGTTAGAAATAAATAGTGTTCAGGATATTAAAAGTCGATTAAAACTTTTATATCATTTAAAAAAGAGATTGTAATTTTTTTTTATAAAACTGAATTGACAAACGGACTAGCAGTCCACCGAATGATAAGTGGCTATTGCAACTCATGGACACAGTAACTTCAACTAACTTAAGGCAAAGAAGGCTACAGATATGTTGTCACCTCAGCTCAAGAGCTATGCCTTTGTCACAAACGAACCGAGTTTGATCCCAGGGTTTTAAGTAGCTATTGCTTTACCACGTGCCTGACTATAAATATGTATTCATATAAGTTTATAAGTATTTCTAAGATGTTTGAAGCCAACATTAGTCATTTCAAAACGGTAGTAAATAAAAAAAAATCACATGCGTAAACCGAAATTTTATTTTCTTACTTCGAAAAAATAAATATTTTTTTTTAAAAATATAGGTGACAAACGAGTAAGTAAGTCCCACTGATGGTAAGTGGATGTTGTGGCCCATAGACATCTACATTTATCTTCAATTAAGAATTCAAATGCAGATGCTTTATCACCCCTGAGGACTGAGAAGGAATGCCTCGTTTTTAGTAAAAGGGTCTCCGGTTCTCTACTCTCAACATACGAAACACAGCAGCTTTGGGCATTCTGTGAAAGCTTGGTTCTTTCACGATCGAGCCGACCCATTCGTGCTACAACCATAATATAGTTGCATCGTGGCTCTACCAATTAAAATCCACGCTCTTTCATTGCAACACGGATGCTGCTCTAAAAACCCTCTACGAAATGAGAGATGGCCTGAGCCTTGCCGTGTGACGTAATATTTATATAACTTTACTTTTAGTGTACATAAACATGTACATTAATAGTAAATACTACATTAATAGTATACGATTAGTGTACATAAGCATTTACATCATCATTCATCATAACAGCCCATCACAAGTCCACTGCAGAACATAGGCCAAGGAATGCATGGAATGCAAGGAAGCACGGTCCCGAGCCACCTGCATCCATTGACTTCTTGCATGTCTTAATAGGTCGTCGCTCCATCTAGTGGGGGACGCCTTACACTTCGCCTACGGGTACGAGGCTGCCACTCGAGAACTTTTCTTCCCCATCGGTTGTCGGTTCTTCGAGCTATATGGCCAGCCCATTGCCACTTCAGTCCAGTTCCGTTCAGTTCAGTTGGGCTATGTCGGTCACTCTTGTTCTACTGCGGATATCCTCGTTTTTAAGTCTATCACGCAGAGAAACCCCGAGCATAGCCCTCTCCATAGCTCGCTGAGCGACCTTGAGCTTCCTCATACGGCCAGCAGTGAAAGACCACGTCTCAGATCCATAGGTGTACATATATAATATAAAATGTCATCATCAGTATGACCGACTTAATTTGAATAAAAAGTATAATTATTGTTAACCTCTTTGATCTATAAAATATATTTCATCGACCGCGACTTAACAGAAAGTAGAAAAAAGTTCCAACTTTAATAATCTTTCCGCAATTCATATCGAGCAAAGTTTTTAAGTAGAATTAAATTTACGTACTACTTCTATCTACCGCGCTAACATGAGAGTTATTTACTCATAAAAATTATAGTTGGTTGAGTGTTGGAACAACTTCCGCAAACTCCATGGAGGTTACGATTATGACCTTATACTCACTAACGTTATCCAATTATTCTTCAGAACTTTTTAATTGCTTTAAAGATAAGGAAAGGACGCTTTTATGTTTTAATAGATGATATTACTTTAAATTGAAATTTCTCGTTGAAAATGTTGATGTTTGGTTTATTGACATTTATATCAAAACTTCACCAACAAAGGGTCGTGGTAGTTCATTGGATACGCGCTCGCCCTAAATTACATATTACACCAATTAAATGAGTTCGAACCCAGCCAGTACTAGTTGCAATGTTAAGTGCCGAGTAATTTTAAAATTTACGTGCTCGGTGGTTAAGGAAAACAACGTGAGGAATCATTATAAAGCCAACTTTAAAGAACTAAATAGTTTCACATTCTAAAGTCGTGGCTTTAATTGTTCTGTACACTATTTCTTAGCACCGACTTCAGAATGTGAAATTATTGGAACGAAGTTCTTTATCGGACGGTACGGATTTGGCGGATGGGGCTAGGCGACACAAAGTGTAAGATTTTTCCATCACGACCCCTTCTGACGTAGTGTAGACGGCCTTGGTGGCTATAAGGAAGCGAGATGGAATAATATCCATCTCCCTCGCACTTTTTCTTATCTTGCCATGAAAGAAATATTATTTTATTTAAAATGACGCTTCATTTTAATAGACGCTTGCAATTCATTTATTTGTAAATGTTAATCAATAATATAATACGTTTATCAATAAGAATATAATACGAAAGAACTTTGTTCCAACCGAGCGTTCCACGACACTTTTTTAGTTCTTTGAAGTCGGCTGTTACATTTTGTTAAAAGTACTTTTTTACGATTTTGAGTGGACTAAGGAATATTACAATTTCAGTGTCGCCTAAATAGTTACATTAAAAAAATAGGGGATGAAGTATTATCCCCTATTTTTCCTCATTTAGGAATGGAATTTTTTCTCCAAATTTATATGGGACCACCCCTGAATTATGATCTATTTAATAAAAAAAATCAAAATCGGTTCACAATGGACAGATAAATAGATGACTATACATAAAAAAATGCATACAGTCCTCCTCCATTTTTGAAGTCGGCTATACTGACGTGATATCCACCAATACATATTGGCGCAGCACATCGAACATTCCCTACCCTAAAACTTTTCATATATGAATGGAGGTCTGTTCCCAGCTGTAAGATGTATGTAATCTCTGTTACTTAACTTTGTGTAACAAAATATATTAACAAAATCATCGGGACTTTAATTTTAATATATATTTAAAAAACACCAAAATTCAGTGATCAATTGTTGACAGTTAATACGATAAGTTATACTCGTTTAATAGACTTGTCGTCACTAATGAAGAAAAGAATCAGCTTTTTCATTCAGTAATGAAACTCAAAGAATCAGTCTTTTTCATTCAGTAATGAAACTATTAAACTATTTGAGTTAACAACTTTAGTTTTTTTTTTCAAAAGAAATCGATATACTCGCGTACTCCATGAAATGTATCAAACTAGCAAACTCTGAAATAAATATTAAAACGTCGAAAACACGATTTAGATTCCAGCGCCAAAGCACGTAGAGATGGCTAGTTGAGAATTTTTGCGGATTGTTCTTTATGATTCGCGCCAACAATTCGCAAGCAGGTTATAAATGGATAAGTTTATTAAGTTGTAAGAAAAGTAGAAATTGTATTGGCTTACAATGCAATTTCCTTAAAGCATGATTTATAAACCTAGATTTAAAAAAGTGCAACATTAAATTACAACCAAATTCATGAGGGTCTTTGGTAATGTAATCATTAATTTTGACTAATGAATAAATTAGCATTAGGAGCTAACTTCATTCCTTCATTACAGCATATCAAAAGATGATTAAATACATAAAAGGGAGGATATTTGATTGATAAAGGGTCTCCGGTTCTCTACACTCAAGATACGAAACACAGCAGCATTAAGCTGCTAATTTACGCTAGTATTCTGTGTTCCAAACAGTCTTTCTTCCCAATCTTCTGTTACTTCTTCTATATATTATCTTATATATTCTATATGTTGGCCGTTTTCCACCTCCAACTTCAGCTCACAGATCCGTTAAATATGTTTCTGTTTCCTATATTTTCATTACGGGTTTAAACGTGAAAAGAAACACCGAGCCTAGCTCACCGAGTTACTTGAAACTTCCTTTTACGGTAAATAGTGAAAGACCATGTTTCTTAATTTAAGACATATTAATCTTATGAGACTGGATTTCATAGTTTAGTTCAAATTAAAGTTACATCCTTTATACGTCCCACACCTGGGGACAGGTCTCTCCTCATTTCAGAAAGGTTTTTGGGGCAAGGAATTGTCCACCATGCTTCCTTGTGTTGGCGTTACTTTTTTTATTCTCAGACATGTAGGTTTGTCGCGATGTTTTCTTTCATCGCCGAGCACGTGGTAAATCAGTAGTTAAAATTGCAATCAACAATTTCGGTGATGCCGGCAGGGATCAAACTCTGGTTGCTCGCGTATCGTGAAATTTACAGTAAACGTTTAAGCCCTAAGCTACCAGGGCTCTCTCTCAGGGTTTAAGATTCATCATCATCATCACTATCATTGCTGCATATCAAAAGTAACGCGCCGTGTTTTTTTCTAATCATGAACCTGAATATAAATACAGTTAATAAATATTTGTACAGTTCCTAAATGGTTCTAATTATGTTAATTAGTAATATAGTAAGTAAAACTAAGTGAAGAATGGGTGAAACAAATATACATATTTGGATTAGTATAACTCATATTTGTTAGAGGAAGTAAAAAAACTGGGCAAACGATTGTCGTCGCAAAATAGCCTTCATTACCATAAGTTAAATTACTTACTTTCAGAACTTGCATATCTTTCAGAATACAATTCACGGACTCGCCAGCTTTAAGAGTGATTGAATTCATTTCTACAATAACATAAATTTCATTCTACTTCAGTTTTATTGCAGATATATTTTACCACTCTAATTTTGGTGTTAAATCTTGTGTCCAAATTGATGTAGTAACTCCGACATGATACAAACTTCAAAACATAAAGCAACATACGCAAGGAAATTTGTTTTAATACCTTTATTGTATTCCGTGCATCATATGTCTTCATTTTATGTTTCCACATAAAGGAAACTCCACATATCGCTTATGACTTAACTTTCATAATCTCTACGTAGTTTATGCTACGCTAAGTTTTAACTGGAATTAAATTTACGTGCTGCTTCTCAACCATGATAACAGCAGAATTTTTTATAGAAATGTACGTGGTAGAGCCATGCTGCAGCTATATTAATAGTATAGTTGTAGCACGAATGGGTCGGCTCGACCGGGGAAGGACCACGCTCTCACAGAATACCAGCGTAAAATAGCAGCTTAATGCTGCTGTGTTTCGTATGGTGAGAGTAGAGAACCGGATACCCTTTTTACTGGAAAAGAGGCATTCTATCTTAGTCTTTACGGCTGACAACGCATCTGAATTTAAATTCGCAAACGAATATAGATATAGATGTCTATGGGCCACAGCAACTACTTACCATCAGGTGGACTGTGTGTTCGTTTGTCACCTTTATTCTATAAAAAAAAATTATAGTGGTCGGAGAAAATTGGAAATGACTTTTCAAAACTTTTCTGTTCATCCAACTGCGACTTTTATTCGCCAAACAGACAATGTTTGAAGAAAAAAGTCGCACATTTGAACACAAAAATTTTTGACCATGAATTGAACCATGAAATTGAATCATTGATCACTGATTTTTGATTAACGGAATTTTTAGCGCTGCTTCTTCGCTTTTTCTCATGAGATTGAGGTCTCACTTGATCAAATCCACTGGAGCTAGTGAATTTCAAGCTGACATGCACCAGGTGTGTAGGGTAAGTGTACTGGGTATCCCCCAAACGGGTTCCCGCCTTGTCGTGGCTGGGGGGCTTAGCAGCCGTGGCTTGGTCACCCGCGGTGACCGGAGAACCCACATGGCTGGCCCGAAGTGTAGGGCCGGCCCGAGGTGGCCATTACGAGTGGGTTTGGCGAGCCCACTTCGGATGTGTGATGGTGGGCTACGCTGAGAGGGGTGTTCTCTCCCTCTACTGCTGCAACCGAGGTGGATTCGCGGAAGAAGAAGAGTGTTAGTATGGCGATGGGCCACTTGCCCTATCCTCTGCGACTCTGACAGCTGATGCGGTGGTGGTGGGGCTGCGGGGGGAGAGGAGTATCGGTATTGCGAGGCACCGCTCTCCCTGCCCTCCGCAGCCGAATCTTGGTTGGCGACGGAGCCATAGACCAGACCCGCCGCTGGGGTCAGGAAGGCTAGTACTTCTGAGTGCTTGTTTTTCCTGACCCCACACGGCCGTTGCGCATCGGACACGGGGGCGTCCGCTGCGCGGGTGAAGAAGTTGGAGGCCGCGGAGGAAGGCGCACCATGTGTTCTGGTGCGTCTTACCTGAGAAGGAGATGAGGGAGGGGCGGCCGGCGCTGGTGGGGCTGCGGATGTGTGAGAAATAAATATGCCACGAAGGTGAAAGACCATGGGGTTTTAGTCGGTGCGAGTCCGACATAACCCGTCCTTGCCCCCGCGAGGCGAGTATGTGTAGGTATTTCCCCATGTATAAAAAGGCAGGTACAGAGTATATGCCTCCTTTAATTTCTGGGAGGGAATTGCTTTGTGTACGTGAGCTAGCCAGGTTCGTTTCCGTGCACTTTTAACTGCTGATTTACCATATTCTCGGCGGTAAAGGAAATTGTCGTGAGACTACCTGCATGTCTGGAGAATAAAATATTTCGAAGGCACGCGAAGTTCGCCAAAAATTAATACGATAACTGAAATTTAAATATTTGAAGCATAACTCTTCTCATGAATCTACTAATTAATGAATTTTCGAAAGTTGCAAACACAGCACTCGTTATACTGAAAGTAGCTGACCGTCAGCTGGTCGCCTAAGTTTTAATAAATAAACATCAGCTTGTTTCTCTATGCTGAATTTAATGGTGAGATACAACATTGCCTAACTTGTTTAGAAGTAAGTATTGGCAATCTGTGTTTGAAACTTTGACACATTGCTCTTACAGTTTATCCACAGTTTAGGCTCTTGTAATCGAAATAAACGACGGTAGTCTGCAATTTCGGTATTGTCAGCTAATATTATATCACTCTTGTGATTCTTATCATAAGAAACCATTAAATTAATACATGAGCATCAAAAATTTAAGTGCATTTTAGGTATTAAATTTCAAAAAAGAAGAATGAACATATATCATTCGAAAGGTAAAAAACAGATGTATACAAAAATAAAATCATTTGTGTACGTTGCCGTAAAAACAGGTAAATTCAATATACACACATTATTTTTCCATGCAAAGCGCTTTAACCAAATATATAAAAGGAATTTGATCACGTTCATTGGTTGTATGAGCTAAGATCCTTTTATCTTTTACTGCACGGGAAAATATAAAAAAATAACCAAAACAAATACTTTAAATAATTATTTTAAATTTGAAATTGAACATAAAGTGATTTTTCCACACAAGTAGTTGAATTTTGACCACATGCGATAGTTTGCATAAACCTATATGCATATTTATCTTTATGCATATTTGTATCTCTCACTTCTTCTTTATTCAGCCGGTTAAATAACACTGCTGGATACAAATCAAAATGCAGATGCGTTGTCACCCGTGAGGATTAAGGTGGAATGCCTCATTTCCAGTAAAAAGGGTCTCCGGTTCTCTACACTCACCATACGAAACACAGCAGCGTTAAGCTGCTATTTTACGCTGGTGGCTGCTCGGAGTCAGGAAGTTGGCGGTGTTTCATCCCCATGCCTCGGAAAGCACGTAATTCTGCGCCTGGTCTCTCTCCGATCGTGTCGGTTTTCCGTCCGATCGGACAATGAGAAGGAAGGAATAGAGAGTGCACCTGTACTTGCGTATACTCTCAGGCACTATAATCCTGTCCTGCGCAGATGGCTAGTCTCCGTTAAGACTGGCCACCGTGACCGAAAATCTGTCTGAAGGACATTATTATTATTTAGATATGACGTAAATATGATGGCTAAAGCGCCATCTATATCACCTTTTACGACACATACGGAAAGAAATCGCGTGACGGTTTGTTTTCTCACCGTCACCACACAGCATGGTTGCTTAGAATAGAGTAGTATACATATTTTTTATCAATATAGATTACAAGAATACTTAGCGAAAATCATTTACACTATTATTTATTTATTAACTTTATTACACACCTTATAATAAGGTATATAAAGGGCGGACTTAGTGCCTTCTGGCATTCTCTACCAGTCAACCCTGGATGATTTGAGCAACTGTGGCAGGACAACAATCACTTCCTAAATTTAAATAATAAGTAGTAAAGATATAAAAGTACAACAAAAATAAATAGAATATAGTTAGTAAAAATATACATACTTAATATCTATATATAAACTTGTACTTATATACAAAATATCAATTATAAAGCGAAAGAGAGAAAAAAATCGGGTATATCATGAGTGGTATTATTCTTATGACAGAATTCTCGCACTAATCTCTTTAAATAATACTAATTATTAGTTTTACCACCATTACTACTGGTTCAGAAAAAAACTCTGTCCTGGAAAGAACTAGCAAGAAACCCAGCGGCACTATTTTTTTTAAACATTAATTTACAATATAATATGTTGTTCAATGAATTATGAAAACTTTTAGAAACAGCATGTCACGACCACCTCATTCCCAGGGGTTATTACGAATCATGAATTCTTTAGTGTAAGAGAAACAAAAATTGGTCCATCATTATCCAAACTGACGAGAAAACGTAAAGTTTACTAAAACGACTAATTGTCACGTGCGAATGACATGGGCGATGTCTGACGTGTGACAATTCCGTGATAATTCACAATTATGCATTGCAGGATATTCGAAAAATATGTTTCACATAACTGCAGATTTTACGTGGTAGAGCCACGCTGCATCTATTTTCTGGTGACCTGTAACTCTGGTTTTAATTACCTACTTCAGGCACCAGCGATCCACAGCCATTTTTGTTTAATAGCTATTAAGTTTAGTGTAAAGACATTTTGTAGTTTTGTGGTGAGAAATAAATAAATTTTCAATTTCAATTTTCAATATTATAGTTGTAGCACTAATGGGTGGGATCGACCAGGGTAGGACCACGCTCTCACAGAATAACAGCGTAAAATAGCAGGCAAATCTGCTGTGTTTATTGTGTGTGGAGAACTGGAGACCCTTTTTACTGAAATGAGGCATACTATCTTAGTCCTCAGGGGTGACAACGCATCTGCACTTTGATTCTTAACCGTGGCTAAATGTAGATGTCTATGGGCCACAGCATCCATTTACCATCAATCAATCAATCACTTATTAATTCATAAACATGGGTATTACAGGATGTCACATAAAAAAATATTATTAGGTACAGCCAAGTTTCACCTTAAAGGTACTTTTACATTACATAATTGATGTAATTTTTACATTTTGTCATCAAAAAATATTATTATGTCATAGTACACTTTTTCAGCAAGGAAGCCATTGAGCGCAGTTTTAAATCTTTTCACATCATTAATTAATCGGATATTTAATGGGATTTTAATATAGATTTTTGGTGCTATGCAATTTACACACATTGTGCTGTGTGCATGTGTGACTGTGTGCTCGTTTGTCACCTATATTCTATAAAAAAGGTACCTACTTAATAAATTACTTACAATATCGTCTCACATCTTTGACGCTGCTGCCCGTTGCCTTGTTAGTCCAGTGGTCGTTAATGCAGTTGCTAATCATGAGGTCTTGGGTTCGGATCCCCGGACGGGTAAAAATCAGTTATTGGGTTTTGCTGACAAGAAATTCTCAGTAGCAGCCCGGAGTCACGTACTTGGCGGTGTTTCGCCTCCGTGCCTTGGAAAGCACGTAAAGCAGTAAGTCCTGCGCCTGAGCTCTCGCCGTTTGTGTCAGATAACCGTTCCATCGGACTATGAGAGTGAGAGAATAGGGAGTGCACCTGTGCTTGCGCATACATTTGGGCACTATAATATTGTCCTGCGCAGATGGCTTGGCTCCGTTGAGGCTGCCTGCCGTGACCGAAATTCGCTCTGGGGATATAATTTTAAGTCTGGTGTTTAATAAAGTAAGATTTTTGCAACATTTTTACTGCATTCGTATTGACTTTCATTAAGCTTACATACTATAAAGAAAATAATAAACGGCCATCTGTTTTAAAGTAACATCTGGTTCATATCACTGGTATCTATGATACTTAATTATTAACTCGATATTAATTATATTATTCAAACAAGTGCAAGAATTAGATCGAGAATCGCTTGTAACTAATAAAAGATAAATGGCCAAATATTCAAACGCTTCTCAATTTTAAGATGTCGTTAAGTTATGTGGTGTCACAGTCACTTTAACTTAAAGTTATAGAGAGAGCACTTTAACGGCACCTTAAAATTGTGCAGCGTTTGAGTATTTGGGAAAAAATCATATATCGATAATTAACTTTGATTGTTTTTGTACATTTATATTTTATAGAATATAGATTATAAACGAGCGCAAGTTCTGTAAAAAGTGGATGCTGTTGCCCATAGACATCTACATCTATCCTCATGGTATGCCTCGATTCCAGTAAAAAGTATCTCCGGTTCCCTACAATCACCATATGAAACACAGCAGCATTACGTTGTTATTTTACGCTGGTATTTCGTGCCGCAAACATAATATGGAAGCATGACTCTATCACGTTGAAAAATGAAGACTAGTTTTACTCTGCCACGTATAAAATATAAGTAAAAGAAAACGAAGTGAGTAAATGTTATGGCTGAAAAACGTTGTGTTATTATCGTGTAATAAGTTTACTAACAATAATCTGTAATAGGATTTGACATAAATGATGCCTACATAAAATATAGAAAAGCATAAGCGGTCATCTGTTTTAAAGAAACATCTGGTTTTATCACCAGTACCTAGGATACTACAAATAAGACTTTGAAATTAATTATATTATTATACCAAGTACCTTCAAAGAATTAGTAAATAAATATTCTTAAATGAAACTTTTTGACTATTTCGTTTAATTTTTTAATTCCTGACGTTTCGTACTTTACAGCACCCATGTTCACGGGGTTAGCTGAGGTGTTTGACGTCCTGATGTCATAGTTAGCCCGGCTACCAGTTTTTGAATATTAATTTTTGGTCCGATCACCCAGAAGAGCTTACAGTATCTTGAAGTCTGCAGGTATACTTAGTTTGGATTTAATTTTATTAATTATAGGGTCCCAAGCAGATGTAGCACCCATCCATCTTCTATTACGAAATTGGGATGTTTTTAATTTCAATAGCCTCGTGAATCATCCTGGTAGGAATCGAAATTTTTTGCGAGATTTGTGGTATATCAAATCTAATGTACCTAATGGTGTAACGATCTTGAACATGTTCACAAACTGCAGACTTCCCGGAACTATTATATTCTTTTTTAATTATATTTTTATTAAATTTTCAAATATATACATATAAAAATTGTGACTTTTGTCTGTTAATATTCTGTGCAGGTTAACCTTCGGAATGGTCTGCTGTCAGAGTGATTGGTGGTTACACGTGTTTTGTATTGAAATAAGCTTTTAATTCTTTTCCGATTCAAATTTGTATAAACCTTTCAATTTTCTGTGTCTTGTGTGTCCTGTTTGTTAGTTGGTGAGGTATTATTTGTTTAGATAGTTGATGTAGATCTTTGTGACGACGATGGATGTTGACGGGGAGACGCTGAACCACCGGATTTATGCGGTGATACCAGCTCTGTCAAACGTAAACTTACGGATCCTTCACCCAGCTTCCTAAAGAAAAAATAGGCACGAAGATCACCCTTCGGCCTCCTATCAAAATACATTCTGTCCACCCAGACTTCCAAGAAAAAAGTATGTAGATAGTGATAAAGGGCCTCGTTATTCATTTGTCCTCAGAACCTGATCCATCAGCAGGTTATACAATTAGACCTGTGAAAATTGGTCATATCCTCCACAAATAAAGTAGCCAATATTGAAAACAGGGCATTATATCTTAGCGTAACAGAGTTTCAATTGCTTTTAAAACTGCTGATGCTAATAATTTTATTGACTCTCAGTTTTTCGCAATATAAACTTTCTGCTGTCATTCCAACTTTTGTTACTCGTAAGGTGTGATTAGTATCCCAACTGACATCTCTATGGAGGAATTAGTTTGCGAATCTGAACCCCACCCAGAGGGAAATATTAAAGCCAGAAGACTCAATAGGGTCAAGAAGGGCGATGAAGTAGAGTGGGTCCTACTCAAACTGTTGTCCTCACCTTCTCAGGACAAGTGCCTCCCACATATACTGTTTTATGCCTCAATACCTGTTGAAATACCTTCTCCCTACCATCCAATGTCTAAATTGCTGCCGTTTCGGTCATGTCAAAGCTCAATGTCGGTCTAAACCACGTTGCTTTAAATGCAGCAAAGAGCATACTGGTGAAAATTGTTCCACAGATTCCCCAACCTGTCTTTTCTGCCTGCGAATCATTCGGCCATTGAAAAAGTTGTCCAGAGCACTCAAGCAAAAAGCTATCAAGATAGTAATGTCGCAAGAGAATGTGTCATACTTGAGGTTTCTGCTCGTTTTCCAGCTGTCAGAAGACCTTATTCTGATGTTGCATCTTCACAAGTTTCTGCAAGCCGTTTCCGCTACCAGGCACCTATAAACCTTCCTACTTTCCCATCTCCTTCACAATCCTATAGGAAAACCATCTATAAAGCCAAATCTATCCCAGTGCAATCTTCCGGTTATGATAAAGTTTCGCATTATAATATTACAAGTACCCTCCTCTCCCCAACGGACATGCTTTACAAAACAATATAATATCTCTAATGATAATCTTCTAGAAAATCTTGTCGCCTCCTTACAGATATTGTTGGCAAGTTCGATGATTCTATTTACCGTTCAACGAAAACAAACTAGATGTCCTCTTCTCCAGAATATATAAGTTCGAGTCCCTAACCCTCCTCCAGTGGAATTGTCGGAGCATCAGGAATAAGAAACCCGAAATAATTCACTTAATCAATACTTATAATCCTTCAATACTTGAATATCAGAGACCTGGCTTAAGCCAGGGTCCACATTTAGAATCCCAGGCTTCCTGTTATCGTAGTGATAGGAGTGACGGTTATGGCGGTGCTCTGATCCTACTAAACAGGACCATTCCTTTATCACCCATCCAGCTTCCGCCCATACTAGGTAATATAAATGCAGTAGCTGTTAAGGCTTTGACATCACAATTTATCCATTTACATTCCAGCTCCCATTCCTCTTGTATTCCAGAACTCAATTTAATTCTATCAAGCATCTCCCCACCTTACATTGTTCTAGGAGACTTCAACAGCCATCATGTTATATGGGGTCTCCATAAATCTGACCTTTTCTTTTTTGCTACTTGATGTTTTCAATGAATTTAATCTTTGTATTCTAAATGATGGTTCTCCCACCAGAATGTCCTACCCTCACAGAATACTAGATCCGCAGTAGACTTGTCATTGTGCTCTCCAACCCAGCTGCTAGCATATCATGGAAAACTCTTCCTTCTTTTGGTAGTGATCACTTCCTATCCTCTTAAACCTAAGTAATAGATGTGTTCCACTCAAAGTGTATCCCCTTTCAAATTCAATCTGTCTGAAGCTGATTGGGATGTTTTTTCCTCAGAATCAGAACTTCATATCAATAACCTTCCCCCAGTATCTTTAGATAACCTTCAGAGTGTCTACTCCCAATTTATAACGCTTCTGAATAATATAGCCTGCAAAATTTTCCCTTTGAAGAATTTCTCTACAACAAAAATTTCTTCACCTCCATGGTGGGATGCAGACTGCTCTTCAATTATTAGAAAACGAAAGGCTGCAGAACGGCTATATTCTTCCAATATGACCATGAAAAATTTTCAAAATTATCAAAAAGTAGCTGCTCAGTCCAAAAAACTTCTTTCTGAAAAGAAAAAAAAGGATGGCTTTCATTCTGTGAGAGCCTATCTCCTGATCTCCTTTCTTGTCTGAAAAGTATCAGCGTTTCGTGGTGCCTTAAATTATAGTAATACCCTTGTGCAGACCCATCCCATTGGCTAGACGACTTCGGTAACAGACTCCTGTTCCATTGGAAGAGATATTTCTACCTAAATCATTCCCTTCTCACTCATCTAACTCTTTAAATAACCTTAATGAACCATTTTCAATAGCTGAACTGCAGTTAGTGCTTAGGCACCTAAATGATTCCACCTGGCATTGATGGTATCCTACTCATTTCTTGTTAATATGGGTACTAAGTGTAAGCAGTTCTTTTAAACATAATTAACTTTGCTTTTACAACCGGTTCTATCCCAGATGATTGGAAAACTCATATTATTATACCCATTCTAAAATCTGGTAAAGACCTTCTTCAGCATTGTTATCGCCCTATTGCTATTTCATCAACCTTGTCTAAAATCATGGAGCACTTTAAAACCGACTTGAGTGGATTCTTGAAAATAGAGGCATTATACCAAAGAGCCAATTTGGTTTTAGAAAAGGTTTTAGCACAATGGATAGTCTTAGCATCTTAGTATCCGATATAAGACTTGCCTTCTCCAATAACAAATTTCTGGTGGGCGTCTCATTGATGTTTGTGCGGCATATGATAATGTTGTTCTCCCACTGCTCAGGCAAAATGCATCAGCTGAACATTCCTGAGAGAATAACAAATTTCATATCAAACCTATCACATAGGCGCATATTAGTTCGTTCTGAAGGAAGATTTCTACCAGCTAGATTTACCTGAAGGACTACCACAAGGCTCAGTCTTGAGCCCTTTGTTATACAGCCTCTACACTCATGACCTAGACAGATCTGTGAATTACCTAGGTAATGTCCTGCAATATGCAGATGACTAGCCTTATTTGTAACTGATGCCTCTATTGCCAAAGCTCTCCCGTTTATCCAAGCTGTCAACTTTCTTAATAACTGGCTGTTTGAGCATGGCTTATCAATATCTCCTTTGAAATGTAGTACTGTGGTTTTCTAGGCGAAGGAATATACCAGAAGTGTCCATACATATTGAAAATACCCTAATCCCCACTGAAAATCAGGTGAAATTTTTAGGAGTTATTCTGGATAACAAAATGACAGGAATTCCTCATCTATCATATATTGCTTCCAAATGTGAAAAAAACCTCAATGTACTCCGATCCCTATCAGGTGCTTGGTGGGTTCCCACCCTTACTCCCAAAAGCTTTTATACAATGCTCTAATTAGAAGTCATTTTGACTATGGTTGCTTTTTACTAGAGCCATGTAGCAAAATGGCCCTTAATACCTTGGACAAAATTCAGTCAAAATGTTTACGTATAATAACAGGTGGCATGAAATCTACTCCCATTTCCGCTCTTCGTTGAGTGTGTTGAGCCCTCTATTTTTACGCAGACAATATCTTCAGATAGGTTTTTGTTCAAAGCTGCCTGTTATTTACACCATCCTTCCTCTCCAAACTTCGTTCCTTGTATCAGTCGGTCAGACTCCATATTGGTCCCAAAAGGATTTGCCATGTATTATAAAAGTTATATTAAATTTGTCAATGTTCACCCTCCAGTTTATCAATCCCGTAGTAACCCACTTTTCAATATCCCATACGAGGCTCTAATTTTCAATCCAGAAATTATTCAAAATTTAGAATAGATAAGAATACTATTGAAGCAAATAACAAATTAAATATGCTCCTCCTTCAAAATTGGCGTGACTGGTTAATTATGTACACTGATGCTTCAAAGCTAAGTGACGAGGGATTAGTTGGGTCCGCAGTGTGGATCCCTAAATACAAGATTATTTTAAATTTTAACTCTCCGTCTGACTCATCTGTATTCACAGGTGAGTCTTTAGCTATCTTAGAGGCAGTCTTATATGCGGAATCACACAGTCTGAAAAGGACTCTCATTTTCTCAGACTCCCTTAGCTGTCTTCAAAGCATAGCATCCAGTCCTTTTCACTCTAAGATAAGATACCCCCTAATTTTAAATATTAGAAATTCTTTGTACAGCTGCCATAAAAAAGGGCTGAAAATTGTCTTGGCTTGGATCCCTAGCCACTGTGGGATCCAAGGTAATGAAATTGCAGATCATCTAGCTAAAGAAGCCACCAAATCTGGCTCCCTCCCTAAACAATGCCTCTATGCATATGACCTCCTACCAAAGGCTGGTTCCAGCCTTCTGTCTTCATGGCAAAGTAACTGGCATCAAACTAAACTTTTAAAATGCAAACACTATTCCAAAGTCCAAATTAATATCCCATCAAAACCCTGGTTCTTTCAATATCGCCACTTTAGTAAAACAATCACCTCTACTATTTGTCGCCTTCGGTTTGGACATGCTTGTACTCCGGTACACTTGGCTAAATTAAGGATTAGGGATAGCTCAATCTGTGAATGTGGGCTGGACGAAGGATCCGTAAATCATCTGTTCTTTGAGTGTCCCAATCTTTCTCACTCTCTCTATGATATCCTGCCCAATTATGTCCCGCGTCCTGTAAATTTCCAGTATTTGTTGTCCCTAGTGTATACTCCTTTTGTAAATATTTTGTGTGATTTTATTCGTACTAATAATATTAATCTAATAATAATTTAATATGGGATTATTCTTATAATAATTTATCAGAAAAATATTTAGTGAATTTAGGTCCACTAAATAAAACACTTAGTAACACTATTATGAAATAGTGAATAAGTATAATAATATAATAAGTAAATAAATAATAGTATACAAAAATATTTTGTTAATCCTTTATAATATTTAGAAGAAATGCTTAAATTATATGCTCTTTTAATCCATTGTAAGGAAATCAGATTTTACAAAAATTAACACAATACGAACTAAATAACCGTCTGAGTGATACTTAATATTTATAACTTTTCTTTTTCACTTTCATTTTTGTTAAGGCTAATGAACAGCCGTTTAAAGGTCAGCACTAATCTCCGCTCTATGCTTATCGCTCGTCCCACTCAAGCCGAGTGGCTTTGCCCTGAGCTGTTGAATTAAAGATAGCACACGAACGCTGCTCGGCTCGACGCGAGTGATTCAGGGGCGCTTGACTCACTTGGTCGATCCCCGTTGAGTGATAGATATGCTTTCTTAAGCAAACTTCTCAATTTGTTATCTCTAAGGGAAAAATCTTTTACTATAAGTAGCTGGGTAGGTAGAACACCTCTTCTGCTTAGAAGTCAATCCGGGTAGGTTGCCACCTTACCGATTTCTGCCGTCAAATAGAAGTGCTTGCACTACTGTATTCCGGTCTTAAGGGTATGGAGAGCCAGTAAAAGTAAAGGCTGTGAGGTATTCCATCTTCAAGATGAAACGCAGGCTAAAGCTTTCTCTGTTTGAAGTTGGCTGCAGGTGCCCGTGGTCTGCAGTAACCACTTAAACATCAAGTGGACTGTAATTTCGTTTGCATTTCAGTTTTATTACAAAATTTTACAGATAACAGCATAAACATTCGTATATTTATTGATTGATAACAGGTAGATAGTACAAATTATTTAAGATATTCTGGCAAATTTTCACATAGCGAAAGTTTTTCAATATTTTTGTAAGCTTACGCGCAGATTATATTGTAGGTAAGCCTATATTCAGCAGAGGACTTGTGATAAACTGAGATGATGATGATGGAGAAAGAAGAGCATTTTTCTTAAACACCATTAATATATTCAATCCCAAAAATCCATAATTTTCTTATTGCAATTTGCAATCTGACTGCTAAGCTACGCCATTGAATTTAATTTTATGCTGTGGCGACACATTGGCCTTAATTTTGGGTTCAAGGTTGGCTCCACAGCTCAGCGCGAAATTTTATTATTAAATTTATTATTATTCAAATAACGCCATTCCACACTAAAATATTCACCTGTATCGTGAAAGTGACTTGCATTTTACGTTGTTTATATTCATGTTAACAAGTGACAAACGAACTCACAGACTATGCAAACCTGTAAACAACGACCGAACTCGACATACAAAGAACGAATCACACGAAGAGGCTACAGATATGTAACTTCTGATGACATTGGAATGCCTTACACAAAGTGAACACAGTGCACACAGTACGCACTTCTGCTTAGCGCATAACATACACAGATGGACTCGTAGGCAAAACCACCTAATTACATACATAAATTGCACGTGTGAAAACATCTAAGTCCCTTTCCATTCCCTCGCCTTTTATTTTATCAAAAAATTTAAGTCATAATATCTTTCTGATCGCCTTTTACTACAATTGGCGAATAAAATAAGGCGACTGCTTTCTAATGCCGTCACCGCACGCACGGCACTTCAAATAATCATTGTAATAAATTATAATTATAATGCAAAGGGAAAATTTTAACAAAAAATAAAACAAAAATTTTTGAGAATATTAAATTTCATTAGCGTGCTTGTTAAATAATAATAATATAAATATTGACTTTAAATATAAAAAAAATTAAACAAAAAAACAAGGGTTAGTTCAGAACAGTGCGTGAAACCGTTCTCAAATATATAATATACGTTACGCGTATCATAAGTAACGTCTTGCTTACGTCAGATATACCAAAATGGCGAAAAAGTGAAAGGTATTTGGTACTGAGATCTACATATCAAGCGTACATGTAGATCCGTTACATACATGGCAAATTATCTGCACAAGCGAAGAGGTTACCCAGCAGTAGGCTTCTTTCTCCTGATGAAAAGAAGAAAATTTTATGTCAAAGCATTATACGTTACAACAAAGATTTAACATAAGAAATAAGACGATATTGATTACATCTACAGTGTCAATGCAAAATTTGCATTAGAGTATATCGGCGCACGTGGTTATTCAAATCGTCAACGCAGTCTCATTTACATCTAAAACGACCCTTGTATGCTGTCTGTTGATTACCTTCTTTGTTTCGAAGTGAAATAAGACACAATAAATAAATTAGAAAAGAATATTTCAGAAGCCATTCATCTATCTTCTTTTAAGTGTAAAAACTCAGTTGTGTTTTGCACTCTTGTGGACTGATATTATGAAATACTCTCAAACCAGTAAAAAGGTTTTCTTCGGTCACATAGGAAACATAGCAACATTATACCGCTATTTTAGCGGGGTCCCTTCCCAGTCGAGTCGACCTATTACGATACGACACATAGTATATTATTTTTATTTCTTTAAACCATAATGATTGTAAAGCATAAGTGTAAAAATATGTATATTCTAGTATGAAATGTCACAAAACGAAAATTAATTGATAAAACTTACTTTCTTCTTTTTTTTTGGCATACAAAGGAAATAATATTTTTATTTCATCCTTATTTTGATTTTTAAACGAATCAGGTGTTCCTTAAAAATTACTATATACACACCATAATATTTTAAATTTCAATTATCCAAATATTTCTAAAATGGTTTAAATTTAATTATCATTTTGTTTAACAGGTACCCTGTCTGCGAAATAGACACAATAGTTACCCGATCTAAATGTTCATATATGATTCACATGACAGGGAAAGATTTAATCAGGAATTGATTATTAAAATATGAATTTTAATTTATAAAAAAAATATTAAAATAAGTTTAAAAAAATTATCAGTCAATTTCAGTATCTCACATCCTACTTAGTCGCAGCTTCATGTTTGAAAAAATACTAGTATGACTATTTCACGGATAAAAATGACATCACCTGACTAGTAAGAGTTCTTCTAAAACGAATATTAATTAGTTGAAATAATATATTTTAAGTACATTTGTATCGACCTTAATCGATTCCCTCTTAATAGGATTGGTAACATAACATACCAGCAGACACTTTTCAAAGGTTCTCATCTAACATCAAATGTTAAGCATCCGTCAACATTTGAATATGTAAATGACAAACAAACATTGAAAACTAATGAAATGGAAATGGGGATCGACAGTTGCAAAGCCAATTCGTCGGTTGTTGGCAATGTGAATATTAGAATTTTGTTTACCGATGAATTCATTACCAGTATTAGTACAATGGCCGATCATGGTGCAAGTTAGAATGCGATAAACATAAACGTAAGAGAATGAACATAAACGTAAAGAAACTCCTATGTAATTAATCAGTTAATGGTAAATATGTTTTCACTTTTTTGACATAAAATTGAAATATATACAATATAAAAAACTATAATAAAATAAATAAAACTAAAAACTTAAATTATCATACAGTCCTACCCCTGTGGTATCGATCCAAGAACGCTGGCTGTACTTAGCCTTTGAGCGAAAAAGAACCAGCCCTCTTATCACTAGCAGCGACGACCAGTCACGTATAAAATTATGATAAGGGTAATATTTGGTTTAAGAAACGACTCCATCAGGCCAGGCCATCGATTTGTCATAAATTTAAATGCATGGTTAACGCATTGCACACCTCTATAAATATTTTATAAACACTGCCATCTTATATGCTGCTCTATAATTTTACAAAGTGGTTGGTAGTGGTAGCGGTGGTGGTACCATTTCTGTTTGGACTACGGTGCATCTACTGCAGTGTTCCAATTCCAGACTAAAGGTTGTGGGAGATGGTATGATATCAGGCTATGAGGTAAACCTTCTTAGTCTCCAGAGGTCGCAAATCACCTGTAGGGTATTTTGTGTAAGCTGGTCGCTGGTGGCCATAGACAATGGATCGCTTGTCACATCAATGCTAAAAATAAAAATAAATTTAAATTATCGTTCGGATTAATATGTAATTTATAAAATTTACTCCAATGTTTTAATTTTAAATAGTAATAAAATATTTTTGTTTACAGGTCGTTCAGAACCCGGCATAGTACCATCAATCGTGGGCTTCACAAAAGACTCTGTTGCCCACGAGTCAGATCGCTTAGCTCCAGGAGACAGAATTTGCAGTGTTAATGGAATTTCCACTGCAAGACTGACAAACGATGAAGTGCTGCGCTTGTTGGATAATGTTGAGGAACGTGCATCGCTTGAAGTAGAATATTATATGCCCAATTATGGTAAGACGTTTTAATTATAACTATAACTATTTATATTATAAGTTTCTTTGCAAGATGTTTTATTCTAAATTATAATAATACGTAAAGAGGAAACTTTTAACCCCATTTTAGCATACACGGAGGAGTGTGAAATTTGGCACAGTTAACGTTTATATGGAGAAGAACTGCAAAAAGCTAAAAGTTATACAAAACATGCATTAAAATACATAAAGTGAAACATTAATTGTAAGCTTTCACACTGTCAGTGTCAAACACAAAATAGTCCGTGGTCAAACAGTCACACAGGGCAGAGATTGTCGTCAAAAAATGCTAAAATGTTGCAAACAAACAATTACTGACAGGTTGACTAAATGAGTTGTGTATTTTGTGTAATTTTATGTATATTATTGAATATATTTGGTACTAGTTACCTATTCATACTACTATTTTCCCATTTACTATTACAATTAAGCTTTAAATGCTTGTGTTAGGAATGGTTCACGACAGTAGTCGAATGGCGGATCCGACCCATGAAATTTTAGTTTCCATTATCCTTATCCTTATCCATTAGGCTCCTATCATTATATGTCATAATTATTGTGAGACATTAAACTGTGTGTGACAAGTGTTTCTAATTCTCGACTTTGTTTCAGCCTCCCAGAATTCACTTTACATTACGACAAAGTTAGCTGAAGTTCCAGTAGAAAAAATAAATGGCTCATTAGGTGTAACCATAAGAGGTGGCCTACCCGAGAACTCGGCGCCGAGCGCAGACTTAGTATTAAATAGTCGGTCGTTAGATGCTCTACCACTAGTTGTAACTCACGTGAGGCCAGGTGGTGCAGCTTACAATACTTCTAGGATAAAGCCGGGCGATAGACTATTAAAAGTGGACCATGTAAGTAAATCCATTTATATATACAATTTGGCTCGGCAGACCTTTATTTGCCTATTCCGTTGGGTTGCGCGATAAGCTTCACTCCGAATTGACTTTTCACAGTGTTAATATGAAATTTAATAATATGTAAAAAATACAAAAATATTAATATAAATACCACAGCGCACCTATCGGGTCCAGATTTCGTAATTTTTGGCATTAACATTTAAAACATTATTATATTGTAAATATGAATCACATTTAAAAAAAAATATAGTGGCTACAACACCATCCATTGGATCCTAGCATAGCTATAACCATCGTCTCAACAAAACAAACATAATATTGTCTATGGGATCATATTATATCGGTCTATTCGTTCAGAAATTATACGATTACTACTAACTACTAACAATTATATTTATAAAAATATTGTGTATAAGTCATGCAATAAGTAATATTAAAACCATCTTCTAACAAAATTAGGTTTTATTGTTAGATGGATTTAATATGACTGCAGCTGTCTGGTGACCACTTAAGAGGATTCAACATCTCATATTATCCCGTGGATTTCGAGATGATTGTAATAGAATAGAATATATTTTCTTTTTTTTAAATATATATTACAAGAATACTTATTGAAAGTCGTTTAAACTTTACCACCTGTTCAGAAAAAAAAACTCTGTCCTGGGAGGAGCCAGCAAGAAACCCAGCGGGACTTTATTTGTTTATGATAGGGTCAGAAAGACTTCCAATAGATGGTGGCAAACTATCTCTTATATGCCAGATGTAATACGTCTTTTGCAAACTGATTCGTATCCATTTGCCAAACGTAGCGATTAAGGCAAATTTTTACTACATTGGGCGAGGCCTAAAATGCCTTGATTGCCTAGAATGCGACGATTTTTCTCTGACAAACAGAAACAGAATTTTTTGTCAGTAATTAAATTATTTTTTTAAATATAATAGTCTTATTTAAATAGTTTTAAATGATTAAGCTAATATTTTTATTTAAATTATTTTCCAGATATCATTAACTAATAAAACTTTGTCAGAAGTTCATCAAATTTTACAAAATTGCCCACAAGTTACCAGTCTTACAATAGAATATGATGTATCAATAATGGAATCTGTGAAATTGGCCACCGGTCCACTACTAATAGAAATAGAAAGACCGTGTAATGAAGATTTAGGTTTATTTTTAAGCAATCAACGTTACTCGGATGATGTTTACAGCTCTGGTTCGGACACATACCAAAGGGTAGGAACATGTAATGCAATATATATAGATAGCATACTACCGGCGAGTATAAGTGACAGGTGAGATAATTTAAACTTCAAACATTCCCGGTATAATAGACAAATTGAAATAAAAACTGTGGCTGCTGTTTTTTCTTTTACGATTTTTTTTAATTAAAATGACATACTACCTTACAGTATTACATGATGGTATGTGGCTATCGCAACCCATGGACACAATACAGACAAACTTCGGACGAAGAAGGCTACCTACTAAATTTCGGACGTAGATGCGCCTGATGTTACTTTGCTACAGATGTCACCTCCGAGCACTTAGATGGAATGCCTCACAACCTTTAATTATACCGGCTCTCTTTACCCTTCAGATCAGAACACAGTAGTTCACGACGATTTACGACGGAATTCTAAGCTGAAAAGGAGTCCTACTAAAATAATAAAATAACGGCCTATTTAAAGTATCCCCCTCCCCATCATTGAAAAAATAAAAGAGCGGATAGACTTCGCCCCTAGTCCAGTGTGTCCTTTAGACTTCTTTTAACCTTGAATTATTCTGATATGAAAGATTTCTTTCAAATATTTTCCATCATCGCCGAACACGTTGTAAATTAACAAGTAATATTGATATTGATAATTTCAACAAAGCCATAACAATGTTGTCGTGGATTGAACTCAAGACAGCCTCCTATATTACGTAAGACTCTTATATACAACAGCTAAGTGGACTAATATTTACGCTGTAATCTGTTCCTCCATATGAGGCAACCTATGAGGAAGGCCTTTGTCTAGCAGTGGACTTTAATAGGCTATAACGATTGTGATGATGAATCTGTTCCGAATCTTATTTTCAATTTGGTGTTTATATTTACTACTTATCTTCTAGATGTGGGGCATTACACCCTGGTGATCAGCTATTAGCGTTTGACGATCATGTAATAGATGGAAATAACTACACTGCAGAAGAAGTCATGTGTTATTTAGAAAATTGTGAGGCTGGATTCACAAGATTACACGTTGCGCCCAGACACGTATTGGCTCATGGAGGAAGATATACAAGAGGTACAGTATTAACGGCTTGTTAGGACAGTCGCTGAGTATTTGCAGCGGTGCGTGGTCGCGCATTTGAATCCCGCACTGAACAAATATACGTGTATGGCCTTCGAATAATTTTATCGTATATATTTTATTGTACACCATAAAACACAACAAGGCGTTTTTTAAATAGGTAGAAAAAGGTCATATTGCTTAAGAGATCCGTAACTTTTCCAGATAACTATAAGGTATATAAGGTATATCAGGTAAGGTTAAGAAAAACTTGTACTACTGAACGGTAGAAGGTAGTGTACGAGTATATTATAATAAGTTTAGATGCTAATATCTAAACAAACTAAACAACATTTTGGTAATATACTAACAAAATAATAGACTAGTATTATATGTGTACAACTTAATATGATGACATATACGTAAGACTATGATATATACATAAAAATTACATAAGTAAATACAGACGGGAAATAAAAATGTAAGGCAGTGAAAATTTTTCAGATCTGAGCCCAATATCCTAGTGTGGTCGTACGTATTTTTGTGTAATGTGTAGGTAAAATTCTTTTATATTAAAATATGAAAGCATTTTGTGAAGAAAAGTCGAAATTACTAATTTTATTTGCTGGTTTTTCTTTCCTCATTTTACAGTATGGCCCTAAATACTTCATTACACGAGAGTATTAATTAACCATAATCTGTTTTTAATTTATGCACCACACTAATTAAAATTAAATTGAAACCTTAGAGCAAAATAGTAATGTAGTAGTGACTAAGGCTAGAAAATAGAAACTTTCAAAGAATAACCTTCTCTAACAATAGAAGACGCTTATGTGCAGTGTTGATTTTTTAAATTTATATTTAATGTCATATATCTTATATTTAAACATCTTTCTATTTTTGAGAAACTAAATACAGACTTTGATAGAAATAAGTCTAATAAACCTTATTATGATATCAAGACCAAATTTCGGTAATAGCTAGCCAGTCTCAACGAAGACTAGCCATCTGCGAAGTAGAAGATTCTAGTAGTGTACAAGTTTGTGCGCAAGCACTGTCTATTCGTAACTCTCATAGTCCGATGGAATCATAGTGCGATTTTGATCCGACGCGAGTTTCAAATCCACTCAACGGATCAAAAGTCGCGCTCATGAACAATTTAAACCAATAACGAGTCTGTCAAACATAAATATTATATGACAAGAAAGTAGAATAAAACATTAAAATTTAAACAACAAATTCTTCTCATGATGGACTAACTTTCCTAGCAAGCTAGCAAACAGTACGTTTTGTATAATATAAAACTTTAATGCAGTTAGATAATTCTTTCTTTATCATTCTTCATAAGGAAACTTTAGCGTGAGAGAATACACCATCCCATATGATACCGTGGGTGCCGTAAGAGTTGACAGAGGTATATGAAAAATGAGATAGGTAGCAGCATTTTTCTTATAAAAACTGAAAATAAATAAATATCCTTATTTATTTTAAATGTCCAATTGCAAACCACTGGGTAATAATAAGTTCTAAACATGTGTTTAGTTGATGTTGATGTTGAACGAGTAACAAATTTTCTCAGAACTAAGATTAAAACTATAAGAAAAATATTATGTAATGATGATGATAAGGAAAACTTAACTCATATTTTAATTTCTAACGAAAAGTATCCATTCAAACTACCATAAAATCTATATGATCCTGTAAACACTGTCAAAAGAAATAATCGAACTCAAAATAAATTGAATATTCAATTCTCAAAATTGAAATTATTTACAACAGGTCCCCATACGATGGTAATTAAAATATACAATAAAGTTCCAAATAACCTAAAAAATATAGACAACACTAAGTCTTTTATAAAAAAAATATTCAATCATTATTAACTAATAAAAGTTATTATAATTTAAGTGAAATTTTTATAGATGCGAATAAATAGTAAATGTATGTGTAATAATTATAAAAATAATAATAATAATAATAGGTTAGACTAGTAAATGATAAGAAATAAGTTAGTTGGTATTTAGTGTGCAGTAGTTAATATTTAGTATTGTAAAAAAAAAAACTACCCTCTTATAAATTGCTATGCCCCTACGGGGTGTCACTTGATGTATGATGTATTTCTTGTGGCATGCAAATTATATAAATAAATAAATCTATATTTTTGTTCCAGAGAATTCAATATCCGGAGCATCAACACTGAATACTAAAAACATCGTCAAAGAAATTATAGACAAAGTTCAATGCCAAAATTAGGCTTACAGGATGACTACGGTAAATGGAAAATTTATTTCAATATTAAATTTTAACAATGTATACTTAAGTATCCTAATTAATTTTGTTAGCAAAATATTTTATAATTTCTGATCCTCCGAAACTAAATTGTAAACTGACTTTCCTAAACGTTGTTTCGTTGAGATATATTTAAATAAACATTGGTATATTTTGTAATTTTACTAAAATTAAATTAAAATAACCCACGATCATAATACTTAAAAATATTCCAGTGCTGTAAGAAAGTATTCAATTATTCTCAAATGGGTACGGCGATGTTTTTTTTTTTTTTATTTTGAATATACGAACTGCATAAATAAGTTATTTTTTTGTAATGATGCAAAATATATGATTTACTTTAAGTAATATATTGAAATAATAAAGTTTTTGCAATTTCATTTAGTGTTGAATGCAGCGAACGTTATTAGTTTTCTTAGGATCTATTCTTTCTCATTACTTGTATTTACAAATAAATAAAAATAAAAATTTAAATTGGTAAACTTACTTCAAAATTTTTGATCAGTAATTTTTAGTTTATACTTAAGCAAATATAATATAATCCTAAGTGACGCTGGACAAATATTTTTCTCTATATTGCAAACAAGGGACTTTGTATTAAGGTTGGGACTAATATTTGTTTAGGACTATTGTCTCCTACTAATTCTTGTAACTAGTTTACTAGTTCACTACCAAACAGTGTATTTACACAAAACCTTATTTCATGATAATGAATTCAACAGACAACCAGCAAAATTACATGAATTTAGGAGTTTGTCGCACAGAGTCATTAAATATACAATTAGATGTACCGCCTGGACATAGCAGTGGTCTGGCTGTTCATGAAGAAAATTCGATGCTAATTATATCTCATGTTGTACCCCAATCACCTGCTTATAGGTAAGTATAGTAATTAATAACGCGATATTATCACGAAATATTTTAATTTTATTATTCCTTAAAAGAAAACTATACGTCTTCGTCCTATTATCATCATCATCAGCCCATTCACAGAACATTCAAGGCTTGTGCCCTTCATAGTTGGATACTTTTGTAAATAATGAATTCGTGGTGATATTTTGAAGCTAAGGTTGTTAAGCAAACGATGGAAATTTTCGTAATATTATAGAACAATTTTCATCTTTTAATTCGATTAAATTTTGAATGTTATTTTATAAATATTAGGTATCGTCATCATTACAGCCTCTTACAAGTCCAATGTTGAACCTTCTCCCAGGGAATGCCACAAAGCATGGTTCATGAAAAATCAAAATCTATGGAGAAGGAAAGTTCTTGAGTAGCCTTGTACCGATAAGCGAAATGTCGGACGACCCTCAATAGATGGAGTGCCGACCTGGTAAGACATGAGTGAATTCGATAGATGCGGGTTGATTAAGACCGTGTTTTGTGGCAATATTAACCCTGTAATATGCTTATTATTTATCAGTCTGTGAACAATCCGCTGCTGGGTATGGGCCTATCCCGATGGTAAGGATATTTTTTTGTTATTGTAACAATTGGCATGGCATTAGTGCAACACTAGAATTCTTGCACCTTTATCGCTGCTTGCCGTGTGCCGGTGGCCAGAAAATTTTACTTATGGTATTACGAGATATAATATATCTCTATTTATCGGAGGCTACGAGATTCTTAGGGCCTTTAACTGCTTTAAAATTATGTGCTTTGTTTGATTATTATAAGACATACAAATATTAAGGAATAATTTAAAAATGTAACGAACAAATAACAATTTCAGATCAGGTTGCCTGCAGATCAGAGACCGTGTGATGTCAATTAATGGTCACGAAAATCTGACTGTGGACGTAGCAAATGAAATTTTACAGCGAAGAAATGACTCGCATAACCCTAAATATTTAACCTTGAATGTTGAATTTAGTATGCCTAATGCTATTGAAGCGTCCAGTGGTGTATTCAGTGTTAAGCTTGCAAAAACATCCGCAGGACTTGGGGTTACTATAACTGGTATATAAAATTTTGTTATGAATAAATTATTCTAGCAACTTTGTTAACGTAAACTATATTCACATCACTGTCATAACTGTCATTATTTTCATCAGCAGCGGCCTGGAGAAATTCAATGTTTGAATAGTTAGCCTTATCACTGACTTCACACATCCAGTCGCTGCAAGTCTCATTGTAGGTGTCATCTCAAATATCTAGCCAATTAAAGTTACTTACATAATCTCTACCCTCTTATATCTGCAAACTATATTCCACCAAATCTAAGAAATACCTTTTGACAGCTGTCACATTTATTGGACTGTTTATTCCAACTGAAAAATCGGTACCTAATATTCGATTCTTAAGATAAATCGATATCGTTAGAGTTTGTAATAATTTACAGTTTTATCTAGATTGATACCTACCAGAATAAATGAGAAAAGATAACTCAAAACACAAAATTTAATATTTTCATTATATTTATTGCTTACTGCTGTAATTTCTAGAGATAAAGTTGTATAAATAAAAGACTATTAAAACAAATTTATTTAATAACTTTTACTACAATTAGTTGAGCTGTCGTCGCCATCATCGTCGTTTACATTAATTATTATTTGATTTTTTTTAAATGCATTAAAAATTAATATCTCTTTCATAGTTGTTCATAACAATTTTTTTTTATTTTCTCATTCATTTTGCCCCAGTCATACATTGTGTAGTAGTTGTATTTTCTACAAATCTTCCTCCGGCGGATCCCACGTGGCAAATTATGAGGCGCCCACCTTTTCCCACGGGCACGTGTCTGTGGCACAGTGTGGTTGGCGTTGAATAATGTTTCATCAGTGAATATAACGTTGTCCCAATTGGTTATATTTTAAATTTCTCGTAAAAATATTATTCTTTGCTTTCATGTCTCTAAATAATTATTTTGTGTTTGTAATTTTTTTTATATTTGAAGCCAATTCCTTTTAATATGGTTCTCAATGACTCTATACTACCACGGTACAAGCCGGCATGTTCTTAACTTACTCGCAACTTCGCCGCTGTGGCACATAGAGAAACCATAAAAAATAGACATTCATGTTTCATATTATTTATGCAACTATAAAAATATAAATTTCAATAAACAAATAATAAATAATAAATTTAAATATGTAAATGTTCGACTTTTTAAATATTTTTACCGATAATTCGCATTAGCATGAATTTGAATCATCTAAACACTACGGTAAAGGTACATAACGATATGTGATGATTATTTTTCAACGGTAGTAGTAAACCAAGTAAATCAAACATTTAACAAAATTAATAAAACTGAGCCAGATCTTGCCAGTAAAATAGGAATCAATTGTAACTCCACGGAATCATTTTTCATGACTCCCACCGATCCTAAAGAAGTCAGTGCTATGATTATGGGATTACAGAATGACAAGGCTCCTGGTATGGATGGCTTAGCTAAGTCTTTAATAAAACATATAAAAGATTACATATCTACAACCTAAGCCTAGAAAGCGGAGTTTTTCCATATGTTGGAAGCTTCCATCTGTTTGTCCTATTTATAAGGGATGTGGCTCAAAGGTAGCTGTAGAAAATTATAGGCCTATCTCGCTATTAGGTGCCTTTTCAAAGCTACTTGAGAAGCTTGTAAACAAAAGGTTAACCGGATATTTGAATCTCGACAGTTGATCTCGCCAAGACAATTCGGTTTTATAAAAGGTCGAAATACTGAAGATGCCGTATCCCTTTTAACATCTACGATATCATCAATATTTGACTCTAAACAGAGCTGTGTTGGCGTTTTCTTAGACTTAGCCAAGGCCTTCGATACTGTCTCAATTCCAATACTTAAAAAAAACAATATGGGTGTTAGAGATATTGCCGGTGATTGGTTTCAGAGCTATCTCACGGACCGGAAACAGTGTGTGAGGATTGGGCAGTCTGCTACAAAATGTACCTTTTGGTGTACCGTACGTTATTCACTGTCTATATCAATGATATATATGATCTACCCATAGAAAACGCCGAAACGATATGTAACGCTGATGATACTGCTATCGTATTCCAAGGCTCAACGTGGAACGATGCTTTTTACAGCGCTGAAAAAGGTCTAAGACAGGTCTTTAGTTGGCTACAAAATAATCTCTTGACCCTAAATACCAATAAGACTGTGTACCTATGCTTTCATAAGACAGCAGTCACTGCGCCAGTACAACAAACAGTGGTTAAGATTCATGAGCCCTCTTGCACAAGCAAACCGTGTGCCTGTGATACCTTGAGTAGATCCGATGTCATCAAATATCTCGGTGTCCTCGTTGACGATAAACTGACATTTGAAAATCACATATTAGCTCTTTCGGCTCGAGCCAGGAAGGTTATTGGTGTTGTAAAGCATCTACGTGCCATAACAGGCTTAAATACTCTAAGATCTGTGTATTATACGTTATGCCAGTCGCTTATAACTTACTGTATTACTTGCTGGGGAAGTGCAGCAAAAACTTTTCCGATCAGAGTTGAGAGAGCGCAACGTTCGGTTATAAAAGTAATGTTAAGAAAGCCGTATAGATATTCAACACTTGAATTATATAAGGACAGTGGACTATTAAATGTAAGACAATTAAAAAAAAGACAAAAAACTTTTCATATTGAACACCTCCCTAACTGTTACCTAAATAAGTGTACTCTGGCATCTTCAGAGTATAAGAGATTGTTGAAACGAAGAGTATTTCGCTTGCCAACTCCCGCTATCAACTCTGCTTTTTCTAAACGTTTTGGGCAATTCGTGAGAACTCAAGTGTACAACTCCGTCCTTAAGTATTGCGATATAAAAGAAAAATCAGTGGTGGAAGCTAAAAGAGCCATAACAAAATGGTTACTTACTCTGAGCTACGATAGTACAGAAAACCTAATTAAACCGAAATATTTAAATTAAATTTACGTAGATAAATAAAATATATGAATACAGTATATAATATCCATATGTATGTATAGGAGTTTCTAATTTATATATGTTTTATTAATTATTATATTTTAATATTCATGAATAACAGTATTTTCTTTACTAACAATTTATTATTTTACCTGTAATTATTTGTTTTTATAAATATTAACTTAATACAAATATATATTTCATTTTATATTTTGTTTTATTTAAAAAATAAAGCTTACGTAATGCAATAATCGTACGTAGACCCAGTCTTTTTATGAAAGCCACGTGTGATAATAAAATCGTATCAGGCCCTCACGACACAGGCATGCCTAGTGTGAGGACTACAGGACTATACACCCTTGTTTATACACTCCAGCTTAGTTGGTGTGATAAGATCATAGTTTATAATTATATACTAGAGATTTAAGACTACTGTACTTCCATTTTATTATCTTTTATTGTATATTATAATCTGTACCACCTTAGCTGTAAATAAACATTTTCATTCATTCATTCATCATTGAAACAACGTCAAACAAAAAGTTGATTCTGGTTAAATTTTATATATGATGCTTTGTTTAAAAGAATCGAATTTAAATAAGTGATAAAGAACTACATATACATGTTGTAATGAAATAATGATAACTTTATTATTACTTGTATATAAAAGGTTATTTTAAATCGTGTGAGTACGCTTGTACTAAGTGATTGCGGAAGAATTAATGTGAAATGTCAATAGGTATTTCTTAGATTTGGTGGAGTATAAAGTGTGAATGTACTTGTTAGTAGATACAAGATCTTTTAAAATGGTTGGATTCCATTACTTAAGTAGACCACGTCTCATCGGTCTATAAAGAGAATGCACCTGTGCTTGCGCATGCACTCGTGCACTATAATTTTGTCATGCGCAGATGGCTAGTCTTCGTCGGGACTAGCCACCGTGACCGAAATTTGTTATGGAAGATGTTATATATCGATGGTGAAGGAAAATCATCGCAGTAAAATCTGCATATTTTAAAAAGTTAAAAAAAAAACATTTGAACATGGGAAGCACGCATTGAAGCAGCGTGGTGGAATTTTCTTTGCTGCAAAAACTCAGATATACATTTTTCCAGCAGTGAGACGTATGTAGGCTGTTACTTTACTTACTATATTAATTCTGTGTTGTTTAATTTTCTTTTTTTGACATTTTTAGCTTTTGTAATAACATTTAAAATTTTAAAAAAAGATTTCGAATTCACATAATTGATTCAGTATATTTTCTAGGTTGCAAACAAAAATTACTCAGTAACGAGGAGCCGATGATGATTTCGGATATTAAACCCGGGTCTGTCGCTCACCGAAGCGGAGCACTTGCCCCGGGGGACCAACTGCTAGCAATAAATGGACAGCCGCTGCATAATTTATCATTGGTAAACATATCCCTAATTATACCTCTCTGTACATGAATATTTAATTCTGTATAACGATATCTAGAGGCGACTATTTGCATATTTGTAGTTTTCATTCATAAATTAAATGTATCACCATATCGGTTTCTGCAAAATTGTTGAATTTGTTACTTTGTTGTCTGTTACTACTACACAGTAAGATAACGAAATGTTAAAGCGAATCGATAGAAAAATAAACATATTTTGTTACAGGATACAGCATTTAATATTCTTCAAAATTCTCCCGATGATATTATTACATTGAAAATAAGAAAACGAGATCTGACAGAAGATTGGTCTAATGTTCACAAGCATAACGCTAAGTTGACTTTGCAAAGTTTTAGTAACATAGAAACAAAAGCAGTAGTACACAGCGGTGACGATTCTGGTCACCACACTGACAGTCCCAATAATAGTGCTAAAGATAGTGAGAGAAGTCACGGCAGTGACAATGGAAATGCAGCAGTGTTTATCGTTGAGCTGATAAGACAAGAAAATGGCCCATTAGGTTTGACAATTGCTGGCAGTGAGGACGTAACGCAACCAATTTTACTAAGTGGACTTGTAGAAGGTTAGTAATTTTAAGTAAATTTAATTGTAATAATGTAAATAAACATTCTCAGTATAACTAGATCAGTAAGTATGTAAGTGTTCAACTCAAAATAAATTAATTAAAAATGAACCTTTTAAACACTATAATTTTATACCAGGTGGTCTAGCAGAAATGTGTGGTAAATTGGCAATAGGTGATGAATTATTAAGCATCAATGGTGAGAGTGTACTAAACAAACCGTTATCGGAGGCTATTAAGCTTCTACAGCAAAGTGGAATGAGAGTACAACTTCAACTGTGCCGAAAAGTTACGGGTAAGTAACTATAATTTAAGCAACAAATGAATACGTTGATTCACTTCATATAAAATTTTTATATCTATGGGGAAATATTAAGTTCAGTTATTTCAGAAAACAGATAAGTATTTAATAAAATATTTATACAAGGTATATCGCTGAGGAAGTGATTAATTAAAACTTTAAACAGCGATTAACAACTTGTTTGATGTCGACCAGGATCCAACTCAGGTTATTTGCGTATTGTAAAATGTTAGGCAAGCACCTTGCCTCTGTACTGTTTATAGATATTTATAAAAATAATGCAGACATTTAATATTAAATTCCAGCCTTTAAATTCCAGTTATTAAATGGCTTCGCCTTGATAGTAATTCCTACTATTCCTAAAATTGAATTGTTATTTTATAACTGAAATAGAGTCATGAAAAAGATAATAAAACTTACGAGAAAATAACTTAAGCCTGCTTGCTTTTGTGTGATGTGTCTGATTATTTACAAACTTGTATTTCTATTAGACTAAATCTACAGGCTGGTGATGGTGAATATATCGCTGGCCAGGTGTAACTGTCAGTCGGTTGTCAGTGCTTCATTCATTGATCAGCACTACGTGTATGCGCACTACACATGTGTCTTGCGCGAGGATAAAATAAGCATTTGAAAGAAGATAAATTAAAAGAAACAGCGTATATGAGAGAACTGTATATGAATTGTTATGTATGTATATAATACTCATTGATTATATGCTTTAACAAATCCAGGTCCTTTGGAAAGTTCCGAGACAAGTGCAAGAGATTCCAGTCATTCAACCTCCAGCCCAGGTTTATCTAATGATAGTGCAGTTGAATCATGGGATCAGAATACACCAATCAGAACTAGTGCAAACTGTGGTAAGAATCATCGTATATTAAAAAAATATATAGTCCAAGACTCCCTGGAAGAAATATTTTTATTTTGTTTATACTGGTACATATCATTAGCTAGACATGTCTCTTATGATAAGTATTATACTTCGCCACCCCAGTAAGGAGTGGCAAGATTCCTGTCCTAGTAATATGTTATGTAGATTATATCTTTACATCAAAAACGTGATACTTAAAGGATAGAACTGGTTTAAATCAAAATGAATAGTCTGGAGACTAAACTGGTATTAGCTATGCGTCTAAAAGCAATCGAATTATAGAACGGTTTAATTTATTGCCTTTACAACGGATACGTAATGGTTAAATTTATTGCCTTTTTGAGTAAAAGCTTATTTTGATTTAGGTTATTTAACCCTTTCGCTGTCCCGTGCACTACATATAGGTCATTGCTATTGCCTTACTATTGTGTCTGAAAACCGGACAGTGAAAGCTCTTACGAATGTCAAAATCTATACCGTTCATTAACTCATTCATACAGAACCGTTTAAACATTGTTAATATTATACACTCGTATATATTTAAACGGTTAAGATCATTATGATAAACAGACTCAAATATTTTGTTTTAAATTATATTTATTTATTTATAATGATTAACATTTTCACTCAAAAACGCTTGGAAAATGAATTATGAGAATTTACTCCGACACTAAGCACTCTTTGTCTTATTCCAGACAAAAGTTTTATTACTTTAATATGTACGAAGTAACTTTGTATTTTATTCATAAAGGTTGCGTTCAATTTTCAGGTAATTCTGAGGTAATTGAATATGCAGTACCAGACAAGAGTCGAATAATAGATAAGCAACCCTATTCACCAACAGATGAAGACAAACTGATGGCTTGTAGCTTCAATTCAGCCGCTCCATATAGCGTCAACGACTTACCTTTGCCTAACTATTCGCTAAATAATTCACTTAAGACTTTCCACTATGAAAACACGTGCATCATTCCAGAGAATACTTTGAAAAATAAACAGAACATTACGAGAGAGGACGACGTACATCAAATTGAAATTCTCACATCAACTATGAAAGACTGTCAGCTCCACAATATGGAGAGGTCGTCATGTAAGTGTGAGTATGTCCAGATGGGTCCATATGGAATTGTATCACCGAAGAGTAGAAGAGCGAACTGGGAAAACGATTACCTTAACAGTGGGATCTATACAGTGACAACACCTCAGAAATCACCATTGAAGCCTAACACCCCTGGAACAAGTTTCCAATTTTCAACTAGCCCCATCTATGAAAATGATATTCCAGGTTAGTAACTATTCATAATATTATGTTTAAGCAAACGGCTCTGTTAGCAATTACTCTGTAACGGAGGAACAGTCTTTAGATGTAATTTATGGATTGACAAAAAGTAACTATTGCAACATTAACCGTAAATGTAAATAGTGACCTTATTTTAAAGCTGCATGTATTAGTGGTCAGTCATGTTGAATTCTGAACACTGCGTTGCGGGTTTGAAATTTGAATCTCAGGAAAATTCAATGCTTTTCATAAAAACATAAATTTCACCTTACTGAGCTTTGAAAAATCACCTCTATTTCCGTATCTGAAGAACACCATATTTTTAAAGATGATTTGATGAATTTTCTAAAAGCGAGTGCAAAATAAAACGACGTATATTAAGTTTAAAGAGTCCCCTCTCTTCCATAATTACGTGCAACATTAAACCCGACATCACTCAACATTTAAATGTCACACCACCGTCGATAATACCACAGTTTAAAGAAAGTCTAACAGTTGGAAACGAATGTACTTGTGCAGAGCAACGACGGGGCCTTGCAGGACAGAGGGCGATGCGACCTTGTGCCAGCGCATTCCACTAAGTATGCTGTACAATACACGCGGTTGACGCGAGCGTGTTTTATAGTACTTATTTAACTAATTTTAAGTGCCGTTCTCAAAAAATATAATATCTATAATGGTGAATTACTGTTATTGTTATATAAATGAATTACTAAGTAAAGTTGAATTCAAATGACGGCCATGCTTATGTTTCACCTAATTTTTTTTGATAAAATTGTTTATCCGTATGCAAATACACTACATAATTAACGTTAACAATCGAAAACTGAAAACATCTATAAAAAGCAAGTGTCACGAAAATATTTGGCAGTGCAACACTTGTAAATGTATTTTTTCTTGCAGTAATAGAAAATGATCTTGTTCAATAAATGTTTCTAACTTATAAGTATGTACATAATGTTACTAAATGATAATGAGTATATACAACATTATTTTATTCCCTATTTCGTGATAAACACTAGCATACACGCCACCCGCGTAAATAAATACCTACGCGGGTGGCAGCATCGCCTGATATCAAAGGCTTTTCACAACTGTTAGCTCTTTAAACTGTGATAATACGACCATTCACCTCTTTAAGCATTATTATGAGAAATAAACTGGGATGGCCTACCGAACTCACTCATTTAAAATTCTTAGCAGTTAGCCACCGAACAATCTTCTTTTCTTAATGTCGTTGATTGTAGTTTGAGTTTTTTACGTCTAAGGATTCTATTTGAGGTGGGGTGATGTGTCTCTTTTACCACAATCTTACGGCATAAAATTAACTTAATGTTGCCTTATTAACATCACCTTAATAAAATTCTTACAAGTAAATATAGTCCTAAAGAGAAAATAAACATATCATCAAAATGCAGCTACATGCTTCTGTGAATCGATTTGTGTAGAAAAGATTGGACTAACCGTGCCAAGTAGTATTCTAAAACATCCGGATTGCCTCTCTTAATTTAGTCACTACAAAATGTGTTGGAAATTTTCATTTTGTAAAAATGGTTTGTACATTCGATGAGATGCCAACTGCAAATGCATGCGGCCTTACCATTTATATTGACACGGAATTCTTACATCAACGTTTTTTATGTGTTTTAAAATATTGAATCACAAAAAATATTATGTGTATTATATAAAATATATACCATACTAAAAGCTTAATAATTCATCATCATCATCATTACAGCCCTTCACAAGTCCACTGCTGAACATAGGCTTCCCCCAAGGAATGTCACAAAGCAAGGTCCTGAACCACCTGCATTCATCGACTTCCTGTATGTCTTACCAGGTCGTCACTCCATCTAGTGAGGGACGCCCTACAATTCGTCCGCCGCCGCCACTCGAGAACCTATTTTCCCCATCGGTTTTCGGTTCTTCGAGCTATATGGCCGGCCCATTGTAACTTCAGCTTACTAATCCTTTGGGATATGTCGGTCACTCTGGTTCTACTGCGGATATCCTCATTTCTAAGTTTATCACGCAGAGAAACTCCGAGCATAGCCCTCTCCATAGCTTGCTGAGCGACCTTGAGCTTCTTCTCAGTTCTATAGGTCATCATTGGCAACACGCACTGCTTGTACAGTCTCGTTTTCAAGTTTTGAGGTATACCTGACGAGAAGATGTGCCGTAATTTCCCGAACGCTGCCCAGCCGAGTTGAATCCGTCGATTGACCTCTCGGTCGAAGTTGGACTTACCTAGTCGGACTATTTGTCCCAGGTAAGCATACTCGTCAACAACTTCGAGCTTAGTGCTCCCAACAACTACCGGCATAGGTGTGACATGGACGTTATACATGATCTTTGTTTTGTCCATGTTCATCTTAAGACCTATCCGTTGGGAGGCACTATTGTGGTCATTGAGCATAGTGGTTAGGTCCTCCAGAAATTCTGCCATAAGGACTGCAAATCGAAGGTGAGTGATGTACTCACCGTTGATGTTAATACCGTATCCTTTCCAGTCCAGGAGCTTGAAAACGTCTTTCAATACAGCGGTGAAGAGTTTCGGGGATATAACGTCACCCTGTCTTAAATCTGTCTGCAGTTGGATAGGTTTCGTACTCTGGTTCTGTACTCGAATAGCCATCGTAGCCCTACTTTACAAACACTTCAGCAATTCGATATACCGACAAACAACTTGGCACCGCTAAAAGGACTGCAGCACCGCCCAAATTTCGACGGAATCAAAGGCTTTATCATACGCCAGACATAGTGGCAAATTGTAATCCTCTGACCTCTGTACAATTTGCCGAAGGGTATGTATGTGGTCTATGGTGCTAAAGCTTTTTCGGAAACCGGCTTGTTCGGGAGGCTGGAAGTTGTCGAGTCTGCATGCGAGACGATTCGTAATGACTCTCAAAAACAGCACATAGTCGCGGTTCAGAAGGGAAATCGGTCTGCAGTTCTTCAAGAGAGCGTTGTCGCCTTTCTTGAAGAACAAGACCACCGCACTTCTACTCCACGCCTTCGGTGTAATTTTACCATGGAGGACGGAATTAAATAGCTGCTGAAGGACTTCAAGTACCGGTTTTCCACCCGCTTTTAGAAGTTCCGTTGTAATTCCATCCTCGCCTGGGGTCTTGCCGTTTTTAAGGTGCTGGAGACCCATTCTAATCTCACTCAGACTGATTTCCGGAATATCATCGTAATAGTGTCGGACAAGACTTGCTCTTGGATCATTACTCACACTTACGTGTGGCTCCAACGATGATTTGTACAGTTGTCCATAGAACTTCTCAATCTCACTCAAAATCTCAGGTGTCCCGGAAACGACGCTGCCAGACTCGGTCTTTAGCTTTTACAGTTGGCTCTTTCTGACAGACAGATCTCTAGCAAAAACTTTGGAGCACTGGTTCCAATCGATTGCTTCTTCAATACGAGTAGTATTAAAGTTGCGTAAGTCCCGCGGCATGTGTTTGGAGATCTGTCTGTTCAGTTGCCTGTATGCTGTCAAATCTACTGAAGACTGCAGCTTCATTTCCCTTCTAACAGCCATGAGATTAAGAGTGTGATCGGAGAGTTTTTGTGTTCTTCTGCGGCGGAACTTGCAAAACTTAGCTACGACCGCATGGACAGTTTCCACGAGCTTGTCATTCATATCGTCCACTGCATTGCAATCTTCTAGGTACTGAAAACGGTTTTGTAGCTCGTGCTGAAAGGTTGTGTGACTTTGGATTAGAGTACGAGGGGGACGGAGCGTTGATTTCATTAGACGATACCTCTCCAACTTAACGTTTAGGTTCAGTGTACCTCTCACTATTCGGTGATCGCTGCCAGTTTTCACCCTCGCGATCACTCATAATGATGAAATCAATCTCATTTTTTATTGAACCGTCGGGGCTTGACCAGGTCCACTTCCTGTGGAGCCGCTTCTGGAAGAAAGAGTTCATCATTAAGGGTCCCTCTTTCTACATGAAGTCGGCCAGCTGCTGGCGCCTTGGGTTCCGTTGCCCTATTCCAAATTTCCCTACCTTCAGCTCACCGTTCTCTCTTGTGCCTAGTTTTGCATTGAAGTCTCCCATTAATACCGTATGTTTGGTTTTGGAGGAATGCTAGGCTCTAGATATATCCTCATACATTTCCTCCACCTCCTCATCGGGATTTGCCGAGGTTGGTGCGTCAACCTGTATGACCTTCAGCGAATAATGTTTGATGATTCTGAGTATAAGGTACGCAATCCTCGTCGACACACTCTCAATCTTTACAACGTTGTTAACGAGAGACTTGTGGACGATAAATCCCGCACCTCCTTGGGACAGATGGTCGCTCTCCCGGTGATAGAACAAGTTGTCGGATTCTAGGATTACCATGTCCTCCCCCTCTCTTCGGACCTCATTTATCCTATAATATTCCAGCGCAACTTGTCTATCTCTTCTTCCAATTCCAGGATCTTCTCGTTAGTCCTCAGGGTGCGTGGGTTATATGTTGCCAGGTCGAGTCGTCTTAGATGGCAACCAAACCTCCACCAGAGATTCTTAGCAACCCCTGCCCCGCCGTTACCATCGTCGCCACCGTAGCCAGGAATAGCGGGGCCGCCGGGGACTGGGCCCATCTCTTCGTAACTTTAATCATAGGCGGTATATTTCCATAGTTGCCACGCTTGGCGAGCCGGTTGGCAACCGCAGTTTTTTATTGTTGTTTTGCTGTTATCAGAAAGATGCTGCTGCCCATCTTCTGCCTCAGTTTCCCTCTGTCGCCTCTTACGACATTCTATAGGTATTCTTACCCGCCACTACACCGGGAAAAAAGCTTAATAATTTAAATTAAAATTTTGTACAACCGACTTCAATATATATTATTAAGAATAACTCAAAAACCACATTAGAAGCACCAGCTTCCAAATAAAAAGTCAACGAAATCGGTTCACCCAGAAAAAAGTTATAAGGTAAAAATCATAAAAAAACATACAGTCGATTGAGTACCTCCTCTTTTTTGAAGTTGGTAGAAAATATTCAAAATACTAATCAACGTAATTTTAACGACAATGTAAAAACAAACAAACGTGATTCTGACGTACACTCACACTTATATAATATTATATTTATTACAGTTTATAATCTATACGTGGCACAGCCACGCTGCAGATATATTGTAGTTTTAGCACGTATAGGTCAGCACGACCGGAGAAAGGCTAAGCTCTCACAGAATACCAGCGTAAAATAGCAGCTTAATTCTGATGTATTTCTTATTGCATGTGTAGCGCGACAGCGACGACCATCCCCGCGTCTACGGGTGCCTGTATAGGTCCCATAGCGGTAATGCCGACACAGACCGACTCATTGACCACGTCCAAATGGCTACAGATTTCTTGCTACAACAGATCCCATCAGTAAAGATCGCGATACTTGGCGATTTTAACGCCCACCACGCCGATTGGCTCGGTTCACGTTTAACCGATCATGCGGTGAGATTTGTTTATGACTTTGCCTTGGCATATGGTCTGACACAATTGGTTACTTCGCCTACGCGGATTCCGATGTGGAGGATCATACACCTTCCCTATTGGACCTTCTGCTGACCTCTCACCCGGACGGATATCAGGTGTTCGTCGATGCCCCTCTCGGCTCTTCGGACCATTGTCTGATCCGGAGTGTGGTGCCACTCACGCTCCCCTCGCGGTTGCGTTCTGCAGGCTACCGCCCTGTTTGGCATTACAGGTTGGCGGATTGGGACGGAATGCCGTCTTTCTTTGCATCCTACCAATGGGGACGGGTTTGCTTCTCGCCGGATGATCCCAGCGCTGTTGCTGACTCTGTCACTGATGTGGTGCTACAGTGAATGGAACTATTTATTCCATCATCTGTGGTTCCCATCGGAGACAGATCTCAGCCTTGGTTTGGTCGCTCCTGTGAGACTGCATTACGCAATAAGCAGGAGTGTTATCAGGCCTGGGCTGAGGCTTCGCCAGCTCGGGAAGTAAACACCAGCATGCTTAATAAGAAGTATAACTTCGCCTCCAGGTCCTTCAAAAGATGTATTGCCAAGGCAAAGTATGAGCACTAGCAGAATTGGCGAGAAATTAGTTTGCCTTCCTTCGGGAACCCGTGCATTCTGGTCTCTCGCCAAGGCTCTTCAAGGAAATTTCTGTAAGCAATCACCACCATCTCTTCACAGGGAGGACGATTCACTGGCCCACGCCACAAAAGAGAAAGCCGACCTTTTAGGCTCCCTTTTTGCGTCCAACTCGACTCACGATGACGGGGGGAACACACCGTCGACCATCCCGTAGTGTGAGTGCTCTATGCCTGATGTGCGATTCACACAGTGCTCAGTACGCAAAGCACTCCTCTCCCTGGAAATCCATAAGTCGAGTGGGCCTGACGGAATCCCGCCAATTATGCTGAGGACGTGCGCTCCAGAGTTCGCACCGGTTCTAACAGCTGATCTCGATCCCTAAAAAAGGTAACCGCTCTGATCCGTCCAACTACAGGCCTATCGCCATCACCTCCTTGTTCTCGAAAATAATGGAGTCCATTATTAACTGCCAGCTCATGCGGTACCTTGAGGATCACCAGCTGATTAGTGAACGCCAGTACGGTTTCCGTCGGGGTCGCTCAGCTGGTGATCTTCTTGTTTACCTAACACATAGATGGGCGCAGACGATCGAGTCCAAGTGGGAGGCATTGGCCGTTAGTTTGGACATAGCGAAGGCCTTCGTTCGGATCTGGCACAAAGCGCTTCTTTCGAAGCTTCCTTCCTATGGGCTTCCCGAGATACTGTGCAATTGGATCACCAGTTTTCTGGCTGATCGGAGCATCAAGGTCGTAGTGGACGGTGCATCCGATTACAAGCCTATTAACCACCAGCGTTAACAAGCGTTCCACAAGGCTGCGTGCTATCACCAACGCTGTTTCATTTGCATATCAATGATATGTTGCAAACCGGCAACATTTATTCTTATGCGGATGACAGCACTGGTGATGCTCTATACACCGGTCGTGCCAATATTTCTAAAAACAACGTCGTCGAGTACCGGAACAAACTTGTGTCTGAAGTCAAGTCTTTGCTGAACAAATTCTCGGATTGGGGGCGACTAAATCTAGTCCAGTTTAATCCTCAGAAAACATAAGTTTGCGCGTTTAACGCTAAAAAGATCCCCTTTGCCGTATCTCCTAAGTTTCAAGGCATTCTTCTTGTTGCCTCAGCCAGAATCGGAATACTTGGCGTCGACATTTCGAGTGACGTGCAGTTTCGTGGTCACTTGGAAGAAAAGGCCAAATTGGCATGTAAAAAGCTTGGCGTGCTCAGCAGAGCGGGACAGTATTTCATGCCGGCACACCGCCTGCAACTTTACAAGGCTCAGGTTCGGCCTCACATGGAATACTGTTCCCATCTCTGGGCTGGAGCTCCCCAGTGCCAGCTCCTTCCACTTGACCGCATCCAGCGCAGAGCGGCTCGAATCGTTGACGACCGAGTTCTTTCCGATCGGCTCGATTCACTGGCGCTGCGAAGAGATGTTGCATCTCATTACATTTTCTTTCGCATTTACCACGGGGAGTGCTCTGAGGAATTGTTCGGATTAATCCCAGCCGCCAAATTCCACGAAGGCACATCGCGGCCAAATTCCCGATACCATCCACACCGCCTGGATGCTTGGCGGTCCACCACTGTACGCTTCACTAGGATTTTTCTTCCGCGTACGACCTCTCTGTGGAATAGCTTACCACCGGCAATTTTTCCGGACCGATACGACTTAGAGACTTACAAGAAAAGAGAATACTCCTTTCTTAAATGCCGGCAACGCACCTGCAATTCCCCTGGTGTTGCAGTTGTTCATGGGCGGCGGTAGTCACGTACCATCAGCTAAGCCGCATGCTCGTTTGTCCCCTCTCCTATAAAAAAAGTGGCTCAGGACTCTACTTTACGCATTCTTAGAGATTATGTTATGTTCAAAAGTGGTCTTGGGACGAGCTGTAATGATGACTCTTACGAGTACAATACGCTTTACAAAGACTAACAATCTTAAAATCAATTTTGTTTTGTACTAGAGGTTTCCTTTATTTTACTTTTCATTATTATTTTGGGATTAGATTTATATTTTGATCTTTATTAAAGCTAAGTTGTCGTTTATTTTAGGTCTCTATAGTAGTGAAACTTTATCTCCTGCTCGGGGTTCGGTTCACCACGTGATTTTGTACAAAGACGCTATCTACGACGATTACGGATTCTCGGTATCGGATGGATTGTACGAGCGCGGCGTGTATATAAATCGGATCAGAAAGGGCGGTCCGGCCGACATTGTGGGATTACTGAGGCCATACGACAGAATTTTGCAGGTTTGTATTTTGTAAGATGTTGGTTCAATTTTTATAATATGAACGCATTTAACCAACAAGACAAGTTCTTAGCAAGGGTGATTGGAAAGAAGTTTATTATAAGTTAATCTTAGTATTTTCAGCTTCTTATCATCTCCAATGCTGGCCTTAAGCCTCTATTGTGGGAAAAAATTGTCTCCCAGAGAACTGCCTGCAGAACCAAGAGCAATCACCACATATAGAAAGCAGATTGATATTTTAAACCTGTGCATCTCGAAATCTGGTATAAATATATTATACTTCTACTCTAATTGGTATTAAAAGTTTTAAAAGATGCATTCCCTATTTACATAATTTTTTGTATACAATTTTATACAAATGATTAGATTAGAACGAACAATTTAGCCAATATAATATAAATATTCTTTAGTAAGTGTGACAAACGAGCATATAGTCCACCTGATGATAAGTGGACGCTGTGACCCATAGATACCTATACAATCATTGATTAAGGATCGAAATGCAGATGCGTTTTTGCCCCTGACGACGTCGATTGAATGCCTCATTGCCAGTAAAAAGGATGAAAAATTCTGAAGTTCAGAAAATATGAGTATTAGTAAAGTAACAGTAGCAATTAGAAAAAAATCGGTCTGGGTGTTTAGATTTAGTATTTTGGTGATGGTTATTTCATCATCTGGTGGATGTACAACAAACAACTCTAAATTGAAATACCATGCTATGACATTTCCAGTTCTTATTGCTTATAATGAGTGAAATGATCAATTGCTTTTAGGAAAAACTTTTTTTTTTAATAAAGGTACTACTACTAAACATTAACGGTATAGTTAATGTTTGTATTATCTAGCGCATTTTTGTAGGTTTTTACAATAAACCTTCTTTCTTTGTCGCTGTATGACATTTCCTATTCCTATTGCTTATCATGAGCCAAACTATCAATTGCTTTTTGGAAACAGTTTTTGAAGTGAAGCAACGTAGTGGAGAAATTTCGAACGGAATTAAAATCACAAACGTCACGTCTTCTTGTTAAATTTCACAGCCCAGGCTGCGTGAGTATACTATTGTTTAACCTACTTATGTAAAATATAGAATAGAAGAAGAATTAAAAGTGGAAAAGAAGTTTCACGTCGTACGTGTGTACACAATTACACGCACAACTTTTCTTTAAATAAAAGTACTACTAAACGTTGAAGGTATATGGAGGCGTGTTTTTGTAGGACTTAAAATAAACTCTCTTCGCTCTTCGCTGTATGACATTTTCAAGTCCTATTGCACAATATATCACAAGTAAAATTATCAATTGCTTTTTGGAAAAACTTTATTTTCTTAAACTAAAGATACCTTAGAAAAACAAGGCATATTTTTGTTGCATGCTCAATTCATTTGGTGCTTGTTTTCCCCGCAGGTGAATGGAACGCGAACGGTAGACTATGATTGCTGTCTGACTGTACCTTTAATCGCTGCCGCTGGAGATAGACTAGAAATTGTTGTTCAACGGCTCGTTACTTCAAAGGTAAGATAAATTACCTCTCTTTATTTTTATAGTAACTAAATCTAGAAAAAATAGAAATTAACATATCTTACATGTACGCGAATACTACTCAATTAATAGCATTTATGTTACGGATTTTATTGCGTTTAATTTTAGCTTTTTTTGTTGAGCTGAGTGAAGTACTGACGCCATGGGAAGTCTGCAGTATGTCAACGTGTTCAGGGTCGTCCCAATCATTAATTAAATCAGATTTGATCGACCATATATCCTCGCAAAGGAACACCAATTCCAAGCAAGGATGTTTCGCGAGGCTATTGACTGGGTGCTTGGGTACTACTATCTGCTTAGGATCCCACAACTGATTAAATTAAATACATAACCAAGCGTTTAAACGAATGGTTATGGATTTAACTGCAGTTGGAGTTAACTGCAAGACTTCAAAATACCGTAAGCTCGTTCTGCGTTGATCGGACTAAAAATTAATATTAAAAAGTTGAATTCAGCCTTCATTTACTATGACATAAGTCACCATAAGTGCTGAAAACACCCGAAACGTCGGAAATCAAAAAGCGAAATAAATCCGTAAAGTTATTTTTATTAAAAATATACATACATTGATATTTGAAAATAGATTTTTACGATCTGCATAAAAGGTTAAGTTAAGTAGAGTTAAAAAAATATTCTTCAGCAAACTAAGTTTTGAAAAATACATTAATAAAGTTTATGTTTTCAGAAATATGGTGTGTTAATATTTTGAGAAAACGAACTAATATTATTATTTTTCTTAACTCTAAAATACATTTTCAGATTTGTTTCTTATAATCATTCATAATTTATTCATTGCATGTCACAAACTATAAAGTTGTTACACGTACATTTTACGTAGCATTTTAAGACGAAGTTTAAATGATTAATATAAAATTAAATTAAATTACAATATTTTTAGTACATAATCTGTACATTATTCTTAATTAATTTATAAAATGTCAAACTAAATAATACACACTCATTTATTTTAAAATTAAATGTCAGTAAATATTTTATCATCAATGGTGAGTATATCACTCACCTTCGATTTGCCGACGATATAGTTCTTATGGCAGAATCGCTGGAGGACCTAAGCACTATGCTCAATGACCTCAATAGTATCTCCCAACGGATAGGTCTTAAGATGAACATGGACAAAACGAAGATAATGTATAACGTCCATGTCACACCTATGCCTGTAGTTGTTAGGAGCACTAAGCTCGAAGTTGTTGACGAGTATGTTTACCTGGGACAAATAGTCTGACTAGGTAAGTCTAACTTCGACCGAGAGGTCAATCGACGGATTCAATTCGGCTGGGCAGCGTTCGGGAAATTACGACACATCTTCTCGTCAGATATACCTCAAAACTTGAAAACAAGACTGTACAACTAGTGCGTGTTGCCAGAGAGGGCTATGCTCGGAGTTTCTCTGCGTGACAAAGTTAGAAATGCGGATATCCACAGTAGAACCAGAGTTACCGACATAGCCCAATGGATTAGTAACCTGAAGTGGCAATGGGCCGGCCATATAGCTGGAAGAACCGACAACCGATGGGGAAGAAAGGTTCTTGAGTGGCAGCTTCGTACCGATAGGCGAAGTACACTTCCAGGTCGTCACTTCATCTAGACCCCCCACTAGATGAAATGACGACCTGGTAAGACATGCAGGAAGTGGATGGATGCAGGTGGCTCAGGACCGTACTTTGTGGCATTCCTTGGGGGAGGTCTATGTTTAGCAGTGGATTTGTGAAGGGCTGCAATGATGATGATAAAATATTTTATCTCAACTATTGGTCATTTTCATTCATGTAATAAGATTTAAAATTTGATGAAAGTATTAGCAATGTCAAATAATTAAATAGAAATACTGAAATTACAAACGAACTTGCAGTCCATCTGATGGTAAGTGGCTAGTGCACACCACAGACACCTTCAATCAATTTCAAGTAAAGAGACTACAAATGGGTTGACGCTTCAGAAACTGGCTCTCTATGCCCTTCAGACCAGAATACGAAACGCACGTACTGCTACTTGCTGAAGTAGGAAAGAGGGTGGTATTTACCAAGACGGTCTCTTACGCAAATGAAGAGTGTATTTCATTATTTAAAATTATATTCTTTCTCATATTTTTCCACGCTTGTACACTTCACTTTTGAGACACTAATTGTCTCAATTATAGTTAGTATTAAAATCGTCAAAATCAATAATTTACATTTTCCTTTTGAATTTTATACTTAGTAAAACCACGCTGCAGCTATATTATGATTGTAGCACAAATTGGTCGGCTTGACTGAGGAAGGACTACTCTCTCAGAGAATACCAGCGTAAAATAGCAGTTTAATGTTGTTGTGTTTCGTATGGTGAATGTAGGGAACCATTTCACCTTTTACTGGAAACTAGGCATTCCATCTTAGTCCTCAGGAGTAACAACACATCTGCATTTTGATTCTTAATCGAGGATAAATGTAGATGTCTATGGAACACAATATTCACTTACCTTCAGGTAGACTGTGCTCGTTTTTCAACCTTATTCTATAAAAAATAGAAATGATGCTGTTCTTTTATAGAATAAAACAGCAGTATTATGCTCTTATTTATTACTCTGGTATTCTGTGAGAGAGTAGTCCCTCCCCGGTCGAGCCGACCCATTGGTGCTACAGCCATAATATCATTACAGCGTGGGTCTATCACGTAGCAAACCGCTCTAGCAGTTGACGAAACTGTCTCCATATTAAAATATATATGCAGTAATTTTTTCTTTTCGTATATCAAAATGCTTAATGTAATGCAGATAAATTTCGTCTATGTGAAATTGAAAAAGGCAACGTAACATATCCTTTCGTTATGATAGATATCTTTACGTTAACTTGAGTCTAAAATAATCCCGTTCAAAAAAACAATTTTTAACGCGCTAGGTGTATAAGTGTTCGTTTTAGGCACACACCTTCCCTGCCAAAAGGTGGGGGAGTTTTGTACACATCTGTGCTTGTGTTAGCATAGGCGACAAAATGGCATCGATTACGGTCGACGAACTTGTCGAGATTTTTAGTCGAGCCTGCCCCGATATATGGGCTGTGTTTATCGCACAGCGCAATTCGCGTCCCTCGCCCGAGTCCGCGCCCGTGCCCACGCCCAAGCCCGCGCCTCTACCCGACCCTTCTACCCAGCATGTCCGGCCCTCTGCTGATCGTCCAATTGTGCGAATTGAAGACCCTATGTCGCCAAGCACCGGACCCACGACCCCCGTGTCTATTGACACACTTTACGACGCCGCGTTCCCCGCGTCTTTCGCGATGTCCACCCAAGACCCTTCTCCGATCTTCTTGGAATCAGGCTCCGATATGGAAAGCGACACGCATGGCCCGCTTTAACCCGAAGACGAAGATTTCACCCTCGTCCAGGGCGAAAAGCGCAAACGCGCACCCCCTAAGAAGGCACCTGAGCCTAACTCGGCCCCCTCGTCCCCCACCGCCACTCCGGCCATTAAACCAGCCCCCGCGGTGCGCACTCAACCCCCATGCCTGCAGCTAAGCCCGCGGCGAAAGAGTCCTCTGCTGAATGTAGGAAAAAGCCGCCGCCACCCATCATCGTTCAAGATAAATCCAAATGGAATAACCTCTCCAATTAGTTGAACTTAAAGAAAATATTCTGCCCAAAGGTGCAAAACGCCGTACAGAGCATCCGTATTTTCGTAGATACGACTGAGGATTTCCGCAGTGTGACAAACCACCTGCACGCCGAACAAGACAGTTTTCATACATTCGCCCTCCCTGAGTAACGTAACCTACGAGTGGTCATCTGCGGACTTACCGAGGAGCTCGAGATCTTATCCATCCATCCACATATTAGAGGACCTCAAGGCCCAAAATCTCCCGGTCCGGGAGGTGCACAGGTTGCCGCACCAGACCGATAAAAAGAACGATTTCATAGATCTGTGCCTGGTCATTCTGGACCTGCATCCGGAAGGCAAGGAGATCTTTAACGTTCGACGCATCTGCAACCTAAAGGGGATTGCAGTTGAAGTACGGCCACTCGGCCAGGAACTGCTACGCCAGGCCTAGGTGTGTCAAGTGCCTAGGTGACCACGGCACCACTGACTACTCCCGCGCGTCCGAGACGGTTGAACCTCCGAGCTGTGTCAATTGCCATGAAGAGGGACACCCTGCGAACTATCGCCGGTGTTCCAAAGCGCCGCGAAAGAAGCAGCGCGGCGGTAAAAGCCGTCCCGGACGCGGGCCATGCCAGTGTGTCTTAATCTCGGCTGCCTGCCCCCAAGCCCGCACCATCCTCGGTGCCTCTAATCGCCACCAAATCCGCCCCTGTCACCGTGCAATGTGCAAGCCCTCCCGCGCCTTCCACGCCGAAACCCGACGCTTGGGTGAAACCGCCGCCACTTGTCGCCTCACGGCCAGTGCCTTCTCCCCAGGCCCCAAAACAGAAGCCCGTCCCACAAGGCTCGTCTTCCTTCGCCGCTGACTTCACTTTAATCTGCGGCTTTTTCAGCAGCATTAATGTTGCTGAATTATCCTCCTAGGCCCGCAAACTCCGCGGAGCCACTACACGGCAAGACAGGCTCAACGCCACATTGGGATAATTGACGCAATCTGGTATTTCCAGTGCGCCTTACTACCTCAATTAAACTATGAAACCGGCAGTATAATCGTTTGGTAGAACTAAACCACGCTTTCTAACTGTCGCGTTCTTCAACACGAACGGCCTTAGAGGGCAAAAAGACGAGATCGCGCAATTCCTGCGTAAACACGATGTAGACGTCATGCTAGTGCAAGAGACTTTTTTGAAACCTAGCCATCGCGATCCTAAGATCGCAAACTACACCTTAGTTAGAAATGATAGGTTGACAAAAGGTCCTTGTACTGCGTACCGATCGACGCCTCTCCGTTAACTAACATATAGAGTAAAGTAGCCCTCTCTGGCCATCCGCCACTCACTATAGTTTCGGCGAATCTACCGCCGCTCAAACGTGTAATCGAATCTGACATTGCAGAATTACATAGTCTAGGCATCAGTGTCATAATAGCTGGAGACCTCAACAGTAAGCATTCCTCCTGGAACTCGCTTACCAACAATCCAAAAGGTACATTGTTCGATATCTTGGAGCGAATAAACTTCGATGTTATCGCGCCTGAGACTCCGACTCGCTACCCATTTGCTACCAGACAACAACCGGACATCCTTGACGTAGCAATACTCAAAGATGTCTGTTTGTCGATAGCATCGATCGAAACTATTTTGGAACTCAACTCGGACCATAGACCAGTCTTATTGCAGCTGGGCCACCCCGCAGGTCCTTCAGACCAAAACCATCGTGGACTGGTGTAAGCTCCAAGTCAAACTCGAGTCTACGACATGTGGGATAACCTGCTGGAAGATATCGAGCCATCTCAAACTGCCTTCTGGCAGTTGACCCGAGCTCTGAAAGCAGAACAATCCTCACCTATGCCGCCTCTCATTAGGCCAGGAAACCCCGATCTCACCTTTGACGACTCTGAAAAGGCCGAATGCCTCGCGGACAGTTTAGAGACCCAATGTACTCCCTTCAACGAACCTATAGATCCCGCTCATCTTGCAGAGGTCGAGCGTAAGTCTGCACTACCACCCGTGGGCGACTCCTTAGATCATGTGGCTGTCGACGAAGTCACAGAAGTAATTAAAAGCCTTAAAAATAAATCAGCACCCGGCCCCGATGGCATTAGAAACAGGATACTGAAATCTCTCTCCGCACCGCTTGATTGCCTCCTAGTAGGCATATTCAACGCTCTTCTTTCCAGCTACTCCTTCCCTAATGCATGGAAAGAGGCAGACGTAATAGGAATCCCAAAACCGGGGAAACCGCACAACTTAGCCTCTAGCTACAGACCAATCAGTCTCCTCAGCACACTGGGGAAAGTTTACGAGAGACTCGTATTGAATCGCCTCCATAAATACGTCTTCACAAACTTCTTCCAGACGAGCAGTTCGGTTTCAGACCCAAACACTCGTACACCGACCAGTTACATCGCCTCACAAAATACATTCTGAAAGAATTCAATCTCCCAAAAAGAAGTCGCAGAACGACCATGACCGGTGCCCTCTTCTTCGATGTCGCAAAAGCGTTTGAACTCTGGCATGACGGCTTGCTTTACAAGCTGTATAAACTCAACGTGCCTGATAGGCTCACTCACATCATCAGAGCCTTTCCTGCCAATCGCCATTTTCAATTTGATCAAATTGACAACAACGGATTTAACGCAGCGAGTACGCAGACGGGCGTGCCGCACACCCCTCCACACCGCATAGACACCGTACACCGCCGGAACTACCGGTTCTCACCGCCCAGAACATCGAACGATACGAATTAGTCGTCAGAGCAGGGTTCCTCTACCCCCTGTTCGAACGACCGTTAGATAACTCTTCCACGTGTACTGTAAACTGTCCTAGGAGTCATCGTTACGCAAGTAATGATGCAGTGTAATAAAAATTCACCCCTTTTTTAGCTCGCTACCAGAAAAGCCGCGAGCCCTGAAGCTGTAAAAGCCAAAAGGCTAACAGCACAAACATCATCAGAAAACAAGCACAACATAACAGCACAAACATCATCAGAAAACAAACAAACATGGGGAATATGGCTACGCATACCCGCCTCGCGGGAGCAAGGACGGGTTTTGTCGGACTCGTACCGACTAAAACCCCATGGTGTTCCACCTTCGTCGCATATTGGAATGGCCACGGGAACTCTTTCGCACACATCCGCGGCCCACCAGCGCCGCTCGGGAGAGGACTACTCCTCCCCATTATTCTTCTCAGATAAGGCGCGCCAGATCACATGGCGCGCCTTCCTCCAACTACACCTGCGCAATGGATGCCCCCGTATCCGATGCGCGAAGGCCATGGGGCCAGGAAAAACGAGCACTCAGAAACACTAGCCTTCCTGACCCCAGCAGCGGATCTGGTCTATGGCTCCGCCGTCAACCAAGATTTGGCTGCGGATGGTAGGGAGAGCAGCGCCTCGCAATACCGACACTCCTCTCCCTCCGCATCCCCACCACCACCGCTTAAACGGTGCGGCCCCGTCAGAGTCGTGGAGGATAGGGCGAGTGGCGCATTGTTATACCAACACTCTTCTTCCTCCGCGACTCCACCTCGGCTGTAGCGGAAGGGGGAGAAGACACCCCTCTCGCCGCAGTCCACCAGTACACATCCGAAGTGGGCTCGCCAAGCCCACTCGGAGTGAACACCTCGGGCCAGCCATATGGGATTTTCTTTGTGCACCGCGAGTGACCAAGCCACGGCTACTAAGCCCCCCGCCACGACAAGGCGGGAACCCATTCGGTATTTAACTTAACCTACTTTTGGCCCACAAAACAAAACACCTGGTCTGGCCTTCCTACTGCCATTCCAGCGTTCATGTGTTCACCATTCCAGCACCTCCAGAGAGGTCTGTCTGCTGGAGCTGCTCACTAGACTGCTCATCATAAACGCGGAACGCTTGCGCTTTTAAGGTGCATATGTGTACGTCCAGCAGGGGACTTTTACAAGTTTCAAGAAGTTGAACATGATTTCAGCGTCACTTGAAATGTATGCAGCGCTCCGTCTATCCCTGTTCAATTGTCAGAGTTTAATAGTAGTGAATTTTGCTAAACAAGACTTGAAAATTACAATACAGCGTAAGCGGACCGCGCATGGTGTTTAATTAGTAAGATTAATTGAATTTTTCATTCCACAATTTATAAGAATTAAATATGAAAAAGAAAGATAGATTATATCAAAAATACAATACAATACAGCAAAAATAGATTAAATGCAATGTCTTCACTATCAGTCCGTTACGATCTACTGCTGGATTTTTTTATAGTATAAAGGTGACAAAGTCACACAGCCGACGATGCCTACCTGAGCCCACCTGAGCCCACCTGATGGTAAGTATATGCTGAGATCTGTACCTTCATTTAAGAATCAAAATGCATTGTCACCCCTGAGGACTAAGATGGAATGCACGAAAAAAAAAACAGTATTAAGATGTTACTTTACGGTGGCATTGTGTGAGAGCGTGGTCATTCCCCGGTCGAGCTAACTCATACGTGCTACATCCATAGTATAGCTGCAACTTGGCTCTACTACGTGTAAAATTGATACTGGAATCATCTCCTATTATAAAAAGTATTTCCTTAATTGCCATACTTAGCAGGTTCTATTATCAGAATGTCTCGTACCCTTGACACTTCGCCAGTCTTTTTGTTTAATTTAGCATATATGAGATGATGTACTTCCGGCTATCGGAGGCCATGAGGTCTTTCTGGTTTTTCTCATAGTATACTTACTGAATATGGTTTATGATGTCTATTAAGCCGCAAACACGCGGAAAAATGCAATATTGTCATCAACTTTATATCACAAAACTGCTAAACATGATCCATCCCCAAGTAATGCCACAAAACTCGGTATTGAGCCACCTGCATGCATTGACTTACTGTTATGACCCGAGATTGCTACTCGATAAACCCTTTTCCACATCATTTGATGGTTTTTGCTATATAGCTGGCTCATTTCAACTTTAGATTACTAATCTGTTGGGTTATGCTGGTTAATCTGGTCCTACTGCGGATATCACCGTTACGGAGATTCCGAGTAGGTATGTCCTCTTTATTCTCGCTGAGTGACTTTAACATTTTCATACGACCAGCGGTGAAACCTGCGCGTGTTGCCAGTAATGACATATGGGACAGAAAATGTGAATTTTTTTACTTTAATTTTAATTTTTTAGATTGCTGCCTGGAGCATATTTCACTCATTCTAATAATATTTTTGAAGGATTTTCTTCTAAAGCCGTCTGTTGCCGACGATAAAATGTCCGGAATATAAAAATGTTTTCGTAATATGAATGTTTATGTTATTTCGTCGTGAGCTCTAAACGTGACATTCCGCTTAACGCTTCCACGCCTGCCCCGAGGGAGATACAGTTACCCCTTCATATTTTAGATAGGGGGGAAAATAAGCAATAATTAATATTAGCATAATAACATTATAAATATTTAACCAGTTACAAGAGAATATATTTTTCTATTGTTAGCAAAAATGTGAGTGAAGTAATTTTATTTAGTACAGAGTGACATGAGAGTAAGGCTTTAAAACCTTTCGTTCAACCAATTCTCCTTCCTTAGTGCGTCATTGGTGTCTTAATTTGGAACTGTTTAGTACATTCCTAGGAAGTGCTTCTTCCTTACACCACTAATTTTGAGAATTAACTATGCATAAAAATCGTATATAGATCAGGAACTAAGCACTCACTGTAAATTTAATATAAATCTAGCAACCCGAGTTCGATGGTGGTGGGGCCAGCACAAATACGATAATATTTATTGCAGTTTTATTGCTGATTTAATTCTTTAACGGTAGTGAAGTAAAATAATGTGACGAAATCAGCCGAGAAATAAAAAAAATCAAGGAGGAGCTGCGCGGTGGTCTCTCTTCTCCATAACCCTTTCAAGAGGCAAGAGGTCTATGCTCAGCAATGTAATTTAAATGGGCTGTAAATGTACTACTATAATGTATTAGTAATGTCAACTTTCGAGTAACAGACATAGAGAACCTATCCTTTCCGATAAACACAAAGTCGGAGAAAGAACAGTTAGCTTTTAGATCACTCACACACATCATCACATATTACGGCAATCAAATAGTGAATCTTCTACTCAAAATTTTTAGAGACCTCATCGTGTATCACCATTATCGGTGTTACATTGAAGATGAACTAGATATTAGTACTTCTTTTCTGCCAAGGAGTCCTTCTGAGCCAGTATAATAACAGACTGTGAGTTATTCCATTTTAGTCCCCAGAGGTAACAACGCATCTGTAGCCTTCTTTGTCTAAAGTCGGATGTAGGTATGGATAGGCTGCTGAAGCAACTTACCGGAACGTGGACTTTATGTTCGTTAGTCACTTCAATTTTAAAACAACGAGCACGATCCAGAATCAGATAGATAGATAGATACATAACACTTTATTGTACACCAAAAAAAAAACATAAATATGAAGAAATAAATGTGGTACTATGGGCGGTCTTATCGCCAAGAACGATCTCTTCCAGACAACTTTTGGATGGACAAGATTGCAAGAAAACAATAAAAAAATGGTGTGGTTTGGCGATGAAAATAACGTTATTTTCATTATTAATCATAAAATAGTAATAAAGATGTTTAATATAGAAAGGTATATAAGTACATAGATAAGATAAATACATACATACTTATTAATAGCATCATCATCATCGTTGCAGCCCATCACAAGTCCATTGCTGAACATAAGCCAAGGAATGTCACAAAGCACGGTCCTGAGCCACCTGCATCCATCGACTTCCTGCATGTCTTACCAGGTTGTCACTCCATCTAGTTGGGGGACGCTCTACATTTTGTCCGCCGGTACGAGGCCGCCACTCGAGAACCTTTTTTCCCCATCGGTTGTCTGTTCTTCGAGCTATATGGCCGGCTCATTGCCACGTCAGCTTACTAATTCGTTGGGCTATGTCAGTCACTCTGGTTCTACTGCGGATATCCTCATTTCTAAGTTTATCACGCAGAGAAACTCCGAGCATAGCCTTATCCATTGCTCGCTGAGTGCTCTTAGCTTCCTCATACGGCCAGCAGTGAAGGACCACGTCTCAGTTCCAGCATCATCACTGGCAACACGCACTGGTTTTACAGTCTCGTTTTCAAGTTTTGAGGTACACCTGATGAGAAGATGTTTCGTAATTTCCCGAACGCTGCCCAGCCAATTTGAATCCGTTGATTGACCTCTCGGTCGAAGTTGGAATTACCTAGTTGGACTATTTGTCCCAGGTAAACATACTCGTCAACAACTTCGAGCTTAGTGCTCCCAACAACTACCGGCATGGGTGTGACATGGACGTTATGTGTACATGATCTTTCTTTTGACCTATCCGTTGGGAGGCACTATTGAGGTCATTGAGCATAGTGCTTAGTACTTCCAACGATTCTGCCATAATGACAATATGGTCGGCAAATCGAAGGTGAGTAACTACATAAAGGTAGAATAATTATACACAAATGAATTTGATAGATTCAAAGATGAAATCACGTACATTTTTCTTAAAAACCGGTAGAGATTGAGCGCGTCTTGCTCATAACGGCAAGTCATTCCATAATCGGACAGCTTGTATTGTAAATTATCTGTCCAAAAATTTGGTAGCGTTAGTTGGCCGATGATGAGCTTAAATGTCTCAAATGTTGGTCATGGAGGAATTCAAACAGATTTTTTAGGTAAGAAGGATTGAATGGATTAAAAAGAATATTATAAAGAAGCGAGAGAATATGAGCATTCCAGCGAAGGCAAATTGGCAACCACTTGAGCATGTTACGAAAATCCGACACATGATCATATTTACGCAAAATAAAACATGAATACTTATACAAAATTTTGAATACGCTCAGCTTTATCAAGTTGCATTTTAGTAAGGTCAAGATAGCAAAATCATCCAAGCATGCATCCAACGACTTGTTGCGTATTTATTAAGGTCGTAATTGCATTAAACCGCACAGTTTTGAGACTGTGCAGAACTTTGTCTAATGTTAAGTAAATGCCTACCAACTCGCTTATCAAGCGAGGTGAATATGCGAAAATATATATGTATTTAGTCTGTGTAAATGTATTTTTTGAAATACCTATGAACAAAAGACTCAAGAGCTCAAAACACTGATAGAATAAATTAAAGTAAATGGTGATTTTTGAGCATGTAATTGTTATTGTTACTTATGTTACTTGTTTCAGGACCTCAAGAATCAGCGTTCGGACGACAGTTCCAGCCCCAGTGATAGTAGTATTGTGACGAAAACTATTTAGTGCAAAACCCGGCTTTAGTGGAATCACACTAAAGAATAAAAACTGTATTTTAGTGAATAGTGCATTCATTTTATGGTAACTCTAGACATTATACACAAATACAGCGATAATCCTTTTTTCTGGTTTTCTAGGAAGTAACATTCCGGTTTTGTAATAATTGTCTTATTTATTACAGAGGTATTATTACTGATTTTTCTAACTCAATAAATGAAATAAGAATATACCTGGTCGATCGTTAACTTACCAAAGAGATAAGTATCTTGTAAAGTAATTTAAATACTACTATTGTAAACTATACTATTGTTTAAGTGACCTACGGGATCAACCAAGTCGACATTCTACAATAAAACTATATAAATGAATAACATAATACCTTAATGTTGAGTCACGTGAGTTGATATTGATTTCATTTTTGTAGTTTTCTATTAGCGTTAACGATTGTAGAATTTCGACTTGGGTAACCCCACTGTTATAATGCTCAAGTCGCACAATCCGTTATTTCCATATTTTTTCCTTTTGCTGTATTTCCTCATTTATTTTATTTCCATAATGTATTTTTTTTTATGCTATGTTCGTTATTCTTTTACGTTAACATATCTATAGCCCTATTTGTTTAACAAACTATTGATCTTTTATTTTATTTTATATACCTTTAATTTTAATCAATTTTGCAATATTCATTAAGTATATTGCAAAATAGATTAAAATTAGCTCGATACTGAATATAAAACATTAACTCGAAAACATAAATGAAATGTAAAACATTTTAATTCATGTATTAATCATCCAATTTACGTTATTGAACCCCAAAACTTACCTTTTTTGTGATTTGCAGTGTTGTACATCATGATTTTTCAGTTTTGTGTAGTCCAATGCTGGATATAGGCCAGTTATAAGTTGGATACATTCGTCGTTAGTCCCAGCGTTTCGTATATAACGTTTATGTGTTAAAAATTTTCATTGAAATACTAAAGGGATTTCCTTTTGTAAGTAATGAGAAGAACTATTATTTAATTTTATTAATTTATTCACTATACTACGACTTTTTAATGTGACCTCATTAAAAAGTAAATTACCCTCTTCATGTAGACCGCATTGTTTGAATCTTTGCCAAAAATCTTTTGTGCTTAAATCTTCAGAAAAATAGCTTTTAAATTTTCATTTTATTTTTTAAAAAATTAAACATGTTACCTTCATTATTTTATTTTATTTAAATCCTACATTTATTGGATCTTTTCGAATTACAAACGGAAGAGTTTCAATGAGTCAAACTGTTCTTATAGTTTTATTCTCAAGAAATAAAACTACATTCAGATTAGACGCCACACCGAAAGTGACATTTTCAAACCAAAGTATCAACCAATGTTATAAAATAGTTACTAAAATGCTACATCATTTAAAAGTAATTGTATGTAAGTATTAAATAAATTTAGCAAATTTTTGTTGTAATACGAAATAGTACCGTGTAAATAAACATCTAGATGTTTAATGTACGAGTAGTTTACCGTTCTTAACATCAGACTGATAGAGAATGTAATAGATTAGGTAGTATCTAAAAACTTGTTAAAATAACATACGTTAGCAGTTGATTACTAATACTACTAGATTTGTCTAAGTAATAAAATTGTAAATTAAAACATATAACAGTTGTAAAGGTCCCCATGCCTGGGCACAGATCTGGAATCTGGGCACAGATTTGGAAGCCGTTGTAGCGTGTTAGCTGAGAACTCTTAAATTTCACGGTTCGCAAGCTACCCGGGTTCAATCCCCACCAGCACCAATGAAATTGTTAATTTTAATTTTGAGTGTTGAAATACCACGTGCTCTGCGGTGAAGAGAAACATCGTGAGGAAACCTGAATGTATGTGGAATAAAAATTATTTCGAAGATGTGTGAAGTCTGTCAACATGCGTTAGACTAGACATTTCCTTGCCCTGAAACCCTCTTAGAATTGAGAGGAGGCCCGTGCCCAGCCTAGGGACGTATATAGACTATCACTAAACTTAGATATACTTTACGTTTACCCGGCAATTAACGTACTTCGATTCTGTATAAAGTTGTAATGCTTCCAATTATAATTTCCTTTTCCTTTCGGAAATTTAGAGGTAATTTATAAGTTATAAAATAAAATAAATAGGCTATAATACTTTATCTATGAAAATTAGGGCCCCGCGAGTTTTGTACTAGTATGTCGTACGTAAAGTAGTTAGAATTAAATTCAAAATAGCATTGTTTGCATATTAAATTTTTATCACATTTTAAATAAAGTATCTAGGATTATATATTATGCATAGCAAACCTAAATAAATTGAGTTAAAAATGAAGTGAGCTTACTCTACTGTAATTATGTTTTTTTCGGCGAATTTGTATTGATGTTAAAAACATTTAGATGTTCTATTGTTGCTTATTTAAAAAAAAAACTCCTGGCTTCGATTTTATTTGAATTATTATGTACTTGTGTAATTTTTTCTTCGTAAATGTAATAAATATATTATTATAATGTAATATGTTTCTTTTATAAAATGTAAACTTCATAAAACCAGTAATACGAAATGTTTGTAGTTATTTTACACATTACCTTTTTTAAGTAAACTATAGGTTCATTAAAAACAAAGTTTCATAACATTGCATGATATTTTTTTGATAAAATATTCGTAAAACAAACATTAGTGACTTGATCATTGTAATATTAACCCATATAATATTATGTAGATAGCAATTTTTTACATTTTATTTTTGTACCCTTACACATAAGAATAATTTATATTGATTGTCAATTAATGTGTAACTAATCGAAGTATAGACAAAAGCATAGCTATCACAATAAACTTATTAAATGGTATGCGTGGTTGGAGATTGGTCTTTCATTGCCATCGTCTTACTCTTGTGTCTTCTCTATAAGAAAGCATTTAGTCCAATGATAATCGCAGGACTCTCCATAGAGGAGAGGAACTAGGGTTTTGCCGTAATCGCAATGCTATGCCGATTGGAGCAGTACCAGATTTCTTGCACGTTTGACGCTGTGATAACCGTCTATATGGTTAGACTTTTTAATTAATTAGCCATTTTTACGTGTATGTCGGACTCGCACTGACTAAAACCCTATGGTTTTCAACTTCCCCGATATTGGCAGGACCACGGAAACGCTTCCGCACACATCCGCAGCCTTACCAGTGCCGACCGCCTCATGGCAGCCTCTCCTTGGGAGGGGACATCTCCTCCTTCTTCTCGGATAAAGCGTGCCTTCCTCCGCGGCTTCACTCTTCCGAATCCAATACTGGAAAACTATGGGGCCAGGAAAAAACAATCACTTGGAAGCACTACCATTTCTTACCCCAGCGGAGAATCTGATCTACGGCTTCGCCGACAACCAAGTTTCAGCCGCGGAGGTTAGGGGGAGCGGCGGGTCTTAATACCGATACTCCTCTTCCCCTGCGGTCTCACCGCCACCACTTTAGCGGCACGGCCCCGTCAGTGTTTTGGAGGATAGAGTTAGTCGCGCATCGTCATACCAACATTTATCTTCCCCCGAAACTAGAAGAGAACAGCCACGGTTACTAAGCCCCCTCCTCCCGCCACTGCAAGGCGAGAACCCGTTCGGGGGAAGCGAGATCTAACCATAGTCTAGCCTCAAATTTTTTTTGCTCCGGTCGGGATTTTGCGCTGGTCAGGATTTTGCGCCAGGCGAGCGTGTAAAAAAACATCGAGAAAGCGACCAGACACAGTAGCGGTTCCATCACCAGGTATTATGCTTAGCCGTATAGTGTAGTGCGTAAGAGAATCTACTACCTGGTATCCCTTGGATATCGTAAAATGCGACAGGCAGAAGATAGGCAGCAGCATCTTCATGACTGCCAAGTGTGACAACTATGGCAAATATCCTTTCTATTAGGTAATTTTAGGAGTACCATTTTCAGCAGTGAATTGCACTTTTAGATTGCCAGTCAGACTTTGATAAACTGTAATGAATGATGTTCGCAATTTAGTGCTAGCGTAAAACAATCCGTTACAATCTCGCATGTCGCAATGCAGCGTGTCGCCAGTTGCTCAGTCACCAGTCATATGTGACACAATGAACGGTGAAAATGAGTATAAGGCCTAAGTAACGAGTGCCCTGTGCGTGTGCAGCATGTTAGAGCGTGTGGCAAACAAATCTGACGGCCACTACTCTGTCAAAAGAACAAAAACCTGCGTTTATCTTGCACATCGCAAATGTCGCCTAGCTGGGTGCTGGGACAGAGTACACCTTTAAGCACCACAACACTTTTTAAGGTTTTAAGTAGTTACTTTGTAACGTATTTTCGTTAACACTTACTCTTTAACACAAGAACACATCTTTCTCATTTATGATATAAGACGTTATTGTAAGCTAGCAGAAATGTTCATTTTCAGAAACTAGATGTCGGAGAGAAAATCTAAGCTTGTCTAAGGTTTGAAGTCATAATCAAAGATACGACATCAAAATAGTCCCGAAATTTAAACAAGCAAGAAATTTTATATTTAGGCCGTTGTAGCTTAGAGGCTGCGCGCTTGCACTCAATGTCATAATACCTGTGCACCTGAGTTCAATCCTCTTTAATAACAATTTCAAATGCCGAGTAACCACGTGCTCAGAAGTAAAGTAAAACATCGTGAAACACACACCGAAGAAAAAAATATCAAACATAACATTTAAAGGTTTCTGCTTAAAAAGCTTCTCATCAATGGGTGGAAGCTTGTGTCTAGCAATGAGACGCTATAGGTTGACTAAATAGGAACCCATGACTTCGACATCTTCTTGATAACCACTCTAAAGTAATAAAAAATGCAGTTGCCAACCCGCCTGCCACTATGGCAAACATATATGGTATAATATAAAGTGTAGGCTAATGTTCAACAGTGGACTTTAATAGGCTGTAATGATGATGATAATGTCTCATCCATCCTCTAAACTCTAAAGCCTATAACCTGTCCAGCTGTGAATTGCTTATCGACTAGTAATGAATGATAATTAATAATGAACCGACTTAATGGTGACTATGAATTTCTGTGTCATTTTACAAGTTTTGGCTTTATAAGCTTGATGTAGATCACAGAACATTAGTTTTGTATAATATATCGCAATGCTTGACATTGAGAAGACATAATATCATCATCATCATCATTAAAACCGATCACAAGTCCACCGCTGAATATTTTTTTCCATTCACCTATTTGGTTAGGGCTTTGATTTAATAAAACTGAGTAAGATTTCTAATATTATGTAACATTTATTTTTACTTAGTTTTTACATGAGCTGACAGCATGAACTCGTAAACTGACATCTGAATGTATATATAGGACACAGATAACAAAACATAGGAGAGCGCACTCTAACATTATTAAAATGGAACCACAATTTAACCATAAACGCACCGTATACAAAGAGCACCTTTCAATGATAAGGTGATACTTATTATAGCAGCCTATAGCATTATTTATTTACACATATTTTACAAACTTAGAATCTTTGTTTTAATCAATTTGATTGTGCTCTGATTAGCTATATTTAAAGTCGTGGAATTTTGTGGCTCCCCGATATCAAACAATAATTCTCAAAAGTCTATGCCATAAAATTTATTTTGCGGCCTCAGTAGCAGCTATATACTTAGACTTTATCGTAGACAACGCTACAATATTTTTCTTGCGACCTGACCAAGTTACAGGACTCCTTTCCCATTCATTAAAAATATAATATACCCAATATTGGATTTTCTGGTATCTTAATCACCAGCAAAATCAGAATCGCAGTAGCCAATCAATTATTGATAACCATTATAAACAACAGATATTTCTTTAGTATTACTCAAATAACGTATTATTCTCTTGAAAGCAGTAATATGTGAAGGACCTAGGTTATTTTGTCAGCAGATATGTCATATCTATCTGCTGACAAAATAACCTAATAATATTGACAAGTCTAGACACTAATGTCAAGAATAACATTGCCCCCACTGCTTCTCTATAATATGGGAAATTATTAGGCAAATTATTTGTATTGTTTGATAGTTGTACATATACATCTGCAGGTGCACTATTTACTATATTTAGCATCTGACAAATTAAATCTATTTATTAATGTTTCTATGTATTGTTTTTGACTTATTCTTATACGTTATTTTGTCTTTAAAAAAACTTTTACATCAAAGTTTTGTTTCAAATCACTCAATATTGTAGTTAAAGTAGTTACTTTTGGACAACACCAATCCATCATCTCTTCTCTACATAGTATAAAACAAAGTCGATTCCCTCCATCTGTACGCTTAAATATTTTGACTGCGCAACGTATTTTTATGCGGTTTTCATGAATAGCCAGAATGATTCAAGAGGAAGGTTTATAATAGGTCGGGGAAAAAGTTTCTTCGTATTTTATATACAAATTCAAGACATTTTTTTTCCAAAGTTTAATTACATTTAATTATAATTTATACGAGTATGTGCCATTTTGTTCGATAACTTGTTGTCATCTTGTAGGTAGTGACAAAATCCTGTTGCTGTAGAAATCTTGGGATTTTTGATCAAAAAAATGCGACAAGTAGTTTTGACAGTCCTCTCTTGATGTTAACCTAACACTACCCAAAGAATTCTGAAGAGACCGAAACAGATGCAAATCTTAGGGTTCAAGGTCAGGACTATATGGTAGATGTATTAATACTTCCTAACCAAGCTCTCTCAATTTTTGCAAAGATGTGTGTGGTCTGGGGCGTTATCATAATGAAAACCACTCCTTTTCTGTTGATAAATTCCGGCCGCTTCTTCTCAATTTTTTCTCGAGTCTCATTAGTTGTTGGCAGTAGAGTTTTGCCCGGCGGTAAAAGCTCATAATAAACGATGCCCTATCAATCCCACCATACACACAGCATCACCTTATTGCGTGTTAATCCGGGTTTCGCTACAGTCTGTGGAGCTTGACTACCCTTTGACTATGATCTTTATCGCACGTTCTTGTCGTAGTTGATCCACTTTTCATCACTTGTGTGTCAATCTCACCAGTGATGAGTGATGAATTCAAAAATGGTTCGGTTTCATTATTTTTCAATAGAGGATCATAAATGAGTACACGATTCAAAAGTTTTCTTTCAGTGAGCTCGGGTGGTACCCAAATATCGAGCTTTTTTGTATAGCCAGACTTTTTCAAATGGGTCAAAACTGTTTTCTGATCAATTCGGAATTTTTTGGCTATGACGTAACTCTAATATGCCGATCTTGCTCCACTTTTTCAAAAATTGCATCGAATTTATCCGTATAAGGGCGGCCAGAGCGAGCTGCATCTTTGACATCAAATTTCCCGGACTGAAAGCGCTTAAACCAACTATGTGCTACTCTTACTGACACTACATTAGGTCCATAAACGTTACAATTTTTTTTTTCGTGACATTTTCGCATTTTTCCTTTTTTGTAATAAAACTTTAGAATGTATCGAATTTTTTCGTTAGATTCACTCATTTTGGCGCACAGAAAAACAATTGAAAAATGGCAGGCATTTTTTACTTTTTATTTTTATTTTTCTTAATGATCTATATGTGTATTGATATTAAAACCAGCCAGATAAAAACAGTACAACCAAAGAGATTTTTCTTCAATTTCATACAAACAAAATACGACGAAACTTTTTCGCCGATCTATACATGAATATTATATATTATATAATTCATCTATCCGTGTTCTGTATGTGACTGAACACCTCCTAAAGGCTGGACCGATTTTGATAAAATTGTGTGTGTGTGATTAAGTTGATTAGAGAATGGTTTTGATTTACAATTGGACCCGGTAGGTGACGTTGTTGTCGGGATCCAGAAATCAACCGTGTGAAACCGGGACGGATCGCTAGTCAACATATAAAACCAAGAATACTTTAATATTTTTAAAATATCCAACAAATACACATTTATATGATTGACATGACTTAAATCCATATGTATTTAAAAATGAACAAAACTTCCTATTGCATAAATAGATTTAATCAACATACCTACTTTACACGGCTTGTAGTCCACACCCTCTGGCATTTCCATATATAACTCTTCAGATAGCTCACCATACAGGAAAGCTGTCTTGACATCGAATTGCTTAAGGTCCTTTCTTGCTCATGCTGATACTTAGTATTAATCTTTTGGTACACCTGTAAGTGGGCTCATGTAAAATTTACTTCCAAATTATTGTTACGTCGTGGAAGCAATGTGACATTTCTTTGATTATCTTTAGCTCTTATATAAATCATCGGAGGGTGATATGATTCATCATTGTCTTCAGTACTCTTCATGTTTCAGTACCCTTCACTATCATCAGAAGATATTTTTCAAGTGTGAGTTGATCCTGAGCCTCACATTGTGGAAATGTCAACTTTGTCTGTTCTTCCTTTTCTTCAATTTTCATCTCATCATCTCTGAGTAATTCTGTCTTTTCTCTAGCATATTGTACTCATCAAATTTCACATCCCATGACAATGTTATTTTTCTTGTATCCTGGTCATATTCTTTAATCATAATATCCAACTTACAACATTTTAGTACTATTATTATCACGTTTCTTTCTTTTTCCTGTGGGATATGTACATATCCTGTAGAACTAAATATCCTTATATGTTCAAGGTTTCGTTTATCTCCATACCAAAGTTCATAAGGTGACACATTAACAGTTTAACTTGAAGATTTTATATTCAACAAATAGACTGCACAGTTAACGGCTTCTGCCCATAAAAATAAGGGTATCTCTTTCGCACATCGCATTGATCTTGCACTTTTCATGATAGTACGCAACTCCCTTTCCGCACTGCCATTTTGTTGAGGGGTAAGGAAGGAAAAAGGAAAGTTTGAAAGAAAAGGGGAGGTCTGCTGCCGGGTAAGGTGGTCTGCCCGGGGAGCAGACAACGCTCCGAGTGGTAGTTCGGAGCTATTCTATATATACTGCTTTTACTTCGGAACATTAATAGCGCGATTTAGAATTCGATGTATTTTCGCTTGTAGCGCGACGACAACGCCGCGCTACAAGCGAAAATATATAGGGCCATGCAATCATGGGTTATCACTTTAATTCATAAAAAATAAATTAAATTCATGGTTTATAAACTCACCACCAATGTCTGTATGTAGAATGCGCACATGATGTTGGAACTTATTATTCACATTTGCACTTTATTTTTTAAAAAAATTGAACACTTCATTCTTCATTCCAATATGTAGATATATGCTACAGTGACCCACAAACCAGAATAGTTGAGACTGTAAGGTCTGAAAAAATTTTCTTAAAACACTCAATACCCCAGGGTAGCGTGATGGGCTGTTTACTGTTTTTAATATATGTGAATGATCTTCCGAATATATGTAATATCCCCTGTGTTCTTTTTGCTGATGATATTTCATTAATTCTTCCCTGTCCCAATAGCACAGATTTACACCATCTCCTAACCTCTAATTTAAATGTAATAAATTGCTGGCTCCAAGATCACAACCTCAAGATTAATCTCAAAAAGACTAAACTTTTGCAATTTAGACCATACCAAAAACGCCCCTTACATATCAACTACCAATACCTAAATATTCTCTCAGAACCTGTTAACTCTCACTGTCTCCTGGGTATAAATATAGACGCACATTTAAATTGGAAGGAACACATTAATAAAGTTGTCAAAAAATTATCTAGTTTTACATACGCTCTTATGGAACTTAAAAAAACCACTGACTTAAAAACAGCAACCTGTGCCTACTACGCGTACGCAGACGCCTGGCTACGCTACGGTGTGGTACTTTGGGGTAACAGCACAGACGCTAACAAAGTATTTCTAATTCAGAAAAAATGTATTCGCATACTTGCAAATATTGACTCCTGGACAAGTTGTAGAAATTACTTTATCAATTATAATATCCTGATATTAACATCCCTATATAAATCTGAAATATGCTCACTAGTTAGAAATAATATCGACTGGTTCCCTCAATATTTTCGCCCTAAAAATTTAAGACCAAAAATAAAATTATCCACAGTTACATCAAAATTACAAATCGTAAACACCGGCCCTTATGCCATGTCAATAAAAATATATAACAAAATTCCAGAACGGATCAGAAGCATTAAAAGCATAAAAAAGTTTAAAAAGGAAGTTAATACATATTTAACGAAAAAATGTTATTACTCGTTGCAGGAGTTTTTTAGTGATTGATTAGGAAATAGGAAATAGGAATAAATAATATAGTAAGATCTCTTTAATATTTAAGTTAATTGTAAATATTCATTAAATGATAATTTTATTAATAATACTATAATGTTAATATAATAATTGCCAATATTTGCAGTGCCCTTGCAGGGTTCTTGTTTTGAACAATTTTTTAAAATTAAGACCAAATGTACAACAAGAATAGCAAATAAATTGAATTGAATTGAATAAAACGCCTTATGACACACAAAACTACTTCATTGTTCTTCATAAACATTTTTTTTATTTATTTTTTTACAATTACATAACCTTATCTAGTGGCTGCTCCTTCAACTACTAACACGTCATTTTGATTCTGGTTTTTATTAAATGTTCTTTTAGACTTTATGCATTCTCTAGCAAAATGACCTCTTTTGTTGCAGTTGTAACATACAAAACGATGACTTGAATGTCTTTAAACATTCATTCTATTGTCCCCATTCTTATTCAATTTTGGATTTCCTTTTCAAATCAAATCAAATCAAATCAAAAATATTTATTGCATGACTACAGGTAAAATTAAATAAGATCTTAAGATTATGTTATGTACATTTGTGCTCCATAGTCTACCTATTTCAGGTGTACAATATTAAGTCTTAATTATATTTATCAAATAATCGATATCTTTATCAAATATAATATATAGATTAATTCATTAATGTCATCGTAATTTTTTTTAATTATTATTACAATATATGATGTCAGTTTTCTATAGTAAAAATACTTTACTTACTACTAAAATTACTTTATTTAACTTTTTCATTATAATTTTGTCTTAGTACTCAATAATTTGTTGGAATAATTAAATAATAAATCTAACCACTAAATATATCATTACTTTATTTAATCTTTGTTTTCTATAAATTCTTGTAAGCTGTAGAAGCATTTATCTAATAACCACGTGTTCAGTACCTTTTTAAATCTTATATCGTTCATATTTTTAAAGGAGTCAGGAATATTATTGTAAATTTTAATGGCATTACAGTAAATGCTTTTATTATATTGTACTGTTTTCGGATAAAATGAACTTGTTATTTTATAAGGATTCCTGGGATTTTTAGATTTTTCAAATAAGTATTCATATTTGCGTACAAATAAAGATACCTCTTTAATGTATAAACAGGGTAGTGGCAAAATGCCTAGTTTCTTAAAAAGTGGTCTACAAGAGTCACTCTTCGGAGCCCCGCACATAGCTCTAATGCACTTTTTTTGCATTTTAAATACCCTGCCGATATTTGGGGCGTTGCCCCAGAAAATTATGCCATACGCTAAAACTGATTGTATATATCCATGGTATGTCATCAATCCTGCTTTAACAGACGTGTTAGAAATTATTCTTCTCAAAGGGTAGACGTATTTTGACAGCTTGGCACAAAGTTCATTTAAATGTGGTTCCCAGCTACAATGAGTGTCAACAGTTAAGCCCAAGAATTTTGTTGAATGCACCTCCTGTATTATTTCTGATTCATGTTCTATATTTGATGGTAACGGTTTTTGAAATTTGGAATAAAACTGTATAACATGAGTTTTTGACAAATTAATACTTAATTGGTTACGGTTTGACCATTCCACAATTTTCCCGAGTGTAATGCTAACATCTGATTGATATAAATCTCTGGAAGCACACTTGACGAGTGTGGTGCAGTCATCTGCGAATAATATCGTTGGATTTTGAATATGTTTTGGAAGGTCGTTTATATACAACAAGAAAAGAAGGGGTCCTAATACAGTGCCCTGTGGAACACCGCGGCTTATTTCTCTAAATTTGGATCTAATAACTGTCACTATTTTTGTATCGAATAACTGTCACTATTTTTGTAGTTTTTTGAAGTCATTAACGCAGTCTCACTAGTTTTATCATTATTAACCCTTTCGCTGTCCCGTGCAATACATATAGGTCATTGCTATTATCTTACTATTGTGTCTGAAAACCGGACAGTGAAAGTGTTAAGGCTTGCTTCTTCATCAATTAAGCGTGAAGTCAGACAAGATCAAGTGACAACCATGCTTGTCTTAGTGACTGGTATATTGGCGGTAGTGCACTTAGAATTTTAGTCATCACTGCAGTATCACTGAGCTTTTCGCCTGATACCCTTAGTCGATTTGCCAAGCCTTCCACTTTAGGCACATGTTGTGCCATCGTGTCAATAGGACAATATGAATATTGATAAAACTTTTCGCGTAAATCATCTTATTATATTCTGACTTTTTTTTACTACTTATTACTTTACCTTTCCTCTTTCGCAGTCTCGCAGTTTTCTATAAGTGATATTTGATTTAAATCCACAGACGACGTCAAAATAAACATGACTATGATATGAAACTTTTTGATTTTCAATGAATTTGCGACCTCAATTTTTATTTTAAATTTTGACATGGACATAGATATGTGGACATAGATAAGAAAACATAAGAGAGCGCACTCTAGCATTATAAAAATGGAACCAAAACTTAACCATAAACACACCGTATACAAAGAGCACCTTTAAATTTATTATTATCAAACACCTCCAAGGAAGGCCACAAAGCATTGTCCTGCACTATCTACATCGATTGACTTCTTGCATCTCTTACCAGGTCGCACTCTCCATCTAGTTGGTGGCCGCCCTACACTTTAGAAATACAACTCAATATAAACTGTTTTTGCAATAAAGTGAATGATATTTGTTTCGAGATAGATGGAGGTAAAAAAGTTTATTAACATAAATGTTTAAACGCACATAAACAGTACACCCGCACACATATATACACATACACACACACGAACGCACGCACCGTGCAAATACGGTATAATATATACGGTATATCTTAAAATTCAATGCTTCATTCATTTATTTATTACATCCTATTAAACTGCTGAACATTGGCCTCGCCTATAGATCAATTCATAGAGGGAATATTTGCCATAGTTGCTACGCTAGACAGGCAGGTTGGCAACAGTAGATTTTTTAATATTTGCAGTTGTTGTCAGAAAGATGCTTCTATCCATCTCCTATTTTATTCCATCTGTTGCCTCTTACAACACCTACGGAATGATATTAGTTTGGGGATTCTCCTACGCTGCCACGACACGGTTAAATTCAATGCCTAGATAACACAGATTTTGTAAACGCTCGATTCCAGTGTTATATATTCAGACCGCTTAAGCAAAAGCACCTTAAGTGAACTTCTGAATTATGTAAAGATAGATAACAAACTGTGAATGAAGAGTCTTTACTTCAACCCGTTTTAACAATTTAAAATAACCTACTCCTCGTTTTGGTAACAAATTGTCTTCAAGGAAAGAGTGAAAGACTTTTGTTAAGCTAAGCCAGTGTGCTTTATCCTTCTTGATAACTATTTTACCATTTTCGGTTGCATTAACGCTTACGATCAGGTGGGACTAGTAGTTTAGCACTAGCTTATAGTGTTAAAAAAAAGAAACATAACTTGTCATCTTGATAGTTGTATTACCGACAAAGCCTATAAATAATTATTTGGTTTTGGATAATACTCCATGTGAAACATATCTATATAAAACCACCCCAAGATACAAAATAAATTACTAGTTTGAATTTAAATAAATTGAATTCCAAAAGAAATGACTACATAGAAATATTACTTTTGTGTTTCCTATGGTGAGCTGCTGCTTTTAGCTGGTTCGCTGTGAGAGCTGTTTCTTCCCCAGTTCATACTGTAGCTCCATACTATATATATATTCCATACTACGAGTATATCTTTAATATATTATTTGCTAGTTGTAGCTATATTATGGTTAATAATATAGCTCCAGCATGGCTCTACTCTGATATAAACATAGGATATAATATTTATTATATGTAAGTTAGAGGACGATTCTCTTTGTTTGAATGAACACTCAGTTATATTACTTACACTTGTGCCGGTAACTGGAGTGTAAAACGGCCCCCACTAGATGGAATGACGACCTAAACCAGATGCAATTCTGACAGATGAGTTGGTACTCCAATACTCTTACTGGCAATGGTGTTTCTCATATTCCATCTTCAAAATTTGATTTTCATTTTGAATCCCCCTGAGAAGCGTGACAACTAAGAAAAATATCCCTGGCATCCAGGAATTTTGATGACTGTAATAAATAATTTAATAAAATATCTATATTAGTTCAGTTAGTTGCCATTTTCATTAATTATAAATCTAGACACAGTTCAGATTAATGGAAACGAACAGTTCGTATTAAGTGGCTTGAATTATTCATAGGGAACAAAATCTAGTTTTAGCGTAGTTGTGCTCCATAAAGTGCAAGTTAAATTATTATATATTTCTATCTCTTTAGGGACTGCACATTCTATAAAATATCTGTGCATTAATAGGTGGAAAAAAATTGTACGACTTTTAAAACATACTGAGCGCCTGCAGGAGTATGTGATTTGGCATAGTTAAAGCTAAAATTAAATAATTCAAGAGGTGCTAAAATTTATTTACAAATATTAATAATGATATCCCTCTGGACAGTTAGGCGACAATTTCAAAATACTGTCAGAAGCTGTCAAATGCGCAAGTTAATTTCCCCCCTCCTCTTTCCACCATCGGACTGTCCGGAGGGTTTCCAAACTTTGTTGTTGACATTCCACGCATTCGAACTATAGAATAAAACATTTGCTTTATTTTCGTAATGCGTGCATCAAAGGAGTGAAATATGTTTGACAGCATTGTCTTTCCGCTTGATTTCAATTTGGCAATATCTGCAAGACAAGAGTGAATAGGCTTTTTATAGACTAAGAGTAAGGAACTACCTGCAATAATCGACTTCCTGCATGTTTTACCAGGTCATAACTCTAACTATTAGGGACCGCCCTACATTTCGTTTACAAGTACAACTGCCACTCGTGAACCTTTCTACTGCCATCGGTAATCGGTTCATCGAGCTATATAGCCGGCCCATTGCCACTTCAGCTTACAAATCCGTTGAGCTATGTCGGTTACTGTGGTTTTACTGCGGATATCCTTCTATCCACTTAGTAGTTGAAACTGTGAGCACTAAGATAGAAAATGTAACTATCGAACCGGAATACAGCAGCATGCAATACTATAGCTACTAAGAACCTAGGAGAATTCAAAGAAGCCTTACATAAAGACAGACTTTCTTCTATCTCTAGTCCTTGATACATCAACATAAACCACACTCAAAGTATACCTGTGTCTTTTCAAGCAAATTATACGATGTCAAAAATTAAAAGAAATTAAAACGTAAACAAGAAATGGTAACTTCTTGTCAAAAACTGTTATCAGCCGGGCGTAAAATAAATGGATGAACGCGACATTAAATTCACAGATCCGACGTAGCAAGAATATGTTTATAAGGAAACAGGAAAGCACAAAACATTTTTACTTTTTTGTTTGTGTGAGTTTCAATATTTTTTTTAATTTATGGACCTATATAACCCCTGGAAGTGAGGTGATCACTACCAGTAGCTTGGCTAATTTTTTTTTGTAGTTAATTGTGTCACATAATATATGATTGTACGCTGTTCTTTTTTTGATGAACAAAAAACATTTCCCGCTGAGTTTCTTGCTAGTTTTTTTCAGGATAGAGATATTTTCCGAACCATTAGTAAATTGAACAGACTTTTGATAAGTATTATTCATAATCGGTATTGAATAAAAAGGTTTTTATTTGTATATCTATTTCTTCTCCTGTAGCCATAGAGCAACACAGGAGGGGACATAGACTTAGAATATACTTACGCTAGTATATCCTAAGTCTATGGGAGGGGAGTAGCTATAGCTTTATTTTACGATACTATACTGTCTGTCATTTTTTGCGGGGGTAAATCTGCTTAAAGTAATTACATACATACGTATGCATAGAGAGAACCTACAATTCTACACAAATTGAGTCAATATACTTGCCTCGCTTTTTCTAATTTAATTTTCAAATAAGGCAAAAAGAGACAAATCTACTAAAAGATGTTGCGTGTAATTCATGCGTGGAAATAGAAATATCAAGTTTTCATCTTTGGTCTCTTTATACTATGCCAAATATGAGAGTAAGTACACTATGACATCCCCACAGAACACAATTACTCTCTACCAAGAGAAGAACGCCAACTTCATACTAAAAAAAGGAAACACGTGTTTATGAATATACACGAAAAGCGCCTCGGTGGGCGCCCATATAAAACTTTTTTAGCGGGATGTTCAAACCTTTGTATTGTGTAATTTTGAACTTTTTATTTAAGGCATATTCGAGTAATTTTGGCTCAAGCCTCACAAACCTATGGGGTAAATTCCCATACATTTGAGAGTTTGCACCAAAATTACTCGAATTTACTTTAGAGGAGTATGTTGGATAAAATAAAACTAAAAATAGGTATAGTTATGTAATTTTATTTTTTGGAAGATATTGTTTTATACACTATATATTATTATTTATGTTTTCTATTGATTTTGCAGATAATATTTCCATGCGTAATATTGATTTATAACATATGTTATCGTGAGAGCTATTCTTCACAGAACATTAACGTAAATTTAAATCAGCAAAATTCTCATGTCGAAAACTTAACTCAGCCCAAATACATGATCTGAAATAGATAAAATTCGAGTTAATATAGTAATAATCCCTACAAATAACGATGAATAAATTCAAAATGCTTAAAGACTTACCACAATATTATCAAAAGTTTTTCTATTTTTAGTTAAGGAAACCTGCAGAAAGTGATCGGATGATTTTGTGCTTTTTGTTTGCATAATTTCATAGAGTCAGTATCTCACAAAAATCTTCACACACACAATCGCGAAGAATTGCCTATAAACGAAAATGAAGTATTCTGAACCGATAATAACTGAATTAAAGCAAAACGCAATAACAATGATTAAAATCTAAATCATTTTAAATAAATTTGTATCAATTTCAGAAAATATTTTCAATATGAAAGACGTTGACAAACAAATGTCATTCTTTTTCTTCTTTTAGTTCATGGCTTCTCTTGATAGAATTCTGCTAATATTTAATAATTTAATTTTAATCAATTAGTAGGTCAATTAATTGTGCAAACCTCAAAGTAATATGTATATAATTACTGTAAGGTGCAAACAAAAGAAAAAATATAGCATAGAATTAAAAAATTTCAGTTTCTTCCGATATAATAGTTATGTATATTTGTACCTAATTTTTAAAAAGGCAATCTGAAACAACGCGAAAGAATGAAACGGCGATATCTTTTTCTCGCTTTAATTTTACACGCCCACCCCACACATAGATAAAATTATGATTGTGTGCAAGTTTCTCGGGCTTCATACAGAGTATCCCTATTGTAGTAGTATTATATGTGACGTTACTTTACAAGATTTCTTTAATCTATAGTGATTTCGTTTGCAATGTTAGCAACAATCGACATCGATATACTCGTGTTTGTTGAGTTATTTATTTTTATTACTCTATTATATGTCTAAAAATATAAAGAAAATAGGACTAGACTTATTATTATTCGAACGATCAAGTAAATTGTTTTCTAAATCAAGTGATGATGATTATTATATTACATTACAAATATTTGTTTCGCAAACTTTAAAAACCAATAGTTAGAGAGGTATGAATACTAAGTCTTGACAGACACACGGTTCATAGCGAGTTGGATCCCATTAATAATCCCAATTTTATATGCTAACTAATCATCCGACCACGCTTCGCACGACTGTTTTCTAGACCTTAACAGCAAAATACTTACTGGACCTTGGACCTGGACTGAATTGTGAGTGTGAGTGTTCATAAAATCGGTCCAGCCGTTCTGAAGTGTTGGTCTTTCATACATGCTGCAATTGATTTTTATTTAAATAGATTTACCACTTGCTTAGCGGAAATCAATCGACTATATTCAACAAAGCTTTATAATATGTTTGGATGAAAATATTTCGAAATTATGAAGTTAAGGCGGATCTTGATAATGCCGTGTAGCGGTGAGGGAACTATGGCAAATATTCCCCTACGTTCAGCAGTGGACTTTTGACAGGCTGTAATTATTGAATGAATGATGGATAATATCTTGAGGGAGCAGAGAGAAAACGAGTAATACGTTCGTAATCGATTTATTGGTAGTTGTGATCTAGTGACAAAAGAGAAGGCAGACTGATGTCGTGCCGCTGTTATTGTACTATCGTAGCAGTGCCCTCTGTGTACGTTCCGTGAAGCAAACCTAGTGTCGACTTAACAAACACAGTTATTTTACCTGTGAAATCCATAATAAGTCTAAGAATAATTTGGCGAAAATATACCGGCTGAATTTTAAGTAGATTCCATAGTGAACTTTTCACGATATATTTTAAATTATACAATGATAGTACGAAATTCCGCATTATTCGACTACATTTTTGGTGTAAGATGTCAGATAAAGCTTCCATAAACTTTCATTAATATAAATAAGTATTATGAACTGGATTAATAAAAATCTTTAATGATTTCTAATATTTACGAGAACACTACATATTGAATAAAACTACTTTTACGGATTCTATCGCGTTTAATTAACTTATTTTCATTAAATTCCCGACGTTTCAGATGCTTTACAGTACCCATGGTCACGTGGGACTGAGGTGATTGACGTCCTGATGTCAGAGTTAACCCGGAGTACCTTCAGCTTTTTTAATTATTAGTTTTGTTCCGATCTACGAAGAATAAACTTACTGTGTCTTGAAGTCTTGCAGTGGTATGCTTGGGTTTAGTCCCCCGTGACCATGGGTGCTGTAAAGCACCCGACACGTCGGGAATTTAATAAAAATAAGTTAATTAAACGCGATGGAATCCGTAAAAGTAGTTTTATTCAAAAACCTTTAATTTTTCTAAGTCATAGACTAAATGAATTTATCAACAACGTTTTTTGTTTCGCTAATGGCACATCAATAGAGATGTCTATGGAATGGAAAATCTGCACTAACCTTGTAAAAGAAAGAAGGTTAAAATAATATAGCTATTTTATTTTGTACCATGTTAAACGTCATGTGTATAAAGAGTTCAGCTACAAGAATTTTGTCCTTATTTTAGGATTCTGTCTATGCTAGTAGTTACTCTAAGTAAATCTGCGCTACTTACACTTTCTCAGACTCCCACACAAAAATAATCGTCACTACGAAACTCACATAATAATAAAATAATACATGAACAATTTCACACACACATATTCTGTGTCATAACAGTGTAATGAAGTGACGCAACTACATTGACAAGTTGCATACATCCATGGCTGTAACAACTATCAATACGCATTATCAATGAAAAGTTGGATGGTATAATTAAGATAGGACTTTATTTATTACTACTATAATTACCTATCATTTAACAAATAAACTTTATGTTTATATAATTTTAAAAACCAGTGACAGTTTTATCTATCACTGGTTTTTAAAATGGATTTGTTTTGTATATATATAACGAATACATATTTGTGGGTTCGCTTTTTCATTCAGAAAGAAATTTTTGTATCAGTATAGAGATTTATAGCAAAACATCGCAGTTGTAGTGAATACTTAGCTCGTAAGAGCTTCCCATTTTACATTTTTCTTAAATTGACGCTTAATAAGTTCTGTTTCTTCAACGCCAATTTTTTCAAAAACCATTCGTTCTTATTTATCTATCAAAGATTTTTCATCCAGATTTTGAATTTTTTTTAAACCCAGCAACTTTTTTCTTTCAAAAAAAGGTTTAGCTTGGAGCCTTTCCATTTTTTTTTCTGATAATATAGGTGTTACTGCATTTTCTTTTTCTTGGTGTAAGTGCAATGGTGGGAATCGAATCATAATTTTCAGATATTTCCTTTGACTGAACCTGAAAAATAAATAGGTATGCTGTTATCATCTTTCTATGCAGCTTACTCAATCTCAATAATAAAATAGTAGAAATTACTATTTGATAATTCAATATGTACCTAAATAGGTTTTGATTAAACATATTATCTACAGTAAACTATTAAAAGGAAACTCGCACGTGGAGGAGTAGATGTTGTACATGTAGATGTTAACGAATTAGGAATAGTGAGAGTGGCACTAATGGCATCGTAAGATGATAGTCTATCTAGTATATTAAATAATAATTTATGGCTCTGGAAAATTAGATTATAATCGCACATTTTTTGAAGTGGAGAAATCTGAGCTTCATATCACAACTATGACTAACCACACACTACATTATTCTACATATTCAACATTTTACGGGTGGCACGGGGCATTACATTTTAGTCCTCTGGGTTGGTGAAGCATTTGCAATCTGTTGCAGTTTGTTAGCCTTGAGATCGTAAATGTCCATGGGCCACAGTTTACTTACCATCAGAGTGACTGTACACTAGTTTGCCTTCTCTATGATGTAAAAAAAGCTTACAGAACAATAATACAGTGTGGTATTAGAGTTGGCTTGGTGCCCTCGACCAATTGCCTTCTATTGTTCGCCAACACTTAAAAGTCAGAGGTCTGGAAATGAGCAAATGACACTGTTTCTTGTGGGAAGCCAGGTAAGCCTGTTATAACAAAAGTACTTCCATATATCCTTTAAACTCTGATCTTTAGGAAACCTGCAATAAATAAATAAAAAAACAATATAGTCAAAGTTTACACTTAGTAATTTTAATATAATGTATTAATATACTTATAATACTCGTAAGTATTGTATTATATTTAATTTGATGCAATTTTAATATTAAACGATATTACAATAAAGCTCACAATATATCTATACTTTTAATATTATAAAGAAGTAAAGTTTGTAAGTTTGTGAGTTTGTTTGTAGGAAGTAATCTCTGGAACTACTGAACCGATTTTAAAAATTCTTTCACCAGTAGAAAGCTACATTATTCCTAAATGACATAGGCTATATTTGTTTGTGATTAATAATATTTTTTAATGCGAAATAACAATATTTGTCAATCAATTCCGAAAATAAATCAGTACTAATAACCACACAAAATAATTTCATCACAAGTAAAAATGTTTGACGCTCAACAAAGTGGGCACGGGTCAGCTAGTATTAAATAAATCAGAAAACATAATCTCAAAAATGATTATATGTACAAAAGACATGGCTGTATAGACCCTATTTGCCATTTGCCATTTTTATCGATAACTATTTACAAACTGGTATATCAAAACTAACGTTTGCGGGACGCGACGACGTAAACATCGAATCTGTTTTGCTCTTCAATTTTAAAGTGTAGAAAGTGAATTTACAGTATTAATCGAACGAACAATGCAAGAAACGAACAATGTTTAGTGAATACTGTTATCCCTAAAAATAATAACTGATTACAATACCAAAACAATAGTGTAACATTATAAAAAAGTACAGTACAGTGTTGGCTGTGCCGAACAAATAAAGTGTTAGAAGTCAGTATAGTGTTAATTACAATACGGGGAACAATATATGCATAAATATAGTACCACTCAGTGAATGGATTTAAAATATTATTAGTGAAAAGACTACATATTTATAACCGTTAATAACAAAGTTATTTTTGCTTTGTCATCCATCAAGACCCGTGTCTGAGCAATAGTCGCGACATCTATTCTCAATCGTAGAACCACTTCATAAGTTCAAAGACATCGATATATTCTTCGTACGACCAACGCAAAGTTATAGAGTTAGAGGGGAAATGTGTTAGTACTGTGGAGTTTCCGCATAGGGCGTTACCTGTACGAACGCTGCAGAACGATTGTGTAGATTTGTTTATACAGTTACATTCCAGCACTTCGGTTATATTATATAAGACGCTAAAATGTCGGAAATAGAGAAACTACTAAAGGAATTGAAAGCCGACATAAAAAAAGACTCCGAAAAATCGCTGCAAAAATTGGAAAATAGAATTACGACTAAAATTAATGAAAAAATTGATAAAAATTCGACTTTATACACAAAGAATTAGAAAAAAAACTAGCACAGAACAAGAAAAAAGGATTTCTAGTATAGAAAAACATACCAGACTAAGAAATATTATATTTTTTGGCGTAAAAGAAGAACAAAAATACTACGAAGATTTAGAACGAAAAATTCTGCAAATAATAAAAGATTAATTAAATATAGAATGCGACAGAAAAGAATTAGAGATGGTTCGTCGAATGGGCAAGTACAACGAAAACAAAGTTAGACCTATTGTTGTAACTTTTACTACCTATGGCCGAAAAATCACTATACTGAAAAATAAAAAACTTATGAAGACAGAAGGAATTTATCTTAAAGAAGATTTTGCACCCCAAATCCTGAAGACAAGGAAAACATTGCTGGTACAACTTAAAAAAGAGAAAGAAGCCGGAAAAGAAGCCTATCTACGTTACGACAAACTAAAAGTCCGAGAACCATCAATAAAGAAGAAAAGCGTAACAGATGAAGAAGAACAAAAGGGCAACAGAAACCAAAAAAGGGTATTAGAAATAACACCACCAAACCATAAAGAAAATCTTAATAGACAATCACAAACACACCAACAAGCACTAAAGAGAAACAAGATACAAGCGAAGAAAACCGGGGATAGCCAAAGTTCCATAGAGAAGTTCATCAACAAACAAAGCATAACTAAAGGTCCAGAATTCAGAAGGACTTCCTTGTACTCTGAAAATTCTAATTCAGATGAATAGCAACTAGGAAAGCCCCTCCAAAGTCTAAAATGCGTCCCCCCCCCCACAAATATTACAACAAAAAACAAAACAAACATAATAAAACCTCCAGAACGGCTCGTCACCGTGGGGGTTGTAGACGACCACCTTCCAAACCTCAAAAAATATTACATTGCAACATTTAATGTCAGATCTTTAGCTAATGAAGCAAGAATAGTGGAATTAGAGTTCGCAATATCCAAAATTAAATGGGATATTGTTGGCTTGGCTGAGGTTAGAAGAGAAGGATACAAAATAGAAGATAGGGGTAACTATTTACTCTACCACTACGGAAAAACAAAAGGAGAGAAAGGTGTCGGATTTCTTGTGAAAAAGCAGCATGACAAGATGTAGATGTACAAGATTTTATCGCAATATCGGAAAGAGTGGCTCTACTACAAGTCAAAATACATGAAAAGACATTTAGCCTAATTCAAGCATATGCACCCTCCGCCGCAGCTAAAAAAGTCGACATAGAAAACATGTATATTGATTTAAATAGGGCAATGAGTCAATGCACAGAAAATATAATATTCATGGGAGACATGAACGCAAAAATAGGATATCCAGAACAAAACGAACAGTTAGTAATGGGAAATTTTGGCTATGGCAGAAGAAATAAAAGGGGGGAAATGTTTATACATTTTTGTCTACAACATAGATTAAAAATAGCAAATTTAATAAGCCAAATGAACTAAGGTGGACCTGGAAAACTCCGGATGGAAAGTCACAAAATGAGATGGACTTCATAGCTACAAATATATCAAAAAACTTAGAAAACTTTACCGTGATAAGTAAACTACATCATCCCAGTGACCACAGAATGGTAAGAATTACTATGAGCGTACAAAATAACAAAAAATCCCGAGCCCACTACAGCAAGGCAACGAACACTAAGCTAAACAGTACAGATGAAGAATCATCCTTATTGTCTGACTACGAAGACGACATACAAAAAATGAACGACAAACTACAGAAAACTCAAAAAAAAATGCTCTACGAAAAATGCCACAAAAAATAAAAATGAAGAAATCATAACACAAGAAATAAAAGAATGGAAGTCAGAAAAACATATACTTAAAAATAAGAAAAATAAAACCAAACTAGAAAAGGAAAAGTTAAGCAAGCTATACAGAATAATACACAAGAAAATAAAACAAAATATAAGGAACCGTAGAATAAACATAATAAGTAAATTCTTAAAAGAAGAAACAGGAGGTATTAAAAAAAGCATATAAAAAATAAACAACACTAAACAGATTATGACGCATCTACTAAATACTTCAGGAACTATTGTTACACACAGACGGAGCTTAATTAAGATAGCAACCAAATTTTACAAAAATCTCTACACAAATACAAACAAGATAGAAGAAATTCATACGAACGTATTAAAAAATAATGATCCGATACCACCTTTCATGGAAAGCGAAATAGAACTATCAATAAAGAAATTAAAAACAGGAAAGAGCCCAGGACCAGATGGTGTGACAAATGAGATGATTTTAGCTGGAAAAGAAAAAATTATAAAACCACTAACCAAGCTCTTTAATATTATTCTTTACAAAAATGAATTACCAGTACCTTGGACTTGCTCAGAAATAGCTCTACTTTACAAAAAAGGGGACTCAAAACTAGTAACAAATTATAGACCCATTAGCCTGATATCCTGTCTATACAAAGTATTCGCATCAACCCTATTACGACGCATAACAAAAACAATCGATGAAAACCAACCAATCGAACAGGCCGGCTTTGTGAAAAAGTATTCCACGACAGATCACATACATACACTCAAACTTATTATAGAAAAATATACAGAGCGTGACTTACCTCTATGCATAGCCTTCTATAGTGTTGGGAGGTTCGGAGAATAAATAACACGTCTAGTGATCTTGACTGTAGATTTATTACTGTCCAATTCATCTATCGTACATACACATGAACATACACTACACTACACGCCCATCGGCAAAAAAAGAAAAAAAAAAAAAATTTTTTTTATTAATAATTTTTTTAAAATGTTACACAACTTGGAGTAAAAGAAATCAAAAAAAGGTGTAAATTATTTTTAAAATATTAACATTCTTAATCTATAACATAATAAAAAAATATATCGTAAACACTTTATAAGTAGAAAATTATTTAAATTTTAAGTAAAGTTTATTTGTATACATAGTAATAATAACAATTTCATTATTTTATATATGGTCTAGTGCGATTTTTATGTATTGACTTATGTTTACCTTTATAATCTATTGTTACATTTGGTTCACAATCTTCGATAACCTGAAATGGTCCTATATAAAGAGGATCGAATTTGCTTACACGTAATTCATTCTTAAGGAGTATCATATCACCGGCATTATACTTAATTGGATTTGTATAATAATCATACTTTGTTTTCCTACTCTGTTTGCTTAAAATTAAATTATTTCTTGCATCCTATTGCGATTTTTGAAGTCTATATCTAAGTTGCTGTGGGTAATCATATGGGTTATATAAAGGGTCTATATCTAAAGTTAAATTAGTTGGCAAACAGCAAAGCTTCCCAAAACAAGCTCATATGGAGTATACTTGGTTTCCGTGTGTACAGTGTTATTATAACCGAAACACCAATACAAGTACTCCAATATGTGATTCATTACCTGTTTGAATTCTGAGAAATGACATCAGATTTTTGGCTGTTTTCTAAGGAACCTATAGATTGGTGATGGTATGCCGTTGACGTTACCTGTTGGATATTGAGTATACGGCACATCTTTCATCACAGTTGAGACAAATTCTGTCCCTTGATCAGATATTATTTGTCGAGGAATACCATATCTCAAAACAAAATTATTTATGAAAGCCGATGCCACTGAAATAGTATCCTTATTTTTCAATGGATAAGCTTCAACATACTTACTTAGATCACACTGTAGTGTGAGTATATAAACATTACTATCATTATCCTTACATAGGGCCCTACTAAATCTAAGTAAACTCTGTCAAAAGCAGAATATCCGTATCGGTTATAACCATTGGTTCTTTTATATATTTATTTAAGTGTTTATGTCGCAAACACTTGTCACATCGATTAACATAATTAGTAACATCTTTCTCTAATCCCGGCCAAAAGAATCTTTTCTTTATGTTGTTTATCATTCGCCTTATACCGGCGTGCCCGCTAGTTGGCAACAAATGATAGTCGTTTAATATTATACGTTTTGTCTCATGATCGTCGACCTTATGGACACCATACAAAATTAATATTCGCGGTCCGGACCTATTTGGTGTCTCATTTATAACACGAGTTAACTCTTTAATTAATATATTATTATTATTATTTAGTATAATATACAGACGATCTATCTTTCGCTTATTACAAAAGCAATCCAACTCCTCACAAAGGCATCTCGTGCACAATATGATCGGAAAGAAGGATTTACATAAATAGTTGACTTTGGTGAGACAAAACAAAATAACTTAGAATTAGAATAGAACTTTTCTTTCATTCTGTTTATCTTTTCCATTCTTTTTCGTCTACAAACAATAATTCAGTGCAATCCTTTGGTTTTAAGTGTTCCCGACTTTTGGGTGATCAGTCCAATCGTTGGTGGAAACCTTATCTACCATAGGGTTGTCACATTATCTTGTGCTACCTTTTCATCCATCCTTTCTTTGCGCTCTTGTTAGGACAGATATGACCTTTTCATTCATTTCTTTCAAATCTTCACTCGAGATTTGGATGCGTGACAACATCTGCAGCTGCATTGTCAGCTCCTTACATACCTGATAACAAACTTATATCCTCAAGCAATAACCTAAACTTCGTAAGTCTACTTGACGGATTTGTCATGTTGAATAAATATACGAGAGGCTTATGATCTGTTTCAATAATGAATTCGCGTCCATATAAATAAGGTCAGTATTTTACTGCCCATACTATCGATAATAATTCCTTTTCGATAGTAGGATAATTTTCTCGGCTTTGTTCAATGTGCGACTAGCATATGCAACCGGTCGTCCGTCATGATTACATAAAACTGAGCCTATAGCAAAACCAGACGCGTCAGTTTTAGAATAAATTTATGATTTTGGTCAAAATTTGGATACTGGAGTATGGGAGGTCGTTAAAGCTTTTTGAGCATTGAAAAGATGTTTTACAGTTTTATCCCAATGAAATTTGACATTTTGCGACATAAATTGTTTAGAGGTAAAGCGATTTCAGAAAAATTTGGTATAAATCTTCGATAGTAATTCATAAACGCTACTAGTCTTTTTACATCGTTGGTACTTTGAGGAATTGGGTAATTTTGTAATACTGATATCTTTTTTGGGTCAGGCTTAATACCTTCGGAAGAAACAACATGGCCAAGATAAAGTAGTTCTTTTTTTAGAAAAACACATTTTTTAGGGTTTAACTTTAAGTTTACTTTTCTTAAGCGAGATAATATTTCTATTAAATTTTTATTATGGTTATCTAAATTTCGGCCAAAACAAATGAGGTCATCTAAATAAGTGAGCGCTTTTTCGTAATTTAAACCAGCCATAGATATTGTAATTGCACGAGAAAAGGAACTTGGGCTTGTCTTTAAGCCCATTGGCATTCTGGTCATCTGATATTGACCAGAGGTGTAGTAAGCCGTATACCTTCTACTAGATGGATTAAGGCTTAATTGGTAAAATGCTTGATTAAGATCAAGGTGGGAAAAATACATTGCCCTGATAAAGAATCCAATATGTCCGTAATATTGGGTAACGGAAATTGTCATCTACAATACAGTTGTTTAATTTTCGAAAATCAATAACCAAACGCCAGCTCCTGTCTTCACCGTTTTCTGATTTTTAGGTACAAAAGTACAGGACTTGACCACTCGCTACAAGATGGTTCAATAATTCCGTCTTTTAACATATTTTTGACTTGTTTTTCTATTTCGTTTCTCTGAGAATAAGGTAATCGATACTGTTTCACATACACTGGGTCACTATTAGGTTTTAATTGTATATTATGTTCGTATAAATTACAAGTTGTTAATTGATCTCCTGGCAATAAAAATACGTCGGAAAATTTTGCACAGATATTTATAATAGAAGATTTTTCCTCTTTATTTAAATGATCTAAATTTAGTAAATTTAACATTTTACGAACACGTTCGGGATTAATGAGACTTTTATCAAACTTACAAATTGAGTAATTATATAAACTATCGGTTTCGGGTCTAAAATAACTAAGATTAATTTGATCCTCTCGTGTATTTAATATTTGTATTGGTATTTTCCCATTATTTACTTTGACAATTCCACCAGACAGAAAAACTCCTCATAACTCTCTCGGAAAGACGACACAATCTTCTTTCATACTCGTGTTGATATAAAATAAACTCTCACATCTCAGGTATACTCAAATATGTATTATTTCCCAAAATACCCATATGCAATGGTAAAGTTACTAATTCATTCATATTATGCAGTGTAATATTATTCAATTCAAAATTTATGCAACAATTAAACATACGTATAAAGAAATCTATACCTAAAATTCCAGAATTTTCAGACGGCAACTGCTTTATAACATGAAACTTATTATTAAATTTCAATCCGTTAACAGACAATGTTAATTAAACATATCCCACGGTTCGTAATTTGCCTCAATTCCGTTTATTGTAATCGGTTTCTTTTGTAATGATATGTTGAGCTTTCTAAGCGTGTCATATTTAATTGCGCATAAAGAAGCCCCGGTATCTAAAGCCATCTACATTTGATACTACCTATTGCTAACTCAACACAATTACTATATTCGCAACCAAATATACTATGAGTCTCGAAAAATTCTAAATTATTATGGATATTAGGGTTAATTTCAACATTTTGAGAACTTTGCGATACGCGATATTTTGGCGTCATAAAATTAATTCGTTGGGTATTGTAACCACGAAAAGATCCGCGATTCTGGTATGAGTACCTGTAATTACCGCAGTTACCTTTTTCCCACGATGTTGTTGATTTCCCGCGAAAACTGTTGGGGTACGGGTTTCCTCCAGTTGACGCTATTTTTGCATGGGTAGGCAAAGGGTATGTTTGACGTGGTACATTATTGTATGTATACCTACCGCGTAAATTTTACGCATTCCTGAACCACCTCGATTCCCGAAAAAATCGATGGTTCGGTGTACTCGTTAGGTCGAATACAGGACGCCTCCTCATCCTTTGCTGCTCTAATTGTTTCTTTTAATGTATTATAATTACGTGCTGACAAAATAGTACTGAGTTGTCGATTTCGCAAGCCATTTGTGAAACTTTTAATAGCAATCTTTTCATTTATCGGACGTAAAATTTTATGCGCGTTTTGGTCGCCATCGGCTTGGGAAATCGTCAAATCTACGAATAATTGTTCGATTTTATTGCCATAATTATCTATGGAACTACTATTTTGCCTTATTTGCATTAGTTCGTTATGAATGGAAGTGCAAGATTTCTTTGTTAAAAGATGGTTCCGCATATCACTTATAAGCGTCTCGCATGAGTCATAGGAATCTAATAGGCGTAATTTAGCGCTTTCATTCAAACGAGTTTTTAAAACAAATTTTATTAACATAGACTTACCTTCTTCTTTAAGCGAAGAGCTATATAACTCTATCGAGTCCATCAGGTTTTGGTGACCGATTCCTCGCCCGTCATCACTGGCAGGAGTGACACAGCAGTTTTAAAGTCGAAACTTTCCATGGTGACTACTTCGCTTCGAATAGTGCCCTCGAAGTTGATTGAGAACTGTAATCCTTACTACAAAAGTTTTCTATTTGTATATAAGTCCTTAATTAAATCGCAATATGATTGTATTTCAACTAATGCTTTACTCTTAATTTGTTTACTTTCTATCTCTTTATTTAAGATTATTAAACAATTATCAAATTCCTCACGTAACTGTATTGATTCTCTAAGGTTTTGTTGTAAAATACTTTTAGTTCGCCTAGCATAACTTAATTTAACCAAATTATTTTTAATACTTTTAAATTTTCATATATAATTATTAATTCACTAGACATGAAAATACAGTTAAAAAATACACTTAAAAAAATATACTTAAAAATACAGTGTATACATGGCTATTTTGAATTAATATTAATTTCTTAAACTTAAACTATTATATATTTTTTTAATTTCCACCTTATGTCCATTTTTTTTTTCACTTTGACGCATTCGTTGTCTCCCGGTGACCATCGTGGCGGCACTCACAGCATACACGGGGTACACGAGGTCCTGGGTCAGGCGACCGCACAAAAGAGCGACGCAAATTTTGCATTACCATCTCATTCCGCATCCAGCTTGTATGACACCTTTTATATATTTTGTATACACCATAAACAAGAGCCAAGCCCAAAACTGTGCATATTATAAGCAGCGACGGATATCCCAGATAGATGGCTTTTAATTTCCTCTATATGTGCAGAATTTGAGCCTCCTGAAGTATCTTGCGTAATGAACACTTGGTCTTTCTTAAGTTCAGAACGACACATTTTTTTTTTTAATTATATAAGTCCAATATTATTTATTCTTCATTTTCATATTTAATTTGTATTCCACATTTTTAAACGCGGCCCGCGATCGAACCCAGGCAGACCGCCGATGAACTGGCAGGGTCGCCATATAGTGTTAGGAGGTTCGGAGAATAAATAACACGTCTAGTGATCTTGACTGTAGATTTATTACTGTCCAATTCATCTATCGTACATACACATGAACATACACTACACTACACTTCATAGATTATTCAAAAGCCTTCGATTCCATAACACATAATTCTATTTGGCACGCATTACACGAGCAAGGAATCGAAAAAGAATATGTTGATCTGATTAGAACCATATATGCTAAAAGTATGACTAGAGTACGTTTGGATAACATAGGACCGTGGTTCCGTGCAGAACGAGGGGTAAAACAGGGAGACCCACTTTCACCAAAATTATTCATCGCGGTATTAGAATCCATCTTCAGAAACCTCAATTGGAAAGATATGGGCATCAATATAAACGGTGTGTACCTCTCACACCTCCGATTTGCAGACAACATCGTTCTACTCTCCGAAAACCCAAAATAACTAGAATACATGCTAGAGGCACTCAGCTACCATAGCGAAATAGTCGGACTACAAATAAACAGGGACAAAACGAAGATTATGACGAACAGAGACAAAGAACCTATATCAATACAGGCAGTATCTATTGACTACGTCAAAGAATATATTTATCTCGGGCATATTATAGCATTCAAGTCGTGCACAGAAAGGGAAATAGACCGAAGAATAAAGACTACATGGAACAAATACTGGTCTATGAAGGAAATATTTAAAGGATCTTTACCAACAAAACTAAAAAAAAAGGCAATGAACATTTGTCTGACTCCTTGCTTAACATATGCATGTCATACTTGGCTACTAAAAAAAATAATTTCTTAGTAAAATAAGAACATGCCAAAGAGGGATAGAAAGAAGCTACATGAATGTAAGACTACAAGATCGAATTCAAAGCGCTATGATCAGGAAAAGAACAAAGGCAAGAGATGTAGTTGAAAAAATCCTGACGCTAAAATGGAAATGGGCTGGCCATATACAGAGAGTAACAGACAGTAGGTGGTCACAAACAGTAACCAACTGGTACCCATTATATAAGGAAAGAAGACGAGGTAGGCCATCAAAAAGGTGAAGTGATGACATCGTCGAAGTAGCTGGTACACTATGGCCAAGATTAGCGCAAGACAGAATCACTTGGAGTTATTTGGAGGAGGCTTTCACCGCAAAAGGCGGCCCTTACAACTAACACAATACTAACAAAAATTAAATATTAAGACATACTAACACTACTAACAATATCAAAACAATCGCTCTGTGACAGTAACAACTCGGATATAGAATCGGATCAGCCGCTCGACCGAACCGCATATTGTATGAGGGCGAGCGGCCTGTTTGTAAAGAAATCCGAAACAACACGACTGTTACTATGGCAACTATGGACTGTTATTATTGTAATTTTTAAGATTGAAAAGAAATAAATAGTACTAATATTATAAAGAATTGCTTACATATGGAAGGTAATGCCATCATTTTGTAAATTTGACGTGGCAGATTTTTGTAGCAAAAAACTGAACAATTTGGCATTTTTGTAGGACGTCGATTCAGTCGAGCAACTAAATTTAGTCTAGTGAGCAGTTCGATTGCAACTAGTTTTATTGCAAATATAGGGCCGCTGTGTCATATATGGACTTATACTTCAGCACAGGGGTACGCCTGCGTATGGCTACTCCCGTCCGGTACGTCTTCGCGGCGGCCCGTGTTGCTTAATACCTGTAGCCGACTACTGGAATGGGACATTTACGTTATAGCACAGAATAAATAATAGGTTATAGAGAGAATATGCTATAATTGTCTTGATGGGCAGACAATTATAGCATATTCGATAGATTGGCGATCGCAGAACTAGATCTCTCGCACCTTCGACTCTGCTCTCTGTTACCGATCTGGGATTTTACGTCTACTGTAAACGGGTAGATTATATTAACATCTATTGAAAACCCTGAGATCTTTTATGCGTTTTCCAGAGTCGTCCCTTACAACAGACACATACAGCACTATTCTAGATATTATGTAGGTAGCAGCTACAAGCCACAACAAATTTGCATAATTAAATTTTTAACTTTTCGATTTGGATTCTAAATACTTATTTATATATTAATTAACACACATCATAAAAGAAAGTGTGTGTACTAATTAAATCTTCAATCTATTCTTCTTTTTGAATTATTAGTTTGTTAAAAAAACATGCCTACCTCTAAACTTTTCTAGCTGACATTTATTTTTGACCTCAGAGAAAGTACGAGATATCTATCGGTAAATATAAAATCAACTTAATTTCTTAACTGCCCTATACAGTTATACCATACAGGCCACGATGGGAAGGGCCAGATATCTTGTACTGCAATCTTTTGTCCGCATGCCAAACGTTGTGTTGGTCAAGCTGTATACTTCAATGGATTGATATATAAAACTGAAGAAAAATCTATTAACTATTTTCGATGACATCGTAATACAACATAATATCTATACGTATTAATAAAATTGAAGTGTCTGGAATATTGAAATAACTGGCTTCTATTAAGCCGGGACAGGTCGCTAGTGTTAAATAAATTAAAATGCAGTCGAACTAATACACTTTTATCTAAAAAAAAATTAAATTAATTGAAATATATTCTCCAAGGCAAAGAAAACATTCGTTTGGAATGTAATAACGCAAAGGCTCTTATTATTCATCAGCTCAGTCTGAATTTACTAAAGAAATCCCTGGGCTCTCGTTAAGGTAGATTACCAAAAAACTTACTTTCATCGATTTAATTGAAAATATATATTAGGACTTCTTTTTATCGTCTCACGTTCTTGAAGAAATCAGTTGGACGGGATGCAACAAAGGCATTTTGTACTGCCTCTCGGGTATTGATTTTTTTCCCGACAAAAAGTTATCCAAATTCTGGAAAAAGTAGAAGTCTATGGGCGCATGGTCTGGTGAGTACGGCGGATGACGGAGAGCTTCCAACCCTAGCTCTTGTAACGTGGAGACCGTCTGTTGTGCAGTATCAGGTCACGCGTTATCGTGCAGGAACAGCGGCGACGAGCGATTGACCAAAGCTGGTTGGAGATGTACGAGCTTCTCCATCTTGTGTTCAATTTTTCACAGTAAACATCTGCCGTAATGCTCAACCTGTTTGGTAAGAAGCTGTGATACATCACATCGGCGCTAGTATTAGTAGATAAGTTTTCGTTTAGGGCATTCTTTAGGTGCTTATCCAGGATCCAAACAACTTGCTGAGCGCTTGCGATTGTCAAACAGAATGCATTTTTCGTCGTAGGTAACAATGCGGTTCAAAATTTCTTCGTTTGTGTGCCTGTTGAGCAGTGCAAAATGCATGTCTCGACGCGTACTACGCGCTGGCGATCCTTAAGTTCGTGTGGCACCCATTTGTCAAACTTGCCAATTTGACGCAAATGGACCTATATTGTTTTTATGCTAACGTCGAAAGCTGCTGCTAAAATTAGTATCATCAGCTTCCACAATCGCCTTTAATTCGTCATTTTCGATGAAAGTTTTCGGTCGACCACGGGATTCATTTTGTAGGTCGAAATTTCCAGAATGGAAGCGGGCAAACCAATAACAGGTGGTGCGTGCGTTTGTAGCATTCGCTCCGTAAACGTCGTTGATGTTGCGTGCTGCTTGTGCTGCTTTGCTGCCAAGACGCTACTCATATTCCATAATTACTTGAATTTTTAAGATATGGACATCTTGACGAAAAATATTCAAATGCGATTAAAACATAACGCTAATCAATAAACAAATTACAAATTTTGAAAAACAAATTCCATGTTTTTAAAATAAAATTAATTTGAAATTAGAATTCTTAGCCAAACAAAAATTATTTAGATTTTTTTTAAATTGATTTGAAATGGCCAGTACTGCAGAACGGCAATTTCATATGCAAAAAACCTTTTATATCAGATTTAACCACATAAATTGTTTCGTATAATTACCACAATAGATAAAGCAATTAAAATCAAGGGATTTCGATTAACATTAGGTTTTAGCTAGTTTCTTTTTCCAAGTAACAGTAACTAAATGCCTTTTTGGACTAATTTTATAATCATATATATATATATCTACAATTATGTATCTCCAATAATTTTTATTGGAGATATATAATTAAATTTATATAATAATAATTAAATAATTCTATTCTATTGTAAGTTCTATTGTATGGGAAGACTAAAGAAATCAAAGTTTATAATACTGTAAAATTTATAATACTGTAATGTAACCAAACATTCATTGTTGTTTCTTATGTTGGCAATCAAAAAATAAATAAAAAAGTTGCAGCCATAGAGGTAGGTGGGCATTGAAACGTCGATAAATTAAACGCGATAAAATCACTTAAATTAGTTTTAATCAATATTTAAAAAAAATCACTCAGAGTGCTAATAGCACATTTATATCAAATAGAATTTATTACGTCAAATTTGTTTAATAAAAATTAAATATAAAGTTAAAATAGCTTTATTTTTGTTTAATAACCACAAGATATACTTCGATGAATATTTTTTTGTAAAGTGAACCGTTTGTCTAAATTGATCTAAAATAAATGCCCACAGGAACGAAACAAAAGGAAAAATATGTAAATTCAGTCATCATGCCTATCAAGCTGCGATTCTACTTCAAGTGCTCTTGCGAAAAGAATACTTGAAACTTTTTTATTTCTCAAGGCTTATACCGCCGAGTGGCTTGTTTACTTTGATCAAATTCGAGGCATTCCTTTCAAAGTGATTTTCCCTGTACATCCTTTTGCTATTGAATTCCTGTATTTCCACAATGTTCCTCCAATCCTTAACGATGGCTTAATGAAGACAGTCTAAATAATTAGCAGGGATTAACGGAGTGATCGTTGAGTTGTTGGGGAAGAACGATAAATGATGACTGTATTGCTTATTTGATTTTATTTAATTTGTTTTACTTAATTATTTTATTTGTTTATATATGACACCTATCACAATAGCTCCACACGTCTCATGTTGGCAGGGAAAATAAGTCTAGAGGCATTAAGTCTGCCCCTTTTTACTTAGTTGTTAAATCAATTAAGTGTGAATCAATTGCATTTATTTTTATTTTATAAGAAATTCTGGTTTGGAACATTGTATGTTAAAAGAATATATTTCTAAAAGGCAATGTTGTTACTATTGGGGAGCAACTTCAGAGGTAAGACACGTCTGGTGTTCCAATCTGATATGGAACGATAATAAAGTAAATCCACCTGCCAAGCGTGGCAGTTATGGATGTCCTCCGAGACAGGTCCATGTCCAGAAGTGTAAATGTTCTGTCGTGTGGTGACGGCGTAAGGATATCCAGCACCCTATTACATCCCGTGGGTTTCGTAAGGGGCAACAATGGGAAATGCTAAAAAAATTTCATGACTATCGGTAAATGGCGATATTACCATCGCGCTTACACGACACCCAAAAAACCGGTATCGAGGTGCAGCGTCAAAGGTGCAAGACGTCTGGTGCTGGATCAGCAATCTAACTGCCAAACTTGGCAAATCGTCCTTAACCGGTGGCCTTTTACATCATGCTGGTGAAGAAGAAGAATGTTATAAATAATAAAAATAATTGAAAAAATTGAGCAGAACTTATAACGTCATTTGGTCTTCTCACAAAATCGTCATCTTACAATCACCCCTATTTATAATCATAAAAATTTAACGTACAACAAACACATTCTCATCTTTATCTCCAGCAAAAGATGCTACATTGAGATAAAAATCTGTCATATTTCTCAAGTAATGGTCGTAGACAACGAAATTATATCCAACTTTACAAGCCGAACATGCGCCTTGTAAAGTTGCAAGTGGTGTGCCGGCATGAAATACTGCCGCGCTCTGCTGAGCACGCCAAGCTTTTAAAGGCCAATTTAGCCTTTCCTTCAAGTGACTAGGAAACTGTACATCATTCGATATGTCGACGCGGAGGATTTCGGTGCTGGCTAAGACAGCAAGGGAGTGCACTGAAATTGAAGAGATGCGACAAATGGGATCTTTTTAGCGGTAAACTTGTGTCTTCTGAGGTTAAACTGGACTAGACTTAGTCGTCCCCAATCCTCGATTTGTTTAATAAATACTCGACTTCAGACACAAGTTTGTTCCGGTACTCGGCGGCGTGTTACCGAAAAATTCATTATATTCCTAACATATATATATGTAAATGCTGTTAATCTTTTGACTTTTATCTCAGGGCTTATGGCTTGCAAGGGCACGGGATGTGTTGAACTCGCTGCGTAAATTCTGGATTACTAGTCTTTTTATCAGATTCCAGTTTCCAAACCAGAAAAAAGTAAAACATTATTATAAAATTTATTTGCAAATTAATAAATTAAATTGAATGTTACTTAATTATATTTCATCATTAATTAAAATAATAGGTGCATATTATGTATCATAGCCGATAATTTGATGAATATTTCATAACTGGATAAAGCCAAAGAGATTATAATTAGCTAGATGTCACGAATTAATTTGATGAGATTTTAAACGGATACGCGATTAAATTACACCTATAACCGTTGTCACTGCAACGTACATTTATAAGCAAGCCATTTATATATTTGTTTGTAATAGAAAAGTGATAAGAATGGCAAGTGGCTAAAGTAGCTCGTGAACATCTGCAGCCGGCTCCCAAATAGGAAGGCTACTGAATCGTTGTCAGAGTAAGATCCAACTTCTCACTGCCTGTATTATATTAGCTCGCTAAATCCTTTAGATAGGAATAGGAATCTATTCACTGCTGTGAGTGAATATACAGCCGTTTAGCGGTAGAAATAGATAAGATGTTAGTATAGTTGTGGACTCGTAGATTAATTGTTGGAAGTAGCAAAATTATGTTTAAAATTATCGATATTGATTCAAGTAAATATTAAATATATTTATAAGATTTTATAACCAACAAGCATTTTTTTTTATAGAATAAATGTGACAAACGAGCACACAGTTCACCTGATGGTAAGTGGATGCTGTGGCCCAGAGACATCTACATCTATCCTCATTAAATAATCAAAATTCAGATGCGTTGTCACCCCTGGGGAATAAAATGGAATGGCTCGTTTCCAGTTAAAAGGGTCTCTGATTCTCACACTCACCATACGAAACACAGCAGCATTAAGGTACTATTTTACGCTGCTATTCTGTGAGAGCGTGGTCCTTCCCCAGTCGGCCCGACCCATTCGTGCTACAACAATAATATACCTACCAAGTATTCTTTATCTACCAAGTATTCTTTACATATAATATTTGGTTTTGATCAATAATTAAAGTATCTTACATTCGTTGTTTCCATCGCTAGTCTTTGCAATAAGTTATTCTACTAATGGAATAAGCTATTTATTTCGATCACACTGAATTCATATGGACATTTAGGCAGAAAAATAGTAACTACGATTTTTTTCACCTTGTACTTAGGGCTTTTCGCTTTTTAGTGAATTTAAATGTAATCGGTTCAACTATTAATAATTACGGTTAGAATTTTTGCTGTTATTATTATAGTGAACACTGTGATGCAAATTATAGTTTAAAACTGATAAAGAAAGTATTTAATAAGGGAAAGAGCTTATAGTACAAGAAGTATACAAAATTTACATGTAATACACTTGAGATACTTGTTTATTTTTATCACATCCTAAAATATCTTGCAAATAGATTGATTTTAACTCATGTTTTCTGACAGAGTTAAACTGAAATAAGATATGGAAATTATTATCTTCCTGATAATAACAGAAAAATTTCAAAAACTGTGGTTGCCATCTCGCCTACAAAGCGTAGTAACTAAAGCTAATATGTGAGATATTCCTATGAAACAGTCAATGGTTCAGGTGAGCAACAAGCCTTTAGAGAGCTGTTATAAATGAAGAAAGGTAATCACAGATCACAACGTATATGAGCAAATAAGCATAGAGTAATGAATGATAGAATGATGCTTGGACCCGTTAAAATAATTAGATTATAATATAATTACTTGTCAAGTATGGGCTCACAACTTACATTTATAACGCATTAATTTCATAATAAACAATTTGAATTATTTATTTGTTTTACTACATCCCGAGGCAAGATAATCTGCGAAGTCAAACTCTAAAGCTTATAAACTTTGCCGTTTAATACATTAGTACTTAAAGTAATCTCTTAATGTACTTTGACTTACACTAAATTACTCTGTACCCAATGAGTATATTTTGTAAATGTGTATTTTTAAGTATTTTCAAAAATTGAAAGCAATAAAAGTTAAAGCGAAGAACAATGGTTCCGTTTCCTCGCTGAACTATGTTGGTGAGAAAAGAACTAACACTTTTTTCACCAGTGACGACTACTGATTTTCATTTCTTGAATAGAATTTCTCTAGAAACTTGCGTTAACGGATTCTATACACTGAACACGGAACGAAAGTGTCTAAACTAAATGGCACAATTATATTGTAATTTTTAGGGACTCTTATTTTTGTCTGTTTCCAAGTTCAACCACCTCCGATGCCACACTGGTTCAAAATGCTCCGTCCTGAGATGGGAGGTCGCCAAAGTACTTACATAGCATCCCATATTAGGTCTTTATATCTTTTTAAAAATGTCATCCTGTCTGATGGCTTGCCATGGTTTCCAAATATGCCACCAAACATATAGTTATTATAATGTTACTTTCACTTAAAATACAAGGCTATATAATAGTCAAAACAGATATCACAATAACGCACAATAGATCAGATATAATATACATAACTAAAAGTGAAAATAAAACTTACCTCATCGATATAACCGTACCATCCGATTTAAATATAGGAGCGAAGGAGAGAAACTTAATAAATACCATGCTCTTAGAACTGAAATAACCCGGATTTGGAAAACACCTACTGAAGTCATACCTATAGCGGTTAATGCCACATGAATGATCGCTAAAAACTTACGTAAATACTACAATAAAATGTCATGCCGTTTGTTTATGTATAACATATTATCTACATAAATGCTATATAGAAACAAACAGCAATTCATTCGGTAACAATATTGTCAAAAGTTTTATGTAACTCTATATTTATGAGTCAGGAGTCTGAGCCTACCTCTTCCTAAGGTTCATGGGCGGGGGCTTAGAGAATACCGGGTTTATTTTGAGAAGACAAGAAGTAAAAATAGTACAAATATAGGAAGTGGTTGATGTAGAAAGGCGTGACTAATAAGTCCTGTTACCAAAAAAGCAATATCTAAAATGAAAATATGGATTGCACAACATTGTAAAATGAGGCAACCATCTCAAAGTACATTGTGGTTTGGAAGTGAGCCAAACTGCCTATCTTTTCTACTTAAATATTTCCAAAATATTACATGTTTTAAATTGCATAATGAAAAATAAAAATACTGTAGTTGTATTTAATTCGTGGGCAAAACTGCATAAATATCTATAAGTATTTTTATTTGCGAATTTATAACAGACTCTACATATTTAGAAATTTCAATGTAATCAGATCTAAGTATTTTTTTTAAATATAAGATGGGGCGCACAAACGACCATGCGTCTCATCTGATTGTTAGTGACTAACGCCGTCCATGAAGAACTGCATGTACCTCTTTTGTAGTAGAGCTTTCGTTTTTAAGTCGCGAATAATGACGCGCGTAGATCACATGGAATACTTGTACCTTAAAATGTCATTAATTTCCTTTTTCCTGGGCGCACATTGAAATTACTTTAAAAATAATTTGACATTTCATCTAAATTATTATTATAAAATATTATTATTATTATAATTACTTAAATTGGTAGAACATAATATTGAATATAATAAATAATACGGCTGGCGGTACGAATGATGAGATTGAAAGAAAAAAGGCAGTCTATAGACTTCTAAATAAGAAAGCAAAAGAAGTAGTTGAAAGGAAAAAGCAAGAAAGAACGGATAACAATGATAGAAGAATATCGGATAACTTCCAGGCAAATATTAAAACGTTCTAAAAACTCGTAAGAACTGCCAGAGGACATTCAAAACAGCCTAGAATGAATGTTATACGAGACAAAAATGGCTGTATTCTTAATGATAAAGTTTCGAGTTTAAAGAGATGGAAGAAATACTTTGAAAGCGTGTTTATGAGTGAAGAGACGTTTGAATTAAATGAACTAGAATTTGCGAACGAAGAGGAAAGAGATAGAGAGATAAGTATAGATAAATTAATGAAAGCAATGAAAAGCATGAAAGCCGGTAAGGCAGCCAGATATGATAGAGTATCACTCGAAATGCTAAGGGCTGGAGAGGGAGTGGTGGCAGGCCTGCTGTACACCTTGTTTAATTTATGTTGGGAACTGAAGCGGGTACCAGGAGACTGGTGCAAAGCCGTAATAGTTCCAATATATAAAAGAAAACGGTCGCAGCAGGTCTCTAAAAACTACCGTGGTATCAGCCTTCTTAGCATTGTGAGAAAACTGTATGCTACGGTACTAATTGAAAGAGTTATGAAAGAAACTAAAGGAAAAAATTGGGATGTGCAAGCGTGATTTAGAAATGGAATGGGGTGTACGAATCAAGTCTTTTCCATACGCATGATCGCGGAGTAGTTTTTGGCCAAAAACCAAAAAGTATTTTGTGCGTTCATGGACTTGTAAAAGGCTTATGACAGAGTTGACAGGGATGAGTTATAGCCAACATTGAACTCATTTGGGTTGAGCGCTGGGTTAATAAAAGCATTACGGTATATTTATAGGGACTCTAGTGCTTGTGTCAGGATCAACGGGGCCTACTCGGAATGGTTTGGCATCCATAAAGGCGTCAGATAGGGCTGTGTGGCATCCCCGTGACTGTTCAACCTATTTATGGATAGTTGTTTGGAAAATTTGAAAGTTGAAGAATGCGGGTTAAGAATGGGTGAGTTAACCGTCAAATGCCTTTTGTACGCCGATGATCAAGTCATATTTGCGTCATCGGCGGCCGAGTTGCAAATGATGGTTACATTAATGAACAGGTCATTAAAAGAAAGGGTAATGAAAGTGAACGCAAGTAAGACGAAAGGTATGGTTTTTGAAAGAAAAGAAATTAAAACGATATGTGAAATAAGAAAAGAAGGGGAGTTGGTTGAGCAATTAGATGAGTTTATTTAGTGAACGCAGGAAATAGAGTAAATGGGGCTCTACACTCTATTGTGGAAAGTCAGAATTTGTCAGAAGGCACGTATGGCAATTTACAATGCTGTATTAGTCCCTACTTTAATGTATGTTAGTGAAAGTTGGGTGTGGTAGAAGAAGCACGAGAGTAGAATAAATGCTGCAGAAATGTGGTCATTAAGGAGTAAGTAAGGGGTGAATCTGAATGACAGGGTGAGAAATGGTGTGATAAGAGAAAATCTAGTTTGCAAGATGTTGTTGTGACCCGGATTAAGAAAGAAATGCTTCGTTGATTTGGTCATGTAGAAAGGATGAACCAGTAAAGAGTAACAAAGCAAATTTATGTTGCAGAAGTAAACAGCAGAGTCGGGAAGGGACGCCAAGTTGACCAACTTGGTAGTATATTGAAAGTGGGCCAAATTAAGAGTACCCTTAACCTTAACGAGCATCTATGCGTTGGTATATGGATGTGGAGGAGGCGAAAGAGGTGTGTCAGAATCGTGCCAAATGGAAGTGTGTAGTCTCTGCCTACCCCTCTGGGTGACAGGCGTGAGTGTTTATGTTAATGTATAATAAATGAAAATCAGCTTCATAAAAATTCCCATGTGGACGACCGAGCAGGGCATGGGAAATTGGGGTGCATGCGCGTAGCTCACGATCACCGTGAACGGTGGATGTTGCGGGTTAACGGGTACGAGAGCATCCTCCGCAACGGCTACTAACACCTCTTCACAAAACCAAGCACTTAAAACAAAATCCAGCTGACGGCCTAAACAATTGGGCCGTTAAGTATACATAGCAATTACTAACATTTAAAGGACCTTTATAACTAATACATAATTCTTCTATTGTTCTAAATAAGGTTTTATTATCATTTCAGAGATCTTTGGTGGAACAAAACTCACATAAATTTATTATTTCAGTGTACCGGTCAACCTTACATTTTCGAACACGCAAAGTATCTATTGAAACGTCCGGCACGAGTACTTGTCGAATCGTGAATTTGTATGGGACCATTAGATATGCGCCTATTCATTGCAACAAGTTTCCGTGATGGCATATAAATCTGAATTTAAAGATTCTATGTTGTCCACAGTCCTCTAGCGTTTTGGTAATATATTTCCATACTGTCATTCTTTGGGTTGGATTTTATTTGATTTCTGAAAACCAAATCAACTCATAAAATTCTGCGTTCAGAAACCATGCCGCCACTAGATTAATTTTCTCAAATAATCATTCCGGCACACCTACAATAAATGACGCGTAGTCCCGTTCCATTTTATAAAATTTTAGTTTAAATTTATCAATTTTTATAAGGATGTCAGGCTATATATATTCTTAACATGATCAACCATGGTTTCTAGTTTCTGGATGTAAACGCCACACATACAAGTGTTTTTTTTATGCTTTGTATTGACTTTTAATGAGAATTTATGCCTACCTTGACCTTATTCGATTTTCTTCTGTGTTCTTTCTTATTTTGCAACATTATCCATCTAAATTGGTTGCTCTCTTCGTGATCGGTCATAATATGTTTGTCGATGGCGTGAGCGCTACCTTAGCGCTCGCTATCCCTAACGCTAATATTATTAAGATACACATTTTAGTATCATTTAAGGTTTTTGGCACACCAAAATTATAGATAGAGAGCAATATCATCAGGGCTATATTTATGCAAAACACTTGAGATATTTTTTAAGAAATCAAAAAAATTATAAAATAAAGGTCTTTGCTGATTATCTTAAATCTTAATGACGCTACATTAATGGACACAGACGAAGAAAGGGTGGGTCGCTAGTTACAAAATATGATAATAATATTTTCATCTCGTGCGTTATTACCATAAACCTTCCTTTAAAAGTCAATTGCGCTTACATTTCAAAGGAATCGTGATCTTTATACCCGCCACGTAAGGTACAATTTCAAACAACATTTAACTCTCACATATTCGAAAATTTCAAACTAGAGCTTCATTACGTCCTAGTGCTACTGCACAAAATTTCTATTTTCCATACCATTTACCACAAATTAATACTGAAGATCAGTTCCCTCTTCAACCAATTTATTAGGGAGATTTACTCTTTACATGTGTGTTGCAAAATAATTGCAATGCACAACTGGTCAGTCATTTCGACGTTAATTGTGTAGTATTTCGAGAACCGTGAATGGTTTTAATCACTTAGCGGCTGGAATACTGATAAGAAATTGATTAAAGGAATTGTTATGTACGTAGAACCACGCTACGACTGCATTATGATTAGCACAAGTTTAGCAGTACACTAGTAAAGGGCTATAATGATGATGATGATGACTATAATGATTCTCACCATTGAAAGAGTATTAAATACGAGGGCGACACCGAAAGTTTTTAGAACTGGCCACTTGTAAACGATATAATAAAAAAAGAAGTTCAAATTTTGAAAATGGAACTCTTTGTCAATATTATGTGTATGTATTTTATTAATTTGTCATTTATTTACGATTTGGCGGCAAATTAAATATTGTCTGTGTCACGTCAGGATGAATTTAACGCGAGAAAATTTTCGTACAATGATTTTTTATGACTTTCGATGTCATTTAAGTCAACAAAAAAGTTATGATAGACTTCGATCGGCCTTTCAAGATGAAGCCCCATCTCGTGCCACTGTTAACAACTGGTTTAATGAGTTTAAACGTGGTCGCATTAATCTCACCGATGATCTGCGTGAGGGTCGGCCTTCTGACGGCAACGGCTGAAGATAATATCAGTGTTGTGCGGCGTATGATAGAGACTGACAAAATAGTGACTTATAAACAGATTTGGACAAGCTTAGGCTTCGGTATGAGTCAAGTGCACAAAATCCTCCATTAACATTTAGCGGTCAGGAAGCTTTGTGCTCGGTGGATACCTCATAATTTGACAGAGGCCCAAAAACTCCGTCGTGTTGATTGGTGTCGTGAAATGGTTCAAAGATTTAACGAAGGTGACTCAAATGCTGTGTTCAACATACTTACGGGTGACGAAAGCTGGATTTATTGTTATGATCCTGAAAAAAAGAGACAGTCTGCTGTCTGGGTGTTTCCTTCCGAAGAGTTGCCAACTAAAGTGAAGAGAGGTCGAAGCCTGGGAAAAAAGATGGTGGACTTGTTCTTCGGAACGATAGGTCATTACGCAACAATTGTTTTAGAGGATCGAAAAACAGTTACTGCAGAGTGGTACACTTACAATGGTTCGCCACTTGTCTTGGAAAAAGTTCGGGAGTAACGACCTCGCAATAAGATCCTCCTTCACCACGACAACGCCTCGTCGCACACCACCAAGCCAACAATCGACTACTTGGCGACGTCAGACGTGGAATTACTGGGTCACCCGCCCAATAGCCCCAACCTCGCACCTTGCGATTTTTATTTATTTCCGAAAATAAAAGAAAAACTTCGAGAAAAACGTTTTATGGATGCCGAGGAAGCAGTGGCTGCGTTTCAAAATACCGTCGAAGAGACCCCTAAGGACGAGTGGGCAAGTGTGCTGAGCTGTGCTGTGCACTGAGAAGTGTGTTTTTCTCAGTGGTTTCATTGGATGCAGCGATGTATTGATGTAAATGGACACTATTTTGAAAAGATATAATAAAACTAATAACTTGCTAGTTTGTTCAGTTTTTGATTTTCTAAGAACTTTCAGCGTCACCCTCGTACACATTTGTACACTTTAATTCTTTTAATCTTTAAAAAAAAACGTTACCCCTACACGATACAGGTTTTTCCTGTATCGTGGAGGCAGTTTACAAACATAAATAGCCCGAGGACAAACATCCAGACCCGGAACAATTATTTGTAGGCCATAGAAATACTTGTTACGTGCGGGATTCGAACCCGCGGCCCCCAGGGCAACAACTCATTGCTAAGCCACTGCGCCACGGAGCCTTCAACTCAACTTTAATACCCAAATGGCTAATCCCCGTGGAGACTGGCTGTCTTGACCGAAATTAGGGTCTGAAGGACATATATTTACCTAAAAATGCTAACACAAACACTAAATACGAAATAATGCTGTAACCAAGTCCTGTGTGTGATATGAAATGTCACAGACGTAATTTTAAACTTGTATCAACAGGCTTACGTGAAATAAATATAGTGACTTAAATTTTTATAAGGCCTGATATTTTCAATCATTATTTAATATTTATACGTAGGATAAAGAACAACATTAACAAATTAAAGATTACAGTTGTACGAATAAAATTGTTCAGTTGTTTCACTTTTATATCTAGTCAGGTTATAATATATTTGATTGATCACTTTTATTTGATACGATATTCTGAATTTCACAATGCCAAGATATGAGGAATTTGCGACAAATAGTGACTTACGAAAAACAAATTGTGTCTGAATAGTTTAGTAGATTCTGCTTCTTTCTTAACACTTTTAACTATTATTAGATATTATACAAAATATTTCATATTTTTTAATTTCTATAGAACCAGAACAATTTTGGAAATATATATTGAGTTAGGTTTTACATTAATGTCAAAAGTGTAAGTAGTGTTTGTGTTAGTTATTGTAAGTTCATAACTTTAATATGTGCGTGTGTATGCATTTAAATACAATTCCATTATAATAATAATTAAATACTAACACACACACACACATAATATTATGGACCTTGTAGTGGCAGTGATATCCACTGCCCCATATCGTCCGGTGGCTTTCGTAAGAAGTGACAGACGGAAACAAATCAGCAGGGTCTACTTAAAACAACTAAAAAAAAAACCGCGGTTGCCAACCCACTTGCCAAGCGTGATAACTATAGCAAATTTATCCTCTATGAGGCAATCTATGAGGGAACCTATGTTCAGCAGTGAAATTTTGATAGGCTTCAACGGCAACACATATTAAAGTAATGAACCTACAATAACTTACTCAAACACCACTTACATTTTACACTTTATGATACTAAATAAAACTGTTGCTTTATTATGATTACACAATGTTTATATCAAAGTCAGTTATTATACTTTTACATTAACTCACTTAAAAATATTAATGAGCTGCATTCTGCCTTACCTGTTCAAAAATATTCTCAAGTTGGTTAGATTTAGATTCCCCTCTATAAATTGGTATTGGTTTCTAACCCTAGAAATAAGAGTCAGTTGTAGTAAATTGCCGTGTAGTGGCGGTTAAGAATATACACTACCCCATATCTTCCCTTGGGTGTCGTAAGAGGCGACAGTGGGAAACAGGCAAGAGATGGGCAGCAGCATCTTCCTGATAACAACAATATTACAATATAAAAACTGCGGTTGCTAACCCGCTCGCCAAGCGTGGCAACTATGGCAAATACCCCCCCATGAAAAAGTTACGATGAGACGGCCCCCAGTCCCCGGCGGCCCTGCTATTCCTGGCTACGGTGGCGACCATGGTGACGGCGGGGCAGGGGGTGCTAAGAATCTTCGGTGGAGGTTCGGTTGCCACCTAAGACGACTCAACCTGGCAACATACAACGCACGCACCCTGAGGACTGACGAGAAGATCCTGGAGCTGGAAGAAGAGATAGACAAGTTACGCTGGCATATTATAGGAAACAGCGGCATATTATAGGACGCCGAGGAAGCAGCGGCTGCGTTTCAAAATGCCGTCGAAGAGACCCTAAGGACGAGTGGGCAAAGTGCTTTTCTCAGTGGTTCCATCGGATGCAGCGATGTATTGATGTGAATGGAAACTATTTTGAAAATATATAATAAAACTAATAACTTGCTAGTTTGTTCAATTTTTGATTTTCTAAGAACTATCAGTGTTACCCTTGTACACAAACTGCACATGGACTAGACCCGGAACAATTATTTGTAGACCATACAAACAACTTTTCCGTATGGGATTGAATTCTGCGTCCCACATCATCGCAGTAAAAACAACGTTACCTCGCTGTCGTCGTTGCTATTGCTTCATGGATATAAAATATCAACTATTTGAAACAATCGCATGAACGTCGCCAATATTCTTTATAATTTGTATATCGTTCTTATTGTAATAAACAGTGTGTTACTTTCGTGTAGTGGCGGTGTAAGAATATTCACTACCATGGAATAGTGAATATTCTTCTATCATCCCGTGGGTTTCGTAAAAGGCGACAGAGGGAAAAAAATCAGGAGATGGGCAGCAGCGTCTTTCTAATATCAACTATAAATAAAAAAAACTGCGCATGCCAACCCGCTAGCCAAGTGGGGCAACTATAGCAAATATCACCCCTATGAGGCAATCTATGGGGAGGCCTATGTTCAGCAGTGGACTTTAATAGGCTGTTATGGTAACGGTGACAGTAATAAAACTGAACTTATTATTTGAAATAAATATTTTTCCCAACGAATTCTAAATAATGTTTAGAGTTCGTTCCTTATTCCCCTATAAAAGACTTTCATATCACATTTTGTAACAAATTACGGGAAGATTACTTTTATACGCATTTAATGTTAACTAATTTTCACCACCAAAGAAAATGGAATTACCTATTTATTCATATTATTACATGAATTTTAAAAATATGAAATTTGTCGTAAGGATTAATGACTTACCCGATGTTGTATGGCACTCAAAATGTCTTCTATTTGCGGATGACCTAAAATTGGTATCAATAGTTAGGGACTCACTACAGTGACAAACTATAGGCGGACATTGACAGAGTAGTACAATGGAGTCATAGGAATAAGTTATTTTTTAACACTTCCAAATGCTCAGTCATATCGTTTACATATTCACGCCAGCCTCACACATACAAATATAATATAGACGGAGTAGCCTTGCAGCGGTTAACAGAGGTAAAAGACCTTGGAGTTCACTTTACTTCGAAACTCAATTTTAGGGAACACATTCTTAAGATTTGCAAGAAGGCGTATCGAAATTTAGGATTTATGTTGCGTCAGTCGCGAGAATTTACAAATCTCGGTGCGGTCCGTGCTTGTATGAAGCACTAGTGACAAGTCACCTAGAGTGTAATGGCCTTCTATGGAGCCCGCATGAAGCTAAGCACAAATTGATGGTGGAACGGATACAAAATAAGTTCATTCGATTTCTTTATTTAATATTATATGGAGTGTATCCGTTCTACTCATTAATGTACCCAACATTATTTGTGCTGGGCATGGTGATGTATAACAAACTGGAGGTTAGGAAGGAGTTAAGTTTGGCAACGTATATGTTTAAATTGCTGCGTATAAAAATATATAACGAGGCGATGTTGCGAATGGCTATGCTGTGTGTGCCGGACAGGTACGTGTGGCGCCGGAAGCGGCCTCCGCTGTTTGCAGTACCGCGCGCACCCATCAACCTTCTAAAGGAGGCCCCACTGACCCGAGTGCTGCACACTCTAAATAAAGTAGCTCAGGATGTAGATTTATTCTGCTGTTCCTTGGGTGAATTCACAAAAGTAACATTATATGTATTATGTTATAATAGTAGAGTTATGTTCTGTCCTTATTAAATTAGATAGTTTTATGTGCCTACACTGTCGTATTAGGTACGCCTGTAAAGACAGAGGTAGAAATAAATAAATAAATCATGTTTATGAATAATACATATTTTAGAATCTTACAAAAATCTGCGCCTATTTACCCCTTTTGTGATGGAAAATTGTTATACAAAACAGTAAAGTTTTCTATTTATCATTGTGTATAGGTTAGTATTATTGTAATTTGCAACTAGATGGCGTTAGCACTGAATTAAAAGAAGGTTCTGTTACCACCATAGGTTAAATTAAAAGGGTTTAAATATAATTTTATTAAGTTTTTGAATGTGTTATATTTATGTTTTAAGTATTTCTGCTCAAGACTATTTAAGTGTTAAGTGTTTTGAGCGCTCAATACTTTTAATTTTTATATTCTTACTGTTTCCTACAGATCCATTAAAACCCTTTAGACTGAATTACGGTCACGGCAACCAGTCTCAACGGAGAATAGCCATTTATGCAGGACATTGAGATATTATGTACGAACCTTTCGGTAAAGAGTACCTAATAGTGTTCTATAATACGTACGTAAGTACCAAGGGAGTACATTTCACTTAAATAACGCAGGACAGAGAATTTATCGATAGAAAACCCAACTGATTTTGGGCCTTATCACACCTATTATATAGTTAAAGGTAAAAAACTTTCATCGGTTGTTTTTGAATTTAGTTTTATTTTTCATTTGTTTGCAGGATGAGATATTATATAGATACGTAATTTCATTTTCATTTTGTTAATGTAATTAGGTACTTAACTTTAGATAGGCATAGGATTGTAGTTTTCATACCGTGAAACCTAGCAATTTTGCCATTTTTGGAAGGACTTAAAAGTTTAACACTAATTTTCCAACAAAAAATGTACTGTGAGACTGGGCGTCAATGTTAAATGTGACATTATATTCTTCATAGATTTGGTATTTATTAATGATTAAAACAAATACTAACATTAAATAGACAAAATAGTCAAAATAGAAAATGGCAAAGTTAACCTCACTTTGTGGCAACGTTGCCATCAGGGTTTATAATGAAAATAATAGGAATTGTGTTGCAAATAGTTAAGTTTACGCTTGTGGCAAAGTTGCCCTCCCATTTTTAAGTTTTTCATACAAACTTGAAAATATGTGTCAGGGTTGTCAAAATCCTTGATTACATACTTAATTTTTTTTTTATTTAAATCTTGTCACAATAATTTCTTAAAAAAAATCTAAAATATATCAAAGAAAAATACTCTCGTCTAAAACTAAAAATAAAATTGGTGAAATAATAAGCTTAAACCAATTATAGTATGGAATAAAAAAAAAGCTTATTACAGTAATTTTTAACAAGTATTCATTTTTTTATTAATCATCATCACCATTTTATTACGGGTCGTAATAAAATGATGTCAGTGTTTCTTACAATAGCAAAACATTAATAATAATTAAAAATGACAATTAATGTTTTGCTTAATATCAATACACTGAGTTGAAATTAAGAAAAATACTGAGTAGTAATAATATTATTAATGCTCGACAACGCAGTAAAAATAATACCGGGTGTTTGTGAAATGCTCTGAAAACGAAGACAGAGAAGATATTGATAGAGTACTAAGGATACATTTGATGATGGGTCACAAAGAAATTTGATCCCGAGAAAAAAAAAATTATATTTTCACAACGTTTTATTAGCTTTATTCACACTCCATCGTGTAAGTACAGCTAAATGAAACGATAATTTCATTAAAAAAAATACATGAAAATACTTAAACTTAAAACCAGCAGTGGAATTACAATCAGCTGAGGGGGGAAAATGAACGCGTGGACGCCGAATTCGCGCGGCTCGCAGCTAGCGATGGTACCAAAATACCTAATAATTTACAACACTTGTCTAAATACCTAACTTATCTACTTAACCTACTATTTTGCCACTGTACTTGTCTCTACCTAGATAAACCAAATACCTGGTTCGATTCCCCGCTAATAAAAAAATTACTTAAATGAAATGTCAACAAGGTTAGAGAACAGCTTACCGATCTAAATCCTAAGTGGCATTATGAGATTCTCCAAAGCACATTAACATGTTGCCGTATTCACGAGCACTATAAACGTACCTGAGCGTTAGGCATTATTAAAACAAAACAAGAAAAACAAAAAGTAACAACAAGTAATAACAATAAGAATGTAATAAACAAAACGATTGATCTGTCACCCGTCAACAGTCAACACGGAACTGTCTCAAAAACTAAAATTAATAATCAATCCCGCCAAAATAAATGTGCACGAGGCATTCGTAAAGTCCTTGAAGCTAAGTCCTGAAGTTACGACATTGCCAACCTTTATTTTATTTATAAGTTTAGTTATCTCTACGACTAGTCTTCATATGGAATTTAGAAGTCATGCTTGTTATTTTAAATACAATTACACAATCAATTGTACCCTGACGCAACAAGCAGTTCTTTACTACAAAAATTATATTGAAATTAATAAACGTACCTAATTGGGTACTCAGTACTAACACAATTATAAACACTATTTCATCGTTATCTTTGATTTTGTATAAGAAAATAGAAATGAAATTGTACTGAATAATTTAATAGTTAAAATCAATTACAATTATGATCGACAGTTAATTAATCTATCAGAATTAATGTAAAAAATAATACTTTTACTTTATTTTAATTGACTTTCCGTATTTAATCCGACCAATTATTTGAATTTAAAAGAGGTACGTCAAAATTATTAAAAATTACTTGCAAGAGTTTTATAGTGATTGCCGCCTCTAATTCTTATGTCGTCGGCAAACTAAATTTTGGTGCAACATGGCAGCGTTGCCAAAACCAATTTGTCAAATTCCCCGAAAATTCATGTCAAATTCCCCAATTTAAGGACAAAACTTCAATAGATTCCCCACAAATTCCCTCAATTTTATTTTAAGAAATGAATCAATTTTCAACTAATTTTATAAGATTTACTTTTTAACTACCATTTTTTTTTCTTTAAAATTTAAAAAAAGAAATGAAAAGCATCAAATGATACACAGAAGTTGCCGTAATAAATCCGAAAATTAAATGTGGTGTAATGAAGATAATTAAAAAAGGGAGTCATTCGATATTCATAAGTAACCTAACAAAATATTAAGATAAGTATTTAGATTTCTTGAAAAAAGGTTCTGACTTGGCTCTGTTTATCGATTTTCAAAATCCCCGCCTTTATCCCGTATAATACCAATCCCCATAAAATCCCCCACCAACTTTAAATTCCCCGCAATTTGGGGAATTCCCCACATGTTGGCAACGCTGGTATGTGTAAATTCCACAGCGCGAGGCGACACGAGTCGGCCGGGCGGCGGCAGCGCGTGTGTGAAAGGGAAGGGTAGAATGAGTAGTATACCTATACTAGAATTATTTTTTCCGTGCAGTTTGGGTCATAAATCATCGGAGTATTTCGCTCTCTCTCCCACTCACGAGCCTTAGGGGCGAGCATAGTGATGCGCATTATTGTTGTCGATAAGCGTTATCGATAGTGTATTTAGTTTTGTCATTATATGGGTTAGTGATAAAAATGAAAAAAAATAGATAAAACAACGTATTTACTAAAATAAGAAATATAATGATTTAAAATAAATTATTAATTAGGTATCTATGTATAAAAAAACTATAAGTACACATGTTTGGAATGTAACAAGTTATATTAAAAATAAATATAAATATAAAGATAATAACTTATATCTAAAATTAAATCTACTAAATTAACTAAATTAACTTAACTACTAAATTAACTTTGTTGTTATCGATAATGGCGTTGCGCCCGTGCAACATGCTCACCGCCCTAGCCGGGCTGAGGCCAAGCTATGATTTATGAGCCCAACTGCACGGACAAAATAATTTTACTATTAATTTACTATAAATTTTACTATTAATTTTATAATGCATTGTTTCGTACCGAGCTAGATAAGAGTTCGGCGTCCTCGCGGTTATTGAAATTAGTCAGCTGATTTAAATTACACTGCTGATTTTATGTTTAAGTATTTTCATTATTTTTTTATGAAATTATCGTTTCATTTAGCTGTACTAACATGATGGAGCGTGAATAAAGTTAATAAAACGTTGTTAAAAAATGATTTTTTTCCTCGGGTTCGAATTTCTATGTGACCCATCATCAAAGGTATCCTTAGTACTATCGTCTGTCGTCGTTTTCGGGAGCGTTTCACAAACACCCGGTATAGATTTCTCTATTCTTTTCCTTCACTTTTAATAAAGATGAATTGATTGGCGACTCATTTGGTAAAATCGGTCTAATGGGCTGCTACGGTGAAACATCGATAGAAACATAGAATGTCAAGTGCAGAACGCTTTGATTAAGTAAATGTAATCAGTTAAAAATATAGGTTGAAAGTGACAACCCTTGGTTGTAACAAAACATAGCAAAGTAACCGTCACATCGTAGCATCACTAGTATGGTAACTTTGCGAAGTTATTTTTATAGATAAATATTAAAACGATATATTACATTTGAGAACCATTAATATTACGTTACTACAAAGATATAGATACATTTCATTAAATTACATCATACATTACATTCGATACATACTACATTCAGTATTTCAAACAAAAAAAAACTATAGCTCTGGAGCACTGAACAAAGAGGTTATTTCGCCGGCACAATTCCGCGTTAAAATAAAATGCCAAAATTAACTCTCATGTTGCCATATCGAAAGCAACGCTGTCAATTAGTTATTTTATTTTCATCCAAAACATGGCTTATCTCGAAAAACGTTACGTTTTCCGTGTTAATCATAATTTTGTACCAGTACACCCCTGATGGCAAAGTTAACATCCATTGGTAAAGTTGCCAGACCTGACTGTATCAATTATTTTTAATATTAATGGTGATAGTGCTTGCCACAAACTAATAAGAAGTTGGAGCTTGTTTATTTTTGTATCTTATCTGTTGTATAGAAACCAAGTTTTGGCTAGATAAATTAAATTATTAAACAGTAGCAAATAATGGATTACGTTATTGCGGTCATTTTGTTGTTTATTAACAATATTATGAAATACAAGCTTATAGTTTGCCAAATCTTCGCGACATTTGAAAGTACAAAAAAATTATCATGAATTATCATATGAAAAGTACTAATTCCACGCGAATGAATTCGCCAGCACTGCTAGTGAAGTATATTTTGTGTTCATTTTATTTGAAAAAAGAAACAGCAATCATTAAGTTTTAATATAAGTCAAACGACAGGAATATCTTGTGAGAAGAGAAGAACATAACATGTTAAACTTTTGTGAACTTAGACACAACTGCAGAAATAAAATAAAATTAATTGAAAACTTCGTTGTGAAATATCTTTTTTATTTATGAAATCTTTATCATTATTTTAAAAAGATGTGCCATATAGTGGCGGCGTTAGAGAATCTGTTAAACTATTCCACCCGTAGATATCTTAAAAGAAAACTGTGCAAATACCAGATAGATCTCATGGCTTTCGATGGTTGGTGATAGTGGTATAACTATAGCTCTACGTCATAACTAAAACAACTAGAATAGTGACAGGAAGCAGTGCCAAATGTGAAACGAGACATCCAATACTGCAAACGCAAATCCCTCTGCCAAGCGTAATCAAGTCCTTCCTACAAAGAGAGAGGTCAAGTTTAGCTGTGCACGGGCTAATAATGAAAGAAAGAGAAAAGTATAAAAGCGCCTTACGTTATCATAAAATAGGCTTTTCTGATGTCATTAGGGAAGAAATTCTAAATAAGTGTGATAAGAACAAAAAAGGAGTTACTATAGAGCTTGTATTTTTTACATAAGAGGGGGCAAACGAGTATGTGGCTCACCTGGTGGTGACTACCGCTGCCCATGAAAAACAATGACACCAGGGGAATTGCAGGTGCGTTGCTGATACACATATAGAGTTAAATATGTTATTGTTGGAAATAAATCAAAGAAATTTGACATATTATTAGTTCCTGAGGTAAAAAAAAAAAATGCTATGCTCAACCAAATCTAAAAGTACCTTTTGACGTTTCACATTAATCATTCCGCAATAACTTTGTACAAGCGTATTCACACGATTTAAAAATAAACCTTTTACGTAAATCCAAAGAATTACAAAGTTATCTATATGTCATTACAATAAGTATAGTTCTTTATCACTAATTTGAATCCGCATCTTACAAATAAAGACAGAATCAGCTTTTATCAGCTAGACATTGTTTCAAAGATATGTCGTTATGCACCTTACCGTTGTGTTTGGATGATTAAAATTCATGCTAATGCGAATAATTGGTAAAATATTCAAATAATAGAACCATTACATTTTTAATGTATTATTTGTTTTTTTTTTTTCAGAGTTACGTAAATTATATCAAACAAGTCTAATTTTTTTTTAGTTTCTAAGAATCCCACACTGTGGCGAAGTTGCGAGTATATTTAGAAGATGCCGGCTTGTACAATGGTAGGTTTGAATTTCAAAAAAGAACATTTGAAAGGGAATTAGCTTCCGATACATAAAAATTGACAAACACAAAATAATTATTTAGAGACATATGAATGCAAAGAATAACATTTTTACGAGAAATTTTTAATTTATATTATAACCAATTGGGACAATGTTATATTTATTGATGAAACATGGATGAACGAAAACCACAATGTGCCGTAAACACGGACAGATGACACAAAGTGGGCGCCTCATAATCAAAGAGGCGGATTTGTAGAAAATACAACTACTACCTACACAAGCAATCACTGGGCCAAGGTGATGGAGAAACCAAAGAAAATTGTTATGGACGACTATGAAAGAAACATTAATTTCTAGTGAATTAAAGAAAATCAAATAACAATTAATGTAAACAACGATTATGCCAACGATAGCTCAACTAATTATAGTAAAAGTGATTAAATAAATTTGTTTTTAATCTAGTGCAGTCTTTAATTTATATAAATTTATCTCCAGAATTAGCAGAAATCTTATAAATTTTGTGTTTTGAGTAATGTTTCTAATTTATTCTGATATTAATCTAGACAAAACTGTAAATTATTACCAACTCTAAAGAATCGATATCGATATCTCTTAAGAATCGAATGTTTTAGGTACCGATTTTTCAGTTGAAATGCCTAGTTCAATAAATGTGACAGCTGTCAAAAGGTATTTCTTAGAGTTGGTGGAGTATAGTCACTTTCACTTGATTGACAAATATTAGCGAAATCTTTTTGCAAACAAAAACCATACAAACACACCACAAGCTTTGCTAATAAAGATTCTTCTACACATTTTACTTCATCATCATCATCATCATTACAGCTCTTCACAAGTCCACTGCTGAACATGGGCCTCCCCCAAGGAATGCCACAAAGCACAGTCCTGAGCCACCTGCATCCTTCTAGTGGGAGGTCGCCCTACACTTCGCTTACCGGCACGAGGCTGCCACTAGAGAACCTTTTTTCCCTCGGTTGTCGGTTCTTCGAGCTATATGGCCGGCCATTGCCACTTCAGCTTACTAATCCTTTGGGCTATGTCGGTTACTCTGGTTCTATTGCGGATATCATAATTTCTAAGTTTATCACGCAGAGAAACCCCGAGCATAGCCCTCTCCATAGCTCGCTGAGCGACCTTGAGCTTCCTCATACGGCCAGCAGTGAAGGACCACGTCTCACGTCCATATGTCATCACTGGCAAAACGCACTGGTTGTACAATTTAGTTTTGAGGTTTTGAGGTATGCCTGACGAGAAGATGGGTCGTAGTCTCCCGAACGCTGCCCAGCCGAGTTGAATCCGTCGATTGACCTCTCAGTCGAAGTTGGACTTACCTAGTCGGACTATTTGTCCCAGGTAACACATAACTCCAGGTAAACATACTCGTCAACAACTTCGAGCTTAGTGCTCCCAACAACTACCGCATCAGCTACCGGCATAGGTGTGACATGGACATTTTTTTTTATAGGAGAGCGGGCAAACGAGCATGCGGTTCACCTGATGTTAAGTGACTACCGCCGCCCATGAACAACTGCAACACCAGGGGAATTGCAGATACGTTGCCGGCCTTTTAAAAAGGATTAGGCTCTTTTCTTGTAGGTCCCTAAGTCGTATCGGTCCGGAAAAATCGCTGGTGGTAATCGGTTGCACAAGGAAGTTGTACGAGGAAGAAGAAATCTTCTAAATCGCACAGTGGTGGACCGCCAATCATCCAGATGGTATGGATGGTATCTAGAGTTCTGTCGCAATGTGCGATGGTGAAATTGAGCGGCTGGAATTATTCCGAACAATTCCTCAGAGCACTCCCCGTGGTACATGCGATAAAATTCGCAAAGAGATGCAACATCTCTACGCAGTGCTAGTGAGTCAAGCCGATCGGAAAGTACTCGGTCGTCGACGATTCGATCCGCTCTGCGCTGAATGCGGTCAAGTGGAAGGAGCTGGCACTGGGGCCCCTGCCCAGAGATGGAACAGTATTCCATGTGAGGCCGAACCTGCGCCTTGTAAAGTTGCAGGCGGTGTGCCGGCATGAAATACTGCCCGCTCTACTGAGCACACCAAGCTTTATAGAGGCCAATTTGGCCTTCTCTTCCAAGTAACCATGAAACTGCGTCACTCGATATGTCAACGCCGAGGATTCCGATACTGGCTGAGGCAACAAGAGGAGATGCCTTGAAACTGAGGAGATACGACAAAGGGTTCTTTTGGCGGCAAACTTGTGTCTTCTGGGGATTGAACTGGGCTAGATTTAGTCGCCCCCAATCCGAGACTTTGTTCAACAAATTCTCAACTTAAGACACAAGTTTGTTCCAGTACTCGGCGACGTTTTCCCGAGAAATATTGGCACGGCCGGTGTATAGAGCATCACCAGTGCTGTCATCCGCATAGCAATGAATGTTACTAGTTTGCAACATATCATTGATATGCAGAAGAAACAGCGTTGGTGATAGCACGCAGCCTTGTGGAACACCAGCGTTAATCGGCTTGTAATCGGAGCACGCACCGTCTACTACGACCTTGATGCTCCGATCAGCCAGAAAACTGGTGATCCAATTGCACAATTTCTCGGGAAGCCCATAGGAAGGAAGCTTCGAAAGAAGCGCTTTGTGCCAGACCCGATCGAAAGCCTTCGCTATGTCCAAACTAACGGCCAATGCCTCCCCCTTGGACTCAATCGCCTGCGCCCATCTATGTATTAGGTAAACAAGAAGATCACCAGCTAAACGAAGATAGGCCTGTAATTGGACGGAACAGAACGGGTACCTTTTTTAGGTAACCGCTCTGTTCCGTCCAATAAGGTGCACGAAAGCTGTCTTCATGAATTCGGGACAACGCCTAGGGAGTAGGAGTACTGACAAAGACGAGTTAGAACCGGTGTCAACTCTAGAGCGCACGTCCTCAGCACAATTGGCGGGATTCCATCAGGCCCATTAAACATGATCTTTGTTTTGTCCATGTACATCTTGAGACTTATCCGTTGGAAGACACTATTGAGGTCATTTAGCATAGTGCTTAGGTCCTCCAGCGATTCTGCCATAAGGACTATATCGTTGGCAAATCGAAGGTGAGTGATGTAATCGCCATTGATTTTATATATCCTTTACAGTCCAGTAGCTTGAAAACGTCTTCCAATGAAGCGGTGAAGAGTTTCGGGTATATAACGTCACCCTGTCTTACACCTCTCTGCAGTTGGATAGGTTTCGTACTCTGGTTCTGTACTCGGATTGCCATTGTAGCCCTACTGTACAAACATTTCAGAACTTCGATAAACCGACAGTCAACTTGGCACCGCTGAAGGGACTGTAGCACTGCCCAAATTTCGACGGAATCAAAGGCTTTCTCATAATTCAAATACGCAAGGCAAAGTGACAGATTGTACTCTTAGGTCTTTTGTAAAATTTGCCGAAGGGTGTGTATGTGGTCTATGATGCTAAAGCCTTTTCGGAAACGGCCTTGTTCAGGAGGCTGGTAGTCGTCGAGTCTGCATGCGAGACGATTCGTAATGACTCTCGAAAACAGCACGTAGACGCGGTTCAGAAGGAAAATGGGTCTGTAGTTATTCAAGAGAGCTTTGTCGCCTTTCTTGAAGAACAAGACCACCGCACTTCTGCTCCACGCCTCCGTAGTAGTCCCACCATGGAGGACGGAATTAAAGAGCTTTTAAAGGACTTCCATTACCGGTTTTCTACCCGCTTTCAGAAGCTCCGCTGTAATTCCATCCTCACCTGGGGCCTTGCCGTTTTCAAGGTGCTGGAGAGCCATTCTAATCTCGCTCAGACTGACGTCCGGGATATCATCGGAATAGTGTAGTGTAAGACTCGCTCTTGGATCGCTACTCACACATGCGTGTGGCTTCAACAATGACGTGTACAGCCGCCCATAGAAGATCTCAATCTCACTCAAAATCTCAGGAGTCCCGGAAACGATGCTGCTACACTCGGCCTTCAGCTTTGACAGTTGGCTCTTTCTGGCAGACAGATCTCTGGCAAATACTTTGGAGCCTTGGTTCCGCTCGATGGCTTCTTCAATACAAGCTGTATTTAAGTTGCGTAAGTCCCGCCGCATGCATTTAGAGATCTTTCTGTTCAGTTGCCTGTATGCTGTCAAATCTGTTGAAGACTGCAGCTTCATTTCCCGTCTAACAGCCATGAGATTAAGAGTGTGATCGGAGAGTTTTTGTGTTCGTCTGCGGCGGGTCTTGCAGAACTTAGCTCCGACCGCATGGACAGTCTCCACGAGCTTACCATTCATATCGTCCACTTCATTGCAGTCTTCTAGGCACTGAAAACGGTTTTGTAACTCGAGCTGAAATGTTTAGGGACTTCTAAGCTCCGTCCCCCTCGGGACTAGAGCCCGAGGGGGACGGAGCGTAGACTTCATTAGACGAGACCTCTCCAACTTAACGTTTAGGTTCAGTGTGCCTCTAATCATTCGGTGATCGCTACCAGTTTTCACCCTCGCGATCACTGAGACATCACTGAACAGTTGTCGTCTGGTCGTCATAATGAAGTCAATCTCATCTTTTGTCGAACCATCGGGGCTCGACCAGGTCCACTTCCTGTGGGGCCGCTTCTGGAAGAAAGAGTTCATCATAAAGAGTCCCTCTTTCTCCATGAAGGTGACCAGCTGCTGGCCCCTTGGGTTCCGTTGCCCTATTCCAAATTTCCCTACCTTCAGCTCACCGTTCTCTCTTGTGCCCAGTTTTGCATTGAAGTCTCCCATTAACACCGTATAGTGGGTTTTGGAGGAATGCATGGCTTTAGAGATATCCTAATACATGTCCTCCACCTCCTCATTGGGATGTGCCGAGGTTGGTGCGTAAACCTGTACGACCTTACATACCTTACGACCAGCGTAACTTGTCTATCTCTTCTTCCAGCACCAGGATCTTCACGTCAGTCCTCAGGGTGCGTGCGTTGTATGTTGTTAGGTCGAGTCGTCTTAGGTGGCAACCGAACCTCCACCGAAGATTCTTAGCACCCCCTGCTCCGCCGTTACCATGGTCGCCACAGTAGCCAGGAATAGCAGGGCCGCCGGGGACTGGGGGCCGTCTCTTCGTAACTTTTTCATGGGGGGGGGGGGGGGGTATTTGCCATTGTTGCCACGCTTGGCGAGCGGGTTGGTAACCGCAGTTTTTTTATTGTAATATTGTTGTTATCAGGAAGATGCTGCTACCCATCTCCTGCGTGTTTCCCACTGTCGCCTCTTACGATACCCACGGGAAGATATGGGGTAGTGGATATTCTTAACCGCCACTACACGGCAATTTACTACAACTGACTCTTATTTCTAGGGTTAGACAGACTCCAAGTGCTCAACTTATAGTTTAAATTGGAGTAAATGAATTCAAGTTTAAGTACTATGCCTAGATGCCGGGGGTTGCACAAAATTTCCATTTTCCACCCCATTCGCCGCAAATTAATGTTGCAAATCCGTCCGCGCCTCAACCAATTTATAGAGGGGAATCTAAATCTAACCAATTTGAGAATATTTTTGAACAGGTAAGGCAGAATGCAACTCATTAATATTTTAAAGTGAGTTAATGTAAAAAGTATAATAACTGACTCTGATATAAACATTGTGTAATCATAATAATGCAACAGTTTTATTTAGTATCATAAAGTGTAAAATGTAAGTAGTGTTTGTGTAAGCTATTGTAGGTTCATTACTTTAATATGTGTTGCCATTGCAGCCTATCAAAATTCCACTGCTGAACAAAGGTTCCCTCATAGATTGCCTGGTAGACGATAAATTTGCTATAGTTATTACGCTTTGCAAGTGGGTTGGCTAACGCGGTTTTTTATTTTTTAGTTGTTTTTAAGTAGACCCTGCTGGTTCGTTTCCGTCTGTCACCTCTTACGAAAGCCACCGGATACAAGGTCCATAATATTATGTGTGTGTGTGTGTTAATTTTTAATTATTATTATAATGGAATTGTATTTAAATGCATACACACGAACATATTAAAGTTATGAACTTACAATAACTAACACAAACACTACTTACACTTTTGACCTTACAGTAAAACCTAACTCAATATATATTTTAAAAATTGTTCTGGTTCTATAGAAATTAAAAAATATAAAATATTTTGAATAATATCTAATAATAGTTAAAAGTGTTAAGAAAGAAGCAGAATCTACTAAGCTATTGAGACGCAATTTGTTTTTTGTAAGTCACTATTTGTCGCCAATTCCTCATATCTTAGCATAGTAAAATTCACAATATCGTATCAGATAAAAGTGATCAATCAAATATATTATAACCTGACTGAATATAAAAGTGAAACAACTGAACAATTTTATTCGTACAACTGCAATCTTTAATTTGTAAATGTTGTACTTTATCCTACGTATAAATAATAAATAATGATTGAAAATATCAGCCTTTATAAAAATTTAATTCACCATATTTATTTTACGTAAGCCTGTTGATAATATACAAGTTTAAAATTACGTCTGTGACATTTCATATCACAGGACTTGGTTACAGCATTATTTGGTATTTAGTGTTTGCGTTAGCATTTTTAGGTATAATGTCCTACAGACCCTAATTTAGGTCAAGACAGCCAGTTACAACGGGGACTAGCCATTTGCGTATTAAAGTTGAGTTGACGGCTCCGTGGCGCAGTGGCTTAGCAATGACTTGTTGCGCTGGAGGCCGCGGGTTCGAATCCCGCACGGAACAAGTGTTTGTATGGCCTACAAATAATTGTTCCGGGTCTGGACGTTTGTCCTCGTGCTATTTATGTTTGTAAACTGCCTCCACGATACAGGAGAAAATCCTGTATCGTGTGGGGGTAACGTTTTTTTTTAAGAATAAAATAATAAAAGTGTACAAATGTGTACTCGTAGACAGACAGAATTATAGTGCAGGTGCACCCTCTACTCCCTCACACGCATACTCCGATGGGACAGCAAACCGACAGGATCAGGATTCGAACCCAGGAATATGATCAGCAGTAGCACTTACGACCAATAGACCAACGAGACAGTTATTTAAAGGTGTATTATTCTAACAATCCGAGTTAAAGCTTTTTAACCTAAACCGAATTAAATCTGAATTTGACTTTCATTAAAGCCATATTTAAGGCTACATAAACAAGACTTACTTACGTCCCATCGAGCAAATCTCCAAACTAAACACACATGAAATAATAATGAATCTCCCTTATACGTTGGGATCAAATGTAATCTCGTACAGGGAACCTTTGGGTTATTATACCTGAAATTTTAGATGGTTATTTGATAAGATTGTTTTTTTAATAGAATAAGAACGACAAGCGGGCACAGGCCACTGGTAAGTGAATTCTGTACATAGATACCTACATCTATCGTCGAATAAGAATAAAAATGCAGATTCATCGCCACCCCTGAGGATTAAGATTGAATACAATCAGTAAAAAAGGTCTCCGGTTCTCTATATTAATCATACGATACACGGCAGCATTAAGATGCTATTTTATGCTAGTATTCTGTGAGAGCGTGATCCTTCCTCGGTCGAGCCGACCAATTCGTACTACAAATATTATTATACTCGTAGTTGCAGCGTGGCTCTACAACGTACAGATTTACTACAAACTCGGTTATGAGTGTAAATTGATTATCTTTTATTAATTTTTACCTAATCATCATCACCATGATTACAGAAGTACATACGCGGAATTACTTTTTACCCTTATAATACATGCATACCAGAAAATTAAAAATAAATCGGCGAAATCATCACTGCTACAAAACCCTTTTAGTAATGACAGGTTGCCTTTGTCCAGCAGTACATTGTTTGAGTTTTACTATCTATATGAGATTACCTCTAATCGCATAATAACATTAATATGTTTTGAGCCCCAGGCCACCTTTAAGAATTAGTCAACTTTTTTTTATATTTCAAGTAAAAGACACGTCCAAATTCAACGAAGTACTTTTTGCAACAAAGTTTTTCCTTCTAGTAAATGTTCAGCATTAATCCTTGTCAGATCTTATTTAGTGCCTTATTTTTTAATCTAATTATGTCTTTTACTCGCTATTCTGCTAAATATATGAGCGTCATTGTTGTAGGTTTTTTTTTTTGTCAAAAAATAGTGACTTTAATTGTAACAATTTATGTTTTGCGCAGAATCGATGACAGTAACTTGAATTTGAATTAAATATTTTTTACGTAATAGTTTCATTTCAAGTGCATAAAAATATAAATTATTGTTCAAATTGGATTTGAACGCCGTTGTATCAATAGTTAAAATTAAATTTTAAAAGAACCGTAGTAGCTCAACGATATAAGCACTCGCCGCAATTCACAGTTCATGAGCAGTCCGGGTTCAATCCCCGCCGCCAATTTAAGTGATGATTTACGGCATACTCGGAGGTGAAAGTAAACGTCCTAATTTCTTAGGACGTTTGCTTTTACCTGCATAACAAAGGTATAAGATATTTCAGAGACATGTGAAGAAGGTAGGACGGATAGAAACCGTCTGGGTAAGTACCACTCTTTTATCTATTTAGCAATTCTTGCAATGCTATGTTCTAATCTGAAGGGTTTCTAGAGCCAGTATAATTATTTAGAGTTCGTTTGTCATGGCAGCAACATATTCCTGATAACAATTAAAAATTGGTGGCAAGAACAAGCGTGGTAACTTTGGCAAATTTCCCCCAATCAGACAATCAATGGGGGAGGTCTATGATCAACAGTGGACTTTTAGGCTGTAATGGATGGATGGCGTGCGAGTTTTATAAAAAAAAAGATGCCTGTATAACATTTATTATTGTATGTAGAATTAGTACTGTATTAAGTCAACCTGTTGTACCTATACGAGGGCGACACTGAAAGTTTTTAGAACTGGCCACTTGTAAACGATATAATAAAAAAATAAGTTCAAATTTTGAAAATGGAACTCTTTGCCAATATTATTGTGTAGGTATTTTCTTAATTTGTCATTTGTTTACCATTTGGCGGCAAATTGAAAATTGTCTGTGTCACGTCAGCATGAATTTAACGCGAGAAAATTTTCGTACAATGATTTTTTTATGGCTTTCGATGTCATTTAAGTCAACAAGAAAGTTATGATAGACTTCGATTGGCCTTTTACGATGAAGCCCCATCTCGTGCCACTGTTTACAACTGGTTTAATGAGTTTAAACGTGGTCGCACTAATCTCACCGATGATCTGCGTGAGGGACGGCCTTCTACGGCGACGACTGAAGATAACATCAGTGTTGTGCGGCGTATGATAGAGACTGACAAAGAGTGACTAATCAGCGGATTCGCACAAGCTTAGGCATCGGTATGAATCACATGCACAAAATCCTCCATTAACATTTAGCGGTCAGGAAGCTTTGTGCCCGGTGGATACCTCATAATTTGACAGAGGCCCAAAAACTCCGTCGTGTTGATTGGTGTCGTAAAATGGTTCAAAGATTTAACGGAGGTGACTCAATTGCTGTGTTCGACATACTTACGGGTGACGAAAGCTGAATTTATTGTTATGATCCTGAAACTAAGAGACAGTCTGGGTGTTTCCTTCCGAGGAGTTGCCAACTAAAGTGAAGAGAGGTCGAAGCGTGGGAAAAAAGATGGTGGCCTCGTTCTTCGGAAGGACAGGTCATTACGCAACAATTGTTTTAGAGAATCTAAAAACAGTTACTGCAGGGTGTACACTAACAATTGTTTGCCCCTTGTCTTGGAAAAAGTTCGGGAGAAACGACCTCGCAGTAGGATCCTCCTTCACCACGACAACGCCTCGTCGCACACCGCCAAGCAAAGACTACTGTATTAAGTCAACCTGTTGTACCTATGCTTATAAGATGTAAATATATATTTTTTATAAAATAAATATTTGAACTAAAAAAATTCATATTGTAATTCAAGTATCATTATCATCATCATAATCATCGTTACAGCCCTTCACAAGTCCACTGCTGAACATAGGCCTCTCCTATAGGTTGCCACAAAGCATGGTACTGACCCACCTGCATCCATCGACTTTCTGCATATCTCACCAGGTCGTAAGTACAGCACATTGTTCAACATTAATTAATATGTCAATCATTGCATTAAGGCGACATTGCAGTACTTTGTAACCTTTTTTTGAATCCCTGTAATCTTATAGACGACAATAAATCGCTATTTAAAGGTGTAATTTGCAGAGATTCTATAATGAAACCGTGAAAAAATCATTTCATATTAAGGACGAGTTTGCAAAATCGATAGGTATAGAATCGAACTATTACATTGACACGGGTCACACACACAAGTGTACGCACGTTTAGCTGCGGGTGCGGGAATCGTAATCAAGTAAAAACATTTTGGATAGGTACATAATTTGAAAGATTAATTTTTTTTCTCATTTCTTATACCTTCAAAAATATACTTAGATACGAAATACGAATAGCTGCTCCAGAGACTGCTAGGCACTAGAATAAGATATACAAATATATATATAAATGCCTATTCGTCTTGGACTTAATGGAGTGATCTGAAAGTATACTTCGGTGACAGCTACTGGAACTCCTCGACGAGTAGTACTAGGTGTGCCGAGTTTGGGCTCGTTTTGTTAGTTACTATTAGACCTTACCTCCAGACTTGATGGAGTGACCTGATGATGTACTTCGGTGAATACTACTGGAACTCCTGGACGAGTAGAACTAGGTGTGCCGAGTTTGGGCTCGTTTTATTAGTTATTATGAGACCTAACCTTGAGGCTTGATGGAGAGACTTGATGGTGTACTTCGGTGACTGCTGGAACTCCTGGATGAGTACAAAAAATGTACCTAAACATGAGCCGGTATCGTTAATTTTGTACACAATGGCTAGGTAAGATCATTTTTACAATATAAAAAATTATTATTTTCAACAAAAAAGTTACTACCATTTGAAGATGAAGAAACATTTTATACGTGGTAGTTATTAGCTATGTTTGGTTTGGTTTAGTTTTGTCACAAAATGTACCGAAAAACAGCATAATTTTGCCGATTTGCAAACGCACCCTTAAGTCTTATTATTTTCAAGTCATGTATAAAACACAACGTTTTGTTTTTGTCTTACAAAAAAATAAGCAAAAAGAAAAAAAGGAAGGTTGACTGTAAGTTCGTTTGTCACTTCAATATTATAAAAAATATAACCAAAAGAACGATGATTATTTAGATTTCTGTCGGGAACATTCACATAATTTATTCATATCCAGATACACGGCAGTATATCAGGAAGTTCAGAAAAGAAAAGGGAGGCACTGAGGACGCACCAGAATTGCGTATACTGTATATTATGTACACAAACCATTTTAAGCTACTTTTAAACCACCCAAAATACAAAAAATATTCGACCTACATACTTTTAATTTTGTATCTCGTATCCTTGGATTATCAATACGCTGATTATAGTTCTTTAGTAATTAAGGTCTGAAAAGTACCATTTTTATTACTCATTGACTCCTTTACCAAAAATGTAAACCAATTCTAGGTTACTTAGAAACTTGAAATTTGGCATCAAGGTATGTATATAGGTACACCAAAGGTAAAAATCTGAAAACTGGAAAATTTAGATATTTGGTGTCGACAAAGTTATTGGTGCGGTTAGTTCCACGTACTGTACTTGAAATTAACCGCACAAATAAATGTGTCGATATTTTATTCGTAAAGTTGAAATTAAAAAAAAACAGGGGCAGTCATAGGGAATGCCGACAGAAGTGAAAACTCAAAATAATGAAATAACTGTTGTTTTTTGAATTCTTATATCAGTTATAGTCTGAATTATTTAAATATCACAACTTTTAAATTGAAATTATTAACATTAGTCTGGTTTTCACATCTATTGGCATTCCGAGGAATAATTATATACATTTTTATACAGTTTATTAATTAATCAAAGATATGATGGGCTGAACTATTATCATCGTTAAATTCAACAATACTTAATCCATTTGTACTTTCAATCATTTCATTGTATTCTAAGAAATATATAATAGGCTTATGGTTACTGAAATAAGAAACAAATATGTTTGATTGGAATTTATCTAAGTATCGTGTAAAAACTGCATCGATCGTCATTTTATATTTTGTAGTACTTAATTTCCGATTATTAGACATAGTCAAACCTAATTCTTCATTTAAAAATTTAATTAGTGGTAGATTTTTGTCATCTGCAAAGTTGATATTGAAGTCCCCGCTTAATATCATCGGTACATAGTCAAATTTTTCACCACATATTTTTTTTGTATTTCAGAACATTCTTTTGTATAAATCATCAAATTTTCGAATATAAATTGTTGTATTTGTCTCATGAATTTTCCAGGTGAAATATAAACGGCAACCATTATAAGATATTGGCTATTGGCGGAATTGCAACGAGCAACGAATATTTCGCATATATCAGAAACATTAACACTAATCCCTCTAGTGAATTTGGTGTGTGTGTCCATATATGAGGTGACAATGTCTGATGAATCTTGTGTGTGATGATAAATAGCTACTTCCGCCACTGAAACTTCAGGTCTTTTATAACTTACAACAAAATTGAAATTCGGAATATCAATTAGTTCTTCGTTTTTCATACGAGTTTCTGACCAAAGTGGAACATTTGACTTTTTTACGACAGCATCATTTCTAAGATTAGCTACATGCGCATTTAAGCTTTGGCAATTGAATGAAAACAAAGATAATCCAGTCCTGTTAGAGATGAATTCTAGAAAAGTTTTAGTGGCCGTTTGTAGTGTATTATTTTGTATTCTTTTGAATTCTAACATTAGATCTTCTCTATGACTTGTTGATCTCTTGTAATGTTTATCTGATTCTGAAGCATTCAGAGATGTTCCTGTTTTACCAATCCAAAATTTCCACCTGTCCCTATTATTTTCTTGAGTAAATAAATAAACCTTGAATCATCGTTACTCATATTAAATCTACGTATACTAATTATCCACGATGTTTGCGATCGTATTCATAAACAATATCATCATAAGTACCTCCCTGTGATTTGTGAATAGTCATTGCTAAAGCAGAAATATGTGGGAAATGTTTTCGTTTTGCTACTATAGTTTTATTGTTATTGAGTGGTATAGATGATGTCTGATGAGTGATTGGCACAGCAACATCGTCATGAGTGCGGCGCACTCTAAGATTTCTTGATTTTATAGCCAATTTTCGTCCACATGATTTTGGGATTTCATCCAAATTCTTATGATTTCATGATTCTCATCTCTATCCACATGACACAATTTTCCTACAGTGCCATTCGACAATCCATCTGCAAAATCTATATTATTAGCTGCTATCATATAAGGTCGGTTAAGAACTAAAATTAATTCGTAAGGCAATCCACCAACTTCGTAAGCTCTCATTTAATGCAACTTCTGCCTAACAACATTTTGTTGCTGAGCATTATGACAACCAACGAAAACAAACGATGCCAAGGATACTATTTTATTTTCTACGTAGCTTAAAATAGAATGGTTGTACTAATTTACTGCAGAGTTTGTAAATATAAGTCAGATTCCTTCAGGACATACTAATTGAGCTTCTTCTTTTGTGATAAATGTTGATTCCATAACTTGTATTTCTTCTTCCGTTAGAATGTTTCCATTTCCAGTCTTCGTAAAAAGTTTGACAAAGTGACTATCCTCTTGTCTCATTACTTGCTTCAATTCATTTTTTTTAGCTTTCACCAAGGTGTTTTACCAGTCATTCTCTTTTTAATTTGCTCGAAGATTGGCGTGGTCTTTACTGGAGGTAATTATCGCAAATCACCGATGAGTATGATATCTACTCTTCCAAAATCTTTCACAAACAAGCCAATGACCTGTTTGTTTCTATACTACCGACTTGGTCTAACTTATTTATCACGAGTTGTTTACATTGAAAATATTTTTTTCGTTATTTTCAATTAAAAAAATGTATATCAGGATAATTATTTTGTTTATGATAAAATATTTCTCAACTTAAAATAACACTTTTATCAAATATTTTAAAAATTTGACAAAACGAGGTGACACATTGAAATACGTTAAAGTTCCATTAACAAATGATAATAAATCATAATTATAATAAATACAAATAAATCATTTATTAGATACTAATAAATATTTTTTCAATAAAGATTTGTTAACTGTTAATAAATATTAATATTTATTAACAAATCTTATTAAATACTAATAAATCCTTCTATCAGTGCACTAATATTCTAATATAGTGCTATAATATTCATTGCATAATGTATTGCAGATATCATATATTAGAAAATAAATAATATTAAATTATTCAACGCAAATATCAATAACAATGTTGGAAATATTCGACAGTAAATACTTTGTGTTTGTCATTCATTTTTCTACATAAACATATAAGTATATTAAGTACTTACTATTGCACTGCGCAGTGATTCTACAATTAATCAATTCAAATAATGATTATTGAAAACACGATTAAAACAATGCAACAAAAAATAAACTTTTCAAGTGGTCAACATAACTTCCCTTACTGCTATTATAGCATGTCGGTGAAGCAAAATCACAAGATGCTACCCATCCAAAAAGCCAAACACGCATATGATACAGTCGAGTATATTATACAATGTATTAGAGTATATATGTGGATACATGTACATATGCCGCTATACTACGCGTCGGTCTCTCGCCTGGCGCAAGTGCAATAGCGAACGCATAAGTTTTTCCCTTACCAAAAATCGCTTAACGTGGCTAAAAAAGTTTTCACTTCCAAAATAAGACAGTAAAGCGTAAACGCAGAAAAAAAAACTCTTTCAAAAATTAATTATATTCCACCAAAGACAATATAATGTGAAAAGGGAGGCAAATTCGGTACGAACGAAGTTCGGGGTTTTCGGCTTCACCGATAAAAAAGTTAAGTTTTGAACAGATGCCAAGCTTCATAGCAGTTCCAAGAACATTCCTATAGAACCTATAACTTAGGCAACTATTTTTGGTAGGATCATATTTAATTAATTTAACCTTTAACTATGGACACTTATTTTTTGTAACACTAGCATGAACATGGGGTCTGACAGATTCCTACGTAGTTTAGGGTCATTTGATAATAAATGGTGCAAATAAATAAATGAAAAAGAATTTAGAATGGACGCTTGTATTGTAAGTAATAAGATTTTAAATAGATATGAGAAACATTTATTACAAAAAAAAAATCAAGAAAAGGCACTTTTCAGCCTTAATTGGCACTGAGATCACATAAAATTCTATTAACTAAATATTTATTTTAAAAATCAACGTAATTATATTTTTTGTTAAATCTAATAAATTTTCAATTAAAAAAACAACAATGTTGATTCTGAATTGCAAACGAAAAAAAACTAACAGGGTTAATTACCCTATAATTATTGGCATGCTTTACAAAGGGGGTTTGAGATATACAGATTGGATTATTGCATGTTACACATTTGTAGGCAGTCTTTCTGTGGAGTCTTGGTAAGCATAGGTTACAAGGTTTTCTCTTCCCTTGCTCTTCTTCTTCAGCTTGGGTATCATTTGGAGGCGCATCACCACCTAAAACGCGCTTTGTGGTGATTCTCAATTCTCTTGGTAATGCTTTGATCGAGATCGAGATCGGAGGGAAACAAATCCAGAGATGGGCAGCAGCGTCTTCCTAATAACGACTTAAAATAAAAAACTGCGGTTGCCAACCCGCTTGCCAAGTGTGGCAATTATGGCAAATCTTGTCCTTATGAGGCAATCTACGGGGAAGACCTATGTTCTAACCTAGTGGACTTTAATAGGCTGTAACGGTAACGGCAGGGACGGTAATATTTAATTATGGAATATTAAATAAAAAGTAGTCTGCTTACATTTCTTTTTGGTATCAATTCTATAAAGCTATCTCAGAAACATACATTCGTAAAAAGTAATACAGCGGGAATACAGCATTCCGACCACTTCATTTCTAGTAACAAAGTGATAGTGCATAATGCATGCCGAGATAATGAATCTTTTCCCTATTGCTGCAGAAGGCGGACAATCCTAAGCTCTACTCTAAAAATTTTAGCATTTGAGTTATATCTTTCATAAAGGCATCTCACGCACATTACGATAAAGAGTATAACCAGTACTCACACATATTTTACCATTTTTTCTTACTATTTATTTTTCATCTTTAATGAACCAACATTCTTAAAGAACAAAAAAATTAACATAACCACAATATTATTCATCGGTTGATGTAGCCGATTACAAATAGTTAAGCTAATATTTTACTGTTCTTTCCAAATACAAACACTCAATACGATCCAAACATATTTAAACACAACCTTAATGTCCTTACACCTATCATTACTACACTTCTGATATATTGCGTCATACAGTTTCTTTTCTATAATTCAACTTAACCGTTTTTAGTATATTCTTTATTTTATTCTTTTGTGCGAACAGATTATACTTTTAAGACACAAACAATATTTTTCTTTACTACATAAACTCTTTGTTATGACATCATTAATACTATTTCGTGTTATTTTTTTTTAAATTAAATAAGTTGTTTATTTGTGTTGGCTTCAATAGTCCATAAGTCATTAGGGCCATTACCTAACATCGATGATTAAATTATCTCACAAAAATTTCGAACTACTTTACAGTTTTGTATTACAAAATAATAGTTTATTTTATCAAGCCTTTTTTAATCAATTGAAATACAGGATTCTAATCGTAGATAAAGCAAATGAGAAAGTATAAAACAGTATTTGAAGGCAAGTCAGGAGACAACAGTGGTGTATAATATTGTAGGGAATGAGGGTAAAAAAATAAAATGAAGTACGAACAAATGAAGGTATAACGGTAATCTCCCACATGTTATAGCAGTATAAAATATCGCACAGGTAACTGGAAGGCATCAGTCGGTAATTCTACGAGTCTCATTGTCATTACTATGCACGTTGGGGTTTTCTACTTGTGTAGGCAAGAAAGATCGTGTTGCTGAGAGGCTGCCCTGTGTTACATTGAGGTAGGTAGTGATGCTGTTGATTTGCATTCTTTGGTTTTATCATGTAAATGGGTCCTGATAGTAAGCAGGGCTTGTTACCGAGTAGTGTTCTTTTATTTAAATAATTTTGAGAATAATTTTTAACATCAGAAGTGGAATCAGAGTTAGTTTCTTACAATATATTATTGCATTGCATCATTCTGTAATCGTAAACCTTCGATATCATATTAGTGTAAGATTCCATTGCCTTATATGCAAAAGATCACGCCAATATTGTTTAGAATTTGATGCGCAATATGTATACAAAGAAAACATGATATTACATTTCGCCGAATTCTTAATTAATACATTATATTATATGAAATACTTACAATAGTAAAATGTAAATTATAAAGCTTTAAATTTAATTCTAAAGTTGAAATTATCAGTTTCGTACATTATATATAGTTTTTTAAATCAACTTCTAACCTTCTGTGTATTTTTTAATATTTAATACAAATAATTAAGAGCTATTGCATTTGTCTATAAATTGTACTTATAGTGCTAACTTTTCATCTGTAAATTATTTAAAGGTTACAGTGATACAATTCTTTTATATATTTATTTAAATTTATAAAGTTAAAAATAAAAGCTTTACATTCTTTTTCCAATTTATCTTTTATACAAATTATTAATAAGGTATCTTTTATCTCATAAGAATATAAAATTCTTTTTTTTCATTATGTCATTATGTTATATATTTTGGAACAAAAAAGTACAAAATAATATTCACTTTTCAATTCGACATATTATGAAATCAAAATAATCACGTTAAAATAATAAGGATATGAATATACAAATAGCATTTGCTTTCTATTAATTAAAAACTAATTCCAAAACTATTTGATGGCTCTACACGGCTTTTTTCAATTCATTTCCTCAATCCGGTAATGTGTCATAATTTTTAATTAACGATTTGTTAAATCGTGTATTTATTATGAGTTTATTACTATCGGTGGACGGCGGGTGCACGCGGCGGGCGGAGTCGCTCGCGCATCGACGCAGGGCGCCATGTAATGATATTATTTAATGAGACAACCTTTATGTTCCAAGTCCTGCTTATTACTCACTTAAATTTATAATAGGTATTACATTAGTGGATACCGTGAGCCACACTACAGTAGGATTATACGCAATTCATTATATTATTACTTAACTATGACATGATGTGTTTGACGTCCTGATTTATAAAATTAGTTTTAATCCATGTGTAGTATTCGCGTAAATAAAAGAAATCATTAGGTATAAAGGTAACTTCGCTATAATCTAAACATAATACATATTTCATATAAGAAAACATTACTTTCCACTTACGTACGTAAGTAGAAAGTAATGTTCAAGTAAGTAACATTTTATTTTTAACAAAAACATTTGCAAATCCATTATATTCGTCGCGTCACGAGCTTGCATACAGTTCCGTCTTGGAAACTTCATTACCGCTAGGAACGTGACTGCGCATAATGCTCTCTGTGAAAATGCATTTCCTTCCTACTACGTACTAGAAAGAAACAACAATTAATAAATTTTGCGCTCTGTGATAGTCCTACGTTTCAGCATTAGTTAGTACTTATTAAACTACGTTAAGTTAATCTAATAATATAATAAAGATTTCTCTAGGTAGTAGGATTTCTTCTCTGCCTAGAAGTTCGTCTGGTTAGGCTTCTCTCTCTTATCTACTTCTGCCGCTAAATATAAATGGGTGCAGTGCTGTGTTTCGGTCTACAAAGTAAAGGGAGCCAGTATAATAACAGTCAATGAGGCATTTCACATAGTGAGGACTAATCCTCAGAGGTGACAATGTATCGACCTATACGTAGAACAAAGGTACATGTGAACATGGAACGAAATCATTATTATTGTATTTTTGAGTATTAAGAAACCTATTTATTTAACTAGTAAAATCATATATTTTTTTAATAAGTAGGTTCGAAGATTACAGTCGAATAATGGCACATATGGTTTCTCCCTCCAAAGCACAACGTTACGACATCACATGTGTCATTAACCTCTATCGGCATTGGCTCAAAGGAGCCGCGCGCTCGAGTCGTATATTCAATCGCACCTATGTTCTGGGAAAGACGGTTGCGCGCGTCTGTTCTGTACACATTTTTTGCATTGTAGAATTATAATAATAATAAAGTTTATGTATTTAAAATGAAAAGTACACGTTCGAAACATATGTTAAGCCTGCTATTAAGACCGTTGGATAAAATGAATACTGCAAGTAATCCTGCAGTAAAAATCATGAACTATGGAGTTCTCAGGTAAGTTAATGTAACATCCTATATTGCAGTGGTATTTTGAGTATTAAAATTACTTTAGCATAACTATTTTGTTATTTTTCTTACAAACAAAAGTTTTACCCACAACAATAAAGTTAAATGGTCTCATGAGCACATAGAACTTTATTCTACATAAATTACCTCCTCATCAAAAACAAGTAAACAAAGAAAAATTAAGATAAATTATGTGTATGAAATGTTAATTAAAATGTTTTGGGTACATTTTAGTATTCATAAATTTGTAATTTTCGGACTTATTTTATTCCTCAGAAAATACGTAAACATTACAGGTCTGGCACTTGCATGTGACTTTTTCGAGGGAAATTATTTTGAAACTATATGGTCTGTGTAAATGTAACTTTATTCTTGGTAAGATACTGCGATATACCTTTTTTCCAACTGAGAATTACCATGAAAGCCTGAAAAAAATATCTTATTTTTAGATTAATTATTTATTAGAACGACTTATGACTATTGTTAGTTATTTATTTGGTTTGATTGAGGTAATATTTGAAAAATATACTTATTTTTGTGTTTAGAACATAACCTGGACAATCGTGCAGTTGTTACCCAATCCCCACTGCCGCAAGAAGCTGAGAACATCCATCAAGATATGGCTGCGGTATGGGAGGACGTGTTCGGTCCACCACATGTTACGCCCGTCGTTACTTCCGATAAAACTAGCCTAAAGTAGCTGAAAATTCTAAAGACAACCAATCAATTCCATTAAAGCCTGCAGATAGCGAAGAACTAACATCTTTTACAATTGAAGTACCTTCCAGCTTTGAAAATTCACCCGCAATCAGCTTTGGAGACTTGCCTTCAATTTCAGCAGTTATAGTCCCGAATCCTGTGCCTTCTCCATTGAACTCACACGCAGATTGCCATGATTCCTTCTGTTCTGTCCATAAGCATTGGACTCAGTCGCCTTCAGCTACTAACACGTCTAGCGCACCTAACAATTCTAGTGATGATGAACGCTCTGCATCAACCAAGAAAAGAGTAAAGAAACGATTACACCGTACATCTGAATGGTCAGACGTCAAAAGAAAGTGCCTTAAGAATATTGGTAAAAAATACGTAACCAAAAAGGGAAAGATAGTCGATGACAAAACTTTAGGCATACCGTGTAAATGCCGGTATCAGTGCTTTAAAAAGATATCTCATGACCAAAGATACGATTGTTTTCAGAAGTTTTGGGGTTTGGGAAGCCAGGAAAAACAATGGTCTTTTGTAGTGAGGTACTCTCAAAGGAGCAAAAGAATAGATGTTTAAATCGTGACGTACCCAATAATCAAATATACATTTAAATACTTTTGCCAGTATCAACACCAATTCAAACCAGAGCCAGAGTGAAATGGTTAACGTTTGTAAGACTATGTTTTGAATACGCTGTCCGTTAGTGGCAAAATTATTAAAACAGCTTGGGATAAATATGATGGCAGTACTATAATAGAACAAGATAAGAGAGGACGCCATTGACCAGCATCAAGTAATAAAAGCCTGACACGGTCAAAAGTGTATGTGACCATGTTCGATCCTTGCTCCTATTGAATCACATTATATCCGCAAACTTCGACGAAACTTTATCTGGATGGCAGTCTCAGCATCTCAAGGATGTTCCAGTTATATAAGGAATGGTTTGATGCTTGATTTATTCTGAGTATGCTTGCTACTGAGCGACAATACCGAGACATTGTCAATAAGCATTTAATTTGGGATTCTTCATTTCCAAAAAAGATCAGTGTGATACTTGTCATGTTTTTCGAAACAAAACTGAACACACTGACCAAGAAAGATTGGATTATGAAAAATATTTGTCCCATAAAAATGCAGCTCGTAAGTTAAAGGATCTCGACAAACGTGATGCCATTGAATCAAATGGTACGATACTGGCGGCAGTTTTCGATTTTCAAAAAGTTTTATCGTGTCCTCATGGTCAGGTTAGTGTTTTTTATTATAAGCGAAAACTGTCTTGCTTAGACTTTACCATTTATGACATGGGTAGAAAGAGGGCAGTTTGTTATATGTAGGATGAGACGGTGGCAAAAAGAGGGGCAAATGAAGTAAGCAGTTTTGCTGACTATATAGAGCAGAATGTAATAAAGGGAGTTACAGAGTTCAGGTTTTGGTCGGACAACTGCGCTGGGCAAAACAGAAATCGTTATGTCTTCTTTCTCTATGTCTATTCGGCTTCAAAATTTAACGTGACTATAAGACACGGTTTCTCGAGAAAGGTCCTCCAGAATGAAAGAGACGAGTGAGCAAGATGTGCACGCTTGGTAGACAGCCGAAGAAAACTATTTACACTCCAGACGAATGGCGTTTGCTTGTTCGCTGGGCCAAATGCACAGGAGATCCCTATGAAATCCGAAACATGACACAAAATAATTTTTTTGAGCTAAAAAGCCACGTAAACAACAAAGTCTGGTGCAAAAATACAGAAGGCATAAAGGTTTCATGGAGCCGTGTCAGAGAGGTATTTGTAGATAAGTCAGAGCCTAATAAGCTACTATATAAATATATGATCTCAGCGAAATTCATTATAATACTGTTTTGATACGCTCAAATACACGCAATGCTGCTTTTTCCTACTCTAGAACTGGCGTACAAAACGCCTATTATTTACGAATAAATATAAGGATCTCATTAGTTTAGTTGATTCTGGAATAATACCTTCCCAATACGCAGATTTTTATATCTCTGCCAATTAGCTTAAAATGATAATGACATTGTCAAAAGCGATAGTGAAGATTGATGACTGATTTATTATTTTAATGCTCAATGTTGAATTTTTTAAATCCGTTCTGTGTTTTGATTCAAAATTAACCTTATTGCTGCGGTTAAATTTAATTATAAAAAGAAGAATGTGCTTATTGTTTTTTTTTCATTCATTAATTAGTATTTACACTACTATTATTTTTATCTTTGGATATAATATAATTTTATGTGCTTTGCGCATTGTAAACTATCGTCTAAGTTTTATGTTTAAATAAAACTACAGCTCATAGTTACGTGATACTCTCGTAACAGTTCATATTGTCGACTTTTGTTCTATTACTCATAGTTTAAAATAGGTAAGTTGCCTAGTACTTAGTTTGTTGATTTTATAACTTTAGATCATTTTGTTGTTATTTGTTGATATTAAAGTTTATAAGTCTAATACACAGTAAAAATTATAGAAATAAGTTACATTTTGTTACACACTGTGAATTATTAATCAATAAAACATTAATAATAAAAAAAACCCTTTGTAATTTATTTAATTAGCATATACCTTTTTATCAATAACATCTTATGGTTGTGTATTTACGCATAATAAAGACATATGTACGCATTTAACTAACACTTTTCCGAAAAATAAGGTTATATGTTTATATGTAACCGACATACATCCACAATAAAACGTCACATATGCATATAGGACAGCCTAGTTTTTAAAATACAGTTTTTTAATTCACGATTTTAATAAATATCTATGCATTATCATATTCTATAGTACATACCAAAAAACTAATTATCTAGATTAAATAACAAAAAAGTTAGAGCGAAAATTGTGCAAGATTGTCTTCAAATCGCTCTCCTGTAAAGTAAAGATTTTGCAAATGTTGCTTTATTCTACGGATAGGTCGGTATCCGTTTTCGTGTGAAATTGGTAGCAGAGGCCATGTATTACAGTAGCTTATGATCAGGTGAACTGTTAGTTCGTTTGTCACTTCAATTTTATAAAAGCTAACGATCCGCCCCGGCTTCGCTCGAGTGATTTCTCGATCTCGTTCACAGCGCCACCTACCGGGTCCAAATAGGAATCTAAACGATCCAGGGACCCATTCAAACACACAAACAAGTTCATCAAAATCGGTCGAGCCGCTTTTGAGTTTTAGCGAGACTAACGGACAGCATTTGATTTTTATATAAAGAGATAAGTTAATAAAAACTATTTATTTTGTGTCTAAATTAAAAGTTTCATTGCATGTTCAAAAAATGATTTAAAATGGCATTCAGTTACGGGCAGAACGTATGTCGTTTAATGCGGCAGAAAGCGCAGAAAGATCTGGGCGTGAGCCGGCCTTGAGCCTCAGTCGGTGCAGACTAGTAATTTTAAAGATTCGGAAGTACAGAGGCTAAGCATCTGGTTGCTCTTTAGACCGCGAATTCAATCCTCACAGGGAACAAGTATTTGTATAAATTTCAAATAATGTTTCTAGGTCTGGTTATGGGCTTGACTTTTGCGTATGACGTAGGTCATTTGCATAAAACCTGAACCTCGCAGCGCCTATAAAATATCTACTATTTTTCTAACCGACTTCTAAAAAGGAAGAGGTTATCAATTACACTATAATTTTTTGTATGTATGTTATGCGATATCTTCGCCAGTTATGAACCAATTACAATATATTTTTTTTATTAAAATATATTAAGCCTCAAGGGTTGTATTTAAATGAAAATTTGAAGAAAAAATTCTACCCTTAAAATAGGCTCTTACTTTTAATACTTTTATCGATTCTGGTGTGTTTCCTGATTTAATGAAATATAGTAAAGTAATACCTTTATTTAAATCTGGTATTACATTGGACCCCGCTAATTTTAGAACTATTTCTGTACAACCAACTCTCAGTAAAATTTTTGAAAAGATAATTTTAAAAATATTATTTAATTTTTGTGATTTTTTTAACATAATGTAACATACTATGTAAAAAAATATTGTATATATAATATACGTATAATATACAATATTTTATTATATACGATATTAAAAACTATAATAAAAAAAAACTAAATCTAGTAATTTAATTCTCAAACAGTCCTACTCCACGCGGTATCGTGCCAAGAACGCTGGCTGCGTTTCCCCGCTGAAGTTTTATAAATAGCTATACTTAGCCTTTGAGCGAGAAAAGGCCAGCCCTCTTATCACCAGCAGCAACGACCAGCCGTGGACGGAGTTCCTTAAAGAACTTCACCGCACGTGGACCCCACGGACCGATAGTCTCTACAGCAAATGGCACAAATATGTAGTTATATCTCAGAGACTCATATTTGCGCCACTTACTCAGTTAAGCTGCCTCTGATGCCGCCCCGGCTCTAAACGAGGTACCCCTGAGATGAGAGGCGCCAAAGTGTCTACGCAAGTAGCATTCCACACTAGGTTTTACCTCTCCCAAGGACCAATGTCATACCGTCGGGTCTCCTGCCATCGTCTCTAAATATTCCACAAGGCTCTAAACCGAGGAACATTTATAGAGACAAGAGCCCTTCGGATGACATCGTTCAAAGAACCGTGCTGTGAAAACCTACCAGCACTTTTCTTACAAGAAAGTCCGTGGAGCCCAAACTTGTCGACGCTGCTACCACAGGGGCACTGATGGGGTTAACAAATCGCCGCTCCTAGTCGGAGTCATACAGTGAATAAAATTTTAAATCAATTGTTAATTTTTTTTAATACAAATAAATTACTTGATAAAAACAGTTTGGTTTTACAAGGGGTCGCTCGACGTCTGACGCCGGTGTTGAGCTTATGAAAAATATTTTTAATGCCTGGGAAAATTCACAAGATGCCTTAGGTATTTTTTGTGATCTTTCCAAGGCTTTCGATTGTGTTCATCATGAGACATTAATCAGGAAACTACAACATACGGCGTAAAAAATTTGGCGCTTAGACTTATTATTTCATATTTAAGTAACAGAACTCAAAAAGTCGTGATCAATGGTGAAGGTTCCTCCGGATCGGTAGTATCAATTGGCATTCCTCAGGGCAGAATCGAGCCCTGAGGAATCTGGCCCATTCCTTTTCTTAATCTATATTAATAACTTACCTTATCGTGTAGGGGACAATCACGATATAGTATTATTTGCTGATGATACCTCTGAAATTTTCAAACTCAAACGCCAGTCAATTAATTATGATGATGTAAATAATGCTCTATCGAAATTAGTACATTGGTTTAACGCCAACAATTTGCTCTTAAACGGCAATAAGACAAAATGTATTAAATTTACAATACCTAATGTAAAACATTTGAATACCATTGTGCTCTTAAATGGGGAGGAGTTGAGTCTTGTGGATACCACTGTTTTTCTTGGTATTACTATTGACGCGAAACTTCAATAGGGCCCCCATATATCTAAATTAGCAAGCAGACTGAGTTCTGCGGCATATGCTGTAAGAAAGGTTAGAAGTCTCACAGATGTTGAAACAGCTAGATTAGTTTATTTTAGTTACTTTTATAGCGTAATTTCTTATGGAATTTCGCAATGGGGTAACGCGACTGATATTGAAGCCATATTTGTTTTGCAAAAGAGAGCCGTACGGGCGATTTACAACTTAAATTGTAAAGAGTCCCTCAGAGAAGAATTTAAAGAAATAAACGTATTACTTTGGCATCGCAATATATTTATGAAAATGTAATGTATGTACATAAAAGCATAAATAGCTTTAATAAGAATAAGGATGTTCATACTTTAAACACTAGGAACAAACATAAGCTTGTAATGCCAGTTACTAGACTCCACAGATTTTTTTTTTGAAATTTTAATTTCAGAACGCTTTTACAACAAAATCCCAGATCAATAAACAAGTTTAAAAGTTTTATTAAAGAAAAACTGTATAAAAAGGGTTATTATAATATCAAGGAATACATGAATGAAAATAACCCCTGGGAATAAGGTGATCGCCACCATGCTGGTTCTACGTAAAGTCATTTAAAAATTGTATAAATAAAATTATTGTTTAGTGAATTATGTTTAAAAAAAAGTCCCGCTGGGTTTCTTGCTGGTTCTTCCCAGGACAGAGGTATTTTCCGAACGAGTGGTAATAAAAAATGACTTTCAATAAGTATTATGTAGTAATCAATATTGAATAAAAATCATTATATTCTACTAAAAAGAATGAAATTATTTCAATACGATTTAATAGCATCTTAAGTCGGTGCTAAGACAAAATGTATCAAAGAATTAAAGCCCCGAGATCAGAAGCTTTTAAATTATTTGGAAATAAGGTTAATTTAAAATTTGTTTTAAATTTTTCTATATTTTAATATTCGACGTAAGCAATTACATTTCCTTAATCAAAAGTCAACACTTTTTTTTAATTTACATAAAATGAGGTTTCTTTACTCTCCAACCCGTAACTATTGGTCGACTTGTTAAAAATAAAAATGTTTTCTTCAATGACCCTCCACGCAATACATCTATTAAATGCAATAGGATTTCGAGGAGCATTTTAAAATAATTCGACACACGAATCGAATACCATCGTAACTCAAAAAGTGAGGTTGGAAGGAGCGAAATAACGATTTTACGCTCTTCACACCTGCATTTATGAATTTTTTTAATGTTTGATATTTTATTTATGAATATGAAACACGGCATTTATGAATTTTTTATAATGTTTGATATTTAATTGCAACATTTTATGTTCTATGTAAAGGTTTAATTGTTTTTTCTCTATTTGTTTTATTTTTGATTTATTATAGATGATTTGAATAATATTGTAAATGCACATACCATACTACTAAACGCCTTTTACCTATACCTTTTGTTTTTTCTGGACCTAAAATAACGTAAGTGGGCTTATATAGCTCTTCGCTTGGATTTCGACTGCGAAAAATATTGCAAATAAATATATGCTTACAAAAAGTAACGTGGTACTATTACTTTCAATAATATAATATTGTAGCGAAACTTGCGTAAGTTTAAAGTTTTCAAGCTTTATAGGAAATTTCATATTTAATTTATAAAATACCTATAATGCTAATAACATATTAAAAATAAGTAAACCATAACGTAAATATATTTTGCTTCCCGAAAATTTGTAAATTGCCCTTAGACTTGAGCTGTAGCTAAAACTAAGAATTTCATACATAAAGTGAATAATGAATATCCCTTAGAATATATTGTAAGACAATATAAAATTATTATAGTCTAAAAAAGACATAAATAATAATAGTTGTAAATTTTGGTTTATAAATATACACAGCACTCAGTACTCACGCTTATTATCCATTGGTTGACAAAGAGCACAGATTTTAAAATCACACGAGTAGCCAAGGAGTTTTCAACAGGCTACTTTTCACATCTGGAGGTAAAGAGTGACGCGCAATAAGCTTTGTTACCAAGCTTGTTCCTGGTCATTGCTATGAGATTTTCCAGGCTTTTCTCTTATTCGTCTCTTACGACAGTTACGGGACTTATGAAGGTTGCTTCCTTTCTGTATTTTAAATAATATACAAATTAAAATAACCCATAACGAAACGTACCAGTAGATTTTAGGCTAAGAATCATTACAGTTACTCTTCAGTCTACATGATGAGTAAATTTCCTTTTAATTATTCTCTTGCTCATACTGGTATTCCAATTTCTAGAATGGAAGACAAAGTCACGATATCGTTCTGGTGTCACGTTATATTTAAAAAACAAGTTGAGTTGTTTGCTTTTAGTAATTTTTACTGGTAACGCTTTTGTGAATGCAATGTAGCATCTGACACTCTCGTGACATTGGCTCTACAGGTATGTTATCTCTTGTTTGGATTGTAGGATATCTTATATAGATAACATAGTGTATATTTGTAATGTGTGTTCTTCGTCTTCACATAATGTGGTGGTCACTTTATTCCTTTTTGTAAATAAAGCTTTAAATTTAATAAAGCAAATTATGTTAAATTAATGTGGTGTATAAAAATCTTTGTTTACAGACTGAAACTCTATTTTCCTTGTCATCAAAATTTATATTCTTATCAACTGCTATATATCTATATAACTATATATATACATCACTGAGCTTCAGTAAAAAAATAATACTTACTACGCCGAGATATCCTTTCTCTTTTCTTTATCTCTACCTTACACATCCAAGTTCCAAAATTTACTAAACGAAATATGTCTGCTCCCTTCTGTTATGTTAGAATATCATTTTCTATAGCTTTTTTCCAACAGCCGTGTTTCAAATACTTTTTTTAGTAATCTTCCCCTTAGAATTCACATATTCTTGACCAGGACTACTATTAATTAGTTTACCTTTTCGACTCGACTTGACAGTATAGTATTTTCCTGCGCTAGTCTCAGGCTTCGATGACGAAGGAGTTACCACTACTTTATATATTAACTTTATTTATAAACTATTTGTCTCACTGAAGTTTTCATTCCTAGATCTAAAAATGTGATTTGATTTTGAAGTCAACATAAACGAACTTGTTGCTGGTTATGTTGTAAGCGGAATAATAATATTTTGTAATTACCAGTTCTTTTTGCACTTCATTTGTGTTAAGGGATTCTATAATTGTCACGGGGTGCTCTGAGAAATTGTTCGGACCACTGCAGCCGCACACTTTACATTGCAACATCGCACAAAATCTGCAATACTACCCATACCATCTGGATGACTGGCGGTTCACCACTGTGCGATTTAAAAGAAGTTTTCTTCCTCATACAATTTCCTTGTGGAACCGACTACCATCAATTATTTTTCCGGACGGATACTACTTAGGGACCTTCAAGAAAAGAGCGTACTCTTTTTAAAAGGCCGGCAACGCATCTGCAATTCCCCTGGTAATGCAGTTGTTCATGGGCGGTGGTAATCACTTACCATTAGGTGAGCCGTATACTCGTTTGCCTCCACTCCTATAAAAAAAATATCGTGAAGTCACTTTTGACTTGTCTATGTGGAACATAACGGTGGAAGATTAACTGTTTTCTTCAATTGGACCATAAAATATATTCATTCCAGGGATTCATTTAAATTTATTTCATTTTATTTGAGTGTTAATAATGCAAACCTCCTTTATTTTTTTTAATATTTTTTACACAGTGTACATGCTGGCTTACAGTATGCCCAAAACGCCAGCATGCTAATTTACTAATTACAGTTTTAAATAAAAGAATTAAATTAAAGAATACATGTCCAATAGATCAATTAAATAAAAAAAATTAAAAAATACATGCCAAATAGATTAGATGTCAAATAGATTACATGTCAAATAGATTAAGCAAAATGTCATTGTCAAATTAACTATCTAAGATTAAATTAATATATTACAATATGTCAAAATTGGATGTCAAAAATAAAAGGGCTTTGTTACATAGTTGCCCAAAGCTATCCGCCGGTATGAGGGCAGCTGCCACGAGAAGCATTTTTCCCCATCAGTTGTCTGTTCTTCGAGCTATATGTCCGGCCCATTGCCACTTCAGCTTACTAATCCGTTGGGCTATGTCAGTACCATCTCTACTGCGGATATCCTCATTTCTAAGTTTATCACGCATAGAAACCCCAAAGATAGCCTCTCCATAGCTCGCTGAGCGACCTTGAGCGTCCTCATACAGCCAGCAGCGAGGACCACGTCTCAGATCCATAAATCATTTCTGGCAACACGCACTGGTGGTACAATCTCGTTTTCAGTTTTTTTTTTTTTTCTTTATTAGGATCACCAACAGATGATACACACACTAATATATAACTCAACACTGCGACTACATGCTACGTGTTCATCTTTCTTACAGGTAACCACAACTTACATAAATAGCGAAGTGATTTTTTTCAAAAAAGAAAAGGAAACATATGTATAATAATATGCTAATAAATATACATGGATAACCAGATTTTGCTATAGCTACAGTTTGTGGATTTAATGCTTACAGTCTATATAATATTAATAATTGTACGAGCTGCTGTGCTGTACAATCTTAGAAGTTGATATAAAATAGAAAGAATTGAGTTGATAATGTGATTTAATTTGATAATACTGCTAGTGAGTACGATGCGCGACGGCGAATGAATGCGTACTGAATGGATGAGAATGAAAGATGATACAATATGGTAAAAATGTTTAAGTGCAAAATGTGCGGTTTGTAAAGACCACATGCATGGGAGAGAGAGAGAGAACAGATGATGATTGATAGGCGATTACAAATTGATACTAATTGATAACGATGATTATACTATAAAATTAGCTTATAAATTTCAATTAAAAACTTATAAATTTCACACTTCACTACACTGCACTAAGATCACTAAAACGTTTGCAAACTGTGGCGACGTCGACTTATCCAGTGCGCGTGCACTCAGTTCACCCGATGACGTAACTGCGATACCGCGGGGCTCGACCGATGTTGCTTGCTCTGTGTTTCGGTTCGTGCCAGTGAACTGTACATTCAAGCCAGCTGATCTTTCGCTTTGAGAGGGACCTTGTATACGTGCGGCGCATCTGCGGCGTAGACTCCGCAAGGCAAATAATGTTGATGCTAGTATAGCTGCTCCCAGCAGAAGATAAATAAGCACATATTGATGTAGGTCGTGGTTTGATAACTGATTTACCATCTCTGTATCAGCGTCGCTTGTCTTCAGCTGCTCTATTGGTGTCCAATACTTGACAAGTGTTTTCGATTCTCCTCATTTTCTGACTCGTCGAATTTCTCGAGCCTTTGGAGAATAGATAGGTTGATGACATCATTGATTGGAGTATGTCTATCTTTGCAAGGACGGGCTTGATATTATAATTAGTGACCTGCTTTCTGTGTGAAAATATTGTCAATGTTTCACTTTTAATGAAACAGCCGTCCTCGAGAATGATAATACCGGCCTTGCTAAGTCGTTGCGCTGTAACATGATGCTCGCATATTATTCTTATCATCCTGATTACAGCAAAAGTACAGGTACGTATTTAGTTTGTTAAGTTCAACCCATATATCTTTGCAGGGCGATTTTTGATTTCACACTGACCTGTGTCTTCATTTTTGATGCAGAGAATATCGTCCGAATTCATATGGAAAATAGGTTTCTGGCGGGCAAAGGTGAATCTCAGCGTTGAACTGTGTACATCTTCGAACTTCTTCTTCTGATAATGGTACGTACGAGTCCTTTTGGATGTTGATCGCGATATGATCTGCGATAGGTGTGATGCGGACCATCTGTTTTTTACTTGCTGCGGGATAGATATAAGCCTGTAAATCTCGTAGGTATCCCTTACCAACGGGATTTTGATCTCGAAAATAAAGTATTGGCTTGTCATCCTTGCTTTTACTTCCAGTAAATGATAGAGTCTGGATAAGTTGTTTTGGATGTTGTTTATAGGCAGAGCTAATTCCTTTGATAATTGGCCAGAGATAATATTTAACTCTTCATTCAGTTGTTCAGGCGTTAATAAATAAACATTAAACTGCCCATAGTGGATGTCTGTGATGGTCTCCACCAACGTTTCTTGAATGTTTTTAAGATTGGCCAAAATGTTGTTTGCTATCATGGATGAGAGAATAAATTCATTGATGATTTTTCGGTCTGAATTTCCTTTGTTATGATGTTGGCTTCTTTTCTAGCTCTATGATGTGGGCATTGAAGATCTTGTACTGCTTGTTAATAGACTCTTCGATTCGACTCAAAAGTTATATTCAGCTTCAACCACGGATGTTTGATTTTTCCATAAAAGAGCAAGATGTTTCTGATTCATCCTGATTATATTGATGTCTCTCTCGTATTTTTGAGCAAACTCTTCGTCTAACACACCGAACAAGCTGTGCGCTAGGTATCCGACACCGTTGATAAGCCCGCGCCGGCGTCTCGAGCGCGTGTGTTGCTGACCGAGCAACATATGATGATAGTAGTCCAGTTCAGTGGCCTCATGACGTAGTTGTGACAACAATGTTGATAGCTCCTCAAATGTAGCTTTTGTGCTCCGATGACTCTTCGTAAGTGGAATTTTGGGCTTTTCACCGCCGCTTCCCATAGACCTCCTGGGCCACGAGACGTTGAAGGTGTATTCGATCTCCATGTCTGATATTGCTGCGAAGAAATCATCGTCCAGCTTGTCGAAGATTGATGAATTCCTGCTGTAAGTGTTTGTTGGCGCCGACAGTTGGTCCCGTTGTCGCTGTACAGGTGACGCGGTGCTCCACGGCGCGCTGCCATTCGTCGGAGTGCTGCGAGGAATGCTGATGAGAAGGTCTGATACCATTTCAAGGTGTGGCCTTGGTGACCATACACACAAAACTGCGACGTATCCTTTCGTCGTTTTTATGCCTCGTCCTTTTTTGCTTTCACGTCGATGAAACCGGTGTAATCGGTCCCAACGTGGTAAAATGGCCTGGTTGGGTTACATCTTGCTGACGGTAGGTCTCCCATGATTTGAGTCTGTTTGATTGGGTTGTGTCTTCTGCAGACAACACATTCACGGATGCGTTTTTGACAGCCTGTTGCCGCCAATAATCCAGTAATGCTGTCTCAGATTCGATAGAGTCAGGCGGGCTCCACCGTGGAAGGTGGCCTTGTGTGCCTGATCGATTATGAGCTCAGTGAAGTGTCCGCTGTGTGGCACGATGAGAGGATGCTTCATGTTTTCATCGATGCTTGCATTATTGATCCTGCCACCAACTCTTAGAAGATCGTTTTATCCAAGAATGGATTAAGGGACAGTAGTTTGTTGTTACGCTTCACTTTCCCCTGCTTCTTGATGGTAAGTATTTCTTCATAAAAATACTTTTCTTGTATGTGCTTTATAATAATGTATTTTGCTTGTTTGATTTCAGGTGCAGTTAGATACGGCGTCTTCGGTTTGGAATTCGACACCGCCCGCAATACCCAGGTAAGTATACGCGTCACTCGCGTCATACAGCTATGTTTGTTTATCAACGCTTCGATTACGTCAGAGCTGTGACGTTGAATAGTGACGTTGGTTTGCATTGCTTTCTTCACTTCTTGATTCGTAGTGTATGTTTTGTGGTGGTTTCTTTTGATATGTTTTCAGCCATGATGGGCCTTGCCACCACAAGGGATGATTTTGAGGATTGCTGTTGATACCCACGGCTGGCGCAGTCTGCTGGATTATCAGTCGACTTGACATACTGCCAACAGTCCGCAGGTATGATTTCTTTGATTTGTTGTACACGGTTGGCGACGAATGGCTTCCAGCGATTGATGTCGCCTTGGATCCAGCCGAGCACAGCTGTTGAGTCTGACCAGCCGAAGGTCTTGATGTTTTGCTCTGATAGACTGTGTTTGACTGTCTGCATGAGTCTTGATAATAAGTGAGCGGCACACAGTTCTAATTTCGGCAATGATATGATTTTTGATGTCGGAACTAGTTTTGATTTTGCTGCTATCAAAACTACTGCTTCACCTTGTTTCTTGCTCTTGATTTTGCTGTAGATAACACAAGCGTAGGCACGTTCTGAGGAATCGCAGAACCGTGTAGCTCAATGTCGTCGTTCTCATAACTTTGAAGCCATCTTGGTACTTGGATTTGATTGATGCCTTCGAGGTCATGTTTGATCTTAGACCACTCTTCTTCAATGCTTAGTGGAAGTTGGTCATCCCACTAAATCTTCTTTCAGACTGATTGGAATAAGAGTTTCAATCTTGTTGTTACAGGACAGAGCCAACCGGCCGGGTCGAAAACCTTTGAGATGTCTGAAAGTAGTGACCTTTTGAGGCTGGTTTGTCTGTTGATGTGTTGATTTTGAGCTCAAAGTGAAGACGTCCTTCTGAGGGTTCCAGCGCAGTCCCAGGGTCTTTGTTGATTCTTTCTGCTTGAAATCAAACCCAATTTGATGATTGCTATCTGTGTCTGATCCTGCTGCTAGTAACTCATTGCTGTTTGAGCACCACCTTCGTAGATTAAACCCCCTGATCTGAGTAGGTTGATCAGATCTGTTTTTAATTTAGAGCAGCTGGGATGCTGTGCTGACCGCTTAAGACATCGTCCATGAAAAGTCTCTCTTCAACACCTTAGCTGCTTCAGAAATGCTGTCCTTCGTCGCGTGCTAATTGCTTTAGTGTGTTCATTGCCAGGAACGGCGCTGCTTTCGTCCCGTACGTCACAGTTAATAGTTCGTATTCTTGAAGTGGCTGATTTGATGATTCACGCCATATGATTTTTGTAGATGTTTGTCGTTATTGCAGAGGATCGCTCGAAACATTTTTCGATGTCTGCAGTGAAGGCGACCTTATACTGTCTCCAACTTATGATCAATGATAGTAAGTCTGCTTGCAGATTGGGTCCGTTGTACATCAAGTCGTTTAGGCTGTAGCCTGATGACGTCTTTGATGACGCGTTAAATACGACGCGTAATGCAGTTGTAAGCGATTCGGCGCGCTGTACACAATGATGTGGCGGGTAGCAACTCGTTGCCGGGATCGTGTTACTGTTACAGTACATTGCATATGTTCTAATTCAATGTATTCGCGCATAAGTTTTTATACATTGCTGCGAGGTCTTCGTTTTGGCGAATTTCTTTTCCAGCTGATAAAGTTGTGCCACGGCCTTCTGCTTTGAATCACCCAGCTTTCTGAAGCCTGGTTTCATGGGCAGACGTACAACATATCGACCGTCTTCTCGTCGTGTTGTTGTGTTGTTATAATGCTCAAGCAGTATTGATCCTCGGATGATATTGTTATTTTGTTGTCTGCTATGTCTTCGATTGTCCAAAACCTCTGAATATTTTGTAAATCGTGCAGAACAACATTACACTGATAAGACTTCAGGTTGCCGCAGATGATCCAACCGAGTCGTGATTGCTGAACAATCGGTTGATTTTCATCTTTCTGATGATTCCACTCATGATGATGTTCGAGTAGATGTTCGCACCCAGTAATATGTCTATGGGACGGCTGATATTGAAGTCTGGATCAGCAAGCCGTATGCCTTCAAGACGTTTCCATGACGGTTTGTCAAAGGATCTGTTCGGTAGATTGTTTACCAAACTTTTCATGATGATGACGTCAGTATTGAATGTGTATTCTGAATTCATAGATGATGCTGTTATAGTGATGATACCTTTGCAGTTATTTTCCTTTGTGCCAATCCCGAAAATAATACCCTTGCAACGTTGTCGTGGAAGGCCAAGTCTTTGAGCGGCATTTTCGCTTATAAGTGATGTTTGTGACCCTTGATCAATCAGCGCTCGCATCGTCAGATAGCTTCCATCAGCTGATAGCACCTTGATTTGGGCTGTTGCCAGGAGGATTTCGGCGACGTTTTCTTGTGAAACATGTGTCACGTTTCTTTGCTGTGTAACTCTTTTGTTGCTGTCTCGCTCGCTCGCGTTGATATTTGATGCGTATGCTTCGTGCAATAAAGTATTGTGACCGCATTTGCAATGCGCGCATCTTTGTCGGAAAAACAGTCCTTGCCTTTATGATCAAAAGACAGTTTTCGCATAAATTCAATTTTGCCACTGTTTTCGTTTTAATTCTGGTGTCTGACCTAGAAACGATTTACAGTGGAAATTTCCATGTTGTTCATTGCACAATGGACACGTGTATTTATTCCTTGCTAACGATTTCAATGACTTCACATTTGTATGATTGATAAATGCTTTAGTTGATGCACCGGGTATGCCTTGGAATATTGAGCTTTTGGAATCTTGATAGGTAGCTTGCTGATTGCTCCGCGGCGCTTCTTGCTTGCGTCGAGACGATTCTAATGCTGTGAATCGCATTTCAAAAAGTTAGAAATCCTGATAGCGTAAATTCCCTCGGATCTTCAAGATATTCAAGTAGTCATTGTGTGTATCAGTGTCCAATTTCTGCATCAACAAATGTACCACCAAAGGATCCCAACTTGATGTATTCACGCCTAAGTTTTTACGGCATAGACACTCTTTTGTGGTGTCGTGCAATTTTCAGGGCAAATGATGATTGGTGTTGTATTGTTGGCAAGCCAAAAGCGTGTTCATGTGAGAACTAAAATCAATCGTTTGTTGTTATACCGATGATTCAGAATTTCCAGCATGTTTCATAGTTTTCGGAACTAATATTTAGATGTTGTATTAGTTTCTCGGCTTCTCCCTTGACCTTGCTTTTTAAATGTTGCATTTTTGCACATTTGAAATGAATTATTCTTGTGGATCATTTCCATGAAGAGATCTTTGAAAGATGACCACTGCTGATAGTTGCCGCTGAACGTAAGGATTTCCATTTTGGCGTAGAATGCTTTTGATGAGATACGGACCACATCTTGCTGTTGATTGATTTTTGATCTTTTGTAGCTGTCTTCGAACATGTAGTATGTTTTTCGTACTGCACATCTTCTGTGGTAAGCTCGCTGTCGATCTCCCAGTGTAAGGTCCATTCCAGCGAAGTTGTAAGTCACGTAAGCTGTCCTCGAGCTCCCACTTTTCGGTAAGTAACTCGAGATTAGTGGCATTGATTGCTCGTTCTAGTGCTTTAAAATTGCTTTTTTGTTTCCGGTACATCTCGTCAAGTTTGCTGTGGTTACCTCTGTCTACTCGGCTGGTGCTGGCCTGACCTGATGGGGACGCTGTTGCAGCCGTTGATGGTGGACGCCAATCTGTAGTCACGCCGGCTAAAGGAGTAGCAGGTCTCAGAACTGACTTCTTTTCTTGATCAGTAGATAGGTGTTGCTGGATAATTCTCCGACAGTCGGTGTAATATGACTTTGCTTTTTCAAGTGATTTTCCAAGAAATAAGTGTAGTCTTGGTCCTCGTACTCACACAACTTGACATGATTGGCTTGGACTCTCTCCAGTACTGATCCAGAGTCTCTAGTCGCTTGATATGAATGGGGTTTTCTTTCAGCTCCATCTTTCTTGAAGTTGGTGAATAACTGCTCCATTGCTTGAAGAAGTTGTTGCTGAGTTGATAGTAAATCTTCCATTTTATTTGATTAATGGACGATTTGATTGATAATCGGTGACGGATGCTTCCGAGTCACGGAGGTGATGCTGTTGCTAAGTGCTCCGGTATCCTAATGCAATATATGCCTTCTCAATCTCGTCGGTGAGACCCGGTGGGAGGCCGACTCGACCGATTCGCTATTGCACTTCAGACACAGAAACACAAAGACAAAAATGTTTTCGTGGTGATGGCGTGATGTTTACCAATCACTGCTGCTGGTGATGGTGTATGCGGTAGCGAAAATTGTTCACTGCGCAATAGCTTTTAAAATAACGTAGCGTTTTTGCTAAGTAGGCGGTAATACGTGGGCAGCACTAAACGGGCGAAACGAAGTCACGTTGTCGAACCGCGTGGTCCCGCTTTTCTCTTACCGGCACTAGATCAATGCTCGAAGGACCATTAAGATGTACGAGCTGCTGTGCTGTACAATCTTAAGTTGATATAAAATAGAAAAATTGAGTTGATAATGTGATTTAATTTGATAATACTGCTAGTGGTACGATGCGCGACGGCGAATGAATGCGTAGAATGGATGAGAATGAATGATACAATATGGTAAAATGCTTAAGTGCAAAATGTGCGGTTTGTAAAGACCGTACAATAATAAATCTACTAATTTTATTACACATTTCTGAAATGTTTATGGATCAAATACTTAAATCTAGACAACGGTGTATACATTATATCTATCTCTATAGATTTTGGTATATTGTTGTATAATGACATCATTCTGGTAAGTGGGGAGTTGCGACCTAAATTACTTTTAGAGAGACGTTCTTTGAACAGCTTGTAAACCTAAAGCGCGGTAACTTATTTGGCACAGATATATTTATTTTACTTAGAAGTTGCGGACAGTCGATATGGTTATGTAATAATTTATGCAAAAATAAGATCTAATGTTTTCCTTCTATTGTTAAGTGTTGTCATTTAAAATATTTAAGTTTGTTGTCATATGAATTTTATAAATGTGATTTCTTTGTGTGGTGACATAAAAGCACAAAAATCGCTTTTAAATTTTTCAATACGGTTCTTGTGTACTTAATAAAATGGAATTTTGAGGTATACCAGACGAGAAGATGTGTCGTAATTTCCGAACGCTGCCCAGCCGAGTTGAATCCGTCGATTGACCTCTCGGTCGAAGTTGGACACCTAGTCGGACTATTTGTCCCCGGTAATCATAGTCGTCAACAACTGAGTTATTGACGACTATATAACAACTACCGGCATAGGTGTGACATGGACATTAAACATGATAGTTGTTTTGTCCATGTTCATCTTAAGACCTATCCGTTGGGAGACACTATTGAGGCCATTGAGCATAGTGCTTAGGTCCTCAACGATTCTGCCATAAGGACTTTATCGTCTGTAAATCGAAGGTGGTGATGTACTCGCCATTGATGTTAATACTATCCTTTCCAGTCCAGTAGCAAAACGTCTTCCAATGCAGCGGTGAAGAGTTTTGGGGATATAACGTCACCCTGTCTTACACCTCTCTGCAGTTGGATAGGTTTCGTACTCTGATTCTATACTCGGATAGCCATCTTAGCCCTACTGTACAAACACTTCAGCACTTCGATATACCGACAGTCAACTTGGCACCATGTATGGACTATAGCTCCGCCCAAATTTTGACGGAATCAAGGTTTCTCATAGTCCACATACGCAAGGCAAAGTGGAGTTTGTACTCTTTGGTCTTCTGTACAATTTGCAGAAGGGTGTGTATGTGGTCTATGATGGTACTAAAGCCTTTTGGAAACCGGCTTTTGGGAAGCTAGAAGTCGTCGAGTCTGCGTACGAGACGATTCGTAATGACTCGAAAACAGCACGAAGACGCAGCTCAGAAGGAAAATCGGTCTGTAATTCTTCAAGAGAGCGTTGTCGCCTTTCTTGAAGAACAAAACCACCACTTCTTGCTCCGTCTCTGGAGTAGTGCCACCATGGAGGACGGAATGAAAGAGCTGGAGGACTTTAAGTACCGGGTTTCCACCGCTTTCAAAACTCCGCTTAATTCCATCCTCGCGCAAGACATGCCGTTTTAGGTGCTGGCCATTCGAATCTTGCTCAAACTGACGTCCTAGATATCATCGGAATAGTGTCGGATTATACTTGCTCTTGGATCTTTACTCATACTTGCGTGTGGCTCCAATGATGATGTGTACAACTGCCTATAGAACCTCTCAATCTCACTAAAAATCTCAGGTGTACCGGAATCGGTGCTGCCACATTCGGTCTTCAGCTTCGTCATTTGGCTCTTTCTGGCAGATAGATATCTGGAAAAGGCTTTGGAGCCCTGATTACGCACGATCGCTTTTTCAATGCGAGCTGTATTGAAGTTGCGTAAGCCCCGATGCATGCATTGGAGATCTGTCTGTTCTGTTGCCTCTATGCTGTCAAATCTGCTGAAGACTGCAGCTTTATTTCCCATCTAACAGACATGAGATTAAGAATGTAATCGGAGAGTTTTTCTCTTTATTAGGATCACCAACAGATGATACACTACTAACAAATATATAACTCAACACTGCGACTACATGCTACGTGTTCATCTTCTTACAGGTAACCACAACTTACATAAATAGCGAAATTTTTTAAAAAAGAAATATGTATAATAATATGCTAATAAATATACATGGATAACCAGATTTGCTATAGCTACAGTTTGTGGATTTAATGCTTACAGTCTATATAATATTAATAATAAATCTACTAATTTTATTACACATTTCTGAAATGTTTATGGATCAAATACTTACATCTAGACAACGGTGTATACATTATATATATCTCTATGGAATTTGGTATATTGTTGTATAATGACATCATTCTGGTAAGTGAGTTGCGACCTAAATTACTTTTACAGAGACGTTCTTTGAACAGCTTGTAAACCTTAAGCGCAGTAACTTAGGCACAGATATATTTATTTTACTTAGAAGTTGCGGACAGTCGATATGGTTATGTAATAATTTATGCAAAAATAAGATCTGTGTTCTTTTGCGTGGTCTTGCAGAACTTAGCTCCGACCGCATGGACAGTTTCCACGAGCTTGTCATACATATAGTCCACTATTGCAGTCTTCTAGGCACTATAAATGGTTTTGTATCAGTTGTATGAGATTAGAGCATAAGGGGACGGAGCGTTGTCTTAATTAGACGTAACATCTCCAACTTAACGTTTAGGTTCAGTGTGCTCTAACCATTCGGTGATCGCTACTATTTTTCACCCTTGCGATTACCGAGACATCAGTAGTGATTGTATTCTCGTCGTCATAATGAATTCAATCTCATTTTTCCAGGTCCAGGTCCACTTCCTGTGGGGCCGCTTCTGGAAAGGGTTCATCATAAAGAGTCATACTATCTCCATGAAGTCGGCCAGCTGCTGGCTATGTTCCGTGCCCTATCCTGAATTCCCTACCTTCAAATCACCGTTCTCTCTGTGCTTAGTTTTGCATTGAAGTCTCCCATTAACACGTTAAGTGGGTTTTGGAGGAATGCGTGGTTAGTATATCCTCATACATTTCCTCCACCTTCTCATCGAGTTTGCCGAGGTTGGTTCGTAAATCTGTATGACCTTCAGCGAATAACGTTTGGTGATTCTGAGTATAAGGTAGACAGCCCTCGTCGACATTGGGACAGATGGTCGCCCTCCCGGTAATAGAACAAGTTGCCGAATTCGAGGATCACCATGTCCTCTCTTCGGATCTCGGATAATCCTATAATATGCCAGCGTAACTTGTCTATGTCTTCTTCCAGCTCCAGGATCTTCTGGTCAGAGTTCAGGGTGCGTGCGTTGTATGTTGCAAGGTTGAGTCGTCTTAGGTGGCAACCGATCCTTCACCGGAGATTCTTAGTTACCATGGTCGCCACCGTAGCCAAGAATAGCGGGGCCGCCGGGGACTGGGGCCGTCTCTTTAGTCATGGGAGGTATATTGCTATAGTTGCCACGCTTGGCGAGCGGGTTGGCAACCTGGTTTTTATTGTTGTTTTGCTGTTAGCAGGAAGTTGCTGCTGCCATCTCCTGCCTGTTTTCCACTGTCGCCTCTTACGACACCCACGGAAGATATAGGGTAGTGGATATTCTTAACCGATATCCTAGTCCACGTCAGATGCTGTTTTAATTTTTATGAGTATAAGTGGTTTTCATGTCAGCAGTTTCAGTTGTAATTTAATTATTAAACTTCATAGGTTTTAATATTGTTATGCACGTCAGGTGCTGTTTTTAGTTTTTATAAGAATAAGGTTTTTCCACGTGGAAAGTTCCATAATAATAATGTAGCACAATTATTAAATAATTTTGAATCCTATGATCTCATTTCATACATAAGATAACGTTAATGTTTTAATTTAATTTTAGGTGAGAGATTTTTTTTATTACTGTTTTTAATAAAAGTTAAGTTTAGGTATGTTCCTCATATATCTAACAATTTAAATGAGCAATAAAAGTGTCAACTGTCTGTCAATAATATTTTGAGTACTTCATATACACTTTAATGTTTATAGGTGGACTTAATGCCTTAGGTATTATCTATGTACTAGTCTACCTTAGAGTAGTGCAGAGATAAAAAATGTGGGTGTAAAAAGAACTACAGAAAGTCTATATTATAAAAATAATGTACATATGTATATACACAAAAAAAATCATGTTTATTTACATGTTGTTGCTGACCATCACCTGTTTTAATTTACCTCTGTCGCCTCTTACGACACCCACGGAGCGATATGGATTAGTGGATATTCTTACAACGCCACTACACGGTTTTATGTATAATCATAGTTAAATACGAATTAAGTACACAATTTAATTGTTTCGAGCAGTCGTGTGGAAACGTGCTTCGGAATTCGTATCCGTTTGAATCGCAGGCATTTTATTCATTAGCTTAGTCTAAATCACAAAATAAATCCCCTGGCCCCTCGTTAAAGGTGATTGCCGGCCAATTTATTTTAACGCTTACACTCATCAAGGGGATCGGCCCCGGCTATTTAATTCCCTGACTATTATTTACTGCTTGAATGTAACAGTGTACTTGAATGTAATGAAATAAAACATTTTTTTTAAATCGAAGTTTAATTCAACATTTATTACTTTTTATTCAATTTAGGCTTGTTTCAATCTCTTATGGGCATCAAAAACAAAATCTCAGAAAAGAACCAGCATGAAAGTCCTGAGATTTTTAATTTTAATAACAATAAATGAAATTAATGCAATGTCAACTTGTTAGTAATAAAATGTCTTTAAGAAGTTTATTTATTATTTTATTTTACTTTTATCTTCTCTTACCAACAAAGAAAGTTAGACGAAGCGCTGTGTACATTTTATCTGACGCAAGAACAAAGCCAAAACCATGCTCAACTTACTCTAAGAACCTCCTATCCTATCGTTCATACATATAAAATCCTTTGAAACCAAAAACATGATTTTAGGAGCGTATGTGTGCGTCCAGCAGTGAACTTTATAGTCTGATAAAGAAAGAAAGAAAAAAGATGTGTGCTTGAGTGCGCGTCAAGAAGTTAACCATGGTTTTGGCATTATTTTAATGTACGCAGCGCTCCGTCTATTTTACAAGAAACAAACACATATTAATGTGATTTCCCCTGCCAGTCCGACGCAAGCGAGGTGGTTTTACCATCATCTATCGGAAGTTATAAGACTTTTTTGGCATTTGCCATAGTAGCCATGGGCGAAATGTGAAGATGGATCTCTTGTATGTAAATAAATAAATAAAACACAATGCATTCATTACCAATTCGAAAATATTGCTTGTATGCATTTGGTTACCTGAGATGAATAGTTCTAAGTTGAGATATTTTCTAACACTCACTTTTTCAGCTGCGACATTTTTACACACAAATATATTAATTTAGGTTGTAGAAGTTCATGTTCAATCATGAAATTTAATGTAATAAAATTATACACATCATTGTTATTAAGTATAATATTTGATTAGAATCGCCGCAGCCAGGAATCAGTTGGACAAAACCTCATTTTAACCGGATTAAGAAGAGGCCTCGAACAGTCATGTTCATTCTCAGGGAGGTTCCATGCATGCAGAGCAAATTTAAAAGAATATTTGATGTGAAATGAAAATTTATAAATTAAGCTTATTAAGCAATTGGCTTATGTTATAAACCATCTAAAATGGAATATTATTATATAAAGTTTCAAACATATCTGTATACAAATGTATGTTTTAACTCTAAGAGCGTATGGTATGATAATATATTCATCATGGGCAATAATTATTGTAAAATGAAGGACTCTTTCATGTTAAATAATTTTTATTGCAGTTTGAAATATTTTTGTTTTTTTCATTTCAGTAGGAATTAAAGACTTCAGAAAAACCAATTCGGGTTCTGAATCTGAAAACTTTAGGAATGTAGCTGTAAATTTACATATAAATTTACGATATTTACTTCTAATGCGCCTGGGAGTTTTCTTTTTAAACGTAACCTCCACACTAGGATTTTCTCCTGTATCATTGGGGCAGTTTATAAGCATAAATTGCACAATGACAAACATCCAGACCTGGAACAATTATTTAGTAGGCCATACAAATACTTGTTCCGTGCGAGATTCGAACCCGCGGCTCTTAGCGCTGCAACTCAATTGCTAAACCACAGCGGCACGGAGCCGGCAAATAATTTATTTGTATTATATAATAATAGTGTATATTGGCATCATAGAAACTTTTCATAGTCAGAGCTAAGTTTTAAAAGAACCGTCAGGTAAGAACCCAAAAATTTTCGACATTGTCAATCTCATGGTTTCCAAAAAGTAAACGAAGCTGCAGTTTAAATTTGTATGCCACATCGAACACAAGTGGATCAAAATTTCCTGCTTATGCATGACAATGCCCGTTCACATACGGCCAGGATAACATCTTAGTTATAAACTATATATAAGTATATAAGTAAACTTAAATTATATTCAATTGAGGTGGAAAATATGAAAAATTGTTATGAGACTGAAATAGAGTCTTAATTCAGAAATTTTATCACTTCAAACCTCATTACAAATTATGTCAAATAAATATAAATCAGCAGAGAATGAGATAAAAGAACACATACTGGCAATGGATAATCTGGTAAAGTCATCTAAATATAACGAGACTCGTTTTGAATCCTTATTAAAATATCAAAATGAATATCAGCGCTCAATGCCAGGTTATTTAGGGACAGTGTGTGTTAATAATATGACAACCAGTAATACTTCATTTTACTGACCTACACCCTATGACAGTACTATAACAAAGCAGATAAATTTAAAAAGTAATTCATATAATGAAAAAAATAATGTTATTGTGTATAGTGATGACATAGGCAAAAACTTGGGAATATATTTGAATAACTGTTTAAAAGGGCAACAGATAAGTAATGCATGCCTGGAGCATCATTCATGGATATTATGAATACAATTTCAACTTGTTAATTTAGCCCTAATAGTATATTAATAATTTTTGTTGGGAGAAGAGACAATATGGATAAGTATCAATTATTAAAATATATTGAATATCTCAATAACATAAATGTGCATAAAGTTATCTTGTTTACATTGCCTTACATAGAGGGGTGGCGACATTACATTGCCTTACATAGAGGAAAATAAACTAAGATATAATTTAAATTTATGAATGCATAATTTGACATGTAATAACAATTTAAATTAGACATTTAATCGTAAGAATTCATTTGATTGATATTAATAATTTAACTAAGTTTTTGACAAAGATAGGTATTACCTATCAATGTATAGTATGAGACTGATAGCAAATGTTCTATGTTATTATTTATATTTTAACTCAGCCAAGGATTTGGCTACCCACACATCTGCTTCTATTGAGCAGTATAATGACTTTACATTGAATTTCGAATCAGTTCCAAATAATTTAAATTAAAAAATGAGACAATAGAGGTAATCTCTAGCAATCATAGTAACAATTTAAATTATCCAGAATTTAGCCCACAAATAGTTAATTGTATAATTTCTCATAAAAAAAAATCATAAACATTGTATACACCTGGTCCATCAAAATATGCAAGGCATGTTGGGCAAAGAATTAGAAATTGAATTGTTTTTAAATAGTAACAACATACATATTTTTTGTATAACTGAACATTGGTTAAAAGATTATAACTATAATATGTTTAATTTCAGTAAACACCAGGTGGTCAGTTGCTTTAACAGAGAAAAAAATTTACGCGTCGGCTCCTTAATATTATCTAATAAATTATTAATAAGTAAAGAACGTAAGGATATTGTGAGCCTCTCTGTTCAGCGAACTGTAGAAATGGCATTTGTTGAGTTCGAGCACTTCATTAATGTCAGTGTTTATAGACCCCCACATTCTCGGTATGATTGTTTTGAAAAAATAATGGAGGAAGTTTTGCTTAAACTTAATAAAAAGAATAAATCTGTCGTCGTATGTGGAAACTTTAACATCAATCTCTTTGAAACTTCTTCCATGAGTATTAAGTTAAGATCATTGCTCAAATCATATAACCTTTTTAATTTATTCTTTGGGCCAACACGTATTGCAGGGCCTAGTGCAACTTGTATAGATAAAATTTTTCTAATGTTGAGCCCTTACATAAATTAATTATTCAAAATTTAAGTTCTGATCACTGTGGACAGTTAGTCTCGCTACCTTACATGCACAAAACACAGAAAGTTAAGAAAGTTGTGCTTGTTCCAATAATTGAACATCGCTTAAAGGGATTTAGAAGTAGTATAGTGAAAGAGCTGCCTTTTCTTCCATATAAAAACAATACTAACTATTTATATGGATCATTATTTAAGCTAATAAGTCTTAAATTTAATAAAACATTTACTTCTAAAACACTCTCTTTAAACAGTCGCCAATCGTTTAATGAGTGGAAGACAGTAGGAATCCATAGGAGTAGACAAAAGTTATATGACCTTTACAATGAAAGATTATATAATCATAGTGTTTCATTTAGAGAATATGTAAAAAAATATTCCAAAATATTTAAAAGAGGGTATTGTGCAGCCAAGTCTTTACATTTAAGAAACAAAATTAAGAATGCCTATAATAAAATTAAAATGACATGGAGTATAATCAATAGTGAAACTGGTAAGATGAAACTACACAACTCAAACTTTCAATTCAATTTTAACAATAATTTACAAAATCAGATCAAGACGTTGCAACGGCTTTTGAACAATATTTTACCGACATTCCGATCTTGACTACAAAATTACTCAATTCCTCCCCCGCTGTCGCCGAGTCATTACTCAAACAAAATGTAAATGTCTCTAAAAAAGAATTTGCATTTCATAGAATATTATCAAGTGATATTGTAAAATATTTCAAAACTATTGATATTAAGAAAACAGCAGATCTATGGGGGATTTTTGTTAAAGTTGTTATGTCTATAATAGATGCGATCGCACCCCAACTTGCTATTATTTTCAATGCTAGTATCGAATCTGGTGTGTTTCCTGATTTAATGAAACCTTTATTTAAATCTGGCTGTACATTGAACCCCACTAATTTTAGACCTATTTCTGTACTGCTAAGTAAAATTAAAAAAAAAAAATTCTAGATCTCCATAATAATCAGTTTGAATTTACAAGGGGTCGCTCGACAACTGTTGCCGAGAAGATGCTTTGGGTATATTTTGTTTATATTTATATATTGTAGTTTATATTAATGACTTACCTTACTTGGTAGGTTAGGTTGGAATAACCATGATTAAGTATTATTTGCTGATGATACTTCGTTGATGTTCCGACTAAAAAGGCAATTATTGAAATATGACGAACGACACTGGTTTAACGTAAATAATTTGCTTTTGAACGGTAATAAAACGAAATGTATTAAAATTCACTACATCTCATGTTAAACAGGTGAATACCAATATGCTTTTAAATGGGGAGGAGCTGGGCCTTGTTGAATCCACTGTTTTTCTCGGAATTACAGTTGAAGCGAAGCTTCAATGGGGCCCTCATATATCTAAACTAGCTAGCAAATTTAGTTGCAGAACTAAGTTTGCTAGCTAGTTTAGATATAGTTTATATATATCCCGTAAAAAAGATTAGATGCCTTATATGTGTTGAAATAGCTAGATTAATTTATTCTAGTTATTTCCATAATTTCATATGGAATCTTGCTATGGGGTAATGCGACTGACATGGAAACTATCTTTGTTTTGCAAAAGAGACCGTAAGAGCAATTTATAACCTAGGTCCGAAGGAATCGTTTAGAGAAAATTTCAAAGAAATAAATATATTAACTTTGGCTTATCAATATATTTACGAGAATTTAATGTATGTACACAAAAACAAAAATAGTTTTATTAAAAATAGTGATGATTCTATAAACACTAGGAAAAAGCACAAGTTAGTTATTCCAGTTACTCGACTCCAAAGAGTCAGTTATTCCTTCATGGGGCAATGTATACGCTTTTACAACAAAGTCCCAGAAAATATGCAGATCTTATGTATCAAAATGTTTAAATTATTTATTAAGCAAAAATTGTCTAGTAAGGGTTATTATACTACTAAAGAGTAGGTACATGCCTGATAATAACCCCTGGGAACGGGTTGATCGCTACCATGCTGTTTTAAATGTTTTCATAACAATTGTATAAATATTATATTGTAAATTATTGTGCTTTTTTTTAAAAAAAAGTCTCGCTGGGTTTCTTGCTGGTTCTTCCCAGGACAGTTTTTTTTTTGCGAACCAGTGGTGAAAGTAAAAAATGGCTTTCAATAAGTATTATGTATTTTAATCTATATTGAATAAAAATGATTCTATTCTATTCTATTTCATTAACTTTCAATTAATAGCCGCCCTTAAAAAGGTTTTTACTATACCTAATTTTTTTATTTAAAAATTAAACTTTCATGATTTACAGTAATCACACTTTCGTTTTTTTTTCTCTGCATAAAAATCTGGAATCTCATTTAAAATCAATGTTTATATAAAAATAATAGATAATTAAAAAAAGCTTTCTTGGATATACATGTCTTAAGAAAATATTAATCTGGGATGCGTCGGCCTGACCAATTGGTCTTCAATTTGTCAAATTTTGAGACCCCGCCAAAGAGTATAGTAATATTTAGAAGGGACCCCTTAGAACAATAGATAAGAGTGTTCAGAATTTAGAGTACAAATAGGCAAGGTATAGAGCGCGCGTATCTTTCATTGCCCATTATGCCGAGCATAACCAGATGTTCTATAGATACTGATACATAGTTAGATTGGTTGAATAGTGATGCGCCAAGATTGATGCCTATGCGTTATTGTACTTAATTTATTAATTTGCTTATGTAAGTATTTGTAAACATTAGGTAAGCGATAATTATAAGGTATGTTTAAGCTCAATAAAACATCAGTACGAATTTATGAAACGATGTTTATTAATCAAACACAAAAATCTAATTAATTTACTCCCCCATAAAAACCATATTATATATAATTGTGGTTTTGATTGCTTGATCGTAGTTTTACATACAATATATTTCAATCTAATGTCAAAATATTGTTTAATGACATGTACATGTTTTAAAAAAAATGTGAACATTTACACGTAATTGCGTAGGTACTTACATAAATAACTGCCGAAGCTAGTTTTTAATCTCTTTAAAATAAGTATAATCTTAGTTCAAATTTAAGTACTAGTATCGCACCTCCAACCAGCTTGCTCAGTCTACCTTTGCTTCCAAAAATGTACGAAGCACTGATGAATGCTCGCAAAGTGCCGCTCATGCGAAAACAATGGTATACTAGCAGGTTCGATGCATCGAACAAAAAACATCGACGTTTACTCGATGTTGATGAATTAACAAAACATCGGATTGATTCGATGAATTGATACTTACCATTGAGTGTTTTAATACATCGATGTATATCGTCGATCAGTATCGCGTTAAGTTCATTCCATTTCCTTCGTTGGGCGAGTGCAAGAGGCCAAAAGAAAGTTTGCTGTGATTTTTTTTTAATTAAAACGTAAGTAATTACTATTTATAAAAGTTATTTGCTTGTATTTCTTCTTGTAACAATTTTTATTCAATTTATAAATATATTATTTCAAATACTGTATCGCTTACGTGTGAAATAAAGTAGTCAGAATTAACTGAAAATGAAATATAAAGTTTGAGTTATTACTATAAATCATGTAATAACACAAATTTTCATTTAATATAAAGTCCAATATATGAAATTTACGTTTTATGTTATAATTTAGATATATCGTGAATATTACGGCGAAGTTGTTTTCAACAAAAATGGCGTTGGTAAAAGATAGCGTAATAAAGTATATACCTATGATTGATTTTTTTATTTAGTAGATATATATTACGATATCGATATAATAATACCATATATTTCTTTTCTTTATGAAATTTCGAGTGTTTCTATGTCCTTGTTTCTTTCTACATAGTAGTTATTAGTGTGTAGTAATTTGGTATTTTGCGCACGTAGCTTAGGTAAGGAAAGTAATAAAAAATCGACTACTGAAAATAAAACCTTATTCTAAATATAAAATGCATATATACAGTCACGTTATAAGTCGTTCTAATGTTCCAAATAGTTATCCAACTTTATCAACGTGACAAAGTCACGATGATTTTTCATTGTGACTTTTTGGTAACCGGAACGACGTTCACGGTTATTTGAAAATAACCCAAAGTTTACTCTTACGAGACCCACGGGATGGTGTGGATATCCATACACCGCCACTACACGGTAATTGATAACTTCTCAATATATTTTATTTATCGATAATGTCTTGTAATCGTAGTTTCTCTAGCGCTCACTTGACCTTCATACAAATAATTCGATATTTTAATTGTTGATAAAAACATAACAGACCCAATTCTCCATCAACATGGTAGCGGAATTAAATCTTAGACTACCCCAGGAGGTACCAGCACCCCTGGAGAATCCCTCGGTGAGCATCCACGACCATGCTACTCCACTCCTGAGCGTGGGTGCTCAGGCTGCCCCGCGTATTCTGGGGAGGGGGCAAAATTCCGCTCAAAACAACTGCTCAGCAAACTGAGCAACAAGACCAAGGCGACCCCTGCCACGCTATCCGTGGATTTCTGCAACATCAGGGACTTCACTCGAACCTAAACGCCGTTTACTACCATCTCGAGACCGCGAAGCCGGCCTTGCTCTTTCTGACCGAGACGCAGGTGTCCCTCCGGCTGACACTACGTATCTCCTACCCGGGGTACAAATTGAACACTTTGTGCCTCGGGCTGGAGTTTGCGTATACGTCGGAGAGGACATCTGTCTCGACGCCTCGGCAGTCTTGAAGGTTCGGACCTGTCCATCGTTTGGCTACGCGTAGACAGCGACGACCATCCGCGCGTCTACGGGTGCCTCTATAGGTCCCATAGCGGTAATGCCGAAACAGACCGACTCATCGACCACGTCCAAATGGCTACAGATTCCTTGCTACAACAGGTCCCATCCGCAGAAATCGTGATCCTTGGCGATTTTACTGCCCACCACGCCGAATGGCTCGGTTCACATTTAACCGATCATGCGGGAGATCTGTTTATGACTTTGCCTTGGCATATGGTCGGACACAGCTGTTTACAGATGTGAAGGATCATACACCTTCCTGTTGGACCTTCTGCTGACCTCTCATCCGGACGGATATCAGGTCTCCGTCGATGCCCCTCTTGGCACTTAAGACCATTGTCTGATTTGGAGTACGGTGCCACTCACGCTCCCATCGCGGTTGCGTTCCGCACGATGCCGCCTTGTTTGGCATTACAAGTCGGCCGATTGCGACGGAATGCGATCTTTTTTTTGCATCCTACCCATGAGGGCGAGTTTGCTTCTCGCCGGATGATCCCATCGTTGTTGCTAATTCTTTCACTGATGTGATGATTCAGAAAATGGAACTATTTATCCTCTGTGGTACCTACTCATCATCTGTGGTACCCACCGAAGGCAGATCTCAGCCTTGGTTTGGTCGCCCTGTAAGACTGCATTACGCAGTAATCAGGAGTGCTATCAGGCCTGGGCTGAGGCTTCGGTGGCTCAGGATGTAAACACCAGCATGTTTAAAAAGAAGTATAACTTCGCCTCCAGGTCCTTCAAAGTGTTATTGCCATGGTAAAGTCAGAGCACATAGGCCGAATTGGCGAGAAACTAGTTCGCCTTCCTTCGGGAACCCGTGCATTCTGGTCTCGCCAAGGCTGTCCAAGGGAATTTCTGTAAGCCATCACTACCATCTCTGCACAGGAGGACGACTCACTGGCCCACGCCGCAAAAGAGAAAGCCGACCTTTAGGCTCACTTTTTGCGTCCAACTCGACTCTTGATGACGGGGAACACACCGCCGACCATCCCGCGGTGTGAGTGCTCCATGCCGGATGCGGTTCTCACAGCTCAGTTCGCAAAGCACTCCTCTCCTGGACATCCACAAGTCGAGTGGGCCTGACGGAATCCCCAATTGTGCTGAGGACGTGCTCCGGAGTTGGCACCGGTTCTAACGCGTCTTTTCCGGTACTCCTACTCCCTAGGCGTAGTCCCGAAATCATGGAAGATAGATTTTGTCCAACCGATCCCCAAAAAGGCGACTGCTCAGACCGTCCAACTACAGACCTATCGCCATCACCCCTTGTTCTCCAAAATAATGGAGTCCGTTATAAACTGCCAGCTCATGCGGTACCTTGAGGATCACCAGCTGATTATTGACCGCCAATACGGTTTTCGTCGGGGTCGATCAGCTGGTGATCTTCTGGTCTACCTGAATCATAGATGGGCGGAGGCAGTAGAGTCCAAGGGGGAGGCATTGGCCGTTAGTTTAGACATTGCGAAGGCTTTCGATCGGGTTTGGCACAAAGCGCTTTCGAAGCCCTTCCTATGGGCTTCCCGAGAAATTGTGCAATTGGATCACCAGCTTTTGCAGATCGGAGCATCAGGTCGTTGTAGACGGTGCATGCTCCGACTACAAGCCTATTAACGCTGGTGTTCCACAAGGCTGCGTGCTATCACCAACACTGTTTCTTCTGCATATCAATGATATGTTGCAAACCGGTAACATTCATTGCTATGTGGATGATAGCACTGGTGATGCTCTATACGCCGGCCGTGCGAATATTTCCGGAAAACTTTGCCGAGTACCGGAACAAACTTGTGTCTGAAGTCGAGTCTTGCTGAACAAAGTCTCGGATTGGGGGCGACTAAATCTAGTCCAGTTTAATCCTCAGAAGATACAAGTTTGCGCGTTTACCGCCAAAAGAACCCTTTGTCGTATCTCCTCAGTTTCGCAGCACTTTGTTGCCTCAGCCAGTATCGGAATCCTCGGCGTCGACATATCGAGTGACGTGTGTTTCGCGGTCACTTGGAAGAGAAGGCCAAATTGGCCTCTTAAAAGCTTGGCGTGCTCAGCAGAGCGGGACAGTATTTCATGCCGGCACAACGCCTGCAACTTTACAAGGCGCAGGTTCCGCCTCACATGGAATACTGTTCCCATCTCTGGCCGGGGCCCCAGTGCCAGCTCCTTCCACTTGACCGCATCCAGCGCAGAGCGGCTCGAATCGTCGACGACCGAGTCCTTTCCGATCGGCTCGATTCATTGGCGCTGCGAAGAGATGTTGCATCTCTTTGCATTTTCTTTCGCATTTACCACGGGAGTGCTCTGAGGAATTGTTCGATTAATCCCAGCCGCCAAATTTCACGAACGCACATCGCGGCAGAACTCCCGATACCATCCACACCATCTGGATGATTAGCGGTCCACCACTGTGCGATTTAGAAGATGTTTTCCTCGCACAACTTCCTTGTGGAATAGTTTACCACCAGCGATTTTTCCGGACCGATACGACTTAGGACTTTCAAGAAAAGAGCCTACTCCTTTTAAAAGGCCGGCAACGCATCTGCAATTCCTCTGGTTCCTGGTGTTGCAGTTGTTCATGGGCGGCGGTAGTCACTTACCATCAGGTGAGCTGCATGCTCGTTTGCCCCCTCTCCAATAAAAAAAAAACATAACATAAACACTCACGCCTGTCACCCAGAGGGGTAGGCAGAGACTACGGACTTCCATTTGGCACGATCTCGTCGGTTAAGGGTAATCCTAATCTGGTCCATTTTCAATATATCGCCTATTTGGTTGATAAACCTTCGTCTAGGGCGTCCCTTCTCGACTCTTCCGTTCATTTCTGCAACATAAATTTGCTTTGCCACTCTTTTCTCGTTCATTCTTTCTACATGACCAAACCACCGAAGCATTCCTTTCTTAATCGTGGTCAAAACGTCATCTTGCAAACCACACTTTTCTCTTATCACACTATTTCTCAACCTGTCATTCAGATTCAGCCCTAGCATACTCCTTAATGACCGCATTTCTACAGCATTTATTCTAATCTCATGCTTCTTCTGCCAGACCCAACTTTCACTACCATATATTAAAGTAGGAACTAACACAGCATTATGAATTGCCAAACGTGCCTTTTTTGACACATTCTGACTCTTCGTAATAGCGTGTAGAGCCCCATTCACTCTATTTCCTGCGTTCACTCGTCGTTCTATATCCTTATCATATCTACAACCCCTGCTAAATAAACATCCCAAATAATACAAACTCATCGACTTGCTCAATCAACTCCCCTTCTATTCTTATTTCACATAACGTTTTACTTTCTTCTCTTTCAAAAACCATCACTTTAATCTTACTTGCGTTCACTTTCATACCCCTTTCTTTTAATGACCAGTTCATTAAAGTAACCATCATTTGCAACTCGGCCGCCGACGATGCAAATATGACTTGATCATCGGCTTACAAAAGGCATTTGACGGTTAACTTACCCATTCTCAACCCACATTCTTCAACTTTCAAAGTTTGCAAACAACTGTCCATAAATAGGTTAAACAGCCACGGGGAAGCTACACAGCCCTGTGTGACACCTTTTTGGATGGCAAACCAGTCCGAGTAGACCCCGTTGATCCTGACACAAGCATTAGAGTCCTATAAAGAGACCTTAATGCCTGTATCAAACCAGCGCTAAACCCAAATGAGGTCAGTGTTTGCCATAACACATTCCTGTCCACTCGGTCATAAGCCTTTTCCAATTCCATGAACGCACAAAAAACTTTCTGGTTTTTGGCCAAAAACTTCTCCGCAATCATGTGCATGGAAAATACTTGATCCGTACACCCCATCCCCTTTCTAAATCCAGCTTGCACATTCCAAATTTTTCCATCAGTTTCTTCCATAACTCTTTCAATTAACACCTTAGCATACACTTTACCCACAATGCTAAGCAAGCTAATGCCACGGTAGTTTTTATAGTCCTGCTGTGACCCTTTTCCCTTATATATTGGGACTATAACGGCTTTGCACCAGTCTTCCGGTACCCGCTCAGTTCCCAACATAAATTAAACAAGGTGTACAGCAGGCCTGCCACCACTCCCTCTCCAGCCCTTAGTATTTCGAGTGATACTCTATCATATCCAGCTGCCTTACCTGCTTTCATGCTTTTCATTGCTTTCATTATTTCATCTACACTTATCTTCACTTATCTTCACTTATAGGTAGAGACCTCTCTCCACTTCTTTCGGAATTTCTATTTCACTTAATTCAGACGACTCTTCACTCATAAACACGCTTTCAAAATATTCCTTACATCTCTTTAAATTAGAAACTTCATTATTCAGCATACAGCCATTCTCGTCTCGTATAGCATTCATTCTAGGCTGTATTGAATTTCCCCTGGCAGTTCTTACGAATTTCCAGAACATTCTAATATTTGTCTGGAAGTTATCAGATATCCTTCTATCATTCTTATCCGTTCTTTCTTACTTTTTCCTTTCAACAACTTCTTTTACTCTCTTATTTATACGTCTAAAGTCTGCCTTTTTTCTTTCAATCTCATCAATCATACCGCTAGGATTACCACCTTTGGTTGCTAGTAAATCTAGCCATGCTCTCTTCTTTGCTTCAACTTCCATCCGAACCTTATCATCCCACCACAAAGTATTATTTTTCCTTTCATTCGTTCTCTTACTTACACCACATACTTCGGTGGCTGCATCCACAAAACCTTTCTTGACATTATACCACACAGTCTACAAGTCTAAATCATTTATACACAATTCATCCATACCACTTATATTTTCTCTCAGTCTACATTTGAACTTCTCTTTCACACCTTCATCTTGTAACCTCTCTATTCTTATACGCTGTAACGCAGTGGTAGATACAGATGTCCGATGCCGCCAACGCTTGAATATACCATTAATTCGGCATAAGATCAAGTAATGATCCGTCCCTACGTTGGACCCGCGGTAAACCCTTGTATCTACCACTGCGCTCCTCATTCTTTCATCCACAATTATGAAATCTATCATGCTTCTATCATCACCTCTTTCCCATGTATACATGTGAATCCTCTTATGGCGAAAGAAAGTGTTCTTCACAAAAAGATACTTTTCCACACATACGGTGGGGAGGTCTTCACCATTCTCATTTATACTTTCATCGCCAAACGTTCATAAAATAACGTAATATAAAATCTTAAATTTAAAATATCGTAAAAATCGTAAAATGTCGTAAATTTCATAACCAGACCTCATCACCTCAACCCTTCCATTAAAATCTCCTAACATAATAATATTTTCATTTACCTTACATTTCATCAACACCATCCTTACCATGTCCCTGCTCTCGGATATAAGTGGGCTTAGACATATCTGGGGCGTACATCCCTAGCACAAACAACTTCTTTAAGCCCACTTTCATTCGTATCCATAGCAGCCTTGGGCTTACACATTCACACTCTTTCACACATTGACCCATTCTTTCTGAAAGGATGACACCGACTCCCTGGCATGCCCGCTCGGTCTCGTTTACACCAGACCAGTAAGCGGTATACATGCCATGTGCAGTGGCATCCTTTCCCTTTCGTTTCGTCTCATTTACAAATAACACATCTATTCCTCTATCATTCATCATTTCGCATACTTCATCCATCTTATCATTCATTGCTCCACATACATTCAGCGTAGCCAGACGGGCCTCCGCAATCCACTTTTCGCCCCTCCGGGAGACAGAACGTGACGGGTTGCGAACCTCGTCGCCGGTTTTCCGGTGGGCCTAGGGTGAGGTGGTCAAAGCCTACGGACGCGAGCGACTCATCCCCTAATTTCTTTTTAAATAATTTTTTTTTTGGATAAGAACATAGTAAAATTAATTAGCAAAATGACTCAAAGTTATATTCACCTTTATTTAAAAAAAAATATTGTCCTTGGCCTGACCTATAATACTCTTTGGCTTAACCATAGGTCTGAATAAGTTGGATCAATAAAATGTCCACGTCTGAGAGGTTAACATACTCTTTGGAATTCATGTGTTGTTAAAATATCCCTATACGGTGTTGATCTATTCCATACTAAAGTCTTTTCATGTGACTCTATACATTCTAATAACATCCTACATCAGAAGTGGAATTAAAGACTACCATTTGAGTTTTACATTGTAATGACTTTTCTACATCAGAAGTGGGATAAAGTCCCCGTTAATGCCCACTTATAATCTTCGAATAGTGAGAGGGTTATTACCTTTGTGAAGAACTATAATGCATTTTGCGTTGATGACTCAGTTTTTATGTTAAATGTCGTAATGAAATTTGCTGTTTTATGTATTTACGACAATATTGGAGTTTGATGTCGAGGGATTGATAGAAGTCGCTACAACAATTACCCATGAGTAGGATGTCGTGACGGCGGTTGATGGAAAGGATATTAAGGTCATAATTTAAAGCTAGTTAATAGTGGTACATCTCTAGCGATAATACTGTAACTGCTAACACCAATACTCTAGCGGCAATAGGTAATGAGTCGAACATGAACGTATTCCATGTTCAGGCGCATGCGTGTAAGTAAATCTCTTATCTCTTTGTGTTATAGTCGTTCGTATGCAAATCACGTGTTTCGTTTCACGTTAAAAAATTGATAGTGTCAAAGGGGCCTCGCACGCCTGGTCCAAGTTGTATATTGCCTATGGAAACTGGATGAAAGGCCTCGCATGCCCGGTCCACGCTACATATGGAATAGAATAGAATAGAATAATTTTTATTCAATATAGATTATTACATAATACTTATTGAAAGTCATTTTTTTATTTACCACTGGTTCGGAAAATACCTCTGTCCTGGGAAGAACCAGCAAGAAACCCAGCGAGACTTTTTTTTAAACATATTTCACTTTACAATAATTTTGTTTTTTTGTTAGTACAAATTTTAAGTGAGTTTTAATAGAACCAGCATGGCCTGATGAAGCCGGATGAAGGGGCTTCATACGCCCGCTCCACGGAATATTGTACGATTTCTGATATGTGGATGAAAGGGTTACTGCTCACGCTTTGAGTATTGGACGCTTAAATGACTGTTGAAATTTGTGTGATGCCGTTTTTGCAATTTTTGATATTTTCATACAGTTGCTTTTTATGTTTGCGATGTGTGTGGTGGCCTACGCCTATGCATGCAGTGCCTTTTGCAATGCATAGATTTTGCGCAGTTGCCTCCTTCCCTTTGAAATATGTGGTGGAATCGGTGGTTCGTGAGTGCCATGTCCCACAGTTGCTGTTTCTTAAGAGAACTTTGGAAGCCCGGAATTCTATGGTTTGCAATACATTTATCTTCATTTCTTTTAAATTTTAAGTTTGCAAAGCAGATTATTTATTTGTTTCATGCACCTGAAATGTTTTACATCTGTTTCAATCTTAAATTACTTTGGATACCTACTTTGCGAGACCTGTGTTGGATGTACTTAAGTGCACGCTTGTGCGTCTCACGTAGTTGTTTCCATGTCTTTTGCTTTTATTGTTGTGTACTTCAAATTTTACATTATAGCTACCTTGAGTAAAATCCAATATGAAAAGGTTTCAGGTACTAGTTAACGCTAATTTTGTGCCTATGTCAACAGCCACTGTAAGGTATGCAAACTTGGTGTCTATGCCTACAATGTTGAAGTCTAGACAGCTTGCTGGCGCGAGTCTTTAGTGCAGGGCAACGATTCGCTGACGCCAAAACGGCGCGACGACTCGCTGGTGCGAGTGTGGCGCGAAAGCAGCGGAAACGTACGCTGGAGCACGTTTGTGTGGAGGGGGCCTTGGTTGGCTATGGCATTGGGATGTCAGGCGCCTTGTCCCTCCCCCCTCCTCCCGTGACCATTGGTAACTGATACTCCATATACCGAAGGTTTACTGCCAACCGCACGAGGATGTCCGATAATCATGGGTGGCCGTGTCGGCTCGTCTATGACCTAAGTGAAGTCAGGGATTTTATCAAGTGTTAATATCTGTTCGCAGATGGTGATAACTGATAGGCCGTATGCTGACGGCTTACTGCCAACCGCACAAGGACGTGCGACAGTCAGAGGTGGCCGTACCGGCGCGTCTATAAAATACAGAGAGGTTGCATCACTCTAGTGGAGTAATTCTTCTAGTGCAGGAAAGGACAATGGTGTTGCTGGGAGGCTGGACTGTGTTGCACTGGGATGTGTCATATTGCTGTTGGTTTGCATATTTTGGTGTTATCATTTCACTACGTTCCTCATGTTACACTACTGTGTGATTATGACAGAGACATATTACGGTAGGGTCGAACTGTAATAACTCTATACTGAATTGGAAAAAAACGAGAGTAAGAAAAAAAATGGTTCTTACTATCATTGCAGTGCTTGTGCCGGTCCAATGATATGGCTACAGGGAATAATAATTTAGTTCTAGCATAAAGATGTTTATAGTTTTGTAGGGCTTACTGCCGGACCAAAATTGATTACCACCAGTCTGAAGGGTCAATATACACCGGGCCAGACGCAGTTTTGTCAGGATAATCGAACGATTTCTGTCTATCTGTAAACAGAAAAACATCGTTCGATTAAACTAAGATTGTGATGGAATGCGTGCGAGGACTATCAGCATGGCCTGCGCCGTTGCACGTGCGTCGGCGCCTCTGTGGCTAGCCAGAATTCTTGTAAACAACATGTGCACCGCACATTTGCGCGTTGCAGCTATAGTGGCGCCTGAGTGGCTAGCTACAATTTATAGTTGATTAGCTCTATTCTTATCAATGTGATCTATGTAATTCATGATTGTATAAATTAATATATTGTAAATTAATCTTATTTAAAAAGAAAAGTCCCTCTGGGTTTCTTTCTGGTTCTTCTCAGGACAGATGTTTGATCTGAACCGGTGGTAGTAGTACTATTTTAAATAAAAGTGATTCTAGTCTATTCTAAAGCCTTTTCATGTGACTTTATACATTATAATAACATCCTACATCAGAATTGGGATTAAAGATTTCCATTTAAGTTTTACATTTTAATACTTTTCTACAAATATATAACGCTATTAAGCTTTGTTGTGAAGGTAAACATTGTAAAACATATGAGTTTTCTCAAAATTATTATTAGACAAAGGCGTATAGCTCACAAAGCTCTGCAGCGTAATGAAAAAAAGCTTATGTGGATTAAAAAGCTTACACTATATTAATATAAATAATCCATTTATCTCACGAGCTTTTTTTCATAGAGAAATGGCTACGGAGATTTGCACCGCACTGGCGCCGCATAGATAAGATAAGATTTATTTATTTTGAACAATACAAATTGTGTTGAATAATTCATGCAAAAATACAATTAAAATGCTTATCAACCAAATTTACAATTATATAAATATAATTTACAATTATATATACATCATCGACAGTCATCGAGAGTCAAGTTGGACGCAAAGAGAGAGCCTAGCAGATCAGCTTTCTACTTTGCAGCATGGGCCAGTGAGTCGTCCTCCCTGTGCAGAGATGGCTGATAGAAGTTCCCTTGGACGCCTTGGCGAGAGACAAGAATGAACGTGTTCCCGAAGGAAGTCGGACTAGTTTCTCGCCAATTCTGCCGATGTGCTCTGACTTTGCCTTGGCAATGACACTTTTGAAGGACCTGGAGGCAGAATTATACTTCTTTTTAAGGGCCCTGGTGTTTGCATCCCGAGACGGTGATGAGTCAGCGCAGGCCCGGCAGTACTCCTGCTTATGGCATGATGCAATTTTACAGGAGTGACCAAGTCATGGCTGAGTTCTGTCTCCGATAGGCAACACAGACGATGGAATAAAATAGTTCCATTCCTTGAAGTATTAACGAAGAATTTATATTGATACGAACTACAAGTAACAAAGAGAACGAAGACAAAAGGTCGAGTAATTACTAAAATGGCCACGAAGTGCTCAATCGACAATCTTACAATATTGATATATGAGAGAGGCTATTTAAACACGTTTGATACATTGATAGTTAATTAAGTTTTAAAACTATTTTTATTATATCCGTATCAATATCTAATTAATAAATGACTATATCTCGTTTTTTGATTTTAAATTGATCAGTGCACAAATTAAGTAAAAATATATCACTAAAACTAAAAACGGGTTTATAATCTATAAAATAACACACATATAAATAAAATTGAAGTGTCTGTCTGTAAAACTAAATAACTGCCTTTTGTTGAGCTGAACAGGTTATTTGCATGCCATTAAGACACGAAAAACCATTTTTAAAAATATTTTCTGTGTGTATGTCTGTACGTCTGTGCGGGCTAATCGTAGGAATGACTGAACAGAATGTGATGAAACTTCACGAGCAGATAGGAAGCAAAGCCAGGAGTTATCTAGGCTATATTTTAGTTGAAAAGTTTGGATTCTTTCGAGATATCGAAAAATTTATAAAATAAATGGTCGTTGACGATTATCTTAAATGTAAATGATGACATAAATTATATTAATAGATACCACCCCGGCAGATAAAATAATAAAAGTACTTGCTTACTATTTTTTTCATATAGAAATATACCTAGTTCTATTGAATATAAAGCTTTTATCGGATTACAGATATCCGATAACAGGCAACGATACGTTAATCTATGTATTATTTACATTCACTAATAATATTTGAAACTTCTCTAAATCATCTAAGTGACCTTTACAGCCGTTGTTGTCTTAATCATTGATTTCAGTAATTGTATATCACTTTTTAAATTAAGGATTATGGAAGTTCAGCAAAACTTTTTTCTCTATACGCCAGAGTCGATAACAAATACCTCAAACTATATAGTACTAGATGTATAAAACGGCATTGAGCTTCCAACTCTCATTTTATTTGTTCCTCACTGTATTAAACCTAACTGTGCTATACATAATTCAAACGTATTGATATTGAAAGTTACCATTTGATTAACTTTGCAAAGTTTTACTTGAAATAATGCAGTAGATATTTGATATTAATAAGTAAAATAATAAAGGGGCAGTATTTTTCAATTAGCGCGGGTAGATTTTATGGGCCGTGGCGGCCATTTTATGGTGAATCTATACTATATATTTGTCACCACATTCTGTATCACCCATATTTGCAAAATAAAGAAATTCATTCATTCAAATTCATTCATTCATTCATTCATTCACAGTGTACATGCTGGCTTACAGTATGCCCAAAACGCCAGCATGCTAATTTACTAATTACAGTTTTAAATAATAAGTAGTAATACAAGATACATGTCAAAAAGGTCAAATAAATTAAAGAATACATATCCAATAGATCAATTAAATAAAAAAAATTAAAATTAAAAAAGACATGCCAAATAGATTAGATGTCAAATAGATTACATGTCAAATAGATTAAGCAAAATGTCATTGTCAAATTAACTATCTAAGATTAAATTAATATATTACAATATGTCAAAATTGGATGTCAAAAATAGAAGGGCTTTGTTACATAGTTGCCAAAGCTATCAGCAAATAAGTCAGTCTCATAATCATGTGCGAGCATATCTCCAATAAGCCGTATAGCTCGAGTAGTGGGCGCGTGAGCGCCGCACCTGGTGCGTGCCGGCGGCCGCCATAGAAGACGCGGCAGCCGCCGCGGTGCCACCGTCCCCTCCACATCACAGACTAGCCGCTTCGGAGCCAATAACCCCACTCTACTTAATCCTTGGATAAATACGAAATAAAATTGTTGTTCGTGTTAAATCTGGTATTCAAAAACCTAATATAAAGATTGAAAATTAACTTACTCGTATTTTAGAATAGAACAAATTAACAGCTTACAAATTAAATCAAACATGAGAATAGCGCAAGTTACTCTCATGTTTGATTTAACCTTACCCAATACCCAATAACCGTTAAAAAGGTTCTTTGCGAAATTAGTGAAGCTTAGCTAAGTCGTCGAAAAACAGGAGGAGGTAGACTTCGCTTAGCTTCGGTAATTTCGCAAGTAATATTCTAGTGTAATTACACTAAACTAATAGTACTAAATAATCATTAATTTAGTACCTTAGTTTTTTATTTTCTTTCTTTACTATTAAATGTTTTGCATGTTTATTGTTTGTTTTTTTTTTTCTATTTTGTTGTAACTTTGTATTTGTTTTCTCCCCCATTTTATGTTTTTATGTTTTATGATATACCTTATAAAATATTAAACGCGTCTTCTTCCCTATATTCCGATTCAATGGAAAACATTTTTGTCGAAGTGTCAAGAGTGTTAAAATGTTTCTTGGAGTTGTCTACTATCCACCTCAAGTGGACAACTCCTCCGATTTGGAAGAAACTTTGTTGCCTTTCAATTCTGCCTACACACATCATATTAACGTGGGAGACTTTAAAGCTAACCTATTAGGGTTTTCTCAAATCTTGCAAACTGAGGTCGACCATGATGTCGCATAATTTCACTATTTTGCCTCTAAATGCAACACATCGCAACTTCCACTCTGCTGTCATCTGGATCGACCTTATAGCCGTCTCCTCCGTTGAACCCGTTGTCAATTATAGACAATTCCCTGCTTCTGGATTTTGACGGCATGACCTGCTTTTCCTGCCCTATAAATTAAAGTCTCACAAGCCTTTATCCGTATCTATCTCTATTCGAAGTCTTGCTAGACTAGATATAGACAAGCTTAAGTGTGATGCGGATGCTACTAACTGGTCATCTGTATATAATGCTTCCACAGTTGATGAAAAAGTAGACTTCTGTAATAGCAACATATCACCATCATCATCATCATTACAGCCCTTCACAATTCCACTGCTGAACATAGGCCTCCCCCAAAGAATGCCACAAAGCACGGTCCTGAGCCACCTGCATCCATCGACTTCCTGCTTGTCTTACCAGGTCGTCACTCCATCTAGTGGGGGGATGCCCTACACTTCGTCCGCCGGTATGAGGCTGCCACTCGAGAAGCATTTTTCCCCATCAGTTGTCTGTTCTTCGAGCTATATGGCCGGCCCATTGCCACTTCAGCTTACTAATCCGTTGGGCTATGTCAGTCACTCTGGTTCTACTGCGGATATCCTCATTTCTAAGTTTATCACGCAAAGAAACCCCAAAGATAGCCCTCTCCATAGCTCGCTGAGCGACCTTGAGCGTCCTCATACAGCCAGCAGCGAAGGACCACGTCTCAGATCCATAAATCATTTCTGGCAACACGCACTGGTGGTACAATCTCGTTTTCAGGTTTTTTTTTTCTTTTTTTCTCTTTATTAGGATCACCAACAGATGATACATACTACTAACAAATATATAACTCAACACTGCGACTACATGCTACATGTTCATCTTCTTACAGGTAACCACAACTTACATAAATAGCGAAGTGAATTTTAAAAAAAAATGAAAAAAGGAATCATAATATGTATAATAATATGCTAATAAATATACATGGATAACCAGATTTGCTATAGCTACAGTTTGTGGATTTAATGCTTACAGTCTATATAATATTAATAATAAATCTGCTAATTTTATTACACATTTCTGAAATGTTTATGGATCAAATACTTAAATCTAGACAACGGTGTATACATTATATCTATTTCTATGGAATTTGGTATATGGTTGTATAATGACATCATTCTGGTAAGTGGGGAGTTGCGACCTAAATTACTTTTACAGAGACGTTCTTTGAACAGCTTGTAAACCTTAAAGCGCGGTAACTTATTTGGCACAGATATATTTATTTTACTTAGAAGTTGCGGACAGTCGATATGGTTATGTAATAATTTATGCCAAAAAAATAAGATCTAATATTTTCCTTCTATTGTTAAGTGTTGTCATTTTAAAATATTTAAGTTTGTTGTCATATGAATTTAATAAATGTGATTTCTTTGTGTGGTGACATAAAAAGCACAAAAATCGCTTTTAAATTTTTTCAATACGGTTCTTGTGTACTTAATAAAATGGAATTTTGAGGTATACCAGACGAGAAGATGTGTCGTAATTTCCCGAACGCTGCCCAGCCGAGTTGAATCCGTCGATTGACCTCTCGGTCGAAGTTGGACTTACCTAGTCGGACTATTTGTCCCCGGTAATCATAGTCGTCAACAACTTCGAGTTATTGACGACTATGCTCCCAACAACTACCGGCATAGGTGTGACATGGACATTAAACATGATAGTTGTTTTGTCCATGTTCATCTTAAGACCTATCCGTTGGGAGACACTATTGAGGCCATTGAGCATAGTGCTTAGGTCCTCCAACGATTCTGCCATAAGGACTTTATCGTCTGTAAATCGAAGGTGAGTGATGTACTCGCCATTGATGTTAATACCGTATCCTTTCCAGTCCAGTAGCTTGAAAACGTCTTCCAATGCAGCGGTGAAGAGTTTTGAGGATATAACGTCACCCTGTCTTACACCTCTCTGCAGTTGGATAGGTTTCGTACTCTGATTCTATACTCGGATAGCCATCTTAGCCCTACTGTACAAACACTTCAGCACTTCGATATACCGACAGTCAACTTGGCACCGCTGTATGGACTATAGCTCCGCCCAAATTTTGACGGAATCAAAGGCTTTCTCATAGTCCACATACGCAAGGCAAAGTGGCAGTTTGTACTCTTTGGTCTTCTGTACAATTTGCAGAAGGGTGTGTATGTGGTCTATGATGGTACTAAAGCCTTTTTGGAAACCGGCTTTTTTGGGAAGCTTGAAGTCGTCGAGTCTGCGTGCGAGACGATTCGTAATGACTCTCGAAAACAGCACGAAGACGCAGCTCAGAAGGAAAATCGGTCTGTAATTCTTCAAGAGAGCGTTGTCGCCTTTCTTGAAGAACAAAACCACCGCACTTCTGCTCCACGTCTCTGGAGTAGTGCCACCATGGAGGACGGAATGAAAGAGCTTCTGGAGGACTTTAAGTACCGGGTTTCCACCCGCTTTCAGAAGCTCCGCTTTAATTCCATCCTTGCGCAAGGACATGCCGTTTTTAGGGTGCTGGCCATTCGAATCTTGCTCAAACTGACGTCCTAGATATCATCGGAATAGTGTCGGATTATACTTGCTCTTGGATCTTTACTCATACTTGCGTGTGGCTCCAATGATGATGTGTACAACTGCCTATAGAACCTCTCAATCTCACTAAAAATCTCAGGTGTACCGGAATCGATGCTGCCACATTTGGTCTTCAGCTTCGTCATTTGGCTCTTTCTGGCAGATAGATATCTGGAAAAGGCTTTGGAGCCCTGATTCCGCACGATCGCTTTTTCAATGCGAGCTGTATTGAAGTTGCGTAAGCCCTGTTGCATGCATTGGAGATCTGTCTGTTCTGTTGCCTCTATGCTGTCAAATCTGCTGAAGACTGCAGCTTTATTTCCCATCTAACAGACATGAGATTAAGAATGTAATCGGAGAGTTTTTTTTTTTTCTCTTTATTAGGATCACCAACAGATGATACACACTACTAACAAATATATAACTCAACACTGCGACTACATGCTACGTGTTCATCTTCTTACAGGTAACCACAACTTACATAAATAGCGAAGTGAATTATTTAAAAAAAAGAAAAAAGGAAACATATTATGTATAATAATATGCTAATAAATATACATGGATAACCAGATTTGCTATAGCTACAGTTTGTGGATTTAATGCTTACAGTCTATATAATATTAATAATAAATCTACTAATTTTATTACACATTTCTGAAATGTTTATGGATCAAATACTTACATCTAGACAACGGTGTATACATTATATATATCTCTATGGAATTTGGTATATTGTTGTATAATGACATCATTCTGGTAAGTGGGGAGTTGCGACCTAAATTACTTTTACAGAGACGTTCTTTGAACAGCTTGTAAACCTTAAAGCGCGGTAACTTATTTGGCACAGATATATTTATTTTACTTAGAAGTTGCGGACAGTCGATATGGTTATGTAATAATTTATGCAAAAAAATAAGATCTGTGTTCTTTTGCGGCGGGTCTTGCAGAACTTAGCTCCGACCGCATGGACAGTTTCCACGAGCTTGTCATACATATAGTCCACTACATTGCAGTCTTCTAGGCACTATAAACGGTTTTGTAACTCGAGTTGTATGAGATTAGAGCATGAGGGGGACGGAGCGTTGTCTTAATTAGACGTAACATCTCCAACTTAACGTTTAGGTTCAGTGTGCCTCTAACCATTCGGTGATCGCTACTATTTTTCACCCTTGCGATTACCGAGACATCAGTGAACGGTTGTATTCTCGTCGTCATAATGAATTCAATCTCATTTTTTCCAGGTCCAGGTCCACTTCCTGTGGGGCCGCTTCTGGAAGAAAGGGTTCATCATAAAGAGTCATACTTTCTCCATGAAGTTGGCCAGCTGCTGGCCCCATGTTCCGTTGCCCTATCCTGAATTTCCCTACCTTCAAATCACCGTTCTCTCTTGTGCCTAGTTTTGCATTGAAGTCTCCCATTAACACCGTTAAGTGGGTTTTGGAGGAATGCGTGGATTTAGTATATCCTCATACATTTCCTCCACCTTCTCATCGGGATTTGCCGAGGTTGGTTCGTAAATCTGTATGACCTTCAGCGAATATCGTTTGGTGATTCTGAGTATAAGACAGACAGCCCTCGTCGACATTGGGACAGATGGTCGCCCTCCCGGTTATAGAACAAGTTGCCGAATTCGAGGATCACCGTGTCCTCTCTTCGGACCTCGGATAATCCTATAATATGCCAGCGTAACTTGTCTATGTCTTCTTCCAGCTCCAGGATCTTCTGGTCAGAGTTCAGGGTGCGTGCGTTGTATGTTGCAAGGTTGAGTCGTCTTAGGTGGCAACCGATCCTTCACCGGAGATTCTTAGTTACCATGGTCGCCACCGTAGCCAGGAATAGCGGGGCCGCCGGGGACTGGGGGCCGTCTCTTCGTAGTCATGGGAGGTATATTGCCATAGTTGCCACGCTTGGCGAGCGGGTTGGCAACCGCAGGTTTTTTTATTGTTGTTTTGCTGTTAGCAGGAAGTTGCTGCTGCCCATCTCCTGCCTGTTTTCCACTGTCGCCTCTTACGACACCCACGGGAAGATATGGGGTAGTGGATATTCTTAACCGCGAATATCCTAGTCCACGTCAGATGGTGTTTTTAATTTTTATGAGTATAAGTGGTTTTCATGTCAGCAGTTTCCAAATAGTAAATTGTAATTTAATTATTAAACTTCATAGGTTTTAATTTTGTTATGCACGTCAGATGCTGTTTTTAGTTTTTATAAGAATAAAGTGTTTCCACGTGGAAAGTTCCATAATAATAATGTAGCACAATTATTAAATAATTTTGAATCCTATGATCTCATTTCATACATAAGATAACGTTAATGTTTTAATTTAATTTTAGGTGAGAGATTTTTTTTATTACTGTTTTTAATAAAAGTTAAGTTTATATTGCCAATTAAAAATAGCGGCATGGTATGTTCCTCATATATCTAACAATTTAAATAAGCAATAAAAGTGTCAACTGTCTGTCAATAATATTTTGAGTACTTCATATACACTTTAATGTTTATAGGTGGACTTAATGCCTTAGGCATTATCTATGTACTAGTCTACCTTAGAGTAGTGCAGAGATAAAAAATGTGGGTGTAAAAAGAACTACAGAAAGTCTATATTATAAAAATAATGTACATATGTATATACACAAAAAAAAATCATGTTCATTTACATGTTGTTGCTGACCATCACCTGTTTTAATTTACCTCTGTCGCCTCTTACGACACCCACGGAACGATATGGATTAGTGGATATTCTTACAACGCCACTACACGGTTTTATGTATAATCATTGTTAAATACGAATTAAGTACACAATTTAATTGTTTCGAGCAGTCGTGTGGAAACGTGCTTCGGAATTCGTAACCGTTTGAATCGCAGGCATTTTATTCATTAGCTTAGTCTAAATCACAAAATAAATCCCCTGGCCCCTCGTTAAAGGTGATTGCCGGCCAATTTATTTTAACGCTTACACTCATCAAGGGGATCGGCCCCGGCTATTTAATTCCCTGACTATTATTTACTGCTTGAATGTAACAGTGTACTTGAATGTAATGAAATAAAACATTTTTTTAAATCGAAGTTTAATTCAACATTTTTTTTACTTTTTATTCAATTTAGGCTTGTTTCAATCTATTATGGGCATAAAAAACAAGATCTCAGAAAAAAATCAGCACGAAACTCTGGAGATTTTTAATTTTAATAACAATAAATGAAATTAATGCAATGTCAACTTGTTAGTAATAAAATGTCTTTAAGAAGTTTATTTATTATTTTATTTTACTTTTATCTTCTCTTACCAACTAAGAAAGTTAGACGGAGCGCTGCGTACATTTTATCTGACGCAAGAACAAAGCCAAAACCATGCTCAACTTACTCTAAGAACCTCCTATCCTATCGTTCATACATATAAAATCCTTTGAAACCAAAAACACGATTTTAGGAGCGTATGTGTGCGACCAGCAGTGAACTTTATAGTCTGATAAAGAAAGAAAGAAAAAAGATGTGTGCTTGAGTGCGCGTCAAGAAGTTAACCATGGTTTCGGCATTACTTTAATGTACGCAGCGCTCCTCTATTTTACAAGAAACAAACATATATTAATGTGATTTCCCCTGCCAGTCCGACGCAAGCGAGGCGGTTTTACCATCATCTATCGGGAGTTATAAGATTTTTTTGGCATTTGCCATAGTAGTATCTTACGGCGAAATGGGAATATGGATCTCTTGTATGTAAATAAATAAATAAAAACACAATGCATTCATTACCAATTCGAAAATATATTTTCTAACACTCACATTTTCAGCTGCGACATTTTTACACACAAATATTTTAATTTAGGTTGTAGAAGTTCATGTCCAATCATGAAATTTAATGTAATAAAATTATTCACATCATTGTGAATAAGTATAATATTTGATTAGAATCGCCACAGCCAGGAATCAGTTGGACAAAACCTCATTTTAACCGGATTAAGAATTAATTTCGTGAGGCCTCGAAGAGATGAGCAAATTATTTTCATTCTCAGGGAGGTTCCATTCATGCAGAACAAATTTAAAAGAATATTTGATGTGAAATGAAAGTTTATAAAAGCTTATTAAGCAATTGACTTATGCTATAAACCATCTAAAATGGAATATTATTATATAAAGTTTCAAACATATCTGCATACAAATGTATGTTTTAACTCTAAGAGCGTATGGTATGATAATATATTCATCATGGGCAATAATTATTGTAAAATGAAGGACTCTTTCATGTTAAGTAATTTTTATTGCAGTTTGAAATATTTTTGTTTTTTCCATTTCAGTAGGATCTAAAGACTTCAGAAAAACCAATTCGGTTTCTGAATCTGAAAACTTTAGGGAATGTAGCTGTAAATTTACATATCAATTTACGATATTTACTTCTAATGCGCCTGGGAGTTTTCTTTTTAAACGTAACCTCCACACTAGGATTTTCTCCTGTATCATTGTGGCAGTTTATAAGCATAAATTGCACAATGACAAACATCCAGACCTGTAACAATTATTTAGTAGGCCATACAAATACTTGTTCCGTGCGAGATTGGAACCCGCGGCTATTAGCGCTGCAACTCAATTGCTAAACCACAGCGGCACGGAGCCGGAAAATAATTTATTTGTATTATATAATAATAGTGTATAGTGGCATCATAGAAACTTTTCATAGTCATAGCTAAGTTTTAAAAGAACCGTCACGTAAGAACCCAAAAATTTTCGACATTGTCAATCTCATGGTTTCCAAAAAGTAAACGAAGCTGCAGTTTAAATTTGTATGCCACATCGAACACAAGTGGGTCAAAATTTCCTGCTTATGCATGACAATGCCCGTTCACATGCGGCCAGGATAACATGTTAGTTATAAACTATATATAAGTATAGAAGTAAACTTAAATTATATTCAATATAGGTGAAAAATATGAAAAATTGTTATGAGACTGAAATAGAGTCTTAATTCAGAAATTTTATCACTTCAAACCTCATTACAAATTATGTCAAATAAATATTAATCAGCAGAGAATGAGATAAAAGAACACATACTGGCAATGGATAATCTGGTAAAATCATCCAAATATAAGGAGGCTCGTTTTGAATCCTTATTAAAATATCAAAATGAATATCAGCGCTCAATGCCAGGTTATTTAGGCACAGTGTGTGTTAATAATATGACAACCAGTAATACTTCATTTTACTGACCTACACCCTATGACAGTACTATAACAAAGCACATAAATTTTAAAAGTAAATCATATAATGAAAAAATAATGTTATTGTGTATAGTGATGACATCGGCAAAAACTTGGGAATATATTTGAATAACTGTTTAAAAGGGCAACAGATAAGTAATGTATGCATGGAGCATCATTCATGGATATTATGAATACAATTTCAACTAGTAAATTTAGCCCTAATAATATATTAATAATTTTTGTTGAGAGAAGAGGCAATATGGACAAGTATCAATTAGTAAAATATATTGAATATCTCAATAACATAAATGTGCATAAAGTTATCTTGTTTACATTGCCTTACATAGAGGGGTGGCGACAGGAAAATAAACTAAGATATAATTTAAATTTATGAATGCATAATTTGACATGTAATAACAATTTAAATTAGACATTTAATTGTAAGAATTCATTTTTTTTATAGTATAGGGTGACAAACGAGCACACAGTCCACCTGATGGTAAGTGGTTGCTGTGACCCATAGACCTATCTATCTTCAACAAAGAATCAAAATGCAGATGCGTTGTCACTCGTGAGGACTAAGATGGAATGCCTTTTTTCCGGTAAAAAGGATCATTTGATTGATATTAATAATTTAACTAAGAAGTTTTTGACAAGAGATAGGTATTACCTATCAAAGTATAGCATGAGACTGATAGCAAATGTGCTATGTTATTATTTATATTTTAACTCAGCCAAGGATTTGGCTACCCACACATCTGCTTCTATTGAGCAGTATAATGACTTTACATTGAATTTCGAATCAGTTCCAAGTAATTTAAATTAAAAAATGAGACAATAGAGGTAATCTCTAGCAATCATAGTAACAATTTAAATTATCCAGAATTTAGCCCACAAATAGTTAATTGTATAATTTCTCATAAAAAAAATCATAAACATTGTATACACCTGGTGCATCAAAATATGCAAGGCATTAGAAATTGAATTGTTTTTAAATAGTAAAAACATACATATTTTTTGTATAACAGAACATTGGTTAAAAGATTAGAACTATAATATGTTTAATTTCAGTAAACACCAGGTGGTCAGTTGCTTTAACACAGAAAAAAATTTACGCGTCGGCTCCTTAATATTATCTAATAAATTATTAATAAGTAAAGAACGTAAGGATATTGGGAGCCTCTCTGTTAAGGGAACTGTAGAAATGGCATGTGTTGAGTTCGAGCACATCATTAATGTCAGTGTTTACAGACCCCCACATTCTCTGTATGATTGTTTTGAAAAAATAATGGAGGAAGTTTTGCTTAAACTTAATAAAAAGAATAAATCTGTCGTCATATGTGGAAACTTTAACATCAATCTCTTTGAAACTTCTTCCATGAGTATTAAGTTAAGATCATTGCTCAAATCATACAACCTTTTTAATTTGTTCTTTGGGCCAACACGTATTGCAGGGCCTAGTGCAACTTGTATAGATAATATTTTTACTAATGTTGAGCCCTTACATAAATTAATTATTCAAAATTTAAGTTCTGATCACTGTGGACAGTTAGTCTCTGTACGAGCAAGTACATGATATTTCAACAGTTTAGAAAATATGTTGATATTCGCGCCTGCGCGCGCGACACGTTCACTATAATTACATTTTTATTCATAAGGATTTTCAGTACAATAAACGCTCTCTACGGAAACGGACACAGTTTTAATTACCACATCCCGTAACGTAGAAGATACAACCTACATTAATATACTATCAATTTATATGAGGGTCAAAACTCACAAAACCCCTACATTTTGGTCCTTCGAGCTTGACGTGAACTAAGACTTGCATATTACGTCTACAATAGTTCAACAGTAAAGTGTATTTGTAAAAAAAAAAAGTGTAATTCGTGATTCTATCTGTAGTGTCACTTTGGTTGCTGGCCTCCCAAGCGGGTCTCACCAGCTTGATTGAGGTGCATACTACGGTAAGAGTCGCAGTCACACGTATCTGAAACCAACTATTTACAACATCGTCCTTAAACCATGGAGAACCTACTTCAACAACAGAGAACAATCATTGAATCTATCCTTAAAATTGAGGCTAACTTCAAAAGGATTCTGATTCACGCAAGTCAGGAACATACATACAGAAAAGGTTGGATGCTTTGAATGCTCAATGGGAGGTGTTCAACATGAATCATGGTGTTCTAAAAACAGACAGTGACTTGATGACGACTATTTCATCAATGATACCTACACCACCACAAAGAAGCGGTACGAAGCGATTCGTGACATGCTGACGAACTACGAGGTGAAAACTGCGAAACTGAGTACCATCAAGGTCTGATGAGTTCATTAGCCAACAACGCACTAATTTCCGGGCGCTCTAGGTGATTAAAACATCAACACCAAAGAGTTGACAGAAAAGTGGAAATTTGTGACAAACTGAATCTGCTGCAGTCTCGCTGGAAACTGATCGACGAGCTCCACTGGCAAATCGATAACCTGACTTCTGGCGGTGATGTAGGCTACGAAGAAGAGTTTTCTGCATACGAAACCTTGTACGAAACTACAAAAGGGATTTGAATCGTGCTTAACTCAGTATCTCAACAGCATCAGCAAGTGCCTAATTGAGATTCCTTTTTCTGGTAATTATACCCAGTGGCCTACATTCATGGACCTATACTGTGAAGCCATCCACAACAATGTCATGTTGACAAAACGCAAAAGATGCAGCACCTCAAGGGCAAACTTAAAGGCGAGTGAGCGCATCGTACAGCATCTTACAGTATCAGCTGATAATTACGACACCTGTTGGGAGATACTCACCCATAGGTACAACAACCGACAACTTTTGTTTACAAAACATATACAAACCCTTATGGGACAACCGGCGTTGCAAACACAGAATGCATACGAGCTGAAGAAGCTACATGACACAAGTGTCGAGACCATACATGCTATTCACAATCTGGGCATCGACACAACGACTTGGGATCCGATCCTGGTGCACATTCTCACTGGCAAATTGGACCGACACGTATGCAGCCTACATGGAGATCAGAAAGGCCTGAGAGAGCTACCTTCCTTGGATGAGCTGATAAACTTTGGAAAACAAGTTTACTGCGCTTGAACCTGTTCAAAAGAAGAGACAGACACCTAACAAGTCAAACAATTCGACCAACAAGGAGGCAACAGCTCAATTTAAGAAGGACTTTAACAACACCAACAGGCGTAGTTTTCTTCGAGCATATCATACAAGCACAGAAAAATTGCCCGCTGTGTAAAACAATCATATTTTACTCTACTGCAAGTCGTTTCAAGACATGTCACCGGAAGACAAAATGAGGTCAATTTCAACTACATATTTGTCGCAATTGCCTGTACTTACACAACGACAATAAATGCAACTCCAACAAAGATGCCGCGTGTGCAAAGAAGCACCACACAACATTGCACGATATTTACCGCAAAGTTGAAATCGCGGTCTCAAATAACGTTATACCTAGCAACAAGCCACATACGTCACAGCAAAAGGCAAACCACGTGTCTGGAAATTATAACGAAGTCCTACTAGCGACCGTTCAATTAAAGGTGATGGCAGCTGATGGATCGACTGTTCAATTGCGATGCCTTCTCGACCAAGGATCACAGATAAATCTAATAACTGAAGATGCTGCGCAACGGCTGGACTGCAAAGACAAAATCGAAACGCCACAGTCTCAGGCATAGGGACGTCAGCACATCATAGCAACGGAACCGTACGGTTAGACTGTGAGTCTTTGTAGGAGGCCATTCATTTACAATCGAAGCCATGGTAATGGCCAACATGCTCAGCAACCTGCCTAATTACACCTTCGAAAACAAGACTGGCCACATATTCAGAACATACAACTGGCGGATCCCGACTTCAACATCTCGAGACCAGTGGACGTTCTGTTAGACGCTGGAGTGTATGCTGACATAGTAATGAGTGGTATGCTACGAGGACCCACACACGCACCCATGGCTCAACAGACAAAAGTGGGCTGGGTACTGCTGGGCAATATCAAAACCTTCAACTGCCACGTGCTCATTAATCTTGACGATGTATCTCGATTTTGGGAGATGGAGGAGATAACCGAAACCAATCACAATCTAACATCAGAGGAAGAATACTGTGAATCTATTTATTCAACCACAACAACAAGAAAAGAAGACGGACGATATGCAGTCAGACTCCAATGAAAATAAACTACGAACAAACCTTGGGCACTTAAGCCACAGGCAATCGCACAATTTGCAGTTAGAAAACGATTGGCCAAACAGGAAACATTTTCTACGTCATACAGAAGTTTATTGACGAATATCTACAACTCGGCCACATGACGCCATGCACTGAACACCATAAGCCTTTTACCACTCATCACGGCGTACAAAAGCTGGACTCAACAACTACAAAATTGTGCGTAGTCTTTAATGCCTCTGCCAAGACAAGTACAGGACAAAGCTTGAACGATCTCATGGAGTGGGCCTAACCTCCAACAAGACCTACAATCTATGATTCTACGTTGGCGATTTTCAATACGTCTACACTGCAGACATTGAGAAGTTTTACCGTCAAGTACTGATACACGATGAAGATCAACACCTGCAAAAAATTGTATGGCGTGACTCTGCTACAGATCTCATCAAAGAATACCAACTGTGCACTGTAACATATGGTACCAAAGCTGCACCATTTTGGCAATGCGCACCATAATACAACTCTGTAATGGACGATGGACACCGCTATCCTCTCGCGGCAGAGATCCTTACTCACCAGCTGTATGTGGATGACCTACTTGGTGGCAGCAACGACATGTTAGAAGCACAAGACGCTCAAAACCAATTGATTGACCTGTTAAAAGGCGGTGGGTTCAATCTTCGCAAATGGGCTAGTAACCACCCCAGATTGCTTCAAACTTTACCTGAACATCTCATAAGCCAGAATATGTTTGACTTCAAGGACGCAGAGAGTAACAAAACACTCGGCTTAACCTGGAATCCGCACACTGATCAGTTTACATTCAAGGCGCCACTTAGTAACACACGTGACGTCACAACGAAGCGGACATTGCTCTGACCTATCAAAATTATATGACCCACTTGGTTGGCTGTCTCCGGTAACAATGAAGGCAAACTCATATTTCAACAAGCTTGGCTTGTTCAACAAATTGGGATGAACCTCTTCCGGAAGACATACAACAAGAGTGGACAACCTTTCAACAAGAATTGCCCACTATCAATACCATCGCTTTACAACGCTGGATTGGTAACACTAAACAACCCATCGAGTTACACGGATTCAGTGACGCCTCTGAGAAAGCTTCCGGCTGCGTTATCTACAAATCTATTAGTGAAGAAGGGCAACAAATTATCACGCTGGTGGCAGGAAAACTAAGCTCGCACCATTAAGAAAACCCCGTCTTTACCACGGCTTGAACTATGCGGTGCCCTACTACTGTCTCTGACTTATGAAAAGGTCATAGAGTCAATAAACTCACAGAGTGTAACAATACATGGTTGGACAGATTCTATGATCGTGATGGTTGGTTACAAGGCCTTCAAGATGGACCCATTTGTGGCTAATCGCGTAACACAGATCACTGTCATCATGCCATCGGGATGCTGGAGGCACGTCAAGTCTGAATATAACCCAGCAGATGTGCCAGCAGAGGCCTAACTCCACTACAACTGGCGAATCATCATTTATGGTGGGGACCTATTTGCTAAAAGACAACGATCTCACTTCAAGACCAATTCCACACAACTGTTGAAGAGAAAAGGTCAAACAAGTTTGCGTCACAAAGGTCGATGCCATTAATCGGAGAACTTTTAAACAAACACAGCTGTATGGCACGCGTAACTCGAATCCTAAGTTGGATACTTCGGTTCATAAACAATGCACGTGACGTCAACAATGCCATGCGGTCATCGTACTTAGCAACGAGTGACCTGCAGAACGCACATAATGCACTTATCAAGGCTATACAAACTAATCATTTCGCCGACGACATTGCACAACTCAATAAACATCATAAAGTGCGAATAACAAGCAGCATTTTAAACTTAAATCCATTCCTGGACAAACACGAAATCTTACGTGTAGGAGGACGTCTGGAAAATGCCAACTTAAGTCAAGAACAAAAACATCCAATTATCTTACCTTACAATGACAGGTTAACGGAGTTACTGATCGACCAAGCGCACAAGAGGACCCTGCATGGGGGAGCCAGACTAACTCTATCATATCTACGCAACAGATATTGATTATCAGCGGTTTGAGAGCAGTGAAAACGACTTATACGGTGCATCACGTCATCGCTTCAAAACTATCAACAACAACCAACTTATGGGTGATTTACCTCCACGCGTCACACCATCCCGGCCTTTCACACACACCGGTGTAGATTTCACTGGGCATGTGGAGGAAGGCTAACAAGGCAGAGGAATAAAGACAATGAAGGCCTACGTAGCTGTATTTGTGTGTCTGCACAAAGCTCTTCACTCGAACTTGTCTCCGATCTCAGCACAGTGGCTTTTCTGAACGCCTTGAAACGAATGTGCCGCCGAGGAAAGCCTCGTCACATCTATAGCGACAACGGCACCAACTTCGTGGGCGCAGCAAGAGCATTGGAAAACAACGAAAGGAGGCATTACAATGCTACATAAACAATGACGTCATAACTAACATGTCAGTGGGGCATTGAATGGCATTTTAACGCTCCTTCCTGGCCTACTGCTGGTGGACTCTACGAAGCTGCAGTAAAAGCCTGAAACATCACCTCAAACGAGTACTTGGGGATCAAAACTTACGTTCGAGGAATTTTCACACTGTTGGCGCAGATTGAAGGATGTCTCAACTCTCGCCCCTGGTGGCGTTGTCAGAGAATATCGAAGACCTTGACTGCTTGACACCAGCTCACTTCCTAATCGGCGAGCCTTCTCTAGAATCACCACTATCCGCTGAGGGTAATGACATGACCTTCTACAAGATGGCAACTTACGGAGAAAATGTACAAGGACTTCTGGAGAGGTGGTCTACTGACTATCTTCAAACTCTACAAACTCGAAGCAAATGGCACTTTCCTACTAAAACTTAGAAGCTGGGGACGTCGTTATCGTCAGAAGACAACATTCCTCCTGCCAAATGGATCCTGGGACGGGTGTTGGAGACTCACCCAGGTGCGGACGGCCGGGTACGAGTCGTCACACTGAAAACTAAAACAAGTAATATGAAGCGACCGATTACAAAATTGTCACGCCTTCCGTTGGATCCGTCATCTTATACAACTGCATCTTCTGACGTTGACACTACGAAGCCTGCAATAAATACACAAAGAAAACGAAGAAACAACAACGGCAAAAAACACTTCAACAACTTTTTTTGTACGTTACTACTTATATTTTCGATGTGTGTTGGACCTACTACGCAACAAATGATCAACATAACAAGGCTTAGCAGTTCAAGAGTCGTTTATTTTGACAAGGTGTCTGATGTGCAGATTATTCAAGATAAGTGGAAAATGGTTGTATACTACAACATGACGACATATTGGCGGAGTTTGGACAACATACAAAACTATGTCAACCATTTGAACACATTATGCAAGAATGAAGCAGCCTATCTTACAATTTCATCCCAGTTTCAACACGAACTTAACGAAATTCAACACTATAACGATATCTTACGATCAGAACATGGACCGTCTCGAAGAAAAAGAGGACTAGTGAATGGAATAGGATACCTAGCAAACTCCCTTTTTGGTACTCTGGATGAGAGATTTGCCAATCAGTACGTGAAGGATATCAACATAATCCAGTCAAACGAAAATCATCTATTGAATCTCTACAAAAATCACACATCGATCATCGAAAGTGAATATAATCTTCTAAAAGAAACGAGGAAGTAATGAACACACAATTTCGTATCATCGACAATCATCTCGCTGAAACGGAAAAACGCATACAAATCAGCCATGACAATGCTATGTACATAACAGCTACCGCTCTGGCCGTGAACTTGATCATTTCAAACATACGACAAATACAACAGCAACTCCTAGACCTAGTAACTGACGTGAAGGACGGGAGAGTTGACACCCATCTCATCAAGCCCAACCAATTTGAAGATCAGCTCAACATCATCTCCGGTCATTTACCAAGCGAGTTATCGCTACCTGTGTGAACACACGCCATTGCACGCGAAGCCTATACAAGCTGGCGCGAGTGCACGTGCGCTTAACAAGTGCATACATAATATTCGAAGTGAAGCTACCGCTAATAAACAACGAACAATATGAACTTAACCGCATCATTCCTATTCCGCAAATAACTGGACACACAGAGAAAACTATAGTACTCACATCTGAATACCTTGCTGTAAACCTAAAGGGACATGATAATACCCTTAGAAAACCGAGATGTATCATCATGCTTAAATCTGCAAGAAAACAAAATGTTATGTGCTATCTATCAACCTATTTACAACATTAAGGTAGCCGATACATTATGTGAAGCGCAAATATTAAACAATGGCGACTTATCAACATGCCGCACAAGAGTATTGGATTGCAACGACAGGTGGGTGCGATTACACAATCGTGGCGCGTGGCTGTTCTCCTGTTGCGAAGACTGCACGATGCGCATTTTCTGCCCAGCTGGAGTGACGTCACAGCACTTACACGGCACGGGATTATGTTACTCGGACTTGGGTGTATGCTCAGGGAGAAAGCTTCATCATTCATGCTCGCAACGACTATCACAGCGAGTTGAAACTAACAGGCAGTGAAGAAAGAATGTACATGCGAATCAAGCCTGAACCACATACTGACAGACTTTAATCATACATTTGGACCTGAAGATCATAAAGACGCCTTACAAGAGCTGAAAACAACATTGATAAGGTCAAGGAACAGCAACAAACACTGAGTGTACAATCACTCACACATGACACACACAACTATGTGTTGTACACCGTAGTCGGATTTATTATTGTAGCCTTCATTGCATGGGGACATTCCGGCTGAAAAGAAGATGTCAAGGCTGCAGCGCGAATCTTGCGACAAGCCAGACCCCAACAATGTCGAGCAGCCAACCCAAGGACATTCATCGGAGCATGGGGTCTCGGACATCGATAGTGTGGATGCGGTGATCGCAACGGCTGCCCGTAAACTCAATAGGGTTCATCGCCTTAAACTTTCTTCTTGTTTATAAAATTGGCAAGATGTACGAGCAAGTACATGATATTTCAACAGTTTAGAAAATAATGCTGATATCGCGCCTGCGCGCGCGACACACGTTCACTATAATTACATTTTTATTCATAAGGATTTTCAGTAATAAACGCTCTCACGAAACGGACACAGTTTTAATTACTACATCCTGTAACGTAGAAGATACAACCTACATTAATATACTACATATCAATTATATGTAGAGGTCAAAACTCACAAAAACCCCCTACAGTCTCGCTACCTTTCATACAAAAACAGAAAGTTAAGAAAATTGTGCTTGTTCCAATAATTGAACATCGCTTAGAGAGATTTAGAAGTAGTATAGTGAAAAAGCTGCCTTTTCTTCCATATAAAAACAATACTAACTATTTATACGGATCATTATTTAAACTAATAAGTCTTAAATTTAATAAAACATTTACTTCTACAGCACTGTCTTTAAACAGTCGCCAATCGTTTAATGAGTGGAAGACAGTAGGAATCCATAGGAGTAGACAAAAGTTATATGACCTTTACAATGAAAGATTATATAATCATAGTGTTTCATTTAGAGAATATGTAAAAAAATATTCCAAAATATTTAAAAGAGTGTGTTGTGCAGCCAAGTCTTTACATTTAAGAAACAAAATTAAGAATGCCTATAATAAAATTAAAATGACATGGAGTATAATCAATAGTGAAACTGGCAAGATGAAACTACACAACTCAAACTTTCAATTCAATTTTAGCAATAATTTACAAAATCAGATCAAGACGTTGCAACGGCTTTTGAACAATATTTTACCGACATTCCGATCTTGACTACAAAATCACTCAAATCCGCCCCTGCTGTCGCCGAGTCATTACTCAAACAAAATGTAAATGTCTGTAAAAAAGAATTTGCATTTCATAGAATATTATCAAGTGATATTGTAAAATATTTCAAAACTATTGATATTAAGAATACAGCAGATCTGTGGGGGATTTTCGTTAAAGTTGCTATGTCTATAATAGATGCGATCACACTCCAACTTGCTATTATTTTCAATGCTAGTATCGAATCTGGTGTATTTCCTGATTTAATGAAATATAGTAAAGTTATACTTTTATTTTAATCTGGCAGTACATTGGACCCCACTAATTTTAGACCTATTTCTATACTGCCGACGCTAAGTAAAACTTTAAAAAAATATTCTAGATCTCCATAATAATCAGTTTGAAATTACAAGGGGTCGTCCCACAACTGTTGCCGGTGTTGAGCTAATCAAACATATTTTCTGTGCATGGGAAAATTCAGAAGATGCTTTGAGTATATTTTGTGATCTTTCCAAGGCTTTCGACTGTGTTCACCATGATACATTAATCAGGAAGCTACATAATTTTGGTGTAAGAAACATAGCGCTTAAACTTATTTTGTCATATCTAAATAATACAACGCAAACATTTGTTATTAATGGATGCAGCTCTTCCGAATCGGTGTATCTATGGGTATTCCTCAGGGCTCAGTTCTTGGGCCTTTTCTGTTCTTAGTTTATATTAATGACTTACCTTACTTGGTAGGTTAGGTTGGAATAACTATGATTAAGTATTATTTTGCTGATGATACTTCGTTGATGTTCCGACTAAAAAGGCAATTATTGAAATATGACGAACGACACTGGTTTAACGTAAATAATTTGCTTTTGAACGATAAAAAGACGAAATGTATTAAAATTCACTACATCTCATGTTAAACAGGTGAATACCAATATGCTTTTAAATGGGGAGGAGCTGGACCTTGTTGAATCCACTGTTTTTCTCGGAATTACAGTTGAAGTGAAGCTTCAATGTAGATGCCTTATATGTGTTGTAACAGCTAGATTAGTTTATTTTAGTTATTTCCATAGCACAATTTCATATGGAATCTTGCTATGGGGTAATGCGACTGACATGGGAACTATCTTTGTTTTGCAAAAGAGACCGTAAGAGCAATTTATAAACTAGGTCCGAAGGAATAGCTTAGAGAAAATTTCAAAGAAATAAATATATTAACTTTGGCCTATCAATATATTTACGAGAATTTAATAAACAAAAATAGTTTTATTAAAAATAGTGATGATTCTATGAATACTAGGAACAAGCACAAGTTAGTTATACTAGTTACTCGACTCCAAAGAGTCAGTTATTCCTTCATGGGGCAATGTATACGCTTTTACAACAAAGTCCCAGAAAATATGCAGACCTTATCTATCAAAAGGTTTAAATTATTTATTAAGCAAAAATTGTCTAGTAAGGGTTATTATACTACTAAAGAGTAGGTACATGCCTGATAATAACCCCTGGGAACGGGTTGATCGCTACCATGCTGTTTTAAATGTTTTCATAACAATTGTATAAATATTATATTGTAAAGCATAATGATTTCTTATATTTACGCGAACACTACACATTGAATTAAACTACTTTTACGGATTATATCGCGTTTAATTAACTTATTTTATTAATTCCCGACGTTTCGGGTGCTTTACAGCACCCATGGTCACGGGGGACTGAGGTGATTGACGTCCCAATGTCAAAGTTAATACGGAGTACCTTCAGCTTTTTTAATTATTAATTTTGGTCCGATCTACGCAGAATGAACTAACTGTGTCTTGAAGTCTTGCAGTGGTATGCTTGGGTTTAGTTTTATTTATTAATTACAGGATCCCAAGCAGGTGGTAGTACCAGCCTCCTCTCTATTGTAATTAGGATGTTTTTTAATTCCAATAGCCTCACGTATCATCCTTGGCAGGAATCGATGTTCTTTCGCGAGAATTTGTGGTTTATCAAATCAAATGTAATGGCGGGGGCCGTCAAGGATATGATCACAAACTGCAAACTTCCCGGAACGTTGGTGTTTCACGTCAGCTATGTGTTCTTTTACGCGGGTTTAGATAGATCACTACAATCAAGCTTGTAGACTCCTGCATCTTGTAGAGGGATATTGCACTTGACGGATGGTAAGAACTGACTAATCTTCTTCGGCGGCTTGAAGAATGTTCTTATAGAAGCTCGCTTCAAGATTTAGCCAATCATGTCTGTGACACCTCTGACATATGGTAGTACAGCAGGCATACGCTCGACCGTGGCCGGCTTCACTCGGTCACTGTGACGTAAGCGCAGGCCCCGAAGCTTGTTGTCGTGCAGAACCTGCTTGACGTGCTGAAGCTCTGCGGCCAGGTGTTTGCTGTCACAGATCCCTCGTGCTTTCTGTAACAAAGATTTCCCCACGGAAGTTAACTGTGAAGGATGATGGTGGGATTCACCGTTTAAATATCGGTATGTATGGGTCTTTTTCTATACACGGTGTGACCTATGGTGTTGTTAGGATTTCAATGACTAATACATCTAGGAAAGCTAAAGAATTATTTGCCTCTAATTCCATAGTAAATTGAATTTTAGAGTTTATGGAATTAAGATGTTCTAAAATGCAGTTACTTTGTCTGATGGTAAAATTGTGAAAGTATCGTCTACATACCGCTTGTAGAACCTTGGAGTTACTGGTTAGTAAGCAGGGCTTTCTCCTCAAAGTCCTCCATGAAAATATCGGCGACAATGGGAGATACCGGTGAGCCCATTGCAACACCATCTACTTGCTTGTAAAACTCTTCCTTCCACAATAGATAGCCAGATGTAAGGCAATGTCTAAACAGTACTGCATATTCTGCTGGCATGTTATTTTCCTCTAGTTTCCTAGTTACAATTGAGATGCAGTCTTCAACAGGTAGGCATGTAAATAGAGACTGAACATCAAAACTGACCATAGTTTCATTGTCAGTAAGACATAGGTCTTTTATCTCACTAACAAAATGGTATGAATCCTTAGTGTGTGCTCTTGTGTGTCCTCTGAGTGGTGATAGTGTTTTTGCTAAGAGTTGAGCCAATCTGTAAGTTGGCGAATCGATCTGACTCACTATTGGACGTAATGGAGCGTTCGGTTTGTGTATTTTGTAGTATACAACTTCGGTGGTTTGGCACACGCAGGTATTATCGAATTGACGTCTAGATTCAATTTCTCAGGTATTTCTTAATTAGATCGCTAGTTGTTTTAAGCGTATTAGTTGTAGGGTCTGTTTTGACCTTACGTACGTACTCATCCGATAAAAGTTGTTGTATTTTAGAATTGTAATCCGACGTATCCATTATAACCGTAGCATTGCCTTTATCTGCGCGGAGAATCATTAAATCTGGTCTGTTGCGTAAGTTTTCAATGCATTAATTTCATCCTTCGGAAGATTTAATTTCGGCACTGAGCTTCGACGTAACAAAGACGAGATGTCTTGACGTATGGCCTCTAAATCTTCCTTAACAATATTATTTTTATACAGACAGTCCTCAACACTACAGATAATGTTTTCATACGGGATTTTTCGCGGTGTTATTGCGAAATTCATACCTTTAGCCAAAACTTTATTGTCGCGTCGTCCAGAGATTGTTTTGACAGGTTATAGACCGCGCGTTGTTTATTACTCGCGTCTGTTGTCAATGGTTGTGTTCCGTTCTTACATTGACGTTGGTGTTGGACATTTGATTTAGTTGTTAGTTTTTGGTATTTATCTATATGTTTATTTTGCATTCATTGTATTTAGTTGATTCCCGTTTATCTAAAGTTTCCATGCAATTCTTATAATCAAATGTCGATAAAATTGTCTTTAGATCACTGGACGATTTGTCTATGGTTTTGTTTATGAAACATAGATCGGTACGTTTTGCTGAATCACCGTTATTAACAACTTTTTGCTTGCCTGATTTAAGATCTTAGCGCTTCCTCGAATGTCTTTTTAGTAGATATCTTGACACACGTAGGAATGAGATTATGGTCTCTGCATCTCTTCAAGAAATTTAATGATGTTACGTAACTTGCGCGCTTGGTCTTGAGATCTTCTAGTCGGCGTATGTTATTTGCTATTTCCAGTCCGTACTGTTTTACATAATGATTTCTTGTATTTACGCGAACACTACACATTGAATTAAACTACTTTTGGATTATATCGCGTTTAATTAACTTATTTTATTAATTCCCGACGTTTCGGGTGCTTTACAGCACCCATGGTCACGGGGACTGAGGTGATTGACGTCCCAATGTCAAAGTTAATACGAGTACCTTCAGCTTTTTAATTATTAATTTTGGTCCGATCTACGCAGAATGAACTAACTGTGTCTTGAAGTCTTGCAGTGGTATGCTTGGGTTTAGTTTTAATTTTATTAATTACAGGATCCCAAGCAGGTGGTAATACCAGCCTCCTCTCTATTGAAATTAGGATGTTTTTAATTTCAATAGCCTCACATATCATCCTTGGCAGGAATCGATGTTCTTTCGCGAGAATCTGTGGTTTATCAAATCTAATAATGGCGGGGCCGTCTAGGATATGATCACAAACTGCAGACTTCCCGGAACGTTGGTGCTTCACGTCAGCTATGTGTTCTTTTACGCGGGTTTTAATAGATCTTTTTGTTTGCCCTATATAGAGACCACATTCACAATCAAGCTTGTACACTCCTGCATCTTGTAGAGGATATTGCACTTGACGGATGGTAAGAACTGACTAATCTTCTTCGGCGGCTTGAAGAATGTTCTTATAGAAGCTCGCTTCAAGATGTAGCCAATCTTGTCTGTGACACCTCTGACATATGGTAGTACAGCAGGCACACGCTCGACTGTGGCCGGCTTCACTCGGTCACTGTGACGTAGGCGCGGGACCCGAAGCTTGTTGTCGTGCAGAACCTGCTTGACGTGCTGAAGCTCGGCGGCCAGGTGTTTGCTGTCACAGATCCCTCGTGCTCTCTGTAACAAAGATTTGCCCACGGTAGCCAACTGTGAAGGATGATGGTAGATTCACCATTTAAATATCTGTTTGTATGGGTCTTTTTCTATACACGGTGTGACCTATGGTGTTGTTAGGTTTCAGATGACTAATACATCTAGGAAAGCTAAAGAATTATTTGCCTCTAATTCCATAGTAAATTGAATTTTAGAGTTTATGGAATTAAGATGTTCTAAAATGCAGTTACTTTGTCTGATGGTAAATTGTGAAAGTATCGTCTACATACCGCTTGTAGAACCTTGAGTTACTGGTGCAGTAAGCAGGGCTTTCTCCTCAAAGTCCTCCATGAAAATATCGGCGACAATGGGAGATACCGGTGAGCCATTGCAACACCATCTACTTGCTTGTAAAACTCTTCCTTCCACAATAGATAGCCAGATGTAAGGCAATGTCTAAACAGTACTGCATATTCTGCTGGCATGTTATTTTCCTCTAGTTTCCTAGTTACAATTGAGATGCAGTCTTCAACAGGTAGGCATGTAAATAGAGACTGAACATCAAAACTGACCATAGTTTCATTGTCAGTAAGACATAGGTCTTTTATCTCACTAACAAAATGGTATGAATCCTTAGTGTGTGCTCTTGTGTGTCCTCTGAGTGGTGATAGTGTTTTTGCTAAGAGTTGAGCCAATCTGTAAGTTGGCGAATCGATCTGACTCACTATTGGACGTAATGGAGCGTTCGGTTTGTGTATTTTTGGTAACCCATACAACTTCGGTGGTTTGGCATCGCAGGTATTATCGAATTGACGTCTAGATTCAATTTCTCGGAGTATTTCTTAATTAGATCGCTAGTTGTTTTAAGCGTATTAGTTGTAGGGTCTGTTTTGACCCTTACGTACGTACTTTCATCCGATAAAAGTTGTTGTATTTTAGAATTGTACTAGCGTTCGGTTTGTGTATTTTTGGTAACCCATACAACTTCGGTGGTTTGGCACACGCAGGTATTATCAAATTGACGTCTAGATTCAATTTCTCGGAGTATTTCTTAATTAGATCGCTAGTTGTTTTAAGCGTATTAGTTGTAGGGTCTGTTTTGACCCTTACGTACGTACTTTCATCCGATAAAAGTTGTTGTATTTTAGAATTGTAATCCGACGTATCCATTATAACAATAATCCATTATATCAATTAAAAAACATCCTAATTTCAATAGAGAGGGAGGCTGGGTACTACCACCTGCTTGGGATCCTGTAATTAATAAAATTAAAACTAAACCCAAGCATACCACTGCAAGACTTCAAGACGCAGTTAGTTCATTCTGCGTAGATCGGACCAAAATTAATAATTAAAAAGCTGAAGGTACCTGTATTAACTTTGACATTGGGACGTCAATCACCTCAGTCCCCGTGACCATGGGTGCAAAGCACCCGAAACGTCGGGAATTAATAAAATAAGTTAATTAAACGCGATATAATCCGTAAAAGTAGTTTAATTCAATGTAGTGTCGCGTAAATACAAGAAATCATTATGTAAAACAGTACGGACTGGAAATAGCAAATAACATACGCCGACTAGAAGATCTCAAGACCAAGCGCGCAAGTTACGTAACATCATTAAATTTTGAAGAGATGCAGAGACCATAATCTCATTCCTACGTGTGTCAAGATATCTACTAAAAAAGACATTCGAGGAAGCGCTAAGATCTTAAATCAGGCAAGCAAAAAGTTGTTAATAACGGTGATTCAGCAAAAACGTACCGATCTATGTTTCATAAACAAAACCATAGACAAATCGTCCAGTGATCTAAAGACAATTTTATCGACATTTGATTATAAGAATTGCATGGAAACTTTAGATAAACGGGAATCAACTAAATACAATGAATGCAAAAATAAACATATAGATAAATACCAAAAACTAACAACTAAATCAAATGTCCAACACCAACGTCAATGTAAGAACGGAACACAACCATTGACAACAGACGCGAGTAATAAACAACGCGCGGTCTATAACCTGTCAAAACAATCTCTGGACGACGCGACAATAAAGTTTTGGCCAGGTATGAATTTCGCAATAACACCGCGAAAAATCCCGTATGAAAAACATTATCTGTAGTGTTGAGGACTGTCTGTATAAAAATATATTAAGGAAGATTTAGAGGCCATACGTCAAGACATCTCGTCTTTGTTACGTCGAAGCTCAGTGCCGAAATTAAATCTTCCGAAGGATGAAATTAATGCATTGAAAAACTTACGCAACAGACCAGATTTAACGATTCTCCGCGCAGATAAAGGCAATGCTACGGTTATAATGGATACGTCGGATTACAATTCTAAAATACAACAACTTTTATCGGATGAAAGTACGTACGTAAGGGTCAAAACAGACCCTACAACTAATACGCTTAAAACAACTAGCGATCTAATTAAGAAATACTCCGAGAAATTGAATCTAGACGTCAATTCGATAATACCTGCGTGTGCCAAACCACCGAAGTTGTATGGGTTACCAAAAATACACAAACCGAACGCTCCATTACGTCCAATAGTGAGTCAGATCGATTCGCCAACTTACAGATTGGCTCAACTCTTGGCAAAAACACTATCACCACTCAGAGGACACACAAGAGCACACTAAGGATTCATACCATTTTGTTAGTGAGATAAAAGACCTATGTCTTACTGACAATGAAACTATGGTCAGTTTTGATGTTCAGTCTCTATTTACATGCCTACCTGTTGAAGACTGCATCTCAATTGTAACTAGGAAACTAGAGGAAAATAACATGCCAGCAGAATATGCAGTACTGCTAGACATTGCCTTACATCTGGCTATCTATTGTGGAAGGAAGAGTTTTACAAGCAAGTAGATGGTGTTGCAATGGGCTCACCGGTATCTCCCATTGTCGCCGATATTTTCATGGAGGACTTTGAGGAGAAAGCCCTGCTTACTGCACCAGTAACTCCAAGGTTCTACAAGCGGTATGTAGACGATACTTTCACAATTTTACCATCAGACAAAGTAACTGCATTTTTAGAACATCTTAATTCCATAAACTCTAAAATTCAATTTACTATGGAATTAGAGGCAAATAATTCTTTAGCTTTCCTAGATGTATTAGTCATTCGAAATCCTAACAACACCATAGGTCACACCGTGTATAGAAAAAAGACCCATACAAACAGATATTTAAATGGTGAATCCCACCATCATCCTTCACAGTTGGCTACCGTGGGCAAATCTTTGTTACAGAGAGCACGAGGATCTGTGACAGCAAACACCTGCCGCCGAGCTTCAGCACGTCAAGCAGGTTCTGCACGACAACAAGCTTCGGGTCCCGCGCCTACGTCACAGTGACCGAGTGAAGCCGGCCACAGTCGAGCGTGTGCTGCTGTACTACCATATGTCAGAGGTGTCACAGACAAGATTGGCTACATCTTGAAGCGAGCTATAAGAACATTCTTCAAGCCGCCGAAGAAGATTAGTCAGTTCTTACCATCCGTCAAGTGCAATATCCTCTACAAGATGCAGGAGTGTACAAGCTTGATTGTGAATGTGGTCTCTCATATAGGGCAAACAAAAGATCTATTAAAACCGCGTAAAGAACACATAGCTGACGTGAAGCACCAACGTTCCGGGAAGTCTGCAGTTTGTGATCATATCCTAGACGGCCCCCGCCATTACATTAGATTTGATAAACCACAGATTCTCGCGAAAGAACATCGATTCCTGCCAAGGATGATACGTGAGGCTATTGAAATTAAAAACATCCTAATTTCAATAGAGAGGAGGCTGGTACTACCACCTGCTTGGGATCCTGTAATTAATAAAATTAAACTAAACCCAAGCATACCACTGCAAGACTTCAAGACACAGTTAGTTCATTCTGCGTAGATCGGACCAAAATTAATAATTAAAAAAGCTGAAGGTACTCCGTATTAACTTTGACATTGGGACGTCAATCACCTCAGTCCCCCGTGACCATGGGTGCTGTAAAGCACCCGAAACGTCGGGAATTAATAAAATAAGTTAATTAAACGCGATATAATCCGTAAAAGTAGTTTAATTCAATATTATATTGTAAATTATTGTGCTTTTTTAAAAAAAGTCTCGCTGGGTTTCTTGCTGGTTCTTCCCATGACAGTTTTTTTTGCGAACCAGTGGTAAAAGTAAAAAATGACTTTCAATAAGTATTATGTATTTTAATCTATATTGAATAAAAATGATTCTATTCTATTCTATTAACTTTTAATTAATAGCCGCCCTTAAAAAGGTTTTTACTATACCAAATTTTTTTATTTAGAAATTAAACTATAATGATTTCTTATATTTACGCGAACACTACACATTGAATTAAACTACTTTTACGGATTATATCGCGTTTAATTAACTTATTTTATTAATTCCCGACGTTTCGGGTGCTTTACAGCACCCATGGTCACGGGGGACCATGGGTGCATTTAATACAATGTGTAGTGTTCGCGTAAATATAAGAAATCATTATGTAAACCAGTACGGACTGGAAATAGCAAATAAAATACGCCGACTAGAAGATCTCAAGACCAAGCGCGCAAGATACGTAACATCATTAAATTTCTTGAAGAGATGCAGAGACCATAATCTCATTCCTACGTGTGTCAAGATATCTACTAAAAAAGACATTCGAGGAAGCGCTAAGATCTTAAATCAGGCAAGCAAAAAGTTGTAGAAATTAAACTTTCATGATGTACAGTTTTCACACTTTCGTTTTTTTTTCTCTGCATAAAAATCTGGAATCTCATTTAAAATCAATGATTATATAAAAATGTTACATAATTAAATAAAGCTTTCTTGGATAGAGTACAAATAAGCAAGGTATAGAGCGCGCGTATCATTCATTGCCCATTATGCCGAGCATAACCAGATGTTCTATAGATACTGATACATAGTTAGATTGGTTTAATAGTGATGCGCCAAGATTGATGCCTATGCGTTATTGCACTTAATTTATTAATTTGCTTATGTAAGTATTTGTAAATATTAGGTAAGCGATAATTATAAGGTATGTTTAAGCTCAATAAAACATCAGTACGAATTTATGAAACGATGTTTATTAATCAAACACAAAAATCTAATTAATTTACTCCCCCATAAAAACCATATTATATATAATTGTGATTTTGATTGCTTGATCGCAGTTTTACGTACAATATATTTCAATCTAATGTCAAAATATTGTTTAATGACATCCATTAGTTTTAAAAAAAACGTGAACATTTACACGTAATTGCGTAGGTACTTACATAAATAACTGCCGAAGCTAGTTTTTAATCTCTTTAAAATAAGTATAATCTTAGTTCAAATTTAAGTACTGGTATCGCACCTCCAACCAGCTTGCTCAGTCTACCTTTGCTTTCAAAAATGTACGAAGCACTGATGAATGCTCGCAAAGTGGCGCTCATGCGAAAACAATGGTATCCTAGCAGGTTCGATGCATCGAACAAAAACATCGACGTTTACTCGATGTTGATGAATTAACAAAACATCGGATTGATTCGATGAATCAATACTTTCCATTGAGTGTTTTAATACATCGATGTATGTCGTCCATCAGTATTGCGTTAAGTTCATTCCATTTCCTTCGGTGGGCGAGGGCAAGAGGCCAAAAGAAAGTTTGCTGTGATTTTTTTTTTATTAAAACGTAAGTAATTACTGTTTATTAAAGTTATTTGCTTGTATTTCTTCTTGTAACAATTTTTATTCAATTTATAAATATATCATTTCAAATACTGTATCTCTTACGTGTGAAATAAAGTAGTCAGAATTAACTGAAAATGAAATATAAAGTTTGAGTTATTACTATAAATCATGTAATAACACAAATTTTCATATAATACAAAGTCCAATATGTGAAATTTACGTTTTATGTTATAATTTAGATATATCGTGAAAATTACGGCAAAGTTGTTTTCAACAAAAATGGCGTTGGTAAAAGATAGCGTAATAAAGTATATACCTATGATTGTTTTTTTTTTATTTAGAGATATATATTACGATATCGATATAAAGATACCATACATTTCTTTTCTTTATGAAATTTCGAGTGTTTCTATGTCCTTGTTTCTTTCTACATAGTAGTTATTAGTGTGTAGTAATTTGGTATTTTGCGCACGTAGCTTAGGTAAGGCAAGTAATAAAAAATCGACTACTGAAATAAAACCTTATTCTAAATCTAAAATGCATATATAAAGTCACGTTATAAGACGTTCTAATGTTCCAAGTAGTTATCCAACTTTATCAACTTTCATGATAATTTTTCATTGTGACTTTTTGGTAACCGGAACGACGTTCACGGTTATTTAAAAATAACCCAAAGTTTACTCTTACGAGACCCACGGGATGGTGTGGATATTCATACACCGCCACTACACGGTAATTGATAACTTCTCAATATATTTTATTTATCGATAATGTATTGCAATCGTCGTTTCTCTAGCGCTCACTTGACCTTCATACAAATAATTCGATATTTTAATTGTTGATAATTTTTTTTTATTTTTGGATAAGAACATAGTAAAATTAATTAGCAAAATGACTCAAAGTTATATTCACCTTTATTTAAAAAAAATATTGTCCTTGGCCTGACCTACAATACTCTTTGACTTAACCATAGGTCTGAATAAGTTGGACCAATAAAATGTCCACGTCTGAGAGGTTAACATACTCTTTGGAATTCATGTGTTGTTAAAATATCCCTATACCGTGTTGATCTATTCTATACTAAAGCCTTTTCATGTGACTCTATACATTATAATAACATCCTACATCAGAAGTGGAATTAAAGAATACCATTTAACTTTTACATTGTAATGACCTTTCTACATCAGAAGTGGGATAAAGTTGCCCACATATAATCTTCGAATAGTGTGAGGGTTATTACCTTTGTGAAGAACTATAATGCATTTTGCGTTGATGACTCAGTGTTTATGTTAAATGTCGTAATGAAATTTGATGTTTTATGTATTTATGACAATATTGGAGTTTGATGTCGAGGGATTGGTAGAAGTCGCTACAACAATTACCCATGAGGAGGATGTCGTGACGGCGGTCGATGGAAAGGATATTAAGGTCATAATTTATAGCCAGTTGATAGTGGTACATCTCTAGCGATAATACTGTAACTGCTAACACCAATACTCTAGCGGCAATAGGTAATGAGTCGAACACGAACGTATTCCATGTTCAGGCGCATGCGTGTAAGTAAATCTCTTATCTCTTTGTGTTATAGTCGTTCGTATGCAAATCACGTGTTTCGTTTCACGTTAAAAAATTGATAGTGTCAAAGGGGCCTCGCACGCCTGGTCCAAGTTGTATATTGCCTATGGAAACTGGATGAAAGGCCTCGCATGCCCGGTCCACGCTACATATGGAATAGAATAGAATAGAATAGAATAATTTTTATTCAATATAGATTATTATATAATACTTATTGAAAGTCATTTTTTTTATTTACTACTGGTTCGGAAAATACCTCTGTCCTGGGAAGAACCAGCAAGAAACCCAGCGAGACTTTTTTATAAACATATTTCACTTTACAATAATTTTGTTTTTTGTTAGTACAAATTTTAAGTGAGTTTTAATAGAACCAGCATGGCCTGATGAAGCCGGATGAAGGGGCTTCATACGCCCGGTTCACGGAATATTGTACGACTTCTGGTATGTGGATGAAAGGGTTACGGTCGTCAGGTCCACAGTTCAAGTGACTTCTGATAGGTTGATTAGGGGGCCATGAACGCCCTGCTCACGCTTTGAGTATCGGACGATTAAATGACTGTTGAAATTTGTGTGATGCCGTTTTTGCAATTTGTGATATTTTCATACAGTTGCTTTTTATGTTTGCGATGTGTGTGGTGGCCTACGCCTATGCATGCAGTGCCTTTTGCAATGCGTAGATTTTGCGCAGTTGCCTCCTTCCCTTTGAAATATGTGGTGGAATCGGTGGTTCGTGAGTGCCATGTCACACAGTTGCCGTTTCTTAAGAGAATGTGTGATGAACTTTGGAAGCCCGGAATTCTATGGTTTGCAATACATTTATCTTCATTTCTTTTAAATTTTAAGTTTGCAAAGCAGATTATTTATTTGTTTCATGCACCTGAAATGTTTTAGATCAGCATGGCCTGCGCCGTTGAACGTGCGTCGGCGCCTCAGTGGCTAGCTAGAATTCTTGTAAACAACACGTGCACCGCACATTTGCGCGTTGCACCTATAGTGGCGCCTGAGTGGCTAGCTACAATTTATAGTTGATTAGCTCTATTCTTATCAATGTGATCTATGTATTTCATAATTGTATAAAGTAATATATTGTAAATTAATCTTATTTAAAAAGAAAAGTCCCGCTGGGTTTCTTTCTGGTTCTTCTCAGGACAGATGTTTGATCTGAACCGGTGGTAGTAGTACTATTTTAAATAAAAGTGATTCTAGTCTATTCTAAAACCTTTTCATGTGAGTTTATACATTATAATAACATCCTACATCACAATTGGGGTTAAAGATTTCCATTTAAGTTTTACATTTTAATACTTTTCTACAAATATATAACGCTATTAAGTTTTGTTGTGGAGGTAAACATTGTAAAACATATGAGTTTTCTCAAAATTATTATTAGTCAAAGGCGTATAGCTCACAAAGCTCTGCAGCGTAATTAAAAAAAGCTTATGTGGATTAAAAAGCTTGCACTATATTAATATAAATAATCCATTTATCTCACGAGCTTTTTTCATAGAGAAATGGCTACGGAGATTTGCACCGCACTGGCGCCGCATAGATAAGATAAGATTTATTTATTCTGAACAATACAAAATATGTTGAATAATTCATGCAAAAAATACAATTAAAATGCTTAACAACCAAATTTACAATTATATAAATATAATTTACAATTATATAAATATAATTTACAATTATATATACATCATCGACAGTCATCGAGAGTCAAGTTGGACGCAAAGAGAGAGCCTAGCAGATCAGCTTTCTACTTTGCAGCATGGGCCAGTGAGTCGTCCTCCCTGTGCAGAGATGGCTGATAGAAGTTCCCTTGAACGCCTTGGCGAGAGACAAGAATGAATGTGTTCCCGAAGGAAGTCGGACTAGTTTCTCGCCAATTCTGCCGATGTGCTCTGACTTTGCCTTGGCAATGACACTTTTGAAGGACCTGGAGGCAGAATTATACTTCTTTTTAAGGGCCCTGGTGTTTGCAGCCCGAGACGGTGATGAGTCCACCCAGGCCCGGTAGCGCTCCTGCTTATGGCATGATGCAATTTTACAGGAGTGACCAAGCCATGGCTGAGTTCTGTCTCCGATAGGCAACACAGATGATGGAATAAAATAGTTCCATTCCTTGAAGCATTAATGAAGAATTTATATTGATGCGAACTACAAGTAACAAAGAGAACGAAGACAAAAGGTCGAGTAATTACTAAAATGGCCACGAAGTGCTCAATCGACAATCATACAATATTGATATATGAGAGAGGCTATTTAAACACGTTTGATACATTGATAGTTAATTGAGTTTTAAAACTCTTTTTATTATATCCGTATCAATATCTAATTAATAAATGACTTCATCTCGTTTTTTGATTTTAAATTGATCAGTGCACAAAATTAAGTAAAAATATTTCACTAAAACTAAAAACGGGTTTATAATCTACAAAATAACACATATATAAATAAAATTGGAGTGTCTATCTGTAAAACTAAATAACTGCCTTTTGTTGAGCTGAACAGGTTATTTGCATGCCATTAAGACATGAAAAACAATTTTTAAAAATATTTTCTGTGTGTATGTCTGTACGTCTGTGCGGGCTAATCGTAGGAATGACTGAACAGAATGTGATGAAATTTCACGAGCAGATAGGAAGCAAAGCCAGGAGTTATCTAGGCTATATTTTAGTTGAAAAGTTTGGATTTTTTCGAGATATCGAAAAATTTATAAAATAAATTTTCGTTTACGATTATCTTAAATGTAAATGATAACATAAATTATATTAATAGATACCACCCCGGTAGATTAAATAATAAAAGTACTTGCTTACTATTTTTTTCATTTAGAAATATACCTAGTTCTATTGAATATAAAGCTTTTATCGGATTACAGATATCCGATAACAGGCAACGATACGTTAATCTATGTATTATTTACATTCACTAATAATATTTGAAACTTCTCTAAATCATCTAAGTGACCTTTACAGCCGTTGTTGTCTTAATCATTGATTTCATAAATTGTATATCACTTTTTAAATTAAGGATTATGGAAGTTCAGCAAAACTTTTTTCTCTATACGCCAGAGTCGATAACAAATACCTCAAACTATATAGTACTAGATGTATAAAACGGCATTGAGCTTCCAACTCTCATTTTATTTGTTCCTCACTGTATTAAACCTAACTGTGCTATACATAATTCAAACGTATTGATATTGAAAGTTACCATTTGATTAACTTTGCAAAGTTTTACTTGAAATAATGGAGTAGATATTTGATATTAATAAGTAAAATAATAAAGGGGTAGTATTTTTCAATTGGCGCGGGTAGATTTTGGCGGCCCGTGGCGGCCATTTTGTTTTGGTGACATCTATCAAATCTTTTTTTTATTATTCAGTTACTTATGCCAAATCACAATGGCAAGTTATACGATTGAACAGTACGTTCAAATGATAAAACTTTATTATCAAAATGAGTGTTCGTTAGTGTAAACTTTGCACATTGCACCCATTTTACGGTAGACATGGTGGCCATTCACAGTCGACTCTTCAACGTTTAGTGGCCAAATTTGAAACGACCAGTTTGGTAAATAATCAGTTAACACCCGTACGTTCAAGAAACGCAAGATCGGCCAAGAACATCTTCGCGGTTTGTGAAAGTGTACAGCAGAACCCGAGGAAGTCGATTCCTTGCCGTGCACAAGAACTCGGCCTTTCGCAGACTTCAACTTGGCGAATTTTGTGTCGGGACTTAGGCCTGTACCCGTACAAGATCCAACTGACCTAGGAGCTCAAAGTTCATGACCATAGACAACGCCGTTTGTTCGATGACTGGGCTTCGAATCGTTTGGGGAAGGACCCCAATTTTGGCCGAAAAATCGTCTTTAGCGAAGAGGCGTATTTTTGGATGAATGGCTGTGTTAACAAGCAGAATTGCCGTATACGAGACGACACCAACCCACGCGAGGTTAACCAGGTGATAATGCACCCTCAAAAAGTTAACGTTTGGTGTGGATTTTGGGCCGACGCCGCGTCGTCATTGGTCCGTACTTTTTCAAAAACGACGCAGGTGAGAGGGTCACCGTCAACGGCGAGTACGACAGAACAATGATAACTAATTTCTTATGGCTCAAATTGAACCACATGGACCTAGACGACATGTGGTTCTAGCAGGACGGCGCTAAGTGCCACACAGCGGACGCCACGATTGACTTTCTCCATGAGCAATTTGAGGGTAAGCTTATCTCTCGCAGGGGTGATGTGAATTGGCCACCAAGGTCATGCGATTCGACCCCGCTAGATTTTTTTCGTGTGGGGTTTCTTAAAGTCGCGGGTCTATGCAAACAAATCACAACTGATCGATGCCCTAAAGGTAACATAACACAGGCCATCGCTCAAATTCAGCCGTATCTATGGAGAAGAGTCATTGAAAATTGAACCACGCGGGTATTTGAACGATGTCATATTCCACACATAATGGCACATGTGGGCCTTTCGAATAAAAAAAGAATTTTGTTAATACCTCACACACAGTTGTTTTATTTCATTTCAACTTCTACCCTTAATGAAAAATCCTTTATGTGACATTAGAAATTCATATCAAGTTGTTTAATTAATTTTAGGATATATTACATTTATACGTATACATTTATACGTATATAGGTACGTATTAACATTTAACTGTAGAAATGGCTTGTGTTGAGTTTGAGCACCTCATTGTTGTGTGCGTCTACAGACCCCATGTTCTATATACAATACTTTTGAAAAAATTATGGAGGAAGTTTTTGTTAAGCTTAATAAACAGAATAAATCTGTTGTAATATGTGAGACTTTAATATCAATCTCCTAGAAGCTTCCTCCACCAATATTAAATTTAGATCATTGTTTAAATCTTATGGTCTTTTAATTTATTTTAGAGCCAACGCGTATTACTGAATGTAGTGCAACATGTATAGATAACATTTTACAAATGTTAAGCCGTTGCATAAATGTATAATTCAAAAATTGAGTTCTGATCACTGTGGACAGTTAGTTTCGTTACCTATGTTCACAAAAGCAAGTAGATGAGAAAATTGTGTTTGTTCCTGTAAATGCTAGTCGCTTGGAGAAGTTTAGAAGTAACATAGTGAAGAAACTTCCATCACTTTCATACCAAAATGATCCTAATTTTTTATATGGAACAGTGTTTAAACTTATTTGCAATGAATTTGATAATATTTTTACTTCTAAAACGTTCTCCTTGAACAGTCGGAAGGCTTTCAATGAATGGGCGACAGTAGGAGTCCATAAGAGCAGACAAAGGTTATATGAACTTTACCATGAAAGGTCATATAACCCTAACGTCGAATTTAGGGAATATGTTAAAAAATATTCAAAAATATTTAAAGGAGTGTGCTCCAAAGCCAAGTCTTTGCATTTGAGCAACAAAAATAGGACGGCTTCTAATAAAATTAAAATGACGTGGAGCATAATTAATAGTGAAACTGGTAAGGTCAACTCTCGCAATTCAAACTACCGGTTGAGTTTTAACAACAAATTAACGGAATCAGATCAGGATGTTGCAATGGTTTTTGAGAAGTATTTTACGGATATTCCGATCTTAACCACTATGTCACTGAATTCTTCTCCTGCCGTCGCCGAATCATTGCTTAAACAAAATGTAAATGCGTGTACAAAGACATTTACATTTCATAAAATATCATCAAAAGATATTGTAAAATATTTTAAAACTATTGATGTTAAGAAAATTGCGGATCTGTGGGGCATTTCCGTTAAAGTTATTGCGTCTATAATCGATATAATCGCGCCTCAACTAGCTATTATTTTAATACTAGTATCGAATATGGTGTGTTTCTGATTTGATGAAGCATAGTAAGTAATACCTTTATTTAAATCTGGTAGTACATTAGACCCGCCAATTTTAGACCCATTTCTGTACTGCCAACACTAAGTAAAATTTTTGAAAAAATTATTCTTGATCAAATGTTAATTTTTTTAATGTTAATAATTTACTTCATAAAAATCAATTGGTTTCACAAGGGTCGCTCGACAACTGATGCTGGTGTTGAGCTGATTAAATATATTTTCAATGCATGGAGAATTCACAGGATGCTTTGGGTATATTCTGTGACCTATCCAAAGCCTTCGATTGTTCACCATGAAACATTAATCAGGAAACTACAACACTACGGTGTAAGAAGTAATGCTCTTAAATTAATTGTTTCATATTTAAGTAACAGAACTTAAAAGTTGTCATTAATAGTATGAGCTCTTCCGGGTCGATAGTACAAATGGGCGTGCCTCAAGGCTCAATTCTCGGCCCTTTCTGTTTCTTGTATATATTAATGACTTACCTTACATAGTAGGGGATAACCATAATATAGTATTATTTGCTGATGACACTTCATTAATTTTCAAATTAAAACGACAATTATTAAAATATGACGAAGTATATAATTCTATATCTAAATTAGTAAATTGGTTTAATGTTAATAACTTGCATTTAAATAGCACTAAAACGAAATGTATGAAGTTCGTGACTCCAAATGTCAGACAATTAAATACTAATGTAATTTTAAATGGGAGGAACTGAGTCTTGTCGATACCACCATTTTTCTTGAATAACACTAGACGCGAAGCTTCAATGGAGCCCCATATATCAAAGTTAGCAAGCAGACTTAGTTCTGCAGCATATGCTGTAAAAAAGATTAGAAATCTTACCAGTGTGGAAACAGCTAGACTTGTTTACTTTAGCTATTTCCATAGCATAATGTCCTATGGTATTTTGCTATGGGGACACGCAACTGACACTGAAATTATATTTGTTTTACAGAAGCGGGCCATAAGAGCAATCTATGATTTAAAACCTAAAGAGTCGCTCAGACAAAAATTTAAGGAAATTAATATATTAACTTTGGCCTCTCAATACATTTATGAAAATGTAATGTACGTACACAAAAATAAAAGTAGTTATACAAAATAAGTGATATTCATTCTGTAAATACTAGGAACAAACACAAGCTAGTAGTACCAGTTACTGACTCCACCGAGTCAGTAATTCATTCTTGGGGCGATGTATACGCTTTACAACAAAATCCCAGAAAATATACAAAATTGACCTGCTCAAAATTCAAAACTTTATTAAACATAGTTTGTATAAAAGGGTTATTATAATGTTAAGGAATTTATGGATGATAATAACCCTGGGAATGAGGTGTTCGCTGCCAGGCTGTTTCTAATTTGTTTTGTGTGGTTAATTGTGTAATATACATGATTGTAAGCTGTTATTTAAAAAAGTCCCGCTGGGTTTCTTGCTGGTTCTTCCCAGGACAGAGGTTTTTCGAACCAGTGGTAATTAGACAAAGAGTGACTTTCAATAAGTATTATTTATAATCTATATTGAATAAAAAGTTTCTGTTTCTGTTTCTGTTTCTGTTATTAAAAGCAAGAGTTTTTTACATTATAAAATAATGTCTAATAAATTAAATGTTGCCTCTGCTGGGTATTGGTTTCACCCATTGCCGTTAACGCCACGCAGGCAGATGGTTTACGATCTTAGAGTATACATAATCTAGCTTATTTATACTCGAAGTTTACGATTACATTACCAGACTTTTCGCATCTTTGCCGTTGCTCTTCATCGGTCTGCCTATCTTTCTGGTCTGACCCGTAATCGACGCTTGCGAAACCTACGGAATGAAATGGGCAAGCGTTACCACGGCTACAAGGACTGATATGAATTCATTGCCAACAAAATGACCTTAGAATTTGTCTATTTTTCAAACAAATTTCTGTATTTCTGGTTAGTCCAAGTGACAATGATATGACTTATAATAAGATTATAACACTGAGTCGATTATTGGAGCTTATTTTTAGAAGAAAGTTTCATATGTCTTGGAAATACATATTTTATTCTTCTGAGATAAGGTAAGGTAAGGTTTCCTCGCGATGATTTCCGTCATCGCCGAGCAAGTGGTAAATCAGCAATTAAAGTTGCAGTTAGCAATTTCATTAGCGCCTGCGGGCACCAAACCCGGGTTTCTTGTGTTCTGTGAAATTTAATTTTTATGCTGAGATCTGCGAGAAAAATAATATGATGTTCATTACCTAGTTTGAAGGGCACCGCCCTTCCCTCGTGGGAATAATTGCGTGCACTATCACGACTAAACCCAATACCTGTTTCACCACTACACTTGAAAACGTACACCGCCGTCTATAATAATCTATATACTTCGCCTTTAAACGATAAATTATCAGGAGAAATAGACTACAATTAGCGAAGCGCTAAGTAACTCCACTTTGCAGGAAGCCGACTATACAGCTAAGTGTGATTATTTGAAAAACCATAGAATTTAAAATTATCTTGAAGTATCAAGTAACCATCACTGAGCACTATCTCTAAAGGAAGTTTCTTCGTATGTATAGCGAGAAAATATTTTATCAATCCACAGGTGGTTTAAACTTCCATGTTCCACGTCTTTGTATATTTTTCTACAAAATTTTAAGGAATCTTTTATATTACGTTTCCTCTGAGATAAGATATATTTATCCAAAGAACACGTCTTTAATTTTAAATAAAATTTAATTTTCGCAGTTAGCCGCCGAGTTAATTTGTTTCAAATTCTCCAAAGCGCCCTGAGTGATATTTAGTCTAAGTGCGAATAACTTCGTTAATACTTTCACTTAATTTTCATATTATATTGACTTAGGCATAGGCCCGAAATATGTTTCTCAACTTTTGTTATAAATTTTAAAAATAACTGCTGAACGTATTATTCTGAAGTGTGCATTTTGAGAAGTTTTGAGCCCTCTCATTAAATGCAAATTTCCAAGGTCTTTCTTTCTCAATCTTTTATAATCATTTTTATCATTCGCCATCATCATGATCATCATCATCATCATCGTTACAGCCCTTCACAAGTCCACTGCTGAGTGAACATAGGCCTCCCCCAAAGAATGCCACAAAGCACGGACCTGAGCCACCTGCATCCATCGACTTCCTTCGTGTCTTACCAGGTCGCCACTCCATCTAGTGGGGAGCCGCCCCACACGAACTACGCCTACCGGTAGAAAATTGCCACTCGAGAACTTTGCTTCTTCATCAGTATTCGGTTCTTTGAGCTATATGGCTCTACCACATAAATTCTACAATTGAACAAAGTATTCAGGAGTGTTGAGAACCGGAGACCATTTTTACTAGAAACGAGGCATCCCATCTTAGTCCTCACGGGTGTCAACTTATTTGAATTTTGATTCGTAATCGGGGATAAATGTAGATGTCTATGGGCCACAGCAACCACTTACCATCAGGTGGACTGTGTGCTCATTTGTCACCCTTGCCCTATAAAAAAACTCACAAAACTAACATAGACGCCTCTTTAATTTGTTGGTTCTAATTGTCACTTACGTGAGTAAATGCTGTGGTCCATTAAGTGGTAAGTGAATGCTGTGGCCCATAGCCATCTACATCTATCTTCGATTACGAAACTACGTACGCGCACAAAATCCCTTTTAATTACGTTAAAATGTTTCTGATGGTGGTATTTTTTTTAATTCTGAATAAAATATAATGCGACTTCAAATATTATTTCATATTTTTCATTTGACTTAGTATCCAAAAGATGTAAAAAAGTTAAATTATTTGGTACATACCCTATATTTGAAATTACTGAAGAAATCTTACAAAGAAATATCTTTAGTAGCTAGAATTCATACGAAGTCCATAGAGGGTTATACTGTAATGTCAGACAATCACGAATAATTATTCTTGGAAGGAATTACAATTAGAGGAAGGTTGATTACAAAGATTAATTACAACGCAGATAACTACAACTAGTCTATCCCGAGAAGGTCACTCTATGAATCACATCAAAACTAAACGTCTGTTAGAAATTATTTTTAATTATAAGTATTTAGGCTGTAGTATTAATGACACAAGTGATATATGACGCTGTTTCATATAGTAAGTACTTTTATAGAAGTGGGGCAAAAGAGTATGCAGCTCACTTAATGGTATGTAACTGCAGCGAACCATGAACAACTGCAACACCAAAGGAATCGCAGGTGCGTTGCAGGCCTCAAATAGATTAACGTTACTCGGACGATTGACATATAAGGGGAAATAGTTCGTATTTATTCCAACCACCTAGTAAACTCAATTTTACTAGACCATAAAATATTTTACTTATATTTTGCAATACAACACTGAGAATAATAAGTTTCTAAATCCTTTGAAAGCATAACAATACTTAGTTTACCAATTCACTATCTGCAATATTCGAGCTTAATCAAACTACTCTTCGAACACATGTCGTAACGTTTCGAGATACAATGCGAGAACGTCGTTTATAATACACACGTTTATAATACAACGCTGCATATACGTTTTTATATGAATGTCTAAAAATGATTAAAATGATAGTATTCTTAGGATATTTACGTATTTAATTGGATGTCAGATGAATCTGAGATTTCCAAAAATAAATTTTTAAATCGTCTATTTTATTTATTTATTTTACTATCCATAAAATAAAAATATACATAAACAATTGGTTCTAAAATTAAGCCACGTTTGTATTTTGGCATCAAGAATTGTGTCATTACATTACATAGTAGTCCACAGTAGTAGTAGTTTATGAAATAAAGAAAAACTGCCACAGAAAAGTCAATGCAGTACAATAGTTACAAGTACAATAATTACAAGTAAATAAACTATTTCTTTAATAAAATCGAAGAGACAAACGATCTTACACTCCACCTGATGGTTAGTGGCTGTTGCAGTCCATGTACACCTGCAGCCAACTGCAATAAAGAAGGCTACAGATGTGTTGTAACATCTGAAGACTAAGATTGAATGACTCACAGATTGTAATTATACTGGTTTACTATACTCTTCATACTGGAAGGCGACAGGAATAGGTAAGAGAGTAGTACCCACCCAGACGGACTCTCAGGCAGAAGAAAAGTCCTACTACCTAACCGAAATAGTAAAAAAAATGCTAAAGCGAAATATTGTTATATAAAATGAGAGCTAAGAACAACAAATTTTGCTGTATCGTTGCGGCGTAAGAATTTATTTCCACAATTCGTCATATGGGTGTCGTAAGAGGCGACTAGATGAAAGATGGCGGTATAATCATCCCGTTTATGTCAGATGTTATAAACCCAGACAGGCAACGTGGAGTAGTGCTAAAAGCGCGAGACGTCTGGTCCTTCGATCATCAATCCTCTAAGGAAAAATGCCAAGCGTGGCCATAATGGCAACCACTCCCTACATCATAAGAAGCCCAAGTATAGCGTTATACTTTAACGGGCTAACGAAGAAGGAGAAGAAAAGAAAAACATTTTAGACCAATAAGCACAGAGAGCAGGTCTAGCAAGACCAATATTATTGCGGTCAGTATGATCTATTGTGATCGCTGCTATGGCTTTAGTTCACTGCTAAACCCTACATCTTCAATGAATTGAAGAAGTTGCTTCGAATATGAAGGAGTTACTTCGCTGTGAGCATTTTCATTATTTTGGGCCGAAAGGGCTTCTACCAAAGTGATTCATTAAGTGTTCCGTTTTAGTTATATTTTTTTTTCCTATGATTAACACAAGTGGTCAAATTAAAATTTTTGTACAACCAACTTCCAATATAAATAAAATGAGAACATCATCAATGTAGTCGTAGTCAATTAAATACGCATTGTTAAAAATACACACATAAAAAAATACAGTCGAATTGAGAACCTCGTCCTTTTTTTGAAGTCGGTTGAAAATAGCGAACTGCTTCACTCGGGTGTTTTCTGTTTTTTACATTACAATTCAGTGATTGCAAGATTGTTTCCCACACAACAACTCTTTATAATACTAAAAATAACTTCTTTACTTTAATTAACAATAGTAAAGTAAGCCCAACTTGTATTACTTTATGAATAGTGGCTCTCTGGGGAGACTATGGCGACATGATCAAATGAAGCAACAAAGGGCAATTAAGCTTGACCCATAAGCTCCTTGAGCTCCAATTATCACAGGATTTATATGTGGGGAAGGCTTCATAGATTGCTGAATCTGAATAGCTTAAAATAGATATTTTAACATTAAAGGTAATGTTTTATATAAAGGTTATGTTAACTATTAAAACTAAAACTACAATTCATTTTAATTTATAACTGGTATCATTATTCCAAGAACAAAAATTGCACTTATGTTATCAAAAAAATATGATGCAGTAACACATTAAGAATAGACAGACAGAGTTTATCGGATTAATATGACAGCGAAACCATAAAGAAGCTCATTATTCATACACAAAACTTAAGAAAATTTTTAAACCTTTGGAAAAGCTCAAAATATTTGGATCGAGTTGACGCCAAAACTTTGACTCTACGCTTTCAGAGCAATTAATTTGAAATGGCAGAATTAAGTTACTACTTTGTATGTTGAAGTACAAAATATTATTTCCTAGTTCCTAAATTATAATATATAAGACAACCGGACATCCTAGTGCTGCCAGCAACATTTTCCATTTTAGTCCCCAGGAACACGTTTTTTACGTGGTAGAGCTATGCTACAGCTATATTAATAGTATAGTTGTAGCACGAATGGGTCAGCTCGATCGGGGAAGGACCACGCTCTCACAGAATACCAGCGTAAAATAGCAGCTTAATGCTGCTGTGTTTCGTATGGTGAGTGTAAAGAACCGGAGACCCATTTTACTGGAAAAGAGGCAGTCTATCTTAGTCCTCACGGCTGACAACGCATCTGCATTTAAATTCGCAAACGAAGATAGATGTAGATGTCTATGGGCCATAGCAACCACTTACCATCAGGTGGACTGTGTGCTCGTTTGTCACCCTTATTCTATAAAAAAAAACAATAAAGAAATAAAAAAGAAAAAGTAAGCTAAAACGAAACGTGTTTACTCAAGTAAACATGTTTCGTTCTTTAAAGTTATATTATGTTTTTTAAACTTGTGTGCTTACAAAAAAGCACACAACATAATTTAGAGAACATAGAAAATCGTTCATAATAGAAATATTGTAGGTATGATTACTTAGATAGTGTATGCTCTATTACATAGAGTATGATACTTATTGATAAGCACACAAATTTAAAGAACATAGAAAACGTTCATAATAAAAATATTGTAGGCATGATACCCAAAACGACGGCTTCATGTCGCAATGGCTTAGCATTTAGTTGCGGCGCTGAGTGCCGCAGGTTCGAATCCTGCACGGAGCAGGTATTTGTATGATCTACTAATGCTTTTTCTAGTTGTTTAATTTATGTAAACTGTTCCACGATACATTCTCATGATTTTCTTAAATCCTAGTGTGCGGAAAACGTTTTTTTTTAAGGAAATATAGAGAAAAAGGGTCCGTTTTTGGAGGACTTTGATTGACTAACCGTTTACCATGTATTGGGGGTGTAAGAATATCCACTACCCCATGTCATTCCGTGGGTGTCCTAAGAGACGATAGAGGGAAATAATCAGGGGATGGGCAGCAGCGTCTTCCTAATAAAGACTAAAAATAAAAAAACTACGGTTGCCAACCCGCTTGCCAAGCGTGGTAAATATGGCAAATATCCCCCCTATGTTCAGCAGTGGACTTTAATAGGCTGTAACGGTAACGGATTGACTAAGTACATATGAATATTGATTCTTTAATGAAATATCGATAGATATGGGTCTTAGCATCGAATTACTCACAAGTGAACTGTGCGCTCGTTTGTCACCCTTATTCTATTAAAAATATCTACCAACCTGGGATTCAATCCTGAGACCACACAATCAGCAGTTGTGCTTACGACCACTAAACCAACGAGGCTTTCGGCTCTTACCAAACGTACGAAAAAAGATGGTGCTGTTTCCACTTACGCCACAATCATCCAGCGTTTTAATTTATTAGATTATTTGTTCACATTTTGAAATCGACCGAAAACCAAGGAAAATATTAATTTAAAATAGCAGAATAATATTAGTGAAATAAAGCAGCAAACCGAATGGGAGACGAAACTCAAAGTTGAATAGTACTATTAGTTTTTGCTCCTCGTTACCAGTTAGTGTAAGGTGAAACTTTTGGTAATTTAATTCTATGCATGATAGAATGCATTGCCTATTGCATTTCAATTTAATATACATTGAAATTGTTATACATTTTAATACTCAGTGAAGTAGAGTTTTTTTTTATAGAATAAGGGTGAAAAACGAGCACACAGTTGACCTGATAATAAGTAGATGCTGTTGCCCATTCACATCTACATCTATCCTGGATTAATAATATACTTGTAGAAGCGTTATCACCCCTGAAGACTAAGATGGAATGCCTCATTTCCAGTAAAAAGGGTCTCCAGTTCTCTGCACTGACCATACAAAACACAGTAGTATTAAACTTCTATTTCACGCTTGTATGTTATTAAGAGCGTGGTCCTTCCCCGGTTAAGCTGACCCTTTTGTGCTACAACCATGATATAGCTGCAGTATGGTTCTAACTCGTATAAAATGTATATATTACCGTTCCTTTATCCCTCTTTTCAGTGCATATTTAAACAGTTTTTACTGATAATATATTTGACGCAGAGCTTGGGTTTGGGAGATTTGGCGGGAACTTGACCGGCGGCGGATTGCTGCTCCTGTATTATTGTTTAAATAATGGTTTAAATTGGATATTGATATGTAAAAGTGGTGCGTTTTTGTGTATTATATGTCTGCTCATGTAAACTATTAGTGGAAACGGTGAAACAAGTGCTCCGATGGTGATGTGAATCTCAAGATAAGGTGTCTGTCTGCTTAGGCGCCTTGATATACTATCGCCATATGTCTGCTCGTTCAAGTTACCGTCAAAATCTCCCAAAGGCTGCGCAATGTGACGCGTTGACATATTGTGAAGCAGTGTACTTTATAGGATTATTATCACTTGATACTGAAATAAAATGAAAACATGTCCTAATGTTTGTCCTACATACAAGCGAAATCCTAATAAAAAAAAATGGCTTGGGTTTGTTGAGTGAGTGTCAACGTGTTTTCTTAAGTACCGAAGTCGAAATTTTTAATATATTGTATTTCTGTCACTAACTTAAAATTAACTTTTACGTGGTAGAGCCATGCTGCAGCTATATTAACTGTATAGTTGTAGTACGAATGGGTCGGCTCGACCGGGGAAGGACCACGCTCTCACAGAATACCAGCGTAAAATAGCAGCTTAATGCTGCTGTGTTGCGTTTGGTGAGTGTAGAGAACCGGAGACCCTTTTTACTGGAAAAGAGGCATTCTATCTTAGTCCTCAGGGCTGACAACGCATCTGCATTTAAATTCGCAAACGAAGATAGATGTAGATGTCTATGGGCCACAGCAACCACTTACCATCAGGTGGACTGCGTGCTCGTTTGTCACCCTTATTCTATAAAAAAGGTTAAGTTACGCCAGTGTTATCACAGACTGTGAGACATGTAGGGGTAAACATGCATCTGTAGCATATTTGTTTGAACTTGCTACTATCAGGTGGATTGAAAGCTATTTTGTCTTCAAATATTAGAATTATTATGTAAAATATTAAAAAAGTAATATTTTGGGGCATTACTCTAAATTACACTGGTTTGTCATGATTTTTACTGATATTTTTTATCTTGTTGTATTTCACACACATTTTTTTGGTTAATTTTTAAATTACCGACATTTCAGTAGCTTCACATCAGCACGTCGGGAATTAAAAACGTTAAAAACTCCGCGAATTTTGTTTTTATTAATTTGTAATATTTGCATAAGTAACAAGAAAGCATTGCTTACATATTTTTGCTGTCAAAAGTAAACGCATTTCTACGTGAAAATACACTATGTACGTTTAAAATAAACGATGACCGGTTTGAACTTAATTTAACCCTACCTACACGTGATTGGCAGTAAATTGATTTAAACTAGAGATAAATTTCCGTATTTGGGTTTAGCTCAGTTCAGCTATAAAGGCAATAAATTGCTTGTATTAAGTAGCTTGTAAATTTAAACCAAATATATATAGTTAAACAGTTTAACGTAATTTTTTAATAATAAAACTATGTGAAAAAGGGATTTTTTTCTGTCAAAGTAGTGTTTGTGTTTGTAAATGACATAACATGTTACTATTTTAAAATTAAAATGGCAATATATGATGGTATACTAATTTAATGGTTTGGTATGTTATGATTTTTTTTATAGGAGAGGGGCAAACGAGCATGCGGCTCACCTGATGGTAAGTCACTACCGCTGCCCGTGAACAACTGCAATACCAGGGGAATTGCAGATGCGTTGCTGGACTTTTAAGAAGGAGTAGGCTCTTTCCTTGAAGGTCACTAAGTCGTATCGGTCCGGAAAAATCGCTGGTGGTAATCGATTCCACAAGGAAGTTGTGCGAGGAAGAAAACTTCTTCTAAATCGCACAGAGGTGGACCGCCAATCATCCAGATGGTATGGATGGTATCTCGAGTTCTGTCGCGATGTGCGATGGTGAAATTGAGCGGCTGGAATTAGTCCGAACAATTCCTCAGAGCACTCCCCGTGATAGATGTGATAAAATACGCAAAGAGATGCAACATCTCTACGCAGTGCCAGTGAGTCCAGCCGATTGGAAAGAACTCGGTCGTTGACGATTCAAGCCGCTCTGCGCTGGATGCGGTCAAGTGGAAGGAGCTGGCACTGGGAAGCCTCTGCCCAGAGATGGGAACAGTATTCCATGTGGGGCCGAACCTGCGCCTTGTAAAGTTGCAAGCGGTGTGCCGGCATGAAATAATGTCCCACTCTGCTGAGCACGCCAAGCTTTTTAGAGGCCAATTTGGCCTTCTCTTTCAAGTGACCACGAAACTGCATCACTCGATATGTCGACAACGAGGATTCCGATACTGGCTGAGGCAAGGGAGTGCCTTGAAACTGGGGAGATACGACAAAGGATTCTTTTAGCGGTAAACGCGAAAACTTGTGTCTTCTGGGATTGAACTGGACTGATTTAGTCGCCCCAGTCTGTGACTTTGTTCAACAAAGTCTCGACTTCAGACACAAGTTTGTTCCAGTACTCAGCGACGTTTTCCCGAGAAATATTGGCACGGCTGGTGTATAAAGCGTTACCAGTGCTGTCGTCTGCATAGCAATGAATGTTACCGGTTTGCAACATATCATTGATATGCGGAAGAAACAGCGTTGGTGATAGCACGCAGCCTTGTAGAACACCAGCGTTAATGGGCTTGTAATCGGAGCATGCACCGTCTACTACGACCTTGATGCTCCGATCTGCAAGAAAACTGAAACTGGGTATTTAGGTATTATATTATCATACTACAATATGTACATACCTAAATACCCTGATGAAATAAAGCAAGTCTTTCTTCTCGTCTTTAGTCTTTTGTACTAAAACGCTATATAGGTACATATTTTTTTTGTATTTGAGTGATAACTGAGCTGATATAATTTTACACTATATTTGACGCTAATTTTAATAAAAATTAAGTGACAATCGTAAAACTTACAGCCACTGGAGTCCATGAACACCTGCAGCTAACTTCAAACAAAGAAGGCTACAGATGCATTGACTGAGGACTAAATTTAAATGGTTATAACTATACTAGCCCTCTTTACCCTTCAAACCGGAAGACAGCTGTGCAGACATTTCTATTTGGCGACAGAACTAGGTAAAACGTTGGTAACTACGAATTATTTAGATATATTACAATTAATATTTTATTATTTAAAAGTATATTTTATATTTAAAAGTATCATTCGATGAGCTGTAACTGGACTTTATATTTGACATTATATTTCAGGACAATCAAGCATTTTATTTCATTATTCAGATCATTCTGAAGAGCACAGTTCAAAAACAAATCTCCCGGGAGCTGTAACTCGGCAACTCGTTACCGACTCTACAGCGTATAGAGATAGTTTTAATTTCTTTTATCAGTTAACACATCTGTTTCAGTAACATTTTAAATGCTTTGTCAGTAATTGTTCTATATGAGGTAGAGCCTTGCTGCAGCTATTATATGGTTGTAACACGTATGGGTGGACTCGACTGGGGAAGGACTACGCTCTTACAGAATACCAGCGTAAAATAGCAGCTCAATACTGCTGTGTTTCGTATGGTGAGTGTAGAGCACTGGAGACCCTTTTCACTGGATACCAGGCATTCTATCATAGTCCTCAGGGGTGACAGCGCATCTGCATTTTAAATTGCAGTCGGAGTTCTGCAAGACCCGTCACAGTGGAACATGAAAACTCTCCGATCACACTCTTAATCTGTTAGACGCTGGCTGTTAGAAGGGAAATGAAGCTGCAGTCTTCATCAGATTTTTAAGCATACAGGCAACTGAAAAGACAGATCTACAAATGCATGCGGTGGGACTTACGCAACTTCAATACAGCCCGTATTGAAGAAGTGATCGAGTAGAACCAGGGCTCCAAAGTATTTGCCAGATATCTGTCTGCCAGAAAGAGCCAACTGTCTAAGCTGAAGACCGAAGGTGGCAGCATCGTTTCCGGGAAACCTGTGATTTTGAGTAACATTGAGAAGTTCTATGGGCAGCTGTGCACGTCATCGTTGAAGCCACACGCTATTGTAAGTAACGATCCACGAGCAAGTCTTAACCGACGCTATTCCGATGATATCCCGGACGTCAGTCTAAGCGAGATTAAAATGGCTCTATAGCACCTTAAAAACGGCAAGTCCCTGGGCAATGATGGAATTACAGCGGAGATTCTGAAAGCGAATGGAAAACCGGTGCTTGAAGTCCTTCAGAGGCTCTTTGATTTCGCCCTCCATGGTGGCACTACTCCGGAGGCGTGGAGTAGAAGTGAGGTGGTTTTATTCTTCAAGAAATGCAACAACGCTCTCTTGAAAAACTACAGACCGATTTCCCTTCTGAGCCGCGTCTACGTGCTGTTTTCGAGAGACATTACGAATCGTCTCGCACGTAGTCTCGACGACTTCCAGCATCCCGAACAAAGCGGTTTCTGAAAAGGCTTTGGCACCATTAACACATACATACCCTTCGGCAAATTGTACAGAAGACCGAAGAGTACAATTGGATAATCTGCCACTTTGTCTTGCGTATGTGGACTATGAGAAAGCCTTCAGTCGAAATTTGGGCGTTGCTGTAATCCCTAAAGCGGTGCCAAGTTGACTGTCGGTATATCAAAGTACTGAAGTGTTTGTACAGTAGGGCTACGATGGCTATTCGAGTACAGAACCAGAGTACAGAGTGCAGAGAAGTGTAAAACAGGGTGACGTTATATCCACGACACTCTTCACCGCTTCATTGTAAGACGTTTTCAAGATACTGGAGCTTCCTCTATGCTAACATCAATGGCGAGTACATCACTCACCTTCGATTTGCCGACAATATAGTCCTTATGCCAGAAGCTGGAGGATTTAAGCACTATGCTCAATTGCCTCAGTAGTGCCTCCCAACGGATAGGTCTTAAGATGAATGTGGACAAAACAAAGATCATGTGTTACGTCCATGTCACACATATGCCGGTAGTTGTTGGGAGTACTAAGCTCGAAGTTCTTGTATCTTCATCTTTATTGTAAGACGTTTTCAATATCCTGGACGAAAAAGGGTATGGTATTAACATCAATGGCGAGTACGTCACCCACCTTAGATTTGCCGATGATATAGTCTTTATGGCAGAATCGCTGGAGGACCTAAATACTATGCTCAATGACCTCAATAGTGCATCCCAACGGATAGGTCTTAATATGAACATGGACAAAAAAAGATCATGTGTAACGTCCATGTCACACCTATGCCGATAGTTCTTGGGAGCTAAGCTCAAAGTTGTTGACGAGTATGTCTACCTGGGACAAATAGTCCGACTAGGTATGTCCAACTTCGACCGAGAGGTCAATCGACGGATTCAACTCGGCTAGGCAGCGTTCAGGAGATTACGACACATCTTCTCGTCAGGTATACCTCAAAACTTGAAAATGAGATTATACAGCGTCTTTCATTAAGCGCTTCCTATCTTTAAATTTAAATAAAACAAAGTGTGTGTGAGATATCATCGAAATTTTTTATTCGTTTGAAATACCTGTCGATGCCATTATGTATGGAATATAACATCATTCAAATGTCCGCCACGGCTTCTGTTGGTGGAGCGCATCCGAAATGTCCAATTTTCCATGACTCTGGCGCATAAATCAGGCTGAATTTGACCGATGGCATGGGTATGTTGGCTTTGAGGGCCGCTGTGGTTTTTGGCTTATTTGCATAGACCTGAGTCTTAAGAAAACCCCACAAGAAAAAGTCTAACGGGGTCAAATCGCACGATCTCGGTGGCCAGTTGACATCACCTCCACGTGAGACGACCATGCCCTCAAATCGCTCGTGCAAAATATCCAATGTGGCGTGAGCTGTGTGGTACGTAGCGCCGTCCTGTTAAAACCACATGTCGTTGGTGTCCAGATCATCCAATTCAGGCCAAAAGAAGTTAGTAATTATCGACCTATAGCGCTCGCCGTTGACAGTGATGGCCTGGCTAACGTCGTTCTCAAAGAAATATGGACCGATAATGCCGCCAGCCCAAAATCCACACCAAAAGGTGACTTTTTCGAAATGCATTGGACGCTCTTGGATCTCATGTGGATTGGTATCGTCCCAAATTCGACAATTTTGTTTATTTACGAACCCATTCCTCCAGAAATGGGCCTCATCACTGAAGATGATTTTTCGATGAAAGTTAGGGTCAGTTGCTAACTGTTCCAGAGCCCAATCAGCGAATACACGTTGTTGTCTATGGTCGTTTACCTTCAGTTCATTGATCAGTTGAATTTTGTACGGGTGCAGGCCCAAGTCACGACGCAAAATTCGCCAAGTTGTGGTCTGCGAAAGGCCGAGTTCTTGTGAGCGACGCGAAATCGACTGCCTCGGATTCTCCTGCACACTCTCACAGACAGCAGCGATTTTTTCGGCACATCTTGCGTTTCGTCGACATACGGGTGTTGTTTGATTGTTTACTGAACCAGTGAACTCAAATTTATCCACCACACTGCGAATAGTCCTCTCGGTAGGACGATTATGGCGACCGTAAAATGGACGAAGCGCACGGTACGTTGCCCGAACAGAACACCAATTTTGATAAAACAATTTTATTATTTGCACGTGTTGTTGAATGCTGTATCCATTCATGGTGATTTGGCAAAACAGACTTAATAAATGACAACTAATTTGACAGATGTAGCTTCAACAAGGTGGCCGCTATCAACTGTTAAAGATCGGAAGTCCTTACTGGAACACCCGTTACTAACAGTGCGTGTTGCCAGTGATGACTTATGGATCTGAAACGTAGTCCTCCACTGCTGACAGTATGAGGAAGCTCAAAGTTGCTAAGCGAGTAATGGAGAGGGCTATGCTCGGGCTTTCTCTGCATGATAAACTTAAAAACGAGGATATCCGCAGTAAGCAAGGTCTCTTCTTATGGCGGCGTCATGTGGCGCGTCATCCATTTCCCTTTATTACGTTCGAGGAGGGCGATGACTTTTACATGCGTCATACTTGTGAACAGGTGCTGCTCATTTGGGCTGGTCTGTTCGGGTTCGTTACACGTAAGTTCCAATTTTTTAATCGTCTGTTTTTGAGTACATCATAGAACAGTAGTTGCTGCAAGAGAAGACCTTAAGATAGAGCAATTCGATGTGAAGACAGCTTTCCTGTAAACAAAATATTATTAAGTGGCTACAAAGTCTTGATTATAACACAACGGAATCTATGCTGAAACCCATAAGTTGATATATTGCCCATATATATACCATATTTGCACCAATATTTTTTTTATAGGAGAGGGGGTAAACGAGCATACGGCTCACCTGATGATAAAAGACTACCGCCGCCCATGAACAACTGCAACACCAGGGGAATTGCAAGTGTTGCACAAACACAGAGAGAGAGAGAGAGAGAGAGAGAGAGAGAGAGAGAGAGACCAAGCGGTACATATCTTGTTTTCCTTAAAAATGGTCAAATTATTTATTTCATTTTCACTTCTTTTTACCCTTTCATGAACTTAATTGTTATTATTGTGTAATTTTGTATATTGTGACACTGGAAGAGTACTGACGTTTACAGCTCAGGTCTTCCTATTGAAACCGTCAGCTGAAATACTGCTGAGTAGAATAAGTAAACATTTTGTATTTATTGTTTAAGAACTTTGTATGGTGTACAAACAAATAATAATAATTATTATTATTATTTGGGTATTTATAAAATATTCTCATCTGGTTGGGCTGAATAAATATATAAAAGGATATAGTAAATAAATATACAAACATATATATTGTTAGGAATGAGGGTAAAAAATAAATAAAAGGAAATACGATCGAATGAAGGTAGAATGATAATCTCCCACTTGTTTTGGCAGTATAAAGTATCGCGCAGGCGACTAAGAGGAACTGCGCCCCCTTTCCCTAAGGGGGGTCGCTTCCGATACGGCAGAAAGGCCATACAGGCCAAAGCCAGTCCCAGAGGTGGTGTTTAGTGGGTAAGCACTTCATAGTGAGTCCCACATAACCTATATGCTAAGAGCATTCACCACCTCCCTCCCCCCGCTTCCGGAGGGTAGTCCTAGAGGGTAGGCATTGATGTCTTTGTTTTTATGTTTAGGGTTGTAATGAAAGCTGTCCTATTTACGACATTGACGTACCACTAAAGTGTAAAGTAAAAGTATAAAGTCAAATGTTTTGAGCAACAAGTCAACTATTTTTGTTTGATTTATATTAGAGGTACCCGCAAGTATTTTTGTTACTCCTTAACGTACCCAAATATGTTAACAAATGTTAACTAAATGAGTTATACTTTGTATCCAGTGAAAACTTAACTTGTTAGTTTTTTGAAATGATATGAAAATACGTAGCCCACGAAATAATGTAGCTCATACATTTTAAAGTTCGAAATGTTGAAGCAATGTAACAAAATAAAGGATTAACTTTAACGTGGTATGAATTGAAAAAAATAAGTAGCCTTATTGTATTCTAATGTGTTGATAAGTATTACAGTTTACTCCGAATATTATGCGGTCGACAAAATAGGGGTTTGATGTCGAGAAGTGCGGCCGAGCCCTGGAACCAGCAAGCGTCTGCTTTACTAGACGCTAACCAGCATCGACAAGATGCTCATGGCAACGAGGGTCATCGGCAGCCACGAACTTACCGTCTGTGATTTTTTGTTCGATTCGTGGCAATCTACGGGAAAACTGGACTCCAGTATGCGGAGTTCCTATAAGATCTCGTGCGTGCTGCCACGCCATCGCTACAGCCTGCGACTTCTCGGTGGATCTAATGGAAGGCGGCTCGAGTGGCCGCCGAACACATGGTGCTTTGGCGCGCCAAGTGGTGAGCCGTTTCACACGGATATCTATCCGACCGAGACGACTTAATGACGATTGCAATTTGTGTGATGTCGTTTGCAGTGTGTGATATTTTACATTTGCCTTTTTTATTTTTGCAATGTATGATATTTCCATACAGTTGCTTTTTATATTGGCAATGTGTGTGGTGGCCGGCGCCTCTGCATGAAGTTGCCTTTTGCAATGCGTAGATCTTGCGCAGTTGCCTCCTTCCCTTTGGAATGTGGTAGGATAAGTCTCTCCACATGGTTGCCGTTTTTGCAATATGTGCAATGGTTTGTGAGTGCCATGTCACACAGTTGCCGTTTCTTAAGAGAATGTGTGTTGAACTTTGGAAGCCCCGAATTCTATGGTTCGCAATACTTTATTTCAATTACTTCATTTCTTTTAAATTTTAATTTTTCGAAGTAGATTATTTATTTGTTTCATGCGCCTGAAACGTTTTACATCTATTTCAATTTTAAATTACTTTGGATACCTATTTTGCGAGACCTGTTTTGGATTTAATGCACGCTTGTGCATCTGACGTAGTTGTTTCAATGTCTTTTGCTTTTACTGTTGTATACTTAAAATTATAAATTATAACTACCTTGAGTAAAATCCAATATGAAAAACGTTTCAGGTACTAGTTAACGCTAACTTTGTGCCTATGTCGGCAGCCACTGTCAGGTAAGCAAACTTGGTGCCTATGCCTACAATGTTGAAGTCTGGACAGCTCGCTGGTGCGAGTGCCGCGCGGTAGCTTGCTGGCGCTGATGCGGCGCAGAGGCTCGCTATCGCTGGTGCGGCGCAACGGCTTGTTGGCGCTGGTGCAGCGCTACAGCTCGCTGATGCGAGTGCAGTGAGACGGCTCGCTGGCGCGAACGCAGCGGAACCGCTCGCTATAGCGCATTCAGCTGAAGGGCTAGTTTCTTCAGTGCATATTATGATGTGTGCCGTGTGCACAGTGTTCCTCAAAAGATTGTGTTATCTGTGACGTGCGTTAAACTCTAGTAGGAAGCGTTGTATACTAAAATATGTTATTAATAGCAAAAATAATATTGTTGTGTACAGTGATCTGTAATCTCTAGAAAAGATAATTCAAATAGCTTAGAATACAACTTGCCAATACATAATTGTGTAATTTCACAAAATAGCAATAATAAAAACTGTATCAACCTGGTGCTTCAAAATATACAAGGTATATAAGGCAAAGAATTAGAAGTTGAATTATTTTTAAATAGTAACAATATACATTGGTTGAAAGATTACAATTCCATATTTAATTTCAGTAATCACCAGGTTGTCGGTTCGTTCAATAGAGATACTAAATTACGTGGTGGCTCCTTAATATTAGCTAATAAATCCTTATCATGTAAAGAACGTAAAGGCATTGTGAGCCTCTCTGTTGAGCGTACTGTAGAAATGGCATGTGTTGAGCTTGAGTACCTCATTGTTGTCAGTATTTACAGACCCCAATGTTCAAGTTATGATACCTTTGAAAAAATTATGGAAGAAGTTTTAATTAAGCTTAATAAACAGAATAAATGTCTTGTAATATGTGGAGACTTTAATATCAATCTCCTGGAAACTTCTTCCATCAGTATTAAATTTTGCTCTTTGTTCAAATCCTATAATCTTGATAATTTATTCTTAGAAGCTACACGCATTGCAGGGTATAGTGCAACTTTTATTGATAATATTTTTACAGGTGGTGTTGTACCAATCAACAAATCAATAATTCAAAAACTTAGTTCAGATCACTGTGGACAACTGGTTTTATTACCTTATATGCACAAAAAACAGGTAATTGAGAAAATTGTGTTTGTTCCTATTAATGCAAAACGCCTGGAGAGATTTAGAAGTAATATGGTAAAAAACCTTCCCTCGATTTCTTATAAGAACAATGCAGACTATTTATATGAAGAATTATTTACCCCTATAAGCAATGAATTTAATTAAACATTTACTTCTGAAACATTCTCCAGAAACAGTCGCAAGGCATTTAATGAATGGGCGATAGTAGGAATTCATAAAAGCAGACCAAGGTTATATGAACTTTACCATGAAAGATCATATAATCTTTCCGATGCTTTTAAAGAATATGTCAAAAATTATTCTAAAATGTTAAATTAAGACGGCTAAGATTATAATTAAAATGACGTTGAGTATAATTAACTGCGAAACCGGTAAAGACAAACCTTGTAACTCAAACTATCAATTAAAAATTAACAATGAATTGACTAAATAAAACCAAGAAGTCGCAGCGGTGTTTGAGAAATATTTCACTGATATTACTATCTTGACAACAGAGTCATTGAATACTTCTCCAATTGTCACCGAGTCATTACTCAAATAGAAGGTTAATACCTGTTTAAAAGAATTTAGATTTGAAAAAGTATTACCGCAAGATATTGTAAAATACTTCAAAACTATTGATGTAAAGAAAACCGCAGATTTGTGGGGGATTTCCATTACAGTTATTGCGTCCATAAAATAGATTTATTTGCACCTCATCTTGCTATTATTTTTAATACTTGTGTCGACTCTGGTGTATTTCCTGATTTAATGAAATTTAGTAAAGTAATACCTTTATTTAAATCTGGTAGTAGATTGGAACCCGCTCTTTTTAGACCTATTTCTGTACTACCAACTCTCAGTAAATTTTTTGAAAACATAATTTTAGATCAATTGTTAAATTCTTTTAATATAAATAAATTACTTCATAAAAACCAATTGGGTTTTACAAGGGGTCGCTCGAATTCTGACGCCGGTGTTGCGCTTATGAAATATATTTTTAATGCCTGGGAGAATTCACAAGATGCCTTAGGTATTTTTGTGATCTTACCAAGGCTTTCGATTGTGTTCATCATGAGACATTAATCAGGAAACTACAACATTACGGTGTAAAAAATTTGGCGCTTAGACTCATTACTTCAGATTTAAGTAACAGAACTCAAAAAGTCGTGATCAATGGTAAATGTTCCTCCGGATCGGTAGTATCAATTGGCGTTCCTCAGGGCTCGATTCTTGGCCCATTCCTGTTCTTAATCTATATTAATGTCTTACCTTATCTTGTAGGGGACAATCACGATATAGTATTATTTACTAATGATACCTTTTTAATTTTCAAACTCAAACGTCAGTCAATTAATTATGACGATGTAAATAATGCTCTATCGAAATTAGTACATTGGTTTAATGCCAACAATTTGCTCTTAAACGGCAATAAGACAAAATGTTTTAAATTTAAAATACCTAATTTAAAACATTCGAATACCGATGTGTTCTTAAATGGGGAGGAGTTGATTATTATTGGTATTAATATTGACGCGAAACTTCAATAGGACCCCCATATATCTAAGTTAGCAAGCAAACTTTGTTCTGCAGCATATGCTGTAAGAAAGCTTAGAATTCTCACAGATTTTGAGACAACTAGATTAGTTTATTTTAGTTACTTTCATAGCGTAATGTCTTATGGAATTTTGCTATGGGGTAATGCGACTGATATTGAAGTCATATTTGTTTTGCAAAAGAGAGCCGTACGGGCGATTTATAACTTAAATTGTAAATAGTCCCACAGATAAAAATTTAAAGTAATAAAGATTATGGTGGAGCGAATTTTTTTTTCACCTTATGATAATCTAATAGTGCGCAAAAGGTGCCTTTAAGAATCAAATTAACTCATACTAAATATTATTTGGATTGATTCAGAGTAACTGCCTCCGCCAGGTCTTTGAAATTTTATAAAAAAATAATTTTCGACCCAGGATTGACGCTATGTAAATATGCTATTATTAAATAAATTGTAACATTTTGTTTTATTTTTTAATTAAAAATATAGTTAATTTTCACTAAAAGTTAATAAAAAACCAAGATTTTACTTCAAATCATGGTCATGATGGCGCGCGCGGGAAGTAATTTTGGCGCACGCGCAGGAGGTAATTTGTCGCGCACTTGATGTCTCACTGCCAGTATGCTATTACTTTTCAATGTGAAAGGTCGCGCTTTTATCTATTTCACAATATTTTTTAGTTGTTTGAAGCATGGAACGAACTCGTAGTGCATTCAAGTGTTCGCTTTTTGGTGATATCCAAGATATTAAATAGAACACTTTACCTACGTATGAAGATGTGATGAAGTACTACGAGTGGACCAGATTTCAACTAAAATTGCAACTGGAAACAGCGAAAGAGCCAACATTTTCACAAAAAGCAGATATTGTGGCACGTAGAGTTGAAAATATCTGACTATCTGCGTCTATTCCAACCGCGACTAAAGGCCTACCACTTAAATTGTAAAAATTTACTCAAGTCTCTTCAGAAAAATTGGATTATTTTTGGTAAAATAGTAAGCGACTGAAACAGAAACAGAAACAGAGACTTCAGCATGCAAAAGCAAAGAATTCACGAATTGCATCTGCCCAACCAATAAAAAGGTTCCTAAACGAGAACATTCATTTTTGATTGATCAGCGAACTTTTCGCAAAATGATAATAGGCGGAGTCGTCGTTCCTACTACGAAGAAGCTACAAAACACCCTACAGAGGAAACTAAATTGGAAAAATCGTTCGGGTACATCCTCAAAAGTTAGTTCTACTTCAATTGATTCAGAAATAGACGTTTCTGTTTCTATCCTCATGGTTTATGTAGTACCTAGCACTGGTTCGATGAAAACAGTAAAATCAGCAATCACAGGGTTCTTGGCAGAGGAAGGCATTTCGCTAGAACATCTTGTGGCAATAGGTTGTGATGAGACTAATGTAAATTCTGAAAAGTACGGTCGTATTATAAGACTCCTTGAAAAAAGGCTACAAAGGCCCCTCCAACTGATTATTTGATTACTGCATATGAACGAGCTGCCATTAAGGCATTTGTTTTTACATATTGACGCAGGCACTTCGGGACACAAGTCTTACACTGGTCAGTTGGGAAAGATACTGGAAACTTGTGAACAAATACCGAATAAAAATCAAATAAAAAAGTAGAATCACTCCCAGAAATGGCCCCAGATTTGAGCACAGATCAAAAGTACTTGCACAGATCGTCTCTGCGGTACAATCAAGTTCTTTTCCAGAAGATCTAGCAGACAGGTTTCCAGGTAAACAATCTCATGCTCGTTGGCTCACAGGTGCTAATTGAATCCTACGTTTGTATGTAGCAACAGAGAAACCATCAGAGACTTTGATTGCTCTGGCTACATTTGTCGTAAAAGTTTATGCCCCAGCTTGGTTCTCAATTAAGAATAAACCATCATGTAAAAATGGAGCTTGACATATATTTAAAATTATATTAGCCTGCAGTTATCTGCCAGAATCCTTGAAAGAAGTGATTGACCCCGTCATTCAACGCAACAACGATACAAAGCACATTCGTGAATTGGCAGCCCGGCGTATATTAACAGAACGCATTATATTGCAATCCCCTGCATCAAGGCTATTCGAGATGCCTGATATTAATTTTAGCACAAACAACCTACATTGATATGATAAATTGGCAACTCACCATTACTGAACCGCCGATATTGAAACACTTATGTGACCAAGAAATTCAGCAAATAGGCCAATCTGGTGGTGAGGGTGAACTTTTGTTTTTACGTCCCATGTCATATTCAGGCTGTTGAGCGAGTTGTGCTGTTGACGACAGAAGCAGCCATTTCTCAATGTAAGGATTCATCACGATTAGGGGTCATAAACGCCAAATTTGAATCCCGTAAGAAAATGACAAAATTCGACACGAAGAGAGATTTTAAGGCAAATTGACGATTTGTTTTTTTAAAAACATGATTGAATTTTGTTTCGCTTTTTTATTAAATTACATTACAAGTATTCTAATTATATTATTAAGTTTCATTTATAATCTCTAGTTAACTCTTATCAATTATTTATCTTAGCCCAAACATACTAATTTTTTTCAGTAAAACATTAAATTTTGAGGCCCTGATGTTGTGACATGAGATGTTATTCAATTGAGCTGGAAAAAAACTGAATTGTCTTTAAGCATAAGGCACTAATCCCGCGCTATTAGAATTTAAAATATGAAAAAAAAAATTCATAGAACCGCGCTCTACCCTATTAAACATATTAACTTTGGCACAATCACTTTGGCACAACAATCAAATCACAATATATTTATGAAAATGTAATGTATGTACATAAAACATAAATAGCTTTAAGAAGAATAAGGATGTTCATACTTTAAACACTAGGAACAAACATAAGCTTGTAATGCCAGTTACGAGACTCCACAGAATCAGTAATACATTTGTGGGGCAATGTATACGCTTTTACAACAAAATCCCAGAACATGTTAAAAGTTTGTCAATAAACAAGTTTAAAAGTTTTATTAAAGAATAACTGTAAAAAAGGGTTATTATAATATCAAGGAATACATGAATGAAAATAACCCCTGAGAATAAGGTGATCGCCACCATGCTGGTTCTATGAAAATTCATTTAAAAATTGTATAAACAATACAATTGTTTGGTGAAATACGTTTAAAAAAAAGTCCCGCTGGGTTTTTTGCTGGTTTTTTCCAAGACAGAGGTATTTTCCGAACTAGTGGTAATAAAAAATTACTTTCAATAAGTATTATGTAAAAATCAATATTGAAAAAAAAAAATTCTATTCTATTCTATTCTATTCTGATTTGGACGAATTTTGCAATTCTGTAAAAGCTTAGTCTGTATGAAATGTATTCAAGAGCTCGCACATTGTGTGCTGTTGAACAAAAATTGATAAAGATTTGAAAACAAGAGTTTATCGTTTCATGGTCAGAAAGGGCCGAGACGGGAAAGTTACATTAAGCCAGTAACGTTACTTTAGCCTCCACACGAGGTGTGCTTGCCCCATGCTTACTTTGAGGGTGAGAAGTTACACATGTGTCAGAAATAGCTAACGTAGTGCTTCCTTTCTGAAAGAGTAATATTGAGATACGCTAACGTTGTGCCTCTTTCTCAAAAGTACAAGGCGGACAAGCTAACGTCGTGCCTCTGTCGCGTCTAGCTTGAGTTATGCCAACTTCGTGCCTATGACTTAAGTAGATGTTAAGTTGTGCTAACGTAGTGCCTCTGACTTAATCAGTTATCTTTAACCAACTTCAAAAAAAGAAGGAGGTTCTCGATTTTGTGTGTGTTACCTCAGAACTTTTTTCTTGGTGAGCCAATTTTGATAATTCTTTTTTTTGTTTGTAAGCTAGTCCTTATCTTGTGGTCTCATATAAATTTGATCAAGATCTGGCCAGTGGTTTTCGAGTTATTCTTAATGATGCGTATTTATTAATATTTGACTTTTAGCTGTCCTTTTTTTATATTGAAGTCGGTTGTACAAAAATTTTAACTTTACCACTTGTGTTAAGTTATGCGAACGTAATGCCTATGACTTTACTCTGAAGACACATTATGCTAACGTAGAGCCATTGCCAAGCGCGTCGCCTGTGACCTACGTGGTGCGTGCATTGCCCATGCCGTTGATGGAGAGTAATATTTAAAGTTAAAGGGAGCCAGAGGACGGACTCCTATCAGGAGAGGCCGTGTTGGGAACGAGGGTAAAAAAATAAAAGGAAATACGAATAATTGAAGGTAGAATGGTAATCTCCCACTTTATAGTATCGCGCAGGCGACTAAGAGGATCAGTCTGTAATTTTAAGAGTCCCACTGCCGTTACTATGTCCTTTGGGGTATTCTACTAGTGTAGGCAAGGAAGGTCGTGTTGCTGAGAGACTGCCCTGTGTTACATTGAGATGGGTAGTGATGCTGTTGGTTTGCATACTTTGGTGTTATCATGTAATTGGAGTCCTGATAGTGAGCATGGTTTGTTACCGAGTAGTGTCATTTTATTTAAATACCGTATATATATACCGTACCGTATATATAATATAATATAAGATCTCGTCAGGAAGTTTTTAGGGAGGCTGCACACTTCGCGATTATTAATAGTGAGCGCGCTTAAAAAGCCACGCCCACCATGCTTCCGCGGCAAGTACAGCCTCATCACCGACGATCTCAGATGGTGCATCCTATGGGACGTAATAACAGTGAGGACTTTTCTATACAGAGCGTTTAGTTCGCTCTGAGTCCACCTGAGTATGCCAAAGGTATACATGAGAACAGGCATGACCTTATATGCCTGTGTCTTATTCATGCCCGACAAAAGGCTGTTAAGCACTTTTGTCAAGTGTGCATTTTGTGCACTCATTTGCTCTTGTACCTGGGCAACTATTTCATCGTCGTCGTGCTTTACAGCACCCATGGTCACTGTGGGACGTCAAACACCTCAGTCCCCCCCGTGACCATGGGTGCTGTAAAGCACCCGAAACGTCGGGAATCAAAATTAGTAAAATTAAACGCGATAAAATCCGTAAAAATAGTTTTATTCAATAATAAAGTATTCTTGGTTTTATATGTTGATGATGGATTGTTGTTGTCATAAAGTAAAATTACTTTAACTACAATATTGAATGATTTGAAACAAAACTTTGATGTAAAGATTTTAAAGTTTAACTCATTTGTTGGCATCGAATTAAATAAACCAAAAGAATTTATAAGAAAAAGTTAAAAACAGTACATTAAAATGAGATTTAATTTGTTAGATGCTAAAAGAAGTAGTATACCTGCAGCTGTAAATGTGCAACTATCAAAGAAAACAAGTAATTTGCCTATTAATTTTCCACATAGAGAAGCACTAGGAGCATTGTTATTCTTGGCATTAGTGTTTAAACTTTGATGTGAATGGTGTAAGCAGATATGTTAATAACCCAGTTCCTTCACATGTTACTACTTTGAAGAGAATAATACGTTATTTGAGTAAAACAAAAGAAACGTCTATTGTTTAAAATGGTAATCAAGAATTGATTGGCTACTGTGATCCCGATTTTGCTGGTGAAATAGATACCAGAAAATCCAATACTGGGTATATATTGTTAATGAATGGGGGTCCTGTAACTTGGTCAATTCGTAAGCAACACACTATAGCCTTGTCAACGACAGAGTCTGAGTACATAACGGGTGGTAAAGCCGCAAAATAAATTTTATGACTTAGACAATTTTTGTTTAATATCGGGGAGCCACAAAATTCCAAAACTTTAAATATAGATAATCAGAGCGCAATCAAGTTGATTAAAAACCCAGTATTTCATAAGAGAAGCAAACACATTGATAAAAAGCATTACATTATAAGAGAGAATGTGGAAAATAAATAGTTGATGTTAAATATGTAGAACATTCCTGTCAACTGGCAGACTTTCTAACTAAAGCGTTGCCTGTTAACCAGTTTAATTGTATGACAGATAAGTTTATAAAAGTAATTAGTTAAAGTTTTCATATGATAGATATTTAGGAAAATTACACCTAAAATATTCTAAGTTTATAAAATATGTGTAAGTATATAACGTAAACTATAGACCGCTATAATAAGTATCACTTTATAAATTAAAAAGGGAGTGTTAGATAATAATAAATTTAAAGGTGCTCTTTGTAAACGGTGTGTTTATGGTTAAGTTTTGGTTCCATTTTTATAATGCCAAAGTTCGCTCTCTTATGTTTTGTTATACATGTCCTACATATGCTCAGTTGTCAGTTCATGAGTTCATGATTTCAGCTTATATAAAAATTAAGTAAAAATAAACGTTACATAATATTAGAAATTTTACTCAGTTTTATTAAATTAAATCCCTAATCCAAGAAATTTATTTTATTTTATTTCAGTGAAGTTTTACGATAATTGCTGCAACGTCATATGAAAACAATTATAGCACAACAAATATCTCAGCTATCATGACAAATTTATTAACTCATGACATTCTATCAAAAGTCCACTAGACTTCCTCCATAGATTACCCTATAAGGGTAATATTTGCCATAGTTGGCAGTAGATTCTCTTACGCTGCCTCTGCGGCTTAATATACTAAATGATTATTCATTGTAGTCGAAAGTTAAGTGTTTTATGGCGCAAATTAAACGAGAGGGTGAACGATTACTCCGTGTTTATTAATTACTGATTATTTATTTATTCAAAATTTAGGATTTTGCCACTTCTTCTTATTGTTTACCTGTCCGTGAATAGTCCAGCCTTTTTTACTTTTTATGCTGTCATTGAGGAATGAATAGAAAACATATGAGAATATTACGGTGAATTGATCAAACATACCTAATCGTGTAGAAAGTAAAGTTTATCCTTGAGATGGTGAATAATAAAAATTTTAATGTATTTAAATTCAAACGAAACCAGTGACTCCACAATCACAATGCTAATTATTTAGTACACAATGGAACGAGTGAAAGAGAAACCTATACCAATATTTACTAATTGCGATAACATAATTTGCGTAAACTGGTCGAGCGTTAATAACGCATGCAATCGCCATTAACGTGTTGATATTGTAACGAAATATGCTTCATGTTTTATTGCTTTCCGATAAAAGCGTCCTATTAATCAAATGGCGTCGGAAATATTCATGTGGAAGTTTTATTGTCAAAAAATATGATTTAATTGAGTGCTACTTTTTATCAGTACCTACGAAGATAGGTATGTTGCTTTACTCTTTGAGATGTAGTTACGATTGTTGAAGGCTGGGGATAATTAATTATCAAAAATATAAAACAGTACCGGCGGCGGGAAGCAGCGTTAGGTATGTGGTTATACTTAGTATCTAAAGTAGCTGGTAGTGCAATCGCCAATTGGATTGCTAAGCTTGGCCTATATTAATCCTTTCACCTATTATAGAAGCCTAATTCTAGTTGTATACTGTTTATAGGCTGTTGAATATTTTATCAGTACACATAATACATATATTTTTAACTTATTATAAGCCAGTGCTTGACCTCAATCCCAACTGGTGGTAAGTGGTGATGCAGCCCTAGATGGTAAATCGCACTGTCTTAGCGTAACAAAAGCTTATTCACTCTTGCGTTGAAGACGCCCAGATTGTATTCGGCATTTTGCAGCACCAACCCATATGCGACAGCGGTACTCCATGCACGACAGGACTTGCGCTTTATATAAGGTAAGGAGCTGCCCCGGCGTGAAGTACCGCCACAACCTTGCAAGAACACCAAGTTTCCTTGCGGCTGCTTTGGCTCTAGACTCAATGAACCGCCCATAGTTGAGGTTCGGAGAAAATTCAACCTCTAACAACTGAAGGCCATCAGTGTACTCCAAAGATACATTCCGGAAAGTAGGAGCCAGGGTGAGCGGGCTTCTTTTAGCGGTGAAAAGACACGCTTGCGTTTCGGAGGCGTTTAATCTCACGAGATTGGCATCGCCCCATTAGAAACCTGCCTGTAGTGTGAGATTCACACGCTCAACCATAGCCTCTCGATCGGACTGGATTTGATGACCGGGACTGCTCGGGCCAGTGGACACTTGGTTGGTATCTCCCCACAACTGTGCTGTCGTCTACATACCCATAGATACCGGGAATGAGCAAATCATTTATATGCATCAGGAAGAGAGTTGCGGTGAGAACGGACCCCTGAGGAACTCCGACGTTTGTTGCGATAGGACAGGACGAGCAGCCATCGATGAAAACTCTGAGAAATCTTTCACTCAGAAAGTCCTTCACCCAGTCAATCAGGCCAGGGGATAAGCCGTACGCTGAAAACTTGTCCAATAAACTAGCCTGTCAAAAGACTTCGAAACATCGAGGAAACTAGCAAGTGCTTCACCACTGTTCTCGAGGGCTTCGCACCATATGTGAGTGGCATACGCTAAAAGGTCCCCAGTTGATTGATTTTGGCGAAACCCGTACTGGCGGTCACTGAGGAGATCATTCTGCTCTAGGTAGTAGGTGGGCGTTTAATATACGCTCCACAATCTTGCAGAATATGGAGTAATTGAGATTGGCTGATAGTTGGCAGGGTCAGGTGCTATATTTTTTAGGCACAGGCTGCATTGGTCAGCTTCCAAGATTTCGGCAGTATTCCAGCCCTGAATGAGAGGCAGAAACAAGCGTGTCAACATAGAGACAACTCAGGTGCACAGACCTTTAGAACTATAGTATACCTGGTATGCTGGTATACCATCAGGTCCACTAGCTTTGTTCACGTCTAGACTTCGCGAGGTTTTAAGAACCTGTTGTGATAGGGACCTCTGACATAGAGGTACCGCAGTGAGGTAATTGAGATGGTACACTATTGCTAATGTCCAGACGCGAATTGCAAGCAAAAAGAGAAGCAAATAAGTCCGCTTTCTCCTTAGGCGCAAGCGCCAGTGAGCCATCTTGTTTTACCAGTGGAGGCAGTGTAGACCGACAGCAGTCTATCTCGACCGCTTTGGCGCGAGAACAAAAAGCTCCACTGCCAGTTGGTTTAACAGAGAGCTTTGTACCGATGCGTTTAATACGGTCAAAACTAGTTCGCCATAATGCCTTTTTGCAGGACTTGGCGGTTTAATTAAAGGCTCTTTTCTTAAGTCAAACATCCGGAGCGTTGCGGTCTCGAGCATCGACCAAGGATAAATACGCCATATGCTTGTGCTTTTCAGCATGAGCGCACTCGGCGATGAACCATCGGCGAGCTTTACCACCAACGGGCACTTCAGCAAAGGGGATGAAATACTCCATCGCTTGACGTATCACATCGGTTATGCATCCGCGCAGCTCGATGGATCTTCAGACGAGAAGCAGACCTGCCGCCAAGGATAAGTGAGAAACCTGCATGTCTGAGAAATCAAAAAAATATTTCGAAGACATGTGAAGTTCCTCAACACGCATTGGGGCAGCGCGGCGGACATTTCCTTGCCCTAAAACCCTCTCAGAAATGAGAGGAGGCCTGTGCCAGCAGTGGGACGTATATAGGCTGTAACTTTACTTTTTACTTTTATTAATTATACCACCGCCTTACTTCATCGATAAGTATAAAATGAGATAATTTAGTAATAATGTTATTTATATACCTACACTACTAATTCACTTTTGCCCACAACTATTTTCTTCATCACTCAGCGTAACCATTTTACTAAAAGCTTATTTCCTTTTATTTTAATAACTTTTTCAATAAGATAAAGGTCTGGAAATTTAGTTTTTTGTAATTCGTAACCGTAAAAAGAGCCTAGAATATTTTTATTGTGTTTGTCTCCTATTTGATAAGTTTATGGATTGGTTTGGTTGACTTTTACGATACGAAATATTTCTGTAGACCAATTAGGGGTATAACCTTTATAAAAATCTCCTTTGTATTTGCTTATACGAACATAATCGCCAACGCAAAACGTTGGTCCTTGGCGTATCTTAGGCTTTCGAGATTTCTTGATGTTTGACATAACTAAAATCGCATTTGAATCATTAACGTTGATAGGCTTGAATTTTGTAATGCGATGCAAATTATTATTATACTGCTTTACTACATAATCTAAATTATTTTGGAATCATTGATATCGTTTGCATGGACTGAATATTTTGTAAAGGCAAGTTTAAAAATTTCTTATTACTTGTTCTACAATGGAGGCTTTTTTAACGGAGTGCGTGGAATAATGATTTATATTATAATTTTTCATTAAGTTCTTAAAAGAATCATTATAACTCTGTACCAAGATCTATTTGTAAATTTTTGGGTTTCGTCTCTATTCAGATAATAAACTTTGCGTCGCATTTTTGACACAATTTTATGTTTCGATTTCAATGCTCTAACCCATACTCATTTCGATAGAGCATCGACTATTACTAAAACATATTTATATCCTTTATTAAACGTTGCATATTTTTGAAAATCATTAGGTCAGTTTTATATTATTCTGGTTGCTTTCATTTCATTTTTAGTTCTTGAACACATTTATCCACATATTCTTTATTTACAGCCTCATCGTCTTTTTCAGGATATTGCAGTCCTTTTAATCTTGTTGATTTCAAATCAAAGTCACCTGCGTCTGTTCTTACAAAAGTATCACTGAGAATATCAGTGCATTCACATAGTCGCAAACGCTTATGAACGTGATGACCGAATTTGTCTATATTCATTGCCATCTTGTCGGCTTCTGTAATGAAATGGTACTGCGTTATCCTCCTGTAGGCAGCTTAATATATTTAATGTCTTTTATGATGCCAGCTTCACGCATTTCTTCGATTATTGCATAAATTTCATTATAAACCCCAGTGTTACCAGCTGCCCATGATCCGAGAAGTAATTTTAATCGTTCCACTAACTCTTTTGGATCGTTGCAGTAAACCATATCAGTATATTTTTTAACTTATTTTAAAATATCAACTCCTTCTCCCTTTGGAAGACTTTCTACACTACTTTTATGATTTATCGAGTACTGAAACAATGGTTTGATCACTCGGATATATTTAAATCCTTTGTTACTGTAAATCGGGTTGGCTGGATCACAACTACTTTTGTGTGCATTAGTATCCAAAAGTAACAATTTTTAATTGTGTAAGTCTTCCTCTGTTATAATATCTAAGTTTGGTAGGTTTTTAAACAATAACTCTTTTAAGCCTGGGGTTTTTTCAAACTATGATTTCCAATTTTTAAGATGCGACCATCGTCATAGACGCGAGTTGTGCCAAGCATTAGTTTCCCACGCTCATGTCTGACACCATAAGGTACATCTTTTAGTACTTCAGATGACGTAGACCATGATAAAGAATCATTTGCAATACTTGATGTTGATTGAAGTGATTTAAACGAAATTTCATTCGCGTCATTATCATCCGCAGAGCTTGAGTGAGTGAGGGTTTTGTTGGATGTTGTATAAACATCGTTATCTGAGTTTTCTTAATTATTAACAGGATCCTCAAACACATCACTTGAAGAAATCGATGACTCACTTTCGCTGTACTTAGTTTTTTTATAAGGTGAGTTTGCTCTGTATCTTCATTTAATTTTTTTTTTTATAGGAGAGGGGCAAACAGGCCTGCGGTTCACCTGATGTTAGTAACTACCGCCGCCGCGAACAACTGCAACACCAGGGAATTGCAGATGCGTTGCCAGCCTTTTAAAAGGAGTAAATTTTCTTGAAGGTCCCTAAGTCGTATCGGTCCGGGAAAATTGCTGGTGGTAATCGATTTCTGAAAGTTGTGCGAGGAAAACTTCCTCTAAATCGCACAGTGGTGGACCGCCAATCATCCAGATGGTATGGATGGTATTGCGAGTTTGTCGTGATGTGCGATAGTGAAATTGAGCGGCTGGAATTAGTCGAACAATTCCTCAGAGAACTCCCCGTGACAGATGCGATAGAATACGCAAAGAGATGCAACATCTCTACGCGGTGCCAGTGAGTCCAGCCGATCTGAAAGAACTCGGTCGTCGACGATTCGAGCCGCTCTGCGCTGGATGCGATCAAGTGGAAGAGCTGGCACTGGGTGTCCTGCCAGAGATGGGAACAGTATTCCATGTGGGGCCGACCTGCGCCTTGTAAAATTGCAGGCGGTGTGCCGGCATGAAATAATGTCCCGCTCTGTTGAGCCAAGCTTTTGAGGCCAATTTGGCCTTCTCTTCAAGTGACCACGAGCTGCATCACTCGATATGACGACATCGAGTTCCGATACTGGCTGAGGCAACAAAGTGCCGCCCTGAGGAGATACGACAAATGGGTTCTTTTTGGTAAATGCACAAACTTGTATCTTCTGGGGATTGAACTGGACTAGATTTAGTCGCCCCAATCGAGACTTTGTACAGCAAAGACTCGACTTCAGACTAAGTTTGTTCCGGTACTCAGCGACGTTTTGCTGAGAAAAATTGGCACAACCGGTGTATAAAAGCATCACCAGTGCTGTCGTCTGCATAGCAATTAATGTTACCGGTTTGCAACATATAATTGATATGCGAAGAAGCAACGTTAGTGATAACACATGTGGAACACCAGCGTTAATGGGCTTAATCGGGCATGCACCGTCTACCGACCTTGATGCTCCGATCTGCAAAAGCTGGTTATCAATTGCACAATTTCTCAGGAAGCCCATAGGAAGGGAGCTTCGAAAGAAGCGCTGTGCCAAACCCGATCGAAGGCCTTCGCTGTGTCCAAACTAACGGCGAACGCCTCCCCTTGGACTCTACTGCCTCCACCCATCTATGAGTTAGGTAACCTAGAAGATCACCAGCTGAGCGAACTCGACGGAAATCGTACTGGCGGTCACTAATCAGCTATAGATCCTCAAGGTACCGCATGAGCTGGCAGTTAATAATAGTTTCATCATTACTTTAGAGAACAAGTAGGTGATAGCGATAGGCCTGTATTTGGACGGATCAGGTGGTCGCCATTTTAGGGATCAGGTGCACCAAAACTGTCTTCCATGATTTAGGGACTACGTCTAGGGAGTAGGGTACCGGAAAGACGCATTAAAACCGGTGCTAACTCCGGAGAACACGTCTTCAGCACAATGGGTGGGACTCCATCAGGCCGACTCGACTTGTTGACGTCAAGGAGGAGTGCTTTACCACCGAGCGCTGAGTAAACAGCACTTTCTGCATGGAGCACTCACACCGCGGGATGGTCGGCGGTGTGTTCCCCGTCATCGAGAGTCGAGTTGGAAGCAAAAGAGCCTAGCAGATCGGCTTTCTCCTTTGCGTCATGGGCCAGTGCGTCGTCCACCTGTGCAGAGATGACAGAGATGGCTGACAGAAGTTCCTTGGACAGCCTTGGCGAGAACTAGAATGCACGTGTTCCCGAAGGTGAACTAGTTTCTCGCCAATTCTCGATAATGCTCTGACTTTGCCTTGCAATGACGCTTTGAAGGACCTGGAGGCGGAATTATTTTATTTTAAGAGCGCTGGTGTTTAAATCCCGGACGTTGATGCGTCAGCCCAGGCATGGTAGCACTCCTGCTTATAGCGTGATGCAATTTTACAGGAGTGACCAAACCATGGCTGAGTTCTGCCTCGATAGGCACCACAGATGATGGAATAAATAATTCCATTCCTGAAGCACCACATCAGCGACAGTATCAGCAACAACGTTAGGATCATCCGGCGAGAAGCAAACCCGCGCCCAGGGCAGGATGCAAAAAGACCTATAGTACCAAACACGGCGGCGAGCTGCAGATCGCAACTGCGATGGGAGCGTGAGTGGCACCGTACTCCAGATCAGACAATGGTCCGAAGAGTCAAGAGGAGCATCGAAGGAGACCTGATATCCGTCCGGATGAGAGGTCAGCAGAAGGTCAACAGGGAAGTTACATGATCCTCCACATCTGGGATCCGCATAGGCGAAGTAACCAGTTGTGTCAGACCATATGCCAAGGCAAAGTCATAAACAGACCTACCGCATGATCGGTTAAACGGGAACCAAGCCATTCGGCGTGGTGGGCGTTAAAATCACCGACTATCACAATCTTTGCGGATGGGACCTGTTGTAGCACAGAGTCTGCAGCCATTTGGATGTGGTCGAAGAGTCGGTCTGTGTCGGTATTACCGCTGTGGGACCTGTGGAGGAGGCACCCGTAGACGCGGGAATGGTCGTCGCTGTCTACGCGCAGTCATAGGATGGACAGGTCGGTACCTTCAAGACTGCCGAGTCGAAAACAGATGTCTCTCTGACGTACACGCAAACTCAGCCCGGGGCACAAAGGGTGTTCTAATTTGTACCCCAGGTAGGAGAGATACAAGTATCAGCCGGAAGGACACATGCGTCTCGGTTAAAAAAGCAAGACCGGCTTTGCCGTCTCCAGATAGTATGGACGGCGTTAAGGTTTGAGTGAAGTCCTGATATTGCAGAAATTCACAGAAAGCGTGGCAGGGTTGCCTTTGTCTTTTTGCTCCACTTGCCCCGGGCAGGTTTCGTCTTGAACGGAATGTGCCCTCCCCCAGAATACGCGGGGCAGCCTGAGCACTCTCGCTCAGAAGTAGGGTAACGGGCGTTGATGCTCAGCGAGGATTCTCCAGGATGCTGGTACCCTCCTGGGGTAGTCTTCCATTTAATTCCGCTACCATGATGATGGGGGGGGGGGGGGGAATTGGGCCTCCGGCCACCTGCACTCACCAGGCGAAATGCAGAAGTAAACTTCTACTTCACGCTGGTATTCTGTGAAGTCGTGGTACCACTCCGGTTCAAGCCGGCCCATCGGTGCGACAGCAAAAGCTGCAGCGTGGCTCTACCACTGTTATACTGTTGTACTGATTTTCACAAGCCACATCATCAAATATTATAATTGAGTTAGGTGAAGCTTTGTGTGGACTCAGAATTTCACTATTATGATTATACTTGTAATAAGATGTGCCTGCTACCTTCTGCATTACTTTTTCTAAAAATAAGTATTTAGGTTGATATAAAGGCTTTGAATATACATAAAGGTTGCGGAAACGTGGTCCATTCTAGTGTGACAATAAACTGATAACTAAGTTAGTTTTTCCGCAATTCGATGGACCGCAGACAATACGTATAGTGTTTGGCAATAAGTTTCCATGACGTTTAACTTCATTTTTTGGTGCAGGACAGATAAATTCTAATTAAAGTGATTCTTTTTGTTTGAGAAATTTCATAACAGGTTTGTTAACGTGACCGTATTGAATTACACTACTTTTATGATTTATCGAGTACTGAAACAATGGTTTGATCACTCGGATATATTTAAATCCTTTGTCACTGTTAATCGGGTTGGCTGGATCACAACTAGGTTTGTGTGCATTAGTATCCAAAAGTAACAATTTATAATTTTGTAAGTCTTCCTCTGTTATAACATCTAAATTTGGTAGGTATTTAAACAATAACTCTTTTAAGCCTGGAGTTTTTTTTTTCAAACTATGATTTCCAATTTTTAAGATGCGACCATCGTCATAGACGCGAGTTGTGCCAAACATTAGTTTCCCACGCTCATGTCTGACACTATAAGGTACATCTTTTAGTACTTCAGATAACGTAGACCAAGATAAAGAATCATTTGCAATACTTGGTGTTGATTGAAGTGATTTAAACGAAATTTCATTCGCGTCATTATCATCCGCAGGAAGCGAGTGAGTGAGGGTTTTGTTAGATGTTGTATAAACATCGTTATCTGACTTTTCTTCATTATTAACAGGATCCTCAAACACATCACTAGAAGAAATCCATGACTCACTTTCGCTGTACTTAGTTTTTATTATAAGGTGAGTTTGCTCTGTATCTTCATTTAAATGTTTCTTTTCTTCAGTTTTTCTGGTAAGTATATTAAGCGGATCAACGATAGGTTTAAATATTGTTTTCATCTTTCATCATTTCTACCTTTCTTTTTACAGCTGTAGCAGATTTTACAATTTGTTTCTTGAGGTCTCGTTCCATTGTAAAGGATTGTACTCTGTTTGACTACTCAAATAAAACTGATTGCTTTGTGACATAGCAGCTATTTAAACGTTTAGTCTTTTAGTATGAGTGTATCAAACTTCATTCAGTAACAGCCTTTATTTCGTTCACAGTCTTTAATTATAACAACATAATTGAAAGGTTTACTCCACAAAGTTCAGCATAATTTACGGAACTGAGACCATGTCATGTCAGACCCTACATGTTCATCATAAATGTGTCTCAGATTTATGTCGACTTGTTTAAACAATATGATCAGGTTAGCGTTATATCTTACTAGTTGCTTAGGTATCTTAGTATACGTTTGATTAATATAAAAACAGTCAAGGTTCTTATGTCGACCCATGGCAAAATAATCGCGTATGATTTTTTTTTATAGGAGAGGGGGCAAACGAGCATGCGGCTCACCTGATGGTAAGTGACTACCGCCGCCCATGAACAACTGCAACACCAGGGGAATTGCAGATGCGTTGCCGGCCTTTTAAAAGGAGTAGGCTCTTTTCTTGAAGGTCCCTAAGTCGTATCGGTCCGGGAAAATCGCTGGTGGTAATCGATTCTACAAGGAAGTTGTGCCAGGAAGAAAACTTCTTCTAAATCGCACAGTGGTGGACCGCCAATCATCCAGATGGTATGGATGGTATTGCGAGTTTTGTCGTGATGTGCGATGGTGAAATTGAGCGGCAGGAATTAGTCCGAACAATTCCTCAGAGCACTCCCCGTGACAGATGCGATAGAATACGCAAAGAGATGCAACATCTCTACGCAGTGCCAGTGAGTCCAGCCGATCGGAAAGAACTCGGTCGTCGACGATTCGAGCCGCTCTGCGCTGGATGCAATCAAGTGGAATGAGTTGGCACTGGGGGCCCCTGCCCAGAGATATTTACTACACTATTTGTGCCATTTGCTGTAGAGACTATCGGTCCGTGAGGTCCACGTGCGGTGAAGTTCCTAAAGGAACTCCATCCGCGGCTGGTCGTTGCTGCTGGTGATAAGAGGGCTGGTTCTTTTCTCGCTCAAAGGCTAATTATAGCCATTCAGCGGGGAAACGCAGCCAGCGCTCTTGGCACGATACCGCGGGGAATAGGAAGCTGTATGATAATTTAGTTACTAGTTTTAGTTTTTTTATTATAGTTTTTAATATTTTATATATGAAAATATTGTCTATTATGTTATGTTAATTATATAAATTAAATTAGATAGCATGGTAACTTAGTAGCTGCTTAGCTCGCCGTAAATTTATAATCTCAGGATCACCTTGTGGTTCATTAGTAAAGTTAAAGCTAGCAAGGTTCATTAGTAAAGTTAGTGAAGTAAAAATTAAATAGTCATGGAACTAATTGTAAATTGTGGCACGGGAAAACCTAACTCATGATAGACGAATCAAAGTCTATGATAACTTTTTGTCGATTAAGACCACAACGAATTTAGTAGTATATTATGGAGCAAAAATTTCTCGTTTGATTCGTTCATGCAACACAATAAATTAAAGAAAGGGTGTAATTATAACACTACGTAATTTTTAAATAAGTTCTATTAGTGATATAAATACATAATAATATGTTACATAATAATTAACTGAAAATAGTGAAGTAATTATAAATAAATTATTTATATATTTCGTTATAGGTAATCAGTTCTAAAAACTATTCGTATTATTCTGAACAATCATAAGTATAATTTTTACTCAAAGTATTTTACTTATAACGGTGAAAGTATTCATCATTGCTATATTAATTTCTATCTTTCCATCTATTAAATTTTTTTTATAAAGTTTTTATATCATGATACTTTTCCCATCTACCTCCGTCCAATGAAACCTTTCATTTGCAATTAACAATAAATAAGGTAGAAGCTCGGCGATGAAGGAAAACATCGTGAGGAAACCTGCATGTCTGAGAAATAAATAAAAAATATTTCGAAGATATGTGAAGTTCGCCAACACGCATTGGGGAAGAGCGGCGGACATTTCCTTGCCCTAAAACCCTCTCAGAAGTGAGAGGAGGCCTGTGCCCAGCAGTGGGACGTATATAGGCTGTAACTTTAAAGTAGAAGCTACTCCAGAAACTCAAAGTCGCTCAGCGAACGATTGAAAGAGCTATGCCCGAAGTTTCTCTGGTGGATGAAATTCGTAATGAATAAATCCGCCGGAGAACCAAGATTACTAACATAGCCTTCCGTGTTTGTAAATTGAAGTGGCAATGGGCTGGTCATGTATGTCGCAGAAGTAACAAATGGTGGAGTAAACGTGTTATGGAGTGGAGAGCACGTCTAGGCAAACGTAGTATGGTACGACGCAAGATGGCTGTTAGAGACTGAACGCGTGTAGCCGAAGACCAGGCTAAGTGGCGCACCTTAGGAGAGGCTTATGTCCAACAGTAGACTGCCTCAGATAGATGATGAAGGTAGCAGCATATCTATTTACCAGTTATGTATTTAATTATTTATTAAAGCAAATTCGAAATTTATATCCTAACAGAACCTAATTGCGAATGATGTTCGCTGTAATACAATATTAGTAGTTAACTTATTTACAGACGAAACAAATTACATCAACCGCCATCAAGGTGTCTGTGAATTCATTGGAGATAAATATAAATTATATATGAAGAATAATTTAAATGATTTATTACACCAAATCACATATCACTTGAAGTTTTTATGTGTTCAAATAAATCACATGAAAAACTTTACATAATGGGCCTTATTACAAAAAGTAGAATATTCCTAGGGCTGAATCTGAATGACAGGGTGAGAAATTGTGTGATAAGAGAAAAGTATGGTTTGAAAGATGATGTTATGAACAGGACTAAAAGTGGAATGTTTCGGTGGTTTGGACGTGTAGAAGGAATTAATGAGGAAAGTGTGACTAAGCAGATTTATGTTGTGGAAATAAACGGCCGAGCCGGCAAGAGACGCCCTAGATGAAAGTTTACTGACCAAATTGGCGATATATTGAAGATGGGCCAAATGACGAGTACCCTTAATCGCCGAGCATGTATGCGTAGGTATATGGATGTAAAAGGGCGAGAAAGGTGTGTCAGGACCGTGCCAAATGGTTGTTCGTAGTCTCTGCCTACCCCTCTGGGTGATGGATGTGAGTGTTTATATACATACATAAGTATGTAGTATTTTCAGTCTCAGGTTTAAATTAAAATCTGTTTCACGGAAGAAAACTCACAGAAATATGCGAAATAAAATGTAATATATCGACTCGACCCGTGTAGGACTACGCTCTCACAGGCAAACAGCGTAAAATAGCAGCTTAATGCGGCTGTGTTTCGTATGATGAGTGTAGAGAACCGGAGACAATTTTTACTGGAAACCAGGCATTCCATCGTAGTCCTCAGGGGTGACAACGCATCTGCATATTGATTCTGAAACGAGGATAAATGTGGATGTCTGTGGGCCATAGCATCCACTTACCATCTACTCTACTACGTGCTCGTTTGTAACCTTTATTCTATAAAAAAAGTATGGAATTAGACAGCAACTGTCAAATTTCACGAAGAATATGGCACTCCGGCTAAGGAACTTAAACCATTGTTTAGGCAAATAGTGATTGACAATAAACAACTTTTTGAAATAAGACGGTATTAGCCTTACTCTGTGGTATAAGTCCTTCGCTTATTCTACATAAATAGTATATGGAATAAAGGTTATTACGACTTCTCGTCCACAAACGAGGCTAACCTATAAATGGCGATGTATCGATTCGTTATAGGGATTAAAAATTCCACTTATAGGAATCCTACATTACCAATTTATGGGTGTCTGCTTTATGTCCTAACAACTGCCCAACGTGGTCAGTGTTGATAAATATTTCAATTTATACACGCTGGTTCGCATATTCTTGAGTAGGCTGATATTGATTAAAATGTTGAAACAGATTATTATATAGCAGAAAATCAAGCGAGAATCTGGTTAAATTTGGAAGTTCAAAAGCAAAGAGAAATGGATAAAGGAAAAAGATAAACTCTGTGATATAAATCAGCATATAGGACATCATCATCATTATCTATAAGATGTATATTGATAAAAGTAAATTTATATTTAAATGTTAAAACAAAATATAGCCATTAAAAAAATATACACGAAAAACTGAAAATACCACAGTAACGGGTGCACTGTAGCTACTGCTGGAAGGGAAATGCACAAAAACTTTTTTACTATGACCCCAAGCTACCCACAGTTATTGCAACCGCTGGAATTAGTTGAAGCTAGCTCCCGAATTTTGTTTTGATTTGTTCAGACTTTAGTTTAACTTTGCTTGCGTTCAAAGTTTTATTCCCTCCATTGGCATTTGTTTACTTATTTTATATTTAGGTTACAATAGCGTAAATGTACATAACTAATTAAAACTTAAACTTACAACAATATAGAATAGGAAAAAATCATAATAAAAAAAATCACACTGGAAGGCCAAGAAACAGGCCATAAAATTGGCTAGACTGTGTAAAAGAATATCAAAGAAATATGGCTAAAATTAGCAACTAGAAAAAGAAGCCGAAAACTGAAGCAAATTAAAAGAAATATTGATGTGGCCTTATCATAGAGCAACACGACCGGATATGATTAGCCATACGCAGGCGTTCCCTTCACTTCACTTGTACTTTGATAGAGATCAAAGTACAAGTCCATGCGAACAAAAAAACTAGTTGCAACTGCACTGATCACTAGACTAAATCTAGTTGCACGGCTGAATCAACGTCCTACAAAAATACCGAATGGTTCAGTTTTTTGCAACAAAAAGAAATCTGCCACGTCAAATTTAAAAAAGATGGTGTTACCTTTCATATACAATAAAATTTTAATCACATTATTTCTATTTACTTCTTTTTAAACTTAAAATTACAATAATAGCGGTCGTGTTGTATCGGATTTCTTTACCAAGATAGGGAATCTTCATAAAATATGCGGATCGGTCGAGCAATTGAGCCCATTCTGTATCCGAGCTGTCGCTGTTGAGCGATATGTTATAATATATCTATGTGTGTGTGAAATTGTTAGTATGTTGTTTTAATTCTTGTGTTGTGTAAATTTCGTGACAGACGACTGTGTTGTGTGCGCAGATTTCCCCCGCAAAATCTGACAGAGAGTTCTGTACCGGGAAATAAACGCTATGGCTCGCGGTCCGTCAGTGGCCCGTGTTGCTCTATGGAGGCTAATTTTGAAAATAACTATGATAAATATACTTTTAATAAAATTACAAACTGACTTCATAGAACTAAAAATAAATAAAATAATTTCCACACAATAGTTTCATAAGTCGGTGCTTAAACGAAGTGTCTAGAATTAAAAAATATAACATATTCAATAATAAAAAAAATATTAAAATCGGTTCATATTTGACAAAGATACCGAGTTATCGAGTAATATATATTCAAATAAAAAGAATATAAGTACAGTAGAATTGAGAACATAATCCATTTTTCGAAAATAGGTATATCCCGTCGGAAGGATGTCAAAATAGCCACGCTTGGTACAGTAGGTTTGTATTGCTATCACCAAATACTGTTTCCTGTCACCAAAATATGTTTAAATCTGGAAATTTGTAACAGTTCGTGTACCTTTTGCATAATACCTTATTGAATTTGTTTTTTTTTACCTATTGCCCAATCGAATTTCATCATTATCCTTAAGTAATCTTTATGATAATTAGAACGAAATGAGGTGGTAATGTGCTGGCAAAATTAATTTAAACTCAAAGTTGACATATGCTTAAAAAGTACCATGATGACCTTGACTCTTACGCATATCTTGCAACCGGGATTCGAATAAATAATATCTCCCGAACTAAAATCTTAATTTATTGCTTAAAATATCAACATTATAAAATCAACATGTATTTAAATAAATGCATAAATCTTCACAAATGTTACTATACAAATATAACACGTAGTAACGACTTCATATTTAAAAGGATAAGAAATACAAATAATAAACTATGTTTTCGTAGTTCGTGAGAAAGCTCCAAACTGTTGTTGACGGGCTCTACATGAAGGATTAAGTTCGTCAGACGAAGAACTTTCTTGTTTCCTCGTAAATTTCTCACATCGTGTTAGTGTACCTTCGAGTATCACTCTAACGTTTATAAAGTAAAAGAGTGAAGTCCCTTTTATGTTTTTTTGGCTCTTACTGAGAATAAGCGAAGCTAAAATAAAGAAATTATAACGTTCGTATTTTATTAAACTTCTTTGGAAACCGGCTTGTTTGGGAGGCTGGAATTCGTCGAGTCTGCGTGCAAGACAATTCGTAATAACTCTCGAAAACAGCACGTAGACGCTGCTCAGAAAAGAAATCGGTCTGTAATTCTTCAATAGAGCGTTGTAGCCTTTCTTGAAGAACAAGATCACTGCACTTCTGCTCCCCGCCTCCGGAGTAGTACTACCATGGTGGACGGAATAAAAGAGCTTCTGAAGGACTTCAATTACCGGTTTTCCATTCGTTTGCAGAAGCTCCGCTGTAATTCCATCCTCGCCCGGAGACTTGCCGTTCTTAAGGTGCTGGAGAGCCATTTTTATCTCGTTCAGACTGACATCCGGAATATCATCGGAATAGTGTCGGTGCACCTACCGGGTCCAATTGTGAATCTTAACCATCAAGGGACCCACTCAAGCACACAAAATTTTATCAGAATCGGTCGAGCCAGTTTCGAGTATTAGCGAGACTAACGGACAGCAATTGATTTTTATATATAGAGATAATGGATCTAACACTTAAAAGTAAAAATGGCCATAGAGTTTCATGACGGTTCTTTTCAGATAACTTTTAGAACCTGTAGTAAATTTTATTGATCTAAAAAGCTTTTAAGGAGCCTAAATTAAAAAAAAAAGACTATTGTATTATTAGTATATTGATTACTTTCGAATATCAGATACCCATTTTTTATGGCAATAACTGCGCCACAAGCGCTACTACTTCAGTATATTATATAGAATAACTCCGTATTGGCACAATCTGACTGTTATGATCATGTAATCACCATCTCACATGTCCACTGCTGAATATACACCGCCCCCAAGGAATGCCATAAAGCACAGTTCTGAGCCACCTGCATCCATCGACTTCCTGCTTTTCTTAACAGGTCGTCATTCCATCTATTTGGGCGCAGCTCATACACTTCGCGTACATGTTCGAGGCTGCTTTTCGAAAACTTTTCTGCTCCCTTCGATTGTTGTTTCTTCGTGCTATATGGACGGTCCATTGCCACTTGTGCTTCTCTGGTGCTCCTGCAATATCCTCATTACGAAGTCTATCATTAAAAAAAAAATTAAATAAATAACAAACGAACTTACAGTTCAACTGATAGTAAGTGGCCAATGCAATCCAAGAACAACTGCAGCCAAATTCAAACTAAGAAGGTTACAGATGCGTTGTCACTGAGATGAAACTCCTCGCAGCCTGTAATTATACTGGCCAAGTACATCCTTCAGACCGAATCATAGCATTGTAAGCACTATAATTTTTTATTATTTTTGAGTTGTTATCAGAAGGATGCTGTTGCCCATCTCTTGTTTCTGTTTCCATCTGGCGCCTTTTAAGACACTCTCGTGACGATATGATGTAGTGGCTGATCCTACGCTGCTACTACACAGATATTATATATTATAATAGAATAAATAATGATGTACTTAATTATTTCCTCCGAGTCTACAACTTCGAGAAGTAATAATAGAAGACAATTGATACAGTCACGTACACATAGACGCCTCGCCTTGAGTAACTCCAAAGTAAGATAAGTTAAATATCATCCATTAAACCGATACCATACGTGAGAGGAATTTCATGTTTCCCGATTGTAATATTCGCAGGCTCACACACTGTAGGCTTGCAGTATGTCCTTTGAATATGAATGATATACAGTCAATCGATTTTGTTATATTCCCATAAATAGTAAAGTAACGGTTTTTATACGTCCGACTTTTGAGCACGGGCATCTTCGCATTTTTATATAAGGTGGGGCAAACGATCATGCGGCTCACCTGATGGTAAGTGACTACCGCCAACCATGAACAACTGCAACACCAGGGCAACCAGGGGAATTTGCAGGTGGGCTGCCGGTCTTTTAAAAATGAGTAGGCTCTTTCCTTGAAAGTCCCTAAGCCCAATCGGTCCGGAAAAATGGCTGGTGGTAGCCGATTCCATAAGGAAGTTGTACGATGAAGAAAACTTTTGGTAAATCGCACATTTCTAAAACAGTTTTAGGACAGAGTCCACTGCGTATTCATATGTATTGGTAGACTTTTAGACAATGAGCATGTGGTAAATTGGCACGTAAAATTGCAGAAAACAACTTAAGTGATTCTAAATTAATGAAAATTTGCGACCAGTGCTGATTTACCGTGTGCTCTTTGGTGAAGAAAAACATCGTGAGGAAACCTGCTTGTCCTTTGACCTATGCCCATGTGTGGTACGTATTCAGGCTGCATCTTTACTAACGGGGATTAAACTCGGTTTTGTAGCGTACTATAACATTTAAGGCGCATAATTAGGAGCATTTGCAATAATTGCTCCGCTCCGTTTAATCGATCACAGTACTAAACGTTTCAAGCCTTTGACGCATCTTCATGTTTTAGTTTTTGAAAGTAATGGTCTCTGTATCGTAGATTGGCGTACTGAGAAATGTGGAATAGACCGAATAGATTGAAATTGTCATAGAAGAAGTGTAAGCCGCATAGGAGAAAGGCACGCCAAACTCTGCTGGTCATTACCTCTCTCTGCCTCTTCCATAATAGATAACGCCAGCATTAACATGCAGATTATGGATCACAATACCAGATATCTTTAACATTCAACGTAGCCGACTTCAAAAAAGAAGGAGGTCCTCAATTCGAATGTACGTATTTTTTACTACAATATATATATAAAAGTGTTTGACTACTATCGCACCTGATGGTAATTAGTGATGCAGCCGAAGATGGTAAAGTGCACTGACTTACCTTGACAAAAGCCTATTCACTCTTGCCTTGAAGATGCTTAGATTTTAATAGGTTGAAAAGGCAGATGCTGGCAGATTATTCTACTCTTTTGTTGTACGCATTATGAACGACGAAGCTAACGATTTGGTTAGAAAGCTTGGTATATCATCAACAAAGGGGTTGAGCTCAACCGAGTGTCTGCATGTTCCCATGATGGAATGGAAGGGGAGGAATTAATTAACGCAAAAGTCTGTACACGATACGCGATATTATCGTCAATTATGAACCGATTTTATTGATTATTTTTATTTTTAATAGGTTATAGTTCAGAGTTGATCCCGTATAAATATGTAAAAAGAAACCCTAATGGTAGTAAAAGAGGAGATGAAGTTTTTAATATACCTATTTAGACGACATTCTAGTCATTATTTTGAACTTGCGATGCCAAAAATTTTTACTATTTTTGGCATCGCAAGTTTTTATAGAAGAAAGTAAAAGTCAACATCAAAGAACTAAAAGGAATAAAAAATTTACATTCTGAAATCTGGGTTATAATTTTTCTACATAATATATGTCTTAGCACTGACTTCATAAGCTAAGATTTAAAAATCATTTTATTATTTTTAGTTGTCTGAAGGCGGCTGTAGGCGGAAGTCGGAAGTATTTACATTTTATTTTTATTTTTTTTTTACATAGTTACACCGTTATATAATGGACGCAATGAGACCTCCCTGATATTTCTTATAGTCGAATTTTACTACACCTATGAGACGAGATGGAATAATGGATTTTCTGCCACCACTATACGGAGAATAAGTAATTGTTTGGGCTTGCTTTTTAAAGAGTTTGTAGTTAGTAGTAGAGTCCTGAGTTCGAATCTTTCGGCATTATAATAATATTCATACATATAATTAGTTACAATCTGAGACCAAGAAAGAAAGATATCGTATAGATGAAGCGCTGAGTATATTTCAAGTCATGTCGAAACCAATCCAAACCGTACTCAACTCAACCTTTTTGCATCTAAAATAATTTGTAACCAACAACATGATTTTCGGCGCACATGTGTGTGTTAAGTGATGGACTATTACGGGCTGTTAATTAAAGAGAGAAGAAAGATGTGTGTGTGAGTGTGTATCAATAAGTTGAGCATGGTTTCGGCGTCACTTGAAATTTACGCAGCGCTCTGTCTTTATTTGTTGGTCTTATGGTAAGTACCAATAGTTATAAGCCTTAACTTAATGTAAAATATATTTTAGACTTAACCTAATTGTATTGTTAGGGAAACTTTTCTGAATGATAGGGTGAGAAATAATGTGGTAAGAGAAAAGTGTGGTTCGCAAAAACATATCGTGACTAGAACAAAGAAAGGGATGCTTCGTTGGTTTAGACACGTAGAAATAATAAAGGCGAAAAGTGTGAAAAAGCAAATATATGCGACAGAGTCATCAAGGGACGTCTAGATGGAAGTTTATTGGCCACATTCGCGATATATTGAAGATGGGCCCAATTAAGACTATCCTTAATCGACGAGCATGTATGCGTAGTTATATGGATGTAAAGGAAAAAATGTGTCAGGAAAGGAAAGAAGTGTATCAAGATAGTGGCAAAAGGAAGTCCGTAGTCTATGCCTACCCCTCTGAGTAACAGGCGTGAGGGTTTATGGACTTATGGATGAATTAATTGCGATCAAAAACATAACAACCATACCTTGTTTGACGAAACTTATGCCACCTACCTTAACTACCAAGACGAAAAATGTAGGAATAATGATACGTTCCCACCTGCAGTGACATTAAATTTGTGACAATGAACCATTTTATCGGCGATTTCACTATAATGTGTTGAACGCCTCAGGAGCTACGTACTATATTATATGTAAAGTTTAAACTCGTAAAATCCACTTTAGAACTTTGTAATGTAATGATGTCTCAAGTTTGTTCGACGTAGATTGCAAACAGAGCCATATAGTATGTTTGAACACAATTGTCCTTTTTACAAAAAGTAGATTATAATAAGTCTCCAGATTAAACTACAATCTCTTTCACAAAAGAAGTCCAGTGGTCATATACAAACTAAAGTGTAAGTTATAGTGTTTGACAGCAAATGCATAATTTTGCGAAGACTGTAGCGCCGCGGCTAAAGGGACTCACATGTCTGCTGCAGGGGCAATCTAGGGTGTACAGCGATCGAAACAATATCAGAATTGTCTATACACACATGCCTGCCGTTCACTATGAGAGTGTACATCTCACTGAACACAAGAGTGGAGAACGGCTCCAGTTTTTTTGAAATATCAAAGGATCGGTATAGCCTTGGCTCTTTTTTATAGAATAAGGGTGACAAACGAGCTCACAGTCCACCTGCTGGTAAGTGGATACTACGGCCCATAGACACCTACATTTGTTCATAATAAATAATAAAATACTAATTGATTAATAATTACAACCATAATACAACTGGAACATGCTCTACCACGTTTAAAAACGTTACCACGTTCAAATAAAGTTCTTTCTGCGGTACTAAAAGAGAAACAGTTTAAGGGGTTTCTTTAGTTAAGACGCTTCTTGGCTCATAGTTTAAGCCCGAGACTATCAAGAAACCACTTTTTGTTATAAGACGGAATATGACTTAACAACTTCTCTAAAATTCAAAAGTAAATAAAGATGTTGAAAATTAATTTGCTAAGATCCGCGTAACAAAATCTCGCTGCGACCGCCAAGCGAGTCAGCCACCACAGAGTTTACTTCATCTGAGCATGCCTCGTGTAAAGGCGAAACACGTGTCATATTATAGACGGTGGTGTCTTTCCTAGTGTAGTGGTGATGGGAGTAGTGATGACGGAGATATTGCACGCAATTGGGAGAGGGTGGGAGGTGTTCTTCAAAATAGGTAAGACACATCATTTTATTTCATTAGCGGATCCTAGCAAATTAATGTTTAACACCTTTAATATAATGGATTTACGTCCTATATACGTTACTGTTGGGCAAAAGTCTTGTCTCATTTCTGAGTGGGTTTAAGTCAAGAAAATGTCTAATATAATACACACGTTTAATATATTTTTTAATTTCTGAGACATGCAGGTTTCCTCATAATGTTTTCCTTTACTGCTGAGCACTTGGTAAGTCAGCACTTAAGACCGCAATTAACAAATTCACTGACGCCGCCTGGGATTGATCCCCCAAGCGGTAGCAATAATATCGCTCGTCGTAAAATTTCAGTAGTTGCGGCGCTGAGGGACGCGGGTTCCAATCCCGCACGGAACAAGTACTTGTATGGTCGAAAAATTATTATTTCAGATATGGTTGTTCGTTTTTGTGTAATTTACGTATACAAACTACGTCCACCATACAGGTGAAAATCCTAGTGAGTACTTAAAAGAAAGAAAAAATAAGTAAAAAAAAATATTTCGTCAATCAAAAATTTTAATTAATGAAATGAGAATACGAAAATAATAAGCGGATGCTCCTGTGAACGAATAGATATTCTCACATATTTCAAAAGAATATTTCAACACGTAGTCACGTCTTGATATATGTGAGGATGAGAAGTGGGGAAATAACGTTTGTTATTTCAGCGGCTGAAAGAGTAACGGCCTATCTCTCACGTGCTTTACAGAATAATATATTAAAGTCCAATAGCGAACGATATTTTTTCGTGCATTCGACGCATATTTTGATAGGAGATTAAGTGGTGTTAACCGATTAGTGGCAATGCAAGAATATCCACACTCCCATAACGCGTAGTGTGACAAGTACGGCGTCTACTTAGCCTCTGAGCCCTGGGCTATAACAGATATTTTTGTATTTGAGACCATAGTAAAAACCGTGTCGTGGGGGTGTAAGAATATCCACTACCTTACCTTAACTACACTATTTTGTTACATCTAATAAAGTCATGTAAATTAAAAATTTGCAGTCTGGAGGCACTACACACGGGTCTCACTTATTTTTTTATATATTTAAATGGCCTTTAGAAAATGTCATCAAAAATTAATAATATGGTAACACTACGTAAATTTCCAGCAAATGAGATGATGATTGCAGTCTGTTTATAATTTCTATTACTTATTTTATGAATCAAAGTCCTGACTGACCGGCTGACAGACTCACAGACAAAAAGGCAACGCATAGCCTAATACCGCAAGTAGTTGAGATTTTAGGATTAAAGAAAATGCAAAGGAGTGTTAAACTTTAACACCCCTTAGATTGGATTAGAATATTTTAAAATAACTCTAAAAAAGATCCAAATTTCAAGTCTCTACCAACAGTGGTGTATACTATATGTCAGTGAATTGGTCAGTCAGTCATTCAGGACTTTAACTCTTATAAAAATTTATTGTTTAGTATAAGAGCATAATATTACTTTGCATGCGTTCGACAATCGTAAATAGAATCAGGCGTTACATTGTAGAAATCCATATTTAAAGTTATTTAACATTTCGTGAGTTTTAACTATTTTGCGCGGTACCCTAAAATAAATTTTCTAAAATAAAAGTAGTCTTAGTTACTCCTTATAACTTCAGAAATCTGCCAGTGAAAGTCGTGTCAAAATAATTTAAGCCATTTCAGAGATTAGCCGGAACAAATAGACAGGCAGGCAGAGACATACAGAAATTTTAAAAATTGTTTTTGTTATCATTTAGTAATAAGCTGTTATTTTGACATTACAAACAGATACTTCAATTGTATTGATTTTTATAGATTAATTGAAATGTTATTTAAGATTTATTTTAACATATTTAATTATGTAATCATATCAGATGCACAAATAATTGTGTATTATGATAAATAAAACGAATACATTAAATATATTACAGGGTATTCCTGATTTATTGTTTTGTACTTTGTTGTGGTACATTAAAATAATCTAATTACTTATTAAAATGTACGTAATGCCAAAAAATCTAGCTGTAAAGACATAAATTATTATTAGAATTGAAAACAGAACAGAACATGAATAGATTAGGATAGATTATTATTTTTTAATTCCGCAATAGCTTTGAAAAAGCAATTTGCACCTGCCACAAACAGTACTGAAATTACGTTCGCAAAAATGTTTAAACGCGCAAACATGGAGTGGACTTTTTTAAATTATTAGAAACCAATACTTGACTAAAATCCAACCTAATGGAGTGGTAATAAAGCTTTAGGTGGTAAGGTGCATAATCTTAGCGTAACAAAAGCCAGTTCACTCTCATCTTGAAGACGTACGAAAAGACAGACGTTGGTAAATAATCCCACTCCTTCGCTGTACGCATTACGAAAGGCAAAGTAGAATGTTTGATTATTTTTCGTGTATTCCACAACAACAAAGGAGTAAAGACCTGCGGACCGTCTGGTTGTCCAATGGTTGAAAGAAAGGGAGCAATTAAGTCATGTTATTCCTTGGCAAATTCTGTATTGGTAAAAGTGAATAAGAGCATTCAATCTATTTCCATTAACTTAATACTACGTACATTTAGCCCTCACTACCTCGTTGTTCCAGTGACCGTAAGCACGACTGCTAATCGTGTAGTATTGGTTCAAATCCCGGGAAATCTCTCAAGAAATTCTCAGTTGCAGCTTGGATTCAGAAAATTGCTAGCATTTTATTAAATTGTAAACTTAATAAATGCCTGATTTATTAAATTGAAAATTTATGAAATTATCAGGATTAAAACAAATCACGCGAATACTAAAAATAAAATAAAACAAATTTATATGCGTTTAAAATTAGGCTTTGGCCTTGGCCGTTAGTTTGGACAAAGTGAAAGCCTTCGATCGGGTTTGGCACAAAGCGCTTCTTTCGAAGCTTCATTGCTTTATTGCTTCAATGGGCTTTCAGAAAAATCGTGCAATTGAATCACCAGTTTTCTTACAGATCGAAGGGTTAAAGTCGTAGTAGACGGTCCATGTTCCAATTACAAGCCTATTAACGCTGGTGTTCCACAAGGCTGCGTGCTATCACCAAAGCTGTTTCGTCTGAAAATTAATGATATGTTACAAGCCGGTAACATTCATTGATATGCGGAAGACAGCACTGGTGATGTTTTATACTGAACGTGCCAATATTTCTCGGAAACACTTCGTCAAGTACCGGAACCTGACATAGGGGACCACTAAATCTTATCCAGTTTAACCCCAAGAAGACAATGATTTTTGCGTTTACCACCTATCTGTCTCAACCGGTATCGGAATCCTCGGCGTCGACATATCAAATGACGTACAGTTTCGAAGTAACTTGGAAGAGAAGGCTAAATTGGCCCCTAAAAGCTTGACGTTCTCAGAAGAGCGGGACAGTATTTTATGACGGCACACCGCTTGCAACTTTACAAGGCGCAGGTTTGGTTTCACATAGAATACTGCACCTACACCTGCGCTCGTTTGCCCTCTTCTATTAAAAAATAGATGTGTTATTAATTTATTAACGCAATAAATAATGTCACAAGGGCCTAAGGTGTTTGATGCCCTAATGTTATAGTTATCTTTCAGTTTTAAAATATTTTTATTGTAAGACATATTATACTCCTTTTTCAAAGGTCGGCAACGCACCTGCAATTCCCCTAGCAGTTGTTCGTGGGCGGCGGTCGACACTTGGTGAAGTGGCAGCGCGGTGAACTAATTAATCCCTAGCCTTCACAGAAATAAGAGGATACCCACCAGCAGCAGTAGGACGTGTATATAAGTAGCAACTTTTCTTTTATATATTATATTCAAATTACTATGTTTTATTCCCGAGGAAGTTGAATTCACTACTGATTTAACTCCTGATTGCAATTTGGCCTCATTAGTCCTTCTCTAATGCTGTAATCAACCTACATTAAATTTACTTAATTGTGATTCTGTCAGTTAATTAGTCAAAGTTAGCAAATTCTCCGTATCTAATTTGCTGCCTACTGCACAAACTATACTGACAATGATAAGTTAATGCTCAATAATTGACTAATGTTTAATTTCACAATGTTAGTCATTAGGCACAAAATAGCTCGCCAAGATGCTATGTTTGAAATTAGGTGAAAACAACTATATTGGTAAGATTCTGGCCATGTGACTTAACTTACTCGTATTTCTTTTCATTAAAGAAAAATCTTACCACCACGTTAAGAATTTCTTGTGAAGGCGTTTTACATACATACAGTAATATTGAGTAAGTATACATGACTAGACTTTATTCTTTTTACAAGTTTTTTTATTAACAAGTGGTAAAATTAAAAATTTTGTACAACCGACTTCAATATAAATAAAATGAACATCATCAATGTAGTCGAAGTCAATTAAATACGCATTATTAAGGATAAATCAAAAACTACTGGTCAGATCTTGAACAAATTTATATGGAATCACATGACAAGCGCTTTAGCAGCTTTCAAAAAAATCTATATCTATTCTAAAACATCATCAAAATCGGTTCACCTTGAAAAAAATTCTGAGGTAACACACATAAAAAAATACAGTCGAATTGAGAACATCCTCATTTTTTTGAAGTCGTTTTAAAAAAGGAATTACACCCACTTCATCAATTTTCTCTATATTGTGAAGGCGTTATACATACATAAATTGAACATTGACAAACATCTACACCGGGAATAATTATATTTACCTAATAATTTATACTTACGAAAAATTGCGCGGATTGAACTCCGTTTTGTAGTAATCGCAACACTTCTACTTGAAATAAAAAAAACTAAAATACTACTATTTGATGTAGGTAAACTCACGGTTAGCGGTAGTGGCGATTAGCTTCAACTTGGCTTCAAAAATATCTTCGGATCTGGAAGGCTTCAGTCTTCCTTGACCACACTCCTTTGTGATTATATATACAGTCTATACACACAGCTGGGTTGACCCGCACACTCACTAACGTTTATATTATTATATTGTTTTTCTATTAGAAGGTTTAGACAAGAACAGCCATTACCGATGCAGTTCGTCTTGATTTTTATTTTCATGTGGGTATCGATCGCGTCTACTTCTTTTACAGACGCTTTTGTTGTAGGTCAACAGATGGCGCCATTATTTTAGTTTAGCATATTATTGAAAGGAAGGATGCGATAGAAAAGTAAGGAAGGCAAGCCAGTACAATCGTCATCATCTTATATTTCTAATATTAGATATTCTTACAACGCTACTACACGGTTAAATATCCCCTAATTATGCTGTAAAAAAAGTTAGTGGGAGAAGTGTGTACTGCAGTGGGCTACGGTGAAAGACCTAAAATTGATAAATTTCTCTCTCTCTCTCTCTCTCTCTCTCTCTCACACACACACACACACACACACACACACACACACACCACTTGTTAGGGGATTTTCTTATTGCTGAGAGAAGCGCATTCCAGAGTCGTACAGCTGTAACAGCGAAAGAGTTTGAGAGAAAACCAATACGGGGAGAGGGAATTTACAGTACGATATTGTTATAAGACCGAAGATTGCAAACATGGGAAGAACCTACTCTGGGGCCAATGGATCATTAAGGATAGTGAAAAGAGTGTTAAGAATTCTAAGATTCCTGCGTTGTGGGATATTCAACCATTTAAGTTGAGAGTGATAGAAAGAGACGTGGTCATACTTTCGAAGACCGAAAACGAAACGGATACAGTTGTTGAGAAGTCGATTCAATTTATTGACCAAGTAATGGTCTGCATCTAAGTAACACACGTCGGCATAAATATGGTAGAAGGCAAGAAAGTTGCAAGTAATCATATTAATAAATATAGAGAAAAGTAATGGAGAGAGAATTCCGCCTTGCGGGACACCAGTTGTTAAGTCACATCAATTGGACACCATAACGTCGACACGGACCGCCTGCTGGCGACCACGAAGATAGGAGGATACCCGATTCCGTGCTGATAAGGAAAAATCTATGTACGACAAGATGGCGATGAGTAAATCATGTTCAACGGTATTAAAGGTCCATCTGTCTATCTTTCTATAGTCATTTACGATTCATGCAAAAACCATGAAATTTTGAATGTAGGTAGTAAATGACCCCATTCAACTTAAAAACTACTTTACTACTACTACTTTATCCAATCACGGAACTTTAACTTCGTAGATGGAATTAACTATATATATATAATAGAATGTATGATTTACCGTAATTACTACGCAAAATGACTAACTAAACTTTTATACTGGACACTACAAACAAAAGTTTTACTCTACGAAGCTCCTTAGTTGAATTTATTGGGTATCTATAGCAATAATTTCACAAACTTCTTTTAGTATCAAGTTATCCAATATTAGTAATTAAAAATTAAGTGCACTGTGAGAATTTAATGTCTATTCGATGTAATAGTTCGTAGTACCGTTGGATGACTAATTACTAGTTACGAGTAAATGTTGTCAATAATCGTGCAGAAGCTTATTTACAGAATTTATGACTTTTATTAAAACAAACACGAGAGCCGTGTAGGTTTTCATGGCACGGGAGCAAAACATATCAAAACAAAATCAAAACATTATCACGAGGACCAATGAAACTAAAATGGGAAATTTTATTTTCTGATTTACCACTTATTCAATGGTGAATTGGTTTTCACCACTTAACTAAGCTATAACTTCATGGGGGTCTAGATGTCTAAATCATAGTCATCATCATTACAGCCCTTCACAAGTCCACTGCTGAACATAGACCTCCCACAAGTAATGCCATAAAGCGCGGTCCTGAGCCACCTGCAGCTATCGACTTCCTGCATGTTTTACCAGGTCGTCACTCCATCTAGTGAGGGGTCGCCTCACACTTTGCCTACCGGTACGAGACTGTTCGGTGTTGTCGGTTCTTTGATTGCCATTTTAGCTTACTAATCCGATGTCTAAGTAGTTAAAAAAATCGTATAAATATGCAATACATGAACGATTGCTTGTACAAACTACTCAGAGAAAGTCCACAGCTGCACATAGACTATTTCAAGAATGCTTGCCAAGAATTGTTTGAAAGAATTATCTATACTCACTACACTTAGAAGACGGAGCTCACTACACTTAGCACTGGTAATACTGCAGTAATATATACGGTAATATCTTATCATTTTATTCCTCTATCATCACTAGTCCGTAAAAGTCCACTGCTGGGCATATGTACGAGTATCTACCGTTGAAGGGAGAATTTTTCTTAATCACCACTTTTCTAACTAAAGTTTCTTCTAAGTTGCACCTGTTAGAGCAATAAACTCACCGATAGTCTAACTGTAACATTAACTTTTCAACTACTGGTTAACGAGTTGTTGAAACCAGCGGGAATAACGTGGAAGCAGTTTTCCAGCTCCCTTTTCATTAATCTGGGGACGGTTTTAACAGAATGATTTATTCAATAGCTTCAAGTCTCATAAATTTACTTACAATTAAAGTTGTTAAAAATTAATAAGCTAAGATCTGCCTAATAAAATAAAATTATGTGCTTTACCTAGTTTGAAGAGCATCTCCCGCCCTTTCTCAATTGCGTGCACTATCACCGTAAAAACTAATCCCAACACGAAAGACAACTTTGTCACTTACCAATCATCCACCGCAGAGTCTATTTCATCTGAGGATCCCTCGCTTAGAGGCAAAACACGTGTCGTATTATCGACGGTGGTATGTCTTTTCTAGTGTAGTGTTGGGATAAGTGGTGACGGGGATAGTGCAATTGAGGGAGGGCGGGAGGTGCTCTTCAATCTAGGTAAAGCACATCATTTTATCTTATTACGCGGATCATAGTTAATTATTTTTTAACGTCTTTATTATAATGGATTTGCGCAAAGTAACGCCTGATTCTATTAAATGCATTGAAATTTGTTATATTATCAAATGCACTTTTTAATCTAAAATCACTAATATCTCAAACTATTACTATGTCTGGGTAGGTACTACCTTCTTACATATTTCAGCCGCCAAACAGCAGCGACTGCACTTCTGTGTTTTGGTCTGACAGATATTGAGAGACAGTATAATTACAGGATGTAGGCATCCATGTTAGTCTACGTGACAACGCACCTGTAGCCTACTTTGTTTTTTAAGAGTGACAAACGAGCACACAGTCCACCTGATAGTAAGTGGATACTGTGGCCCAAAGACATCTACATCTATCCTCAATTAAGAACCAAAATGCAGATGCGTTGTCGCATTTGAGGACTAAGATGGAATGCCTTGTTTCCAGTAAAAAGCGTCTCCGTTTATCTACACTCACCATGCAGAACACAGTATGCGTAAGTCAAAATGTGTCTCTATTGCGTTCGCTCTGGCTCGGCGCGCGGCGTAATATTGACGCACACTACAATGTTCTTTCTATGTGTATGACTGTTCGAGCGCAAGGCTAGTTGCCCTTAGTTGCACGAATCATTTTGCTACTATTGGAACTAAAACAATAAAATAATATCCACATAATAGCTTATGAGGTCGGTGCTACGACATAACATATTGTAGAATTAATATCGAATCTAGCTACAATATCGGAAGTTAATATTTGCAAATTATTTTATTTTTTAGTAAATTGAAGTCGGCTTTACTTTTTAGCCTATTGAGTTGAATAAGAAATGTCACAAGGTCAAGGTAACACAGCTCTTATATCTTTTTTTTTGTTTTTGTTTCATAGCAACGTCACCTCCACCCTAGGAATTTTTCCTAAGTATACCGTGAGAGCAGTTAACATAAGTACAGAAATTTCACAAGCACAAACATCCAGACCCGGAATAATTATTTGTAGGATATACAAATTTATGTTCCGTGCGGGATTCGACCCCGCGGCCATCAGCGCTACAACTCATTGCTAAGCCACTCTTACTGCCACGGAGCCGTCAAATATATCTTTTATAGTGATAAATATTATAATTATAAATTGCTTACCATTAAATAAACGAATAAAATTATTACTTAAATATTTAAATAATACCATTTAACAAAGTATCATTCATGCTGATGGGTTGCGCTTTCGATTCGTTTACGCTAGTGTGGCCAGGTCCATTGGATAAAATTTCGGGACGGAAGGAATTTGGTTTTAAAATCTGTACTGTTACAATGCCTACAAAAAGCAGATTTTTGTAGGCATGTCTTTTTGACACAATGCGCAATGTGTTTTATAATTATTATTTTGGACTGATCAAATGAACGAATAGTTTTGAGTCCAAACATCGTAAAACCTGCACATTCGTGTGTGTGTAATTTTCTTTTTCGGTAAATTAGAACTTGTTGAACAATAAGTGTTCCTTGCAGACTCTGAACTTTCTGAATCACTCATCATAATTTAATTCTGAAAATAGTAATAAGTCTTATGAAGCCCTCAGAAAACGGCACCATCTATCTAATATAAAAAAAAATATTGTTTGTTCGTATTTTATGCGCTGCCATACCGTTCATCAGATTGCGCTAAAACTTTGTCAACTTATTGTTTATACTTACGCGAAGGATATAGGCATAGTCGGACTCGGTAGATGGCGCTGTTGTAGAATCCAGATATCACCCGTGCGAGACCGGGGCATATCGCTAGTACAATATATAAAGCACACGTTCATGTGTAATCAAACTTTTATAATACCTCAAACCTTGATAGCCTAGATAAAATCCTTGCATCGGACGTATAATGTCACTTAATTTATTGAAAACAACGGTACCTACAACCGATTGAAGAATTGACTAGTGGATGAATTTACTCACAAGACTTTTGCATTTTAATAAATGTACATATCTAAACAGCAGCACGTAAGTTAGGTACTGTACTGATTACTAGTAATAGAATGAAATAATAAATGATCGTCGAATTAACGACATTGATGCATATCGGGGCGGGTGCCATCAGGCAGTGAAAAAAAAAACTGGCCAAGTGCGTGTCGGGCCACGCACAATGTAGAGGTAGGGTTCCGTAGTTGCCCGTCATAATACGTGGGCTTTCTTGATAATGAGCATAATAAGTGAGTTCGCGGTTTGATCGCTATAACGACTAAAATGGGCCCAAATAGAAAGATCGTCACTGAAGGACTTATTTTCAAATCAGACTTATAGGGAGTGGTATTCAAAAAAGATTAAAAAATCTTTCCGATTTTAAAAATAATACAGTTTACATCAAATCATTCACATTCCAAGGTACAAAGATGGCCATAGTTGAATATCTATCTATATTTTTATATTCCCGGCAGTGCAACCCTAAGACATACATATATGACCGTAACGAACCTTCACGTAAACCATCACTGCCCTAAATTATCCTGAGGTCGCCCGCGTAAACCAAGAGTGTGACGAATGAAACTGTATGAGGTTATATGATTGTATGAATACTTTGAATTAGGCCTACAATAACTAACTACAAAAAATAAGTGAAAGTAGTAAATAAGTGAGAAAGATCCTCCCTGCCTATCCTGCAAATGAAAAAGTAAAGCTATAATAGTAATAATAAATAAATAAAATAAAATAAAATATCTTTATTTCAGGCAACAGAGAACCCATACAAGAATGTTAGTAAAATTGAAGTGATGTAATGTAATGCACATAAGTCCTTTTCTTCATAAAATGTTTATTTTTATCAGGTTACAATAACATTACAAAGTTATAATGCAGCTAGTTTTAGGTCATTTTCTATGCAGTTATATCGAAATTTTTACTAATCCAAGTGTATTTTATAAGTTGGTCGACTATAACTTGTTTACCTCTTAATTCTACTTAGCTGTAAAAGTTTTCCTTTTAACTTCATTATATAAACTACTAAAGTGTATACTTTTCGTTTCCAAAAACAGCAGTGTAGTTGGTAGAAGGGGGGGGGGGGGCACCTGACTCTAATGAAAAATACCAATTTAAAGCAATATTACGCAAACGGACCCCTGAATCGAAAAGATGTTGTTTTTGAAAGACCTATCCAACGATATCCCATATGATGGAATAGACGGGCAAAAAAAATCAACCTCCATTTACTTGTATGGGAAGTACCTAAATGTTTTTTAAGATTTTATTTTACAGTTTTCTAGGCGTGATTAATGTCTATAACTATTATTGTGGCTTCAATCCGGCAACGAAGGACCAAGAATTATTGTGGCTTCAATCTGGCGACGAAGGACCGAGAATTATTGTGTATAGCTTAGGGAGCCGTGTTGAAATAACAGAATTTAAAAGAGATATTGGGTGTATGTGTACTGAATAACTGACTTTACTTCGATACATTATTACTGAACTAAGAGGACTGTATAAAGAAAAGTGGGACAATTTACAACTTTATATTTAACTATTTACAATAGCGGCAATTAATGTATGTACAAGGGAATATCTTCTGGGAGTCTTCTTTCTTGAGTGCCGCTGTCGAATCGAATGAATGCGGAGCCCAAAAGCCCCTTATTATATTTCCGCGGCGATTGTTTTAAGGTGATCGTGTTCTCACGCGGTGTGCTGTGCACTCATTGGTTGTCGACCGCACGTGATGACCGGGCGGTGTGCGGGGTGCGTGGTGCGTAACGGGGTATGAGGGGGCGACGGGGCGTCTGCTCTCCTCGCCGTCCGTAACAACTATGCTAAATTACAGATTTGCAGCACCTATGGTCTCTGAACAAAACCGCGGACGGAAAACTGTCAAAATGATCGATCGAAAAACAGACTAAGGAGGTTAGTGAAAATTCGAGACATTTGGCGTCCCGACCAAGGGTGAATCGGGACGTGTCACCAAACCCCTGAAAATCGGGACGTCCCGCGCAAATTGGGACACTTGACCCATACGAAATACATCAGCATTAAGCTACTATTTTACGCTGGTTTTCTGTGAGAGCGTGGTCCTTCCCCGTTCGAGCCGACCCATTCGTGCTACAACTATAATATACCTGCAGCATGACTCTCCACGTAGAAGGCGACCCATTCGTGCTACAATTATAATATAGCTGTAACATGACACTACCACGTAAAATCAAAACCACGTGGCATCAAAATTCGTTGATCACTTCAGTTTAAAAAAACTTGCTGTGATAGTCAGGAGCTAAGCGCTCGTCATAAATTTCGTTGTTTACGAGCAGCCCAAGTTTGATCCCCGCTGACACTACTGAGAGTAATGATTTCTTATGTTTACGCGAATACTACACATTGAATAAAACTATTTTACAGATTTTATCGCATTTAATTCCCTTATTTTTAAATTCCCGACGTGAGATCATTGAGAGTGCAAAAAACGCCGTATAATGCTGCTATGGTTGAGTGAATGACGAGATCTAGAGTCCCTTTTTACTGTTAACGAGGCAATCCATCTTAAACCTCAAGGATGACAACGCATCTGCATTTTTAGTCGAATCGATGATATAATATGTAAGAGTATATAATGTGACACAAAAAAAATTGGATACAACATCCAATAAAATTGCGTGGACTGTATGCTGGTTTGCTTAAAAATGGCTGATAATTGTTGAAGATAAAACTATAGTTATATACAACTTAATGATTTCTTATATTTACGCGAACACTACACATTTAAATAAAAGTAACAATTTTTTTATTTTAGCATTATTTAGTTGCTCACAGAAAAATTACGTTAAACGTTAACGTTACGTAAACGTTAACATACATTTTTACATTTATATATTAAGCATATTCACTATATTTCACTTTCAACTGCACATTAATTTATGAAACAAAATCTATTTTCAAAGCATAATGTCGTATGGTATTTTGCTATGAGGGCACGCGGCTGACACTGAAATTATATTTGTTTTACAGAAGAGGGCTCTAAGAGCAATTTATATAAGAATAATTTATTACAAACATTTAAGGAAATTAATATATTAACTTTGGTCTCTCAATACATTTATGAAAATGTAATGTACGTACACAAAAATAAAAGTAGTTTTGCAAAAATACAAGCTAGTAGTACTAGTTACTCGACTCCACCGAATCAGTAATTCATTATTGGGGCGATGTATACGCTTTTACAACAAAATTCCAGAAAATATACAAAATTTGACCTGCTCAAAGTTCAAAAGCTTTATTAAACTAAGTTTGTATAAAAAGGGTTATTATAATATTAAGGAATTTATGGATGATAATAACCCCTGAGAATGTTAATTGTGTTACATACATGATTGTAAGCTGTTATTTTTTTTTAAAAGTCCCACTGGGTTTCTTGCTGGTTCTTCCCAGGATAGAGGTTTTTTTTCGAACCAGTGGTATTTAACAAAAGAGTGACCTTCAATAAGTATTATTTATAATCTATATTGAATAAAAAGTTTGTGTTTCTGTTTCTAAAATACAAAATATTAAAAATAAACGCCTTTTGTCTTGAAATAAATCAAACAGTATTGAAAAATGAACATTCTTAATCACACAAATTCACAGGTCTTTCTGTTAATCTGTCAGTAATTATTTGTTGGAAATATTTTAAAATTTTGGTGACAGTCCCTACACTTTGCGACTGTTTCACCACAGACTATTAAGTGTTGACATTGAAGAGTAATAACATACATGACCACATACTATTTGGTATTTTGAGACATTTACAGTATCGACATAACCTCAAAAACAAGCGACCATCATGTCTTTGACATTGGCAGTATGAACGTAATCAATGTATGTTTTTTTTATTTTATTCAATGTATTTTTCACACATCCAATATATAAAAAATAATGTTTGTTTGCTTTTTTATGTATCATTTTATTTTCTGTAACAATACTGTATGAGTGTAAGTTACTGAATAAATGCATGTCTATGTCTATGTCTATTTTATGCGTTGTCATACCGTTCATCAATTTGCGGTAAAACTTTGTCAACGTATTGCTTGCACTTGCGCGAAGGTTATAGACATAGTGCAATTAACTTACAGTAGGACGCGCGGGTATCATACCGTCAAATTTATTTGAAAGTTATTTATCATTTAATTTCAATGAATGTATTATCATTCATAATTAAATAATATAACTCTTACAAATTTAAAATAATATTTCCACAATTATTTCTTTTGCGGCAGCAACGCACCGGGTACCAGCTAGTAATATATAAAAATCTCTATTGCTTCTGCACTTTTGTCCATACAAACATAACTATGCCAAATCTCACACACCGCCGTGCGCGCAATATGCTTAAAAAGGGGTACAAAGTTTTCTCTTCACGTATTAATAAATTATTAATGTTATTAGTAAATAAATAAATAAAACTAGTAACCGACACATCATTTTGTTTTATATCAATATTTTAATCACGACGTGGTTACAGTCGAGTGACACAATGAGGCAGAGAGATTAAGGTTGATCAATGCACACAGAGTGCTATCATGCGTATTATCTGGGTCATGACGTAGAATAATTGCTGCAAACTGTTACGATAAAAATAACAACTTATACATATCATTTCATCATCATTTCGGCCTATCAAAGTCTACTGCTGAACATGGGCCTTCCTCATAAATTGCCTCGTAGGGAAATATTATTTGCTACAGTAGCCTTCCTTGGCAGGCGGGTCCGTAACCGCAGTTTATATTCTTTTTATTATAACGAAGATGCTGCTGCCCATCTCCTGCTTCACTTTTCCTCTGTCACCTCTTATGATGATGATGATATAAGTTAGTGGATTATCTTATATCGCAACTATACACGTACACACTTATACATATAAAGTAGCTCGCCTTATATTTCAAAGTACAAGAGCAAACGGAGTTCGTTTCCCGACGTCAACAATATTTTGTCAAAAATACGAAATCAAATTTGTATCAAGAATACCTATCAGTGACAGTATATTAAGGTGCAAAGGGCAACCCCAAAGATGCAGACATTTTTAATTTTTGTATATTATTCAAAGGTCAAATCGACCACTAGCTAAGTTTAAACAACCACATTATGCTGCACTTAGTTGTAGCGTGTGGGTGTGTCGGTTTTTAGCCGTAACAGATATAACAAATTCATCAGCAGGCATAAGGACAGCATGGTTTTTGAGAAATATTTTACTGATATTCCGATCTTAACCACAAAGTCACTGAATTCTTCTCCTGCTGTCGCCGAATCATTACTTAAAGAAAATGTAAATGCGTGTACAAAGAATTTTACATTTCATAAAATATCATCAAAAACTGCACACATACACACTTATGCATAATATAAAGAAAGTCGCTCGCCTTATATTTCAAAGTACAAGAGCAAACGGAGTTCGTTCCCCGCCGTCAACAATCATCATCATCATCATCATTACAGCCAATCACAAGTCCACTGCTGAACATGGGCCTCCCCCAAGGAATGCCACAAAGGACTGTTCCGAGCCACGTGCATCCATTGACTTCCTGCATGTCTTACCAGGTTGTCACTCCATCTAGTGGGGGGACGCCCCACACTTCGCCTGCCGGTACGAGGCTGCCACTCGAGAACTTTTCTTCCCCATCGGTTGTCGGTTCTTCGAGCTATATGGCCATCCCATTGCCACTTCAGCTTACTAATCCGTTGGGCTATGTCGGTTACTCTGGTTCTACTGCGGATATCCTCGTTTTTAAGTGCAGAGAATGCTATCATGCAGAAACCCCGAGCATAGCCCTCTCCATAGCTCGCTGAGCGACCTTGAGCTTCCTCATATGGCCAGCAGTGAAGGACCACGTCTCAGATCCATAGGTCATCACTGGCAACACGCACTGGTTGTACAGTCTTGTTTTGAGGTTTTGAGGTATGCCTGATGAGAAGATGTGTCGTAATTTCCCGAACGCTACCCAGCCGAGTTGAATTCGTCGATTGACCTCTCGGTCGAAGTTGGACTTACCTAGTCGGACTATTTGTCCTAGGTAAACGTACTCGTCAACAACTTCAAGCTTAGTGCTCCCAACAACTACCGGCATAGGTGTGACGTGGACGTTACACATGACTTTTGTTTTGTCCATGTTCGTCTTAAGACCTATCCGTTGGGAGACACTATTGAGGATTCTGCCATAAGGACTATATCGTCGCCAAATCGAAGGTGAGTGATGTACTCGCCATTAACGTTAATACCTGGCGTCAACAATATTTTGTCAAAAATACGAAAGCACATTTGTATCAAAAAATACCTATCAGTGACATTATGTTAAGGTGTGGCCAAGGGGCCACCCCAAAGGCGCAGATATTTTAAATTTTTGCATATTATTCGGTCAAATTGGCTACAGCTAAGTTTAAACAACCACATTATGCTGCACTTAGTTTTAGCGGGCTAAACCGAGGTGTGTCAGTTTTTAGCCGAAACAGATATAACAAATTCGTCAGCACGCATTAGGACAGCGTAGCCGTGGTAGAATCTTCTGTATCTCAAAATCCCCTCAAAAATGGTAGGCGGTCTGTAGCCAACAGTAAGACGTAATAAGAGTATTTAATAAAATTAGAATAGAATAGAATAATAATATAGACTAGAATGTTATTATATAATATTATGTATATATTTATATATTGTGTATAATATTTAAGTAGATTTATGTATTTGTGTATGTCTGTATTAATATATTTATATTATATATACATTTGTATGATAAATGTATAGAATACCTTTAATATATATGTAAAAGGTATTCTATACATATATACATATATATTCTGGTTTATTTGAACTTCGTTACATTTTTTTTCTCATTATTTGTTTATTTTTGCTGCACTACCTGCCATAATATGTTTATCTCTGCTTAGTCTAATGGTTGAATGGGAGCGAATGCCTTAAGGCATTAAGTCCGCCATATTTACGATTTAATTTTTTGTGCATAAAAGTTTAAATAAATAAATAAAAATGTTCAATATCGATTACAAGTCAGTTAAAAGTCATATTGTAAGCCTTACCACTGGTTCAGTAAAAACCTCTGTCCTAGGAAAAACCAGCAAGAAACCCAGAAGGACTTATTTTTAAACATTAATTTGCAATATAATATTTTATACAATCAAGTATAAACATATTTAGAAACAACATGGTAGGATCACCTCATTCCCAGGTGTTATTATTAATCATGTACTCTTTAGTAGTATAATAACCCTTTTTAAACAATTTTTGCTTAATAAAAATTGTTAGCTTTTTAAATTATATGTAGAACAAATTATATTCGTTACTCAAAGGCTGGCAACGCATCTACGACTCCTTTAGTGTTGCAGATATTCAAGGCCAGCTGCGATCTTGAACTATCAGGTGGACAAATTTCTCATTTAACTCCCACCTCCCTCTTCTATAAAAAACTTAAAAACTACACTTTCATTGTCTTTAATTATAAATTAAATAACCTGTGATTAGCCATGTGGTGGTGGAGTAAGAGAATTCAATGCCCCATTTCGGCCTTTGGGTGTCGTAAGATACGGCTACAAGAATCGCCAGAAAGATATCATGGCTTCCGATAGCCGCCCGGTTTACATTAGGCATAAAGTATGCAGTACGGCGACAGGGAGCAGCATCAGTCAGAAATCAAGGCTTTAGTAAGAAAAGGAATATTCTTAATTAAAAACAAGTTTGATGAGCATAGGCCTCCCTAAAGATTTCCTTTTAGGGAGGATTTTGCCATAGTTGCCTTACTTGACAGGCGGGTTGGCAACCGCTATTTTGTTATAACTTAGGGTTATTATCAGGAAGATGCTGCTGCCCGTCTCCTGTTTCAGTTTCCCTCTGTTGCCTCTTACGATATCCACGGGACGATATGGGGATGTGGATATTCTTACACCGCCACTACACGGTTATTATACGACTGTTATTACAGCAGCATAATTACAAGACCTCAACTTTACAGAATTAGTAATTCATTTATGGGACAATGTATACGATTAAATAACAAAACCTGATACATGTTTAATGTTTGTCAAACAACAAGTTCAAAAATTTTATTAAACATAATGTACTGTTTAATATGGAATATTATAATTTTAAAGAATACATAAAGGAAAATCGTAGCGGTAAGCGAAGTGTTGGGCGGATCCCTTCTAAATAAAGTGACGATAGGCGAGACATGCAGGAAGTCGATAGCTGCAGATGACTCTAGACTGTGAAAATAAAGTAAAACCGACTTAAAAAATAATATGATCGTAGCATCGACTTAAGGAGCTATGCAAGTACGTGGAAATTATTTTATTCTTTATAATTTTTTGAAATCAATATCAATGTTATCAATTAGTTACATTAAAATTTTAATTTTTATTCAAGTTTAAATTGGACCGTCCTGGAAGTATAGCTAATGTATTTAATAAAAAAATAATTATTCATATCAGTGCACAATTTGCAATGCACAATATGGCGAAACAAATATAATATAAAACTACAGTCGAATTGAGAAGTTCTTCCTTTTTTGGAATCGACTAAACATAGGTTTAAATGCAGTATCAGAGTAGTCGTGATGTACACTACGGATTCTACGTCCCAAGATTAGATAAAAATGTAATATCTTTTATAACTAATAACTAGGATTCGACAGCTGAGATCTAGTTCGCATTTTCATTAGCATCATATTTAAAATCATTTATAAATAAGTACAAAAATGGAAAGTTAATGTATAAATTACAATATATAAAAACAAAAATGCTATCACATATATTTTTACAGAACGACTCATTAGATATTCATTGAATCTGATAAGATAAGGTATCTATTGCCATTTTGATTTAATAAATTTTAATCTAGTAAAAGAGTAAAGTTTTTGAATTTATTTTCTGTAGATCTAATAATATAATCTTCATTTAATCTACACTAGCTTTAAAGTACACGACATAAATTTACTACGACACTTTGTAATTTTCCATGGTAGTACCAGTTAAAAGAATCCATCATTTCCTGGCGTAGGCTTCCTCGCTATGTTTTCTTCACCACAGAGCGCGTTGTTTTTTTTTATTGGATAGAGTGACAAACGAGCACACAGTCCACGTGATGGTAAGTGGTTGCTGTGACCCATAGACATCTACATCTATCCTCAATAAAGAATCAAAATGCAGATGCGTTGTCACCCGTGAGGACTAAGATGGAATGCCTCTTTTCCACTAAAAAGGATCTCCGGTTCTCTACACTCACCATACGAAACACAGGAGCATTAAGCTGCTATTTTACGCTGGTATTCTGTGAGAGCTTGGTCCTATCCCGGTCGAGCCGACCCATTCGTGCTACAACTATTACTAATATAGCTGCAGCATGGCTCTACCACGTATAAATCAGCAGTTAAAATTGCAATCTGTAAGTAAGCTGTTTCATTGTTGGCGTGAGCCAATCCAATGTAGACACTATTATCGTCTCTGGGAACAAAGATGGATTTTTATTGTATACACGTAGAGCCATGCAACTATATCATGTTCGTAGAACAAATGGGTCGGCTCGGCCAGGAAAGGACCACGTTCTCACATAACACCAGCTTAAAATAGCAGCATTATGCTATTGTGTTTCATATGGTGAGTGTAGAGAACCCGAAACCTCTACGAGAATCAATTTACCCTCAGACTGTGTGCTCATTTGTCACCCTTAGTCTATAAAAAAATATTTCTAGTACATTTGAAATCCGACAAACACTGGAGCTGCGTGCTGGACTAATATTACTAATCTAGATCTCACTCAGTAATTATAGGAGGCCTATCCCAAGCAGTGTATGTTATAATACTTCGGGTCTAAACTTACTGTCATTTAAAGTTGAGAAAAAATGTAAATAACATTCTTTTTCAGTCTTCTTTTTAAAAGCTTTTCACAGTTCTCCTAGACATGGGCCATTTTCCACTCTAAGGAGGATTTTCTGTAATCGCCAACTATGGTAGACGGATAGCAGTACCCAATATCTCACATCTTTGACGCTTTCTGTCGTCGGTCTGGTTGTTTTAGGTCTGACCATAGACCTAGAATATACTGGCGGATCTGACATATATCATATATCGCCATCTATCGAAACTATGAGTTCTTTTGAGGCTTTCCCAAAGCCGCATTTTACGACAGCTTCGTAAATTAATACAGGGTGGGCCATATGTTGGTCCTTTTTTCAATCGATGATTTTTAGCACTTCACGTTATCTGTTCTAAAAAATTATTTGACATATAAAAGGTAAAAAATATGCCATTTATAATCAAGAAGTCACTAACATCACAACAGCGCATTTTGATTGTCCTAATTTGTTATGAAACTGGTCGTTCAAAAAGAGAACAACATTTCATAAATTACGTGAGAGTTTTAGTCGACATGGACGTCCTACTGAGAGTGCAATTGGCAAATTATTGATCGTTTTGAAGAAACTTGTTCAGTGGAAGGTTGTAGACCATATCAATATGTTCATCCAGTTCGTACTCCTGATGCCGCCGCATCTGTTAGTGGATGAAGCCCATTCATCTTAGTGGGTACGTAAATAAATAAAATTGTCGAATTTGGGGAGCGGTGAATCCTCATGCTATTCACGAAGCAGAACATCATCCTACAAAAGTCACTGTTTGGTGTGGTTTATGGGCTGGCGAAATCATTGGGAATATGATCACAAGAAAATGCCCTTACATTGAATGGGGAACGTTATGTTAACTGGTTTTTTGTGACCCAAATTGAATGAATTAGGTGTCAACGACTTTGGTTTCAAGAAGATGGAGCGACATGCCACACAAGTCGTGCAACACTCCATTTCTTGTCAAGAAAATTTACTGATCGCATAATTTCAAGAAATTCTGAAGTTCCTTGGACACCTAGGAGCCCGAATTTAACACCACTTGATTATTTTTTGGTGTTATTTGAAAGGTATGGTGTATGCTAATCATCCACAAATAATTCAACAACTTAAAAACAACACTCGAGCTGAAATTGAGGTCATTGAATTTTGATGTTCGGATGCAGGCCTGTAGACGAAGCCGTGGTTGGCGTATGAAAGATATTGTTTTTCATGCATAAATGGCATAGAACCACCTATCACTGTCAATAAAAAAATTGACTATTCACCTCAATATGTGTGTTTTATTTACAAATGAAAAAAGGACTAACAGATGGCCCACCCTATATTAAGGATAATGGATTTTCTTACCACCATCACAGGGAAATCAGAAATAAGTATATAAATAAAGATATCAGGCATTATATTTTAAAAAGACAATAAAAATATTATATCACAAAATACCAGAGTAAAATAGCAGCTAATGCTGCTGTGTTTTTTATGGTGAGTGTAGAGAATAGGTGACCCCTTTTACTGGATACGAGGCATTCCATCTTAGTCCTCAGGTGTGACGACGCATCTGCATTTTGATTCTTGATCGAGGATAAAATGTAGATGTCCATGAGTCGCAGTATCCACTTACCATCAGGTGGACTGTGTGCTCGTTTGTCACCTTTAATCTATAAAAAAGAGCCAAGGCTATACCGATCCTTTTAAATTTCGATAAAACTGGCGCCATTCTCCACGCTTGTGTTCAGCGGGACATACACTCTCATAGTGAACGGAAAAATAATTAAAAATAACTAATGCTACTTTTGTTTCTACCTTCTTGGCATAACTCATCTACCTTTAATTTTCGCATCGCCCTTCTTATAAAGCTTTCCACTTGTTATTTAAAGGCACGGAGATTATATTTTGAACCACTAATCCATTACAGCCTATAAAAGTCCACTGCTAAACATAGATCTCTTCCATAGATAGCCTCAAAGGGAGGGTATTGCCATAGTTGCCATGCTGGTAGGCGGGTTGGCAACTACATTTTTAATATTTTGAGTTGTTATAAGAAAGATGGTGTAGTCCATCTTCTTTTTTAGTCCTCTGTCGACTCTTACGACACCCACGGGACAATAAATGATAGTGGATGTACTTACTTCGCCACTACACGGTTTATATAATATTTTGAATAGACCCTTTTAGTACAAAAGTTTACAAATAATTTAGATTAAATGCTTTACTTAATAAAATGTACGTAGGATATATATACTATATCCGTGTCTCTAGTTGTTCGCAGCACACATGATACAATCATAATTTACCGTTGTCGTACTCCACTTAGGCCTCCCTCATAGATTACCTCATATAAGTTGCCATAGTTTCCATGCTTAGCTGGCGGGTTGGCAATCGCAGTGTTTTGTTTTTTGGTGATTAGTAGGAAGGAGCTGCTGCCCATGTACTGGTTTGTTTCCCTCTGTCTCTTCTTACCACACCCACGGGACGATATGGGGTAGTAGATATTTTACAACGCCACTACACGGTAAATGCATCGTTTTTGTTTTCCTAAATAAATGTACACATTAATTTATATGTTTACATTAATTAGCAATAAGATAACAGAACACTTTATTTCAAACATCCTTTATATTGTCGGGCGTCGTCGGGAAGCTGTGGTAATTTATTAACACATATTTTAACAAAATATCATATTACCTACGGCCAGAAACTATAATATCAGGTGATTTATATTACACAAGTGAAACATTGATCTATTTTGGGGTGACAATATCTTTTAATGTAATTTATCACACAGGTTTAATTACAACTTGGTGGTTTTATGTCACATTTAGGTAGGACTAGCTGCTTCCTACGACTTCGCCCGCGTTGAATTTATTACGATTTATTACAATATTTTTTTTTTTGTGCGGAACCTTGATTCTTTTTCCAAAATAAAAGTAGCCTAAGTTACTCCTTGTAATATCTGATATATGCCACTGAAATATCTGTCAAAATCGGTCTAGCTGTTTCGGAGATTAGCCGGAACAAACAGACAGTCACTCAGACGGACGGACAGACACACAAAAATAAAATAAAACTGTTTATTTGTTATAAGTACCTTGTATTAAGTTAATAAAAAGCTGTTATTTTGAGATTACAAGCAGACACTCCAATTTTATTTATTTGTATAGATAACTTAAAATAAATATTATTCTTGTTATTAACACAAGTCCACAATATACTTCACTGCTGAATATGACGCTCATGTTATATTGAATCGCCTTGCTTGTCTAGCGGACTGGCGATTACTGTATCAGATATGTGGAATATTTGACGCTGCTGCTCGTGGATAATGTGAATATTTACACATTTTTCATATAGGAGATGGTATCCTAGATAGTATAATAAATGACAGTCTATTATATATTTCGAAGTACGAAGTCGAGATTTTTTCCACTAGTCGTCTCTTACGACAACCGCAAGACTAAGTAGGATGATGGATTCATTTAGACCATTACAAATAAATGTTATTTAAGTGCGATATAAAATACTGGATAGGAAATAATTCTATAGTAATAAAAATTAAATAAAAGCTAGGTACACAATATTATATTCTTTGCAATCCCTTATTGTTAAATTATCTAACAAATTCAAATATTGCATAATATAATAATACGATACGAAACCCAGTCATTGACATTGCGGAAATCAGGCAAGATATCTCATGGGTAACTTGACACAATACATTTCCAGTGGTGTGTGGCCATGAAAACGGCAGATGATTTCGAACTCATCATTTTTTTTATAGGATAGAGGGAAAACGATCATGCGGCTTACCTGAATGTAAGTAACTACCGCCGCCCATGAACAACTGCAACACTAGGGGAATCGCAGATGCGTTGCCGGCCTTTTAAAAAGGTGTAGGCTCTTTTCTTGAAGGTCCCTAAGTCGTATCGGTCCGGAAAAATCGCTGGTGGTAATTGATTCCACAAGGAAGATGTGCGAGGAAGAATCCATCTTCTAAATTGCACAGTGGTGGACCGCCAATCATCCAGATGGTATGGATGGTATCGCGAGTATTGTCACGATGTGCGATGGGGAAATTGAGCGGCTGGAATTAGTCCGAACAATTCCTCAGAGCACTCCCCGTGGTAGATGCAATAAAATACGCAAAGAGATGCAACATCTCTTTGCGTATTTTATCGCATCTACAGCACACAGCAAAGACTCGACTTCAGACACAAGTTTGTTCCGGTACTCGGCGACGTTTTCCCGAAAAATATTGGCACGGTCGGTGTATAGAGCATCACCAGTGCTGTCATCCGCATCCGCATAGCAATGAATGTTACCGGTTTGCAACATACCATTGATATGCAGAAGAAACAGCGTTGGTGATAACACGCAGCCTTGTGGAACACCAGTGTTAATAGGCTTGTAGTCGGAGCATGCAACGTCTACAACGACCTTGATGCTCCGATCTGCAAGAAAGCTGGTGATCCAATTACACAATTTCTCGGGAAGCCCATAGGGAGAAGGGAGCTTTGAAAGAAGCGCTTTGTGCCAAACCCGATCGAAGACCTTCGCTATGTCCAAACTAACGGCCAGTGCGTCCCCCTTGGAATCGATCACCTGCGCCTATCAATGAGTTAAGTAAACAAGAAGATCACCATCTGAGCGACCCCGACGGAAACCGTACTTGCAGTCACTAATCAGCTGGTGGTCCTCAAGGTACCGCATGAGCTGGCAGTTAATAATAGACTCCATTATTTTCGAGAACAAGGAGGTGATGGCGATAGGCCTGTAGTTAGACGGATCAGAGCGGTTACCTTTTTTAGGGATCGGGTGCACGGAAGCTGTCTTCCATGAATTCGGGACAACGCCTAGGGAGTAAAAGTACCGAAAAAGACGCGTTAGAACCGGTGCCAACTCTGGAACGCACGTCCTCAGCACAATTGGCAGGATTCCGTCAGGCCCACTCGACTTCTGTATGTCCAGGGAGAGGAGTGCTTTGCGTACTGAGCACTGTGTGAACCGCACATCAGGCATAGAGCACTTACACTGCGGGATGGTCGGCGGTGTGTTCTTCCCGTCATCTAGAGTCGAGTTGGACGCAAAAAGTGAGCCTAAAAGGTCGGCTTTCTCTTTTGTGCAGAGATGGTGATGGCTTACAGAAATTTCTTTGGACAGCATTGGCGAGAGACCAGAATGCATCAATCAATTCCCGAAGGAAGGCGAACTAGTTTTTCGCCAATTCTGTCTATGTGCTCTGACTTTGTCTTGGTAATAACTCTTTTGAAGGAGGCGAAGTTATACTTCTTTTTAAGCATACTGGTGCTTACATCCCGAGCCGAAAGCCTCAGCCCAGGCCTGATAACACTCCTTCTTACTGCGTAATGCAGTCTTACAGGAGCGACCAAACCAAGGCTGAGATCTGCCTCCGATGGGTACCACAGATGATGGAATAAATAATTCCATTCCCTGTAGCACCACATCAGTGACAGAGTCAGCAACAGCGCTGGGATCATCCGGCAAGAAGCAAACCTGCCCCCATGGGTAAGATGCAAAGAAAGACCGCATTCCGTCCCAATCCGCCAAACACAAAATAATGCCAAACACGGCGGCAACCTGCAGAACGCAACCGCGAGGGGCGTGAGTGGCACCACAATCCGGATCAGACAATGGTCCGAAGAGCCGAGAGGGGCATCGACGGAATCCTGATATCCGTCCGGATGAGAGGTCAGCAGAAGGTCCAACAGGGAAGGTATATGATCCTCCACATCTGAAATCCGCGTAGGTGAAGTAACCAGTTGTGTCAGACCATATGCCAAGGCAAAGTCATAAACAGATCTCTCCGCACGATCGGTTAAACGTGAACCGAGCCATTCGGCGTGGTGGGTGTTGAAATCGCCAAGTATCACGATCTCTACGGATGGGATCTATTGTAGCAAGAAATCTGTAGCTATTTGGACGTAGTCGATGAGTCGGTCTGTGTCGGCATTACCGCTATGGGACCTATACAGGCCCCCGTAGACTCGGGGATGGTCGTCGCTGTCTACGCGCAGCCAAAGGATGGACAGGTCCGTACAGGCGTCGAGAACAGATATCCTCTCTAACGTATACGCAAACTCCAGCCCGGAGCACAAAGAAGTGTTCTAATTTGTACCCCGGGTAGGACAGGTACGAAGTATCAGCCGTAGAGGACACCTGCATCTCGGTCAAGAAGAGCAAGGCCGTCTTCGCCGTCTCTAGATGGTAGTCGACGGCGATAAGGTTCGAGTGAAGTCCCCTGATGTTGCAGAAGTTCACGGATAGCGTGGCAGGATTCGCCATGGTTTTATCGCTCTGTTTGCCCCGTGAAACTATTAAATCGTGTGGTGGTGGTATAAGATAATCCATCACCTTATTTTGGCTCATAGATGTCATGGGAAATTTCAGAAAGATCGTGTCAATTTACGCCAAAGGTATAATGTCCTCCAGATCAAAGTTCAGTCACGGCAGCCAGAATCAACGGAGACTATCCATCGGTGCAAGACAGGATTGCGCATACACTTGGGCACTATGCCCAAGTATATGCACAGGCACAGGTGCACTCTCTATTCCCTTACTCTCATAGTCCGATGGGATGGTAAACCGACACAACCGGAGAGAGATCAGGCGCAGGACCAACGGCTTTACGTGCTTTCCGAGGCACGGGAGTGAGACACCGCCAACTTCCTAACTCCGGGCAGCTACTGTGAATTTCTTGATGGAAAAGCTCAATAACTTAGATTTTTTCCAGCCCGACCCGCGATTCGAACCTCGAACCTTATGATCAAATATAAATACGAAGACCGACGACGGAGAGCGGCGTCAAAGTTGCGAATCGTATGTTACTTCATTTGCCAATCCACCTGGCGGTTAAGGCTAATCTTTTCTGCAACGGGGGGATGCTTATATCTAGTAGTGATCTTTTACGGGTTGGTGAAGAAGAAAAAGATTTAGTATCTAATTTTTACGCCTTTGTGACTTAAAATTCTAGTAAATGATAATAATTGTTACATTCTGGATTGAAATTCCAAGAGAAAAATTTGTACAAAAGCACAAATTGTTTTTCAGGTTTAGATATTTAGTTTTTATCAAGGGATCTCTGAAATTTTCCCCAAGCTTCGATTTAAGAATCGGATATAGGTAGTAGACAAATTTATGAATAGTTTACAGTTTTTTTTTCTAAATTATTCTCTACATTGTCTCCTTCTTCTTCTTCACTAGCCCATGAAAGTCTGTTGCTGGACATGAGCTTCCTCTGTAGGGAGGATATATAGGAAGATGTCTTAATCGTCACAATTGGCATGCAGTTTAACGATCGCTGAATCAAACATTTCGCACCTTTATAGCTGCTGCCCGTTACCAGTCTAGGCATTTTACGTCTGGCGTAAAATAAATTATTCCGCAACTAGTTTTACGGATTTTATCGTGTATATTAACTTATTTTATATTCCCGACACGTCAAGCAAGTTTTGCACGACAATAAGCTTCGGGTCCCGCGCCTACGTCACAGTGAACGAGTGAAGCCGGCCACAGTCGAGCGAGTGCCTGCTGTACTGCCAAATGTCAGAGGTGTCAATGACAAGATTGGCTACATTCTGAAGCGTGCTTCCATTAAAACACACTTCAAGCCGCCGAAGAAGATTAGTCAGTTTTTACCATCAGTCAAGTGTAATGTCCCTCTGCAAGATGCAGGAGTGTACAAGCTTGATTGTGAATGTGATCTCTCTTATATAGGACAAACTAAAAGATCAATAAAAACCCGCGTTAAAGAACACATAGCTGATGTAAAGAATCGACGCTCCGGGAAGTATGCAGTCTTTGAACATGTACAGGATTGCCCCCGTCACTACATTAGATTTGTAAATCCTCGCTAAAGAACACCGATTCCTTCCAAGGATGATTCGCGAGGCTATTGAAATCAAAAACATCCTAATTTTAATAGAGGAGATGGCTGGGTGCTACCATCTGCTTGGGATCCTATAATTAATAAAATTAAATCCCAACCCAAGCATACAACTGCAAGACTTCAAGATACTGTAAGTTCATACTGCGTAGATCGGAAAAAAATTAATAATTTACAACACTTGTCTAAATACCTAACTTATCTACTTAACCTACTATTTTGCCACTGTGCTTGTCTCCACGTAGCCACTTTAATTCGAATTCACAGGTTAAATAAACCAAATAACTAGTTCGATTCCCCGCTAATGAAAAAAATATTTAAATAAAATGTTAAGAAGGTTAGAGTCATGCTTTTTTATCCATTGTGTAGGTATGTTTATTATTCTGATGTATTCAGTTATGTACCTATTCAGATCAGTTCAGTAGTAAGTTATTTAAAAAAAATAGGTATGAAACAGCTTACCGATCCTCCGTGGCCTTATGAGATTCTTCAAGGCACATTAACATGTTGCCGTATTCATGAGCCCTATAAACGTACCTACGCGTTAGGCATTATTAAAACAAAACAAAAAAACACAAAACGTAACAACAAGAACAGTATCGTTAATTAATAAATAACAAGTAATAACGACAATAATTTAATAAACAAAACAATTGAACTATCGCCCGTGATAGTCAACACGGAACTGTCTCAAAAACTAAAATTATTAATCAATCCCACCAAAACAAATGCGCACTAGGTAACGTCCTAGAAGCATGTGTAAATTCCAATGTGTGTGAAAGGGAAGGGTAGAGTGAGTAGTATACCTAATGCATTGTTTCGTACCGATCTAGATAAAAGTTCGGCGCCCGCGAGGATATTGACCCTATTGTCAGCTGATTTTCTTTTTTAAGTTTCACTGCTGGTTTTATGTTTCAGTATTTTCATAATTTTTTAGTGAAATATCGTTTCAATTAACAGTACTAACATGATGGAGCGTGAATAAAGTACTAAAACGTTGTGAAAAGATGATTTTTTTTCCTCGTGATCGAATTTCTTTGTGACCCATTATCATAGGTATCCTTAGTACTATCATCTGTCTTCGTTTTCGGGAGCGTTTCAAAAATACCTTGTATAATAATAATAAATAGCTTGGAAAATCCAAAAGAGTACGCCTTATGAGCGTTTTATTTAATTTTGACGCCTCATGAGCGTTTCATTTAATTTTGAAAAAAATTGTATTTCTGACTTTTAAAATATATTATTTACGTGTTTTAAATTTAGCGCTGTATTATTTTAACAGGTAGTGTCACCTACAGGGATTTTTTTTATAATGTTTACCAAACAAATCGATTACACGAAGTATAAAATCGACATTGGCTCTATTATTTGTTATACGGTTGTTATTCTTGATATACGGTTACTCATATTATCGTATAAGTATTTAATATGATTATGATAGAGGTATTTTAAGAACACAAAATTGCTTGACCTTGATGTGTCAAGAGTAAAGCACTACCTAATAATGCATGTTAACAGTAAAATAACTCATTTAAAAATAATCTTATTTTTCTATTCTTATAATCGCCAAAACAATTGTTTTAAAAATATTATAACTAAAATCACTAATAAATACGCTCACTTTATGACCACACCGTTGTCACTGGTTCCGACATCCGTTTAGGAAGTTCACTACATCCTTTCGGAGCATCTATGACTATTACATGGATATTTTATTTTGTGAGAATTGTTCCAATTGAGCACTATCTGGTTTATAAATTCATTTAATGTATTTAATGATATTTCCAAATTTAGTTACATAATATACAACTTAAGTTAAAACACATTGCACGTCCGCAACATTTTTAAACATACATTACTTGGAACTTTGAGTTTGCCCATAATCCCTGTGCTAGGTGGTTTGGTGATATTTCATATTATTCGGTACTCCTACTCCCTAGGCGTAGTCCCAAAATCATGGAAGACGGCTTTTGTCCACCCGATCCCTAAAAAAAGCGACCGCTCAAACCCGACTAACTACAGGCCTATCAAACTTGTGTCTGAAGTCGAGTCTTTGCTCAACAAAGGCTCAGTTTGGGGCGACTAAATCTAGTCCAGTTTAATCCTCAGAAGACACAAGTTTGCGCGTTTACTGCTTAAAAGAACCCCATTGTCGTATCTCCTTAATTTCAAGGCACTCCCCTTGTTGCCTCTGTCAGTATCGGAATCCTCGGCGTCGACATATCGAGTGACGTGCAGCTTCGTGGTCACTTGGAAGAGAAGGTCAAATTGGCCTCTAAAAAGCTTGGCATGCTCAGCAGAGTGGGACAGTATTTTATGCTGGCACACCACCTGCAACTTTACAAGGCGCATGTTCGGCCTCACATAGAATACTGTTCACATCTCTGGGCTGGGGCTCCCAAGTGCCAGCTGCTTCCACTTGACTGCATCCAGCTCAGAGCGGCTCGAATCGTCTACGACCAAGTCCTTTCCGATCGGCTCGATTCACTGGCGCTGCGAAGAATTTTTAGATTAATCCCAGCCGCCAAATTTCACGAACGCACATCGCGGCAAAACTCACGATACCATCCACGATCTGGATGCTTGGCGGTCTACCACTGTATGTTTTACTAGGAGTTTTCTTCCGCGTACGACCTCCCTGTGAAATGATTTAGCACCGGCGATTTTTCCGGACCGAAACGACTTAGGGACCTTCAAGAAAAGAGCTTACTCCTTTTTAATAGATAATTTATATATAGATCCTTTTTAATACACTTGCAATTCCCCTGGTGTTGCAGTTGTTCATGGGCGGCGGTAGTCTTTTATCATCAGGTGAGCCGTATGCTCGTTCACCCCCTCTCCTATAAAAAATATTGGTGCAAATATGGTATATATATGGGCAATATATCAACTTATGGGTTTCAGCATAGATTCCGTTGTGTTATAACCAAGACTTTGTAGCCGCTTAATAATATTTTGTTTACACTCATATTTACTTTTATTTTTTATCAAATAAATTATTTACCTTGTTATACAAAAAGAGTCCAAGTAATTGATAAAAAAGTTGGCCAAATGAATTTTTTAGGTGCACCGAACGAGTTATATTTTTGGTTGTTGACGATATGACTGTTGACTGTTTACTTCGCTAATAATAGTAGCTGTTTTATGTACATTAGCATGCTGTTAAAATAATGTGTGTAGTATATAAAGTTTTCTAACTGTCAAAACTTAACATGATTTTTGTAATTCGGAAGTTGGATGTCGAAACTTTTTAAAGTGCTTACTTTGAGTACTGCCCTTTGAGCACGCCCAATTAAAATCATGCAGGTCTTTGCGGCTCCACTCCAAATAGAAATTCAGTAGCTAAGTATTGATTGACAAAGTGCAATCATTTAAATAACAAACATTAATTTTCGAACCCTACTAGAAAACAAGCATACGTGAAGATTGAAAGTGAGTCTATCATCAAAAATTATTCCCAGATATTTTAGAGAATGGACTCTTTCTAGACTAGGACAAAACAAACTGTGACTCAGTTTGTTTTGGGAGACAGAATGTTATCAGAATGACTGGGATATTATTTTAAGATTAGGAGTTAGATTTGGAGACCGAATACTAAATGTCATAAGCTCGAAGTATGAGAACATTTTGTGTTATCCAATCCGTGACAATTTTAAAACCACGCTGAGCAGATTTATAGACCTTTTCCTATGTTGTATCGGAAAAAACTAAAGCACCAAAGCAGTATCGTCAGCAAAAGCTATAAGTTTTTCCGTATCCATGCTGAGTTGACACATATTGTTCACATAAACTAAAAACAAGATTGGACCTAGGATGCTGCCTTGGAGAACACCGTATTCAATCTCCCCATAACCATTTACATAATTGCCTATTTTCACATACTGTGCTACCTAAGTGGTACGACACTTAGGTAGCTTTTGGAAAGGTCAAGCTGGGTGCCTCTAATACCTAATGCTTCCAGTTTCGCTAGACTTGTAAATGTCTAGCGATCGAAACCACAACGAAAGCCTTAGCTTTGTCTAAAATATAGCTAGGCATTTAATTTTGCTATCTAAGGCATTGAAAACAAAGTCAGTGAGGTCATGTATTGCAACATTGGTCGATTGTACCGAACGAAAACCATACTACCTGTTTGATAAAACATTATGCCTTTCCAAGAAATTTACAAGTTGTTTTTTGAAAAGACTTTCTAACACTTTCGATAATGATGGAAGCACTGTGATGGTCCTATAATTTTTAAAATGATTTTTCCCCATACTTCAGAAGGAAAAACTCCTTTTGTAAAACAGAGGTTAAATATGAAAGTGAGCGGTGGTACTAATATTTCACTGTAACATTTTAAAATAAGAGCAATGAAACCATCTACTCCAGCTGAACAATTAGTATCAAGTGAGAGGATCTCTTCTTCGACCTCCTTATGATCGGTTTTTAAAAGAACTAATGAATTTGGATTAGAATTTAAATTAGTGAGGTTGATTTTACTCTGATTATTATTTCTATTGACTTTATTTACTAATTGAAACAAAATTTATTTTCCATTGAAAATCCACTGTCATAACTGCCTACTGGCATACGGGTTGGCAATCGCAATTTTTGTGTTTCAAACTGTTTCATTGCCCCCTGTCTCCTCTTTCGACACACACAAGAGGAGACATAAATAAATAAATAAAGCCCAGCCAGATGGAAGCCCTCTGCAGGGGAGACCAAACGGCTGAGGGTTAGGGGGAAAGGGAAAGAAACCGGTGGACGATGCGGGCGGCGGTGTCGAGGAGCACCGCCTTCTGCATTTAAGCACGGAGCGGTCCGTCCCGGAGTCCCAGTCGCCTCAGATGACCCTAGAGGCTGACCGGGATTAGCCAGTTCGCAGAAACGACCACAGAAATAATTTCGGTCGGCAGACCACCCCACACGTCGGTTACCTCGTGAACCAGGTCCAGATTATTTTGTTTTCATATCTGTTTTGGATTTCACGAGGTTCTCGTCATACGGAATGGTAATGTCGACCAAAAATATCCTTGACTGTGCCCGGTCCATTAGCACAATATTAGGCTTATTTGCAAGAATAGTCCTGTCTGTTATGATGGCCCGGTCCCAGTAGAGCCTGGCGCGGTCATTTTCGATCACGGCTTACGGCAATAAGGCAGTTTTCGATCCACGAGACCGTATTTCAGAGCGAGCTCCTGGTGTAGAATCCTGGCTACTAGATTGTGTCTCTGCGAATACTCAGAGGTAGAAAGAGCCGAACAACCGGAGATGACATGCCTAAGTGACTCACCGGGATGGCGACAAGCTCGATAGATGTCGACGGCGCCATCCATTAGGATGTATCTACGATAGTTGTTGGTCTTAATAACCTGATCCTGTATCGCACTGACAAAACCCTCGGTTTCCCCAAAGTGGTCACCGAAGCGTAGCCAGTGAAGGGAGGCGACCGTTTCTACGAAAGGCTCATGTAGAGCCTAGAAGAACCCAACATGGAGCTCCTTCTCCTTCCATACGGTCTCACGATTGGAAATGCACTGTACTGCCGGGTCTTGCCATTGCTCGTTGGCTAAGGATAGAGGGGCAAGCCCTTTGTCGCAAGAAATGACGTCCTTATAGAATGAATCATCCGATCTCGCCAGGAAGTAATTACGGAGGCTGCACACTTCGTGATTATGCATGGTGAGCGCGCTTAAAAAGCCACGCCCACCATGCTTCCGCGGCAAGTACACCCTCATCACCGACGATCTCGGATGGTGCATCCTATGGGACGTCATAACAGTGCGGACTTTTCTGTACAGAGCGTTCAGTTCGGTCTGAGTCCACCTGAGTATGCCAAAGGTGAGGACAGGCATGACCCAACCGTTATATGCCTGTGTCTTATTCACGCCCGACAAAAGGCTGTTAAGCACTTTGGTCAAGCGTGCATAAAACAGCTCGCAAACTGATTGTTTCATGTCCGCCTCATCGATACCTATATTTTGTGACATACCCAGGTATCGGTATGTTTCAGCCTCGGAAAGGGTCCTTATATTGATGGGCATAGATAAGTCTATGCCCTCAGGGTTAACTAGCCTACCCCTCTCAACATGGAGGACCGCACACTTATCCGTCCCCAGCTCCATTCTTATAGAATAGCTAAAATCACAAGTGATGTTTAGCAATTCCATTAGATGGGATCGACTGGAGGCGAATAACTTGAGATCATCCATATAGAAAAGGTGAGTCACTTTTGTACCTCCTTTACGAAGCTCAAATCCCCTCCCGTAGCCCTCCAGTAAGGTACTGAGAGGGTTCAGACAGAGGCAAAACCAAATTGGACTCAAACAGTTGCCCTGGAAGATACCCCTTCTTAACCTTATGTGGTCCTCCGCAGCCGTCATCCGCTCGCCTAGTTGACATAGGATCGTACTCCACTGCCCCATACACTGCCCGATAAAGTCTCTCACTGTACAGTGAAACTTGTACAGCTCGAGGACCCTCTTAAGCCATGTATGAGGCACCGAGTCGAATGCCTTTCTGTAGTCTATCCAGGCGGCGGAGAAGTTGTAACGTTTGTGTTTAACCACTTTGCCAATGACCGCGTTAATAAGAAGTGGTTCCTTGGTTCCACGACCAGCGCCCCGACATTCATTTTGAGAGCGCGACATCACCTGATTTGAGTTCAGGTGACGAGTGATTCTCGCACTCAAAATGGATGTAAGTGTCTTTTATATGGTAGGTAAACACGTGATGGGGCGGTATTTGCTCGGGTCGGTGGTATCCTATCCCAGTAGTGAAGAGTCTCGGGAGCGACTTCTGGTCGAGAGCCTCTTGAGACTGTCGGGCGAGCACAGCGTGGCACACCACGAACTTCTCAAAAACCATTGCAACATCCTGATCTGATTCCGTTAATTTGTTGTTAAAACTCAACCGGTAGTTTGAATTGAGAGAGTTGACCTTACCAGTTTCACTATTAATTATACTCTACGTCATTTTAATTTTATTAGAAGCCGTCTTAATTTTGTTGCTCAAATGCAAAGACTTGGCTTTGGAGCACACCTTTAAATATTTTTGAATATTTTTAACATATTCTAAATTCGACGCTAAGGTTATATGACCTTTCATGGTAAAGTTCATATAACCTTTGCCTCTCTTATGGACTCCTACTGTCGGCCATTCATTGAAAACCTTCCGACTGTTCAAGGAGAACGTTTTAGAAGTAAAATATAATCAAATTCATTGCAAATAAATTTAAACACTGTTCCATACAAAAAATTAGGATCATTTTGGTATGAAAGTGATGGAAGTTTCTTCACTATGTTACTTAAACTTCTCCAAGCGACGTGCATTTACAGGAACAAACACAATTTTCTCATCTACTTGCTTTTTGTGAACATAAGGTAACGAAACTAACTGTCCACAGTGATCAGAACTCAATTTTTGAATTATACATTTATGAAACGGCTTAACATTTGTAAAAATGTTATTTATACATGTTGTACTACATTCAGTAATACGCGTTGGCTCTAAAAATAAATTAAAAAGACCATATGATTTAAACAATGATCTAAATTAATTATTGGTGGAGAAAACTTCTAGGAGATTGATATTAAAGTCTCCACATATTACAACAGATTTATTCTGTTTATTAAGCTTAACAAAAACTTCCTCCATAATTTTTTCAAAAGTATTGTATATAGAACATGGGGGGTCTGTAGATGCTCACAACAATAAGGTGCTCAAACTCAACACATGCCATTTCTACAGTTCGCTCAACAGAGAGGCTCATATCATATCAATATCTTTACGTTCCTTACATGATAATAATTTACTAGCTAATATTAACGAGCCACCTCTTAAAACCGTTTCTCTATTGAACGAACTGACCACCTGGTGATTACTGAAATTAAACATTATATTATAAGCTTTTAACCAATGTTCAGTAATACATAAAATATGAATATTGTTGCTATTTAAGAACAATTCAATTTCTAGCTCTTTGCCTATCATGCCTTGTATATTCTGATGCACCAGGTGTAAAAATTTTTTATTATCACTCTGTATTATGACTCTGAGTCATACAATGAAGGTTTTGTAAGCTACATTCTAAATTATTTAAATTATTATAACTGCTAAAGATTACCTCTATTGTCTCATTTTCTAATTTAAATTACTTGGAACTGATTCCAAATTACATATTAAGTCATTACACTGCTCAAAAGAAGCAGATGTCGGTGTAGCCAAGTCCTTGGCTGAGTTAATATATAAACAATAAGATAGCACATTTGCTATCTGTCTTAAATTATATTTGGATAGGTAATACCTCTCTCTAGTCAAAAATTTCTTAATTAAATTATTTATGTCTATTCAATTAATTATATTATAATAATTATAACAATTAGATGTCAAGTTTATATTGTTATTAAATGAAAAGTTATTCATTAATAAATTTAAATTGTATCTTATTTTATTTTCCTGTGGCCAACCCTGTATGTAAGGCAATGTAAACAAGATAATTTTATGTACATTTAAAGTATTGAGATGATTAATATATTTTAATAATTGAGTTTTGTTTACATTGCCTCTTCTCCCAACAAGAATTATTAATGTGCTATTAGGGCAAAACTTACTAGTTAAAACTTTATTCATGATATGACTAAAGGATGCTCCAGACATACAACAATTACTAACCTGATGTCCTTTTAAACAGTTATTTAACATTGTGCCCAAATTTTTGCCTATGTCATCACAATACATAATAACTTTATTTTTATTAATATTTAAATTACTTTTTAAGTTAATATTCTTTGTTATGGTACTGTCATAGAGTGTAGGTGAAAATAATGAGTCCTTACTGTTATCATTATTTTTTAACACATATTGTCCCCGATGAACCTGGTATGGAGCGCTGTTACTCACTCTGATGTTTAATTAAGGATTCATGTAAGTATAATGAGGAGCGCTTTGACGCTCCTCATTATACTTACATGACTTTACCAGATCATTCATGGCCAATATGTGTTCTTTTATCTCATCCTGAGCCGATTCATATAGATATAAATTGTAGGGAGTTTTTAAGTGATAAAATTGTTAAATTTAGACACTCTATATCAGTCTCATAACAGTTATTCATATTTTCCACCTCAATTGAATATAATTTAAGTTTATTAATTAATTCTTGCTTTTCTTTACATACATTTATATAATTTTTGACATTAATTTTAGTTTTAATTAACTTTTGTACTTTTCTAATATATTTATTAATTTTTATGTATTTCTTTAATTTTCTTCTACTGCAGGTAATCCTTGCTGCTGTTCTTGGTGTGACATAATCATCACCAGTCAAATCGATTATTGTAAAGGGTTGCAATGCTTCAGAAGATTCATATTCTATGAGCTCATTGAACAGACTTTTAGTTTGGGACGCTTTCAAGTTATCTATGTATTGTTTTAATTGCACAATCTGCTCATTAGCCTCACTTAACTGTAACTGCAATGCAGCAATTAATCTGAGGGATTCCTCATATTCCTTGCTGCATTGGTCAAACTCATCGACTGTTCTCTGAAGTTGATCCTTTTCTTTTAAAACAAAATATATTCTTTATGCAACTTAACCATATCACTTTTAGCTGAGTATTTTAGCAATTATATTTATTATTTCCTTTCCGTTGTCATCCTTTCTTTACACAACAGCTCACACTGCTCCTTTGACGCCTTAAGTTCTTGAAGCGCCATTTGAAGTTGGTTCTCCAATTGGCGCGTTTTGGCGTTGCGTGTATTCATTTTACTATTAAGTGTAAATAGCAAAAGAAAACAAAGAACGAAAACCGAAGAAGCAGAGTAAGCAAATGTCCAGATCTATGGGTTTATTTACAGATCTCAAATTAAATTATCATGTAAATAATTCAAAAAGAAATCCAGAACAACACTTACTTAAAAGGTAAATCTTAAAATGTTAAAGAGATAACAAGAATAACACTTACAGTAAGTTTAAAAGATGTTAGTTACAGCTGTCAATTTTGGTTAGAACACTAAACACAATTTAATTAAAATATTTATGACTTTTACTTATTTTACAAATAAAAATAAGTCGTATTTAACAACTGTAACTCAAAATTGAGGTGGATATTATCAATTTACAATTTTTAATTTTTTAAAATAGTTGGGTGCAAGTATTTTACAACTAGTCACCGGGGTTGCCACAGCAAAAAAAAAAAAAAAAAAAAAATACAAAATATACAAAACAATTAATGGGAATGAGGTGTTCGCTACCAAGCTGTTATTTAAAAAAGTCCCGCTGGGTTTCTTGCTGGTTCTTCCCAAGACAGAGGTTTTTTTTCGAACCAGTGGTAATTAAACAAAAGAGTGACTTTCAATAAGTATTATTTATAATCTATATTGAATAAAAAAGTTTCTGTTTCTGTTTCTGAACCCCTTCAGCCAGTAGTGATGCATTCCGTCGAGTCCCGGACTTTTCCAGTTCGGGGCCCTACGGACCGCCTCAGCTACGTCGTCCGGCATTATGATGACGGGTCCATAGGCGTAACATTTGCACACTGGCTCGCCACAACTTCTGTCCAAGGGCCCTCGCTGTGGTTTACGGGCTCTGACTACAGGCCACGCCAGAATGCGACATTGTCGGCCTGTTTCGGTGCTTGGCCCGTTCCACGTAACAATGGTAGTTTCAAAGATTTGTAGAGCCTCTTCTGATCACTCTGGAAGAGACGATTCCGGTTAAAACGTGTCGACCTCTCGGTATAACGCCGAATCCGCTTTCCCCAAGCAGCGATTCTCTGCTTCAGGTCGTCTATGCGCTCCGTCAGTTTTTGCGTAATATCCGGCTGGGACAAACTGATATTTGTCCCAGCAAACGCCATCCTGACCGTGCGCACAATTTTTGGCCTGTTATTGTCCGACTTGAAGCTTGTCAGTCTGCCGATGCGGGCTCTTGCCTTTGCGATACGGTCTTCAATTCTTATTCTCCAGGCTGGGATGGCGCTACTTTGTGTAGTAGCACGTCCAGCCGTGGGTAGCTTGGCGCCAATAATACGGCATACTGCCAGTGCGGCGCCAAAAAGAATTGAGTCCGTATCGCAAAGGCTGGTTTCCAAATAGGTCACCAGCATTGGGTTTAGAGGCCTCACGACGGCCCGATTCGGCTTGCTTAGGGGTATACGGGGGAGCCTCGAGAGGCGTACTGCGCGTTTCCCTAATCGCCTCTTCCAATATGCTCCTCATTTACTCTTGTTACTGGACGACTATTCCATCGTCGTCTGAGTCAACCACAAGAAGATCTACGGCGGCATCTACGTGTGCGGGTTACTCTGTAACTCGTAGAGCCGCATCTTCTGTCGTAGTATTTTCATTCGACGAGGGAATAGCCTCACGTCGTAGCTGTTTGAGTTCGGCGTCATCAAATATTTTTGAGCGCATGATATACCGAACTCGGTCTGCCAGGTTTTGCTCGGTGACGGTAATAGACGGCTCCAACTCAGCAAAAAAGCGATGCATCTTAGCTCGGTACGCAAAACCCCAAATTTCTCCCCCCTTCGCCCTAAAATACTCCCGCAGTACGTTTGTATTCATTTTCTTCGTCCAACGCATGCGGCGTACTCCACCAGCGGCGGGTGCCGCATGCTGAGTCCGGGAGGACCCTGCCGACACCAATCAATCTGGTGGGGATGATGGATACGAGGGGCTACGAGGTCGTGCAGCCCCTCGCGCTCGGCTGGCGGTCCGCATGCTGTCTTGTCCAGCGCCAGCTCCAGACGTGCCGTGGCGACCTCCAGGCAGCGGCCCTATGCGCGTTCATCGTTGTGCCATCATCGCCCAGGCCCGGCACCGTTTCATGGTTCGGCCATATGCACAAACGGACCTTTGCTCCCTCAATTTTGCCTAGGCACGGCGCTCAGACCTTTTGGCAGGACGCTGACTGACTGCACCGACGTAGCAGTTTTGTCACTTAACTGTTCCGTCAGCGGGCGATGGGGTCGTCACTTCCCTACGCCTCATTATTATTACTTATTATTAATCTCGTTTAAGTTACTCAATTTTAATTTTCGATTGTGTTTTGCAGCACCCACTTATATATGGAGACTGTAAGGTGTTTGATCTCAAAGTTGATCCGGCCTACCTTCAGGTTTTAATATTTGTTCCATGCAGAAATAGTGTACAGTTTCCTGGAATCTTTCAGTGGTATGCTTGGGTTTGGATTTAATTTTATTAATTATGGTATTCCAAGTAGCAATTTTAAAATGGGAAGATAGCTGGATATCTTTCTCTTTAAAAATGAGGAATACATAATTTTCAATAGCCTCACAAATCTTCGTTGGTAGGAGTTGGTGTTCTCGTGCGAGGATGTGTAGTTTATTAAATCCTATGTAATGACATCATGTTAAATTGTGAACTGTAATTAGAAGTTCTGATATACTACGTGTTCGGCAGTGAGCATAACAATTTCGAATGCATGTGAAGGCAGCCAATATGCACTGGAGTAAAAAGAGAGACTCTGTGAGTAGGCATGGGGCGTATATAGACTGTGACTTCAATTTTTTCTTTTAATGCTGTGATCCATAGACACCTACATCTATCGTCAATTAAGAATCAAAATACAGATACCTTTTCAACTTTTAGGACTAAGATGAAATAACTTTTTACAAAGAACTTGTTAGTATCGTAGTGGATTCGAGTGGCATCTACACTGGCCTCAAAAAAATCGACCCACCTACGTTTTTTCGCAAAAAAGTGTCCTAGGGGTTTTTACCACAATCGATAGATATTTTATATCTTGATAATGTAGTAATGCAAATATAGGGTGGTAAAAACCTAAAAAACGGCGCGTGAAACTGGATATTTTACATACAAATGTGATGAGACATTGAAACCATAACATTTTACAAAATTTACGATTTTACTGTGAAGATCGATATTTACATTTTTTGAAATTTTAAAAAATGTAAACCTTACTCTAATATGGGATGTTTCCTCCTCTTGCTTTTATCACCGCCTGCATACGCCTATTAAGGGAACAGATCAGCTTTTTTATGTCTTCTTGGGGTGTCTGTTCCCATTCTTCGGTTAAGGTGGCTTACCTTCAACAAGGCAAGATTCAACGTCTCGGGAACCGAATTTCGGGCTCTTACCTTTCTTTATATCTGGTCCCAGAGATGCTCGATGGGATTTAAGTCTGGACTATTAGCTGGCCACTGCATAACTGGAATTTCGACCTCCTGAAGATATCCAGTTACAATTCTAGCGACGTGCGGTCTTGCGTTATCATGCGTGAGTTGAAAATTGTCCCCAATATATCCAACGTAAGGCATCACATGAGGTTGCTAAATGTCCGTAATGTAACATTCAGCATTAACCGTACGATTGCAAAAGAAAACCAACTCAGTACATCCGGTTAAAGATATGCCACCCCAAAACATTGTAGAGCCCCCACCAAACCGGACTGTTTCTCTTATGCAACACTGAGCATAACGTTACGACGTCCATCAGAGCCTACAAGGGTCATTCGACTTTCATCGCTGGAGAGAACTGTCTCCCATTGACCAAGATTCCATTGCACGTGTTGCCTAGCAAATTCTAACCTTGCTTGCCGATGAGATGCAGTGAGTTTTGGTCCCGTCACTGGCTTGTGTGGTGTCAGGTTTTGCTCCCGAAGTCTTCTTCTCACCGTATTCTCACTTACAGACACTCCACGAGTTTCTCTCAGCCTACCTTAAACATCAACAGCAGAAAGATGCCGATTTCGCAAAGAAGTCAAGGCAATAAAACGAACATCCGTCGGGTTTGTGAGACGTCCTCTTTCAGACCCTGGTCTCCGGCGGTACTCTCCCGTCACTAAGTATCGTTTATAAACTCAACGCACTGCTGACTGACTCAAATTTAATCTGCTTGCCACATTTCGCTGACTTAGCCCTTCACGAACGAGAGCTATCACTTGAGCGGTTTCTGCTTCAGTGGTATCAATATTTTATGGTTAAAAGTAACGATATGTCTGCTCCAACAAAGAATTAAAAGATTAAGTCACTACGATGCATAGAACTAAGAATATTACGCGTCAAAATTCCGAAATAAACTAACTTTGCACTCTATTACTAATCTACTATTCCTCTAAAATAATGTGAAGTGGGTACTCAGATGTTAATTTATAATGCATAAGCAAAAACATACAAATATGTCAACGCATACTTAAGACAACAACTTTGTTACTTAAGATAACGGGTGGGTCGATTTTTTTGGAGGCCAGTATATATTATGGCTGCACCACGAATGAGTAGGCTTGACCGGAGATGGACCAAGCCCTCTTAGAAAACCAGTATGAAATAGCGGCCTAATGCTGCTGTGTTTTATATGAGTATAGAGTACCGGAGTTATTTTTAACTCGTAAGATGCATTCCATCTTATTCCTCATTCCTTTGGGGTGCTTGATGTCATTTGTTGTAAATATTTTTGTGGATACTTGTAAAATTAGCGTCATCATAAAAATATCTGAAAAACCACCCCACGCTTTTTTACAATAAAATTATTTTTTTATGTTAATCACTATTTTCTTATTTTAAACTTATTGAAAATTATTTTCTACTTTTTAGTTCGGTTATCTACAAAATCGTGTTTTTTTAGTTTTTTAAAACTATTATTTATTTCTCATTAGATAGGCCGTGTGCTCATTTATATTCCTTATTATATAACAAATAGTAATAAAAATTGCTTGTACTTCTCGCCGCTCATCGTACGAAATACAGCAGCATTATGCGCAGTATTAACACGCTATAGCGCGTCTTTACCGCTCATTTACTGGTGTAAGAAAATTTACTAACCCATTTCGGCCAATATCCATAATATTGTAAAATCGGACAAAATGCTTATAAAACCAATTGACATTCAATAGCTATAAGAATAACCATTAATAATTTACAAACCTAAAATATCAACACTAAATACGAGAACGGTTGGTAATTATTGTTCAAAAATTTTTTTACTCATACTATTTACTTTTGATCGTTTTTCATTCAATTAAAACTAAATTTAACAACAAAACACTGCACATGTTTTCTAACAATTTAAATAGTTGAATATTCGTTATCTCAGCCAAGCATTGACCGTGTTAGGAATTAATTAAGCTGAATGCAATGAAATAAATTACCACGGAAGTTTTATCAGATAAAGTACGTTTGAATTACTGTCGAGTTTTTTCTCACACTTTTACCATTTTTAACAATTGACGCTATCCTGATGTATTTGAGAGATCAGAATTGTTAGCTCCTGTTGTATTTCCTATATCAAAATTGGCCTTATCCTATTGTATTACCTAGATCAGAAGTTGGATCTTTTCCGACATCTATTAGTTCGAAATGGTTCGTGTACACACTGGTGCGTCGTCCTTTGATTAGATGCTTAGGAAGGATTTGCATGAAATGACAAAATAATCTAAGATTTCAGTAACGAGCAGGAAGAGCTTGCAGTAAGAATTTCTAAAAATTCAACAACATATCCTCGCGTGTTTTCGCAAAAGTGATAAATGGGAACGTTTTTACCAACTTCAAATAAAGAAGGCTACAGAAGCGTTGTCACCTCCAAGGACTTAGATTGAATGCTTTCTAGCCTTTTATTGTAGTTGCTTCAGACCGGAACACAGCATTGTTAGCTTTAGTACAGACGGACTTCTAGACAGAAAAGAATCCAACCACCTAGTAAAAAACTTGGGGGTGAATAAACATCAGTACATGTATAATTTCTATTTAAAATGGCGGTACGCTACACTTTTCACAGGTATGTAATTGATATTTGTGATCTTAAATTACTTTCACACTTGGTTCACTTTAATTTCAAATTTCTATGATATTAATCTTTGAGATTTATTCTTTGATTAGCGTTTTAGTGTGGGAGTTAATTTCGAAGCTACGCCTCCTGATAAAAGCAAAATAGTACTTCTGCTTTGAATTCGCGCTCAACTTGCACAGTATACAAACTTTCGAGAAAGGACTAATTTCGAAGTTTAAAATAAACTGGATTGTTACCAAGTCTGAATTTTCGTATTTAGTCTTATATTGAAATTATTATAAAGTGTTAAAATAACATGTTTATTTTAAATTGAATAATGTTGATAAATGAGCTCACAATCCACATAATGGTGAGTGAATTATGTTTTCTTGTACATCCTCAATTAAGAATCAAAATGAAGATGCGATGTATAGCAAAAAGTTCTATATAGTCACCACACGAAACACAGCAGCATTAAGCTAGTATACGCTGGTATTCCGTGAGAGCGTGATACTTCTCTGGTCTAGCCTACCAATTCGTGCTGCAGCCATAATATAGCTGTAGCGTAGCTCCACTACTTAAACATTTTTAGTAGTAATAGTTTTATATCAATTTAAAGTACATTATTCATGGTCTTTTAAGCATTATCATTTTCAACGGCGCATTTGGAAGATGGTTTAATGAGTCCGATCCATCACATGCGTGCATGCGTGCGTGCGTACTTAGATGCGTACTTGGGTGTAGGCTTACTTAAGTGTATGCATGCGTGCTGTTATACGCTGTATTTGTTAGCCTTAATGCCGCACTGCCTATTAATAATATTGACTTAGCCTTGAGATTCAGTGAGTATTGCAGTGGAGCAGTTTGTTCACCGCAGTCTGTTTCCATCTTCAAACCTGTTCGGTTGTCTACGGACCTAAATTAAAATTCAATCCATTTATATTATAATTAAATACTGTGTTTTAAAATAATTGTTTTTTAAAAACCACTTAGCCCGTCTCCATATAACATTTTGGTGGCAGCGGTGGGATACGGAAATCCCCAGTGTCAAGTGAAGTGGAACCGCTCAGCAGGCTTTCGTGTTCTTTATTGTGATTATTTTATATTGTTGCGTGTTCTTTACTGTGATTATTTTATATTGTTGCGTGTTATTTATTGTGATTATTTTATATTGTTGCGTGTTCTTTATTGTGATTATTTTATAATGTTGCGTGTTCTTTATTGTGATTAATTTATATTTAGATTATATTGATCGATATATTTTATACCACAACCACAATGATCGAGATGGATTTAAATACTTTATTCAAATTCGTTAAACCGTATGATGGTAGTAAAGAGACAGTAAATTCTTTTATCATTAATTATTGTAATAACGCTTATGAATTAGCCTCAGAATCACAGAAACAAATTTTATTCAAGAACATTATTAGCCAGCTGCACGGAAAGCGAATATTGCTTGCTCAATAAAAGAGTTCATAGATTGGGAACAACTCAATGAATTCTTAAACACAACTTAGTCAGCGTAAACACAATGCGCATATTCTCACCGAACTACAAGAGAGCAAGCAAGGTCCACACGATAATTATAGAAGTATCCTTATGTAATACTAAAGCAAAATAATTACCAAGTCGGGTTGCGGTCATGGAGGACCTTGCCCTCCATGTTATAGGGTGTCATCCCCGCATTTCAAAGATCGTTAGGTGTAGGTCTGCAAAGAACTTCAATGAAGTCATTAATAAAGCCATCTCAGAAGAACGTATACAACAAAGCTTATATAAACGACCACAACTAGAGGCAAAATATGACCATAAAACATTTAGTAAAATTTTTGAAAAAATAATTTTAGATCAGATCTTAAGTTTCTTTAATATTAATAAATTGCTACATAAAAATCAATTCGGTTTTACAAGGGGTCGCTTGACAACTGACGCTGGAGTTGAGCTTATTAAACATATTTTTTGTGCATGGGAGAATACGGAGGATGCTTTGGGTATATTTTGTGACCTTTCCAAGGCCTTCGACTGTGTTCACCATGAGACATTAATCAGGAAGCTATGGTGTCAAACACACAGCTTAAACTTATTATTTCTTATTTAATTAATAGAATGCAGAAAGTTATTATCAATGGTAAAAGTTCTTCCAGGTCACCTGTACTAATGGGTGTCCTCAGGGCTCGATTCTCGGCCCATTTCTATTTCTGGTATATATTAATGACTTACCTTCCCTTGTAGGGGATAATCATGATATAGTATTATTTGCTGATGATACTTCCTTGATTTTTAAACTTAAACGTCAATCATTTAAATGTGACGAAGTGAATAATGCTATATCAAAATTAGTGCATTGGTTTAACGTTAATAATCTACATTTAAACGGAAATAAAACTAAATGTATTAAATTTACAACAACGAATGTTAAAAATCTGGGTACCAATGTGTTTTTAAATGGGAAGAACTGAGCCCTGTTGAATCCACTGTTTTTCTTGGCATCACTCTCGACGCAAAGCTTCAGTGGGGCCCCCATATATCCAAACTAGCAAGCAGACTAAGTTCTGCAGCCTATGCTGTAAAAAAGATTAGAGGTCTCACTAGTGTCGAGACAGCTAGACTAGTTTATTTCAGTTATTTCCATAGCATAATGTCTTATGGGATTTTGCTATGGGGAAATGCGGCTGATTCAGAAACTATTTTTGTTTTACAGAAGAGGGCCATTAGAGCTACATATTTACAACCTAAAACCGAGAGAGTCTCTTAGAGATAAATTTAAAGAAATAAATATAATAACTTTGGCCTCTCAGTATATTTACGAAAATTTAATGTATGTTCACAAAAACAAAGGTAGTTTTAGTAAAACAAGTGATATACATTCTGTAAACACTAGGAAAAAGCACAAGCTAGTAATACCAGTTTCTCGACTCCACAGAGTCAGTAATTCATTCTTGGGGCAATGTATACGCTATTACAACAAGGTCCCGGAAAGTGTACAGGCTCTCTCTATTACCAAGTTTAAATGTTTTGTTAAGCTGAAACTGTATAAAAAGGGTTATTATAGTATAACTGAATATATAATTGATAATAACCCCTGGGAATGAGGTGGTCGCTACCAAGCAGTTTCTAAAATAAATTTTGTACTTAAATAGTTTGTACAACCATTAATGTAAAATTTACTTTAAAAATAAAGTCCCGCTGGGTTTCTTGCTGGCTCTTCCCAGGACAGAGGTTTTTTTTTTCGAACCAGTGGTGAAGTAAAAAATGACTTTCAATAAGAATTACACATGTAATCTATATTGAATAAAAAATTATTCTATTCTATTCTATTCTGTTATAATTGAACTCTTAAAATGAAATATTAGGTACTCTCTTAATTACTTCACGCAAAAACGATATTTTGGTTGATAGTTAGTTTTTGAATACAAGTAAAGATTTTGAAATTTAAGTCCATTTTCATGCAACAATAAACTTATTACAACGTTTGTTTTACCGCAATTAGAGGGACCGCATATTATACAGCGAATGGTATTTGGTAAGAGAATGCTATGTCTGATCTTGTGAGCAGAGAGATCAATATTAATATTGCTAACGCTTAGCGATATGGGTTGTTTGATCAACTTCATCGCGGTTATTGAATGAGTTACTAACCTACAAACATAGGTATATATTTAAATTTTGCATGAACAATATTAGAGAGAAATGCATGTCACACCATGTCTGTTCTGCTAAATGTTCTCCTATTCTCATGTTCCAAATTTCTTAGTAGATCTATGCTTACTTTGCAAAATAATGCTATTCTGATCTTACAAATCCTGAGTATATTATGCTTATTCTGTAAATTATACAATTCTCATCTTAGAACGCACGATCACGTCATTTCGCTACAGTACTTTCTATAAAGAGCACGTTTGTTTGAAGAAAGTACTTTTAATGAAATATTTAAATAATAAAGTAACTTATTCTATTCTATTGTAATTCTAATGTTATAATAAATGTAATAAAATATGTAACTTATACTCATTTTTGTTTTTCAGAAATATGTCACATACATGGTGTACAGTCCTGTTTTAGATAGTTTAGAAAATATGCATGATGTAAGTTACAATTTAGTTTTTATTATTTTTAATTGATTTTAAATTCATAGGTAGTAATTAATTAATGTTTAATTATATATTTATATTTGGCTTTCAGAATTTTATAGAAGACTCGGACCCAATTACTAATGAAGTAGCGACAAAGGTGTGCGAGCAGAGCCGTTGCCAAAAATCGGAGGCAAAAATGAAAAAGAAAAAAATCAAATCAAATTCAAAAATACATCATTTATCATGCGAAAGGAAACGGGTAATATAATACATGATTTAGATGGTCGTAATATCCATGAAATAAATACTGAATCTGGAAGTGCAGCTGTGAACATGCAATATCTAGTGACAAGTGCATATGATGACATCATGGATGAGACAGAACATTTATTGTGTAAAGTGGTAAGATAATTAAGCAAATCTAGTATTTAAGTTTGAAATCAACTAATAAAATTTATGTTAATAAAATGTCTATAAATAAATGATTAATTGTTTCGACATGTATAACTCTGTTGTAAAAGTTAAGAGTATTTAAATTTATTTTTCATGTAATATTTAGTATTTAAGGATCTAATGGGATAATAAATAAAACAAGATATGATTATGATAATACAGTATTTTTATTTCAACTTACATATATAGATTTTAATTCATATTTTAGCTAGAGTTATAATTACGATATACTAGTTACAATATAGAACATATTAGCAGTAAAGAATATTCAAAATAAAGTAATTTGTTTTCATTTGCATATTATGTATATGTTTATAATTTTTTATAAATTACTATTACTTTATTTTATCATACATGTAAAATCAGGATCATGGAAGTTAAATAACAGCGATCAGAAAACCAATGTAAATAGTAAATTAGTTAAAATATAATGCTATTTAAAATAAATTGCTATAATGTCCCCAAGGCAAAGTTTTATACATATCTTCACATATTTGTCGCTTATCATCATTGCCACTAAGAATGAGCTTATTCATTTTTTTCATGTAAAGTATATGATTCTTAGATCGTATTACGTACATAGTGTCTCTATGGGTTTTCTTAGAATTTAAAATATCTCTGTACTTTTCAATAGTCAGTTTTTTTTTAATATGCTTTTTTACACCTTTTGCTTTTTTAATTGCGGACTTTAAAGTATTAACATCAACCATTAATATCATATTAATATCACCACCTAATTCATCTTTAAAATACCCTGGTATTTGTTTATTCGCTTTTGGAATATGGTATATATTATTTTCAGGAAAATTACTTGTATCAAAGTACTTAATATTATCTTTCATATCTTTATAGAAGTCTTCAGTGTAAATTAAATACAAAAGACTATCTGTATCAGTGTAACAAAGTTTCATATTATTATCTTTGTATATTTTCTTCATTACAGAATAATGAAAATTATATAAATGACTTTTTGCAAGTTCCAAAATAGTAAAGCCCACATATATTGGACGATTCAAGATCACTTTTTTTGGTCGTAGTTGAATGGCTACGAGGCTATCAGAAATAGCAAATTTTTTGAAATTAGGCGCACTAACATATTTTTCGGCACCACAGACTTTATTTGTGTTATTAAAATTATCTTTCCATACATTTACTAGCTTAACATCGACTTTTTTTCTTTTGTTTTTTATAGTTTTTCCAAAAATTTAAATGTTTTGTTTTTTAAAAAAGTCTCTTTCAAAATCAGATGTAGCATTTTGTCTTAAAGATGTATTTAGGGAAATATATGGCTCTAAAAATGCTTTTTGATTGAAAGCTAAAATCCTATTAATCTTCAATAAAAGAAGCCCGTTTCTTAGGCATTCTTGTGAATGAAGGTAATGGATAACATATTTATATTTTTCGTAGTGATTCGCAACCAATTTCTTATTACTAATGTTTGATGATATTGGAACTGTTAACTTTTCTGCTGCAAACGGTAAGTCAGAATGTTCATCATGAATATTGCGTGGATATTGCATGTCAACTTCGAGTATATATCCTTCATTACTATTAGGACTAATAGAGTTAATATCAAAACTTCTTAATTCTTTTTGTTTTAAAAACCGAACATTTTTATAAGGCAGTTGCTGCATCATAGCATAACCATACAAATTTACACAATCTAAATAAACTAAGAAAGAATTTGGAACTTCTTCATTAAAATTTGGTAAGTATTTGTTATTAGCCTTTGCATACCTTAAAAAGCATTGAGATAGACCTCCTCTTATACCATTTTCTAAAAATTGATATATTTGTATATCAGTAATTAAATCCAACTCAATACTTGTCGACAATAGCATAGCATCCCATCTTAGTGAAGGTGATGAAACATAATGACAAGGATCGAGACTATAATAATTCAAACTCATGGATCTAAATTTCTCAAAAAAGTCGCAAAGTAGTAAGACATCGCATTTCAGATATAACTCGGTATATTCACATAAGTTTTTAATACCAAAATTTTGCCACACAGTTAAAGCATGATTATAATCTTCGTTTGTTATAGATTCTGATGTTAATTTATTGTAAAAGTTTCATTGCTCTGGTAACTGAGTTTCTTTATACTTTTCCCAAGAATCTACATAGTCATAGCAATATACACCCTTCCTAAGACATAATCGGAATAAATTTTCATCTGGAAAGAATGTTCGCAAATGTTTTAAGTCTTCAGCATTTAGAGTTTGTGCTAAATGATGTAAACTTGAACTCAGGAAATTAAAGGAGTCTATAAATTTCAATTGCACTTCTGCAATGTAAATGTATACGACCGCATACACTTGCAAGTTCTGTTATAAATAAATGGCAATCATATCCAGAAAGATTATGAAATATTACAGGAATGAAATTACATTTTCTATAGTTTAAATTACATGAATTATGAGCTGGACCTCTGTATTTACCTGTGAAATGGTCATGATCATATACTTTGTAATCAGAAGAACAAAACTTTTTTTTACAAATATAACACACTGCACTATTAAAAAAGCTCTGCTCTTAACTTTTATTTTTGTCAGAATATTCTCTAAGTAAACTTTCAAAGTCACCATAAATAACAATTGGAATTCTTTGAGACCTTTCTGGATTAGAAAATCGTAGCTTTGAATTCATTTCTGGAAGGATTGTTTGCATGCGAGCACAATCATGTGACTCTAACTTTGCCTCAGAATCAAAGTAAATAAAACATTCATCACATAAATGAATTTTACATTTGTGTTTCGTAAGTTGTTTATGTACGAGCTTTTCAAAATGTTTGATTAAAACAAAATGAGTCTTGTTTTGTTTATTCAAAAGCAATAAGTTTACAGCATTAACTTTCTTTGTGATGTTTTGTACAGAGGTCCTGTTACTGTATTATTTTTTTCTAATCCATATATATTGACACTTATGTTTGTATTCTGTTTTTCAAAGCGTTTTATATCTTCAAACGTCGGTGGAAAAGACATACCAGACATATTTAAAACTTTCGAATAGTGTGGATAAGATGTAACTCGATTTGGATTACATTTCGCTGGATACATTTGTGCTATGATACACCAAAGGAAGCAGTGACTGTCTGTATTATGAATATTAAGACATGACTTTGATCTGACAATACTTTTTGGTAATGAAATGAAATGACCAGCTCTTAACGGATTATATTTAGCTATATTTAGTTCTAAATGGTTAATTGACTCAATTGTCCACCCAGATTCAGATAATTAAATATGCATTTGCTGATTAAATTTTTCGAGTATTTTTCAAAAATAAACTTTAAATCAGTACTTTGTAATATACGCGTATATTTAGTATTGAAGCTTTTAATGATATTTCATCATTTTTTCGAAGCTTGTACAACACAAATAATTCAAAGTTTACCTTGATTGATTTGTGCGTGGTTAGTAATGTTTTAATTATATTGCAAACGGTGCTAGAAATACTAGATAAGAATAACTCCGGCATAATTATGTCACTTGAATCTGGATTATTAAGCGTGATTTAGACGATACAATTTTCTTGTACATTCAAGTGCAATTATTGAATGCAATAAATTAAGTGCGTTAATTGCCCTTCAAGAATTGTACGCAACTGTTTACACGTGGATACAAGTAAAAAAATTGAACGCAATTATTGAATGCAAGTCTTGACAAAAAATAGTTGCAAATGTCTTCTGTTTAGACCAATAATAATGTTTAGGAGATTATTGCTTTCAAGTTTTGACTTGTCTAAATAGAGAGTATGTGCGTGTACCATTTATTGGCGGGTTGCTTCAAGTATTGCACGTATTTGCGTTGTCAAATTTTTCATTCAAGTGTTGGAAGGTTTTGTAAAGAGTCTGTTTATTAAAAAATATGAGTCAAAAAGTGTTAAAATTTGGTTCTGCTGACTTAATAAAGTTTGAGATTTATCGCAGTCATGAGTGTTTGTTGGACACTGAAAATGTGAATTACAAGAATCTTGATGCACGTAGTGCTGCACTTGTAGCATTTTCACAAGAATTTGAGTTGATGGTTTGGGACCTAAGGAAATTACAAACAAAATAAAAACTTAAGAACGCAGTATCATGCGGAAAGGAAAAAGATAAAAGATTCAATGAGCACTGGTTCCGGTACTGCTGATATTTACAAGTCCAACTCTCTTGGTATAATTTAATGGATTCTTTTAAGGAAAACTGAACACAGAGAAACAACATCAAATATGGTAAGTATGTATTTATAAATTTTCTAAAGTACAGTCAAGTGCATAATATTATAAATGTGAAATTTTTTCATTAAAAATGGCACTGTCTTGCCAAGGTACAGCACCATCATTGTTAAAGTAATGACAGTAATTATCACGGATTCTTATAGCTTCCTTGTACTATTCCTGTTGTTCTGTGATGTTATATTTTCAAAAGCTCCACCTGAAGCATTTTGTCTCCAAGTACCAAGACGAAGACCACTTCTTTGACATTCTTCGTCTATAAAACCTGGTGGGGTGTAAGACGCAGGTGAAGTTTTCCTAAGCCAGTTGTGTAAAGCACATGATGTTTTCATGAAATCTACCTTGTCTATACTTGTAGTGATTTTTCGAAAATTGAAATCGGGATGTTAAAACCCGAAAGCATTTTCAACGATTCTCCTACATCTACACAATCTGTAGTTATAGATTTTTTGTTCTCTACTTAAATCGTTACGGCGAGGATATGGTTTCATCAAATAAGGTTTTAAAGGAAACGCTTCATCTCCGACAAGTACTGCATTACTTGGCAAATTTATGGTATTCTCTTCAATAGCCTTCTTTAAAGTACAATTATTAAATATTCCACCATCAGAGTTTCTACCTTTTGCTCCCACGTCAATGTATGTGAAACAATAGTCGTGATCAACACAAGCTAGTAACACAATACTAAATGTACTTTTATAATTAAAAAAGTCTGATTCTGTGCCAGGGGGACATTTTACGTTTATATGCTTTCCATCAATGGCACCAAAGCAGTTGGGAAAATTCCATCTTATAAAAAAGCCCCTTATTATTTGATTCCATTCCTCTTCAGATCTTGGCACCTGTAAAATAATGAAATAAATGTATGTTTTTAGAATGATACGTCCCTGGCATCACAAGAAATAGTTTTTGAATATTTTGAAAATGAAAATACGGAAAATATTGAAAATGTTATAAATTCAAATATACAAGTCGTCGATGATGTGCTTCCGTTTCCAATGCCTAAAAAAACAACTAAAAAAGCAGGTTACATAGAATCGGCCTTAGATAAACTGGACAATATTGAAAAAAGAGCAAGACTTGAAAAAAAAGACGATGATTTGGACAATTTCGTAAAATATTTGCGTCTTCATTGCGAATTTTGAATACCGAAAATATACATGCTCAGGACGAAATACAACAATATTATCAAAATATAAACTGCAAGATCTTCGAGAAAAGAACGACAAACTCTACTCCAATGCCAGAATCCCGTATTCGAAACAAGGCAGCGAAGACACATGGTTGAACATGTAATTTTTTCTATTTTAATTAAATATCTGATTCCGTAGTTTATATTTTGATAATAAATAAATATTGTTTATTTTTCGTTCTGAGCATAAATAGTAATTAACAATTTCTAATTATTTTGCTGAAAATATATGATTCTATTATAAAAACTGTTTTATTTCGAACTCACCTTTATAAAATCTTCTAATACAGAGTAAATAGCTTCAAGAACTTCGACCAAGAATGTACTTATAGTACACCTAGGTACTCTAAATAATTGTGACAGTGTACCAAACGAATCTCCAGTTGCCAAATATTTTAATGCTATTTCTAGTTTTGTTCGAGCAGGAATAGCATTAGGCATTGTTGTATTTTGCCTTTGTATAGAAGAACCAATTTTATCTAATAAATAATAAAACTGGGTTCTGTTGACACGAAACATGTTCTTAAATTCATCTTCATTTTCTATTTGTAATTCTACACAAAGATTGTTAGACGCTCCAAGAACTCCTTCTTGCTATCCATTTTTGATCCAACACCTCTTTTACGACGATTTCTCAATATTTTTGTCTCAGAAGAGCAGCAACGATTAACACACCTTCACTTACTGCACTCATGTTGGCAAATGAAGAGAAAACTAATTGAATGCAAGAATCGCCCAAGAAATTTTGTATGTGCTGTTTACACTAAGAAAATTTTGGCAAGCAAAACTTGCGCAAAAGATCAAAATGTTACGTACTGTTTAGACCATGCAGGTAATTTATTGCTTCAATTTTATTGTATGCAACAGGCAAGAAACTTGCATCATGTAAATGGCGCCTTACTCTATAACTTGCAATCCTATTCTTGAAAGCAGTAGCTATTAACTGAACATTATCAAACTCAGTTCTAAATAAATAATTAATTTTATGTATATTACTCTTCTTATGTGATGAATGATTTGATGTATATGCATTAGAGTCCTGACAGAATTTCATTTTCAATCATATATCTATTATTGATGTTTAGTGTAATACTGCTCAAAAACTTGTATATAAATATGTATTTCAATCTTTATTTATATTTGTCTTATAGATTTATATTCTAATTAACAACTCTAAATTATAATTACTTTGTCTAGATTCTTGGTATTTCAAAATTTAAGTTTTAATCCAGCTTTTTTGTTCTTTTAGATTCAGATTTTAGTTTTTAATTTTTTCGTTGCTGTAAGGAGGGACACAGTTTTGAAAATAATATGGTATATCGCGCAGTAATATAATAAAATGATTCGAACTTTAAATTATAATTGCTTTATCCAGGTATTTCAAAATCTAACTTTCAATATCTGGCTTTTTGTTTTTAGATTCAAATTTTAGTTCTTAGTTTTTCGTTGCTGCAAGGAAAAATAAATGTAATTTTTGAAAATAATTACTTCATTCAGGTATTTTAAAATTAAATTTTCAATATCTGGCTTTTTTTCGTTTTTTTTTTTTAGATTCAGATTTTAATTTTTATTATTTCTTTGCTGTAAGGAAAATACATAAAGTTAAGAAAATAATGTGCTACAAGTCAATAAAATTTAACATTAAGCTATTATGAGCGCAGTTACTTTATTATAGGTGCCTAAACAAAGTTTAGAAAACATTACATGGGTATAAAATTGGCTGTATAGCAGCGTACTCGTCCTTTGCAGCTGCTACTAACTTTGTCACAGCTTTCCACGTAAGGCTGTTGTCTTCTACAGCAGACTTCAGAGTGACGAGCGAACGCTTCCACCGATCGGAGCCAAGCTTTTCGGCTTCTTTCGTGTTGTACAGACGCAGCTCTACGTAGTAGTCGCCCGTCTTCGTAGGATCTGCCCTCTGCAGCGTATAGCCCGAACCCGCGCGCCGCGATAAAAAACTTCTCAGCGTCGTCGCTCTAATGGGTTTGTGGCCGGTGGAAGGAAAAGGGGAGATCTCCCGCCGGGCAAGGTGTTCTGCCCGGGGAGCGGCCAACGCTCCATGTAGTAGTTCGGAGCTATTGTATATATACTGTTTTTAATTCGGAACTTTGATAGCGCGATTTAGGCTTCGATGTATTTCGCTTGTGGCGCGACGACAGCGCCGCCACAGGTTCTTGCAACTCGTTATCTCCCTGTAATTATTTCAAATATTAATCTTAGTATTGTATAGAAAAATACGCACATAATATTTACAAACTAAAAAAATATTATAGTGCTGTTTGATATCGGTAAGAATTAAAATGTTGGTGATGGCGATCTCGATGATAATACTCAAAAACAAAAGTTTTTTTCAAAGCACCAATTATTAATATGAGTAAATCAAAATTGGTTAAATAATGACAAGAATAAAATAAAAAACGATAAAGATCCATAACCTGAGTACAAATATTTATCTGTGAAATAAATATCTGCATCGACCGGGACTCGAACCCACAACCCTCAGCTTGGCAATTTGGGTCACTGACCAATGCCACAATTGTATTCATAAATTTAAATTGAACTTATCTCTAAATCAAATGCAAACGAAGACCTATTAAGTCCTTTCTTTTTTATAGGCTCAGCTTCCGATTCGCTATCTGAATCCAGAACGACTTTCCTCTTCTTAATATTATTATCTCCACAAGACGTGTTATTATCTCCACAAGAGTTTTTTACGTGGTAGAGCCATGCTGCAGTTATATTAGTAGTATAGTTGTAGCACGAATGGGTCGGCTCGACCGGGGAAGGACCACGCTCTCACAGAACACCAGCGTAAAATAGCAGCTTAACACTGCTGTGTTTCGTATGGTGAATGTAGAGAACCGGAGACCCTTTTTACTGGAAAAGAGGCATTCCATCTTAGTCCTCACGGGTGGCAACGCATCTGCATTTTGATTCGCAAACGAGGATAGATGTAAATGTCTATGGGCCACAGCAACCACTTACCATTAGGTGGACTGTGTGCTCGTTTGTCACCCTATCCTATAAAAAAAAATATATGCCTCTACCGTTGAAAGGAGTATTTGCGATACGATAAACCAGAGAAAACGCTGAAAAAAAAAATTTTTCAGCGTTTTCTCTGGTTTGGATTTTGTAATGAGAGTACTACCATCATCCGAGTCAAATGGGTTGACAATTTTGCTAGTCGACGTCCTGAAATCAGTGATTCTATAGTCAATATAACAGGTCATAGATCACTCGTACACATATTATTTTATTACATATTTATATACATAACTAGCTGACCCAGCGAACGTTGTTCCGCCATATAGATTACTTTGATGTACGTGTGAATGATTTGGATATTTTTCATACAAAAGAACAAAAAGCACGATTTAAATTTTGAGGGGTGAGGGTAGGAAAGTGAAAATTTAGGGTAATGTGTATTTTTTATGCTAAATCTATAAAAAATAAAAATAAATTTTCCGTCAAAAAAATAGAAAAAAACCTGGCTAGGGACACCCTTATCACCCCAGCGGTATGAAATATACTTTAAAACCTATTTTCATACCTACCAAATATACAAACAAAGTTTCATAAAAATAGGTCCAACCGTTTCGGAGGATTTCGACCACTAACACCGTGACACGAGAATTTTATATATTAGATTATATATGTAGTATGAACTCGATAAAAAGAATAAAAATAATAACAAAGACACGTACATACTTACAGGTTTGATGAACACGGTCACGTCATTTCAATTAAAAAGAAAATTAGGAATTACTTGCAGCGCTTTCTATCTCTCATTATATATTGCAGAATTCTAAAACACACAATAATACTTTAGCCAAAAACTTATTATTATTTTCGTCAAGTCACATTTATTTACCATTCCTATGAATGCTCTATATAAAGTTTAAAATCCATTAACTAAAAATTTATCAATGTGTCTACACCTTAACCTAATAATATGACACGGCTTACACAGCAGCCGCCAGTCCGTCGGGGGATACTTGAGATGAAATTCGTTTAAGGAAGTTGCATTCTTATGAGGGTTGTTATTATATTGGTGTTACTGTTTTTGTGTTATAAAAACCGATAAACTTTGAGCTATCTAACTTCTGATTTTTTTAAGGTGTATTTACATTTTTTTAACTACTACAAGTATTACTTTTATTGTGATTAGATAACCAGATAAAATATTATTCATTAAAAAGTTTAATTTTGAAAGAAAAAAACATGATGGCTCAATTTATGATGGTTTATCTAGTTTGAACTTAATAACCAAATACATTTGAGCTATTTAATATGCAACAGGCTCACTTATGCAACAGGTTAACTTTAAATCCATTTTGACTTTCTGAAAGTTTGAAATGAAAACTTTTCTATGCTCATCGATGCTTGATTTAGGTAAAATATTTTTTTATATGCATTTACTGTTTAAATAAGTTACATAAGTATTTTATGCCTTTCAGTCTAGTTGGTATGTAATAACATACTTATATTTAGGTACCTACCTAGCTACATTGCAAAATTACTTTTATTGTGAACCACTTTTATTGCAAAACCTATCAAAAACCTTTCTATCGCTGGATTTGGCTGCAAGAAATAAAATATTTGACATAAGCTAAGCTCGGATGTATAAATGTGTCAAATATCCATCTCTAGTACGCAAGTCCAAGAATAGATAGATATTAAAACGGCTGCAAGTAGCGATCGCTTCTAGACAACCAATTGACCAATATAAAAGAAATCTCCTGTCGTCCTATAATTAATAATAATATGTAATACCTAAATGCTAACACACCTATCCTATAATAGTTACCCTATATAGATAAGGTAAGTTTAAAAAATAGTTATGTTATTTAATATCTTAATTAATAGCATGCATAAATACTTGTTTTAAAGAACCCCTCGGAAAGGTTCTTATTCATTCATAATTAATTCAAAATCAAGAAGACTGAACACAATGCTGTTTTCATATGGGAAAAATATGTTATTTACTAGGTATGTTTGTATATCTGCGCAGGCGAGCCTTAGGACTGGAGTCTCAATTGATCTACCATGGTAAAGTCTCACTGAATCCTTTTAGCCTTTAATAATATGTTGTGACCGATATGTACATCAGAAATATAATTTTGAAGTAAGTATTATAGCAGACAGTTCCGCTGATATCAGCCTCAACATGTGCTAAGTGATATGTAATGCGAACTGATCAACTCGAAATGATAATATGAATATAATCACAACTTGAAACAGTTCAAACAATTACACAGTGGCGAATCGATCAAATACATACAATAACATGAGCGCTGCGTCCATACGTGTTTTAGAGTAACCAACTATCTCAGCAAGAATCAGATTATTGAATCCCAAACCGTCGCGCATCGTGTCTGGAAATGTAGAGCTATTTAGTGTAATATTGCGGCGAACTGCATCGCGAACGGACGAGTGATGCAGAAACCCCAATAAGATTGGGGCGAACTGCATCGCGAACGGATGTGAGTGATGCAGAAGCCCCAATATTACCGTACTGTCCTGACCTTGCACCCTTAGATTTTCATCTGTTTCGGTCTCTTCAGAACTCTTTGGGTAGTGTTAGATTAACATCAGGGGAGGACTGTTAAAACTACTTGTCGCATTTTTTTGATCAAAAATCCCAAGCTTTCTACAGCAACGTGATTATGTCACCACCTACAAGATGGCGACAAATTATCGAGCAAAATGGTACATATATATTATAATTAAATGTATTTAAACTTTGAAAAAAAAATCTTGAATTTGTATATAAAATGCGAAGAATCTTTTTCCCCGACCTTATATTTCAGTTTGAGCACAATATAAATTACTCTGTTTTAACACAAAACATGCATTTCCAACTGATTCACAAATTAAAATAAATTTTTATTTATTCGGCTATCGAAGGACCAAAATGTACACACTGAAATACTATTACTTATTTTTGAAAACGAATTTATTGAGAAATCACTAAAGAGCTATATATAAAACAAAACGTCATCAGTCATAACTTTTAAAATTCTTCTTAGAACTTATTACATTCTAATATTTAAAAAGAAACTATCATCGTCAAACAAGAACTTTAGTTTTGATTGTGACAAATGGAAGTTGTTTCTTAAACTCGGTTACATTATTTGCGTGTAAAAAATACTAAGAATAGCTATCCATAAACTTATTATTCTATGAAAAAAAGAAATAGAGACAAAAAAACAAAATTTATATTTCGTGCCAGACCATAATGTTGGCCTGGTGAGCGTTTATTATTAGAAACTTTAATGAAGGGGACATGGCATAGTTGCCACGCTTGGCAATCAGGTTGGCAACCGCATTTTTTTATATTTTATTACGCTGTTATCAAGAAGATGCAGCTGCTCATCTCCTGGTTTGTTTATCTCTGTCGCCTTTTACGACACATGGGTGATAGGGGGTAGTGGTTAATCTTATACTGCCACTACACGGTTACATATTACGTATTAATTATAAAGAATGGATAATAACTTCATGAGTTAAAAAGAAGCTTTAAAATGTATAATATTTAAGTTTAATATTGCTAAAAGCCTTCTATAAATCTATAATTCGATCAACTTGGAGAAAATATTTCTATAAAATGTTCATTTCTGAAAATTCATACGCCGTACACCTCATGTTTATAAATAGTGATTCATATCAGGGTAGATGGAAGCCATCCAATCTAGCGCCAGAGTGACACTGAATTTATTATTCTGACATGAATTCGTTTTAAAACTGTCAATAAGTATTTAATGTAAAAATACTTCAATGTTTGAAGTGGAAGTTTTAAAAATTTGTTTTTTACCCGACTGTCCCAAGAGGTTGATTTTTTAATGTACTCGTATGTCTTTAATTATGTCTTCTTTAACACACTCTGTAGCCTAAACCGTTATTGTCACCGTTACAGCTTATTAAAGTCCACTGCTGAACATAGGCGTCTCCCATAGATTGCCTCATAGGGGGGATATTTTTCATAGTTACCACGCTTGGCAAGGACATAATAATTAAATATGGCGCCTACAAATCAAAATGAAAGGGGAAATAAAGAAATAGTTTGAGATTACAACAATATGGGTATCAAATGAAAACTAGTTATAACAACATATTATATTCATAATAATAATAATAAAAAGGCGTAGGAAGTGACGACCCCATCGCCCGCTGACGTAACAGTTAAGTGACAAAACTGCTACGTCGGCGCAGTCGATCAACGCCTTGCCAAGAGGTGTGAGCGCCGTGCCTCGGCAGAAATGAGGTGCTAATTTGGGCATTTGTGCTGGCCAAATCATGAAACAGTGCCGGTCTGGGCGTCTCCCGTTAATTGACGCCCACGTAATGGATGATGAAGAAAATAGAACGCGCATAGGGCCGCTGCCTGGGGTCGCCGGGGCGCGTCTGGAGCTGGCGCTGGACGCGACAGCATGCGGACCGCCAGCCGAGCGCGAGTGTGCACGACCACCCAGCGGCCTCGCATCCATCATCCCACCAGATGGCTTGGTGTCGGCAGGGTCCTCTCGGACTCGGCAAGCGGCACCCGCCGCTGGTGATAGTGCGCCGCATGCGTTGGACAAAAATGAACACAAACGCATTGCGGGCGTACTATAGGGCGAAGGAAGAAGAACTGGAGGGATAGCGTATCGGGCCCGGATGCATCGCTTTTGCTGAGCTGGGCCATCTGTTCCGTCACAGAGCAAAACCTGGCAGACAGAGTTCGGTACATCTTACGCTCGAAAATATTTGATGATGCCGAACTCGAACGACTACGGCGTGAGGCTATTCCCTCATCGAATGAACCAGCTATAGCTGGGGATGCGGCTCCTAAGGCCATAGACCAGCAGCCACGTGTGGAAGCCGCCATGGGTCTTCCCGCTCTGGTTAATTCAGGCGATGATGGAATGGTCACCCATGAACTAGAGCAGATGAGGAGTAAATTGGAGGAGGCGATTGTGGAAACGCGCTGTACGCCTCTCGAAAATCGACCGCGACTCCGCGCATAACCTAAGCAAGCGGAATCAGGATGTCGTGACGGCCCTGAACCCTGCTGGCAAACTTTTGGAAACCAGCGGGACCTTTGCGATACGGACTCAATACTCTTTGGCGCCGCTTTAGCAGTTTGCCGCATTGTTGGTATGAAACTTCCCACGTCTGGACGTGCTACTGGGCAAAGTAGCACTATCCCAGCCTGGAGAAGAAGGATTGAGGACCGTATCGCAAAGGCAAGGGCCCTCATCGGCAGACTGATAAGCTTCAGGTCGGGCAATAACAGGCCGAGAGTTGTGCGCACCGTCAGGATGGCGTTTGCTGGGACAAATATCAGTTTGTCCCAGCCGGATATAACGCAAAAACTGACGGAGCGCATAGACGACCTGAAGCAGAGAATCGCTGCTTGGGGGAAGCGGATTCGGCGATATACCGAGAGGTCGACACGGTTCAACCAGAATCGTCTCTTCCAGAGTGATCAGAAGAGGCTCTATAAATTATTGGAGCGGCCAATGGTACGTGGAACGGGCTCAGCACCGAATCAGGCCGACACTATCGCATTCTGGCGCGGCCTGTGGTCAGAGCCCGTAAACCACAGCGAGGGCCCTTGGACGGAAGTTGTGGCGAGTCAGTGTGCGAGTGTTACGCCCATGGACCCCGTCATCATAACGCCGGATGACGTAGCTGAGGCGGTCCGTAGGGCCCCGAACTGGAAATTCCGGGACTCGACGGACTGCATCACTACTGGCTGAAGGGGTTCGTGGTGTGTCACGCTGTGCTCGCCCGACAGTTTCAAGAGGCTCTCGACCAAAAGTCACTCCCGAGCCTCTTCACTACTGGGATCACTCATTTGATTCCTAAAGACCGGGATTCCACAGACCCGAGCAAATACCGCCCCATAACGTGTCTACCTACCATATACAAAACACTAACATCCATTTTGAGCGCGAGAATCACTCGTCACCTGAACGCAAATCAGGTGATGTCGCGCGCTCAAAGTGGATGTCGGGCGGTGGTCGTGGAACAAAGAACCACTCCTCATTGACGCGGTCATTGGCAAGGTGGTTAAACGCAACCGTCGGAACCTCTCCGCCGCCTGGATAGACTACAAAAGGCATTCGACTCGGTACCATACATGGCTTAAGAGGGTCCTCGAGCTGTACAGGGTTGACTGTACAGTTCGAGACTCCTCGGGCAGTGTATGGGGCAGTGGAGTACGATCCTTGTCATCTAGGCGAGCGGTTGACGGCTGCGGAGAACCACATAAGGATAAGAAGGGTATTTTTCAGGGCGATTGTCTGAGTCCAATCTGTTCTGTTTCTCTCTGAACCCTCTCAGTACCTTACTGGAGGGTTCTGGGAGGGGATTTCAGCTTCGAAAGGAGGTACAAAGTGACCCACCTTTTCTATATGGATGATCTCAAGTTATTCGCCTCCAGTCGCTTATCTTGTGGAATTGCTAAACATCACTTGTGATTTTAGCAATTCTATTGGAATGGAGCTGGGGACGGATAAGTGTGCGGTCCTCCATGTCGAAAGGGTAGGTTGCTAACCTGAGGGCATAGACTTATCTATGCCCATCATAAGGACCCTTTCCGAGGCTGAAACATACCGATACCTGGGTATGTCACAGAACATAGGTATCGATGAGGCGGATATGAAACAGTCAGTTTGCGATGTGTTTATGCACGCTTGACAAAAGTGCTCAACAGTCTTTTGTCGGGTGAATAAGACACACGCATATAACGGCTGGGTCATGCTGTCCTCATATATACCTTCGGCATGCTCAGGTGGACTCAGACCGAACTGAACGCTCTCTGATAGAAAAGTCCGCACTGTTATGACGTCACACAGAATGCATCACCCGAGATCGTCAGTAATGAGGCTGTACTTGCCGTGAAACATGGTGGGCGCGGTTTTTGAGCGCTCTCACCATGCATAATCGCGAAGTGTGCCTCCGTAATTATTGGCGAGATCGGATGATCCATTCCAGGACGTCATTTCGTGTGATAAAGGGCTTACCTCTATCCTTAGCCAACGAGCAATGGCAAGACCAGCAGTACAGTGCATTTCCGACCGGGAGACCGTATGGAAGGAGAAGGAGCTCCACGGGAGGTTCTACAAGGCTCTACATGAGCCTTTCGTAGACACAGTCGCCTCCTCCACTGGCTACGTTTCGGTGACCTCTTTGGGAAACCGAGGGTTTTGTCTGTGCGATACAGGATCAGGTTATTAAGACCAACAATTATCGGAGATACATCCTAAAGGATGGCGCCGTCGACATCTGTCGAGTTTGTCGCCATCCCGGCGAGTCACTTAGGCATGTCATCTCCGGTTGTTCGGCGCTTTAACACTGAGTATTTGCACAGACACAACCTAGTAGCCAGGATTCTACACCAGGAGCTCGCTCTGAAATACGGTCTCGTGGATAGGAAAATGCCATATTATAAGTACTTGCCGGAAGCCGTGCTCGAAAATGACGCGCCAGGTTTACTGGGACCGGGCCATCATCACAGACAGGACTATTCTTGCGAATAAGCCTGATATTGTGCTGATGGACCGGGCACAGTCAGGATATTTTTGGTCGATATTACCATTCCTTATGACGAGAACCTCGTGAAAGCCGAAACAGATAAGCTGACAAAATATCTAGACCTGGCTCACGAGGTGACCGACATGTGGGTGGTCTGCCGACCGAAATTATTCCTGTGGTCGTTTCTGCGAACGGCTAATCCCGGTCAGCCTCGGGTCATCTGAGGCGACTGGGACTCCGTGACGGACCGCCTCGTGCTCAAATGAAGGCGGTGCTCCTCGACACCGCCCGCATCGTCCGCCGGTTTTTCCCTTTCCCCCAACCTCGGCTGTTTGGTCTCTTCGCCGAGGGCTTCCATTTAGTTGGGTTTTATTTATTTATGTATTATTTGTGTTAGTATATTTAATATATATACATATATATTTATGTATTTTATTTACTATATTTCTTTTATATATTTATTCAGCCCAACCAAATGAGAATACTTTATAAATATCCCAAATAATAATAATAAAATATTTATTCATTGACCAAAAGTAATAAAATATTTAAAAGTTAACCTAATACAAAAATAATATTTTTAGAAGGACAATGAAAGGGTTCTGACTCAGCATGTGTTGCAGAGAATCTACAACGCTGTTATTCTGTCAGCACCCATATACCTACTTAGTGAGCTAAACTATAACAGTACGCGTACATCACTGATTACATTACAAATAGATTTTAGTGTTAAATTATTTATTTATTTATTCAGCCAGTACAAGAACTAAATAATTAATTAACCAGTACAAGTTATCATAATATTTCTATTAATAATTTGATAATTAATATACATGTACAAGAGATAAGACATAACATAAACAAAATATAAGCAATGTAAGCAAAACATGAAAAATAATAATAATATTAAAAGTAAGAACTACAGTAGTGTTTTATTTATTCAGACTAATTATAATAATTATGCTAGAACAACATAATGGTTTTTAAAAAGAATATTTGTAGTAAATGTAAGTTACATAATTGCATATAACTAAATATGTGATATTCAGCCCTACCGATTTTTTATAAATATTTAAGACATTTTCTGCGTACTTAATAAATACTCTTTGTATTTTCTCTTAAAACTGTTCTTATTTGTTATGACTCGTAATGGTGGTGGAAGATCATTCCAACATTTTGTAGCCATAAATTTGTAACTACCACGAAATGCTGATGTCCTATGTTGAGGTATGCAAAGTACTTTTGCACACTTTCGGATATCATACATATGTTGATTTTGTCTCCACTGAAGCTTTTCATATAGGTATTCTGGTTTCTTTGTTTTATCACTCCAAATAGCAGGAGGCATAAAATAATTTGAGACGTTCCTGCATTTTAAGCATATTAGAAGCATTAGGTAAGGTGTAACATGTATTCGTCTTGGGATGTAAAAACAGTAACGAGCGCAAGCATTTGTACTTGAATTAAATTTTTGATTTTTAAATAGACAAGGTCCATACAAAGTTATACAGTAATTTAGTTTAGACAGAACTAAGGTTTCACATAATTTAACACGTAAGTCTACAGTGATAAACTGCCTGATTGAGTATAAAACTTTCAATCGAAAAACAACTTTTACGACATTAATTACATGATTTTCAAACTTTAAATAACTGTCCATAAGAACCCCAAGATTTCGTACTTCAAAAACTCGTTCAATGTTTTCCCCATCAATACGTACGTTCGGATCAGTAGAAGTTATGTCCTTTACCTGCTTTTTAGTACCTATAATAATAAACTTAGATTTTGTTGGATTAAGGAGCATGGAGTTATTTTGTGACCAGAACTAATGCGTTGAAGATCCTCATTTAACTTTTCTACCGCTGTATTTACATTTTACTATCTACACTAATATACACCTGTAGGTCATCAGCATAAATATGGTATCTGCAATTTTCAAGACATGCTGTTATATCGGAACTATAAATGATAAAAAGCAAGGGGCCCAAAATAGATCCTTGAGGGACACCTTTATTGACAGGAAGTAGTTGAAACATAACTTTCCCATCATTCCTGTTAATTATAACTTGTTGTGACGATTATTGAGATAACTCTTAAACCACACAATGCCCCGTTATCAAAACCGTAGTATGATAGTTTATCTATTAACAAATCCGTATTTATCGAATCGAATGCTTTTGAAAATCTAAAAGTAAGGATCGTGCCTTCCGGAATCCGAAAAAACAGTACGTCATCTACGACATTTATAAGGGCGGTAGCTGTCCCATGACTCTTCCTAAACCCTGATTGTAACTTAGGTAGTATTTTATTTTGTTCACAAAAGTATACTATTTGAAAGTACAACTTTTTCCAATATTTTGATAAATATAGTAAAATGCTAATAGGCCTTAGGTCGCTTAAATCAACTGCATTTACTTTTTGGTACAGGACGAATTAGTGCGGTTTCCACTGAGAAGGAAAAATTGATTCTGTGATAGACCTATTAATTATTGCTGTTATAACCTTTAATGTTTGTGGTAGTGTCAAAGTATCATTTCCATACTAATTCGATCAACCTTGTGCGTTCGACTTGATAGTCATAATAACTTTTAACTACGCTTTCATGGACTGGCATTAACTTTAATGTGTTTGAGTTATATTTGGAACTTTTAAAATTTAGAATAAAATGAACCAGTATTGCTTATGTCCGGAATATTAAGAAAGTGGTGGTTAATTTTATCAGGATCATTAAAATGGTCTGGTAAATTGTTAGAATTTTTAAATGAAGGTAATGCAACCGATTTTAAGTTTTCCACAAAATGTTTGCTTTATGTAGGTTCTGATTAATATGATAGTCAAAATATGCTTTCCTCAGTATTAAGACAACTATTAGCTAGTCTTTTAAGAGATTTGTAATGAGGTTTATCACACAGCTTTAGTATGTCGGTACTTATTATGAGCGCTGTCACGCAATTGCATCATGTACCGAACATTACTAGTGAACCATGGCAGTTGTCTTTTTTAAACGTTACTAGTTTCTCAGGAGCATGCTTATCAAATAATTCTAAAATTTTTGGAAAACTCAGATACCATTTGATCGACACAGCTAAACTCTATGATAGTATCCCAATTTATAGCTTCGAGATCTGATAAAAAGCAAGCATATTGATACTTTTAATAGGTCTTATAATTTGTTGTATTGGATCTATCTTAGGTTTTTAAAATGGAAGTCAACAAAACAAAAGCGTGCCCTCCTAATTCTGGTGTATGTTTAACAAATGTATTTGTAACACGTGCATCTGTGATAACTAAATCAATTAACGTTGCACTGTCTCGTGTGAAGTGTGTGGGTTCTGAACTACAGTTAACTGAAATAGTTACTTGAATTAGTATAGATCATAAATTGTTTAAGACGAAGAGTTTTACTGTCATTAGTATCCAAAATGTTAATGTTAAAATCGCCTAATAATATAAAATAATCAAAGTTGGATTGTGAAGTTAAAGTGTCGGTGAGAGAATCAAAAATTATCCACATTGACCCATTGTGGTCGATATGCTGTACCAATTAATATTCTAGTCCTGTTTATGGTTACCGATATCCATTGTTGCTCAACTTCAGTAAATGTGTTAATATGTGGACAGACGAGCACTTACCCTCGCCTAATATAGAAACCTACACCTCCGCCCCTAGTTCTTGACATGTTACACGATCGAGGAATATGACGGAAGCTATATCCAGGAACTAATGGTGCACTTACATCGTCACCTGTCTGCAACCATGTTTCGTTTATTGCCATAATATCAGCTGAGTCTCGTTGTAAGGCAACCTGAAAATCGTCTATTTTGCTTCTTCTTGACCCAGCATTATAGAGACCAACTCTAAAACTTTTATATCTAGCCATTGTTATATAACATAATGTAATGTCTTAAATTTTGAAACAAATTAAATAAAAAATATAGGAAAAGTAAGAACACAATAAGTTATAACTTGTACTAACCAACATCGAATTAAAACAACGCGTATAAACAATATTAAAAAGTTTTAACAGTTTAGCAGAATGTAGACAAAAGATTGAATTAAAATAAAAAGAAGGGCACAATGAGATCCTTAATATTAACAGCAAAATATTTTTTAGCATTTTACTGTTATCATAATATTAATTAATAAAATGTAATTATATTTGTAGTCAAACTGTTCTAGAACTGAGTTGACATTAAATGTATAACGAATATTAAAACTAATATACAACAGACCGAATAATAACGACAAAAAGTTATAACCTGTACTGACCAACATCCAAATAAAACAACACGTATAAACAATATTAAAAGGATTTTAACAGTTTAGGACAATGTAGATAAAAGATTGAATTTAAATAAAAACGTAGGGCACAATGAGATCCCTAATATTAAAAAATATTTTGAATATTTTACTGTTATCAGAATATTAAATAATAAAATGTAATAATATTTGTAATCAAACTGTACTAAAACTATATTGACATTGTAAAAATAACTAATATTAAAACTAACACATAAAAAACCTAATAGTAACAACAACAATAAGTTATAACCTGTACTGACCGAAATCAAAACAAAAACAACACATATTAACATTATTAAAAATTGTTTCCACAGTTTAGCAGAATATAGACAGAAGATTGAATTAAAATTTAAAAAGTAGGGCACAATTATTAGATCCCTAATATGAAGAATATTTTTAATATTTTGACTGTTAACGGAATATAAAACAATAACAGAATGTAATAATATGTAATAAGACTGTACTAGAACTAAGTCAACTTTGAAATCAAACTGTACTAAAACTAAGTTGACATTGAAAGTGTAATGGACCTTAAAACAAATATACAACAAACCGAATAATAGCAAAACTTAGAAGCCCAAAAGGCCATAAAAATCAATTTATAATCATTTAACTGTTTTGAATATGGCTCACCAAAATACGCGTAAAGTCGTCTTCTGAGTAGATTACGCGTACCGGAGCGTTAAAAAGATCTCCTCTCTTGACATAAACTCGACCATCTTTTGTCCATACGAATTTCCATTTTAATTTTCGGGCCATTTCACGTGCTTTAGCAAATAGCACACGATTTGGTTTCGTTAGCCTCTCATTAACATAAAATTTGGTTGTATCTTTATAAGGTAACCCTAGATCTACAGTGGTGAGCGTACGGCGCACACGTGCATTTTTCAGTAGGATGTCACGAGTGACTCGGCGTGCTAAACGCACAACTAGGTCGTGCCTCTATACGGTTTTGATTCCCTGTTTGCACCTCTTGAAGTAGATTTCTCGAATGGCGACCGACACGCTCCGCAAATACTATATCATGATCATTTAAGGTAACTCCCAGCTTATTTGCAACTGTCGACATTATATGCAATGGGGTTTCTGAAACTTCAGGTATTCAATTATTTCAATGTCATTGAGCAGCGCTTTCTGGTCCTTGTCGTTTATTTCCTGTTTTAATTCTTTTATAATGGTCTCCATATGTGAAATGTTAGAAGGCTTATTTTGTTCACTTTCTATTTGTTTACGTAAATATATGTTTTCTTGCTCAATTGTTTGAACTTTTCAAAGTGTACTTATATCTCATTTTCAGTCGCATATTTCTCCTGTTAGGGATTCAGTTATTTTTAAAAACTCACTTTCCAACTTCATTAAAACTTCATTAAATTCTTGCTTAATTTCCGAAGCTAATGAGTGACGAGTGTTTTGTAACTTAGTGTCCAATTTATCGTCAAGCAATTTACCTAATTCTTCTAAAGAAAAAGTAGAAGTATTTTGTTTTTTACCTCCACAGTGCTCCAAATCCGAAGGCGGCAGTTCATTTACTTGCATGTTGTCACTAGACATGTTAATGACATCAGATGGTGATGAATCCCCACAGTTAACTTTTATCGGTGTGTCGTCTTTTCTGGATCGCCGTTCCGTAATGTTGGTGCAAGTAGGACATTTCCATGATCTTTTAAATTTTTGATAGTTACTCATAAATTTCGCAGATGTAATATTAAGGCACATATAATGATAGGTTCCTTTACATAAAATGCATCCCAATAGTTCATTTCGTTCAATAGAATTTTCACATGCTGAGCATTTCATTTTACTGCACTAATATACACAATGATAGTAATTATTTACACTAAACACTATAATTTGTTCAAACAACAAGTGGGTATTAGGAAAACATACGCATTTCAATAGTTGCAGAACCAGAACAATATGCAGTATCAAAGTCCACCGAACTGAGTATTAAAATTACAAGCAATTCAATCTTTATTCTACACTTTCTTTGCTTTTATACTTTAATTTTAAGTAACTAACTTCTAACTATTGATATTTGCTTTTACACAGTATAAGTATAAACATTAACTGCAAAAATATTTTTTAAACACGGAGTTAATACAATACGATGTTAACTCGGCGATGTACGCTCGGTTTCTCATTCCAAATATATTTATATGTTTTTATTATATCGATGGTCTAGAAGACAAATGTATTAATTACAGAGATTGTAATTTTTCAGCAGAACAGTTTATATAAATTTTAAAGTTTGAACCGTTAGTATGTAAAACTGAGTAGTGTAACATACTTCTGCTATTAGTTAGGGCATTAATCTGTTATACAATTAATTTTAAAGAATTGTTTTCAACTATAAAAAGTACTGGGAAATACTCAGTAACATGAAACATTACATTCCCTTAATACTTTTGATCATTATTTTGATATTCAAATGTTCACTTAGTGCATTTGTGTATTGCATATGATTTTCAATTATTATGTAATTATTAGAAATTAAAATAAATTTTATTGAATTAATATATTTATTTTTATAACATTCTAACTAAATTGTCATGTAAATTAGGTACCAATTGTAGGTTTTAGGTGTCAATTGTCTATCATTATAAAACACTTAAAGCTTGTGTGAATTTCACTACTCATAGATAAAGTGGTTTAACGCTACTTAATACATTTTGTAATTTCTATATGGGTAGACAAGCGACTTTGATTTTTTTGTCTCGTGCCTCACGTTTCTTATTACGAATGTACAGGTTCGGTTTAGACTGAAAGAGATTGGACCGAAAGAGATGGAATTATGGATTTCCGATAATTACAGAAGGCCTATATATTTAGAATATTTGGCATTAAAAAGTGTACACCGCAAAATTTTGCATTTAGCACGTTTGTCTTCTAGACCATCAATATGTATACTGGCAGGGCGGCGGACATTTCCTTGCCCTGAAACACAGAGGGAACGATATAGGCTTTAAATTTAACATTTTGGCTTTATATTTGGAATACTATTTTCTACGAAAAACTACTACGCATGCACCCAAGTATGCATACACTTAAAAGCGCATGCACCCTAGTGCGCACGCACGCATGCACGCACGTGATGAATCGGACTCATTGAAACAACTTACGAATGCGCAGTTAAAAATGATGATGCATAAAATACCATGAATAATGTACTTTAAATTGATATAAAACATTACAAACGATATTCATCAGATTCATTTTCCACAATATTTAGTCATATTATACATTTATATGTGGTAAAGATACGCTGCAGAGTAGAGTACGCTATATTATGGCTGCAGCACTAACTGCTAGCCACGAACAGAAAAGAATCACGTTCTTACGGACCACCAGCGTTAACTAGCTTAATGCTGCAGTGTTTCGTGTGATGAGTGTAGAGAACTTTTCGCTAGACATCGCATCTTCATTTTGATTCTTAATCGTGGATGTACAAGAACACAGAATTCACTCATCATTACGTGGACTGTGAGCTCATTTATCAACCTCATTCTATTAAAAAAAAACTGTTATTATAACACTTTATAAAAATTTCAATATAAGATTAAATATGAAAATTCAGACTTGGTAACAATCCAGTTTAAGCTAAACTTCGAAATTAGTCCTTTCTCATAAGTTTGTAAACTGTGCAAGTTGAGCCTTTGTCAGGAGGCGTAGCTTCGAAATTGACTCCCACACTTTCAGGTGGTACTTGAAAATGGTCTATATTTTGTTCAATATCAGAGAAATCTATAATTAACTTCGATCGAGTGAAAGTAATGTAATATCTCAAAACCAATTACATATATGTGAAAAGTAGCGTACCGCCATTTTAAATCGAAATTGTACATTTACTGTTGTTTATAAGAACTCATTTCTGTCTAGGAGTCCGTGTGTATAGGTCATCATCTTACCTATTTATGCCGCTAAACACTAAAGCTTGTTTGACTGCCTCGTTGGTCTAGTGGTTGTAGTAGTGCGACTGCTGATCCCGGGTTTGAATCCCGGGTTGGGCCAGAAAAATCAGTTATTGAGACCAGACACGTGTAAATATGACTATAATGGTGTGATTCCATCATTGCCATCGTTGCATCATTCACACTTGCACGTTATCTATAAGGTGTAGTGGATATTTTACGTACTTATCACAATTGATTAGTTATTGTTGATGAGGAGTAAGTATTATTGTTGCTGTATCCGTTGAAATCGGTCAGAACGATGTCATTATTATTTTGGTGTAAATATAACAAATAATATTAGTAATTCGTAGAGATAGGGGTAGAAAGAAGTCAAAATTTGTAATGATTTTTGATTTTTACTTTTAAACAAAAATTAATTAATTAGTGGTAGCTCAGATGGTTAGTGCTCGCTGTAAGTTTCACAGCAAGCTAGCAACCCGTTCGATCCCCGTCAGCACCAATGAAATTGTAAATTGCAATTTTAAGTTCTGATTTACCACGTCCTCGACGGTGAAGGAAAACATCGTGAGATAACCTGCATGTCTGAGAAATAAGAAAAAAATATTTCGAAGACATGTAGTTGACATTTCTTGCCCTAAAACCCTCTCAGAAATGAAAGGAGGTCTGTGCCCAGCAGTGGGACGTATATAGGCTGTAACTTTAACTTTAACTTACTTTTAAAATTTCAATTAAATAATTATTTTATTTAATAAATAATTTTACTTTCATTCCTTCTTCCGATGGGTGACATGCTGATTGATGTACTCTGGCTCTGGGGATAACGACATATTATAAGTTGCCTTTCTAGGTGGCAGAACTCTTGTTTTGGCTACAAATCCGCCTGAATATATATCAATCGCCAACCACTACTGTATAATACACTGCTATATTCCTGTTTGAAGGTTAGGAGACCCAGTACAATAAGATATTGTGAGGTACTCCATATTTATCTTCAGAGGTATTCCATTCTTCCGTATCATCTGTAGCGTTCTTTATTTGAAGTTGATTTTACTTTTGTATAAACTTAATTTTATTACAATGCGAGTATCCGGAAGTGTCCTGCTTTTAAAACTTGAGGTTTCCGTACCTGTTGGACACGAACACTTCATACACGAATCGACATAGAAAAGCGAATAGTAACCCTGAGTGCTTTTGAACAATTTCTAATTTTGTTTTCTAGTTTGCACTAAATTTATAACAAATTCAGAAATGTTAGGTAGGAAAACTATAATCCTCCAACCAAATAAACCTGCAAAATACGTGTCTTTATTTGCTCTAAAATGTTATGACTACATCTTTGTTTAGTTTCGTCGTAATTTCTAATTTATTATAGAGTAACCTGCCTCGTTGTTCTAATGGTCGTAAACGCGATTGCTCATCATGAGGTCCCGGTTCGAGTCACCGGTGGAGCCAAAATTAGTTATTAGCGTTTACTGTCAAAAATTCTAAGTAGCAGCTCGGGAGTTCACGGCTCCGTGGCGCAGTGGCTTAGCAATGAGTTGCTGCGCTAAGGTCCATGGGTTCGAATCCGCACGGAACAAGTATTTGTATGGCCTACAAAAATAATTTTCCTGGTCTGGATGTTTGTCCTTGTGAAATGTATGTATGTAAACTGCCCCCACGATACAGAGAAAACTTGTGGAGGTAACGTTTTTAAAGAATAATAAGTATGGAAGTTGCCGTTTCATCCCCATGCCTCGGAAAACACGTAAAGCCGTTGGTCCTGCGCCATATCTCTCTCCGGTCGTCGGATTACAGTCCCATCGGACTATGAGAATGAGGAATAGAGGCTGTACCTGTGTTTACGCATACACTCGGGCACTATAATCCGTTTAAACTGGCCGCCGTGACCGAAATTCGGTCTGGAGGACACTATAATCTGATTAAGATGAAACTTTGGTGAGTCCATATGCGCCACAGAAATTTCCTAAAAAATTTTGTCTATTTGTTTTTATGTCTTCTGTGCTCGATTTTAGTCTTCATTCGTTTAATGCAATTTTGATGGGTTGTTGTGCACGCTTCCGCAATAGTTACTGACAAAAAAAGCACAAAGCAACGCATGCCGTGCACAGCTATTAATAAATATCATCAGAGAGCGCTATAGTTAGTGCACATATGCAACAAATGCGTGCGTAATCGCACTATGGCGGTTTCAATAAAATAAAATAAAATTCATAACTTGAAGTTAGCAACACTTAATTTTGGAAGCTACCCTTATAACTTCGGTAATATCATTAGCCAAACTTGAGACCCCGACGCAAAACATTGGAACAAAATTGACTTGACTTTTCTTGACTGGCTTCCTTAAGAAAAACGAATACCAATGAAGAAAAAATTGGAATATTTTGAACTAATAACATGAAATTAGCAAAACTGGACCTTGTAGCCAGAGTTGTGCAAAATAATTTATTAAAAGTATTTAAATTCAAAATGCAAATGACTGGTTATTTTTTATTTCAAATGAAAATACAAAATAGTTTTAAATGGAAGTATTTAAATACAAAATTCGTAATACGTATTTTAAAAACAGGTTTTTCAAATAAAATACCTCATTTAACTGATTTTGTCGTTAGTGTTTGTTCAAAGAGGTTCATCTTTCATGTACCGTCATGTTTGCTCATAATAATAAATTACCGAACGAAAATAGAAGTTCAACAGGTGCAGAACTTGGTAAGCAAGTATTATATTTAAAGAAGAGTTTTTTTACTCTTGAATATGTTATGTTCAAGGATTCTACAGTATTGTCTTCATCTTTTAAATATTGCGGTGTTTCCAGGTCTATTATAGTATTAGTATTATCATTGGCTGCTGAAGAATCGGAGTCCTCAACAAACATAATATAATAGGATTCAGTATTTTCCTTCTTTTTATTATAGTTAGTATGTTGGGAGTTGGACATGAAATATGAATTAAAAAAAATTAACAAAACCATTTTGCATTTTACAAATACTAAATATTTTTATAAAGTATTTCAAATAAAATAGAATATATATTTAAAAAAAGGAAAATAATATGTAATAGGTATTTTGCATTTTCTATTTGCATTTTAAATATATGAATTTCAAATAATTCACTCATCTGCTTGTAGCTTATAGTACTGAGACATCACATGACGATGTGTTAATATTTGTAAGCACACAAGTATTATATTACACAGCAGTCTGAGAAATGAGGTAGACTGTGATAACAAACCTGACAATAACAACAAAAATGAGTCGAAAGAAAAAGTAAAACATGGCTTACAAGTCCCACAGCTGAGCTTAGATTGTATCGTTGTAGTACGAATGGGTTGGTTTGACGGGAAGAATCACGCTCTCACAGAATACCAGCAAATAGCAGCTCTACGCTGCTGTGTTTTTACGGTCTTAGTCTTCACGGGTGACAGCGCATCTGTATTTTGATTCGTAATTTTAGATAGATGTAGATGTCTATGGGCTAGAGCAACCACTTACCATCAGATGGATTGTGTGCTCGTTTGTCACTCTTCTCCTATAAAAAAATGCGAGTGGTACAATTTGATGACTGATTTGGTGTCGTCTATAACTTCGATTGGTTATCAATACTGTAATTCTCTGCATTATCATTATGCCTCTCGTTAGTAGTTATTTTATATTTTTCACTTAATGAGAGTGCTAGTAGATCTCATTAAGGACAAGTATAAAATAACAAGTGTGTAGGTCTATTAGTTTGAAAACTTTTTCTGGGTGAACCGATTTCGATGATTCTTTTTAATTAGGTTGAATTGGTTCCATATAAATTTGATTAAGGTCTGACCAATATTTGTTGAGTTATTCTTAATAATTTATATTGAAGTCGGTTGTACAAATTTTTAATTTTAAATTATCTTTTCCAAACTCGGCTGACGCATTGCCGTGTATCGAGATGTTTAAACAATTTGTAAGCGGCTACGGTAACGAGTGCACTAAAACTTAGTGGGAAGTGCAAAGGTTCAAATAGTCCCATGAGTGCAGTACTGTTAGTGGATGAATGTCAACGAATTAAATAAGTGAGGTGAGGCAAACCAAGCAAATGTATCGTTTTTGATTAGGCTTATTGCTCTTCCCAATTCGATTGCAGCAAAACTTTTGTTACAGCTGTGATTTGAACATAGATGCGAATGTATAAAGGTAATTGTATACTGTATATTTACACTGTTAATAATATGTCTACGTATTCAAAACTAACGTTAATATAATTTCAATTAATGTTACATGACTTTTACAGTTCTATTAAACAAGTTAAAATCTCATTACACGCTAACAGAAAACTTTTACGTCATTTGTTTTCAAAATGAAAACGTGACTTGGTTGTGACACATCTTTCGTTTAGCTTTACACCTTTGTAATCAAATCTCTACGTGGAAATAATAATTTATATAATTATTATTTCCACCGTATAAACCGAGCAGATCTAGAAGCTTCCAATGGATGCCAGAATGATGACTTTTTATCCACTTTATTTTCAAAGAAACGATTTTTTTAAATATTATAAGCCTGTGCTTCACTACTATTCTTCTTGATGTTAAGAGGTGATGCAGCTAAAGATGGCAAAGTGCACTGACTTAATTTAATAAAAACATTAATGAATTAAACATGCGTGTTATATATTTTTAATTTAATGAATCTGCAAGTTTTGCCACTAGGACTTACATTGTCGTGTATGCAAATACGAGTATATAAATCAGCGCTTAAAGTTGCGATTAATCATTTTGGAAGTGGCCACGGGTATTCACTTCGAGTGGAGTGCCATGCAATCTAAAAAAAGGCAAAGGTCAGAAACCAAAAAGTTTTTAAAACTGCCAATTGTACAGTTAAATCAATGTAGTGATTTTCTAAGAGGTTGTAATTTCAATTTTATATACATAAGCCTCAAATGAGAGCTAACTCAGGGCTTAGTGGAAAGAGATTAAACCCGGTTTGGGCTTGATCTCTGCCAACATCAATGAATTTGTTAATTGGGCATTTCTTTATTAACATAAACACTCACGCCTGTCACCCAGAGGGTAGGCAGAGATTATGGACTTCCATTTGGCACAATCCTGACACACCTCTCTCGCCTCCTCCACATCCATATACCTACGCATACACGCTCGTCGGTTAGGGTACTGTTAATTTGGCCCATTTTAAATATATCGCCAATTTGGTCGATAAACTTTCGCCTAGGGCGTCTCTTCCAGACCCTGCCATTCACCTCTGCCACATAAATTTGCTTTGTCTCTCTTTCCTCATTCATTCTTTCTACATGATCAAACCACCGAAGCATTCCTTTTTTAATCCTGCTCACAACATTATCTTGCAAACCACACTCTTCTCTTATCACACAATTTCTCACTCTGTCATTCAGATTCAGCCGTAACATACTCCTTAATGACCGCATTTCTACAGCATTTATTCTACACTCGTGCTTCTTCTGCACACCCAACTTTCACTACCATACATTAAAGTAGGACTAACACAGCATTGTGAATTGCCATACGTGCCTTTTGGACACATTCTGACTTTCCACAACAGAGTGTAGAGCCCCATTTACTTTATTTCCTGCGTTCACTCGTCGTTCTATATCCTTATCATACCTACCATCCCTGCTAAATACACATCCCAAATACACAAACTCATCTACTTGCTCGACCAATTCCCCTTCTATTCTTATTTCACATATTGTTTTACTTTCTTCTCTTTCAAAGACCATAACTTTCGTCTTACTTGCGTTCACTTTCATTCCCCTTTCTTTTAATGAAATGTTCATTAATGTAACCATCATTTGCAACTCGGCCGCCGACGATGCGATCATGACTTGATCATCGGCGTACAAAAGGCATTTGACGGTTACTTAACCTCTTAACCCGCATTCTTCAACTTTCAGATTTTCCCAACAACTGTCCATAAATAGGTTGAATAGCGACGGGGAAGCCACACAGCCCTGTCTGACCCCTTTATGGATGCCAAACCAGTCCGAGTAGGCCCCGTTGATCCTGACACAAGCACTGGGTCCCTATACAGAACTTCAATGCCTGTATCAACCAACACTCAACCCAAATGAGTTCAGTGTTTGCCATAATACATCCCTGTCCACTTTATCATAAGCCTTTTTCCAAGTCAACGAACGCACAAAAACCTTTTGGTTTTGGCCAAAACTTCTCCGCGATCATGCGCATGGAAAAGACCTGATCCGTACATCCCATTCCTTTCTAAATCCCGCTTGCACATCCCAAATTTTTCCATCAGTATCTTTCTGCTCTTTCAATTAGTACCTTAGCATACAGTTTTCCCACAATGCTAAGAAGACTGATACCACGGTAGTTTTACAGTCCTGCTGCGATCCTTTTCCTTTATATAGTGGGACTATCACGGCTTTGCACCAGTCTCCCGGTACCGCTTAAGTTCCCAACATAAATTAAACAAAGTGTACAGCAGGTCTGCCACCACTTCCTCTCAGCCCTTAGCATTTCGAGTGATACTCTATCATATCCGGCTGCCTTACCTGCTTTCATACTTTTCATTGCTTTCATTATTTCATCTATACTTATCTCTCTATCTCTTTCCTCTTCTTTCGGAATTTCTATTTCATTTAATTCAAACGTCTCATCACTCATAAACACGCTTTCAAAGTATTCCTTCCATCTCCTTAAACTCGACATTGACATGACGAACATTCAGAATACAGCCATTCTGGTCTCGTATAGCATCCATTCTAGGTTGTTTTGAATGTGGCAGTTCTTACGAGTTTCCAGAACATTTTAATATTTGCCTGGAAGTTATCCGATATTCTTCTATCATTCTTATCCGTTCTTTCTTGCTTTTCCTTTCAACTACTTCTTTTACTCTCTTATTTAGATGTCTAAAGACTGCCTTTTTCTTTCAATATCATCATTTATACCGCTAGAATAACTAGCCTTGGTTGCTAGTAAATCTAGCCATGCTCTCTTCTTTGCTTCTACTTCCATCCGTACCTCATCATCCCACCTTAAAGTGTTATTTTTCTTTTCATTCGTTCTCTTACTTACACCACATAATTCGGTAGCTGCATCCACCAAACCTTTCTTAATATTATACCACACAGTCTCCAAGTCTAAATCATTCATACACAATTCATCCATACCACTTATATTTTCTCTCAGTCTACATTTGTACTTCTTTGCACCTTCTTGTAACCTCTCTGATCTTATACGCTGTAACGCAGTGGTAAACACAGATGTCCGATGCCGCCAACGTCTGAATAGACCATTAATTCGGCATAAGACCAAGTAATGATCCGTCCTACGTTGGACCCCGGCAAACCCTTGTATCTACAACTGCGCTCCTCATTCTTTCATCCACAATTATGAAATCTATCATGCTTCTATCATCACCTCTTTCCATGTATACATCTGAATCTTCTTATGACGAAAGAAAGTGTTCGTCACAAAATATTCTTTTCCACACATACGGTGAGGAGGCTTTCACCATTCTGATTTATACTTTCATCACCAAACGTTCCCAATATCCTTTCATAACCAAGCCTCTTCACGCCAACCCTTCCATTAAAATCTCCTAATATAACAATATTTTCATTACCCTTGCATTTCATTAGCACCATCCTCACCATCCCAAAACTGCTCTCGGATATAAGGGCTTAGACATGTCTGGGGCGTACACCCTAGAACAAACAACTTCTTTAAGCCCACTTTCATTCGTATCCATAGCAGTCTCGGGCTTACACATTCATACTCTTTCACACACTGACCCATTCTTTCTGAAAGGATGATACCGACTCCCTGGCATGCCCGCTCGGTCTCGTCTACCCCAGACCAGTACGCAGTATACATGCCATGTGTAGTGGCATCCTTTCCTTCCGTTTCGTCTCATTTACACATAACACATCTATTCCTCTATCATACATCATATCGCATACTTCATCCATCTTATCATTCATTGCTCCACATACATTCAGCGTAGCCAGACGGGCTTCCGCAATCCACTTTTCGCCCCTCCAGGAGACAGAACGTGACGGGTGGCGAACCTCGTCGCCGGTTTTCCTCCCGGAGATTCTTCGCACCCTGCCCCATTAAAGGCGCGGAACTCAAATATTTCTTTTAATTTGTGCCTCATGGTGCGAAAGTAGGGGGTGGTATTTTTTACGCCGTTACCACACGGCGAGGAGCCAATTCTGTACTTTCGGCTTTGTCGCTTGTTTAGCACCACCCGGGGGACACGTGTAGGGTGGGCCTAGGGTTAGGTGGTCGAAGCCTACGGACGCGAGCGACTCATCCGCATCATATTTATTTTCTGTTGTTATATATGAGTTATACGTATGTCAAATTTCTCACTTTTAGACCGTTTTTGTTATGGGGTCTATCACGAAAACTAAACTAGTATGGAATTATAAATTTCCGTATCTTTCGTACTATTACTATTTTTAAAATACAAGTACATAAATCATTTTGTAGTAATTCATAATGTAGTTTGTA